>OY728146.1:232740868-235380454 GCA_963277665.1 Viscum album
AGAAAACCCACCAGTGCTCAATTTTCAGTGTTGGTTTTCAATAAAACTGATGTCGAAAATCGAGATTCAACGTCGGTTTTTATGAAAACTGACGCCGAAACCCATATGGGGGCCAATTTTCAACGTCGGTTTTTATAACAACTAACGCCGAAAACCAGCCAGTGCTCTATTTTTTGTGTCAGTTTTGATGGAAACTGATGCCGAAATCCAAATGTTTTTTTGATGTTTCAGTGTCAGTTTTTATGAAAACTACTGCCGAAAGTTAATTTTTTTAGAAAATTATGAATATTACACTTCTGAAATAATCATAATCCATGTAATAAAAATATAATATACAATAATAAAAAAAATACTCATTAACTAAAAAACTACAAAAACTTACATCCTTTTATCTATTTAAGAAAAAAATTATCTATGCATTTTATTATAATTTAGATTTCAAATATACATACCTAAAATTTACAGCATGCTCATTATTCATTATTGTTGAAGCATTAATTTGATATCATTATTTTAAAACACCTATTAGGACAAAATAATTAGTTTTCTAAGCACATGTTATTTGAAAAATATAATATATTATTTATAAACATTAGAATATACATACCTCAAATCGTAATTAGAGTCAAAAAATAGTTATCAAACAAAGATTGAAGATGGGTAAGTTCAGTTTGGGTATAAGAATCCGTATCATTGAAGGTCTATAATAACATTGAATGATATTATATTAAGAATATAATAATATGATAGAGAATATTAAAAAATTAATATAACTAATCTTATGAAATTTATTATTTACCCCAATTATGATTATCTCATACATGAATCATAGAACATAATACCCACATTCAATATGTACTTGTTGATGAGAACAATGTGGTTATGAAACATTAAATCAATAATAAAATAAATAAATAAATAAATAAATATATATATATATATATATATATATCAAAAAATTAGAACAATATCTATCATAAAAAATAATTACCTTTACTTTCACATAATTGATTACATTTAGTTTCTTTATCGACATGTGTTATTTGTTAATTTTTTCCCATGAACTGCATTTTAATATATATGAACTAATATTACATGTATAGAAAAGGAGAATTAAACTTAATGCGATTATGAAAACCAAAAAAACTTACCTGTCTAATAAGGTGGAAAAACTTTTATGAACACTCACTGATAAAGAGAAAAACCAATATAAGGCATATTCACTTAGGACGAATACACCTAACATCCGATTCCCCCTAAAATAAAAAAAATCACAATTAATGACATTATAATGACTATTAGTTCATAATTATATTTTTTTCTTACTTATCATGAAATGGAAAAAACCAACATCCAATATCTGTATGTGATAATCTCCCACATATATATATTCAACTCCATTAGGATTCTTCACACATTTCACTTCCATGGAAATATATTTTGGATCTATAAAAGTGTAAAAAACTGTGCTTTAATTTTGTACAAGAAGCATGTGTAGATAGATAATTTAAAAAGAAAATATAGTTCGTCAATTTAAACCATATTTTTATTAAAAAAATAATAATTCAAACATAAATCTACATACATGGAAAACAAATACAACACATTCAGGATGAGTTCTTCAAATTCAACTAGATTCATGATATCTTATTTGAGTAATCTCAATAGATAATCTCTTCCACATATATCAGAAGTCATCAAAAACTCATAGATATTATCCAAGTAAGAAAAAGCCTAAGATAAAATTTTTATCCCATAAGAAATATCAAAAGTATCTATAATTATTCCAGAACATGATGTTTCAATTGTACAATTTCTTTTGCTTTTAGATAATTCTCTATAAGTTAAATGTGAAAAAACACTATAAGTAATTTTATATCATATTTAATTAATATTTTAAAAAATTCATACCTCATATGAAATATAACAAAGAATACTAGTTGGAAAAACTAAAAAATGACCCAAAAAATCCCCAACTCTGGTGATCTCTGTAGTTAAAAATTATAGTAGAGCATTAGGATAAATAATATCAAGTAATGATACTCAAAGATGAACTATATGTATAGGATAATGATATATAGAATCACCCAAAAAATATATGAGTCCTAACACAACAATATGTATATGAGGATCTCCATAAAAACACTCACAGTATACGGTTTGGTCCGAATGAGGAGGTGGAGGATCAAAGTAGGAAGGTTGGGTAGAGTAGTCCAGTTGGGATGGAGGTGTAGGATCAAAACAATTAGGCTTTGTAGGGTAGTTTATATGGGATGGAGGTGGATGATAAAATTAAGTAGGCTGGGTAGGCTAGGTAGGTTGGGTAGGGTAGTCCAACTTGGATAGAGGTGGAGGATCAAAATAACTAGGTTAGGCAGGCTGTATAGATTGTGACCGTCTTGTCAAGTGTTCTAACAAAGTTTGCTGCATGACTGCTTTAATTTTATCACCCATAGACTATTTCAACACTTTCATCTTGGATTTTAAGGAGTCTATTTCTAGATCTTTTGATTTCTCACTCTGACAAAAAACTTTCAGAATACTACCACCCACCCGATATCCTCTAACACGACCATGGTGTTTTGGATTTCCTAAAGTAGTGGCTAGGATGTCCATACTACCATCAATGATAAAATATCCCTATGTTTATTTCTCCTGAAGTTAAAACTGAAATGAAAAATGAAAAAGTTATATTAGTTTTTATAATTTATAAAAAATAAAACTTTATGAAAAATAAATAATATTTACTTACAATTTCTTTAGTTACTTGCTGAGCTTCCTCTGTAAGATATTTTTCATTTTTCCTTCTTCTTTCTCATTTCCATTTTTCATGGAGAGTGGGAGGAGATATAGGACCAAACTGATCCTATTCTGAACCACTACCAAATCGAGAGCTTAATGCTTCAAATTTTTATTCAATCATTTTCTACTCCAAACATGGAGACCCTCTATGTGATAAAGTACAAGGGTATGGACTTTTCAACTAGATCTATTGGAGGCCTATTATATAAAAATAAACTAATAAGTAATTAGATAAATATATATTATATTTTATAATATAAAATAATTATCATACCTGAAATTTTTCTTCATGACTGGTGTCAAAAAATTTCTTCCATGTATCTGTATCTATATACAGATTCTTAAGGCACGGGTTTTCAAACTTTTTATTTCCAAAAAAATATTTTTTTTCATTTTTTTTAAAATATCCCCCACTAAAGAGAGATGTATTTTCTTAATTTCTACTGTTTCCTCAAAATCTAATATCATTTTTAATTGAATAAATTAAATAAGTCATTTAAAATATTTAATATTAAAAAATGATATAAAATAAATCGATTAAGATATTTTATTATCACAGTCTCTCAAAGCTACTGTTTCAAAATCCTATCCATGGACTTCCAATCAGTATATAGAATAATAATCATACAATAGCTTTGCATTGATATATTACTGTGAAAATGAATTACATTTTGGGCTAGTTGCATTATCATCATCATCAAAACTAATATGTAATCTTTCATCTTCAAGAGAAAGTGATAATTTTGGTTAATGTGTAATAACATGTTTACCAAATTGATAACTTGATTTCTATAGAGTAATAAGAGAAGTCTCCTCTACCGAGGAAGCATCAATAGTCCTATAGAAAATTTTATAAATTAAAGGTTTTATTTCATTAAATAAGTATATTAATAAATATTTAACAATATGAAAAAATAGATAAACCTCGGTAACTGATCCTCTCTCTCTGTATCTGAAATTTCCACAATTAAGTGTAATGAAATTTTGTGTACCTGCATATTATTAGAAAACTAAATATTTAGAAAGAAAAATTAAAAAAATAAGTAAAAAAAGAGGCACACATTTGTATGTTTAAAAAAAAAGATAAATAATTACAAAAAAAATTAATAGACTAATTTAGTGTTTTCCCATATACTTCCATCATGATATTTACATACTGCATGAACTATGTCTACCTCGTAGTCATTGTAATCATTCGAAAATTGCGTAATGGATAAATAAGACTCATGTAAATCGATAACATCATTAGCATCATTCTCATCACCCAAATGGTATCTTTTTCCTTGCAAAACGACAGACCACTGATCATTCGATGGATCAATGACATAAAATATATGCTTCGAATGTGTCTCTATGATAAATGGTTCCTCATTATAATTAATTATTTTCAAATCAACCAGTGTAAATCCACAATTATTATGTTTCACACCACTATTTCTATCAACCCAATTATACTTAAACATAGTGACTCAAAATTTTGTATAATAATTGTCCCATATATACTTAAGAACACCAAAATATGCGAACGAAGCAGAAATTGGGTTTTTATCCTTTTCACTTGAAAAATTAATGACTTCAGCGATAACCATCACACCCCTATTTTGAATGGTACACTTGTAATCTAGCTTTTTTGTGTAAAATGTTTACCCCTTAATATCAAAAACCAGTCCATGTTATGACATTAAAAGATTCTCCCCCTACCAACATTTCAACATTTCTCATGAAGATATGTATGTTATCACTTTCTCTTTAAACCATGATAATTTTTTTTATGCTCAATCATCAACCACTTTTCATTTCTTTTTGGATATAGTCTCTTTAATTCAACAATATGTGATGATATATATGATTTAACATCATCTGTTCTATTCAAAATATATAAATGTTCCTACATCACTTCATCACATGTAATAAACTTTACCTTTAAGCCTAAAATATCTCTACCTTCACTATCAAATGTCAAATGTCAAGATATAGGGAGACCAATATGCTATAATTCATTAAAATATTTAGTACAAAACCCAATCACCTATTCCGATAAATATTTTTGAACAATAGAGGCCTCCAACCGATAAGGATTTTTAACATATCCCTTTAAAATTTTCATATACCCTTTAAAAGGATACATCCATTGTAAATAAATAGGCCTACATACTCTTATCTCATGCACCAGATGAATCACTAGATGAACCATTAAATCAAAAAATGTAGGTGTAAAATACATTTCTAGTTTAAAAATTATAATAAAAACTTCATTCTCCAACTCATCTAATAAATTTGGATCAATAACTTTGATAAAAATGGATTTGAAAAAATTACATAACTTGATGATAATATTTCTAACAGTTGACGATAATACACCACGAAGTGTGACTGTTAGCAGTTGTTGCATCAACACATGACATTCATGAAATTTCATACCTATTAATTATCAATCCTTCACTAACACAAAATTCTTCACATTTGAAGAATATATACTGGATACTTTTATACCATACAGACACTGACAAAAATTTAACTTCCCACTCTTACTTAATGTGTGTCAATCCAGAGGTAAATATGTTCTGTTTCCTTTCATAGTGGGAGCTAAATCAAAACATATTCCCATTGCTATCAAGTCCAATATATAATTAAATACATCTTTTATTTTTTCCTTTTATGTATATTAAAGTTCCAATCAAACTATCACATATATTTTTCTCAACATTCATAATATCAATTTTAGGTTTTATCACTAAAAATATCTAATAAGTCAGTTAAAAGAAAGACTGTTTCTTACAAATATTTTTTTTGAAGACAAGAACTACTTTTCTTTCCAAATGTAGAATAAATATTTTTCACCCTATTGTAATATTCTTAAACAAAAAATGGTTGTGGGGGAAGATTGTATTACTATAAACTGTTAAATTCTTTTTTCAATCTACGATAAGGATGATCAATTTGGAAAAATCATCGACGTCCCATGTACACTATCTTTATTCCATTCTACAATTGATAATATAAAGTCTATTCTTCAAAAATTGGAAAATATTTATGTCCCTTAACACTATATCCAGAAAAGTTTCCATATGTAGGAAAGTAATTTATACTAAACATTATTATAGCACAAAAAAGAAAATACTCTTTCTTATATTCATTAGAAACACTTACACCTTCCTCCCATATAAGTTTCAAATCATCAGTTAATGGTGAAAGATAAAAATCAATATCATTTATTATCTATTTTAGTCCATAAATCATCAATATCATCATAACATATTTTTTCTTCATACATATCTATGGGGATAGGTTGTAAACTTCCAACAAAATATGACACAAACTATGTTGGCTACTTAAGCCTCGATATGGATTTATTCTATCTATAAACACTCCCATTCTAAGATTTCTAACATCACATCCAAAATCAGAAAAATGAATATCAAATATATGCTATTGTGATGAGTTAGCAGGGTGATGTAATTTACCATCAGAGATACGTTCATCTGAATTCCCTCTTTACCTTTTTTCATTAATTGAATTTGAAAATAGATGCTTCAAACGATGAATTATTGGAAGGTACCAAATTTCTTTAGCAGGAGATTTTATTTAAGTACCTGAAAATGAATTAGACTTAATTTATCACAATTATATAAAGGTATTATTGGAAGAAATTATTTGATTTAGCATGAGGTTATATGTCAATACCTGATAATGAATCTGAATTGACTTTTCCATCCATCTTTTAGAGTGATGTTCCACATGTAGGATAGTTCGATAAAAATTTATATTCTTTCCTATACAACACACAATCATTGGGGAAATCATGTATCTTTTTATACCCCAATCCCATTGGGTATAATATTTTCATCACCTCATAATTGAAATCTGGAAGCACGTTGCCTTATGGAAGTAGCTATTTTAAAAGCGCAAGTAAGTTAGAGAAATTTTTATCACCCCAACAATTACTTACTTTCAAGTTAACCAATCTCAAAATGGTTGATAACAATGTATATTGAATAAAACCTTGGAATAATGGTTTCTTATAGTCTTCATACAATTGTTCAACACTTAATGTTTTTTCAATGGTTTCAACACATAAATCACGAATTAAATCTTCAATATGATCATCTATCACATTATGAATATTAGTATCAACATTATGTGTTGAATTTACAGTTCTTTCACCATGCTAGATCCAATGTGTATAATTAAGTCTAAAACCATAACAAATTATAAGATCCTTGATTTATCTAGAGTTTAAATTTCTCATATTTAAACACTTCACACATGGTCATAAAATAAAATCAATGTTTTGAAGATTTTGTTTAGAAAATTCCAAGAATTCATCAACTCATTTTTCGTACTCATTAGCGGTTCTTAGTAAGTTTATTCAATTACGATCCATTAAATACTTGATATCTCAATATAATTAGTGAATATATTAAAACATATAAACACACACACACAGATATATATATATATATATATATATATAATGATAAACTGTAAATAGAAACACATTTAATAAAAACTATTGATAATAAGATAGAAAACATCAGATATGAAAAAAATTACAAATAGTAAGCTTTTTATTTTAATATTATATACATGTTTTTTATTGATATTATAATTTAATTATTTCCAATCATATAACATTTATTAGTTCATTTTACACAATTATTACATTATTTTGGTGTTTCATGTGTCAAAAGTATTAAAGATTTCATTAATTTATTTTTTCATTTTACATAGTTGTTACAAAAAAGTGGGGTATGTTACAAGTGAAATTCACTGGTCCTAATAGATATGGAATTATCAAATCTCAGGACTACACCTCCAATATATTGAAAAAAATCATTAATACTCTCACATAGCTGCTGATTAAGATGATTTAATACTATAACAGTAAGATCTATATGAACATATGATGTTTAATACTCATTCATACTATTTGGGTGTTCAACTGGTGGTCATTGTAGTATAATTCTATTACAATGAAAATGTAGAAATATAAATCACATATACATCCAATCTGTATATACCACATAGTATATTTAAAAAATTTAGATCATGTTAGTATTATAAGAATTTATGACATGTTTCATTAATTTTTATAGAATTAAATTAATTTATGATGTCATGTATTATTTTTTGTATATATAATAACATATTGATTAATTTTATTGGGCATAATCCATGAGTTTATAAAATAAATGAACTCTTTTAACCTTATTAATTAAATAAAGTTCTATATAAAGTGATCCAATACTCATAAAATCAAACATACTAGTGTTATAATCTAAAAATTAATCTATATTTATCTCTTATTATATTATTTAAAAGTTGTTATAACACTCTTCGTAAATATAAAGAGTTCTTATAATTATGAATTGTGATTCTATAGGTGTTGGATTACTAGTGGACACAATAATCCTTTGACTATTTTTAAAGTAACCACGTCAAACTCACTATGAAATTATGTATCAACAATAAGGAATGTTCTAAATTTCTATTTATAATATATTTTACCCTATATTATTTTGATTTTTTAGGAAAATAATTTTATTTAGACATATTTTATATCTATAAAACCCATCAATATAATCAAATCCACTTCAATGAATATTTATAGGATTATTATATTTAAAAAAATTTATATAAATAACTAAGATATAACATAGGGTGATAAAAGATATTCCAACATAAAATATAATATTTTTCATGATTATATAGAGATATCATGGGATAAAATATATCATAACTCATGGAGAACCAATTTATGTATTTATTTAAAGGAGTGTTTAATCATATTTCAAGTTGTAACATGCCTAAACATGGGTGTCATAAAACAAATTATCATGTCACAAAAGTGATATGAATATATCACATAGAGTTATATAGTGAATTTATTTAGTTTTAGTATGTCATAAGGAATTATATATGTGATAAAGTTCGACAAAAATAGCGACACTATTTTAGGGGTTGAATAAAGAAATTAATTTCCTTTTACATTTTACCATAATTTTTTTTAACACATGTTAATGTGAATGAAAAGATTGATATGCACAGACCAAACAAACATAAAGGAACAAATACATTAGAAACAATAGATTTTTATGAGGTTTAATATGTAAAATGAGAATCTAAAACCTTTGATTGATATAGTAAAACTAATGATCAAACATTCCACCAAAATTAAAAAAACAACTTACAAAATTTGGAGTTCAAATAATCTTCAATCCGAAATCCGAACTTCATCCCTTGAATGTGTTGTAAGAATAAACACTGCCTGCAAGATCTTAATGAAATTGATTGTAAAAATGAACTTTAAAGATGAAAAAAACTAAAATAAACCATGGTTTTGGTCAAAAATAGGATTTCAAGAAGAAAATAACAGATAGATGATGACGTAAGTGAAGAAGATGTAGAATGGAGACCACATATCGTGAAAATTGAAGAAAATAAACAACAATAAAGTTTAAGATCCCTAGGTCACCTTCAAAGTCACCACAACTTGGGAGGGATTCATCATAAGCAGGAGGGTTTATTAGATCCAAAAAATGATAGTTTCTTGATAACAAATGATTTTTAAAGATTTTTGGCGTCCCTGATTACAAAATAGATTCCGAAAAGTCGAAGAAATTTTTTTTGGTGTGGTTTTTAACAAAAACCGACACCAATTATTTTTTAAAAAAATTTGTCATTATTTTTTTAAAAAAGAGACATGAAAAATATATTTTTTAAAATTTTTGGATTCATTTTTTGTAAAAAACTGACACAAAAAATAATTTTTTTTTATGTTTTTTGGGGTCGGTTTTACTAAAAACTGATTCCAGAAACTACAGATAACAAATTTTCAGCATTGGTTTTTATTAAAACTGACACCGAAACTCTCCCATATATACTTTTTTCACCGGTTTAAAAAAACCGATGTCATTTCATTGATGTTAGAAACATTCTTTCCACTAGTGAATGTGTGGTTTTTTATATCTTCTGCTTCCTCTTGTTTCCCACATTTGAGCACAAATCACGTGGGATTAGAGGTCAACTATAATCATGAAATCTGTATACTCAAATGCATGTTTTGGGAAAGAATATTTTTTCAGATATTCCTCTCACCTTTCCTTGGAGTGCCTCCATAGGCACGGGTCCTCAAAACCATGTATCCCACCATAGGGAATCCTACGATATGGTGTAATACCCAACATAACCATCTCTATGGGCCTCATTCACTATGATATAAACCTTAATAGGGCCTAAATAGGCATGGTTCCTCACATCAAAACTATGTGGTCTTTGATTCCCATCAATATAGGATACATAAGAAGCCTCTATGAGGTCCAAACCTAACACCCCAAACCAACCCTCATTCTATCTTGGTTAGGTTACCATTATAATCATATATAACCCAGGAGATCATATCCCTTACAGGTTCCCTAGGCCTCTTTATCATAAGTCCCACACCAAAATTTGATGAGTCACCTTTTTCATATACATCCTTACCATGTAATGTTAAACTACACAATTTTTTCTTTATCATATGACCTTAAAAGGTAAGATGTGTCCTATTAAGTGGCATCAAAATATATGGGTTATGATTACTTTCCTGAGGATACGTAGGAATCCCATCTCATGTTTCTAATCCCTATATCAAAATAACTCTTATATCCCTAGATGATGATAAAATATAGAGTTCTACACAACTTGGATTAAAATAAAAATCATAATAATAAACTATTGAAGAATATCTAATCCATTCATAAAAGGGTTCCATTTATGAATAACCTCTAATATATAAAGATATCTTCATTGATGAAGAACCTAAGATACATAACTATGATTCTAATTTACATGCATTCTAATAATTGATTGTTAATTCATGGGTGACCGATGTTATACTTTGGATTTAATGAAGGATTCACGAACATATCTTAAATAAACAAGAGAGTCCCAGAGTAGGTAAAAAATTCCCCTAAAAAGGGTTTAATGATCCTGAACTCCCATCCTCTCAACCAATGTGATTCCTTAGGAATTGTTTCAAAATTTTACAATAACCTCCTACCTTCAGAAAGTAGTCTAGAATAAGGGAACCATTAGGTGTTTTCATCTTCACAAAAAAATAACCTATTAAAAGACATTTTAAAATGAACAACCTGATGTAAATGATTGTGCAATATTCAAACCCCCCACAATCAATCATACCGGAACCATGATGATGGCACATTTTCATCAGAAATAGAAATGGTGAACATGATTTGAATCCTTAACCAAGATTATGGTGTCAACCACCTTTCAGGACCCTTTTACTCTCAAAATAGAAGAGGGATAGATAAGACAATAAATTGTGCATGTATTTTTTTATTAATATGTTTCTTTGATGATGTTTTATTATTTGTGTTATTCATCTATATTTTAGGCACTTTCAATAATATCTCCTTTTAATCCAAATGATGTCACACCACCTCTCAAAAACATATGCTATAACTTTTTTTATAATGTTTCCTCATCTAAGAAAATGAAACTGTCACCAACACAATGTCTTACACACTGGGTCTAAAATTCATTGGTCCAAAAGTACTTCTATAATGGTATTATCCAAACCCTATAGTCTAACCGATAGGTCCTACTACTCATGAATCTCTAACAGTATTCCACTCAGTGATGACCGACGATCCAGAAGAACGCAACACTGATCACCATCTCCAAATATTTTAGGATATAATACTTGGAATGAAACAATCAAATCCTCCCTTATCTTAGAGAGGTAGAACAAGTGACTGCAAACGACCTCATCTAGAAGAAACATGGTTTTTTTCAAAGGGATTTTACTAGTAATCTCTGCTGACAACAACACATGGTAGTTAACCTTCAACACGATGAGGGTACCATCCTCGATAGTCCAACCTAGGTCAACCAAACCTAGGTATCCAAGATGGCCCACCGGGGGGAAAAAACCAGTTAACAGGGAGCAGAGCCACACCTCTTCCCCCTATGAAGAAGTCAAAAAACCAAATTTTGGTGGTAAAATAAAAGAAAGAACACACACCTGTCTACATTAATCAATACTACCAACATACTCATCTATCAAATTCTAGAGATGTCCACCAACCAAATATGATGGAGCACATTGAGTAGGAACAAAAAACCTTCCACATCCAAAAATCCCACTTATTAAATTTGGTGTAAATTCATGAGAAGGCACAAACACCTACCCACATCAACCAAGCCATACAACAGAATCATCTGACATCATCCAAAGAATCCCTCCATCCAAATTTGGTGGAATACTACAAGTAGTTGAACATAGTTTCCCACATTTATCAATATTTACTACTGTATTATTAGGATAAACCCAGAGAAGTCATCTAGAAATTAATGATGACAAATAGGGGGAAGAATCAAACCTCTATCCCCACACCTAAGTAATTACACGATCCAAAAGTAGAAAATGGAGTACATGAGTGGGTACACACCCCTTCTCTAACTATATATTGGGAATATATCCAAATTCTAGATACTGAAGTCCCCAAGTAGATCCTGATGATGGTAAAGGGGAAGGTTTAAATTCCTTCCCACATCCTACAAACATTCCAAGATATCATAGAGTCAATAAAAATGGAATGGGGAAGAATACACAGCTCTATCCCTAAAAATGGGGTGACTCATCAACATGTCATCCCAAAGTAGAAAAAAACCTTTTATCCCATCCAAGAGGGTCATGGAGGAGAAGTACTCCATAATATATAGATAACTAGACCAGTTCTATACCCCCATTCCAAATAGAGATAATTGGATATTCTATTGGACACTCAGAGTCATAAATGAACCCATTCCAAATTTTCATAATCCTACTAAAAAATTTCAATAGTGACATGGGATCCAGTCAAACAAGATTCCATACTTAAAAACCACTTTCCCCAGAAAGTGGCCCCAATTTCTCGTAAGAAGGCAACAAAAAATAAGACTCACCAAAGAAGAATGGAAAATGAAGAGCTGATCTAATATCCCACTCTAATTAACACTAGAGTTCTCGAAGGACTTAGAACCTTATATATATCATCTCAAGATCCTACTCTCTCATTATCAAATTATGGGGACAGTAGTTGTAATTTATAAGGTCCTCCCTAGATGCTTCACACTGAAGGCTTTCTTTATGTCTATAAACTGATCGATCTCAAGATCCCATCTCCTAATGAGAGTCATGTTAGCCCTCCACATGGCCAAACAATCAAACATTAATAGGTTCTTACCATTTCCATCATCCACCCTGATGGTCCTCCTTATGGAATTTGCTGTGAAATTTCTCTCCACAGTAGTGTTTCACTTCTCTATGAAGGTCATATCCTTAGCGATTTAATGATAATAAAGCACTCCTACCACAAGGAACATGAATAAATGAGTCTAGTAATATTTTATTCCTTTTCATTGATCAGTGAAATCCTATCTCAACCAAAAGACAACCCAAGGCGACAGTCACTCTCCAAACTACATTTTTATAACTTATCTTCCAACGTAATAGAGGAAGTCTCCACCAATCTTTCTATTTATGATAAAGTAGTAGGAAATCATCCACTTTGGGTAGAATAGGTTAAGGATCCTCTAGAGATAGATGATTACAAAACATTGAAACTGAGAAAATAGTTAGATGAAGATAATATACTAGTTATGTTCTGGCTATTATCCACTTGTTGGTTAAGCATTCTAGAGGTGTTGTTAGAACATTGTGTGCATGACATCCACTTAAATATATGGAACACTCTTTTTCACTTAAGATTAATGTTATTACCTTAAAAAAAATTTATAGTCGAATCAAGTTAATTGAAGGGATGCTATTCAAAATTTACTTTGTTTATCTCCTAACTACATGAAATATACAATTGGGGAAATAACAGGGATCTCTTCAATGTGAATGCCTCAGTGAGTTAAAAGAATTATGTAAGATGGTCAAAAATTCCCCATCCAATGTTTATATCAAAGGATGGGGAAAAAACAAATAATTTCATTTCATTGTGCTCCCTAATTATTAAAGTCCTCTAAATATGACATTCTAAAATTTCATAGCTTCATGATAACTTCATAAAATAGACTATATTCAGAGCTGATGATATTCTCAACAAAAATAGGCCCAAACCAACTCTCACTGGTGTCAGGATGAAAGAGATAAATCCATTTAAAGACTTTTTCATTATGTGTTTGAAAATATTGGGCAATCCTCATGCTTAAGGGATTTCAATCATCATATAAAAAATGATGCAGATAGAAAAAAAGTCTTTTGAATTAGGAGGTTCAGTTGAAAAACGAATAATGCACCCATACCATGTTCAAACACAACTCCATAAAATTAATAAGGCTTCTATGATAGTATCATCTAGGACAATCTAGAAGTAACCCCATACAAAAATATGGAGGATTTTTTAACACAACCTTTGAGGTCAGCAGACAAAGCTCAAAGAGTTATGGAAATAGAGTGGGAATGGACCTAGCCCATATGAATGATGTATTTTTCACCTCAACAACCTCCTATTTAGTGGAAGTCAGTATTATCCCAATTAGGGGGAACACTGTAGAAAAAATCCTCATAGATTTTCCCATACCATGACCTAGAATCCTAATTAGGAAAACACATGACAAAATTATCTAGATAATAACATCAGATTACTTTCCACCAAAAGGTTCCAAGAGAATTAGAGGAGAGTAAAAGATCTCATGGAGAGTGAAAAAAAGGAAGTGTCAAAAATAGACTGATGAAATGAATGTAATGCGTTACACATTAATAAATTTCATTAACACCACCCCTAATGATCCTGCAGAACATGAGGCCAACATAGATGAGCTGGAAAAGTAAGTTTTGATTAAAAATATAGTACACAAAAAAATTATTGAAGGAGGTGTACATACCTAGAACCAAATAATTTCCCTTAATTTAGGAATTCCCTCAACCAATAAAAAATTACCTCCTCAAAGAGAACTAAACAAAGAAAAGGTAAAAGGTAAGGTTCCACCTCACCTAATCCCTAATGAGTTTGGGCCCCTTAAACTTGAGGAAATCTTCACTCAGCAAGATTAAAAGATGAATGAATTTATAAGACTCAATGAAAAAAATACTCCAATGAAATGTTCCTCATAGATATGTTCTCAAAATAGATCATCAACTCACACTCCCAACCAGAGTACCTCAACAAATAGGGTTCCCTTAGTTACTGAAAAGTATCCAAAACATCTACTCAACATGGGGTACCAACAAACAATATATTTGGATCCCAAAATATAAAATCAAGTGTTCCCTCCATTAGGTACACAACCAGAACAATTCCATACATATCCTTATAGATCTACCCCTATAGGTTACCCATGGTAGAAACCAGTAGGTCCACCACAGTTGTCCCTACCTACTGATACACTTTTTCATGTTCATAATTAGCCATAAATTCCTCAATGGATCATAAATACTATTGATTCATTAATAACTGGATCAGAAACTATAAAAGAATGGAATGTACTGATAAAACTAGAAAAGAAGCCTTACCCAAATGGGTTGATCTGATTCTTCCCCTACTAAACTTTAAGAACCTTAAATTTCCAATATTAAATGGATTAGGGTACATAGAGAAAATTTTGATGCATTTAGTATCCCGTTGTGACCCTATGATGGGGAAACTTGAACAACAGGAGTTAGTGAAACTCATGTGCTTTGTGTGATCACTTTTGGGACTGGCCTTTGTATGGTACAATAGTTTTCCAAATTGATCAATTACAGGATGGAAAATTCCCTGTAATAAGTTTCTATTCCAATTCCGATTGATACTATAGAATACAGTATCCCTTGACCTCTCAATCTAAAAATAGTGGGAGAATGACCGGGTCTCAGATTTAATTGTTTAGTGGAATGGGTTGACATAATTTATAGGCCTATAACTTCCCCGAGATGATATTTTTTCAATATGTATAGAGAATATTCATGGTGAGTTTCTCATACCATTCATCCCTATGAAATACAAAAGATGTTTTCATGACCTTACCACAATTTCTCAAAGAATGGAAGACTCCATCACACAAACTGAGTCTCAGTCCAGAGTAATTCCATTAGCTCAAGGAAATATAATAGGGAAAGTAGAGGCTTACACTGTTATACTTAAGATGATACCTTCACCTGATCTAGCTCCAAATCTTTCACTATATTGTGTGGTTCCCCATCCAGAGCGTTAGAAACAATTCCCACCTCTTCAAATTGAGATAATGGAGAAGTGGTAAAAATATTTTGATGAGATGAAAACAAGGTTTATTCTTTCCTAAATGACCAAGTCCCTAGTTACTTCATCTTAGAATTTTAAAACAACATGACCAAGTTTCCAAAGACAAATAATCCAAACTATGATGGTGGTGAAGATATAAAAAACTATTTTCCCTTCCATCAAACATTGGTAAAAAACATATAGAAATGATTTGTTTTAAAATAAATCCTACAAAAGATTGTGGACTTTGGACAAATGAAGCTATAAAAGCCACCTGCACATGTAGCATGATTTTCATCCATTGATGGAGGAGTAAAATAAATTGTGGAAGTCAACAGAAAGGGTATGAAGAAATTCGGTGATTGGATGGTTAGAAATAAAATCAACTGAACTCATTCTATCATCCGAGCATAGTTGAAACAACCAACTATGCCATCAGACACTTCCACTATGACACAACTGACTCTATCAATGTCACAATAAATAGAAATATAGTCATTCAAAAAATTACATGTATAGAATAGAAATAATAAAAATTAGGAATATTAAACCATAAAATTTCCAAATTTGAATTTGAATCTATGAAACTTCATGACTTCAGCCCTAAAACTATGGGCATTGCCATACTAAACAATACCAAAAGAGTCGACCCTCCAGAAGGAGTCCTCATCATATGAAGATTTGATATTTAGTTTTATTAATGTTATTAACTTAATGGATCCCTTATTGGATGATGAGTGTGAATATAAAACTTAATCCCCTATATTTGATTGGTGAATTAGAAGAATAGGCTACCAGAGTTAAGAATACAGGGGAAGATGCTGTCATTCCAGAAGTCAATACTCAAGTCATGTCCCTGCTCAGACCATCTATATAGCCAAAGCTCATGGGAGATCCCTTCAATTATCTACTCAGGAGAAATAAATTTCCCCCACACAATACAGAGTTTTCCCTGACTCTATCATTATAGAAGATCAAATAGAGGAGACATCGTCACACAATCAACCTCAATTTCCAATAAGAACTAGACGATCTAATCCACTAAAGACATAAGTACCCTCAATTCCTATTCCAAGGGTTGAACCGCCTATATTAAGTAATTTAGTTCCTAAAGTGTCTGGAAAAGAGCATCCTTACACTAGGAAACATAGGAATTTGGAATATAAGTATGAAATTTTAAAGAAGTTATCCTTGGTGCCATCCAAGTTGTCAATCGTGGATGCTTTGTGTCTTTAAAAAAACCTTCATGAGGAAATTTTAAAGGTTTTTTCAATCCCTTATGAATTTTATTCTTAATTTTATGCTATATAAGTATATCATGAAAATATAGATCCTATAGAATCCTACTCAATCATATATTTTATGGAATAGGAAAAAGATACCGTTACACAAGGACACATCATACCTTTGTATGTATCTAGCAGGATAAATGACGTTGATATCTGACATGACTTCATTGAAAACGGCTCAAGGGTTAGGCTCATTTTTGTCTAAATGTTTTTTGAACTGGGTTACTATGAGTCCCACCAATCCCACTCCACTCTAATGCTATAGGGTTACGACAGATAAATCAGAAGCCTCTCAGATAAATCAAACTCAGTATTCATTTCAGAGATCTCATATCTGACTCATAATTCATATTTGATCAAAACTATAAGATCCTAAAAGTTATATTGGGAAGGCATTGGTTAAACAAACATGTGGATATTTTTTTAACACAACACCAATACCTCAAATATTACATTAATGGTCAAATTGGGACATTTCATGGTGTTAAATCCTCAAATAAATCTTGAGAATTACCATACATTGATGTATACTATATCAAAGGGAAGAGGAAGAACCCATGATCAAAATATTTTCTTGAATAAATACCTTGAATTATCTAGATATAACCACATCTAATCCTTTCAAGCAGCTCATTTCCGAGTATATGCTTCCCATCAATCATATTGAATGGATGGGTAAAATTAAAAAAAATGTTCATCGAATTCAATGATATCAGTCATGGAAACTGAACCTGGTAGTTTTGTAGAGGTCATAGACTCTCCAAATAGTGATTAAAGAATGAGTAAGAATTCCCTTGTTCTATACCCTGAGAATAAACAAATCACCATCTCATCCTTCGTGTTGGAAGTAGTTTCTTTGTCATCCAAATGTGAAAACATTGACTCTTCCTCAAACTACAAGAAATATTCTTCATCACCTACTTCCCCTAAGTGCAAGGAATATGTGGAGGAGGAAAATTAGGAGGAAGATAAAGATAAGTAATACCTAAGGGATGCACCTCCAAAATTTGAGGAAGCTGTCACTACCACTGTTGATGAACTTAGAGAAATAAATTTGAGTACAATAGAAGATCCACGACCCACTTGTTTAGTGTGACCGTAAATTCTGAAGAACAATAGGTATATACCTTCTTCCTTAAGTAAAATCAAGACATGTTCACCTATAATTACATATAAATTCTAGTCTTTTATCCCAAGGTGGTCACTCATCACTTGGTATTTTATGAAAACCACCGAGGATACAAATAAAAATCCAGAAGGACACACCCGACTAATGCCTCCAAAATTGAGGATAAAATGGATAGGATTATCAAGGAATAATTAATTATGCAAGTTCAATATCCAAAATAGTTGGAAAACTAATTCCTGGTTAACAACAATTATGGGAAAATTAGGGTCTACATCGACTTCAGATATCTCAACCAACACTATTCAAAATATGACTTCCCGGTTCTAATCACAGAGCTGCTGATTAGAACAATGAATAGTTATCAAGACCTCTAATTCATGGATGGTTATTTTGGGTACAAAAAAATTCATATGAACCCAAAATATGAATAATCCACTTCCTTCAGGTCCCCTAGGGAGTATTTTTCTATCATTTAATGCCCTTTTTCTTAAATAATGTCAGTTCAACATACCGACGTTCCATGTATTGCACATTCAAACCCTTCCTAGGAAATTTTTTCAAATGATACATTGATGATATTGTGGTTGAGACACTATATAATTCTAAAAATTTGGATGATATTGAGACTATATTCAACAAAATATGATAACATATCCTTAAGATTACACCTTGAAATGTTCTTTTGGCGTTACCTCATGGAAATTTATCATCTTCATCATACGCCATCACAAAATCTAATTCATCACTAAGAAAACAAAGATTATCCTCAGTATGTCACCACCCTAGAAACAAAAATATTTTAGGGGTTTATAGGGACACCTTTAATACATATGGAACTTTATATCCATCCATGAAGGTAAGTGTTTGATCTTCACCAAGTTGATGAAGAAGGGGGTCACATATCAATGGAACAGTGACTGTAATGAAGAATTTTACAACCTTGGGAATTATCTACTGATCCCACCAATGCTAATGCCATCCATAAAAGGGAATAATCTAATTTTGTATGTGACATAAATAGAGATGTAAATTGGTGATTTCCTCAAGAAAAATAATGAAATTGGAAATAAAAAAATCCTTTATTATCTCAGCCAAACCATGATTGTTATTGAAACTATTTATTTAGATATCAAAAAGAGCTATCTGGAATTAATTTTCATAGTTCAGAAACTAAGTCACTAATTTCCGCACCACAAGGTCCTTTTAGTTTCTCATAATAATATTCTCAAACACATCCTCATCCATCATATGTTGACATGATTTTTGGCATAATGGGCAGTTATCCTCCAGTAGTTTGATATATAGTATGTGCCTTAGAATGTAGTGAAAGGCCAGGACTTGGGATATTTTCTTAAAGAACACCTGTTTGTAGAAACAATGTTGTTAAATTCTGAATTTCTAGATGAATATATCTATTCTATTCAAGATGAACGCAAATGTGGGAAATGTATTTTGATGGTGCATCCAGAATCCCAATAGGGAAATGAATGGAAGACTCCAAGATCAATAAAATAATATTAAGGTTCGTGCTCATCTATCCAGCAAAGGAAGCCTTTCCTTATTACTTATTATTGTTAGAAGGATGTATAAACATTGAGGCTGAATATAAGTCCCTCATTCTAGTTATGGTACTGGAACTTCAAATACCAGTAGGCCACATAGAGGTGAAAGGTGATTTAGAGTTGTTAGTCAAACAAATCAATGGGGATTATTCCATAAAAAAGAAGAGCTAATCCACATTATTGACTACTTATGAGGTTTAATGGCAGAGTTCTCTAGAGATAAAACATTGAATCATGTCCTATGATCACATAATTTATAGTCATATACATTTGAAAATGCATTTATGACTTTTGTAGATCCGAATCGGGACAAAATGGTCATCAACATTGTGCATCACTGAATAGTCTCACCTTTTTCTCATGCCATCACATAATAGATCAATGAAATTAGTCATGTCCCTGATCCATATGTTCCTAAAATTGGGTAAATGATACCCATTATGGACTACCTTCAAAATAGATTACTCCCATTGATAGAGCCAAATAGGATCAAATTCGAACACATGCAACCAACTTCACTCTTTTTTGATGGCCCAAATCACTAGAAAGTCCTTTATAAATGAGGATTTTATAGGATCCTTTTTAGGTGAATTTATATGGAGGATATCACTGCTATCATGAAATAAGTGAACACAGGAGCCTATGGCTTCCACTAGTCAGGGCTCAATATTTCTCATTAAATATGGAGGCTTGGGTACTACCAGACCACTATGACTCATGATTACAAAAAAATTTACCAAAAAGTTTCATTCTTGAAAGGTGCACGATATATTAATTCATAAACCCCAAAAGTTTATTCACACTATAAAATACTCTTGAAAATTTTCCATATGGGATATGATTTTTTAAGACCATATCCTCTCGCCACTACCAATCCATTCAAGTATATCCTAACTACTACCAACATTTTCTCCAAATGGGTTGAGGTAATACCCCTTAAAGAAGTTGAGGTCAAAAGTGTCACCAACATTGTGAAATCCTACATCATTACTAGATTTGGTGTCCATCATCCAATACTGATTGAAGAAGACACCAATTTTTATTTTTTTGAGTTGGAAAATCTATATCAAGAGTATAATATCAAGTCCAACCACTCGTCCAGCTATCATGCAGTTTCTAATTGATAGATAGAGGCCTTAAATAAGACCCTATAAAACATAATCTATAAGATGTTTGATAAAGATAAAAAGTCTTTTCATGAAAAGACATTTCATACCTTATGGGCCTATCATACTACAACACATACCTCCACACAGACAACCCCATATTCACTTGTGTATGGGAAATAAGGTGTCCTCCCCATTGAGTTCTAATTACGATCACTCCACATTTACATTTATGATCAACTATCCATAGATGAGAAATCATATAAGAAACTAGATGAATTGGAGTGACTATATGAAAAAATATTTCCTACCTTGAATCACTTGGAGGTCCATCAAAATAGGATAGAGTAAGTTTTTAATAAGAAGTCACACCTTCATTCATTCCTCCAAGGAGAACTGGTACTAGTCCTTAGGAATCCAATAATACTAGGGAAGAAGCCACCAAAACATGACCCAAAGTGGGAAGGACCTTATTCTATACACAATTTCAACTCCAATGGAGCTTATTCATTAATATCGATGGGTGGAGATATCATTAAGACCCCAACCAATATAATATTTCCAAAAAATTACTTTTTGTGTCAAAAGAGTGATACATCTCAGGTACGTGACTGTAAAATTTGTAGTTGGACTTTGTCACATGACCTTAAAATCACAGCATATCGTCAATACCATAAGATGATAAACTACATGACACCAATTTCCTTATTGTATTATATTAAACAATATATTATCACAGTCCTATATGAATAGACTTAAAGGGAACACTATATGGTCCTATTCACATGAACAGAAACTAAAAGACATCATAGTCTGAGCTAAATTACATTAAACTACATAGCTTAATGTCCCAGTCACAAGAAGTTCAACTGTATAACAATGTCCTTTTCTCATGATGTAAAAATTCTTGGTTCACATCCTTGTTTCCTCACAAAAAACTACATAGCATTTCAATTCATATTTGAGAGGATCATAATATTTAGTGTTGGTTCCCCACCACACCTTTATTCAGGAACTAATCATGGATTGATTCTCATTCCAATGAGATACGCAGCGACACCCAGATCTATAGCCTTAGGTTCAACCGTAACAAAAAAATGAGCCCCTCCCTATGTACGGGTCAGAACTATATAAGGAACCTTTTAATAACTATGTATGGATTTATTCTCATTCCCATGAGATATGCCATGATGCCTGGATTTTATATGTTGGTCCAACAACAATATGAGAAGTTCCCCCCCACTCTCCTTTCATGAGACCTTATTAAAAAAATTCCCTTCCCCACACAATAATTCAATCAGTATGGGGAACCTTTTAAAGAACAATGTTTGTCTTGATTCTTTCTCTAATAAGATAAATAGTGACTTCCAAGTCCCATACCTTGGTCCAACCACAATACTCTTTTTTCATATCAATTCACCTACATCATTACTATATGACAATAAAATTCATGACTAATGTCCTTACCACATGATATAAAATTGAATGGTTTACATCCTTACTATATGACGTAAAACTTCATAGCATTTTGATCCTTTAAGGCCTTCGGGCCACCCAGGACTTCGGGTCAGTAAGGCCTTCGAGCCACCTCAAGGCCTTCGGGCCACCTCAAAGTGAAGATGCAAACCAGACAACCTACAAGGAAAAAAATTCAGAAGGAGGAGGAGCAAGGAGCTTTCACCATAGTAGAAGCTAAACAGATTGCAAGAATGAGAGGGTATGACACCTTCCATCAGGACAAGCCTGTGCATGCATGGGAAATCCTAGCCGAACAGCCATGCAAATGTGGAGAGCTTATTTCATGATGAAGATGCTGGGGAGGAGCAGTTCCAAATAGTTAGTCTGGGTTGTATGTAATTTTTGAAGCCTACAGGCAATGAATCCCTCTAAGGCCTATAGGCCATGTAATTATTATGCCTACAGGACTTGTAAGGGTTCCACCTCACCCCTTGAAAGGTGGATTATCATAAATCAATAAAAAAATGAAGGCCATCAGGCCATTGGAGGAGGAAGAGATACTTAGTGATTACTAGGCCTTATGTCTTGGTCCCAACCATTATTCTAGAAAATAATAAAGTCTCTTTTCCACATGAAAAACCTAATTTATGTGGGGAACTATTTTCATGAACTTTTTATGGATTAATTCTCATTTCAATGAGATATATAGTGACATTTGGATCCCACATCATTATCCATACACTACATGATCAAAATTCCCCTATCATTTCATTTGATTACTTATGTGTGGTAAATGAAACCCTTTCTACTCCTTGTTTCTCACATCGATCATATATCACATGGGATTAAGAGTATTGGTGAAGGATTCCCTCAAATGATCAAGGCATACCAGTTTACGATAGGGTTTACATGTTCCTAGGTACAAGACCCTAAAAGGCACACCATATCATCATTATCACATGGCATAAAACTACATGGTTTATGTCTTTACTGCATGATGTAAAACTACATAGCATCTTGATTAGTGTTTGAGTGGATAACAATCTTTGGTGTTGGTCTCCCACCACACCTCCATTCTCAGACTACGTATGTCTTGATTCTAATTTTAATAAGATACGTAGTGAAAACCAGGATTTATGTCTTGGACCCAGCTATGGGGTAAATAAAGAATGCCTCCTCTTTTTTGTACCTAATTTGGGTTCCCTCATCTAGGGGTCTATCAAGGAAACAAATATGTCCCCTCCTACATACAAGTTAGATCTATTCCAAGGACTCTTCACTTCATGGACAATGTTAGCCAAAATTCTTCCATTATACTTAGAAATATTCCTTCCACATGACCTAAACCTAATATTGGATGATTTGGAATCTTTATAATCTTTTTATAGATATGAATAATATAATTTCTGATACCTGAGGACTTCTCTATCTTGATTATGCTACAACATGCCCTGGTTGGATTTGCATAAACTTTCCCACCAAATGGGCATGTCAACCAAGAAATGTTTCTATTTGAATATGATGTAACACACCCCAATTTTTTATGCATAAAGTCCCACTAAAAATGAATTTATCATCAGCGGTACATTCATCCTTGAGAGAATCCTCCTTTATCTCTATAATCCTCAATGACATCATGAATAAACCCACTATTTGACCACAGTACATGGACATCCCTTGTATACTTGTCCCATGTCACCTCTCCCTATCTGAGAAACCCCACGATCAAAGTTTAACTTTTACCTCTCTCATGATTAAATTACACTAGAACATCTTTGACCAGATAGGGATCATACTACTCATTGTTTCCGTAATACCATGGACCTATTAATATGACCCAAAAAAAAACAAGACATCATATCATTCTTATCATATGAAGTTAAACTGCATGGTCTCCTAAGAACTATATATAACTAGATTCTCATTCAAATAAGGTATGTAGTGATGCCAAAATCCTACAACTTAAGCCCACCCATAATAAAAAACTACCCCTTCCATACTTATGGGGAATACCTACGTAAGGAAATATTTCCATCCATTATTAGGTGATTTTCTTATGGAATTATCTTTCTATACTAAGGAAATTTCTTCACACAAACCAAGATTTGTGTCTAGGGAGAACCAAATCTCCATAAACTTTTACGAGTCATGGGTGATAGAATGTATAATTCCTAAGGACACCTCTATCTTGATTATTCTATAACACTCCCCATTTTTCATTGCATAAATTCTCCCAAAAAATGGTCCTATCAATCATAGTATTTTGTTTTTTGACTATGCTCTAACACGCCCCAGTTGTCTTTGTATAAAGTCACCCACAAAATGGGTTTTTTTAACCAGAGGCACATTCATCTTCATTATAAGCCTCTTATATCTCCATAAACCCCAAATAAAATCTTCTTCCTTGAATAATTTTTCCATATCACTCCTTATATCCAAAATACACCATATTGCATCTTACAACTTTCCCCCCTATATACTTGAATATGGTGGAACATTATTAGTCTGATCACCATGGAATGATCAAATACTAATCTTTCAGTTAGATATAAAATGGCCTTAAATTATATCCCCTAATGTCCTTGTTGTATGATGTTAAAATCCATATCATAAATTCCTATTCATAAGACATTCAACTATACAAAAAATTCCTAGTCACATGACATTAATCTAAACGATGCTTCAACCCTTGTCAGATATAGGCCTTCTCCCCATAATGTCGATCATTTATTAGAATATACCCTCATTCACACTAGTAAAATTCATGTAGGACTGGTTTTACATTCATGGAAAATTCCAACATAGATACCCTATTCATTCTTAAATTCCATCACTTGGAAAACCACCCTTTGTGGTTTGGAGTAATCCAAATCTTCACAAAATTCCTAACAATTGGTAGTAGAATGTCGGAATCCCTATGGAAACCATGGTCTTGACTATACTATAAAACAACCTAGTTGTATTTTCATAAAGTCACCCACCAAATAGGAATTTCAACTAGGGGATATGGTTGTTTGACTATACTGTAATACACCCAGTTGGATCTGCATAAAGTCACCTATAAAATGGGTTTTCCAATCAGTGGCACATTCATCCTCAGGAGAAAACTCCTACATTCAAATAATCCTCAATAATATCATGTTGGACACCATTTTTTGAAATTGGATCACATTAATTACTCACATACTTGTCGCACATCATGTTTTAGATCAAAAAATCATGAAATCATGACTCAAAATTCCCCTTCTGGAATATGAATAATGTCAAAACATTCTTGGCTAACAAGATTTTCTTGGATCATCATTCCAAAAATCCCAATCAAACTTTTTCAAAATAAAACACTATTCTTATTGGTCTATCTTGAATGAAATGAAACTTCCCACAAAAAGAGACACAATACTCTCCAGGTTGAAAACCTGTAAAGGAAATCCTGGGTAAAAGTCAAGTTTCATCTTTCTAGACCTATGCTCTGTATGGTGTAGAAAATAATCAAGAAATTAAAAGACAAAAGGAAAAAAATGTTTAAGATGAAAACCCAAAAATAGAGGAATAAATAAAATCTAAGTCTCATCCATTAAGTCTTCTTCATATTAGACTTTGGAAAAAATTAGATTCAATGACATTAAGGACGCAAAGTTTTAGGGTTGATCATGTGACCCTAGAAATAGTCAAACTACGCTTGTTAGGCCCCAATTACTAGGAAAAAATTAGAGTGTCTCTCTATCCCTATCAATATCATTATGATTCATTAACACAAATATGTCTTTATATGAATACTATCTTCAATGTTATGTTATAACCATAAAAAGAAAATAGGGATGACTACATAGATGACTTGACAAGAAATGATTTTAATTTATTATATTAAAAAACAAGAGGATGATCCACAAGTTGGAGTCTCTCCTTCATACTTTACAATATACCATCAACATAACTCTTAATTTTTTGGATGGCCTCTTGAGTGCCATTAGTAGACTATTGATGCTTGGATAGATGAATAGCCTCAGTCTACTTGGCCCAAAAAGTTCCTATTCCTAGGTCACAATCCTTCTAGAAAATAATATAGTTGTGTGAGATCCCATTAGGTGGAATCCATTTCTTGATGAATGCATGACATTTGTATGGATTTTTCATTAATTTGATTCCTACATTCCCTTAAATTATTGGCATGGTTGTTCTCTTCCTTGGATAATGAAGCTCAGAGTTCATTAGTGTTAATGAGAAGTTTTTATTTGATAAGGTTATATTGTAGCTTGTGTTATCACTCACATCAATGAATGATATCCTTAATGGTTGTGTGGATCATGCATTAATAAAATACACCATACCCCAACATTCCAAATTGGAATAGAAGTTGAAAGAGACATGGGGGTAGGTCCTCAAGGGGTGTCTCAGATATTATCTTACAAATGTATCTATAGACAACACATCATGTGGTATGAAGGGTGTTTTGTGTCTCCAAGTATGAATCAGAGCCACTATCATTGGGAGAGACATATTCTGGGATTAGTTCACCCAACGAGGTTCCCCACACCACTCCCTCCAAGATAGTACCAACTTTTATTTATGATATTGGTTGAATTGTCACCGAATATCCTCCATCAGGCCTGACCTCCAAAGTTTGTGACACTGAATAATGGATAAGAATCATTATTAGCCTCAAAAGGATAACAACTGGAAGAGGCAGGATATGATTAAAGTAGATGGTGAAACTCACCCATTGAAGGATCAGTGGATTGGGTGGATTCCTCATTGAAATTCCTGACCTCAATAGTTTGATATGAAATATCTTATTGAGGTAAATTCTCTTAGGTGTATCCTGATCTCACTAAGGGAGGATCATGAAGATTCATCGCTTGAAGATCCCATTGAGTTGGTCCTACCTCAGCAGTGGAAGTGGGATATACATAGATTCCTTGTTGAGGCAATGACGCTGCAATGTTATCTATGGATAAAACTGCCCAATTAAATAAGTCATGATTAAAACATCATATATAAAATTGGGGTGCACAAAAACTAATAATAATTTATAACCAATTCCTTATTAAATTATTCAAACTCTTCTAAAGAGGTGGGATTATTAATATGTTCAAGCATGCATTCAAATTTCATGTCACAATTTCTCATGGAAAGAATTAACTCCACAATCCCCATGGTAGTCTCAACCATTTGGATTCCTAAAAAATTGGGCTCAAGACCAAACATAGAACCCTCCTACGACAATTTGGGAACCCAAAAAACTTCCTCGAAGATAGTCTCAGGGTCAACACTTGTCACCATAGAGATCTATGGTGTATAAGATGAATTTGTAATATCAGAAGGAATAAAAGTTAGCTATTGGAATATGACACCTTATGATGTAAAATTGACCTTACTAGAATCATCCTACCACTCTATAGTTCCAAAAGTAGATAATGTGACCTGAAAACCTAACAATTCTCCAGCCATAGGAGCTGACTCCTTAGACAAAATTTATTTCTTTTACAGATTATCCTCTTTAGTTTTCAGAGGCTCATATCCAAGACCCTTAAGAGAGGATAGAGAATAAGATTATGCAACCATATACCTGATTAATATTTTATGGATAAATCAGAAATAAATGATGTCATGAGGACTTACCCTCACTAGTGAGACATTTAGATAAGGAATTTATTATCCATAGATCCTTGTTTGATAGATGGAGATTGGAAATATCCACCTCAAAGATAGGTATTATATACAACATTTGATATTATCCATCCATCTCATTCTCCATCATTTTTTGGCCTGGGGATATCTCTCCTAACTTAGGAGATGATATTCAGTTCCGATTGGGGTGCTAGTCAGACCATACTTCGATGATGGGATCTCAATTGATTTACCTTTTTTCCACTGCGAATCAGGGTGAACTTTCCCTTAGTAACAACACTCTATTCAAAATGAATGAAATTATGGAAAAAAGAATAAAAAATTAGATGGATAAATTAAATTGCATGGATCAACACAGTCAGCACATTCCTCATAAGATGAGTGGTCAACTGCTTCAGTACCCCCCATTTAAGAATATCCTCCACCCACCTCATGGAAGTAATTTGACTATTTTTTGAATAAAAAAGAACCTCTTGATTCTAGATATATATTCCCACCTAGGTAAGATCTTCCTCACTCTAATTTCTAGAATCTTAAACCTGATGTGAAGGATCAACCATACGCCCTTGGAACCAGAAGGCATGCTCCTCTAAAATTGGACTACCAATGGCTTCACATATTCCAGGACTGCCCTGGCTTACTATGAAACCAACCTAATCATCTTTGGTTTCACGAGCTTCCCGAACCTCTCCATGATGGCCAAATGATTGGAAAATAGAGCCCAAGTATCCTCTTAATGATGATGATCAGATTTCCTAGGCTCATCCTCAGCTGGCACAACCCTTTTGATCATGACTGGAGGACTAAACCATGCACATGGCTTTTTGGGTGAGCTTAGGGCCTCATCATAAACACCTTTCAAAGGGGGAGGAGTAACTTTTGGAGGAGAAAGAACTATCCTACCTCACTTCCTATGCCCGATAATCATTACATCACCAACTTGGGGAACCCTTTCTATAACACCCGATATTTTATGAGAAATATTATGTTTTTATGTATAATGTTTTGTAAAGGAATCTTTCACTACACACAACACTGTCTTGGCTTGCGTTACACGCAAGAGCAACCTTCCTCGATAGCTTGCGTTGTACACAAAACTGAGTTTCACTAAACAACGATATGTTATTAAAATATTATATAAACTAGCCATTATGAATAGTAATACCCAATTTTTGAAATTTTATAAATTTTATCAATCAAAATGGACTTCATTTTTGGATTTGTAATATCAAAATTAGTCTAGGGTGAATTTTTGATATTTTTCTGAAAACTTTCAATTTTTGATGAATAGTGAAAACACTTGGTTTCTATTAAAAACCCAACTTTTTATTTAAATAATTATTTATTTTATTTAAATTTATTTTTGGTCAAAATTGATACTTAATACCTATATAATATCAATGTAATTCATTGGAGTTATTTTATAATAATTTTAGATATATAAAAATTTTATTGAACTTTTCACCGTCTTTTACCCACCTCCTAGGAGAATTTGAAAATTTACATAAAATATAATTTTACCGCTTCCGTGAGTGGAATTTCGAAAATCCGAGAGACATAGTTAATATCAAGGAGTAAAATTTTGTTCAATAAGATAAAAATAATATTTTGTGAATAGTAACTTTTTACTTTTATTTACCGCAGTTAAAAGTAAATAGGGTAATTAAGGGTAAAAATGATATTATTATTACCCTAACACATGTCCTAATTCTATTGGATAAGTTTAATTCGACCAAAAACAACCTTATGAATAATATATGACCATTTAGGTCCACTTGGTGTAGATTAGGACACTTATTATTATTTTATTTAAAGAAGAGTTAAAAGAGTTAAAAACAAAGTTTAATAACTAAAACATTTTTAATATAGGGTTATAAATAAGATAAATTCGACTATAAATATTAATTATAAAGATAAAAAGATTTCCTACATAATACTATTTTATTTATAATTTTTAGACATTAAATAATTTAATTTATTTATGACACAATTATGATACAGTAATTACCTTATTAATGAAATATTAACATAATTGATATTATAAATACCCAAATAATTGTAATTTGAGACTTTTTATGAATTACAATAATTTTATAGGTTAATATGACATGTTAGTATTGATTTAATTAACCTTTTTCGAACTAATCATGCTGTTATAATTTTCACAAAAACCAATTACCAAATAGTTTCAAAATTGACATAAAATAGTTTTTAAAACAACTATTATATTATTAATTGTTATTTTATTCCTAAAAATCTAAGGTTCATCCAAATGACTTAGATAAGGTTATATATATTAATAATGAACAAATTGGGGTTCTTTTGGCTTGTTATAGTAAGTTTATTAACCATATAGTGTAAGAAAACAAGAAGACACCGTAAAAGTAAAATTATTTAACTTAAAGTTAAATATAAACGATAAGGTTAAATATTAACTTAAACATGTCTAAAATCTATTGGTTGAGAGTATTTTGACCCATTCCTACCTTAGCTTTGAAATAAATAAATTTAAAGCTATTAAAAACCGAATATTACTTTATTATAAAATAATTTTTTAAGTTTTTTTTAAGGTGCCCCTCTCTTCCCTTATAAAAGGAAACCTCCTCCCTCTCCTCCTCACACAATTTTGAGCCTTAAATCTCGGAAAAACCCTGCCCATTTCCCTTATCAACTTCTCCAGAAACATACTATAGGTCCTTCAAAGACCAATTTTAGTGCCCTAGGAGGAGGTTTCAAAGAGGCTTGTCAAAGATGAGGAGGTTCAGATACATACAAAGCATATCGGACCTAAGGTAAGGGAAAATCTCACAATCTCATTTTCATCCAAGATTGTTTATACTTTGGTATTTACTGGGGTGTATTTATAATCCACATCCATGTTTCCTCAATATGTAATATTATTTCTATCCTCCTATAATTGTTTAAATCCAATACTACTCATTGGTGAGTTTTAGTAAAAGATATGAAAGGAATATTTTGTCATTTTTTGTACGAGGTACTTTTTGACTTTTCCGGCCAAAGTACGAGAAGAATGTTTTTTTAACTTATACGGCATGAATGTATTTTTAGAACATAATTTCTATGAAGCTTCCTTTATAAGTTTTCATGTTTATTTTTGGTTAAATTCTTTTAGTTTAAAATTTTATGACATATTAAGAAAGGAAAAATGTTTTTGATGTAGAAAGGATATTTTCCCCAAGAATGGAGTTCAAGTGTTTTATCCAAACTATTTTCCATATAAGATAATATAGGGTTATGTTTCTATCCCTATTCTTACATTGATTTGATTATGTTATGACAGAATTATTTTTATGATGTCCTTTTATGTTATATGGATTATGTTATGATGGCATGATGTTTAAGAATCCCATTTTTATTACATGAGTTAGCTATGATGTATGATTTATGATCTTGTGGCACACATAATAATGGTATCATTATGATATGGGTGGCACCTATATCTCCCTCCAATGCATTGGGTAAAGATTTATATCTAATTAGATAGACATGGCTGGAACGACAGGTTAATCTGGTTCAGTGATACAGGACTAAAACGAGGAGTGAACTCAGTTTAGAAATGGACTTTGTCAACTAGGATAGTCTTGGCAATGAGTCTTGACTACTAAGAAATTATTCTCTATGATTATGTGTGTATGCCACAAAGTTACATGTTATGATTATTGGGATTACATTTCACTACCATGATTTATCCCATATTATGATATTGTGATCTCTTTTGCAGGTTAAGATTTTCCAAATGTTATGTTCTTATGAATATGATATGATTGATATTTCTTTTGTTCACCCTTACTGAGAATTTGAGCTCACCCTTTTGTATGTTTTCTTTTCCCTAGGTCAGGAAGAAGGGTATTAAGTAAGATATTCCAAAAGAGAATCTAGATATGATAAAATAAAAGGGAGACAGTGTAGATTATTTATGAACCTGTTGTTTATGTTTCCCAATTTATAAATACACTATACCTATACGGTCCTTTCATGGTTTTGTTATATGTTTTAATATGTATGCTTCAATTCTGAAGTAATAACAATGTCTGTAAAGTATGGGTCGTTATATTTGGTATCAGAGGAAGGTTATAATCAACCTTTGAAAACTAGGATGTGAAAGCCTTAGTAAGAACCCTAAGGATATGTCTAAGAATAGTAAAAAATCTTAGTGTTTTAGAAATGGCCATGAATAACCTATGATAAGACCTTAAGTGTGAAATTTTATTCTTGATTATGTGGTTTTCCTATTATGATTAGTGTTTCTCACACTATGCTGATTGGTTTTAGTCAATGGCTGGAACCCGAAGGAACCGTGTTAATGCTGAATGCGACGAGCAATGCAATGATTGTCCCCCTGAGCAACCAAACATTATGGGAGTTGGAATGAAAAATCTTGTAGCCATGCTCACAAAACTTTCTCAAGCTATGAATCATTCAAGACATCCAAACGAGAAAAATAAGGAGCAACATTCTGTTGAATCCTTCATGAGGCAGCGTCCACCCTCATTTAGCAGGCCTACTGATCCATTAGTTTCTGAACAATGGATCAGTACTACTGAAAAAATATTTTTAGTTCTTCAATGTTCTGAACATGATAAAGTCATCTTAGCAGTATATCGTTTGGAAGGTGAAGCTGATCAATGGTGGAATCTTATTAATAATACGAGGCAAAGGGATGAAATTTCCCATGGAATGGGGCAAGTTCAAGAACTTATTTTTCAACAAGTACTTCCCTCGTATTCTTCGAACAAAGATGGAGAAGGAGTTTCTTGAACTAAAGAAAAAGGATGATGAATCAGTTGGTACCTATGAATCAAATTCTAAAAGACATGCAAGGTATACTTCTGAGATTATTATCCAACCTGAGTGTAAGATAGATCTATTCTTTAGTGGCTCAAAACCAAGTCTTCAAAGGGAGTTAGCCATAAGGGACTTCAATAGCTATGAGGAAATAGTTTGATGTGCTCTTAAGGTTGAGATGGATATTGGAGTAACCCATCAGTCATATGGATTTATAAGAAGAGGAAAATTGAATTCAAAGGAAAATATAAAGAGCACACTGAAAAGAAGATGAATTTTACCTTATGCTCAAAGTGTGGAAAGAAACATGGAGGGAGTTTTCTTAAAGGGACATGTAAATGTTTCAAATGTGGAAAATAAGGGAATCAGGCATTTGAATGCCGCAATGATGGGAAGAAGATGTCTAGTGATGAGAACAACGAAAAGGCTACACAGAGTGAACCTCATACACTTTAATGTTAAAAGTTCAAGGAAATGGGGCATTATGATAATCAATGCCCTAATCCAAGGGTTGTTGATGACGATCGACATCAACAAACTCTTATGGATAAAGACAAAGGAAATTCACATGCAATTTCTATCAACGATGTGGAGTACGATAACTAAGTGGTGAAAGGTACACTTACCATCCACTCTAAAGTAGCAAATGTTTTATTTGATTTTGTATCCACCCACTATTTTATTTCAAAAGAATTTTCTAAGGTTATTACCGTATTACCTCAACAATTAGATGTTGAGTTAGCTGTGACAACCCCTAATGGCACAACAATTGCATCAAAAGTTTAGAATTCTTCTTTGATTGAAGTTTGTGGGAAAGTGATTCCTGCAAATCTTGTGATCCCTCCTATAGTGGAATTTGATGTGATTATTGGCATGGATTTGCTTTCTTTATATGGATCTCATATCAATTTCCAAATAAGGGAAGTCACATTTCATATTTTAGATCAATCTATGATCGTCTATCGATGCAAGGATGAACATAACCTTCCAGTGTAAATTTCTTCCATCTTATGGGTCTTGATTCCACTAAATAAAAGTTATTTATCTCAAATGGTTGGAGAGAAACTCACGATTAAGAATATTCCCATTGTACGGGAGTTTGCTGATGTCTTTCTAGAGGAATTTCTGAGTCTTCCACCAAATCGTGAAGTTGAATTTTCAATAGAACTCGTACCGGGTGCTTTTCCTATTTCAAAGAAACTTTATAGTATGGCCCCAATTGAGTTGTAGGAATTGAATAAGAAACTCCAAGAGAATCTTGATAAGGTATTCATACACCCTAGTGCATCACCTTGGAGAGCACCTGTTCTGTTTGTTAAGAAGAAAGATGGATCAATGAGACTCTACATTGATTATCGAGAACTTAACAAGATCACTATCAAGAAAAAATATCCTCTCCCACGCATTGATGACTTATTTGACCAAATACACAGAGCTTAATATTTTTCTAAGATTGATCTTCGTTCAGGGTATCATCAATTAAGGGTAAAGGGAGGATATACCAAATACGGCTTTCCGTACAAGGTATGGACACTATGAATTTATAGTTATTCTATTTGGTCTTTCTAATTCCCCTGCTATCTTCATGGATCTAATTAATAGAGTATTTAGAGACTATATTGATCAGTTTGTGGTAGTCTTTATAGACAATATTATTGTCTATTCAAAGAGAAAGGAAGAACATGAAGATCACTTGAGAATTGTATTAAAGTTCCTGAGAAAGGAGAATATTTATGCCGAATTTACCAAGTGTGAATTTTGGCTTCAAAAAGTTTCATTTTTGGGTCATATAATCTCAAAAGCGGGGATATCTGTGGATCCAGCAAAAACAGAGGTTATCGAAAGATGGTCGAGACCAACAACAGTAACTGAGATCTGAAGTTTTCTTGGTTTGGATGGATATTACTGACATTTTGTGAAATATTTTTCACGATCATCTAATCCACTCACCAGGTTGACTTGAAAAGGATTTAAGTTCGTTTGGACGAAGGAGTGTGAAGAGAATTTCAAGGAGTTAAGAAGAAGGTTATCCAGTTCACCTATGCTCACACTGCCTTGTAGTGGAGAAAGGTTTGTGATCTATAGTGACGCATCCAAGAAAGTATTGCGGTGTGTTATCATGAAAAATTATATGGAGATAGCTTATGACTTACGATAGTTGAAAATAAATGAACAAAATTACCCAACTCATGATTTGGAGTTAGTTTTGGTAATCTTTGCATTAAAGATTTGGAGGCATTATCTTTATAGTGAAAGGTGTGATATTTATACTGATCATAAAAGTTTAAAGTATATTTTCACACAAAAAAAGCTGAATATTTTCCAAAGAATATGATTTGATATGATTAAGGATTATGACTTCTCAATTCATTACCACCCTGGGAAATCAAACCAGGTGGCATACGAATTAAGTCGATAAGACCATGCTAGATTATCCATGATGAGGATCACAAAAGATCCAATATTTATGGATTTACAAAGGATGGATCTTGGGATTATAATGGAAGGAGAAAAATCTTATCTTTCTCAAATGAATGTTCAACCATCTATACATGTGAAGATTAAAGAGGCACATAAAGAAGATGTAGAGTTACAAAAGAAGGTGAGAAATTTTCCTGAATTCAACTTTGATTGTGATGGGATAATAAGGTTCAGGAATTGAGTTTGTTTTCCTCCCATCCCAGAATTAAAGAAGGATCTACTGGATGAGGCTCATAGTTCTTCATTCTCTATTCACCCTGGAAGCACGAAGATGTATAGGGACCTGAAAGAGTACTTTAGTGGGATGGCATGGAAAGAGATGTTGCTGAATATGTCTCTCGATGCTTGGTTTGTCAGCAAGTTAAAGCTGAGAGACATAAGACTAAGTGGATGTTACAACCATTACCCATACCAGAATGGAAATTGGAAAACATAACTATGGACTTTGTCACTGGACTTCCTAAAACATATAAAGGAAATAATGCTATCTGGGTTATAGTTGATCATCTTACAAAGTCGGCACACTTCATTGCTATTAGAGAAGATTTCTCTCTTGATTAGCTTGCCAGGATATATGTGAAGGAAGTGGTAATATTGCATGGAGTACCACTTTCCATTATATCTGATCGGGATCTGAGGTTTACCTAAAAGTTTTGGCGAAGTCTTCAGCATACTCTAGATATAGAGTTGAGTTTCAGCACTGCTTATCATCCTCAGATAGACGGTCATTCGGAGAGAATAATTCAAACTCTAGAAGATATGTTAAGTGCTTTCTTATGGATTTCAAATGTGGTTGGGATCAACACCTACCTTTAGTGGAATTTTCTTATAATAATAGCTTTCAGTCCAGTATTCTGATGGATCCTTATGAAGATCTCTATGGAAAGAAATGCCGAACTCCAACTTGCTTGGATTAAGTTGGGGAAAGAAAGCTATTAGGACTTGATCTTGTTGATTAGATGGCAGAAATGGTCAGATCTATTCAACAACAAATAAGAGAAGCTCAGAGTTGACAAAAAAGTTATTCCGATAACCGAAGAAAAGACCTAGAGTTTGAAGTGGGTGATAAAGTGTTCTTACGGACATCTCCTTGGAAGAAAGTAATGAAATTTGGAAAGAAGGGCAAGGTGAGCCCTAGGTATATTGGTCCTTTTGAAATACTGGATCGTGTTGGGAAGGCAGCTTACCGATTGGCACTTCCACCGAATCTCTCTCATGTTCATGATGTGTTCTATGTATCTCTCTTGACAAAGTACATACCCAATCCTTCACATGTACTCAGCTCAGAAGTTGTACCGTTGGAGCAAGATCTTTCTTATGAAGAACAACTGATAGAGATTATGGATCGTAGTGAAAAAGTACTACGAAACAAGAAAACTCGCTTGGTGAAAGTTTTATAGAGGAACAACCAATTAGAAGAGGCTACATGGGAACTTGAGGATATAATGAGGGAGAGGTATCCTCATCTGTTTGTTACAAAGTGACGAATTTCGAGGGCAAAATTCATTTTAAGGGGGGTAGAATGAAACACCTGAGATTTTATGAGAAATAGTTTGTTTTTATGTATAATGTTATGTAAATGAATCTTTCACTACAGAAAACACTGTCTTGGCTTTCGTTACACGCAAGAGCAACCTTCCTCGATAGCTTGAGTTGTACGCAACGATATGTTATTAAAATATTATATAAACTAGCCGTTATGAATATTAATACCCAATTTTTGAAATTGTATAAATTTTTTCATTCAAAATGGACTTCATATTTCGATTCGGAATATCGAAATTAGCCTAGGGTGAATTATTGGTATTTTTCTGAAAACTTTAAATTTTTTATGAATAGTGAAAACACTGGGAAACTATTTAAAAACTGACTTTTTATTTAAATAATTATTTATTATATTTAAATTTAGTTTAGGTAAAAATTGATACTTAATAACTATATAAGTTCAATTTAATTCATTGGAGTCATTTTATAATAATTTTAGATATATAAAAATTGTATTGAACTTTTCACCGTCTTTTACCCACCTCCTAGGAGAATTTGAAAATTTACATAAAACTTAATTTTACCACTTCTGTGAGAGGAATTTCAAAAATCCGAGAGACACAGTTAATATAAAGGAGTAAAATTTGGTTCAATAAGATAAAAAATAATTTTTGGTGAATAGTAACTTTTTACTTTTATTTACCACGATTAAAAGTAAATAGGGTAATTAAGGGTAAAAATGATATTATTATTATCCTAACACATGTCCTAATTCTATTGGATAAGTTTAATTCGACCAAAAACAATCTTAGGAATAAAATATGACCATTTAGGTCCACTTGGATTAGATTAGGACACTTATTATTATTTTATTTAAAGAAGAGTTAAAAGAGTTAAAAACAATGTTTAGTAACTAAAACATTTTTAATATAGGGTTATACATAAGATAAATTCGACTATAAATATTAATTAGAAAGATAAAAATATTTCCCAAATAATGGTATTTTATTTATAATTTTTAGAAAGTAAATAATTTAATTTATTTATGACACAATTATGATGCAGTAATTACCTTATTAATGAAATATTAACATAATTGATATTATAAATACCCAAATAACTGTAATTTGAGACTTTTTATGAATTAAAATAATTTTATAGGTTAATATGACATGTTATTATTAATTTAATTAACTTTTTTAAATTAATAATGCTGTTATGAGTTTCAAAAAAACGAGTTACAAAATAGTGTCAAAATTGACATAAAATAGTTTTTAAAACAAATATTATATTATTAATTGTTATTTTATTCTTAAAAATCTAAGGTTCGGCCAAATGACTTAGATAAGGTTATATATATTAATAATGAACAACTTGGGAATTGTTTGGATTTTTATAGTAAGTTTATTAACCATATAGTGTAAGAAAACAAGAAGACAAGGTAAAACTAAAATTATTTAACTTAAAGTCAAATCTAAATGATAAGGTTAAAATAGTAACCTAAACCTGTCTAAAATATATTGGTTGAGAGGATTTAGACCCATACCCACCTTATATTAGAAATAAATGAATTTGGAGCTATTAAAAACAAAATATGGCTTTATTATAAAATAATATTTTAAGTTTTTCCTAAGGTGCCCCTCTCCTCCCTTATAAAAGGGTACCTCCTCCCTTTCCTCCCCACACAATTTTGAGCCTTAAAGCTCCGCCAAACCCTGCTCATTTACCTTATCAACTTCCATAGGAACATACTAGAGGTCCTGGTCTTCTTCAAAGACCAGTTTTAGTGCCCTAAGAGGAGGTTCCAAAGAGGCGTGTCGAAGAAGAGGAGGTTCAGATACATATGAAGCATATCAGACCTAAGGTAAGGGAAAATCTCAAAATCTCATTTTTATCTTAGATTGTTTATAATTTGGTATTTACTGGGGTGTATTTATCATCCAAATCCATGTTTCCTCAATATTTAATATTATTTCTATCCTCCTACAATTTTTTAAATCCAATATTACTCATTGGTGAGTTTTAGTAAAATATATGAAAGGAATCTTTTGTCATTTTTCATAGAAGGTACTTTTTGAATTTTTCGGCCAAAGTACGAGAAGACTATTTTTTTAACTTATACGACATTAATGGATTTTTAGAACATTATTTACATGCATCTTACATTACAAGTTTTTAAGTTTATTTTTAATTAACTTCTTTTAGTTTAAAATTTTATGACATGTTATGAAAGGAAAAATGTTTTTGACGTAGAAAGGATATTTTCCTCAAGAATGGAGTTCAAGTGTTTTATCAAAACTATTTTCCATCTAAGTTAATATAGGGCTCTATTTATATCCCTTTTCTTACATTGATTTGATTATGTTATGATGGAATTATTTTTATGATGTCCTTTTATCTTATATGGATTATGTTATGATGTCATGATGTTTAAGAATCCCATTTTTATTACATGGGTTATGCTATGATGTATGATTTATGATCTTGTGTCACACATAAGAATGGTATCATAATGAGATGGGTGGGACCTATATCTCCCTCCAATGCATTGGGTAATGATTTATATCTCATGAGATAGACATGGATGGAATGACAGGTTAATCCGGTTCAGTGATACAGGACTAAAATGAGGAGTGAACTCGGTTCAGAAATGGACTTTGTCCGCTATGATAGTCTTGACATTGGGTTTTGACTACTAAGAAATGATTCTCTATGATTATGTTTGTATTCCACAAAGTTTAATGTTATGATTATTGGGATTACATTTCACTACCATGATTTATCCCATGTTATGATATTATGATCTCTTTTGTAGGTTAAGATTTTCAAAATGTTATGTTCTTATGAATATGATATGATTGATATTTCTTTTATTTACCCCTACCGAGCTTTTGATCTCACCCTTTTGTATGTTTTCTTTCCCCCAGGTTAGGAAGAAGGGTATTAAGTAAGATATGCCAAAATGGACTATAGATATGATAAAATAAAAGGGATATAGTGTAGATGATTTACGAACCAGTTGTTTATGTTTCGCAGTTTCTAAAGACACTATACCTATACGGTCCTTTCATGGTTTTGTTATATGTTGTAATACCTATGCTTCAATTCTGAAGTAATAAGATTGTATTTAAAGTATGGTTACTTATAATTTCTATCAACACACCTTAGAGATATGATGAAATTCAGGCCTCATCATACTAGGAGACCAACCTAGTGGATGTGTTCACTAGATGTAGGTTAATCACCACTCGAGTCACATCTATAGTTGTGAGAATGCAAAGCTAGGGGGACACCATTGGATTCCTCTTTGATTGAATACACACTATAGGAGATATATTTATTTACTATAGTCACTTAAAATAGCATATAAATATATATGGAGTGTAGGCCTCATATATAACATCACCACAAATCATGTCCGCTAGCATGAAATATATGAATGCAATCATGTAAGATCTTAGTTCTTCACCAACTTTTCCATCATCAGTGAATGTCCCAGTAGGCAGATCTCTCTATGGAAATAAATTATAATCTTTGAATAGGTTCAACCTCTTCAAGGTATCACGAGGATTTAGGGTCAGGGAATGAACACTAGAAATAGCTTAAAAAAATGGTCAAAATTTTTCTCAGGAACTTTAACTCTACCTAGCATGAAAAAGGAGCTAAAGTGGGCTGCGAACCATCCCCATAGTACCTATAAAGGCCCTGCGATCATGAAAGGGGCCTTCCCTATTTGAGTATACAATAGGCATCAACGAATCTTGGCCAAGATAGGGGTACTAACCCTATGTACTTCCCATATATTAGCATATCCACAATAAAAAATATCCCCAGCCTCACACCATTGTTAGAGTTTTTTGATAGGAAGCATGTAGATGCTTATCCACATAGCTAATAAGCCTGTAATATGTATCTTTGTGGGTATGTAGGACTTGGATTTGTACCCACATTGGTCATACTAACCCTATTCCAAGGTAGGCTATAATTTACAAGGAATTCATCCCTTCTCAATCATGAGACACCACATAGGATGTTTGTAGGTGGGGCCATTCTGCTTTGGCTCTTAAAAAGCATTCATCCAAATCTCAAGATAGATACCCCCCTCAGACAGTGGTATTTATCCTTAATGTTCCAAGATTTATTCAACATATCATGAGACAAAACTAGCATCCTTTTAGCATCACCCCATCTTGCTTTCGGTGGAATGAATTAATTATACATATATCAAAGGATCAGAGATTAGGATATCTTATATACATCCCATAGGCTAATTTTGATTTATATTCATGATGAATATTATATTAATGATATTTTTTTCATTTTAATAATGTTTTTCGTGAGTTGGGTTATTCTGGTGGATCATACAAATCTAAATTCTTATATTATTGTTATCTTACTTTCTATTTCTTATCCCATTAAATTATTTTCAATTATTATAGGTATATTTTTTATCTAAATTTAATGTTCAAATTAATATAATAATATTTTTATACTTTTTATCATGTGTGGTATATGCTAAATTTCTAAATATGATGCAATTATATAAACATTAGGGGAAATTATATTTATAAAATTATGGAACACTACATCCATCACCCCTTAATAATTATTTTATAATAATTACTTTTTTTATATACTAAGGTGAAAATAGGTGAGGTTACTTATTCTTCATTTCCTCCCTAGTTATCATTCCACCTCATCATAATTATAGTCAAACTATGATACTTTGAGTATGTGAGTTTTCTTGGTGCTTATAAATTTTCCTCAACGATTTATAATTTTTATGAGCTTCTCATCATAAGATAAATAATTATCCAGATATTTTACCTCTAAATTCAGTACATGTGCGGGATCAGGTATGTGCATACTCAAGAGTGTTATGAAGAACATTTAATGTACATGCAAAATAGTTGGAGGTAGTGCTAGTAAAAAGGACACAACTCTAATATGATCAAGGATCTAAAAGGAGTTAATGTACTTAGGAAAAAAAATCCATTATTCCCAAATATTATGAGTCTATTACATTGAGAAATGTGTAAGAACACTTTTTATCCATACTACAACTCTAGGTCTCTCTGTCAATTCTCAATATAACTCTTTTATTGATACTGATCTTCCTTTATGTGTTTTTTAATGGTTTTGATTTTTTTACCATTTCTTTGATCATTTCATGTCTCACTTACTTATCTCCACCAACCTCATCCCACCATACAATTTTTATAAATATCTTCCCATAAATGGATTCATATAGATCTATTTGGATGCTTTAGTTAAACTATTAATATATAAGAACTCAATTAGGAGAATATGATGATTCCATTATCCTTTTAAATCCATCAATAAATCTCTCAACATTAATTAGTATTTATAGATATCCCATTAAGATTTGAATTTAGGTTGGGGGTGATAAACTATATTGATATTCAACTTTGTGTTTGGAGCATGTTGAAGAATATTATAGAAACTGATGGTAAATCTTGGATCATAGTCTTATATAATTAATTTCGGTGCTATATTTATCCTCACTACTTCTTTTATGTATATCATTGAATGTTTATCAAGTGATAAGTCATCTCTTATAGTAGTGAAATGACCATTCCTTGTAAGACGATCCACCATAACCAATATAACATTATTTATTATGGATGACTTTTGATAACCAGTGAAAAAAAATCCATAGTGGTGTTCTCCTATCTCTATATGGTTATGGATAATGGTTACATCATCCCCTTGGACTTATGCCTTTCAGACTTCACACACTGATAGAATAGGCTCTTTGATGTATATTTTGAAATATCCTTCTTCACATTGTCCCACTAATAGTGCTATCAGAGATCATGATGCATCTTCATTCTCCCTAGAAATATATAAAATTTAATGTATTTAAAATCATTTAAAAGATCATTTTTATCATAGAATTTTATTGTATACATAGTCATCACCCAAATTATACAACTCCTTTTTTATCAGTTTTGGAATCCAAGGATTTTCCATTTCTTATATCTTCTACCTTATTATGTATTTCCACAATATCTATTTGGGCATCAGTTTTATTCTTTAGAATATATGGTTGAGAAATAATTTTTAAAAGGGATGAGGATATTCATTCCTTTGAGATTCTCATGTCCATACTTTTTATATCTAAGATGATTCAATCACTCTCAATTATCATCATTGAAAATGTCAAAATATAATTTCCACATAGTGTATCTAACACTTTATTTTATTTCCAATGGTAGTAGTGGATTGGGGTTTTATAATATTGGACCACCTCTAACCATCATTATTGGTGAATATTAATCTTCTTATATGTGAATATACACTTGAGGCTCAAATAATACTTATATATTTCACACCTCTCCCCATAAAGACAATTAATACAAATACTTAATATAATGACCACTACAAAAAATTCTAGATCACGTGTTATATATTTCTTTTCATTAACATTCAATTAACATGAGGTTTAGGATATCACTATATCATTCTACATCTATACACATCCCAATACCATATTTAAATAATCTTTGTGTACCATAAATAGTACCCTAATTCCTAGTAGTGTATGTACTGGGGTGGTGATAATCCTTTTTCTAATTCCATGATCCTATATTCATATTCATTAGACCAAAAAAAAATTACTTAATTTAGAGTCATCTTGTTTAGTAGGGTTAAAAATCAAAATAATTTTTTCACAAATCATCAGTAATACACAAAAACTCCTAGGAAACTACAAATCTCTATTACAAATTTTGTTATAGGAAACTATTTAATTTCATTTTCCATATAAGGGTATAAAGATATCCCTTTTCTAGTGATAACATTCCCTAATAATAATTAATATTTCATATATATTTCACATTCACCATACATTTCATATAGCCCATCCTTTCAAAAAAATTATCATATAATTTCATTGCATGTCATGCCCCTCCTTACTCATGATTTATATGAGAATATTATTTTTAAATACTACGTTTTTTAAATATAATCTCTAATGAAAAAATTAATTAAGTTAATGTAGATTTATAAAGAATTATTGAGTATCAAGGGAATCACTATGAAGTCATAGAGTCCAAACCATGGTTGAAAGTTATCTAGGGGTATCCTCCTTTGTTACTATCAATTGGTGATATCTTGATCAATGTTACACCATAGGGAAATACTATGACCCATGTAATTAACTAAATAAGTTATTAATATTTTGTATTGTATACATGTTCTTTATTTTAAATTTTTTTTGAGTTCATAATAATTAATGCATAGGAACATTGTCCCATCCTTATTTTTTATAAAGAGGACGGGTGAACCCCATGATGAAGTAGTTAGGAATATTAAACCCTTGTCTAGAATATCTTGTAACTGCTTCTTTAGTTCTTCTAACTAATGTTTTCCATCCTCAAAGGATTCTTGGATATGGGTATAGATCTTGGTATACATTTATTTGAGATCTCAACCTCTCAGTTAAAAGGAATTCCATGAAAATATTTATAGAATACATCAATATAGTCCCTTATAATATCAATGTATTCTAGCATGATTACCACATTTTTCTAAAATAGAGTTGGAATAGTTCAACTGAAATTATATTCTATGAATGAATTTATATAAAAAAATCAAGTAGTGCATTAACTATTCCTAAATGAATAACAAGAATACATGACACCTCACTGTTTTCAGGATCCACCTTAGCAATAGTGATATCATATTCCATTTTTCTCATCTAGGACTTGGTGGTATTTGACATGTATTATCACTAAAAACCATTTTCCTAGGGAATTTTATAACATAATTCCAATGTTCCTTAAAGTGTAAACATTATACCACAAGCTTAATGTTAATCTGAACATTCTTTTCATCGATCATATATTTAGTATTCAACATCTCTCTTCAAAATTGAGTATCCTGATGGCCCTATTTTCAAAATGGAAATATCTCTTAGTTCCCTTAAGATAGTTTTTGTAAAATTCAATCCCACACTTTTGACATGTGGGTAGGATATTTTTATTTATTTCAAGTTATTCATCCATAAATCATCCAAAATTGAAATCCATTTTATATATTTAATATCTGTCCTTGTGAGACCACTAATATTCACAAATCTCCATATTGACCTTATGGGAACATATGAAAATATCTCCATATCTATCAAAGAAAATAATAGAAAAATATTTACTTAAAATCTTCTTTAATATACTAAATTATCAATCCACCTTACATTTGATTATGATGAAAAATATAGAGGCATATCATAGAATCCTAGTAATATTTTCCTCATATTCACTAATAGAATGATCTTCTTTTTTCTTTAGTCTAATGTCCTCTTTCTCCATTTTAAAATGGATATATTGGGGAAAATATTTATTGAATAAATTTTTATTGAATTATTTACATTACATGGAATCAATTTCCTCTTTGGAGTTTGTTTTCTTAATTAGTGTTCACTACTATCCAAATTCCCCCACCACATGATAAATATCAAATAGGATAATCTATTGATTTCAAAATTTGTGGATAGATAATATCTTTTTAATAAATTTAATCCATTGTTCCATAATGAGGTGATCGAATGATACACTAAAGGTAGGAGGATTTTTTCACATAAAATCCTCGACCTCAACTTGATCTTTCATATGAGGAAGGAATTCCACATTATTTAATTATTTATTTATAATATGATTCTGCTAATCTTGTAATACCATGAAATTCTTATCTCCCACTCATATAAAGTTAGACATCCCATTAGGAAAATAATTATATTTCATAACACATTGGTTGTTTCCATAGTTTCTCTTATTAACCTTTATTATTTAAAATAAAGGATATAAAGTTATGGATAAGAATACTAAAACTAAAAATCATATAAAAAGGAAAACTCCAAAAATAAAATTAATGACATATAAATGACATTTAAATCCTAAATTATGATTCTATGGGTTTAAATCATGGTTATTCACAAAAATTATCATATTAGGATTTATAATACAACAATTTATTAAAGTCCGTCATAATTATTTGAAAAATGTTTATGAATTTTCAAAATCATATTGTCCAGGAGAGTAAAATATGGTGTATAGAAATACATATTTTTTATACACTAGGTGATGATTAATTTGATACCCATTCATCCTTTTCTGGGACTATTATCCATATGTACAACTATTCTAGAGACACAACCTCCTGTAGTATCGTAGAAGGGATATAATTTCTTAAAAACCACTCGCTCTATATTCTATAAAAAATATCAGTATATTTTCATATACTTAGACTTATCCCAAGGGGTTTTACTAATATATTTTTCTCTTAATCCTAGAAAATTACCAGAACATACTCTCATGCCTACTTAGTGACCAATGAACTTTTACATATATAATTATATAATATGTAACATAAATATCCATTAAGAACACAACAATGATTGAGATAACTAGTATATTTAGAAGAATAGGCTCATAATACATCAAAATGAAACTAATATAAAGTATAATTATATTATTCTACATAATGATATCATAAATACCACTAACCCCCTAAAACTATATAGGATAACTAAAGGAATACAAAAAAAAATTGGTGAGCTAAAATACCCAGTAAAAAAAACTATTATAAAGAAGTATAATAAATGTTTCAAAAGGAATAATATGGTAACATAGAATAAAATGATTATGAATAATAAAATTGGATAATTAATTAAATAATATGGAATGATAATATATTTGAAACATAAGAATTTATAAAGAAACATAAATCATTCCCTATTCACAAGTCAAGGATAACTACCAAGAAAACATCACATAGTGGACATTTTCCCATCATGGATTAGGTTTAATCCCTAATACCAAAGATATTTTCGAATGATAAAAATACATTACATAATGAATTGGAGTGAAATTTTGGTATACCCATCATAACATGTACATACATTGGTGTTCAAAAAATGGAAATCACATGTAAAACATAAACATAAAAAATACCCATGGTAAGAAATGGGTCGCATACTCATGTCTCATAGAATATAAAATTTAATATAAAAATGATTCAAAAAAAAGAATGTTTTAATAAATTAATATCAATTCATAGTAACAAATAATCATAAATCATGAAAAAAATGTCTAACTAAAGTAAATATGTGATTTTTTTGACAGGTACCTTTGGAAATGTACCACATAAGAGGGGATGTAGGGAAAAGGTTAAAGAATCATTAAAAATGGTAAAAGAATATAAATTTATATTAAAATTGAATAAATAATGTTTTTAAATAATATAATGAGAAATTTTATAAAGAAATGATGGTTTAAAAAATTTAATAGAGTGGTACTTGAAATGGGTTAAGAAATATTGAATTGTTCCCTTTAATTGTGTTTTCATTTAAAATGAAATTGAGAAGAGAACCATTAAAACCTATATATTACATTCAAGGAAAATTGAATTTATCTACACATATATATGTGTAATAAATATATACATAATATATAATAATTCATAATAATAATATAGAGATAATTAGGGGAAAGGATGGAGAGCGTGTCCTAATGAAAATAGGGTGGTTTAGAGAGATCCCATAATATGGGATCCAAAATCATTATTTAATTTCACAAAAATTACTGGATAATAAAATTCGATTCATATAATTTAATATTGAACCTTTTCCATATATTTTATATATACACTAATTATTTTATGTTTAATTAAAATTATTACAGTTAGATAAAATGTCTAATTTCCTAGTTATAAGGGCATTCGTTTCATAGTTCTATGGTAATATCACTTGTGTATAATTATTAATGTTATTTTAAAATGGGAATAAAACTCCAGAAGTGAAATGAAATGTTACCATGACCTTATAGAAATTTTAATGATATAAAATATCTATATGTGCTTCAACATATGGATAACACATTTAGTAAAACTACTGGTGTCATGCAGTTATTTCATTTAGATGGTTTTATAAAACATCACCAACTAGATTCATTTTATTTAGTATAATGATTATTAATTAATTGTAAAACATGAAATAATTTATAATATACTATTACAATTTTATTTAACCATAATAATATTATTATGACCATCCTTAAAGGTGGTGGATAAAAATGAAGTGTGTTGACCACAGAGGAGGTGAACAAACAATATTGTGAACAATGTTTTCATTTTTTAGTCAATTTATGTGAGTGAATAAGATGGATATCACACCATAAAAATATATTAGTATATTTTGGATATTTATCTTAATACGATTTGGTGGATGGAGAAATTATAGTGGTGGTAAAAGAAGAATAATATTGAAAGAGGGTTGGTCGAGAATTTTATCTTCTCCTCTGGTTGTCTCCTCTTAGGCTACCCCTTAAGGCTCCATGAAATGGTATTTGGCGAGTCTAGTAGAACTATTACATAGGGTGGGGATTTATATGTGAACCAGGAAGAGTTTTTTAACCTCTCGTGCATATAATGTGTGAGTTAAAGGGGTGGTGAGGGGTGTTTTTGAATATTATATTAATTAGATTTTTATTTTGGCTCAAGGATACCAATAATAATTAATTTTGTGACTATACAAAGTAAATGGTTCATATTACTTTTAACCAATAGTAAATCCCATCATCTATGGATCATTTCTTCATGTATTTTTCTTATAATGAGAATTCTCATATTTTGTTGTATTTCAAGTATTCATAAAAATTTAAACTATTTTAGAAAAATAAAAAAAATTACCATAAGAATTTTTTGACTTGTAGATTCGAGAAATGAAATCCATTTTAAGAAAATATATTTTTTAATATGAGAACCTTATTTATTAAATAAAATTCATATTTATTTGAAAGAATAAAATTTTAATATTATGATTGATTTTCTAACCCTTTGAAGAACTAGTTAAGGTCTCAAAAAATTTTATGATCATTTTAATAAAATATAATATAAATTTATAAACACATTTTATAAATATATATTTTGAATTACTTATATATTTTATAAAAAAAAAACAAAATATTTAGAAATACAAACATATATTATATAATTTTTTAATTTATTTACCTTTATCATGATATAGATATGTCAAAATTTCATTATAAGATAGCTAAATATTATTTTACACATCCATAGGTGAGATTACTAATCTAAAAATTGGGTTACTATTCTTAAAGTTCAGATTACTATTCCAATGGTCATATTACTATTCAAATGATTAGATATGTAATGGTCATATGGGTTCCAAAATTTATTTATATACTCAAATTTCATTCATATTTCATTAAATGTTATTTTACCTAAAGGTTATATATAATTTTATTTTCAAGATGAATATCATATTATTGATATTTTTTTTTCATTTCTACAGTGTTGTTCGTGAGTTGGTTATTCTTGTGGATCGATCAGATCCAAAATTTTATATTATAGTTTCTTTATTTTTTTTTAATTCCATTATAATATTATCTATTATTATGTCTAAATTTATTCTCAAAATGGAATTTGAATATTAATATAATAAAATGTTCATACTTTTAGCTATGTGTTTCATGTGCTACATTATTAAATATGAAACAACTATATAATCAACGAAGAAATTCCACTGATAAAATTCTGGGTTATTGAATTTATAACCGGTTCATATAGTTAGTATATTAAAAGGTTCTCTATGATGCGTGAGATTATTATGAAATTTAAGGTTTAAATTATGGAAATGTTGTAAAATAAAGATATGTTTATCTCAGGTATCTATATAACCTATATGAACCGTAATATGAATAAATAACATATTTTCTTTTACTTTCATTATAAAAATAAAAAAATAACATTCATTTGAACTCCCAATCATAAGAACATATAGTTATCATTTAAAAATAAGATGATATATCCTTTTTGTTGATAAATCTTTTAAATAAAAAATTCCTAGAACAATGTAAATTTTATTTGAATTAGAAAAACATGAAATATTAAAAATAAAACATCCTAATGAATAATGTGATTGATGATATAAAAAGGTAATCAATTATAAAATTCTAAAATAATATTATTTTGAAATCATTAAAAATATATTAGAAAATGAGTGATATAGAAAAAGTAATAAATATTCATTTTTTATCCTTTGTAAATTATGTCAATGATAATATAAAATAAAATTAATATATAAATGAATTATAGAGAATAATATTATTGAAATAATATTTTCATGGAGGATAAAGAGTTTAATTGAAACTATCAAAACATTTAAAATTAGTTTTTTAAAAAAATTACTAAACTCCAGTCCTGAAACTTTTTAAGTACAAAAACATCCAGATAAAAAAATTTATATCCATTATTTAAATGAAATAGTAACCTTTTAATGTTAATTATATTTTTATTATCCATTCTATTTATCATTATGTTTTATTTATTACCTAAATCTCTATTGGTCATTTTGGGGACGGTATATTATTTCCTCCAATATTAATTAAATACACTAAATATGGTTAAATGGGGTATAAAATTGTTTCATCATCTCAAAAAATTTTATATAAATATAATATTTATGTTTCCACCAGTATAAATTTTTTATATTTTAATAGTTTTCTGAATTTGATCAAAATTAAGAAAAAAGTCTCGATATTCCCATTTTAGGCTGTTAATTTTTATGATGACCACTTATTATTAATATATTTTTATTGAATGAGAATTTTATATTTATTTAACAAACATAATTTTATAAATATCAGTTTTTAATTAAATATATCTTTATAAATAGCCATGGAGGGCAGTGATGAAAAAGGAAATACGTTGTTCATAAAGGCAGTAGTCCATGCATAATAGGTGGAAGATTATCATTTTTAATGGATAGGAAGATGATAGATTTTTTTGTTCCATAAATATAATAATATTTAAGTATTTTATTTATAAGGATTTAATTATAATAGTATGATTATTATTTATTTTTTTTGTAGTGAAAAATAATTAATCATGAAATATATTGATTAAGAAAACTACCTATTCCTTGGATTTGATCTTTCTTGACTCCAATTAAGCCTTATTAGAATTATGTTTTGGATAGAATATTACCCTTATGATATGATAAGGATGGTTGGGGGTTTATTTTTCTAGTATTGGAAATGCTATACTGTTCATGGTGTGGGGAGAAGTTGATAATTGATGGGACCCTTATGTAGAGGGGTTACATTTTTGTAATATTTATTTCATATTATAAAAAGGGACATCATTATAAAATAAATAAGATCTAGTATGGGTAAAAATTGAAAACTTATAATGGATGGGTTTAAAAATACTCTATCCCCCCATTTATAGATAATTTACTGTGATATCTCAGGACATTATCATGTAGTTTAACCATTTTATCACATTTAACCCCTACTAGGGTTACTAACTTCTACTATGGTGACTTATTTTACAACTAAAAAGGAAATAAACCTTATTATATAAATTGAAAACGGTTAATAAAATATTTTCATCCAGATTTCATGATTAAATTTCTAATGATGTTAAACATTAATTTAAATAAAGTATACTTTATATAACAAAAATAGTTTATTGAAAAATACCATTTAAGCATAAAAAATTATCTATAAAAAATTTATGAATAATAATGGTTCAAATGAAATTTATTAGATTATGGATAAAAAAATAGATTCTAATAATTTCAAAGAAATTAAAAATTGAATGTCCCCTATTGAAAACGTAATTAAAATAAAATAACCCAAAATAGATTTTTATTAAAGAAATATATATTATGCTCTAAAATGAGAAAAAATATTTTTATAAATACAAAATATTGTTTTTAAATTGATTAATTGACTCCATAAATAAATTTATGATAAAAAATAGGTTTAGTAAATTTTTATACCATGCTTATATCTTGATGATGTCAAAAAAGTTATGGTTTTCTTTACAAACTGTAAATTTCTTGATTGACATAGAAATCAACCTTTTTAGAAAAATCAATAAAATTAACCCTAATATAATTATGATATGAAGAATAAAAAAATATAGTTAAAATTATCAAATTAAAATTCAAATCAATATAAATATAAATTTTAAAAAAACCATAAGACACATTATTTTTTTTGAATAAAAACTATTTCCTTTTCCAAATAAAAAATCATATTCTTATACACTAAATTAATCAAATTATTTCAAATGACATAATAGTAAATATTAACATAAATTCATGGAATAAATAAGAATAAAATAAAAAGATTATTCCTCAGAAAAATAGATGGGTTATTTCATTCTTCCTCATTAATGAAATCATATTGATGTATTTTTATTCATTGATAAACTATTCGTGATATTTTTCTCTCAACATTACTTTAGGTTACCAAATTTCCTCTTCAATAACATAACCCATCTAAAAAATTTAACCAGGTGAGTCACTTTATTTAACAATACCTACTCTCAAGGATCAAGAATCTGAATTAGTTTCTACTCATAATAAAGATTTCATTTAACTATACCCCTTTAGGGATTAATAAATGAGATGCATCAGGTACATACTTACATTATATTAAAACATGAAAAATATAATGTACCCAGGATAAACACATAAGTATGGCTACTTGGTAAGAAAATTATCCAACATTCTCTTGGAATTTAAACAAATCAATAAAATCATAAGATTAATTTTACCTTTTTTCCAAAACACACCACACCTTTACATGGATATATATTAAGAACAAAATGGTCTATTACCTAATTTTTTTTTCATTCATTTACCTATATAATTATTCTCTTTGTTATAAGATTAACTTATATGTTATGGAATTATATTTATGTTCCCAATAATTTCTTCTACTAATTAAAGCCTAAATAATTTTCTCTCCTTGAAATTATCCCAACTTGTTGGATTCCGACATTACATTTCAAATAATGCCTCAAGTCATCTCATATAAAAAATTTAATAAAAAAATACTGTCAATAGAAAATGTATATACTAGAAGGTGTTGATCCTGACCTTCATGATTACCCGATGAGTAACTCCAGGTAATATCCTCAAATGTTTGAATTGATCATTTCGATTATCCATCAGATTGAAGATTACAAGATGTAATAAAATATATCTCAAAAACTAATGGCTTCTAAGGTCCCTTACATAAATTGGATGTAAATCATGGATCATGATCAAGTAAAATTAAGAGATAAACTCTAGGTATCATGATTATCTCTTCATGATAAGTTCTAGAAATATAATAAAATGATATATGTAACATCCTAGTTAAATATAAAATAATCCATTTTCATATCTATTAATATTTATGAATTATATATTAAGCTTAATTAAAAGGGAACGCTATATACGATAGCATAATTGACACACAACAATGGGTTTCTCTGAAATCTTATTTTAGGCACAAGATTTAGTTATACTATAAAAATAATATATTATTATTATTATTCTAAATGGTAGTTATCGCCTAGACATTGTATTAGCGGGAATGATCAAAACTAACTATATTATATTTAAACATGTTTATTAAATGTTTTTACTCTAATCTTATAAATTTTAAAGGCTTAAAATGAGAATAAATCTAATTTTAAGTATAAAATACTCTAATATTTTTAAAAGATAGTTTTACCACCTTTTGATGGAGAACCCTTTTTAAATATAGTTTTTGTAACTTTTATATGTTATATTTGACAAAATAAAATTTTTATTTATAACCAATACATAAATATTTACTTTGATTTTTTTTATTTTTATGATTAAATTGATTTTTTAATTAATAGTAAAAAACACTACATTTTAATTCAAAACTGTTTTTTTTCTAATTTATTTATATTGTTATGTTATACCTTTAATTGGTTTTTATGTTAATTGTACAAAGTTTCTATAATTTAATCCAATTTTGGTTATTGGAAGTAAATTTACATTGAAATTTGATATAAACACATGTCAATTTTTTTGATGGTTTTTACTTTTAAACACACATTTTCTCATTTTGACAACGAGGATTAGTTTTTAATTAATTTCTGAAACTTCTATGTTTTGAATTTGGAAAAATGGATTACATATTTAGAATAATAAGGTTCAGATTGTGTAAATATTTCTCTTTTATCTTTGAAATTTATGAATAATAACTTTAGTAATTATTTTTATTTACCATAGTTAAAGGGTAAATCAGGTAATTTAGGGTAAAAATAATATTATAATAATATAAAAGTACCCTAAAAAATGTTATAATATTATTGTATGAGTTATGGAAGACCAATAAAACCCTTGGTAGGCAAATTTGGACTTTGGAAGCCACTTGGGTTTTATTATGAAATTTATAACATTTAATTTAAAGTAAAGGAAAATATAACATAAACACGTCTCTTATTACTAATTTTTTTTAATATGGGGTTATATAAGTGATGTATTTGACTATAAATATCCATTATAAATATAAAAATATGACCTAAATCAATTTATTTTATTTATAATCTTTATACATTAAATATTTAAATTTAATTATGACACGATGATGATGAAATAAAAGACTTATTAATAAAAAAATTAAATAAATGATATTATAAATATTAGATAAATATTATTTATACAATCTATGACATACATCAGTCTTTTAGTCTAATACTACATGATACAAGACTAGTCAATAGTTTGGTTTGAAGTTATCTGTCTGTTTGGATTTTATTTAAATTCAATAGAGTGAATAGTTTAAAAATTAACATAATTGATATTTTATTAAAATAATAATTTATTAAATTATTTAAAAATCCTAAAAAACTTTTAAAATCACAAAGTTTCTATGATAATGTCTAAGTGTTCATTATGTGTCTAATTATGTGAAATTTATCTCATATAAGTAAAATTTATAGCCTCTTAATACTTAAAAATGTTGTTATAACTTTTAAAATTAAAAGAGAATAATTAAGGGGAAACAAAAAATATAAGGGTTAAAATAAAATCAATACATGTAGAAAAATTATTTTATGAGAGAATTTATATCAATAATAATCTTATATTTCAAATATTTTAATTTGGAAGAATTTTGATAAAAAAGTAATATATATTAATTTCATATTTTCAGAATTTCCAAGGGTGCCCCTCCCCTCTCCTATAAAAAGACACCCTCTATCCTCTATTAATAAAACCTAAAAATCATTTTGGTTCGGCCAATATCTTCCTAATACTCTTACTATAATCCCTTCCCACATTCTGGAGGAATAATTTTATACAGAACACCCTTTTTAGAGGTGTTAATGTGTTCTTGAAAGCTGATCAACTGAAAAGAGATATCATTTTTTAAGAGTTTCTATTTTATTTCTTCTTCCACTTACTTTAAATACTATTATTCCAATATGAAATAATAAATCCAATATCCTCAATATACTAAGATGTTATTATGTTAATATCATCTCCTAAATTAATCTTTAATTCTATAAAATTAGAAAGGAATTAATCGTTCGTGCATACGTGTGAATTATCACCTCCACGAACCGATTTAGTTTGTTTTACATTACCGTCAATCAAGATTGGTTTTAATGATGAAATTAATGTTCATATATAATATTCCTGAAAAATTTATCATTTTCAAATTATAATATTTCAATTATGTTCTTACCTTCCATTCACAGAAAAATAATAACATCGTTTGTGCGTTCGTGTAAACTATCACCTCCACAAAGTGATGTGAATCATTTTCATTCACCACATCACATGTATGATATATATAAGTTTATTTAAATTATTATTATAATTTTAATAATATTATTATCATTCTTTAAATGTAAAATAATAATTACCGTATTTCCATAATGATCAATAAAAATGGGAAACGTTACTCATGTGTACGTACAACTTAATATCTCCATGAATACCACGTAGTTCATTTTCCATAAAAATAATTAATGGTTTTATTTTAAAAGTATTATTAATGCATAAAAGTGATTATTATGTTATTAATACTATTCTATAGATAATGTAATTATGATCAAATTTACAATTTACATCATACCATGTTCATTTTTGACTTAAGTATCAAATATCGACAAAACATCCGATATGAACTTAAATAATTATGTAATTTTTATAACATGGTACTAAGTGATATAAAATAAATAATAAACATTAAAAAGATTCTCGATAAGGTATAAATTAATCTATGTTTATTATTTAGGAATATCAATATTGTATGCAATGAGTCTAATTCAAGGTAAGGGACTTCATCTCAATCTACTTTCTTTGAGGCATATTTTGATAATATACAATACCTTATTATATACAGTGTATATTAAATATATTTTCCTTTTAATTCCATTAATTTTTTTTTCAAATGGAATATTTTTCTATAATGTAGTTTACTAAAAGAAAAATGGAATTTTTTTAACATACGCAGTGAAAACAACATTTCTACCGCCGTGACCATTATTTGATATTTGGCTTCCTCTACAAGTAGTAATGTTTAAAAAAAGTAAATACCATATTCCCCTTTTTAGGTATTTTGGTATTGAATTTTTTTTGGGAATGGATTAATTATATCAATATCTTGAAATTATATATTATTATTACAATGTGGAAATGTTATTTTTTCGTTTATGCATGTTTTATGTGTTATGATTTTGTTATGGTTCTTGGTAATTGTTTATCTATATTGGTGGTTTTCTGATACATTGAGATAGGGTGAACCCGTGATATCTCTCCAATGCATTGGGTAATGATATGGAGTTAAACAATAAGTTTTCTCCTAAGATATTTTGGAAAGATAATGTGATGGGTATTTTGAACGTAACCTTGAAGGTTACTCCCTATGTAGCTATGAAAGCTACAATGTAAGTATGATATGAACTCCATAAGCTACCTTTATGATTTATGATTTCTATGATTTTTATTAGTATTCTTATAATTTCTTGGGTATATAAACATTCATGGACTAATGTTTTCTTCCCTTATTTTATATCCCTTTTGGAGATTTTTGTGCTCTTCCCTTTTTTTTAAACTGTTTTCAAAAGGTATAAGGATGGGTAAGAGAAAGGAAGAAGTTAAGAAGATTTTTATCAATAAAAAGAAATCATGTTTACTTTAAATGTTTTATATTATGTAATAAATGGATACTTATTTAGTTGTATACACTTTTTATGTAATAGTTATGGCCTAATTCTATAAAAATCTATACCAAAAAAGATGCTCAATGTGAATTCTTGACTTTAATCAAGATTATGAAATGTTTAAGGATGTGGCCGTATAGTTGGTATCAGAGTTTGGTTTAGATAAATTTAGGGGTTATTATAATGTTATTAGAATATCCATAAATTATTTTTTTACTTTATGGTAAAATTGAAATGATATGGCATTTTATGATTACCATGTTGCTTCTTCTATGATATGTTTGTTCAGAATGGTTTTTTAAAGAGGAAATAGGCCAGCCGGGACGTCATAAAGAGGAAAAAACCCTACCAAATTGGTAACCTAAGATAGTTGGAATTAGAAAAAAATAGTTTTTTTATAGTTATGGCGTAATTGACTCAGGATATAAATGGTGGTGGTATCCATGCACAAGATCAGCTAGATCAAACACAGAGGAACCTGTCGGTAGTTGAGCACTTCATGAGGAAACATCCTCCATCATTCAGAGGATCATATGACCCCATGATAGATGATGGGTGGATTAAAGACCTATAAAATATTTTTTCTATTATTGGGCATTCAAACAATCAAAATTTTAGTCTTACTATTTACTATTTTGAAGGTGAAGCTAATCAGTGGTGGTATATGGTTAAGAATATCTGAGACAATGAGGAATTTGATTCTATGGATCGGGATGAATTAAAGGGTATATTTCTCAAGAAAATTTTCCCTAAGGTGGTACAAATTAGGATGGAAAAACAATTCTTGGAATTGAGGAAAGATGAGGACTCTGTGGTTGATTATGAAGAAAAATTCACTCAACTAGCATTGTATGCTCCAAATTTCATTCAAGATCTTAATAGTAAAATCAATAATTTTTACTCAAGATTAAAGCCAAAGTATTGGAGGGAATTATATTCTATTGATTTCAAATGTTACAAAAAATTTGTTCGATGTGTGGAGAATGTGGAAGTGGAGTTTTCTAATAATCATGTGTTATTTGAAAAAAAAGAATAATAAGCAGTCGAGGTGGCAGGTGAAAGGAAAGAATTATTCAAAAAATAAATAATAGTAAGAAAATTTAGTTTATAGTTTGTGAAAATTTTGGTAAAAAACACATTGGGGAATTCCTTTTTAATTATAGTAAGTGCTTTTAATGTGGTAAGATGGGACATAAAGCTCATAATTATACTGAAAAAGATAATTATAGTGGTAAGAAAAAATTTGATTTACAATCAGTAAAATGTTTTAAGGGAAATAATAGGGGTCATTATGAAAATTATTGTCCGATGAAGAACTAAAATGAAGGGAAGCATCCAGACTATAAGAATAAAGGTGTGGTGAAATCCTTTGAAACTACTTTAGTAGATGTTGGGTAATAAAATGAAGTGATATCAGGTATATGTTTTTATTAAGATTATGCCAATGTGTTGTTTAATTAAAGTTCTACACATTTTTTTATGTCTGAGAATTTTTATGGTAAATTAGAAATTCTACCTCAAGAAATGAATCCAAAACTTATGGTAAAAACACATGGGTTGAATTTTGAAAAAAAATAAATTTAAAGAATCTTTCTGTCCTTTTCTATGGAAAGAATCTACCTACAAATCTAATTTTTTTTACTCCAGTAGTTTTAAATATTATTCTGGGTATGTATTAGATTTCAATTTACCATGATAATATTGACCTTAGAGCTAAAGAATTTTCTTTTTATAAAGAGTTTCAGTTTTTTCAAGAATGAACCCTTACCTCTAATAAAATATCAGGAAGATAAGAAACTATTAATATATGGAAATGAATGTTACCTTGAACATATTGTTGAAAAAATAATTATTCAGATTAATGATGTGCTAATGGTAAATTAGTATCTTTATATTTTTCCTAATGAATTGACTATTACTATACCTAATCAGGAAGTTGAATTTATTGTAGACTTAGTTCCTGATGCTAACCCAATTTCAAAACCCCCTTATCGGATGGATCATATTTTAATTTTATAGTTAAAGAATATATTTTAGGAGATATTAGATAAAGGTTTAATTCAACCTAGCACATCACCATGAGGTGAACCTTTTTTGTTTTTTACAAATAAAGATGATTCAATGATACTTTTCATTGATTTTAGAGGATTGAATAACATCACTATTAAGAACAATTATCCTTTTCCTTATATAGATGATTTTTTTGATCAGCTCCAGGGATCACAATATTTTATAAAGGCTGACTTGATTTCGTGGTACCGTCAGTTGAATGTAAAGGAAGAAGACATTCCAGAGACCACGTTTTATACTAGATATGGTCATTATGAATCTATAGTTATTCCATTGGGTTAACTAATGCACCTATTGTATTCATGGATATTATGAATAGAATATTTTATGAGTTCTTGGATATGTTTGTGGTTGTGTTTAGTGATGATAATTTGGTATATTTAAAAGTAAATAGGAGCATGAAATTCATTTTTAGAGTTGTCTTGAAAACCATAAAAGAAATGAAATTGTATGGGAAATTCAGAAAGTGTGAGTTTTGTTTACAAAAAATTTCATTCCATGGTCACATTTTTTTTAAAGATGGAATAACTATTGATCCTACTAAAAATGTTGTTGACAAATGGAAAATACCCACAAATATAACCTTGATTCATACTTTTCTTGGTTTAGCAGGCTATTACCAGAGGTTTGTTGAAAATTTTGTACGGTTATATAGATCACAGAAAATGTTAACTTGAAAAGGACTTAAGTTGATCTGGAAAAAAGTATATAATGATGTTTTTCATGAATTGAGAAAAATATTGGTGAATGATCCAATTTTGGAATTACCGTATAGGAATGGTAAATAGTTTATCTACATTGATTCTTCATTGAAAGGAATCAGTTGTGTCCTAATTCATAATGATCAGGTGATTTCTTATACTTCACATCAGTTGAAAACACATGAGTTAAAATACCCTACACATGATTTGGAATTAGCTTCTATTGTTTTTTCTTTAAAAATTTGTAGGCATCATCTCTATGGAGTAAAATGTGAAATATATACTGACCACAAAAGTTTGAAGTATATATTCACTCAGAAATAATTGAACATGAGGCAGATAATATGGTTATAACTAATCATGGATTATTATTGAATGATTCATTACTATCCTGGAAAATAAAACAAAGTGTCCAATGATTTTAATCAGGAAAGTAAATCTAAATTAACCATGCTAGCTTGGAATGTGATCCTTTGGTTAATGATTTGATGAATTTTGTCTTGGAAGTTTTCTGTGTAAGAAAATAATCCTTTTTTTAAGTGTCAGTGAAATCATATCTACTATATAGAATTAAGAAATAAAAAAAGGAATACAGTAAGTTATAGAAGAAGGTAACATTAGTTTAAAATGGTAAGTTTCCCGAATTTAACATTGATAAAGATTGTGTTTTTAATTTTGGAAAGAAGTTATGTGTGCCTTGTGATTCACAATTGAAGAAAGAATGGTTATGTAAAGCTCATAGTTCTCAATTTTCAGTTCATCCTTGCAGTTCAAATATGTACAAAGACCTTCTAGAGAATTATAGGTGGGATGGAATGAAAAGAGATATTGTTGACTTTACTGTGATGTGTTTGACTTGTCAGCAGGTGAAAGAAGATTGATAGTTTCTAAAAGGGATGCTTCATCATTTTCCAATACCAGAGTGGAAGTGGGAAAATATATCCATGGATTTTATAGTGGGATTACCAATGAAGTCTTGAGGTATTAATGCAATTTGGGTTATTTTTGGTAAATTGACTAAAAATCATCATTTTATTACTATTTGAGATACACAGTCTCTAGTTCCACTTTATCAGTTGTATCTTAAAGAGATAGTTAGGTTAAATGGAGTTTCTTTCTCTATTGTATCTAATCGTCATCCCTTGTTCACTTCTAACTTTTGGAAAGGCCTTTAGAAGTCAATAGTAACTGAATTAAATTTTAGTACAACTTTTCATCCTCAATCATATGGGAAGTCAGAATGAAAAATTCAGACCTTGGAGAATATTATATATGATTGTTCAATGGATTACCAGGGAATTTGGACAAACATATTTCTTTGGTAGAGTTTTATTATAATAATAGTTTTAATTCTAGTATACAGAGGGGACCATTTGAGTTATTATATGGAAATCAGTGTCGAACTCCAAGATTTTTAGAATGAAGAAGGTGAAAGGAGGTTAATGGGACCAGAATTGGTAGAAGAGATGGAAGAGAAAGTTCAGCTAATTTAGAATCACATGAGGATATTTCAGAGCATGCAAAAAATTTATATGAATAATTTAAGTATGGATCTTTCTTTAGAGGTAAATGATCATGTCTTTCTCAAAGTTTCACCATGGAAAAGTGTGATGAATTTTGGAAAGAATGGAAAGCTGAGTCCACAGTTCATTGGAACCTATGAAATTCTGGAGAAAGTTGGATCAGTTTTCCACATAGTGGCTTTACCTTTGATTTTATCCTAGGAACACAACATTTTTCATGTTTCAATGTTGAGAAATTATTTTTTAGATCTATCTCACTTTTTAAGTCCAGAAGTAGTTCAGTTGGAAGAGAATATTTCTTATGAGGAACAACCAGTATAGATTCTTTACCATAGAGAGAAAATGTTATAGAATAAGGAAATTAATTAGGATAAGGTTTTATGAAAAAAACATATGGTTGAAAAGGTAACATGGGAATATAACAACTTCTATGAGGGAGAAATACAACCTCTTATTTGATAAGTGAATAAAATTGCGAGGACACAATTTATGAAAGAGGAAGGATGTAACATCCCATGTAATTATAAAATAATAAATTTTCATATATATTAATATTTATTAATTATATATTAAGTTTAATTAATGTAGGATGGTATGTATGATAGCATACTTGATACAAAATAACAGGTTTCTCCAAAATCTTATGTTTCACATAAGATTGAGTTATACCGAAAAATAATACATTATCAGTATTACTATTTTAAATGGCAGTTATCATCTAGTTTTTGTTTTGTAAGGAATGAATTAAACTAACTATATTATGTTTATACATATTTATTAAAAGTTTTTTTCTTTCATCTATTAAATTTTAGAGGCTTAAAATGAGAACAAATCAAATTTTAAGTATAAACTACAGTAATATTTTTAGAAGGAAGTTTACTAACTTTTGATGGAGAACCATTTTTAAATATATTTTTTGTCACATTTATATGATCTATTTGAAAAAATAAAATTATTATTTAAAAGGAGAATATCAACATTTACTTTGGTTAAATTTTGGTATTTTTATAATAAAATTTATTTTTAATGAATAGTGAGAAATACAACATTTTAATTCAAGACTGCCTTTTTATCTAATTTATTTATATAGTTAGGTTATCCTTTTAATTGGTTTTAACATATAATTGTACTAGGTTTTTATAATTTAAAATACTTTTGGTTATTGGAAGTAATTTTATATTGAAATTTGATATAAACAGAGGTCAATATTTTGATGGTTTTTACTTTTAAAAATCCATTTTCTCATTTTAACAATATAAATTAATTTTAAATTAATTATTGATGCTTATATGTTTTGAAATTAGAAAAATGGATGCCATATTTTTTATCATAAGGTATAAATTGTTTAAATAGTTTCCTTTTATTTTTGGACTTTATGAACAGTAACTTTAGTAATTATTTTTATTTACCATGGTTAAAGGGTAAATCAGGTAAATAAGTGTATAAATAATATTATAATAATATAAAGCTATCCTAACACATGACTTAATATTATTTTATGAGTTATGTGTGGCCAATAAAACCCTTGAGATGCAAATTTTTCCTTTTGAATCTACTTGTGTGTGATTATGACATTTATAACATTTAATTTAAAGTAAAGGAAAATATAACACAAACATGTCTTTTATTACTAATTTTTATTAATATGGGGTTATATAAGTGATATATTCAAATATAAATATTTATTAAAAATATAAAAACATTACCTATATTATGGTATTTTATTTATAATTTTTAGGCATTAAATAATTAAATTTTATTATAACATAATGATGATGTAATAATAGACTTATTAATGAAAGAATCAAATAAATGATATTATAAATATAATTTGACCAAATTTATGCCATAAAATAATTTTATAGGAGAATATGTTAAGTTATAAGACTATTAAAATGTTTGGTTTGAAGTTATCTCTCTATTTCAATTTTATTTAAATTTAATTAAGAGAAAAGTGTAAAAATTAACATAATTGATATTTTATAAAATAGTAATTTATTAAATTATTTAAAAATCCTAAAAATAATTTAAAACCAAAAATTAGCTATGATAATTTCTAAAAGTCCATAATTTTTTTATTTATGAGAAATGTATATCATATAATTAAAATTTATAGCCTCTTTATAATTAAAATGTTATTAAAACTTTTAAAATTAAAAGAGAATAATTAAGGGTAAATCGAAAATATAAGTTTTAAAATAAAATAAATAATTGTCTAAAAATTATTAGATGAGAGAATGTTGAAATATACTCATATTATCTTAAAAATATTTCAATTTTGAAGAATTTGGATTAAAATATTAATTTATATTAATTTAATATTTTAAGAATTTCCATAGGTGACCCTCCCCTCTCCTATAAAAAAGGCACCCTCTCTTTTATAATACCCACACTTAAAAATACTTTTTTTGGAGAATATCTGCCCAAAAATCTCCCTATAATCCCACACCACATTATTGATGCCTTTTTTTAGGCATAACACCCATATTATAGGTGTTAAGGTGTTCTTCAAAGGTAATCGACTAAAGAAGATGTATCATTATTAAGAGTTTCTATTTTATTTCTTCTTCCACTTCCTTTAAATATATTTATTATAAGATGAAATAATAACTATAGTATCCTAAATATACTTATATTTTATTATGTTAATATCATCCCCAAAATACATCTCTACTTCTATCAAATGGGAAAGGAATTAATCATTTGTGCGTACATGTGAATTATCACCATCACGATAAACCGAGAGTGGGTGAGAATAACTCTCCAATGCATTGGGTAATGAGACAACATTAAACAATAAGGTTTCTCTTAAGAGATTTAGGGAGTATACTATTATTAGTATTCCAAACTTTACCATAAAGTTTACTTCCTATGTAGCTGTGAAATATAAAATGTAAGTTTGTTATGGATGTCATAAGTTACCTTCATGATTTGTGATTGCTATGTAGTTTTTCAGTACTCTTATGATTTCATGGGTTTATAAATATTCATGGAATATCTTTTTCTTTCTTTATTTTATATCCCTTACTAAGATATTTTTTGATCATCCCATGTTTATAAAATGCCATCATAGTGTAAGGATGGGTAAGATAAAGGGAGAAGTCAAGAAGTTTTTATAAAGAAATTGAAACCATGTTTACTTTAGATGTTTTATATTATAGAAGAAATGGATACCATTTTAGTTGTATCAACTTTTTATGTAATAGTTATGGTCTAATTCTTAAAAACTCTAAACCAAAAAATATCCTTAATGTGAATTCTTTAATTAAATCAATATTATGAAATGTTTAAGTCTAGGGCCTTAAAATATATCTTCTTCAATAGGAATAAAATCAGTAGATTTAGTTAAAAGATAAAAAAATCATTTATTTATGTATTACCTAGATATGTCTTTATTAATCCAAATATTAAATCCATGGATAGGTGATCTGATGTACACTATGGAATAGTTAATGGATAATGAATTTTGTTTTATTATTAACATTCATACTTAAATAGTTGAAAATTAAATTATTTAATGGTATAATCACCAATATCTTTCTTTGTTCCTTCTCAACTATAATATTCTTAAAGACCTCTTTACATCATCATGATACTTGTATGAATAGAATAGGAAGACCTATTATCCTTATTCAATAATTTCATCTTCAATTTAGAGTCACCCAGTACACATAACCTCTATCCAAATAATATAATATGTTCTTTATCAATATTAAACATAGGAAAATTTCCTTTCCTAACAAGTTATCTCATTTTAATCAAACCATGATCTTAATTTTAAAAATATTTAATTATTTTTATAAATTATTATTGAGTATATACATGATCCAAAGGATATGTGCTTTTTTGGTCAAAAACTTCTTCTTCAAATTTCACTAAATAATTAGCTGTAGAAATATGTTCCAATTGTTACTTGGTGAGTAATTTTTTTATTCTTTAAAATCAAGTAAATTTATTCTTGTTTGATTTAACAAGATTAAAAATAATCATAAAATCATAATCCTTTATCAATTCCATCCATCTTATTTCCCTCATGTTCAACTAATGAAATGTGAATATATTTTTTAAACATTTATGATCTGTTTATATATATATATATAAATTGAAAATCATTCATAAAACTGAACATTAATTCCGGATTAATTCAATTTATCTTATCATGAATACTTAAAAACTAATCAATACCAAAAATTATATAAAACTACACAAGGGTTATGAAATTTTGATTTGAATGAAAACACATTCAACCTATAGTTATAGGAATATTATAATGAATCATTATTTCTTTAATACCACCACTATGAGTTTTTTTAAAATTTAAATCACTATTTATTTAATGGATACATAAATTTTAGTAGAAAATTTACAAAAAAATAACTAATAGAACAAGAATAAAATATGACTATAGGATAATTTGAGTAAAAAAGTAATATACCAATCACTACTTCCTTTTATAGTTAAATATTTTTCATGTTAGTAGAAAATGACTTCAGCATACACTTATACTTACAAAAGTATTTGTTTTAGTCCTTCATATATATCATTATTTATTTTTCATCATATCCCATCTCATTTCAATGATAAAATTTAACTTTATTTTCACCACTATTGGGTTGAAAATGAATCATTTCGTTAATGTCATGAGCTAATTGTATAATTTTACCACATCAATAGAAAATTATAGATCACACAATGAAATATACAGAGTTATTCTTACAACACTTAACACAAGAAGGAAATTAAAATTTATTAAAATATTTTTTTATTTATTTGTTGATTCACCATTACATTCTAACTTGGACACTTTTTATTAATGTGGTCATGAGATCTATAAAATTCACCTAACTCTATATCAACAATAATAACACATAGAAAAATTTCATTATTACATTTAAATTTATAAGTAATCAAATACCTTCATTAAATTCATATCACTCCCATGTAAAATATACATATTTTACATTCATGTTCTTGAATAAAATTTGATGTATGTACGACCCATATAGTAAATATTACTTTATATGTAGACACTGAGTAATACTCTTTCCTATTTTAATCAAATAATTTTATTTCTATATTATGTTGATGAACATTAGGAAATAATTTTTCAAGATAATGATATTTAAACATAATCTATTCAAGGGTATTAATGTTGTAACACCATGAGATTTTAAAAAATATTTCTCATTTTAATAAAATTATTTGAAATCTTATGAGGCATTACACCATAAAAATATGTGAAAACTTTTCATACATTATAAAATAAAGTCCAAAATATGGTTTTCAAATTATATATAACTGTAAAAAATAATTTCTAACTAACTTAGAAAATAATGTTGATCCTATAAAAATATTTTAAAATATTTTGATTTTGAGAATTGTTTTCATCATATATGTTTTATTTATAGTATTATAATTATTAAAATTTATTATTTATACATGTATAAAATTAATTAATTTTTAATTAATTTGTTTGAAATGAAAATAAATACATTTTAAGTTAAAAAGTTATGTATTTCTAAATAAACTAATTTTATGGTATGAATATGATTTTATTATAAATAATTATATAAATCACTATTGATGAATTATTTTAATAAAATTTTAAGAAAATATAATCTATAAAATATTTTTATATCGAATTAATTGTTGTTTTTTGGAATTTAATAAGAATAAATTCAATTTTTTTACTTTAGAATAAATTTTTATAAAAACTATTTACATTGTGTTTTGTGTGCTTTTTTTTAAATAAATTTATACAAATTATTGAAATTGAATATGGTAAAATGGTTTTCATATTTAGAAAGATAATATTCAAATATTTTATTGTGGTCAATTTTATTTTTTTAATACTGAATAGTTACCATGGAAAAACGTTTTTATCACTATAAGGGTTAAAAGGATTAATAAGGGTTAAATAGATAGATAAGGTGTAAAATATAACTAAAACATGGATAATTTTTATTGGTTATATTTATTTCAACCTTACCTTAAATTTACATCATATTGTTTTTAACTCTATTCCACTTTTATTTGAATATTAGTTTATTATATTTTAATGTTCTAACTATTTATAAGAGTGCCACTCCCCTCATATAAAAAATGAGGTCTTCTCTGCCTCACTCTTTCACACCATTTGAGCTATATTTCTCTTCCATTACCTAACCATGCATCTTTATAACTTCACTCAATATTTCCTAGATATTATTATCTTCCCCCAAATACCTACTAATGATGTATAATGGTGTAATAAAAAAGAGGATTCTCAAAGAATAGGTAATTGTATTTGTCAATCTATTTTGAGTTTAATTTTACCTTAACTACCTAAAAATATTATATAAATATATTAACATGTCAATATAAATATATTTACTATAATAAACTATTTTCAAGTTAATTTTAAAAACATTTTCTACCTCATTTCCATCCTATGATACATGATGATGTCATTTGTGCATACATGTGGACTACCACCTCCATAAAGCGGTAAGATTCATTTTTCTTTCATACCATATATGGATAAAAATATGTATGGATTTAATGAATATATATAGTACTTATAATAATATTATAATTCTAAAACATTAAAATATTATTCAAATTTTTATCATTTAATTCATTGGAAATTAAAAGCACTACTCATGTGTACGAATAGACTACTATCTACATGAAGTGATGGAATTTATTTTTCATCCCAAACATTTATTAATGGTTATAAAAGTGTTTATAATGAAGAAATATTATAGTTTTAGAATCATTAATATTTTTTATATGATGAATCCATGACTAGGGTGCAATAACTTGATCCTTCAAAGAAAAACATGCATGGAAAACGAAATAGTTAACTTCTTAAATATTGATTTTATGGGAGAATTGTTAATACATTGGTAATTAGAAATTATATGTGAATGAATATGCATATGGTATATAATTATAATAAATATCAATTTTTTATACCCAAACATATGGGAGTATATGAATAAAGTCAGGACTCGACGTAAGGATTTATGTTATAATCTCATTTTTAATCGGGATTACCTACAATTAAATCTCATTTGGGGGAATTATATAAAACTTATATATTAAAATAAATCTATTTTATTATAATCTTTTTTTTTTCTATATTTTCGGGTTTTCATTTCATTCTCCCTTCTTTGGTACTTAAAACTTTTAAGAAAATGATTTTAATCAATGTTATCCTTATTTCTACTTTGGTAAGGATTTTTTTCTTCCTTGACAATGTTATTTAAAATGTTTTTATGAATGATTTTTTTATAAAAATAAATGAATATTTCAATTCATCTTCAAATGTATTTTAATTTCATTAAAAATTATAAAAATTATATTTTTTATATTTTTTTCTGAACATTTTTTTTATGACTTATTAAAAAAATGTGAAAGGATTATTTTTCTTAATCTTTACCACAAAAATTATTTTTTCCTCCATCATCACCATTAATTTATATAATGTATCTTATATAAATTTCCTAGGTTATTTTCAATGAAAATAATTTTCTTAATATATTGGTATTTTTTATCTCTAATGATTTCAAATGAAATGGATATTTTCATCATGTTTTGAAAGAATAGTTCACATGATATTTTAATGATATTTTTAATATTTGTCAACATTATTTTGGGATTGATATGTTTCACTAGGGTTATTCTCATAAGATAACATCTAAATTATTTTTATGATTTTGTAATGATAATGATATATTATTAATTATTTTCTTAAACCTGTTTGTTTTTCACAAGTTAATTACACTACTATGGATTGATTAATGTTTCATGATCTTATGGAACACTTACATAAGGTTTTGATTTTATAATGGGTGGATCTGGAATTAACATCCCTCTAATTAATTTAGTATAGATTGATATGTCATGAGATAATATAAAGGAATACAGGGAGTAAACCCATTCTTATTTTGATGTGTAGTTGGAGAGTGAACCCAGTAAATTATGGCACATTGTCAACTATATAATGATCATATTAGAAGTTAAACTTAATAATAGAAAATAATTTATATGATAATAATTTTTCTACCCACTCTTATTATATGTTATTAGGGTTATGATATTCTCTCATGGATCATTATTGATAATTATGGATTTCACACTCTTATGAATCATGTTTCTTGACAATTTTTTTCTGCCATGACTCATGATATATGTTCTATGAAAGTTTTAGTATGAATTTTTTTATTTTATGATAATTCTCAAATACCAATTTTCTTATCTTATTCCCAATTATAATATTTGATTTAGGTCTATTATTTTTACCCTTAATGAGTATTTGAGCTCACACTTATTTTGTTTTATTTTACCCCATGTTATGTAGAATGGTTTTGAGTAGGGTATGTCTAAGAGGAGTAATATATGAGGAGAAAAATGTGAGGGATATTTAATTTATTTCATTAAATATATTAATGATGTATCTAGTAATAAAATATAATAAAAATTTATGGTTATCGGTTTTGTAATTTTTTTATATGTATTGAATTTTCATCTAAAATTATATAATATTTATCTATGTAATAGTTAGGTTTCCTCAGGTGGTATTAGAGTAGAGTTTTGTTATTTTTAATTATTATGTTTTAATTAATATCAGGGTAAAACATAATAGGAACTATGATTAATATAAAGTGATTTATGATGAACATAGAAGTGTCATAGGATGATAAAATGGTGTTATAATTTAGGAAATCTCAAGAATAAATTCTATGATTCTATGATTTTATAATCTAATTACTATAATTTAATTAATACACTATTAATTTTGGTTTTATTCAATACATATAAACATGAGGAATCATGTTAAATATAAATGTGGTACATAGTGAAATAATTATACTTATGGGAAACTGAATGATATGAGAGATGGAAAGAAAAATATTATCCCTATTCTTGTGAAACTCTCTCAATGCAGAAATCATGTTAAGCTTATAAATGAGAAAATAAGGCACTAAAACACTTTTGATCCATTCATAGGGTAATATCAACCATATTTTAGTGGTTCCTTAGATCCATTAGTTTCCAAGTATTGGATCATTACCCCAGAAAATATATTTTCCATTTTATGAATCTTAGATAATGAAAACGTTGTTTGGGAGGTATATTGTTTGGAAGGTGAATAAAATCAATGTTGGAAGATTATTATCAATATAAGGTAAGAGGAATAAATTAAATCCATGTAATTTGATGAGTTTATGAGGATATTTTACAAAAATTACTTTTTGTAGAACTCTTCACATTAAAATAGAATGAAAATTTCATGATATTAAGTTGAAGGATTATGAATCTATCAGTAATAATGAGGAACATTTTACAATATTTTTGAGGTTAACTTTTAGTTTTATCATTTACCATGAAATAAAAATTAATCCAATTTATAGTGGTATAGCATCATGTATTAGAAATATGATAGAAATAATGGTCATTAGTAGCTATGATTAAATCATTATATGTTCTCTCAAGATAGAAATGGAGAGTAGAGATTCCCACAATTTCATTAGTTTTGATAATAATAGAATTTTGGAATTTTAAGAAAAATTTTATAAGAAAACCTATGGAGAAAATAAAATTAATCTTTATTTATACCAAAATTGTAGAAAGAATCATGGAGTAAATTTTTATAATGAAACTAGTAAATGTTTTAAAAGTGGAAAAATGTTTATCGAACAATTTAATTCCAAAGAGATGTAAAGATGAAATCTAATGAAATGAATCTACAGAATGATCACCCTAATGCACCACCCACAATAAAATTCTACACTTATAAGGAGAATGGAAATTTTTCCAACCAGTGCATGAATCTATGGGTAAATGAAAAAAAATAAATTTCAATAACCTCATAAGAAAAAATATAAAGGGAAATTTTATGTGATAATAATTACTAAAGTGGGTCAAGAAAACAAAATGGGAAAGGTACAATTATCATTCACTGTAAAACTATATATGTATTATGTGGTTATAGTTCTCCTAAATATATTATATCTAATGAATTTTATAAGGGCATCACATCACCACATTAATGATTATATAGTGAATTATTGGTGAAAACTTCTAATGGTTCAATTGTCTCATCTCATGTATATAACTCAACTCCAATTCATGTCTATCGGAATGTGCTTCCTAGAAATAATTTTATTATTCCCCAAGTTTAATTTGAGGTGATTTTGTTGATATTTTTCTTATATATATACAAATACAATGTCAACATATGATGAACTGATGCCATATTTGATATTTTGAATCAATATATGATCATCAATGGGTGTAAGGATAAAAATGATACTCTAATTGAAATTATATACATTATATGGGTCTTATTAACTATTCATGACATGTGGTTATCGAAAATAATTGGATAGAACACCAAAATGGAATATAATCATATTTTTATGGAATATTATGATTAATTTATTGAAGAGTTTCTTAGTATTCCCTTAAATAGTAATTTTTTGTTTTCAAGAAAACTTATACATGGAGATATGCCTATTTCAAATACTCCATATAGAATTGACTTGATTTTATTAGAGGAATTGGAGAATAAAATCTTAGAGAATATGGACAAGGAATTCATATAACTGAGTTCATCACAATAGGGAACACCTTTTATTTTTCTTAATATTAATTTTGGGTTAATTAATTATTACATTTATATAGGAACTTGGTAAAATAAGTATCAATAAAAATTATATTATATCCCATATTTATGATTTATTTGATCAAATAAGTGGAGAACAATAATTTTAAAATATTTAAATTTATTTTGGATATCTTAAATTTATCATATAAAGGAGGATAGAAGTGTAACAATATTTTATATGAGGTATGTTCATTATGAATATATTATAATTCTATTTTGACATACCAATGGAATAACTATCTTAGTGGTTCTAATGAAAAAATTATTGTTACATTTACTTGATATCTTTGTGGTAGTATTTATAAAATATATTCATATATTTTTTTTAGACAAAGGAAGTGTATGAAGATCATTTGAGTATTTTTTTGAAGGAATTTAAAAATAATAATAATTTTTTATAAATTAATAATTTATAAATTTTGTCTATAGAAATTATTATTCTTTGGTCAAGTAATTACAGGCAGGGATATATTGGTAGATACTTCAAAGATAGAAGTTATTGAACATTGGAATAGACCAACTGTGGTGACAAAAATCTATATTTTTCATGGTTTTTATAGATACTAAGAATTAATTTTGAGAAATTTATCATCGTTATCAAATCCAATAATCATGTTGACATGGAATGGTTCCATGTTCATTTATAAATATTAATGTGATGAAAATTTCAAGGATCTAATGTGAAGGTTTGTCAGAGTACCTATGCTTATACTTCCCTATAGTAAAGAAGGGTTTTTGATATATATTAATGCATTAATGAAGGGACATGGATGTGTTATTTTGTAGAATGAAACTGTGGTAGATTATTTCTCTCTCTAATTAAAGGTTATTGGGTAATATTACTAATATCAATATTTGGAACTAGCAGCGGTAATTTTTGATTTTATGGTATAGAGGAATTATAATTATAGTGAAATGTGTGACATATATACAGATTATAAAATATTGATGTATATATTCAAAAGGAAAGTGTTGAAAAAGTTCTTAATAATAAGATATAGGATCACACCCTAGGCCACATGGAGGGATACCCAAATATATTTGGTACTAGTCTATATAGGGGATATCCAATCTAATAAATGATATGGGATGCCTCAATTTACACTCTTAGAAGTGGATTTTAGGTTATGAACTCATAAAAAAAGGTTAAAGGGGTAACACTCATGATAAAACCAATGATTTCCTAGGAGTCACATGAAATGTAGAAAATATAAATAGTCATGTGATATTTTATTAGATAGAAAGGATAGTCATCACATGGAATGGTCCACATGACATTTTTTCTTCCATAAATCACTCAGAGTAGGATACAAATTTCCCCTAAAACTCTAGATATTTGAGGAATCTCCTCTTACACTATGGATATTTCATAAATAGATAGAAAATTATGTAGACCATGTTAGAGTCATCATTTTATCACCTCTAGAATGAATCATCATCATGATCTGGCATGAAAAAACATCATTTCCCACACCACCATCAGATTTATATTGTCACCATCATGCCTATAACACACCAAAAATCAATAAATATCTTATACTTAGAATTCATAGAAACATAGAATCAAATGAAATGTGAAATATGTTCTTAGATAGAATCATATAAAAATCCAAATGAATATAAATGAAGAAAAAAAAATAAAGGTATAAATGAATGAAACACAATGTTCTAAATCTAAAAATGGCAATTTTTGGGTTGACAACATTGTTGAAATACTATAAACGGGGATAAAAAACAAAATATCTATAAATAATCTTGAAATTACTAATTATAGGAAAAATATTTATTCAAAAGATAAATAAAAAAATAAAGAATAAATAATTAATTTTCTAACTAGATTAATTCATGTTCATCAATGAAATAATGAATGGGGGATCAACCAATAATACAAGACTTACCTTGGGCTGGATAGTTCATTAAAGGTGATAAAAAAAGCATGAATTGAATAAGAAGAAATCATTTTTATTACTAATATCTCCATGGATCCAAAAATTCATATAAATTCAATCATTATGGACAACCTCCATCTCCCTAGATTCTATCTCCTAGCTTTATTGGATAAAGATCCCTCGAAGAAAAAAAGAAAAAATATTATCATTATCAAAAAAGTTCATCCAAAGACTCTGAATATCATCAAATTGAAAGAAACATCAACGAGAGAAGGCATGAATATATTAATAGGGTAATTATTTAAAACAAAATCACATTCAAAACCCCACATTAAATATACAGGAAATTCTCTTTTGAAACTGACAGGATCTTTGAATATCATTCATATATTGTTTATTTCAAAACCATAGAGACATCTTCATACCCTCCAACACAACCTAAACCATGGATATAGTGTTTTTAAAACGCAAAAAATAGTGAGCCCTTATGTAATTTTTATATTTTTTTTTTCATTTTTCCTCAACATAACCTCTAAAATGATTATGGTGGGGTGGTTTTTGTCATTTATAGAATACTATTCTTAGGTTATCAATTTCTAGGTATATTACCTAGTATCCTTATTTCATCTTTCCCATTTTTTATAGGGGTCGTCGAGAGAACCCTAACTTTCACCACAGTTGTGGTGTATCCTATGATGGGCTAAAAAAGTCTTGAAATATACTTTAGCCATTGGAAACATTCATTAGAGTCAGAAAACCTTTATGACTCAATGTGTTACTCAAAAAATTTCATTTCAAATATTCCAAAGTATTAAACAAAGAAAACAAACTCTTTATATTCTCCCTTATATTAGAATTTTCATCCATAAAATAAAAAACCAAAAGAAGGTAAGGGAACTCAGCTCACATATAGATCTCCAACTTCTATGAGATCTCCTGGAGGTTCTCATGTTTTCAAAGAACATATAACTAAGGGATCACTCACTCAAAAATGATCTTCTCCCACTGATACTTGATCAGAAAAATGTACCCCAAGAAAGTATCTCTATACTCAATGTCAATAATCCCCTAGTCAATAATATGGGATGAGCCATGCATGTATCACGTTAGAAATGACATGTGTCTAAAATCACATATCCAATGTAATTGTGGTCATAAGTTTAAGTGGAACACCACATCACTGACTCTATGAAAGATCTAAAAAGGGCTAATGAACCTCAAAGATATATTTCTAACTCATCTAAATCTCTATATCCTTAACCAAGGTGAGACATTCAGAAACACATGGTATCCCTCATTTAAATCCAAATCCGACCATCATCAATCCATATAGGACTTGTAATAGATATGGGAAGCGATCTTCTACTCTTGGATTATCTAAACCATCTCTATAATATCATTTACATTCTTTAGGCCCATGAGCTTGTCTACCATGAATTTTTCTAGCACAATGGTAACCTAAAAGGTCTCTCATGAAAGGAATCTAATGGTTTAGTACTAATGGGGGAAGGGTAAATATTATTATACATAAATTCCATTACGATCAGATAATCCTCCTGACTGTGGAAAAAATAAAACCCAAAAGCCTACAACATGTCCTTTAGGACCTAAATGGTAAACTAAATCTTACTTTATGTCTGATGATGTAATATATTTCTCAACAAAAAATAAATATTGAAAGATTTTTTATCCCTTATAAATATCATGATGCTAATCAATAATAAGGGTATATAATAATTATCATGGGGACTCCTTGAATATGGACTATAACTTACAAGAAAGGCATGATAATTTCTTTAATGAACTATACTCTTAGATTCATAGGTAGCAGGATGAAAAAATTATTTGGTCCATAGAAACCCAGATATCATTGTGGCCTCTATATGATCAAAAAATTCCCATAAAAAATCCATTGAGATACTACCCCACGTCAACTTTGGCACATCAAAATGTTGGGCCAAAATCACTACTACATTTTTCTTGGCCCTCACATACTAGTAGATGAGACATCCAAAGATCTCAGAAGTATTAATTTTCTTCCCTAGACACCAAAACTGATATTGAGGTTCCTCTTACTTCATCACCACATCTGAATGTACCACTAAGGGGGTTTTATGATACCCCCTAAATAACTCCTCATACAATGTGATAGGTACAACCGTTAATCCTCAAAAAGGGTGATGTGCTCCTCAAATTTTTAAAATCCATCAAGATAATACCCTACGAATAAAAAATCATGGAATAAATTGTAATCTATATAGACTGATTTTCATTCTCTTACACACCACTATAGTAGTGGGTTTAAAACCATTGATCGAAGATAAAATGCTCCAACCTCATCCACAAGCATCAAAATCCAAGGGTCTAGCTTCTCTACTTCCATAAAAAATAACTAGAAATGAGATTTACTATTGAGATTATATTCCACCATGTTTCCCTTCAAGGGAGTATAGGTAATCACAAAATCATATTCCTATAGTAACTCCACCAATAACCTCTACATCATGTCAAATTCTTAGAGAAATATATACCTAGGAATTTTATTATTAAAATAGATAATGAATAACTCTCTTATAAGATAGTGTCACCAGGATTTCAAGGGAACAAATAATGCTTCAAACTCTAAATTATTTATCATGTAATTCTTCTAATGGGGTCTCCGTTTCTAGGAATAATATGTAATCACTATGTGCCTCTACATCAGAAGGCTTCCAAGCCTAACACTGGATGCATCATAGAACGCCACTTACTCAACTCCATCCCTTAAATGTCTTATTATGGGGTGATTTTAAATCTTTATTGAAACTCTAGAAAATCCTATTGACACTTCTCCAACCATATAAAGGCTAATAATTTTAGTTTAGGCTAGTCATAGATTATGCAATCTTGGAAAAATCAACCATGAAAATCAAGTAATATCCTGCTATCCTGAGCATGCTCCATATATTAGTCATTCCATTTGGTTGATCCAAATCTATAACTTCCTTGATCTTTTATATGACAACTAATATTACTTCTTTTGAGATTACATGTCCCAAAAATGTGGACCTATTGAATCTAGAAATGACACTTCATGATCTTACCATAATGATGGTTCTCCCATAGTATGTATAGGGTTATCCTTATATTTCTCAAATTCTCCACCTTTGATGCCAAGTACACAAGGATTTAATATATGAAGACTACCATGAAATAGTCTAAGAATGAAAGAATGATTTGATTCATGAGTCCCATGAAAAACGATGTGGTCTTCATAATACTAAAGGGAATGACCAAAATGTGATAAGGAAAATAAATTCATTGGAACACCATATTTGTTACATCCAATTATTGAACTCAAGACTTGTGATAACCCAACCTGAGGTCAATCTTAGAGAAACAATTCAACCCTTTCATCTTGTAAAATAGATCATCAATTCTCTATATTGGATACTTATTCATGATATTCACCTGGTTCAGAAAATAATAATCCACAGATAAACTCAATCTACCATCTCCTTTATTAAATAACAACATTGGGGCTACCTAGGGGGACACACTAGACCTAACAAAGCCCTTTCTCTATAGATATTCCAACCACACCTTCATATCTCATAGAACTATAGGGGCCATTGGATATACTATCATAGATATTGAGGTAGTACCTTAGTGAAGGTATATGAAAAATTTGATCTGTCATTATGGAGGTAAACCTAGAATGTACTTGAGAAATATGTCCTTATACACCTCCACCACTGAATGGAATGGAAAGCTTACTGCATGCGTCATTCTAAGAGTTATACAACCATTCTAATGAGAAATTAGTTGAATCCTATAACATAAAATACCGAACTTCTTTGACTAAGATTCCTTCTCACCAAATAAAACAGTCAATCCATGAAATGACTAAATAGATACATTCCATACCTTGAATGACATCATAGGGTCTCATCACAACTATAAAGAGATAATATACGAAGATCTATTTTCTAAGAGTCAGGTCACACTGTTAAATAAAGTGTGTGAATTCCAAATATCACCGAGTAGTATTATCTAGTAAAAATGATGAGATAAAGGTTCCATTGGGATCTCAATGTCTTTAATAGAGGATGTGGAAAGGGAGGAGTGGACAGTGCACATTCTAATAAAAATTAAAACTAAATTAGAGTAGATAAAGGTCATACATCAGATCATACTTGGATCTTATGGATCATTATCCTCCACCTTCAATAGATTTCCATGTCTTTGACTACCAGATCAATGAGCCTAGTGTAGAAAACATGGGGTTAGTGGTTGAAATGTATAATAACATTCGCTACCTCCCATTGCTCTCCCAGTATCTCAACCATGTTTACCAGCCTATGGAACTCCCTGCTCAAGTTTCTACCCCAACAGTGATAGTCCATCAACTTTATCATTGTATACAATATAGTTAGTCATGTAATCCCACGTGATATGGGAATGATAATCATAATAGATCCACCATCTCACCCTCACCAAATTATAATCTCTATGTGAGCCCTAGGAGGATGGCCCTCTAAGATGTGAAAGTTTATAAAACCGCATCATATACTCAAATACCCAAATATATATTTGAATACCATCTATTGAGGTCTCATCACCAGGGTTTCTACTTCTAAAACCAAATTTTTGTGACTAATATTTTAAAATCTCTCCATAACCAAAGTATTCTCTCTTACCCTAACATAATATGGGATAAAAATAGATACCTCTCTTGCTCAGATCTCTAAAAAAATCCACACTCAATGTTTTGATCTTGAAAGTATCCATTATAAAATATATCCATGGAAGACCATGAGATTTAATTTAACCTTGATGTGTAATCTATGATAAGAAAACTCCACTATCGGAGACCTAGAAGCTCCTTGATACATACTACATTCATGATTACTAGATAAAAATACTCTCTGAAGTGGGACACAAACTTTGATCAAGAAAGGGTTGTCTCATCATGCATCTAAATAACCATTACCCATTATTACCTACGTGGTACATTAAGTAGTATCACCTCCAGGACCACCATATGGTTGATAGGGGTCCTTAAAATGTAGAAAAAACACTTCGCCACCTCAAGCCTATCCTTTGCAATCAGGGGTCTAGATCTTCCTTTGTTCACCACATGAACAACTGACTACTCAATGTATGGAGATAATATCCACAATAAAATTGGAAGAACCAACTCTTTAATAGTTCCCTTGACATAAGCCTCATCACTAATTAGATCATCATCACGATATCACTGTATAATACTTGCTAGTTGTCATCTTGGAGGAATCCTTCAATAGTCAGGACAAACACATTCAAAAGATCATATATTGAGAGAAGAATAAATATAGACATGGAAACACAACCTATTCATATATGTTGAATGTAAATTTTTTTTCTACTATCAATGCATACATGTACTAAGTTAATAAGAAGGTTATCAGAATCATGGTGAATGGATACATTATCCACTACACTATCACTATGTTCCTTGGATTGAGATCCAAACTTGAGAAACTTTTAACACTATTTCCCATGTTCCCAATACAATCCTAAAAACTATAATATTTAAAAAAATTAGTACTTGGAAAACCCACCTTTGATACCACTCTATCATTATATAACCCACTGAGCCCCCTAGAAATAAGTAGGTTGATAGTGACACCCCAAGCCTACCCCCAATAGGCTTGGGGAATGTGAAAATCACTGATTTTATATGTGAAATAGATGAGACTCCACAGTATAATCTACTTAGACACACACACACACACCTTTGATACCACTCTATCATTATATGGCCCACTGAGGCCCTCTTACATATAAGTAAGTTGATAGTGACACCCCAAGCCTACCATTAACATTGATCCAACAAATGAAGTAGTAAGATCTTCAGTTTTCTTAGTATTTCTCGAATGTTTCTCTAATGACTGGATATCATCAAAAACAAGTGAATGAGTTATATATTATATTGATAAATTTGTGGTAGTATTTATATATGAGCTTATATTTTATTCTAAATGTTATGATAATATAAATATACATATAAGGATCATTATAAAAACATTAAAACAAATATGTCATATAGAAAATTCAATAAATTAGAATTTGGTTGTAGAAAATTCCATTTAATGGGAATATTATAACAAAATATGTCATAAAAGATGATACTTATAATACTAATGTGGTGGAATAATGGAAAATAATAACTAATATAATTATTATTCATTGTTTTCTTGGGATATCTTCTCACTATTAGAAGTATGGTGAAATAATTTCTTGGTTTACCTACCCAAAAACTAATTTAACTCAAAAAAGTAATTAAATTCCTCTAGATTAAAAAATTTAATGAACATTTTCAGGAATAAAAAAGAATATTTTTCAACACATTATTAATATCATAACTAGTAAGAAATAGTGAATTTTTTATTTATAGTGATGCTTTATTGAATGGAATTGGTTGTTTTTTGATAAAAAACAATCTTGTGATTATGTACTCATAAAAATAATTGAAAAATAATGAGCTAAATTATCTTATAAACAATCTTAAATAGGTTTTAGTAGTAATTTCGTTAAAAATATTCAGATATGATTTATATAGGAATAACTATGAAATTTACACTAAAAATAACATGTTAAATTACATATTCACCCAAAATGAGTGAACCTGAGGTAGAGAGGATAATTAAAACAGATAAAGAATTATGATATCATAATTTAATATAATCTATGTAATGAAGAAATTTGGATAAATCATTGAGTTGAAATTATAATGCAAAAATAAACAAGAGATTTTTGGAACCTGATTCTTTTCTTAATGATTTAACAAATGTTTTCTAAGATTTCTTTATACTGGAAGTCCTGATTTTTAATTTTAAGTGTTAATGAAGCTATATTCATGAAAATAAATTAAGGATCCTCGAAATGAAGACTCTATCTTAAAAGGATTGTTGGATTTGGATAGGGAACATAAGTTTATAGAATTTACAATTGATGAAAAGGTATTATATGATTTGGAAAAAATATTGGGTGTGTCAAGTGATTCCCAGTTGAAAAATGATTTTTTATTGAAGCTCACAACTCCTCAATTTTTTATTCATCTTGGTAGCCCAAATATGTATAAATAGATTCATAAATATTATTGGTGTGATGGAATAAAGAAAAATATTTTTGAATTTATATTGAAATGATTGACATGACAATAAGTTAAAGATGAGAGATAACTATTGAAGGGGATTCTTCATCTTTTGTTAGTTTCTGAGTGGAAAAGAGAGAATAAACCCAAATATTTCATGGTGTGATTTCATAAGAAATATAAAGGTATAAATGTGATTTGGGTTATTATTAATCGATTGAATAAATATGAAATTTTTTATTCTTTTTTAGTTATTATATATTTTTATTATCAATATAGACTTTATATTAATGAGATAGTAAAATTACTTGGAGTCCCTATTTCTATTGAATCTGATAGTGATCCCAAATTTACCTCTAATTTTGGAATAAAAATCTGAAATCATTCGGTGCTAATTAAATTATCATACATATTTTTTTTATGATGGATAGTCAAAATGAACAATTAAATTTTTTAAAGACATTCTTATAGATTTCTCATTAGACTATTATGGAATCTGGGATGAACATATCTCTTTATTTTATTTTTCTTATAATAATTGTTTTCATTCTAGTATTAAAAAGGAAAATTTTTAGGAATTATATGGAAAATGGTGTCAGACTATAAAATGTTGTGAAAAATTTCGTGGAATTTTTTTTTCAGATCTGAATATGTAGAATAAAAGGATGATAAGGTAAATATGATTTAACACCACTTGAGGAAGACATAGAGTTGGTAAAATAGTTATGTTGATTATCAAAGGAAAGTCATTTCATTTATGGTTGGTGACAATGTATTTCATTAAATACATCCTCTGAAAATTATGAAACGTTCTAGTAAATATTGAATGTTGAACCATAAATTCATTAAACCCTATGATATTCTAGAGGTAATGGGATCAGTGTCTTACAAAGTAGACTAAACTTTGAGTTTATCTTAGGAACATGATGTGTTTTATGTGTAACACCCAGATGTTTTTATGGAATATTTTTTTTAAATAATTTTCATTCTTCAGAAGCTTTATTTGAAATAAATCACGAGTTTAAATGAACCACGATACTCCCTTGTTATAAAATTACCATTATAGCCTAGCCGTTAGGTTAGTGGGAATAATTATAACTAACTTATGAAAATGCATTGTGAATTAATTGGCAATCTATTATTTATAAAAAATATAAATCATTTAGATATATTTATTTTTGAGTGAATTACTTTTGGTAATGAAATTAATGTGTTATATACTTAATAAAATTTTATGTTATTCCTCTAATAGATATTTTATTTATAGGGTATGAATAAAACCCTGGTTGATTTATAAAAACATATTTTAAAAAAAAGTTTAATTTAACACCTTTGAATGGTGAACCCATTATAAATCAATATTTTTATACTTTGATAATTTCTATATAAAAACATAAACATGTTATTTTGAAGTGGGATATAAAAATTTACTTTGGATAAATTTTTGATATTTTTCTCATAACTTTCATGTTTTGATGAATAGTAAAAATACGCTAAATTTTAATTAAAAAAAACTTTCTTTATTGAGATAATTTATGTGGTTAAATTATAATATTTAATGGTTTTAAAGTATAATTAGAATATATTTTTATCAATCAATGTAATGTATTTCATTAGAATTAATTTTATATTGAATTAATAGGTAAAAACATTTCGATCTTTTATAATGTTATAACTTTTAAAACCTATTTTCTCATTTCAACAATGAGATTAATTTTAAATTAATTACTAGAACTTATATGTTTTGAATTCTGAGAAATGTATTCCATATTTTGAATCAATAGGTCTAAATTATGTTAATATTACAATTTTATTTTTTGGAATTATGAATAGTAACTTTGGTAATTATTTTTATTACAATGGTTAAATATAAATTGTGTAATTAAGGGTAAAAATAATATTATAAAATTATCATAACACCTATAAAAATATTATTGGATAAATACATTTGACCCTTATAATATATTTTTTTAAATGCAATCTCTTAATGGCCACTTACCTATGAATACGACATAAATGTAATAAAAACTAATGAATGTGACAAAATATCACAATCTCATTTTATATAAGTATATTAATTTTAATATATGGATAAATAGAAGATAATATCAACTACAGATTGTCTCTAGAAATCTAAAATAATTACCTACATAATAGAAATTTATTTATAATTTTTATAGATTAAATAATTACCGTTAATGATGACAGAATAGTTATGTAAAAAATTATTTTATTAATATAAATATCAAATAAATGGTTCTAAAAATATTAAAATAAATATCATATGATATAATTAATGTTCTTAATGAATTTTATAGGTGACTATGACGTGTTAAGAGTGATCTAAATATTCTGTTTTGAATTTATCTTATGTGTGGATTTTATTTAATGTAAAATAAATGAATAGTGTCAAAATTGACACTACTGATGTTTTATAAAAATAAAATTTTATTAAATTATTTAAAAATAAAAAAAATATTTTAAAATTCAAAATTAATAATTATGAGATCTAAATTGTCATAAAATATCCATTTATGGTCAATTAAACAAATATAATTAAATATTTGCAACCATTAAATATTTATAATTTTATTACCACAATTAGAATTAAATAGATTAAATATGTTTCAATTAACAAGATGTGGTTTAAATTGGGAAAATAACAATTAAAAAATTTATTTTGTGATGTTATCACAACAATCTATCATCTCACTTTATAAATCGGGACATTTTGAAGGTTTTTGGGTAGGGTTTTATTTTATTATAAATTATTATTTATGGAGTTTCCAAAAGTTCCCCTCACCTCAATTATAAAAGGGAACCTCATTCTTCACCTATTCACTCCATTTTAACCTTTCAAGCTCAGGAAAACCCTACTATTTTCCATCTTAATTTCCATATTTTCATTATAGAGTATCTGGTCATCTTCAAAGACCAACTCTAGTGCTCTAATAAGAGATTTAGAGGAAACACGTCAAGGAAGAGGTAATCTCTTCTACCAATGTTTTCAAACTTATTTCTTTTTCTACTTCCTCTTCACTAGTTGATTAATTATAAAGTAGTAAAATTAGTATCAATAATTTTCTGATATTTTATTATAAATATGAGACAACCATATTTCACTTTCTATAAATCCTACAAAAAAAATCACCGCGCGTGCATACGTACGACTTACCGTCTCCACACCGTGGTGTAATATGTTTTTCACCACCACCTTACATGGATGAGTATAATTATGGAAATAAGGAATATATATGATTATCATAACATTTTACTAATTCTGAAATATCCTACATAATACAATTCAATACCATTCTAAAATTTTGGGAATGATATTATCGCTTGTGTGTACGTACGACCTACCATCTCCACAATGAGATGTGATTCATTACACAAGATATTCATTTAACAATGATTATATATATTTATTTAATGAATAAATATGATATATATTATACTAATATCAAACTATAAATGATATAAGTATAACATAAAAATAGGAATAAGAACTTATCCTACAAAACATGCATAAGAACATAAAGTAGTTAATTCCCAAATAACGAGTAATAATTTAATGTTACTAACAAATGGATAAAAATATGATCATAAATGTTATCATAAAAATTATTATGATTCTAGAATAAATCATTAACACTATTTAAATCATTATATAGGAGTTTTGAATACAAATGGAGCATATTAGACCTAAGGTAATGTATAACTTTTCAAACCTCATTTTTATCTAAGATTGTTTATTCATAAGTATTTACTAGTGTATATTTATCATCCACATCCATGTTTCCTAAATATGTTTTTTAAAAATATTTTTTATATCATTCAATAATAGTTTAAATTCAATTTTACAAATTGGTGATATTTTACTAAATTGTATTAATGGAACCGTTTATCATTTTCGGCACGAGGTACTTTTTGACTTTTCCACCAAAAGCACAAGAAAATTGTTTTTAACTTATAAGAAATGAATGAATTTTGATGGTTTCTTGACACCATATTTTCATAAAGCTTCATCTAAAATATTTTAAGATTATTTTCAACTAAATTATTTTTTTTAAAAAAAATTCATGGCATTTTGAGAAAATAAAACGTTTTTGAAAAAGAAAGAATATTTTCCTCAGGAATTAAGTTAAAGTGTTTTATCAGAATTATTTTACATCTAAGATGACATAGGATTAAGTTTCTATACCTATTATTACTTTTATTCGGGTTTTTATGATGGAATTATTTTTATGAAATATTCAATTTTTTTTGGATTATGATGGAATGATGTTTAAGAAAACCATTTTATTTAATGGGTTGTCCTTTGATAAATGATTTATATTTTTGTGGCACACATAAGAATGATTTAATTATGAGATAGGTGGGACCGATATCTCCCTCCAATGAATTGGGTAAATATTTATATCTTATGATATAGACATGACTGGAATGATAAGAAAATCTGGTTCAGTAATACATGGCTAGAATGAGGAGTGAAATCAGTTCAGTAATGGACTTTGTCTGATATGATAGTATTGGGGATATATGAAATGATTTTCAATGATTATGTGTGTATTCCATGAAATTTTGTGTCTTATTTTATCACTATTGGGATTGCATTTTACTTTTAGGATTTATCACATGACATGATATTTTATATGGAGGATAAAATTTTTAAATGTTTTGTTCTTATGATTATAATACTAATGATATTTCCCTTGTTTACCCTTACTAAGCATTTCATATCACACTTTCATATATTTCTTTTCCCCAGGTCTTAAAGCAGGGTATTATGTAAGATAATTAAAAAAGGAGTCTAGTTATGAAGAAATAAGCGGGAGATAATGTGGATGTTTTATGAACTAGTTGTTTATATTTCCCAGTTTCTATAGACACTAAACCCATAAAGTCCTAGAATTGTTTTGTTATGTTATGTAATAAATATTATTCAATGTTGATGTAATATATATATGTAAATAATGGTCCATTATAGTTTTTATTAGAGAAAAGGTAGAGTTAACATTTGGAAACTAGGATGAGAGAACCTTAGTAAGAACCCTAAGGACATGTCAAAGTTTAGGTTACAATCCTATCCTAGTGTTTTAGAGATGTTCATGAATAACCCAGGATAAAACATAAAGTTTCCTAAATTGAAATTTTATTCTTGAATTACGTGGTTTTCTCATTATGATTAGTGTTACTCACACTATGATTCTTGGTTTTTTTAAATGGATGGAACCCTAAGGAACCACTTTAATGATGAATGTGATGGGAAATTAAACGATTGTCCCCACAAACAACCAAATTTTATGAAAGATAGAATGAAAAATCTTGTATCCATTCTCACAAAACATTACCAAGCTATTAATCATTCCTAAATTCCAAACATCCAAATGAGGGAGCAACATTTTGTTGAATCCTTTATGATATAGTGTCCACCTTCAATCAGCTAGTCTTCTGATCCATTAGTGGGTGAAAAATGGTTCAATACCACTGAAAAGATGTTTTCAATTCTACAATGTTCTTAACATGATAAATTCATCTTAGTGGTTTATCTTTTTGAAGGGAACTTTATTAATGGTGAAATCTTATCAGGAATATGAGGCAAAGAGATGAAATTGAGTCCATGAAATAGGATGAGTTCAAGAACTTATTTTTCAATAAGTAATTCCTCATATTCTTCAAAAAAAATTTGAGAAGTATTTCCTTGAACTTTATAAAAAGGATGATGAATCTGTTGGTACCTACAAAAGAAATTTTACATGAATTTCAAGGTCCATTTCTAGAATTATTATCCAACTTGAGGGTAAAATTGATTGATTATTTAGTGGCTAAAAACCGAGTCTTTGAATGGAATTATCCATAAGGGACTTCAGTAGATATGAGTAAATTATTTGATGTGCTCTCAAAGTTGATATGGAAATTGGAGTAACCCATCAGTTATATAGTATTGATAAGAAGAGAAAAATGGAATTCAAAGGAAAATATAAATACCACACTGAAAAGAAAATGAGTTTTCCCTTATGCTCAAAGTGTGGAAAGAAACATGGTGGGAATTGTCTTAAAGGTACTAGTGAATGTTTTATGTGTGGAAAATAAGGTTATCAGGTTGTTGAATACCAATGTGATGGAAAAAAGATGCCTAATGATGAGAATAAGGAAAAGGATACAAAAAATGCACCTCTTACACTTCAATGTTACAATTTCAAGGAAATGAGGCATTATTACAATCAATTCCCTAATCAAAGGGTTATTGATGATGGTCAATATCAACAAACTTCTATGGACAAATACAAAGGAATGTCACATGAAATTACTATCAGTGATGTGAAGTATGAGAATGAAGTGGTGAAAGGTACACTTACCATCCACTATAAAGTATAAAATGTTTTATTTGATTCTGGATCCACTGAGTCATTTATTTTTAAATAATTTTTTAAAGATATTTCTATATTTTCTCAACAATTAGATTTTGAGTTAGCTCTGACAACTCTTAATGGTACAATGGTCACATCAAAAGTTTATAATTCTTATCTGATTGAAGTTTGTTGGAAAGTGATTCCTTCAGATTTTTTGATCCTTCCCATAGTGAAATTTTATGTGATTATTTTCATGGATTGACTTTATCTACATGAATCTCATATCAATTTTCAAGGAAGTGAAGTCACATTTCATATTTCAGATCAATCTATGATCATCTATCGATGTAAGGATAAATATAACCTTATAGTAGAAATTTCTTCCATCCTATGGATCTTGATTCCAATAAATGAAGGTTATTTATCTCAAATGGTTGGGGGAGAACCTCATGATTAAGAATAAACCCATTGTACAAGAGTTTGATGATGTATTTCTTGAAGAATTTATAGGTCTTCCACCAAATCGTGATGTTGAGTTTTCAATAGAACTCATACTGGGTGTTATGCCTATTTCAAAGACACCCTATAAAATGGACCCAATTGAGTTGTAGGAATTTAAGAAGAAACTCTAAGAGAATAATGATAAGGGATTCATATTCCCCCATGCATCACCATAGGGAGATCCTGTTCTGTTTTTTAAGAAGAAAGATAGATCAATGAGAATATATATTTATTATCAAGAAATTAACAAGATCACTATCACGAACAAATATCCTCTTCCCTGAGTTGATGAATTATTTTAACTACTAAGAGGAGCTCAATAATTTTCCAAGATTGATCTTCATTAAAGATATCATCAATTAATGGTCCAAATGAGGATATACCAAAGATGGCATTCCATTCAAGGTATGGAAACTATGAATTCATAGTGATGCCTTTGTGTCTTACTAATGCTCCCGCTATCTCCATTGATATAATGAATAGAGTATTTAGAGACTATCATGATAATTTTGTGGTAGTATTTATAGATGATATTCTAGTCTATTAAAAGATCAAGGAAGAACATTAAGATCACTTGAGAATTGTTCTAAATACCCCGAGAAAGGAGAATATTTAGGCCAAATTTACTAAGTGTGAATTTTGGCATTAAAAAATTTAATTTTTGGGTCACATAATCTCAAGAGAGGGGATATCTATGGATTCAGAAAATAGAGGTTATTAAAATATAGTCAAGACCAACAACAGTAACTAATATATGAAGTTTTATTGGTTTGGCTAGATATTATCGACATTTTGTGAATGTTTTTTCATGATTATATAATCCACTCACCAAGTTGACTCAGAAAAGAGTTAAGTTTTTTTTTGGATGGAGGAATGTGAATAGAATATCAAATAACCAAAAAGAAGGTAAGCCAGTACACCTATACTCACACTACCTTGTAGTGGAGAAAGATTTTTTATCTACAGTGATGTATCTAAGAAGGGACTCTGATGTGTTCTCATGAAAAATGATATGGTGATAGCTTATGCCTCATGATAGTTGAAAATATATTAGAAAAATTAACCAACTCATGATTTGGGATTAGCTATAGTAATATTTACATTAATGATATGGAGTAATTATATTTATGGTGAAAGGTGTGATATTTATACAGATCCTAAAATTTTAAAGTATATTTTCGCACAAATGTAGCTAAATATGCATCAAAGAAGATGGTTGGAGTTGATTAAAGATTAAGAATTATCAATACATTATCATACTGGTAAAGCAAATAAGCTGGAAGATGCATTAAGTCGACAAGACCATGTTATCCTATCCATGATGAGGATCACAAAAGATCCAATATTTTTGGATTTTCAAAGGATGGATATTAAAATTTTAAAGGAAGGGGGAAAATATTATTTTTCTAAAATGAATGTTCTAAAATAAATACAAGTGAAGATTAAGGAGGAGTAGAAGAATGATGTTGATCTACAAAAGAAGGTGAGAAATGTTCTTGAATTCAACCTTGATTGTGATAAAATAATATGGTTCAAGAACCAGGTTTTTATTCCTCCCATACCAGAATTAAAAAAGGAAATGTAGGATGAGGCTCACAGTTCTTCACTATCTATTCACCCTAGAAGAAAAATGTTTTACAGGGATCAAAAATATTACTTATGGTGGTATGTCATGAAAAGAGATGTCACCAAATTTGTTTCTTGATTCTTGGTTTTTCAGCAAGTTAAGGCTGAGAGAAAAAAGTCTAAGGGGATGTTACAACTATTACCCATACCATAATGGAAATGGGAAAACATCACTATAGAATTTATCATAGGACTTCCCAAAACATCCAAAGGAAATGATGCTATATGGGTTATATTTGATCACCTTACAAAGTTGGCACACTTCATTAGTATTAGAGAAGATCTCTCTCTAAATCAATTTTCTAGGATATATGTAAAGCAAGTGGTAAAATTTCATAGAGTACCAATTTCTATTATATTCGATCAGAATCCAAGGTTTACCTCAATGTTCTAGAATTTTGTTTTGCATGCTCTAGATATAGAGTTGAGTTTCAACACTACCTATCATCCATAGACATATAGTCAGTCTGAGAGGACAATTCAAACTCTATAGGTCATATTGAGAGCTTTCTCTTTGTATTTCAAAGGAGCTTGGGATCAACAACTACCTTTGGTGGAATTTTCTTACAATAATATCTTTCACTTTAGTATTCACATGGATTCTTATGAATCCCTATATGGAAAAAAGTTAAGAACTCAAAATTTGTAGGATGTAGTTGGGGGAAAAATCTATTAGGACATGATCTTGTTGATGAAATGGCCGAAATGGTCAAATCTATTCAATAAAAAATAAGAGCAGATCAGAGTTGGAAAAAAATGTTATGCTAACAGACGAAAAAAATACCTATAGATTGAATTGGATGATAAGGTGTTTCTACTAATATCTTCTGGTAAGAGATTAATGAGATTTGGAAAAAAGGGAAATCTGAACCCTAGGTATATTGGTCATTTTGAAATTTTGGATGGTGTTGGGAAGGTAGCTTACCGATTGCTACGTTAACTGAATCCATCTCAAGTTCATGATGTGTTCCATGTATCTCTCAAAATAAAGTACATACCCAATGCTTTACATGTACTAAGATCAAAAGTCATATTGATGGAGAAAGATCTTTTTTATGAAGAACAACCGACAGAGATTCTGGATCATAACGAAAAGGTTTTATGAAACTAGACCACCCGCCTGCTTAAAGTTTTATGGAGGAACCAAAAATTTGAAGAAACTACATGGGAACTTTAGGATATGATGAGAGATATGTATCCTCATCTATTTGTTTCCATGTGATGAATTTGGAAGGCGAAATTAAGTTTAAGGGTGTAGAATGTAACACCTGAATGTTTTTATGAAATATTTTCTATAAATAATATTTATTCATCAATAGATTTCTTTGAATGAAATCATGAGTTTACATAAACCGAGAGCTTAAATTATTATAAAATTTCCATTATATTCTAGATTTTAGGTTAGCAGGAATAATTATAACTAACTAGTGAAAATTCATTGTGAATTCATTTGCTATCAATTATTTATCAAAAATATAAATCAATTAGATATTTAAATTTTTGAGTGAATTACTTTTTTTAATAAAATTAATGTGATATATTTGTGTTATATACTTAATAAAATATTTATGATATTCATCTAATGGATATTTTAGTCATAGGGTATGAATAAAACCCTTATTGATGTATTAAAACCTAATTTTTAAAAAAGTTTAATTTTACACCTTTGAATAGAGAACCCATTCTAAATTAATATTTTGACACATTAATAATTTTTATATGACAAAATAAACATGTTATTGTGAATTGGGATATAAAAATTTACTTTAGATACATTTCTAATATTTTTCTCATAACTTTCATGTTTTGATGAATAGAAAAAATACGCTAAATTTTAATTAAAATCATCTTTTTTTCCTTGAGATAATTTATATGGTTAAATTATAATATTTAATGGGTTTAAAGTATAAATATAATATATTTGTATCTTTAAATATAATTTATTTCATTAGCATTAATTTTACATTGAATTAATAGGTAAACACATTTCAATCTTTTGCAATGTTATAACTTTTAAAACACGTTTTCTCATTTCAACAACAAGATTAATTTTAAATTAATTACAGAAAATTATATGTTTTGAATTTTTGAAAATGGATTCCATATTTGGAATTAGTAGGTAAAAATTATGTTAATATTAAACTTTTATTTTTTGTCATTATGAATAGTATCTTTGGTAATTATTTTTATTACCATGGTTAAAGGTAAATCAAGTAATTAAGGGTACAAATAATATTATAAAACTACCCTAACACCTATAAAAATCCTATTTAATGACTATATTCTAACCTTATCATCTATTTTTAGAAATGGAATCACTTAATGTCCACTAACTTATTAATATGACATGAATTTTATAAAAACTAATGAATGTGATAAAATGTCACAATCACATTTTATATAAGTATATTAATTTTAGTATGTGAATAAATAGGAGATAATATTGACTATATATAGTATTTGAAAGGTAAAATAATTACCTACATCATAGAAATTATTTTGTAATTTTTAAAGATTAAATAATTATCATTAATGATGACATAATAGTGATGTAATAAATTATTTTATTAATATAAATATCAAATAAATGGTTTCAATAATATAATCATAAATATCATATGAACTAATTAATGGGATACACTAACTTTATAGGCGAATATTAGATTTTAATAGTGTATTAAATATTTTTTTTTCAAATTTATCTTCTTTTTAGATTTTATTTAAAGTCAAATAAATGGATAATGTCAAAATTGGCAGTATTGATGTTTTATAAAAGTAACATTTTTCAAAATTATTTAAAAATCATAAAAATATTTTAAAATTAAGAAGTTATAATTTTAAGATCTAAATGTTTTTAAAATATCCATTTATGTTAAATTAACACCATATATGTAAATATTTATAACCATTAAATATTTATAATTTTATTACAACAATTAAAATTAAATAGGATAGCTATGTGTCAATTACAATGATATGGTTGAAATTGAGAAAATAACTTTTCCAAAATTTATTGTATGATGATATTAAAAAACTATATCATCTCATATTAGAAATTTTGACATGTTAGAGGTTTTTGGGTAGGGTTTGATTTTATTATAAATTATTATTTATGGAGTTTCCAAAAGTTCCCCTCACATCAATTATAAAAGGGCACCTCCTCCCTCACCTATTCACTCCATTTTGCACCTTCAATATTGAAAAAACCCTGCCATTTTTCCTTATCAACTTAGATATTTTAATTCTAGAGGTTCTGGTCATCTTTAGAGACCAACTCTAGTGCTCTAAAAAGATATTTAGTGGAAGCACGTTAAACAAGTGGTAATCTCTTCTACCGATTCTTTCAAACTTCTTTCTCCTTATACTACCACTTCATTAGTTGTTTCATTATAAATTAATAAAATAAGTATCACTCCTATAATTTTATGTCATTATAAATATTAAACAACCATATTTCACCTACTATCCATCCTACGAAAAATGAAATCACCGCACGTGTGTTCGTACGACTTACCATCTCCACACCGTGGTGTAATCTATTTTTTACCACCACCTTACATGGATAAGTATAATGATGAAAATAATGACTATATATGATTATTATAACATGATACTAATTCTGAAATATCCTACATAATCCAATTCAATACCATTCAATAATTTTGGCAATGATATCATCGCTCGTGCGTACGTACGACCTACCGTCTCCACGATGAGATGCAATTCATTCTACATGATCTTCATTAAACCATGATTATATACATGAATTGAATGAATAAATATGATAAATATTATACTAATATAACTCTGTAAATTATATAACTATAATCTAAAAATATTAATAGGAACTTATCTGACAAAACACGCATAAGAACATAAAGCAGTTAATACATGAATAAGAGTAACAATTAAATGTTACAAATAAACGGATGAAAATTTGATCATAAATGTTATCAAAAAAATTATTATTATTATGGAATAAATTAGTAACATTATTAAATTCATTATATAGGTGGTTTGAATACATACGAAGCATATCAGACCTATGGTAAGGGCTAACTTTGCAAATCTAATTTTTATCCGGGATTGCTTATTTATAAGTATTTAATGGGGTATAATTATCATCCATGTAAATATTTCCTAAATATATATTTTAAATTATTATTTATATCCTTCTATAATTTTTTGAAGTCAATTTTACCTATTTTTTAATTTTTACTAAACTGTATGAATGAAATATTTTATCGTTTTTGGTATGAGGTAATTTTTGACTTTTCTGGAAAAAGTATAAAAAGAATGTTTTTTAACTTATACAACATGAATGTATTTTTATATTTTCATGAAAACATATTTCCATGAATATTCTTCAACAAAATTTCAATATTATTTTCAACTAAATTTGTTTCTTTTAAAATTACATGGCATTTTGAGAAAAGAAAATGTTTTTGAAAAATAAAAGATATTTTTATCAGGAATTTAGTTCAAGTGTTTTATAAAAATTATTTTCCATATAAGATAAAATAGGGTTCTATTTCTATAGCTATTATTATTTTTATTTTATTTTCTTTATGATGGAATTATTTTTATGAAATCTATTTATTTTAAATGGATTATGATGAAATGATGTTTAAGAAACACATTTCATTTCATAGGTTATGCTATGATAAATGATTTATGTTTTTGTGGAACACATAAGAATGGTTTCATTATGAGATAGTTAGTACATATATCTCCATCCAATATATTGGTTAAGTATTTATATCTCATGAGATATATATGACTAGAACAATAACAAAATATGGTTCATTAATAAAGGGCTGGAACAAGGAGTGAGCTCGGTACATTAATGAGCTTTTTTTGTTATGATGGTCCTGGCGATGAACCTTGACTAATCTGAAATGATTTTATTCTATTATGTGTGTATTACACTAAATTTCATGTCTTATTTCATGACTATTAGAATCATATTTCACTTTTATGATTTTTCCCATGACATGATCTTTTATATGTAGGATAATATTTTCAAAAGTTTTGATCTTATGATTATGATATGAATGATATTTCCCTTTATTTACCCTTACTGATAATTTGTGTTCACCCTTTCATATCATTCTTTTCCCCAGGTCATGAAGATGGGTATTAAGTAAGATATGTAAAAAATGAGTCTATTTGTTAAGAAATAAACAGGAGACAATGTGGATGTTTTAAGAACCAGTTGTTTATGTTAGCCAGTTTCTAAAGACACTAACCTATATGATCCTAGAGTGGTTTGGTTATGTTATGTAATAAATATTATTCATTATTGAGTTAATATATATATGTTGAGAATTGTCTATTATATTATGTTTCATTATTATAAAAATTCATTAGAAACATCTCAAGAATTATTCCATAAGGCTATTCAGTTAAAAGATAATATTTCTTATGAGTAAAAGTTTTATAATATTTTTTATCATATAGAGCTGTTATTTTGGAATAAGGTGATAGGTAGGTAATTTTTAAGTATTAATAACACAATTAGGGAAGAAACATGAGAATTATAAAATGATATGAGGAAAAAAATACTTACACTTGTTTAAGTAATGTATAATATTTTGATGATAAATTTCCACTTATGGGGAAGAATGTGGAAATACAGGAAATATATAAAATTATTAAATTTAATTTTATATTAATAATCATGATTATATTATATTGATTCATATTAAATATATTAATTTTATAATATTTTCATATGAAAATATATATTTTTATTTTAACTAAAACTTTTTCACACATATTATCTGGTTTTATACATAATATTACTATGTAAATTTTAGATAAATAATATGAAAACATAAAAAAACATTTTTGGAATTTAGAATCTCAAAATTATATTAAGGTAGATATTCTATAATTTTTATAAAATCTTTATTTTTAGTGAATAATATAGAATATTATTTTTTTACAAAAAATCTCCTTTCATTTCAAGTATTTGAAAAGTAAAATTATATTTTAAATAGGTATATAAGTCACATTGTTTTATTTGATTAATATAATCCAATTTTTCCATAGGAATCAACATTATACTTTATTTTTGTCTAAATTATATTTCATGCTTCAAAACATATTTATAAAAACTATTTTTCATCGGGGTTTTCAATATTATATAAATTTTTTCATCCACCTATTTGTAATTAATTAGGGGAAATTTATTTATTATATTAAATTATGAGGACCAAGTTTAGTAATTAGGTCTGTTTCATTTTGTGTCATAATGAATAGTACCTATGGTAAATATTAGGAATAATGGTAAAGGGTAAAACATTTTAAGTTAGGTAAATAATAAATGATAAGGTCAAAAAATATTTTTTTAATTATTATTGGATGGTTTTATTTGGAACATTATCAAATTATCATATACATTGTATAGTTTTAGATAATCTTTCAAATTAATAGAATTTATAATATTTTTTTAACATTGAACAATTACAAGAGTTCCACTCCCATCACTTATAAATGAGAACCTCCTCTCCTCTCTTATTTACATACATTGAGAAATTTATCTTTACCAGTCACCACTATATTACCTTTCCATCATCACTACCCATGCCGTATAGGTTATGTTCTCCCCAAACGTCTATCATATGAAGGAATAAGGTGTAATACAAAGGAGGTTTCCCAAATAAGAGTTATAACTCATAATTGAGTATTTTCATGTTTATTTATTTTTCTAAATCATTTTAATATTACTTAACCATTATGATATAATTACATTAGTATCATAAATTCACTAAATTCTTATGATGTTTATGGATCAACCCTTTTTATCTTCTAATCCATCCAATGGGAAATGAGAACTTCCCTTGTGCTTATGTGTGGACTACCACCTTCACAAAGTGAAGTGTTTTTGTTTTCTTTACTAGCTCATTTGGATATATTAAATAATTAATAAAATGAATATATATTATATTAATTATATGGTTTTGATTCTTTAAAGATATAATATTATTTACCTTATTATACTTCCATCAATTAGAAAATTATAAAATCGCTTGTGCATACATGTAGACTACCACCTCTATGAATAAATTTGATTCCCTTTTCCTTAACACCAAACATGAATGGTTATAATTATGTTAGAAGTGAATAAGTATTAAATTTATTAAATATTTATTTTTTAAAATGGTAAAATATTATATAATATATTTTTTACACCCATTAGATATATGAAAATGTTGTCTATGCCTACACAAAGACTATAGTATCCATGAAATGGTGTAATTTATTTTTCATGATCCACTTACATCATTGGTTTTAAAAGTCTATTAAAGGTATAAATATAAAAATTATGAAATCTTTATTATTATATAAGTAATGTATCTATAACCCCATTAACCAAGTTTAATTCACCAATGTTATTTTTAAATTATAAATTGATCGACCACAAAACATCCTATGTAAACTTAACCATTTCAGTAACTAAATAAAACATCATAAAAATGAAATAAATGGAGTAATAATAATTCAATGAAAAATAAAAAGGTTCTTAATAATGTAAATAACTAGTATATTTTTATTATTTAGGAGTTAAAGAACACATAAATCTAGAAGAGACTTAATATAAGAGATTTTTCATTAAATTCCAATTTTAAAGATTTCATTCAAACATCTTTTCCTCCATATAGATAATATTTTAAATGTTTTTAAAATTTTATTATTAAAGAATAAAAGATTTATAAATTTCATTCTTGAATATAATTTACTATCTTTACAGTGGGTTAAAAATTATTCTATTGAATGTCTTTTATGTGGGTTATTTTTTACTTTTAAAAAAAGTGAAAATGTTTATTTAAAGTGTATGGATTGAACTCCTTTTCCAACCATTATATATATTATGCATTAACAATATTTCTCTATAATTTAATATGGGTTTTAAAAGTATCTAACATTCCATATCTTCTAGAATTTTTTTATTTTTATGATTTTTTAAAGAAAAAGAATATTTATCATTATGATTATGAGAAAATGAGAAATGTGTTTCCAATAGATTAAAGAGAGTGTTTAAGGGTTTTATGATTAAAAGGGAATGAATAATTTTTTTATTCATGATATGGTACTTTATGATTATATATTATGACTGTGGTCTTGATATTGTTCATAACGATGGGTGAGGCCAATATAGCTTTCAAATGAATTTGGTAATTACATAGTATTTTGAAGTGAAAATGAGGAAGATAACTGAGTTTTCTAATCCAATGGAAATAATTAAGATTTAGTTATTTTGATATGTGTTAAACATGAGGGAACATGGGTTATCAATATGATACTACAAGATACCCATATTTATGCATGGATTTTTTCTATGGGTTTATTTTGATTCCATATAGTAATTAAAGATTATGAACTTTTAAAGGTGAAAGTTTTGTTTTTCAAAGAAAGTTTCCATGAGTTACCACATGCCTCATTGTGAATTCATGGCTCTCATTTTATTACCAACGGGTTCTAAATGTTTCCTTTGAGAAAAAGTTGATTTTCATAATTTCAAATGATTTATTTATGTGTTTAAATATTTAATGTGAGCCAAGTAGAAATTTTCATGGGTTTTCATGTTTTTAATTGGCATAATGGGATTACATGAATTTTTATTTCTTATATTGAGCTTTTATTTTGTAATTCCAAATTTTCAATTTTTTTACACAGGATATACAGATGAGTATAATATATAGAATCCACAACAATTCATCTTTGGTAACTCTTTTTAAAATAAGAATAATTTTCCTAAATAAAATAGTGTTTTAAATTTATGAACCCATTCTTCTGGAAAAAATATTTAATTTTTGAAAATATACACTTTGTTATATAATATTTTTTTAAATTCTCTAAAAATATGAAACGTAAATTTCATGGGAGTGTATGAATTTGAAATCCTTTATATTAGATACATTTTTTTTTGGTTTTTAAATTAATAGGTTATTATGAAATATTACTATAAGAATAAAAAATTTGAGGAACCAAAATGGGAACCCAATTATTTGATAAGAGAGAAGCTTATATAGTTTTTTGTATCATATTGATTGAAGTTATGGGGTGAAGTTCTTATAATATGGTATAGTAGAAAACCCTAAGATTTTATAATTTTTTTTATTTAATAAGTATATGCATTACATAGCTTGTGAATTATGAAACCTAGAACTTATGTGAATAATTATTATACATTAAAAAATTAAGACCAATGAAAGGTATTTCATTAAAATATAATTTTCAAAAACAATTTCTATTTCATATAGTAAATACTATTGATCCCTATAAACCATTGAGATATTTTTTATGATCATTTTTTGTATTATTTTTTATATTAAAAGTATTTAACATATGTAAAATTAATTTTTCCACAAGTAGAAAATGAATTTAATGATTTTAAATTGGTTATAAATGAAAATAAAATCATTTGAAAATAATAAAGAGCGGTTTTTTTAGAAAAACGATCTTATATGGGAAATGTGTTTTTCATAACATAATTAATAATTTTTGAAAATATTGATGATAATAAATTTTTTAGGGATATTATTTCCATTAAATTTATTATAGGGAAGTTCCATTATATCTGGTTCACTTGGAAGAAGAAATTTAAAAGGGAACATTAAAATATACCTTCACCAACAGAAAATGTTAAATTAAAATATGAATATAAGTAAAAAATACAAATATATAGAATATAGATGATATACTTGTGAAAATATAAATTATAATGGATAAAATAAAGATAAAACATAACTAAAAGGAAAGGAGGGTGGTTTGTAGGATCCATTACATTGTATTCAAAATTTCTCTTCCCTTGCACTAAGATTCCAGAATAATTAAATTAACTTCATAAAATATATAACCTTGAACTTTATTTGTCTACATTATATTTTATAAAGTCAATTTTTATCCCTAAATATATATTACTAATATAGTTTCTAATTACATCTGTTACTCAGGGATTGTAACACCCCAAGCTTCCACGATACACTTCTCTTTGAATAATACAATAGCGTGTGTTGTACGCAACTTCGACTTCTAACACCCCACAACCAATCAGACTCATCGTTATGAATAGTAATACCTACCTTTTAAAATTTTAGAAAATTTATCTTTCAAAATAGACTTCATTTTTGGATTCAGAATATTGAAATTAGCTTAGGGTGAATTTTTGGTATTTTTCTGAAAACTTTCATTTTTTGATGAATAGTGAAAAACACTGAATTATAATTTAAAACCGAATTTTTATTTAAATAATAATTTATTTTATTTAAATTTATTTTATGTCAAAATAGATACATAATACCTATATAATTTCAATTTAATTTATTGGAGTCATTTAATAATAATTTTAGATATATAAAAATTTTATTAAACTTTTGATCATATTTTACCCACCTCCTAGGAGTATTTGAAAATTTAAATAAAACATAATTTTATTTCTTTTGGGAGTTGAATTTCAAAAAACCAAGAGACATGGTTGATATCAGTAAGAAAAATGTGGTTCAATAAGATGAAAATAATTTTTGGTGAATAGTGACTTTTTACTTTTATTTACCACAGTTAAAAGTAAATAGGGTAATTAAGCGTAAAAATGATATTATTATTACCCTAACAAATGTAATAATTCCATTGGATAAGTGTAATTCAACAAAAAACAACCTTAGGAATAAAATATGATCCTTTAGATCAACTTGGATTAGATTAGGAAATTTATTATTATTTAATTCAAAGAAGAGTTAAAAGTGTTAAATTCAAAGTTTAATAACTAAACCATTTTTAATATAGGGTTACACATAAGATAAATTGGACTATAAATATTAATTATAAATATAAAAATATTTTCAACATAATGGTATTTTTAATTATATTTTTTATAAATTAAATAATTTAATTTATTTATGACATAATGATGGTTTAGTAATTACCTAATTAAGGAAATATTAAAATAATTGATATAATAAATATCCAAATAAATGTAATTTTAGACTTTTTATGAATTAAAATAATTTAATAGGTTAATATGACGTATTAGTGTTGGTTAGATGATTTTTCTGAATTAATAATTCTGTTATGAATTTAGCAAAAATAAAATACCAAATAGTGTCAAAATTGACAAAAAAGAGTTTTTTTAAAAAATATTATATTATTAATTGATATTCAATTCTAAAAAATCTATGTCTTGGAAAAAATACTTATATAATGATAGGTGTATCATTAATGAACCACTTGGGGTTATATTGGAAGTATATAGTAAGTTTATTAACCATATAATATAAAAATACAAAGAGACATGGTAAATGTCAAACTATTTAACTAAGAGTTAATTCTAAATGATATGGTTAATATAGTGACACAAACCTGTATAAAACCTATTGGTTGAGTGTTTTTCGACCCATACCCACATTATCCTTTAATTAATCAATTTTGGATCCATTAGAAACCGAAAATGATTTTATTATAAAATAATATTTTTTGCTTTTCCAAAGGTGCCCCTCACCCCTCTTATAAAAGGGAACTCCCCCTTCTTTATAATTCACACCTTCAAAGCCATTTGGATTGTCCAAAACCTGCCCAAATACCCTCTAAAATGTCCTCCCTCCATCTTAGAGGCCTTACTTTAGTAATAAATCTAATCTAAGAAGCCCTTTTGATCAAATCAAAAGGAAGAACCCGAAGAATAGGTAAATATTTCATCACCTCTTTTAAGTTCCTTTCTTCTTCCACTTACTCATTCTTTATTGTTTACATTATAAAATAATAAATACTGAATATTCTATATACTATGATGTTATTATAAATATGGTACAACTATATTCATTATTCTATCCATTTTTGAATGACATGTCACCATACGTGCATACGTACGGCTTACAGTCTCCACGTTGTGGTCTAATTGTTATTCAATACATTATTATTTGATGGGTATAATAATGATGTGTAATTGATGTAAATAATAAATATAACATGATAATAATTAGGTATATATGATATAACATCCAATTATATATTATTTTAATATCAAAATAATTATATTATCGCTCATGCGTACGTACGGATTACCGTCTCCACGAACGCGATGAGATTCATCCCCCATCATCTCCATTCAAGACTAATTTTCATTAGATGATTAAAAATCATGTTTAAAGACGTAATATAATTCTGAATATGAATAAGATACATCCTATCCATAACAAACATTACTTACATAAAATACCATATAAAGGAAAACAAATCAGTTAACACCCGAAACGACGATAATACTAAGATATTATTAACAATGAAATATTAAAAGATCATATATGATATCATATTAATGTATATGATTGTTGTATAATTTAATAACAATTATTTCACCATTATAAAGGAGGTTAAACTACCCACAACCAAGGAAAATTACAAGGTAAGGGTTAATTTTACTATCTCTTCATTATCCGAGGTTGTTTATACGTAATTATCTACTGGGACCTCTTTATCATCCACATCCATGATTCTTAAAAATATATTTCAAAACATTTTTACTATTTACTAGAAAATTGGTTAAAGTTATTTATACCCTTATTTGACCGTATATGTTCTGAAATGAATCTTTTTGTCGTTTTCCAAACAAGGTACTTTATGACCTTTTCGACAAAATTAAGGTAAGAATGTTTTTTTAAATTATACGGCGGGTGCGGCTATTTTATGACGTTATAACACTGTCGAAGCTTCTCATAAATGATTATAATAATATTTCCAAAATAAATGTTTTCTTTTATAATTATATAAAATTTAAATGATTTCAAAATAGAATGAAACTTTTATCTAAAAAAAGGTTTTGATTTCATCTATGTCAACATCCTTTGATGGATTTTAAGCTTATTTGAAGTTGATTTATTATGATACAAAACTTACACATTGTATTGAAGGTTTTGTGATATTTTTGAACATGGTTATGTTATTTTCATACCATTCATTTTTTATGGATAAAGTATTGACATTTCGTATGCCAGTTTTAATACAAATGTTTATGTTATGTTTAAACCTTTTCATACGAGGAATGCATTGGACTTAGTAAGTGAAGGGTAGAGCCATCTATAGCTCCTCAAGGAATCGGTATGTCTCATGAGACAAACTAATGTCTTGGCACAAGGCCTTGACAAATTCTTATTTGTAGTCTTGGCACAAGGCCTTGACTATGTGGTTACGAAAGTCTGACATTATGCATTCCATCATTATGAAAGTGGCTATTGATATTGCATGTGATTATTCAACTTGTAAAAAATCCATGTGAGTAAGTAAATGGAATTATTTTGATTTATATTTTCCATATTATGATGGATTTTATGTTTAAAAGGCTTTTGTTTTGGTTTTATACATTGTCTTAAATTTTTATTCTTATTTATGAAAGTTTCTGCTATATTATTATCCTTACTGAGCATCTGAGCTCACCCCTTTCTATGTTTTATTTTTACCAGGATGCAAAGAAGTATATTATGACTGAACTTTAGGGATAGTCTATGGGATATCAGTGTTGTTTATGGAAACAATGTTGTTGTAGTTTTCCATTTTATGATGTAATGTAAACCATATGAATGTATCTATTATTTCTAAGGATACTAAACTGATTGGTCTTTTGAGACTTGATATTTTGTGATTATTATAGTGATACATAATAATACACCGACTCTTGGTAAATGGGGTCTGGGCATTACAGTTGGTATTAAAGAAAGTTTAGTACAATCCTTGGAAACTAGATTTAGATAAACTCTGATTAGATCACATAGCCCTAAGACAATCTTTGAGGATTAGTATAGAATAACTTCATAGAATTTTGGTATTGTATAGATTTTATGAGTTTAACAAGAAATACATCCCTATCTGCATACAAGCAGGTAGAGGCGGCTCTGACATAGATGTACCTAGGGGTAAAACCCAAAAACACCGCTTTGAGATAGACTCAAACAGGAACTGGTGCACGACAACGAGACTTGCTGCAGTCTTGGTTACAACACTCCCGGGGGATATGCTTAGGATAATTATAATTTTCTTTAAAAACCATTATGAAGGGTTTATGAGTATATAATTACTCAAAGAAAACATTTTTTATGATTATGGATTATATCCACAAACTGTTCAATTTAAGTTAAGTGTTTTACAAGTTTGGAATTATGTATTTTGATTCATAAACTAATGTAGTTCATTCCATTATTTAGAAATGGAACCTAGTGGAAGTAATGGAAACTGTATCAATACATGCACTCCATGTAGGGATTTCCATGATACTCAAGATAATTATAGTGGAGCTGGTGATGCAACTGGTGCTGATCAGCTAATCACCATACTGGAAAAAATCACCCAGGTTATGAATAATAACCTTACCCGTATGGAGCACCTTGATCCACAAAATGGAGGATCAATGTTATATCGCTTCATGAGGCAATAACTACCAACATTAAATATGGGTACAAATACACTAGTAGCTGATCAATGTATAAATTACATAGAGAAAATATTCCATGACTTGGGGATTAGCGAAAGGGGAAAAATTGTTATGGAAATTTAACACCTCACTGGAGATACTGATCAATGGTGGTAATTGATTCAAAACACAAAGGAAGATGATGAAGTATCAAATATGGAATGGAGGGAGTTTAAAGAAATTTTCTTAGAAAAATACTTTCCTCATGACCATCAAGTGAATATGGAAATACAATTTCTGAGTTTGAGGCCAAAGTAGGATGAGAATGTCTCAATGTATGAAGCTAACTTTACAAGGTTAGCGAGGCATGCTGAAGATTATATTTTTAACCCAATAAGTAAGATTGATCATTTATTTTATGGGTTAAAACCATTTCTCTATTGAGAATTAGTCTTAAAGTCCTTCTCATATTACGAAGATATTGTCTCATGTGCTATCAAGACATAAAAAGAATTCTCCAAGTCTTACGACTTTAAAGAAAAGCAAGAGAAGAAGAGATCTATTGAACACTCTGGAAATGTAAATAAGGGGAAGAAGGGAAAAGTTGAATATATATGATGTAATAAATGTGGGAAGAAACACCCTGGTACTTTCCTGAAGGGAATGGGAGTCTGTTATAAGTGTGGTGAAAAAGGCCACCAAGCTCGTGATTGCAAGGGGAAGAAAAAGGTTGTCTATTTTGAATGCAAAAATTTTAGAGAAAGGGGGAATTATGAAAAGGAATTTCGAAAGCGTCAGGAGAACTTACATCAAAAAAGGCCAAGGGATCAAGGCCAAGATTATGCTATCACTACTTCTGAAGTTGAAGCTCTGAAAGACGTAGTGGCAGGTAATTTAATGGTTTCCTCAAGTTTAAAAAATGATTGATTTTATTCTGGATCATCACATTTTTTCATATATTCCTAGTTTGTTAAGAAAATTATATATTTACAATTTGATTTAACAAGGGATTTTTCCATCAAAACTCCTAAGGTAATTATCATTGCAACAAAGTTTTGTGAATCTGTCCCCATTAGGGAATATAAATGTTCTTTATCTTCAGATCTCATCGTCATACCCATGATTGAATTTGATATAATCCTTGGTATGGATTAGCTTTAGGACTATGATGAAAAATTTTATTGTAAGAAGGAGGTTACTATTTTCGATGATGATGATAAAGAAAAACTTATCTTTAGAGAAGAATCATCACCACCTGATTCTTATCTAGATCCACCCCAGTAGCTCAACTAAATTCAATTATTGGGGAGGAAGAGAATGAAATAACAGTGGGTGAGGAAAAGAAATTTTCAAATAGAATATGTACCTATTGTGCAAGAATATGTTGATGTGTTTCTAGAAGATTTATCTAGACATCCTCCAGAATGAGAAATTGAGTTTTCCATTGATTTAATTCCTAGTTCAAGGCCTATATCAAAGACCCCTTATAGAATGACCACTGAGGAATTAGTGGAACTAAAGAAACAACTAGAGTAATTGAGTAATAATGGATTTATTCACCCTAGTGTTTCTCCATAGAGAGCCCCTATCCTTTTTGTTAAGAAGAATGATGGATCTATGAGGTTGTGCATTGACTATAGGGAGATTAATGCTATAAAAATAAAAAATATGTATCCCTTACCTTTCATTGATGATTTATTTGACCAAATTCATGGAGATCAATACTTTTCAAAGATTGAGCTTCGATCTGGATATCATCAGTTATGTGTGAAGAAGGAAGACATTCCGAAAACAACATTTCAAACTAGGTACGGGCATTACGAGTTTACAGTAATGCCTTTTGGATCGACTAATGCACCAAATATCTTCATGGATCTAATGAATAGATATTTCAAGGAATATCTTGATGATTTTTAGTGGAATTTATTAATGATATCTTTGTATACTCTAAAATCTACGACGATCATGAAAATCACTTGTGCATTATCTTGAAGACTCTTAGAAGAAATAAATTATATGGAAAGTTTAGCAAGTGTGAATTCTGGCATCAAGAGATTTATTTTCTTGTCCATATCATCTCTAAGGATGAAATCTCTGTTGATCATTCAAATACTAAGACAATCTAATAATGGACACCACCAATGAGTACAATTGAGGTACATAGTTTTTTTGGTTTAACAGGTTATTATCAGCGTTTCATCTAGAATTTTGCCTGATTGGCTAACCCATTAACCAAGATCACACGTAAAGGGATTAAATTTGTTTGGACAAAAGAGTGTGAATAATTTTTTGAAGAACCGAAGAGAATATTAGTCAATGATCCTATCTTGACTCTACCATCGGGGAATGATGGGTTTTCTATTTATAGTGATGCTTCAAAGAAAGGACTTGGTTATGTCCTTATGTAGAATGATAGGGTTATTGACTATGCATCACGAAAACTAAAAATTAATGAGAAAAACTGTCCTACTCATTTTCTTGAGTTAGCAGATATAATCTTTTCTTTGAATATTTGGAGACAATATCTCTATAGTGAAAAATGTGAGATATATATCGATCACAAGAGATTGAATTATATTTTCTTATAGAAAGAACTCAACATGAGGAAAAGAGATGGCTTGATCTATTCAATGATTATGATTTCACTATAAACTACCACCCAGGGAAGGAAAATAAGGTGGTGGATGCTTTGAGTAGAAAGGATCATAGAGTTTTGAACAAGATGAGAGTTAAAAAGGATCCTATATACATGGATCTAATAAAGATGAATATGGGAATCACCATGGAAGGTGAAACATAAATACTTTTTCAAATGATTGCCAAACCATCTTTAATAGCAAGGATAAAGAGTTTTCAGACTGGTGATGAAGAGTTTCAAAAGAAGATTAAAGCTATGAATTATGGGAGATTGAGTGTCTTTGTGTATGGAGATGGAATTTTGAAATTTGGGAAGAGACTTTGTGTTCCCTATATACCTGATCTAAAAAGAGAATTGTTGGATTCTACCCATAGTTCCAATTTCTCTATACACCCTGGTAGCACTAAGATGTATAGATATTTTAAGGAACATTTTTGGTGGGACAACATGAAGAGAGAGATTACTAATTTTGTGTCATGATGTATGCTTTTTCAATAAGTGAAAGCTAGAAGGTAACATACTAGAGGAGTCATGAAACCTATTCCCATACCTGAGTGGAAATGGGATGATATCACGATGGAATTTTTCATGGGGATACCAAAGACTCCTAGAAGGAATGATGCAATATGGGTCATTGTTGATCGTCTTACCAAGTCAACACATTTTCTTACTATAAGAGAAGATTTAACACTTGAACATTTAGAAAGACTATATATTAATGAAGTTGTTAGACTTCATGGAGTACCACTATCGATTGTTTCTGATCGTGATCCCCATTTTACATAAAGATTATAGAAAAGTCTTCAGAAATCCATGGATACTGAACTTCATTTGAGAACTGCCTACCACCCCCAAACTGCTGGACAATCAAAATGAACTATTCAAACCTTAGAAGACAGGTTGAGATCATGCTCACTTTACTTTCAAGGTATGTGGGATTAATATTTACCTTTGGTAGAATTTTACTATAACAATAGCTTCCATTCTAGTATTCAGATGGCACCATAAGAAGCGTTATATGGAAAGAGATGTTTCACACCAACCTGTTGGGATGATCTTGGTGAAAGAAAACAAGTAGTCCCAGAACATGTGGAGGAAATGATGGAGAAGGTGAAGGTAATCCAAAACCATATCAAAGCAGCTAAAAGTAGGCAGAAGAGCTATGCTGATAACTGAAGTAAGGATTGGGAATTTTCGGTAGGAGATCATGTTTTGTTGAACGTATCTCCATGGAAGGGTGTCATGCGTTCCAGTAAGAAGAGAAAATTAAGTCCTAGGTACATCGGACGTTTTGAAATTCTATAACGAATTGGGGCTGTAGATTACCATTTGGAAATGCCGCCAAGTCTCTCTAAAGTTCAAAATGTATTCCATGTATCACTGTTGAGAAAATACATTTTTGACCCAACGCATGTACTCACCTATGAGGAATTAGAACTAGAATTAAATTGTCTTATTGCGAAGAGCCTGCCAAGGTTCTTGATACAAGAGAACAAGTGTTGAGAAATCAGATGACTTGTCTGGTAAAATTTTTATGGAGAAACCATAAGATGGGAGAGGAAACATGGGAGCTCGAGGAATTTATGATGAAGAACAACCCGAGTCTTTTAATGCAGTAATACTCTACAAATTTTGAGGACAAATTTTTTTGAAGGAGGGGAGAATGTAACACCCCACGCTTCCATGGTACGCTTCTCTTTGAATAATACAATAGCGTGTGTTGTACGCAACTTTGAGTTCTAACAAACTAAAACCAATCAAATTTTTATTTATGAATATTAATACCCACATTTTGAAATTTTTTAAAATTTATCTTTTAATATGGACTTCATTTTTTGGATTCGTAATATCGAAATTAGCTTCAGGTGATTTTTTGGTATTTTTCTGAAAACATTCAATTTTTGAGGAATAATGAAAAACATTGTGTTGTAGTTTAAGACCAAATTTTAATTTAAATAATTAATTATTTTATTTAAATATATTTTATGTCAAAATAGACACATAATACCTATATAAGTTCAATGTAATTCATTGGATTCAGTTTATAATTATTTTTTATATATAAAAATTTTATCGAAATATTTACCGTCTTCTACCCACCTCCTAGGAGCATTTGAAAATTTACATAAAACTTAATTTTACCACTTCTGTGAGTTTAATTTAAAAAATACTAGAGACACGGTTGATATCATTAAGTAAAATGTGGTTCAATAAGATGAAAATAATTTTTTGTGAATAGTGACTTTTTACTTTTATTTACCATAGTTAAAAGTAAACAGGGTAATTAAGGGTAAAAATGATATTATTACCCTAAAACATGTAATAATTCTATTGGATAAGTGTAATTGGTTCAAAAACAACCTTAGGAATAAAATAAGATCCTTTAGGTCCACTTTAATTAGATTAGGACAATTATTATTATTTTATTCAAAGAAGAGTTAAAAGTGTTAAATTCAATGTTTAATAACTAATTTTTTTTAATATAGAGTTACACATAAGATAAATTAAAATATAAATATTAATTATAAAGATAAAATGATTTAATAAATAATGATATTTTTATTTATATTTTTTATAAATTAAATAATTTAATTTATTTATGACACAACGATGATATAATAATTACCTAATTAATGAAATATTAATATAATTGATATTATAAATATCCAAATAAATGTAATTTGATACTTTTTAGGAATTAAACTAATTTTATAGGTTAATATGACATATTAGGGTTTGTTAGATGAGTTTTTTTCGAATTAATAATGCTGTTATGATTTTAGAAAAAAAATACCAAATAGTGTCAAAATTGACATAAAAGAGTTTTTGAAACAAATATTATATTATTAATTGATATTCTATACCTAAAAATCTAAGGTTTGGCAAAAAGACTTATATAATTATAGGTGTGTAGTTAATGAACCACTTGGGGTTCTCTTGGAAGTATATAGTAAGTTTATTAACCAAATAATATAAAAATACAAAGAGACATGGTAAATGTCAAACTATTTAACTAAGAGGTAAATCTAAATGATAAGGTTAATATAGTGACCCAAACCTGTCTAAAACCTATTGGTTGAGTGGTTTTTGACCCATACCCACATTATCCTCTAAATAATATATTTTGGATCCATTATAAACCGAAAATGGTTTTATTATAAAAAACTATTTCTAGCTTTTCCTAAGGTACCCCTCACCCCTCTTATAAAAGGGAACCCCCCCTTCTCTCTAATTCACACCTTAAAAGCCTTTTGGATTAGCCAAACCCTGCCCAAATACCCTCTAAACTATAATCATTTCATCCTAGAGGCCTTACTTTAGTCATAAAGCCAACCTAAGGGTCCCTTTTTATCAAATCAAAAGGAAGAACCTGAAGAAGAGGTAAATATTTCATCACCACTTTCAAGTTCCTTTCTTCTTCCACTTCCTCTTTATTTGTTGTTTCCATTCTAAAATAATAACTAAAGTAACTTATATATACTGTGATTTTATTATAAATATGGTACAACCATATTCATTATTCTATCCATCCTTTTAATTACATGTCACCATACGTGCGTACGTACGGCTTACCGTCTCCACGTCGTTGTGTAATTGTTATTCAATACATTATTATTTGGATGAGTATAATAATGATGTGTAATTTATGTAAATAATAAATATAACATGATAATTATTCTTTATATATGATATACCATCAAATTATATATTATTTTAATATCACAAAAATGATATTGTCACTCGTGCGTACGTATGGATTACCGCCTCCACGAACGCGATGAGATTCATTCCCCATCATATCCATTCAAGACTAATTTTCATTAGATTATTAAAAATAATGTTTAAAGACTTAATATAATTCTGAATATGAATAAGATACATCCTATCCATAACAAACATTACTTATTTAACAAAACATATAAAGGAAAACGAATCAGTTAACACCTGAAACGACGATAATAATAATATATTACTAACAAAGCAATGTTAAAAGATCATATATGATATCATATTAATGTATATGACTATGGTATAATTTAATTTTTTTTTTCACCATTATAAAGGAGTTTAACCTACCCTTGACCAAGGAAATGTACAAGGTAAGGGTTAATTTCACAATCTCTTCATTATCCGAAGTTGTTTATACGTAATTATCTACTGGTATCTCTTTATCATCCACATCCATGTTTCTTAAAAATGTATTTCAAATTTTTTTTACTATTTACTAGACAATGGGTTAAGGTCATTTATACACTTATTTTACCATATATATTCTGAAAGGAATATTTCCATCGTTTTTCAAACAAGGTACTTTTTGACCTTTTCGACAAAATTAACGTAAGAATGTTTTTTAACTTATATAGTGGGTGCAACTTTTTTCTACCATTATAACATCTTTGAAGCTTCCCTTAAAATATTATAAGAATATTTCAAAAATAAATGTTTTATTTTATAATTATATAAATTTCAAATTATTTCAAAATAGAAATATATATTTCTCTAAAAAATGTTTTGATTTCATCTATGTCAACATCCTTTGATGGATTTTAAGTTTATTTGAAGTTGATTTATTAGGATACAAAATTCCACATTGTATTGAAGGTTTTGTGATATGTTTGAAAATTGATATGTTATTTTTATACCATTCATGGTTTATGGATAAAGTATTTACATTTTGTATGCCAGTTTTAATATGAATGTTTATGTTATGTTTAAACCTTTTCACATGAGGAATGTATTGGACTTAGTAAGTGATAGGTGGAGCCTGCTATAGCTCCTCGATGCTTCAGTAGGTCTCATGAGACAAACTAGTGTCTTGGAACAAGGCCTTGAAAAATTATTATTTGTAGTCTTGGCACAAGGCCTTGACTATGTGGTTATGAAAGTCTGGAATTATGCATTCCATAATTATGAAAGTGGCTATTGATATTTCATGTGATTATTAGACTAGTAGAATATCAATGTGATTAACTAAATGGAATTATTTTGATTTATATTTTCCATATTATGATGAATTTTATGTTTATAAGGAATTTGTTTTGGTTTTATATGTTTCATTAAATGTTTATGCTTATTTATGAAAGTTTACACTATATTGTTATCCTTAATGAGTTTCTGAGCTCACCCCTTTCTATGTTTTATTTTTCCTAGGATGCAAAGTATTTTATGAATAACCTGCAAGGATAGTCTATGGGATCTCAGTGTTGTCTATGGAAACAATGTTGTTGTAGTTTTCCATTTTATGATTTAATGTAAACCTTATAAATATATCTAGTATTTCCAAGGCTACAAAACTGATCGGTATATAATGATTTTATCTTTTGTGATCATGACAATGATATGTAATATTGCACTGACTTTGGGTAACTGGTGTTGGGGCGTTACAAGGATGAATGGTTATTTTCTTCGTAACATATTAGGTTTGTTGATCATGGTAAAAGGTATTAAAAAACAACTTCATAATCTATATAATTGTGTATGATTGTGTCCATTATTTCTTCATTAAGAAAATACTTATATAGTTACAAATTCTAATACAAAATGATCAAAATTAAGAATATTTCCTTGATAATTCCATTTAATGTGATTAAATTGACAACAACTGTTTATTACTAATCATTAATATAAAACCCATAATATTATTATTCAAGAATATTAATGGTTTAAAAAATATAATATTATTTAATTAAATAACATTTTTTGTACCTACCATTTATATTGGTGATGTAAAATTGAACAAGCCATTCAGGGTGGTGGTTGTCTTCCAACACACATGATGACATTTTATTTTTTCTTAACGATTTTAGAGGAAATTATAAGATGAATATTCTATTAGTATAATAAAAATTCATATTATTTAAAATGATAATGTTATCATACATTCATGGATACATGGTATTTCATTGGTTTATATGATGAAAAGAGCTAGAGAATTCAGTTTTAAAGTATTACCTCTCCCTTAGAAGTTCTCCCTTGGGTAACTCAATAAGACTCCTTTTTAATGCCATTCGATTGGATAAAGGCTTAAAAAATGGGTAGGGTTTTTAAGAGAGACTAGGTCATATTACTGGTTGATCCAATTCTTTGTAATGAGTGGGAATATGGGGATAATGGGATCACTATTTATAAGTGAAGTAAATAGTGCTTTTCTTAAAAATAATTATTTACAAATAATATCACTCCATTTTTCAAGGTTAAATACTCAAAAAATTTACAATAATGGTGTAGGTAAAGAGATAATTATAACACTACCTTACATATCTAATATAATGTATGTTTTCACATGTTTTAACCTTTTTCACTATGTGAAACCACATAAACCCTAATTTACCGTTACTTGGTAAAACCACTTTTACCATTGGAAAATAATTTTAATAGACAAATTTAAAATTTAAAATATATTTGTTTAAATTATGATTTTATATATTTAAATAAATTTATAATATACAAGTTTTATGAGTTAGAGGAAATAATTTTCGTATTAGTTTTCCTAATGTGTAGAAAACCCATTTTTTTATAAAAGTGTATATTTAAGAATGAATTTATTAGTTGAAAAAATTATCAATATTATTAATCATAAAGATATTAAGAATATTTTTATTATTAAACAATTATTTATTTTACTTTTAAATAAATCCAAATCATTATTTCCCCATGCATAAATTTAATTAAAGTAAAGGAAGAAACATTATTTTCATATAATATTACATGATTTTCTAAAATGATATTCATGGGTTTTATAAATTGAAGATATATTATTTTTAATTATTTATTTTAAAATATTTATAATAATATTTTTTATATAATTTTACTTTTAAAAAAATATTAGTCATATAAAAGTGTCAATATTAAAAAAAATTGTATTTTTCACTATTCAAAAAATAATAAACTATTCTCTAAAAATCCAAATAATTAATAATAAGCTCATTTTCACATGATAAATCAAAAATTTTAATTATATTTATCATATTAAACTTATATATGTGACAAAAACCAATGTTTATATATGTTATTAAAATGAAAAAGAACAATTTTTTTGAAAATACAATTTAAAACATGAAATATATCTCTATTATTACAATACCACATGTTATATTTTTATCCCAAAGGTAATATTATAAATATGTTATTTTATGAATTAATGAAAAGGATATGGCATTTATTATCATCTATATTACATTATATTATAGACATATATATTCAGAAGAGAAATTATTATATATATATTTAGGGTCATTACATTCTCCCCCCACTAAGAAATTTATCCCTTGAAATTTAATTCCATACGTAAAGGTGAAAATAAGTTAGACTAATTTTGTTTCATTATCCCTTTAAGTTCCCATACTGAATTTTAAAACATATAGTTTCTCCAAAGTACATTGAGAAGGTCAGTTTTTTGTTGGACAAAACATTTTCTCTGTAGTCCATGATCTTCATCGACTCCTCCTCATAAGTGAAATAATTATCCAACTATAATACCTATATATTTAGTACATTTAATGGATCTAGTAAATACATAATAAATAGAGATACATGGAATTTGATAGGGACTTGAGACTGGTTTAGTGGAAGTTCTAGTTGATAGGTCATAACTTCCACATGATCATGGTTCTCAGAGGTTCCAATATACCTAGGACATAACTTTACCTTCTTTAAAAATATCAAAAAACACTTCTAGGGAGGTATATAAATACTAACTATATAATAAAATTCAAAATCCAAGTATAATTTATTTTTATCAACATAACTCTTATGTCAAATTTAATCCATTATAATGTGTTGTGGAATATTTTTGACCATTTCTACTATTTGTTGATCCATTTTAGGTACTAGAAACTATCATTCAACAACTTCATCCAAGAATTTAGGTGTTCTAAAAATATTCTCATAGTAGGATCCATACAGGTCAATTTTAATGCTCAAGAGGGATTTTTTTCATAAGAAAACAACCAAAAAAATATTATAGTCATATCCTCCCATGAAGCCTATAGAGAAAGATCTAAACATATCCTACAATGACCCAAACTCTTATTAAGGAAAATATTTCTTGATCTAATTAAATGTATTATTCCATGAAATTGTTATATAACACTTATGCACTTATTTGATTTTTTATTTTAAAATATCATTAAGAATTTTTACCATTTCTAATATAGCCATTGAACAGTGATTGCACGATTAGTATAAATATAGGGCTTTAAAAAATACAATTTACTTAGAAAAAAGAAGAGATGAACTCATCCAGTAGAATTTATCTGTATGAAGCCCATTTTTTTGATCTTTTAATGGAGGTGGCGTCATTGGGATTCTCTCTGGACCAAGCCCAAGACAAGCTTCAACACGTTAAGCTTGAACAGAACCGCCTATGAGAGAAGTGAATGTTAATATTGATTACCTCCCGAGCGATGTTATCTGAGCCACCCCAATAGTTTTTCACCATCGCACACCTTAAACTTAGGTCTTATTCTAGTTTTATAATGAATTATGTAACAAGACCCTATCACTATGGTTTTGTGCATTATTTTTGTATAAATAATATACATTCATTTTATTATTGTTACTTTGTAAAAAGTTTTTAAAGAAAAAATAGTAAATTTAGTTAATATTAAATTAATAAATCTATTTTGATGAATAAATGGATGTTTTAATTAGATAATATTTTAATAAAATATTATTACTAAATAAAATTTTATTAAATATAAATGATAGTATAATTATTATGAATACAATTGTAATTTTTATTTGGGTTTAAAAATTGTTTTTGTCACAACCCATGAATTTTTGATAAATTTGCTTTTTATTTTAAAAGTAAACATTCACATATTTTGAAAATTATTTAGATAAAATGAATATCAATTTTCTAATCCAGATGTCGAAATTATCCAATGGTGAATTTTTCATAATTTTCTGAGATAGTCGAATTTGTGGTTAAAAATTAAATACCATTTAAACATATAATGTGTTTTGTGACATCATAATGACCAAATAGTAATGTAATAAAATACTATAAATGGTATTTTCGGAAAATATATGTTTTACCTTTAAAATAATGTGATTTTATGTTTTTTTGATTTATTTTACAAAACCTTAGCGGACCCTCAAAGACTTATAAAACATTTTAACATTTTAAAATGATTTCCTTGAGAGTGTGACTCACCTCCACATAATCAAGACTAATATTTTAATATTTTTGGACATTTTACTTATAAAATAATATTTTACACTCCCCTTTTGAAAAATTTATAGGAAAAAATCATGGGTTAGTTTTTGGGTTTGATTAGTTTAATGCATGGTGTCTAAAACCTAAATAATAATGAATTACTTCTCCTTCCCTATATAAACCCACTCAACCTACCATTAATATTAACTAAAAAAAATTGTAGCTCGAAACAACTCTTCCCACCTCTCTATATAATCCTTTTAAGGCTCCCCAATCTCCTAATAAGCCTCCCTCAAGCTTCTCACAAGCCTTTGGGATCACACTTCCAGGTAAGGGATTTCTTCTTTTTTCTTTTTTATCAAAATTTCGTTATGTTGTTATACCCTTTTAATTTCAATTAAAAATTTTCAGGTATGATTTATTATCTCCACTATACTTCCCTTCTTATTTTTTAATTATGATATACCCCTTTCTCTCTCATTAATTCCTTCCATGTACACCCGTTACCATGCTGAAATTCCGTAAGGGATTTATCTCTCCTCGTTTTCTATCAAGAAATTCTTTTACATAATGCACCTAAATTCATATATATATGTTGGGAAATGTACATATATGACCCCATTAATTTAAATTTATTTTAGATATGATGAAATTCCCATTTCTCTCTCATCGACCATTTTTTATGAATTCTTATGTCACGCTGTTATGCTGCCGAAATTGCACCGTGATTTTCCAAGCCAATGTCATTGTGTAGTGAATACCATGCCCATTTATCTATCAAGTATATTAACCTTTATAAACATTTACTTATTGATTATATATTTTTATTTATATAATCCAAATTACTTTATCATGGAATAAATTAAGATGTTGAATGATTTTATGTTGTTTGATCTATGTGGCACACTTATGCATGAAATGAAATGATTAAGAAGGGTGCACACTGACAGCACTCTAATGCATTGGTTAAGGATTAATATCATGATACATCAAGTGAAATGATGTTTTAATCATTGTAATTAAATTTCAATGAGGTTTCAATTACGCTCCATGCGAAATGAGCCTTGGCTCATGCCAATATCATGGTACATGTTGTTTCCACATTTCCAAGCTATGATAATCATGCTATATCATGCATTTATGGTCATGCTTCTCTTATTCTCAATTGATATTACTATTGTGTAACATGTACTATATTCTTCATTTTATGCCTTTTTTACTCCCTTACTGGGCTTTATAGCTCACCCTTTTTTATGCATGTCCTCAGGTTATCCCATGAAATTCTTTGTATGAAGGAATGTTGTGGTTAGGTAAAAGAAGTTTTCAATAAAGATGTTGTGTTTTATGTTATAAGTTTTTATTTAATGTTACTAATTTCCCACGAAACTATACCTCTAAATCATCAACGTTTTATTAAGTGAATGTTTATGTAATAAATCATGTTTATGTGTGTAATAAAGTGAAGGGTTTTTATAGTTGGTATTAGAGGATAGGTTGAGTAATATTTGGTATTAGGATTAGAAACCCCTAGTGAAAGACATAGGGATAAGACTCTGTATAATAAAAACACCCTAAATTTTGGTGATTATTGAGTAATTGGTTTATCATGAAAATACTTTCATGTCTGGATATGAGCAGGTAGAGGCGACTCTAGCACGGATGTGTTTTGGGGTAAAACCCAAAAAACACAGCTTTGAGCTAGAATCAAACGGGAACTAGCACACGATAATGGTATGTGCTATATTATTTGTTATGAAATTCCCAGAGGCTATTCTTTGGTAATTTCATATTCTTATTATGAAACATTATTAAGGGAAAAAATTCCCCTAAGAATATATATTGGGAAGTGGATCATAGATACCATAAGTTGGATCCTATAAATTTATAAGTTAAAGAAATAAGTGTAATTTAAAAGTTATCCATTTTTTCATTGGATTCAACCTTACATGTTACCCCTCAATTTACTTTTATTATAGCTAATGGACTATAATAGGAGAACTTGGGATAATATCCAATGAAAAGATCAATGTGATGACTATTCTAATAAGATTCCTAATCTAATGGGAGCAGGAATCACAAACGTTTTGATGATACCCTCTCAGTTAACTCATGTTTTGAACAGAAACATGGGTCAAGAGAAATGTTCAAACCCCCTAAGAAATAAAAAGTCTTAATTGAGATCTTCATGAGACAAATAACTCATACTTTTAATGGATCATATGATCCCTCAATTTCCGAACAATGAATCAAATCCATTGAAAATATCTTCTCTATACTTTAATGTTCGAAACAAGAGATGGTTCTTATGGATTCTTATCGTATGGAGGGTTACGTTGATCAATAGTGGACATTAATAAAAAATAAGAAGCCTAAGGAGGATATCAAGGCATTGGAATAGAAGGATTTTAAGAATTTTTTTCCATAAATATTTTACGCGCACCCTACAAATTTAGATGGAAAGGGACTTCCTTTCCCGTAAGAAAAAAGACAATGAATCCATCAGAGCGTACAAGGAAAACTTCACAAGGCTTTCACGATATGCCGCCGTCTTTTTCATTAACTCTGAATTCAAGGTTCAAAACTTCTTTGGGGGACTAAAACCTAGCCCGAGGAAAGCCCTAGTGATCCGTGACTTTGATAGCTATGAGTAAATTGTATGATGTTCCCTCAAAGTCGAAATGGAGATCATAAAATATCAGGGGTATCAAGGGGTTAAGAATCATAAGTTGAAATTTAATTTTGGCGGTCCGATGGATAAATCCAATGGTTCTAGGAAGTTTGAGAACACCACATTCGAAAGGTGTGGATAGAAGAACCCCAGAAATTTCCTGAAAGCGACAAGGAAATGATTTAGATGTAGAAGAGAAGAGAACCTAACCATTAACTACCGGAAATAAAAACCCGTTTCTATGATAGAGGAGATGAATACTCTATTTGACCCTCAATGCATTGTTCATTGCTTGAAATACAAAAAAACATGTCACTTTTCAAACTTGTTCCCTAAACCAAGGGTTTTCAGAGTCAACTAATAACCTCCAAGGTAGTAAGGGTACGATTTTTTACATCACTTCCACCGAAGGAAACCCCGACAACGAAGTGGTGACAGGTACTCTAGTTATTCATTCAAGAATAGCAAACATAATTTTTGATTCTAGTTCTATGAATTATTTTATATCTTGAATGTTTAGTAGAACAATCCCAATATCGACACAAATCATTGAAGTAGAGATGTTGGTGATAACAAAAAACGGGAAAATCATTGAAACCCATGAATAAAACTCCTCCCCTGTCACATTTTATTGATTAAAAATACCTTCCAAACTCATAATAATCCCTCTAGTGCAATTTGATGCTATTATTGGTATGGATTGGCTTTCCTTATATAGTGCCAACATAGATTTCCATGAGAGGGAAATCACTCTCCATAAGGAGAATCGACCCTCAATTCTGTTCATGTGAAAGGAGGAGGATGAATCTTATTTAGCACCATCATATAAAGCATGGATATTACTGCCATATGAGTACACATATCTTTCTCAGATGATGGAGTCTAAAGAAGAAACCATCCTTGAAGACAAGCCTATTGTGAGGGAATTCACTGAAGTGATTCTCGAGGAATTTCCAGGTGTTCCTCCTAGAGGAGATGTTGAAACATCAATTGAACTTATAACTAGGCATTACTAATATCCAAGAATCCATATAGAATAGTTGTTTCGGAGCTTGAGGAGCTAAAGAAAAAACTACAGGAGAATCTGAATAAAGGTATTATACACCCAAGTGCTTCACCATGGGGTGCACTAGTGATTTTTGTCAAGGAGAAGGATGGGTCAATGCACCTTTTCATTGATTATAATGATCTCAAAAAGATCATGATAAAGAAAAAGTATCCTCTTACCCAAATTTATGACTTGTTCTATCAGCTACGTAGAGCAGAATACTTCTCCAAGGTGGTTTTGAGTTCTGGTTATTACCATGTAAGGGTGAAGAAGCAGGATATCCCCAAGATTTCTTTTCGTACAAGGAACGGGAAATATGAATGCATAATAATTCCTTTAAGACTCACTAATACTGTATAAATATTCATCTAATTGATAAAAAGTGTCTTTAGATATTACCTCGATAAATTTATGGTTTTCTTTATAGACGACATTATAATATAATCCAAACCCAGGGAGGAGCATGATGAGCATCTATGTATTGTACTAGAGACCTTGTGAAAGGAGTAGCTCAATGCAATGTATAGAAAGTGTTAGTTCTAGTTGAAGGAAGTATCATTCATGGGTTATATCATCACAAGAAATATGATATATGTGGATCCCTCCAAGATAGCTGCAATTGAGGGATAGCTGAGGCCAACATCAGTGATGGATATCTGTAGCTTACTGGGTTAGCTAGATATTATCACTGATTTGTGAGAAATTTCATATGATTGTCAAACCCTCTTACCAAGATAACTTAGAAGGGAGTCAAGTTTTCTTGGAGTGATGAATGTGAAGAGATATTCAAGTATTTTAAAAGGAGACTTATCACGACACCCATTCTCACATTACCTACATGTGGGGAACATTTTTTTGGAATTCATTGATGCTTCAAAGAAGGTCCTGGGCTGTGTGTTGATGAAAAATTAAAAATTCATTGCCTATGATTCAAGGAAATTAAAAGCTCTTGAGAAAAACTATCTAACACATGATATAGAGTTGGATTCAGTGATATTTTCTTTAAAAATTTGGCGGCATGACCTCTTTGGAGAGATGTGTGAAATATATACGGATCACAAAATAATCAAGTATATATTCACACAGAGAGAGGTGAATATGAACCAATGAAGATGGTTAGATATGTTCAAATACTATAACTACTCAATCCATTACCACCTTGGGAATAAGGTGAAAAATGATCTAAGTAAGAAGGACCCAGAAATTCTATCATTGATGAGAATTAAAAAGGATCCAATCTTCTTAGATTTAATGAATATTAACATGGGAATCGTAAAGAAGGGAACACAATCAATCCTTTCACAAATGATTCGTTAACCTTCTATTTTGGAAATATTAAAGGATGCTCAAAATGAAGATGTGAGAATTCACAAAAAAGTGGAAACTACAAGAAAAGGGAAATCCTCATAGTTCTATGTTAATAAAGAAGAAAATGTGAGATTAGGGTCATGAATATGTGTTCCATCAATTACAGATTTAAAGAAATAACTTTTTGATGATTCAGATAGTTTAAATTTATATATTCACCCAAGAAAAACAAAGATGTATCGAGATCTCTGAGATCATTATTGGTGGGATAACATGAAGAAGGAGATCGCTGAGTATACATCATAGTGCCTTGTATGTCATCAAGTGCAGGATGAGAGGTAGAAGTCTAAGGGGATGATAAAAACATTACCCATACCAATGTGGAAATGGGAAAACATCACCATGGACTTCGTCACCAGACTTTTGAAGACATATAAAGGAAACAATGATATCTGGGTTATTGCATATCTTCTTATAAAGACTAAACACTTCATTGCAATTCGGTAGGATTTATTTTTGGATCAACTGGTACAAATATATATCAGAGAAGTGGTATGGCTGCATAGAGTACCACTATCAATTATATCTGATCAAGATCCAAGATTCACATCTATGTTCTGGAAGAGTCTCCAACATGCTCTGAATACTGATCTGAACTTTAGTATGACTTATCATCCTCAAACTGATGGACGATCTGAGCAGACTTTCCAAACACTTGAGGACATATTGAGAGCATGCTCAAAGGACTTCAAAGGAGAATGGGATCAATATATTCCTCTGGTTGAGTTTTCTTAAAATAACAGTTTTCAATCAAGCAACCAAATGGTTCCTTATGAAGCCCTTTATGGAAACACTACTACAAAAACGGGAAAGGGAAGATTCACCTTATATCAGCACTAAGAAAAAAATGATGATAAATAATCCCTGGATCAGTGCTAAAATTTTAGCGCTGATATAGGGCTTCTTTATGAGCGATTTTCTAGAACTGATAAAAATATTCTTTATTAAGACTAGAAAAGTGATGATAAAGAATCCATGTATCAGCACTAAAATTTTAGCACTTATAAAGGGTAACCGTTATCATTACTAAAAAAGCGGTGATAAAGAGACCCTTTATCAGTGCAGATAAAACTATAGTCTCATATTTTATTAAATCATTCACACAATGTCCTCTGTTTATCATTCCCTAAAGATATCATGGTACTGTACCCCTGCGACTACTCCCCTCCCCCCGATCTTCATGTTTCCGGACCTCCACCGCCCCCCGATCTTCATGTTTCCAGACCTCTGCCTCTATCCCTTCTCTTTATCCTCCCCATCGAACCCCTTCAGTGGATTCTCCTCCCCATAAACCCTACTTCTACTTCTCTCCACTTGACCCTACTCCCCACAAACCCTACTATTCCATTTCTCAATGGTTCGCGACTCCTCCTATGCACCTCCCCCTCTGGAGGTCACACCTTCCCCTCCCGATGTAGCGCAGAAGGTTCCCTACTTCCCATCCTCTAAGGTGAATTTATTTTCTCTTATTCTTGATTCTCTTCTTGAACATTCTTCTTAGGAAGGATGTGATAACAGTTCTGATTCAGTTTTTGTGTTTTTTTGTTATGGTTTTAATGGTTAATGGTCATACATAGGAATTTTAGATTACCCTCATGTGTTAAGTCATGTTTTATTTGACTATTCTTCTCATTCTTATGAAATATTTGTTAAATCATTAGTTTAGATTGGGGAAATGAAATGTCTCCTTCTTTATTATTTGTAAATTATGGAATTATCATGTAATTTTGTTTCCATTGGATGGATAGTACTGATTAACCTAAATACTATAATGAATTACACTAAAGGAAATTAAAGTGAAGAGGGAGTTTTGCATGTGATTTATGAATTTCCATAATATTTCTTATATATTTATGGATTTATTGGTGTTTTTTATGAGTGATTTATTCTTGATGTTGTGAAATAAATTTCATACTACTAATAATATGTTATAATCACCTTTCATTATTTTCCAGTCACTTAAGGTAAGTAATGAATTGGTTGTGTGGAAATCTGTAATTAAAGTGTTATATTTAAACTATAAATTCTACTTTTATATGATAGAGTGTTTAAGGGGTAGTTTTTAGTGTGAATTTCTTATATGTTTTCCCTTTCATTCTACTATTTATGGGGAATTTATCACTATTATTATAAGGGTGATTGTTGATTGATGTGGTTGGGAGCATGTGGTGTGGCAATTAATACAGTAGTGATGGATGGATTATTGTGTTGTAATGATAGCAATGATAAGGATATTTAGGCAGAAAATAAGTGGTTTTATGGATTTTAGAATGTGTTTAGTTGTATTTTATTTCATGAAAATTTAGTTACTATTAGGTGGTGTTATAGTTTCCTTTTGGCATGGAATATGGTTGGGATAAATTAAAATAGTAATGGGTGATGGGTTGGAAATGATAAATGATGATTTGTTAAATGAGTAATGATAATGATTGGAATAATTATGTTTAATAAATGGTTAAGTATAGAATAAATTTTATTAATGATTAATGATTGGATTATAGTGGGTAGTGATTTAATGATTGGTTTTACATTAAAATGTTTAACAATTAAAATGCATATGGTAATAAATATCCAAGAAATTATAATGTTAAATCAAATGAGAAGTTGGTAATGTTGATATGGATGCTTATGTGATTTGTTGGGGATTATTTTTGGCATTATAATGGAAGTGGTTATAAGAGGGTGGTAGTAAAAAGGCAATAGTTGACGAGGGTGTTTATAGTGTTAGTTTGGTGTAAACCCTTAGGAAAGATTTATGTGTGACTATATACTTATTATATTTTCTTATTATTTCTTACACACCACCACTTGAGTCGAGTAACCTGATTGAAATCCATATGGGTACTTTGGTTCTGAGTGTTTTTCTCAATATCTAGGTTATAGAGGGAATACATATAGAACCACTCCCTCTTCCCTTCTCCCCCTTCACACTTAGTATGAGTTGTAATGGCTCAATGTGGGTGTATATATAAGAACTATAAAGATTTTAGGTTTTGGTGTATATATATTATTATTGACATGATTATGTGTATTTGGTGTGGATACATAGTGGGGGTTGTGCATTGTAGGAGGAGAGTATGATGTTTATGTCCTTCATGTTCACGATATCATACTGTGATGAGGATTTGATGTGTGGTTGTGATATGGATATGGGTTTTTATGTGTTTTTGACATTTTTATGTGTGGATATATGGTTATGAGATTATATAGAAGGGGTTAAAGCATAATAAATATTTCATTAGAGTGTGAGAATGACAAGATTAGTGGGGAAGTCGATGTGAGGTAATTTATTAATATATATTCTTTTGATATTATACTAAAGATGGAGTTTGGAATTAGACACTCATAAGGATTGAATAGGATGATATGTCAATAATATTTGTTAAAATTGTCATATGGAATAACATGGGAGACCATCTATGACACAAGTGATTATCCCCCCTATGATTTAAAGTAAGTAACTTGATCGTACCAAAAATATTTGGCATGATGATATTGAATATAGGGCAGTGACCTCAGAGTGGTAGATATATCATTATTGACTATTCTTATGTTTGGACTGGGGTGATTTGAGGAAACTATAATGAATCTAAAGTAATTATATTTAATGAATTCGATATTGTAGAGAAAATGAGAATCCTTTCTTTACTTATAGAGCTGGCTACTGGTTTTCATCCATATGTATTTTAGGTTTGTGAGGTATAAAAGGATGGACTAGTTGACCATAGAAGGATTGACCCAATAGAGGATGATGATCCATAGAGGATGATGTTGTGTGAGTTTTACCATCTATGACACAAGTAATTATCCCCGTGAACCCCTCTGTGTTTGAAAACTGTGTTGATTTTAATGGGGGGTCTATCCTGGTTCTGTTGCTTTTCAAATCTTTATTGGAAATGGTTAGACTATATTAATCTCTATTTTTATAAGGAATTGGTTCTCTTCTACTGTATTTGGAAGTTTTTTGTGAGTATTTAAAACATAAATACTAATATTTGAGATTAAAATAGGATTGAGATGAATAAAGATTATATGGATGCTAATCGTTTGACAATAGAGTATGAGAACAGAGTGAAAGAGTTCATCAAGTTTGCAAAGGATCACGCAAAGGATCCTTCTGAAATCCTTTGTTCTTGTTTACATTGTTCTTATTCTAGAATACTTACTCCATAGGATTTGGAATAACATTTGATATGTCACGGAATAGATCAGAGTTATAAATGTTGGAATAAACATGGAGAAAAAGAGAATGTAGCTATTGGCTGGGATAAAATTGCATTTTATGGATCATCAGATATGAATACAAATATGGATAATGAATAAGACCATATGGAGGATGTGATTACAGATGTAAATTATGATTAAGATCATATTGAGAAATTGCCAAATACAATTGAATATGAACTCTGTGACTGCCCAAAATTGTTTGAGAAGTTAAAGAGTTGTGAAAAGACGCCATTGTATGCTGGTTGCACTAAATATACAACATTGTCAGCTGTACTGAAGTTGTATAAATTGAAAGCGGGAAATGGATGGAGTGATGTCAGTTTTATGGAACTACTTGATCTCTTGAATGACATGCTCCTAGAAGACAATGTGCTCCAAATATGGAAATATAAAGCTAAACGAATGATTCACTCGATGGGTATGATTTCAGAAAGAATACATGCCTGCCCAAAAGACTGTATATTGTTTCATATAGAGAAAAAATAACTTACAGAATGCCCAAAGTTTGGTTCTTCTCTATAAAAGAAATATAAATCCAATCATAAGAATGTTTTATGGTAATTTCCAATCATTACAAGGTTGAGGAATCTATATGGAAGTAAAGAAACTGCAAGACAATTGTCGTGGAATGAAGATAAAAGAAAGAAAGATGGGAAATCATGTCATCCGACCAACTCTTCTCAATGGAAGAAAATTGATTATAGAAAAGAGCTAATAAACATTCGTCTTGCGTTATCTACAGATGGAGTGAATCCTTTTGGTTTTCAAACCAGCACTCATAGTACATGGCCTATTATGTGGGTAAATTATAACTTGCCACCCCGATTATGCATGAAGAGAAAATTCATCATGTTATCTATGCTTATATCAGAACCAAAAAAACTAGGTAATAATATTTATGTTTATCTGGATCCTTTGATAAAGGATTTGAAGTTATTGTAGGATTCAGGTGTTATGTTGTATGATGCTTATAAAAGTGAAAACTTCATATTGAGAGCGATGTTGTATGGGACAATAAATGATTTCCCTGCTTATGGAAATTTTTCAGGATATAGTATTAAAGGAACTCAAGGGTGTCCCATTTGTGAAGAAGATACAGAATCAATTAAGTTGAAACATTCATCTAAATCTGTGTTTCTAGGACATCATAGATTTCTACCTCGTCGGCATAAGTACCGATCTTGAACGACATCATTCAATGGAAGTTCAGAATAATACGTAGCACCATCTCCACTAACAGGTGATCAGATATTTGAGAAATTAAAATATGTGAACACTATTTTTGGTAAACCATTTTCGAAAACCTTACCAAAATTGGTTGAAAAAATAGATCATTTTTTTGGAATTACCATAATGGAATTGTTTGTACGTCAGAAATTTTCTTGATGTGATGCATGTGGAAAAAAAATAAATGTGAAAGTGTTATTGGAACGTTTATAAATTCCCCTAAAAAAATGATGGAATTAAGGAAATGTTGGACATGGTTGATATGGGAATATGAGAAGAGTTAGCTCCCGTGAAGGTCCAGATGCTTACACTCTTTCTAGGGAGGAGAGATATTAATTTTGCAACTTCTTCAATGATTTAAAGGTTCCAGAGGGGTATTCATCAAATATCAGGAACATTGTGTTAATGAATTATTTGAAGTTAAAAGGTTTGAAATCATATGACTTCCATGGTTTGATGCAAGATCTAATTTCTATAGATTTAAGTTGCATTTTTCCCAAGAATTTCAATCATACGTTAACCAAAAATTGATTCTTTTTCAAAGCTATATGTAGAAACGTTTTAGACCCAGAAAAATTTCCATCTATGGAAAAAGAAATTATCATCATATTATATGAATTATAAATGTTCTTCCCGCAAAAATTCTTTGATATGATGGTTCATTTTATGATTCACTTGGTGAGAGATATTCAAATTTGTGGTCCTGTGCACTATAGATGGATGTACCCCATTGAATGGTATATGAATATTTTGAAAGGGTATGTCAAAAATCAAAGTAGGCCAGAGGTTTTTATAGTTGATTGATATATTATTGAGGAATCCATTGAATTTTGTACCGAATACCTATATTATGTGGAAAGCATTGGTCTCCCTAAATCTCATCACACCGGGCGCATTGAGGGTGAGGGAATTTCTAGAAGAGATGTTGTGGGAATCAGTATTACAGATCGGGAGTAGGCCCATATTTATGTTTTGAATAACAGTTGGGAGGTTTCTCTATATATTGAAAATCAAAAATAAATTCTTAGGCAGTTGAATCCATTATGGGCTGAAAAATGGATATCAAATACACATAATCACCAGTTTATAGGATTGTTTCAGGACCATATTTTTAAGCAGTTGGATGAAAATGTGAATTAAATTTTAGAACGACTTCGGTGGCTAGCCGCCAGACCAAGTGTGTATGTATTATCTTACAATGGTTATGTAATGAATGGTTATACATTCCATATAGATGAACATGATGGAGATAGTACCATGAAAAATAGTGGAGATACACTTGTGGCGGAAGCGATGCATGTTTTTGGTAGGAAGGACATAAATCCAATTTATTCAAATATGTCATAATTTGGAATTATCAAACAAATTTGGTAGTTGGATTATACGACATTCCAATTGCTGATTTTCAATGCAAATGGGTTGATAATAGTAGTGGTGTTAAAATAGATGAATGGGGATTTGTGAAAGTTGGTTTTTGTAAAGAAGGGTACAATGATGAATAGTTTATAATACCATCAAAAGCGGTACAAGTTTTTTATATTCCAAATCCCCCAAATAAAAAGTGGTCGATTATTCTATTATCATCCAAAACTACTGTAGGGTCCAATGAAAATTCAGATGAAGTTGATCCTTTTAGTGGTACGTCGCAATAATTTCACAGGGGTCCCAATGTAGGTGATGTTTTGTATGTTAAGGAGACCACAATGAAGGGATTTGGATAATAGATAGCGGTGTCAAATCCCTTAAGCCTTTGAAAAAAATAAATAGAGTTCTATTAACAGGTTATATATTTTTTGTAATATATATCTTGTTATCTAATTTTATTATCTTATCATTACTAAATGTATGTAATATAAATTAAGTTTTCAATGAATTTTGCAGATAATGACTTCTGCACATTCTAGTACTCCTAACCTTGAGGCTAAACCAGTCTCTCAAGCTGATGCTGCTGCTGCTCCTGTTGCGGCTGCTCACAGTGCAGAGAAACAACATGTTTCTGAACCTATTTCTGCTCCTAGTGTTGAGGACCAACAACCATCAACACATGTCATTTCTACCATTTCAGATGAACATACAGATGATGTTGATATTGATGAAATGGTCGGGGATGAAGGACTGACGTCACAGAAAACACAGGTGCGTCGTAGTTTGATTGTGTTAGTGAAAGTTCTTAAGGTGAAAATAAAAGGCATCACATTTGATGTCGGACGGAATGCATGAGGCCAACATGTGAATCCCAACAAGGCTACATTTAGTAGTTACATTAGAGTTTACAGTCAGAAACACGTGCCGATTAACATAGATTCATTGCACCATGTTGTGTTCGGGCTGAAGGATGTGATATGGGAAGAAATTATGGAAACATTATGATATTATTTCATTAATTTACTAGAAAATAAAATAATGAAACATGTGTATTACTCTTCTAAATCTCTTACAGAGTACATTTATAGTAGGTGATTCACACAATAATTATGTACTAAGGCTTGTAGGAAGGATTCATCGAGGTTTTCACACTATTTTAACAAAATGTCACCTGCACGATTACAAAGGTAAAATAAACCCATAGCCACCCATTGTCTATACTCACCTGATATCCCAAGAAGCATGGGATGAATTTATTGGCCGCCCTGGGGATGATAAGTTTCAGGTACATTGTGGGTGATAATATTTTGTTTGAGGATACTTGTATTCCACACTTTGTTTGTCAATATTTCATTTATGAAATAGAAACTCTTTACTATAAATAAGGAACGTGCATCAAAACCAACATACCCCTATCATAAATAAAGGATGGGGTATGATTCACTAGAAAAGAAAATGGTATATATTTTAAATTTACATCAATATTGTTAGGTGCCAATAAACAAAATCATAATTATCTATCTATATTTATATGTAGATTGATGAGTCTAAAACCAAAGACACTTCCATCCCATGTCATGTGCTATGGAAGGAGGCACGTGTGAATAAGGAAGGGAATCTAGTAGATGAGAACACACAAAAAGTGTGGGAAATATGTGTAAGTATGAAATGATGATAAAAAGATTTTATTTTAAATTGCTATTAAATAAAAATAATTAGTTATTTTCCTATATTTTATAGTCATAGGAATAAAATACTTCTGTAGCGGATGCAGAACTATTATTGATGGTTTGGAAGCATCCAGAACAATACGGTCGTGTCAGAGGTGCGAGGATTGGGGTGAAACCCTGAGTATATTTTGAAAAAAAGAAACGGATGGTAGAGATGAAAAATTGAAGCAAATGAGTGAAAGACTAGAAACTCTTGAAGAATAATTTCAATGGCAGGGAGAGTTGCTAGAAACTTTTATGGGTGGGAAGCAAGGAGAAGACACAACTCAGGAACAACCAGTACATGAAGATACCACCCCACCCCCACTAGCTTTGAGGTGAGCCATTCCCCTCAAAGAGCTGTCTTAACCATGTTAATCAATATTCTAATAATTGTTCCAATGAAATGTGAATAAGAAAAACACTGATACTTTTCCGGTACTTATCTTCTATAGGGTGATAATGACTGTGATTTATATCTGTCATAACCCACCTATCACCTTGTAGCGAGGGCTATAGTGTTCAACATCCCAGATGACAAGCTGCATAATAGACCACTTCCGAAAGATCATCTGAAAGTGACGATTACTGCAGCTCATGAGCCAAATGAAAATCTACCTACTCCACTTGATGACAATGATATTCATAAAGTCGAAAAGGATATTTGGAAATTCATTACATGGACGTCACAAATTGTAAGAGTACATGCGGACAAAGAGGTATTTATTTCATTTTTTCAAGATAAACCTTTAAAAATTAATGAAAAAAGGGTCTGAACCAATGAATGATATTATATATGGAGAAAGGGAAGGCAGTGACAAATTTCAGCTCAAAACCATCTAAAAGATCAACCAACCGATCCCAAGGAGCCAGTAAAACCACAATAACACTATCTATTCTCTACCCACATTTACTAGCATTGAAGACTCATGTGGATACGAAGCTAAGAGGTGGTATTAGTCATATAGTGGTTTTCAAAAAGAATATATATGAAGAGGAAAGTCAAGATTTTGTTGATAATGAAAATGTAAATGAGATCCTTGAAAACGGTTGGCTAGGCATCACAGTTGTAAATATATATGTGAGGTATGTTTTCATGAATTTATTTTCTAAAAGCTTATCTAATGTGAAAATTATGACTAAATGAATTTTGTATTGTTGACAGACGTATATATGAAAAAAAGTTGAAGGAATTTTCCCATGATCCAAAATTCAAACTCGTTAGTCCTCATACCACATCATCACATCTAACAAAATTAGAGCCATCAAAAAAGGATGAAATAGTGAATGGATTGCTAAAAACATTTGAAATCAATATTACAGATGACAGACTCTTCCTAATACCAACCATGCATGGGTAAAATTCTACAATTAAAGCATATCAATTATATTTTCACTTCTTTTATTACTTTTTCATTTTTGTGTTTTAAGCAACATTGGATGCTAATTGTAGTGAACTTGGATACTCCAAAGATTTATTTTTTGAATTCAAAGCAAGGATATTCATCAAACTGACCACACATGATAGAGTTTGTGAATCTGTAAGACACTACATCCAACATTTTAGGTCTAAAAATCAAGTAATATAATTTATATTATCTTTTAATTAGGATTCTGTTATGATAGGGTGGTGTATCATTATCATCTAAAAAAGGAATGAGTATAGGGACTAAGCATAAGGAGGTGAGAAAGTACTACGTATGGACAAATATCATGGTATATATAATAAAATTTTACAATCCAAACACATATCAACACAATTTACTTATTGTCCTAATGAATTTTTTTTACAGTGTCCAAAATAAACAAACAATAATGATTGTGGTTATTATGTTTGAAAATTTATGAAGGAGATCGTTTTTTATCAACAACCTAGCATCCCTAAAGATGTATTTCAAAAACAACTACTATTTCATTTAATTTATTTATTAATTATTTATTTTTATATTTTTCACTACTACTATGACTGAAAAAAATCTTCATACTCACAATACGATATAGATTTTTTCAAAAAAGAGTGGTCCACATACTAGATGGAAGATTGTACACAAATAGCATGTAGTTCTGACTTGGGGACGTGTACAATTGTTAGTCATTTTTGAGAGGGGTTAAGGGGATCAAAAGATGAAACATTGTTGTATGTAAATGATAATAGGAAAATAGTAATTGTTGTTAAAAAAAACATCCTTTATACAATGAGTCCTTTTCCCATTTTAATATATGATATGCACTAGCAACATGCAATAATGATGAACCACTCAAAGGGTCTCTCTTTTGATTAAAATGGACAGAATTTTACGTGAAAACAACAAATGAAGTATGAAAATCAAACCAAATGCATTTTTATTGTGTTTATCCCATAGGATACTGATCCACGGGTCATTTGTGACATGTACAAGTCAACCCCACCTCAATCCGAGGCATGCTGTGGCCCATATCACTCAAAGGGTATCTCTTTTGTTTAAAATGGACATAATTTTAAGTGAAACAACAACTGACCTATAGAAATCCGACGAAACACGTTTTTATTGTGTTTATCTTTTATAATAATGATCCATGGTTGAATTGGTGATGTGTATGATTCATCCCTGCCTCAATCTGAGGCATGGTGTGGCCGGTATCACTCAAAGGGTGTCTCTTTTGTTGAAAATGGACAAAATTTTAAGTGAAAACAACAACTAACCTATGGAAATCCAACCAAATGAATTCATAATGTTTTTATCCTTTAAGATAATGATCCATGAGTGCGTTGGTGACATGTACAGGTCAACCCCACCTTAATATGAGGCACGATGTATCCGATATCACTCAAATGGTCTTTTTTTTAAATGGACATAATTTTAAGTGAAAACAAAAACTGACCTATACAAATCCGACCAAACACATTCAGGTTGTATTTATACTTTATTATAAAGATCCATGGGTTCTTTATTGATGTGTATGAGTCAAACATGCCTCAATCCGAGGCACGGTGTGGCCAGTGTCACTCAAAGGGTCTTTTTTTAAATGGACAAAATTTTAAGTGAAAACAACAACTGAAGTACACAAATCTGACCAAATGAATCTGTATTGTGTTTATACATTTAGAGAAAGATCCATGGGTGTATTGGTGACGTGTACGAGGCAACCCCACCTCAATACGAGGCACGGTGTGGCTGATATCACTCAGAGGGTCTCTCTTTTGTTTAAAATGGACAGAATTTTAAGTGAAAACAACAAATGACATACGTAAATTCAACCAAAGGAATCCAGATTCTGTTGACCCTTTAGGAGAATGATCCATGGGTCATTTTTGACGTTTAAGAGTCAACCTCTCCTCAATATGAGGCACAGTGTGGCTGGTATCACTCAAAGGTTCTCTTTTTTGTTTAAAATGGATAGAATTTTAAGTGAAAACAACAACTAACCTACGGAAATCCGACAAAACACATTCATATTGTGTTGAAACTTTAGTATAATGATCCATGGGTGCATTGGTGATGTGTAAGAGTCATCCCCGCCTCAATCCGAGGCCCGGTGTGGCCGGTATCACTCAAAGGGTCTCTCTTTTGTTTAAAATGGACAAAATTTTAAGTGAAAACAACAATTGACCTACGCAAGTCCGACCAAACGCATTCCAATTGTTTTGATAATTTAGGGGAATGATCCATTAGTGTGTTGGTGATGTGTATGAGTCAACCCCGCCTCAATCCGAGCCACCTTGTGGCTGGTATCACTCAAAGGGTCTCTCTTTTGTTTGAAATGGACAGAATTTTAAGTGAAAACAACAACTGACCTACTGAAATCTGACCAAATGCATTCATATTCTGTTGATACTTTAGGATAATGATCCATGAGTGCATTGGGAATGTGTACAAGTAAACCCCACCTCAATTCTATGCATGGTGTGGACGATATCACTCAAAGAGTCTCTCTTTTGTTTAAAATGGACAAAATTTTAAGTAAAAACAACAACTGACCTACAGAAATCCATCCAAATGCATTTGTATTGTGTTGATAATTTAAGATAATGATCCATGGGTTCTCTGGTAATGTTTACGGGTCAACCCTGCCTCAATCTGAGGCATGGTTTGTCCGGTATCACTCAAAGGGTTTCTCTTTTGTTAAAAATGGACAGAATTTTAAGTGAAAACAACAACTGATGTACGCAAATCCAACCAAACACATTAGGATTGTGTTGATACTTTGGTACAAAGATACATGGGTCATTTTAGATGTGTACGTGTCAACCCATCCTCAATACAAGGCACAGTGTGGCCAGTATCACTCAAGGGGTCTCTCTTTTGTTTAAAATGGACAGAATTTTAAGTGAAAACAACAAATGTCCTATGAAAATCAGAACAAATGCATTTGTATTGTGTTTATGATTTATTATAATGATCCATGGGTGCATTGGGGACGTGTAAGAGTCAACCACGTCTCAATCTGAGGTATGGTGTGGCCGGTATCACTCAAAGGGTCTCTCTTTTGTTTAAAATGGACAGAATTTTAAGTGAAAACAACAAATGACATACGCAAATCAAACCAAACACATTCATATTGTATTTATCCTTTATTAGAATTATCCATGGGTCATTTTTGATCTGTAAGAGTCAACCCCACTTCAATTAGAGGCACAATGTTGCCGATATCACTCAAAGTGTCTCTCTTTTGTTTAAAATGGGAAGAATTTTAAGTGAAAACAACAACTGACATACAAAAATCCAACCAAACACATTCTTATTTTGTTGATTCTTTATGATAATGATTATTGGGTCATTTATGATTTGTACGAGTCAACCCCGCCTCAATCTGAGCCACGGTGTGGCCAGTATCACTCAAAGTGTCTCTCTATGTTTTTAAAATGGACAAAATTTTAAGTGAAAACAACAACTGACCTATGGAAATCTGACCAAATGCCTTAATATTGTGTTGATACTTTAGGATACCGATCCATGGATTCATTAGTGACATGTACGAGTAAACTCTACCTCAATCCGGGGCATGATGTGGCTGGTATCACTCAAAGGGTCTCTCTTTTATTTTAAATGGACAAAATTTTAAGTGAAAACAACAACTGAGGTACGAAAATCCGACCAAACGCATTCTGATTGTGTTGATCCTTTAGGATAATGATCCATGGGTCATTTGTGATGTGTAAGAGTCAACCCCACCTCAATACGAGGTATGTTGTGGCCAGTATCACTCAAAGTGTCTCTTTTTTGTTTAAAATGGACATAATTTTAAGTGAAAACAACAACTAACATATCAAAATCTTACCAAATGCATTCAGATTGTGTTGATACTTTAGGAGAAATATACATGAGTCATTTGGGATTTGTACGAGTCAACCTATCCTCAATATTATGCACGTTGTTGTTGGTATCACTCAAAGGGTCTCTCTTTTGTTTAAAATGGACGAAATTTTTAGTGAAAACAACAACTCACCTACAAAAATCTGAACAAACACATTCTGATTATGTTGATCCTTTAGGATAAAAATCCATGGGTGCATTGGGGATGTGTATGAGTCAATCCCGCCTAAATCCAAGGCACGGTGTGGCCGGTATCACACAAAGGGTCTCTCTTTTGTTTAAAATGGAAAAAATTTTAAGTGAAAACAACAACTGACGTACGCAAATCTGACCAAACACATTCGTATTGTGTTGATCCTTTAGGATAATGATCCTTGGGTCATTTTTGATGTGTAATAGTCAACCTCTCCTCGATATGAGGCATGGTGTGGCCGGTATCACTCAAAGTGTCTCTCTTTTGTTTAAAATTGACATAATTTTATGTGAAAACACCAACTGCCGTACACAAATCTGACCATACACATTCGGATTGTGTTGATCGTTTAGGAGAAAAATCCATGGGTGCGTTGGTGATATGTAGGAGTCAACACTGCCTCAATATGAGGCACTCTATGGCCGGTATCACTCAAAGGGTCTATCTTTTGTTTAAAATGGACAGAATTTTAAGTGAAAAAAATAACCGACGAATGCAAATCTGACCAAACACATTCGAATTGTGTTGATATTTTAGGAGAACAATCCATGGATGGCCCCCCAACCCCTGGACTCCGCCACCCCCCTAGACACCACCCCACCACTTGGACACCTCCCCCACCCCACCTGGACACCCCCACCCAAATGGAAGCCACCCCCACCCCCTTGGACACCACCCCACCCCCTTGGACACCCCCACCAACCCTATGGACCACCCAACCCCTGGAAACTACTCCACCCCTTAGACACCCCACCCCTCTAGACACCCCCACCCCTTGGAAATCCCCCCAACCCCGCTGAACACCCCACCCCCTGGACATGCCCATGGACAATCCCCCACCACAAACAGCCCCCAGACCCCCCAAACTCCCCCACCCCCTAGACACCCACCAAACCCCTTGATGGAACCCCCACCCCTCCTAGACACCACCCAACCACCTGGACACCCCCCACTCATGGACGGCCACCCCCCACCCTCCTGGACACCACCCCACCCCCCTTGGACAGCCCCACCAACCCTCTGGACCGCCCCCACCCCTTCGGACACACACACACCCCTGAAAATCCCCCTCGACACTCTGTACACTAGCCCACTCCCCTAGATACCCCCATGGACAACCCCCCCCCACCTAGACACCCCCTCCTAGACACCACCCAACCACCTAGACACCACTACCCCTGGACAACCCACCTTCATGGACAACCCCCCCCCCCCCCCTGGACACCACCCCACCCCACTTGGATTGCCCCCAACCTCCTTGACCGCCCACCACCCCTGGACAACCGCACCCCCTGGACACCCCTATCCCCCTGGACACCCCCATCCCACCCCCTGGACATCACCCCAACCCCCTTGGACAATGCCACCAACCCCCTGGTCCGCCCCCACCCCCGGAAACCCCACCCCTGGAAATCCCCTCGACACCTTGGACACCAACCCACCCCCTAGACACCCCCATGGAAAACCACCCCTTCCACTTGAACCCCCCTCCTAGACACCACCCAACCACCTAGATTCCCCCGCCCCCTGGACACCCCTGTCCTAATGGATAGCCTCCACCACCCCCTGGACACCACCCCACCCCCACATGGACAGTCCCCAAACTCCTAGACCACCCCAACCCCCCTAGAAACCCCTATCCCTAAGACACCCCCATCCCTTGGAAACCCCATACCCCCCTTGGACAGCCACCCCAAACCCCTGAACATCCCCCAACCCCCTAAATTCTGAATTTAATTCTTTATGTATTTAATTAACTTAGGAATTATGTGTTAATGGTGTATGAGTATACTTGTTGTATGGGTATACTTGGTGTAATTTCCATATGAATTATGTGTTAATTTTGTATGGGTATACTTACTTGTTGAGATGCTGAATTTTTTACAGGTGTTTTTTTGGTGTGCTGTTGCAGAATTTTTTGTTGCAGCAGACAGGGTATTTATCAGTACTTTTTTAGCACTGATAAAGGATCAGTTTATCAGTGATAAAAGAGAGCTGATAAAAACCAAATTTATTAGCACTTTTTTAGCACTAATAAAGGGGTCCTTTATCAGTGTCTTTTTAGCGCTGATAAAGTCTCCCATTATCAGCGCATTTTTATCACTGATAAAGGTATCATTTATCAGCACTTTTTTAGCACTGATAAAGTATCCTTTTATCAGTGCTTATTGAGTGCTGATAAAGGGGACCCCCTTTATCAGCGCTGATCTTTACAACGCTTTTTCATCACGGATAAAGCCCATTTTGAGTGCTGATAAAGCCCGTTTTGTAGTAGTGGAAGAAGTGTAGAAGAATGACATGTTGGGATGAAGTTAGGGAGTGAATAATATTTAGTCCAGAAATTGTAGAAGAAATGGTGAAGAATGTTAAGACCATCCATCAGAACATTAAAGCTGCTCAAAGACCACAAAATATCTATACTGATAATCATCATTGAGACCTAGAGTTTGATGTTAGAGACATGGTATTCCTCCGTATATCACTATAAAAGAGAGTTATGAGATCTTGGAAGAAGGGAAAGCTTATTACAAGGTACATCAGCCCTTTTGAGATCCTTGATCACATTGGAGTAGTGGCCTATTGACTAGCACTCCCACCAAACATATCTCAAGTACATGATGTATTCCATGTATCACTCTTGAGGAAGTACATACCTGAAACATCACATGTACTCAATACATAGGTGGTACCATTGGATAATGAACTCTCTTATGAAGAAAGACGGTGAAGATTTTATACAATAGGGAAAAAGTTCTAGGATATAAAAAAATCCCCTCATAATGGTGTTGTGGAGAAAAAAAGAAGCAATGTGGGAATTAGAGGATGTGATGAAGAAGAGTTACCCTCATCTATTTTAGTGTGGGAAAATGAAATTTCAAGGGCGGAATTTCTTAAGGGGTGAGATTGTAATGACCCAAACTTTTATTAATTAAAATTCTTCTTGACCTAATTAAATGTATTATTATGTAAAATGGTTATATAAAACTAATGCACTTCCTTAGTTTTATGTTTTTTTGGATTTTAAAATACCGTTAAGAATTGTTACCGTTGATGATATAGCCATTGAACAATGATCACACAATTAGTATAACTATAGGGATTTAACAAATATAATTTACTCAGAAAAAGGAAGTGATGACCTCATCTAGTATAATTACTCCATACGAAGCCCATTTTTTAGAGTTTAGAAAGGAGGTGGCATCACTGGGCTTTTCTCTTGACCAAGCCCAAGCCAAGATTCAAGACGTTAATCTTTAACGGAACTACCTATGGGAGAAGTGAAAGTTAATAGAGATTACCACCTGAGCGATGTTATCCAAGCCACCCCAAGAGTCGGTCACGATCTCACACTTTACCCTTAGGTCTTACATGGGTGTTATAAGGGGTTATGTAACAAGACCCTAGAAATATGGTTATGTGCATTATTTATGTATAAAAATATACAATCATTTTATTATTGTTACTTTTTAAATAGTTTTTAAAGAAAAAATAGTATTTTTAGTTAAAATTCAATTAAGATATCAATTTTAATGAAATAATGGATTTTTGAATTAAATAATAATTTAATAAAATGTTGTTACTAAATTAATTTTTATTAAATATAAATGGTAATATATTTTTTTTGAAAATAATTTTAATTTTAATTAGGGTTTGAAATATTTTTTTGTCAAAACCCATAAATTTTCGATAAATGTTGGTTTGTATTTTAAAAGTAAAAATTAACATATTTACAAAATTATCTAGATAAAATAAATTTTATTTTTTAATCAGAATGGAGAAATTATCCAATGGCGATTCTTTCATAATTTTATGAGATAGTCTAATTTTTGGCTAAAAATTAAATACTTTTTAAATATATATTGTGTTTTATGACATCATAATGACCCAATAGTGATGTAATAAAATACTATAAATGGGTTTTTTCAGAAAATATATGTTTTAACTTTAATATTATGTTATTTCAGTTTTGTTTTATTTATTTTTCAAAGCCTTAGTGGACCCTAAAATACATATAACACATTTTAAAATTTTTAAATGATTTCCTTGAGAGTGTGACTCACCTCTACATAATCAGGCCTAATATTTTAATAAGTTCAGACATTGGACTTATAAAATAATGTTTTTCAATCCCCTTTTTCAAAAACTGTTGGAAAAAATCATGGGTTGGTTTTTGGTTTTGATTAGTTTAATGTGTAGTGTCCAAAACCTAAATAATAAAGAATTCCCCTGCTTATGTTTTAATGATGAGAGCCCCGTTTCTCACTCATTAATTCCTCCCATGTACACCCGTTACCATTTCAGAATTCTATAAGGGATTTCTCTCTCATCATTTACAATCAATAATTGTTTTTACATTTTTCACCTAAATTCCTTAATATATGTTGGTAAATGTGTCTATATGACCCCATTATTATCTATTTCATGTAAATATTATGATACAGCCCTTTATATCTCGTCAAATATTTTTTATGAATTCTTATGTCACACTATTATACTGCCATAATTGCACCTCAATTTTCCAAGCCAAAGTCACTGTGTAGTAAATACAATGCCCATTTCTCTATCAAGGGTATTCACCTTTATGCACATTTACTTATTGATTATATAGTTTTATGAATTTATTCCACATTCCTTTATCATGGAATAAATGATGATGTTGACTGATTTCATGTTGTATGATCTATGTGGAACACTTAAGAATGAAATGAAATAATTAAGAAGGGTGCGCCCTGATAGCACTCCAATGCATTGGGTAAGGATTAGTATCATGATACATCAAGTGTAATGATAGTTTACTCATGCTAATTCATGTTTAATGATATTTACTCATAATCCATGTACAATGATCTCTGTCTCATGATAATATAATGTTAAATGTTGTTTCCATATTTCCAAGCTATGATAATATTGCAATATCATGCCTTAATGTTCATGTTTCTATTGTAATATGTTGATATTACTATTTTCTAACATGTACTATATTCTTCATGTTATTCCTTCTTTACACCCTTAATGGGCTATATAGATCACCCTTTTTTATGCATATCCTCAGGTTATCCCATGAAATGCTAAGTACAAAGGAATGTTGTGGTCATGTAGAAGAAATTTTCAATAAATATGTTTTGTTTTATGTTATAAGTTGTTATGCAATGTTCCTAATTCCCCAAGAAACTAGACCTATAGATCCTCATAGTTTTCTTAAGTGCAATTATTTATAATAAATCATGTATATGTGTGTAATAAAGTGCAGGGTTGTTATATATCCTCAAGTGACTAGATATTAATTTTAGATTATCTATTAGTTTGTGGTTGATAGGTTGTACTGATTTCAAATCTGTGTTTATATCTTAAAGAAGAATCTTTAAGAAATTTTAGGTAAAACTGGAATCTTTATTAGATACAATTGATAGATTTGATCCCTAAACCCTGACGACTTCTCTAATGAATATGTTTGGAATTTGATCTTATGGGAAGTCTAATTAAATGGAAATGAGGTGGGTAGTCTTTGTAAGATGTTACACTATAAATCATATATAATTTTTCAGTTTTTATTTCTTTATAATGCTTATTAAAACTTCCCTTATGATTTTTTCCCATTTCCATACTGGTTTAGGAAATGGTTGCAATATCCATTTTGATTTTTTTCCTATCAACCTCCTTCTACGGACACAAAATCCAAATTTATGTATATTATTAAATTTTTTTATTCATATTACCCCATATATAGTGTTCTCATAGATATTAGTATGTCTTTTTTTGTTTCTTAATTGGATGAATAATGTTTACCAATGAGCAACATTCAACATATCCTTCATTATATTCAACTCAGATGAAACACATTATCATTTACCAAATGAAACTATTCCTTCATAATTTATACTGATCTATAATGATTTTACCATTCTCACCACATCCATCATCTTTTATATCTCTACATCATTCCTTTTAGATTTCATAATTTTTTTCAAAATATATAATTGAGTTTTTTTTAAAAAGGTAGGATAATGAACCTTTCATTTTTTCTACCATGCCTATCATTTTTATGTAACATAATATTGGATAATTCTCAATTCTCATTATGGATATGGTTGTAGGATAATTTCTTCTTGGAGAGTCTACCACTTTATTCAACTTCTTTAGATGGTAGTGGATTGAGGAATCATAATCTTTCATCATCTCCAACTATCTTCATTGATTCATACTGAGATCCTTCCATGTGAATATATATTTTAGTTTTTTTTGATCTATGTATATTTCACACTTCTGACTATATAAATAATGCCTCCAATTATTCAACAAGAATATAATTACATCTATCTTTAAATCATGTGTCAGATAGTTTTGTTCTATCCCCATCATATCTATTAAGGAACAAGATATTATATTATTATTCTGTATGAGTACCCAACCCAAGACCTTATTTAAAGCATCAATATAAATAAAAAATAATTCCATACTTGATGTTAGTGTGAGTAAAAGTGTTGAGAGTATGTATTGGGAGGATTAAAATGTATGTGGTGATAGACATGATGATTTAGACACTTTTGGAGAGGTATAAGGAAATCTTTATGACAGAGAGAAAATTAAGGGCTAGTTAGAGGGTGTGACCCTAATTGGATAAATTTTCAATGGTTTTTGAAAATGGTTTTATGATAAATTAGGTATGATCATTGAATAAAATTCCAAGTTATTACTTAAGAATGTATGGGTTCATGAAGGAAAGTTCATGGCTACGAAGTGTTTTTTGGTTCAATGGGTGATGTTAAAAATACTCATATAGTGGGGAGTATCATAATCATTTTAGTTAAACAAAATTTATATCATAAGGGTTGTGGATATGGAGAGAATGGTATTGGATTATTAAGGTGGTAATATAATTCATGTGAACATGTGAACTAAAGTAATCCTTCTTCATTGATAAATACCATCTTTAGAGTTTGAGTGTAGTTTTGGATGAAGTCACTACATTGGAATTGGTATCAGGGTGGTTTGAGGCAATCCAAGAAGTATTTAGATAGATTGTGTGTTGGTTTAGATGGAATGTCAGTACCATTATTTTGATTAGTTGAGGTTTTGATTTGGATTTTACCTTAGATAAAAGTTTTTTAATATAGTTTTCATTCTTGTATGATCACAAAATACCCTTAGAGTTAGGCATTGGGATCAGAAAGTTTCAATGATGTATCAAAGGGTAAGACCAATTTTATTTGTGGGAAGTTGTCTAGGGAGGGACAAACTGGTGAGATCATGTGAAATAATATGTTTTGAGTTAAAATATACATTTTTATAATCATTTTTGATGTGGTGGTTTTTTTTAAGGATCAAATTGGGTGTTTTTAATGGATATAGTTTAGAAGGGGTCAGTGTTTAGAGTTGTGCAGTTGAAGCTCGTTTGGAATTAAGAGATTAAACATGTTAATTTCTCAGTGGTTTGAAGAATGTGGTAGAATAAATTATGGGGTGTTATCATGTTCGAAATTTATTGATGATGTGAAGCATTATTGTTTGGATTTTTTAATAACCTTTGTCGTTATGGTTTGGAGATTCCCTAGGGAATTTTAAATTTTCATTTAGTGGTAGGTTCATTTTGATAACCATGATTCAAAATGGAATTTAAAACATTTGAACTCTATGAAGAGGAGGTATTGTTGATATAATTATAATTGAAGACCTTTTTAGTGGCTCAAGTGGTTTTTGGGAATGTGGATCCTGAAAAATATATTAGCCACTAGTTAGTTAGTGAGCTACCACTGGCAGGCTGGTGAGCCCCACCATCTTAAAAATGGATTCAAATGCCTCATTTTAATGAGAGAACCTTTTTAATTCTCATAGGGTTCCAATTTTAAACCCCTTTACTTTTACCCTCCATAAGCCTTATAAATGGTAGGGTAAGAACCCTCTTGTATATCCCATTCTCAGACTTGGAATACTTTGAAACATGGTTATTATAGAAGGTTTGGGTGTATAATTTAGAGGTAATATCTCTATTTTTATCCCCTTGTGATCCTCCTCTATTTATTTCTGAATTCCATCTGGTTTTGGCTTGGTAATGGATGAGTGATTTTTAGGAAGCATGGAGAAACTGTTGTTCCTTTAGGTGCTATTGAGTACAACTCATATAGGGCATCCTAAGATGTCATGAACATGTCATTTTTCATCATTTTTCATAAGGTACATCTCTTAATGAACTTAATTAGGTATTGGGATGAATTTTATTAATTTGTTTTATCAATTTAAGATTATAAATAGAGGAGTTAGTTTTGGATTTTCATGGGAATGTGTTGCGAGTAGAACACAACTATTTTCTCATGTTTCAAAAACTTTTAAACCACCAGGAGAGTTTATAATCTTTTATGATAGTTTGGGTTGTTAGTTTAAATTAATTAATTATTAATTTATATGATGTTAATAGTCGAGGTTTCTGTTAGTGGAATTATTGTAGTGCATTATAGACCTTAGGAGTGATTAATGGACTCCGAGGAAAGTTGGTAGTCTTTAGGCCTATATTATGAAATTATAAATTAATTATAAATTAATAAAAATATTTTTTTGATATAGTTTGGTGTGATATAGGGCATAGGTAGTGGAGGTGGTGTGGGAATGAGCTTATATCGTTATGGTCATGCTTCTTTTTTAAGGAAATTACCATGTTTCATTTATGGTACAATGACCTTGTTGTCACTATTGGTTATTAGTATCACTTCCTATTTGCATTCTGTGTTGTTACTAATAATAGTTTCTCATGGTATCAAAGTGGTGGGTTGATTCCAATGGATGTGAAAAAACCTTAGAGGGTTGAGACAGGTCCAATAGACCTATGTGGATGCTTGTGTGTGGTATTAGGTCTTGAGGGTCTAGTGACCTGATGATTATTTAAGGATTTGTGAAGTTGGTCATGGGAAATGTCTATTATTTTTATCAATTTAATGACCTCATGTTTAGTGTGACCTACAAGAGTATGAAGGTATGAGTCAAGGTACTTTATGATTAGGCCTCCCAAGAACTCGTGGGATATGTTAGTGTGATTTATAGTGTCTCCCCGGATCCTGTGGGAGGGGTTTGTGTGATTCATTGACCACCCCATTATTTTTGGGGAAGGGTCAAGTTGGTTTGATGGGCCTACCCATAACCATCCATAATGGGATGGTGTGTATGGTTAACCTCCCTAGAGTTTTTAGGGTTGGAATAGGGTAACCTGATTGATTTCCCATAGCAAGCACAGATGGGTTGGTGTACTTGATGTGGCCATGACCTGAGTGATAGGCACATGCCATGAGATGTGTTGCCGATATCCAAACAGTCAATCCTTTAAGAATGGTGTTAGGGATAGTATTGTATGGGTTATGAAACAACACAGATTACAACATGGAACTGAATAATTTATTATTTAGTTTGTGTTATCATATGGATTCTATAATGGCATTAATACATGTATGGTTGTATGTGAATGTGTGTTTTGACTCTGAGTGGGTGTGTTGCACTAGAACGATCACCCTCTATATATGTATTTCAAAAACATATTATTGATCACAACATTACATAGCTTAGTTGAGACACTAGGGATACCTACATGGTCATTGGACACACCCATATCTGTGTAAATTAAATATGTTATGATGTACATGGGTAGACTCGCCAATTTTCACTCAGGGAACAAACATCACATGTAACTGGACTCAAGGTACAAGTCTGCTGGTCAAGGGGGATGTAAATATAGAATGATATTTATGAGTTAGGTTAGAGGATATTTTATTTATTTTCAATCACTATTTGGAATTTATGGGATAACAAGCCTTTTATTATGTTTGATGATGGTTTATCTTTATCTTACACTAATCCTGGTTTATGGTTGATGTATCCTGTAGACATTTAAATAATTTATATTTAGGGATGTAATGTATCATTGGGACATTAGTTATATATATGGGTTGGTGGGACATCCATTATAAATATAGTTCATTCCATAAATTAATTATTATTTGTAATGACCCCAAGATTTGGTTCAGAGAGCTTGTAACACCCTAAGTTTTGATGAATTTTTTTTTTCAAATAAATTAAAATTTCTTTAATGGACCACATTAAACACTTCTCCAAGTTATTTTTTTTATATGCAACAAAAAGTTAATATTTAGGTACAAAAAACACTTATATAAGCTTACAATATACACAACACTATATTTGTCTTATTTTTCACACAATACAGAGTTCCTTCAATAGCTTTTGTTACACACAATATTGGGTTTTAATAAACTACAATATATTAATAATATTATTGATAATATATTATTTTATTTACAACCTATCTGTTGGGATGAAATATATAGATAATATTAACTAAATTAGGATACTAGGGTTTATAAATTTTTATAAATTTAATTCTTTGGTTACTAATTAATTAGAAATAAAAACAAAAATAATTGAATATAAAGGTTGTGTTTTTATGAAAAAACTATTTTTATTCTCACAAAGTTGTTTTATCTTAATAAATTAAATTATTCAATATTCTTGAGATATATTAGTGATATTTATATATTATAAACTTGAACAAATTTTTTTTCATTCATCCAATAAGTTTGATAGGCATAAAAAAGGACAAATCTAATTTTAGACATAAAAACTGTATTTTTTTAAAGGCATTTTTAGCCTTTTACTGGAAAGCTTATTTAAAAAATAAATTTTTATAATTTTTATAATTTTTATTTGAAAAAATAAAATTAATTTTTAAACTGGAATATCTACATTCTCTTTGGGTGAGTTTTTATGATATTTCTAATAACTATTTTTTTTATGAATAGTAAAGAACTCTGAATTTTAATTGATAACTGAATTTTCATCGAATTTATTTATATAGGTAAATTATATTTTAAATCGGTTTTAAGATATATTTATATAAATTATAAATATATTAATACAATTTAGGTCATTAGAATCAAATTCACATTAATATTGAATATAAAAAGAATTCAAATTTTGAATTAGTTTAAAAACTCGTTGTTTCATCCAGTCCGTGGGATTATTTTAAATTAATTTATTCCATGTATGTAATGGGTATTTGGTAAAATGGATTAAATATTTGGAATAATAATAATTTATAATTTCTATTAAGTTAAAATTAGTTTTTTACCAAGAAACTAGAGAAAAAAATTAAAATCAATTACAATGATTAAGATAAAAATGAGTTTACTTAGTGGTTAAGCTTTAATATTAAGTTTCAAAATGACCTAGAAACTTGTCCAAAACCAATTTTATATATATATTTCAACAATACACCCAATTGGATCTATTTGTTTCATTATTTTAGGAAAATTATGTAAGGTATAACTCCCAACAGTGTTTACCTTTTTTGCATTTACAAGAATGTAACTCCTCCTCAATTTTAATAGGCACTCAATGTCCTCACTTATTCACACCTCAAAATCCCATTTAATAATAAAAAACCCTCCAGAATCTAATAAAAAAATGCTTCATATCATATTAGGAGCCTCACTTTGGTCATATAAGAAACAAATAAAATAATTTGGTGCAAACCAAAAGGAGGTACTTAAAGAAGTGGTAACATTCATCAAAATGATTTTTTGTTTTGTTTCCTTCCACATCCACTTAAATTATTATTATATCAAGATTATATAATCAAATAATTATCCTCTATATAATGATATTTTTACACTAATTTATTACCTAAACCTTTACACACTTCCATCAAATTAGATACACAATGATCATTCGTGTGAACTATAGACTACAACCACGTGAACCGATGTCGTTCGTTCTTTCATTACCACCTCTAAAGGGTGGGAATAATGATGGAATTACTATTTTTATATGATATATATGATAATTATTATTTATTTATTCTTATTTAATTATCACATAACACATAAATTCAACCTTTCGATTTTGTTAGAATATGATAACTCCGTTTGTGGTCATGTGAAACACCACCACCTCAAAGTGATGTGATTCATTAATGATTTACATGAAATATATTAAGTATGAGTTTAATAAAAACACATGATATATATGAAATAATAATGATTCAATAAAGATAGTATATATATATATCATTTATTTTTCTTTCTTTAAAAATACAATAAGAAAATGGAATCAACGTTTATGTATACGTACAACCTTCCGTCATCATGAATGGTGTATTTAATTTCATATTTATAAATTTTATATATTATTTTAAATAACTATATAAAAGCTATATGTTATATTTATATCATGTTTTAAATTTTATAAATAAGTAAATTATGATCTCAGTAATAGGATCAAGAATAATAGGTCATAAAATATACGAAAAACAAAGTGGTTATTACCTAAAATTCAACTTTAACAAGAAATTGTTAGAAAATAGGTAATAAATATTAAGACCAAGTTGGATGGAATATGTTTTTGGAAGTTGAAAGGTGTTTTTTCTAAATGTTTTTCCTTTTTTTCAAATAAAAGAAAACAATTCACTTTGAAAAGTTTTCGTTGATCGGATTCAACGTTATAATCAGTAGATCAGATGCAAAATGTAAAATAAATTTCCTCAGATTAGGATGATTTTTTCTAGGCTAATAGCTTCATTGGAATCACCATGGGTCCAAAATTAAATATTTTATCATACTAAAGAAGTATATCAGAGTCTAAATGGTTCTGATGAAAATATGACGATGCTTTGTTGGTATTAGAGTTTTCACAAATCAAAAGTTTTCTAAGAAACTTTTAATGATGGACCTATGAAGGAATGAGAGATAACAAGTGATTCCAATCATATCAAATCTTTGTTGAAAATAAATAATTCTCTGAAAGGATGTAAATGTATAATACTTTCTATTAAAATTCAGATGATACTATGTTAATATTAAATGTTTCTAGAGTCACGAGTAAGTCATAATACATACTAAAGTTAGTGGAAGATGGAAGTTACTGAGGTTAAATATTTTCATTATTAGTTTATTAGTGTGAGATCACTAGAAGAATAATTGTTTGAAGGAAGGGATGTTTTTTTGGAACACGAGAAGATAAAGATACCAGTTGTCAGTTATACAAATAAATAACAAGATACAAATCGTCGATGAAAGTTGTTGGTAAGGAATGAAGTTGTTTTTGACACAGGTCCATCAAACACGGTGTTCCTCTGATCATCAGAGTAATCCTATCTCTGCTCATCAGATGAAGTGATATATAAAAAAGGTAATCAAATACATAATTGTTTTTGATGAAATTTTTTAGGACCAATGAAAAATAAAATAAATTAAACGTAGTTTTGACTGATGTGTGGTAGGAAGTTAGAGAATGATCAAAAAAATAAAGATAAAAAATGTAGTCACCATTTTTCATCAAGTTGAACTATTTTTAAAATTAGGTTAATAGAAAATAAATTTCTTGATATGATTGGATGTGGGACAAGATTTATTTTACTAGAGTTGAAACAGATTGTTAGAATAAATCAGAGACTAATCAATTGGGAATACGCGCACACTAATAAGATTTATTGGACACTGGATCATAAGCCTGAAGAAATAATAATAATAGTTTTGTTTGAAGTGTTTTAAAATAGTGTTTTCAAAGGGGGTTAAGAAAGTTTCTTGAATAGTCTGAAGCCTGTGATGATGTTTGGAGAGGAATTGCAAGAATATTTAGAAGTTGTGACTATGTTTATGAAAAAAGAAGGGATAATAAAGTCTAAAGAAGTAGGAAAAATGTTTATAGTTGAATGATTTCAAACTTTTATCTAATATTTGGTATGGAGCATCTGAATAATAATTTTTTTATTGGTTTTGATAATCCTAATGAGAAAAAATTTTCTTCTCATGTATTTCAATTTGTGTGTTTAAACATAATTAAGAATCCACTACAATATATATGTATTTATCATAATGAAAAAATCATAATAGATTGCCAAATAGGACAAAAGAATTATAAGAAAGTATAAAGTGAGATAAAGTTGTGAGAAGATTCAAGAAGGTTTGAGAATAATCAAGAATAGTTAAGAAACACTAATGAATTTAAATATGTATATGAAATTTAAGGTGAATTAGAATATTTGGGAAATTTGGTAATGTGGGAAAACATTTAGGAATCCCACATAAACCATTTTTGGTGCACCTAGAAAAGGAAGAGGTTTTTTTTTTACTTTTTTATAATTTGAATATTCATAGGGGAAGTGTGAAAGAGGATAGTAAAATGTTTTTAAAGATTATGAGTTTCCAGATTGAGCATTCATAAGGATGTTTTCTTGATTTAAGAAGAAGAAAATGAAGAAGGAAGATTATTTTAAATGGGTTATTAGACCGAACTGAGTCATTAGATTGGGAAACTATAATGATACTTATAGACTCAGATAAAAGTAGTTTAGTATTATTTAAATGGAATTTTGACAGAGGTATATTTCTCGACTGAATAATCAGACTCGTGGATTAGACTGAGAAATCAGATTGAGTATCATTATAAAGTCCATGTAAGTACATACCTACTTCTGGTTAGGAAAGTGAGGAATTTATTTAAATATTATATTTATGAATGTTTACATGGTTGTATAGTAACATGTGTTTAAGAAACTAGTAAAAGTTTCTTAACTTTTACACAATAATTTATTACATCTTTTCATGATACTTGTTGTACGTGCATTGTTGTATTGATAATAGTTCTATACAAGTGTATGGGAATATCATACTTTCTTGTATCCATAAAAAAGTACTATTTTCTTGTAGTTTTTGTGGTATTAGATTGTTTACATTCCATGCCAAAGGAATATCTACTCTTTTTGATAAGTGAGCCTTGTAAATAGTTATGTTCCTATTGATTTTGGATTTTTTTGTTTTCATAAAATTGATAAATCATTAATAAGAGGAGAAGGTTGTTTTAAGAGAAAGGAAACTTAAAATAAAATGATATCACCGATTCAACTCCCCCAATCTCAGCGATACTTTGATCCTATATAGGAAATTACAAGTAGTATTAGAGTGAAGGTTCACTTCATTTAATCTTTACTGATGTTTATGAATAAACATTGTAATAGAGAATTTGAATTGTGTGAAATTTAAGGGGATTATAGTCTTTTATGGTAAGAATTATCATATCCGGAAAAATAAAATATTTTATTTATCTTATTTCTCATGCGTATTATGTTTTTGAATCTAAAAAAATGGGTTTCCTCCTATTGATTAAAAAGTTCTCCATAAATTGGTTGATAAGAAGAATCTTGAGAATTATGGAAGGGATGAGAATTATTTACTCTCATATCTATATGAAAGTGTGTATTTAATAGTGAAGGGTGTTTCCACTATTAAAGGTTATCTGGGATAATATGGAGAAATATTTCAAAGGCAATAGAAAAGTGAATAATGAAAAGTTACAAATATGGATATTTTAGTATGAATATCTCAAGATGAGTGTAATATAAATCTGTTGGTGACATATTTACCCGGTTGAATGAAATTTTTAGCACTGTCTCATGTGTTGTGGAAAAATTAAAAGACTTAATTGTTATTGAAAAGATATTGAGAATTCTTCCAGAGAAGTTTGATTCCAATGTTTCATCATTAGAAGATATATATCCCCAAACAATTTCTCTTGGCGATTTTAATGGTACTATCATTACATTTGAAATGATAAGGGAGAAAGTTATGAAGGAAAAGAAGTTTATCATGAAATATCTTTCAATATTTCTAGGAAATAAAATGCTAATAATATTCTTAAATAAGAATATTCTGATTCTAAAAATGAGGTATGTAAAAATATTGATAAATATTTATCCTTGTTTTCAAAAAAATTTATAAGATGTATAAGTAAATATAAGGGGAAACTTCCATTGATTTTTTTGAATGTGGATACATTGGAAACTTTGTGGATAATTTTCCTAAAATAAATAAATAAGAGGATAGTGATGAAGATGATAGAATGTAGAGAATATTACAAAATAAACAGGATAATAAGGATAAATATTATTCCAAGGGGAAAGATAAAAATTTATCTAAATCCAAAAGGAGTACACTATTTTCTAAATATGATGATGAAGAAAAAAGTGAAGTTGAATCCAAAAAATATACTAAGCATTCTAGAGAGAATTATTTCATTACAATAGATAATAATTAAGAGTTTGAAAGAAAAAATTCTGAATAAGAATAAACTCAATTAGAATTTTATCTGAAGTAATAGTTGAAAGAATATATCACAAATATTGGAAGGATTGAGAAATAAATCAATAGATTGAAAAATGGAGATTATTCAAAAAAATTAAGAATTTTTTCCTAATGAGTAATTAAATATTCTAAAATAAATTGGTGATTGGAAGAAATATATTGAGAATGAAAAGAGTTGGACTGAACATCTGAAAGTAAAATTAAAGGAAAAAAGAAGAATAATTTGAACATTTCCAAAAAAACTTTCTAAATCTAACCATAGGGTTATTGGTTTCAAAAATTCTATTTCTAAAGTTGTTGAAAGATCTGGGAAGAATAAACCTAATAAGAATAAACAAAAGTTACCTTTAAAATTTGATAATAATGTGGAAATTTCTTTTGAGAAAAATAATACTGGGAAAATTATATATGTGTTCAAGAATAAAATATTGCAGAAGTTAGAAGTTTCTAAAAACATTAAGTCTAAGCATATTCTACAACTTATATTTAATATATGGTTGAAATGGAAACTGATATGGAAAAGAAGATTTTGGATGATAAAATAATGGTTGGTGGTCAAAAAAGTTCTAATTAGAAAGTTAAGAAGGTTGCTGAGAAACATGCTCACAACTCCAGAAAGTATAGAAGTCACAGAAGAAAATATTCTTTCTAAGGGAACTGCTGGTATTATGGTGGATTTGGTAATATAAAAAATATGTGATCATTCAATTAACAACATTAATAGTATTCCAAAAATTACATAAGGAAAATTCTGAGGGGGATTCAGTCCTCTCAAAGGAAGATTTTTGAGAAGGATGTTAGGAAAAAGCATAAAAAGGTTGGTGTGAAAGTTGAAAATAGATTCCAACTACTAGAAAATATATGTGAAAGTTTTGAATAACCTAGAAACATTATAAAGGGATAGTAATTTTTGTTACCAGTATAACAAAAGTTTGTTAAAAATTCTAAAAATAAAGAGATGAAGAAAGATAAAGTGAAAGAAAAGGCTCTTGTTATTGAAAGAGTCTCAAAACTAGAAAAAGAGAATTACCCTGGATATTGGATAATGGGTTTTGTTCACATATGATAGTAGACTATAATTTTTTTTGTAAAAAGTGAAATATTTCAAAGAAGGAATAGTGATATTTCTCAATAATGAATCTCTTAGAATCGAGGGTGTGGATCAGTCATAATTAGGGAATAAAAACTGAAATCCAAGAAAGATTGTTTTGTTCATGGGATTCAACATAACTTGCTAAGTGTTTTAAAAATTTGTGATGAAGGAAATAAAGTTATTTTCAGAAAATATGGGGTTTTTTGAAATGTGAGAATGATGAAAAGATGGTAATAAAAGTCCAACATACAAAAGGATACTTTTTTCCAAGATGGCGAGGTTTACAACTCTTCCTACTTAGGCATGGTGGAAGATAATCAGTTGTGGAATAAAATGCTGGGAAAAATGTGTCAAAAAAATTAGAAATTTATCAAAGAGAGTCTGTGTCCATGGTATTCTTGATATGTCAAGAAAAAGATATTGGCAATGCAATATTTTTCAAAAGGGAAATATAAAAAAATGAATTCATAATAAAGTTGACATTTTTTCAAAATGACCCCTGTAAGTTATTCATTATGATATATATGGGCATAAGAGAAAACAATCAAATCATAAAGATAAGTACTTAATCACTTTCATTGATGAATTTACTCACATTAATATTGATATCCATATAAAACATAAGTCAGATTCTCTAAAAATGTATAAAATATTTAGGGGGAAAATAAGAAGGAATGTGAGTATTCGGTTAAGATGTTCAGAACTCAAAATAATAGTGACTTCAAAAATAATTTTTTTTAATGTTAGCATGAGAATCATAGAATTTGGAATGTGTTTAGTACACTATACACTCCTCAATACAATGGTGTTGCTGAAAGAAATAACAGAATACTAGTTGAAATAGTATAAACTATGTTACTTAAACATGATATATCTCATTTCCTTTGGAGGAAATCCCTGAGTACAACTATTTATATTGAAATCCAATGTTTCTACAAGGCGTGTTTTTATATGACTCTATAAGAAATTTTTTAAGACAAAACTCCAAGTTTGAAACACTTAATAGTTTTGGGAGTCCATGAATCATAAATAAAAATATTGGAAACCTTGGGAATTTTGAGTAGAGAGGTGAAGATGGAATTTTTCATGGCTATGATCAAGAAAGAAGAGGTTATGAAAGTTTCAACAAAAAGTCATGAAGACTAGTTGACTCTTTTGATGTGATTTTTTTTCGAAAAAGTCAAGTAAGATGTTAACCAAACTCATAAAGATAAGCAATATCAACAAAATGTAATTATTTTTATAAACAAACATGATAAGGATACAAAAATTTTTAATCCTATTCAAGAAGTAGAATCAGACACAGATATTTCAAGTGATGAGGAAGAATCTCAAAAATATAATCCTAGGATGAGGAAGAAAGTTGGAGCTAAAAACATTATTTATGATCAACATAGAATGGTTCTACAAATTATAACATCAAAAGTTATTACAAAAACTTCCTTGTATTCAAAAGTTGAGGTGAAAGATGTGAAGGGAGATTTTGAGCATGTGGAATGGGTTCCAGATGTCAATGAAGAGAAGGATCAGATAGAAAAGAATGATACTTTGGGACTTATACCTAAACCAAATAAAAAATGTTATTAGTACAAAGTGGATGTTCTAGATCAATATTAATGAATATGGTGAAGTGATAATAAATAAAGCGAGATTAATGTGTCAAGGCTACTCATAGATTTAAGGTATTTATTTTGAAGATACTTTTTCTCTGATAGAATGGTTAAAAACTATCAAAATATTTCTTACTATTTATACACAAAAAAGTTATATAATTTATCAATAGGATGTGAAATCATCATTTTTAATGGTGGGCTTGATGAGGAAGTTTATATTGAGAAACCATGCAGATTTTTTATTGGGAAGGATGAAAATTATGTGTGTATGTTGATGAAATATTTGTGTGGGATAAAACAAGATCTAAGGGAATGGTATTACATATTAGATACCTACTAAATAAATATGAGTTTTAATAAAGGATTGATAGTAATATGTGTATAAAATAAATTAAGAAGTTTTGAGTCATTGTAACTGTTTTCATTGATGAAATTATATTTGATGGGATTTGTGAAAGAAATATTGAAATATTTTCTAAATAAATGAAAAATTTGATTGAAATGTCCATATTGGGTGAAATGAAATACTTTATTGGGTTACAAAATTCACAAAAGAAGAAACCTATATTTCTTATTCAAGAAAATCATGCTAAAGAACTTCTCAAGAAGTTTTGTATGGAAAATAAAAAACTAGTTTCCACACCGATTTTAGTGGGAACCAAGTTGACTAAATATGGAGAAGGCAAGGAATTTAAATCGAAATATTTTTGGAAGTTTATTAAAAGTTCCTTATATTTTAATACCTCAAGACACGACATTGTTTATGCTGTTACATTATATGAAATATTTCAGAGTGCTCCCAAATAATCACATATATTGGTTGGAAAAATAATTCTATGAAATATAAATGGCATATAATTTTTCAAAATTAGGTATAAAAGCTCAAAAAGTATTGAATTTTTTGGGTATTCAGATAGTAATTAGGTAAAAAATGTTGATGATAGAAGATACAAATATGGTAGAGTTTTCTTTCTTGGGAAAAGTTATGGTTGTTGGAATATAAAGAAAAAAAAATCAATAACTCTTATCATGATAGAAGATAAGTATGTTGCTGCTAGTCAAGATACTACTCAATTTTTGTGGATAGAGACTCAGTTGGAAGAATTAAATGTTGAAGTGAAGTTACACTTGATATTGGTATGTGATAATTAAAGTACAATTAATCTTAAAAGAGACCCAGTATAACATCCCCATTCAAAATATATTGATATCAAATATCATTTAATCAAAGATCAAGCAGAGTAGACTGAATTGAAGCTGGCGTATGTTCCCATATTTAAAGAAATTGTTGACATATTTATAAAACCTTAAAAGAAAGAATAATTTTATAAATTGATGTTGAAAATAGGAATTCAAACTCTTTCTCATTAAGTTTGAGTTATGTACTTCTATACCCTCTATCATATATTCATTTAATAGTGTTGTTAAGGGGGATAATTTTTTCATAAATCTATCCATCGATATGTGCTAAAATTTTTTATAAAAAAATGTATATAGGGGGAGTTGTGGATATGTTGTGAATTCATCATTTCAATGTGTGAACTATTCTAACAATTTGTTGGATTGGTTGTAGAAAAAAATTTCTTATAGTAAATTTGAAGAAGGAATGTGTAATAAGTGAAGAAATATGTAAAGAAAAGATTAATATGTTTCACGAGTCACTACTTTTGGACAACATGGTTTCCCTGTAAATAATTATTATTTCCTTCAATGTGTTAGAACACATTGTCATAGAATTTTTTATAAGTAATCCCTTTCTTGAGATGTCAATGTTCAGTGATTCATGAACCATGGTTGACAAAAAAATACAGAGAGTGAGATTGTTGGGACAATGTTGGATAGATGTTGTTTTTAGAAGATAAAAGATGTTTGTTCTGAATGTGTTGCCTTTTTTTTATATAAGAAAATAGATCAATTCAGTTTTTAATGTTTTGGATGATTAGACTCATCAATATTATCAAAATATCATATGAAAAATAATTAAGAAATTCTATCGGCTAATGAAGAAGTTTTCTAGGAGAAAAGGTTCATCAGACTCACCTTGGGTCCATAATGAAAGATTCAATCATAATAAGTATGTTTTTAAAAGTTTTAATGGATTTGATTAAAATTTGAAGATGATTTTATGATCTTGGATCTCTCATAAATCATAAGTTTTTCTAGAAACTTGTGATGCTATCCTTATATAGGAAAGGGGGATAAAAAGTGAAACCAATCATATTAAATATTGGTTGGAAAGAAAGAAGTCACTAAAGGGATATAATGTTATAATACTTTCCATTAAAAGAAAGAGGATGATATGATGATTTCAAACATTCTAAAATTAATTAGGAATTCATGATACAACATGAATTTTATTGAGGAAGTATGTTTTTTAAGTTAAATATTTTCGATCTATGTTCATCGATTTGAGATCCCCAGATGCAGAATTGTTTGAAGGATGAAATTTTTTTGTTTTGAAAATCATAAGATGAAGATATTGGTTTTCATTTAGAATAATATAACCGAAGATAAAAATATTTAGAAAAATATGTTGTTAAGGAAATAATTTGTTACTGACACTAGTCCATCAGACGTGGTGTGCCACCGATCATTAGGGTAATACTAACACCGATCATTAGATATAGTGATGCTTGTAAAATTGGATCAGATGAAGAATTACTTTTGATGAAAATTGTTGGGACCAATGAAAAAGAAAATAAATTTGATTTTTTTGGGAAGGATGTGTTTGGGGAAGTCAGAGACCAATCAAACAGATAAAAATCAATAATATAGTCAAACATTTTCATCAAGTTTAACTATTTTTCAAATGGGGTCAATAGAAAAGAAAAGTCTGATATGTTTTCAAGTGGGTTAATAGTTATCAAACCGTAGTTGAAAATGATTGTAATAATGAAGTAAATATTGATCAATTAGGGAAAGTACAACACTGATAAGACTCATCAGACATAGGTTCATCGGCCTGAAGAAAATTAGAAAAAGAGTTTTGTCTGAATTATTTTTTAGCAGTGTTGTCAAAGGGGGCCTGGAAAGTTTCTTAAAGAGTTTAATGTTGGTGTAAAATAATTTATGAATAAGTGAAATAATATTTAGAATTTTTGACTAGTTTTACATAAAAATAAAGGAAACTTATGTATAATTAAGTAGAAAGAATTTTTATCGATGAATGATTTCATTATTTTATCAAATAGTTGGTATAGAGCATCAAAATGAGACGTTTGTTTTCAATTGGTTCTGAGAATCATAATGATGAGGCATTTTATTTTTATATATTTCCAATGTTGTAGAGTATCATTATTAATAATCAACATATGTACATATGTTTTCATCATAATGATGAAAGTGTAATGAAAATTAGAATCAGATTAAATAATGACTAGAAATTATGAAGTGAGCTAAAGTTGTGAGAAGATTCAAGAAGGTTAGAAGAGAATAAATAAGTGTTGAGAATCATTAAATAAGAAAAATATGTATAAAAAATTGAAAGGAAAATTTATGTTCTGTAAAATTTCATTAGGTAGGAATTATTTTTAGAATCCTACCGAAACAATTTTTGGTGCACCTGTAAAAGGAGGAGAGTAATTTGCACTTTCGGAAACTTGTATTGTTCTTGATTGAAGAGGGAAGGAGAACTATTATTTTTTAGAGATAAAAAGTTTCAAGATTGATCATTTTTTAGGAATTTTTTTGGACAAAATAAAATGTTAAAGAAGTAGGAAGATCATATTTAGTGGGTTATTTGACCAGAATGATTCATCGGATTGGGAAACCGGATTGAGACTTCTGGACTGAGACAAAAGTAGTCTAATATTGTTTTAGTAGTATTTTGGTAGAGGCATATTTCTAGAATGAACAACTAGAAAAGTGTATTAGACTAAGAAATCTGACTGAGTTTCATTACGAAGTCCTGGAAAATTCTTTTATGTTACTGGGTCGGAAAGTGAAGAATTGTTTAGAAAGTTATATTTGAGAAAGTTGAAAAGGTAGCACAGTAACATGTTTTGAAGAAACTGGTGAATGATTCTTAACATGATACACAAAATTTTATTACATAATTTTGTGATACTTAAAACACATGAATTAATGTATTGATCATAGTTTTACATTAGTTTAAAGGAATATTCTACTCGTATGTGTCCACACAAAAGGATTGTTTTCTAATGGATTGTGTGGTATCAGATAGTTCCCATACCATAACAAGGACGTAACTACTCTTATTATGTATTGGAACTTGTAAGTAATTATGTTCATCTAAATGTGAAATTATTTTGTTTTCAAAAAAGTTAAAAATCTTTAACAGGAGGTGAAGTTTGTTTCAACATAAAGTAATCCTTAATGAAAATGATATAACTGATTCACCCCTGCCCCTCTTAGTGATTCTTAGATCATGGCTGGGAAATTATAATATAAAGTCATAATACAATCATATATGGTATGATATATAATAATATTATTATATGGTTGATGCATAATAATATTATATTTATTATATAGGATGTTTGAACATGTAAAAAGAAATCCCAAGACTAAATGTAAGGGTTTCACTGTCTCACTTTTAATTATGTGATATATATTCTATTTTGACCACTTATTCTTATTGTGGAGTGTATATACTTAAATATGACATGTTATATCATGAATTTAATTTTTTTCATAATATTAAATGTTTCAATTGATGTTATTATTTCATGGATCCCACTATTCAGAAGTTACTCAAGTAGTTAGGGGCTTTCCTGTCTCACTTTTATTTATGTGAGACTTATGCCATATTTATCCCTCATTTATTTTTTGTGGTGAATATATTTCCCATTAATGTTTTATATGATTATTATCCTTAAATTTATGGGTATTTACATATCCATTTTATGATGTTACATTCATGGGGTTTATGGTTCAAAAGTTACCAAATCGGTATGATTTTTTTTCACAATTTTCCTTTTGTGAGACACATGTTATGTTATGCACCTATATTCTTTTAAAAGGTGTATAAAATGACATTTGATATGTTATACAATGAATAAAATTCATTTAATTATATATTAATCTTCAGGTAATTTTATTATTTCTTGGGAATTAGGATTCTATGTAACCAACGTGGTAAGTGTTGGTTGCTACAATCTCATCGTTTATCAAGAGTGTTTAGGATTAAGCTTCTATTGATGAAATATTATGATCCATATTTCATTAATTCTTATGAATTTTTTTCACCTATGGTTATTTATTTTATATCCATGTAATGGTACCAATTTTACACTCTTTGGTATTTAAGATAATTAAGAAAATGTTTTTATGAAAATCTGACATTATTTTTCTCTTTGATCAGATATCTATTTTCATTCAAAACAATGTATTGTAAAAATGTTTTCAATTTTTTAAATGACCTTTTATGAAAAATTTAATGGAAAATGATTTTTTTTATGTTTAATTTTTTTAAATATTATTTTCAAAGCATTCTAATAAGTTTTAATATGTTATATCCAAAGAAAAAGACTTCAATGATCTTGATGATTCCTTTATAAGTTTTCAATGATATTTTGAAAGAAAAATGTTTTCAAAAATTTTTATTTTTTAAAAAGGGGTTTTTAAAAGAAAAATTTATATTTTCCTTAAGAAATGTTTTAAATGATTTTTAAGGCTTACTTCATAAGTTTTCAAATAGGTTTTCAAAAAAAGGATTTAAAAAAAGTTTTATGTCTTAAAAATTATTTTCAAAGAAAAGATATTTTACTTAAAAAATGATCCAAGATATCTTTCAAAACCCTTCCCCATCTAAGTTGAAATCCTTTGATATAGTTTATTCTTTACTAGGGATAGGATCCAAGGATACCCTTCTTTTTCTTTATCTGAATGGTTTATGTTTTTATGGAATGTGGTTTATGATTCCAGTTTATCTTCCATGGGTTATACCATGATAAAATTCCGATAAAACCCACTTCCTTCATAGGTTATCCAATGATTAGGAAACCTTTATCTTTTACATAGGTTATTATATGATTAAATGTTTATGATATCAATTTTTCCATGGGTTAGGATAAATTGTTATTTATGATATCATGGAATACATATGTATGATTTTATTATGTGATGGGTGTGACCGATATCTCTTTCAAATGCATTGGGTAAAAATGGATAACTCATGGGTAAATATATTATGCATGAACCTGATTACATGTTTATAATTTTTTGTGTGAACCTCATTACATTTTCAAAATGTTATGTGTAAACCAGGTTACATATTTTTAATGTTATGCATGAACCTGGTTACATGTTCACAATGTTATGCGCAAATATTATAACATGTTAACAGTGTTATACATGAACCTAATTACATGTTCACAATATTATGGGTAAATTTGATTACATGTTAAAAATATTATGTATAGACCAATCTTTCATATTTGTAATGATATGTGCATACCTATTTGAATGTCCATAAGTTTATACGATTGACCTATTTCTTGTACTTAACTTAATGATTGAGCCTATTTATATTTATACATGTTCAAAATGTTATAATATGATGTTCATGAAAAAAATCTATGTATTATACAAATATTATTCTATCAAAAATCATGTTCTTTGACTTAATTATGATTCATGTCTTATAAGATGTCAATATTCATTCCATAACTCATATATATGATATTTGATAATAGGGTATGATCTATAACTGTTATGCCTATCTTCTCATAACCTTATATTAATTTTATGCTTAAATATATACTTTTTTACCCTTACTGAGTTTCTATGATAACCCTTTCTATTCCATAGGTTAATAATAAAGGTTTTTAGTAGGATTACAAAAGGGGAATATCTTTATGGGATATATTGAAGATCATTCACCAAGTTAGAAGATTTTGTTTTCTTATTTACAAAGATACCAAACTATAACAATCGTCAGGCATGTACTTCCATAATGTGCTGAATATTTATCTAAAATGATGTAATATCCATGTATGTTAAACATGTTACTCTATATTTTTTATAAAAGGATAGGTTTAGTCAACCTTTTGAAAACTAGGATTAGAAAAATTTAGTGATATCCCTAGGGATATTTCTAAGGATATATTTAAGGATTTCTCTAAGGAAAAGTCTAAGGATGATTCAATGTTTAAGAAAATGTACTGGAATTCCTGTAATGGTTTGTGATAGTGGTTTATAGGAAATTACACCCCTATCTAGATACTACAAGTGTATATCTTAGAGGAACAAGAATATGTTTTGACTGTGGAAAATGACACAAAGAAAGTAACTGCAATGGGAAAATGATAAAAAAATTTAGTTAACTCAATGTGTGAGAATGATGGACTCCCTAAGATATAATTTATTATTGACTGTTTTAAGTGTGTAAAGTAGAGGTATCATGAAAATCAATGTCTTAGGGGGAAATATCATGAAGGTAATTCCAAAGGTTATAGGAGTAATGGTTTTATTACTAATAAATGACATGTGAAAGGAAATAAGTGTTAAGGAATAAGATGACTTAGTTTATTATTTGAGAAGGATGTGTCATAATTGAAGTATTTTTATATTGGGATTATAGAGTTATAAAATATATAAAAAAATTTAGTATAAGTTTTTTGTTAAGGATTTGAAAGGATATGTTGAATCATGTTGATGGAATGGAAAAGTGATTTAATAGAAATGTTATATTTTATAGAAAACACATGATTAAGGGATGTTAACCCATAATTTGTTTCTTATATTGTGAAAATTGTGTTTAGTTTGGATAAATAGATTATTGATTTGGATAAAGTAAATTTGATAGAATTGATGACCACATAACAGATAAGGATTTGTTTGAAAAAGTATTTTATGATATCATTTTTGGAGTTTAAAAAATTATTGGATCTATGGAATATATTCTATATTTTGTGGTTTAATTCATGGAATGAGGAGTATTTGTTGTTTTTATTAAGGTCATATGGTAATTTATTTGATTACCATGTTTGTATTGATAATATGATGAAGGTATTAATATATTGGGAATGTGACAATAAAGACCTACTTTATGATATATGGAGGATTAATGTCAAGTTGATTTTGAGAAATTTAGTCACCTTATTTATCATTTTTTAGATTTTAATCATTTTAAAGGGCCATAATTCTTTCCATTTATAAAATGGTTTATATTTAAATTTATATGTGTTTGTAGATATTAATGTAATATTTCATCATATAAATATTTACTCATATAGGATAACCTATGATAAGCACTTTATTTTTATGATAAATAAAGATAGACAGAATTAATTATCATTCTAACTATGGATCCTATAATCCATTTGTGCTTTAGGCATAACAAATTCAGATTCACTTTTTGAATAAGAGTCAAAGTACAAATTGGTCAAGACATAACCCAAGGGTGATATTGTGCATATGAAATGTATTGAAATCAATTAACTGTATCTCATTTTGAAAATTATTCTACACTAAGAAAGGGATCTTGAAACCAAATAAGTTATCATAGCGACTTTATTTTCGATGAATCAAATGGTCCCTTAGATCATTGAAGATTTTTGTTTTTTTGATCATTAACTTTCTCTCAACCACACACATATATTGATCAATGTTCTCTATAAATTTCCATTAGTATTTGAATGTTAGTTTCCTCTTCTAGTTAAATATTTTCACTTTCCACATATTTTCTCTTATATAGAAACCAAGTTATGAGTTACTTTAAGTAACTCTTAATTTTGAAACTTTAGATTTTTAAAGGAAGTTTTAGTATTTATTTTTGCGATGTTGGTTCCTATGAATGGAACATTAAATTATTAAAACTTTTATAAACTGGATTAAATTTTAGGGAGAAATTTATTTTAAGGGGATATAATGTAATTCCAAGAGTTTTTTTAATTATTATTTTTGAATAAATTAAAATTCCTTTGAGGGATTAGATTGCATGTTACACCAAGTTATTCTTTATTTATATGAAACAACATGTTAAGATTAAGATATATGTAAAAATAAGATCATATTGCAGTACAAGAAACACTTTTTTAGATTCTGTTATATAGAATACCTAGTTCCTTTGATATATTCTGCTATATATAAGACTAAGTTTTAGGGGACTACAATATACTATTAATAATAATATTAAAATATTATTTTAGAGATATTAATGAAATTTATATATTATTAATTCATCTAATTTTTTTAAATTCATATAATAATATTTATTGGAATAAAATAGGAACAAATCCAATTATAGACCTAAAAATCTGTATTTTTCTAAAAGAGAGTTTTTCCAGCTTTTAATGGAATAATTATTTTGAAACTAAATTTTGAAACTCTTATATATTTATTTGAAAAAATAAACTTAATTTTTGAAATATTAATATCAAAATTTACTTTGGTGGAATTTTGGTTATTTTTCTAAGAAGATTCATTTTTTGAGGAATAGTGAAAACATTGGATTTTAATTGAAAAATGCATTTTTATCTAATTCATTTATATAGTAAAATTATATTTTTTATTGGGTTGAAAGTTTATTTAGATAAATTATAAATATATTAACACAATATATGTCATTAGAATCATTTTATAATAGAAATATGATATAAAACATTTCAAATTTTTGAACATTTTAACTTTAAAAACCCATTGTTTTGTCCCATTTGTAAGATTATTTTAAATTAATTTATTCCACTTATGTGATTTTAATTTAGTAAAATGGATTGAATATTTTTATTAATCATAATGTATAATATATATTAAGTTAAAATTAATTTTTACTTAAAAAACTTGTGAAATCAATTAAAATTAATTATAATGATTAAGGTAATATGAGTTTACTTAGTGGTTAAAATTTATTCTTAAGGTTCAATATTACCTAGAAAATTGTCTAAAACCCATTTTGTGGAAATATTTAGAACCAATATTTTTTTTATAAAATTTGGTTCATCATTGGAGTCACATGATGTAAGGGATACCTCCAGATAGTGCTTACCTTTTTGTATTTACAAGAATGCCACTCCTCATCCACTATAAAAAGGAAATCACTCACCCTACTTAATTAATCCTATAAATATATTGGGATCATAAAAAACCAGAAAAAATAAAATTAAAAATACCTATTATCATCCTATAATCATCAATTTTGGAAGAGATAAAACCCAGGAAGTCCATTTGTGAAAACTAAAAGGAGTTACCAAAATACAAGGAAATATTCATGAATATGATTTATTGTTTTGTTTTTTTCTCCACCCCTTTAAAATATTATTATATCAATATTATATAAAAAAGTAAGTCTCTTAAATATAATTAAGATTATTTATGTTAATTTTATGACCAACACCTTCACACACTTCCGTCAAATGAGATACACAATCATCTTTTGTGTGTATAATGGACTACCGCCTCTCAAACCAATGTCATTAGTTCTTCCATTACCACCTATCAAGGTTGGGAATAATGATATAATAACTATTTATATTAGATATATATATGATATTTATTATGTATTTATACGTATTTAACTATTATATAACACAGACCTTAATGTTTTCCATTTTTTTGGAGTACGATAACTTCATTTGTGGATGTGTGGAGTACCGCTTCCTTAAAGAGATGTGATTCATTCATTATTTACATTGACTGTATTAAGTAACCCTTTAATAAAATATGTGATATACATTAAATAATAATTAAATTTTAAGCATAATATACTTATATATATATATATCATTCACATTTATTTCTTTAAAAACACCACAATAAAATGAAAACAACATTCATATGTATGTACAACCTTCTATCTCTATGAATGGTGTATTTTATTTCCTATTTATATATTTTATAGAGTAATATAAGTAATTATATACTAAATATTTATGAAATTTATATCATGTTTTACATTCGGTAAGGAAGCAAATCATGATCTAAGTAACAGTATCAAGAATAAGAAGTCAAAACACATTAAAAAACAATAATTACTCAAAACGTAACTTTAACATTAAATTGATAATAAAAGAGAAATATAATGTCTTAATAAAATCATATATTCTGTGATGTATAAGAATATTTATAATTTCAATATTTTAAATAAACTTATATTTGTCATATAGGAGGTTTGAATGTGTACGACGAAAGTCAAGAATTAAGGTAAGGGTTTTCTCAACTCACTCTTATTTTTAGGAGATATATTATATATTCACAACTTATTCTTATTTTGTGGCGTAAATACAGAAATATGAAATTTTATATCATGAATTTAATTTATTTCATGATATTATAAGTTTCAATTTCTTTTATTATTTCATGGATCTCACAATTCAAAAGTTACTAAAGTAGTAAGGGGATTTCTAGTCTCACTAATTTCTGAGAGACTTATACCATATTCCCTACTCATTTCTTTTGTGTGGTGTATATAATGTCCATAATTTTTTATGTGATTATTATAATTAAATTTATTGTTTTTTACATATTGATTTTGTGATCTATATTCCATGGGGTTTATAGTTCAAAAGTTATGAAATTGGTATGGTATTTTTTATATCAATTTGACTTCTTTGATAGACATGTTATGATATGAACCATATTATTTTAAAAGGTGTATATACTACCCTTTGATATATTATATCATAAATATACTTATTTTCCTGTTATTTTAAGCTTCATATAATTTTATTATTTTATGTGGATAAGGATTCAAACATACCCAAGTAGTAAGTGTTTATTGCTACAATCTCAACATTTATGAGGATTGTTTAGGATTATGCATCAATTGATGAAATATTATGATCAATATCTCAATAATTATCATGAATTTTATTATACTGTGTTTATTAATGTTATATCCATTTAATGACAACATTTTACACTCTTTGGTACTTAATATAACTAAGAAAATGTTTTCATGAAAATAGGACTTTATTTCCCACTTTGGTGAGAAATCAGTTTTCTTTCAAAACCATGATATATAAAAATGTTTTAAAAATTATTTTAAAATGAAATTTTATAACAAAATTCATGGAAAATGATTTAATTTTTTTAATTTTTAAAAATAGTTTTAAATGATTTTTAGATATTCCTTATAAGTTTTCAAATGTTACTTCAAAGTAAAGGATTTCAAATATTTCAAATATTAATTTATAAGTTTTCAAAGATATTTTATATGAAAAAGGTTTTCAAAATTATTAACCTTATAAATAGAGTTTTTAGAAGAAAAATTGAAATTTTATTTAAAAAAAATTAAATTATTTTTTGAATGTTTACTTCATAAGTTTTCAAAGTGGTTTTCAAAGAAAAAAATTTTAAAAATATTTTATGCCTTAAAAGATGATTTTAAAGAAATGTTATTTTCATTATGAAATGTTCCATGTGATATTTCAAAATCCCTCCACATATAAGATGAAATAATTTTATATATTTAATTATTTACTAGCAATATTATCCAAGGATTCTATTATTTTTCTTTCTTAGAATTGTTTATGTTTTTAGGGAATGTTGTTTATGAAATCCTTTGCTCGTTCATGAGTTATACATGATAAGATTCATATGAAAAATAATTATTTCATTTGTTACCCTATTATTATGAAACCTTTATCTTTTATATAGGTTACAGTATGATTAAATAATTATGATACCCATATTCATTTCATGGGTTATGATATGACGATGTTTATGATCTTTTAGAAAAGATATGAATTATTTAATTATGTGACATGTGTTACCAATATCTATCTCCAATACATTGGGTAATGACAGATAACTCATGAGTATATATATGTTATGCATGAACCTGATTACATGTTCACAATGTTATGCATGGACCTGATTACATGTTCACAATGTTATGTGTGAACCTAATTTCATGTTTGCATTGTTATATGTGAACCTAATTACGTGTTCATAATGTTATGAGTGATCCTGATTGCATGTCAACAACATTATGATTGAATCTAATTACATGTTTTAAATTTTATGTGTGAACTCGATTAAAATTTCATAATGTTATACGTGAACTTGATTACATGTTCATAATGATTATGAGTGAACCTGATTACATATTCAAAATGCTATGCGTGAACCAGATTACATGTTCAAAATATTATATGTGGACCTATCTATCATGTCCATAATGATATGGATGAATGTGGTTGCATGTCTATTAGTTTATGTGAGGGCATGATTTCTAGTCCTTAACTAGATGAGTTAACCTGTATTTATTTATACATGTTTATAAAGTGATAAGATGATGTGCATGCCATAAGTCTATGTCTTATGCCAATGTTATGCTCTCACCGATCATGTTCTTTGATTTCCTTATGATTCATGTCTTAGGAACTAACAATATTTATTCCATGAATCATGTATATGATCTTTAATATGCAAGGTATGATCTTTAAATTTTATTCATATGTTATCATACACTTATATTCATGTTATGATTACTTGTCTCAATTTTTAACCTTACTGAGAATCTCAGCTCACCATTTCACAGGTTTCCTTTCCCGGGTTACAAAGAAACGTTTTAAGTAGGATTACTATATGGGAGGATCTTTATGGGATATGTTGAAGGTCCTTCACCAAGTTAGAAGATTTTGTTTCAATGTTTTTAAATCCACAAAACAACTATGGTCCTTGGTAATGTACTTTTTTAATGTGTTTTATATTCATATAAAATAATGTAATATCCATGTTTATTAATCCTGGGTCACTATAAGTATAGTATCCCCATAACTCTATAAAGGACCTCACTGCTAGTTGAATGCCACTGGTGAACAAGGAGGTGTGCCTGAGGTCATGTGGTGTCCCCCACATGAACACCATTTATTATTCCTAAGATAGAAAATTAAAATTATTAGTATTCATTTCCAACAAATAAACACTAAGGAGAGATATGCTTTGTGACTTTGTAAAATTATATACATAAATAAAACATCTTAAAAATAAATGTAACACCATTATTTAAAACTCAAAATAGTCTCCTTGTAAGAACCTGGATCTTCTTTCCAGGAATGTCTTTGGTTTCTGGTTGTTTTTGAGAAAAAGAGGAGTTTTTGGATATTTTTGGAGTACACTCTATGTACTTATAACTACACGCCATGTACCTGGTAGCCAAGGGTAGCCATGAGCTGACCATGTAACGGCCAATCACATGGTCGTGTGGGGTGACCTGGAGACCGCCTGAAGTAGAGGCCAGTTAATGCAAGTACACACCATGTACCCTTGAAGAACACACCATGTACTTTATTTTTATTTCATTAAAAGGAACAAGGTTGCGTCTGATTCACAGAAATACCTTCTTCTCCATTTGTCTCATCTAGTAGCGTCTGATTCCATCAATTCTTCTCCGAGCCCCCGACTTGCCATCCATTCTCCAAATCGATTTCCATCAATTGCATTGGAATTACCACTGTATAATCTTCCTTCTTCTAGAGTCTTGTTTCCAGATTTCTCTTCTTTCATGAGATATCTGTGGTTGAACGTTTTTATATTTTTTGTATATCTTTGGTGTTTTATGGCGATTCATAGAATGAGGTTCACGTATATTGATCATACAACACCAAGGTATGTGGTTTGTGACTTACCGTAGTTAGTCTTTGAGTTATATATTCAAAGGTTCCCAATACCCTTGTTTGGGGTATTGCGTGTTTATGGTTTTTAGCCCTGTTATTTCTTATTATTCCTTGTGTTCTTGAGTGAAGGGTTTATGATTGTATGTAGGGTTATTTACCTTTCTATGGATGTGTTTACCATGTTTTCATGATATTGACCATTTGGTCTAGATTTTCCTATTAGGATACTTTGTTTTCCCTGCCTAGTGTTTTTAGAAGGGAGTTATTTTTTTATCTGATGTCATGTGATATGGTTTAGACTATTTATCCAAGTAGTTCTTGAGGTTTACTTTGGCCGCTGTATATCGTTGTGCACGATTAACTTACACAGGGCTATGGAAACCTAGTGTAGTAGAGCATAGAATGAATTGACACTAAGGGCTTCTCAAGAGTGTCTGTTTACCTTTATGTTATAATGCCACAGGGGTTATGGACTTTGTGCTCCCTCAGAGTGTCTGTAGTTCCTCATTATGAGTCCATAGGGGGAATTAGACAATGAGTGCTTTCTCAAAGTGTCTATAGTTACCGATACGAGACCACATGGGTAATTGATAGTGAGTTATTCCTTATAGAGTCTATTTTGAAGTTGAACAAGAGGGGATAGAATGTGTGTACTTATGAGAGGATTACTTGTGTTTTTTCAACTGCTTACATTGATATTGAAAATTAATGTAATTGAAATTATAGGATTGTTTACTTTTGAGTACTTCGTTGTTTATTGCTTTATTTTTTCATATTGCCTGGAATGTATATTCATTGACTGTTAGGCATTGATATTTGGGTGGTTTCCTACTAGTATTCGTCTCACACCCTATTTGGGTCATGTTTTTGGGCCCAAACAGATTACACTACTACATGTATCGATAAGGGCAAGAACCCTTATACTTTAGGTTCTTGATCACGATGGAGCAGGAGAGCATGGGATGAAGCTAAGGATTACGATGATACTGGAGTCTATTTGTTTTCTTTGTACTTTGGTTTAGTACTATATTCTAGCCCTATGAATTGTTTGGATAATTTCCTAGACATATGTATTTTTCATCATTTATATATATGTGCTCCAGTTGATTATTACTACCAGTATTCCTCTTTTACTTATTGAATGTTATTATTATTATTACTTCTACTATTTTTATCTTTTCCTTTCCACTACATTACTCTACCAATGATTGCATAGTTTCCCCACTATCATTCCCAAGGCCCTCACTTCTAGTCGGAAGCCTATGGCATTTTGAGAAATGTGCTTGAGGCCATGTGACCAACCGGGTACATGGAACCTCTATGTGGCACCCAGAACCGGCAAATTACAAAGTGGTATCAAAGGGTATTCTTTTCTTCTTGACTTACTGTTTGGAGCCTATATATAGGGACATTAAAGAATAGGTAGTTGGTAATAAGCTGTGCTAGGGAGTAGCTAACCTTTGTGCAGGGAAAAACTAATTTACCTCAATTATTGCAATTTTTCCTTGTTTTGAAATTATTATAGTTGATTTTATTTCAGCTTTGGGTGATTCACATGTATTGTGCAGTTATTGTTGATATTATTTAGGTTCTATTTTTTGCAACTTGATGATATGAGTGTATGCCATCTCATGCACCAAAATGGAACTTTATAGAGATCACATGTCATGTATTCTTGCCATGCCATTTAGATTGCATTACTTATTTCTTGTTGTTATGATAAATGTTGTGATAGATATGCATGCTGTTTTGATAGATGCCTCGATAAAATACCTGCTATTTGATATGGTATTGCTAATATGTTAGGTTATATTTGAATGAATTCCAAACTTTGGTTCTTGAGGTGTTATGTGCACTCATAGACCAGAATTTTGTGGATCATTACTCTGCTATGTTGTATATGACATGTAGAATATTCCATGATTTGATTTGCGGAGAGTATGGGCCCTCACATATAGGAATTTTTCACTTTAATCTTCGTTTCAGTTTTTTTATGGGTTCCAGAGTATTTTTTGAGGCTTACTATCCGAAAAAACCCAGAATACACGATGTGTAATGATAAATACATGTCATGTATCCTTCTATTCTGGAAGGAAATGTTTTCATTATGTTTACACCGTGTACTTTATGTACACTTCGTGTAGTCTCTGACCATGTCATGGCTGTGTGGGCAGAGACACAGGGTTGGAAAATCTTTGGTAGAACACACCGTGTACCAGACGTACACGCCATGTGTTTTGACCATGTGTCTAGCCATGTGACCAATTAAATGGGTGGATAATGGGTAGTTAGTACATTATGTGTCTAGCACAAACAAACCATGTATAGTCAGCCATGTAACCGACCATCTGACTAACAACACAGGTCGGTGAAGTTCATCTAGTACACGCCGTGTCTGGAACAAACACACTGTGTAGTCTTTTTCTAGGGGAACCATGTGGGTTAGTCATGTAGAAGAACTTAGTTAGAGGAAAATGATTCAAGTACATTCCATGTCTTGGGAGAACACACCATGTTTAGGGGGTGTTACATGACCAGGGTTGGTAGGAGTACACACCCATGTAAAATCCTAAGGGAACATGCCACGTAGGAGTTGTACACACTGTGTATCAACCTTTTAGATATCTTGAATGATTTCTCAATCCTGTTCCTTTTCCTACAATTTTATGTTTTAGTACTTTTTAATCTTGATCTGAGGTCTACATTTTACCCTAAAGAGTCATTCCACCGATACCTCCTCCGGTTTTATTCCAGTTACAGGGTAGTGATTAGACACTAGATATGGATGATCAGGGACTACCATAAAATCTTCCTGTACTTCTAGTCTTGGAAGCGGCCGTTATTCCAGATACATGTGATGATGCATAGTTCTGAGAGGGATTCATGAGGTTCATTCAGACCTTTCAAGGAGTACCACATCCTTCCCCTTCTATAGAATAGTTGATGTGGGAATTCCACAACATCATCCACCTACCTTCAGAGGGGATGAAGGACCTAAGGTTGTAGAGTCATGGTTGGAATCCATGCTATCTATCTTCAAGCATCTGGACATGCCTCTAAAGAGGAGGGTGAATCTCGCTATGTATATGATTCAGGACTTTTCCAGGAGATGGTGGGATGTGATCTCATAGGCGGGATGCCCCTAGGTCATGGCTTGTGATGAGTTCTGGCATGCCTTTTATGACTAATTTTACTCGGATACACTAAGGGCTGACCGAGAACGAGAGTTAATGATTTTGGAGCAGGGTAATCTTTCGGTCATAGAGTATTCTTGTTGCTTCACAGAGCTACAATGCTTCGTACCCATTCCAGGGGGAGATGAGTTATTCCTGGAGAGGATGTTTGAGGATGGTCTCAAGAATGAAATATGATCTCAGGTGAACATCTTTAGGTTGAATTCCATCACCTCTATAGTAAACTAGGCACTGATCATAGAACAAAATATTAGGGATTCTAGAGCTGAGGTCTAGGAAAACTCAAAATATGGAGTTGGTACTCCTCCGACTGACAGCAGGAAGCGCCATAGGGAGTCTACACGTGGAGACCCAAGTAGGTGGAATACTTATTTTGGGGGCAAGGTGGTGTTCTACCAGTGAGGGAAGAGTGGGATAGCGAGGTCACATTGCCTGAGAGACCTAGTGGAGTACTGATCTTGTGGAAATATGGGACATATTCAGCGCTTTTGTTAGATATTCTCACCAGAATATGGTGATATGGGTTCTATTTCAACTCCTCATACTGGAGTAGGACCACCCGTTTCTCATCAAACTGGGAATTGGAGCTCTTCAGGACATTCAGGCCGAGGTGGAGGTTGTGGCCACAGTAGTCTAACATAGTGTTTTTAGTAGCCACAGGGTGGATCAGTTCAGGGTTCACAGGGGTGAGGTGTAGGTCATGCTTTTTTAGTAGAGCAGACCCAATAGGAGAAGGATCTTGGACCCTCTACAGTTTGTGGTACAATCTTGGGTGCCTCAGTTTTATCTTTTTCATTTTTCAATATAGGGGATTCCCATAGTTTCATATCTGTTGCTGTTGTAGAAATCCTTGGTCTCTGTATCTTTTCTTCTACTAATGTCTTGAGGGTCGACACTCCGTTTGGGACAAGAATGTCTAGTGTATGTCAGTGGAAGTATTTGCATCTTGAGGTCGGTGGGTGTCACTTCTTAAGGGACCTCTATGTTCTAGAGATGAAAGTCTATGATGTCATTCATGGTATAGGCTGGTCAGTTCCCTTCCATGATGTTGTCGATTTCTATCGCTGTATGGTGAGTTTCACGTCACCAGAGGGTGTTTTGTTTTTACACAAGGGTGAATGGGATATCCAGGCGAGAAGAGCAGGACCCAAGCATCATGGGTTTGGAGGAGTTATATACCAGATTTCTAGTGTATAACTTGATGACCAGGGGACATTGCAGTTAGACTTTCCTCTAGTAGTTGATAATTTCATGGATTTCTTTCTAGATGAATTCTCTTGTTTTCCCTTGGAGTGAGAGGTGGACTTTTCTATTGAGCTAGTTCCAGGAGTAACATTGGTGTCTATTCCTCCTTATAGGATGGCGATGCCAGAGTTACAGGAGCTCAAGTAGCAGTTGGAAGAGTTTCATGAAAATGGTTTCATCTGACCCAATACTTCCCCTTGGGGTTCGCCTGTCCAGTTTGTGAAAAATTAAGACAGTACCCTCCAAATTTATGTAGATTATCAAAAGTTGAACCAGTTGACGGTCAAGAACCGATATCCCTTACTGATGATTGATGATCTCTTTGATCAGTTTTATGGAGCCTGGGTGTTCTCAAAGATTGACTTAAGACTCTATTACTTTCAGTTGCACGTTAGACTATCTGATATACCTCTTATAGACTTTCAGAGTAGGTATAATCTATACGATTATGTGGTAATGCCATACAGTCTCATGAACACACCTGCAGTTTTCATGGAACTAATGAACCAAGTGTTCCACCCATACTTGGATTCTTTCATGGTATTCTTTGTGGATGATATCTTGGTGTACTCTCACACTCGACACGACCGTGCCACACATCTTGACATATTTTTGAGTACACTGAGAGAGAATCATTTACATGCTAATCTCTCCTAATTCGACTTTTGGATCAACCAAATTCACTTCTTGGGTCATGTCATCTTAGAGGTAGGATTATCAATAGACCTAGAGAAAGTGAGGGAAATAGTTTCCTAGGAGCATCCAATGAACAAGTTTGAGCTAAGGAGTTTTCTAGGGCTGGATGGTTAGTACGGAAATTTCATACAGGACTTCTCACACTTTTTAGTGCCACTGAAGGTACTGACTAAGATGGGTGTGAAGTACTTGTGGTCAGATTCTTACGAGTCATCCTTTCAGGAGCTAAATGGGAGGTTTAATTCAGCACATATACTAGTATTTCTAGAGCTAGGGAAGATTTATATTGTGTACTATGATTCTTCAGGTATTAGGGCAAAGAGATGTTCATATGCAGGGAGAAGGAGTTGTTGTATACGGGTCTCGATAGTTGGGGCCACATGAGAGGAATTACCCAACACATGATCTCGAGTTGGCTACAGTTGTTCATGATTTACTCTATTGGAGACATTATCTATTGGGAGAGCATTTGGTGGTTTTCACCAACCACAAATGTATCATGTATATCTTCTATTAGCGCGATCTAAATTTGAGACAATGAAGGTGGGTTGAGTACCTTCAGAATTTTGAATTTGATCTTGCCTATACACATGGGAAATATAACGCAGTGAATGATGCACTGAGCCGGAGCACTCTGATATATTGAGACATGAACTGTCTGTATTGGTGGCCAGGTATGAAGAGAGATTTTTCTGGTTTTTTCATGAGGTTTTACTCTTGTCAGTAAGTGAAGTTGGAGCATCAATGACTAATAGATATTTTGCAGAAGTTACCCATTCTTGAGTGGAAGTGGAATGATGTCGCGATGGAATTCGTGACAGGTTTATCAAGATCGCCTCAAGGGAATGATGTTTTATGGGTTCTCATTGGAAGACTCATGAAGGTTTCTCACTTCTTATTGTTCAAGGATACCTTCAGTTTTGATGATTTGGGAAGGATGTACATCCAAGATATTATACATTTACATGGAGCTCCTCACTCCATTGTTTCAGATAGGTATTCCCATTTTACTTCTTAGGTTTGGTAGGGATTACAGAGGTATTTGGGTACATAGGTACTTCTGAGTATAACTTACCATCCCCAGAGAGATGGCCCATCCGAGCGTATGATTTAGGTGTTGGAGTACATGCTCCGAGCATGCATCCAAGATTTCTTTGGATCTTGGGAGAATCACATACCTCTTGTGGAGTTTTCCTATAATAATAGTTTTCAAGAAACTATTTAGATGAAAACTTATAAGGCTTTATATGGTAGGCCATGCCTATAACCCCTATGTTGGCTGCAGGAAGAAGAGGCAGCTATGCTAGGACCTTATCTTGTCCAGGAGACCACAGAGCAGGTGGAGTTGATTCAAAAAAGGATGAATACTGCACAGTCATGACACTACAACAAATGCCGGTCCTAGCGGCGGTTTTTTTCCCGTTTAGCGGCAGTTTAAACCGCCGCTATATTGTGTGGCGGCGGTTTACAAAAACCTCCGCTAAGTTTGGCGTCGGCAATCTATTAGCGGCAGTTTTTTCGATTCCGCGGTGGTTTTAGAAATGTGTCGTAGGTCCTTCATTTAGCGGCGGTTTCTCTTCATTTAGCGGCGGTTATATGGGCAGCTTATTCGCGGCGGTTTTAACCGCCGCTAAATTCAGGCGTTTGATGCGCCTATTCTGCGGCGGTGAATACCGCCGCGAAATATCAGCATAATAAATTTAGCGGCGGTTAAAACCGCCGCTAAATTCTTCCCAGTTCATCATTTAGCGGCGGTTTGAACCACCGCTAAATGATTCCTTGTTATTTAGAGGCAGTTAAAACCACCGCTAAATGTTCACAGGTATGGCATTTAGCGGCGGTTAAAACCGCTGCTAAATGTTGAACTGGAAAAAAAATACGTTGGATCTGCTCCACCACTGCCCTAAATTTTCCAAAACTACAGCCACATCTCACCCATCAGCCCCACATAATATCACATCCACACATATTTGTAATGTACAACAGCTTACAACATTATTACATCATCACCATTTCATATTCCATCACTAAAAGAATACTACCACAAACCACTACACACAAAAACCAACATCCTCATAATAGTGACCATAACATCTCTTACCATAATAAAAACCAACATTAAAAACACCATCCCTCATAGACAAAACCACACCATAACAAGAAACATGTATCTCACTAACTGAACAAATACATTGATTGAACTACCACATGACTAATAGGAGTGATTGTTTTTATTCAAAACCATCCTCAAAAACCAACTAATTGATATCATAACCAACCCATGTAAACTAATGAAGGAACATGTGACCCAAGATTTAGATCATGAAATCTCATGATGGAATAATTGACTATACAACAAACATGAGAAAATTAATAATGGAACACAAGGCTTCATGACCAACTCAACTGAATACGTGAATGAATGAGAAACCACAATATGAAAACAAGAAACATAATGATGTAACAAACAAAAAATGACCAATTTAAAAGACGACATGATCAAACTAGTGGTCGAATGAATAAATAGGGAATCTATGAGAAAACCCATGAATGTTTCAATGTGAAATGACTCATAAAACCATATTGAAATATCCAAAATCCAATAAAACAAGTAGGTGGGTTTTATTAAAACTGGATATATTACCCAGGATACCACTAAAACAGTTATCATCCTCATGTTCCAATGAATATAAATGGTTCCAAAATAGAACCCTTGTGGGAAACCTCTCAAGGATAATATAATAATTTGATCAAAACTAATCATTAAATAAATAAACACATAACCATGTGTCATAACCAACCAATTAAAGGGACCATATTCATATTATGACAAACAATAAAATAGATTTACACAGTTACATTGAAAAAAATGAATGAATTAAAACACTTTATGACATTATTCATTCATCTTTGAATATATACCAAAAAATATCTCCTCCAAACCACTATTACACCATAGAAAATGATAAAATGGATTAACATTCCCATGAAGAGTAATCTACAAATGATCCATGATTTCCATTGGGTTCACCAAATCATTACCTCATCCTCATCATCCAACTCTCTATATTTTAATATATGGGATGAATCATGATTATTTCAGTAATGTTGGGATACATGGATGATATTGTGAATTATTTTTATCAGTGGTTAGAGCTCCAACTGATATAACACCTCACCAATGTTCACCAAAACCTAAAAAATCCAGAACAACCTAGGAGAATCCACACTCCCTCACACAAAATATGCCTACACCATCATGGAAACAACCTCAAGAACTCATGATCTTTGAAATATAACTACATGGGTCTACATCTATATTATACAGTGGTATTGAAATGATCCTGATCTTCTTTTATATTTTCTATAACTATTAGGATATTTTAAGTCATGCATTACACCACACTAGAAAAATATTTTTTTATTCCCTTACATAGACACATCACAATGTAAAAGTATACAACATCCAACACAACTCATAGAATATATACACAAAAACAGATGAATGCTTTATATTTTTATCGGAAAACAAAAAAAAATTGGTGTTTTATTCACCCATAATGCAACTAGGTCAAAATTAATGATCCCAAAAAATCCCACAACTTATGGAAATTCAATTCCAGATTTCCATCGATTAGGGGATTGAAAGTCATTTTAAAGAGAGTTTAGGTAATGGATGGATTCCATATTCCTCCCAATAATGATGATATGAAATAGGAATTACATTCTAAACAATTAATTATGGTATCATGGGGAGTCCTAAAACCTCATCCATGTACAATCATTCTTAATAATGTATTTAACTGGACTCCTTGATTTCTATATAATGTTATGAAATCATTATTCAATATATGATCACATATCCTCCCTAATATTGGGGATACATTGTGACCATCACAATATTTGACCCTCCACCAAAAGGATTTAATGATTGTATACATAATGAAACATGAGAAATCAAGAAAATGTTAGGACATGGAAATGTTTGGTAGCAACTATGTGTCATAAATGTTACATATACAAACCAACTGTTATCATACTTGTTCAACACATCAACAATACTACTACTCATCATCTGATGCTGCATCGTCACCCTCTCCACCTTCATCTCCACCACCTGCTGCCACCTGTAAGAACATTATATTGAAAATTAAATATTGTTTCATATTTATAATAAAAATTAAAACCAATAAAAGTTTGCAAACTAAATGATTTTGATTTTTTTGTGATTTACCTGCTCACCACTACCCGATGCACTACCACCGGGGGCATATCTGCTCATATGCTGACGTATTTCAAGCAACTCTTTCTGCAAATCAGATATCTGATTCCCCTGCTGGTGAACTGTGTTTCGTAGAGCATACATCTCCCTCTGAGCATCATCAGGTATGAAATGACTATAACCAGGAGTAGATGAGGCCGAAATCCCTGATGGCATGCGAAAGACCTCAGATGGTACAGGTCCCAAACCCATCCCGCGCACTCTACCAGGATGCTCCTTCCCAAGGACTTGACCAATCGGGTCATCCTGGGAGACTGAGTAGGATTGCCCAGGATTGGCATCCCATATTTCTTTAATTTTTACCTATAAATCAAATATCAATATATATTAACACAGTAAAAACTGATATTAAGTTATTATAATAAATAATTGACTTCATACCCCAACTTCTCTGGCAGGTTCATTAACAAAACTTCCATATGTTTTTTTATGAACATCCAGCCACAGTTCTGTTCGGGATGCTTCATGCCCTAAACTCTGTGAATGCATTAAACAAAGATAAATCATCAATCAAATATGTTAAATAGATAATATTATCTTATAAATATTTAAACTAATTAAAAGATTACCAATGACATTCGGCTTCTTGAAAAGGTTTTTGAACCCGCAGTGTGCGGGATTACCTGCTTCGCCCGGTTTGAAGCATTCTTTCTTGAGAGATCCTGAAATAAATAAAATTCAATTTAACAGTATTGTATTCAATGTCTATCTCCTCTTAATGTACATGTATAAATGTAAAATGAGGATAATATAATAATATATATTTCAATACCATCCGCTTCTCATCACGATGTCTATCGACAAAAACCTTCCACTGTTATTTCGGTACCCCACTGGGTATCTTCTCATACATCTGCTGCACGGTCAACAAAGAATCGTTGACATCACACCACAACCTCCATTTGAAATCTTTCCATTTTTTTCCAAGATTTTTCAATGTCCACTTCCGTGCTATCACATCAGCAACGGTAAAGTGGAAGAACATCTGTATACAGAAATTCATTTTGAATATATTAGTAAAATGACATTCAATTAAACCATAAAGGAATAAAATTACCTTTATCTGAGAATCATAAACTTCATTTTTCCAGTTTGGAGGCATATGCCTCCAATCATCATATAAAATAGGCAGGGAAACGGGCTCCGCTGCCAGCTGACCTATAATCTGACCAAGTAAACCTGCGGCGTCATCCGTCGGGACCCCATAAGAATCAAATGGCACCACTATCTTCTTGCCATGCATGTTCCAAACATCAGAACTTTTTATGTCTCTTTCCACGGTTTCATTGTCTTCATCTGCAATGAGCAAACAATTACTATAAACAAAATGCAATAAATTTATTTAATTAAAATTTGTACCTATGACTACGACCCTCCAGAATGTCCGTGATGAACTGGAGGGGGCATGTCGCTGCCCCGCTGCTGAAGCTCCTGTAGGGGGAGGCGATGACTCATCCTCTAATGAGGGATCCACTGATGGTGTTAGAGATGGTGCAAGGGGAGATGATTCCGTGGGGACAGACGGATCGTCATCTGTCGCAGAAGAAGAAGGAATAGTGTACCGCTTCTTCCTTGGCATTCCTGTCATTTAATCAAATAAAATTAAGTTCAGAATATATATTTCAAAAAATTTATGCAGAAAAAAAATTAAAAATGATAATAGATGCCCAGTATTAACAAACAAAATATATATAACAATGATAATGAATGACTACAGAAATGAAACAAGTAGTTGCTGAATGAATAAATAATTGTACATACAATCATTTTCCCCTTCAATCATGTCGGTTTCCTGCTCCATTGCTTCATCCACTTCATTCATCCTTGCTAGACCAATATTTTCAATATCATGATGGACAAATAATTCTGCTTCCTGTTGTTGATGAAATTCAGTTGCAAAGGTCAAATCTTCCACTTCATCACCCATATCATACAAATCTCTTTGTATTACGTGAGTAACTACACTCCACCCTTCATCCACAACATCATTCACATAATATACCATTTTTGCCTACGATGCTAAGATATATGGATCATGCAGTTCACGATCACCAACATCCATCAAGCGAGAGAAGTTTACAGAAGTAAATTGCAAGGAATCTCTTTTAACACCTCTGATAAAATCGACCCATTTGCATTTGAATAAAACAACAGAAAAATTCCCGTGGTAGTTTAATTCAATAATATCATGCAGCTTTCCATAGTATTCCACTTCAGCAAATGTAAAAATACCACTATTCTGTGTTTTCAAACCCACTTCTCGATCGACTGTACGAAATCTAAAAGCATTCACATTATAAGCGTTGAAATTTCTAACTTGTTTTATAGGACCTCTAGCAAGAAACTTCAAATCTTCTGAAAAGTCAGCTCGAGTATCAGTATTCATGATCTGAAAAAAAAATATAATTTAATAGATTTGCAAATTGTATGTGTCAAAGTAATATTCGTATTTATTGAAATATTTATAAACTTACACGTCGTGCAAACCATTCTACCAGCTCTTTATTCACAGCTTTCGTTATATCTTTTTCATTTCGTATTCGGCTTCTCATTCGTCTCTTTGTTTGTATCCTCAACTCTTCAATAAATGGATCTGCAATTTCACTATTCAGCAGCACATATCTATGTGCCTGTAATAATTCCAATTCTGTTAGTGTCGCGTATGAGGTCCTCCCAACTGATCGGCCAATAGCAGGAAATATTTTTGATTTCTGATGCATTTGAGATTGAGTTGATGTGTCGTCAACACGTCCAACTCGAGTAAATCTTGTCTCAATATCATCCAAATATCTGGAACAAAAGGTGAGACACTCCTCGGCCAAATAGCCTTCAGCAATAGAGCCTTCTGGTTGAGCTTTATTTCTCACGTATGCTTTCAAATGCCCAAGATATCTGTGAAAAAAAATAATAATATTATGCATTTATTTAAATGCCAAAAAATGTTTACTTAACTGGAAACATATAAATAAAATACCTCTCAATTGGATACATCCATCGATAATGAACGAGGCCTCCCAATTTAGCTTCGTCAACCAAATGCACAGTTAAATGCATCATGACAGTAAAAAACGATGGAGGGAAGATCATCTCCATTGCACAAAGGGTCAATACAAACCTCTCCTGTAGGTTGTCAAGCTGAAATGGATGTAGAGCTTTCTCACATAACTGTCTGAAAAATGTGCAGAAATGGAGTACAACAGCAGTAACTTTTTCAGGTAATAATGTACGCAATGCCAATGGTAGTAACTGTTGTAACAGAACATGTGAATCGTGACTTTTCAATCCATATAACTTACGATTCTTCAAGTCAACACACCTCGAGATGTTACTCGAATACCCATCAGATACCTTCAAATTCTTTAAAATTTGAAGGAACGTATCTTTATCCCTATTTTTCAATGAAAAAATGTCCGGAGCATACTTTTCATTCTCATCTGGCCAGAGATCACGTTTTATGTTCATTACTTGTAAGTCTTTGCGAGCATTGAGATGATCCTTCGACTTTCCATGCTCATTAAGTAATGTGAAAATCAAATTATCACATACAATCTTCTCAATATGCATCACATCAAGATTGTGGCGCAAAGAATTAAATTCCCAATACGGAAGTTTGAAGAATATACTTTTTTTCTTCCATTGTTGCGTTCTGATTTCACTTGACGATGCACTTCGCACTCGTTTTCCGCTATCATTCAAATGATGAACCTTCCCAAATTCTGTTTTAACATTTTCAAGCTGTGTCAATATTTCAGAACCGGTTAACAACTTTGGAGGTGGTCTACGATCAATGCAACCATTAAATTTTGATTTGTTCAGCCGAAATCTATGAGATGCATCAAGAAATCTTCGATGGCACAAGAAGCACCATTTTCTACTGTGAGGTAGCCGTTTGGGCTCGAAATCAAAGTTACAAACGGGACAAGCCAAACCCGTATAAGTGTTCCAACCAGATAAATTCCCAAGCCCAGGGAAGTCACTAATGGTCCACATTAAAGCAGCATGCATTTTAAACATTGTTTTAGAAGAAACATCAAATGTCTCAACACCGTTGCTCCATAACTCCTGCAATTCTTCAATCAAAGGTTGCAGGTATACATCAATATCATTTCCAGGCATTTGTTTTCTAGGAATAATCATCGAAATGATAAAAGATGTTTGTTGCATACACATCCACGGAGGCAGATTATAAGGGATCAAAACAACTGGCCAAATGCTATAACTCGTACTCAAAGTCCCAAATGGGTTGAATCCATCGGCAGCCAATCCTAATCGAACATTCCTAGGATCAGCTGAGAAATCTGGATGTAATGAATCAAATGTCTTCCACGATTGGGAATCTCGTGGATGTCTCATTAACCCATCATTGTTATTATCTACAGCATGCCACTTCATGTGTTCGGCGGTTTTTGATGACATGAATAATCTTTGCAATCGAGGCTTCAAAGGAAAGTAACGCAAAACTTTTGCAGGTGTGTTCCTTTTCTTCTTCTCCGTGAAATTATGTTCATTCATACTTCCAACATCACCCTTTGACTGCCATCTAGAAGAAGAACATTTCTTACAATTCTGTCTACTTGAATCCTCTCCCCAGTAAAGCATACAATCATTGGGACACACATGTATTTTTGTATAATTCAGACCAAGCTTGTTAACAACTTTTTTCATATCATAAAACGATTCTGGGATTTTTGATTCAGGAAATGCATCACGAATCAATTCCAATAACATGGACATTGCCTTATTTGTAATTACACATAGACATTTGATATGGTACAACTTCAGTAGAAATGAAAGCTTTGAATATTTCAAACACCCACTATACAACTCTTGATTTCCATCGTCAACTAAATCATGAAATGCATTTTCCTCACTGAAGTTTTCCCTTACATTTGGCTCCACAGAATCAATAGGATCCAATGATATGTTACAATCTTGATCTGCTTGTGTTACAGTCTCAGAAACATCACTTGTCACGTTGCAATTTGTAGTACCCTCTTCTGGTTGTTCTGATATGTTTTGATGCTCATAGTGGTGTCTTGCAGTGCCGAATGCATCATTTATGAGGTTTTGCATTTCATTTTCCATTGTCGAAGAACTTGGGACCTCATTCTGTGGATTAACATCAGTCCTCAATCTTTCTGTATTGTTTGATTCTCCATGCCAAATCCAACACAAATATTGCTCAGGGAATTGCTTCAGTATTAAATGTTCATAAACTTCATCTCTCTTCAACCATGTTCTAAATTTACATTTAGGACATGGACATCTTATTCTCCCTTCAACGGATCGATTAGAAATTGCAAAATCTAAAAACCCATTCAAACCCTTAACATATTGAGATGTGTTCCTCGGTAATGTGATCCAGCTTTTATCCATGTATATCACAATGTGCCTACACAAAATATACGATAGTGTAAGATTACAGAAACATAATATAATAAAGATGAACCATTGACCATAAAGTATGCATAATATAATAAAGATGATTCATTGACCACATTTACCATTTCAGACCAACTGAACAAGTCTGGTCCATAGGAGACAGCGTCAACACCTCATTGAGGAGCAATAAGAATATCGGGATACACACTTATCATAACACCATCGATGACACATTTATGTTGCCTCAAACAACACCCCTTTGATGTGTGATCGAAACTGATCATAATGCATTTTAAATCAAGTTAACTACATTCACTGAAACCATTTTCACAATGGGTAATGTTTGTTTTATTGTTCTAGGGAAATCTAAATGGCCACATTTAAGTTTTGGGGTTCATCTTGTGATGGAAGCATGAGACATGGTGTTTGAATTTCTTGAATAAATTAGTGATAATGACCCTCCTAAGGTGGAGAGAATTATGTTAGTCATGGAAATGTGGAGAAAACTGTAGAGTGGATGTGGAGGAATCAAGGTTCCAAATAGAAACCTATAAGGGACATGTTTGGGGGTTCTTATGGAAGGCCCAGTGGAACTTGGATATGGTGTGTGTAGGTGATGGAGGTATACCTTAAGTGAGAAGGCTTCGTGTTTGGGTAGAGGGGCGACATGCCAATAGGGGAAGTTGGGAACCAACGGAGTGAGTTAGCAGGAATGGAAAGACATAGTTGGATAGAAAGGGAATGGATGTGGTGGGCTGCGAGGCACCTCAAGTTAATGTTGAAATGATAAGTTTATCCTAGTAATGTGAATGAGTTTTGAAGAAGAACCAAGTAGTCCTTGGTTGAGATATGGATGGTGAAAGTGTGACAAATCTGGGTAGTTTTGGCAGAAATAATGAATTCTAGAATTAGGTGGAGTTTTCATGGATGTTGTGAGTTGGAAAACATGTTAGGGAAGTTTTGAAGGTTGAGTTGAGGTTCTGTTGACCTATTTTATGATGAGTGAAGTTCTCAAAACTAGAAAATTATGGTGACGAAGTAAGTAATATGGTGTTGAGAACCATGGAAGGAAAGTAATCGATTAATGGTGTTGCTAGAGTTTCAAGTTGGATGGTCTCAGGTAGGAACCATATTAGTGTATTAGTTTTGGTGATGGGTGTTGGATTAGGTTTTGGATGGTTGAATACCTTGAGATGAAGGTTATGCTTGGGTTGTGCTTTGGATGTTTGAAATGGAGTGAGGCTGTTGGGCCTTGAGTTCTGGATTGATGTAGGTCAGAGAATGTGGTTGGAATCTATGTATACCTTTAGCGACAATGAGTTTGTGTCACCATTATAATTTTGGTAACTAGGTGAGGTGGTGCTAAGAATTTTGGGCCATGAGTTGTGGAGAGGATTGGAACAAAGGTGTTCCGATTGGATCTCCACAGGGTAGTGTAGTGCCTTATCGATATCCTCTTGTGCGGTGGTATAGTAACATTACCTAAACCTTTAATTTTTATTTGATGTTGATAATAAATAGTTGAGGTGGATGCGTCCTCAAAGATAATAGGGTTTTAATTGTGGTTCATGGTTGGGGAAAATGTTTTCAGGTAGGACCTTTTCCTTAGTCCGAGTGTTGTTATAACATGGTTGAGTTCAAGGAGTATATTAGAAGATGGAAGTTTATAGGTGGGTCCGTGGAACTAAAATTGGCCTAAGGGGTGCTGTGATGCTTGGGAAGTTTGGATATGTGATGATATGTTAAAAGGTGGGGAGGTTTTAAGATCCCAACCCTTATCCATGTGATATGATGAAAAAAATTACACCATGTAACCATAAATATCACACACCCTACTAACAAGGATACCCATGACTTCTATGAGGAACCTTTCTATTACATACATTATATAAAAAAGGACCTGAAAACACCCAATGGTCAGTGTATGGTGTGAGAAAATAAATATTAGAAATATTACACCATGTTTTTCATAAGGAGACATTAGAAAAATAAAACAATTATTCTTATTAAGGGAAAATAAAATAATAAAAAAAATATATATATATATTAAAAAAATGGTAATTCACCATTTTAGAATATATTAAAAAGAATAATCAAATTGATACATCATATTCCATTTAATATAAATGTGACTAAACCATTTCATAATGTATTTATAAATAACCTCTTTGAAAAGGAAAACAATAGAATATACTCCTATGGTATATTAGGTATAAGTTATCTAAGATCCTTTTAAATCTATGGTCAAATGACTATTTACATACATATCCCTAAAATATGTTCCCTTAAATGAGGTAATCACCCTGATAAGTGAATCCACTATGGAAACAATATTTAGTTATATTTTTAGTGTAAATCATTGATAGGTAGCCACAATTCATCCTAGAATTCTTTTCTTATTATATCCCTTACTAAGTACCACATGATCCCATCTATCGTAGCCCATATTGAAAGGATTTCATTTATTAATTTTCCCACACATAAAGGATTTCAATTTCACAAATGACCCATATATGTAGGATTTAAATTAAAAATTCAAACTATTTGGAGGGAATATCACACATCAATAATCAAACTACTTAATTTCAAATAAAACATGATTCAAAATCCATTTTCAAAATCAATTCCAAATTAATAAATCATTTAATCAAATAATTCAAAAAACAAACAATTATAAGAATCATAAATCAATCTATTAATCAACTTATATAATCCAAAAAAATGATATAGCAAGTATGGATTATAAAATAAAAGATATCTTTAAAGCCTAAACACATAATTTTTTTAAAAATGAATGAAATAAATACCAATAGGATCAAAAACTAAAATAAATCCATTAACCAAGAGACCCATATAATGAATCTCAGATTCAATTAGAAACAAATCATCAAGATGGATGTGATAATAGAGAAAACTCACTTTGGGGCCGAGGTCGAAGTGAGAAAGGTCGTCGGGAGAAGGGGGTCGCGGGTTGCCGGTCGCAGGCACTGCCGGAGGAGGTCGCGGGGTCGCCGGAGCAGGTCGCGGGGTCGCCGGAGCAGGTCGCGGGGTCGCCGGGGGGGGGGGGGGGGTCGCGGGATCGCCGGGGGGGTCGCAGGGGCTGCGGGCGAGGGTTGCAGCACGGAGGGTCGGGGGAAACGGGGGTCGGGGTAGGGAAGGGTCAGGGTTTTTTTTAAAAAACAAAGGTTTAGCGGCGGTTTATTAAAAACCGCCGCGAAATGTATTTCGGAAAACGTTTAGCGGCGGTTTTGTGAACCGCCGCCACAAAACCGCCGCTAAACACTGTTTATTTTGTAGTGTGAAATAAGTCTTATTTTGGTCGACGGAGACGACCTCTAGAGTTCAAGGTTGGAGATTGGGTTTTTCTATGTGTCACACAAATTTTGGGACATAATAGGATTAGGAGACAGGGTATGCTTTCATCAGGGTACGTAAAACCGTTTTAGGTTTTGGAAGGGGTCTGGCCTATTTCCTATCAGTTGTAGTTACCTCAGTGTTACCGGGATATGCATGTAATCTTCCACATTTCTTATCTATGACATTACTTCTCAGAACTGTCTCATGTTTTCCAACATAAGGAGGTTGAGATGGAGGTGGATGCATCATTCGATGAGAATCCTATCTGGATTGTTGATCGCAGCGCGAAGGTTCTCTATGGTTGGTTTGTTTCTCTCGTATGAGTGCTATGGCAGCACAGGTGGGTATAAGTTGAGACTTGGGAGAGGGAGGTTGATGTGTGATCGTAGTGGCCAGAGCTGTTCAAGGATTATTTTTCTACGCCGCCTTGATAGGATAATTTGGGGATGAATTTATTTAAGGGTGGAAGTTTGTAAGAACCCAGATCTTCTTTTTAGGTATGTCTTTCGTTCCTAGATGTTTTTTAGAAAAATAGGATTTTCTAGAAATTTCAGGTGTACATGCCATATAAAAGATTTCTGCGGGTAGCCATGTGCTGACCATGTAACGACCGTGTATATGGCTGAGTGGGGTGACCTGGAGACCACCTAAAGCGAAGGCCAATTAAAGCAAGTACATCTTTTATACCCTTGAATAACATGCCATGCACTTTATGTTTATTCCATTAAATGGATCAGGGTCATGTATCGTTCACTAAAATACCTTCTTCTCCATTCGTCTTGTCTAGGAGCATCCGTAGCTGGTGATTCTTCTATGATCCCCCGACTCGCTATCCGTTCTATGAATCAACCACCAACGATTGCGTTGGAATCAAAATAATAATCTATTCCTTCTTCTAGAGCTTCATTTCCTAATTTATCCTCCTTCATGAGATATCTATGGTTGAACATTTTTAGCATTTTTGCAGATCTATGATGTTATATGGCGATTCAAGGATTGAGTTTCACATATATAGATCATATAATGACAAGTTTGGTGGTTTGTGCTTTTACGTAGTTAGTATTTGAGTTATATGTGAAAAGTGTCAAATACCCTTGTTCGGGGGTATTGTGTGTTCATGGTTTTTAGCCCTGTTATTTCCTACTATGCCTTGTGTTCTTGAGTAGAGGATTTATGATTGTAAATAGGGTTATTTACCTTGCTATGGATGTGTTGCCCATGTTTGTTTGATATTAATCATTTGGTCTAGCTTTTCCTGTTAGGATGCTTTGTTTTCCATGCCTAGTTTTGTTGGAATGGAGTGTTTTTTTATCTAATGTGCTTTGATATGATGTAGACTACTTAACCAAGTAGTTCATTAGGTTTAATGTTTCCTCCATATATCGTTGTGCAAGATTGACTTACACAGGGCTGTGGGAACCTTGTGTAGTAGACCATATAGAGAATGGACGTTGAGGGCTTCTATAGAGTGTTTTTTTACCTTTATGTTGTGAGACCATATAGAGGATGGACTTTGTGCTCCTTCAGAGTGTCTATATTTCCTCTTTATGAGACCACAAGGGTAATTGGACGTTGAGTGCTTCCTCATAGTATCTATAGTTACCGATAGGAGACCACAAGGGGAATTGATGGTGAGTGCTTTCCTCAGAGTGTCTGTTTTAAAGTTGAACCATAAGGGTTATGATTTGAGTACTTTTGAGAGGCTTATTTGTGTTTGTTAAACTAGTTACTTTGATAATGAAAATGAATGTAATTTAAATTATATAATTTTTTACTTTTGAGTACTTCCATGCTTATTGCTTCATTTTTACATATTGCCAGCCATATATATTCACTGACTGTTAGGCATAGATCTTTGAATGGTTGCCTACTAGGATTCATCTCACACCCTATTTGGTCAGGTTTTTGGGCCAAACAAATGACATCGCTACAAGTATAGATAAGAGAAATTGCCCTTCTACTTCAGGTACTTGATTGCTATGGAGTTGGAGAGCATGGGACCAAAGTGAGTCTTACGATGCCACTGGAGTTTATTTGTTTTATTTGTACATTGGTTTAGTATTGTATTTAATTATTTTGACTTGTTTTTCTTCTTTACTAGACATATATATCATGAATCATTTATATTTATGTGCTTCAGTTGAATATTACTTCCAGTCTTCCTCTTTTTACTTATTGAATGTTATTATTATTACTGCTTCTGCTATTGTTATATTTTTCTTTCTGCTGCATTACTCTGACCATGATGAAATATTTCCCCACTATCACACCCAAGTCCCTCACTGCTAGTTAGCATCCTCTGAAATTTGGGGAAATTCACTTGAGTCCATGTGACCAACTGGGTACGGGGCACCTCTGGGTGGCACCCAGAATTGGGATGTTACACTCCTACTCCCTTAAAACCTCTAAAACTGCCTAGTATATTTTAGGGAGATATATATTAAGGAGATGATGAGTTGAAATCCTAGTATGGGAAAAATCATTTTAAATAATTAAGATATAAAGGGGATATGAGGTATAACATGATACCATAAGGAGGATAATCATAAGCATAGAGACATGGAACAATTGAATGACAACATAAGATCATAGAATCATAATCATGTTGTATCATCATAAATCTTGACATCATAAGATTTATTTAAGGATAAAAACCATAACAACCTAAAATAATTTTAACACTATCATAATCACCATATTCGTAGGATAACCCATTTCATAATATAGTGTTCCTAGGAATACTTTTCGTGCACCATACAAAAGGTTCTTAAGAAAACCACTCATGCTCTATTCATGGTATCTCATGAGAGATTATTGTCAACCAATGAATTAGAGTGCTACAATGTACCCACCTATCACCTAATAATACATACATTCATATGTGTTTAATAAGATAACAATAATCCATTTATAAATTTTAATAATGATATAACCTTGAATAAGGAAGGGGGTTTCAAAATATTCTCTCAAGAAATAATAAAAGGCTATATTATATTTGTTATCATGAAAATAAGTAAATAAATAATTTTGGAAGTTAGCTTCTTTTAAAAAAACTCTTTGATCATGGTGTTCCATTAAATGTAAATTTTATTACCAAAATGGAGTAGCAAGAATAAAAACATACAACCTAGGTGAAAATATTCGAATTGAGAAAAGAATATTAAAAAATATATTGTTTTCTCTAAGAAACCAAAATATTAAGAGAAATGGTTTTCATTAAATAATGTGGGATTTTATAAATTATAAATTATAAGAAAGAAACATTTCTTTGGGGGATACTTACCATGAAATTAGGCATATTATGGCTCCCTTAATCTAGGTTAACATAAAAGAATGAATTGTGAAGGGAACATAAAAATAGAGCTTCGCAAAAAATAAAGGTAAAGTTAAATAGGTATATAAATACATACAACATATATATAGAATATGGATGATATACTTGAGAATAAGATAATGGATAAGGGAGAAAAAGAAAGATAACTTGTAACCAAAAGGTAATAATGGAGGTTTGGAGGCTCCCTTACAACACTTTGAAAAGTGATCAATGATTAAATCCAAAATAATGAATAATTTAATTAACATAATTATATATATACCCAATAAAATTATTAGTCTTTATCTAATTTTTATAATTTCAATTCATTATCATTTTTATTTGTTTTTAATATATTTTTGATTATGCATTCTATGCGGGTTTGTTCAGTTATTTTCTTCATAAAACTTTTCATTTGTTGAATGTGGTAAATTGGGTTTTAAAATAATTTTAGGATATATATAATTGTTGAGGATTATGTCCATAGTTATTACATTATAAAAATACTAATATAGTTTCAAAGGAAATCCAAAACAAATCCAAATTTAAAAATTTTCCCTGATAAGTCCATTTAAGGTGGATAAAGTTACTACATGATTTTTTGATTAGTCACAGATATATAATTCCCAATATTATTCCAAATAATATTAATTTTATGAAAAATAAAATATTAGTTAATTAAATAATATTTTTTTACCTACCATTTAATGTGGTGATGGAAAATTGAAAACATCGTTCATGGAAGTGTTACTCCACGCACACACACATGACGATGTTTTCTGTTATCATAATGATTCTAGAAGAAAAGTATATAAAGGATTTTACAGTGTTATAATATTAAATTTTCAGTGTAAATAATTATTTTATCATAAATTAATGTATGGATAATATTTTTGTGGTGTAGAAGATGAAAATAACCACTGAAGTTGGGTTTAGAGTATTACCTCTCCCTTAGAAGTTCTACCTTGGTTAACTCATTAGGACTCCATAGATTGGACTTTTGGTGACATAAAATATTCAAATAAATGTGTTGGGTGTTTATTAGTGACTATATAATAGTTTTATAGAGACATGCATTTTTAATGGGTGGATAAATATAGAGGAGTTGGTCACCTTCTGTAAATGACAAAAAAGGTACTTTTGTAAAAACCCATTATTTCTCAATAATATCACTACATTATTAAAGGAAATAGGCTCAAAAAATAAACAATAATAGTTTGGGTAAATATATAAGGTAAATAATACCTTCAACATACAATATAAAACATGTTTTTTATATGTTTTAAACCATTGAACTATGTTAAACCACTTGTACCTTAATTTACCCTTATAGCGGAACTCTACATTCACCCATGGAAACAAATTTTAATGAAAAAAATAAAAATAAAAATTATATACTAATTTTAAAATTTATATTTTAAATATATAAATAATTTTATATAATAATATTTTTATGTGTTTGATATATTAATTTTAGTATTATCACACCTATCATCTAAAAAACCATTTGTTTAAAAGTGTATTTTTGAGCATAATGTTTATATATTGAAAAAATTATAATCGTTTTCAATTATAATTATATTAAAAATTTATTCATTTTTTCAATAAGAGATATGTGACATTAAAATAAATATGAATCCAAATGTCTACATTTATGTATTTAATGAATGAAACAAATGAAAAATAGTTTTCATAAAATATTACTTGATTTTATAAAATGATATTCAAGGGTTTTATAAATAAAAGAAATTATTTTAAATGATTTATTTTTTATAAATTTATATATTTTTACAAAAAATATATATCAAAATTTTCTAGGTAATATAAATGAAAATATATTGAAAAAAATCTGTATTTTCACTATATATATACAAATAAATTATTTTAGAGAAATATCAAAAATTAATCCTAAACTAATTTTCACACGATGAATCACAAAATGAACATAAATTTAATATATCAAATTAACATAAGTGATAAATATTTTCTTTATATATAAGTTCTTAAAATGAAATAAAAACATTTTTTTATGAAATTTCATCTGAAAACATGAAATATATCAATATTATAACTACACCATAGTTTTATTTTTATCTAAAAGATAATATTATAAAAATTTTATATTCCAAAATTATGATAATTTAAATTTAGTTTTTATCAGTTATGATAAGTTAAATTTAGTTCTTATCGTCTATATTTCCTAATATGATACACTTGTATATTAATTATATATATATATATATATATATATATATATTCTGGTTCGTTACATTTCTACATTTTCAACATACATGATATACACTTAAATTGATATAGAGTAATAAATATGAGATAAATGATTTGATCAACTAGAACATCTTAATATATATTCATCATAATTCCAATTCTACCTAGGGAGTCCTACTTCTCTACAACTTAAAAGAGAGAGAATTGAAACTATCCCAAGCTTCCAATAATGATCCACATTAACCATCATATACTAATATACTAACTCAATATATGTGTGGTCTTTGAAAATGAAATATTGAGGTCATATACATTACTTGAGGGTCATTTCAAATTAACTGGTTTTAGGAAATTATTTTACAAAATCTATATTTGAAAGGAAATAAGCACTATGAATTCATTTATGTATTCCATAATCATAATATTTCACTTTTTGAGGAAAATGATATCCCTTGGTTTTTATTGTTATATTATATTTGAGAAGGATTTATAATTAAACATGAATTTATTGGGTTTCTACCCTAAATTCATATGATGAATATCCAAAACAATTATATCCCATTATTTTCAGTTGGGGTGTTTATGAATGACTGTGACACATTTAACCATGATATATATGGGAGTCTCTATGAAACTTTTTATCCTTTTATTCTTTTCTAACCAACTTACACCTCTTGATGATCATTTAATTAGTGAATGGATATGGGTTTTTAGAGAATTATCTATTGAACCTGATAATTATCTGGAGTTTGAATTTTACATGCTTCTTTAAACCAAACGTGACATTGTCCTTCCCCTTAGTTCATATAGAAAACCATGCACAAATTTTCATTAATTTGGTTATAGTCAATGGGATGGTAATTATATGGGATTTAATCAACATCTCCAACCAAGGTTATATAAAAATTAATTTATGGGTAACCGAGCTACAAATAAAATAAAATAACAATAGAAAAAACATTAAACACATATATATACTTTTAAAATAAGGAAATAATCAAAAATTAAAATCATATACTTATAATAATTTTTTTAAAAAAATATGAAAATATTTTACATAGAAAAAATTGATGAGCTTTATATTTTCACTAAACATGATTATACAACAAGGTTTCCCAAACCATGAAATAACCATTAAAAACTCACTAGGTGAATAAATTATAGATTCATTGTGGTTAATGTGAGATCTGAAATCAAACTCCAACTATGGAACTATTTCTATTCCATATCATGGTACATGGTTGTTTCAGGGTCTAAATAATGGGCACAGTATATGTAACTTATAATTTCTACCAATAGATTAGAAAACTTCAGAAAATAACTTATAAAACAAAATATAATAAAAATAATCATTTCTTGAAATCCTATGGAAACTTAAGGCACTTTACAGTAAGAGTTGGAAAAATAATTAATCACTACCTACACCTCACACTCTAATGACCTTATCTCATGTATATTTTTACAAACCATAAAACAGAAAGCTAATTTGGACTCTAATAATATTTTTGGAATGAAACAACTGATGATTCCTCATCCTAATAGAATATATAGCTTTTTAAATTGATTTATGTGGATTCCTAATCACCATGATATTGAAAAAATTGTCAACACATTAAGTATTGTCATTTGGGAATAATTTCACCAAAAAATATTCAAATTATACTAATAGGGTTTATCATGTGATCACAATAGTAACGTACCATACATTAGTAAAGCATGAATTGAAATAAGTTGGTCAAAATTGAACATAATACCAAACATGATAATGAATACATAAAAACATTTTACTAAACTATAACATCAAATAAAATAAATTCAAACATTAAAATATTAAATATAATCTTAGAACTATTTATATTAGTGCATAAATAATACAAAAAAATTAATATTGAATTGGAATTCGATGAGGTGATGTACATTTTCAAGGGATGATACATATTCCCCAACATCTAAATTGTTCTCTGCTGCTACCCATCTACATGTGACCAAAATGGAATCTTCACTCATGTAACCTCTTCCTTTTCCAACTAATAATATACCAAGAACCCACTTCTCAGAGTAGATTCTTTCTATATTGTACATAAAAAAAATAAATTCAATATACCCCATGTTTGTTTACATGATATTTGTATAATATATCCTAGTAGGATCCCACTAAGTACTCTATGTGTATCACATAGAAAGTAAGAAAAATATTACCTATTTCAAATGAAAATTTTAACAACAATATTTTAATTTTATGTGAAAAAACAAAAAATGATATGTTATTTTAAACATGATTTTATGGGAAATAAATACTAGTCTAATAAAAGAATATATGTTTTTAAATAAAAGAAAGGATGAATAAAGATTTATAATTTCACTATGATAAAGAAAATTTAGTAACAATGTTGGGAAATCTAGTATTATATTACAAATATATAAAATGGTTTGTATTATCCAATATGAAGAGCCTTACAATTCCCTATAGTGAGGCTTCTTTGGGGTTTTTAAGAGGACATATACATTCCATGCTTTAGTATTTCATATCATGGGCCTGTATTGTAGAAAAAAATGACTTCCACAGGGATGGGAAACTCCTTATCATATCATGTTACATTTCGTGTTTCCCCCAAGGAACCTAATTATTCTGATTAATTTTTTACTATATCAAAATGGGTTTTAACTCACACATAAAACCTAAAAAAAATTTCATTCTAAGAGATCATACATTATTAGAACCATATATTTTTTAAGTAATTTTTTTTTATAAACATGTTTGGTAAAAATTTAAATTAATTAAACATGATACTTTACATAAGCTAAAAAATATATAAAACAGTTGAACTATTCATACAAATCAATATTAATTAATCAAAAACGTATTAAATTATGTATAATTTAAATGAAACCTAACAGAGGAATTTAAAAAATCACCATAAAAATATATTATAGTTTAATGAAAATTATATACTCTCCTTGAAATACCTTTCCTATATCAGTTTTGAAATTAGATTAAATCACAAAGACAAATTAAATACTAACTCATTGGAATAAAAAAACCAACCATTTTATATTATACAAATTTTGATGTGATAAAAAACACATAGATCACTAAATATATGGGGGAATAAAAATTCACTTACATTTACTCACTAATTATATTTATGGATGATATGATTCTCCACAAAAGGGAGTTTAAAAATACCTTGAAGACTAAATAAAGAATTATTAATGAAAATGACCTAATAAAAGTAGACCAACATGTAACCCATACTACACCATTTAAATTGGGGGATATGAAAACCATGGGGAGGTAAATAAGAATATGAAGTATGTTATTGATAAATGCATACTTAAATGGAGATATGATATTTTATAGTGAAATCCCAATATTCATGGTTACAGTGGAAGAGAGTGCATAAAGATTCTATTTTCGAGGCCTTCTAGAATGAATTGGGAAAATTATAAGGACAACATAAAAATATAATTTTTTAAAATACCTAAAATATAAAATTTCAATCTATTTGAGTTGATTTGTTCTATGATTAGTCAAACTATACACCAACCGTACTTCTAGTTTTGGAACAAAAAATTCCGAATTTAATCAATTTTCTCCATGGTTTGTCCAAAATTGTATTAATCATTTTATCTCTCATATAAACCATTGTATATTCCACATGGTTTACATGAATCGTTAAATAACTGTATTCCCTATCAAAAAACCTTGGGAAATACATTAAAATTATAAATTATGGACCAGAAAATCAAAATAATGGTTCAAAACAATAAGTAATAAGCCATTTATAAAAAATTGAGAGAAAGGAAAGAACTTAAGGATTGTATGGTTTTATGTTCTTAATGGGTATTTTTAATTAAGATTGATAAAATTTATATTATTATTCATAATAATTCCAATCATATTTTTAATGGGTATAAACTAGAAGAAACTATAGAATATGATGAATCCATTTCTTTTGTTAATACAAATGAATATATTTTAATATTATATGAGTTTTTAATACTTTTATATTTCATAACATTTCAAATGTATTTGAAAATCATGATTAAATGGTTTTATCCTGAAGATTTTTTTTTCAAAACACTAACCAACATTGAAAACCAATATCTTTTAGACCATGTGTTTAATATAACTAGGCTTTTAAAAGACTTAATCGATATCAAATGACCTAGTATGAGAATATTTCCAAGTCTAATTAATAAAATGTTTTTATAAGAGGAACTATATATTAATTTTATTTTTAATAGTACTAAAAATTTTAAAATAATTTTTCAGATATATGTAGGTCATATAATATTTAAATCGTCTAAAAAATATAATTTTTTTTTGAATTTATATAAACAGTGAAGAAGAAGTTAGAAATATTGGTTAATTACATTTCATTAATAGTTTCAATATTGTAAAATATTAAAAATATTACATTTTTACATAATAAAATGATACCATTGAACTATATAAATGTTTTTTTCTTACAATAACTCAGGTATGAGTACTCTTGTTAGTATCTCTTGCATATTTGATCATGATTACCTTAGGAAATTAGTTTTTCCAAAACATTTAATATGGATGATTGTCCCTTTACAGTATATAATGGAACTATTAAAAAAATGTTTTCCAAATTTCATTGGGTCTTATTCCATGAAAATATAAAATCAAATAATTTAAATAAAATAAAAAACATCTCCTTGGATTTAAAAATAACATCAATTATTGGATTTTATATCATTTTAAGGAAAATTTATCCTTAAATTATATTGTGATACTAAAATCAAATGATACAGAATAGATATGAAATGAATTTCATTAAATTTTCCTTTTCATTGATAATAACTCATGTCATTACCTAATAAGAAGTAATAGTTTGTATCACTTTCCACTACTAAATCAAATCATATTAGTTCTGGAATTTCATTTTCATATTTATTATTCATGAAACATAGTTTAACAGATTTTGGATTCAAGTAAACTCAAATGAGGATTAATTAATGAAATAAAATATTCATTTAACAACCTAAAGATCTATTAAATAAATCTTGATATAAAGGAATCTATATTTAGAATCAGAATATTCTAGACCACAAAATGGAAATATCCCATTAGAGTTCACAAGAATTGATGATTATATTAATATATTTTTTATAAAATTATTAAATTTATAGTGGTTAGAATTTATTAAATGAATGATTAAATTGATCTAATTTAGATGATTATATTCTATACTATTGTATAATGTAGAAAAGTATAACTCCTTGAAAAGTAGGGAAATATATATATATATATATATATATATATATATTTGTGTAGATCCCCTTAAAATAACTTCATTTAAATTATTTCTTATAAGTAAAATTCCATGATGCATATAATGGAAAACTTATACACCATTAACAATGACAATCTAATTTAAATTTAATTTTTTTACCATTAATGTTAAACTTAGTACGTAGAAATTATTTATTTATTTATATTTAAATATTATTTGATACATTGATTTTTATACGAGTCCAGTAATCATATCTACATAAAATAGCCACATTCTTCTTTGAGATATTAATAATCAAACCATAAAGACTGAATGTTTTTTAATTCAATAAGAATGAATTTATAAATTATGTAAAAAATTGGTAAATGAGATTTCACATGGGGAACCCATATTTTATTAGATATACAGTGCAAGTGGATCAATCACTTTTCATCATATTTATTGTCTGTATCCTTTCTCTCCTACAGTGTCTCCTACTATTTATATCCATTTTTTGTTTCTTCCTTTTACAATTTTCATTTCTATTTATCTTCCAAAATTTCTACATAATATTATCAGAATGGTGATTGAAGGAATTAAGTCATATATTGGTACATAAGTGAAAAATACTAATATGATTCCATGTATTTATTACACAAGACATTTATAGAACCTCAGAAATTGGACAATCAATCTCTACCAAAAGAAAATTATTTTTCCTATTATCATTAAATAATCTATGAATTATTCGCAACTATATAACATATGATTATAATGGAAATTTATTACACTATCATTATAATAATAGGTAATGTTTCTTTATATCTTAACATAAATGATCAAATAATCTATTCATATCTTTTTTTGGTGACTGTATTCTCATATATTTGAAAATAAATGGAAAATACAACTCATTCATTTATAAAAAATCATTGATTCCATGTTCAGTCATAGTATATGACGGTTAAAAGATAAAAAACCCTAAAAAATCACTTTGTATTAATTATAATTGGGTGATGACATTATCATTTCCATTCTATGGAGACATTTCCACCATCAAGGTACATTGTACCACCCTATATCTGGAAAAGTTGAGATAATTTATAAGGTATTTTAATTTTTGATTTAGTATAAGGTATATTTCAAGAACCATCTTTTTTAATGATATTTTGATATTTTAGACTTTTTTAAGTACAACATGGGTAGGAAAGATCCATTGTATAAGCTATGTTGGGTCTGGAGCAGGCCTTTTTGAAATGGGGAGACAAATATACTCATGCTAGGAATGGTCATGAGTGTTAAGCACATGACATCTACCTATGTGAAAAAACAAATATGGACTCACCATGTCATGGTGAAAGGTATGATATGTCTAGAATGATCACGATTTTCCTCCAATTACATGTTGAGTCTCTGTGGTTTACCTTCTAGGTAAGGATTGTTCAAAACCACCATGATTATGGTGGACATCACCACATTGTTGTGATGGATGTTTGAATTATTGAAATTTCTAAATAATCTACATGGTATTTTATAAAATTTATTCCTTTTTGATGAAGGCACATAAAATCATTAAAAGGGGTTTTAGTGCATCCTTTAATCGATTTATCAAAGAAAACCCGTTATCATTCCTCTTTAACCAGATATTATGGATCTATATGATATAAGGGTGAGATCTGGATGACCCTACCTCATTTGAACAGCTTCCTTAGATGTACTCTCTTCTCCATACTGGTGTTTTTTTGGTATAGTCTCATTCTATATCTTAAAGGGTTTTTATATAATATTATTTTTTTCATCATCCCTTGATTCCACCATGTTCTTCATGTTTCATTCTAACCAAAGTCTATGGAAGTCTAGGGTTCATTAAATCTTATTTAGCTAATGTGGGAATTTTATTTTAGGGTGTATTATTTCCTTGTTGGATCTTCTTTATAAAGACCCATTCTTGACATACATTAACATTACATAGTATTTTCAGAATACATAAAACATTATACAAATAGATGCAAGAATACCATAATAGTATATTGCCTTTGGATACAAGGAAACATAAAAACTAGTAAATAAGTGAGTCACATTATCTCCCACTAGGTTCTTCATGACTATCACCCTTTTTAGTCACATCAAACATAAGAACTATATTAATAAACTAGGGGAAATGAAACATCAAAGGGGTGATCTCAGATGCTCATTAAGGGTAAACAAGGGATACATGTAAGCATAATCATGAGAATAAGGGTATTAGAACATGATCAAGAAAATAGTAGACCATACCCTTCATAAGACATGAATAATAAGGAAATAAATAAAAAAACCGATGAAAGTATAACAAAGGAATAAAACATGGAATTTTTCCAAACACATAAGAATGTATAATTATTTACATAGTATCCAAGGCATATCTTCCAAGACTATCTTGGTATTATTAGTTCACTCCCCATACCATCATGGTAGTCATGGTTCACTCCCATGGCCATATTAGTACCATGAGTTCACTCCTCATACCATCTTGGTAGTAATGGTTTACTCCCATGTCCATGTTATTAGTCAAGGTTCATTCCCAAGATCATATTACTCTATCTCATGAGATATTAATCTTTACCCAATCCATTAGAGGGAGATATTGGTCACACCCATCTCATAGTGAAATCATACATACATGTTCTAAAAAATCATAAAACATCATTTGATAACCCATGAAATGAAATGGGTATTATAAATATGTAATAATATCATAACCTGGGGAAATATATATGTTTCAAAATCATTTTATCATAAACATAACATATGAAAAGAATCAGGTTTCAAAAGCATATATCCCACGAAAGAGAACGGGTTTCATCAACATCATACCCTAAAAAACTAATCAATTAAGAGATATAATATGAATGGAAACATTGAATAATTTCCCCAAAAAGTCTTGAGTAATAAAAAAATATGTTTTCTTAAATGGTAAATAATTTTAGAAGATCTTTTAAAAACATATCTTGAGGAAAATATCTGTTCTTCATTGAAAATAGTTTTAAAACACATAACCATTTCGAAAAACTATTTATTTTAAAATATACATGAAAAATTATAAATGAATAATTAAAAACCAAAAAATGAGTTTTAAATAATTTTTCCCTGAAAATGGGATTCAAATATCATTGGAAAACATTTTGGATATTTTTTTGAAAAAAATGGTTTTTGAATAAAATAGATTTTTGACTAGAGAGAGATGGTCAGATTTTACTTTAAGCCATTATCTTAAGTACCAATGAGTGATGAAATAGAAATAATACATGAGGATATCAAAAAAATAGAGTATAATGAAACATATTATTTATCTTTATATATGGATAATAATATTTCAATAAAATAAGTGTAAAAATAAACAATCTTGCAAAAATAATGAGATGGTCTCAATAAACTTCTATAACTTGGTTACTTGGGATCATACTATCCATATAAGAAAAAAAAATATATGAAGATTAATATATCATGAATTTAATATAATTCATTATATAACAAGTAAAATGAAAGTATATACACCTCTAAATAGAATTTAGGTGCATAACAAAACATGAGACTCAATAAAGGAAAATTGAGACAAAACAATTTTACCTATTTGGTAACTTTGGAAACTTAAACCACATGAATGAAATATTATAAAATGGATATGTGAATACCCATAAATTTATGTATAAGATACATAAAATACAATCACATGAAGTATATACACCACACAAAAGTAAAGAGTGGCGAACATAGCATGTGTCATGACCCGTCCCCTAGGGCCCGTGCCGTGACTACCCCAAGCCCACCTTCTATAGGCCAGGGGATAACGACTATCACCGAAAAGCGTATTACTTATAATTGGGAAGGCATTGCATGTATAACATGTAAACACATGAAACTAAGAACACAATAAGATACAAACACAAGTCAACTATATAGCAAAAAAAGATCTGAAAGTAAAAAATGGTATGGAATAGAAGACCAACAGTAATAGTAAAAGTACAACTGAAATACAATACAACTGAAGAAAAAGAAAGGCAGTTATTGGGTCATCCTCTGAGGTTCCTACCTGAAGGGTAGGTACAGATCATCTCCTCAACACTCTATATCCGCCCGTCTCCTATGCCTACCGTCACACCGTATGGTCCACCTCCAGGCCCCGTCTAGGCCTGGTACCCTTAGCCTCGATAAATGCTATCTGTCATCTGCACCAAAAACAACAAGGTACAGGCATAGCCCGAGTAGGGGTGAGTATAAAGATCCTCAATAGGGACCCCGAGACCCTCAAGGTCTCACAAAATCCACCAAGGATAAAACACAAGGAATGAAATAAATTTAAAAACATACTTAGGTATATGCCCATACATATACCTAAGTTATCATGTATACCCATCTCAATCATGAGGGAAACAAAGAGTCCAACTCAAATCCCAAATCTCAACTGTTCCACAAAGGAAAGAATACCACAAAGGTAAGTACCATTAAGGTATTCCACATAGAAGAATACCACCAAGGTATTACCATGAAAGAAAGTACCACAAGGTACAGAATTATCCCACACCAGGTATTTCTTATGTACAATAGTAGAGATGATTAGATGTAACTACTGAATCATATTACTCTTCTAGGAGGCAGACCCAAGAAGGATCCCTACTAATCATCAGACCCACGGAGGATCGTAGTACATCATTAGAACCAGACAAGATCTTAGTACCTCATCAGTACATCATCAATCCCACATAGGATCCTAGTACATCACCAGTATGTCATCAGACCCACATAGGATCTCTAAGTGATGACCCACACATGATCGCTTGGTGATGACCCACACAGGATCACTCGGTGCTCACCCATACAGGATCGGTCGGTGCTGACCCACATAGGAGTACTAGGTGTTGAACCACAAAAGATCGCTCAATGGTGACCCACATAGGATCGTTCGGTTCTGACCCACACAAGATCACCCAATGTTGACCCACACAGGATTGCTCGGTGTTGACCCACACAGTATCACTCGATGCTGACCCACACAGGATCGCTACTCATTCATCACGTCACAACCAGCTACTGGGTTCCAGCACTAAGCTTTCTCGTCTCCTTGAGGGTCCTCTCCTCAAGCACTGGTCGATACTCCAACTATCACGAAGTCCCATGAAGAAGTATCCCAAATTACCTCCACATCATAGGGGTCTTAATACAACAGACGATGCATCAATCAGACACCCAATGTGTATGTTATTGTCCTTTTATTCCCGAGGGCCCGGTTGGATTCGTGCTCAATCCAACTCAACTCTATCCGAACTTTATCCAAATCTAAAATGGGGTATACCAAAGGGAACGTATCGCTCCATGGTTTAAAATGCCATTGAAGGTATGTCAAATGGACACCGGGTGCTAAAGTTATGGCCGATAGAGTGAAAAGCTCATAGCTGGTCTGGGTCTGGTCTGTCCGGTTGGACCGACTTGACCTAGGCCGATCGACCCAGTTTGAGTCGACCCGGCCCACATTGGGCGGTGAAGGGGTCGCGGAGCGACGCGAGACTGTGAGGGAGGTGCGGAGGCTATAAGGGTGAGGTGAAGGTCGTGAGGGCCGCAGAGTTACACGGGGCTACGAAGGCCATGTGGGTTGCGGATGGCCGTGATCCAGTGAGACCGGGGGGGGGGGCATGGAAGGCCGCTGGGTGACAAGGCCACGTGGGCCGCGAGGTGGCGAGGCAGTGGGGCAAGAAGGCCGCCAGGGCCATTAAGGGCTGCGGGGCGGCAAGGTCACGAGGCAGAAAAGGCCGTTGGGGTTGTGGAGTGCCACAGGGTGACGAAGCCGCAGGGGACGTGGAGGGTCCTGCGGGAGCGAGGCCATAGGGTGGAGAAGGCTACAGGGGCTACGGAGGGCTGCAGGGTGGCGAGGCCATAGGGGCCATGGAGGGCTGCGGGGCGGCGGAGGCCGTGGGGGATGCGGAGGTCCGCGGGTTGCCACAGAGGGATACGTGGTGGAGAGGCCACGAGGGCCATGAGGCGGTGAGGCCACATTGAAATGGTCCATTGTGGCAGGCGAGGCGGCATAGATGCGCGCCGTGCATTCGTCGGTAGCTGTCTTGACCGTCTGCCCTCTGTTTGTCGCCTTTGTCGCGGTCGACCATGGTTCCGACTGCGGTTCTCTTGTTCCACCGGTGCCAAACACAAGCATCGGTCACCGTCACCATCGTGAATAACACAAAAAGTAACCATAAGGTTTGCGGATGGGTTGGGCCATGTTTGTTTGGCCCGTACCCTTCACATTTGGGAGGTAGCATGCGGCTCAATGGGAATGATTCAATGTGTGAGGAAGATTAACATTGATCAATTTTAAACACACCACTACCTCGTTTGTTTGTTGACGTCGATGAGAAGGGAATGGGCGGTCATTGATTTAAGATGTGCCACGTTGGAGGATGCCCCGTGGAAGAAGTCAAAGTCGTGCGTCGACATTCTTCGTTGGAGGAGAGTTATTCATTGGATAAGAAGAATTCCTCTAAGGTTCTCTCCCAATTTCTTTTGGCCAACACTTCCCCCCAATTACACAAAAAATAAAAGGTATCCAATATGATATTTTTCCCCAATTTAATTGTTGGCCCAAATTAAATTGGAATCATAATTACATTGAAGATGGAATAATAAATTTGGGGGAAACCTAAAGGTCAACTCCCTCATTAAAGAGGGAGTTCAAGAGGTTTCTCACATTAGGAGGGTTTGGGTGGTCCCCACCCTTAAATCCAAAAGGGGTGTTTTAGGGTCGGTGGTCCCCACCTCCATAACCTCATATGGGAGGTTTAGTTCTAGTCGTACTCACCTCTTAACACCCACATGGGAGTTTCAAATTATAATAAAATGTAACACAATTTTATTTTATTTTATTCTCTCACGAATAAGTGAAAAAATAAATTCCACCCTCGACCTACTACAGTCGTGGTGAAGGTCTACTTACGTGACTACCGACACTGTGAGTTAACTGGTTCCATCAGATTTCAATTCCGAGCATTGGTTCAAAAGTTAGAAAAAACCACTCGCACATTTACTGAACGTACTCAAAAAAGAGTTCAGAAATTAATTTCGGGCACTCTGGGCCTCAGAATCACGTGCCATCAATTTTCACAGACTTGTAAAATTTCCATTTAATTAAAAAAAAATTACATGGAATTTACTAGTCTCTACATTCTCCCCACTTTGGGGCTTTACATCCCCGTAAGCCACATCACAAAATTAGGAAAACAAGTGGGGGTACTGAGCACGTATCTGAGCCTCCTACTCCCATGTGCTCTCCTGAAGGTTCCCGAGCTCCCAACGAATGCGCACCAGATATTTGGACTACCCATGAAGGAACCGCTTCTGTCGATCCTCAATCTCAACTGGAACCTCCATAAAAGTCACCCCATCGTTGACATCCAGATCACTGTGGTCGATGACGTGGGAAAGTTCATGCACGTATTTCCTCAACTGGGATACATGGAATATTTCATGCACCTGGTGCAACTGAGGTTTAAGAGATAAGTGGTAGGCTGCCTCACCAAATTTGCTGAGGACCTAAAAGGGTCCAATGAACCTCAGAGATAACTTTCTGCCTCAGCCAAATCTCCACAAAAGTCATCGGGGTGAGACCTGTAGAAAGATGTGGTCACCATCCTCGAACTCTAGAGGTCTCTGTATCCTATTGTCATAAGAAATATGCCTGATTTGTGTAGTCTTCATCCGCTCCTGGATAACCTGCACTTTCTCTATGGTAGCACGTACCCACTCTGGTCCCACTAGTGCTAACTCCCCTGGGTCAGTCCAGCACAAAGGTCATCTGCAAGGTTTCCCGTACAACGCCTCAAAAAGTGCCATCCAAATGAAGGAGTGATAGCTATTGTTGTATGAAAAATCCACCAAAGGCAATTGATCCTCCCAGCTATGATCGTAGTTGAGGACGCAAGCATGCAGTATGTCCTCAAGGGTCTGAATGGTCCGCTCAGTCTGGCCATCCCTCGACAGATGAAAGGTAGTGCTCAAAGGAAGCTGCTTCCTAAAAGCCTCCTGCAACCCTTTCGATAACTGGGAAGTAAAACGTGCATCAAAATCAGAGACAATCGTCGACGGTACTCCATGAATCCGAACAATCTCTTGCACATAGAGGCATCCCAATATCTCTACTGAACCCTGCTCTCTGATCGGTAGGAAGTGGGATGACTTGGTGAGTCAGTCGATGATAACCCAAATTGAGTCATGAACCCTGGATATATGTTGAATTCCTATCATGAAGTCCATGGATATCCCATCCCACTTCAACTCTGGGACCTCTAAAGGATGAACCAAGCTTGCTGGTACCTGATGCTCCGTGTTCACTTGCTGACCAGTAAGGCGCCAAGAGACAAACTCTGCTACTGCTTTCTTCATTCCTGGCCACCATTGCTATCATATGAGATCCTGGTACATCTTTTCCACTCTTGGATATACCTCTATAGTGGATGTGTGGAACTCTCTTATCACTTCCTCCCGAAGCAACACTGGTACCATGGTACGTCCTCTAAAAATAATGACGTGATCCCCACCTTTAGAAAATCCATCATGTTCTTGCCATGTGGATATATGAGCATGTTGAGCCTCATAGTCAGCATCTCCACGTTGCGCCTCCCTGAATTGCAGAAGAATTGTGGGAGTGACTATAAGAGACTGAAGAAAAAAGGCTTCATCATGATCCACAAAGGATATCTGCAAAGCGACCAACTTTTTTGTTGTCTCACCTTGAAGTTGTACACCAAATATCTGGCTGAGTGCATCTTCTACAATTCTCCCCTTTCTAGTATTATAGAATATCTTGATGTCATAGTCCTGGTGGAACTTAATCCAACATCCTTATCTCAGGTTCAAGTCCTTCTGAGAGAAGATATACCTAATACTCTTCTGATCAGAGTACAATGTAAAATGATTTCCCATCAAGTAATGTCACCACATCTTCAAGGCGAAGACCACTGCTTCTAACTTCATTTCATGGGGAGCGTAGTTTTTCTCATGTTTCCTTAGCTGTCGAGAACAAAATGAGATCACTGCTTGCTTCTTCATGAGGACACATCTGAGTCTGGTCCCTGATGCGTCGAAGTAGACTACATACCCTATGACATCCTCTGGAAGCTTTAAGATGAGGGAACTAGTTATCCTTTGCCTCAGCTCCTAAAAACTCTTATGGAATCTCTCCAACCAGAAAAAGTTTTTCCCCTCTTCATCAAAGCTGATAGAGGTGCTGAAAATCTGGAGAAATCTATGACAAATCTCTAGTAGTATCTGGACAACCCTAGGAAACTCTATATCTTTGTCACACTCATTGGTGGATCCCAAGAAATTACAACCTCAATCTTCGCTGGATCCACTGCAACTCCTACCACTAAGATGATGTGTCCCAGAAAGTGAACCTCTCTGATCCAAAACTGGAACTTTGAGAGCTTACCATAAAGCTGATCCTCTCAGAGTGTGTCCAGTACTACCTGAAAAATGATAGGCATGCCCCTCCTCAGTATCCCTATAGGTCAGAATGTATTCGATGAGGATTACTACAAAGCGATCAAGGTATGGTTGAAAGATCATGTTCATGAGTCCCATGAACATTAATAGATCATTGGTTAAACCTAATGACATAACCAAGCACTTGTAATGGCTATATTGACATCTGAAAGCCGTCTTCTTCACATCATCATCTCGTACTCTGAGCTGGTGATAGCCTGATATGAGGTCTATCTTTGAGAACCACCATGCTCCTTTCATGTGATCAAAGAGGGTTTCAATCCTTGAAAGCGGGTACTTGTTCTTCACAGTCATCTGGTTCAGAAACCGATTGTCAACACAAAGTCTCAAGCTTCTATCCACCCTCTCCGAGAACAAAATTGGGGCTGACCAAGGAGAAACATTAGGCCGAATGAAACCTTTCCCCTATAAGTCCTCCAGTTGTAACCACAGCTTATAAATCTCTATAGGAGCCGTCCGACACGGTGGTGTAGATATCGGTGCCATCCTGGGGTACAAGTCAAAGTAAAAGTCCACCACTCTGTAAAGAGGTAGAACTAGAACATCATCAAGGAAGACATCCGCGTTCTGGTCCACCAGTACCGGATAACTCAGACTCTCCACATAAAATGATTTGAGGGTAAGGATATCCAACTAATGAGTGATCAACTGCACTCTCCTCCAGGTAATTCCATCCTATGATGAAAAGGATCCCTTCTCGTTGGTGAAGGTAAACCTGGTCCAATCCGTGCGGACACACCACACTTTGTGCCTAATACAGTCAATCTGAGCATGGAATTTAGATAACCATCCCATACCCAATATGATGTGGTAAGGACTCGATGCCGTTACTAGGAGATCCCAGCTGAAGCTATCGCCTCCTAGCGCAAGCTCGTACTGCCGACACTAGTGTGTAATTGTTGAATCTTCTCCCATAGGAGTCTCTACCCATAAATATCAAGCTTAAGGCTCTGTCGGAATCTCTGAGCTCCGAATGAGGGCAGTGGAAATAAAAAATGACTGGTACCTGTGTCTATAAGTATTGCAGCTAAGGTGGAGTAGACAAAGATTTTACCTTGTATCATCTCCAGAGTGCCATGGTCATAGGCCTCAGCTGCCTGGAGTTGAGCTCGCCCCTGCCCACCTGATTTCTGTGGTCGGGGTAGACCACCTGGTGGTGGTTGCGGTAGCATCTCGAATCATCTCCCAAAGCCAGCTGCACGACCAGCTCCTCTGCCACATCTGCCTACTCCCTGTGTACCTCCTCGATTGAACCTCTGTCTCTACCTGGGCAGTACTTCGACCATCTGCAGATCATCCATACGGCAGGTTAGATATTCATGAGACATGTGACCCTACTCGCCGCATCCATAACACTTCCCGCTCCTAACATGATTGGCTCTGCCTCTGGTTCCCCACACAACCGACCCTAAATCCCACGATTGTCCGCCTATAGTTCTGGTCCTTTTGGACCTCTGTGACATCTATCTTCTACAAGCTACTAAAGACTCCACTACATGACATCCGGTGGTAGGTATCACTACTAGTGACTGCTAAACAAGGAAATTATCAACTAAGAGGGCTCTCCCTAACACCCCCATCTGCCTCGGAATTCTAAGAGGAATTGTTGAAGCCCTGATCTCTCGCCTGAGTCTATGCTCAAAGGTCCGAGCCCTGAAGAATGGGTCCCACACCATATCATTGGAGTAGAATGAGAGGTCATTGACCCTCGCTGAGTACTGATCCATATTCATTCTTCCCTGCTCCAGATGAAGAAGCTCTTGTATGCGCACTGTGCAAAGAGTTGCTGGAACAAACTCTGCCCGAAACAGGCTCTCAAATTCTGCCCAGAGAAGCATCACCACGTTGTGATCCTGGAGCATCAAGATCCACCATATGATGATAGTTGACTGTGGATTACTGGCAGCAAGGATCAACATGAGATCATCTAGTGTCCCTACTAGTCGAAAGACTCTCACCATAGCCTCCAGCCAATCCTCACCTGCCAGTGGGTCTATCTCTCCCCTAAAATTGGGTGACCTCTGGCGCTGTAACTCATGCAATGCGCTCATGTGCCATGCACCCTTTGCTGCTAGGGCTGGTGGAATCAGTGGCCCAATGGGTAATGGTACTGCTGGTGCCTCTTCTGGAAGAAGGCTATGCAACTAGGCCTTGTCACTCAGTGGGATATCTATGCGTACTATATCCGGAACCCTTGTAGGATGTCTATGTGGAGGAATCCTGAAAAGAAACAGGTACGTCACAGTCAATAAGTTATACCTAATGATCTGAATCAAAGGGATCACAAAGAAAACTCTTGAAAACACACAATCAATTAGTGTTTTCGTGCACTGAGTCAGAAATCAGAAGTCAGGGTCCTGGTGTATGGATACGTCGACCACCACACCAACACTGGATTCCCTAAACTGATAACCACACTCACTACACTTAACACTATTTCTATAAAAAATAAAGACTAGAGTCTTATGTTTTATGGTAGAACCGTCTCCTCTGATACAAATTTGTCATGACCCGTCCCCCGGGGCCTGTATCGTGACTACCCCAAGCCTGCCTTCTACAGGCCAGGGGCTAAAGACTAGCACATAAAGGTGTATTCCCTATAATCGATAAGGAATTCACTTTATAACCTGTAAAAACACATAACCAATCAAAAAACAGGATACGAGCACAAGGAAACTATATATCAAAAAGAGTGTTGAATGTATAAAAAATGATGGAATACAAGACCAACAGTAATAGTAAAAGTACAAATGAAGAAAAAGAAAGGTATCTACTGGGTTTTCCTCCAAGGTTCATACCTGAAGGGTAGGTACAGATTGCCTCCTCAGCACTCCACATCCGCACGTCTCCTCTACATACTGTCACGCTGTATGGTCCACCTCTGGGCCTCGTCTAGCCCTCATACCCTCATCCTCGATCAGTGCTGTCCATCGTCTGCACCATACACAACAAGGTGTAGGCAGAGCCCCAATTTAATTGTTGGCACAAATTAAATTGGAATCATAATTACATTGAGGTTGGCATAATAAATTTTTGGGAAACCTAAAGGTCCCCTCCCTTATTAAAGAGGGATTTCAAGAGGTTTCTCACATTAGGAGGGTTCGGGTGGTCCCCACCCTTAAATTCAAAATGGGGGTTTTAGGTTCGGTGGTCTCCACCTATATAAACTCACATGGGATGTTTAGTTCTAGTGGTACCCACCTCTTAACACCCACATGGGAGTTTCAAAAGAAAATAAAATGTAACACAATTTTATTTTATTTTATTCTTTAAAAAATAAGTGAAAAACTAACTTCCACCCTCGAACTACTATAATTAGGTTGAAGGTATCCTTAAGCTACTACTATTGCATCAAGTTCAATGGTTCCCTTAGATTTCAATTTCGAGTTCCAGTTCAAAAGTTAGAAAAACCCACTCGCACGTTTTTTGAACGTACCTGAAAAAAAGTTCAGAAATTTATTCTAAGCACTCTGGGCCTCAGAATCATGGGCTGTCAATTTTAACAGACTCATAAAATTCCCATTTAATTAAAAAAAATTCATAAAATTTCTGGGTCTTTACAGCATGTATCACATGGAAATAAAATGTGATATGGAATCCCCTTACATTGTGTCTTGACGTTTGTCATACTCATTAAAACCACCTGTATAATAAATATAAATTTATTATAAATATTTTAAATAACCATATTTTTATATCTAATATCATATATGGTTTTATTATTACTTTATATTACCCACTTGTCATCTATTCTATGTCAAGGTTTCACTTCAGGTAATATTTCCTTTGTTCTTCATATGTGTCTTAATTTGTTATATTTTTTGTCCTTATACTTATACCATGATTATAGATTGTAAAAATTGATATAAATATCATATATATAAATTATATTTGAATTATAATGATTCTTATAATATACGAGTATGAAATGGAGTACACCGTTCATGGAGATGGTAAGCTGTACGTACTCATGAATACTGTTTTCATTTTTATTATCGTAATGAAAGAAAATAGGTAATTAATATATATATATATATATGAATATATATCTATATATATGTTAATATTTATATAATTATTTTTTTAGAATTATTATATCATATATATCTTATAATTTCACTAATCCTATCCTAAATACATTCCATGTAGTGTGTGAATGAATCACATTGCTTTGAGGGAGAGGTAGTCCACACTCCCTCAAGTGAACTTATCATATTAACACCAAATGTATGGTAAAAAGATATGTGTTGTAAAAAAAATAATATTAAAAACATAAAAAATAAAAAATATAAAAAATATAAATAGATTGTCTATCATAATTTCCACCATGAGAGGGGGTATGGAAAATTGAAAAATCATCATTTAGTGAGGCGGTAGTTTTCTGTACACATAAACAATATGTTCATAACCCATTATATGGAGGCGTGTGTAAGTGTAGGTAAAACCATTAGAACAAAAAAAATCCTAGTATAACAAGGATATTGTTTTTTATAAAATCATGGAAAAAATAAAGTGGAGGGGGTGGTGAAAGAAAATAAAAGAAAGACTTGAGAGAAGACGTTACCTCTTAATTAGGTAACTCCTTTTAGATTACGCCAAAAGGATTCATTGGATTTCTTAATGCCCAAGGGGAGGATTATATAAGTAACGTAAGTAAGTTTTCAGATCATTTTATCAGATTTATTTTGATTCAAGGGGATTGAGATGTGTGAGGAATTGGTGGGAAAGGATAACTTTTTATATTAGAGGAGGAGTGGTGCTCTTGTAAATTTTTGAAGAGAGAATTCCACACCAAATTTTCATGTTGAATATTGATCAAATAATGGTCCAAAGTAAGGAAACATTATTATAGGGAAGAAATATGGCCATCCAATTTGTATTGGAATATTTTATAGGTCATTTGAGATCATAAATTTATGGTTTAGTCTTTAGTTAATCTTAATTTTACCTTAATCAATGTATTTAATTTTTATTACATTCACTAATATTTTTGGTCAAAAACTAAGTTTACCATATTAGAAATTAGAAATTATTTTTATTTAAAATATTGAATCCATTTTTCCAAATTCGAAACACAATAGTGGAATACATTAATTTAAAATTAATCCCATAATCAGTTCAACAATAAAGGGTTTTAATGTAAAAATGATCAAAAGTTTTCTAGGTTTTATATATCCAATTTCAATTTGAAATTGTATACAATTACCCAAATTATATTAAATGATAAAAATATTATCTAATTTAAATTTAAAAACTTTTTAAAATATAGTTTTAACATATAAATAAATTTGATGAAAAAACAGTTTTGAATTAAAATTTGTTATTTTTCACTATTCATCAAAATGAAGTTTCTCAGAAAAATCACAAAAATTAACCCTAAGATAATTTCGATATTATAAAATTGAAAATAAAGTTTATTTTGTCAAATTAAATTTCTAAATGTGTCTAAAAATATTTTTTTATTTTTTCACACAAGGACATTAAAATTAGTTTATTCAAGAAAATAATAATTTCAAACATATAAGGACACCAAAAATTATATCGTTCATAATCAATATGATTTATTTATATTAAGAAATTAAAAAAATTTGAAAAGTAATTATTACTTTTCATATTACTAAATTTAATGGATAATTTTTAATTATCTCATTAAATAATTATAACAACAAAATGATGTTTCGTTGAAACATCATTGTTGCATGTAACGTACACCAAGTCAGTGTTGCATGTAATGTACGCCAAGTCGATGTTTCATTTAATTTACACTGAGTCGATGTTCCATGTAACATACACCAAGTTGGTTTTTCATGTAACATATACTAAGTTAGTTCCATGTGAAAGAAATGTTTGACTTAGTGCATTTCAATACATAAATATAAAATTAATTTATTTGAAAAAAGGTCCATAAAAACATGGGGTGTTACATTCTTCACATTGAATTATAGATCCCATTAAGTGGATAGAATTTGAAAGTGTTTTTGTTAGATGGTCCAAAGTATTTTTACTTGTTTTATGCATTTTATTTATTCATTTAATATGACATGTGATATATGAAATCACTATTATATGTGATTGAACATTGGATTAATATATAATTTTTATAATAATGATTTCTCTTCACTTATAATTAATTCTCACACATGGAATGCATAATGTATCACGAGACACAATGGCCCCTTATACACTTGAAATCTCAACGACTAAAGCCCAAACTAATAATTATAATTGTTTACCTCGTGTTATGTGAAACCATGAGGGGTTCCAAATAATGAATTAAATGATCATAGAATACCCAATATATGACCATGGACCCCTTGAGTAAGACAAGTTATGAATTGGGATAATTGGCCCTATTATTCCTATATAATTTTGAGGTTCCTTAATGAATTTGGTCTATGTAAAAAGTGACTAAAATAATTGAAATAGAGAACCTGAATATATTCCTTTGGTTTCTTAAATTTTACCTAAGTAAAGGAATTGTCCAATAAAAAACATTTGTTACTTATTAATCAATTTACCATGTATAGTTAGAACACACCCTATGATTCGATGCACATGATAAGTGAAGAAATATTGATTAATAAATTTGGTTAAATGTTTTAATGATGAAATATAATTATTAAATGGTTTATTCATATAATATATTAATTTAATGGATTATTGATGTGATATACTGATCAATTGATTATTATTAATATTATTATATACTCTTAGGGTATATTCTTGTGATTCCAAGGATCTAGTGTGCCTATTACTATTATATACTATTTGGGGAATATTATGTGATTATAAGGATCTAGTGTACCCATTTTTATTATATAATGTTTTGGGACCATGTAGTTTTTTCGAGGATCTATTGTACTCATTATAATTATTATATACCACATGTGGACCATGATGTTAGTCTAAGGAACTATTTTACACATTATTATTATATACCTTTGCGGGACCATGATGTGTTTCCGATGATCTAATGTTCCCGTTATTATTATTATTATTATTATATACTATTGGGGGACCATTATTTTATTCCAAAGAGCAGATGTTCCCATTGTTATTATTTACTATTGGTGGACATTGAGTTGTTTCCATGGATCTGGTGTGTCCATTATTATGATTATAATTTTTTTGGGGACCTTGATGTGATTTTGAGGATCTAGTTGACCCATTTTAATAATAATAATTATTATACTATTAGGGTACCTTCAACTTAGTAATAGGATCTTGTGTGCTCATATATTTATATGCCTGATAATGGTTCTATGGATAGAGACGTACATCACTGGACAAAGAAGGTTTGGTTAGTCCTGAGTGTTATATTAGACTTAGAGGATCATTAGTTTATGTAACATTATTTGTATATCTATTTAAATGATAACATTACATGAACATATAATTTCATTTATTGGGTATGTATGCGACCACATTGGTGGTTCCCTACTCAGTTGTGTCCCAATGTGCTTGCATAACCGAGAAGCATTCACTATTCATGAGCTCAGGATGGGCGAAGGTGTAGTGTAGCTATGCAGAGTAGCATAGATCAAATGGGGTAAGAAAATAAGATAAGGTCAGGATCGAGGATGTGGTAGGGCCTCAATGATTTTTTTTATTTTTATTTATCTTGTATTTGTGACTGGTCATATGGGTGGTCTAGTTATTGTATGACCGTGTGCTACATTTCATTAAATTTTATTGATGGATTCTATTTGTTTATTTATTCCATATAATCTAATTATTATTTATTATTGTTTATGATATTTCGTTATTTACATTTTTTACTATGATATGAGGGTATAATATCTCCACTCTTACCTCTAACACCCTCTCTACTTGTCGGAAGCCTCTAGCATATGGGGATGTATACCTGAGTTCATGTATCAACCCAGTCCAGCTACTAATTATAGTGGAATGGGGTTGGGATGTTACAAATTGGTATCATAGGATTCATTTTCTTATATTATTTTTTCGAGTTGGTACATACGTTATATAAGAATGTGTTTGGGATTTTTATGGATGTCATATTACCACATTGTGAATACTATTCCCAGTCTGAAGTATAGGTAACCAGGGGATTATGATTGTTTTTGTTTTGATTTTTAGTGATGTTGTTGACTAATTTCATCTTTTTGGACACATAATATTTTTGAATTTATGATTTATTGTGTATTTATTCTCTTTTCTTATTGGATATAGGTCAGCTACTAGACATTTGACTCTTGGACTTTTGAAAATCGGGTCTTATCCATCATATTGGACCATATGAACCACATGATTATATTTTATTATGATTGTTACCACTAATATATTTATTCTAATAATATGTCATGTGGATTTTATGGTGGGGTTCCCAATAATGAAGACCATTCTATCCCTCATTGTATGAATCCATAGATACCTTAGTAGGTGAGTATGGGGATTTGATGCTATATTGGTAGACCACTTGATAGTGGCTACTAAATTGATCCAGTTACATAATGTGTCAGGGAATATATATATATGGTATTTTAACCATATATATTTGTGATTAGATTATACATATCATAACCATGGGTTGTGGTTAATTAAAATAGATCATCTTTGAGAATGTGGATTTATATATATATGAATAGACATATGTTGTTTTTATTCTCAAGGGGGTTGTCCCATATGTGGATTCACATTTAGAATCAATTATATGAGTAGGGTGATAAATTTGAATGTAATTACTAAGGTGTTTATAATAAAAAAGAAAATGTAGTGGGTATTCTAACCATGATTTTTCATGTGATGTAAAATACATGAACATAGAGGAGCTAACCATGAGCTATGACCCATGTGAGATGCGTACCATGTGTTAACTTTGAGAAAATAGTACCTTTAGACTACTTAAGGACCTTAGTGAGATAATATTTACGATTAATATGTCAGTTATTCTTCCATGTTTTTGTTAATAAGTGATACATGATTATGACCTTAGAGACAGTTTGGCAAGGGAATTTGAGTGATTTATTAGTGGGGAACATAGATAGATGATTCATGTTATAAGTATGGTTCAATTGGACTACTTATAGTTATATATTATAAGATTTTGATGTTAATTAATATTTTCAATGATCGGAACTTGAGTGTTGGTGATTTTAGTATCTTATTGAGAATTTGATGGCTAGATCAGTAGGATATATAACCCTAGGTACATCACATTTACGTTGAGGACCATGGTAGAAGTGAACATAGATTACTGAAATTTATTTGAAGACACCCAGATCAATGGGTGGTAAAATGATAAGCATGTTATATGTGAAATTCTCAGTTTTGAAGATGAGATCCATGTGTGCATAGAACATGATGAGATTAACATTCTCTGGGAAATATTTGGTGAACTAGGAAGCTGTTCATAGGATTGTTAACATGTGACTCATGGAAGTGCGAGTTGGTTGATGCAATATGGTGGTATCAGACAATTTACTCATTAGGATTGGATGAGATCAAGATGGATGGATGTTTACACATAGTACCATTTGAGTTTTAAATCAGTGAGAGATTGTATATAGGTTGTGGAATGGTATAAATTGAATGATAGATTGGAGTATGATTTCATAATGGATCCATGATAGAAATAAAATGGTCCATAAAATATGTTCCATCTCTAGAAATAGATCTATTATATGATGATAATAGTATCAAAAGATTTTTGGTGATGATGATAATGATGTAAATGATGTTGTTTTGAGAGATGAGAGTGAATAAGCATGAATTAGGAGGATCAACTGATGAGTTTCAATTGAACCAAATAATTTTTCATTTGGGAGTAGTATATCTAAACCCCTACACTGGGAGTCATCCATTTTATTCTTGATGGAATGACACTTTTACTGGATTAATATTTGGTGGATTCCGATGATGATGTTATCTAATATAAAAATAAGGAGTAATGGATGATTTAGGTCAGTGATTGAGTATGACCAGGATTACCATGTATAGTCCCTATATTATATAGAGGATAGATCATGGACTACGGTGATAAAATTTTTATCTATTGGGGATTAAATAGATATAATTCTAAATAAGGAATCATTATATCGATAAGGGGTGCATGACCCTCATGTTGGAAGGTTCGTTGACATAATGAGACTGGGAAGTGGATAGTCAATACATCATTTAGATTCTAGTGAATAGGTGAAACTGACTAATATTGTACCGCATGAATAGAAAATTTGATATTAATATGTGTGATAGATGGAGTTTGAGTGTTGGGATAGGGTTTCAGGTAAATTTATGTGACTTGTGCATTCATTAGATTGATAGTGTTCTAGTGCTCAAAGTGGGAGAATGGAATCCATAAGTCATACTGGAAAATCAACAATGTAAATTCACTAGATATAATGATCATACTTTAGATGAGAAATTAATAGCCTCAAGATGGATTGAGTGTCATTCCATAATGATCAAGAAAGATGATTTCAATTTGGATGTTAAAGATGAGTGTTTTGAGAGAGTACAACTGGAGGATGTATGACCAATTCATATAAGTAAAATTGGATATAGTGAGGTTTAATATTTTTTTAGTGTATCTAAGGACCTATGAAAAACATGTCTTATGGATTCAATTGGTATTTTCATGGGGGAACTAGTAATTTGAGCCTATGTCTAGAATCATTATAAAAAAATGAACCCACTTATAACTGATAATTTTATTTGAGGATGAGTGTGGTAATGTAGAATCCACACTATGTATGTCATTAGATTATGAAATTTATTTAATGGGTGATTCTGATTGTGAGGAACAATATGGATAATTTTTTTATACGAGAAATTCCCTATGGTGTGGAGCCTCAACAATTCAGTGATGAATTTATCAAACACATAATGGTGTCTCATAATTGATGAGCATGGGTGAACAATGTATCAATGCTTCAATGATAGTAAAAATATGTGGCACTAGATTTGTGTATTGACCACCTTAATTTTAGGATTATACAATGGTAGTGCATATGGAATTTAAACATTTACTGTAGACTAATGGAATTAAATTAATGACATGTATAGGTTAAGCGTTTTGGATGTTAGAGAAATGAGACTGATCAGGGATGATAAGTGTTATTGTTGGGAGATTATAACACCCTGTGTTCAGACAAGTTAAATAAATTTTTATGGAATTAGAATTTTTTATTTAGTTTAATGTATGTTTTGAGATCCAGATCATGAAATATGATTATAAGATTATATAAATTCTTAGTTTCAACACACAAAAGACCATTCCATGGTGGAAGCTCTCATTTTCCTAGAGTCTTACATTATACAATGGGGAGACTAGTATACCCAAGTGGGTCATGGTAATGAGTACATAGCACATCGAGTCTCCCTATGGACTATGTCCCGGATGGCCTCAACACATCATAGTTCAATTCATGGTGGGACTAAAACATCCAAGGTTTTTAATATGAACTATGTTGAGTCCTTGTGGTTTCCCTTTTATCCATGGTATCATTAAGATCACCATGACTATGGTTGATATTACCACGTCACAGTGAAAACTATTCAAATTTTTGAATTAGAAAAACCAGCTACTTGGTATTATAATAATGTTACATCCTTTTGATGAAGGCAAGTGATATCTTTAGGGGGGTTAGTGCAACATTGAAAAGATTTCTCCAAGAAAAACCCATTGAGATTATAGTTTTTAAAGATTTTATAGATCCATATGATACAAGGGTGAGTTATGGATAACCCTAATTTATTTTAATGACCTACTTATACATCTTATCCTCTTTATCTTTGTGTGTTTTTGTAGAGTCACATTCTTTAATTCAAGGGTCTTTGTAGTGCGTTATTTAATTCATCATCCATTGATTTATCCCCATATTCATCATGTTTATTTCTACCTAAAGGCAAAAAAACCTTGGGTTGGTTCAATCTAATTTAATTGATTTGTAAATTTTTTTACAAGGGGGTATTTTTTTAGGATTTTCAATTGAACTTGTGGATCCTCTGTGATTTTTTTTAAAAATTCTGTGTTTTTTAGTTACGTAGTCCCTAATCTTTTCCCTTAGTTTATAAATTTTATTTGTTCTTTTAATATGACATGTGACATACAGTACTTTCCACTATGGGTTATTTACCCATGTGTTAAAAAAATATATTACTATGAATGAATTAATCTCAAACTAAATAGTATTCCCATACATGGAATTTCCAATGTGTCAAGGGACTTAGTAGACCCTTCTTAATTGGTTGGATATATTATCCACTAACGTCCATAATTATAATTGTTACTATATACCTCTTTTTAACATAAACTATGAGAGGTACCAAATAGATAATTAAATGATAATAGTGATCTAGATAGGTTCCCCTAGACCACTTGAGTTGGATTAGTTATGAACTGGGACAATTTTCCCTAGTTGTCGATATATAACATTGATTTTCCATAAATCCTTTGGGGTAGAGTACCTGATCCTAAAATGAATTATTGTAGAGTAACTAAAAAGGTGGCTTGGAGTTTTTCTTTTACCATTGAGTGAAGGGATTTTCCCTTTGGAAATTATATGTTAATGATTAGTTGATTTATTAAGTATGATTAAAAAACACCCTATGATATGATACAAATTATAAATGTTGATATCATGATTAAGGAATTTTATTAAATGTATTTTTGAGTAAATTTAATCATTAAATGGCATCTTGATACAATATATTTATTTAATATACTATTTTTGTGGAATATAATCCAATTGATTATTTTTATATAATATTTTAGGGTCTTGATGTGATTCCAAGGAATTGGTGTGTCCATTATTATTATATACCTTTAGGGGACCTTGAGGTGTTTTCAATGATCTAGTGTTTTCATAATAATAATAATAATAATAATAATAATAATAACAATAATTATTATTATTATATACTACTTGGGAAACTTGATGTGATTCTAAGGATCGGGCATACAGATTATTAATATAGGATTTTGTGGGCCCTTGATATTCTCCCAAGGATGTACTATTCCCATTATTAAGTTATATAGTATAAGGGTTGCCTTGATGTTTTTCCAAGAATCTACTATGACCATAATTATTAAATACTATTAGGGGAACTTGAGGTGTTTTCCTAGATATGGTGTTCCCATTATTATTATTATTATTAAATATTTTTTGGGGAATATAATGTGATTCCATGGAAATAGTGTACCCATTATTATTATATACTATTGAGGGTTCTTGAGAAGTTTTAGAGGATCTAGTGTGCAAATTATTATTGAATATTTTTGGGGGAACTTAATGTGGTTTCAAGGATCTAGTGTGCCAATAATAATAGTAATGATGATAATAATAACAATAGTTATAATTATAATAATAATTATTATATAGTTTTGGGACCTTGGACTTAGTTATTGGATTTTATGTACTGATATATTTATATAAATAACTATGGTACTATGGATAGATACATATTACTATAGATGATGAACACATTGTTGATATGGGGTTTCCTATTATACATTGAGGATCAACATTTTTTATTTATGTAATTGTGGTTATTTATCTATTTTGTTGAGTATATCACCTAAAAATATCACTTCGATAACTAGATATGTATGAGACTTCCTTGGTGGTTCCCTACTGAGTTATGTATTAACACCCATATTAGGAGTCCAATTTACGAGGGTGACTGAGAAGCTTTCATTTTTGGCGAGTTCAAGATGGGAATATGGTTGGTGAAACTTTATTGAGTAGGATAAGACGTATGGGAATAGTGTTGTTGATGATTTGAGTGTCTAATATGTAGTTTATCATTATAGTATTTTGTCTCGTTAATTTTGTGTATATGAAACTAATCTGATGGGTTGCTGGGTTGTAATATAGTTGTATGCAACATTTCATTATTTATTATTGATATATTTTATTTATATAATTCTTCTACATAATCTATAATTTTTTATAGATGATAATTTTTTTTATTTAAATTGTTATTTATACTCTGTATGGGGGTATATTCTCCCCACTGTCACATCTGATTACCTTTCTTCTTTTCGATAGCCTATAGAATAAGGGAATGTGTTCTTAAGGTCACATAACAAACTTGTCTAACTACTGCAGATAGTGAACCCGAGTAGGGATGTTAAAAAAATGTTCCGAAAATAATTGGTTTTATTTAGGTATATAACTTCTCAAAAATAATGAATCTAAATTATTTCATTTTGGGGAATCATTTTTAAGATACTGATTTTTCATTTTAACAATAATTTTTAAAACTAGTTAAGAAATAACTATTTTGTAATGACCCAACCCATCAATGAGAACAATATAAAATAAATGTACTTTATTTTTTATAATGATTAAATTATACTTTAAAAACATAAAAAGAAATAATATAGTATTATTAATTGTACCTATGTTGCGGTCAACATATGTTCTTCTTATGAGAGTCTTATTTTCAAAACTACTCCTTCAATTTTTTAGTATTCCTCTTTTGATATGTATGCCATTATATAATACCTTTATAAAAATTATTAATCTACCACCACATTTTCTTCAAAATAAAAAGAACAAAGTATTGCACTCATTTGTAAAAGTGGAGATGAATGTCAGTGAAAATAATGGATAATGTTCATCTGTAATATAACTTCTTAGCCTTCCCCTCCCCTACCACATTTCACTATTTTTTTTATTTCAAATCTAAAACTTCCCCAAACTTACTCACCCATTTTTGAAATTCCTATTATTCCTCTCTCCATTCTTCTTTTAACCCATATCTTCTTATAATGATGATTTCCAACACTACCACTAAAATTCCTCTCCCCATTATTTTAAAAAACCCCACCATTTTGGATAATCTTTATTCCATTCTACATTTCACTACTAGTTATTTTATCTCACTAATTATTACAAACCCAACTAAAATTTCCCTACATATATCATCAACTAAGCTGTATATTACCCTCCAGACTCCACTCCTTTCATATCCACCATCATGTCCAATCCCGTGATCATTTGATACATTTTTTCATACCAGAAAATATTCCATCATTACATAAAAATCCTAAAAAAATCTCACTTTCTAGAGATTTCATTGATAATAAAGCCACTATATCTACCACATACTATTCATCAAATGTGTTATCATAACACCCAATATGTTCTCAATAATATCCTTTATCTTTTAATGAGTTATCATACCTCACCTTATTTTGGGATCATCATCCAACAATATCCTTACCACCACCCCATTTTCCAGACATTCTCATCCTACAATGACAACTTCCCCATCACCCCAAACATCAAAGAAAGAATAACCCACATTCTTAAACCCTTTGGTATTTGAAACTATTTTTTATGATGTAATTAGACCAAAAAATATTATAATTCAAAAAAAATTGTTTTTCTTGGATCTCCCATAACAAAATTTAACAATGTTTCTACCACATTACAAATATGAAAACACTTTATATACTATCTTTGAAATAGAGATTCATAAAATTATATATGGAAATTATAACCTTCTATAAGCTATTGAAGAAATCAAAAAAATATTTTATATGAGAACATTTCACTGTTGGAACATTGAAATTTTCACGAATCATATCAACAAACTCTAGTAAAACTCTAGTACAAGCTTGGTATCATTATGAAAAATTTTAATTATTGAGGATTCATCAAATGAATATAGTTATTATTCAATTATCATGGACATATTTCCTACCACATTATTTTTTATAAATATCTATATAAAACATATCGTTTTTCTATAAAATGAATAAATTAATTTATAGTTCCCACACTATATGAAGAGATATTATTATTTAATTAAATAAAATATGGTTCTTAATTAAAAAATTATTTCATATATTAAATTTTCAACTATTATTATTAAATGAATGGTAATTTTTATCTCATTTTGTGAATACCCATATTTTTCATACCTATTGATCGTCCCAAGACAGAGTTTTTATTGCACCAATATTTTTAAAATGAAGAATTTTTTATATTTTTCTAATGTTACTATTGATTATATAAATATATTATTATTTCAGAATAAAATATATCACCTAACAAAATTTTTATTATAGAAATAGAATATAGTAAATGAATGTTTTTATGTACTAGTAAATCTTATGGATTAACCAATGACATCACCATTAAAAAAATTTATTGAGTTATGATTTACTTAACTAAAACTATCACTACCGTGAACGAAATAAAATAATATACCTTAGAGAATTAATTATTTTTTATAGTTCACATTGGATTTATATATTTTCATAGTAATATTTAATAATAGGTCTTGAAGATTTTAGAAGTAATTATGTTAACAAAAAATCATTAACAGGTTTTATAGAATATTATGATGCCATTAATGAATTAAAATAATTATGAATATCATTGTTCCAATAAGAACCTACATAAATGTTATAATTTTTATGTTATATATATTATCATAATTAGATCATTTAGTGTAAAAACATTTGATCATTAATAATATAATCCCCTTAATAAAATATTCTTCTCTGAGTTTTATATGTTTATCGATTAATCTATACCTTTTAATGGAATGTTGGAAATTCAAGATCCAAGTCATTTAATTTTTTATTCATAAATTTTTTTATCTATCATACATTACATATATGTGTTGTTTTTTTTGTTTTTAAGATTCTATGAGGTTATCTAGTATATGTATTACTCCATTATTATAACTAAAATCCTCAAATATGATGAATTGTTTTCTAAGGATTCCTTAAAAATTTATTCATCTCTTATAATTTATATCCATCCCTATTGTCTGTTCATAAAATATTGCCTTTTTGTGTGGGAAATATCCAATATCTTCTATGAATAAGAACATGGAAACTATTACAAGTAATGAAAGGAGACATAATAACATTGTATTTGAAACCGTACTATCAATTTTCATGTTCATTATTCATTTGATTCATAGTGTTACATAAAAATAATGGATTTATTCATTTATATAAAAAATAAATTTCATTAAAAAATGTCCTCTAATGTTTTCAACATCTATATTTTATCTTTCAATCCTCTAATGTGTTTTCATGGAGAATTTGTGTTTATAAAATTTTCTTAAAATTTTCTTTTTTCCTTTTCATGTCTAATTTATATATTATTTTTTTTAATCCACCCCTATAGAATGTATCCATTTGAAAATTAATATTTATACCCTATATATTTCTTATATTTATTTATCTAACCTTTTTCTCACTGTTATAATATTTATTTTTTAAAATTTATAAGAATTTATGATATTTTATAGGTTTATTATCCTAATGTCCGTGATTGTGGTATTTAAAAGAGACAATGAACAATCATATTTGTAAATTTATGTTATTATATATTGTTTTGTTTTAAATATCAGTTTAATTATATTACTCTTCAACTAAATATTCACACATTGTTTGGATTGTTTTAAATTAGAAAACAAAATATTATTTATTTATTTATGAATAGGGGACTCAGATCTTATGAATTCGATTTTAAGACACTAAAGGATCTATCTATTATATATTTATGATGAATGATACTATCAAAATTAATAGAAAAAACATACAAATCATAAAATAAATAGTCATTATTAAGAGTAATATTATAATGGAAAATTTATATTGAAACATGTAGGAATATTAAAAAAAAGGTTGTTTTGAAATAGCTATAAACCATGGAATCATTAACATGAAACAAAACTTCAATATGTAACAAATAAATAATTAATATTCTAGGATCTCAATTATGACATACTAAAATATTAAATGAGGATCACTTTGTAAGCCCCCCACATATATATCCTAACAGAAGCAATATTTACCCATCACATTTGAGGGATATATAATTTATGGTCTTCACATAATATTAAAACATACCCAAGAATTTTTATATTACATAAATAACAATTATAAATCAATAAAAAGTAATGTCATTATTAAATTGTTAATATAAAAAATAAAACATGTTTTTTTGTCAATGTATAAAAACCATTCAAAGAGATAAATATAATGATTCAATTAATATAAATATATCCTTAACTATAATAAATTTTTGAAATAAAAATCATAGAATAAAAATAAATTAGTAGAAGTAATGAAACAATAATAATTACATAGAGGAATTTCCCTAGAAATTATTTGTTTTTATGAACATGTAGAATATAAATTAATTGAATATAAAGAGAATGAAAGGGAATAAAAGTTATTTAATGATCATGAAATGTAATTTTTTTACAAAATTTATATAATTAAAATAAAAATTAGTGGATAGATAAAGAAAAACCAAGTGAAAAATGTAAAGAAATAGAGATAAACTATGGGAGATCTCGATTATGTATTCAAATGTTAGAATTAATCAATTTATAGTGTCGTAGAACATTTAAAAAATTAAGTAAAATTAAATAAGATATTCTAAAAAATGATATATATAAATATATATTTAAATAATGAATAAAATAAAATATATATTGAATTTAACGATCCAAACAAATGATATTTTAGGAATAGATCCATTTCACCTTAAATATTTAACTGAAAAACATTCACATACTCCCTATATTATAAACATTAGTTAATTAACTTATTATTTCAGAAAGATATATTTTATTTTATTTTATATTAATAATTTATTTCCACTTATTAAATATCAATTACTTGGTTATCATTTATGTTATAAATTAAGTGATAATTGTTTAAATTATCAAGTTCTTCCTTTGATATTGCGGTCTTAGATATTTTGGAGGCTCATGATTTTATAATCTACATTATTATAAAAAAATGATGTAAATTCTTTTTTAATATTCCATTTTCATTCCATAGTAGGTAATGGTATGGTTTTATAAAACTTATCAAAGATTCATTCACATGAGATAATTTTATAAATTAAAAATAAATGTTTAAACAATGATTATTTATTTTATATATCACTATCCATAAAAATAAAAATATAAATTCATAAATAATTCCATAATAACATCCCGACCTAGACCATCAAGTCTGAGTCGGAGTTCCACATGACCTCATGCACACCTCCCCATATAAAAGAGGCTACTGACTAGAAACAAGGGTCTAAATACATTAGTGAGGAGACCATAACCACTATATCATATCATGAGACTGATAAGTAATAAATATATAAATAGAATCTAGAGTACATCATGTAGACACTGAAAGATGACATACATGCCTTATAATAAATAAAACACTAAATAAGGGGCCAAGAAATAGGGTAATACAAAAATTAAAGGTATTAGATGTCATCCCACTCGAAGTCCATATAGTAACATCTATACCATCCTGCTCCACCTGCTCAACTTTCAACCATAGGTCCCTTTCCCTATGCTGAATCCATAGACATGTTATCGACAAGCACATCAAAATGCCCGAGTAGGGTGTGAGTAAAATATTTAGTAGGACAAAACTATTGAATTTAAATATCAATGAATAAAATTTAAAAGTGTATTCCAAGAATTTAAATAGGATAAAAATATTAAAGAAATACATCACATAAGAACCGAGCACATGCTAGGTCCTCGAGGACTAGATCTACCTGCTTCAACACCATGATGACAGAAATATCCCCGTGTCAGCACAACACCAGATAGAACATTTGTAACCAACCTAACACATCCTCTTCATATAGATATCCCCAAGAATGTGAAAAATTATTCCAATAAGGATATTCCAAGTACATGCCCACCTGAGTCTGGAACATCCATATTGAGTAGATAGCCTAGTGTGCATCAAATATCACATACCAACCCAAGTCTAGAACATCCCTCCTATATAGATTTCCCCAAGCACATGACACATCTCATGAACTAGAAATGTAAAATTAAATGAAGATGCAATTCATTCACATACTTCTTAGTGGACAGTCTCAATCATGCATCAAATATCGTATGTCCTCAATCATGTGTCTTATGTCACACGCCATCGAATGTCAACCATTATATGCATCACATTTCACATACTGACCAAATATTCCAAACATCCACACTCAACTATAGTAGATAGAATACAATATATAATATACATAAGGAAAATGACCGATCAATATCATTTCAAGTCAAGCAATAACCACAATAATCTATTTTCAAGCAACACAAGCACATGTCAAAGGCTACACAGAACAACCCATGTGACCAATAATCAAACACAGGTCTCATGGGATATACACACATGCTAAAAAAGAATACCCGAAACTTGTAATAGAAAATTATCTAAATTCAAGGGCTTACTATGAATACACACACACACACACCAAAATTCATCTCAATAACCCATATAAGACTTGAATTAATGTTAAGGACATCCTACCATGGAGAAACTATTATTGATGGTGAGGATTGACATCTAATTTTAACTGCACCACTGAAACCTCTATACCTTCATAAAAAAATTATATGAAACATGGTTCTTATTAAGATAAACACAATGACACTGATAGAGTTTTAGTCTGATCAATATCACTTGATATATTGAAGAGATAAGTTTTGGAGAAGTAAAATAAATAAAATATAATAATAGAGATATGGAATGTGGATAGAGGTGACGTGAGGTACCCAAAATCTCCACACACAACTTCCCATTTACACTTTATTATTGATTAATTAATTTATTTATTAACGTTTTTATTATATTTTTTTATCATTCCTTCTCTAATAAAATCCAAAATACATCCCTAAAAAACCAATTCATTTTTCTCAAGCATCGTTACTTCATGCTCCACCCACATATTTCAAACATTTATTTTTCCAAAATCTTTAAAATATATTTAATCAAAATATATAAACACTCACTAACTATATTTTAATTTAATTCAAACACACACACATTATATACATATATATACATATATATATATAAGTATATATGCATCTTTGTAATGCCCTGAACCCAGAAACCCAGATTCGGTGCATGATTTTAATACATTGGAATGATTGCAAGGAATAAAGTCCCAATGGACCGACCGGTTTAGTATATTTGGAAACAAGATACATACATAAGTTAAAAATTACAAATTTAAATGAAATACAACACTAATTTATTACATTAAGAACATCCAAGCTTCCTTGATATTCTTGCAAGTCACTCATAACTAACTTCTTCATATCCTGGGAAAATGAAACATAAGAAATGGGTGAGCTCAAATGATCAGTAAGTGTAAGAAATACAGTGGAAGATAAAATAAAAATTAGGAATGGTGAATAATTAAATACTCATGCCTTTACAAATAATAAACATGAATAATTTATGGTAGGAATATGAGTTGAGTAAATAATTCCATAATAAAACATAGTCATGGGTGTTCTATTAGTTTAATAACCACATGATCCATCAATATTATTTTCATAATGAGGGAATGTATAATGCCATACATTCTAAAGAATTTTTTCAAGACCTCATCCAAGATGTCTAAAAATGATTAAGCCCTCAGCCAAAACCATATATCAAATTGGGGAAGGCCTCGGCCAATTCCACGTCAAATTGTCTCATGAGACCTATCGATGCACCGAGAAGCTATAGAGGTCTCCACCTGTCACTTACTATGTCCAATACATTCCTCATATGAAAAGGTTGAAACATAATATAAACATTCATATTAAATATAGTATTCAAAATTTCAATATTTTATCCACAAACCATGAATGGAAAAAAAATAGCACATCCACAGTCAAACATAACTCATTCAATATAATATGGATGATTGTATTATGATAAATCAACCTCATTAAAGAATAAAATACAATGATGGATATTGAAATAGATGAAAATAGTCATTAAAACTATTTGAGAGAAAACCCCCCCTTTTCTTGAAAACATTTATATGTCACACTATTTATCAAAAAGTCGTTTAAAAGAGATTTTTGAATCAAAGTGTCTAATACAACATTGAAACTTTCAAAAGGAATTTTAATTTCAAAACATTTATGTCCATATAAATAAATACATAAAACCATTTTTAAAACATGGACATTAATGATAAAGATTTAGAATAATAAATATTTAAAACATTTAAAACAATATTTCAGTTAAAGAGTTCCTAACCAAATAAGAGACACTTGAATACAAGTAATTTATGAATAAAATTAATAAAAACATTATAATATCATGAGAATAAAGGGATTCATGATATAATATGTAAAAGGATAGGATATACACCATATAAAATTAATTTTGTTATAATAATAAATAATTTTCAAAGGAATGTAAATTGGGACAAAGTACCTTGCAAAGATCATATCCTTAGATTAAGGAAAAATCAATGACATAAATTTATGTGAAAAATAATAATACACCCAATATAAGTGGATATTAAGTGTAAGAAAATCAGAGGACATTCAAACACATTCATATCATGACTTAATCAAGAAGTATAAGTTTAACCCATAGAATTGAAATTGGGTTAAGAAGTTCTCTTTCAGAAATTTGACAGCCTAACGATGTCACTTTAAAATGATGAAAATGAGTTGATGAGAGAGAAATGGTTCTATAATCACATGGACACAAAATTTACTGAAATTATGATATATAATAACATATCTCGACATAAGAATGTGTAAATTAAAAGACATAACATAAATGAAGTCTTTTAAAAAAAGGAGGGTGAAAGGTCCCCTTACCGATTTGGTAACTTACAAAACATAAACCGCATTAAAGGGGATTCATAAAATGAATATTTAAATACAAATAAATTAAATTATATTAAACAAATTATACAATCATGGGCAGTACATACACCACACAAAAGGAAATAGAGACAATATAGCATGGATCTTACGGGAATAAGAAGTGAGATGAAAAGCCCCTACCTTGTACTTTTCCCTGGTCGAGGGTACGTTAAACAACTGTATAATTGTTAAATCATTGTTATTAAATTATATAAGAACTATATACATAAATATTATATCATATATGATCTTATAATATTTCTTTTTTAATAATATTTTAGTTGTATCATTGTTTTGGGTGTTAATTGATTCATTTTCATTTATATGTTTTATTACGTAAGTCATGTTTGTTATGGATAGGATGTATTTGATTCATATCCAGAAATGTATTTTGTTATAAAATATTATTTTTAATAATCAAATGAAAATTATTCTTGAATGGTTACGATGAGGATTGAATATCCTCACGTTCGTGGAGACGGTAATCCGTATGTACGCATGAACGCTACTTCCATTTTTTTTATTTTAAAAGGAAAAAAACCAAATGATACATATTTATTTTATTATTCCAGTATAATATAATATTTTATATAAGTTACTTAAGTTAATTAATACTATTATTTATACATTCCATGTATGGTATGAAAGAGTCATATCACTTTGAGGGGGCGGTATTCCACACTTCCTCAAATGAAATTATCGTATATATACAACATGAATAGAATAAGGTTATAATATAAAATAAAATTACCTAAATTTATAGATAAAATAAATATCATAAATATTATATATAATTATAGTTCCATAATAATGGCCAACATAAGATGTGGTAGTAGAGTATTGAACAATAATCGTTTCTTGAGGAAGTAGTTCGCCGTCCACAGAAATATTATGTTCTATACCCATTAAATGGAGGTTTGTGTTTTTGTAGCTCAAATAAATTTTAAAAAACCACCTAGTATGTTGAGGATACCAGTTTTTTTATAAAATAAAGGAATGAAGAGATTTTAGGGGTTTTGAAAATTAAAATAAAAGAAACGAACTTAAGAGGAGATGTTACCTTTAAATGGGGTAACTCTCTTTGGTTTGAATCAAAAGGCTTCCTTGAAGTGCCTTATGCCTAAAGTAAGGCTTATAAGAGTAATATAGGGATGTAAGACTTATTTTCGGTCAGAGTTTGGATGATACAAGGGGCTTTAGAGGTGTTAGAGAAGGGTTAGAAGTGAGGGCTTTTTATATAGGGGAGGAGGGGCTCTTTAGGATAGATTGAAATTATTATTTTATTATATAATGATTTTTGGTTTCTAAAGCTCCAAGACTCATTAAAGTAGAATATAAGATGACTCATGTTTTAAATAAAATAATAAAATATCAAATTTACAGGTTTTATATATTTTTTTAATTTTTATAATCTTATTTATTTAAATCATTTATTATGGAGGTAAACACTGCGTCATTATCGTGTCATAAATATTTTATTTATATGATATCTAAAAATTATAAAAATATACCATGATATAGGAAATAATTTGAGATTGAAAATGAATATTTATAGTCGAAATGATAACTTATATAACCTCATGTAAAAATTGTTTTACTAAAAGATATATGGTTACATCATTTTTTTCTTTACTTTAAAATAATTAATATAAAGTGTCATTATCACTCTCAAGTGGCTCCATGGGTCCCAAAATCGACACAAGGATGCACATAGTTGGATATGTATCAAACAATAGGAGTATGAGACATGATAGGCTAATTTAATATTATTATAATATTAATTTTTACCATTATTTACTGGATTTACCCCTTTAACCATGATAAATAAAATATTTACTAAAGAAAATATTCATAATGTCTAAAAATAAAATTTAACTATTGAAAAAAATTTTACCTCATGATTCCAAATATGGAATCCATTTTTCAAAATTTAAAACATATAAGTGGTATAAATTAATTTAAAATTAATTTCCATTGTCAAAACAAAGAGCGTGTTTTAAAGAAATAATAACAATCAAAACATTAACACTTGTTTGTGTCCAATTTCAATGTGAAATTACTTACAATGACCAAAATTAGATTAAATGTGAAAACTATAATCTAATTATACTTCAAAACGATTCAAATGTATAATTTAACACTATAAATTATTTTAATCAAAAATGTATGTTTTTAAATAAAATTTAGTATTTTCACTATTCATCAAAATGTGAAAGTTATCAGAAAACACCAAACTTTTATCCAAGCTAAATTTTTATGTCCTGATTCTAAGGAATATGTTTATTTTGAAAAATTTAACATAAGAAAAAGTGTCAAATTGAGTACTTAAAAAGGGTTCTCCATTAAAAGGCGGTAAAATTTCATTTTTTGAAAAATACTTCTTTTATCTGAAAAATTGAATTTGTTCTTATATTTTTTCTAAAAAACACATAATATAGAATATAAAATTATATAGAGTATATAAATTGAAATTAATTTAATACTATTCATAAATTCTTTTTAAACGGCGAGTTTGGTAAGTCATGGTGCGCTCAAACATGGTGTTGCGTGTAGCGCAAGCTATTGAATTACATTAAAGAAAATAAATTAATATGAAATATTGGAGTGTTAAATTCTTCCCCAATTTTGGAAATTTCATCCTCAAAATTTTTAAAATTGGGCTTGAAAACTTCATTTAAAGTCCCACATCATAAAAATAGTCAATAAAACTATCACTTTGAAAGAAAGAAAGAGAAGTACGAAGGTCAACTGAGATAATCCATACTAGGATTCCAAGTAGGAAAACATGGATATGGAAGATAAAATAAGTGTCAATTTATTATAGAGAGTGAAAGAAAACATGATCAGGATAAAGTTAAAAACAATAAAACCAAAAACTTGTAATGGGATAAATAATCATTAGTTTCCCAGTAGGAAAAGTAATCTGATAACATTTTTTTTGTTTTAAGTTACATTTCATAAAGTTGAGGAAATTGTTTATGAGATTGACTGAGAACATAAAGAGATGTACTTAATTTTTAAGTAGAGTTTCATCCTTTAATAAATTTATACAACTAACTCATCTTTTTTTTGAAACAATTAGTATTCAAGATGAGTTGGTCACACTTAAAGTTCTAGAATAAACTTCTAGAGAATCATATGATCCACAAAGGATAAAATATATATTTACCTTGTCTTTAGAGATTAACCAAAACCAAAATGGTTAGTACAAGATCAGATGATCTCCAAAAAGGATAATCCTTTAGAGAAAGAAATTCCAATCTTAATTTCTAAAATTTAACCAACAATACCCAAAGTTCTATAAATACCATTCAATAAACAATTGTCCTTAAAATCCTTCAATATAATACAAACTAATATTTAAACCCAAAACATCGAAGAATTTGATTACGTAGTCTTCCAAAGTAAGTTGTATCTCCAAATGACATCGACTACTCTTAAAGTCACATACTTAAAAGTAATTAATCTAATCACATATTCTCTATGATAGGTTAATCATTTCCATAAATAAACCAAATTGCTATAAATCCACAATAAAAACATAGATAAAAATCCATCAATACTCCTCAAATTAAATCCCATAGTATTCTATTTTCCTTAGGCATATAGTGTTCCCAATAGAGCAAACATCTTCCAAAATAACATTTATCACCTAATCACCAAATCATTTTCCTAAACTAAGGATATCCATTTGATAAGAAATAAGATCCAGAATCAACTTATGATTGATCAATAAAATCATTTAACTAAAAAGAATAAGTCACACTAACCAGGGACCTCACGAAGTCAAATTTATAGGCAATAAATCCCCATCACACTCTAGTTGTGGGTTCTATTCCCGCAGCTTTTTCTTATGAGATGGGTTGTCACACGGTATGTGTGTTCTCCTATTTCAAAAAAAATATTTTATAACATTCCCAAAATGAGATAAATTCCTCAACATAACCATAACATAATTTCACCACAAATGTTATCTCTTACCTCACATTTTCATCCCAAAATTTAATAACTTTTAATTGCCTCAAATTCAAGGATCATATAAACCCAAATGGTTATTTATAACTATATAAAAAATAGAAAAATAATTCTTCCCAAAATAGAATTTTCACATTACAAACTGCAGGGTTACACATACAAGAGAAAAGTCTTCCAAAGTAATCCCATCAACAAAGAGTACTAATACATTTAAAAATTTTTCCATCAATTTATTTCCACGTAGGTTCTTCCTTGAAAAAGAGGTTATCCTATAGAATAGGGAATTCACTCAGGTAATGACCTGGTCCCCTATATTTACGACAAATTATTGTAAATGGATTCTTGGGATAATTTTTATTTTCTTCCATAGTATTGTTCATTTTCCTTGGAAATTGTTTAGTTTTTGTCCTTATTTACCACACATAAAGAATTTATTTATTCTACTGAGACAATTTCATAGGTGTATCCTTCAACATTTCCTGCATGATTGAAATTGAGCATTCTTTTCTACATCGTCTCCATTACTGGAGCTCTTATCATTCACGGTCTTTCTTTTATTTGTTGATTCTGAGAGCTGGTTAATATATATTTTGTTGATAATATTTTTGGAAAAATGATTTGGCATGAACACGATTTATTTTACACCTATCAACATTTATTCGCTGCTCATTTCCACCACAGTTCCCACCTTGTACATCATGTTCAATGCTACTATGAATTCCTGGGAATCCAGCCATTAACTAACACAAGAAACCATAGTTTGAGTCATAAAATCATTTAGAGAATATCATAAAACCTTATTTTTAATCTTAAACACATTAGGATTAACCAAGGCTATTTATTCTCATCTTATATTAAAATCATTCTAAGCGGTTTGTAAAGAAAACTTGAATTATCCTAAACATATCCCTTGAGAGTGTCGTAACCCAGAGTGCTGCAATGACCATTGCCGAGTACCAGGATACCCTGGTTCAGGCCTGAAAATCCTTATCACATTTTTCACTCTTAGGTACATTTGTGCTAGAGCTGTCTCTACTTGTTCGTATCCAGACATGGATGTATTTCTTGGAATACCCACATAATATTTACATTACCAAATTTTTTTGGATGTTCATCTATTCTAATCCCCAATGTATGTCTTATGGTAGTATTTTCTAATTAGAGTTGTTTTTTTAAATCTTGCTTCCAAGGTTTGTACTAAGATTCCTTTGATACTAACAGTAATTCCACGACCCCAAAAACCTAGAGCCAGTGCATTATTTTAATAAATTAGCATCATTGCAAGGAATAAAGTCCTGAAGGACCGATCAATTTATTATTCTTGGAATAAACATACATACATAAGTTCAACATTACAACTTGGATAGAAATAAAACACTAATTTATTCCACTATAAACATCTAAGCCTCCTAAATATGCTTAAAAATCACTCATAAATAACTTATTCATATATTGGAAAAATTAAACATAAGAAATGGGTGAGGTCAAATGATCAGTAAGATTAATAAATATAATGTAAGATAACATAAAAATTATCCATGGTGAATAACTGAAAACACATGCCTTTACAAATAATAAACATGAATACTTTATGGCAAGAATATGAGCTAATTAAATAATGCCATAATAAAAAATATTCAAGGGTGTTCTACTAGTCGAATAACCACACGATACACCAATATTATTTTCATAATTAGGGAATGTATAATTCCAATCATTCTAAAACATTTTTTCAAGGCCTCAACCACGACATCTAAAAATGATTAAGGCCTCTGCCAAAACCATATTTCAAATTTGGAAAGGCCTTGACAAATTCCACATCTAATTGTCTCATGAGACCTAACGATGCATCAAGGAGCTATAGCGAGATCCACCCATCACTTAATAATTCCAATACATTAATCATATGAAAATTTTGAAACATATTCTAAACATTCATATTAAAACTGGCATACAAAATGTCAATATGTTTTCCACAAACCATGAATGGCATAAAAATAACACATCCACATTCAAACATAACTCATTAAATACAATATGGATGATTGTATTATGATAACTCAACCTAAATCAAGAAAAAATACACTAAAGTATATTGACATAGATGAAAATATTCATTAAAACAATTTGAGAGAAATATCTCCTTTTTTCTTGAAAACATTTAAATGTCGCACTATTTATCAAAGAAGTCGTTTAAAAGAAAATTTTGAATCAAAGTGTCCCATACCACATTGAATATTTTGAAAGGAATTTTAGTTTAAAAATATTTATGTCCATATAAATAAATACTTAAATCCATTTTTAAAACATGTACATTAAAGTGAATTATTTAGGAGAATAAATATATACAACATTTAAAACAATATTTTAGTTAAAGAGGTCTTAAACAAATAAGAGACGCTTGAATATAAGTAATTGATGAATAAAATTAATCAAAACATTATAATATCATGTTAATAATGGTATTCATGACATAACATGTCAAAGGACAGTATATACACCATATAAAAGTGAATTGGTGTATAACAATAAATATGTTTCAATGGAATGTAAATTGAGACAAAGTCCCTTGCAAAGATCATATCCTTAGATTGAGGAAAAATCAATGAAATAATAATGTGTGACAAATAATAATACACCCAATATAAGTGGATATTAGTTTTAAAATAATAATAGGAAATTCACACACATTCATAGCATGACATAATCAATAAGTATAAGCTTAACCTAAAGAATTGAAATTGGGTTAAGAAGTTCTCTTATAGAAATTTGACAGCCTAACGGCGTTGCTTTAAAATTATGAAAATGAGTTGATGAGAGATAAAAGGTTATATAATCACTTGGACACAAAATTGACATCAATAAGGATATATAATAACATATTGAGACATAAGAATGTGGAAATTAAAAGACATAACATAAATGAAGTCTTTTAAAAAAGGATGGTGAAAGGTTCCCTTACCGATTTGGTAACTTACTATACATATGTCACATTAAATAAGGGTAATACAATAAATATTTAAATACCCATAAATTAAATTATAGTAAATAAATAATACAATCATGGGTAGTACATACACCACACAAAAGGAAATAGTGGAAATATAGCAGGGGTCTCACGAGAACAAGAAGCGAGATGAAAAACCCTTACCTTTTACTTTACCTTGGTCGAGGGTATGTTAAACTCCTATATAATAGTTAAATTATTATTATTAAATTATACAATAACTAAATACATAAATATGATATCATATATTGTCTTCTAAAATTTCTTTGTTAATACTATTTTTGTAGTATCATTGTTTTGGGTGTTAATTGATTCATTTTCACTTATATGTTTTGTCACGTAAGTCATGTTTGTTATGGATGGGATGTATTTTATTGATATCCAGAAAGATATTATGTTATTAAATATTATTTTTAGTAATAAAAATGAAAATTATTCTTGAATTTTTATAATGGGGAATGAATCTCATCGCGTTCGTGGAGACGGTAATCCGTATGTACGCACAATCCCTACTTCATTTTTTTTTATTTTAAATGGAAATAAATCCAAATGATACATATGTATTTTATTATTATAGTATAATATAATATTTTATATATGTTACATAAGTTCATTAACACCATCCTTTATATGTTCCATGTATGGTATGAATGAGTCATATCACTTTGAGGGGCGGTAGTCCGCACTTCCTCAAATGAAATTATCGTATATATACAACATGAAAAGAATAATGGTAAGATATAAAAGAGAATTACAGAAGATTATAGATAAAATAAATATCATAAATATCATATATAATTATAGTTCCATAATAATGGCTACCAAAATAGGTGGTAGTAGAAAATTGAACAATCATCGTTTCGTGAGGCAGTAGTTCACCGTCCACAGAAACATTATGTTCTATACCCATTAGATGGAGGTGTGTATAAGTGTAGTAAAAATAATTCTCATAAAAAAAACCTAGTATATTAAGAATACTTATTTTTTATAAAATAAAGGAATAAAGTGATTTTAGGGGGTTGGAGAAGTAAAATAAATGAAAAGAACTTAAGAGGAGATGTGACCTTTAAATCTGGTAACTCCCTTTGGTTTGAATAAAAAGGCTTCCTTGAAGTGACCTATGCCTATGGTAAGGATTATATAAGGAATATATTGATGTAAGGATATTATTGAAGCAGATTTTGGATGGTCCATGGGCTTTAGAGGTGTGAGAGATTGGTTATAAGTGAGGGCTTTTTATAAGGGGGTAGATGGGCTCTTTAGGAATGTTTACAAATATTATTTTATTATGTAATGATTTTCGGTTTCTAAAGATCCAAAAATAATTAAAGTCAAAGATAAGATGACTAATTCTCGAAATAAAATCATCAAATATGAATTTTATAGGTTATGTATATTGCTTTAATTTTTATAATCTTATTTTTGTAAATCATTTATAAATGAGGTAAACACTGCATCATTATTGTGTCATAAATAATTTTATTTATTTTATGTCTAATTTTTTTTTAAAAAATACCATCATGTAGGAAATAGTTTTATATTTCAAATTAATATTTATAGTCAAAAAAATAACTTATATAACCCTATGTGAAAATTGTTTTACTAAAAGATATATGGTTATGTCATTTGTTTCATTACTTTAAATAATTAATATAAAGTGTCATTATCACTCTAAAGTGGATCCATGGGGTCCCAAAATCAACCCAAGGATGACCATGGTCATATATGTATCTACTAATAGGAATATGACACTTTTTGGGTAATTTAATATTATTATAATATTATGTTTTACCATTATTTTATGGATTTACCCATTTAACCACGGTAAATAAAATATTTTGTGAAGTAAATATTCATAATTTCTAAAAATAAAAGTAAACTAATTACAAAATTTGGACCTCATGATTCCAAATACAGAATCCATTTTTTCAAATTCAAAACAAATAAGTGGAAGAAATTAATTTAAAATTAATATGTTGTCAAAACAAAGAGCATGTTTTTATGAAATAATAACTATCAAAAGATTGACACTTGTTTGTGTCCAGTTTCAAAGTTAAATTACTTAAAATGACCAAAATTAGATTAAATGGTAAAAATATAATCAAATTATACTTCAAAACCATTCAAATGTATAATTTAACTCTATAAATTATTTTAATTAAAAAAGATGTTTTCAATTATAATTTAGTATTTTCACTCTTAATCAAAATATCAAATTTATCAGAAAAACACCAAATATTTTTCCAAAATAAATATATATGTCCCAATTCAAAATAAGAAGGTTATTTTTTCAAATTGAATTTTAAAAAAGGGTCAAATATTGTATTTAAAAAGGGTTCTCCATTAAAAGGTTGTAAAATTTCATTTTTTTGAAAAATACTTCTTTTATCTGAAAAATTGAATATATTCATATATTATGTATAAAAAACACAAAATATGGATTCTAAAATTATATAAAGTATATAAAATTAAAAATTTATTTAATACTATTCAAAACTGCCTTTTGAACGGCTAGTTTGGTATGTCGTGGGGTGCTCAAACTCGGTGTTGCGTGTAGTGTAAGCTATTGAATTACTTTAAAGAAAATAACTTACTATGAAATCTTGGGGGTGTTAAAATCATCATATGAATATATACACCATTATATATATAAATAAATAACTATCCCAAATATATATTCATGTATATTTATATATTTATTTACACATGCACACACATATATATTTAAATATACATTTGAATCATATATACATGTTATATATACACACACAAAAATATTATAATAAAAATTTGAATAATAATAATAATATATTATTATTATTAAATCACTATCATCAATATCAGCAAAATGTTTCAACAACAGTTTCCAGTAAAAATCGATAATTGTAAATAAAATCTTTTAACCACACTTTTTCTTCAAGTTGGAACAGTGGATTAATATCACATTAATTACTTTGATCACTCATTATTTCCACATAAACAAAAAAATTTATTTTGGAAGTATAGTTTCATTTTTTTCATTGGCACATATAATAATAATAATAAAAAAATTATTATTATTATTTCTAGCTACCCAATAAAAATATTTATCTACCAATTATTATTACCCTTACATGAGATGTAACTAAACGCCTGATGGGAACAAAACTTATGTCCTGGCTAAGATAAAACCAAAATTCTAGATTTAGTGGAAGGCTTGTATTTTCCTTCCAAGACACAGTTTGTGAGATATTTCTTTATTCTTGGAAAATATATACTAAAAAATGTTAAATAAATTATCCTTATGTGAGATTTAACCAAATTATTTATTCCTAGAAATTTTATGTTGTGATAGGGAATACTGAACATCCCAAATCTAACTATAATCATAGATTTCCCATTTAAGACACTATTTGGGATAAATTCCATTATTTTAGGAAACATTAATAGGAGTGATATAATATTTTTAATATTTTTTTAGTTCCAGGCTTCCATGTTCCTTAAAATACCATTCTAACACAACAGCTAACTATGAAAATATTATATAGAATATTCCAAGGCATTAATTGGATTTTAACCATTACAAAAAACATTAAAATAATTATTTATGTAATTTTTATTGTTTGTTTTCATAAAATACTCGTAAAATATTATCAAACAATATTTTTTATCATTAAGTTTGAGGATATTAAAATTATTCCACATAAAAACTTATCATCCTTAAAAAGTATGTCTAGTGGTCTTACCCTAGCCACCTAGGATATCATAATGTCTTGCTCCATCATTTACTAGAGATAGATAAAATTCAAAAGTCCGAACACATGATACTCCATTAATGGCCCTATGAATCATGAGTCACATATTTTACTAACCTCTACTAGGCTTTTACATATTTTTAGGTTTCTAACCTAGTTCCCTCAATGCATGTCATCAAAGCCTGGTCATAAAAATGCTTCAGATGCCCTATCTTGCCACACCGACAACAAGTCTTTGGAGTGAAGGTAAAATAATTTGATAAGTGATCCCTCTTTACACAATTATAGAAGCTAGAAAAACATCTCTCTTAGAGCGATTTGGGGAACCTTTCCTTTTTTCTATCTAAAAATGACCACCTTAGAGTCCATCCTATGACTTCCTATTCCTAGTCGAAGCAGTTGGGACTATACTATATAAGGTACTTGTCGGTCCACTAATATCCAGAGGAAGAAAAGAAGCTAAGTCTTCCTCAAATCCCTTCTCTGTTGTTATTGATTTTCAAAGCATTTTATAATAGGTTGTAAGATCAAAATCCCTGAACTATTGTCTTAGGTCATAACATATTCTAATCTAAAGCACCCTTGCTTTTTGAGCATCTTTTCCTACCAATAGAGGTGAAAAACGAATCTTCTTGGTGAAACATGATGAATGGGTGGACACAGTTATTATCCATTGTAAGAGCTATATAAAAGCACTAGCATGATATAGTTTTATTGTTTTGGAAATTAATTCCTCGAAATAATAATCCTTAAAGGGTTTCAAAGTCAGTACTTCCCATATACTAGCCTGTAGCATGAAATCCCACCACCTACCAGCTGAACCCGAAAGCATGTAGGTTGAAATCATAACATTTTGATCATCTAAGGTCTCTAATAGGTCAAACATCCTATCATGGACTAAATCTAATACTCTGAATCTTGTGGACGTCCATTTCCCTAGAAATACGGGGGATTATAAATATGGAAGTTATAGGAATAATTGACAATTTTCCTAGTGACTCCATCATAGACATACACATTATGAAAATGTTCTTTATGAATAATTGGTGCAACCTGAATCAATTGTGCTTCATGCACCATTGGTGGTGACATGGGTGCATCCTAAGATGCCAAAACTAGAGGACTTCTCATACATCTCTGAGGAGACATGCCTATGAGAAGAAGAAAATTAAAAAAATATCATGTAAAAACTAGTATATAGATTACAAAAGGTTCTCTTAGGAGTCTACCCACAACCCAAGGTATACCACTCAAAACATTAACCTTGGTCTCTATCCATTCACCTTAGTCACATTCACCATATGTATACTAACAGAACAACATAATCAGTTCAACTAATTAATGTCAAACAAGGATCATGGAAACATAGATATATCAAAAAAATTTATAATTAAAGAACTGCTATACAAAACTACAAGTGGTGTATATACATGACAGGTGAACCTACATGCCCATTCATAATGAATAAACACACCTTAATTATCATAAATCACAGATCAAAATCATGTGTATCACCCAAGGTGAGTTTAATCAATTGTAACATCAAACAATAGAAACATATGTTCCTATTATATGACAACATGGAAGTCTACTATCCAGTCCTAATAAGACACTAATATAGATCCCCTATCCGGGTCCAAACCATCCCAACTCCTATTTATTACTTTCCCAAATCAAGGGAGAAAGAAATACAAGTTAGTGAACCCTGGTTCTCTAATTGTATTTTTTAACATCCCAACTTGGAAAATATGGTCTGATCTAGAGTTCCCCATAACCTCATGCATGCATCCCTATATACAAGAGGCTTCTAACTAAAAGTGAGGGTCTTAATAATTTATTGAAAAGAATATAACCTATATAAATTCCCAGTAGATATAGTTGTGTCACTGAGAGGGGGTGGGGGTGAATCAGTGAAATCATTTTCTTTTATTATTCCTTCTTCTCAAAATAACCATCGTCGCATGTTAAATATTTATTTCTCTATTGAAAACCAGACAAACACATATCTACATAAAAACTAGAATTTATAAGGTTCTCTACTCTAAAAGAGTAGCTACATTCTTGATATGATTTGGAAACAATCTAATACCACACAATGAACTACAAAATAATAATTTTTTGTGGAATACAATGAGTAGGATATTCTCTTACAATCAATTGACACTATAATCCATACAATAGTGCATATGATTTATGTTTCAGAAAATTATATAAGTTAATTTATGATACAAACATATTTCAGTGTTTATTGACCGGCCTTAAAAATATGATGTTTGAAACAATTCTTCAATTCCTTAGCCAGAAGTAGGAAAAAATGTCTTTTATACTTTGTAATGATACTCAGTCCGATTTCCCAGTCCAATTACCAAGTCTAATTGATTAATATGATGATGTACCTATTTTAGTATATGGTCGATACAATTCTGAACTTCTTATTCCCAAGTATAGAAATCTGAAAAAGATTTCCCTAGTTTGATTATCCATCATAATACGATAACAATTTTAATATAATATTTTCTATTCTCCTTTATTATTCTATCTGGAAAACTTCCTCGGGTATGGAAAATCCAAAAACTCTTTTCTGTATAAATTCATAACTTCTCTCTCTACGGTACATGTGTAAGAAAATTAAAAAGAAATTCCTCATTTTATAGCAAACCTAAATGGTTTGGGTGGGATTATGAAACCTTTTCCAAATTATCCAAATTCCCTAAATTATCTATTTATATTGAATTCCTAATGAATTTTTGTCTTCTTTGAGGCTTCATAACTCTACTCGAAGCTTATTAAATCTTATAAAAACTCCATCTTGATTCAGACTTTCTTATCATTCTTTAGTTTGATTTTCATTTTGATTTCCCAATATGACTTCTTCATTAGGATAAAGGCATTTGGTCACTCTAATTTTCTTTACCCAGTTTCAAAAAAATTAGAACTGAAGATTTATTTTTACCTTTCTCTATACCAATTAAATGACTAATCATCCCATTCAGATCTTCTCATTATGATGATGTAAAACAATTCTTAAATACGTTTCTCATGTACCAAATTGAGAAAATCATAAATAATATGTCTTCCCATTATGATTCACTATACCAACTAATGAAAACAAACATATTATTCTTCAAAATATTCAAGATTCATGTCCCCCTTCGATTACACTTCCAAAAAACTCCAATTCATATTTTTTTCTTATTTTATTTAGACCAAAATTCATGAATCCTATGAAGTTATCAATGTCATATTATATATGATTATCAGTCTCCTCTTCACTCCAATGAATCAGTGTCTCCTTAATTCTGATAGCTCTTGACCCAATTGTTAAACATATCAAAGAGACCAAATACATATGTTTCTTTTATCTTGACCCACTTGATACAAAAAAAGACAATTTAACCAACAATTCAGCTTGATTGAAATTTTTGACTACACTATTGATTGGTCTATGAATTTCTTTTCATATCATCCCCAACTACTTATTTTATTTTTCATTAGCTCTAATAATTACAATAAAAAAAATTCTACCACTGAAGATAATGATGGAATACTGAGCCCGATGGACCGGTACTAAACAATTTGACTTTAATAATTTATTTCTTTTCGGAATATGATACTCATCCACTTCTTTCTCTGAGGATATAAATATTTTTGATTTTGGTCCGACTAAAAACCAACCCCATTGATTTCTCTCATTATGATCAAAATTTTCTATCCTTAAATAAATATGTGTCTGGTAATCTCATACCAATGGACTTAAACTGTAAAGGTTTATTTCCACATACATTCCTCTTATTTAAATCTTATATTTTAATCATGACTTCTGCATGACTTTGAAAAAATTTAATACCACATTCATCATCATCTAACTTTTAAAGGAAGTATTATAACTTCCCATTCCTCCAGAAACATATTCCTTTACTACCAACCCTAAATACAATAGATGAAACTTACTATTTCTTTCATCAATATAGCATCATAAGTTTTATAAATTATTATTTTTGAGAAATAAAAAATAGAAAAGCATCATTATATTTTTATTAGGGCTCAGAATACTCTGAAGTAACTCCTCATTATGATTTTTCTTTCATTCTAGAACTGAGGTGAGTCCGATGAAACTTTTCTTCTAGAAATAATATTCTCAATATTATAGACTTTCTTAAGCTTTGTGAGTCCAATTTCCTAAATATGATGGTCATCCCAATTTTCAACTCACTAAACTTTTTAACATCATGCTATGGATTACTTATCAAAAATTCCAAGCCAATGCAAGCTAACTCATTATAATAAATAAGAATTATTGACCGCAGAAGCATGTTGTATGAAAGTAGTGAGTATGAAAATTCCTCATACTTTCTTCATAGATTTCTTTTTTTCTTCAATTTTACCGTAATTTTCTTTCTAAAACCCCTCCATAAAATAGTTAGAATATTTCACACACTTACATGTTGGATTCACATCTTACCCACAACTCCCCCTTTAAGAATGCTTCTCAAAGGATATATTTATAAAAAAATTATACCCCTTGAAAACACTATCCAAAGGTAAGAAGGGAGAGGGGATAAATTCACATAACTCAACCATGACGAGAATGAGGTTGGACACCCATGTTCATCCTCAATTTTAGAAAAGTTTCATTTGGTAAAGGTTTTGTGAAATGTCAGCAACTTTTTTCGATGTAGAAACATACTCCAGCTTTAATTAATTATTCTACACATGTTCTTTGATGAAATTATATTTGATATAAATATGTTTTTAATGATAATTACATAGAATATTTCTAGTAATGTCTATAGAACATTGATTGTCAAAACACATGAAAAAGGGTAACTTCACTTAAACAAGTAAATCTTCAAACTGGGACTTTATCCATTTATGTTGGATAACATCATGAGTAGTAGAAACATACTTAGCTTCATTCGTACTAATAGTTACAGATTTCTATTATTTTTAATTCCAACTAACACAACTTTTACCCAGAAAGAATAATCTACCACATGTAAATATTATATCATCAATATTTCCTTCCCAATTAGCATCTGAATACCCAAACAAGTCATTACTTTTGGAGCTATAATAACTGATGCCAAAAAAATTTATGCCTTTCATATACATGAAAATTCCATTTCTAGCTAATATATGTGATTTTATTGGATAATTATGAAATATTTCACAAGAGGTAACAACAAAAACAATGCTAGGTCTTGTGGTATTCAAAAACAACAAACTGCATGTAATATTTGAATCTATTTTTGATAAAATTCTTTTGCCCTCTCTATCTTTATAAAACATGGTTTCCATTGAAATTGTTGTGGAAATGTTTTTGAATTTTCTTGGTTGAAATTCTTAGGATGTTCCTTAGAATAAATTTATTGAGAAAGAAATATGTGTTTCTTCTTTTGTAATATTTATAAAACAAGAACATATTTCATTTCACTAAGTACGGATATCTCAAAAAACTTTTTAATTTCTTTAGAAAATATTTCACAAGATCTTTCATCATTCATAGAAAATATAATTTCATCAACATAAATAATTACAATAATAGAAAAGTCCTAAGTTTCCTTGATGTAATGATTAATATCAGATCTATCTTTCTTAAAATTCATTTTCTTTGGAATGTATCTAATTTAGAATACCATGATCCTAGAGATTCTTATAGCCCATAAAAATATTTCTTCATCTTACACACATAAATTTTATCTTTCCTAAAAACAGATACATATGGTTGTTCAATTTAAACATCCTCATTAGGATCCCCATTCATAAATGAAGAATTCAAATCCATTTGATTTTTTTGTAACTTCATTGTATAATATTTTAAAGAAAGATTTTGATTGTTTCTAATCTTTCAAATAGATAAAAATTCTCCTAAAACTCACTACCTTCAATATGTGAGTAACAGTTTCACACAAATCATGCCTTGTTCTTTATCACTTCACCTTATTCATTTAGCTTGTTCCAAAAATCCCATTTCGTACCAATAACATTTTTATTATCCAGATTCGGTATGAGTTCCCAAGTATCATTATTTTCTATCTGATTGAGCTCTTTATTCATGTCTTAAACCCATCTTGAATCATCAAAAGCTTAATTCACATCATTTGGATTGACTTTTCTTACAAAGAAGTGTGTGTAAAAACTTTTTATGATATTATTGTTTGAACCCTTTGATGTTGATCACCAATAATGTTATGAGCTTCCACTTTCTTCCTCAACCTAGGATGAGATTTTCTAATTTCTTCCTCATCACTTGAAATAACTGAGTTTGATTCTTCTTCTTGAGTAGGATTACTATTATTAGAATCCTTATCAGGATTATTAGAGAATATTTTGTTATCGTACTCATCTTTCTTATCATCTCGATTCTATTCATCTTAATCAACCTTTTCGATAACCTTCACATCAATAGAATAAAATATTCTTCCAAATTATTTATTGAAACACTTATATCTTCTTACTTCCAAATCATAGCCAAGAAATATTCCATATTAACCTCTTTGCTAAAACATTACAAGGTTAATAACTTTATTATTTATGATGCATGGAATCCCAAATATTCTAAAGCATTTCAAACATGGAGTTTTATCATAAAAAATTCATATATAGTCATATTTGAACTTGTCCTATAGAAAAATCTATTTTGGATATACGTATTAGTACTCATGGCTTGCCTCACAAATTAATGAGAAAGACTATCTTTAAGTAACATAGTTCTCCCCATTTCCACCAAACTTCTATTCTTTCTTTTGGAAAGATCATTTTTTTAAGGAGTGTATAGTGAATTGAAATCATGCTAAATTTCATTCTTATCTAGTTAAATTTCAAATTATTCATTTTTGTATTCACCACCATTATCATTTATCAAATTCTTCCCAAAAAACTCATATTTTTACTCATATTTCCTCCAGAACATTTTAAACAATTTTAGAGAATATAATTTAAATTTCAAATACATAACACATATAATTTTAGTAAAGTCCTTGATGAATGTGATAATGTACTTATCTCTATTAGTTTTTTATTTTCTCATTGTTCCATATATATTAGAATGAATAAGTTCCAGGGGCCATTTTGAACAAATATCAAATTTCTTATGCACTGAGTTAGTAATTTATTCCTTTTGGAAAATATTTCACCACCAATATATTCTTCTTATCATATCAGGAATACTACAAAAACTCTCCTTCTTTGATAACTTGATCATGTTTTTCTAAGACATGTTTCACATCCTTTTATTGCATAACATATTCTCTTCCACAATTCCCAAGTAATGAGATTTTTTTATTTTTATAACTTAAAATAAAATTCCTTTTGTTTGTTGGCCTCTAGTAAATACCTTTCCATATTCCCCAATCTTCATAGAAACAACATTTTTTTAAAATAATTTTTTATACTTCCTCAGAAAGTTGTGAAATACTAAGAAAGTTTCTCTCTATCCCATCAAAATAAAAAAATTTCATGGATTTCAAATTTTCTTTCCCAATGATGGATAAAACAAAACCTTTGATTCTGAGTGATTCATCATTGAATAATGTCACCATTCTTTCGTTGAAGTATTTTACATTATTCATCAATTTCAACTCTCCTTTCATATTTGAAGAACACCCACTATCAAGAATCCAAGGTCATTATCATTTTGTTTCTTTGAGAGACATTTCACCAAGAATATCTCTAAATTTATCTTTATCTTTCTCAACATACTAATTATAGGAATTGTTAATTTTTTTATGGCAGTAAAAAAACAAGAAATGATTTTCAAGGTTTCCAGGTTCGTCAAAATATTAAAAAAAAATTCAAAAGGGTTATAATATATTTCCAATTTTCTCACAATCCTTATCAGGCTTATATAGAACATCCTACTCAGACTTCTCCTTTTAAGGGTATTGAATCCCTCTAAAAGCATCCTTCTGTAATTTTTGGAATATTAATATTGTTTTTGGTTAAACCAAATCATATTTTATATATGTTCAAATATACCAAAATACATATATTATCTATATAAAGAATATTTTCCTCAGAAACTTTCATACTGAATGGAGTTTTAAAATTTTTTCTCAGAAATCTTCTTGTATTTATTATTAAAACATTGTTGACCACAAACCATTATGTCAACAATTAGATTCTTATTTTTCATCTCAGTTTTCTTTTTATCCATATTAAATCTAGAAGTAATAGAAACCTTTTTGGAAATAAACTTCTTAAAAACATCTGATTTCATGATTTCTTTTGGTTTTATCCACATACATAAACTTCCCATATTTCTTCTCTTCAAAAAAATTTATAGATTTCTTATTCAAAGAAAAAACTTCATATTTCTTTTCAACCCTTGAAGTTAAAATTTGATCCTTCTCAGGTTCCACCTTATAATAAGTTTCACCAACTTTGAAGATTGGGTTATTAAAACTTGTACCTCTCTGTTCATATTTACAAAGTTTTTGTTGGACAAATCTCAACTCTTTTTTCTCTCTCTAAGAATTAAGTAGAGATTTTCATAATGATTATTTTCTTTTCCAAGATATTTCTTAAAATCATAAATCCCTTTTGATATCTTAAATTTTTCTTCAGGAAAATTTATTAATTGTTTGATGAGGAATTTTCATTTATCAATATCCCGATTTCTTTTTCAAGACATCCAATATTCCTCAGATAGTATTTCAATTCTTCTTTAAGATGGAGTTCTAATTGATTTATTCTTATAAAAAACTAATTCTTACAAATTCTTCATTATACATTGTTTCAATAAAAGTATTCTCACCATCATGTTCATTTGATTTTTCGGATTTAGATTAAATTTATTCCACTTGATCATATTTATATAAGAAACTTCTCCTTTTTGATATGGAGAATTTTCTATCATTCACTATAGAAGGTTTTTTATTCTTATCAACCTATTTCTTCAATGAACTTCTTGACCATCTTTCTTATTCACCATTATTATATTATTTATTTCTTAGTTGAAAAATAGCTGTAAAGTACCCAAGGAATTCTCATTAGAAACATTTTAATGGAAGTATTAATTGCTATTGACCTATAAATCTTCAAAATATTTTTGAAAAAAAGGATAAAAATTCATCAAGGTTCTTACATAACTCATTTTTAGATTTATATTTAGAAATATCATCTTCCTCAAGACCATTCCAAAAATTTCCTTTCTTGGTATCTTTGAAAGATATTTCTCGATCATCGTTTTCTATTCCCTTCATAATTTCCCCCTTATCATTTCTTATGTAATGTGAGTACTATGAAGATCATCTTGAGAGAGTTTTAGGATCTCTATGATCTAATAGGGATACTTCATCGTAATCCCTATTGGGAATAATTATTTAGTTATTAAAAAAAAATAATCCTCCATACTTTCACCAAGACATCTAATAGTTCTGAAAATATCATTCATCCTCATAATAAAATACCATATAGATTCATACTCATCTGTTTTTCGATATTTATACTTTAGCCTTGAAATTTTGAGTTTTTTCTTATTGACTTTTTATTTACATCATAAATATTTTTCAACTTATCCTATTTAACTTTGGAAGTGGGAACACCCTTTAATATTGAAAAATCACTTTCCAAAAGCAATTAGGGAAAAGAATTATTGGACTTTCCATCATTATCATGATTCTTATTTTCAATAGATGTAAGAGAAATGTATTGTTAATTAGATAAAATCCATTTATTTTAGATTATAGAACATTATACATAAGTGGAATAAGTTGAGGCAACATTATATCTTTACAGATATGAATATTATTTTCATAGAAGACTAGAATACCATTAGATTTAACAAAATTTATATTCTCTATAAAAATATCTTCAAAACATTAATAAAGAAAAAAACAAAGGTAACCATTGTCTCTAACACCACTTGTAAATTCCCAGCCAATATAGTTTTATCAAAAAATTATTGAGGGGTGAATCCGTGAAATCATTTTATTTTAAGTTTCCTTATTCTTGAAACAAAGTTTTCCTTCTGTTAAATATTTCCTTATCTACTGAAATCAAAACAAACACACATCCATAGAAATATAAGAATTTATAAGTTTCACTAATAAAAAAGAGCATCTAAATACTTTTTATGGTTTGGATGAAATAAAATACCACATAATCCACTAAAGAATAATCATTTTTGTGTGGAATACAATGAGTATTATATGACCTTACAATCGTATAGAACTGTGATCAATACAACAGTTCATATGTTTTAATTAGATTAAAATGATATAAGATAAATTTTGTAACAAATATTTTATGGAACTACTTGATCAACTTTTAAAAATATTATCTTTAAAACAATTCTTCACTTCCTTACCAAGAAACAGGTAAGAAATTATTCCACACTTCGTAATGATACACAACTCAATTTCATTGTCTGATTTCCATGTTTTATTGATCAATATAATGATATAGATATATCAGTATACATTCGAGACAATTATTACCTTCTTCTCCCACAGTTTAGGAATTTCAATATGATTTTTCTAATCCAATTATCCTGCAAAATATGACAATTAGCCGAATATAATCTTGTCTCTTATCCTTTCATCTTATATTTAGAAAACATCATAAGGTAATCATGATCTAAAAACTTATTCTCCCTATAAATTCAGATATTATCTCTAAAATACTTTTTTAATAAAAGTAAAAGTTTCTTAATACTTTTATAGGTATCCCAAAATGTTTTTGGTGGGACTCTGAAACATTTTCCCCTTATCCAAATTCCCTAAAATATCTATTTCTTTAGATTTCTAGATGAATTTATGACTTATTCAATGCTTTTTAAATCTTCCAGAACCTTATAAAATATTCTAAAAGATTTATCTTACTTAAAAATTTCTTATAATTCTTCAATCCTATTCTGATTCATATTTTACAATACGATTTATTCATTACGGTAAAGGCATTTGGTCACTCTGATTTTCTTGACGCACTTGAAAACAAATCATAACTGATGATATATCATTACATTTCTCTGCACTAATTTAAAGACTAATATTAAAATTATGATTTCCTCATTATGATGAAGTCAATAGATTCTTAAATAGGTTTATCTTATACCAAACATGTTAAATATAAAACTCACAACTTCCTATTAAGATGATATATAACCACTAATTAAAACAAATTCTTCTTATTCAAACTCTTCGAGCTTCTTGTTCCCCTTTGACATCACTTCCCAAAATACCCAAGAAAGATTATTCTTCTTATTTTATTTATACTGATGATCCTAAATATTATGAAGTTATCGATGTTAGATTATATCTGATTATCAGTATCATGTTCACTCCAATAAATAAGTGTCTCCTCCATTATGATGGCTCTCAACCCAATTATTAAACACATTAGAGAGATACTAAATACTTACACCAAAAATATATATTTGTCTATTAAGAAATTTTTTTTGAGGGAATAATTGATAAACCATACAATACCATAAGATACATAAAAAAATCAAAGGAAATAGTTGAATCTATGAATTATAGTTTATGTATTTTAGAGATCTTACCTCTGAGGAGACTCTATTGGGGAGCAGAGGCCAACCCTTCCAGATCTTCATTAAGGAGGTATTCAAAATATAATTCCATCTTTTCCCAAGAGTACATGAGATCCTACACTAAAATCTTCTTTTCATTAAATACGTGAGCCAAAATACATTGTTGTTTTTTAATCCAGGAATCTTGTACTGAGTTACCATTAACCTGGATACTCCTCCCAACCATCCAATCAAATTTATCTTGTGTGGAATTGACCTATAGAGCCTTATTTAATAATTCTTCAGTACGATTTATGATTTTCTCCCACTCATCACACTGTATCATTTTCTTCCCACACTATAGGATAACTGAATATGTAATCTCAATTCCACTTGTTGGTAGATTCTTATCAGAGTATTTTTCTTAGGTGGAAGAGTGGTTATCTACATTATATGACACCTCTATAAGTGCATTTAATTTTTATGAGGATATAGTCATAGGAGTGAATTATATATTTGAATAGAATTTTCTTCAACATAACCTCTAGGTACACATAATAAAACCATCCAAATCAATGGTTGTGATCTTTCCATTTCTTGAAGAGGATCTGAGATAGTAATCTACAATGACCTCATCCTTGGACTTAGTTATGGAGTTTAAGGAAAACTCTATATCCTCCTGGATAGATTCCACTTCATGAAAATTTTCACAGTCATGAAACTCTTTATCACCCAACATAGTGATCTGATTTTGAGGATTAAAACTGATTCCTCCAAGATTGACCTTCTCATCATAGGATTGCCTTACCTGTGGGACCTGCAATGGCATCTCTGGACGGCTTGGATGCTAAAATATATGACCCATAAATTTTAAATTTGTATTTGAATCATCCAACAACAAACATTTTTTATCATTAAATGTTGGTAGATCAAAAAAACATCCCTAAATATCGCATCATTAATGACTTGAGTTGATAAATCTAGTTGTATAACCTTTCCAGCCCCTATATTTCCTGTTAGTGCATTTCATATTGGATTTGTAGCATTTAAATGGTCCACACTACTACATAGAGACACAACAACCATTTCCTGAGAAAGACTAGTAGCTCCCATATCATATTTTAGTCTTCTAAAGATGTTTGAGAATTTTTGTTCTGGTAGCATGGTCTTTGGAGGTTTCTGAATAGCTTGTGCGCCATCACAAGGGAGCACAGAACCAGAAGTGGTTTTCTCAGATTCAACATCATCCGACTTGTAATTGAAAGTATTATAAATTCTATTCATCCAACAACATCTTCCTTTCCTACAAATATTGAATATGATTGAAAACACTCACCCTTTATTTTATCAAGCTAGCATCACAAGTTTCACCACTGACTTATGTTTTGTGAGAAATAATAAACAAAAAAGCCTTGTCAAATTTTTATCAGAGCTAATTAGACTCCAATGTATCACCTCATTATTGTTTTTCTTTTATTCCAGACCTAAGGTGATTTCGATGGAAATTTTATTCTTGAAAAAATATTCTCAGTACAATGTAATTTCTTAAGATTTGTGAGTTCAATTCCATGAAGTTGATGGTCATCCCTATTATCAAATTTTACAAAGTGAATTGATTTATCATATTTGAAAATAAAAGAAAGCATAGTTACCGAACAAAATTATTCAAAATTTTGAAAATCTTCTCTTTCCAACTTGGTCCTAACACCCTCTGTATCATGTTATTAGACTGATAAATAATAACATCAATATATAAATAAAAATCATAGCACATCATACATAAATTGAAAGATGGTATAAATGTTTTAAATAAATAAACCACTAAATAAGGGTCCATGGAATGGTATATGTTAGTAATAGTATCTGATGTCCCGTTCAATGTCCATCAAGTAATTTCTACACTCTCTGACTCGACCTGCTCATCCATCCACCAAAGGGACCTTTCCCTTCACCAAATCTCTATGCATACTATCTACAAACGTGCCAAAGTTCCTGAGTAAAGAGTGATCACAAGACTTAGTAATAAACCAACAATGGCCCTTAACATTATTGCATAAAATATACAAGTGTATGACACGTATGTAAACACAGTACATATATATATAAAAAATATATCACACAAGTACCATGCACATGATGGCTCCCCACGGACCAGCTCTACCTTCTTTGTCACTATGCTGGGAGAAAATTACATGCTTCAACACAATACTGGATGGAGCATCAGTAACCATCTTGAAACATCCTCCTTGATTGGATATCACCAAGCATGTGACTCATTCCCTATGAAGGGATAATCCATGTACACACTGACCTAGGTCTGACAAATCTGTCTTGAGTGGATATCCCAAACATGCATCAATTCTCACATTTTGACCCATGTATAGGACATACCTCATATATGGATAACCCAAATCATGAGACATATCCCGTTGGAAGGAATAGTCTAACTACATTCCAACACAAGTCTGGAACACCCCTCTCATAGGATAGTCTCAAACATGCTTCAAATATCAATCACCATCAATCATATGTCATATCTCAAATGTCATCCCATGCTGAACATGTGGCACTCTGTCTTAGACCTAGTGGTCTGGGTTGGGATGTTACATCCACATCATAAAAATATATTTATTTCTTATTCATATTTATGATAATAATGAAAAAATAGTTTTGATTAAGTTATTGTTTCATTATTTTACCCAATTAAAAACAATTAATCTCATCAAATTAATAATATTAAATAGGTTAAATAGATATAATAATATTTATCTTTAGAATTAAAATGAAAAAGTTGAAATGGATTTGTTATTTACATTAATGAAATCGAAAATTATCTTAATTGAATTTTTAAATTACTGTATTTTGGATTCCTTATTTTTACTAGAGGATACCAAACATGAATATGTCATAAAGGGGAAATTAAATTGGATTTGGTAAAGACTAGATTTTAGATTTCTCCATTTAATGAGAGTTAATATATGTTATATGTTTACTAAATTACATGGGTAAATAAGATCTATGATGTTTTTACCTAATATGAAGTCCTGAATTGATTGATTATAGGTTTCAGCTATTAATGGTAATGATTGGATTATTGATCCTATTTTCAATTACATGTTCCAAATCTATATATTACTATCTACAAAAATTATCAAGTGGATTAAATGAACCCATCAGGTGAAGAGATTGTGAATTTATTAATGATGAATAAAAATCCAGCCGAAGAAGTGATAAATTAATGAGAATCCATCCTTAGAGTTTATTTATTAATGGAGTATATATTTAGTGTTTATACACTCTTGGATTATATTTTAGGAATACCTAATGTTTATTAGATAATCCTTGAACACATGTGATGAAATATGAAATTATTAGACCTAGAACAAGAAAAATCATTAATTCATATTCCATCTGACTTCAGAGAAATTATATATAACTTTTCTACCCAATGTATAAATTTTTATAAAACTATACAAATTCATTCATTTAATATATCTTCCCAAAACTTTCTTATAATTTATTACATTTCATATGAATTAAAAAAAATTTATAATGACTTTATTCTATTTTATATGAATTTTATAGATTTTCTTATGACATGACATGTAATACGAAATTGATATTAGGTTAATTTTAGAAAAGGAAGGAAATTTCAAATGAATTCATGACATAGCGATACTTCAAGAAGTATGTTGGATGAAAAATTTGAGTTTTCCAGATTTTATATCTCAATAAAAAATAAAATGATATGATGAAGGAGTTATTATTTATGGATAAAACAATTATATGAAGCAAGATATTTAAATTTGATATGATGATCTATAAGGAAGTTCAAAATAGTTTAGTTTATATAATTATTTATTCGAAAACTATATTATTGAAATTATAGATTAAATTTTTATCAATTCATAGATACTTTGGATATTCATACAATTTACAATCTTCCTGATTCTCAATGAATACATGATCAAATAATTTTGTTCAGAATGATAAAATTTTGATGAGATTGATATATTTTTCATTTTGTGTGAAATAAAAAGTTCCCCCAAGGAATTAGGATTATTTTTACATCCTATACTATAGACTAATTATCCATTGTGTTTTGAAGAAGATAAAAAATATAAGTGAAAGAATATTATTTACATATTTTTTATAATAGCTATTGAGTTAATAAAGGTTAATAAATAATAGAAGAATAATATTATTATGAAATCTAGAGAATAATTATGCGTTTATAAAAACTTTTTATTAGTAAATTTATTGATGTTTTAATATAATAGAGTGTATTAAAATATAATGAGAAATATCTTAAGGCTTTGAACAAAATAGACATTGATTTTCATGAGTTATACTCATTGATATTAACGTATTCAATGCCAATTTGAGATAATTAAATATATCAATATTTATGGGTGTAGAGATATTATTGTTTAGTATTTCTGATATATATCAAGAAAAGAATGGAGGAAAATGAAAAACAGATGGTGTGATGAAAATTTAGAGATTATTGAAAGTTGTATAATGATCCCTTCACATGTGTGTTATGGATAATGGACGTCACTAGTGTAATATGCTCACCAGACAAGGGTAATATTGTCTAAACATGGTTTCAAGATGATTTCTTTCCAACTCCACACGTATTGATAAAAATATTTTAGTTGGGAATATGTGGTTTTAATAACAATAATGAGTAAGTTTCCTAGGAGGGGAAAACCTTATTTAAACACATGTGATGATTTAATTTATTGTACTATATTTTAATTGGTGTGGATACTAATTTTATATTAAATGATATACATGATTTAATTTGCATTTGAGGTCCATGTGTAAATGGGTTTTGAAGGCTTAATGATGAAATTAAAATTTCTAAAATCATAAAACAATTAATTCACCCACCCTATATGGTGTGTCCACAAAGATACTATAATAACAAACAAATTGTATCAGATCCATTGATCCATCTAATTGAATATTAATTTTTTATATCAAAAGTAACATTTATGGAATATGATTTTATGTCTAATTAGTAATAATTTTTTAGTTTCTTTTATGAAGATTCATTAAATGATTATTTTAAATCGATATAGAAGATAATTCCAAAGTCTATATGAGGGGAGAATATGTATCCAAATCTTCTATAAAAGTTATTATTTTCTAAGACAAGAACTCATGAAATTGGAAAAAGTGGTAAATATAAAATGAAAAAGTCAATAATGATGGAGGAAACCCCATCAGTTTAATTTATTTGGAATGTTGAATATGCATTAGTTAAATCTTCTGACTGTTGTTATTTTGTTGAATGTTTCATAAGATCTGATAATAGCTGTATTGAATCTTCTAATTTCCTCTACCATGATGTTAAGTATTCATTTAATAATGTTACAATTTATGTAGTCACATATATTTTAAGATTTATTATATGATTTCATGATGAAAATTGATAGCTAAAAGCAGATGCTGATTCTATGGATGAAGTATGGAAAAAGACTACGAGTTGTTAAAATAATCTATGAAAGTCTATTAAAGTCAAGGAAAAACTTATTCTCTATATTAATAAAGTAATATAAATTGTTGGTGACGAATTGGAAAGATAATAATATGAGAAAGAAGTATTTGAGATGTTTTTTAAATATGTGTTCCATTCTTTAAAATTTTTCAGAAATTCCTTCATGGATGTCGAATTTTCCCAGCTTGAAACTAAGGAAAAAAAGGAAAATTATCTTATTGAGAAAAGGGAAATGCATGGTGATGAAATTTATAAAATTAAGGAGAATAGGGTATAAATATAAAGAACAATTATTTTTGATAATATAAATCTTATTTTGAAGTGTTTGGAGCTTGAAGTAATACTGAGAAATATAAATTTTATAACAGTTTAACCTCCCCCAAAAAATGAGCAGAGAAATTTTCCAAATATATATTTGTTAAGATCATTTATTTTATACAGTTTATAAATATATTAAATAAGAGTTTAAAATGACCCCATGAACATCCAAAAAATATCTCAAATAAAAACTTATCTATAATTTCAGTTGATTCTGTGAGAAAAAATTTTATTTTGTTGAATAATAGTGGATAAAATTTATTTATTTTTTTAATTTGGTTGAAAAAAATAAATCAAATAAACCAGATCATCTTGGAATAATTTTTCCATTTATGGGTAAAATGAAACCCCAAATGAGTTCAAAAATACTATTTAAAAGGTCTTAGAAAAGAATGTGTGAGAAGCTAGATAAACTATAAAAATATTTAAAAGATAAAGATTAATTTGTAAATATTAGAGTTGTTGAATTTCTATGAAATTCGGTATTGATTTCTGAAAAAATATTTCTATGTTTCACAATTAGAGAATCCCTTAATCGAGGGAGGCTGAGGCTGTAGTGATGTGAAAACCCATTCTACACAAGAATATTTCACAAAGAAGAATAAATATGTTATTGGATAACATATTTGAATACATGGAATGGTTCTATGATTTTTTAATATATATGTCCACTACTTTAAATGGTGTTGTTATATAATGGCCTAATACAACTCCTTTATTAATGTGAAAGGAAGTCCATAACAGGGAACAATGTAGATGAATAAAGCTGATGAGATGTCAAATATAAGGTTAAAAGTAATCATGTAGACAACTGAAACTCTTTATAATAAAATAGATAAGGCTTGAAAAGATGATACAGTATATAGTATATGATACTTCTATAATAGAAAAATAGGCCACATTGTGGACTATTTCATGATGGATACAAAAATAAAAGTTAAAGAGAGGAAGGTGAAAACAAAAAGAAAACAACCAATCTTGGAAAGAGAGTTATTCATATTCTCTTGGTGGTGGAGACTCATTATGATGAATATAGAAAGCTTCCCAAAAACAGCTTGTTCAATTTTGTTAATGATATTTGTGGACGGTGTAACTAGACATGACAAGATGTTGTATAATATATGTCAATTTTTCATGAACTAATGAGGAATAATGTCAATGAACTACCCAATTATACCGCTGAAACTGCTCAATTAGAACATAAACTACATTTATAAAGATAAATGAAGATTTAAAGAATTATTTCCTGAACATGTGTATATATCAACATGAAAAGGCTAGGAATATAGTGTAATTTGAATTGAAATAAACCTTTCTAGTTTTTAATAATGAGAAACTTATTTTTATAAGGATTAAATATTAAAATGTTATTAATCCCAAACTACCCAAAGGTGAATAGGTTTTAAATATCTTGAATTGAGGAAATAGGAAGTGTTGAAGACATTTTAAAACATTATGGAAATTAGTTTTTGGGTTGATAAATCTTTAGCATCCCTATTTAAAAAATTAAATAGCTAATATAGGATCAACCTTATTCATAAAAAAATCTAGTCATTCTCAAATGATGATAATTTATGATTATGAAGTATTGAAATTGTTCCTTATTGGTGAGATACTATAATAGTGAAAATTTCCATGATTTATTCAATTCTATAAAATCTATAATTCTTTATTTCTCATAAAAAAGTTGATGATGAGGTAGTATTTCATTCTCTAAAATTTAATCTTACCCATATAAATGATTTATATCAAGGGATAATGATTATATAACCAAAAGGTGGAATAATAAGAATAATTTAATTTTTTTTGAAGTGTTCGTTCAAGTGAGGGTTGTTTTATGAATATTTTTCAAAAATGAGTATGGGAGGACCCTTTGGAAAAATAATATTAGGTTTTATAACATATTCATAGGTTAATGGATAGTTTTTATCTCAATTAACCAATCTTGTATTCTATATCTTGTTAGCCAAAGTTGACATAGAGTTGGTTTATTAAGTACAATTTTCTTTAAAAAATGTAGTACCACCATATAATTAGTGTATAACATGATATTTTTATGAAAATCAAGAGGGGAGAAGGTGAGTTTCATAAAATGGTAAGAGTTTTCTTGAGGTGACAACATTCCCATGAAAGTTTTTATATTCCTTAATAAAAATAAGTATAACCATAATTATTATCTCCAAATTTTGTTAGGGGTATCATATTGCAACCTTTTTATTTATTAAAAATTATTTGTACAAATGAGACATTGAAATTGGAAGAAATATATAGAATTATATCAAAACCAAATGGAATACCAAAGTTATCTTGGATACGGGGAAGCTTAAACTATATTTGTTATCAATTTTCAAGAGTAAAAGTATACTAGATGCTGCCAATATCTATATGGGAAAATTAGGTTCATGATGTTTCTAAAACATATGATAACCAGAATTGAAATATTATAGTTTATAGGTATTACATGTGAATAATAATGATATGATCTTAATTAAAGAGACAATTACCAAGGTTGTGAAGTAATATCTGTAACAATTGGTATGTTTTTTGGAAGAACATAGTTATTGAATAGATTTACAAATTTTGAATATAAGGACCTAACCTAAAAAATTAAATAATTTATTAAATTACATTAGAATTAACCTTGGTCATTCTCATATATCTTTTCAGTTTAGTGTTTTAGAAATCTAGAACATAAAATATACATATCAACCCACATGTATACAATGTGGGTACAACTTAATCAATATAAATTGTTTTATAATACAAAAGGTTTCCTTAAAAACATGAAATATTTTTTGGAGAAGCCCTCAAAAAATTCAACATGGATTATTCTTTTTCTTTCCCATCCTTGAACCATGTGAATTTTTTTTAAAACCTGGGATGAGAAAAAAAATATCAATAAGGGGTAGAAAAAGAATGAGATAAACTGTTAGTACACGAATAATTATAAACATAATAATTCATTTTCAAAATGAATAAATTCTCACCAATAAAGTATCATATACTTACATTGTGATACATGAGATTTAAAAAAAAGGGAAAAATAAATAAAAACATAAGGGTATCATGGGAAATTACTTACTTAATATTATAATCCTCATGGATACCTTATGATTTTTAACACTCATAGCTACCTTACAATGTAACCCACACAACTACCTTATGATGTAATCATCACAGTTACACTTGGGATAACAATATAACCAAACTCCAAACTACACATACCCAATGAATTGGAAAGATATATAGGTTCCACCTTTCATCATAATTAATTTCCAAGAATCATAACATAATCTTAAAACATGAACAATTTCATAAAAACATCCCATTTGAAGTTTGTAAATTTAGAAATTTAAAAGTAGTTTTTAAAAATTAGTGTCCCTTACATATACCATATCATTTAAGCAAGAATTAATAAAATTAAAGGAATATGTATAATCACTATAAATCAACTTAATAAAACATAATAATAAAAAAATTCATTTCACAAATAATGTTGGTATGAAAAAATTGATGAAGTAGAAGGTTAACCCAAAGAATGGAAATTGGGTTAATGATTCCCTTTACTCTATTTTGTCTTACATAAAATTTGTTTAAACCTACTTTATATGGGTTAAAAAAGAGTTATTAATATTTTAAATATTCATAAAACTATTTATAACACCTTATATAGTCATTTTATAACATGATCCCACCACTTTATTAATAATATTTTTTACTTACATTGTTTTTGGTGCGTGCTTTACATGGATACAATGGTCAGTTCGTAAATTATTTTCATGTCAAATGGATGAAAAACTACAGAAGTGATATCAAATATATATTTAGGTCATTTTATAAAATAACATGGGAATTTAAACTCTCCATGATTTTGGTAAATGGGAAATGAAAAATCATCATCCATGAATACGGTGAATTGATGCACCACAGATGATGATTTCATTATTTAAGAAAAAAAGGAGAAGACAAGAGATTTTATAATGTGTATACCATAAAGAAAAAAAATCTCTAGTATATATTTGATACTATAATTTTTATGAAACATTGGATAAGAGGTAGGGATAAGCTATAAGTGAACAATAATTTAAAAGAGAATAAAAATGAATCTTACTTCATGAAAATTACACCTTGATAACATATTTAAGGCTCTTGGAAGTGGTATTTTTGTGATACCAGGAGATCTAGAATGTGAAAAGGGGTGATTATGAGGTAATTTGGTAGAGTTTATCCAAACAAGAATGGTTAAGGTTATGAGAATATGTGAAGGAGAGAGCCTCTATTTATAACTGAGGTGAGAGGTAACGTAAGAATTACATAAATTTTTTAAATATAATAAATTCATTATATAGTTTAATACTTTAAAAAAGAAAAAAAAAACTAAAGGATATTAAATTTTAGAAGTAATATCATCAGTGTTATAATTTTTAAATAATTTTTTCATTTTTAAATAACTTAAAAAAATATTTTATTCATGAAAAATATTTCTTGTCAAAATAAAAACTATTAATAAATATGAATTTAAATACATAAAAAAGAGTATAAAATTAAAATAATGTTTTTCATTATATCAAATAAATGTCATATTCATCATGGGAATTTGTTAATAAACTTAAAAATAGATAATTATATTTATTATATTATTTCTAATACCATTAATTTGATTTAATCAGTAGTTAAATTATTACCGAATCATAAATGTTAAAGTTATTTTGTAAATTATTTACTACCTAAAAATTAAAAATAAAATACTGAGATAAATATAATTATACTAAATTTATAAATACTACTCGTTTTTGAATAAAAATGTTATACAAACTAAAGTTCATAGTGTGAACACCTTGACTTAGTTTTGAATAAAATATAATTAAAGGTCTTAAAGTGATTCTTGTGGGTCCCAAATGTACCAAATTAGAATTTAAATAAGATAATGGTAGAAAATTTCACATAGAAAAATATTTATCCAAAATATGGGTCATTTAATAATTATTATAATTTTAATTAAAAACATTTTATTTATTTTTCGTATGCTTGCACAAGCACTGCATCAGCGTTGCATAAGATTTAATGTTAATTATTTCATATATATAAATTAATAATATATTACTATCATAAAAATCTGTTAATTAAGTTCAAAATTAAATTCTCTATTCATTCATTATTTATATTCATTCATATACATATCAAAACAACATCTTAAATTTGTTATTTTGTCTTTTCTTTCCTACCGAAGCATTGCACATACATTTGGATAAGATTAATGTTGTATAACTATAAAACTATAAATGAATACCCAAAACATAAATAATACATAATAATTAATAAAGTAGTCTAGAAAATAATTTTTATCACTCAATTATTATTTATAATGAACCAAATTTTACATTGTTAATGCTGTATAGGCATTGCGTTAGTACTAGAAAAGTTTTTTTATACCTATCATGAAATAGATTATAATATACATGTTATGAATTATTATAGTATAATATTACTTCGATAAAATCATAATTTAATTTTTAAATAAATTTAATAAATTTTAGATCATAATTATGTCTTCAATATTTCAAAAATACAATTTTTCGTAAAAAATTGTATTTTTTACTATTATCCAAAAATTAAATATCTTGAGAAAATTATCAAAAATTCATACTAAGATAATTCCCACTTGTAGATTTCAAAAATTAAATTTTTTGGTCAAATTAAAATTATATAATTAAAAAATTAATGTTTTAAAATAAATTTCCATGTAATAAATTATTTATTTTTAGAATTACTATTTAAATACTAGAAAATAATTATATAAATACCTGAGTTATTACATTATCCCCATATTATGGAAAATAAATCATCATAACTTTTTTTTACATATTAAACAAGTGAGGGTACATTTCCCTAAAAACATTTTTTATTCCCATGTTGTTTCTTCAACCATTTGGCTTCTCCACAAAACCCTAACCTCATAGATTACCCTATTCTACCATACTTTCTCTCTATGATCAAGAATATGAACAATTCTATTTTTCTCAGAAAGGTTCACTTCTAGCTGAACTACTTTTAGGTTCAAAAAATGATATGAATTGAGAACATACATTATCAACATCGAATCATGGAAAAAATTGTTAATATAAGATAAACTCATAGGCAAAGCTACTAAATAGGTGACTGGTCCAACATTATCTTGGATTTCATAAGGTCCAATGAATTATTGACTTAGCTTTTCTTTCATACCAAAATGTATAAAACGTTGTTTAACATCCCAGAAATTTCTATGTTATTAATGAATAAAATATATTTTATTTAAATAAATTTATGAAATATATTTTATAAAAACAATATGATTTCATTTAATGAAAATGAAATTCGTTATTATTTTTTAAAAAATTTACTTTTTAACAGACGATAAAAAAAATAATTAAACACTGTTTTGAAAGTAATATATTATTACAATTTTTTTAATATAAAAATTTGAATTAAAGATAAAAATAATAAGATTAATAATAATAATTAAAAGAAATATTTTTTTATAAATGAACTTATTATTATTTTTAATGTAATAGATATTTATGAATTTGATTATAATTTTATTTAACTAAACTATAAATTTATTTTTTATAAAATAAAATAAATTAGAATGATAATATGAAGATTTATTTAATAAATATATATATATATATATATATATATTATAGTATCAAATTTGAAAATGTATATATATATATATATTGAAATTATAGTATGAATATTATTATTTGAAAAAATCCAATTATAACACACAGACACATAATGATATATAAATATAGGTTTATTAAAAGTAAAATGAATAATAATAACAATAATAGAATAATAAAACATGTTTATGATAGGGGTGTTCTTCTAGAGAAAAGGGGGGAGGGGGATCATGTTTCTTTTAGGGTTTTAGGGGGCGTCAACTAGGGTGTCTTCATGGGAGCTGAGACGAACCAGGTGGTGGTTGAGGGTGAGCAGTCACCGAAGCCAATGAGTTTGGAGGAGCTGTGCCAATCTGAAATCGATTGATGAAGGAGGATGGTTGTCTATGAGGGTAGTCTGAGCAGTGTCGATGGTGTTCTTCAAGGTATATGGTTTAGTTACAACAAGGTTTCAAACTAGAATTGCCTTACTCTATTTATATTTTCTATACACAGGGAAAGATATGTGTTGGTTTATTAATACATGCATCTATGTGAGGTGGAATTTGTTTAGATATCAGTTGTGCATCACATTAATATTTATAAAATTCACTATTTTGTTCACCATTTTTGTGTACCATTGAATCTGGATAATGATTTTTCTAATTTTGTTTTTACTATTTTGTCTTTTTTCGAATCTGTTATTCTATGTCGTTCATGTCATTGTTGTGACCTTACATTTCTTCGGATAATAGTGAATGTATCAATAAGCATATTGTCTGTTTTAATTTTTTATTCTCGGCTTGAACATCATGCTTGATCGTGCCAATAATTGGAGATTGTTAGAGATTGTAAATATAAGTATCAATCTACATCTGCATTGTCTATTTTTTTGTTTCATGTATTGTCTTTCGCAATCAATTTCATTCTGCACACTCTTCTTGATCTTTTCACCTTTTGTGAGCGCTGCCTTATACATTTTGTTCTGTCCAAATCCCATCCAGTAGTGATGCTGGTTCTCTTTTAGGTAAGGGAAATTTTTTTAGAATTATTTATCTGGCATATTATTTCAATAAGGGTGATGTGAATTTGTTTTAAAGCTGCGGGTATGAATTCATTATGAATTAGTATGGGATAGATTGTTTAATTATTTCTAAAATTATGATTTTATGTTCAAACTTATTTTAAGGGCTAAATTTTTATTTATGATTGGTTTTTCCAAGAGATATATATATATATATATAAGTATGTATGAAAATATATATCAAACTATTTTCTTGTTTTAATAAATTTTTATGTAAATATTGGTTTTAAATATATGTATTAAAGGATTCTTATAAATCCATCATTCATATAGATTTATGTAAGAGTTTAATTTTATTATTTACCAAATCATTTTCTTTTACAAGATATATATATAAATATATATAACATCGTTTATATAGAATATTAATATTCAAATTATGTTTCATTTGAATTATAATAATTATTTTTGATTAATTATTCATTCCAAATATATATGTAACAGCCCAAGATTTTATGAAAATTATTATTTTTAATTTCACTAATGTCTTGTGTTGTACGCAACACAAAAAGGAGCTTGCACAACACGCATCCTTGACTTGCCTTGCATTACACACAATCGCAACCTTCCTCGATAGCGTGTGTAGTACGCAATACCGAGTTTCACTACACAACAATATGCCATTAAAATATTATTATAACTAGCCGTTATGAACAGTAATAACCACCTTTTAAAATTTTAGAAATTTTATTTTTCAAAATGGACTTCATTTTTGGACTCAGAATATCAAAATTAGCCTAGGGTGACATTTTGGTATTTTTCTGAAAACTTTAAATTTTTGATGAATAGTGAAACCACTAAGTGGTAGGTTAAAAACTGAATTTTGCATAAAACATAATTTTACCGCTTCTGTTAATGGAATTTCGAAAATCCGACAGACACGGTTGATATCAGTAAGTAAAATGTGGTTCAATGAGATAAAAATATTTTTTTTGGTGAATAGTAACTTTTTACTTTTTTTACCTCGGTTAATAGTAAATAGGGTAACTAAGGGTAAATATGATATTACTATTACGCTAACACATATCCTAATTCTATTGGATAAGTGTAATTCGACCAAAAACAACCTTATGAATAAAATATGACCATTTAGGCCCACTTGGATTAGATTAGGACATTTATTATTAATTTATTTAAAGAAGGGTTAAAATAGTTAAAATCAAAGTTTAATAAGTAAATCATTTTTAATATGGGGTTATACATAAGATAAATTCTACTATAAATATTCATTAGAAAGCTAAACGGATTTTCTACATAATGGTATTTTATTTGTAATTTTTATACATTAAATAATTTAATTTATTTATGACACAATGATGATGCAGTAATTATCTTATTAATGAAATATTGACATAATTGATGTTATAAACACCAAAATAAATGTAATTTGAGACTTTTTATGAATTCCACTAATTTTCTAGGTTACTATGATATATTAATGTTGATTTAATCAACTTGGTTCGAACATATAATTCTGTTATGACTTTCAAAAAAATCATATATCAAATAGTGTCAAAATTGACACAAAATAGTTTTTAAATCAAATATTATATTATTAATTGTTATTTTATTCCTAAAAATATACGGTTCGGCCAAATGACTTATATAAGGATATATATATTAATAATAAACAATTTGGGGTTCGTTTGTCATGTTATAGTAAGTGTATTAACCATATAGTGAAAGAAAACAAAAAGACACGGTAAAAGTTAAATTATTTAACTTAGAGTTAAATCTAATTGATAAGGATAAAATAATACCCTAAACTTGTCTAAATCCTATTGGTTGATAGTATTGCGACCCATCCCCACTTTAGCTTCGAAATAAGACCCTTTTGAACCATTATAAACAGATTTTGACTTTAATATAAAATAATATTTTGAGATATTCCTAAGGTGCCCCTCTCCTCCCTTATAAAAGGGCACCTCCTCCCCCTCCTCCTCACTCCAATTTGAGCACTCAAGCTCGGCCAAACCCTGCCATTTTCCCTTCTCAACTTCCCTAGAATAATCCTAGAGGTTCTGGTCTTCTTCAAAGACCAATCTTAGTTCCCTAAGTGAAGGATTCAAAGAGGCGTTTCAAAGAAGAGGTAATAACCATTACCGATCTTTTTAATTTCTTTCTTCTTCAACTTCTTCTTCTTTAGTTGTTTCATGATAAAGTAATAACATAAGTATTACTTACATACTGATATGTTATTATAAATATGAAACAACTCTAATTAACCTTCTATCCATCCTGCGGAAAAAGGAAATCACCACGCGTGCGTACGTACGGAATACCGTCTCCACGCCGTGGTGTAATCTATTTTCCGCCACCACCTTAATTAGATGGGTATAATGGTTTAATGAGTAACAATATAAGATTATTATAAAGTGATATTGATACTGAAATATTATAAATACACTTCAATGCAATTCCATGACCATGGGAACGATATCATCGCTCGTGCGTACGTACGGACTACCGTCTCCACGACGCGATGAGATTCATTCTCAATGATTAACCATTAATGAATGATTAAAAAGTATATATAATAAGTACTAATGAAATATATTACCTAATAATGATACTGTAATTATTTATATTTATATGTATGTCATCTACTTAATTCCATTCAATTCAATAAGGAAACGAAAACATCGTTCATGCGTACGTACGGACTACCGTCTCCATGAACGGTGTATTTCTTTCCATTTACTGATTTATTATATATTTATATTCTGAATATATATATATAAATCATGTTTTATATTCTGGAATTATGTAATCATGATCTAAGTAATCATATGAATAATTACAATTTAAAAACACAAACGAAAAATGAGACGATTTTACCCAAAACGCTACTTTAACATGAATTTACAAAAGAACAGGTAATATAAAGTCATAAGTGGACCATATATGATATAATAACAATGAATATGATTCTGGAATAAGTCAATAACATGATTTAAATCATTATACAGGAGGTTCGGACACTTACGAAGCAAATCGGACCTAAGGTAAGGGAAAATACCACAATCTCATTTTTATCCGAGATTGTTTATTCGTAAGTATTTACTGGGGTGTATTTTATCATCCACATCCATGTTCCCTCAATATGTAATATTGTTTCCATCCACTTACAATAGTTTAAATCCAATTTTACCCTTCGGTGAGTTTTTAGTAAAGGATATGAAAGGAATCTTTTGTCATTTTTTTTCGTACGAGGTACTTTTTGACTTTTCCGAAAAAAGTACGAAGAATGTTTTTTTAACTTATACGGCATGAATGGATTTTTAAAACATTATTTCAAGAAGATTCCTTTACAAGTTTTCAAGTTTATTTTTAATCAACTTCTTTTAGTTTATAATTGTATGACATATTAAGAAAAGAACAGTGTTTTTGAAGGAGAAAGGATATTTTCCTCAAGAATGGAGATCAAGTGTTTTCTCAAAATTATTTTCCATCTAAGATAATAAAGGGTTCTGTTTTTATCCCTTTAATTACATTGATTTGATTATGTTGTGAGGGAATTATTTTTATGAAGTCATTTTCCATATAAGATTTGTTTTATGATGTCATGATGTTTCAAGAATCCCATTTTTGTTACATGTGTTATGCGATGATGTATGATTTATGATTATGTGGCACACATAAGAAAGGATTCATTATAAGATGGGTGGGACCTATATCTCCCTCCAATGCATTGGGTAAAGATTTTATATCTCATGAGATAGACAGGGCTGGAACGGTAGGTTATACCGGTTCAGTGAAACAGGACTGAAACGAGGGTTACTCGATTCAGAAAGGGACTTTGTCCACTAATATAGTCTTGGAAATGAGTCTTGACTAACAAGAAATGATTCTCTATGATTATGTGTGAATGCCACAAAGTTTCATGTTTTAAGTTATGATTATTGTGATTACATTTCACTTCCATGATTTACCCCATGTTATGAAATTATGATCTCTTTTGCAGGTTAAGATTTCCAAAAGTTATGTGCTTATGTATATGATGTGATTGATATTTCTTTTGTTTACCCTTACTGAGCATTTGAGCTCACCCTTTTATGTTTTCTTTTCCCCAGGATATAAAGAAAGGTTTTAGGTAAAAAAAAGGGAAGATCTTTATGGGAGATATTGAAGATATTTCACCACGATTAGAAGATTACATTCCGAGTTTCCAAAGACACTAAACTATTACGATCCTTGTGTGTGTGTTTTTGTTATGTACTAAGTATTCCGCAAAAGTAATGTAATGTCCATGTACGATAAGCTTCGGGTCTCTACAGTTGGTATCAGAGGAAAGGTTTAGTCAACCTTTGGAAACTAGGATGCGAAAACGTTAGTGAGATCCCTAGAGATATTTCTAAGGTGTGTCTAGGGATGTCTCTAAGATTAAGTATACGTATAGGTTATAATACTATAATTACGCTAATGATCATAGAATTAAACCTAAGATGTTAGATATTGAAGGTACTCCCCCTTTATTATGTTGTTTTCCCTAGCATGATTTTTGCCTCTCACACTATTCTTTTTGGGTTTTAGAAAATGGCTGGAAACAAGATGATTCACGATAATGGAGGATATGATGGACAATGGAATGATATTCTTCATAATGAAATGGGATTTGGAAGTCCAAACATCATTATTATGCCGAATCAGCAATCTCATAATATGATCAATAAAGTAAAATTTGGTAAGTTTCCTGACTCGGCTAATAAGAGAAAGATGGAGTTTCATGATGATCATAGAGGAAAGAAAGTTCAATTTCCCCTATGTAAATCATGTGGGAAGAGGCATCAAGGAGAATGTTTCAAAGGAACTGGAAGATGCTTTGGGTGTGGAAAAGAAGGACACAAAGCAAGTAAATGCAAAGGAAAAGGTTCAGTTAACAACATTGATGAGAATAATGGTATTGCTACGACATCAACAATGGTTAAATGTTTTAAATGTGGAATGTGTGGGCATTATGCAAACCATTTCCCTAAGGGAAAGTCTCATGAAGATAATCAGTATGGTCGTATGGGAAGTATTTATGTGGATGATGATGAAGAGACTACAAATGATATGTGAGATGAAAGAATTGTTGAAGCACGGTCAATGGTTTAAGAATGTAGTGGAATGATTACATGTTTATCTGTGTAATGTTGTATAAGTAATCTCATGGTACTTTAGAATAAAGAGACATGTAAGGATTGTTACACTGTTGTCTGATTAATGTTACCAGTATCCATGAAAGGTTATTCAGATATTTTTGGAATGTAGATGATATGCGCATAATGAAGGGATAAGGAGAAAATTAAATGTTTGATAGTATTCATGAGCTCATGATTGATATAAGGACTAAGTGATATCATGGTTTGAGTATATAGAATTTTGAGGATTATGTGGAAAGAGTTAACTTTTAATAGAATTCATGTTTTCAATAAGGTTCAATGGGTATTCAAGAGAGTACAAGATTAAGGCCTTTGAATGTTTGGAATGTGACCAACAAGATATATCTTATGATATATGGGGATCAACGATGGTATTAAATCTCTGGTAATCGTTTTCACTATGTTATGAGAGTGGACTGCAGTATTATGGATAAGCCTAAAGATTGGAATGGATTATGTTGGACATAAGTTAGTATTGTTTAAGGATAGAAGTTTTGTGATATTATTGATGAGATGTTATAGTAATATAGTTTGAGAAAAAGGACAACCTGCAGGATGGGTGACATCCCATCGCGTCAGACAAGGCTGTGGAAATCGAACCCACAACCGAAGTGCGACTGGCCTTTATCGCCTACCACTGGCCTACAGGAAGTCCCTGTTTAGTAGAAACTAGTTTTATTATATTAAGCAGTATGATATATGAAGTATAAGTCCATTTTAGGAACCATATGTGATTAATCTCACTATAGATCAACTTATGTATATAATTTTTGCTAACCTTTTGTTTGAGACAGATGGAATGACCCGTCATTCTATCACATGATCTGCTAACACTTCACGAATAACAAATTCAACTTCATTTATTTAAGAGATGAAGTGGAAATTATTCAAGGCATGAGAAATAGTGAGATTGTACCAAAATAAAGAAAGTATTTATTCTAATTCAAATTTTCAACTTTAGGGAAATGATCTTGAAAACCAAAAATGTTGTCCTAGTGATCTTATACCTGATGAATCGGATGGTACCTTAGATCGTCACAAATTTATGGATTTGTGATTGTTGGATTTTCCATAGCCATGTTCACTACCACTCTCCATCAGAACATGATGGTTAGATTTTTCTTCCATATCCATATTTTCCCCTATGTGGAAACCCAGTGATTAGTTTATTTGGGTAATCGTTACATTTCATACTTTAGTTTTTAATGACAAGTTTTGGTATTCCTTTTTACGATGTGGGTTTCTATTAAAGAAACTTTCGAATAGTAAACTATTTATAACCCCGACGAATTTCGAGGGCGAAATTCATTTTAAGGGGGGTAGAATGTAACAGCCCAAGATTTTATTTAAAATATTCTTTTTAATTTCACTAATGTCTTGTGTTGTACGCAACACAAAAAGGAGCTTGCACAACACGCATCCTTGACTTGCCTTGCATTACACACAATCGCAACCTTCTTCGATAGCGTGTGTAGTACGCAATACCGAGTTCCACTACACAACAATATGCCATTAAAATATTATTATAACTAGCCATTATGAACAGTAATAACCACCTTTTAAAATTTTAGAAATTTTATTTTTCAAAATGGACTTCATTTTTGGACTCAGAATATCGAAATTAGCCTAGGGTGAAATTTTGGTATTTTTCTGAAAACTTTCAATTTTTGATGAATAGTTAAACCACTAAGTGGTAGGTTAAAAACTGAATTTTGCATAAAACTTAATTTTACCGCTTCTGTGAATGGAATTTCGAAAATCCGACAGACACGGTTGATATCAGTAAGTAAAATGTGGTTCAATGAGATAAAAATAATTTTTTGGTGAATAGTAACTTTTTACTTTTTTTACCGCGGTTAATAGTAAATAGGGTAACTAAGGGTAAATATGATATTACTATTACCCTAACACATGTCCTAATTCTATTGGATAAGTTTAATTCAACCAAAAACAACCTTATGAATAAACTATGACCATTTAGGCCCACTTGGATTAGATTAGGACATTTATTATTAATTTATTTAAAGAAGGGTTAAAATAGTTAAAATCAAAGTTTAATAAGTAAATCATTTTTAATATGGGGTTATACATAAGATACATTCGACTATAAATATTCATTAGAAAGATAAAAAGATTTCCTACATAATGGTATTTTATTTGTAATTTTTAGACATTAAATAATTTAATTTATTTATGACACAATGATGATGCAGTAATTATCTTATTAATGAAATATTGACATAATTGATGTTATAAACACAAAAATAAATGTAATTTGAGACTTTTTATGAATTCCACTAATTTTATAGGTTAATATGATATATTAATGTTTATTTAATCAACTTGGTTCGAACATATAATTCTATTATGACTTTCAAAAAAATCATATATCAAATAGTGTCAAAATTGACACAAAATAGTTTTTAAATCAAATATTATATTATTAATTGTTATTTTATTCCTAAAAATATAAGGTTCGGCCAAATGACTTATATAAGGATATATATATTAATAATAAACAATTTTGGGTTCTTTTGGCATGTTATAGTAAGTTTATTAACCATATAGTGAAAGAAAATAAAAAGACACGGTAAAAGTTAAATTATTTAACATAGAGTTAAATCTAATTGATAAGGATAAAATAATACCCTAAACTTGTCTAAATCATATTGGTTGATAGGATTTCGACCCATCCCCACTTTAGCTTCGAAATAAGACCCTTTGGAACCATTATAAACAGATTTTGACTTTAATATAAAATAATATTTTGAGATATTCCTAAGGTGCCCCTCTCCTCCCTTATAAAAGGGCACCTCCTCTCCCTCCTCCTCACACCAATTTGAGCACTCATGCTCGGCCAACCCCTGCCATTTTCCCTTCTCCACTTCCCTAGAATAATCCTAGAGGTCCTGGTCTTCTTCAAAGACCAATCTTAGTTCCCTAAGTGAAGGATTCAAAGAGGCGTTTCAAAGAAGAGGTAATAACCATTACCGATCTTTTTAATTTCTTTCTTCTTCAACTTATTCTTCTTTAGTTGTTTCATGATAAAGTAATAACATCAGTATTACTTACATACTGATATGTTATTATAAATATGAAACAACTCTAATTAACCTTCTATCCATCCTGCGGAAAAAGGAAATCACCACGCGTGCGTACGTACGGAATACCGTCTCCACGCCGTGGTGTAATCTATTTTCCGCCACCACCTTAATTGGATGGGTATAATGGTTTAATGAGTAACTATATAAGATTATTATAAAGTGATATTGATACTGAAATAGTATAAATACACTTCAACGCAATTCCACGACCATGGGAACGATATCATCGCTCGTGCGTACGTACGGACTACCGTCTCCACGACGCAATGAGATTCATTCTCAATGATTAACCATTAATGAATGATTATAAAGTATATATAATAAGTACTAATGAAATATATTACCTAATAATGATACTGTAATTATTTATATTTATATGTATGTCATCTACTTAATTCCATTCAATTCAATAAGGAAACGAAAACAGCGTTCATGCGTACGTACGGACTACCGTCTCCATGAACGGTGTATTTCATTCCATTTACTGATTTATTATATATTTATATTCTGAATATATATATATAAATCATGTTTTATATTATGGAATTATGTAATCATGATCTAAGTAATCATATGAATAATTACAAGTTAAAAACACAAACGACAAATGAGACGATTTTACCCAAAACGCTGCTTTAACATGAATTTACAAAAGAACAGGTAATATAAAGTCATAAGTGGACCATATATGATATAATAACAATGAATATGATTCTGGAATAAGTCAATAACATGATTTAAATAATTATACAGGAGGTTTGGACACTTACGAAGCAAATCGGACCTAAGGTAAGGGAAAATACCACAATCTCATTTTTATCCGAGATTGTTTATTCGTAAGTATTTACTGGGGTGTATTTTATCATCCACATCCATGTTCCCTCAATATGTAATATTGTTTCCATCCACTTACAATAGTTTAAATCCAATTTTACCCTTCGGTGAGTTTTTAGTAAAGGATATGAAAAGAATCTTTTGTCATTTTTTTTCGTACGAGGTACTTTTTGACTTTTCCGAAAAAAGTACGAAGAATGTTTTTTTTAACTTATACGGCATGAATGGATTTTTAAAACATTATTTCAAGAAGATTCCTTTACAAGTTTTCAAGTTTATTTTTAATCAACTTCTATTAGTTTATAATTGTATGACATATTATGAAAAGAAAAGTGTTTTTGAAGGAGAAAGGATATTTTCCTCAAGAATGGAGATCAAGTGTTTTATCAAAATTATTTTCCATCTAAGATAATAAAGGGTTCTGTTTTTATCCCTTTAATTACATTGATTTGATTATGTTGTGAGGGAATTATTTTTATGAAGTCATTTGCCTTATAAGATTTGTTTTATGATGTCATGATGTTTCAAGAATCCCATTTTTGTTACATGTGTTATGCGATGATGTATGATTTATGATTATGTGGCACACATAAGAAAGGATTCATTATAAGATGGGTGGGACCTATATCTCCCTCCAATGCATTGGGTAAAGATTTTATATCTCATGAGATAGACAGGGCTGGAACGGTAGGTTATACCGGTTCAGTGAAACAGGACTGAAACGAGGGTTACTCGATTCAGAAAGGGACTTTGTCCACTAAGTTAGTCTTGGCAATGAGTCTTGACTAACAAGAAATGATTCTCTATGATTATGTGTGAATGCCACAAAGTTTCATGTTTTAAGTTATGATTATTGTGATTACATTTCACTTCCATGATTTACCCCATGTTATGAAATTATGATCTCTTTTGCAGGTTAAGATTTCCAAAAGTTATGTGCTTATGTATATGATGTGATTGATATTTCTTTTGTTTACCCTTACTAAGCATTTGAGCTCACCCTTTTATGTTTTCTTTTCCCCAGGATATAAAGAAAGGTTTTAGGTAAAAAAAGGGAAGATCGTTATGGGTGATATTGAAGATATTTCACCACGATTAGAAGATTACGTTCCGTGTTTCCAAAGACACTAAACTATTACGATCCTTGTGTGTGTGTTTTTGTTATGTACTAAGTATTCCGCAAAAGTAATGTAATGTCCATGTACGATAAGCTTCGGGTCTCTACAATATAGCTGTTGAATAATTAAAGAATATTATCAATTTAAATCATTAATCTAAATGCATGTCATATTCAAATCATGATTATATACATATATCAATGATTTTTTATTGACACTTGTTATATTAATATATGTGTATGTATAAATATGAATGTGCTTATATTTATAAGCATTGAATAAAATTTTCATTTATCAGAACTACCTCCAAAAATGTATTATTATGAGGATATGAATAAAAATTTTAAGTTCATGAATTCCAATTTACCTTCCATATGAATATAAAAAGTCAAGTATAAGAGATTTGGTTATTCCAAGTCTAACAAGTGAACTCCCATGAAGGATTTCATTTATACATTTAGATAAAAATACAAGAGTATGTGTTTTTAATATTTAATTATGTTTTAAAATAAAAAATCTAGTGGAAACCACACACACACACACATATATATAAGGCAATATGAAAATATTTTTATGAAAATCAGTACTTGTACATGGTAAACATGATATGTAGTGGGGAGTGAACCTATCCCTCAAGAAAGTGGGTAGGCCCAGAAAGCCTTCCATATATCAAGTAACCCCATGTGTTTTATTTTCAAGATATTTCTTTATATATGAAAAAAACACTTGAATATGTTTAAAGTAATTTTCTAATGTAAATATTATCAAAAGTGATATAATATTTTTGAAAGAGTATGTAATTTTAACTAATGTTTATAAAAGAATATTTCTAAATTTATCTTCCAAATTATTTTAAAAATAATGTTTTAGAAGAATTTATCAAATATTTTAAAACCCCTTACATCGTATATTTAATGTTCACCAGCTATTTTGAATTATTTTTCACAAGTCTAGCAGAACTCCCTGAAGGCGTTCACTTGCCTTACAGATTTAGAACACATAGTTTCTTTTTTGTTTGTTTTATTTTATGCAGTTTTGTAAAGTTGTAATGTTTTTCTAATCATCCAAAATCTATACTAAAAATGATACTTTGATGTATAATGTATTTTTTTTATCTATTATACTTTATAAGAAAATACAAAACATGTTTAAGCATTGAGTCCTCAAATTCATGCTCAGGGAGTTATACTTTTCCAAGAAGAGATTTTAAGGAAAACATGATCACCTACCTCAAAAGAAAAGTATTTCCTTCTATTATCTACATAACTTTTCTAATTGAACTGAGATGTCCTCATATGTTATTGGATAATCTTCAATTTTTTATTAATTTCCTCTTTTATTTTTTGTCCCATCAACTTCCTTTCCCCGAATTCATCCCAAAAAGTTGGATTTCGACACTGCTTCCCATATAATTCGTCAAAAGATTCCATTTGTATACTGGAATTAAAACTGATATTATGAAAAAACTTAACATAAGATAGATATTGGTCAAAACTTCCCTGATAGTCTATTGAACAATCTAGAAGGATATCCTTTAATGTATGATTTTTTCCTTTGGTCTTTCCATTATATTGATGACGAAAATTAGTTTATAATCTTAATTCTATGCCCAAAAACTACTGAAGGTATTTCCAAAAGTTTGAAGTAAACATGGGATCACAATTAGATATAATGGAAAGTGGAACACCATAAAACCTGAAAATGTATTTGATGTACGATTGAGAATGATGATCCAAAAACATAATATATCGAATAAGAAGGAAATGTGCATATTTAGTCAGCTGATTAATAATAAATATAATCGCATTGTTACCTTGAGAAGTCTTTGGAAGTCCCACCAAAACGTTCATGGTTATATCTTCGCATTTACACTCTAGATCTGGAAAAGGGTAAATCATCCCATTTGGTATTTTTTGCTCTACTTTAACTTCTTGACATGTCAAAAAATTTCATAGTAAAATATGCAATATCTCTTTTCATTCCATCTCACCAGTAATACCCCCAAAGGTCTCTCTACATCTTTGTACTCCCAGGAAGAATTGAAAATGGAGAACTATGAGCATCACAAAACAATTCATTCTTCAGTAAAGAATCACAAGGAACACATATTATATTCCCAAATCTAAAACACAATATTTATCAACATTAAATTTCGGAAACATACACTTTTTAACTCTGAATAGTATTATTCTTTCCTTTAATACTTTAACACTATTTGATTATGATTATTTTTAGTTTGTTTTTATTTTTATTTTCATATTTTTTTCATTTTTTTCATACTCACACAATAAGATAATTTTTTTAACAAACCACAAGAGTCAATTTTTTTTAAAAAACTATATATTTCTTTGCATATTTTATCAACCTTCAGATGAGTCAGATAAAATTTCAGCTGTGAAATTTGATTTTGAAGACCAAAAGTCGCCTCAATCACCTATATGAAGTGGTCCCCCATGTGTCCCACATCAGTCATCTCATAATTTTCTTCCCCAAACTATTTCCTCATTTATTTTATCAAGTCTGAATTATTTTCATCATGTTCAAATCCTCTGTATTAAGTCCAAATACGATGGTTCCTGTAATGTAACACCCCGAGATTTTATGAGATATATTCCTTCTAATTTCTTTCATATTTTCTGTTGTACGCTACACCAAGATTATCTTTCACTATACACAACACCGTATAAGCTTGCAGTATATGCAACATTATTCTTGGATCATGTTACACACAATTTCAAGTTCATTTGATAGATTTTATTTTACGCAACATTGAGTGTATATATATTTATATATATTCAATGTATAAATGAAATATGATTGGATTCTATTATACGCAACAACAAATAAATCTTTCACTACATGAAACCTTGACATGGATTTCAATACACGCAATCACGACCTTCCACAATAGCGTGTGTTGTACGCATTACATAACATCACTAAACAACGATATGTTACTAAAATATAATATAAACTAGCCGCCATGAATATTAATACCCACTTTTTGAAATTTTATAAATTTATCTTTCAAAATGGACTTCATTTTTGGATTCGTAATATCGAAATTATCTTAGGGAGAATTTTTTCGTATTTTTATGAAAACTTTCAATTTTTGATGAATAGTGAAAACACTGGGTTGCTATTTAAAAACGGACTTTTTATTTAAATAATTATTTATTTTATTTAAATTTATTTGAAGTCAAAATTGATATATAATACCTATATAAGTTCAATGTAATTAATTGGAGTCATTTTATAATAATTTTAGATATATTAAAATTTTATTGATCCTTTCACCGTTTTTTACCCACCTCCTAGGAGAATTTGAAAATTTACATAAAAATTAATTTTACCGCTTCTATGAGTAGAATTTTGAAAATCAGAGAGACACAGTTAATATAAATGAGTAAAATGTGGTTCAATAAGATAAAAATAATATTTAGTGAATAGTAACTTTTTTACTTTTATTTACCATGGTTAAAAGTAAATAGGGTAATTATAGGTAAAAATGATATTATTTTTACCCTAACACATGTCCTAATTCTATTGGATAAGTATAATTAGACCAAAATAACCTTAGGAATATAATTTTATAATTTAGGTCCACTTGTATTAGATTAGAACATTTATTATTATTTTATTTAAAGAAGAGTTAAAATAGTTAAAATCAAAGTTTAATAAATAAATAAATTTTAATATATGGTTGTACATAAGATAAATTCAACTATAAATATTCCTTATAAATCTAAAAATATTTCCTACATGATGGTATTTTATTTATAATTTTTATACATTAAATAGTTTAATTTATTTATGACACAATGATGATACAGTAATTACCTTATTAATGAAATATTAACATAATTGATTTTATAAATACCCAAATAAATGTAATTTGAGACTTTTTCTAAATTACACTAATTTTTTAGGTTAATTTGACATATTAGTATTGATTTAATTAACTTTTTTAGAACTAATAATTCTGTTATAATTTTCAACAAAAATCAATTACCAAATAGTGTCAAAATTGACATAAAATAGTTTTTAAAACAAATATTATATTATTAATTGATATTATATTTATAAAAATCTAAGGTTCTACCAAAAGACTTATATAATAATATATATGACATTAATGAACCAATTGGGGTTCGATTGGTAGTTTATAGTATGTTTATTAACGATATAATATAGGAAAACAAGAAGACATGGTAAAAGTTAAATTATTTAACTTAGAGTTAAATCTAAATGATAAGGTTAAAATGGTAACCTAAACTTTTGGTTGAGATTATTTCGACCCATAACCACTTTATCTTCTAAATAAGTCACTTTAGAGCCATTATGAACCGAATATGACATTATTATAAAATAATATTTTACATTTTTCCTAAGGTGCCCCTCTCCTCCCTTATAAATGGTTACCTCCTCCGTCTTCTATTTACACAATTTTTCGCCTTAAAGATTGGCCATCCCCTGCCCATTTACCTTATAAACTTCCCTATAAACATTATATAGTTTCTGGTCTCCTCAAAAGACCAAATCTAGTGCCTTAAGAGGAAGCTTAAAAGAGGTGCCTCGAAGAAGAGATAATCTCTTCTACCGATTCTTTCTAGATTCTTTCTTCTTCAACTTATTCTTATTTAGTTTTTTAATTATAATTTAATAACATAAGAATCAGTAATATAATTATATGTTATTTTAAATACTAAACAACCCCATTTCACCTTCTATCCAGCCTACGGAAAATGAAATCACCGCGCGTGCGTACGTACGGAATACCGTCTCCATGCCGTGGTGTAATATGTTTTTCCACCACCACCTTACTTGGATAGGTATAATGGTATAAAGAATAACTATATATATTTATTATAACATAATACTGATTATTATATATTTTATCATCCACAAAAATTCAATTCAATAATTATGGGAAAGATATCATCGCTCGTGTGTACGTATGGATTACCGTCTCCATGACGCGATGAGATTCATTCTCCAAGTTAACCATTCAAAAATGATTATAAGGTATATATAATGAATAATAATGAAATATATGACATGATAAAGATAATGTATATATATATATATATATATGTCATCTACTTACTTCAATTCAAGTCGACAAGGAAAGGAAAACAGTGTTCATGCGTACGTACGGCCTACCGTCTCCATGAACGGTGTATTTAATTTCATTTATATATCTATTATATATATATATACTGAATATATATGATATATAAATCAGGATTTACATTCTAGAAGTAAGTAAAACATGATATAAGTAATAATAATATCAATAACAACAAGTCCAAACACGTATGATAAATAAAATGATTTTACCCAAAACACTGATTTAACATAGAATTTATAAACAAATGGGTAATATAAAGTCATAAGTGAAGCATATATGATATCATAATAGTGAATATGATTATTTAATAAGTCAATGACATTATTTAAATCATTATACAGGAGGTTCGGAAACGTACGAAGCATATCAGACCTAAGGTAAGTGATAATTATTCCAATCTCGTTCTTATCCAAGATTGTTTATTCGTATGTATTTACTGGGGTTATTGTTATCATCCATTTACATGTTTTCTAAAAGTTATTTTATGTATGTTTAATGTCGTTTTTACCCATTTTTTAATTTTACCACATGTTATGAAAGGAATATTTCTTTTGTTTACCATATGAGGTACTTTTGGACTTTTCCGGCAAAAATATGAGAAGAATGTTTTTTTAACTTAGACGGCATGAATGAATTTTTACGATTTTATAACACATTATTTTCATGAAGCTTACTATACAAGATTTCATGACTATTTTCAAAAAAATCATTTTCTTTTAAAATTTCAGGGAATTTTGTGAAAAGAAAATGACTTTTAAGAAGAAAGGATATTTTCCTCAAGAATTAATTTCAAGTGTTTTATCAAAACTATTTTCCATCTAAGGTAAAATTATCAAGTATGTCTATGTTTCAAGTATAATGTATATATTATTTACATGGTTTGAGTTTTCTTATTATTAAATGATATCCATTTCTTTTATATGGATTATGTTATGATGGGATGATGTTTATGAAACCCATTTTCTTCGTTGGGTTATTATGAATGATGTATGTTTATGTTATGGAACACGTAAGAATGATTTCAATATGAGATGGTTGGGACCTATATCTCCCTTTAATTCATTGGGTAAAGATTTATATCTCATGAGATAGACATGGATGGAATGGTAAGTTATTCCGATTCAGTGACACATGACTGGAACAAGGAGTGAACTCGATTCAGAAAGGGACTTTGTCCACTAAGATGGTCTTGAAAGAAATGAATTGGATACTATGGAAATCATATAATTTACTTAATGGTTTTCCATAATTACATGTTTTATTCCCATGCTATTTTAACATGATTGATATTCCTTTATGATATAAACCTTACACACTTCCAAGATTTATGTCTTTGCTCAAGATTTCGATGTTTAGATTTTTTGTTCCAGTTTTTGCATTCAAATGTTTATGGATTGTTTTATGTTATCTATGTTTACCCTTACTGACCATTTGAGCTCACCCTTTTTATGTTTTCTTTTCACCATGGAATAAATAAAGGTTTTAGGTAAGAAAAAAAAGGGATGATCTTTATGGCAGATGTTGAAGATATTTCACCATGATTAGAAGATTGTTTTTCCGAGTTTCCAAAGACACTAAACAATTACAGTTCTTATGCGTTTGGTTTTGTTATATATTATGTATTCTGCAAAGGTATTGTAATGTAAATGTACTTGAAGCTTGGGTCTCTATAGTTGGTTTTACAGGTAAGTTTTAGTCAACCTTTGGAAACTAGGAGGCGAAAACTTTAGTGAAATCCCTAGAGATATTTCTAAGGTATGTCTAGGGATATCTCTAAGGTTAATTATAAGTATAGGTTATAGTCATAGAATTCTGGTAACGATATTAGAATTAAACCTAAGGTGTTAGATATTGAAGGTACTCCCCCTTGATTATGATTTTTACCTCTCAAACTATTCTTTTTGGGTTTTAAGAAATGGAAGGAAACAAGAGGATTCATGTTAATGGAGAATATGATGGACAATGTAATGATAATATTCATGAGAAACCAAATGAAATAAGTTTTGGATTTCCAAACATTGTTATTATGTCTCATCAACAATATCATAATATGATCAATAATATCAACTTTCGAAAGTTTCCTGACTTTTCTAATAAGAGAAAGATTGAGTTTCATGATGATCATAAAGAAACGAAAGTTAATTTTCCCTCATGTAAATCATGTGGGAAGAGGAATGAAGGAGAATGTTTCAAAGGAACTGGAAGATGATTTGGGTGTGGAAAAGAAGGACACAAATCCAGTAATTGTAAAGGAAAACATTCAGTTAACACCATGGACAAGGATAATGATATTTCTAAGACATCAACAATGGTTAAATGTTTTAAATGTGGAATGTACGAGCATTACTCAAACCAATTCCCTAAGGAAAAATCTCATGAAGAGAATCAGCATGGTCATATGGGTAGTATTTATGTGGATGATGATGATGATACTACAAATGATATATGAGATGGAAGAAATGATGAAGCTCAGTCAGTGGTTTAATAAGGTAGTGGAATGATTGTATGTTTATCAAGAATAATGTATGGTACTATGGAATAAAGAAAAATCTAAATATTGTTACACTATTGTCTTTCCTTGAGTTTTTGAAAGTATATGATGAATGGTACCGGAAACCATGAAAGGTTATAAAAATATTTTTGGAAGGAATATGATATGTGCATAATGAAAGGATAAGGAGATAATGAGATGTTTGATAGTATTAATGATATCATGACTGATATAAAGATAAAGTAATATCACGGTTTGAGTATATAGAAATTTTTGGATTTTGGTATGTGGAAAGAGTTAACTTTTGACAGAATTCATGTTTTCACTAAGGTTCTATGACAATTCATGTTTTAAATCAATACATGAACAAGGTATTCACATGTTTGGAATGTGACCAACAAGATATAAATTATGATATATGGGGGATAAATGATGGTATTCACGTGCTTGTTAGGTTACATTTCAAGTAATCGTTTTTATACTATGAGATTGGACATATGTATTTTGGATAAGCCTAAATATTAGAATGGATTATGTTGGACATGAGATAATATTGTTTAAGGATAGAAATTTTTTTCGATATTATTTTTGGAATGTTATAATAGTGTAGTTTTAGAAAAAGGGACAACCTGTAGGACAGGCGAAAACCCATTGCATCGAACAAAGTTGCGAGAATCGAACCCACAACCAAAGTGCGACATGCTTTTATTAACTACCACTGGCCTATATGAAGTCCCTGGTTAATAAAAACTAGTTTTATTTTATTAAGTGGTATGATAGATGATGTATAAGTCCATTGTTGGAATTATATATGATTAATCTGACCATAGATGGACTTATGCATATTTAATAACTTATGCTAACATTTTTGTGGTATAAACAGATGGGATGACTTATCATTCTATCGCATGATCTTCTAACAATTCATGAAGGATAAATTCTGCTTCATTTATTTAAATAGAGATGAAGTGGAAATTGTTCCTGGAATGACCAATGATGATATTACACTGAAATCAAGTAAGTATATCTCCTTATGTAAAAGTTCATCAACGTTAGGGAAATGATCTTGGAAACCAAAAATGTTGTCCTAGTACTCTCATATCTGATGAATCATATGGTACCTTAGATCATCACATATTTATGGCTTTGTGACTGTTGGCTTTATCATAGACATGTCCTCTACCACTCTCCATCAGAACTTGATGGTTAGATTTCTCTTCCATATCCATATTTTCACCTATGTTCTCCCATGTGGGAACCCAAGTGATGAGTTACTTTGGGTATCCGTTTTTTTTTCTAAAATTCATTTTTAAAATTATGTTTTAGCATTCCTTTTTGATATGTGGGTTTATATGAATGAAACTCTCAAGTAATAAACCATTTATAACCCCAACAAATTTCGAGGGTGAAATTCATTTTAAGGGGGGTAGAATGTAACACCCCGAGATTTTATGAGATATATTCTTTTTAATTTCTTTCATATCTTCTGTTGTATGCTACACAAAAATTATCTTGTGCTATACACAACACCGTATTAGCTTGCAGTATACACAATATTATTCTTGGATCATGTTACACACAATTTCAAATTCTTTTGATAGAAGTTATTTTACGCAACATTGAGTGTGTATATATATATATATATATATATATTCAATGTATAAATGAAATATTTTCGGATTCTATTATACACAAAAAAAATTAATCTTGAACTACACGCAACCCTAACTTGGCTTTCATTAAATGCAATCACGACCTTCCACGATAACGTGTGTTGTACGCAATACTGAGTTTCACTAAACAACTATATGTTATTAAAATATTATATAAACTGGCCGTTATGAATAGTAATACCCACTTTTTGAAATTTTATAAATTTTATCTTTCAAAATGGACTTCATTTTTGGGTTCGGAATATCGAAATTATCCTAGGGTGAATTATTGGTATTTTTCTGAAAACTTTCAATTTTTGATAAATAGTGAAAACACTAGGTTACTATTTAGAAACCGACTTTTTATTTAAATAAATAATTATTTTATTTAAATTTATTTTAGGTCAAAACTGATATATAATATCTATATAAGTTTAATGTAATTCATTGGAGTCATTTTATAATAATTCTAGATATATAAAAATTTTATTGAACTTTTCACCATCTTTTACCCACCTCCTATGAGAATATAAAAATTTACATAAAACATAACTTTACAGCTTCTATGAGTGGAATTTCTAAAATTATAGTGACAAGGTTAATATCAAGGAGTAAAATGTGTTTCAATAAGATAAAAATAATTTTTGGTGAATAGTATCTTTTTACTTTTATTTACAACGGTTAAAATTAAATAGGGTAATTAAAGGTAAAATTGATATTATTTTTACCCTAACACATGTCCTAATTCTATTGGATAAGAATAATTGAACAAAAAAACCTTTGGAATATAATGTTATCATTTAGGTCCACTTGGATTAGATTAGGACAATTATTATTATTTTATTTAAAGAAGAGTTTAAATAGTTAAAATCGAAGTTTAATAACTAAATAATTTTTAATATATGGTTATACATAAGATAAATTTAACTATAAATATTACTTATAAATATAAAAAAATTTAATACATAATGGTATTTTATTTATTATTTTTATACATTAAATAATGTAATTTATTTATGACACAATGATGATGTAGTAATTACCTTATTAATGAAATATTAACATAATTGATGTCATAAATACACAAATAAATGTAATCTGAGACTTTTAATAAATTGCACTAATTTTTGAGATTAATATTACATATTATTATTTATTTAATTAACTTTTTTCGAACTAATCATGCTATTATGATTTTCACAAAAATCAATTACCAAATAGTGTCAAAATTGACATAAAATAGTTTTTAAAACAAATATTATATTATTAATTGATATTCTATTTCTAAAAATCTAAGGTTATGCCAAAATACATATATAATAATATATATGACATTATTGAACCAATTAGGGTTCTATTGTCAGTTTATAGTATGTTTATTAACCATATAGTGTAAGAAAACAAGAAGAAAAGGTAAAAGTTAAATTATTTAACTTAGAGTTAAATCTTAATGATAAGGTTAAAATGGTAACCTAAACATGTATAAAACCTATTTTTTGAGAGGATTTATACCCATACCCTCTTTATCTTCTAAATAAGTCACTTTGGAGCCATTATAAACCGAATATGACTTTATTATAAAATAACATTTTAAGTTTTTCCTAAGGTGCCTCTCTCCTTCCTTATAAAAGGGCACCTCCTCGCTCTTCTCTTTAGACAATTTTAATCCTTAAAGCTCAGAAAAAACCTGTCCATGTTCCTTATAAACTTCCCTATAAACATTATAGAGGTCCTGGTCTCCGATAAAGACCAACTCTAGTGCCCTAAGATGACGCTTAAAAGAGGTGCGTCAAAGAAGAGGTAATCTCTTCTAACGATTCCTTCATGTTTCTTTCTTCTTATACTTCTTATTCTTTAGTTGTTTCATTATAAAGTAATAACATAAGTATCACTAATATACTTATATGTTATTATAAATATGAAACAACCCCATTTTACCTTATATCGTTCCTACGAAAAACAAAATCACCGCACGTGCGTATGTACAGAATACCGTCTCCACGCCGTGGTGTAATCTGTTTTTCCACCACCACATTACTTGGATTGGTATAATGGTGTAAAGAATAACTATATATAGTTATTATTACATAATAAGTATTATTATATATTATATCATCCACTCAAATTCAATTCAATAATTATGGGAACGATATCATCGCTCGTGCGTACGTACAGATTACCGTCTCCACGACGCGATGAGATTCATTCCCCATGTTAACCATTCAAGAATGATTATAAATTATATATAATGAATAATAATGAAATATATGAAATTATAAGTATACTGGATTTATTTATATATATATATATGTCATCTACTTACATCAATTCAAGTCAATAAGGAAAGGAAAACAACGTTCATGCGTATGTACATCCTATCGTCTCCATGAACGGTGTATTTCATTTCATTTATCTATCTATTATATATATATATATACTGAATATATATGATATATAAATAATTATTTACATTCTTTAATTAAGTGAAACATGATATAAGTAATACTAATATCAAGAACAACAAGTCCAAACACGTATGATAAATAAAATGATTTTACCCAAAACACTGCTTTAACATATAATTTACAAAAGAACGGGTAATATAAAGTCATAAGTGAAACATATATGATATCATAACAATGAATATGATTCTATAATAAGTTAATGAAATTATTTAAATCATTATACAGGAGGTTCGGATACGTACGAATCACATCGGACCTAAGGTAAGGGTTAATTATTCCAATCTTTTTCTTATCCTAGATTGTCTATTCGTAATTATTTAATGGGGTTATTGTTATCATCCATTTCCATGTTTTCTAAAATTGTTTTTATGTATATTTAAAGACATTTTTACCCATTTTTTACTTTTACCACATGTTATGAAAGGAATATTTCTTTTTTTTACCATATGAGGTACTTTTTGGACTTTTCCAGCAAAAGTACGAGAAGAATATTTTTTTAACTTAGACGACATGAACGGATTTTTACAGTTTTATAACACCTTTTTTTAATGAAGATTACTCTAAATATTTCATGACTATTTTCAAAATTATAATTTTATTTTAAAATTTAATGGTATTTTTTGAAAAGAAAATGATTTTAAAGAAGAAATTATATTTTCCTCAAGAATTCATTTCAATTGTTTTATCAAAACTATTTTCCATCTAAGGTGACATTATTAAGTATGTTTATGTCTCAAGTATAATGTATCTATTATTTACATGGTCTGAGTTTTCTTATAATGAAATGATATCCATATCTTTTTTATGGATTATATTAAAATGGGATTATGTTTATGAAACCCATTTTATTCATTGTGTTATTATGAATGATTTCTGTTAATGTTGTGGCACACGTAAAAATGATTTCAATATGAGATGGGTGGGACCTATATCTCCCTCCAATGAATTGGGTAAAGATTTATATCTCATGATATAGACATGATTGGAATGGTATGTTAATCTAATTCAGTGATATAGGACTGGAACGAGGAGTGAACTCAATTCAGAAAGGGACATTGTCCACTAAGATGGTCCAGGAAGAAATGGCTTGGGTAATATGGAAATCATATCATGTGCTTAATAGTTTGCCACAATTACATGTTTTATTCCCATGCTATTTTATCATGATTGATGTTACATTATGATATATGCTTTACGTACTTCCAAGATTTATGTCTTTGCTCACGATTTTGATGTTTAGATTTCATGTTGAAGTTTTTGCATTCAAATGTTTATGGATTGTTTTTGTTCTCTATGATTACCCTTACTAAACATTTGAGCTCACCCTTTTTTTTGTTTTATTTTCCCCATGGTATAAAGAATGGTTTTAGGTAAGAGAAAAATGGAAGATCTTTATGGGAGATGTTGAAGATCTTTCACTATTATTAGAAGATTATTTTTCTGAGTTTCCAAAGACACTAAAATTTTATGGTCCTTGTGTGTTTGTTATTGTTATGTATTAAGTATTCCGAAAAAGTAATGTAATATACATTTACGTCAAGCTTGGGTATATACCTGTAAAGAATTATATAAAGTTGGCTTCCTCACTAGAAAGGATAGTACAAATAAATTTTTATGAAAATTAGGATTAATCTCTTAGAAGGGTCATAGATTTATGATGTTAGAAATTTTTGTGTGTAGAACAATTAGATCTCGATTATGATTTTTTTATATGGACTCAGTTAAAGTTTTTTTGATTATGTAATTTTATTTAGATAATATTTAAAAGAGATGTTTTCTTTCATAATCTATAAGAAGTGTTAAAATATGAAACCTAGTAAACTGTGGTTTCATAGGTATTTCAGATGAAGGAGTTTCTTTTCATCAATTTCATAAAATACCTAATTCAAGGAGTACATTTATCAAAGAGAGATCTGAAAAATCATTGAGTAAGAATGTATCAGATGATGAACCAAGGAAGGTCACTCATCACATTCTAAACCATATAGTTTTATCCCTTTGGATGAAAGAGTTTCTAATTTCGAGAAAGGGAGACAGAGATAATTTTAATGTATCTGATATCTTTATTTTGCAATATCTTTTAAAAATAAGGAAAATCAATTTGGTATGTTTCAAAATAAGAAAATGGAGCTACTTCCACAGACCTATAGCCATAGGTTTTAATCCATAGCAATAGGTGGATATAGCCATGGTTATGTGGCCTATAGCCATGGTTTTAAAACTGTGGCTATAGACCTATTTTTTCAAAGCCCTATAAAAACGGTTCTCCAAAACCATGACTATAGGGTTCCTGCTCTTCTGTGGGAACAAAAATTGCAACAAAAAATTTTGTTGGAATCCCTACCAACATATTTTTGAGTCTATTCCTATAGTTTTTATTAATATATATATATATATGATAATATATATATACACGAATTGTCGAGTGGTGTAGTGGTGAGTATGTTGGATCATAAAGGGGAGGTGCAGGGATCAAAACTCAACGATGAAATTTTTTATTTAGGCTATTACCACAGTTTACTAAGGCTATTTCCATAGTTTTAACTGTGGCTATAAGTCAACTACCACAACGGCCAATTTCGAGGCCTATTTCCATGATTTTAAAAACCATAGAAATAGGAATCAATTTACATGGTTAAAACTGTGGTAATAGGTCGGGACCTACTGCCATGGTGATAGTGTCCACAGTTGGCAAAAACCACAGTAATAGCCAACAACTATAGTTTTAGTGGCTAATCTTGGAGTTTTGAACTATGGAATTATGCCTCTTTTTTCTAGTTGTGTTTTATTATTTTGAAAATCAATAATATCACATGTAGATCAATAAAGTCTCAAATTTTAACGTTTTTAGCTTTGATAAGTATGATGATTAAATCACGTAAGAAACACTTTAACCTTATAATCAAGTTTAAGCTTCTCAAAGAAAATATTGTGTAGAGAAATGTTGACATATTGAAAATAATGAATCTTATCATTGATTCGAAATAAAAGTTGTTGGCTAAGAATATTTTTTTTAAATCGAAAGTAGAACCTTTTAAGAAATCAAAAAATGATGAGAAAGTTGAGAAGAATATAAAGTATGAATCTCTTCCTCTAAAAGAAAAGAAACAAAAGAAATTCACGAATGATTTATCCATAGAGTGGAGGAGGAAACAAACTGAAATAAAATAAAGAGATCCACAATTCAAAATCAACCCATATAAACAAATTTCTTTAAAAATACATGGTATTGATGTTTTAGAGAAATTAGAAAAATAAATTAAACAAACTAATAAAAATCCAGGTGAAAGTTTAGATGATTATTTGGTGAAAAAAATTGAGGCTGCCTCTGAAAATTTTGTTTTACTAAATCGGGATGCGTGACCCTCTTGACACGAAACAACTATTTCCCTTGACGATGATCCCTCTATCATAAAAAGAGGAAATCAATTATTATAGATAAAGAATATTTTCCAGTTGGGAAATGTGATTTGATATCGGAGTCACATCTTCATGGGATATTTCAAAAATTAATGGAATAAGGTGCTATATAAATAAATGTTCTTAAAAAATCAAGTTAACTTGTTGGAGAAGAAAATGTATTCAAATAAATAGAAGAATATTCTGATAAAGAAGATGAAGAAGAAGAATAAGAAGAACAAGAAAGTGAATCCATATATGTTTATGGAAATGATCAAGAGAAAGAAAATTCCAAATAAAATGATGAAAAGGACGATTTCAATAAGATTTATTTGAGGACTTCAAAATCCACCTCAAAAGAAATATCTTCCTTGGGAAATAAAAAGGAGAAATCTGTAAATCAAGAGAAAAAAGTACCTATAAATTATATAAGTTCAATCTTAATACAAGAAGGATGAAACAAATAAAAAAAATAATATATAATTAAAGTAGTTGATATTGATGTTATTGAGTTTTCATATAGAAATCAGGAAGAGTTGTGAATTTAAAAACTAGTAATAAAGAAAGAAAAATTGAAAATAGTTTGTGATGAAATCAGAACCAGCTATATCCTACCATCTGAGGATCTATAATAAAATAAATCAAATTAATCTAGAACATCCTTGTTAGAAAGAGTATATTTTATTGTTCATACCATGAAAAATCTTAAAGGAATAATTTCTTATTTCCTAAATAAAGAGTCTTGATGTCACATGATTTATGATTTTTTAAATCAGAAATCTGATTATTTCGGCATGCTGATAAAAAATGTGATCAAGTTACAAGATGAATTAAAATCCCATCATGATTTTTATCAGGACCATATAAAATATTGTATCAAATTAACTAATTGGACTTGAAAAGTCAATAATTATATTACGCTTCATGATGATATTTTTGAATAGATAAGGAAGGTATTAAAAGATATGGTATAAAATTTTCTTTTGTTAGCAAAGGATATGCCAGAAAGAGTAAACAATGTTAATTATTTCAATGATCAAACAGACAATGTCACCAATATTTTTATTGATATAAGTGGAAAGATGAGTGATTTTGATCATCAGAAAAGAAGGCTCAAAAATCTAAATTAGGAAGTAAGTTTTCTAAATAATGTGTTTTCTCAAAACATTTAGTATCTAGGAGAAAAAATTTGGTTTCAATATGAAAATATTTGGATACAAGAAGATAGGTTACTACATCTTGAAAAGATAAACCAATCTAAAGAAGATTTCACTGCAATGACAGGAGAAGATAGGAAATAATTCAATAAATTTAAGACAATAGTGAGATCCTTGATGCTGAAGAATGATTAATTTTTGATTCCTTAAAGTTTATTTTCAATTAATGTTTCTGTAAACATTTTCGTTAATGAATAATTTTATTCATCTCCTTACAATTTGATTCATGGTATCTCAATTCTGATTGATTGGATGGTCTTTTATTTTTTGATGATCAAGTAATTAACTATATTATTCACATATCTATTTTTTCTAACCTTTTTCTGCTACCTCAAACTTTAATCTCCAATGCTCTTTGAAAACCATAATGGTATAGAAATTTATAAAAATGGGGAGAGATTTATATAAAGAGGTATATGATTTAATTAATGTGAAGAAATTTCATTCTATGTTTGAATACAATCCCTATGGGGGTTTTATTCCAAGGGGGAGTTAGTCTTGTTCATAATTATTTTCAAATGAGTTATAAAATCAATGGGAGATAATAATAATTTCTATTTCTAAATATGATTCAATGATTCTTATTCTTCTATGTTTTCTGATTTAGACTTTCCAAAAAGGGGGAGAATATTAAGTCAAAATTTTCTCTTATGACCTCTTCATACTTTTGTTTTTGGAAATCATAAACAGATTATTTATTTCTTATATCACTTTGTAATTTTTTTATAATATTTTTATAGGAAAACAAAATATTTATATCTTACATAGAATAATATTTAAAGAGTTACAAAAATATACATTTTCATTATGCTTATCGTAATGTGACTGGATATTATATGATTTTTGTAATGAGACTGGATATGATAATAATCATACTCAACTTCATCTTACTCAGCCTTATTAGATCAAATATAAAATCTGCTATTTTGTATTACGTACTAAAAAATTGTATTATTCGAATTGTTAGAGGTTTCAATTTAAATCATACTTCTAATCAATTAATTCGACAATGATTTTTTCATACCCAAATAATTTTATCTCCAATATGTGAAATATGTTTTACACTAAAAATGGTGTATATAAAAATTATGTCATATATTCTATTTTAATATGACTAGTTATGCTCTAAGTGTCCAAGTCATCATGAAAAACGTAGAGAAAATATGACCATTGGTGGATCGAGATGACTGTCAGAAGCTTTCCTATAAATACTCAGTCATTTGAATAGTTTTTAGAAAAGTGATGATCATTTTCATTTTCCAAAAATCTCATTGTGAGAGTGCTCTAAAGCTAAATGACTTGAGTAATTTTTACTTTTACTTGTTATCTTTTTGAGTTTATATTTTCTTTGTGAGTCCAATTATGAATATAATCTAGGGCTCATAGGGATAGGGACACTGACTGATCATCATGTCAAGGGCTTATGGAGATAACAATACAAAGAGGTCAATAATCATATCAAGGGATCACAAGGATAGTGAGATAGACCAATCATCATATCGAGGTCTTTCCATAGTAAGGGAAATACAATCTTTCTTATAAGTATAAAACAACAGAACTTTATCCTAAGTGATTAGATAACCTAATATTAGGGTGAAATGATTTTTATTAAATTACTTGTTTTATTACAAGTATTTTAATTCCATTTGCATTGTAATAGAAAGTGAATCCTTTTATATTCATCTTTATATTTGTATCTTGTTTATCATAACAACTTTGATCACAATAAAATTGTTCTATCCTGTATTAATTTGTAAATACATTATTACACTTATTATGATTTTTTATTCTCTAAGGTAGAATCACTACTTTTTTAATACTCTAATATATCATAACTACTGTGATTATAATTTTTTGTGTGTTTACCTTGATTAATTTTTTTCTACTGTTTATACGATTAAAATATTAATATGTTACCACTACTTACTGAATAAATTTTTTTACATTGTTAAAGTAAAATCATTTTCTTATTAAAACATGTGGAATACATAGCATAATATACTTTATTATGATACTTTGTTCATTGGGCCCAAGGTCCAAGTCTGATTACCATTTGAATACTTAAGAGGTTCTGTCAATACAATTTGTTAAACTTTGTTAAACTAAGTTCCTTTAAGATTAAAAATAAATAATTTTAAACTTAAATTTCAACCCTATTGTATTTAACCATATTCATATACATTAAGATCCATCATCATCTACTATATGAATAAGGTATGTAGTCTTTGTCGTGTCCCTAAAAGTTTGGTTGTTTATAAATTTCCATCTTTGTATGCATGCCAGTTTCACTGGGCATTGCCTCTTAAATTCATATACCTTGATTTAAATTTTCTTGATTAAATACTATATAACCAATAATTTTACTTTATTCCATTGGATGTTGAGACCTCAACATGAACAACCCATTTAGGGTGTATTCTTCATTAATGCCTTGGTGACCTATAATTGAGATTATACGAGACATCATTTTTGTGTTATTTTAACATGGCCCTGTAAAGGTAAGGGTTTCATCATAATTTAATGAATAATTTTTTTGTTAAATGTATATTATATTTATATATAACACTTTTCCTAGTTTAATTATGTATTGAGTTATTTTGGTTTCATTTCTTCTACCTTTTATCATGATTAATGAAAAGAATGGAACAAAGTTTTTAAATGCTTATAAATTAAAGTGTTAAATTTTTTTATTTCCTTGATTAACCTTGACACATTAATGGAATGAACATAATTAATTATTAAATATAATGTGTGTTAAATTTCCTAAACGTAATAATGAAATATGTATAAGGTACCTATTTCATATGGGCCCTTATTTTACCTTTATCGGAATGTGAAGACTTTAACCAACCTATGATTCGTGAGGGAATTACTTGAGTACTTATAGGAATCCATTTTGATTCAAGGATATTGCTTCCAAGGGAGATTACCACCTTGGAACATGTGGTGTCTTGGATTCACCCCATTTTTTATTGTCATTATCAGCTTATGATTACCATGTATTAGATTTATGAACATTCATAGAATCATTTATAGTAGAATGACTTTGTAATTTCCCATTGTATTACACTCTGACACCATTATATGTAAACTGCATGTCACAATATTAGGAGTTCGATCGACCTTTGATGTTAAGGATGTATTGGTTAAACCTTGGATCCTCTATTATTATAACTTCATATATTGTACTAGAGATACCTTTTATTCATGACCACCTTATTATAAATTTAATCTTAAATAATTCCACTATTACTTGGTCAAATACCACCTAAGGATGAAGTAGGTATTATTTGTTTATTAACACAGCCTTACCTTTATTTATATACCTTCACACTACATAGTTTATATTAATAGCTCAAATTGTATAGATACTGTTTGTGATGGACTAATGATATTTATCTCACACCCTATCAGTTCCACCATTGGTACCCCAAAATATTACCTGATCACATGTATAGACAAATGGAAGCATCTTGCTTTGAACACCTGGATGTATATGATTTATGATGGGATCATTATAGAAGATGTCCTAGACTATGATTTGGATTCTTAGATAGTCTTTGTAAATTTTTAAGCATTTTTACAATATTTATTATACTATTTTTTTACATCCATGTATCCCAAATTTACCTTTTTTAGGGACATGACATCATCATCATTGTGTATATGACACAATTTCTAGTTGTTGTAATGATTACTTTTTACATGATTGATTATGAATATTCAACTACATATTTATTATATTAATTACACTATTTATTCATATTATATATATATATATACAATGACACACTCTCAACTAAGGTAATAGTATCCCCAATTACAAACCCTAGGACCTCAATTCTATTCAGAAGACTTTGGTGTATGGGGTGGCGCACTTGAGGCCATGTGGATGACCGGGTTCAGCTACTCTAGATTGAGATGGGTCTAGGACATCAAAAAGTGTTATCAGTGACATTTAATTTCTTTGGTCTTATATTTTGGGAATTTAGAAAGTATATTATAACCATGTTGGTACTTGGTTATATGTTTTCCCTGTGTGTGAATCCCCAAGACCCATTCATCTAGATCAAGTACAAAAAAATAATGTATATTTTTATATACAAATTAACTAAAAAATATAAAGTCATTTACATATGAGGATAATTTCAAGTCTAGTATTTATATTAAAAGGACCACTATTACATATTATTAGTGTAAAAATATTAAATAAAATGGTAGTGATTGAAAATTCTTCACGCTAGTTTCTTATTGAAGCTAAACGCCATGGAACATCTAAGTGATCCTAAATACATGTTATCAAAAAATAGGGGGATACAAATTTTACAGTAAAGGGTTTTAAAAAATCTAGTGAAATAAACTTTTTAAAATAATTATACCATTTTAAAATACCTCTGAAAATACTTTCAAAAATACATAGGTTTGGAAATCACATTAAAAGTATTTTGAAAACATAATTTTGAAAAAACTTTTCAGAATATAATTTCTTAATGAAAAATAATTTTAAAATCTTTTGAAAACATGATTTTGAAAATTAATTTGAAAATTATTTTGAATTTCGAAAAATTTAATAATACCTTTAAAAATAATTATGTAATTTGAAAACATAATAACACATTTTAAAATACATATGTAATTAACAAATGCTTTAAAATAATCCAATTATTTTCAAAAAATATTAAGAATCTTTAGAAGAAAACCATGGGGCCACTTCAAACATTGAAGGCTTTTTGGTCTTTCCCACATTACATAGGTATGGGTTCAATCCCCACTTCCATTTCATTTTTATGATATATAAGAGTTAAATTTTTATAAAAACATTTTTGTGTTTTCCTTTCATATATTAATTTTTCACTAGAGTTTTTTCTATTAAAAAAAAATTTATTTTTTCATTTATATAATTAGACTTATATATAAATATATAAATATTATATTTTGTAATAAATCAATCTTAAAATTTAGAACAACCAAATATATTGACATTTAGGCATTGCATAAGTTCAAGAATTTTAACATAACATACATGTAATTAATACTTCCATTATAAACTCATGAAATTCATTTGATTGAATGAGAACATAAAATATTGAAATATACATTTTAAAACTCATCCATGAATAATAATATTAGATACCCATCTACTTTATTGATAATTTTATTATTTTATTCATAAACTAATAGAAATTGTAAATTACTATTCACATAAACTAATGGATATATCATTTTTATATCATAGAAAAATAATTAGAAAAACATTTATATAATATACATAATATTATAAAAATTAACATTTTTAATGGGACATTCAATCCTTGCTTATATTTATATAACCATTTTATAAAAAATATTGTACAACATTAAGAATAATTAGTTTGTTACATAAAATTAAAAAGGAATTTAAATGAAACCCCTTAGGTTTTATAATATATAAAAAAGAAATTATACATACATATATTAGATATATATTTAAATATTATTTATTTTATAATTAGGACACTTAATAAACGATTGTAAGACATATATAATGTGAAAGATAGAAGTAATATATACATATATTCATATATATACTTGAAGAATATAAATGTGGATATTTTTTGAAAATAATGTAAAGTATATACACCCTTAATTACCTAAAATTAAGTATGAATATACTTATATCAATGGAGGAATTGATATAAATAAGCTTGGTGTTTGAACACTGATGAATATATAAAAATTAATTTGAAAAAAATTATATATATAATAGTTACAAAAAAGAATTTCTCTAAACTATTTGCAAGAAATCAATACCAAGCAGTGGCTTGTTTGGGGTGCTTGAACCAAGTTAAGGTAGTAGCCTTTTATCTGATCGAGGGTGCTTGAACGAGTGGGAGAAGATGTGTGAAATTGATGGGGAGGGTTTTAGCTTGGGTCTTGCAATGTGAGAATGAGATTCTACTTCTGAAAGAAAAAAAATTATATATATATATATATATATAAGTTAATGTGTTTCTAAGGGAAGTTGGATATTTTTTTTGGCAACACTATATTGTTTGTAAACCCTATGAGTTTCATTTGAGGTGCTAAAATAGCTGTTAAATACTCTATTAAAATGATAAATCATGGTTTTTAAAAAAATATTTTTTTCTTTTGAAATATCATAACATGATTTTAACTGTGAAAAATTATTTATCCACGATGTCTTTAATTCATCTTTGAGAAAAATACTGTTATGGGTTATTCGACATTAATATGGTTTGAGATCTTGAAAATTGTTTGAGGTTAAATAATAATTAAACCTTTTAGCACAATATGGAAGGGTCTGTTATATTGTGGTTTTCTTTCACCGGAAATAAGAGATGAAGAAAACTTGTTATGCAATGGATGGAAGCCATAGCGCTTGGATTGATTGGTGTAGCTTGTAGGAGAATAATTAAATGAAAAGTGGAGGGATGGAGGAATAAGATGACTTGAATAAAGAGAGGGAACATGGAGATTTTCATATAGATGAGGTCACTTGATCTAACAATCGGGATATTACCAAGTGTTTTAATGTGGTGAATACTACCTGAAAAATATTTATACATCGAAACGAAACAAATATTCCTACTCAAATATAAGACAAAACATTAGTTAAACTGACCAGAATATTCTAAAGTGGTGTGATCCTATCAAGCCTTACATATGGGCCTTTATAGGCTTCTACCTACCATATACACACACTAGTCCATGACCAACCAAACCTATCCACACACTATCTTTTAGGTTAAACCCAAGGCTTTGCTTCAAGAGAGGTGACCTTATTCCTTTACCACTAATCAAGGATGGTCATGGGTATGTCTTTCCACGTGGTCGAACTACTTGGGTCCCATAATGTGTTTAGGGCTCCCCTAGAATGGTAATGAGGGTTTGTATAATTTCATATATAAATTAAAAATACTTAATACTCAAATGAGATGAAATAAAAAAGTATAATTGCCCAAAAATATTTATCTTCAGCTTCTAAATGCTTTAATTTTTTTTGTGGGATTCATTTTAAGAACACCATCACAATTCCAAACAGATCATTTTGTAGAAAAAGTATCAAAGAATAATTTTACAATAAAATTTTTCAAAATTATATATTATTAATCTAATAATGATATTAAAACTATAAAAAACATAATAAATATTTTTTTTATTGAACACAAAGTGTAAGTTAAAAGAAAAAATGTAATGAAATTAATATCTTCATGAATGAATAATTATATAAATTATATATGATGTTATAAAAGGGAATTAATATATAAATCAAATTTCATTGAAAATTAATAATGTAATCAATTTAATGATAAAACATACATTTAAATAAAACATTAATATATTTTATCTTATTTTAAGAAGATACATATATTATGTGAATATTATTTCATGTGAGAAAACAAAATAATATTTTATAATTATTCTATGATTTTAATATATTATTCTTAAAAATTTTGTTGATTAATGGGAGAAAGTAAATTTCGAGAATATTAAATCATTTCCTAGTTGTGTTAAAAAATAAGTATATTAATATAATTACATTTTTTTAAAAGTAATATTTTTATCTATAATTATAAAAAAAAATTTGATTAAGGGGTAAAATTAAAGTCTAGGTAAAATTATACTTAATTTTTTTAACAATAAAACAAATCATTAAATAACTATTCATTAAAATAAAAAAAATTCTTAGAATTTATAGGAAGATATATTCTACCTACATTAAATATATTTTCAACCTCAAAATTTGTAATCTTACTTAAGGAAACTTCTGAAATTCCATTTTCAGAATTTAGAAAACTAAAATCACTAGATTTTTATATTCTTAAAGGTCAGTTGAATTCATAAGAGTTCAATAGTTGACTTATAACTCTTGGATTTTTCTTAAATATAAACTATTATAAAATATAATTTTACTAAAATAATATAGATATAATTTTAATCCATTCTTAACTGAACATCATAATCTCCAAAGTTATCAAAACCATTCCTTTTACACCAACTATTAAGCTCAATGAACCACACTTTCCAATATAGAACAAAAAATACTATTTATTTTGTTATATAAAAATCAACTGAATGATATAAAGCCACTTACATATGAGATTCTTTTCTTATTTAGTATTTGGAGGAAAATGACCACTATTACATTTTATTAGAGTTAAATTAAAAAATAAATAGGTATCAATTGAAAATTTATCACGCTAGATTCTTATTTAATCCAAACTCCATGTAACCTCTAAATAATCTTAAATACATTTTATTAAAAAATAAGTTGAGAAAAACATCCCAGTAAGGGGTTTTTAAAAGGCCAATTATTTTTTTGAAAATACATATACCTTTTGAAAATAATTTTGAAAATACTTCTGAAAATACTCTTCAAAACATATAGATTTGGAAAAAACATTAAAAATACATTGAAAATACTTATACTTTTGAAAACATAATTTTGAAAAAACTTATGAAAATATAATATATTTTGGTAAAATATTTTGAAAATACTTCAAACTTTTTTGAAAACACTTTTAAATTAATTACACCTTTTGAAAATATTAATAATACCATTTAATGTAATTACATAATTTTAAACCATGATAATACCTTTTAAAATACTTACGTAGTTTCAAAATTGTTTAAATTAATATATTTATTTTTCATAAAAAATTAAGAAATATTTGGAAAAAAAACTTTAGGTCCACTTAAAACTTTTAAGGTGTTCTGGGACTACCCACTTTCCTTAGGGATGGGTTCATTCCCCACTTCCCTATCATGTTTAAAAAGAAAAATTTCCAAATTTTTATTAAAACATTTTCAAGAATGGATTACATTTATACATTTTTCACAAGAGATTTTTATTTAAAAATATAACAATGTATTATTTTATTTACACTCATATATATATATATATAAATATATAAATATCAACTTTCATTGTATTTTTTTGTTAAATTTGGTTCAACAAAATCTCATGATATTTAGACATTTTTGAAATTCATGGATTTTTAATTAACATCAATGTAATTAAAACCTCCTTCATAATGTTAAGAAATACATTTTATTGAAAAAAGGACATAAAATTATAAACTCAATCTTTTAAAACTCATCCTTGAATAAAAATATTAGATTCCCCTTAACTTAATTCATAATATAAAGATTTCATATAAACATAATAATTGTGTAAATATATGAACCCTAAAAATAAAATAATTTAAATTATAAATTGATATTGAAAAAATAGTGTATATATAATTTTTCATTCTTAGAATAATCATAAGAAACAAATTTATATAAAACACATAAAATTATAAAATGTAATTTTTTTTAAAATGGAATATTCTATAATTATATATATATACACATATTATAATTTTTTTTACAAATTTAAGAATAATTTCATTGTTACATAGAATAAAAAATGGGCTTAAATGAAATCCCTGATATTTTATAATTTATGAAAATGGAATTAAACATACATATATTAGATATATATTTAAAAATGGATTCTCTCGTAATAAGGACAATTTTGAAAATTATTGTAGTATATATAACTTGGGATTTAGAAATAGTATATAAATATATAAGTATATAAATAAATATAATTGAATAATATAAAATAGGTTTTTTGAGAAATTAATATAATAAATTTAAACCCTTAATTACAAAAACATTTTATAAAAATACATATATTAATGGAATATTTGAAATAAATAATCTTGGTGTTTTAAAACCGATGAATATATAAAATAAAAAATAAAAATAATTTATATACACAATAGTTTTAAATAAAAAGAAACCCCCTTACCAGTTTTTTTGAAATCCAAACATGGTAGTGGATTATTTTGGGAGTTTCAACCATGTGAAGTTAATAACATTTTATCTGATTGAGTGTACTCGAAACAGTTGCAGAAAAAGTGAGAAAATGGGGTGGAGGGTTTAGAATTATGTATTGCAATGAGATAATGGGATTATCCTTATGAAAGAAAAATGTTATATATATACAGGTTTGGGTGCTTCTGAGAGAATTTAGACTTTTTTATGACAACATTACAACGTGACAACACCCTATGAGTCTCATTTGAGGTTCTAAAAGTAATGATTCATTTACTTTTAAACTAATGAATCATGGGTTTTAAAAAAACATATAATTTATTTTATTCTAAAATATCGAAACATGAATTAAATTATACAAAGTTATTTATGCATGTTGTATTCAATTATTATTTGAGAAGCAAGAATCATTACTGATGATTCATCGGTCATGAAGGTTGAGATTTTGAAAATGGTTCGAGGTTAAATAAAATTTTAACATTTTAGCACACTATATGAGGTTATCTCAAAAAGTGGTTTTATTGAACCCAAAAGAGGAGATGAGGAATACTGATGATGTGAAGAATGATATAGATGGTACTTGGATCGATAAGAAAAGATTATAGGATAAGAATTTGGTGAACAATGGAGGGATGGATGAAGAAGATGACTCAGGGAAGGATATGAAGCGACGAGATGATATTCGAGCAGAGGTCACTCAATAAAATAGTGAGGATATAAATGAGTGTTTTAAAGTGGTGAAGAATACCTAGAAAGTGTCCCAAATAAAAATGAAACAATGATTCCTACTCCTTTATAATCCAAACCGTTATTTCAGCTGGCTAAAACCATATAACAGGGTGTGCTCCAGACTGGCCTTACACACGAGCCCATGTAGGTTTCTACCAATCCATTTCATGAACCAAGCTATGACCCACTAAACCTATTCACACATGATCCCATGGGTTGAAGGCCAGGATTTTCTTCAAGAGAGGCAACCTTATTCTTTTTACTCTACTGAAGGCTATGTTGGGGCAACATTCTCCACGTGGTTGACCCAATTGGGTCCCAAAATGTGTTGAGGGATCCCATATCTTGGAAAAGAGGGATTGGCAACATTTTATTATAAAGTAAGAGATATTTAATACTCAAATGAGTTGAAATAGAATGGAATAATTTTATTTTAAAAAAACAACTTCAACTTCTAAATTCTTTGATTATTTTTTTGTGTAATGTATTTTAAGAACATCGCCATAATTACAAATTAATAATTTCATAGAAAATGTTTCAAAGAATAAATTTACAATAAATGTTATAACAATTATATACTATTAATAAATTAATAATATTACATATATAATAAAGATAATAAATATATTATATTGAAAATAATGTTTAACTCTAATGAAAAAAGTTAGGAAAATAATTTTTTTATTAATTATTATTTATATAATTTTTTCTGATGTTTATAAATCTAATTAATCTATAAAGTAATTTTCAATGAAAAGTAATAATGTAACCAATTTAATGATAAAAATTACCTTTAAATAAAATAATCTTTCATTTTATCTTCTTTTACGAAGATACATATATTAATTGAAGATTATTTCATCTAAGAAAATAATATACCAATCAATAATTATTTTGTTATTTGAATATCTTATGATTAAAACTTGGTTTGAATAATGAAAATAACTTAATTTCAAGAAGATTAAAATATTTCCTAGTTCTGTTAAAAGAATAAATATTTTAATTTACTTACATATTGTTTAAAATTAATAATTTTATATTATTTTCTAAACAAAAACGAATTTTATTAAGGAAATGATTTACTCATAAATTAAATTATACATTATTTTATTTTAACAATAAAATAATAATTAAATAAACGTTTTTTAAAAGAAAACTATGCTTAGAATTTTTGGGGCATTACATTTGGAGAAGCTAACCCTAATTCATGGTAAATATCATGTTTCCTGCGAATGGGAAATTATTATTCTATATTTTTTTATTATAGTTGATATACTTTCACTATTAGGTTATGCACATGGATTGTGGTATATGATATGCTTCAAAAATATTAAAACTTGTCCTGGTACAATTGGGAGAACTGTTACATTCATCATTATAGGCACCATGAATTGACATTCCCGTAATATTCCATGCCATATAGGTTCCTTTTCTTACATTCATTTCCCATGTTTCTTTCTATTATTGAGTGTTCTATGGTTTTTAGGTATTCATGCACTGTTATCATCTTCTACAGGGAAAAGAACATATTTTTTATAAAGTTTCATAAAAAAAAGTGGTGTTTTCTTATATAGGTTGATGGTGGATTCATATATAGTAAATTTAGTCCCTTATATGTTATGTATTCCTGGTTACATGATCTTTAATTTTTTTGCAATCATATTATTAGTAATTTATATTATATGGTGTATGACTGGTTATAAATTAGAAAGGGAAATCCAATGAGTAAAGTCATCATATTTACCTATTATACTCTTAGATAAAATGTACAAGAGGCCAATCATAACAAAATGGGTATTGATTTTAGTTATAAAGTGTGTGGACCATTATTAATTGGGAATTGACATCATTTTAATCAATCATTATAATTTTTATTAAATCAATTTTTAACAGAAAATTTAAATTATATCTTATAAATTAAATAGATTCAAATAAATGGAGAGGTAAATTATTATTTAAAGTGTCTTTTCCTTATTAATGTGAAATTAACCATTCCATATAATAGAACACTTGTAAAAGAAAACTATAACACTTTTCAATATCCTAACCTTATTAGTGGGTGGTTGGGAAAGTATTTTGTGTAGTGACCCCTTTCTCTTACATTTTACATTCTCTAGATTTTCTAACTACATTAAAATATTATTCTGAGGCATGTTCTTGGAATTTATAGAGCTATTCCACCATAATATCCTAGTGTCATGCACTAAGAGAGTGGAGGAGATCTTTCCCGGAAGTTGGTGGGCCTTGAGCCACCAATGATAACTCCATTATTGACACATGAGGAACCAATTTCTATTCTGGAACTCTACAGAGACACTCATTATTGATTGGGATTTCTACATTTGATGCAGTCTATGTAGGGTACTCCATAACCTTAACCTATAATGTGTAATCTAACTCAGGATTTCTAGCAGCAACATACTCCCATATTTTTAGGTGATAGTGGTCCCCAAGTCATTGAGTCTTGGCTATAGGCTATTCTATATATCTTTGAGAATCTTGAGACACCTCTAGAGAGAAGGGTCAATATCACCACCGACATGCTACCTGATTCCACCAAGCACTGGTGGGATGTGATTACTAATGTTTTTCGTCATTAGGGAATGGTCTTAGGATACTTCCAAACTAAATTTTATAATTAATCTTTCCCTTAGATGCTAATAGATGTCTGAGAAAGAGAGTTTACTCTCCTAGATATGGGTTATATGAATGTTATAGGCTACATAGTGTAGTCATTAAGCTGTAATTATTTTCACTAGTTCTATCCAATGAAGAGATATCACGATCAATATGCTTTGAGGTTGGGATTAATAATTCCATCTTGTTACAGGTGAAAATAATTCACTTATCTACCTTTTCTAATATCATAAATTAGATTCTTATCACTAAGTGAAACATGAGATAAACTGATAGTACATGGAACAGATGTTCTATACCAAGAGATGTAAGTAGTTACTATGGTAACTTGAAGTGTATCATTGACGATTCTCATTAGATAATTGGAGGATAGAGTGTCTCTACTGGATGCTATGTTATATTCCATTAGCGGGACAATAGGGGAATGTGAAGACTCGGTGTGATAGAGACCCTCTTGAGTACCGTGCTTGTGGCCATATGGATAATTCTTCGAAATTCTTCCAGACCATTCCACCCATTTCCTGTGGAAGAGGATTCTAATTACCTCCACATTCACGAGTGGGATTTGTTACATTTTTTCAAGTAGAATGTTGGAGTCTCACTGACCAAATAGGCTGAGGAGAAGGTCATGATTACGATTTCTAGACTATTTATTATCAATACTAGTAGAGAAAACATAATCAGGGCAGTCTATCTATAGAATAGGAATGTAGATCAGGCTAGTTCCATGAAATCATTCTAATTCCTTAGGATAAGAGTACATGACCATATATAGTAATAGGTACTATTATAATAGCCTCTATTATCATATCTACCTTATTTGATACTAGATATTCTCAACCATTTATCTCTTTATTGACCATAGAAATTATGAGGATTGAAATTCAGTACTTCTATGGTGTGACGACCCTATACAGACCATTGTGAGTGTAGTCAGAGGATATATGCTAAAATAAAGAGTGTCCCCTAGAGGTAGGACGTTTTCATATCTTATGGGACCACCTCATAATCAAGATTATGGGATTATATTTCCGTCTAGGGATGAATTGGTTGGTTCTTTATCATGAATATGTGGTCTGATATCACTGTTGGGAATTATTTAAATCAATATAGGGTTGTATTTATCTTGAAAAGGGTGAGTAGAATGTCCAAACTAGTAGATCCAGAAAATATTATCCTAGAAAATTAATAGTAACATCCAATATTTCCAGCCTTTTCTGTTATGATTCTCCGGGGAGAATTTTATCCCATGGTAGATTATTTTAGGTATGTCATTCCTAAGGATTTTATATCTTTCCTACTGAGAGATAGGTAGGGTTTAAAATAAAGATTATTCTAGGAGTAGCTCTAGAATCTATTCATCTATACAGGATGACACCTACTAGGAAAAAGGATCAAAATAGGTAGTTAGAGGATTTAAAAGCTAAGGGTTTTATATGACCTTGTACATCAGTTTAGGGTTTTCCCATGCTTTTATCCAAGAAGGATGATGGGACCATTGGAATACACAAGGGTTAACAATAGTTGAACCATATCATAGTTAATAATTGGTTTATATTGCCACAAAATATTTGATAGCTTTAACCAGATCCAAGGAGATAGAGTGTTCTCAATGATCTACATGAGATATGACCATCTAGAGGTGTAGGTTAGACCTTCAAACAAACCACTTACAGTTTTTATAGTCGATATAGTCTATATGAGTATCTCTTTGTAACATTAAACCATACAAAAACACCCTCCATTTTTATGGACTTGATGAATAGTGTTTTCCATCCCTATCAAGACTTCTTTTTCATGACTTTTGTGGATAAAATACTAGTTCATTCTCACACATAGGGGACCATTCAAAACATCTTAATATTGTTCTAAATACATTGAGAGAGCATCATATATTTTTTTATTATTTATAAGTGACACTTCTAGATTGATAGATTTCACTTATGGTGTCATATTATCTCAGAAACCAGAGTATTCGTTGACCCATAGAAGGTGAGTGCTATGGTTTCCTAAGAGTTTCCATAGAATAGGTTTGATAAAAATAGATTCATTGGGAAATTACGATATTGAATTCATTTTTTATAGGTATTATTAATATTTTATTCACCTCTTATAGGTCTTACGAAGAAGGGTGTGATGTTCTTGTAGAACAAAGTGTACAAGAAGGGATTTTATAAGTTAAAAGGATGGATTACTTAAATAATGATTTGGATTCTCTCTGATCCTATAAGAGGCTATACAATGTTTTGTGATGTATTAGGCATTTGGATGGGTGTTGTATTAATTTAAGATGATCAATTCATTTCATATGGGCCTCACTAATTGATACCTCATAGGCGTAATTACCTGATGTATGACCTAAATCATGTAGAATTTTCCCATGCCTTAGGCTCCACGAGACACTATCTGATGGGAGAGAAAATTGTGTTGTATAAAAAACAGAATAACCTCAAATATATCTGTTAATATCATGAATTGAATCTCAAATAGTGAACATGGGTAGAATAAATTCATTTTCTGACTTTGATCTTGCCTATATGTCTGGAAAGGGAAATGTGGTAGCTGATTCTCTTAGCCAGATAACTTAGGAAAATTATATAGAAGAACCCAATGATTAATGGACACTGACAACCATTCTTTCTGATATGAATCTTGAATTTCATGAGAGTCACAAGAAGCCTTTTATTAAAGTCTTATAAGTTACCACTTCACTTATTGATTGGGTTAAGAGAAGACAGTTCTTAGATCCTGAGGGGGTTAGTCCAACGTGAGAGTATATTTGGTGAGGACCTACCTTTAGATGCGTCTGTTGACTGAGATGAAATCCTATGTATACATGGGCGTATCTCAATTTTTATAAACATGAGAGAGGAGTTAATGTGAGAGTCCCATGCTTCTTAGTGGGCAGTGCATCTAGGTAACTCGAAGTGTTATCATTCTATACATCAATAGTATTGGTGGCCTAGGATGAAATGTTAGACACCAAGTTTTTTCACTAGGTGTTCCACATGTAAGTATGTGATGGAGGAGCACTAGAAACCTATGGGATTGATACATCCAATTTTGATTCAAGACTATAAATTGGAAGATATTGTGATGGATTTTGTGGTTGGATTACCAAGGCTACCTCAAGGTAATGATGTTGTTTGGGAAGTTGTTTTTTGACTAACAATGGAATCCCACTTCTTTTCTATCCTAGAGACATTCTTAGTTGATGATCTGGGAAGGATGTATGACTGTGAGATCATACCTCTACATAAGCCCCCTTGTACTATCATTTCAGAAAGGGAAACTCATTTTAATTGAGGTTCTCAAAAGGGTTACATAAGGATTTCGGTTCATAGGTGATTATGAGCATAGATTTTCACCCTCATACCGATGGTAATTAAAAAAATACTATATAGGAGTTAAAGGACATTCTATGAGAATGCTTCCATGATTTCTATAGTTATTGGGAGTAGAATAACCATCTTATTGAGTTCTCCATCAATAATATCTTCTAGGTGATTATTTAGATGGCTCCATATAAGGTCTTGTATGGTAGGCCATGTTGTTCACCCCTATGCTAGTTAGATTTAGGAGAGGTAGTGCTACTAGGTCCTCATATTATTAAGGAGACTTCAGAGTAGGTATAATTTATTAGAAAATGTATGTATATGGATCAGTTTTAACAAAAATCTGATGTCGATCACCATCGATGACCTCTTGAGTTTGAGGTGAGGGATCATGTTTTCTTGCGGGTATTACCCATACATGGATAATAAATAGATACAGAGGAGAGAAAATATATTTACTTGATTTTTAAAATGTTTTGAGATCATGGATAGAGTTGGGCCGGTATCTAATTGGTTTCTAATACCTTAGAGGTACCATTCCATGATAAATGTTTTCCATGATTCAAAGCCTTGTTGTTAACTTTCCGACCCATCCCACACTTTTTATTCTAATGATGTTGAGTTATATGATGATTCTTAATTGGAAGATTATCCCATACCCATTAATAATTAGAGTTTAAAGGATATATGAGGAAATTATTTAACTTTATTATGGATTATAAAGTATAAAAAATGTATACATAACGAGACTTGGGAGTTAGAGGTCGATGTACATGCTCATTGGATAGAGTCGTTCTTAGAAAATGCTTATTCACCCTTCTAAGGGGAACTCAGGGACATGTTTATTTCGGGGGGGGGGGGTATTATGATCTTAGTTTTTTATGTGGTATGGATCCAATATTTTCTAGTTTAAATCCTTGGTTATGACCGAATATAGATTCCTAGTGTGGATATGGAGGAAATGACGGTGTCTAAGAATTATTAAGAGCCAGAAACCCTAACTGGTGCACGAGAAAATTAGTCCACACTATTAGAAAAACCATGAAATCTAGTCCACATGGTTTCTCTTAACTTTGTGGGGGAATTTCAATGTGAATTAGTCATCCACACAACATTCCTTAATTGTGTGACCCATGGTATAAAAACGTGTGAAACCTATGACATTTTTAGTTGAGAAAAAACACATGGTTTTTGAATGGTTTTTAAAACCATGGACATGAACCATGTGGAACACCTCTATAGATAGTAAGACATGCATAGTTTGGCTATCAGTGTGGCCAAAAAATGTGAAACAATAAAAAAGTGTGAGATGTTCTCTTTTACCTTTTGGATTTATAATTTTAACACCCTTATTATATTTTTCTTTCTAGTTAAAAAAGCCTCACCCTTATCCCATGAAGATATCCTCCACCTATATACATAATATTTTATTATATCCCCATCTGATCTGAGAATTGATATCTGATCATCTTGTTGTATTCCAAATTTTATGTACATTAGTCCTTTGGCCAATTTCATTGTTTTTATTCCTCTCTATGACACTATTTTGATACAAGATCATATACCCTATTTTTAGGTAATTTTTATCTTATTTAGTTTTATTTTGATCTAGGAAAAACTAAGGCCCGATACTAGATGAATCATATAGTACATGCATATGGTAGGTGGACTACGAATTTTAACTAAATGTCTGGTTGTTTATAAATGGACATCATTGTGTGAACTGCAGATTCACCTAGAGTTTCCCCTTAAATTCATATACATTTATTGAAATTTTATAGATTAAATACTATGGACCTAATAATATCAATTGACTCTATTAGAGGTTGATACCTCAATGATGCCTACCCATATAGGGTGCGTTCTTCATTTATTCATTGGTGATCTATAATTGAGATTATCTGAGATATTGTTAGGGTGTGAATATAACATGGCCTTGATAAGGTAAGTGTTTTCTCATAATTAAATAAATATTTTAATTTTAAAATTGGAATTATATTTATATAGATCACATTGAATAGTTTAATTGTCAGTTGAATTGTTTTGGTTACATGTCCTCTACCCCTTTCCATGATTAGTGAAACATATGAAATGAACCTATTAATTGTTTAAAAATTAAAGCGATACATGGTTTCATGTCCCTGATTAACCTTTTCATCTTGATGAATGGTAATAGAGTGATCCTAATAACTTAAAAATGGATTGAGTATTACATGGCCTAAAATTAATAATAATATATGTATAAGGTGACTATTGTATATGATCTTTTTTTACCTTTATAGTAATGGTCAGACTTGAGTCATCCTTAAGTTCCTAAGGGAATTCATTGAGCAGTCATAGGATGCTATTTCGATTCATGTAGCTGGTTTCTAAGGTAGATACCCACCTTGAAACATGGTACATGTATATTAGTGGATACATAGAGTGTTTTTTTATGAACCCTTAACTATCTTTCTGGATATTATAATTCCTTGGATACACTACTAAGATTCAACTTGATGCCTTCAAACATGCGACCCAATGGATTCACCCCATTAGGCTAAGTTAGGATTAGTCTGTGATTACCTTGATTGATATCCAAGGAATTAGTTAGAATTATTTACTATGTAATTGTTTTGGATTTCCCCTTGGATTAATCTAAGACCCCTTTATAGATAGACAAAATGTGATACAACTATGAGTTTTCTTAACCCTCGAGGTCAAGGATGCCTTGGTTGCACATCGAACCTCTGTTATTATTAAATCATGTATATTATTGGTGATACCTTTTGTACCTGAACATCTTGTTATAGATTGAATCTTAATTAAATATATGATTACTAATTCAAACACCATCTGAGGATTAAGTAGGTATCAGTTGTTTGTTATCACTTATTTTTATCTGTATATGTACTTTCAAACTAGACAGTTTATATTCACTGAACAGATTTTATAAATGTTGTCGGTGGTGGAATACAAATATTTATCTCACGCCCTATATGAGATGTCATTGGTACTTGAAAATATTACGTGATAACTAGTGTAGAAACAGGTAAGTGTATCTCTTTGGGCACCTGATGTGGTTTTTTTAGGATTAGATCCTAGTAGTATATCATAGATCCTAATATTGGGATGATTGGACAGTTTTTAGCTTTTTCATTATTTTGTATAATAGGTATTGTATTGTCTGCGGGCTTCCATGTATACTTTCTTTTCATTTTGTAGATACTTGAAATTATAATCATATTATATATGATACAATTTATAGTTTTTGAGATGGTTTTTATTATCTAATTGGTTATGCATATTCAGCTTCCATATTTATTAAAATGCATCCTATGTATATTCATATATTATATCTGTACTATTATCCACTATAACATGTGGGAATGTCTCCCCATAGACACACCAAAGAACCTCATTACTTGTCAATAGACTCTGGCATATTGGGAGGCCCTCTTGAGGCAATGTGGCCAACTGGGATTAGCTACATAAGAGTGATCCAGGTCTGGGACGTCATAACGAGAAAGAAAAGAAACCCCACTCTAAAGTTTTTTAGACCATTTGTAATCTTGATAAAAATTATGGAAATGAAATATCATGTTGGATTACCTCTAAAATTTAGGGGCATGCATACTTTATTCCATTTTTCATAATTAATGGACTAAATAACTAATCTTATATACTTGATATGATATGATAACATGAAGTTTGAGGCATATTAGAACACCCTGAACTAAGGACTTGAATTCTATAACCCAAAATAGGAAGGAACATGGTTTAAATTGTGATCTCATGAATATAAGAGGTTGGAAACTTGTTTTTAGGGATACAATAATCATTTTGGGAATGGTTTTCCTTGAAAAAATAAACCAAAAATGGAAACAAATTCAAATTTTATAAATAACTATTTATTCCTAAATATTTAAAAATTTACCTTATTAAAAAAATAAAGGTTTAAAAAATAAAAAACCAAATTACAATGACACAGGGAGACCCAAACAAGAAATGTGACTCAAGTATAATACACCTATGTTGACTCATCCATTCATTTCTTCATAGTAGATCAAATATCTATACTAAAAAATTATTAGAACATCCCTTTATCAATATCATAAAAAATCATGGTAACATGTCCAATGGGGTATATATATATATGATGGAGTATAAAATACCCAAGAATTTCCTAATCAATAATAAATAACCATGTGTGAGTAAATCCATCAAATTAAATGCTAGAAAACAATGAGAAATCATAGTAGTTTTACCTAATGCATTTATTTCCCAAAATTATTTCAAAAAAAAAAAGAAATCGAAACCATTTTCTCATAAAACACTCTATCTATAAAATACCAACACAACATCATGTTTATTTATTTTTTTATAAATTATGGTTCCTTCCCAGAACATTCGTATACAAAATGTCCCTTTTTTCATAAAACACTAGAAACTATACATTCCATGAAAATAAAAAATAATCCCCATTTCCTAAAGAACTAAAAATCCAATTTAATTTAAAATTATGTAATTATATGATATAAAATATAAAAAAACAATTCAATTATTCTATCAGCCATTCATACATTTTACCAAAACCCTCTAGTTTACCATGGAAAGTTATGAGTTGTCACCTTATAATCACTAGTCACCTTAAAAATCAATGAATAAGTTTCCAAATTTACTATAATAAAATTTATGAGTTTTCAAAAAAAGTCTCACTAAATCCATTTTTATACACATACTCAAACCGTGTGATATCTAATTAAGTATCATTTTAATATTTTACAAAAGAAAACCCTTCACCAAGTATATTAATAAATTAGTTTATCATGAATTCACATTTGAATAAAATAATGATTTATCATTAAACCAGGATATTAAAATCAATTATTGATAACATTCAATTAATAAATTATAAATTATGTAGCCAAACTCATAGAAACTATAAAAGGAACCTATCTAGACAATCATTCTTAAACCCTTATAAACTCCCAACATGATGATTCATTTAGGCAAGACACAATGTCCTATCATAAAAATTATAAATAAAACTTAATTCATGAATAAGTGTCCACAAATATCCATTTTTAAGAATACATCATGTCATGTGTTCTACTTTCATAACCCCATGAAACTCTCTATATAAGAGTATATGACCTCTAATGAGAAATAAACACCCATTCCATTTGTCATGGACTTGTATATCACATTGGTTATGAGATTTTAAAGAAATAAAATTAGGTGGAAATGTTTTAGTTTATGAAATGTCCCATATTTATATCTGTAACAACCCGTGTTAAATGTTATAAAATCCTCTTTTTTCACTTTTTTAATAAAACATGTAATTTAGGTTTTTAATAGAATAGAAACACCTCTAGATTCTTTATATAATTTAAAAGAAATATATAGAACAAATTACTTAGTATTCTTTAACTCTCTAACCTATATATTGACATCTAATTACTATTCACCTATTTTCATTTTACAAATTTTACCACCACCATGAGCATAAGAGAGTTTCTCTCAATAAATGAGAATGGAGTTCAATCCTTCTGATTCTAATATTATACCATATGAATGTCCATTGTCCCACCATAAAAGGTACATTTAACAAGTAATAATTTAATACCATCAAATATCATAATTCCATATCCATTCCATATCAATTCCTTTACTAAATTCTTTAATTCAATTATTTGAAGTATTTCCTTTTATCCCCCTCCTCTATAATTCATAGGGAAACCCTTTAATATCGTCATAGATAGTGGTTTATTGAACTCCATGATAAAAATTATCATAACCAAGTAAATTCATACAATGTATCCAATTATTAATAATTGAATATCATATATTCCAAAAATTAATGTCATAACATTAATATAATATATCTCTTATGTGACATTTAAAACACAATTCACTAGAAATTAATTCCTTTAAATGAAATCTTTAAACCTAAAATAATAAATTCAAGTCATCATATCGTGATCTAAATTCACTAAATTTGTTATTATTAAATAATTTTAAGGATTTATTAATCTCTAAAATTTAATAATCACATGAAATCAACAAAAATTAATAATTAATATATTAAAATTTTAATCACATTCCCATTCTAACCACAATTCAATAAATAAATAAAAATTTAAATCCACTTTATTAAAAAAACTCAAAAACAAGAGTTTCACATTTCTCATTACCATTGGACTTTTCATCCCCAAAAATTAACCAAGAAATATTACATTTGAAAATATCTTACATCTCTTATGGTATATGAGCGTCTCTCTTCTATGTATCCTATTGAATCGACCCATGTTTCTATAAGCCTTTATGAAATGAAATCTTATGACCTCTAAGAATATTTTCTCTAGAATGCATAATACTAAATCATCCTTCAACATAAGAAATATCAAGTAATTTTTTAACCTATTCATAATTAAGCACATGTGATTCATTATTTATGCACTTATTAAATTGAGAATCATGTAAAAAATTATAAATTTCTACATAAATTCATGATAATTCCAAATGATAGGCCACTTCACCAATTAATTCCATAATTTTAAAATAACCCATATTATATGAAATTAATTTTCCCAAATTTACAAATCCTTTGTTTCATAACCTTGGTGAAAATTTAAAAAACATATGACCCCCAACATCAAATTTCAAGCATAATCACTGTTGATTGGTGTAAACCTTTATCATACTGTTGATTGAAATTATGTGATTCTGAATTAACCAAATTTATTTTCACACCTACTACACTAAACTAGGTTATATAAGTGTATTCTCACTAATATTAATGAAAAATAATGGTAATTAACATGATCAACCATATATATATTTTAAAAAGTTACATATATATAATTTTATTTTATGTGTTTTAATAAATAAAATTAATCATTGTTAAAGAATTCTCATAACATTTCCCATAGTTAGGAATAAATATATGAATTATGTCATCTGGAACCTTAATAACTCATTATATCTTTCTATATGTCTATGGTTGATAAGTTATAAACATCCTCAACACATCCTTATATAATCCCAGAGATCCTTCCAAAATCATGATATAAACCTTGGATCCCTATCTAAGATAATGTAAAATTGAATCTCATAAACACTAAGGAATACCTTCATATAAATCATACCAAGGTGATTAGTTAAAAATATTTTATTTTGGAAAAGAAATGTGTCTATTTTATTATTTTATCAACCATTATCAAAACAACTTCATGTCTCTACAATGATATCAACAATCCGATCACAAAATACATAGTAATATATTCCCATTCCCATGATGAAATGAGTAATGGATGAAATAACCCCACAATTCATTAGTGTATAAACTTCACTTTTTCATAAATTAAACATTAATAAATAAATTCAACAACACCCTACCAAATCACTAGCCACTAAAATTATTGTATGATATCATTATATATCTTGGAATATCCATGATATGTTACCTAACTCAATTAGTGAAATTTATAAAAATTTATTTATTGAGTTATATAGGAACCACCTTAAATGATTTAAAATAAATCATTAAATCTTGTTTAATAACCCATTAATCAACAGTCTCCCAACCAAATATAGAATTCCACTTTTTATTTCACTCTTCATTTAATAACTCTTTCACAATAATATTTTTTATTAAAATATATGTCACATTTAGAATAAATAGTGTCCAACCATATGTTATTTCTTAAATTTTTCATATGAAATTAAAATAATAATCCCATCTAATGAAACTTCTCTCTAGGTTCTTTCCCCACTTTTGTAGGAGTCTATTTATACAAGGTATCTACCACTTCTTTATCCTTCCCTATTGTATAATAAAGCCTGAAAACAAAATCTTGAAGATATTTTACATAATTTCACAGTCTCAAGTTGAGATTAAACTATGGGAAAATATATATCAAACTCTTACAATCATTGTAAAAAATAATTTTTTACAGAAAAATTAATATATCCATGTCTTCAAGTCAAGAACAATAATAATAAAGGCTCATATTTTCCTAGACACAAACTTTTTTGTTTCTAAAGTGTTAAATTTGTATGGGGGTGGTTTTTTTGGAAAAAGAAAGAGTTTTTAATTATATTTTTATTTAAAAATATTAATAAAATTATGACCTAATGTGTTTCATCATCAAGTGCTCTTTTGTGGCATGATTATATAGATTGAATCATTAAAGAAATTTTAGTATTTTTAGTTAAATTTTATTTAATTATTGGGGGTTGGATAATAATAAATTGGGATTTAGTTAAATATTTTATATTATTAGATTATCATTTTATTCTTGGAACTACATCATGGAGATTTGTTTATTGAATTCCTTGGTTTATATTTCTTGGGATCAATACACTGTATTTTGTTGGCTAAAATATCTGATTGGTATGAGTTCAATAAATTTTATAGGAAACAGTTGGGAAAGAAATTATGATTTATTGGGATTTATGTATTGGGGAACAATTATTTATAATATTCCATGATTCCCTTTAATTCCATCAACTAAAATATTCACTAACCAGGAGAAAGTGGGACACACATGGGGGGATTGTTCCTTAAATCTGTGATATGAGTAATGTTTCTTTATTATGTTATAAATCAATTATGTTTTTACTATAAATTCATGGTTCCCCTTATACACTATCTATTAAATACTGACCTCAAACCCTAGCTGGTTGTTAGAGTATTCTTGGTGATCCTAAGACTCTGTAATTAATCCTAAGACTATGTCTTCCTGAATTAATCTTCTAATATTGAAATATATCTTGTTTACTATTTTTTTCACCTTTATTCCCTTTTATCTTCTATATTTTCCATGTAAGTAAGGTTATTTAAATTTTGGGGCTTCTTTTTTTAGTGTTTATTGATGTTTTCATGATAGGGTGATGTTTCCATGGTTGACAAGTTCATTATAAGGAATTATGTTTGCATGTTCTTCATTCCTTCTTATATCCTTTTTATTTGATGATATATGATTCATATTGAAGTAAGGGATTCAAAAGTATGAATCTATAATATATATAAATGTTATATTACCATTATTATTTTTTCAATTATTAAATAGTTTCAATTTACATTAGATGAAAATTAATTAGAATATGTGAAATTGAAAGGGGTGGTGTTATTGCTTCACATGCGATTATTCTAATATTAATGTTATCATATTATGATATTTTATGGATATTTTTGTATTATATTACTAGTATTATGATTATTAATGTTTTATTATCATGAATAAAACTTGATAAAAAATTTAACGATATGAAAATAATGACTATAAAATTAATCATTGATAATATTATTTCATAGAAATGATTAAATGTTTGAGGGAAAAACTAGGTATATTTAATTTAGGTATATCACTAATGGTTTTTTCTAAAATATTTTATTTTTATGTATTCTATAACATTATCATTATTAACAAGTTGAATACTATGTTAAATGAATATATTGAATGATGGAATTATTTTTTGGGGATGTTTAAAATTGACCTTACAAGATATGCACTTGTTTACTTTAGTTGAAGTTGTGTTTGAATTCTATTGATATAAATTGTTTTTGGTTTTATTATTTGGTTCAATATTTTATATTATCTTAGTTTCCTTGTTTTGATTGAAATTTAAAATTATTATTCTTGGATTATATAGAGAGGTTTGGGTTATTTGTGAAATTTTTGTAGTGATAGTTAAAGGTGGTTGATGGTGTGATAGTGTGAATGGTGTGGACAGATAGTGGGGATGATTTCTTAGTGGTTGGTTTGTGTAATAATTAATTATTTATTGATATTTTCTTATTTCATTTGTTTTATTGACTTCCATAATGAAGGAATAATTTTGTTTCAGTTCTCTATAATTATATAATGATTATTAATTTATCAATTTAAAAATAGAGGATAGTGTGAGATGATTTACTATTTATTGAATTAATTAAAGGGGATAAAGATGAGTTTTATAGTACTCTTAATTATAAAGTAACTAATGAACCTAGACTATGGAAACTAAATTTAGGTTGTGGAATAAATAAACATAGATTTGGATTTATTGTGTGACCACTAAAAAAATTGGTATGAATTGTTATAATTATTGTTAATGAATTGTTTTAAATATAAATAATATATTATCATGATTCATGATTCATGTTGTACATTAAATAATTTAATCTCCTAGTTGTTAGTGATGTAATCAAGGTTCTTTTATAAGGTGTTTATTATACATGGAATCATATTTTAAGCTAGTTTCCCTAAGGATATTTTATTCTCTATTAATTATTCATTATGATTTTTTCATTTTTCATTTTTCATTCTCCTCCGCCTGAGTAAGATAGAATTACCAATTACTATATTTGGTTTTGGGTTCTAGTTTCCTTTTCAAAACCTAGTTTTTAAGGGAAATATATGGCTAACTACTACCCTACTACACTATCTATTGCATATGTGTTATAGTTTCTGTACATATCTGTGCTATGATGACATAGAGTTACAAAATGAATTCTCATACATGCTACAATTGGTTATGGTTATGACAAATTTATATAAAAGGGATATAATTTAATAATGTTATACTATACATATTTATAGGCTGTAATGGATTATGGTTATCACATATTCATATATGCATGAGCTATAATAGCTTAATCTATAGTGGTAATTTTCATGAGATATAATGGATCTAGGATAAGTAATGTAATTATGGGGATGTGATGATAAGAGGAATTTTTTTGTTTAGATTATGAAGATGTTACTATGATGTATTTATACAGATCTGGGATATTACTTATGGTGGTGAGTTGAGTAGAATGACATTTGAAATTGTGGTTTAGGTTGAATAGTTCAATGGGAAAGTGGATGAAGGGTACGTTAATTCGATATATATACTTTTTTATATCATTTTCCCTATATCTACAAAAAATTTAGTGACTAAGACTTAGAGAGGATGATAATATAGTTTAAAATGTTTGGGTAACAATTTGGTGTAACATTTTATTAACTATGTCTTAAGTATAATTCATCCACATTTGTATGAAAGATTTTAGGGAGGGTTATAATGATTATAGTTTTTTTCTAACCCCTATATATGTATGTGTGTGTGTTTTTTAGATTATAAAGTAACATTTGGTGATTTATTTTGTCCATACTAATTCATGGAGGTTAATCGTTGTTAGTTGGTGACCCCAAGTTTCTTCCTTAGGGGTTTTTCATGTTATATTTTCTTTTTTAGCCTCATATTTTATGACATTACATGAATTGAGATTAGTTTATTTATATTATGTGTTTTATTGGAAAACAATAATCATTACTTGTGAATTATGAGGGTAATTCGACCTATATATGTGTGTTCTATATAGAGGTGGCACTCACAAACCCATGGATGTTTGGAGGAAGAATGAAAAAACTTTTTTTTATATACAATGCATTGGAATATTTTGAATAAAATTTTCTGAGTATGTCATGGAGTCAGTATGGAATTATGGGCCCCATGGAGACTTGTTAATGATATATATATATATAATATAATATAATACACGCACACTATTTTTAAAAATAATGGAATATATCAAAAATAATGTCTTAAATGGGAAAACTAAGAACTCTGTTAAATCTAGAATGTGGGTTATTCCCAAGGTGTGACATGATATTTTTACGCATCAAGTGTTTGATTTTAGTTTAGTCACTAGAGGAATGTAAGGTACAATAAATAAATTAAGTTAATCTATTTATTAATTATACAGTAAATGTATTTATCCTAGAGATTCCCTATTAAGTCCCTATTATAGATGATATCTAGGGTTATCTACATAAGACTATATATTGTAGGAGTCTAATATAGAGTTAAAAATTAGTAAGTGATCTCGGGATAAAGGATTGATGATGAATGCACATGGTGAATTATAAAGACAATGAAGAAATAAGAAAATTCTCGAACAGTTTCACATGTGTGAATTGTTTCACCAATAATCAATCTAAACCAATGGTAGGGATTTGGATTTGATTTTATTTAATCCACATTCTATATTCTTATAATGAAAATGAATTAATTTAATTAGAAATTAATTCATGGAATATTTTTTATTTATTAGAGGATTGATTATTTAATTTTTCTAGAATTGGGAAATTGAGAGTAATTTTAGTTTTGGAGAATTTGATTATCATTCCCATTCTTAGGATTCAATAAAAAATGGATAAACATACATGACCTTAATTTGATGTCAAATTTTATTTTTCATTTCTTTCTATCTCTATTATTTGTACATTCATCATCATTATTCAAATGGGATGATGATTTGACAATCCTAGGGATCCTGATCATTTTGAAATCAGTCATTATTACAATGGATCATTATTTCAGGTTTAGTATTGGGATTGGAGTTGTGAAAAACATGTGGTAGTGGTGGTTGGAATTCAATGGTTTTATGAGGGATGGTAGTTCTGTGAGCTAGATCCAGAAGGTATTTTCAGAGCCATGACAATTGAATATTTTTGATAAAAGGGAGGAAATATTCCAGCCACCGGTGATGATGTGATCATGGTCAATGTGATTGTGAGTGTTATAGATGATAATTTGGGTATAATAGGCGGTGATAGAGCCGGAATGGTATATTCATAACGATATGGATATTTTGTGTGAAATTTAGATCTTTATAGTGTATTTTTATTGGAAATCAAATTTTATGGACCCCTCCATATAGTGATCGGGGTTTGGGTTGAGATACACATCACACAAACATGTATTTGGACTATACAACATGTGATACCATGGTTTAAATCTAGTGTGTACCATCCAGTATACATGGGAAAATATAAACAAAATGTACATGGACATTGGTAGGGTATATGGGAATGAGAAGAGTACAGAAACCGAGTAAGGGTACTTGGACAAGGAATCTAACACAGGAAATACAATACTTTATAGGACACACAATGTTACCCTTGTACATATCACATAATCCTTCTTGGGTGGGTTATATCCCTTATTCTCATCAATCTAGATTTAGTATGAGAATGGGTATGTGCCCTCAAAACAATTTTTTATGGGTACATTTCCTTGATCCATCCCTATGATGGTATAGTGTAACATACCATCCTAAGCATCTTATGAGAGATCCCCACAACAGGTTAGTCTTAGATAGAGTTAGCTATCTCTTATAAGGATTTATGTGTGATCCTCTATCTAATTCATCCATTGGATGTGTTAGGTATCCCATACCCAACATTTAGGGAGTGTGATAACCTTTTTAGTGGTTTTTCCCAGATAGGTGTAGGTATCCCCTATAGTCTTTGGGAGTGATCCCCTACCTATGTATTGACATAATATGTGTTCTATTTTATGCTTCAACATAGAAAAGACCGATGAATGTAATATCTCATATGAGTTACATCAGTGTTAGTGTGACCCTATGAGTGAGTTCCCTTGGAAGAGTGATACCATAGATCCTTGAATAGAATCCCTATACTGTATATGAGGATAGACCTAACCTTGATACTCAGAGTATTTCTTTGGTAGTATCTTTTTTATCTTATTTACTCGTATTTTTTTGTGATTTATAGATGAATGAATTCTTTATGGTTATTTTCTAGTGATTACATAGTGTCATAATGGGTATGTTTATACTCACCCTTGCATGGGTTATTCCCGCACATGTCAGGTCTTATGAAGATTACACGACTCTCTATGATTTCCTTGGAGGACTAGGAGCAGTTATAGTTTTTTTGACCTAGAACGATGGATACTAGATTAGTAGTTTGGTATCAATCCCCTTTCATCAAAATTCTAGACTTCATTACAGTATTGGTGGGATTTTTTATGCCATTTTACATTTCTAGGGTCTTTTTTCATACTTTGATTTTCTTTTTATTATTATGAATTCATTTTTATTATCAATTATTTACCTTTATACATTATTCTAATGTACATATATGTGTTCATGTGTAAAGATAATTTTGGCTAAGTCCTCCCATGTATTTTATTTTCCTAGTTAGTGTTAGCTTAAATAAATTGGCTTATTGAATGATTCCTTAGGGTGTCACTCTTATATTACTATTGGGTAGGTGGTCCCCACTAGGTTAGATCATTACATAGTGGAATCATAGAATAGGGTGTCTTAGGGCTGGAGTTTGGAGATAGTCTACTTTTGAGGATTGGTTTGGGAACTATGGTAGTAGTTTTGAAGTGTCTCATGTTTGGATCTCAGGATAGGGAACCCAGTTATGGTGAAATAATGGGAATATCCATTCATCAGAACCCTAATAAAAATATTTTTTACGTGGTAAATACAGTCACTGGTTGTAGGGAAGGAAATAATACATTCATCATATAGGAATAGTTTGTGGTTTCTAGTCCCTTACTTAGTCAGCTCCCCAGATATGGTATAGTCACCATTGTGTATGTTGAAAATTATTGGATTACACTATAATAAAATCCAAATAAGATTATGAAATGATATCATGATGATAGTAAATATTCCAAAGACGCCTTAGTCTAGGTAACTCTGTAGGAGGAAATTCCTCATAACAGATTCTTGATAGTAACTCCACCCATTGAGAATACAATTGTTATGATAGTACCAGTTGATGGAATTCATAGGCTTCAGGTGAATTAAAGGATATATAGGTAGAAATATCCTAGGTTTTATGGTTACTGATACCACCACGAAAAAAATAACTAGCACAAGGAAACTGATTGAGATTCCTACCTTGTTAGTATCCCACATGACCAGATGGTGATCCTAGTGGTGAGAATTATATATTGACCTCTAGGGTGATGGTGGATCATAGTGATATAGACACATGAAAATGTTGACATCACATGGAAGTTTTTTTATTTCCTCTTTAGATGGGAGTTTTATCTTGCGATGTTGTAGGAAGTACATATCATGGATGTTTTGGATCACTATTAGGGAAACATGAAAGTCATGGATCATTGTTAACTAAAATCTTGTGGTATTCAATTGGCATGTTTTAGGATACATTCTTTTTATCATGAACAATTAAGCATGGAATTCACCTAGATATGCAATATAGAGTGGTTTCTATTTATACACCTAATTATGTGGGGGTGATAGAGTGTGTCTTTATTATGTAGAGATTTATAGTAGATCGGTTGTTGACCATTTGTTCTAGAATTTGAAACCATGGATTGAAAACCTCAAAAGTTGGTAATCGATGTCATACTCAGGAATATATTCATGTGACATGGATTTGAGGGTAGTATAATGATATAGGGATTACCGATTAGGGATATTATATAGTGTATAGTCCACTGGGGGAGAGGTGGTGATTCTCTTGTGATGGGTGAGGCTTCATCATGTGGGATTTACCAACCCATCATTTAGTAGTCATGGACATAGTCAATGGTTCATAAAGATAGAGGCAATGAATTGATAAGGGGGGGGGGGGGGGGGTCTGCAGAGTGGCAGGCATGAAAGATGAGATGGGAGAGCTATGAGAGGTTTCCAAAATTATAATTCCATGCCATGATAACATCCCCATGTTATCCATTCAAGGATCAGTGAGCTTGTGTCCAAGGATGTGGATACTTATAGGTATTGGAGTCTTATGACCGAGAGGTTTTGGGTATGATCCAAAGGATATTATTTCTATCATATTCTTTAGTTGTAGTTTTGAGATACACAGGCACGTTCTAATCTTTCCTTTCTACATCCTTTGTGACCTATAGAATATAGTGGATCATATATCTTGAAATTTGTTATTAATTACTCTTACCAAGGGAGATTTAGTGATCACACAGTTCGGTCAATATTGTGAACCGAATCATCGAGAAGATATATTCATATGAGATCTCTTTATAGCTGCGATGATGACTTATTATGTCCTCCAAGGTATGAAATATATTTCTCCAGTCCATTTATATATGTATAGATTTACCATTTTGGGTGGAGGATAAAATGAATTCCAATAGATATGATGTAATTTTCTTTCATTAGTGAGAAAGAAACCTAGGAAGAGCTAGCTAGGATTTTATAAAACTTGATATAAATGATTTCTCATCAATTATCTAGTATGAACCTTAGAGTATTAGACACTGTGGGACTTCAGTTTACTATATTAGTGGAGGAGTATGAGAATGAATTCTATAAGGATATGTTGATATTACCTCCCCATTGAGTAATTTAATTCTTTATAGACATTCACCCATGGACTACCCCAACATCTAATCCATTACATAGTATGTCCCAGACATAGCTACTTGAATTTAAGGTGCAGTTGGGGGATCTGTAGATGAAGGAATTTGTTAGACCTAGAGTTTCCCCCTAAGTAGCCAAATTTTGGTTATCCAAGGAGGATGGGATATTGAGGTCAGGTGTGGATTATCATATCCTAAAATAGGAAACTATAAGAATTAATTATACACATTCAAGAATAGTCAACAACTTTCTCCAGCTAAAAGGGGTGAACTGGTTCTAAAAAGATTGACCAGAGTTTGGGTTATCACCAGCTTCGAGTTCAAGAGGGGGATGTACTGAATATGGCATTCTGGTATTGATACGGTCAATATGAGTTCTTGGTGACACCATACATCATGTATAATTCTCAAAAAGAGTCCATGTGACTCATATAATAGATCTATTAGCTATTATTAAACCAATTGATGGTGGTCTTCATAGATGAATTCCATATGTACTAAGCTTCTTAGGAGGAGTACAAGAGATATTTGAGGATGGTTCTGGACATACACTAAGATCACTATTATTAAAGGAAGCAAAAAAGGTGAGAGTTCTATTTTTGAGAGGTCCACTATCTAGTACATGTAATCTTAGAGGAGGTAGTAATAGTGGATCAAATAATTACAAATGAAGTGAAAAATTGGGAGCCACCCAAGAGCATGTCCATGGTACAAAGATTCATTGGTTTGGTATGATATTATTAGAGATTCATGCCCAATTTCTCTAGGATCATTGCATTTTTAAATTGCTTAACCTGAAAGAGGCATCCATTCAAGTTGATAGAGAAGAGTAGATAGGTTTTTAGGAGGTATAACAAAAGATTATGAGTGTCCCCAGATTGAGTCTATTTGAGGGGGTGTTGAGTATGTTTCATTATTCGATGCCTATAAAAATATGATTGAATGATTTCTAATGTAGTGGGAGTTTATTATTACTCTTGGGTCCCATAAAATGAGATCCCATGATCAAAATTACACAACCCAATATTTTGATTTATAAATAGTATTTTTCTCCTCAAATTCATGGGGAAAATATATATGTATGATCAATTCATCATCTATTATGACCATAATAGTATCTGGAATATATTCTAAAAAACATATCATAACATGAGGCATAGATGGAGGCTGGAGTTCCTAGAAGACTGTGATTTTTATATTGTTTACAATCAATAAATAGGGATTATGGTGTCATATTCTCTCATTAGTTAATCATGTTTATAGTTTCTAGGTGAGGTTACACAAAATTTGGCATCTTTACAGTTATACCTTGCGTATAAGGGAGGAGTTGTGAATATCCAATTGATTGTTTGGACCCTATAACTTGTCCAATGCATTAGGGAGTTAATAATTTTAGATATCAATTCTATGTTCTTGCATGACTAGATGTATACAAGATATTCTTTTGATATATATTTAGATGATGGAGAGAATCTCAGCCTTTTTCATGGAAGGATGATGGTAAATTTCATGCTATGAGTAGAGGTGATGAGGGAGTTTCATAAATGTAGAGACCCGAAGCATGACGTACATGGACATTACATTACTTTTGCGGAATACTTAGTACATAACAAAAACACACACACAAGGATCGTAATAGTTTAATGTCATTGGAAACTCGAAATATAATCTTTTAATCGTGGTGAAAGATCTTCAACATCTCGCATAAAGATATTTCTTTTTTTTATCTAAAACCTTTCTTTATATCCTGGGGAAAAGAAAACATAAAAGGGTGAGCTCAAATGCTCAGTAAGGGTAAACAAAATAAATATCAATCACATCATTTTCATAAGAACATAAAATTTTGGAAATCTTAACCTGCAAAAGAGAATATAATTTCATAACATGGGATAAATCATAATAGTGAAATGAAATCCCAATAATCATAACATAAAACATGAAAATTTGTGGCATACACACATAATCATAGAGAATCATATCTTATTAGTCAAGACTCATTTCCAAGACTATCTTAGTAGACAAAGTGCATTTCTGAACCGAGTTACCCTCATTTCAGTCCTGCTTCACTGAACCGGTATAACCTACCGTTCTAGCCATGCCTATCTCATGAGATATAAAATCCTTACCCAATGAAATGGTGGGGGATATAGGTCCCACCCATATCACAATGATACCATTCTTATGTGTGCCACAAAATCATAAACCATACATCATTGCATAACCCATGTAATAAAAACGGGATTCTTAAACATCATGACATCATAAAACAATTCATATAGGATAAAGTAATTCATAAAAATATTTCCATCACAACATAATCAAATCAATGTAATAATAGGGATAAAAACAGAACCCTTTATTATCATAGATGGAAAATAATTTTGATAAAACACTTGAACTCCATTCTTGAGGAAAATATCCTTTCTTCTTCAAAAACATTTTTCCTTTCTTAACATGTCATACAACTTTAAACTAAAAGAAGTTGATTAAAAATAAACTTGAAAACCTTTAAAGGATGCTTCTTGAAAATAATGTTTTAAAAATCCAATAATGCCATATAAGTTAAAAAAACATTCTTCTCGTACTTTTGTCGGAAAAGTCAAAAAGTACCTCGTACGAAAAACGACAAAAGATTCCTTTCATATCCTTTACTAAAAACTCACCGAAGGGTACAATTGAATTTAAAAAATTTTAGGTGGATGGAAATAATATTAAATATTGAGGAAACATGGATGTGGATGATAAAATAAACCCCAGTAAATCTCCAAGTATAAACAATCTCGGATAAAAATGAGATTGTGATATTTCCCTTACCTTAAGTCCGATTTGCTTCGTATGTGTCCGAAACTACTGTATAATGATTTAAATAATGTCATTGACTTATTCTAGAATCATACTCATTGTTATGATATCATATAGGGTTCACTTATGGCTTTATATTACCCGTTCTTTTGTAAATTACATGTTAATAAGCGTTTTGGGTAAAATCGTTTCATTTGTCGTCCGTGTTTTGACTTGTAATTATTCATATGATTACTTAAATCATGATTACTTAATTCCAGAATATAAAACATGATTTATATATAATATATATTCAGAATATATATATATATATATAATAGATAAGTAAATGGAAAGAAATACACCGTTCATGGAGACGGTAGACCGTACGTATGGATGAACGCTGTTTTCTTTTCCTTATTGAATTGAATGGACTTAAGTAGATGAAATAAATATATATACACATAAATCCAGAATCATTATTATGTCATATATTTCATTATTATTTATTATATATACTTTATAATCATTCATGAATGGTTAACGTGGAGAATGAATCTCATCGCGTCGTGGAGACGGTAGTCTGTACGTACGCACGAGCGATGATATAGTTCTCATGATTGTGGAATTGTATTGGAGTGTATGTATACTATTTCAGAATCCATATCACTTTAAAATAATCATATATAGTTATTATTTAAACCATTATACCCATCCATGTATGGTGGTGGTGGAAAATAGATTACACCACGGCGTGGAGACGGTATTCCGTACGTACGCACGTGCGGTGATTTCATTTTCCGTAGGATGGATAGATGGTGAAATAAGTTTGTTTAATAATTATAATAACATATCAGTATATAAGTGATACTGATGTTATTACTTCATAATTAAACAACCTAATAAGAATAAGTGGAAGAAGAAATAAAGATGAAAGAATCGGTAACGGACATTGCCTCTTCTTTGAAGCACCTCTTTGAGATCTCCTTTTAGGGCACTAAAATTGGTCTTTGAGGAAGACCATAACCTCTAGGATGTTTCTAGGGAAGTGGAGAAGGGAATTTGGCAGGGGTTGGCCGAGCTTGAAGGCTCAAAGTGGTGTGAGTAAGAGAGGGAGGAGGTGCCCTTTTATAAGGGAGGAGAGGGGCTTCTTTGGAAAACTAAAAATATTATTTTATTATAAAGTCATATTCGGTTTTAAATAGCTCCAAATTGATTTATTTCGAAGCTAAGGTGGGTATGGATCACAATCCTCTCATCCAATAGAATTTAGACAAGTTTAGGTTCCTATTTTAACATTATCATTTAGATTTAACTCTAAGTTAAATAATTTATCTTTTACCGTGTCTTTTTGTTTTCATACACTATATGGTTAATAAACTTACTATATCAAGACAAACGAACCCAAAGTTGTTTATTATTAATATATATAACCTTATATAAGTCCTTTGGCCGATCCTTAGATTTTTAGGAATAAAATAACAATTAATAATATAATATTTGTTTTAAAAACTAATTTATGTCAATTTTGACACTATTTGGTACATGATTTTTATGAAATTCATAACAGAATGATACGTTCCAACCAAGTTACTTAAATCAACAATAACATGTCATATTAACCTAAAAAATTAGTTTAAGTCATAAAAAGTCTCAAAGTAAATTTATTTGGGTATTTATAACATCAATTATGTCAATATTTCATTAATAAGATAATTACTGCATCATCGTTGTGTCATAAATAAATTAAATTATTTAATGTCTAAAAATTAAAATTAAAATACCATTATGTAGTAAATCTTTTTATCTTTCTAATTAATATTTATAGTTGAATTTATATTATGCATAACCTCATATTAAATATGATTTAGTTATTAAACTTTGATTTTAACTATTTTAACCCTTCTTTAAATAAATTAATAATAAATGTCCTAATCTAATCCAAGTGGGCCTAAATGGTCATATTTTATTCCTAATGTTGTTTTTGTTCAAATTACAAATGTCAAATAGAATTAGGACATGTTTTAGGGTAATGATAATATCATTTTTACCCTTAATTACCTTATTTACTTTTAACCGTGGTAAAAAAAAGTTAAAAGTTACTATTCACCAAAAATTATTTTCTTCTCATTGAACCACATTTTACTTACTGACATTAACTGTGTCTCTTAGATTTTTAAAATTCCACTCACAGAAGCGGTAAAATTAAGTTTTATGAAAAATTTAGTTTTTTTAACTACCACTTAGTGGTTTCACTATTCATCAAAAATTGAAAGTTTCTAGAAAAATACAGAAAAATAGGTCTAAGATATATTTGATATTATGAACTGAAAAATTATTTCTATTTCTCCAAATTCAAAACATATCAGCTGCATTAATTAATTTAAAAATTAATTCCCGTCGTCAAAAGAAAATAGCGTGTTTTTAAAAGATAATAACTATCAAAAGATTGACACTTGTTTATGTCTGGTTTAAATGTGAAATTACATCCAATGAACAAAATTGTATTAAATTGTAAAAATATATTCTAAATATACTTTAAAACCCCTCAAATTAATAATTTATCACTATTAATTATTTCGATTAAAAAATTTGTTTTTAATTAAAATTTAGTAATTTTCACTATTCATCAGAATATGAAAGTTATCCGAAAAGTACCAAAATATCACATTAGGCTAAATTCGATACTCAGAATCCAAAAAATGAAGTCCATTTTGAAAAATAAAATTTACAAAATTTCAAAAAGTGGTTATTACTATTCATAACGGCTAGTTTTAATAATATTTTAATAGCATATCGTTGTTTAGTGAAACTCGGTATTGCGTACGACGCAAGCTATCGAGGAAGGTCGCGATTGTGTGTAATGCAAGGCAAGTCAAGGATGCGTGTTGTGAAAGATCCTTTTGGTGTAGCGTATAACACAAGACATTAATGAAAAGAATATTTTTCATAAAATCTCGGGGTGTTACATTCTACCCCCCTTAAAATGAATTTCGCCCTCAAAATTCGTCGGGGTTATAAATCATTTACTATTCATAAAAACCCACATCGTAATAAGAAATACCAAAAATGAACTTTAAAAACTAAAGTATAAAATATAAAGGTTACCCAAATGAACTCATCAATGGGTTTCCATATAGGAGAAAATATGGACATGGAAGAGAAATCGAACCTTCATGTTCTCATGGAGAGTGGTAGAGAACATGGCTATGGAAAAGCCAGCAATCACAAAGCCATAAATTTGTGACGATCTAAGGTACCATCAGATTCATTAGATATAAGAGCACTAGGACAACATTTTTGGTTTTCAAGATCATTTCCCTAAAGTTGATGAAATTGGAATTAGAAGAAATACTTTCATGATTTTGGTATAGTCTCACTGTTTGTCGTTCTCTGGAAAATTTCCACTTCATCTCTTAAAGAAATGGATTTGAATTTTTCATTCGTGATGTGTTAGCAGATCATGTGATAGAATGATGGGTCATTCCATCTGTCTCAAACAAAAGGTTAGAAAAGTTATCAAAAAATACATAAGTCCATCTATAGTGAGATTTATCATATATGGTTCCTAAAATGGACTTATACTTCATATATCATACTGCTTAATATAATAAATCGAGTTTCTACTAAACAAGGACTTCCTGTAGGCCAGTGGTAGGTGATAAAGGCCAGTCGCACTTCGGTTGTGGGTTCGATTCCCACAGCCTTGTCCGACGTGATGGGCTGTCGCCCGTCCTGCAGGTTGTCCTTTTCTAAAACTACATTACTATAAAATACCATCAGTAATATCGAAAAAAGTTCTATCCTTAAACAATACTTAGAATATGTCCAACATAATCCATTCCAATCTTTAGGCTTATCTAAAATACTTTAGTCCAAGCTAATAGTATAAAGAAAATGATCACGTGAATGCCATCATTTATCCCCCATATATCATAAGATATGTCTTGTTGGTCACATTCCAAACATTCAAAGGCCTTAATCATGTATTCTCTTGAATACCCATTGAACCTTAGTGAAGACATAAATGTAGTTAAATGTTAACACTTTCCACATACCAAAATTCTCAAAAACTCTATATACTCAAACCATGATATCACTTAGACCTTATATCAATCATGAGCTCATGAATACTGTCAAACATTTCATTTTCTCTTTATCCCTTCAATATGCGCATATCATCTGCTTTCCAAAAATATCTGAATAACCTTTCATGGTTACTGGTACCATTAATCATACACTTTAAAAACATAAGGAAAGACAACAGTGTAACAATCCTTAGATGTCTCTTTATTCCATAGTACCATGAGATTACTTATAAAACATTACACATGATAAACATGTAATCATTCCACTACATTCTTAAACCATTGACCGAGCTTCAACAATTCTTTCATCTCACAGATCATTTGTAGTCTCTTCATCATCATCCACATAAATACTACCCATACGACCATACTGATTCTCTTCATGAGACTTTCCCTTAGGGCATTGGTTTGCATAATGCCCGTACATTCCACATTTAAAACATTTAACCATTGTTGATGTCGTAGAAATACCATTATCCTCATCCCTGGTGTTAACTGAACCTTTTCCTTTTCACTTACTGGCTTTGTGTCCTTCTTTTCCACACCCAAAGCATCTTCCAGTTCCTTTGAAACATTCTCCTTGATGCCTCTTCCCACATGATTTACATAGGGGAAATTGAACTTTCTTTCCTCTATGATAATCATGAAACTCCATCTTTCTCTTATTAGCCGTGTCAGGAAACTTACCAAATTTTACTTTATTGATCATATTATGAGATTGCTGATTCGGCATAATAATGATGTTTGGACTTCCAAATCCCATTTCATTTGGTTGCTCATGAAGAATATCATTCCATTATCTATCATATCCTCCATTATCGTGAATCATCTTGTTTCCAGCCATTTTCTAAAACCCAAAAAGAATAGTGTGAGAGGAAAGAATCATAATAAAGGGGGAGTAACTTCAATATCTAACATCTTTTGTTTAATCTAATATCGTTACCATAGTTCTAGGACTATATCCTATACGTATACTTATCCTTAGGGACATCCCTAGACATACCTTAGAAATATCTCTAGGGATCTCACTAACGTTTTCGCATCCTAGTTTCCAAAGGTTGATTTAACTTTTCCTCTGATACCAACTGTAGAGACCCGAAGCTTGACGTACATGGACATTACATTACTTTTGTAGAATACTTAGTACATAACAAAAACACACACACAAGGATCGTAATAGTTTAGTGTCTTTGGAAAATCGAAATATAATCTTTTAATCGTGGTGAAAGATCTTCAACATCTCCCATAAAGAACTTACTTTTTTTTACCTAAAACCTTTCTTTATATCCAGGGGAAAAGAAAACATAAAATGGTGAGATCAAATGCTCAGTAAGGGTGAACAAAAGAAATATCAATCACATCATTTTCATAGAACATAAAATTTGGGAAATCTTAACCTGCAAAAGAGAGCATAATTTCATAACATGTGATAAATCATAGTAGTGAAATGAAATCCCAATAATCATAACATAAAACATGACAATTTCTGGCATACACACATAATCATAGAGAATCATATCTTATTAGTCAAGACTCATTGCCAAGACTATCTTAGTGGACAAAGTCCATTTCTGAACCGAGTTACCCTCGTTTCAGTCCTACTTCACTGAACCAGTATAACCTACCGTTCCGGACATGTCTATCTCATGAGATATAAAATCTTTACCCAATGTATTGGAGGGAGATATAGGTCCCACCCATCCCATAATTATACCATTCTTATGTGTGCCACAAAATCATAAACCATACATCATTGCATAACCCATGTAATAAAAACGGGATTCTTAAACATCATGACATCAAAAAACAATTCATTTAGGATAAAGTAATTCATAAAAATATTTCCATCACAAAATAATCAAATCGATGTAATAATGGGGATAAAAACATTACCCTTTATTATCAAATATGGAAAATAATTTTGATAAAACACTTGAACTCCATTCTTGAGGAAAATATCCTTTCTTCTTCAAATTTTTTTTCCTTTCATAACATGTCATACAACTTTAAACTAAAAGAAGTTGATTAAAAAATAAACTTGAAAACTTGTAAAGGATTATTCTTGGAAATAATGTTTTAAAAATCCATTCATGACGTATAAGTTAAAAAAAACATTCTTCTCGTACTTTTGTCAGAAAAGTCAAAAAGTACCTCGTACGAAAAACGACAAACGATTCCTTTCATATCCTTTACTAAAAACTCACCGAAGGGTACAATTGGATTTAAAAAATTGTAGGTGGATGGAAATAATATTACATATTGAGGAAACATGGATGTGGATGATAAAATACACCCCAGTAAATCTCAGAGTATAAACAATCTCGGATAAAAATGAGATTATGATATTTCCCTTACCTTAAGTCCGATTTGCTTCGTATGTGTCCGAACCTCCTGTATAATGATTTAAATAATGTCATTGACTTATTCCAGAATCATACTCATTGTTATGATATCATATAGGGTTCACTTATGGCTTTATAGTACCCGTTCTTTTGTAAATTCCATGTTAATGAGCGTTTTGGGTAAAATCGTTTCATTTTTCGTCCGTGTTTTGACTTGTAATTATTCATATGATTACTTAGATTACGATTACTTAATTCCAGAATATAAAACATTATTTATATATAATATATATTCAGAATATATATATATATATAATAGATAAGTAAATGGAAAGAAATACACCGTTCATGGAGACGGTAGACCGTACGTACGCATGAACGCTGTTTTCTTTTCCTTATTGAGTTGAATGGACTTAAGTAGATGACATAAATATATATACACATAAATCCAGAATCATTATTATGTCATATATTTCATTATTAATTATTATATATACTTTATAATCATTCATGAATGGTTAACGTGGAGAATGAATCTCATCGCATCTTGGAGACGGTAGTCCGTACGTACGCACGAGCGATGATATCGTTCTTATGATCGTGGAATTGTATTGGAGTGTATGTATACTATTTCATAATAAATATCACTTTACAATAATCATATATAGTAATTATTTACACCATTATACCCATCCAAGTATGGTGGTGGTGGAAAATAGATTACACCACAGCGTGGAGATGGTATTCCGTATGTACGCACGCCTGGTGATTTCATTTTCCGTAGGATGGATAGGTGGTGAAATAAGGTTGTTTCATAATTATAATAACATATCAGTATATAAGTGATACTGATTTTATTACTTAATAATTAAACAATCTAAGAAGAAGAAGTGGAAGAAGAAATAAAGATGGAAGAATCGGTAACAAACATTACCTCTTCTTTGAAGCGCCTCTTTGGGATCTCCTTTTAGGGCACTAAAATTGGTCTTTGAGGAAGACCAGAACCTCTAGGATGTTTCTAGGGAAGTGGAGAAGGGAATTTGGTAGGGGTTGGCAGAGATTGAAGGCTCAATGTGGTGTGAGGAAGAGAGGGAGGAGGTTCCCTTTTATAAGAGAGGAGAGGGGCTTCTTTGGAAAACTAAAAATATTATTTTATTATAAAGTCATATTTGGTTTTAAATTGCTCCAAATTGATTTATTTCAAAGGTAAGGTGGGGATGGATCGAAATCCTCTCATCCAATAGAATTTAGACAATTTTAGGTTCCTATTTTAACCTTATCATTTAGATTTAACTCTAAGTTAAATAATTTAACTTTTACCGTGTCTTTTTGTTTTCTTACACTATATGGTTAATAAACTTACTATATCAAGACAAACGAACCCCAAGTTATTTATTATTAATATATATAACCTTATATAAGTCATTTGGACGAACCTTAGATTTTTAGGAATAAAATAACAATTAATAATATAATATTTGTTTTAAAAACTAATTTATGTCAATTTTGACACTATTTGGTACATGATTTTTATGAAATTCATAAAAGAATGATATGTTCGAAAAAAGTTACTTAAATCAATAATAACATGTCATCTTAACATATAAAATTAGTTTAAGTCATAAAAAGTCTCAAATTACATTTATTTGGGTATTTATAACATCAATTATGTCAATATTTCATTAATAAGATAATTACTGCATCATCGTTGTGTCATAAATAAATTAAATTTTCTAATGTATAAAACTTACAAATAAAATACCATTATGTAGGAAATAGTTGTATCTTTCTAATGAATATTTATTGTCGAATTTATCTTATGTATAACCTCATATTAAAAATGATTTAGTTATTAAACATTGATTTTAACTATTTTAACCCTTTTTTAAATAAATTAATAATAAATGTCCTAATCTTATCCAAGTGAGCCTAAATGGTCATATTTTATTCCTAAGGTTGTTTTTGTTCGAATTACACTTTTCCAATAGAATTAGGACATGTGTTAGGGTAATAATAATATCATTTTTACCCTTAATTACCCTATTTACTTTTAACCGTGGTAAAAAAAGTAAAAAGTTACTATTCACCAAAAAATTATTTTCATCTCATTGAACCACATTTTACTTACTGACATTAACCGTGTCTCTCGGATTTTTAAAATTCCACTCACAGAAGCGGTAAAATTAAGTTTTATGAAAAATTTAGTTTTTTTAACTACCACTTAGTGGTTTCACTATTCATCAAAAATTGAAAGTTTCTAGAAAAATACAGAAAAATAGGTCTAAGATCTATTTGATATTATGAACTGAAAAATTATTTCTATTTCTCCAATTTCAAAACATATCAGCTGCATTAATTAATTTAAAAATTAATTCCCGTCGTCAAAAGAAAATAGCGTGTTTTTAAGAGATAATAACTATCAAAAGATTGACACTTGTTTATGTCTGGTTTAAATGTGAAATTACATCCAATGAACAAAATTGTATTAAATTGTAAAAATATATTCTAAGTATACTTTAAAACCCCTCAAATTAATAATTTATCACTATTAATTATTTCGATTAAAAAAGTTGTTTTTAATTAAAATTTAGTAATTTTCACTATTCATCTGAATATGAAAGTTATCCGAAAAGTACCAAAATATCACCTTAAGCTAAATTCGATACTCAGAATCCAAAAAATGAAGTCCATTTTGAAAAATAAAATTTACAAAATTTCAAAAAGTGGTTATTACTATTCATAACGGCTAGTTTTAATAATATTTTAATAGCATATCGTTGTTTAGTGAAACTCGGTATTGCGTACGACGCAAGCTATCGAGGAAGGTCGTGATTGCGTGTAATGAAAGGCAATTCAAGGATGCATGTTGTGAAAGCTCCTTTTGGTGTAGCGTATAACACAAGACATTAATGAAAAGAATATTTTTCATAAAATCTAGGGGTGTGACATTCTACCCCCCTTAAAATGAATTTTGCCCTCAAAATTCGTCGGGGTTATAAATCATTTACTATTCATAAAAACCGACATCGTAATAAGAAATACCAAAACTGAACTTTAAAAACTAAAGTATAAAATATAACTGTTACCCAAATGAACTCATCACTGGGTTTCCATATAGGAGAAAATATGGACATGGAAGAGAAATCGAACCTTCATGTTCTCATGGAGAGTGGTAGAGAACATGGCTATGGAAAAGCCAGCAATCACAAAGCCATAAATTTGTGACGATCTAAGGTACCATCAGATTCATTAGATATAAGAGCACTAGGACAACATTTTTGGTTTTCAAGATCATTTCCCTAAAGTTGATGAAATTGGAATTAGAAGAAATACTTTCATGATTTTGGTATAGTCTCACTGTTTGTCGTTCTTTGGACAATTTCCACTTCATCTCTTAAAGAAATGGATTTGAATTTTTCATTCGTGATGTGTTAGCAGATCATGTGATAGAATGATGGGTCATTCCATCTGTCTCAAACAAAAGGTTAGAAAAGTTATCAAAAAATACATAAGTCTATCTATAGTGAGATTTGTCATATATGGTTCCTAAAATGGACTTATACTTCATATATCATACTGCTTAATATAATAAATCTAGTTTCTACTAAACAGGGACTTCTTGTAGGCCAGTGGTAGGTGATAAAGGCCAGTCGCACTTCGGTTGTGGGTTCGATTCCCACAGCCTTGTCCGACGTGATGGGCTGTCGCCCGTCCTGCAGGTTGTCCTTTTCTAAAACTACATTACTATAAAATACCATCAGTAATATCAAAAAAAGTTCTATCCTTAAACAATACTTAGCATATGTCCAACATAATCCATTCCAATCTTTAGGCTTATCTAAAATACTTCAGTCCAAGCTAATAGTATAAATAAAATGATCACGTGAATGCCATCATATATCCCCCATATATCATAAGATATGTCTTGTTGGTCACATTCCAAACATTCAAAGGCCTTAATCATGTATTCTCTTGAATACCCATTGAACCTTAGTGAAGACATGAATGTAGTTAAATGTTAACACTTTCCACATACCAAAATTCTCAAAAAATCTATATACTCAAACCATGATATCACTTAGACCTTATATCAATCATGAGCTCATGAGTACTGTCAACCATTTCATTTTCTCCTTATCCCTTCAATATGTGCATATCATCTTCTTTCCAAAAGTATCTGAATAACCTTTCATGGTTACTGGTACCATTAATCATACACTTTAAAAACGCAAGGAAAGACAACAGTGTAACAATCCTTAGATGTCTCTTTATTCCATAGTACCATGAGATAACTTATACAACATTACACATGATAAACATGTAATCATTCCACTACATTCTTAAACCATTGACTGAGCTTCAACAATTCTTTCATCTCACAGATCATTTGTAGTCTCTTTATCAACATCCACATAAATACTACCCATACGACCATACTGATTCTCTTCATGAGACTTTCCCTTAGGGCATTGGTTTTCATAATTCCCGTACATTCCACATTTAAAACATTTAACCATTGTTGATGTCGTAGAAATACCATTATCCTCATCCCTGGTGTTAAATGAACCTTTTCCTTTGCACTTACTGGCTTTGTGTCCTTCTTTTCCACACCCAAAGCATCTTCCAGTTCCTTTGAAACATTCTCCTTGATTCCTCTTCCCACATGATTTACATAGGGGAAATTGAACTTTCTTTCCTCTATGATCATCATGAAACTCCATCTTTCTGTTATTAGACGTGTCAGGAAACTTACCAAATTTTACTTTATTGATCATATTATGAGATTGCTGATTCGGCATAATAATGATGTTTGGACTTCCAAATCCCATTTCATTTGGTTGCTCATGAAGAGTATCATTCCATTGTCCATCATATCCTCCATTATCGTGAATCATCTTGTTTCCAACCATTTTCTAAAACCCAAAAAGAATAGTGTGAGTGGAAAAAATCATAATACAGGGGGAGTAACTTAAATATCTATCATCTTTGGTTTAATCTAATATCGTTACCATAGTTCTAGGACTATATCCTATACGTATACTTATACTTAGGGACATCCCTAGACATACCATAGAAATATCTCTAGGGATCTCACTAACGTTTTTGCATCCTAGTTTCCAAAGGTTGATTTAACTTTTCCTCTGATACCAACTGTAGATACCCGAAGCTTGACGTACATGGAAATTACATTACTTTTGCGGAATACTTAGTACATAACAAAAACACACAGAAAAGGATCGTAATAGTTTTGTGTCTTTGGAAACTCGAAATATAATCTTTTAATCATGGTGAAAGATCTTCAACATCTCCCATAAAGATCTTCCATTTTTTTACCTAAAACCTTTCTTTATATCCAGGGGAAAAGAAAACATAAAATGGTGAGCTCAAATTCTCAGTAAGGGTGAAGAAAAGAAATATCAATCACATCATTTTCATAAGAACATAAATTTTTTGAAATCTTATTCTGCAAAAAGAGAGCATAATTTCATAACATGGGATAAATAATAGTAGTGAAATGAAATCCCAATAATCATAACATAAAACATGAAACTTTGTGGCATACACACATAATCATAGAGAATCATATCTTATTAGTCAAGACTCATTTCCAAGACTATCTTAGTGGACAAAGACCATTTCTGAACTGAGTTACCCTCGTTTCAGTCCTGCTTCACTGAACCAGTATAACCTACCATTCCGGCCATGTCTATCTCATGAGATATAAAATCTTTACCCAATGCATTGGAGGGAGATATTGGTCCCACCCATCTCATAATGATACCATTATTATGTGTGCCACAAAATCATAAACCATACATCATTGCATAACCCATGTAATAAAAACGGGATTCTTAATCATCATGAAATCAAAAAACAATTCATATAGGATAAAGTAATTCATAAAAATATTTCCATCACAACATAATCAAATCAATGAAATAATGGCGATAAAAACATAACCCTTTATTATCAAACATGGAAAATAATTTTGATAAAACACTTGAACTCCATTCTTGAGGAAAATATCCTTTCTTCTTCAATTTTTTTTTTCCTTTCATAACATGTCATACAACTTTAAAATAAAATAAGTTGATTAAAAATAAACATGAAAACTTGTAATGGATGCTTCTTGGAAATAATGCTTTAAAAATCCATTCATGGCGTATAAGTAAAAAAAACATTCTTCTCGTACTTTTGTCAGAAAAGTCAAAAAGTACCTCGTACGAAAAACGAAAAAAGATTCCTTTCATATCCTTTACTAAAAACTCACCGAAGGGTACAATTGGATTTAAAAAATTTTATGTGGATGGAAATAATATTACATATTGAGGAAACCCGGATGTGGATGATAAAATACACCCCAGTAAATCTCAATGTATAAACAATCTCGGATAAAAATGAGATTATGATATTTCCATTACCTTAAGTCCGATTTGCTTCGTATGTGTCCGAACCTCCTGTATAATGATTTAAATAATGTCATTGACTTATTCCAGAATCATACTCATTGTTATGATATCATATAGGGTTCACTTATGGCTTTATATTACCCGTTCTTTTGTAAATTCCATGTTAATGAGTGTTTTGGGTAAAATCGTTTCATTTGTCGTCCGTGTTTTGACTTGTAATTATTCATATGATTACTTAGATCACGATTACTTAATTCCAGAATATAAAACATGATTTATATATAATATATATTCAGAATATATATATATATATATATATATATAATAGATAAGTAAATGGAAATAAATACACCGTTCATGGAGACGGTAGACCGTACGTACGCATGAACGCTGTTTTCTTTTCCTTATTGAGTTGAATGGACTTAAGTAGATGACATAAATATATATACACATAAATACAGAATCATTATTATGCCATATATTTCATTATTAATTATTATATATACTTTATAATCATTCATGAATGGTTAACGTGGAGAATGAATCTCATCGCGTCGTGGAGACGGTAGTCCGTACGTACGCACGAGCGATGATATCGTTCTCATGATCGTGGAATTGTATTGGAGTGTATGTATACTATTTCCAAATAAATATCACTTTACAATAATCATATATAGTAATTATGTACACCATTATACCCATCCAAGTATGGTGGTGGTGTAAAATAGATTACACCACGGCGTGGAGACGGTATTCCGTATGTACGCACGCGTGGTGATTTCATTTTTCGTAGGATGGATAGGTGGTGAAATAAGGTTGTTTCATAATGATAATAACATATAAGTATATAAGGGATACTGATGTTATTACTTCATAATGAAACAACCTAATAAGAAGAAGTGGAAGAAGAAATAAAGATGAAAGAATCGGTAACAGACATTACCTCTTCTTTGAAGTGCCTCTTTGGGATCTCCTTTTAGGGCACTAAAATTGTTCTTTGAGGAAGACCAGAACCTCTAGGATGTTTCTAGGGAAGTGTATAAGGGAATTTGGTAGGGGTTGGAAGAGCTTGAAGGCTCAAAGTGGTGTGATGAAGAGAGGGAGGAGGTGCCCTTTTATAAGAGAGGAGAGGGGCTTCTTTGGAAAACTAAAAGTATTATTTTATTATAAAGTCATATTCGGTTTTAAATAGCTCCAAATTGAATTATTTCGAAGATAAGGTGGGTATGGATCGAAATCCTCTCATACAATAGAATTTAGACAAGTTTAGGTTCCTATTTTAACCTTATCATTTAGATTTAACTCTAAGTTATATAATTTAACTTTTACCGTGTCTTTTTGTTTTCTTACACTATATGGTTAATAAACTTACTATATCAAGACAAAAGAACCCCAAGTTATTTATTATTAATATATATAACCTTATATAAGTCATTTGGATGAACCTTAGATTTTGTTGAATAAAATAACAATTAATAATATAATATTTGTTTTAAAAACTAATTTATGTCAATTTTGACACTATTTGGTACATGATTTTTATGAAATTCATAACAGCATGATAAGTTAGAAAAAAGTTACTTAAATCAACAATAACATGTCATATTAACATATAAAATTAGTTTAAGTCATAAAAAGTCTCAAATTACATTTATCTGGGTATTTATAACATCAATTATGTCAATATTTCATTAATAAGATAATTACTGCATCATCGTTGTGTCATAAATAAATTAAATTATTTAATGTCTAAAAATTACAAATAAACTACCATTATGTAGGAAATATTTTTATCTTTATAATGAATATTTATAGTCGAATTTATCTTATGTATAACCTCATATTAAAAATGATTTAGTTATTAAACATTTATTTTAACTATTTTAACCCTTTTTTAAATAAATTAATAATAAATGTCCTAATCTAATCCAAGTGAGCCTAAATGGTCATATTTTATTCCTAAGGTTGTTTTTGTTCTAATTAAACTTTTCCAATAGAATTAAGACATGTGTTAGGGTAATAATAATATCATTTTTACCCTTAATTACCCTATTTACTTTTAACCGTGGTAAAAAAAAGTTAAAAGTTACTATTCACCAAAAACTTATTTTCATCTCATTGAACCACATTCAACTTACTGACATTAACCGTGTCTCTCGGATTTTTAAAATTCCACTCACAGAAGCGGTAAAATTAAGTTTTATGAAAAATTCAGTTTTTTTAACTACCACTTATTGGTTTCACTATTCATCAAAAATTGAATGTTTTTAGAAAAATACCAAAAATTAGGCCTAAGATATATTTGATATTATGAACTCAAAAATTATTTCTATTTCTCCAAATTCAAAACATATCAGTTGCATTAATTAATTTAAAAATTAATTCCCGTCGTCAAAACAAATAGCGTGTTTTTAAAAGATAATAACTATCAAAAGATTGACACTTGTTTATGTCTGGTTTAAATGTGAAATTACATCCAATGAACAAAATTTTATTAAATTGTAAAAATATATTCCAAATATACTTTTAAACCCCTCAAATTAATAATTTATCACTATTAATTATTTCGATTAAAAAAATTGTTTTTAATAAAAATTTAGTAATTTTCACTATTCATCAGAATAAGAAAGTTATCCGAAAAGTACCAAAATTTCACCTTAGGCTAAATTCGATACTCAGAATCCAAAAATGAAGTCCAATTTGAAAAATAAAATTTACAAAATATCAAAAAGTGGTTATTATTATTCATAACGGCTAGTTTTGACAATATTTTAATAGCATATCGTTGTTTAGTGAAACTCGGTATTGCGTACGACGCAAGCTATCGAGGAAGGTCACGATTGCGTGTAATGCAAGACAATTCAAGCATGCGTGTTGTGAAATCTCCTTTTGGTGTAGCGTATAACACAAGACATTAATGAAAAGAATATTTTTCATAAAATCTCGGGGTGTTACAATAAACCTTCTTAGAGATACACCCAAAAGTGGTTAATATATACAGTGACTTTAATGTCAGTTTTGGTGGCTAAGGATGATGTAGAGTATAGTTGATTTCATCTCTTGATTCCTCACTTGATAGAAAGTTAAGGACAAGCATCAGTAACTACTAGGTTTATCCAAACTGCTTGAGGTGTTAGAAAGAAAGTGGGATGGAATATTTATGGATTTGGTGATAATAATTCACTGATCATATATAGGTCATGAAGCTATCAAGGTGATCATATACTAACTCACCTTGTCCACCCACTTCTTGGATATCCCATTGAAGAGTTTAACAGAGATTTTGAGATCCTACAAGTGATAGTTTGGAATCATGGATATCTCTCTATGATTGTTTCAAAAAATGATAATCAATCGAAATCTTGATTATATAGAGGATTATAGGAGGATTTTAGGACTCAGTTGCAGATGAGTATAATATTCCACCACAAACAGATGGATAGAAATAGTAGACCATTCAGGTTCTAGAGAACATGTCACAGGCTTTCATGTCAGATTTTGGACATGACTAGGTGGTCCACCCACCGCTGGTGTAGTTTTCATATAAAAATATTTACCATTACACTGTTGGTAAGAAACCATTCATGTAATTTAATGGGAGACCTGGTAGGTCACTAATATGATAGACAAAGTCAGGAGAGACGTCACATATGGGGCCAAAATTAATTATGTTTATATAATATAAGGTGTAGGTCATCTATGAGTAGATTAGGACTACCTGAAGCCACTATAATTCCTATAAGGAATGAATAAAAATGATTTTTTTAGTTCAAAGATAGAGACAATGAGTTCTTGAAGGTCTCACCTCTGCGAGGACTACGATATTTTACTGATGTGACAAGCTATTTATGATAATAATTTGAACTTTCTAGATACTGTGTAAGGTCATAGAGGTGGAATATAACTTATTATTTACACCATAGTTATACTTTTAATGTAACAGTTTCAATGTGTCACATCTAACGAGATACATACATGATCTAATGCATGTTATTGACTGGGTAGAGCTGGACATTGAGGATGGTGTTACCATTTTGAACTACCCTATGGTGATCATGGGTGGGGAGTAGAATATCCCTTATGTTTGAGTGATTCCATTTTAGAATAATCATTGGAATCATGTGAATCATTAGTAGGGAATTTGGGAGCAGGAGATCGAGATTCCGGTTTAGTACCCACATCTTTTTGAGTTATTAACTAATTTTTAGATGAAAATAACTAATGATGGGGGGAATGTAAGAAATATATTTTCCATATATGATACTTTTAAATATTTTAAATAATTTTTTTGGAGTAATTCCTAGAGTTTTCATGGAATTATGGTCCTCGTGGATCCTTGATATTTATATATGCAAAAAAGATTAATATATTAGGTGCATGTAGTTTTATAAAAAAATGGAAATTTTCTTGAAGGGAGTATCAAATTAGAAAACTAATACCACTATTAATTACATAATATTGGTTTTAACCTAATCACAATATTATATTTTTACAAATTGGGTGTTATTTTTTATTGTAGTGGAAAAAATTATATTATTTAAAATATATAAAGTAAATAAATTAGTTTATTAATTATTTAATAAATTTTTCTCACCTTTGAAAACTAGGATTTCGTCCTATCATAAATAATCTTGAGGGTTAACCATATAACACTACAGATTTTATGAGAGGGTCATGGAGGATCACATTTGAAGGTGATGTTAAGATCGAGGATTGATGGTGAACAAACATCATGAATCAAAAAGGATACATTGATCATTATGAATTCCCCATCAGTTTCATGTATGTGAACACATTCTCCAATAATAAATCCAAATCCAAGGAAGGGTTTTTTATTTTTTATTTTAATCCCCATTCTGTATTTTTTTTGATGAACATAAATTAATTAAATTAGAAATTATTTCATGAATCATTATTTCTTGTTTAGAAGATAGAATATTTCATACTCTTAGAATTAAGAATTTCATATTATTTTTTGTTTGTGGAAATATGATTATCCTTCTCATTACTTGAATTATGTCCATGATGTCCAAATAAACATGACCTTAATTTTATGACACTTTTTTTCATTACTTTCACCCTCTATTCTTTGAAGGTTCGTCATTAGTATTTCAACTAGCCGATGATTTGACTACCCCCCAATACCATATTGATGTGAATTATCTCATCGGTGAAATAGATCATTATTGTAGGATTATTATTGGAATTGATGATTTGATGGAGGCGTGGTGGAAATGAAAGTAATATTATTGTTTTATAGGTAATGGTAGTTTCATGAGCTAGATCAAGTGATTATTTCTATAAGAGTGATGATGAGTGATTTTTCTGAAAAGGGTGGTTATAATCCAACAGCCGATAATGAACTGTTCCTAGTCAATGATATTTTGAGCATCATAGATAACTATTTTAGTGGAAGAGGAGGAAATTATTTTGAGAGTGATGATACAATAAGATCTATAATTTCTTTGATATTTCAATCAACATGGAATGTAGTTAAGAAGAACATACATGGTATTGACCCCTCCATACAACACTTGATTTTCAGTTTTAGAAAATATTACATGGAAATGTATTTGGTCTAAACACCATGTGATCCCTATTCCAAAATCTTAATTTTTAGTATCTTACATAAATGAGAATATATACAAGAAGAGTACATGGAATCATGAATGGTGCATGATCACATATAGAGTACATAGATAGGGTAAGAGTACATAGACATATACATGAACACGAAAAAGATTAGACATAGTAGGATACATCGTGTGTCCCTTATACACATTATTCACTACTTCTAGGGTAGTTTAGAACCTCTGTTTTCTTAGTACGTATTTAATATTATCATGATTATTTTCTATAGAGCTAATTCAGTATGAGCACATTCAATTGATCAATCCCTATAAGTGTAAAAAGTGACATCCCATCCTGAGAATTGAATTATTGATTCTCTCTTTTGGTTAGTCCTAGATAGATTATGATAGATTCTATAAGGATTGTTGTGTGATTGTCTATCTCATTCCTCCATTGGTTAGGTTAGGTATCTCACATATAACATCTAGGGCATACGATCCTATTCTTAGTGAGTTTTCTTAGATTGCGTTAGGCATCCCCCATTTTTCTTGGGTGTGATCCACTATCTATGTATTAACATATTATATGTTCAAAGTTTTGATTTATCATGGAAATAACTAATGAGTGAGGCCTCTCAAATGAGTGAGATTAGTGTTAGCGGGACTCAATGAGTGATTTCCCTTTAAAGAGTGATACTATAGATCATAGAACAAAATCCCTAGGCTATATGTGAGAAAAAATCACCCAGATACATAGAGTCTTCCTTTAGGAATATTTGGGCTATATAATTTATAATTCCTCATGTTGTGATTTAGTGATGACTCCCATTTTGAAGATTTTTTTTGGTTATTTCAATGTCTCTTACTAGGTATGTTTATACTCACCACATTATTGGATATAAACACACATTTCATGTCTTATGATGATGAAAGAAATTTTTTATGGATTCTTAAGTAGATTACGAAATGTGGATCTTAGTTGAGATATAATAACCATAGAAATATCCTAGAGATATAATTTGAAATCATTCCCCTATTTTTACCAGGATATAATTCATTACAATATTGGTGGGATAGTATTTGGCCCCATTGGAATTTAATTACCATTTCTCTATACTCTGATATGAGAATATATGTTATTCCCTAATTTTTAGTATCAATTATTTAAAATTATACACTATTCTAGTATATGGATATATGTATGGGTAATGGTACATTAGGATAAGGACTCTTATATGTGTGATATTTCTCCTTGACACTTGTCACATACCTCTAGAATATTATAGGCGAACATGGGGTGTCACTCTATCATACTTCTGACCAGAAAGGACCTAGTGTGTTATGTCATGACACATGCTTCAAGGGTCACTCACATATTTACTATCAACCTAAGAGGAGGTTCATTGGGTTCAGGTCATCATAGAGTTGTATTAGATATTTTTGATAAGAGTTTAGTATTTAATAGGTAGGATAGGTAACCTTGTCAATTGAACATAGTTTATGATTAAGGAATGGGAGATAGATAAGGAACAGGTTAGGAGGCCCCTTATGATTCAATGTAAGGATCCAAAGTTTACTAAATGTTGTTGGTGAGATGATCATTTTAGAGGGTAGATCTAATTTCGTGTTCATGTACCATATTTATTTTTTCATATGACTGAATATGGTAGATAATGGGAACTATGATAAATCTCTATTAAATGGTATTTATAATCCAATATTTTAATCACAGTTTTTATTAATGTTTAAAATATTTTGTATTAATGGATATTAGTCGATGTACTCATTATCCTTATACTATATATGTGGAGAAAGATACACCAGTTTATCATCAAAGAGTTTATCTTGACATGGATTATTTTTAGAGGAAGATGCTAGTTGAGTTTTAGCATCAAGGCCTACTAGAGTATGATGGATTTTTTTTTGATTAGGAGTTCAAGATATTATTGGAGGAGATGGAGGTAAATTTTAGTTTGATCTATCTTAAGAAGGAGATTTTGAACCCACTGGAAAGTTGTTTTATTCATGGAGTTTCTTGTTATAGTTGGATTTTATTTTAAGAAAATTATGCAGAGTCGAGATTTTTATTAAATAATTTTTTGATAAGTTTTAGATCAAGTTACTTTATTTGAATATTAATGATTCATGTCTATAATATATTAATTTTCTTATATAAGGGATTTTAAACATGTAAAAGTTTTTGATTTTATTTAAGAAAATCATTCATTATGATTTAGACCTTCTACCAGATGAAAAATATTGAGTTTGTCATTTATATGAGTTTCTATGGCCAGAGATATTGTTCAAAGTATTACATTTATGTTTCTTTAGGTGATAGATAAAAGCTAGGTTATGAATAAGATATAGTCTTAGGATATAATATCATGGTAGGGAAGTCTTTACGACATTACAAGGAGTAAATATATGGAAAATGATTCGCAGTTTCCCTATCAATAGGTTTTTCAGAAAGTAGTGAGTATCCTTATTATACCCTTGTATAATTTTAGAAAAGTTGGATATTATTGGAACCCTACAAGTATATTGGAAAATATATTATTTTTATAGAGTTTCTTGTATTTTATTCCTATTTTTTTATATTCTTCTACATTCAATGTGGAGTTTGTCGGACTGCTACAAGTTAAACCCTTATAGTAGTTTCCTCTAAGGTAAAAGAAGAAAAAACAAGGAACTCAATGTTTTGGATAATAGATATAAAACAAGAAATTTAATTTAAAACCCTACAATGCTTCTTTTTTTTGTGGGCATAGGTATGAGAAATGTTGAATTGGTGGAAATTAGTAGTTTAATGAGACAGAGATCCAAGATGCAATCAAATTCATGTGATAATGTTTCCAATGCTAGGAAAACTAGATATTATATGAGGTACTATATAATTATATTCTACTCGAGTATACACTTTTTTAAGGGAGACAAACACCCATTTATTACACATATATTAGTTGGATCTATACGAATCCAAGTAGAGACAGTTCTAGTGACCTTGGTGTTGACTATTCCAGTTGTGAGTAAAACAAGATTATATGATGTGTATATATTATGAGCTAATGTTTGGGAAATATCAGTGTTCATGATTTTTACAAGTTTTACATTTTTATAAAAACAATTTCATTATTAGGTTGGATTGGTTAAATTTTGTGTGAGATATCTTTTTTAAGGAGTGTTGTTTTCTATGATGCAGGAGTTGACCATGATATGATTTTTTAGAAAGGATGAGTCTAAAATTGTTTATCAGAAAAAAACTCTACTTTCTATAATAGAATAATAGATATTGATTTGAGCTATAATTTTGGTGATATTTTATTTGAATATCATAGAGTAATTTCATGACTTTTTTCTTAAATAATTTTGACACGCCCCCACCAATTTCATATCATGTTTGGGATAGAGTTACAACTTGATGTGTTTTGGATTTTTATGACCCCATATCAAATGGTGAGTTATATGTTTTATGTGATGAGGATAAAAATTGATGAGCTTTTGTAGAATGATTTCTTTCATTCGAGTGTATCTCCATAAGGTTCTCTAGTCTTGTTTACAAAGAAGGTGGATGGTAGTCTATGAATTTTTTTGGATTCCATCAATTGAATAAAGTTTAGGTAAAAAACCATTATCAAATACCAAGGATTTATGATTTATTTTACCAATTAAATGGAAATAGTTAGTTCTAGAAGATATATTCATGATATAGGTATCAGTATATGAGGGTGAAGGATGAAGATATCTCAAATACATCCATTAAATGTTATTAAGGGAACATAGGGCTCATGAGAATAACTTTTGGAATCAAGAATGTTCTATCCATGTTCATTAAATTGATAAAAAATGTGTTTTTTGAGTTCTTGGATCAGGTTTTGGTATTGTTTATTAATGAAATAATTATGCATTCAAGATTTGAGGAGGTGGATGCAAAAACATTTAGAGATGTTAGGGAGGTTTTTTTTGGTTTCGTCATCTATTTGGGAAGCCATATAAGTGTATTTTTTGGTAAAGATAAGTGAATCACATTATGATTGTTGTATCTTAATATGAGTTAGATTTAGAACATTTGATTAATACGGTGGTTATTTGTTGGATTTCCTATAATAGTTATATATAATAATTATCTTCATGTCCTATGACTATATAAGTGATCAAAACAACATAAATACTCACATATAATCTATAAAATTCACTTTAATTGATTTTAGATGGCTCTAAATTATTTTTAAATCATCATATAATCCTCCATTGGTATACATTTTTTATATATTCCATCCAAATAACTTTCGAATCACGAAAAACATTCTCACTATTTCATATTTTTCATATTTTTTAATCAGAGAATCAGTCAGCTCTACTATGGTTAGCACCTCCCAGATCTTAAAATAAATGTTATATTCTAATCACATATAAATCAGTCCAAGAATATTTTTATACATCATTTCTTGTTATAATTTTTTCATTGATTCTAATTTGATTTACTTCAATAAAACTTCAAGGTCATTCTGAATCAGATAGTCATATATTTACTTCCTTTATAAACTAAAATCCATCCCATAAAATTTATTAATCCAATAATTTCCTTTTTTTGATGTCATTCCATTCAAAAAAATGACTCCCACGAAATAAAATAACACTAAGAAAAGAATGATACATGAGTCTGTTGTGGAGTTTGTTTTTGAGGCTTACTAAACTGAAATATTTAACAACACTTTTTTGGGGGGGGGGGGGGTTTATAGAACACCCAATCACCAAAAGTTAAATCACCAAAATAGTAGGTGAAAAATAAGGCATCCAAAGAACCCTAGACTAGAACAACCCTCTGAATTCGATGTACTGAAACATGTTAATTCAATCCATACCCAAAATCACTTCACCAAGTTGACACTACCTATAAACACACAAAATAACTAAAAGAAACAAAAATTCATGCTAAATTAAGCTATGAATGTTAATGAATGAATTATTTGAGTGGTTTAAATTCAATTCCAACATCCATGGGAGAATATTTTTTCACTTTTCATTTATAAAAATTTACAATATTTAAATATAAATTGTAAATTTTTCAAATTTTGAAACCACTAATCAATTATCACAAGGAACATGTATAAGAAGTCCCACCCCACCTTATAGGGGGGTATAACTGATGAAACTATATAAAAATATTCTAATATCTACATGGGACCCACATTTTTTTATTTTACATCTATAATTTTCTATTCCTAAAACTATATTGTGTACCACCTTTTACAGAAAAAAGATATTTACCTTTTTGTATCATTTTTATGGCTATATATACAATCCTTTTAAATAGAAACCAAAAAGATGATATTTATGTATAATAATTGGTGACCTTTATATTTTTTATAACTTAAAAACATACATAATTAAAAACACATCCATCAGCACACCCTAGTTATAGAACAAAACTTTTGGACCACCTTCCCCCATTGGACTTCCAATGCCACTGGTATTCACATCCAAAAGAAAATTATATTCCATTGCTTCTCCTTCCAGAGGTTTAAATAAGAACTTGAAAGATACTTAACATTTTATAATAATTATCATTAAGTCAGTGATTTCAATCTATGTAAGATATATTTAAACCCTATATGTTTCTTTCTAGGATGTTTTTAGATTCTTTTCTATATGATGCATGTAATTGTAACAAACCAGATCTGGTTTCCTTCAAAATCGTCACCTGACCCGGTCTGTGGAAAGACTAGAATGGTATTCCTGATCCCCATGGGCTGGCCCAAGTTTCGGGGTGTCATAAAATGAAATTTGGGAACTATTTACCCATGTTTATAAACATAAAACAACACGTGAATCCCATAAAACAAATCTGGATTTTTCAAACCAAAAAATAAATTACTAAATTTCAGATCTAAGTTACACAATTTAAAACAATTTTTAAAAACAATTAAAAATGAACAAAACCAAAAATGGACATCCCATGAACCACCTAAAGACAATGTTAAATGCCCACAAACCATCTCCCAAAAAACCTCTTTACAAAGGACCTCTATAAACCTGGACCACTAGCACTAAATGCTTTACCCAACCCGCAACCAAGATAACCAAGTCTACTTACACCTAAAGGTGTAATTAGGATGGGATCTAAATCCCAGTAGGATTCCACCACAAAAAGATTCCATGTGATAATTATTATAAGACAAGAAACTTGAAAATTTTATAAACAAGAAATGCTAGTAAAAATATTTAGAAGATGCAACGTTAAATAAAATCAGCTTTCTAGTTGGATAATTTAAAAGAAATCAACACTTTTAAATAGAATGAAAGAGATACTGAATTTCTCCAGCCAAAAATACCATATTATAGTGGTATGTATAAAACATCTGATTAGCACTAGAAATGGGAAAACAACCATAGTCACTAGCTCGCTATGGGTCCTAGTTACCTCATACTTGGTGAAACGAACCATACAAATATCTATTCTTGTGCACACGAGCCACTAGTAGGGATCATACCCATAAAATAGTAGTCCCCCAACATCATCACTATCATAGTTTGGTTAGTTTTTTCAATGTCAAAATTTCTTTATGAAATAGGGGCCAAATCCCATGGGATAACTAGCATACCAGTACACATCCACTGACCTACATATCTGGGTTTTCCATCTTCTGCTCAAAGATGTTCCACAAGACATGAAGTACAATTTGCACATGAAAATACCAATACATAGTCACACATACACCAAACAACCCTAATAAATTTCACATGATCCCCTTATTCATTAAAATTTATTTTGGAAATCATACTCACACTAAAATATCCCACAACATGTTTAACTTCTCTTTCACAATTCAACAAATCCTTTAAACAATTTTAAAAAACCCTTACAAGATAGTACACATCACATAACAGACTGTTCAAATTAAAATAGAAATTTTCAAAAGTACACTCCTACCAAAACAATTTGGGAACATTGCTGCACCTCCTATATAAATCATAGAATCATTTAAAACCTTCACAAGACAATTTCAAAGAGTTTAACCATGTTATGCACATAAAATCATTCTAAAAATCATTTTTGAAGAAATAAATCACTCCTATATCACATAAAAATATAATTTCAATCAATAATATCAATTAATAAAACTATTCAATGAATAATAAAACAACCCCAATGAACACTACATGGAAAACACTCCAAAAACACTCATTTTTACACTAAAATACTCAATATTTCGCTCAAATGTACTCATTTTTTGCATTAAAATGACAATTAAAAACCAACCTATTAAATAATTCTACGAAATATAATTTTTTTCACCAATAAAATAGAAGATAATCAGGTTATAAATATAAATCAAGAAACAATAACACATCCAATAATTCTTACATAAGGAATCACTAACCATTTGTGCCAAAACACCATACTCTTGTGAAAAACATCAATCGAACCACGACCACACCCCCAAGGAAGTTAAATCAATCCTTAATTTAAAATATTTCACCAAATAGAAAAAAAAATAAAACCCAAGGTATGAACCCTAGATTCTGGACATTTTAGAACCTCAAGAAAAGTGGAAGAAACCCTAAGAAAATGGGAGGGACATGAGAGGAAACCGACTTTCATGAGTTATCTTGAATAAAACACCCCAAATACACTAGTATCTAAATTTCAAAACATCAAAAAATTCAATTTATGTTATAATAAATACGAGGAGGTCATATAGGAACTATTATGTGGGACAAATAGTGAAAAAAATGAAAGGGTTATGAAGGAAATAAATTACCTCTTCAAATCTGGATGATTTGAGAATGATTGAGAAGTTTCACCCTAATACATGATTGAAATGAGCTCCAAAGAGGGAGAAACGAAAATGAGGGATCTATTAGGGATATTGTATTTTAGTGGGAGGTTGAATCACTAAAAAATAGTAAAAAAGGAATAAGATATTAAATAAACAATTTTTTTAAACTGGAGATGGGTTTACAGGCTGGCCCAATTACCTAAATAAAACCGAAATTCACCATGATTATGGATTATTAGAGCATAAAAATTGACATGATGGTCTTAATAGGTTAGGTTATTCCATGTTTGAAGTAGAATGTGTTTCAAAATTTTAAAAAATGAAAGAGTTATAAAAGAATCAAAATTGGTTTTTAAATTTGGAAATGGGCTCATAGTTTGGCCAAAATCATGAAAACTCACCCTTTCCTCCAAAATTGTATGGGAAACCCCCACAAAAAGGAAGAATAGAAATTGAATGAAAAATACCATTGAAATATGTCATGGATGTGATAGTAATGATATTTCAACAAATCATTGGAGTTTATACTACTTGAAATTCAATTTCTACAAGGGTTCTTTTGGAGCTTCTGACGAGTGATCTGAGCGAGAATGACTGGAGTTATCCATGAAAATTCCAAAGAGGATATCATATACTCTATAATCCCCATAACTCACTTTAGTTTTAAATTACCACATATTAGTTATGTTTATAACACTAGTGATCTGTTATGTTGGGTCAATGGCACAACTTCATATTTTTGGATTATGTATATTCGATGCTTATTTTTTAAATATATATTTAAATATATAAAAATATCTATGTATAATAGGTATCACTATTGAATTGGTACCATCATTAGTGGATAGGTTTATAGATTCATTTTTTCTGATGCCTATTAAGAGCATACCCAATTCTCAACTCAAACTTATAATAATCTAGTTTTTTTAAAGAGGAAAAACCCTCTACTGTTAGAGTATTATTCACCCGTCAAGGCATATAATATGATCTAAAAATAAGTATTTGGGCCAAATAAAGACAAACTTCCATATATAATACATCATTTCACATGATTATTCATTACATCTCACAATTAATCACACCAAAAAACCCAATGGTTTACTTTAATATCTTTCATAACATTATTTTACATTAGATAAATTCAAAAACAAATTCATATTAAAATTCTCCATAACATGGAGGATGAAAAAACATAAGAAAAATTAGTGTATATTCTCACAAATTTTAAATATTTAAGATCCTATGTGAGAATAAGATAAGCATGTGAGTATGAGATCATAATTATAGTCCAAGAATATGATATTTAGATATCATACCGAAGTTAACAGTGATCATAAGACATAAATGAATGATCTAATAATAACATAGTACATAATCCAAAATAATATGAGTATGATGAAAAAATATATGAATTTGGTACAAATACAAGAATATAAATCATAACATAGTGGATCAGTAATAACATTCCTACCACCCATAACACAGTGGTTCATGATTAAAATTATTTCCTCCCATCACATAGTTGATCAAGAGTTACATTCCTACTACCCATACTTATCTCATAAGACATGACAATGTAACCATTGCATTAGAGGTATATACAATACTAGGACCACTCATCACATAATGAACACCAAAACTATGTCTTCCAAGGGATCAAAAAAATTCATATTTGAAAAGTAATTTAATTTACCCATAGAAAAGATATGGGTATCATGAGAAAATATATAGAAATTTTTAATGATATCTAGATAAAGAAGATAGATGTTGGAAGAATAATATATCCCCAGTGTAACTTAAAGAATATCAAATTAGGTTGATAGAGATAAAAAACTCATTTTAAAGATTATAAATTAAATAAAATACAAAAATAACAAAAAATAAAAATTTAATTTTAAAAATAATTATGATTTTATATTATTTAGAACTAAATATTAAAATATAGAATGGAATATTTTCAATGAAGTGTAACATCCCTGGTTATGGAATGGGTAGAAACTATGGGTGAATTTAATTTTTTTGTTTAGTGGATGGACCAACAATTATTTTTAGATAAAAAAATTAAATCTTGATTTTTTATAAGAATAATGTGAATTTTTGGGATGAGTTTAAGTCTTAATGGTTTCGTTAGGAATTGGATGAGTTTATGGAATGTTTTCCCTTAAAACTCATATTTGAAAGGTGTAGAATGAGGTGAATGGTTTATTAAACCATTCATCCTTTTAAGGAAACCGTTCGATCAAATATTTTTAATGAGAATGGTTATTAAAACCATGTGGGGTTGGGTGAACTACCATGGGGGGAGTATATTGTTTTTTAGAGTTTATCCACATGGGTTTCACACTGATTTACAAACTCTGTGCCTAGAAAAGTGAGATAGGGCACACTTTGGATAGTTGAAGTTCATTATTGCAGTACACTTATCTCAAAAATGCACCCTAATCATAAAACACATTAAATGGGGTAATGTTACTATTCCCCTCACTTATTATTTCTTTTTTTTTCATGCTTCTTTATTCTCCCATTTGTGCGCCTCTGCTAATAGTGGGTTCCCCCTTCTATCTTCTCTAGGTTTTCCCTATCTCACTCATTTGATCTTCGATTCATGTTTGTTTATTTATTTTGGATAGAAAATGGGGAATCATTGATTTTTATTTATTATATTACTCTTTTATCTCAGCATATAGATTGAAAATTACATGTGGTATCCTTTTACCTATTTCATTTTCATTTTTCAAAAATCCAAATTTCTCTCATCTCAACTCGAATTAGAGTCCGGTCTATAGAGATTGAGAACTAAATATAAAAATGTAGGAGGTTCTTGGATTTATTATGGTTTATACATGTGATATGAGGTGCATAATTAAATACACAATCATATGGTTGTTTGGGTGATATAGTTCTAAAAAAATTATTACTTTTAAATAATTTTATTATTAGTATGATAAGTCAATGGGAAAGTGAATTTCTTTGAAAATGTGTTGAGAGGGGAATGGAATGATATTTGTTAAATATGGTTTTCAATTTGGGTAGGGCATGATATGCCAGTTGGTTAATTAATTAAATCATGATGTGATTACATTGGTTCTATAAGAACATGTTGGTCATGGACAGAGATATGTGTGATAGTGATAACCATCATAATTGAGGTGATGTGATCATAATGTTGTGGCATATGGGGATAAACATTATGCAGTTGATGGATGTTGTTTACATATGGAGATGAGGTTCCCTGGTTAGTCTGGATTTGTTGTGTTTGGTGATTTACACTCACTATGATTGGATGATAGCACTTTTGGATCATCTTCATGTAGATAAGGACTCAGTGAGGTGGTGTTGACCACTTAGTGTGGGTGGATACCTCCTTAGTTTTAGTATAATATGGGATAGTTTTGAACACATGTTATTGAGGAGGAGATCACTATATAATGCCATGATTGTTGGTGAGTGAGACCATCAGTCCGGGGATGTGTTTCAGGATATATTTTTGTGTCGATGGGCCATGATTATTAAAGCATGGATGTCATAGTGAGTTGTGATTTTGAGTTGTTTTGCCTATAGTGGTTCATTATATATTGGGGAAAGAACATCACCATTACTTGGGGATTTCAAGGTGATATGGGGACGGTAGCTGGTTAAATAGAATTCCACGGGACTTTTGACATATTATTTTGGAATGTTGATGGGATATGGTTGACTCGACATATGATGCATGCAGTATTGGTTGGAACAAGTTGATGGGTAACTTATATAGTAAAATGGTTGGGGAACCAAGCGTTCTACTAGTATGTGTTATCGTGGATGTATCCTTCCATGCCAGAATTGGTCGAGGTAGGTAAACACATACTTGTGGATTTTGAGTGAATGATATGTGGTTTATGTATTTTTACGCGTGAGTTAACACTATTTATTTACATATTAATACACTATCATAAAGATAGATATAATATTGTAACACATTAGTGGTGTACTACTGACTTCATACTCACACCCTGAATGAGCCCCATGAGACACAATAAATCTTTATTTTTTTGAGATCGTGTAAGTTATTGGGATTGTGCATTGGATTATAGTGAGAAGGGATGCATAGGTGCGTGGGATGGATGTAATATGGACCATGGGGGTTCCTTAACATCAAGATAGAATCACTTTTGGTATTTTTAGTACACACTTATTTGATCAACCTATAGGGGATTTTACACATTTTGTATGACTGATATGGAATGTGTATAATATATTTGATATGTATGACTCTCTTGATTTGTTTCCATTACTTCTGCAAAGATGGTATTATGTGGATATTATTATTATCATCACTAGATGGTATAATATTTACACAATCACCTAATAGACCATCAATTCTAGTTAGAAACCTTTGGCATGTGGCGAGCCACGCCTATGAACCAGTGGCCCTCCATCCCAGAGTGCCAGTTAAGTGGATCCCAGGCTGGGGTTATACAAATGGTATCACAGGTGTTTCTTTTTCCTTTTTATTACTATCTCGGCTATGGTAGACTGAAGAATAATATCTAGTTAGAACTATGTAATATCTCATTCTTGGTTTCCTATATCCTCATTAATGTGGGATAGAATAAGTATACATGGGTGGGAAATTGATTTTAGGTTTTGTTCTATTATTGACAAAAAATTTCATCCTTGAGTGGAACACTTAGGTATGAAACTATTGGTTTGTGTAATATTGAACCTTGTCCTTGTATAGTAAGGGAGGTATGTTTAGGAAACTTGGTAGGAACTTGGGATAATTTGAAATTTTTATGTTCATATGATTATTATTTAAATAATAAATTATATGAAAATTGGTTGGGCTATTTAATGTTTTATAAACAGGATAAACAATGTTTTCCTACAAAGACTCTTTGTAGAATTGTACTCAACCAACCTAGTTTTTTGGTTTCTGATGAGATTACCATGGGATCTCATGTGTATGGTGAATGTGGTTATGACTCTGTTATGGGTATGCATGGATAAAGTAAAGGGGTGATATATTAAAAATTTCAACATTAATAAAAAACAAATTTCCACCAGATTTTATTGGTGGAATTCTACTTAGGAAACCTAGATTGGTGATTTTTTTATATTCATGATATATGATATCTGAATATAATAAGGGTTGGGAAGGACTATGGGACTGGATATTATTTTATTTTGGTGTGGTATGGATGTGTAAGGGAGATGAGATGTGTTTCCGATTATATCTTTCCCTATTTTTGATATGTGACTATTATTGCAGTTATTGGCCACGGTGTTTGGTCTTTAGTGTGATACCACCTAGATACGATCTATTATAAAATATAAGTGTTTATATTAGATCATGCATGATATGTAGCCCCAGAGGGTTGGGATGATCCTCATGAGGGTCAAGATTATCATGATCTACAGGTTGATGCTTCATGAAATAAGGGGTAGCCCGAACAGATAGATATTTTTTGGACATGAATAGATGATTATATTATGGAGATATTGGTCTAAGTAAAATAAAGTAATTATAGGGGATATTAGGGAGCTAATTTATCCATTGATTATTTGGAATTGGAGTTCCAGTCTCCCCACCCACCATTGTTTCAAGGTGTGGGTGAACAACATGATGAAAAGAATTGGATCCAGTCAGTGTAGATTATATTTTAATATATTGAGACACCCAACGGTTAGAGGTTGATGATTTTTAATTATATACTTATATTATTATAAAAGCACTAGTGGAACGTATAGGTTTATACAGAAAGGCTTGAGGGAAAAACATTGAAGGGTTTTGAGACAAGTTTTTTCAAGAATATCCTCTCAATGATGTTGAGGGATGACTAAGCCAATGAGTTCATAAACATATCTATATGGGGATAAATACATTATAGATTATATATCAATGTTTCCAAAAATATCCCATTTTCACCTTCTGTGGTAGGGTTGAAATTTCTAGGGTGAGGTGATTCTAAGATGGCTTGTGGTATTCCATCAAGACTTAAGTAAAAAATATTTAGGATGAGATCATTCTTAGAGGCGATGAAACATTCCTTGATAGCCTATGGAAACATGAAGGATTTTACTTTTTTTGAGATGAGAAATGGTTCCATGTTATTGAGGTAGTAATTCCTTGGGTAGTTAAAAGTGGGATCGTGAGGAGTCTTAGCAGGGCATACAGGTTAGGGACTCAGGCAGACCACCCAGTAGTGGGTTGTCGATGGTGTGATTCTAGTTTGGGAAGCTTGTACATGTAAAAACTCAATGTGAGTGGACTCTAAAGAAGTTACACTCATGAATAAATATGGTATATTGGGATAGGTTTTTATAGACCCTAAGATTTTTTAAAATTTATTTTTCAAATTAATTTAATCTTTTTAATACTTTTCATTTCATGCAACACAAAAAATAGTCTATTTTGTAGTACTATGTTTGGATTATGTTATAAAAAATGACATTTTAATCATTCAATAAACATAACATAATTTTTATGTTTACCTAAATTTAATATTGAAGTTAGCTTACGTTACACGCAATACTGGCTTTCCTCAATGGCTTGCGTAACACATAAAATTGTGTTGTATCAAATAAGGATATATTATTAAAATATTATTTAATATAATAAAATATAACCTAACTGTTAAATTAGTAGTTATGAAAAGGGTTAAATAAATTATGAAAATCTATGTCTTACACAAATATAAAATGAATTCATTGGATATAAGTTAATTAAAAATGAATATGTAAACCAATTGAATATAATAGATATTATCTTTATTTTTATGCTCATAAAGCTATTTTATTCTAATAAATTATAGTAATTAAAAATATTAAGTGATATTAATATAATATATATATATGTATTATAAATAAAATAAAATATTATTTATATTAATTAAATATATATTTATTTTCTTAAGATCAAAAATCTAAATTTACACATAAAACACTATATTTTTATTAAGGCAATTTTACCACCTTTTAAATTCCTAACCTATTTTAACTCCCATTTTGACACTTTTATAAATAATATATATAAATAAACTTAATATTTTAAATTAAAACATAAAAATTAGCATACAGTTAATAATTTTTATTTTTTATGATGTTTCATTTTTAATGAATAATGGAAAATACTGAAATTTAATTCAAAATTTCTTTTAATATAATTTATTTATAGGGTTAAATTATATATTAATTTTTTTTAAAATTTTAATAATATAATATTCTTATTAATTAATCCAATTTAGGTCAGTAAGTTCAATTTCACTTTGAAATTGTGTATAAAAACATAGCAACATTTTGGATGTTTTTACTTTTAAAACACAGAGAGTCGTCATGACTCCGTGATTAATTTTAAAATAACCTTTTCAACTTATGTTTTTAGAATTTGGAAAAATTTATTCCATATTTATAATCATAATAATTTATAATTAATAAAATGTTAAACTTAGTTTTGGACCATAAATATTAGTGAATTTAATTATAATTAATTACAACGACTAAGATAATATTAATCTCACAAAGGTATAAACCTTAATGTTAATCGCCCAAATAACCTAGAAACTTATCCAAAACCTATTGTATGTCCATTAGTCTTCCATGAACCTTTTATTATTGCTTTTTTAATTTTACATGAATTATTTTATGTCAAAATTTGCGTATACGTAACCTATTTTTAAAAATTCCAAGTTAGTCCTTTCACTCCCTTATAAAAGGCCAATACCTCTCCCCATTACTCACACCTCTCAAAACACATATCATTAGAGTATATATTCACAATAAACTTAAAAAAATCCATAAATTCATTATTTAACCTTATATTTGTTGTAAAATAAATCCATGTAATCCCTTTGGTGAAAACCAAAAGGAGTTATCCAAAGAAGAGGTAACATCTTTCCTCAAGACCCTTTATCTTATTTTCATTCTCCACCCCAAATATATATTTATTAAATTATTATATAGAAAATAAAATTATCCTCAATAAATTGAAAGTTTTTTATATTAATGTTTTTACTTACACTTACACACACTTCTATCTAATTGGTAATGAACATACTATTTATGTGCATTACAAACTACCGATTCATGAAACGACACTTGTATGTTTTTTAATTTACCACATTTCATGGTTGGGAATGATGATGGAAATGATGGTTATATATTATATATATGATACATATTATGTCTTCAATATTATTAAATTATTTTATATTACATATCATTATACTTTTTTTTTTGTTTAAATATGATAATTTTGTTTGTGGAAGTGTGGACTACTGCCCCCTCAAAGCGATGTGATCATTCACACACTACATGAAGTGTATTAATGATGTGTTGAGTGATATATATATATGATATTTATGACATAATAATGATACTTTAATGATATTATATACCTATATACACATATGTAATTTTATTTATTTCTTTCAATACGACGATTAAACGGAAACAAAATTCAGGAATACGTGCGTTCTACCGTCTCCATGAACAATGTATTCCATTTCATACATATATATTCTATATATTATAAAAAAAATAAAAAAAAATAAATGATATTTAAATCATGTTTTACATTATTTAAATCATGATATAAGTATAAAGACTAATGATATAAAAAATTAAGGCACATGTGAAGAACAATGTAGATATTACCCATAGTGAAACCTTAACACAGAATTGTGAACAACATGGTAATATATAGTCATAATAATGAAATAAATGTTATTAGATATTATAATATGGTTTTATTATATATTAATAATAAAATTATATTTATTATACATGAAGGTTTTACGAGTATGATGATAGTCAAGACATATGGTAAGGGAATTTCATCTCACTTTTTATTTCCCTGAGATGCATGCATTATTCACCACCTAATCCTTTTATGTGGTGTGAATACTTACCATTGATGTATTCTATGTTTATTATACCAACATTATGGGTATTTAAATGTCCTTTTTATGATATTTTTTAGAGGTTTATGTTTCATATGTTACCAATTCGGTAAAGTAATTTTTTCTCAATTTTTCTTCTTTGAGACATATGTCATATTATGAAACTATATTTTTTCCTGAGGTGTATATACTAACATTGAAATGTTATATCATGAATCATATTATTTTCATGAGATTTTAAACTTGATTTAATTTCATTTTTCTTAAATGGGGGTTATGTTTTAAAGTTACCATGTAGTAAGGGTTTATTGAAACAATATCTTCGGTTTTTTAGATTGTTTAGGATTATGCTTCCTTTGATGAAATATTATGATCCACTTCTCATGAAAACTCCTAAATGTTATTATCCTATAAATATTAATGATATATTATTGTACTGGTACCATTTTTACACTATTTTAAACTTAATATAGTTGTGAAATTGTTTATAAGAAATCCCAACATTACCCTATCTTCTGTCAAAAATCTGCATTCCTTCAAACTGTGTTTTCCCAAAAAAATTATTCATAAAATATTTTACTATTCTCCTATGTTTTTAAAAGAAAATTTATCCCATATTTTATCTTAAAAAAGGGGTTTTAAAACAGAGTCCTCTTGTAATTGTTTGGCTGAGGAAATTTTCTAAACTTTTTATACTGTAAAAGGAATGCTCGCAATGTATGGATTTACTCTCAATCATGACTTTCATTCCCCTGATGCATCCATTACAAGATTAAAATTTTTTTTTTTTAAAATAAAATTTTTTCAGAATATTTTATAGGAACATTCTATGTAAATATATACTTCAAACATTAATGGTTAGTATATATATTTCTCATTTAGATCTATATAAATGATACCTCTAAAATTTTCAAGAAAAAGTGAAAACTACTAATTACAGATCATATGTGGGATAATTTATCTCATGTGGTTCTAGTTGTCCTAAAGCATAAGCAATATCTTGATCATTACACATAAAATAAAAACCATGTCCCTTTAATAAAGAATCACTTTAGATGACAAACTCACCATTTCTGGATGGCTGAGCCAAAACTGGAGAATTCACCGATCTCTTCAATAATTCCAGAAAACAAAAACACATTTTTTTGTCCAAATAAATTTAACCCCTTTCATGTAAAATTACTTATCAGGCTAGATAGTCATGAAATGTTTTTAACAAAATATTAGTAATGACCTACAAATCAGAATAAACTACGAATCTCTGTAACATTTATAGGTCCTGGCCATTCATAAACCACTTTATTTGGTGGGATCAACTATTATTACAACTTTACATACAATGTTCCAATGAAAAGAAATCTGTTGAAACAAATAATCCCATTTTCTAAATTTCCCATATAACTTATTTTCTTTGAGAGTTTTAAAGAAAATTCCCAAAAGTTTTTCAGGATCAACCAAAATTTTGGAAAGACCAAAATATCATCAATAAAAAAAAGAAAATATATATCCAAATATTCACAGAAAGTTCTTTTTATAAGATCCATTAATATAATAAGGGAATTTTCAAGTTAAATGGTATAAAAAAATAATTCTCATATCTAGTACAAAAAATATATTTTCAGAATGTCATCCTCTTTCACCTTCATCTAATGGTACCAAGATCTCAAGTCAATCATGGAAAAATGTTAATCTCCTTGGAGATAATAAAATAAGTCATTGATATGAAGAAATGGATACATATTACTAAGGGTATTTTTATTCAAAGGATTATAATCCATGAAAATTTTCAGGTAACCATCTTTATTTTTAATGAACCAAACCAGAGCACCCCATTGTGAAGGGATAAGATGAATGCAACCTTTATCAAGAAATTCCTGCAACTGATTTTTCAATTCCAGAAGTTCCTTTTGATCCATTCGATAAGGGGGTTTTGATATTATATTATCATTTGGAACTAAGTAAATGGTAAATTAAACTTCCAAATTAGGTATAACATTAAGAAACTCATTAGAAAAAACATCCATGTATTCATTTAACAACAACACATCATTAATCTGAACGGTTCCATTTTTTTTCAACAATATGAGTAAGAAAAATTTCATTTCCATATTTTAAAATTTTATCAGTTTCCTAATATGTTATAAATTTTATGGGTTTATAATTGTATACAAACTAAAAAAATATCTAAAAAACAACTTTGTTAGCTCTATAATAAATTTTAGCATGATAAATCGAAATCCAATCCATACCCAGATTGACATAAAACACTACTAAGGGAAAAACAAAAAGGCTTGCAGGAAATGTATTTCTAGAAAAAAACAATAGTAATATTCTTATAATTACTTTTTTATAATATTCCCCCAAGTGTTTTAACTATAAACACCAGTCTCATTTATTTCTGTGAAATTCCAAATTTACTAGAAAATTTCATAGAAATAATGGAATTTTTAGACCCCATATAGAAAAAGATATTATGAAAATTGAGTGAATAAACAAAGTACCTTATACCACTTCATTGGATGTCCCAACATCTGAAGATATAGTCCCATTGTATCTCACTGCACCTTTCTTCTTATTATATGGTTACTTTCCATAATTCATATATTTATTTGGGAAAGTTTTTGCATAATGACCCATATCACCACTTTTAAAACACTTTATCATTTACTTATCAGGATAAATCTTAAGATCCTTTAAATTAAAATATCAGGACATATGTCTAAACTTACTACATCTATAAAACTTCTTAGTTTAAGTAAGTAATTCTCTAAGGTAATTTTTACCAAACTTTTCACATAGTGGAAACTCAACATTCTTACCTTCATATTTATTTGATTGATTTTTACCCATCACTATGCATCTGGAACTCTTCTTCAATGTTTTTTCAAAGTACATTTAGTCATCATAAAATTCTATTTCCACTTTCTCAGCACATGAGACAAGTTTATCTTAAATTTTGAATAATTGGGAGGCCAATTCCCTTTAGTATCCTAGATTAAATCATGAGTAAAAATGATTGGTTTTTTATCAAGAACCCGAATAAGACTTAGAGCATGCCTTGCGAGTTTGGTGAAGTTTTCTTCGTACAAAACCACTTAATATTACTCCCCTTTCCTCAATTCAAGGAATTTATCTTCCATCCTACGTCAAACCACATTAGGAAAATATTTTTAAAGGAACATATTCATAAATTCATCCCATTCCAAGGAATCAATCACCTCGTTATTCTTGATATTCTTAATCATTGACCACCACTGGTCAGTTTCACCTTAAAAATGATAAATTGAAAGAAAAAATTTTGATTTTCTGAATAGACAATGACATGTAATATCTTTTCAAGGGATTTAATACATCTTTCAATCACCATTGGGTCAGAATAACTACTGGAAGCTGGAGGGTGTTGCCTCATAAAATTATCCACTATCATTATGTTAATTTGTGGTAACTTTGGTTGTTCTATTTCAAGAATTCCACCACCATTAATAGCTTACATAAACTGAGACATTATTGTGACAAATTTTTTAGTTCTAATCCCTACCATTTTAGGTTGCTGATTCATAATGATATTATCTTCTTGGTTCCTTATAACTTCAGGTTCCCTATTGGTTTTGCAGAAAACCATTCTAAAAAAACATTTCTTAGATAAAGAAACATGGTAATCTTCAAATGATATATCATTTAAACAGTGAGACTAAGTAAAAATAATTTATGATATTCTATTAACATCATCCAAATCTCTAAATTTATTTAAACCATGATCTTATTCAAATAATAAGTACCTAACCATAAACATTACATAATATATTAAATTCCTTTATAATTTACCTTTTACATTCCAAAATATCTTTTAAGTTTAGAGTTTTAAAATTTTTGGAAATAATTCATACATATCAGCCCACATGCATACAAATTGGGCTTATCTAAAACAATATATATTTTTCATAATACAAAATCCTTTATTAAAAACCTAATATCTTTTTATGAAAATTCTTCAGAATATTCATCTTGAATTATCCTTTTCTCCTACAAATCCTTAAACCCTTTGAAAAAACATTTTAAAACTTGGTATGAGCATAAAAGTCTCAGTGAGGGATATAAAAACAATTAGATAAACCATTTGTACATGAATACATATAAACATAAGAATTCATTTTCACAATGAAAATTTTCTAACCCATAATTTATCATATAATAACATTGTGAAACATGATATTTTAAAAAATATAAAACATAAATAACACAATAAGTGTATCACTGGGCATTAATTAATTAATATTTTAACCCACACAACTACCATATTATTTTTAAGCCACACATATACCTTATAATGTAAACCACATGACTACCTTATTATGTAACCATCACAATTACACTTGGAGTAACTATACAATCGAACTCCAACATAAACATAACCAATGGATTGGAGGGATATATATTTTCCAAATTAATAATTAAAAATTCCAAGAACCTTAACACAATCATAAATCATGAACACATATATATAAAAATTCCTTTTGAATTCTATAAAAATAGAATTTGAAAAAATGATTTTAAAATAAGAGTCCCTTACATATATTATATCATTGAAGAAAGAATTAATAAAATTAAAGTAATAAGTATAGTCACTATAAAACCTTGTAATAAAACATTATATAATAAAAATTTATGTCATGAATAATCTTAGCATGAAGTAATCTATGAAATAGAAGGTTGACCCAAAGAATGGAAATTGGGTTAAGAATTCACTTACCTCGAGTACATATTACATAAAATATGTTTAAAAATACTATATAATGGTTAAAAAAGTGTTATTAATATTTTCTAGAAACAAAATCATGTTTATTACACCTTATATGATCATTTTATAACATCATTCCAACAATTAATTAAAAATATTATTTTTATTTCCATTATTTTGGGTGCGTGCATTACCTGGTTTCCATTGTCGGTTCATAAATTATTTTCATGGTGAATGGAATTGAAACTAAAAAAAGGATATCATATATATATTTAGGTCATATTAAACTATTACATGTGAATTTAAAATTTCCATGATTTTAGTAAAAGGGAAATGAAAAACTATCATCCACGTCGGTGGTGAATTGACTCCCCACAGACAACGATTTTGTTATTTAAGAATAAAAGGATAATATGAGAGACTTTATGATCAATATAACATATGGAAAACATTAATTCACTATATATGTAATAATATAATTTTCATGAAACATTGTATAAGAGGTAGAGATAAGGTATAAGTGAAAAAGAAATTAAAAGAGAAGTAACAAGAACCTTACTTCTTGAAAATTCCTCCTTGAGAAACTCTTTCAAGATCTTGAATGTGGTCATCTTTTAGAAAAATATCTCAAGAATGTGGAAATTTATGATGACAAGGGAATTTTATAGAGTTAATCCAAACAATAATGCTTAATGTTATGAAAAATTGTGAAGGGGGAGCCTCCTTTAATAATTGAGGTGAAGGGTAACATAAAATTATATAAATTATTAAAATATAATAAATTTATTATAGGGTTTAAGACCTATATAAAGAAATACAACGAAAGTGGATTAAATATTAGAATGGATATAATTTTTTTAGAATTTGGACTGAAATTTTTTTATTTTTAAATAATTTAATAAAATATTTTATTAATGAAACATATTTCTTGGAAAAATAAAATTTATTTCTAATTATGAATTTAAACACATAAAAAACATTTCAAATTACAATATTTTTTATTATATCATAGAAATCTCTTATTAGTATAGGTAATTATTTAATATACTTAAAAATAAAAAATTATATATATATTTTTAATAGCCTTAATTTAATTTGTTCATTAATGATATAATTACTACATCACAAATGTTAATGTTATTTGGTTAATTATTTATTACCTAAAAATTAAAAATTAAATTTTAATATAAATATAATTCCATTATAGTTTATCTAGATACTTTTTTTGAATAATAATTATTGAAAACATCACATTATAAATGATATACAAACTAATGTTTATTGTGCGAACACCTTGACTTACTTTTGAATAAAATATCATAAAGGTTTTAAAGTGATTATTTTGGGTCCAAAATGTACCAAATTAGAATAAAAATAAGATAATTGTTGACAATTTCATATAGAAATATATTTATCTGAAATATGGGTTATTTAATAATTGTTATAATTCAAATTAAAAATGTTTTATTTATTTTTCTTATGCATGCACAAGCTCTCCATCAGTGTTGCATAAGAATTAATTGTTGGAACCAGGGTCTTCAAAGCATGATTTGGCGTATGGTTTGTGTTTGTTGTCAATCCTCAGTGGAAGTTCAGGATGTGTACCAACAAAGAGATCATACCGTTCAAGCAGAAAACAGTAGTGAAGGTGGTACCGTTTCCCAGTGTTTGCCAAATTTTTGGGCCTGAAAATCAGCCAATAAAGTAAAGTGGTTTTGGAAAAGGTACTTGCGCGCCGAGGTCTTGGAGGATAGAAGACTTGCGCGCCATATTTTTTTGAGGATCAGAACGTCAAAATTTTGCTAAGGAAAGAAGGTCGCGCACGTATTGGTTGGGTCGCGCAAGTGAGTTGCGCGACAGAGGTTACTGGAGACAAGACTTGCCCGCCGTCGAGGGACTTGCGCGCCGCCGCGCAGGGGGTCCAGTTTGCCTATAAATACTGGACCAACCCTCCTCATTTATCACGGAGTTTAAGGCCGAGAGATTGTCTGAGCTCTCGTCGCGCAGGTGGTTGAGTCGCACAGGTGGTAGTTTTGTCGCGCAAGTAGAGATTGCGCGCCGGTTTTTGGCTGTGCGCCCAAGGCGGTTTGGAAGAGAAAGGAAGTTGATCGCGCAAGTTTGTAGTCAGGGAAGGAAGAGTCGCGCATGTGCGTTGATGACACTTGCGCGCCAGTTTGGACTTGCACGCCGTAGTGGGACTTGCGCGACTGTCTTGGAGAAGCGCTCCTGGTTTTGCTGAAGCCCACTGGCCTGTTTGGAGCTGCACGAAAGCCATGAGACTACCCGATACATTCGAGGAAAAGTGATATTCTGCTTCTGGAGAGAATATGACTTCAATAGAGCATCTACATACAACAAAGGATGCATTCTTATGCAAATGATGAAGAGAACTTTATTTCTATAAACTGGGTGGGACTTCACCAACGGCAGTGAGCCAGGGGGAGTCAACGGGAGTGACCCGAGGGACGCAGTGAGCTATCCCTGAACAATTGTAAAGGCAGTGAGCCTGGGACAGAGTGTCTGTACCCGAACCTTTGTAATCCGAATCTAGTGAAGCATAGTGTATTTTGGTACGACCGACAACATGTCGGCGTATGCTCCTTGGACGTAGCCCTTAGTGGTGAACCAAGTAAAAAGAGATATGTCTTCTCTGTGCATGTGAATGTTTGCTTTCTGATCATAATCGTCATACAGGTTCAACAAGTTTCTACCAACGTGGGAACAAGATCCATCACATTAAAAGAAAAAGTGGTCACCCTGATTCACCCCTCCCCTCTCAGGGTGTCCCGGGGTCCTTCAAGTGGTATCAGAGGGAGGTTGCTGGTGTTGAATATGACCTTCTTCGTCATGGAAAACGCGATCAATGTCAGGGGAGTCCCTCACTTCAATGGAAGCAATTTCCAGATCTGGAAGAACAGAATGAGATCTCATCTAAGATCTCTTGGAATGGAAGTTATTTTTTCTACTGTGCAAGGAATACAAGTCACCGATCCGACAGGCCTTGCTATGACTGAAATAGACAGGAAACTTCTTGATGCAGATGCTAAAGCACAGAATGCACTCACTACAGCCCTTTCTGATCAGATCTACCTAAAGGAGATGAATTGCACCTCAGAAAAATCCATGTGGGATAAACTTGAGAATATTTATGAAGGTGATAGAAAAGTGAAGGAGGCGAAACTACAAGTTCTGCACAATCGGTTTGATGATCTGAAGATGCATCCAGACGAGAATACATACTCTTTCTTCAATCGAATTACCAAACTGGTTGGAGCTATTCGGGGTCTAGGCGAAGAAATCAAAGACATTGATATTGTAAAGAAAATATTGAGAAGACTTCCACCTCTTTATAATGTGAAGGTGTCAGCCCTTGAAGAAAGAGATCTTTCCAAACTTTCTTTAGATGATCTACTGAGCAGTTTGGTAGCATATGAAATGAGAGTCAAACCTGAAGATGCTACGACTCGGGTGAGCAAGGAAATGGAATTCAAGGCCATGGATAAAATGAAAATATCAAAGGATAGTAGCAGTGAAGATGACGAAGAAAAAGAAACTCTTTCTCTCATTACAAAGAAGTTCCAGAAGGGGAAAGGGAAATTCAAAGGGAAGTTACCTCTCGCGTGTTTCCGCTGTGGAAAAGTTGGGCACATTGCTTCTCAGTGTTTAAAAATGATCAATGATGAAGATAGTGAGGATGAAAACTTCAAGAATCCTCAGAGAAGGTTCTTCAAAAAGGGAGACTTCAAATCTGGTAAGAAAATGCAAAGGAAGAGTTTTGTCTGTGAAGAGGAAGAAGATGATAATGAATTCTGTGATGAAGAAGAACCAGAGTTCAAAACTGGGAACCATGCTTCTATGATGGCCACTGTTGAAAAGCCAGAAGATACTGAAGGAGAAAAACAACTGAGAACTTGTGTAGATCCTGAGATGCAACTTAAGGATGCGGTAAGTAAGCTTAAGATTAAATGTAAGAGATGCAATAAGTGGAAATCAATTGTAGAAGAATCAAATGAATATGTTGATCAACTTGAAGCTGAAATTGAACGACTGGAAGAATTTGTGAAGGTACAGTCTAAAATAATTGAAAGCAATGATGATGCAGTTGATCTGAAGCTGAGAATTGAAGAGCAGGAAAAAGTCATCAATGACCTCACTTCCAGAATGAATGAAAAATCCAAGACTGTTGAGTGTCTTGAGGAGGAAGTAGTTACTCTAAGAAGTAAACTGGAGACTGAATCAGTTCCAAAAGAATCGAGGAAGAAAATACAGTTCGGAAGATTCTCAGATGCAGAATTACTTGCAAGATCCAAGTGTGGTTCAGATGGGGTTGGAAAAATCCTGAGTGATCAAAGACCCGCTTGCATGGTAAAGAGTGGAATTGGCTGTGAGGCTGAGTCATCAACTGTTGGAAGTGAAAAGATCCAAAATAAAGACAAGATGAAAGCTGAACATGATGAAATGTTACCTAGAGTGCTGAAAAAGGAACCCTCAATCCAAACTAAAAGGAGACCCGAAAATTATCCTCAAACATTAAAAAATGACAGACAGTCTTACTGTTCTCCCAAGGAAGAAGGTATAAGGAGAAATTCAAGTGAGAAGACATTTCCACTCATGAAGTGTCAGTTCTATGGCCATCTGGGCCATACCATGTCTTATTGTGAAGAAGCAAGAAGCTATCTGAATGGAGAAGATATAGATGCTCAACAAAGGAGAACAATCTCATATCCTAATTCTCATAGAAGAAATAATTTCTATGGATATTGTTTTCGTTGTTCTAACTTTGTTCATAAGGCCGTTAATTGCAGGCAGAGAAGAGACATAGACACCTCATACCGAAGTTCAAGACAAGTCAAGTATCGTCAGCAAGACAGTGTTGCCCTTTCAAACAGGTTCGCACCTCTCACAGAAGACTTTGACTATGAAGAACCTGGGTATGAGGAAGAGATAGTTGAAAGGCCATCAGTTCTATATACTCAATCTAATGTCTCATGGAAGGAAAGGAAGAAGATTGAGAAATCGAACCTTGCAGAGGTAGCCCTCAAAGCTACAAAGAACAACAGTACCTGGATTCTGTATAGCGGTTTTTCATCTCATATGACGGGTAATGCCGGCCTCCTAACGAATATCATAAAGAATGTTGATGGTACAGAAAGATTTGGTAATGATGGGGCTCTGAAAATCAAAGGGAGTGGAAGTACCCAATTAGCTAATGGAGAACTAAAGAAGACTGAAGTCCTTTACGTAGATGGCCTACGTCATAATCTCCTCAGCGTGAGTCAACTCTGTGAATCATGACTTCTAGTTACTTTTAATCAGAAAGGCTGCACTATCAAGGGAAAAACCGGAAATTCACTTATGAAAGGATGCAGAACAGAAGGCAACTTGTATCAGGTTGATAGTGAAGAAAATGTATGTTACATGACTGTTGAAGAATAAAACAATTTGTAGCATCGGAGATTGGGACACATCAATCAACAAGACATGGAGAAAATATCAAAATTGAGAATTGTCATGGACATTCCCAACCAGAAGCGTGAGCGTGAAAAATCTTGTGATGCTTGTATTCGTGGGAAGCTGGTCTGCAGTTCATATCGGCCAAAGAAGAAAAGAGCATCTCACCTTCTTGATCTGATTCATACAGATGTTTGTGGACCAATAAATGTTTCCGGAACTCATGGAGAAAGGTACTTTGTACTTTTCATTGATGATTACAGTAGAATGGCATGTGTGATGGTCATTCACCGGAAACGACAAGTCCTTGACTGCATGAAAACATATCGGCGAATCGCCGAGAATGATACTAGACGAACAATCAAAGTGTTGCGATCTGACAATGGAGGAGAATACACGTCCATTGAATTTGAGAATTATCTGGAGAAACATGGGATACAGCATGAGGTAGCTGCTGTGAGAACTCCACAACAAAATGGAGTTGTTGAACGTAGGAATCGACAGGGGAACAACATGTCACGAACTATGCTGATTGAGAGTCGTATTCCACGACATTACTGGAAAGAGGCTGTTCAAGCTGCAGTATACATTGAGAATCGAACAGGACTTTATATGGGTGAGACGAAGACACCATATGAATTGTGTCATGGACGGAAGCCTTCTCTAAAATACTTTCGTGTCTTTGGAAGTAAATGCTTCATCAGGAACAAAGAAGGAAATCAAGGGAAATATGGAGACAATGCAGATAAAGGAATTTTCCTCGGTTACTCAATGAATAGCAAAGCCTACAAATGTTTCAACAAGCGTTTAGGAAGGATTGTTGAAAGCAGTTATGTTAAAATAATTGAAGAGAAAACCACAAATTCTTCAAGGACGTCATATGCTGATATGATAGAAAGTCAGGACGAATGTGAACGTGAAGAAAATTCAAATGAAGAAATAGAAGAAGCTGTTCAAAACACTCAGCAGTCACATCATGATGTTGACTCAGAAGAAGAATCTGAAGCAGAAACTATGGCTGAAGAGAATACTACTAAACCTCGCAGGAGAAATCGAAGAGCTGAGATTGATCCATCCAACATAATTGGGGACAAGAGTGCACCCACTCAAACAAGAAGGATGAGGAATACCACGCAATCTGCATTTCTACCAGTTGTAGAGCCATCCTCATTCGAAGAAGCTGCAAAAAATAAATCTTGGGTGAAAGCCATGAATGATGAATTAGATCAGATTGACAAGAATCAGACATGGGATCTTGTCCAGATACCCGAAGGTCACAATGTGATTGGTACCAAATGGATCTTCAAAAATAAGTTTGATGAGCATGGAAGTGTTATCAGAAACAAGGCACGACTGGTATGTAAAGGATACTCCCAGATTGAAGGTATTGATGTTGAAGAAACCTTTGCTCCAGTTGCTAGACTGGTGTCAATCAGGCTTTTCCTTTCCATGGCACTCCAATGAGGATATAAAGTATATCAAATGGATGTTAAGACAGCATTCTTGAATGGTGTACTCGAAGAAGAAGTCTACATTGAACAACCGGTGGGCTTTTTCTTGGGTACCGATGAAACAAAGGTCTGCAAACTAAAGAAAGCTCTATATGGTTTGAAGCAGGCACCATGGGCGTGGTACTCACGGCTAGATTCATATCTCAAGAAGTTGGAATTCAAAAGAGGAGGAGTTGATCACAATCTCCATGTGAAGAATTCTCCAAAAGATCAATTCATGGTTCTTGTCTACGTTGATGATATCATATTTGGTGGCAGCAGGAAGAAATCAGTGGATGAATTTGCCAACCACATGAAATCAGAATTTGAAATGTATATGATTGGGGAGCTCACATATTTCTTGGGGCTGCAAGTGATTCAAAAGAAGGAATACACATTCATTTCTCAGGAAAAATATGCAAGAGAGCGGCTGAAGAAGTTCAATATGCAAGACTCCAAACCAATGTCAACTCCGATTGCAGTTGGTACTAATCTTAGAAAGCATGAGGATGGGAACTCTGTTGATCCCACCATGTACAGGAGAATCATTGGAAGCCTACTGTACCTAACAGCGACAAGGCTAGATATTGTCTTTGCAACATGCCTTGCGGCCCGCTTTCAGAGTAATCCAAAGGATGAACATATGGCAGCAGTAAAAAGAATCATGAGGTATATTCAAGGTACACATAACTTCGGGTTATTTTTTGCAGTAGGCAGGGACAGTGAATTATCAGCATTTTCTGATGCTGACTGGGCTGGTGATGTTGTAGACAGAAAGTCCACTAGTGGTGGAGCTTTCTATATTGGGCAGAAATGTGTTGGCTGGTTGAGCAAGAAACAAGAAAGTACTTCTCTTAGTACTGCTGATGCTGAGTATATCTCCGCCACAAAAGCATGCACTCAAATTCTTTGGATGAAGCAGCAGCTAACAGATATTGGTGATAAGGTGCAGCAACCAAAGGTGATTTATTGTGATAACAAAAGTGCAATTGATCTTACGAAGAATCCGGTTCAGCATTCTCGTACAAAAAATATTGAAATACGGTATCATTTTATCAAAGAAAAGGTTGAACAAGGCGTGATTAAAATGGATCATGTTGGAACTAATGAGCAAGTTGCTGATATCCTAACCAAGCCATTGTCCGCGGCTGTGTTCGAGAAGCATCGGTTGAACCTCGGTGTTCAACCACCTCCTACTGCATAAGGAGGCTCCAGAAATCCCCTCTCCCCGTTTCTTTTAACTTTTTTTTTCTGCTTATGGCTGTGATGCAGGTTTATGGGGGAGATACTATCCAGGGGGAGTATGGCTTGAGCTGAACATTGAACAACTTATCGGTCTTTGGTTTTATTGTCAATGGGGGAGAAAGGAATAAATTCAAGGCAATAAATTCTTTTGTGATGAGAAGTGTAAGATTTTGATGAGAAGTTTAAGAAGGATAACATCGGACGTCATGGAGATTTTCAAAACACTGGAACCCAATTCAAGCTTCCTCTCTTGTTTTCTACACCGATCATTGCTCATGTAGACTTAGAGTGTTGGTTGAGTTGACTCTTGCGTTTTTGGCATTGCTCGTGGTTGGAGATCTTTTGAATTTATTCTGATTGCCAACAAACCCAAAGGGGGAGATTGTTGGAACCAGGGTCTTCAAAGCATGATTTGGCGTATGGTTTGTGTTTGTTGTCAATCCTCAGTGGAAGTTCAGGATGTGTACCAACAAAGAGATCATACCGTTCAAGCAGAAAACAGTAGTGAACATGGCATCGTTTCCTAGTGTTTGCCAAATTTTTGGGCCTGAAAATCGGCCAATAAAGTAAAGTGTTTTTGGCAAAGGTACTTGCGCGCCGAGGTCTTGGAGGATAGAAGACTTGCGCGCCATATGTTTTTGAGGATCAGAACGTCAAAATTTGGCTATGGAAAGAAGGTCGCGCAAGTATTGGTTGGGTCGCGCAAGTGAGTTGCGCGACAGAGGTTACTGGAGACAAGACTTGCGCGCCGTCGAGGGACTTGCGCGCCGCCGCGCAGGGGGTCCAGTTTTCCTATAAATACTGGACCACCCCTCCTCATTTCTCACAGAGTTTAAGGTCGAGAGATTGTTTGAGCTCTCGTCGCGTAGGTGGTTGAGTCGCGCAGGTGGTAGTTTTGTCGCGCAAGTAGAGCTTGCGCGCCGGTTTTTGGCTGTGCGCCCAAGGAGGTTTGGAAGAGAAAGGAAGTTGATCGCGCAAGTTTGTAGTCGGGGAAGGAAGAGTCGCGCATGTGCGTTGATGAAACTTGCGCGCCAGTTTGGACTTGCGCGCCGTAGTGGGACTTGCGCGACTGTCTTGGAGAAGCGCTCTTGGTTTTGCTGAAGCCCACTGGCCTGTTTGGAGCTGCACGAAAGCCAGGAGACTACCCGATACATTCGAGGAAAAGTGATATTCTGCTTCTGGAGAGAATTGGACTTCAATAGAGAATCTACATACAACAAAGGATGCATTCTTATGAAAATGATGAAGAGACCTTTATGTCTATAAACAGAGTAAGACTTCACCAACGACAGTAAGCCAGGGTGAGTCAACGGGAGTGACCCGAGGGACACAGTGAGCTATCCCTGAACAATTGTAAAGGCAGTGAGCCTGGGACAGAGTGTCTGTACCCGAACCTTTGTAATCCGAATCTAGTGAAGCATAGTGGATTTTGGTACGACCGACAACATGTCAGCGTATGCTCCTTGGACGTAGCCCTTAGTGGTGAACCAAGTAAAAAGGGCTGTGTCTTCTCTGTGCATGTGAATGTTTGCTTTCTGATCATAATCGTCATACAGGTTCAACAAGTTTCTACCAACTTGGGAAAAAGATCCATCACATTAAGAGAAAAAGTGGTCACCCTGATTCACCCTCCCCTCTCAGGGTGTCCCGGGGTCCTTCATTAATGTTAATTATTTCATATATAAAAATTTAAAATAAAGTTATTATCCTAAAAAATAATTTAATTAATTTCAAAATAAAATTATATATTCATTAATTCTTTATATTCATTAATATAATTATCAAAACAACTTATAAAATTTTTTATTTTGTCTTTTATTTCCCTCTATAAGCATTGGACACGTATTTGGATAAGATTAATGTTATTTGACTATAAAATTTGAAATTGAAGAAAGAAAAATTAATAATACATAATAAATAATAAATTATCCTTTAAAATAGTTTTATCACTCAGTTATTATTTATAAAGAACTAAATTTGACATTTCCAATGCGGTGCAAGCACTACAACGGCACTGGGAATAGTTTTATACCTATCATGAAAAAAATTATAATATACATGTTATGAATTATTTTTGTTTAATATTCATATTATAAAATCATAATTCAATCATTCAATAAATTTTATATCATAATTATGTCTTCTTGTCTTTTATTAAAATATTTTATTTTTAAAAAAACTGAATTTTTTACGATTTACCAATAATTAAACTCATTTAAAAATTATATAAAATTCATACTAAGATAATTTAAACATGATGAATTCAAAAATAAAATTAGTTTCATCAACTTAATAATATATAATTAAAAAAGTAATGTTTTAAAATAAATTACAATGTAATAAATTAGTTATTTTATGAATTACTATTAAAAAACAAACAAATAATTCTATAAATAACCACGTTGTTACAATGAATGAATAAATAAAAGATAGTTAATGAAATGTGGAATTAATGAGAATTATTATGTCGAGTTCATATAACAATGAATGTTGTATTTTTTGTTTATAGACTCATGATAGAATAATTGAGATGGCATAGATTATCTTAAAGAATCTGTGATGCCTTGGGATAATAATTGAATTATAAGACAATGATTATGGGAACACATGATGAAAAGTCATAAATATGATTCTAATTCCATGTTTTAGATATAAATATTACAAAATATCACATAACTTGAGGACTAATATGTTTATTATATTGGAGACTAGACACCAAAACATATTATATTTCAACACTTTTGGACATTTATTCATAACCTTACTCTTATAGAACCTCCTCTATATATATCATATGATATAATTATCTTCATATAATGGGATTAAAATGTCTAAAAGGGTTGATATTGATCGATAAATAAGGAAAAAACAATAAAATAATTAATATTTTAGATTATAAAAATGAGGGATAACATGATCATGGAAGATTAATATGATAAAATGATAATGGAATCAGAAATTAAAATCATAAAACTTGATTGAGAATTAAGGATATTTTAATCTATGTGTAATACTGAATAATTATAATCAAAACCGTAGCATATAATAAAATGATAATGTCAAAGAAAATATAATTGTATTACATTAGAAAGTAGAACATCTTTAGAAAATATAAATTTGGAAAAACTGGGAAATAATTAAAATTTTATAGAAATTAAATAAATTAAATAATATAAGATACAATTAATTTTTCTTTCAAACATCATGTTCACAAAAAAGTCATGGAACAAATATTACAACGTCTCATCAACACAAAATACTTTTAGATAAAGAATCTAATATCTAATTCATGCAACTAATATGTGAACAAAACCTTCTGCATCTTGTTCAAACATAAAACATGCGAAATAATATTCTAACAACTCACTCATGAAAAAAAAATTATAAATAAATATTACCTCATCTCATACACATAAAAAAATATTTTAGAAAAATTCTCACATCCTATCTGCATGAAAAACATGAGAAAAAGTTTAAGTACAACTCATTCGTGTAACAATTCATCATCTCATTTGATATGAAACTTTTACCAATGTATTAGAGGCAGATATAGGACTCCACCCATTATCATCCAAATATATATGAGTTATATAAGATTCCAATCATTAAACATTTCATGAAATCCCTTGGGAATATAAATCTGTGTTATTCATCATAACAAAATTGACCCATTGAATAGGAAATTGTGTTTCACATCAGTTCAATATGATATCAAAACAAATTTTTGAAGCATGTAAATGCTTGATACCCAAAATTTAATATATCAAATATATTTTTCAGAAGAATATTTATAAGGATAATTTTTTTAAAAAAGTTCCAATGAATTAGATAATTTAGAGATATTGAGTAAAATGGTGTTGAATTCAATAAAGTAATTTTAGAAAATGGTTTTATATTTGGTATACCATTATATGATACAGTCACTTTGAAATTTAATTTTCATAAAATGTGAAGTGAAAATACATACAAAATTTTTTATTTTAAAAGGAGTCATAAATAATTGATCTTTAAAAATAATAATTGATATAAAAAGGAATGTGCAGTGGAGAATACAACCTTTGATTTTTAAAGGATAAAATAACCTTATTTACAAATAAAACTATCAAAACCGCACCTTAAAAAATGGATAGAAAAGCATATTTTTTAAAATTGGGTAATTTAAATATTTGTCTTACATGGGTGAATACATATTTTATCCGTTTTTAAAATGGAGACCATTGGATTGAATAAGGGAAAGGAGGGGAAACCATTATTAAAGAGGGTGATAATTAATCTTCAAATCATTCCATTTTCATGATAAAATAGATCTCATTAATAATGAAAATTTGAATCTAAATTGATCTTAAAAGGTAGAAATAGTTAACACCATATGTAATGAAAGAGGGAGATCAAGGATGAGTGTAGGATCAAAATGATGAATATAGGTACTCAAATACAAGAGGGGGGGGGGTGAATTTTATACTTTAAAAATTCCATTTAAACCTTTAATGTTAAGTTTAACAATGTTAAACAAACATTAACAAAACCACTTAAAAGAACCACTTCTATTTTCTTAAAATAAATATTTTACCTCAAATCATATTAAATCTATAATATAATCTGAGTAACAGAATTAGAAAGTATAAGAAAGTTATACTTCCTATCTTTAACAAAGTTAATATTATAGCAGAAATAAAACAATATGAAATAGAAAACAAGTAACAACAAAATTATTTTAACCCAATGAGAAGGGTATCAAACTACCTTGGATAAAGTTTCATTGATTTATAATTTTTAGAAGGTCTGTCTTACCCAAACCTAGGTAATTCCTCAATCCAAAGATCGATATATGTCTTGCTATCCCCGCAATCCCTCAATTTAGAAGGAAATCAGAACCTCTATCTTCCAAACTCGGAATCCCATGACTAGCACGACCAGAGTCTGCACAAAGAAAGTCTGAACAAATTTTTCAAACCCAAACAATTTTTTCATGACATCTGCATAATGCACTGAGAGTGTAAAGAGCTTCTCTCTCTAGAAATCACTTCACAGTTTTTTCACATGCATCAAGTTCATCCACTCTCTATATTGTATTCTTATCATTCAAATGAACTTGTATTTATAGGCAATGCTTCCCAATGGTCGACTCCACTCCAACAATCATATTTTCCTTAAATTTCAGAGGGAACTGGAAACATGTTAAACATACAATGGATAGTTTGTAACAGATTACACAACATCATTTCAAGTATGAGAAACGATGTTATGTTATGGAAAAATTTTAAGTATAAGAAAACATAGAATCTGATATCATTGGAATGATACATTTAAAAAAATCTAACATTATCAAGAAAATGGATTCATAATTAAAATTAAACCGAATTGAGAAACCGGTATCACATTTGTTCTAGAATCGGAATAAAAAAATAGGAATGACTTATACACTAGATTAGGTATCATAAAGTTGGTATCACTTATACACAAAAATCAGTAACATAAATATAGAATCACATTGGCACCAGATTCAGTATCATGAAGACAGTATCACATATACACCGAAATTGGTATCATAAAGATGGTATCGGCTATACACTGTAATCGGTATCATAAAGACTGTATGAAAAATATGTAAATCTAACAGAATGGAAAATTGTAATGATAAATCAGTATGTTTGAAAGAATGAAAAATCATAATGATACATCTATACGTATAACAGAATGAAAAATCATAATGATATATCTATAAGTATAACAGAATGAAATATTTTAATGAATCATCTATAAGTATAACATAATGAAAAATCATAATGATACATCTATAAGTATAATGAAATGACAATTCCAGATATTAAGAAAAAAACAGAACTTAAGAAAATGTGTTTCTGATTTTCAAAACATAAAACCATAAGGAATGGATAAGTCATAAGATAACCTTATTGTCTCAAAAATAAGCATTGTAACTCAATAATTCGATAGAGTTATAAAAACCATTACATTTTAGTGAATATATAAATGTTACCCAAAAAACAAGGAATATAATGAAAGTTTGTTTAGATTCCAGGTTAAACTATAATTTGGGATTTTTTATGTTATAAAGGAAGTACAAAAACCATTTGAAGGATGATTAGGGAATACAATCAAAGAATTCCTCAAAAAAAGGTGATTGAGACAGAAACCCTTACATTATTTTACCTCTTAGTCAAATGAACTCTAATCAATATAAATATATAAATCACATATTTTTAAACATTTTAATATATATAACCATTCCTAAAAATAATATATATTTATACCCTTGAATGATATTGCACATGGGTATTCACAACATAAATATAGAAAATCAAAGTATGTTTTTGACACCATGATGGGTAATTAAAATGATTATGGAAAGGGTTTAATGTGAGATATGCATAGTATCTCATTAATATAAAATCAGTCTTATAGTAAATGATTTTTTATGATCATGTGTATGAATAATAAAATTTATATTGAAATGATTTTAACAAACTAATAAAAGAAATTTGAAATGAGGTGGAAGAGAATCAATGGGTGATTTCTGCAGTATGATGACTATAGGGACTATTAAATGAGTTTAGTGTTAATGAATGGCAGTCTCTCATAAATTGTTTATAAATTGGATAGTTAAGGATTAATTATGAAAACAAATAATAATAATCACATGGAATTAAAATGAAATATAATAAAGATAATCCGGAACTGAAATATGTGGGGACATATTCAGAAAGATATTTTGGAAGCCTGAAGGCCAAACAAAAGGGACTGTTATATCAGATAAATGTGAGAGAAGGTTAGTATATCATAAAATAGTTAATCGTTTTGACTATAAAAGAATTATCACAAAAAATTTAAACATAATAACATGGAAGTAAAAAGTTATTATCACAAAAGAAACCCTTGAATCAAAAGGAGGAGAATTATGAGGTGAAAAACTATTGCTTTTCTATATATCTTCATACTTCAGAACAAATCCTTGAGATTTTGAAGTATATTTCCCATCAAATTAATTTAATTTCTTCGATAACATTCAATATATGCAAACCAGAGTCTAAATGAACCCCTATATAGTAATCCATTATAACATAGACATGAAATTGGACGAGTGAATATAAATAACCAAAATTTTAAAAATTATTTATCTTGGTTTTAGATAAATCAAAATTATCTATAAATAATTACATAATTTTTAGTTTTTTATTTATATTCTTTAAAAATATATTTTCACTTAAAACGATTTTATTAAGTTTTGTGAGTAAATAAAATAAATAATTTAGACCACTTTTTCAAAATCTATTTGAAAAATGAACATAATTCATGAAACCATAATTTCATAATTATCCAAGAGTGAATATTCAATAATTTTCTAAAAATATTGATTATTTGATGAATAGTTAAAAATAATGTTTTTATTTAAAATTGTATTTTCATTTAAATAATGTCCAAATTTTTATTTTATTTTTGAATGTTTTCAAAGAAAAAATAAATAATTTATAATATTAATAATTCTATTAATATCAATGGAATCAATTTTTTTCTTAACTTTTATATAAATAATTTTGAGACATAATGAGTAAATTTTATCAGAAAACCTCTTTTCAATGTGTTTTGTGGGTTTTATTTTAAATTAAAAATTAATTCCATGAATTGATTTATATAAAATGGATTGAATATTTGGAATAATAATAATAATTATTATATTATTATAAAACACATTTTTTGTTCATAATAAATAGTGAAATGGTAAAAAAACCTCATTTAAGTTTAAAACACGTTTAGTAAGGGGTAAAACTAAAGACTTAAGTGATAAAATTACCTAAATAACTGAATTTAATTTATTAGGTGATTTTTAATGGAAACAATATATCATTATGGGAACTATGTAACTATATCCCTTACACAAGAACCATATCTTCTATGACAAAACATATATGAGAGTCAGAAACAGTTAACGCACAAAACAATGGTAATAATAAACTATTTTTAACGAACTAGTGATAATATTTTATAAAAGGATCATATATGATATTATAGATAAGAATATAGTTATTTTATTTAATTATTAAAAATTAAAATTTATTATAAATTAGGTAAGAGAACCGATGAGAAAATTTGAACTTGAGGTAAGGGGTTTTATATAGAATTTGAATTGATTGGGTTATACTTATACTTCATTTACAATGTTATATCATGATTATGAGTGAAATGAAACTTGAATGAATTATGTTCTATATCTATTTTTTGATGATTTTTATTTGATACACATATTCACTTAATGGATTAATTCTCACCTCATTGATAATATCTCTGTAAGTGATTTCATCTAAATTTACACTCCATTGAGACATATTTGGAATTATACACCAAGTTATATGTATGAGGAGTATATACTTCTTGTGTTATTTATTTAACATTAATATCTATTTTTTATGATGATTAATGATTCAATTCAAGGTTATTCTTTGAACATGTTTCAATTTGAAAGTTACCAAATAAGTAACAATTTATTTGACCATCTTATTTTGGTATTTATTTGATTTTCATTCAAGGAATCATAAAAGATATCCTTCTTAAAATCCATCTATAATCACAAAATAAATATATTTAAGGGTTTTACATATATTATTCCATATATTCTTCTCATTAGTATTTGAATCTAGTAAAGATGTTTTTAAAATAGAATCCTATCTTATTTATCTTTTTATCAAAATATTTCTATTCCATGTCTATATTTTTAAAATTATTTTATAAAATTAATTTCTATTTACTCAAATACTTTGATAATAATATTTTAGGTTATTCCTGACTTATTTTTTTTAATGGAATACTAATTAGTTTTTTTGAAAGGATTATTTTTTTACATTCTTTATAAAATGAAAAAAGGAATGTTTTTTAACATATTCAAAGTTAATATATTTTAACCCCACCATAACCATTTTCACATTTTTTCTTCTTCAATATGATTTAAATCATTTTAAAAAGAATTTTTTTAAAAAATTATTTTAAATAAATCATTTACAGTTTATTTTTTTCATTTAAAATATATGATTTTACTAAAATATACTTTTATGATGAATTGAGTCCTATTTATCACACATTTATTAAATTTTTGGTCATTATCATTATATTTAAATTTTAACATTATTATATCATTGGTCATTACAATTATCTTAAATACCCATTTTATTTTTATCATGGATATGATTATTTCTGGCACTATATACCATTTCAACATTCAGTGTATTGCATTGAAGGTTGTTTAATTAACATGGGAAATGTTGACATTCCATATTCTTTATTCAATATAGTAATTTTATGATAATAAATATTGTTTATGATTTAAATTTGGCTTGAAATTTATTAATAATGAATTAAAAATGAAGTGATTGGTGGGGCTTGTTATTATAGCTCTATGAAGCATCCTGAGGTCTCATAACACAAATTTGATTGCCAAAATTTTTAATATGGATTTTTTGTGCATATCTACCAAAAAATTAAACTTTCATGGATGAAGGATTTAGAAGTATAGATTTCATGATGTCAGAGATCATGAAATCCAACATGAAGCATTTTACTCAATGAGTATATGGTTTTTAATATCCATTAGATTACTGTATTTATATTATCCATGGATTTATTTTTTGACCAAGTTATATATTAAATGGGTTTTATATAGTTATTTACCTCTCTATAATAGTTGTACCGTATTCACACATGATATCTTCTATAGTAATTTAATATTATTGAGTATCAAAGCTCAAAATATTATTTTTTTCCATTCCCAATGATATAAATAATGATATTATGAATAATATCAAGGATGAAAAAAAGTTTTTTTATATAAGTTTTTAATTGCAATATAATATGGGAATAATTTATGTATATTATTCTTCAATAATACTAAATTGATTAGTCTTTTAAGATGATATCCCTTTTTATCTTAAACCGATGATAGAACATCCCAGACCTGAATTCCCCTGAAGGTTCTCTGAGCTTAGTTTCCCACAAGGCCTCAAGTGAATCTCCCAAATGCTAGAGGATGCTGACTATCAGTGAGGGATTAGGTGTGTCAGTGGAGATACAATGCCCCATCCCAAAAGTGTATCATAGTGGAAATACAATATCAGTTAATTTTTGGAAGAATTAAATCATGTAGACAATATACAACTTCTCAGACAAATATAAATAAACAATATATGGATCCTCATATACAAATGATGAAGATAAATTTCACATGTCTCTACAAAATAGACAAAACAGTATACATAGAATTATTACAACACATGTAACAAATGTACAAGTGTCCAAAAACTATTAAACTAGAATCATGAGCCTCATATCGGTCCTACGCTCCCTTTCCCCTATAAAACAATAAGTTACCTGTATTATGGATCTTTCCCTTGTCTATACAGGTAATAATATAAATTTTTAATTTACCCAAGAAATCACAAACAAGTTGTGAGATACAATCGCAAGAGAAAACTACCGAAGGTCAAGTTTCATTCGGTCAGTGAATATATAAAAATGGTATTGTGAAATAAATAATAGAATATGAATGGAAGTATTGAAAGTAAACAACCAATAAAGGTCTGGGTTCTTGTGGACACCCATATTCTAATACCGCCATCAAAAAATGATTCTATCTCTATGAATTAACGGTCATACCAGTATCATGTTATAAAATATTTATTTATTTATTCATTATCATATAATGAATATGTGGCAAGGCCGGGAAAATAGAACAACATCTCATAAGAAAATATGTGTTCAAGGATGGCTAACCAGGTCATCACTATAGTATAATACAATGATCATATCCAAACTTGTGCATTGGATTGGAAGATACATCATATGAATTATTTTATTAATAATTTAATGAAGAACCTCATCTCATTCTTGGAATTCTAAATTTATAATCTAGGTATTTCTCTAGGTGTATCATGAACTAGACACCTGACAATCCCTTCTATGGAGATCCTCATATAATCCCAGATATCACTCAAGTTGTGGTATAACATCACTTCTATTTAAGTCTATCCCTACCGGTCCACTAAGGGACCCCAAGTGTCACCCATGATATATATTATCAACTTCCCCAGAGTCCATAATTATAAATCTCTATGGGGTCCATCTCTCACCTAGGCATGTAATAGTTAACCCCTACGAGTCCATAATTAGAAGTCCATTAGCGAGTCTAAGTGTCACTTGGGTGGAAGAAAGGTAGAAGCCAAATGAGCCCATCCATGGAATTTGTTATGAACCCAGGTGTCACCCAAAGTATATTCATAATCATTCAAACAATATCATTTCATTATATCAATATCATCACCTTATTTATTTCAATTCAATCTCACTTGAAAAGGTGGAAGAAATAACAAGATAATATTGGAATGTTTAGACTCTATTTAAATCACACGGTCATCTCATTACATGGGCCTCTCTTACTTGATCAACCAATACATGGAAGGATTCTATCATTACGACTTCCATTCCCTTTTCATTATCAATAAAATTTCCATCCACATTACATTTCAATTCATCATTTAACTTCCCTTAGAAATGGGTAATGACAAACCTCAAGGGTAATTCAAGTTCAGGGCACCCATGGTAGTCTATGTAACTAACAACACACTCAAATGGGTGGTTTTTATGCAAGGTTAATTACCTTCAACAATTATCATCAGTCTCAATAATTACATAGGTCTCACCTATTCATTTTAAACAAGGATTAAAATCCATTTCAAGGGAGTAACTCCAAGAATTAGGAAGAATGAACAATAATATATATATATATATACTCAAACTTAAAGGAAAATAATGAGACCACCTACATTAGGTCTGTAGTGGTTATCTCATATTGTATCAACTCCAGATTCAAATTAGATCCGAAGAAAATTGAAGAACTACTGAAGAAACTATAAATAGGGATTATTAGCTTGCACCAAAATAACTAAGATGACACCAAACCGAATGAGGAATAAAAAAAATATAATATAGATCTTACCAATATGTATTTGATGCTTCCAACTAATATTTATTATGAGCTTGAATTGATTAGATCTCCCATATCCTAGAATAGTCACTAAGAAGAGATCTCAAAAGTTGGTTTTGATGTGTGAGAGAAGAATAAAATATAAATATGTTTTAATAGATTTATTTTGTGTCATTTTATTAAAGTAAACAAACATTTAGGGTCACATATTTTGAACACATGGTTTTCAAAACCATGTGCCCATCGTGGATCCTTTTTGTATGTAAGGATCACTTCATATGGTTGCTCACAAGGTTTGAATAACTATGTGAAAACCATGTATCAAACAATTTCAAACACTAAAAACATATCCACATGGTTGTGTGCCACAAATTTCATGTTTTTAACCATACATCCTATAGGAATCTATTTTCCATCCTCACATAGTTAGAAGAAACTATGAAGACATCCCTGTATGGTTTCTGCTCACCATGTACCAGGCCTTTTCACCCCAAAGGTTGGGTTCTGGTATCCAAAACAACCCACGAAATCCCTGATACCTCTATGAACACAATGTGAATTCATATAAGGATTTATTTAAGAATTTAAAATGAAAATTGATGGAATTAAGTTATTATATACATCAATAAAGAAATGAGTTTATAAAAATGTAATAAATTATGCAGTAGCTCTTGGTTACTGGATTTAGGGGTTTTATATTTGGCATGAGAGGATGTTTAATAGAAAATTGGTGCGTTGGATTTAGTAAAACGTATATTAATGCGAAAACTATAAAAAATAATTTTTGAATATCTATAAATCTATGACAACATGATTAATCGGATGTTAATATAGAGATTATGCAGTTTTTCTGAGCAATATTCCTAGTCTTGATGTTATAAGTGAACATGGTTTTGGAATAGAATAATCTTAGAGTAATAAACTCAAAAGGACTCTGTTGAATATATCTCAACCATAATTATGGTAAATTTTTATTGTTACCTTAATCCATTATTGTTTTTATACTCATAGGATATATTCTTGGGTTTATTCATGTTTTCATTATGAACCATTATGATGATTTAGAGAATAGAACCTATGGAAATCTATAATACCCCATAGTAATATAGGATAAAACTAAATTGTTTTAATTTTATATGTATATGGCTGATCATATGTTTATTTTTATTAATACCACTTTTTAGGTTTCATGTGATCAATGTTTAATATGATAAAGGGTATTTTTAAATAAATTTATGGGAAATACAACCCTTTACCTTAGTATATATTTTAGTGAAAATTCTATTTAAAGAATAATTATTTTATAGTTCATAGACACAAGTTTAAAGTTGTGTATATATTTTTGGGTTAATATGACAATTGATTTTATGGTAATAATATTCAACAAATTCTATTTGATTATATAGAAAAAAATTAAGTTGTATTCAAATCATTTACGATGAATATTTTTTTGATGATAAATGTATTTTTCTAAAATATTTTTATCCTATTTTAGGTAATTTTATAGGAATTTAATTAGCATAGTTTTAAAAATGGGAAATCCTTTAGGATGGGTGATTACCCAATATATTCGGAAAGGCCATGAGGATTGAACCCAATACCGAAGGGGAAATTTTTGCAACACCTACCAAATGTCTATGTGACTTTCTAGGTAGTGTGAATTGTTTTCTTAAATGATTTTACTAGTAAATAATAAGTTAATTTTTTATACACTTTATAAGATCATTTGTTTGTTATTTTTAAAATTTGGAGGTTATTAATGATATTTTGGGAGATATTTTATTTGAATGAGGTATATATAAACATAATGTTTAATGTAAATTATTATTTGGTGAAAATTATATTACATTTTTGGCTATATAAGATTAAGGGTATGATATAACCATTGAGGTTAAAAATATCTTAAAGGTTGAGGTTATTTTGGAAATTTAGGGAATATAAAGCATATATTCAATAAGGGGAAAATATTTGCATTTAAAAACTAGTTCTTTTATGGAAACATATCTCACCTTATGTTTGTTAATGATATTAGTTTCTTCATTAATGGTAGGAAAACATTTATAAGTGGTTTCTTTTAAATTATAGGATCCTATGGAAAATGGAGAGGCCAAAAAATCAATCAAATGAGGAGAAATGTTTTTATGTCTAATAAATTCACGAGAAATCATAGAAAAATTATCCAAGACAAGATAAAAATGTAGTTGAGATTCATAATAATTACTTATCACAAAGATCGAATCTCAGATAGATGGATAAATAAGGTTTTTTTTGAAGACATCATCACTCAAATCATATAAATTATATGCAACTAAAAAAATACCATTCTTTTATTTGGTGTCAGATAATGATGATAAATAATATTCTAACATATATTCCAATGCATGTGCTATTGGTTATTAAATCATTGAAGGGAACAATCGATACGATGGATAAAATTTTTATAGAATTTTTATGGGATGAAAACTATCTTAAGATGTTAAATTAAAAATCTATAAAGGGAATGGATATGATGCTCAATGAAGGAGTAATTAACTTATGAAACATTGATGATACCATTCATTCCATAAAGGAAAGGTTAGAAGGGGATATCATTTAAGGTAAGTCATTGAGGGATAAATTAAAGAGGAAACAATATGGTGAGAAATAGAAAATTTGGGCAGGCAGAAATGGGTGAAAGTTAGGATTCATGAACTGCCTGATCAAACATATAGAGGGTATGAAGGATGTGGTTTGATGGGTGGTGGGGTGAAGATATATCAATTATTCAGAAGATAACTGGGAGAGATAAGATAATTATTTTTTAAGGTTTCTGATACCTAACATTTTATATAGTGAGTAATGTAGATTACCAGATTTTTAAAATCTACTCATGAGCAGTGACAAATAATTCTTCATGATAATATTTCTATGAATTAGGAGTTGGAGAAATGAGTTTTTTAAAATCATCGATAGGGAAATTCATCAGTTGGTATTTTAAACTATGGTGCATAAAAAATTGAGTACAATGAACAGTCATTAAAAACATTGTGTAAGTATATTACGATAAATATGAATTTATTGGTGTGGAAGTTGAGGAAGCATGAATTTTCCACTGATGAAAATATGTATAGGAAGGTTATCTTTATTAATTCCCACAGATGATGTTATTATCATCCTAGCTCAAAGAAAAAATGGTTCCTTTTCATAAAGAGTGACTAGGACATCAATAAATGGAATCATACATGACATGGGTTGTGTTTTTATCAGGGTGAGGAATAAGTTGATGAATTATTTGTGTTCTAGTTTCAGGGATCAGATCCTATGGTGGTGGATATAAAGATATGTGATGTGATATTTTTGGTTGTTTGATGCGTCTTGTGGGAGGTGAGGAACAATTCAAGGGATGTAAGTGGTGTCTCATATCCTTTTTTAAGTTCATGTGTATTATCGATGGTAGATATTGGGAATCTAATTTAGGGAGGGGGTGATCCAAACAGCTCAAAAGGTGGTTTCCAAGAGCTATTTCTGATATGGGTGATAGGAATAGAAGGATTCAACGGATATGGATGAAATGGTGGCCACTTTACAAAATCCAAAATCTATATGTGGATGGCTCATGCATAAATTGGGAAATGGGAGGGGAAATAATTGTGTGGGATCATAGTGGTTCAGTGATTCTAGGTTTCAACAATTTTTACGGTACTTATAATTCCATGGGGATAGAGGTTTATGAAATTGAAAATTCCTTTCACTTTGTAGACTGTATAACATCAACATAGGGGAGATTGACCCAGACTCTAATATGATGGCTGACATTCTTTAGGGAAAGGATAGAGTCCCATGGGAACTAATTTATCTAGTCTGAAAATGAAGATTGGTTATCAATCTCGATATAGGTGTAAGGAAAACATAGAGATAATAGATTTTCACTACTGATGAACTAGAAATCAAAGGTATTCTATTAAAAGGTATTTCTATATACTTTCATACTAGGTCATTTCAAAATTACAACCATCTCATCATTAGGGAAGATTCTCTAGGACGTTATCACTTTCAGCCCCTATATTCTGGATATTTTTGTTTCTACTAAACAATAATAATAATAAATTAATGTAATTTGAAGTAGTTTTTTATAATATAGGATTATTTATTGATCTATGTTATTCCATTGGTTTTATTAATGATTTTTTTGATAATAATGTATTATTTATGTTATGAATATATATACATTTCTGATATTATCTTACCTTATGATAATGATTACATTTTTTATTATCAAATGATAGGAGGAATGAAACGTTATACATTAATGTATTATATAATAAGTTGAAAGTGGATTATAGGGAATTTAAAAAAATGTATCCTGAATTCTCATCGTTTAGAGTAAAAAATAATATTTATCTGAAAAATGATTAATGTATACATTTTTAATTTTCAAATAATTATATTTCATTATCTTCTTAGTCTTAATGCTAAAGTAATAACTCAATTATATGAAATGTTTAAATAAATACATTTTATTTATTTGACCAATATTATTGATGAATTGGTGGTTTTCCACCTCTATTGATTTATGGGATTATAGCCGATATATTTTTGCTGACCATGTTCTCCTTCACTCTCTATTATTACTTGGACATTATTTATCTCGTCCATTTATATAATTTAACATCCCACTAATGTTCTCATTATCTTTTAACCCGATTAAGTGTCATGTCAAGTATCCTTTATCCTTCCCAATTCCCAATTTAAAAATTAGTTTTATTATCCCTCTGTATGATAAGAATTTTCAATAAAGGTATTTTAAAATATTAAATCATTAATGAAATAGGTAAAATTTGATTGGAGAAATTTATTTAAATGGGGTATAATATTACAGCTCCCTATTATAGAATATAATTCTCTTCCAAATAATTTAATTTTATGGATAGGTTGTGATACAAGTAACCCTAAGTCTAGAGGAATCGAAATGTAGTATACAAATATAACAAAAATGTAAAATTGGTTGAGTGAATTGGGATAAATATATATTTAAAATTGTGAATAACTTTTCTACATAATTCAGATATATTTATAAATAATTACTAAATTTTTAGAAATTTCTTCATATTATTTAAAAAAATATTTTCCCAAAAAATGGTTTTTATTTATTTTTGTGACTAAATAAAAAAAATTAATTTCTAATATTGTTTATAATATTAATTTCAATAAATTTATTTCATATTTAAAATAATATTATCATAATTATCTTATAATAATTTTTTTATAATTTTCCAAAAATATTTATTACGAAGAAATAGTGAAAATAATACTTTTTAACCATCTTTTTGTTTAAGGAATTTACATGGTTCCATTTTGTTTTAAAATGGTTTCTGAGTAAATATAGTTCAATTATATTATCAATAATATTATTAATATCAATATAATAAATTTTATTCTTAATTTTGGTATGGAGTCTTTTTACACTTTAGAAGATTTTTTTTTGGAAAACAACTTTTCATCACATTTTCCTGAATTTATTTTAAATATAATTCTTCCAATTTTATGTATTTAATTTTTTACAGTTTATTCCACATATTGAATAAGAATAATTAATATTAGGTAATAATTTTAATTTAAACATTGGTAATGATGAATAATTAAAATAGTAATAAATCGGTTACCATACTTAATGTCAAAATAGATATAGAGGGGTTAAAATAAAGAGATAAGGTTTAAAATTAGATAAACATATACTATTATTCTATTAGCTAAATGAATTTTTAAAAAATATTTATTTATGGAGCTAAATAATGTATTTAAAAAAATTAATTTTAATTTGGGACCCAACATAAATTTTTGAGAAAATAAGTTTCATTATATTCAATTTGAAAACTATATTTGTTTCTTTTCATTTAATGTCATGGTTGAATGATTTATTTCTATTTTGGATTGATAGAAAATTATATAAACCTTTAATTTATTTTTATTTAACCAGAAAAATTTGTGTAAACCAATTTATTACCTTACTTCTTGGTAGAATGATGTTTATAGTCATATCAATGGTTTTCTTAAAAACTATTTTTCATTTGTTTTTTGTTATTATATTTAAAAAAAATTCGTAACCCTATAGATTTTTTAAATAAAAAGGATTAAAAAATTGCAATTAGGATATAAAATTTTTATTAGACATCCCCTTTTATTTTTGTCCATATAATTAGTTTATCATTGAAAAAAATTAATTAACAAGGTTATGGTTGAAATTAGTTTGTAGTGATTTACTTAGAAGATAGGGTTTCAAGTTTTTCAAAAACATATCCAAACGTGATTTAATGAGTATATTTAGACCTTGTATCTGATTATCATCAGAATTTTGGTACCCTTATTACCCTTTACATGATTATGATATATATATATATATATATTTTAATCATTGATTTATTGCAACGGTGGCCTTTCCCTCCCCTATAAATAGTCAACACCTCTTATCTCTTCTCCAAACATCATGAGTATTCTATCTCAAAATATCATTACTATATTACCTTACCAGGTTACCTCCCTATGTCTTACGTATTATTTTTTTTACAAATGATCATCCTTTCACATATTTTTGTGTAATCTAAAATAGGTTTCTCTAAGAGAAGACAGTTGTCATCACAATGATCTTTCTTTTTTTACTTCAACTATCCACCATAAATTTTTCCTAAATATTCAAATGTATTTTCAAAATTATATACTATAAATTTATATGTTATTATCTTTATTTCATAATATTTATACATCTCATTCTCTATCAAATTTGAAATAAAACTATTTCTCGTGTGTACAGTGTAACCCACATCGCAGACCGATGTAAAAATTTCCAATACCAAATCACATGGGTTGTTATAATTATAGAAAAAGTGAATATATATGATACCTATGACATAATTTTTAGTATATAAATTCAATATATTATCAACTTCCTTACCATTTCACCCATTAAGATAATGATTACCTCGCTCATCCTTTTGTATGACCTACCATCTCCACAAAGCGATGTGATTAATTTTTCATGTCAAAATTTTAGGAATGATTCAAAAAATTTATAATGAATAAAAATTATATTTATTAATTAAATATCAATTTAGATATGATGAAACTATATATGATGCTAATGAAATATAACTTCAATAAAAAAACATGCATGATAAACCGAAGCAATTACATCTGAAAAAATGGCAATTATAATATATTAATAATGAGTGGGTGATAAGATGTTATAAGGCGATAATATCAAATATTATAGAAATTAATATCGTTTTATTATGTAATTATAATAAATTAAAATTTATTTTAACTAATTTTAGATCACCTATAAGTCATGTCTAACTTTATGTAAGGGGTTTTTGAACTCACTCTCCATTCATTGGGTTATACTTATAATTAATTGAATATGTTATGACATGTTTATGAATAAAAGTAACTTTGATTTTATTATAGTGTATTTCCACTTGATTTATGTATTTTTAAAATTTTAACCCAAAATCACTTCATCAATTAATTTTCACTTCAATGGTATTATATTTTTAAGGGATTTCATATCAATTTTCAATACATTGAGACATATTTGGAATTATGAAAATATTTACCTTAATGTGGTGAATATAATACCTCTTTGATGTTATTGAAATTAATATATATTTAGTCATGATTATGAATGTTTCAATTCATGTTTATTCTCTCATGGAGTTAAAATTTGAAATTAACCAGAGATGTAAGAATTTAGTTAACAATCATATTTTGGGATTGATCATATTTTCATTGATGAAATATTATAATATATCCTTTTTAAAATCCACATTTATTTACCCTGTGGAAATTTAATGATATTCCAAATTTTCTTAAAACCACTCCTCTCTTTGAAAATTAAATTAAGTAATAAATATTTTATGAAAATACAATCATTCTCTTATTTCAATGAGGTATATCTCTTTTTATGGTCCAAATTATTAAAAATTGTTTTATAAAAATTATTTTTATTTACATAAATTATTTAATAAATAAATTTGATGTTATCCTTGAATATTCTAAAAATATTAATTGTAATATTTTATTTTTTTAATCAAATAATCATTTTTAAATTTATTTACAATAATTAAAAAAGAACGTAGTTTTAAAATATATGATGTTAATGAATGTTTCCACTATTGTAACCACTTTATGTTTTTTAGATTATTATACAAGATTCAAATGGTTTTATAAACAAATATTATGATTTTTTTAAATATCACTCTTCCAATTTATTTAATCATTTAAAATACTTGGTATTACTAAAAAATACTTTTCTGATGAATTGATGACAATTTCTCATCTCTTGAGTAATATCGTGGTCTCTAAAATTCTATAGAAACATTAAATTTCTTGTGATCATAGAAAATTACATTTCTATTAAATATTTATATTATTTTTATCGTGGATATGATTATTTTTGAAAATATATACCATTTAGACATATAATAATTTACTTTTAAAGTTATTTCATTAACACATGATTTTTAATTCATATTTTTAATTCAATACATACATTTTTTAAATGGAATACTCTTTATGAATCAAATTGATCATTAAATATATTAAGAATTCATTGATCATGTAGTGATGGGTGGGGACCATGATTATATAACCCATTGATGTATTGACATGTCCCTTGAGACAAATTTATTGGACAAAATTATTAAATGAGGTTTTGGTTTACACCTATATATAGATTACATATTATTTCTATAGGGCTTTGACAATATAGATATCATTATGTCTAATATCATGGAATCTAATTTAATCATTTCCTTCAATAATAATTTAATTATTATCATCCATGTTATTACTACATAAATATTTTCCATGAATGTATTTCATTCAAATTTTATTGATTAAATGTGTTGTATTTAGTTATTTACCATGCAATATTGATTATGACTTATTTAATCATGATAAATTCTACTATATGTAAGTCCTATAAGGTATCTAAGATCACATGGAATTTTATTTCTATTCCCTATGATGTTTAGAAGGGTATTATGAATAATTTCAATGATGTAAGAAATTATTTTTTCTAGGTATTTTATATTTATGATGAAATATGGGAATCATGTGTGTATTTAGTTCTTAAAGACTACTAAATTGATTGGTCCTCCAATATGGGATCCCTTTTTATATTATAAAAATGCAATAAAGTATAAACTTGCTCCAAGTTAATTTATGTAGGTTTCCTCAAACTTCATGCCCAATTACTTTGGTGTGGAGAGGGATGGGAGAGTGGGTGAGAGTGTTCTCCTTTTGTAGGTGAAAAAGATAGGATTTTTTATAAGAAAATAATATTTGGATTGGGGTAAGAATGAGATCATATGGGTGTTTTGTGAGTTAGGTGGGTTTGGTGAATTAGGTGAAGAAATGGTTGGTTAGAAATGTGGGTACGAGTTTAAATATTAAAAAGGAAATATAGAATGTGTTTGTGGCCTTTTAAAGATTAAAAATTCAAGATTCTACATTTTTTCATTTCACCCTTATTAATCATGATTAGAAATAACTCATGGTATTTATTTTATCACTAAAAATTTAAGATGAACCTTATTGACAGATTTCTTTGATTTGAATTTGAATTTGGGATCCTTTTAATGTATTTCAATTTCAAACTATAAGTTAATTAACTTTTATATTAAAATATATTGTGTTTTGAAAAACTATTTTTTTTAAAAACATGCATTTAATCATTATTTTTGTATAACTTTATTACAAATTAGAGGATTTTAATTTCTTTTTATATATTCTTACAAATAATATTAGACTTAATTTTAAATTGATTCATTTATTTTAAGAAATAAAAAATATTCAGAAAGGTATTATTGTTTCAAAAATAACTATTTTAATATAGAAACTAATATTTACCATGGTAACAAAATTTTATACCAAAAAATAAAGTGTTTATTATTAGATAATTTAGACCTAATAACTCTAAATTTTAAATCCTTTTTAATTATTTTCAAAATTTTCTAATAATTAGTATGAATATAATAAAATAATAATGCATAAAAATAATTTTTACAAAAAATATTAATTGAGTTCTAAGATATCAAATATAGGTTTTTTTCAATATAATAAATATTTTATAATGTAAAATGATAACTAAAAAATTCATATATTTTTTATAAAATGTTTTTTAAATTTCAAAGTCATATTTATATATCAATAACGGCTTAAAGTCACAATATTAGAAAAATAAACTAAAAACATTTTTTTGGAAAAATATAAAAAATTTATATTAATTTTGTATTTCCATAATAGATCCAAAAATGATAATATGGTTATCTAATTTATATTCTAAAATTTGAAAAAAAAATATAATTAAAATACAATGTAAAATGGAAAAAATAATTTTTTAAAAAAATTATGTTGTTGAATATTAACCATTCTTAATGTTATTTTATATCATCTTAAAAGATTTTAATATAATACCTCAAATGAAATAATAATTTAAAATTTAGAAATTTCATATTTTGTGATTAAAATATACAATCCATTAGAAAATAGTTATTTAGAGAAAGAAATATTAATTTTATACTAAATATTTTCTAATAAATACTATTTAAATTAATTATTTATATTTGGAAATTTAATTTTTCTACACCATTGAAATGAAAAAAATATTTCAAATTTTGTATATACAATATATAAAATTTTGAAATTAAAAATATTAATACCCATATATAATACACACACACATATTTTTAATATTTTAATGCCATATTTTTTTTCATTGTGAGTTATGTTATTATAATTTTACTATAAAGAAATACACAGAATTATTTTACCGATTAGATATTTTTTCAATGAAATTTTGTATAATGACAATATATTCAATTACCATATTTAAAATAGCTAAATATCATTCGAATATATAGACTTCCTAAATAATTCATTTATTCCACTCTAACCTCTCGAGGCAGATTTCTTATTTCATATTATTTATTTTTCATAAAGCTTTCTATATTACAAGTTATATTATCATTATAAGTTATTTTAGCTATTAGTGATCTATAGGTCTGAATATGATCCTATAGACTTCATATTCATGAATATTTTATTCTTTTCTATCTATTGTTTCCAATTTAATTATGCAATTTTAATGGATTTACTTCATCCATTGAGAATAATATTATATGATGATCAATACTTAGTGTTTTGTTATTTTGTTATATTGTCCAACTTTATAATGAATAGAGTATCCTTGTTATGGTTCATATCCTACAAGGAACATTTTATAATCATGCCTCAATCCCTTTTAAAGAATAGAGAAATGTTCATTAAAATTATAGATATAAATAATAATAATAACAACAACAACAACAATAATAATAATAAAAGACCCACTAAAAATAGGGGTGGTACACCCCCATGCAAATAAACTGTGTCCTCATAATTTTCATTATTACATACTTATAGCAATACAAAATGGGACCTAAAGATAATCATGAATTAGGACATACATTATAAAATATACAAACCTTTCTATATTTGGGATAAAGTCCTAATATATATTTTTCTTCAATATATAAATATATTAAAATTATCAACAAAGAATTCCAAATATTACTATATAGGTAATTATTAGGAGTTTCAAGAGACATACCTTCCCCAATTCTATTTTCAAGATCATATTTACAAATAATTATAAAATCCAATGTGACTATGAAAATATTAAAATAAATTATATTAAATGATCATGTAAATATTAAATATTAATGATCACATTTATTCTCTAATGAAAACATTATTTCCACCTATGATTCATTCATTTAAACTATGTCACACATGGATCATATTATAAATGAATTATATTAAACTAGTCTAATTTACATTGGTTTATCATATAATTGTCAACTAAACCCATAATTATAGCTATGAAATTAGTCCTTCATAGCAGTTTATAAAGACAATATGATCAAGCAAAGCATATCCCTTGGGAGTGTCTATCCAGGTGTGTTTTCTTAGTCCCATTGATTGTGCATTAGCATGATGATTGATTAAATTCTCAAATAATCTTTTTAGGTGATTACACCTAGGTTCATCTGTTCCAAAGTCTCATCCACATTCCAGTATCTTAACATAGATTATTTTTAATAAAACCACTAAATCATGTGTTTACAAATATTTATGGATTTCATTCTATACTTGTAACTAACACTACGGTTTTATTAGAGTTTTATAACGATAATTCTAAAAAATAACTAATATAACCTCAAAAAATAAATAAATATTTTATTTGATACTTTATATATTGACATATAATAAAAAAACATAAATATTACACTAATTCAATGTTTTTGATCATATATACCACAAATAGTCACACAACCTGGGGAATGATAGGTTTAGTGTTTTCGATACTATCTACTTAAACATCTTATTTTTCACTAGTTTTTGAAAATTTTAACATCCTAGCCCTCCTCATTGGCTTGAGGCAAGGAGGAATTCCCACATAGCCTTAGTGACATCCCAAAGATGCCAAAGGTTTAAAATAAATTCTAAGGGATTCATTAATAGTTGGGCGATGATTTGACCTTTGAAAATAAGACAACCAACCAAACATGTCATAAACAAATAAACCACTACATGATTCCTAATATCAATAAAAGAAAATTCAAAGAGACCATTGATATTAAAATTAAACTAAATCCAAGTTCTACATTAAAATACTATAAAACAACCAACTATATAGTGGAATACTAAAAAACATTTAATAAGTTATGTCATCCACAACATAAAAACTCAAAATTTTTCTATGCTCCAATCCAAAAAATATCCCAATTATCACTAAGAAGCACTACAGATGTCTGATAATTTACCTTATCCCATTTTTCGATAAAGGACATCTAAAAAAGAACCAATGTTCCAAAGAAGGGGAAATTAATGAAACTTAGTAATCTTTCCCCAAATGTCTTCCCTACTCATGTCCTTGAGATAGAAAATGTTATAACATTTATATAAAATAGTTTATATAAAAAAATTTCTAAAATATTTTTTTGGTATATAAAAAAGTACCCTAACTAATCATATTTCACAAAACAATATCAAGATCCAATGAAAGATACCAAAAAAATCGATAAAACCATTCAAAAAATTCCATTTGGGCACAACCCAATCCTTTCCACAAAACCACACATATAACCATTAATGAAACCCTAAACCTCCCTATACTCATGAGTGGTGAGTCATCCTATCACTAATATTTCACTTATTTAACCATTTTGATGGAGGTATTTTTCACACATATCCATCCAAACCTTTTTATGGGGGTATTTCATTCCCTTATCCATCCAAATGCTCATTAACACATGCCAACCATGCAAAAACCATTCTAAAACCAAGTGTACCAAACCCATTTAAATAAAACAACATTTTATTTGAAACCATTCGATAAAAATAGTTTCATAAATAAAACCCAACAACATATTTTAAATAATTATTTTAAAATCAAACCACCAAGGATTTCACACAATAATTCCACAATTTGAAAAAATTCAAACCATCACTAAAGCGGGTTCCTACCCTGAATTTCACAGTAAATTTTCAACAAATTTTAAGTCAAAAAATAAATTTAAAATAAATCATTTAATTTATAAATATTGGAGTTAAGAGTGAATCCACTTACCTCAGAAAAAATGTCGAAAATAGAAAATGACATGAAAATATCCATGAAAATGGGTTGAAACTCAAACAATCACGTTATATCTCTTCCCTTAGAAACAATAATGGAAAATATAATCAAATTTGGCATACAAAAACATAGATATATACCTATTAGAAATATATATAAGAAAATAAGAGAGATAAAGTAGTAGATCTAAGGAAAACCAAAGAAAATACTATGAAAAATGACTTATCATGAAAAATAAGCTTCAACGCACCAAGAGAGTCCTTATGATCACCTCTAGATTAATGGGAGAAGCCTTTTTAACCATTGAGAGGAATAAATACCGAGTTAGGGTCTATTTAGGGAGAAATAGGGGTTAAAGGATAATCCTAACCTAGATCCACTTTTTTTCAGATCTTGTTTTTTTTAACTGTATATGGTTAGCCGCACACTTAGGAAAACCATGTGCTAACCATGTTCCAACAACTACTTTAATGTGTGGGAGGATTCACATGGATGGATCATATTGTTAGAAAAAATGTGATCCGGGTGAGAAAAATCCCACTATCCAATGTCTCATGGTTTCTCATAGGCATATTCACAGTTTGGACAAACCGTGCGCCTACCAGTGCACCTTCTTCTTATCCACTAACTCATTATGAACAACATTATATAGGTTTTTCATAGTTTTCCCAAAATATTAACCCCTATAAAATCCCTAAAAAATTCCAAACTTCTACCCAACCCTTTCAAACTTCATCCAAACACATTATATACTTTAAAAGCATAAATTAAAGGTTTATTAATTGAAACCGGGGGTGCTACATTCTCCCCACAATTTTCTGTTTCATCCTCAAAATGTAAAAACTACTAGTGTCCCAAAAGACTTTAGGACATTACTCGATCATTTCCTCCTCTCGTTCCAATGTCTCCTCTTTAATATGATCATGTTTCAACAAAACCCACACTTGACCGAATCTTCTTCAATGCATGACTTTATCTTTCCAATCCACAACAGCATTGGCATGTGAACTAATGAAGCATCCGAATGTAGTTCAATGTTATCCCATAAAATCACATGGTCAGGATCAAGATAATACTTCTTTAATAGAGACACATGTTAAAAATTATGCATAACACTGAATCATGTTGGCAATTCAAACTCATATGCTACTGTGCCAGCCCATTAAAGTATTTGTAAAGGGAATATGTATTGTGGATATAACTTTCCATCCTTTCCAAAATGACAATTTCCAATCCATAGAGAGATCCTCAAGAAAACATGATCACTCACCTCAAATGACATCGGTCATTGATGGTGATCCATATATCATTTATCATAACTCATTGTTTTCTCCATCCATTTCCTGACCAACTAAATATTCTTCATTGTTTCTTGGGAAAGGCTTGACTCAACTAGTGATGTCTTACATACATCTATCCAATAATATGGAGAACGACACAAATTACTATACAATTAATCCAAGGGAGTTTTATGTATTGAGTCATGATAACTGTTTTTATATGATAAAACCTCAAAAAAGACACACTCTTCCCAATATCCACGAAAATATATTACTCCTGGCCAAAACTTTTCTTCTAATGTTTGTATAATTCTTTTAGATTTACCATCCATTTGAGGATGATAAACTATGGTCAAGGTCAATATGTAAACCTAATATCTCTATCTGATGTGATTTATATTGGTATTACATTCCATTTTACCACTTCTTAGATATAGTTTTTTGATAATTCCTACACATTATGAGATTCCAGAATAAGAATTAAATGAACCAAATTTGTGAGATAATCCAATATCACCCATATAAAATGATGTATCTGAACCATTCTTGAGAGACATATTAGAAAATACATAGCTATATTCTCCCTTTTCCACACTGGAATAGGTAAAGACTAAAATATTGCTTCTATTCACTGATGCTCTTCCTTAAACTGCTGACAATTCAAGAATCTTGAAATGATGTTAGGAACATTTCTTTTCATACTGACCCACAAAAAATTTTCTTTCAATGCCTTATACATCATTTTTATTTAAATATGAAAAACCCATCTAGAATGGTGGTAAGCATGAATAATTTTTTCCACATAATACATAGGTATAGACATCTGATATCTGAACCATAACACTAAACTATCATCTATCTTCCATACCTTATTGGCCACCCCACCATTATGTTTAGACCTTATAGAAACAAATTATAAATTGGATGTCTATGCCTCTTTAACCATTTTCATCAAATCAAGAACATAAAAAACTATGAAGAAGTTCGCAACTTCACCTTGATCTTCACATTCCAAGCGCATTTCTTCTAAGAACAGCATCTACTACCACTCATCTAAATTTTTTTTCCGACTAAGAATATATATTTCTTATTAATTCATATAACACTGAATTAACTTTTCCTATTGTATACATCATATAAAATTTAACCATTTGGAGATACACCATCCAACTTCTTTGTCTCAGGTTCAAATCTTGTTTTGAGAAATATATGCTTCATGATATCATACTCCATGAACATAGTATATTTCTCACCAAAGAGATAATTATTCAAAGTATTTAAATCATGGAATATGAAAAATAACTCCAAATAATGTATTGGGTAATTCTTCTCATGTACTCATAACATTCTTAATTTATAAGAAACAACATGATCTACTTGAAAGATAACAAATCATAACCTGGACCCCAATGTGTCATAATACACCACATACCCCAGTCCTGATTCTAGAAAAATCAAGATTAGTGCTAATTTAAGGAAAAATATTATCTACGGAAAAGACATATTTAATTCCTCATCCAATTGGAATGGAAAATTATTCTTTTTCAAATATTTCACAGGTAAAAACAGTTTTGAGAAATTATGAAAAAAGCATTGGTAATAACCAACTAGACTAAAAAAATACATATCAAAAATACATTACTTGGCTGTTGACAATAGATAACATCCTATATCTTTTATGGGTCCAAAAAAACACATCTTTTTGAAATTACATGTCCATGAAAGCATACCCATTGTATTCATAAATCTCACATTGATTGCTTTTAATACAGACGATGATCCATCAAAATTTCTAAAATTATCTCCAGGTGTTGCTCATGACTAACCCTAGTACTTGAATACCACAATATGTCATAAAAAACACCACCACAAAAATTCAATATACCACTAAAATATCCAATTCATAAATTACATAAATAACACGAGTGAATTTTTAAGACAAAAAGGAATTACAACATATCCGAAATGTCTATTTGTACTCATAAATGATATATTTAGAATATACTCCTTCCAAACATGCAATTAGTGATATCTATATTACAATTAAATCTTAGAGAAATAATGATCTCTCCTCAATTAATTGAATAGATCATCAATGGGTGTAGGTGGATATCAATTATTTATCAAAACATGCTTAAGATTATGATAATCCACAGACAAATTTAGAGTTCCATAAACCTTTTTAAAAAACAGGACTAGTGTTGCCCATGAAGATGTGCTAGGCCAAATAAAAACTTTTCTTTCTATCTCCTCATGTTTTACTTTAAGATCTCACAATTATTTTAGAATAATTTCGTAATATGGAAGTGAAATAAGAATGGTCCCTAGAAGGAGATAGATCCTTAACTTTACTTCTTCCATAGGTGGACACCTTGAGAAATATTCTAGAAACACATCTAGAAACTGATATACCACTACTGGAAAACTATTTATCTTGATCTATTCTATAGATTCTAAAGATAAATCTTCCAATTTCTATGAGATCATTATTAATTTTGGTAGAAAATGTTCGGTTTCACCTACCTTTACATTCCAGTCCCCTCTAAATAGATGCTCAATCCAATCATTAGACGCAAAAATAACCCATCAGATATAACAATCTATATGAGCCTTGATCATTGTCAAAAAATCTATACCCAAAATTATTTCATAGAAATTCATCTCAAGAATAGAGAAATCCCATTTTATCTTAGTTCTTCCAATAGTTATAGAATATTCTCTTGACACAATGGCTCAAAATTATCTTTGACCTTGAAGAGTGTGATGTTTTAACATAGAAATTATCATATCAACTTTTAAACTTAGAAAATCAACATCGTGGGAAGAAATAGAATAATATGATTCACCCATATCAAAAAATTCTTGAGTAAGGGTTGAATTAAAAAGAATTATACCTCGCACCATAGATGGTCCAGATTGATAATCCACTATAAATTGTTCAAATCTATATAATACTTGATTTACTCACTTTGTTATCTATTGATCTATTTCTATTTCCCTTATCGAGGATTCATGGTATTTCTAGGATCACCATGGATAGCTCTTTTCTACTGAAGTGGATAATTTTCCTTCCCTCCATCAATTAAAGCATACAATGTATATGACATCTAAAAAGTTCCCCAAATACATGACCTTCAAACACTATGATAGTAGCACTAAAGATTCCCTATCTAATTTTATTTGTGGCACACTCATGGTTGTTTCATACACTATTCGTTTTTTGTGGTCAAGCAAACCTCATTGGAAATTTCCCTCTTTTCTCTTAGATTATGGATGAAGGTTTACTGATCTACCTATCTGATTTTAATTCATGCTCCCACCTTGGACATAGGTGTCCCTCTACCACTTTCCCCTAAAATTAGTTTTCCCATTGTTTCCCATGTGTATCAACATGATTCATATTCCCATACCTCCATAGATGTTAGTATCTATTACCATTTATCTATTCAACATCTCTATATAATTTATAATATAGAGTAAAAAACATCGAGAAAATATCATGTCTTAGTCTTGGTTCAAATATTCAAGCCTTTATGGATGCACAAGCCGAATCCTCATGTGTAAAGAACACTAAATTAAATAATTTATTCCTATAATCCATGAAAGAATTATTTTTCTTATTCAAGATGAATAATTCCATCATTCTTTGAATTCTAAAGATATAAGGATAGAATTTTTTGTTAAAAAATTACACAAACTCCTCTCATGCTTGGCCGTCTTATAATTTATCCTAAATAGCTAAAACCCACTATTGGCGTGCAAGATCATATAGTATATAAGTCACCATCTTAACTTATATCTCTACTAATGTGTTGTTGAAATTGAATATAGGAATCAATATATTTAGCCACACATCTACCTTTTCTAGTACAGAATCACCCAGAATGAAAGATGTCTTATACTTCTTAAATTGGATGGAATGATCCACTTTGATCATCCATCCTATTCATATAGTCGACAACCTGAAACATTGGGAAAATACTATGAACTAACTGTTGGTTCACCTGTGGCTCTAGAACAACCATATTCTCAATAACTTCTCTTTGTTGGTTTCGAAAATTCCTACCAGGTGTCATTTTATATATATGAAAGGAATATCATAAGTATCACTATCTATCAACTGAAGCCTTATAATTTTAAATTTTACCCAATCATACTATAATAACTGTACTTTCTAAAACAAACCATTTTCCATGTTTATCCAGTTTTGAAAAATAATTTTTTTTAAATACCACAATGATTATCTTCTTCAAAATCAATCATTTGAAAAAAAATTTAAAATTTTCAAAAAATAAAAATAGATGAATCAAATCATTACTCAAACAAAGATACACACTACATGTGGAAATTCAATTCTATAATGCTCTTTAGGATATTCTCATTCAATAAACCCATGATAATGAGATTCAAAATCTTATAAGTACCTCAAAACACTTATGTACCCAAATACCTGGTAAATTGATGTTTAGAATTAAAACGGTTAGCTACATATTTTTATGCTCTACAATTCAAGTCCTGACTATCCTACTCCGTTCTACCAACCTGAGATATAGAATATACCAGAATGAATTTCAAATATGAGACAAAAAAACTGATGACCACTGGTTTTATTAATATTTGTGGAAGGACCATGGCTGATGAAACTTTTAACATATCTCACCTCCTCATTGGATTGATTTTATGTGGAAATGTGACTTGGAATTAAGCAAGATCCCCAATATGACAAAGGCTAGGAATAAATTCCAAGGTCTACATTAACAGTTGGGGGAAGATTTTCCATTGGAATATAAAATAACCAACAAAACATGTCATAACTAAATAAAACATTACAAGATGCACTATATCAATGGAAGATAACACAAATATACCATTGATATCAAAATCAAACTAAAACAAAGTACTAAACTGAAATACTATAAAACAACCAAGTAAAATGTGAAAGAATACAAATCCAACAAAACTCTCAGACAAAAATAAATCAAAATACCCAACCTACTCCATGATCCACTCTAAAAAATTGACCAAGTACTACTAAGCACCACTAGAGAAGTGTGATACAATAACTTTACCCATTTACATTTAAATGAAATCTACTAAAGAACCAAAGTGATAAAGCATCAGTGGGTAATGGAAATCATTAGGGATTGTAAAATGACTTCCGTACACATGAAATTATGATAAAATATGTTATCACATTTATATAAAATATTTTATTTAAAAAAATTAAAAATTTTAGGTTTTAATATAAAAAATTTCCCTAAAAAAGTAGATTTCATAAAACAATATCATGATCCAAGTAAAGAAACCAAAAAAAAATCTATAAAACCATTCCAAAAATTCCATTTTGAAATAACGCAATCCTTTCCACATAAAAAAAGATACCACCATGAGTGAAATAGTTAAAATCTCTATAATCATGAGTTTTGAGTCATCTTTTCTCTAATCCATGACTTAATGAACCATTTTTATGGGGTTACTTCTTGCCCATACCGATCCCAACCTTTTGATTTGGGTACTTCACACCCTTATCCATGCCAATGCACAGGAACACACACAAACCAAGCCAAACCCATGCCAAAAAAAGTTCTCCAAACACATTTAAATAAAAATAAATTTATATTGAAAACTATTAAATAAAAACTTTTTCATAAATCAATCCAAACAACTTATTTTAAAATCAAACCACAATGCTTTTTGCACAAAAATTACACAATTTCCATAGAAACTACAAACCGAAACTAAATAGAATTTCAAAATTTATTTTCACATATTTTTGATCCAATTTAAAGTTAATTAATCATATTTAAATAAATCTTTTAATTTTTTAATATAGTAGTTGATAGTGTTTCCACCTACCTCCAGAAACATGGAAAAACAAAAAATATCACGAAAACGACCTTGCAATCATGTTGAAATTATAAAAATCCACATTATATCTCTTCTCCTATAAACAAAAAAACAAAATCCAATCTTATTTGGAAAAAAATACATTGGATCTATCTACAAAAAATTAGTTTTAAGAAACATAGATAGATGGAGAAGTATATCTTAGGAAATAAAAGAAAACTATGAAGAATATTGACTTTTTATAAGAAAATAAATTCAACAAAATAATAGAATCCTTATGATATCCTTTGGATCAATGGGAGAAGTATCCTTAGCCTTTGAGTGGAAGAAATCCTCAGTTAGGGTTAGTTGGGAACAAATGAGTTAAAGGATAATACTGAACTAGATCTACGTTTTGTGGATCTAGTTTTTTTAACTATGAATGGTTAGCCACATGGTTAAGAGATTTTTCCACTAACCAAGAACCAACCAATACCTTAAGGTGGGGAGGGGGGATTCACATGGTTGGCTAATAAGGATGTTCTAACAATGAAACAATTCAAAAAAATCCAGCTGTCCAAAGCTACAAGGTTTATCTAATGTGTACGCACTATTTAAAAAAATCATGTTCCTACCCACATATCTTCTTATTAGCCCCTTCCTAGTTGTGCACAGTTTCCTATAGGTGTTTAAAAGTTTCTCAAAACATGAACCAACTGTAAACCCTTATAAAATCCCCAATACATTTAAAAATTATTCCAAACCCTCCCAAACATCACCCAAACACTTTATATATATAAAAAACATCAATTAAGGGTTACTTACTTGAAACCAGGGGTAATAAAACATTCTTCATAATCATGCCTTATATACCCTATTCTATACATGTCATATGATTTAATAATCTTAATAACCTAGGAAATGAAAACATAAGATATGGGTGAGTTGGAATGCTTAGTAAGTTAAAATTATCAACAATTTATTCTGTTAGATCCCATACATGAGGGAAAACATGATCAAGTGATAATTATTACATAAAATTTCATGGGATCATAAGAAAAAATCATAAAAGTTGATTGAGAAATAATAATTATGTAATAATAACACGTGACCAAAGAAAATCATTGAAATCATGACATATAAGAATTTAGAGGAAATAAAAAAACATGTCACTAAAACATATGAAAGAGAAACATCATTATAAAATTTAATATCATAAAAAGGTGTAAAATATTATAAATAATGCACATTTTAAAGAAGTATAAAAATTAAAATCACATAAAATCATAGGATAAAAAATTATTTTATAGTGTTAACAGAAAACACACATAAAAAGTATTTTTACATTTCATTTGTTGAAAAAATTAGGAACAAAGAATCCCATATCACATTAAAAAAAAGTTGTGTCTAAAAATCTCTGCATCCAATTTACGAAAAATCTTATCATTACATGTGATATTAAACTTTAAAAAATGCATTCAATAATGATATATAATCACACCCACCATTTTTAATACATAAAATTTCAATAAAATCCCAATTATTCAATATATCATGAAATCCCATGGGAAATAAAATGTATTTCATTCACTATTTCACAATGAACCCATAGAAAATAAAAATTGGATTCACAACACTTTAAGAGGATGTCATCAAAATTGTCCTCAAAAATATAAACGGTTGATACCCAAAATAAAATCAACCTAATAGAGTATTTTATAATTAAATTTATAATTTTATTTATCTAATATAATTTTAAATTAAATAAACCCTGTTGTGATTTAAAATAAGATTGTAGTGAAATGATAAATATTTTTTTAGAAAGTTATTTAATATTTTGTGTAAAATAATATTTTGTAGTCACTTTGAAAAGTTTTTTTAAAAGGTGATGTAGAAATAAATTAATACTTTTAATTTTAAAATTAAATTTAAATAATATATATTTTAAACTAAAAAATTTTTATCATAATGAATGTTCAATGGACGATAAATCCATTAATTTTTAAAGGATTGATAATCTTTTTCAACATTTTTAAATAACCTTGTTGAAAACTCAAATTGTAAAAGTGTAATTTTTTTTAAAGGTGGAGCATGGAAATATGAATGTATTATGGGTTAGAACATAGTTGTATCCCTATGTATATAGGATTAAATTTGTAAGAAATAAAAATATGGATAAGTAGGGTAAAGCATCATTATAGAGGACATGAATTATTCTTAACATAGTTTCAATTTCAATATGGGAAAGAAGTTATCAAAAAGGAATATTTGGATCAAAATTGATCTACAATTATAGATATAGGGTATATGATTTGATATAAAAGACAAACCTCAATGCCAAAAATAAAACTGAAGTAGATAATTTAGTTTTGAAAAAATGTTATATTTTATTGAAAATATAAATCATAACTTAATGAATGGAAGAGCTTGAATAGAAGTGACAATCAAATATCCAAAAATATATTATGATATTAGATGTTAATTAATGAATTATTTACACCCTGAAAATTACTATTTGTGAATAATATCAAATCATTCATCAATGAAAGGTGATTGATATGGAAACCTCTTTATTATTTCCCTCACATAGTCAAATGCACCATAACCACAATAAATAACTTAATAACATATTTTAAAAGTAATTTTTTATCCATAAACTATTATAAAAAAATGTTTATGGATAACCTAGAATGATATTAGATTCAGTTATTTTCAACAAGAAGATATAAAATCAATGGATGATTTCAAAAGATTAATAAAAATTATAAATGATTGTGTAATAGGTTTAATGGAAGAGAATGTATGCACTAAAAATTAAACAAATCATATTTTGGATATTTTAAACAATAATTTACATTGTTATAATCATGAGGATATTTCCATTTTACAGTGTTACATAGTTAGGAAAAACTTTTACAAAGTCAACGCATACATTACGAATGGGCACAACTACACAATATCCATTTTTTCCATAAAACAAACATATTTAAAATAAAAGAAGAAATTTTTTAATGATAAATTATCAATATTTTAATGTCGATCTCATAATTTCCCCACTCATCCTTGAACGCAATGAAAAAATTTCTAATAATATCATATGAGCATAAAAATGTCTTTAAGGAGCATAAAAAGATTAAATATGATAGTCTAGTGGAAACCCTAAAAGCCCATCAAATATTGAACTTTATCTAAATGTTCTTTGAGATAATGAAATAATTAATTTCTATATGGAAGAAAACATTTTAGTCAAATAAAATAATTAAAACCCGTATGAAGAAAAAGAATCCACTTTTTGAAAATATAGAGTATCACATACATTAAACCATTTAAAAACCAATTTAATAGGAATAACTATTCAAAAAGCATCTAATATAATAATTACCCAAATCATTGGAGCTCTATTTATCCCACCTCATTGTATAAGCCCTAATGATCTCACCCGACGCTATCTGATCGACCCCATTATATAAGTTGTAATGGGCTCACCCGACACTATTTGGGCCACCCCATCATATAAACTATAATTCGATCACCCAAAACTATTTATTGACACCCATTTCAGATGTATAATTATCAAGTATCAAATTATTATTAATTTTATTTATTCGTTCACTTTTTCATCATAAATATTTTAAAAACTAAAATCACTTTAAATATAAAAATACCCTTTACAAATATCATATCATTGAAGTGAAAGTTAATAAAATGAATAAAAAATATATATCAGCTATAAATATACATAAAACAAGTGTAAATAAAATCTAATATCATGAAAATTTAGTTCATACGAAATTTTATCAGGACAAAAAAATGAAGTAGAAGTTTAACACAATGAATGAAAATTGAGTTAAGAATTTATTTTACCACTTTGCAATTAATTGAATCATATTATTCAGGAATGAAATAAATTTTTAAAAACATTTAATATCTGGATAATGGATTAATCTATGATATACCATGATAATGGGAAATTATATATGACTTATTAAAAAAATATGGTTCATTACCCCAATGTAACACGCCAAAAATTCTAAAAGAGTAACTTTTATTCGATAGTCTGTATAAAACAGAACCCCAAGAATGTAATGGAATATAATATCATAAGAATTTAAAATATAATTACTATTTCAAATAAAATCAATCTATTACATATATTTCAATGCACACAAAACTTATTTAGCTTTATTTGCACAAAAGACCGAGTTTTACCGAGCAACAATATATTATTAAGATATTATATTTTAATTTAATAAGATACAAACTATTCCTTACATTGATGGGTATGAATATGATTAACTAAATTATGAAAATATATTTTTTAATTCATTGGTTACTAATTAATTAGAAATGAATATAAAAACCAATTGATTATAAATGGAATGTTTTTATAAAAAATGATTTTATGCTTAAAAAGTCATATTTTCATAATAAATTAAATTAATTACTATTAATGAGTGTTATTAATGTAATATTTATATTATATGTTAAATATTTTTTTTATTATTATATTTCATCTTATATGAATAAGATGTTAACACACCCAATTTTACATATAAAAAATTATATTTTTATAAAGGCCCTTTTACCGCCTTTTAATAGAGAAGCTATTTCATATCTGATTTTTAGAAATTTTATAGATTTAATATATTAAAATAATCATAATTTTTTAAATAAATAAATAAAAGATAGTTTATGGTGAATTTTTGATATTTCTCTATGATGTTTTATTTTTTTGTGGAATAGTGATAAATACTAAATTTTAATTCAAAACTGATTTTTTATCTACTTTATTTATAGTGTTAATTTAAATTTTAAATTGGTTTTAAAGTTACATTATATTATATTTATGTCTATTAATAAAATTAAGGTCATTTTTAATCAATTTATATTTTAAATTGAAGATAAAAACATAGAAAAGTTTTGACCATCAAATTTTCAAAACCCTCTTTGTCATCTTGTTTGTAGGATTAAATAGAAATTAATTTTTTACACTTATGTGATTTGAATATGGAAAAATTTGTTCCATATTTGGAATAATAATAATTTATAATGTTTAATAAATTAAACTGAGTTTTTGACCAAAACTATTAGTGAATGTGGTTAAAATTAATTATAGTGATTAAGAGAAAAATTGGATTTACAAGGGACTAATCCTTAATATTATGATCCAAAATGACCTATTAACTTGTAAAAATCCATTTTATGGAAATATTTAGACTATTTAATAACTTATATATAAATTGGATTATTATATCCTATAATTTTAATTAGAAAAACATGGGTGGAATTCCATTTAAAAAATTTACAAGTATGTCACTCTTCTTCCACTATAAAAATGAACTCATCCCTTACAATTCCTCACACATACCAAGCCAATTTATCTAAAAAAATACCTAAAAAATAGATCCTAAAAATCCATCTTCTCATCCTATAATCCTAACATTGTGAATAAATTCAATAGAGGAAGCCCTTTTGTGCAGACAAAAGAAGTTACCCAAAAAAGAGGTAACATCATTCCTCAAGATCTTTTGTTCGATTTTAATTCTCCACCCACTAAAAGATTTTAATTACATTATTAAATAAAAAAAGTATAAAAAATATACTGATATTTTTTTATATTAATATTTTATCCAAAACTCACACACACTTTCATAAAATACATAACAAAATTACAGTTCTTTTATGACAAACTACCACCTCACAAAATGTTGCATATTTGTTTTTTTCCATTACCACCTTTCATGGTTGGAAATTCTGATAGAAAATTTTTTATATATTTTTTATATGATATTAATAATGTGTTCATGAATCAATAATTCTTATAAAACTCAAAACTTCATACTTTTCATTTTGTGTAAATACGATTACATTGTTAGTGGAAGTGTTGACTATCGCCTCCTCAAAGCAATGTGATTCATTCATGCTCTACATGGAATGTATAAAAAATTGTTTTAATAAAAATATATATAATATTTAAAATAAACATTATTTTGGAATTATAATATAAATGTATATATATATAAATTACTTTTAATTGTTCCAATACGAAAAAATAAATGAAAGTAGCGTTCATGTAAACGTATGACCTACCATCTCCATTAATAATGCATTTAATTTATCATCTCAAAACTTTATGGATGATTATAAATAAATATATAATAATTTTATATATTAATTATTTCGTGTTATAAATTATTTATATTATGAAATAATGATCTATTTAATATTAATAAAAAGTAACAAGTCAAGATATACATAAAAAACATGAAAATTAACACCCTAATGAATGAAAATAATGAAATATTGTTTGAAAATGATTAATAAAATATCATAAGAAATTAATATATGATATTATAAATATGTGTTTGGTTATTTAATAGGTTTATAACTTTATTAAAACCTTTAAAACATAATTTAAAAGACATTCACCTAAGATGAAACCAAGGTAAGGGATTCTTGTCTCACAGTTCTTTCTGTGAGGCATTCACTATTTTCACCACATAGTTCTTTGTGTGGAACATATACATTCTATTTTGATGTATTAAAAGATAAATTATTTTATATTAATGGCATTTAAAATACTCATTTATGTTTATTCCATCACGGGTCTTATGATTCAGATTTTTTAAATGTCTTGGGACATAGTTGAATGATTAAATATTATTTTCCTCAAGAATAATTTTAATTATCCTTTAATGGTATTTCCATTATTTGAGGAGTAATATATTATTGTGTACCTAATTTCTTATATATGGTGTATATACTTCCACATTGGCATATAATATCATGTTTCATTCATTATTTATGATATTTTGAGTTTTAATTTGAATTATTTCGTCTAATGGGATTTGAGTTAAGTGTTACCAAGTGGAAAAGAATTTCATGAACCAATTTATTTGGAGAACCTTTTTCCCTCTAAAACCCTAATTTCTACTTTTTTTCAAAAACATTTGAAACCTTTCCAAAATGGGTTATTAATGAAAATTTTACCCTTTTTACATTTATAATTTTTTCAAAATAATATTCTTTTTATTTTCTGAACAAGGCATTTTCCTAACCTTTTATCGCGAAAAATGAATGAACTTTTTACATTTTTCACCATTTATAAAATTACCCACCATCTTTTCATTGAATATTACTTTTAATGTTTAAAATATTATGTTTTAAATAATTTATTTAAATTTGATTTTCAATGAAAAATATTTTCCAAATGTCTTTCATAATAAAAGTCTATTTTCCTCAAGAATGTTTTAAAAGAAATTTTTATAATATCTGTATTAAATAATGAAAAAAACCATTATTTATGCTCCAATTGGGATAATTTTTATTAATACTACCTTTATTCTTCTTCTGTATGGTTTATAATTGATTAATGTAAGGATAATATTTTCATTCACTTCCATGATTGATTTGTTATTATCGTTGAAATATTCAATTTATTATGATCATTAGATATTGAATTTCCCCTAATTATCGAAATCATTTATAATGGATATTTTTTTTCATAAACTGTATATCATTTTTGAATACAATTTTTACTTTGATAGTGATTTGATTATTTGGTGAAATATTGATAAATACGTATTCTCTATTATATAGAAATATTTGATATGGAATATTGTTTATTAATAAAAATGATTATTTGATATAAGGATATCTTTGGATAGGAAATTTTGGGTAGGTCCTGGAATTTATATAGCCCCTCGATGCATTGACAGGTTCTCATGAGGAAAATTAGTTGCATAAATTAAATAGGTTTCGACTGGTAGTTTGAAACTGCCTTGTGAAAGGTCTTGGCCATATAGGTTTTCATGTGACTCAGACATGATGTAAATTAGTTAATCAGTTCTATCATTTGGATTCATTTATTATTTATCAATGATATTCCTGTGTTGATATATCTATGGATGCATTTCAATCACATTTTATTTAATAAATGGTTAGTGATTTCAATTTCTATATATGATATATTTATTTTTCCATATTTAGTTATATAAATGTAATGTGTTTTTAGTTATTTACCTTTACATTTTCATTATACACTTCCATCTTAGTTTATTAATATCCTGTCATGTGTGTTCAGTTATTTACATTTCCAATTGATTATTAAAATTGATTTATTATATCTTCTGTTGTACTTTACCCACACTAATCATTTGAGCTCGACTATATTTTATTTCTTTTCCCTATGAATCATTGAAGTGTAGTAAGAAAGATATTCAGGGATAATTTAGATATAAGACATTTATTATACTCAAAATAATTTTTTTTAATTATTATATTAATTTATAATACAAAACTCATATATTTATCTGGTTTACCAAGACTACTAAACTATTAAATCATTTGAAATGAAATTAACTTGTATATTATGTTAATGTAATGGTAGTAACCACTGAATTCAAGATTCATGTGGTCAGGAGGCTTTAGTTGGTATCAGATCATGATTAGTATCAATATTGGAAAATATATTTATAAAAACTAGATTAAGGAACAAAACACTAAGATTGACATTGAGGATAAAAATAGAAGAGAATAAATGAATTTTTGTGGGGTAGATATTATAGGGATATTCCTTGAAATATGTCCATATCTGGACACTACAAGTGGATATGTAACTGGTGTAGATATACTTAGGGATAAAAACTCTAACAAGGTGTGTTGGGCTTGACTTCGCGTAGCATAGTAAATGATAATGGGCCATACTACGCACCTGATTTGACACTTCACGGGGGGGGGGGGGTATATTCTTAGGATGATTCACATTTTATTTACAAACCATTATGAAGGATTTGAATAAATAATTATAGTTAATTTCCTAGGTTAAACCTTAGTCCACAGAAGAACCAATTATGAAATAAAACGGATCAAATATTTATGTGTTGAGGTTGCAATAAAAACTTTTGTTAAAGGGTTATATAGTGATGAAACCTATTTTATGTATTTCCATCATATTATTTTTTTGGAAATTATATTAATATAGTTTTAGAAAAGGGAAACCTATATTCTGGCTGATAACCCATCAAGTCCTGTAAGGGTATGGGACAAGAGCTAATGACTGAAGGATGATAAGGGTTTCATGCCTACCACTAACCTACATGATGTCCTGGATGATTTTTCATTCCTTTAGATAAGAAATTTGAAAAATAAATATTAATTATGAATAACTATAGTAAATTTTTTGGTTTAGTAATTACTTTCATAACCATATTCGTTTTAGAAATTAGTTAGAGACACATAGTTAAACTTGTCACCCATTTATGAGACTTAAGATCCCTAAAAAGTTTATTTTAGTGGTTTATACATCAAAGTTAATTTATGGATATCCATTTCTTCAAGTAGAGGATAAATTTGAAATTGATCAAAATAAAAAAAAAGTATAAAATTTTGAAATATAAATATGTCATGTATGTATATTTCCTTATATTCATAAGTATATACAGGAATTACCCAATATTAGGAAATGATTTAGAAATACAATGTTGTCCTAATACATTAATATTTTTTAAAGTGGTGGCCTTTTAAATCATCAAAAATTTATTAATTTGGGGAACTGAAGTTTTCATTGATCATTCAATTTTTTAATCGATGACCTCAATCACCCTATAAATATTTACACTTTTCCACCATGTACGTATCTATAATTTCCACTAATGTTCTCCTAATTAGAGACATATATTTATGTTAGTCCACATGAATTTTGTAATTCCCATTCCATATTTTATAGAATATGTTTTATAAACCATTCTCTTGATGTGGTATTTCAAAAAAGGAAATATCAAAAAAATTATTACTAAGGTTGATTTTAAATTGGTTGGATGAAATATAATTAATGTTGGTAGAATGTAACACCCCAAAAATTCTAAAAGAGTAAATTGTATTCGATAGAATGTATGAAATAAAACATGAATCACATGAAGGAATATAATATATAAATACTTCAAAATATATTTATGTGACATTTCGAACACATATGCCACTTAATAGGTGCCCCAATCCCGATGGGAAACATGGACTCAAGCGTATCTCCACAAATGCTAGAGGCTACCGACTAAAAGTGAGGGCCTAGGGTGTGTCTGTGGGTAGAATATTCCACCATTTCCAATGTGTAGAACAACAGATAAATATAAATAGAGGTATATATCATATGAAATACAAGTAAATAGAAGGAAAAATGTAAAATAGAGATAACAATAACAATAACTGAAATAACTGGAATAACAAATATGCATACAACAATTGATGATGATATGTCAGGTCACTAGAATACTAGAAAACATGGATACAAGATAACATGAATAACATGTTCCGCCAATGTATAATAGAAATAAAAAATAATATCCCAGTCATCCTGAACTTTGGAGCTGTCATATGCAATCAAGAACCATTCCAAATAGTAAGCAATCAAGTGTTCGAAGAAGTATGCTTCCCTTTATCAACACCCACATTCATGTAATCTAATCTGGGTTCCAAATGACAGTTGGAGAGGGTATGAGATAAATCTATGTGGGCCACCAAAAATAGTGTCCATATCATTCAGCCTGTGTAATGGAAATTTAATAGTGTTCAAGCAAGAATATATAAAGTAAAGCAATGCAATGTAACTAAATACCAAAGTTCCTTCTTCAGCCCTCGACTGGCATCTGAATGTAACTATTCCATCAATTAATTATTCAATAGTTTATAAATAAGTCACATATTAAAAATAGTGTAGGTTCCAAGTTATTATAGGGGAACCTGCAATGACATTTAATAATGAAGTTCCATGGTAATAACCAAGGCAACATAAACCACACGGGTCACCAACTCGGTAATAATTGTAGCTTGACTAATGTTAAGAGTGTAATACAAGGAGAATATTCCTACTATTTACACAATAAAATTCCTATGGAATCCAAGGTGATCATCCAAGGTAAACCATAGATCAGTAGAGAGAGGTCCCTATGGAATGTAATCACAGAACCTACTAATCATTTCTGGATCCAAGGAGTGTGTCCAGGGAAAGTTTTAATACTATGCGAGGGATCCTATGGTGTCATACCTAGAATCTAATAATTGAAAAATATTTGGATCTAGGTGGGTCTCAAACATTAAAAAACATACCCTTGAATCAGAATGGGGTTATCAAGTGCTCAGGGTATTCCATAATAAGAACCTATGGCGAGATCGAGTCAGGCCACTCTAGTTTATTAATTAAGTTGATTAATATTTCATTTGGTTCAATACTTTACATTCCTTTGTGTGATAACGTCATGTAGCATGAAATATTTTAATGAAGTCATAATTAATCAATAATTACATTTCCTGAATATTCAATAATTAAGGTTCATTCCTCTACCTTCCATTAATGTGGTAAGGTGTCCTACGTACATGTAACCTATTAATAATTCACATTTAATCCGGTCATGTCATATTATTTGTATACATTCCAATATACATTTCATATTTAATTATCATCTTGAAGAACATACCTTACATGGGTTAAGTGTAAGTGAAAGGTTACCTTCCATTCACCATTACATGATACAACAATCATTTATGATATGGAGGCCTACCATTAGTGTGGTCAAGCTCGAGCACATCTAAACAATGGCTCTAAAAGTGTCAAAACACAAAAAACCCAATTATACAATATTATCCTAAATGGTATGGATGGAGTTGTGGAAATAACACTAAAAAGCTAATCACATATATGGAAAGAGAATAATCATAAATTTATAATTATTATAATCATTACATATAAATTCCATAATGGACACCTGATTAAATTAGTGGTCCCCACATAACAATTTCAAATTCAACGAACATCATGGATGAGTTATAGGCCACCCACTTAGGGTTTTATGATCCTAAACCACTGATATCGAACACTAATTTGGATTAAAACTGAGTTTATCTGAGAAAAAGAGAACAAAACTCACACACTAATATCTAAGGTGATAGCAAGAGAGGAGAAGAATGGCTAAAAGGAACTCATGTACTTACCATTGCACATCCAATATGATGAACAAAAGATCGATCTGACCCCAAATGAGTAAGATCATTCAATCCATAACTTAGGCCTTCAAAGAGCTTGAAATGGGAATAAAAATAGGTTAATCATGCATAAACATGTATTTGGAGGAAGTAGGAGGCTTAATTAGATCATTAAGGAAAAATGGTATTTTTACCCACAAATTCGATTTTTCATGGTTTGGCCGCACAATTTTACAAACCATGCACCAACCATGCATGGGTACCTAGCAATGAATGGGTACTTTCATGGTTTAGTGGAATGGATTTTGAAACCATGAGCTAACCATTCAGTAAGGCTTTATCGAAAGAGTCACCATCTGCACAGTTTGTCATAACTGTGCTTCCTTCCCGCTTGGTTTGCTCTAAACCATCCACCAGGCATGTTTTCCCAAAAATATGGTTTCTAGGATATGAACAAGACCTAAATACCCTTGGAACCTTTACTAACCCTTATTCTTCTATATTAGGCCCAAAATAAAGAATGATAATGAATTTTAAAGGATCTATACTTGAGTGAAAAACTGGGTTCTTAGAGTCATCCCCCGTAAAAGAAAACGTCTCAGAGTTCACCTTCCAAGTGTGTAAAAACACATTTTGAGAACAATTATTCCCACTAAGCAAATATTTTGGCCTCCCACTCCAAAGTCTCATCCTATACAAGGCCACGTTTCCATATCACCAGTACTAGAGGGATGTACCAACCTTGAAGAACCATTGTGCTTCGGTTGATGATGCGTAATGGATACTCTTCAAAGGTAATATCAGCATATAACTCAACATCCTTAGGATCAAATGTATGAGATGGGTAATCATGATACTGGAGTAGCTATAAAACGTGAAAGATGTTATTCATGTAACAATACCTATGAGGTAGTAGCAACCGATAAGCTATTAGTCCGAATCTATCTAGAATCTCAAAAAGGCCTATATAATGAGGAGATAACTTCCCTTGATTCTGTAATTGTTTATATCATAGCTTGGGTGATAAAAAAAAGGAAAATATGATCATTGACCTCGAACTATAGAGGTCATCATAATCAATCAACATAAGATTTTTTCCTTTAATGGGAAGAATTCATATGCTTTTTGATCAGCTGAACCTATCTTGAAGTCTCTTGAATGAGAAGAAGACCTAGTAGGGATACCTCACCTACCTCTATCTAACACATTGGTTAACTGCATGAACTACCATAGAAGGCGTCAAAAGGATCCATATGAATCATTTCTTGGAATCTATTATTGTAGGAAAATAAATGACAGTGATATGATTTTCCCAAGAACTACTGAAATTGAGGACACATGATCGAAGAATATCCTCTAGAAACTATATTTTCCTTTCCGAGTGTCCATCAGTATGAGGGTGAAAAGATGTGTTTAGAAGCACCAGTGTTTTCATATCCTTATTCAATCCCTCCCTGAACTATGATGTGAAACGAGTGTCCCTATCTGAAATTATGGTACAAGGGGCCCCTTGGAGTCTTATAATTCCAAATACATATAGTCTTCCTAGATTAACTACTGAGAAAGTCTCCGGAATAGGATTGAAGTGGGCAGCTTTCGTTAGTCTGTCACGACCCGCCTTCACCAAGATGAGAGAAGGGACAAAAGATTTCCAGACCCTCCCTTCTTTTAGTTGAAGGAGAGATAATGACCCCCGATACGTGCCTTCAATAGGTTCTGGAGTGGCGACTGGCACCGAGGGTATAGAATCACACACAAGATGGAAGGTATTAACCTTTTTTTCTTTAATATGATCGAGAGATAAGATAGTAAATCCCAACAACAGCAAAACTGGGGGTGGGGGTAAAAAGTAATCTAAAGATAACCATTCCCATATGCATGTTAAAAAATTAAATGCCACAAAGTAAAAGGAGACTAAAAAGGTAAAGTACCAATGAAATAAAAACAACAAATGCAACTATCCCATCAAACGAGCTAGTATGACCCATCACGATCCCTGATTTTTTCCTGGAAACTTGAAAGCAGATTTATATACGTAGGGTGATCATACAAGTATACTCAGTCAATAAAACCAAAGACTCTCGAGCACAAGTGGGGAGGCATTCTGATGCCTTGTGAGAAAAGGGATAACCAAATCACCTAGCATGTAAAACTATCCACCCAAGCCTCACCAAGGTACACTCCCCAAATAATTCAAGTCATGTAATGTATAATAATAGCACATCGATATTTGGGTACCCTGCACCACTTTCCCTATGGTTATTGAAGACATCCTACACATTGAACCTCTCCTATCTTTCTCACTACAGTCCCATTGCCACTCCCCACCCGCACACACTTGGTCCATCACTACCACACATCCCACCCGCAAACAGCTAGGCCACAACAACCACCCGTAACCATGCATGTAAACACCTGGGCCAGAATAACTACTTCCATTCCCACAGACACCTAGGCATCATCCATAAAACTCTTAGGAATAACCTGCCCACACACACCTGGGCCAACCACCACAATTATCCTGCCTGAAAAATCTTAGGCTATAATGGACCTTAAGCCATCACAGCCCGCCCGAAGAGTCTTAGGATATTCGGGAAAGGGAGAAGAAAAGGAGCTAATAACCAGCCACTCATAGGAGTGTTGGAAAAAACATCCTCCCTCATGAAAGGCGGGTGTTCGACACTAAGTTCTCAACTTGGGTGGGGCGCAATTAAGAAACAAAATAACTACAATTTTATGTATAGGTAACAAGCACTCATCCCAACCTAGGGTTTCCAAATATAAACTAAGAACAAACTCCCTCATTACTATTCAGTCATAAAAGAAAGGCACATCACTCACAGCCAAGTCACAACTCATTCCCAAAACCAATTCCCCATTTAACTCATTTTTGCTTTCATATTTAAGTGATCTCATTTAGGTGAATTCTACTCTACTGGGAAACTAACAGGCATAACCACAAGCCAGAGAAAGAGAAACAACCAAACAATAATTTAATCATTCACACCCAGTTTTCTTATGAAGTCACAACTAAAAAACGATCAATGAGATCCCTCAAAGTACTAGAACCAAACCAAGCCTCGAGATACAGCCCCAAACAGCATCAGATTCACAACCAACAACCATTCCACAACAGAGGATCCCATCCTCAACCACATCACCCCATAAGAATCAAACAGAAAAACACACCTACTAACAAAACAGAGTAGTAAAAGTTCTAGGTTCAAGCATATCATTCATTAGGTTATTCTCTCTGTTGGTTAACCGCGGTGACCACACAAGGATTGATGTTCACTGGGTATCCATTTAACCAACTGAGTCTAGGTGATTAACCAATTTCCATGTTATAGTTATTTAATCATCATAGAAGACAAGGGTTCATTAGTGCGCAAGGAAAGACAACCAACGACCATAATTTTCACTGAGCATAAGCCCATACATTTCACAATATATAGCAATGTAAAAGAGGACAACAGAATTATAAAACGCACCCCATCATTCTTTAACAGTCTGTTTATTATCTTCGTTAAGGTTTGGTTTTATCCATTCCCACAAAAACAGTAGCGTACCCACCCCACATGATACACAATAAGGAGAGATGAAGGAAAATTACCTACTTTTTTTTATCATGGATCGATGTTCTTCTCCAAGTGCCAAGAACTGGGGATGCGCAACTTGTAGGGGAGAAACATTAGGGACTCCAAGGGTGAGTAGAAAGGCTCTGACATAGGTGCACCACTTTCCTCAGGAATGGGAACTCTAAAGGCACCAAGGAGAAAAAGAGAGAAGAAAAGAGGAAGAAGAATAAGGAATTCCCATGCGATATAAGGAACAAATCTCGTTGTTATGGGATATGTAAATTTGAAGGCTTTAAAGTCAGATAGTGGTTCTCCATGTGGTTGGGAAGTTATGCATGATAGAATTAATTGTCATTTAACAATTCTCCTCAGAGGGGTTGTCATAATGACTATGCGTTAAACAATTTTCTTTAATCATAAGAAAAAACGTACAAGGAAGGGAGTGACACTGAGGAAAAAACACATGTTTTGGTAAGTTATGGGTTTACCAACTCTTGGGGGATTTTAGATTTTATTTATGGTCTTTAAATGGCATGAAAGAGGGAATTAAATTATCTTTTTTTCAAAAGATATGTTGCGGGAGAGGAAAAGTCTGGAAATGGAAAAGAATTCTCAGTGAGGACAGTGTGCCACCGTCACGGTGCCACCATAACGGTGCCACCATGACTGGTGTGCGACCGTCACAGTGCCACCGTCACTGGTGCCACCGTTACTGGTTCCCCTATGACCAGTGCCACCGTTTCGGTGGAGCCATGTTTTGACAAAGTAATGGACCAGGTGGGTCCATGCCATTATATCAGATACCTCTCAAACTATTCTCGCCCTCGACAATCAATACAAGACAAGAAGAAAAGAGGGGTTCAAAACAACCACCTCGAAGGATACCTCTCAGGAGTAAACCTCAACGAAATCTAGGAACAACTCTTCCTCAAGTACCCATGCAACACTCAAGGGTCAAACTGTCCAGTCATATAGTTTGGTGAGTTTCTTCCTCCATGTCAAGATACTATCCTCTTTGTGTGGCACTAACTCGTCCGCACGGGTTTAATCGCATCCACCTTAATGTGTATTGATTAGGGATTGGGTCCTCCCCTCCGCAATGTCCAGACTCTTCACACACATCCACAGAAAAGGAAAACCGCACGTTCTATAGTTAATAACGTATAGCATTACATCACAAACAAGTACAAACAAAACATAACAAAACTCGAAAAATCTCTGGGTAATGGGCGCGCATCTGCGTCTACCATTCTCAGGTAAATTCTTCGATCCTGCCATGCCTCCACAACACACGAACCAAAGGAACGGTCCATCCACAGAGAACCTTCTTCTAATGATCCTCGATCCTCATAGGTCTTTCTACAAAAGTCACGTCATCCTTGATATCTAGTATTCCCCAGTTGAGGACATGTGAATCATCGTGTAGATATTGTCGGAGCTGAGACAGATGGAAGACATCGTGAAATCTCAGTAGTGGTGGTGGTAGTGCTAGGTGATAAACCACTTCACCGACCTACCACTGTACTTCGAACAGTTTGAAAAACCTGGGAGAAAGCTTACTCCCCCTGTCGAACCTCTGTTTCCCACGTCGAGGGGAGAACATCAAGAACATGTGGTTCCCGACCTCGAACTCCAAGGGTCTCCTACTATTATCACCATATGACTTTTGCGGGTCCTCGGTCACATTCATCCTCTCCCGTATAAGCTGAACCTTCTCTGTCAAGCTTTGCACCACCTCCGAACCAAGAAAACCTACCTCCCCGACCTCTTTCCATCACACGGGTGAGCAACACGGACTCTCATACACATCTTTGAATATAGCCATGCCAATGATAGAGTGATAACTACTGTTGTAGGAAAACTCCACCAGAGTCAAGTGCCATTCCCACGATCCCCATGAGTCCAAAATACATGCTCATAGCATATCCTCCACCATCTGGATGGTGCTCTCTGTATGTCCATCTGTCTGGGGATGAAATGTAGTGCTATGACATAGTTGGGTGCCAAAAGCATGCTGAAATACCCTCTAGACTTGTGAGGTAAACCATGCATCCCTATCCGAGACTATGGACCTCAAAAATCCATGCAACCACACCACCTCATCCATGTTCCTCTATCCTAAGGCATCCACTACACCCGACTCCTTGATCGCCAGAAAGTGGGCCGATTTTGTCAACCGATCCACCACTACCCAGATAGCATCGCCACCTCCTTGAACTCTAGGTAGTCCCATGACAAAATCCATCGAGATGTCATCCCACTTCCACTCAGGGTCATATAAAGGTTGTAACATACCCCCCCTGGGATGCGGTGTTCAACCTTCACCTACTGACACACGAGGAACTTTGCTATAAGATCTGGCCCCGCCCGCTTCACCCCCGGCCACCAGAACTGACCTCTCAAGCATCAGTACATTTTGTAAGCTCTCAGGTGTACTGCTAGGGGTGAGTTGTGGAACTCACCAAGAACTCTCTCATGCACCTCCTCCGGAACAAACAAATTACCTCATAAAAGCATCTGATTCTAACCATCCTCCATCCACCATTCTAGAGCATCGCCTTGGTTAACCCGATCACGCATCACTTCACTTTCTCAGTCTCCCCATTGAGACTCCTCTACCTGAAGAAACATAAAAGACTGGCCTGTCATCTGATATAGGAAACCTCTACCACCATTCATCCTTGCATCTTGGTGCAGGGTATCCAACTCCTCCATCGCCTTCCAAGCATCTGCCAACTCTCGAACCGCATCCTTATGAGGCTTCCTGATCAAGGTATCAGATACACATTCCCTTTTCCTAAGGTGTAGAAAATATCAAGGTTGTAGTCCTGAAGAAACTCCATCCAACTTCACTGTCGTAAGTTAAGGTCCCCCTGGGAGAAGATATAATTCAAGATTTTGTGATCCGTGATGACCACGAAGCGCTCCCCGATGAGGTAATGTCTCCATAACTTCAGTCCGAACACGACCACCGTAAGCTCCAGATTGTGGGTGGCATTATTATGCTCTTGAGGACGTAACTGTCTAGACCCATATGAGATCACCCAATGTCGTTACATCAGCACACACCCGAGGCCTTGTCCTGAAGCATCACATAACACCTCATACAACACCCCTTCTTCTGGCAACCTCAGCGCTGTGGCACTTACCAACTTCTCCTTCAGATAGCCGAAGGCTGCCTCACACTTCCCATTCCACACAAAAGCCTGGTCCTTCTTGGTCAAGGCTGTCAAAGGGGCTGCAACTCGGGAGAAGTTTTGAACGAACCTCTAATAGTAACATGCCAGTCCAAGGAAACTACGAACCTCTGCCATGTTCTTAGGAACTTCCCAAGAAATAACTACTTCGACCTTTGATGGGTCCACCGCTATTCCCTACTTGGACACCATGTTCCCAAGGAAGTGCACTTCTCACATCCAGAACATGAACTTTGAAAATGTCCCATAAATTTGGTGCTGTCAGAGGACCTCTAAAACCATTCTCAGGTGCTCAGCGTGATCCTCCTATGATCTTGAGTAGATCAAGATGTCATCAATAAACATGACTACGAACCGATCCAAGTATTCCTAGAAGACAGATTTCATGAGCAGCCTGAACACAGCTAGAGCATTCACAATTCCGAACGACATGACCACAAACTCAAAGTGCCCATATCTGCACCTGAAGGTGGTCTTCAAGATTTCACCCTCCTTCACCCTCAGCTGGAGATATCCAGACCACAGATCGATCTTAGAGAACCAACCTGCTCCCCTCAGCGGGTCAAAGAGATTGTCTATCATCATGAGAGGGTAGCAATTTTTGACTGTCACCTGATTCAATCTCCTATAGTCTACGCACAGCCTCAAACCACGATCTGACTTCATTGTGAACAAGATTGGAGGACCCCATGGTGACACACTTGGTCGAACAAAAACCTTCTTAATCAGATCGACAATCTGAATCCGCAACTCCCGCAACTTAGAAGGTGCCATCCGGTAGGGAGCCATCGAAATAGTATGGGAACCATGTTTCAAGTCTATCCCGAACTCAACATCACGTCGAGGGTGTAGTGTTCCCACATCTTCATGGAAGATGTCCATAAAATCAATAATGATCCCTGGGGATTATACCATTTCATCATACACAAACTCCACTGATAGTTCAACTAACAATGAAAGAAGGGGCTCCTCTCGCTTGCTGCTTTTCTGGAAACCCCAATCACCGATGAAATTTACACGTCAGCCGCCCAAATCTAAAAACACGATCATTCCTCAGAAGAAGTCAACGACGGAACATAAAGAGAACAACCTGTCAATGCCTAGGACGACATCGTATGGATGAATCTGCAACATTAGGAGATATCTGATCGACTAATGTGGCCCTATCATCAGTCTACACCCTCAGAAAACATAAAACAAGTCGGTCTGACCCCCAACTGGCCTGCTCAACAACTAGGGTACAAGAAGTGTCTCATTGTCTAAACCCAGAGCACGAGCCAGACATGGCACAACAAAGGATTGAGAAGCTCATTTATCGAATAAAGAATAGGCAAGAGTACTAGACAAGTAGATCGTACCTCGAATGACATCTGACCCTGCTAGAATCGCTACCTCCGTGGCGTGTAACTCTCCATGCACAGCTCCCATTCCCCTCGACTATCGGCCACCTCCACGAACACACCCTGGTCGAGGTCCCTGAAGAGTGCCCTGCGTTCATCCTCCTCCTGCAATGCCTACCCTCGGAGGAGTGGAAGCTTTCTTCCCCTGATGCTACTGCTGAAAGGGCCTAGCTTGAAACTGTTGTGGCTAGGGCAGGTGCTGCACCGGCCCACCCCCATTGTACTGTAATCGGTCCGGGAACTGATTTCAAATGTGCCCATGGATGCCACAGATGAAGCATCTCGGTCCTGGGCTAGAAAGGAAAGGGTGAGGACTGGGAGATCTGAACTAGAACTGATGGGACCTGCTCCCTGCGGGTCGAAACCTAGAGGGCCCTGATGCTGGAGGCCTGTTACTGATGACCTTCCCCTTAGATAAGCCCAAATGGATTCCCTCTCACGATACACGTACCAGTGTTTTCATCCTTTCCACCACTTCAGTCTTCTTCTGGACCTCCGAGTATGTCAGTAAGGTGAAGTGAGTAACGACATACTTAAGATAAGGTCGGAGTGCCTCCTCTAAAAGTTTCTCCAGAGACTCCTCATCTAGAAAAAGGTCCAGAATGAAGAGAAGGAGATCCTTTAACTTGATCCCCAAATATCTCACTGATATAATCCCCTATTGGAGGGAGAGTAGCTCTTGAATCTTCTCAGCCTTCATCGTGGAAGAAGGAAATTCCACTCGGAACTCCTTCTCGAAGTCAGTCCATGTAACCTCAGCCTCCCGCTTCTCCCCAAGATAAATCGTCTGCCACTGACACACTGATCCATGCATCTGGCTTACAGCCAGAGGAACCCCGTACTCTGTCGGAGCCTGGATCAAGCTGAAAGCTATTACCAGCTCCTATACCCAACTCTATGTCTCCACGTCAGTGATGCTACCCTCGTACTTCCTGAGGGTCTGCCACTGAAAGGCATGAAGCGTCTTCTTCCACTGATCGTCCTCCTCATCTCGATCATCCCTCTATCGATCAGCCATTTCAACCTTCTGGGCCTCGATCACCCGCACTACTCATGGTCGTCTCCCATGTTCCATAGCTGCATGGTAAACAAGGAATGCCTAAGCCCGAGTAGTGTAGAATATTGATCTTAAATTTTATTAGACTTATTTCTCATTTTAAATCCCTAAAATACCCATGAAACATAAGAATACAAGTCATTATGATGCATCTACCATCCCAATGGTCTCTACCCTGCAATTAGTGCAGCCTCACTTGGTCGTTCGGCAGGCCCAACGTCCTTGCATTGGATCATGGTGGGCCCTAAAATCCCATGTCCTCACCAGTCTTCACTGGCCTATTTCACACACCAATATCACCCAACACTCTTTCACTAACATCCCATGTAATCCTCTCTGTGCCTTACCCTAGACTCTATCCTGTCTATCAACTTGCCTCTGATACCATTCTGTCACGACCCACCTTCATGAAGATGAGAGAAGGGACAACAGATTTCCAGACCCTTCCTTCTTCATGTTGAAGGAGAGATAATGACCCCAAAGACTTTCCATAAATAGGTCTTAGAGTGACGACTAGAACCAAGGGTATATAATCACACACATGATGCAAGGCATTACCATTTTTTTGATTAATAGGATCAGGAGATAAGATATTAAATCCCAACAACACCAAAACTGGGGGGGGGGGGGGGTAAAAAGACACCCAAAGAAAAGCATTCCCATATGCATGTTACGAAAGTAAATGCCACAATGTACAAGGAGAATACAATGGTAAAGTACCAAAGAAAGAAAAACAAAAACTGCAACTGTCCCGACGCCCAAGCTAGTACGACACTGAACGATCCTTGAAGACCTCCTGGAATCCTGAAAGTAGTTTTATATACATAGGGTGAGCATACAAGTAAACTTAGTAGGGAAAACCAAAGACTCTTGTGCACAAGTCTTGAGGCATTCTAATTCTCTGTGAGAAAAGGTATAACCAAAGCACCTAGCAAGGAAAACTATCCACCCAAGACTCACCAAGGAACACTCCCCAAATAATGTAAGTAAAATAATGTATAGTAATAGAACATCGATATTTGGGTACCCCACGCCACTTTTCCACTGGTTATTGAAGACATCCTACGCATCAATCCTCTCTCACCATTCTCACTGTAGTCCCACTTCCACTCCCCACCCGCACACACCTGGTCCATCACTACCTCATATCCCGCCCACAAACACCTAGGCCACAATAACCACCCGTAACCACACCCACAAACACTGGGTCCAGAACAACTACTACCACACCCACAGACACCTGCGTCTCATTCCGAAGACTCTTAGGAACAACCTTCCAGCACACACCTAGGTCAACCACCACAACTACCCTGCCCTAAGAATATTGGGCTATAATGGTCCTCAATCCATCATATCCCACCCAAAGAGTCATGGGATATTTGGGAAAGGGAGAAGAAAAGGAGCTAATAACCATCCACTCATAAGAGTGTTGGGAAAACACCCACCCCCATTAAATGGGTGTGTTCAGCACTAAGTGCTCAACATGGGTGGGGCACAATTAAGAAACATATGAACTATAATTATATGTATGGGTAAAAAGGAATCATCCCAACCTAGTGTTTCCAAAGCCAACCTAAGAACACAAACCCTCATTACTATTCATTCATAAAAGAAAGGCACAACACTCACGACCAAGTCACAACTCATTCCCAAAATCAATTCCCCATTTAACACATTATTTCTTTCATGTTCAAGTGATACCATTTAGGTTAATTATACACTACTAGGCAACTAAAAGGCATAAACACAAGCCAGAGAAAGAGAAACAACCAAACATCAATTTAAGCATTCACACCTAGTTCTCTTGTGAAGTCACAACAACAAAGGGATCAGTGAGATCCCTCAAAGTACTGGAACCAAACCAATCTTTGAGATACAGCCCCACACAGCTTCAAATTCCAAAACAACAACCATGCCATAATAGAGGATCCCATCCTCATCCATATCACCCTATAAGCATCAAACAGAACAACACACCTACTACCAAAATAGAGTAGGGAATCTTCCAGGTTCAAGCACATCATTCATTAGGTTATTCTCTCTATTGGTTAACCAGGGTGACCACACAAGGATTGATGTTCACTGGGAATTTATTTAACCAACCGAGTCTAGGTGATTGACTAATTTCCATGTCATAGTTATTTAATCATCACAGAAGACAAGGGTTCATTAGTGCGTAAGGAAAGACCACCAACGACAATGATTTTCAGTGAGCATAATCCCCTAAAGTTTACAACATATAGTAATGTAAAAGAGTACAACAAAATTTTCAAACACACCCATCATTCTTTAAAAGTATGTTTATTATCTTTGTTATGGTTTTGTTTCATCCATTCCCACTAAAAAAGTAGCGTACCCACCCCGCATGAGACACAATAAAGAGAGATGAAGGAGAAATCCCTACTTGGTTGATAAAGGATCGAAGTTCATCTCCACACGCCAAGAATTGGGGATGTGGGACTTACAGGGGAGAAACATCAGGGACTCCAAGGGTGATCAGAAAGGCTCCAACACAGGCGCACCACTTTCCTCAGGAAGGGGAATTCCTAACGCACCAGGAAGAAAAAGAGACCAGCTAAGAAGAAGAAGAAGAAGGAATTCCCGTGCGATATAAGGATCAGATCCTGTTGTTACGTGATATGGAAATTTGAAGGCTTTAAAGTTGGATCGTGGTTCCCCTCATGGTTAGGCAGTTACGCACGATGGAATTAATTTTCATTTAACAATTCTCCTCAGAGGGGTGGGCATAACAGCTATGCGTTAAACAATTTTCTTTAATCACAAGGAAACACGTACGGGGAAGGGCGTGAAACCAAGGGAAACCATAGGTTTTGGTAAGTTAAGGGTTGCTCGAATCTTGTGGAATTTTAGATATTATTTATGGACTTTAAATGGATTGAAAGGGGGCATTAAATTATATTTACATCAAATGATATGTTGTGGGAGTGGAAACGTTAGGAACTAGAAAAGAACGCTCAGTCAGGACACGGTGCCGCCGTCACAGTGCCACTATCACGATGCCACCGTAACCGATTCCACCGTCATGGTGCCACCGTGACCGGTGTGCGACCTTCACGGTGCCACCGTAACCGATTCCCCCGTGATCGGTGCCACCGTTTTGGTGGAGCTATGTTTTGGAAAAGTAATGGACTAGGTGGGTCGAGGCCATTACATAGTCTGTCCATGAAAACCCATACAAATTCACTTCCGCTAGGAAATCTAGGTAAAAAAACAACTAAGTCCTTATAAAAATATTATCATTTCCATCCTAGGACTGGATGTAGTTATAAAAAGCCATAATTTCTATGGTTCTACGTCTTCACCTAATGACTGGTGGAATACCCAGTGAAAAAATCCTATTATTTGAAATTTTACTCTAGGCCACCAATACTAGTATCAAATGTCTTGATACATCTTCGATATTTCTGTATAAACATCCCACTGAGAGGCATGGGACTCTTTCATTAACTCCTCTCTCATATCTATAGGGACCCATACATGTCTATGAATACACACAATGTATTCTCTCTCTACAAACGATTCTAGAGACGGGTTACCTCCTGATATACTCTCATGGAGTACAACCCTTCAGGATCTGAAAATTGTAAACTATTCACTTTTTCAAGGAGGGAAGAGGTAACTGCCATATATGAGAGATGATACTACTCATGACCATCATGAATCCCTAGGTGTATCTTAGATCATATGGCCACTAACTTCCTTTCATCATTGGATTCTCATACTACTTGTTCTTGTGTTTTTCGACTCAGTGCATCAACAACCACATTTCCATTCCTAGGCATATAGGTATGATCAAAATCAAATGTATTTAGATATTAAACAAATCTCAATTATCTATGTTTCAAGTCACACTATGTAAAGATATATTTGATGCTCTTGTGGTATGTGTACACCTAAAATCACTAACAAAACAGATAGTGTGTCAAGAAATGTGAGGTGTTGACTACTACTTTTAGCTCAAGGTCATGCATCATGTAATATATCTGAGGAGGCCTCAAAGTCTGGGATCTAATCAAAATTAATCTTTCTTCCTATGTCAAAACTTCTCCAACGACGATGAATAATTCAACACATAAGACAGTATAATCTACACCTAGAATTTGAATAATTAGATTCGGTGATGAAACAAGCATTCTTTTTATCTCTTGAAAGGATTTTTGACACACTTCTAACCAATGAAACTTAAAACCCTTATTTGTAAAGACAATAATTGGTAAATAAATACATGATAAATATTTTATGAAATTCATGTAATATACATCCAACCCCAAGAAACTCTATATATTAAACACATTCTTAGGATTCTACCATGAAACTACAGCTCTAAACTTTTCTGGGTCAATAGATACACCTGATTATAAGATAATATGATGCACCAAGTGAACTTTATTGATTGAGAAGTGGCACTAAGAAATCTTGGAATGAAGTTGATTCACTATTATTGTACTCATAACAATCTCAATATTATTTTCATGGTCTTTACGTGTGTGAGAATACACCATGATGGAATCCACAAGTACCCTGAAAAAATAATCCAAATAGGGGTGGAACATCCTATTCATTAGATCCATGGAAATGGTAGGAACACTCGTAAGACCAAAAGAAATATCTTGGTACTCGTACAGACCATAATTTCTATGAAAGGCTATATGAGGAATGTCTGATGGTATGAATCACACTTGATAATAAACTGAGATCAGATCGATCTAAATAAATACCCTAGCTCTATAGGGTTGGTCAAAGAGATCATCTATTCATGGAAGTGGATATCAGTCCATGAAAACAAGCTGGTTCAATATTATATAATCCACACATAGATGTAAGGTTCTATCCTAATTCTTGGAAAAAGCATCGGTGAACCCCAGGAGGATGTACTGGTCCGTATAAAATACCTTCCCTATAAATCCTTAACTACCACTAGAGCTTAAAAATATCTATAAGTTCCATCCAATATAGAGGAATGAACACTGGAGTTACTCCCTGAAAAAGATCAATTGTACACTCTACCTACCTTAGGAGGTAATCCAAAAAAATAATCTGTAATGAAATCCTTGAAATGATCCACTACTGGAGGGAAATCATCTTCTTGTAAACCCTGATCCTCCATGAAGATATTTACAATTTGTGAGTTCACTCCACCAAGCCCATGATGCTATGGTCCAGATCTACCAGACATGACATCCCACTCACTCATATATACATAACTACTTCCCTCTAGTTATATAAACAATGCCCTATGGTGATATAAGTTTAAAAAATCATGTCATTGAACCAACCAATCCATCCCAAGAATGACATCGAAGTCAGTCATCTCGAGAAAAAAGAGGTTCCATAAGATGGGGATACTGCCTACCTCAACAGGTTAGTCCCTACACTATTATATGCCCTCTGTTCGTAACCCTAATGGTATATCTAGGGTCACTACACCATTGCAATACCGTATCTCTAGTCTAAGACTTTCCACAACAGATACATAGATAAAAGGGTTCTAATCACATGTATCGAATAAGGAAAATAATATGGTAGATGCCACGTGAAAAGTACCTCATATAGTAGATGGTCTTATAACCTGATCATAAGGTATTGGCTATAGAGAATGAAACCGACATGATCCATGACCCTGTGGAACAGATGGACTACAATTATCATAATTGCACTATTGGATTTGATGTTGATCAGGATCTTAGATTCCATGGCCATGACCTCCTCCTTGGCCAGTCCTATCAGTGCTATTTCAACATCCCACCTGATGTGGGACAAATGAACCAAATCCTAAAGGTGGAGCTAATGTGGATCATTTTCCACTCAAAGATGGTGGAAATGAATTTTTGGAACCTTTGAAGATGCTTAATAAATCTGCAATCGAGACACTCTATTGGTTCTCTATCACAATGAGACTTCAGGTTCCCCTTTTATCCACAATGATGACAGACATTAGAGCTATCGAAACATGCACTGTTGTTTTCACTGTCCCAATGAGAAATCTTTAGAGAACACTTCTGGCCACCAAAAGAACTACTGGCCTGATGCATCACTAGTCCTCTAGTCCCAGTACTATTTTCATCCCTCAGGTTATGCTCAGTGATATGATCAAGATTGACTATTATAGAAAAGGTAGGCAGTTGAAAGACGTTCACCTATTTACAGATGGAATACTGAATCCCGTCCTCAAAACATCTAAAAAGAGAAAGCTCATCACTGACTAGAACTGGGGAAAAGCATCGTAACTCCATGAAATGCCCTGAATACTCCATGGATACCATAGAACCCTATTCGAGATGCATGAACTCTCTAGATTTATCAGATCTCAATGGAAAAGGAAAGAACTAATCATAGAAGGTAGTCTGGAAATCAACCCATAACATGTCTTGATGATGACTAGCATGGGTAATTATATCCCACTAGAGCTTGGACGAATCCCAAAGAATGTATGTGGCAAGAATGACCCTCTTCTCTGGATGGTTCTTTAGATTCCAAAGATAGCTAGGGTGGATTATATCCAAGTCTCAACAGCCTTCAGACTACCATCCCCTGATAAAGTAGGAGGATACTAATGTTGGGACTCATGATTCAGATTATCCATCATCGGTGAAATCCATGGAGCACCATAAATGTACTATATCAGAAATATGTAACTATCATGAACATGGTAATCAGTGCCCAAATAAGGTAAAACAAGCAGTGCCTCGAGTATAACTCTTGAAGGTAAGAGTGGTGGCTCAGGGATTTCCACATCTGAAGCACGATCATCACCACCTTTGTAGCGTACAATATAAGGATTTCATTGAATCATTGATCTAAAAATTCCAAGAACAAACCTCAGAACAATCTTAAGAAGAAAGATAATGTCACTAGAAGAAGATAAAGCTAATAAAACTCACTACCCACGGGATACTACTTCAACTACCCACATAGAATACTAGGTATTGGTATGTTCTCATGTATAAGTTTCATTTTTTTTTAAATTTCATTACAAGGTTATGTCATTTACCATTCATAAACATGAAAATGTGGGATAAAAATGTACATCAATTTTTTTTAGAATTCATGTTTCACTTTATAATGGATATCCATTCCTTGAGAATCAGTGCCCGTACACCTTATCACTATAAACATCACCCATTTATTTATAGCATAATGGATCAACTCAGTAAATTAATCATCGCAACCCATGAGGGTCCAAACCCCTCATTAATTGAGATAGGAAATAACTCAATAAAAACCGACAATAATATAAGAATAAGATAACTATCACAACATCACTAAACAATCACAAGAATATCAAACAATTTAAAGCTTAGAAATGCACATATATGTCATGGAAATAAGTATGACATGTGAATTTTATGTTCTAATATGATTTATGTGACAATTATACTTTCCCACATATCACTAGGACAAAGATAAAATAGAATCATAATTGGAAGCAAAATAAACAACCCCACACAATATGTGCGTCACCCAATGGTGAAATAATGTCAACTATAATAGGAAAAATAAGGCAAAAATTATAGTTTATGAAACTCAACTTTTACCCTGAACATGGGTTCCTGATGGAAAAGAAGAAATTATGACCATGTCCTAAGTGTTACTAATATCCAATCTATTATATTCAAATAGAAAATCAAAAAATCACTTCCTATGACACCACTTTATGATGTAATGGACCCAGATGTCACTTAATTGGTTCTCTAAGCATGGGGGGCCACATGGCTTCAAGAGAATCTCCCAAAACACTAGAGGATACTGACAATATGTGAGGGCCTATGGTGTATTTGCGGGGGAGATTATTCCCTCATTACCAAAGAATATCACAGCGGATAAATATAAACAGAGGTAAATAGAAGAATCCATACAAGTAAACAAAAGACACATCAAAAAATAAAGAAAACAATAATAATAAATGATGTAACTAGAATAAAATACATGCATAAAATAACTGATGATGATATGTCATGTCACTAGCATACTAGAAAATATGGATACAATATAGAAGTAATAACATGTTCCAAAAAAGTATAATATAACTCAACAGATAATTTGAAGCATCTGAAAATGCTTCTTAATCATCTAATATCAAGCTCCATCCTAAATAGAAAGTAATTAGGTGTTTGAATCCATATGTATTCCATTATGAATAACAGTATTCATGTAATTTATTTTGGGTACCAAACATGTCTTGGGGAGGGTGTGAGATAAATATCAGTGAGCCACCACCAACGGTTACTATATCATCCAGCCCATGTAAAGGAAGTGTAATAGTGTGCATGCATGTAAACATAAAGTAATGTAGTTTAATGAAACTAAATACCCTTGTAACTGATTCATCCCTCGGTTGGAATTTAAATGTATCAAGTCTATTAATTGATTATTAATAGTTTATAAATAATACAAATGTAAATAATAGTGAAAGTTCCATGTTATGGAAGGGAAACCTACAATGACATTAAATAATGAAGTTAAAAGGTAATAACCAAGGAAAGAGAGACCTCAAGGGTCACCAACTAAGTAATAACTATATCCTGGTGAAGGGTAAGAGTGTAATCTAAGGATAATATTACAAGGCATCCCTTAAAAGGATGTCTATCGAATCGTAGGTGATCATTAAAGGAAAAAGAGGGATATGAAGAGATATGGCCGTAAGGGATGTAACCATGACACATACTTATCGATGATGTACCAAAGGAGTGAACCTAATGAATCATTTAATACTATGTGAGGGATCATATGGTGTCATAATGGGAATCCAATAATAGAAAAGGATTATCATCTAGGTGGGTCTCAACCTATGCAAGTAGGATCCTTGAATCAGAATGGGGTTCATGAGTGCTCACGAAATTCCTTAATAAGAATCCAAGGAAATCTTGAGTCATGCCACTCCTATTTAATTATGAAGTTATGTAATATTTCATTTGGTTCAAGCCTTTCCTTTCATTACTATGATAAGGTCTTGTAGAATAAAACCTTTCAATCATGTCTTGATTCATCAATAAGTCCATTTTTGGCATATTCAATAACTAAGGATCATTATTCTACCTTCCATTAATTTGTTAATAGGTGATACAGACATGAAACCTATTAATCATGCACATTTAATCTGGTCAAGTCATATACTTAGTATACTTTCCAATTTTAATTTCACATTTAATTATAATTTTCATGCACTTACCTTAAGCGGGTCAAGTAGAAGTGACATGGTACATTCCATTCACCATTACATTATACAACAAGAACTTGTGATTAGGATTCCTACCATTAGTGTGGTGAAGATCGATCACATCTGATTAATGGCTCAAAATTGTCAAACAACTGAAAACACAATTATATAAGATCAACAAATATGGGAATGATGAAATTGTGGGCATAACTACCAACAACAAATCATATTTATAGAATAATAAAAACCATATAGATGTGATGATTATAAGTATGAAATATAAATTTAATAAATGGAACCTGATGAAAGCAGTGTGCTCCACATGACACTTCCAAAATCAATGAACTTTAGAGATGAGTTATAAACCACCCACCTTAGAGTTGTACAATATTTATCTTATTATATCAGCCTCTAATTCATCTTATAACTGTGTAGAACTGATAACAAGTGAAAATACTCAAACCTTGATAACTAAGTCGAGAGAAAGAGATGAGAATAGTGGATAAAAATGAACTTGAGTACTTACCGCTACACATCTATTATGATTAACATAAGTTCGATTAGATCCTGGATGAAGAATATATTTCAATCCCTACCTTATACCTTGAATTACCTCCAAAAGGGAAGAAAAATAGGTCATTACTTCATAAAATCATACTAAGAGTAAAGGGAAGGATTAATTTGATTATTAATAGAAAAATTGTCATTTTACATAATAATTAGCCTATGTGTGGTTTGGCCACATGGTTTTCCAATATGTGCACAAACCATGCATGGGTACCTAGGAAAGAAAGAGAAATTACATGGTTAGGCCCCACTGTTAGGGAAACCGTGCGCCAACTGTGCTGTAAGTATTTTTAAAAATGGTTTTCATCTACACAGTATATCATAACCATGTGGCCTTCCCACACGGTTTTCTCTAACCATGAGCCATGAAAATATTCCAAAAAATATGTGTTCCAGGATTCAAAAAATCCTCAAACACCCTTGGGTTCTTTACTCACCTATTAAGCATCCATATTAGGACAAAAAAAAAGAATTAAACCAAAATTTAAAGGATCCTTCCCTGAGTGAAAGTATGATTTCTTAAAATTTACAATTTTAAATAAGATCAATCTATGATATAACTTATAATTCATGAAATAACAAGTTATCTTTCGTTATACGCAAGACCAAGTTTTACATCTAAATAATATATTTATAATATATTATTATTTAATGTAAGAAGAAATATAATAGCTATTAAATTAATGGTTATGTATAGGATTAAATAACTTATAAAAATATATGGTTTAATTCACTGGTTAAAAATTAATATAAGAAGCAATTTTATATAAAGGGAATGTTTTTACAAAAAACTATTTTTATGCTCACAATGTCATTTTATCCTAGAAATTAAATTAATTAAGATTATTGAGTTAAATTAATGTAAGCTATTTATTATATATTAAATTAAATATTTTTGATAATAATCTCTTTTATTTTATAGGATTAAGATGTGATCAAATAAAAATTTACACATATAAACCAATATTTTTATAAAGGAACTTTTACCACCTTTTAATGGAAAATTTTTTCCAATAATTTTTTTGGAAATTTTTTAAATTTATATATTAAAATAAAATTATTTTTTGAATGTGAAAAAACAAAATTAGGTTATGGTGAGGTTTTGGTATTTTCCAGTGATGTTTCATTTTTTTATGAAGAGTAAAAATACTAAATTTTAAATCAAAAATACATTTTCATCTAATTTATTTATGGTCTTAAATTATATCTTCAATTGATTATACAATAAAATTAGTTCAATTTTATTTAAAATAATAAATTTAACTTAATTTTATTCAATTTAAATTTGAAATTGAATATAAAAACATAGAAAATTATTGATTATTTTTCTTTAAAAACCCGATTGTCCTCCTATCGGCAAGATTAAATTTAAATACATTTATTCAACTAATGCGATTTTAATGTGATAAAATAGATTCCATATTCTTAATAATAATATTTTTTATTTTAAAATATATTAAATATAGTTTTCTTTATCAAATTATTAGGGAAGGTGATTAAAATTAATTACAATGATTAAGTGAAAAATTAGCTTAATAAGGAAATATATTTTAATCTTAGGAGTCAAAATATCCTAGAAACATGTCAAAAAACCATTAGATTTAAATATTTAGACCCTATCATAAATTTTATAGACTTCATAACATTATTGTATCCAATTATTATTATAGAAATGTGGTTGTAATTCCCTTTTTAAAAATTTATATGAATGCCACTCTCCCTCCATAATAAAAAAGAACTCCACCATCCCATGTCCCCACACGTCTAAATCCACTTTGGATCGACCATTATCTGCCCAAATATCTCCTAAAAATGCCTCACCCAATAATATAATCCTAACCTTTGACATAAATCCTACCAACAAATCCCTTTGGTGGAAAACAAATGGAGTTCCCCAAAGAAGAGGTAACATCCTTCCTCAAGCTCTTTTGTTTTATTTTAATTATACACCCACTCAAATCATCTTATTCCATGATTTAATAAAAAAAGTATCCTAAATATAATTATATTTTTTAATATTAATATTTATACCTATACATACACACAATTCAATAAAATTGGTAACAAACTTACATTTTATGTATGTAGAACTATCGCCTTGAGAAATGATGAATGTTTTTTATCCTTTACCACCTTTCATGGTTAAGAATTTTAATAAAAAACCTGTTTATATATATTATATATATGTTATTTAGAATTTATTTTTTATTTTTAATTCTTACATAACACATATCTTTATACATTCAATTTTGTGTAATGACTGTAACATCATTGGTGGAAGTGTGGACTAACAGCACATCAAATAGATGTGATTCGTTCATGCTATAAATGGAATGTATAAAGGAATATTTTAATAAACATTTGTGAAATATATGACATAAATATGATTATATAATTATTATATAAATATATATCATTTATCATTTATTATTATAATTTGAAAAAGAAAATAATGTTGTGTTCACGAGTATATACGACCTACCATCCACATGAACGATGCATTTCATTTATTATCCCCAACATTTAAGGATTACTATAAATAAATATATAATGATCATATATAATACTTAATTAATGGTTTAAATTATTTATATGATTAAATAATTATCAAATTAATTGGAATAACAAGTAACAAGTCATGAACCACTTAGAAAATATGACAATTAACACCTAAAATGATAAAAATAATGAATGATTCATAGAAAAGAGTAGTAAGATATTATATGGAATTAATATATCATAATACAAATTTTATTATGGTTCTGTTGTAGGTTTATAACATGATTAAAACATTTATAAATAATTTTAAAGTATTTTCACCTGAATGGAAACATTGTGTAAAGGATTATTATCTCAATTTTCATTACATGAGGCATATTCCATTTTCACCACTTAATTATTTGTGAGGTACATCTACTGCCCCATTTGATATATTATGTCATGAATTATTTTATCTTAATTTTATTTAAAACGTTCATATAATTTTATTACTTCATTATTTTTATGATTGAAATCTTTTATAGTGGTATGATACACATTGGTATGTTTAAAGATTATTTTCCTCAAAAATAATTTTAATGTAACCAATGGTATTTACATTCATTGAGGCATAATTTATTGTTGTGAACATAATTTACTATATATAGTGTACAAACTTCCTCTTTGACTTGTAATATCATGATTCATTTATTATTCCTGATATTTTGAGTTTTAATTTGATTTATTTCATCTAAGGGGAATTGAATTAAGAATTACCAAGTTGAAAAGAATTTCATAACCCAATTTCTTTTCTTTTTTTTATATTACTTCATTTTGTCATTAAATTTCTAGAATTTTGTATGTAATCAATTTTTACTATCTATTATTTTATTTACTCTTGTTTTATTTGTATTTATATTTTACATTGATAATATATATATTTATAGATGCTCGCATTAACATTATGGTATTTTCACTTGTTTATATCACAATCTCATTTTGTTCGGTATTTTTTTACACTTGTATCTCCATAATTGGAAACAAATGTATCATTGTTTAAAAAAACCTTTAATAATATTCTTACCTAGTTATTCATGAGAATTTTCATATAACAGAACCATTTCCCCCCTCTTTAGTACTGAAAATTCTGTAATTTTTTTAAATACAACACCATTTTTCTATTTAGTTATATAACATGATTTATTTAAAAACACCTATTTTCTAAAATGGGTTTCAAAATTTTTTTAACCTTTAAAAAATGATTTATTAATGTTATTTTTACCATATTTGTATTTGATGAATTTTTTCAAAATAATTTTCTTTTTGTATTATGAAATAGAATATTTTAACCTTTTACGATGTAAATGAAATGTTCTTTTTAACTTAGTATGACATGTACAAATTTACCCACCATCATTTCATCGAGGATTCCTTTTCATGTTTAAAAGGTTAATTTTTAAATAATTTTTTTTAAATTTATTTCAAAGTAAATGGTTTTCAAAATGTTTTTCAAAATAAAAACGATATTTTCCTCAATAATATTTTCAAAGATATTTTTATAATATTTATATTCTTCAGTGACAACAACATTTTATTTCTACCCCACAAGGGATATTTTTTATTGATACCATCTGTATTATTCCTATGGATAGTTTATGATGGATTTATACAATTATAGTGTTCACATTCACATTCACTTTCTTGATTTATCTGTTATTCCCTTGAAATATTCATTTTCATATGATCATTAGACATTTAAATTCCCCTAATTCTCGATATCATTTATCATGAATATGTTTATTTACTAAAGCGTATATCTTTTTTATATATGGTGTTTACTATGATAATTATTTGATCATCTATGAAAATATTTTTAAATTATTATTATTTATTATTTATGTATATTTTATAAGGAATATTTTTCATTAATTAAATCAATTATTCTATATAAGTAATGATTTTTACATATAGTGGTGGGTTGGTATCAAACATTATATAGACCCTTGATTCATCGATAGGTTCTCATCAGACAAAATAATTGAGAAAATTAGAAAACTTGCTATCTGTAGTATTAAACCATCTTGTGAAAGGCCTTGACTATATAGGTTTTCATGTGCCTTAAACATGAATTCTAATAAATTAGAATTTCCCCCATTTATTCATCTATTATTTTTCCATGAGATTTTTCATCTATATATCTATGGATGAATTTAAATATTTTTTCATTGATTAAATGAAATGCGTTTTTATTTTCATAAAATTTCATATTGATTAATCCGTATCTAATAATTTAAATATAATGTTTTTTTAGTTTTTTACCTTTCTATATTGATTATATACTTCCTTCTTAGTTAATTGATATCATGGAATGTGTGTTCAGTTATTTACCTTTATATTTGATTATTCTCATGGATTCATTGTTACTTCTTCTTTAATTTACCCTTACTGAGCATTTGATCTCACCCATATTTTATTTCTTTTCCCCAAGATTCACTAAAGTGTTTTAATAATGATATAAAAGGATACACTATATCGAATAAATTTATTATCCTCGAAATAAAAAAATTATGTTGGAATTAATTTATTTATTTTCAATACAATACTCATGTACATATATAGTTTACTAAGACTAATAAACTATTCATTCCATTGGGACATGATTTACTTATATCTTATTCTAATGTAATGGTAGTATACACTAGATATGAGATTGCTGGGTTTGGGTCGCTACAATTAAAATATTCCTCAACAAAATGAAATTGAGATGAAGTTCCTTACTAAATTTTGGCAGCATACCGACAATACTTAAGATTCATAAAATGGTTTAATGAGATCCAAAATGTGTTTATATACATTTGAAAATAAAAAAGGATAGTAATATGGATTTATAAAAGCATATTACATTAATGGGAATTGGAAACCAAACAAATAAAATAAATAATGAGCTTGAATGGAAATGAAGAGAGAGGGGTAGAAGGGTCCCATACATTGTGTCCAAAAGTGTTTTTCATTTGATATTTATGTCATGAATATTAAAATTAGATTAATTAATTACTGAAATTAGAACTTATTTCAGATATATTTTAATTATTATAATTTTATTATATTCATTTATGGACATTTTTATGAGTTATAAAGTTCAATTTCTTTATTCTAGATGTGCTCATTTCACATTATAATGGTTGGTTTACTTTTTTATATTTATGGTTGTTATTGTAAATTAAGAAAAAAAACTATAGAAGTGGAATGAAATGGTAATAATTCAATTCCATATTTATAAATTTTTTTGTATAAATTTTTTTCCTAACATTATTATGATTCATTTTATAAAACATTAATGATAAATTTTTAGTTTATTTTGTTGGGTTTTCCACCATCATGAAGTTGTTTTATTTTATTTAATATTGTGTCTATATATTATTCCAATAACATGAAAAAATAAAAAATATAATTAATAAAATTTTATTTAACCATAATAATAGTTTTAGGGCCACCTTGATGGCAGTAATGGAAAATGAAAACTCATTATCCATGGATATGATTCACTATCATAATTTGGAAAATGGATTTTTTTCTTTGAATGAGAGGATATAATTAATGGGATAGATTAAATATATTATATTATAATTATAAAATTATGTTATATACATGATACTAGATAATTTTTTATTTCAAGTATGAAGTTTTTTATGAGGAGGTATAAGAAGAAACAAAATTCAAAGAGGTGTTTTGAGAAAGTTACCTCTCGAATATCACTTTCTTGAAGGATCCAATAAAGAACATGTAATTGCTATTTGGGTAAGAACAGAATCAATGAGATATAGGGAGAGTGGGGAGTATATGTTTTTCTAAATATTTTAATAGATTCATGGATTTTTAAAAGAAAGTGGGTGGTGATGTATGATATTTATACTTTAGAAGATGTGGTTTTAAGTGATTAAATAATAATTATTTTATATTAAAAGCCAACTACATTTGGGTGGAATTAATTCCAAAAAATTTGGATGATAATTAATTTTGTAAAGGATGGTTAAGGTCCTTAAATAAATCAACCAGCAATTTAATTTTGTTGTTTTTAGGTAATTTAAGCCATTACCATTTAACTTTAACACACGTCATTTTTTACTTATATTGCGGTATGTATTTTTTTTAAATGATAAATTTTTTATGAATAAAAATTAAATTAACATATTAACTAGTTTTTAAATTATTATTAAAAATTTGGAATAAATTTTATCAAATTAAATTAAAAAAATTGTAAAAATTAAATTTAAAACAAAACCTGTAGATGTAAAGAAATAGTGTTCTTTCAAGAAGTTTATTCTTCAAACAAAAGATGTATTTTTACTACCTATATGACTAAAAAAAATTATTTTATAAATCCTAAATAATATTTAATGAAATTTAATCAATAAATTTAATTTTAAACATTCAAAATTATGTATAAATTTAATAAATTAAAAGGATAAACATTATGTACATTGAAAAAGTTGTCAGAAATATCCCATTTTTAAACCCAAAAATAATATTATTTTAAAATACAACATAAATTTGGTTAAAAATAATTTATGTCAATGAAATATAACTAAATTATAATTTTGTTACTTGAAACCATATATATAAAATATAGAAACATATAAATTTATTAATTTATAGAAAAAATGACATTTTTATAAGAATATGTATTTTTCACTATTCACTGAAAAGTTAATCTTTTCAAAAAATTCAAAAAAAATAATCCAAAGATAAATTTAAAATTATAAATATAAAAATGAAATTACATTAATCAAATTTTAATTCTATAATTTTAAAATTAATAATTTATATATACCCTTATAAGAAATGAGTTTCATAAAACAATTTCCTACTTAATATATTTATAATGAATTTAACTATTTAATTCAAGAATAATGATATATATGAAAAAAATAATTCACTTGGTTCTTGGGTTGTTACATACTCCAAAATTCTGGAAATTATTTCCTTACAATTTTATTCACTTACTAATCAATTGGGGATACTTTTCCCTCACATCATTTTCAAATTCTCATATTCCTTCTTCAACCATATCATTTCTCCCAAAAATGTTCATTTAGTGAATTTCCTTATTATGAAATAATTTCATTATATTGTCAAGAATTATAACAATACATTCCTTATATAAAATTTTCTATTTCAATTGACCTAATTTATTTCTCATAACATTAGATGGATTCATCAAATATTTTTGGAACATCTAAGCATGAAAAATGTTGTGTACCCAAGTTAACATGGAGGAAATAACACTCAGTAGGAAAGTCATGAAACTTTTAACAGCATTTCATATGTTCCAATTTACCATGTAATGAAATTTAACTTTTTAACAAAATTAATTACACTTTTCCATGGATATATTTAAAAAAACATGATCACCAACCTCAAATGAAAGGGATTTCTTTTCATTATCTGCATAACTTTTTTGTCTTCTATGAGATGTACTCATATGTTTCTGAATCTTTTTTACTTTATTATCCATTTCCTCTACCAATTATGATGCAATTAAATTTCTTTCACGTACTACATCCAAAAAATTTGGTGTTTAACCATACCATCCATAAAATGAATCAAAAGGTCTAATCTGTATTCTATAATAAAATGTGTTATTATATGAATAATGAACTAATGAAAGATACTAATCCCAACTTACTTAGTAATCCATTAAAAGAAAACAAAACAAGTCTTATGTGCTCTGAATTATCTGTTTGTACTTTTCGTCTGACTATGGATGAAAGGATGCGCTTAAATTTAATTCTGTTCCCAAAAAATTTTGAAGGCCCTTACAAAAATTAGAAGTGAATCTCAGATCATAGTTAGATAAAATATAGAGACTAACTCCATGTAACCTGACTATATCTTTAATATATAGCATATAATGTTTATCTAACGACCGTGTATCTTAGATGGTAAGAAAATGTGCTTACTAATTCATGCAATCAATAATAACTAAAATTTTATTATTACCTTGAGAAGTCTTTGGTTGTCCCACCATGAAATCCAAGAATATAGCTTCCCATTTCCACTCTATAATTGGAAAAGTTTGAAACATTACCTTTAGTAATTTCCATTTTGCTTTAACCTATTGAAAATTGAAACATTTCACAGTAAATTCAGCAATATATCTTTTCATTTCATCCCATTAGTAATTATCTTGAAGGTCTCTATACATCTTAGTACTACTAGGATGAACAAAAAATGGGGAACTATAAGCATCATTTTAAAAATTCACCTTCAACTGAGAATCACATGGAACAAAAAATATTTTCCCCAATTTAATAACACATTCATTATTAATATTAAATTTAGGAAATACACCCTTTTGAACCAACTATAACTTCTTCTATGACTTTATTTATTCCTTCTAAACATGTATAAATCCATCAAATAAAGAGGATCACAATCATACCTGAAACAAAATAGAATATGTTCCCACATCCACAAATTCTATCACAAAATTAATTAATTCACTAACTAAAATGTCATATTCTAAACATAAAATTATCAATTTAGTTTTATTTTTTAGACATAAATAATTATACACCTTGATTGCTTTTCTAGGATGGTAATGGATCATGTAATCATAATCCATAATTAGTTCCTTCCATATTTTTTGCCTCATGTTCAATTCTTAATATATACATCAAAATTTTTGGATTATTATATATTTCAAACCATTCTACAAATAAATTAAACATCCAAATATTGAATGAAAAAAAATCACACCAATTAATTCCAAATCACATATAAGATAATTTTTCTCATTAGGATTTAATTGATGTGAAACATAAGAAATTACCTAATCATTCTACAATAGGATAAAAATAATTCCCTACAAAAAAGTTTCAATATATTTAACAAAATCACCATTTATTAAGTATCAAGCCAAAATAGAAGTATTTACCAATATTATTTTTTGTTCCAAAAAACAATCATCACATTCTTTTGTACATATGTATTTTACTCCCTTATGACTTATCATAGTTAGTGGGATAGATAACTGAGAAAAGGATTCAAATAAATTAGTAGCAACCCTCCAAAGCTATAAAACTATGAATCTCAATGACATTTTTTGATCTTATCTATTCCTTAGTGACCATTTTTTTAGTATGGTAAAAATTAATTCCATATTTAGAAATAATGTGCCCAAAGAAATAAATCCTTTGTATCCAAAAATCACATTTTATAAATTTTAAATATAACTTATTTTCATTAAGGGTCTTCAGAAAAATCCTTAGATGATTTTCTTGAGCCTCATAGATTTTTGAATATACAAATATATCATCAATAAAAACAATGATAAAATTATTCAAAAGATAATGGAAAATTATATTCCTTAAATCCATAAATACATCAGAAGAATTTTTCAAGACAAAAGAAATAACTAAAAACTCATAATTCCAATATCTAGTATGAAATTTATCCTTTAGAATATATTCCTTATTCGCTTTTAACTGATATTACTCCAACCTAATATCAATCATTGAAAATTACTACACTTAAAGGGAATGATCAAATAAATCTTTGATATTAGGAAAAGATTACTTGTTATTAAAGGTGATATTATTAAATACATTATAATAAATTAAAATCCTCATTGTACTTTTTATCTTTTTGACAAATAAAAAAAGGGAACCCCATAGTTATGTACTAGGTTTAATAAAACAAATTTATCTATAAACTCTTTCAATTGATTTATCAGTTCCAAAACCTAAACTTAAGACATTTGATATGGGGTTTTTTAAATAGTCTTAGCTTCAAGGAATAAGTTAATAGCAATCTCAATTTATTGGTCAGAAATAACACCAAACAAATTATCTTGAAAAATATCCATGTATTCATTCACTAATTAAACATCACTGATATAAATTGTTCCATTTTTTCAATGAAATTTTATAGATTACTTATAGAACCATTTATAATAAATTTATATACTTTTTGGTAGATTATTAAAGGCATAAAATTATTGAACAATACTTTATTATCTCTAAAATATATCATTGCATGATAAATTGAAAGAAAATTCATACCCAAAACATTGTCAAACTGTAATATTGGTAGTTCAACAATATTTTCAATAATGACCATTTCCCAGGTAACAATTAGATGAGTCATATATATCTTGGTTTATTTAATACTCCCACCCATATCTTTCACCAAAATTTATATCATACTTTTATAATGTTATATTCCTATCATTTGGGCCTATGGGTCATGTAATGGGATTCATTCTCACTGGGCCTATGGTTCATGTACAAAATAATTAAGGCTCGATGGGTGGGGTATTCTCTGGGGGGAGGGGGTATGGCCTACATTTCAGACCTATGTGTGAGGTTTCTATGTGTTTAAATGTAATGGTAATCCCAATAACCTAATATATATATATATATATATATATCTGTATATATATTCCCAATTCTCTAGTAAATTTATCAGAAATAAAAGAACGAAAAGATCCAAAATGAAATAAGGTATTGTTATAATTTGAATATTCAAGTAACATACCATTCCCTAATTCATTAGGCATCCACACATAAACCATTGTAGTATAAAATTTCCTTTCTATAACTTTCTATTTCCAATATTGATGATTTTCATCCTATTAACCTAACATCATGAACATATTATCACAATAACCCAAATCATGGAAACTAAAACAACTCACCATTAGATGGATATAGGTTTCCCCATTCTTTGGTTGTTTAATACTTTTTTCCATATAGTCACAAGCCCTACTACCAAACTGACCACACCAAAATCACTTCCCAAATCCTATGAAACATTTATTTAAACGTCATTTTAAACACTTGGAACATTTTTGGGTGCTTATCTATAGACTTATTAGCTGGTTATTTATCTATTTCCTTCCACATTGGTATTTTCTTACTTTTTTCATTTTGAGGAACATACTCGTTAGCAAACTCTATATCATCTGTATCAGCACAACAAACGACTTTCTCATAACTTTTGAATTTTCATGCATCCAATTATCTTCAAAATATTTGTTTCAAACTGGAGTAAAGCCTATTAATATTTCTATCAGTTTCATAGATAAAATTAAGAACATACCTCATGAGTCCTGAAAAATTTCCCACATACATAGATAAATACTTTTTTATCCATTTTTATTAATATTAGAAATTGTTTTTCAATATTAAATCTAATTTTCATATAGCAATATTTTTTTTGAGGAAAATGCATTTAAATAATTCACATTCTATGGAATCAAGATCATAATTCTCTATGTAATTATTAACTAGAGACCACCATCGGTCGAATTCACCGTTATATTGATAAATTGAATGGGTTACGTTTTGGAATTCCCAAGATTGCTTTAAAAAAATATATTTTCAATAGATTTTATCCAACCTTAGAATACCACTAGATATAAGGTTTGAACGAATGAAGTTGTTTGTTTCCTAATAAAATGAATGACTACTAACATATTCCACTATGGTTGGTCTAGATTCCCATTTATATGGATACCACAATAATTTATATCTTGAGTCAACTTACACATCATTATGAAAAACTGTTCTATTCAAATTCCACCATCTGAGGATTCTTATTTGGAAGGATATTTTTTCTCTCTATGCCTTCCCACAAAAGCTACCATATTTCCTATGTGGAAGAAAATTATGATCATAGATATCTTAAATGATGAAACAAAGTAATATTCAAAATATATATCATTTCTATTTTACTATAAAGTAAAAATAATTTTCTAGTATTCTATTAAAACTTTCTTGAACCCAAAAGTTTTCTGAACCACATATCAAATACCAAATATAAGTAAACAAAATTAAACATACTATATTCTAGATATTTTAAATCAGAATTCACATCCATAAAATCCCTAGATGTTCTCATTTTAGAGTTTTATAGAATTAAGACAAAATCATACAAGGTAAACCCATTCATTACAAGTAGAATCTATTAATAAGTTTCAATTTATTACATAAAAAAGTAATTCAAAAAAATAGAATAATTTTCATGATAAAACTTGATAATTTTTATCTTGATCTCATCATTTCCCATAATATTCATAAACCCTAGGAAAAACATTTTAATAATTTTGGATGATGACAAAAAACTTAATATGGGACATTAAAAGAACAAATCTGATAGTCTAGTGAAAGAAATGAAATCCCATGAAATATTTACATTTATCTAAAAAATGTTTTATAAAATGAAATGATTGATTTTTTCACGAAAAAGAAACACTTTTTTCTAAAATAAAAACATTAAAACACATTGTAATAAAAATAAACACCTTTTGGAAATTTATAACATTACATTTATAAACCCTTTCAAAACCCTTTTAATTAGAATAACCAAAATGATATATTCTAATATAAAAATTAACTAATGAATTTTAGAAAAATATAGGATATCCCATCGTATAAGCTATAATAGGCTAACCTAACACTATCTTGGCCACCCCATCTTATATGTTGTAAAAGGCTCACCTAACACTATCTGGGCAACCCTATATTATATGCCATAATAGGATCACTCAATGCTATTTGGGAAATCCCATTTCAAATACAGAATTATCAAGTTCTATATTATAAATAATTTTTTTATTACACTTTTTGATCATAATATATTTTAAAATATCAAATCACTGTATAAAAAAAAACCTTTATAAATAAAATATCATTGAAGTTAGAGTTAATCAAATGAATCCATTATGTGTATCCACTATAAATCCACATAAGATAATTGTAAATAAATGATAATATAATAAAAGGCTATTCGACATATAATTTTATATTGACTTAAACAATGATGTATAAGATTTACCCAGATAATGAAAATTGAGTTAAGAATTTCCTTTAAAACATTGTGATAAGTTGAATCATATTCCTCATGAATGATTAAAATTTAAGGTTTTAATAATATAATGATAATATATAATTTCATGATATAACATGTATACGAGGAATTATATACACCTAATTAATTAATATATATGAGTAAGATAAAAATATAAATCGAAAAATGTAATAGAAATGATGTTCCTTACTAAATTTAGACAACATAACAACAATACTTAAAGATTCCTAAAATGGTTTTATGAGATTCAAAAAGCGTCTCTCAAAATTTTAAAATGAATTGGACAATAATAGTTTTGTTTAAATTCATATTCCTTCAATTGAAATTATAAATCAAGCACATAAAATAAATAAGGATCTTGAATGGAGAAATTGGACATGATATTAATGTCCAGGAAAATTAAATTAGATTAATTTATTATTTAATTAATAACCAATTCAATATATATTTTAGTTTTTATAATTTTATTAAGGTCATTTATTGACATTTTTATTAGTAATAATGTAAAATTTCATCGCTCTGGAGGCATTCATTTCATGGGTTTATGGTCGTTAACTTTTTTATATTTATGAATGTTATTTTAAAATGGGAATTAAACAATAAAAGTAGAATTAAATACTAATAATTCATTTAAATAAGTATAAATGGTCCCATATATTATTTTTTTCATGACCTGTTGATGATTCATTTGATAATACATTAATGATAAATGACTTGTTTATTTTAGTGGTTTTTCTGACCATCACGAACTAGCTTTATTTTATTTACTATTATGTGTATATATTAGTTAAATAATATTAAATAAGTTAAAATATACTTATTAAAATATTTCATTAACCATAATATTATTTTTATGACCATCCTTTAAGGTGAAAATGTAAATTGAAAAATCATCATCCACTAAGATGATTAACCAAATTAATTGGGATAATGAGTTCGTTTCTCTGAATAACGGAATACAATAAAATGGTTAGATATATGATATTTCATTAGAAATATAAAATTCTTTTATATAAGTGACACTAGATTTATTATTCTTTGATTTATGAATATGTTGGGGAGAAGGTAGAAGAAGAAAAAAATAAAGTGGGTTTCTTGAGAAAGTTACCTCTTGAATATAACCTCCTTGAATGATCCCTTAATGAACATGGAATTTGTATTTGGATGAGACCAGTAGAAATTAGACATTGGGAGAGTGGGGAAGAGAGGGTTTGGAAAATATTTTAATATATTCTAGGATTTTTAATAGAGAAAGTGGGTGGTGAGGAGTGGTATTTAAAGTTAAGGAATGGTGGTTCTAATGTGATTAAATAATTATTATTTTATATTTAAATCCAACCACATTTGGGTGTAACTAATTACAAATAACATAGTTGAAAATTAATGTTATGAAGGATAATTAAGGTCTATAAATACATAAATCACCTATTTAATGTTTTATTTTTTAGGTATTCTAATCCATTACCTATTTACTTTAACCCACAACATTGTTTTACTAACACCGTGATACATCGTTTTTTACCACGATTACATTTTTAGCATAAAAATGCAAATGAACTAATTAACTAATTTTGGTATTATTATTAAAAATATGAAATTCATTTTACCAAATTAAATTCAAATAATCTGAAAAATTATATTAAAAAATCCAGAAATTTGATGTAAAAGTTCGTCTTCAACAAGTGTATTTTTTTTAAAATAAGATAATTTTTAATAACTATATGAATAAAAATAATCATTATACGAAACAAAATTAATATTTAATGATATTTAAAATTTAAATTTCATTGAAAACATTCCCCATTATGAGTTATTTTAATTAATTAAAATGGAGACACATTATTTACTTTAAAATAGTTTTTAGAAAAATCTTGTTTTTAGAAGAAAAAGAAACTAGTTATAAAATTCAATATAAACTTGATTAAAAATAATTTAAGAGATTTAAATTTAGATATATATAATAATGTTAATTTAAACCATATTCCAAAAATAATTTTTTTTAATTTTCTAAATTTATTAAAAAAATGCCATTTTTACAAAAATCGGTATTTTCACTATTCAATGAAAAATTAATCTTTTCAAAAAACTGTCAGAAAATAATCATAAGATAAATTTTACATTATAAATCCAAAAAATGAAAATATTCTATTCAAATAAAAATTATATAATTTTAAAATTATTCTTTTAAATATAACCTTATAAAAAATTTGTTTAATAAACTTATTTCAAACATAACATTTTTATAATGAATTTAACTATTTAATTTAAGAATAATAAATATATAAAATAAAATTATCCTATTGGTAGATATATTATTACCCTAAATGGTATATATAATTAATATAAAATTACATGTATAGTTAATTACTGATTGTTAACATATTTAGGAAAAATATCATGGAAATCCAAAGGCTTATAGAAATATAAGAGCATACATTTTAAATCAGGAAGGGGAGAAACCAAAATCAATTTTGATAGCGTGAATACTATAGAAATGTGACTATGATATGATATTAATAGGATAAAATGGAATTATAACACCAAAATTTCATCATTTATATACAAATGATTTATTAAAAAAATAGTGGACTATATTCAAATGTAATTAAATTGACTACAATAAGGAAGGTATTGAATTTAATAGGGGAGGGAGAGAATCATGGAGTTAATTTAGATATATTATGTCTATAAAAATAAGACAATGAAATGATATTAATATGAGTGAGGGGTATAATCTTATCAATAATTCCTCATTTGGATAGTAAACGATTGATTATTAACAAATTGAATCATAATCATGTGGAATAAAAGAAGGATTATCACAAAATAAGTACTTAAACTGAAAGGATGAGGATGAGAAACCTTATATTTCCAAGTAGTTTGACAATTATTTAGAGGAATCATTAAAAAATGAGGAACTCTTTTATAGGGCTGTAGTCTTTTATTAGATAGGTGTCTTTGCAACCAATTACTTTGGGGTAGAGAGGAATAAAAGAATATGTGTTAGTGTTCTCCTTTTATAGGTGAAGAAGTGGGTCTTGTTTCATGGAAACTAAATTAAAAGAGATGTTATAATGGTATCAAATGGATGTTAGGTGGTTTATTTGAGTTTGGATAATAAGGTGAAGAAATGTTACGCAATACATGTCAATTTGAATTTTATACTGAAAAATTATTTCTAAAAGGTGTAAGTGACCATGAAAATATTAACAATTTGATATATTTCCTTTACCCATTTTACCCTTATTTATATGGATTAACAATTTATAAATAAAATTAATTTATACAGAAAAATTTCACATATCCCTTCATTCCAAATTTCAATGTTCATAATATGAATTTGAGCTAACTTTCATCAGTTCCTACATCTAAATATGAGAAAATTTCATTTTTAGTTAAATCATATAATGTGTGGAAAAATATTCCTACAAAAAAAAGTATCTTTGATCATTATGTTTTAAATTTTAATTCCATTTTGATTGAATTTATTAAATTATTAATGAGTAATTTTATTTTAATAAATGTATTATATATTAATAAATTTTTTAGTAAAAAGTTAGTTGAGTTAAAAAATATAATATATTGGGTTTTAAACTATATTAAAAAAATGTATAATATATATTTCAATTTATAAGATAAACATTTTATTAATAAACATTTTTATAAATTCTTATGTTATATTTATACATTAAAAATGTGGGACATCATTGTATATTTTTCTTTAATGGACTACCCCTTAACTATGTTTTCAAGTGGTATGTGGGGTAAGAGGATGGCATGGAGAACCGTCTAAGGGTTGGAACTAATCCTTCATATTGTAATGAATTAAGTAGTCCACTAGTTATCGAGTTAGGGACATCAGAAAACAGGTTTCTTGGGAAATAGTTACAAGAATCTGTTGAGGCCACTAACATCTCAGTGGATCACTAATGGTCTTCTAATGGGTTGAAATTGTTTTCATAATTTATACAGTAGCCACCAATTGGTTGATGATACTCCACTATCCAAACAGTGGTATTTCTAGACCTAAATTCTATTAGGTGAGGTATCATAATTGCACCATAAAATGCTTTATTTATTTATTCATCTTTATCCCTCAAACCAAGATCAAACCACATGAACCTTGGGTTACCTCATTGGATTTTTTTATGTCCCAACCCCATCTCTTAGAATATTGAAATGTTGATCAATGTTGTGATCCTATTATAGTATGACTTTCTACTCCATGCCTTTGATCTATCTTATCCTATTTTTTCATTATTCCTAGAGTTAATGCAATCCAATGGATTAATTGGATCTCAAATTGTTGATATAGATTTATGATTTTAGGATCTTTTCTCAATTATCTCAATATATCTCTTCATTTATAAGGCAATATTTATCAGACAAAAAATATCATAGATTATTTTTCGTTTGATTTTTGATATTCAAATTAGGTGTTTTTAGGAATTTTATTATTATTATTATTCTTATGTTTCTTTAATTTATGTTTATTACATTTCAAAATGGTTAAAAAAAATTTAGTTCATTTTAATGAATAAAAAAAACTTTTTTAAAATATTGTTTCTGGCATGGAATATTTCTTATTATGACATAATACATTTTTTTTTAATTAAAAATGAATTTTTATTGATCACAATGGTTTATGTGGATGAGATGTAAATTATTTTTTAAATGAAATGAAAATGTGTTGATTTTTAGGGTTTTAAAAATGGTTTAAATTTTTTATTTTTATATGAAATTAATTTTAGAATTATTTAAAGGATATCATGGGATGGTTTGTTTTTAAGTGCTAGTCTGAAAGTTTATTTAAAAACATTAAATTGATTTTTTTATATTTTCATGTGCTTTCCTCATATGATTATTTGAAACCTTAATGTGGTTTTAAAAGGGAACTTGTATGTATGAACCTTTAAAATTAATGGAGCAAAGTGATATTTTGATAAATTGATAATATCTTGGTTTATCAATTTGGTTTTACTTAAGTACCCCTTTAGAAATTTATGAAGTAAATGATCTTATTTTTGTAATACTTGATTATCACATTGTGTACATTTTTCCTTGTTTAATTGTTATTGATGCACATGACATAGAGTGATGAAATAGTGGTTATACTCTTATACATAGCATGTGGGTGAGGGTAAAAAGGGACATTTTTTGTGATTGAATGTTTATTATTCTTATTGATGTCATTTTGGATCCCCATTGCGATCCTAACTGCTTTTTCTATAACCCAGAACATTGACTTGTCATGGGAAACCTAGGTAGCCAAAAGTTAGGACCAATATTTTTTATATGATTTTATGTAGTCAATACACGACTAAATTATCCCTCAAAAATTTGAATTTAGGCTTGGGCCATTCTATGTTGAGTTGTGCGTGGTCCATGTCAGTATTCTTGTGTACTTGATAGATATGACCATTTCATGCATTTGGTCATGGATTATTTTATAGTATTTGATGAACCTATTATCATATCTATGACATTCACATAATATATATACTTGAAACATGAAATTGATACTTGATATGTGACTCTAATAATTTTATAATTACTTTCAACTATGGTTTCTATGTTTTTATTTTCTTTTTATACCTTATGGTTTTCTATGAGATACTTTCTTTGTCCATGGATTTTCTAGTGCTATGTTATATTACTCTATGATAATGGAATTTACTCATAGATTCCTTTGTATTATTAACCTTGACATGTGAATATATTTTCAAATCATTATTAGAAAGGGTTTGTTTTGGTAAAAAGAATTTATATTATTAAAAATTTATTTAGACATGTTTTACACTTGAGATACCCTAAATAGATTTTGGTATGGAATGGTTGCTGGTTTGGATTCTATTTTACTTATATTACGACTTTGCAGTACTTTATTTTCTTCATTATATAATGTCAATTTTTAACAAATTTATTTATAATGGAAAAACTTGTTTTATATCATTGTTTTAAAACTAGAAAATTTGAATTACATTATAGATAAATTTCATTGTCTTTTTAGTGGTATCCTACTATGTTCTGCTTGATCTAAATCTATATATACCATCTGGTCTATGAATCCTTCATGATTCAATAATATGTGATGAGGTTTTCTTCAATATCCTTTGTTATATTTTTATAGTTTGGATGAGGGAAGGTGAACTAGGACATAGTTGGGTTGTCAAGGACCATAATGAGATGGGGTAATCAATATTGGATTCCTTTTATGTACCTGGTATGATTGTATCATTTCTATTTGTTATATATAGATGACTTGATTATTATTATTATTGGTTATATTTAATATTTATATTATTTGGTTATGTAATATTATTTTTAGAATAAATCATTTTCAAAGGATTTTTCTTGATGCCAAACCACTTTTTTCCAGCAAATTGGGATCATAGACACCCATCAGGCACATAATAATCACATTTGATTCAAATTCAGATAGTATTCCAAGCCAGTTCATTAAAATTGTTATCAAAAATTATTTATTCTTAATCTTTTTTTTCTTTTAATGACCATATGATATTTATTTTAGTTGATTAATTATAGAAATATGATTAGGGACATGTTAGGGCTCAAGAAGTAGTTTGATAATGGGTTCTTTATCACTATAATTTGAGATTATGATATGGATAGCTATGAAATTGGAGAATTGAATCATTATTTACAGTTATTTATTTCTTGATGTTGATGTGATTTATATTCCATATAATAATATCCTCGATTTTGGTAATATCTTATTAGTTTTTGGATGGGTAAAAAATAAAATCAAAGATTCATAATTCCTTTACATGCTGAAAAACTCTATGGAATTAGTGTGATTTATCTAAAATCCAATAAAAAACCATTTTGAGGATATTTTAGGGTTTTCTAGCCCATACAACCAATACTATAATAGTTTTAATTTTATAATGAACATGATTCCCTCTCAATTACATCTAATTTTATTTCTTTTATATGATGTTATATTGGAGGATATATGTTTTTGAATGGAAAAAAATGGGTGTGATTTGTTCTATTCTATTTTTTTTGATTATTTTAGTTTAATCCATTCAGTGATGATTTAAATACTTTGTGACTATAAATATTAAATTTAATACTAGTTTTACATGAGTTATTTTAAAAATATGAATGGAATTTAAAAATGGTGTGTTTTATGAAATGATTATATTGTAAAACTAATTTTTAAAGACTCATATGTGATGTACTAATGGAATGTTTCAATATAATTTTTTTATTTTAATGGATTTAAAATGTATGAAATTTGAATAATGGATAAAGGTTTATAAACAATGGGAAAATACCTATGAACTCATAAAAATTACTCCCTTAAATATTTCTATGTCTCATAAAATGCTTTTTGGATGTTCTTTTCATCTATGTAGCCCTGTATGTCTTCCATAATTAGCATATTAATTTTATGACTCTACCTAGACTTTTAATTGAGTGGTGGAATTAGAGTGATACCATCCTTGAAAACCCACCAATTTTTTCTTGGATTGTTTTCCACCATTATATAAAGGTGAGCGGGGTTCTCCATATGCAATGAGGTGTCTTGAAGAATTTTATAGGATATTTTATTCACTTAAGATTAATAATACTATTAAGGCATCCTCTAAAATATATGCATTTGTAGCTCCCCAACCCTAGTAATCCTGGAAATGATTTCTACTACAATTATATTCACATGATTATAATTAATCAAATCTAAAAGGACAAATCGATTTAGTAGTCTTGGTAAACAGGAAACAAACATGGGTCATACATTGAAACTAAATACACCAATTACAAAAGATTTTTTTCTTACATGGATAGATTTATTCCATCTATAATATCAAAGTATATATTTATTTTTAAACTTCATGGAATCTTGGTAAAGGTAAATAAAATAAGTGTAAGATAAAATTATTTATAAGGGTTAATTATAATGAATGAAATAATAAATCATTGGGCATAATCAATATGAAATGATAATAATTTAACACACATGTCATAAATTCAATAAATAGATAAGGAAGTTCATAAAAAATATTCAAAGTTAAATAACTGAACATACATGTCATTTATTCAATAAAATGAGAATAAAATTCATCCATATATTTTTTTTCACCATAAAAATCTCTTGAACAATAATAATTGAATCTGAATAAAGGAAATTCTTAATAATTATATTCCATGTTTCCTAGGTAAATGATACCTCTGCCATCAGGAACATTCACAAGATAGTTTAAAACATATTGGGTGAAAAACCAACTGAGGCTAGACAATTGTCTTATCCCAGGGGACTACGGATGCATTTTGGGGCTATCTAAAATTGGCCCCCACCCTTGTTATACTTGTCTAAATGATTCTTTATATATTGAAAATATATTTAATTCAATAAAAATGTGCCCTATAAAATATCCTCAATGAGTAAAATATAAAAATTTATCAATATTTAACCAGACATCAAATAACATTCAATGTAAACAATGTATGTAAAAATGGTATATGGGTCCGGAAATAATCATATCAATGATAAATGTTATAGATATTTGTGGGAATTAATGTTCAATGATCACTAGAAATTTAATATTTTTAGTGGACTATAAAAATGAATCATGGAAGTTAATGTCAAGAATATACTTGGCTAAATCAACTAGAAACTGTTTCGAGGAAGAATAAGGATGATATCAATAAAAAAATATCTCAATTTAATTAATGATGAAGGGTTTTTTGTCGTTGAATAATTAAAATATGGTGAAAACATCATTAAGATTTATTTAGGAAAAAATCCTTTTAATTGTTAATTTTTATTGAGAATACTTTTTCTATTAAAATAACATTAAAAGGCTTATTTAAAAATATATTTGAAAAATTTAAAAAGAAGTTTCATAGAAAATATTGTGGGTAGGTCCATACATGTTGTAAAATATGGAAAGAATATTCTCTTTTAATAGTAAAAGGGTTAGAAAAGTGGATTTTTTGGAAAGAGAGAAGAATATTCCTTTGAAAAAAGAATTGAAAGAAAAAAGGGCAAAAATTTATTTAATAAATAATTTTGAAAAGGATAAAAACACTTTTACATTTTTTATAAAACATTATTTTGAGAGAAAACATATTTCCGACAGAAGAGATAAATAATGTCACATTTTCTTAAAAACATTTTGAGTACCAAAGAGTGAGAAAAAGGTATTATTATTTGAAAAAGGTAATTAATAACCAAAGTATAAAATGATTAAAGCGTTTATTAAAAAATTATTATATAATTTCATTTAATTTACATTCTATATTAAGTAATCTCGAATAGAATGAGACTGTGAAACAAACCGTTAGAATGAACATAACGTTGAAGTGAGAATTAATCAATGAATTGATTATGTATATCAAATATAAATACACATAAAATATGTGGAAATAAATAACTATATAATAAAAGTCATTATAAAAATAATCATATAATATTAAATACAATGATGAATTAATATAACCTAATGAAAAGGAATTGATTTATGTAATTTATTTACCACTTAGTGAATTTATGTTCAGATCCCCATAGATGAAATAATTTAATTCAAACTCAAAATACCATGAATAATTAAATATTCAAGATATTAAATGTAAAAGGGTTAGTATATAAACCATATAATATAAACTAAGTGCATACCATTATAATATTCCTTAATGAAATGAAGTTGAGAAGAAATCCATTATAATAGTAGTAACATTAGAATCAGAAACCCAAAAAGAAATAATCATAAGATAAAACATTTAAATACTATGAATATAACATAATTCATGTTATAATATATCAGAAGGGGTAGTATATACACCACATAAAATATATTAGTGGTGAATATAACATTTATATCCTACATGTACAACATGACATGATAATCCCTTACAACTTTGAAAAAATGTGAATTAGAAACCCCAAAAGTAATAATGATCTAATTAATAGTTTAAATAGCATAAATATAAAATAATTTATGAGATAATATATCAAAAGGGTAAGTATATACACATCATAAACTAAGTAAGTGGTGAATATGACATTTATTTCAAAAATTTAAAAGGTGTGATGAAAATCCCATATATTGTGTTTCCTTTTGTGCGAACATCCTTTAAAATTATTTATATTTGTTTCAATATTTTAACTAACTTATAAAAAAATAATCATATTTATAATATCATATAAAATATTTTTATAATATTTTATTACCCATTTGTTAATAATCTTTCATTATTTTCACTATTTTGGGTATTAATTGCCTAGTTTTTCGAGTATGTTTTGACTTATTATTTTTTATTCTTATATAGATATTTATTTAATAATATATATATTGAAAAAAATTATTTAATTAACATATATATTAATTATATATGTATTTATAATAATCAAAAATATTTGAGATAAGAAATTAAATGCATTATTCATAGAGATGATCAGTTGTATGTACTCATAATCACCACTTACATTTCTTTATCATATTTAAAAGAATAAAAGTAAATGATATATAAGTATATTGTAATTATATTATCATATGTATTTCAGAAATTTCACATATGGTTATTAAAACCAATCGTAATACATTCTATTTAATGTATGAACGAATCACACTGTTAGGAGGTGGTAGTAGTCCACACATCTACAAACAATGTTATCGCATTCCAACAAAAAGGAAGGCATAAAGGTATGGTTATATAAAAAAATATAGAAGTATAAATATATTATAAATACTATATATATAATATATAAACTATATATATATATCATTATTTCCAACCATGAAATGTGGTAAATGGTAGAATGAACGACATCGATTTGGAAGGAGGTAGTAAGCCGAACACCCGAATGATTATTGTGTATCCCATTTGATGGATGAGTATGAATATGTAGGTAAAAATATTAGAATATAAAAACTATGTATATTTAATATACCATGTTTATTATATAAACATGATATAAAAATAATTAATGTGTTGTAGAAGTAAATGAAAAAGTGATCATTGAAGAACATTAACTCTTATTCGGGTATCTTCTTTTAGTTTTTACCAAAAGAGTTCCTTGGATTGATTTATTTAGAATGTGGGGATTAAATGATTAGATTAGGGAGTATAGGATCTTATTAGGGTTCGTTTGGGATGATCCAAATGGATTTATATGTGTGAATAAGTGGGTGGGGTGAGTGCCATTTCATATTAGAGGAGGAGTGATATTCTTGTAAATATAAAAAGGTTGACACTATTAGGAGGTCTCCATTACATAATTTCATCAAATAATGAAAATAATTCAATATGATTATTAATATGATATAAATATTGATATAAAATAGGTTTTTACATGTTTCTAGGTCATTTTGGACATTATGTTTAATGTTCAGTCCCTTGTTATACATAATTTTACTTTAATCATTGAAATTAATTTTAACCGCATTCAATAATATTTTTCGTAAAAACATAAGATTACCTTAATATATATTAATAATTATTTAGATTCCAGATATGTAATCAAAATTTCATAATTCTAATCACATAGGTGGAATAAATTAATTTAAATTTAATCCTCAAGAAGAGACAACAAAGGGGGTTTTAAAAGTAAAAATGTTTAAAAGATTGAAATATTTTTATATATAATTTCAATGAGAAATTGATTCCAAGGAAGTATATTGGATTAGTTTATTTATAATTAAACTAAATATACTTTAATGAAAGTTTAAAAAATAATTTATCTATATAAATTAATGTGGTAAAAATTTAGTTTTTAATTAAAATTCAATCTTCTTCACTATTCATTAAAAAATGAAACATCAAAGAAAAAATCACCCAAATATAAATTTAACATTAATTTTTAAAAAATGAATTTAATTTTTTCGTGTTAAATTTATTAAAGTTTCAAAAATTTATATTTATTAAAGGAAACGCATTAAAAAGAAGTAAAACTACATTTATAAAAATATAGGTTTTTATGATAAATATTTGGTTTGTTCTTTTATTATTCTTAAAAAATATATTGGATGAATGTAAAAAATATTAGATTTTATATGTAATATATAAATTAAATTATTTTCATTCACTAATACTAATTAATTTAATTTATGAGGATAAAACCCCTTTGTGGGCATAAAAAACTTCCTTTATATTTAATTGTTTTTATAATCATTTATAATTAATTAGTAACCAATGAATTCATTTTATATTTGTGTAAACCACATATTTTTAGTAGTTAGTTTATCCTATTTATAAATAATAATTAATTGGATAGTTTATATCTTATTATATTAAATAATAGTATTTTTATAATATGTTTTTGTTCGATGAAACTTGGTCTTGCGTGTCACACAAGCTATCAAAGAAACATGTAGTTACATGAAATGAAAAATAACTGAGTATTATGTACATTAAAAGATATATAAAACATTAATTTTTTTTAAAAAATATACCATAATTTCATGAGAGTTTATATTCATTTCTACGTATGGTTTTACATGTCATACATGCTATCGAATACAATGTTCTTACATTTTAATTTTGGGGAGTTCCATTCATACCACCATAATTAAATTGTGTCCTCACAATTTATACTTTTCTTCAATAATATAAGGTTTTATATTTTACAATTATCTTATTAAAAAACCTACTTCAAAAAAGAGTTCATAAAATAACCTCTTAATAGGATATAATGATAGGTACACGAGACAAATGTAATAACATATAAGGAGGTTTCTAAATAGGAGAACATTAGTGGGAAGTGAAAATATAGGCTTATAGGAAATGATTAAAAAAAATATAGGGTGATTAAGGTAATTTATAAAAAATAATTCAATGATAAATAGAATTTCGAGGGCCTCAAATCCATAAATCGGTTAGGATTTAAAAGACCATCACTTCAACAAGAAATGATGGTATTTAGATAACATTTTTTTCTAGATCCTTTTTCTAATGTTGAATAATTATTTTACTGCTTATGAGTATTGGGAAAAATAGTTAAATGATATATTTATATTTCATACTAAAAATTTTATCCTTTGGTTATTCTTTGATCAATTTGAAATTTTACCCCTTTACACTAAGAAATTAAAACCCAATAATGATTTTTTTAATGCCAAATGTACTAAAAGTCACTTTTAACAGATCATGAGATTCAATAAACAAGTTTTTATATCTTTTTATAAATATTTCATAGAATCAATATATTTAATACATTAAAATAAAAAAGTACCAATTAATACTAATGGTTCATCATTAATATTTATTCATCAATTTTTTTAACTAAAAACAATTTCATATTAACAAGGACATTGTGTACACTAGTGGTAGGGGAGAAACCCTTTTTATCCTTCGATTATTGGTTCAAGTCCCATATCCTTACCAAACTAGATGGGTTGTCACATAGAATATAGGTCTTCCTTTTTCTAAACTACATAAATATAATTCATATGTCATTTTTAGAAGTATTATGCACAACATTGAAATTAAATTAATCATTAAATAACCTTTTTACTAGGATTTTCAATACAACATTATTTTATTTTCCCACAAAGTCTAGTAATCATATTTGTATATGAACCCTGAATTTTTTCAATACCTTTTAACATATGTCTATAAAATTTAATGGAATTATTCCGTAAATAACATTTAAAATAAAATATATACTTTCCATAAATTTCTCCAAACACCCTTCATATTGGTAGACTCCCTATACATAGTAGCTAAAAAGTTGCTAATGTCATTAATCTTATTTTAAATTTAAATCACCTTAATTTTGTCCTTGGTTATTCATTTTCACCATCTTTTCAAATCTTTCATAATTGTTTGTAAAGAGAATATAAATTATCTAAAGAATATCCCTTTGAATGGTGAAACCAGGTTTGTAGGAAAGGCTCAATGTTGTGTACCATGGTTCACTAGAGTCCGTCCTGACACACCTGTTCAGAGCTGTTACCCCAAGGTACATATGTCCATAACCACACCCACTTATAGTTTTGAGATAGAGATATATTTCTATGAAAACAACATACTCTCTATCTAACCAAAACCTTATGATGTTATTATATACTTACACTAAAATTCTACCTTATGGAAAAGATCTCTAATCTATGTTTTCATAAATCTATTTACTATGGTTTCTACTAAACCACCATTTTATAGAAAATATATCACACCAAAAATAGTAAGCCCAGAGCTGATGTCTAATACCATTACATTTTCATGATTATATAGAATAAAATCCCTAAGGACTGATCGTTTTAGTAGTCTTGTTAAACTAGATATATACATGAGCATTATATTAAAACTGATTACAGTAATTATAACATATTCTATAATTTTGAGGATACATTTATTACATTTATCCTATCCTTACATATCATTCTTAATAAAAATCATGGAATCCTTCAGATGAGAAACAAAATAATGGTCAGATTAAAGGATCAGTATGGGTTAAGTATAGAGGAAAAAATATTGAATCAATAAGAATAATCAGTATGAAAATATGATAACAAAACAAAAAATTCTCATTTTAATAAATAAAATGAAAATAAAATTCATCCATAGATTTTTCATAGGGAAAATGTATCGGATAATAATAAATGCATCTAAATGATGGAAATTCATAATTATTGGACACCTTATTTCCTAGGTATATGATACATTTACCATCAAGACATTTGAAACGATAGTTTAAAACACAATAGGTGAAAAAATCATTATAGAAAGAAAACTAACTCTTCTCATGAGACTATTGATTCATAATGGATATATCTATATATGGGCACCACCCATGTCATACATGTCCAAATCATTCCACATATATTTAATAATAAATTTAATTCAAGAACAATATTCGTTATCGAATATCTATATTGAAAAAATGATGCAAATTTATCAATATTTCCCTATATATAAAAAAAATTGAAAGTAAAAACTATAGTGTAAAATGTAATATTTTTTAGGGAATAATCATATCTATTAGAAATGATTTGAATATTTGGTGGAAATTTAATGTTAAATGATTACTAGAAGTTGAATATTTCAAGGGGACTATAAAAAACAATAATAGAATTGAAGATAAATACTATCCTCTTACAAATCAATAATAAACCATCCCAAAAAAGAATAAATATGGTATTAATAAAAATTATCCCATGTGTAGTATGGATAAAGGGGTTGTGTATTTAATGATTATAAATTTCTTAAAAATATCATTAAGACATTCATGTGGAAAATATAGTTTTCATTTTGAAGAAAATTTATAAAATATAATTTCTTTTAAAATCACTTGTAAAAAAATTTTATTTAAATATATCATTCAAAAATTTAAAACTATATTCAAATAAATGATTCCCCATAATTACCTTCATGTCGTACAAGGTAAAATAAGATTAGTTTTTCTTAGTAAAAATACTAGAAAATTTCTATGATTGGAAAGAGATAAGAAGATTAATTCGAATATAATTTTAAAATAAAAAATAGAAAAAATTTCTTTAATAAAAATTCTTTAAAAAGAAAAAATCAATTTTGAAAACCTAACTCTAAAAAATGGTTTGGAGAGGAAAATAAATTTCATAGAATAGATAAATGAAGTGGGGTTTTCATAAAAATATTTTATAAACCATTTCGAGTACAAAATAGTGGAAAAATGGTACTATTGATTGATAAAGTTCATGAATAACCAGAGGATATGAAATTAAAATGGTTTATTAAAAAATTAATATATAATTTTCATTTAATTGAAATTAAAGAATAAAAATTCTCAATTATAATGAGATTGTGAGATAAACCCCTAAAAAGAACATAACATTTAAGTGAAAATTAAGAAATGATTTGATTATGTGTATCAATTGTAAATAAAAAAATAAGTGGAAATAAATAAAAATATAGAAAATGTAATTATAATAAAAATAATAAAATATTAATGAAAATGAGGAAGTAATATAACCCAATGAAAAGTAATTGATTTATGAAATTTATTTACCACTTGGTAAAATTATGTTCAAATCCAATTAGATGAAATAATTGAAATTGAAAATCAATTTACCATGAATAATTATTTATTCCTGATATAAAATTTTAAAGGGGTAGTATATAAATCACATAAAAGAAACTAGGTTCCTAACATTACAATATGCATCAATGAAATGAAATTGATATAAAATACTTTTCAACTATGGTAATATCTTAATTTAAAACCCAAAAAAGAAATAATTATAAAATGAAACATTTGAATTGCCTTAATATAAAATAATTAACTGTATAATATATCAAAAGGGTTATTATAGATACCACATAAAATAAGTATGTGGTGAATATGACATTTATCTCACATATGTAATAAGTGAAATGTAAATACCTTACAACTGTGATAACATCTGAATCAGAAACCCCAAAAGAAATAACCATCAAATAAACCATTTAAATAAAAATTATATAAAATAATTAATTATATAATATATCAAAATGGTGAGTATATACACCAAATTAAATAATTATTTTGTGAGTATGAAATGAACTCACAGATATAAAAATTGAGATGAAAATCCCTTAACTTGCATTTCATTTTGTCTGAACATCCTTTAACCTAATGTATAATGGTTTTAAGAATTTCAATAACTTATAAACTAAACATTATAATATTTATAATATCATATATGTTCTTATTTTAATATTTTATTACCCGTTTGGTAACAATCTTTCATTATTTTCACTATTTCGGGTGTTAATTGTCTAGTTTATTTAGTATGTTTATGAATTGTTATTTTTCTATTATTATTTAGATCACGATTTCATAACCTCAATAATTTAAAATATGATTTAATTATCATATATATTAAGTATATATGTATTTATTATAATCCTTAATATATGAATATAGTAAATGAAATGCACTTCTCATGGAAATGGTAGGTTGTACAAATGCATGATCACTTCCATTTCTTTGTCATATTTAAAGGAATGAAAAGTAAATGATAAAAACATATATTATATCACAAAATAATATTTATAGAATATATTTTATACATTTTAATTAAAAATATTTTTAATAAATTCAATAAATATGTTAATGAATCACATCACTTTGAGGAGGCGGTAGTCCACATGTGTATAAATAAGGTTATCGTATTCCCACAAAATAGAAGGCATAAAAGTATGGTTATATAAAAAGTTATAGAAGAATAAAAAAATTATAAATACTATATATATAATATATAACCTAAAAATTCATTATTATTTTAAACTTGAACTATGGTAAATGTAAGAACAAATGAGATCGGTTCGTGCGGTAGTTGTCTGTCGTACACTTGAACGATGATTGTGTATCCCATATGGTAGATGTGTGTGAAAATTGAGTTATAAATCTTAGAATAAAAATATATTATTATATTTAAGATACTTAGGTTGTTATATAATCATTATATAAAAATAATTTCTATGGTAGTGAAGTAAATGAAACAACAGCGATTATAGAAGAATACTACCCATTATTCGGGTAACTTATTTTGGTTCATACCAAATGACTTCTTTGGTACTATTTTTTCCCAAGTTGAGTATTCCAGGATGAGGGGAGGGAATTTTGAAGATTATTTGGGTAAGTTTATGATGATAAATTTTTTTTGATAGGTGTGGATAACTCAGAGGGTTCAATTCCTTTTATAGTGGAGGAGGAGTGACATTCTTGTAAATATAATACGCTAAACACTATTGAGATATATCCCATATATATTGTGCATCCAATAATGAGAACAACATGATAAAACAGTGTATATGGTCGAATTATGTCTGTAAAATAGTTTTTGGTCATGTTTTAGGTTATTTTGTCCCTAAAGATTAAGGCTTTGTCCCTTATTAAGCTAAATTTCACCTTAATCACTGTAATTAATTTTAACTACATTCACTAATTTTTTGGGTAAAAAACTAAGTTGAACACTCTATACATTATAAATTATTTTTATTGAAAATATTTAATCAATTTTTATAAATTATAATTTCATAATTGATAGAAATTAATTTAAATTTCATCTCGCGGATGGGACAACATTGCTGAGGTTTAAAGTAAAAATTCTCTATAGTTTGAAATGTTTATATATCAAATATAATTGTGATAATTTATTCCAATAACATAAATTTGATCAATTAATATATAATTTATCTAAATATATTTTAACAAAATTGAATCATAATTTAAATATAAAAATAAATTAGATAAAAACTATTTTTTCTATTAAAATTCAATATTTATCACTATTCATAAAAAATTAAACTTCACAAAAAAATGTCGAAAATTCACACGAAAATAATTTTGACCTTATTATTATAAAAATTATTTTTTTTCATATTAAATTTATTAAAGTGTAAAAATTTATATTCATAATAAGTGAACTATTAAAAGGTGCAAAATTACCTTTTAAAAAACATATCTTTTATGCAAAAAATTGGAGGTTTTCATTTCTTTATCTTATAAAGCCTATTTAATGAATGTAAAAAATAGTATATTTTATATATAATATATAAATATCATTTATTTAATTAAATAATAGTAATTAATTTAATTTATATGGATAAAACACCTTTGTGAGTATAAATATATTTCAATTTTATTCAATTGGTTTTTATATTCATTTCGAATTAATTAGTAACCAATGAATTAATTTTATATTTTTTAACGATATATTTGCATAATTAATTTTATCATTTTTATAACCTAAAATTTCAAGTTTAGGATATATATTTTATTAAATAATAATATTTTAAGAATATATATTTGTTCATTAAAACTCGGCCTTGCGTATAACACAAGCTATTGAAGAAAGTCATTATTTCTTGTGATACAATCTAACTCAGTATTGTGTTCATTTAAATTTATAGAATATATTAAAAAAATTTAAATATTAAATATACCATAATGTCTCTATGGGTAATATTCCTTTCTATTTATATTGTTTTGTGTCTAACACGCCATTGAATACAATGTTCTAACATTATAATTTAGTAGAGTTATAGTATTTGAAGGGGAATAAGAGAGAGGTTTCAAGTACTAACTCATAATACCCTATATAGAAGAATGTCTAGGGAATTATTTGATTAATTATTCATTCAGTAACAATTTCCTAAGGAATTAAATGAAGAGAATGTTTTTGAGTTCACAATACTTAGTCACAATGAGTGTTTATTTGAGGATTACAATAGGGATACCTCATACTTGGTTTATTTACTAATGTAGATAGTCCTTTATGACTCCATTAAGGAAATATGTTTCAAAGGGTGTCTTCACCCATTCTTTGGAACTGTCTATTCAGTGGTTTATCTAAAATCGTATGTGATGGTGCTCGAAATATGAATGTCAATTGAAGTAGACCTAGAAAATAGATTGGAAGTGGAGAGTGACAAATTCATGGTTATATTAGGTGAATATTTATTATTTGGGGGATATCAAATGTTTTTGGATAAGGGATAATATTATTATGTAAGGAAGAGAAATCTAGTGGATTTATTGTGTGTGGAACCTGGTCATTCATAGAGGTATAATGTGAAATATCTGATAGTTTGTGATCATTGTGGCTTCTTAGATCATCATAAGAGTTTTTTATGTTTTTCTACCAAAAAGATATGTTTTTGGTTTAATCCATTTTCGGTGGACATCATGTTTTAGTGATCTTGTGTGGCTTGTTTTTAGATAATTTTTATTCACTCACTGGAACCATGGATATTGTTTTTGATTTTTTTACCGATGTGGTCCATTTTCATTGAGATACTTTTAGTTGATCTTAGTTGATGTAAAAAATAAAATGTGGATAGTCTTAATATTTAATGGTTTTAATGTCTCAACATGGCCATGGATCATGAAATATTATGGGAACTATAGTATAGTATAAACTTCAAGGTAGTAGGGCTCTATCCTTAAGCCTCAAAGTGATTTTTTTCTTATAGTGGAGGATATGGTAGTAGAATTTGATGTTAGTCCTTGTATTAAAATGATTTAAAACCCTTAAGTTTTGTTATTTTCTTAGGTATGGAATGAAACCCTATAATAGAATCTTCAGAATTTTTTTGGTTTTTTTGAATTTTTAAATTAATTTTTTTAACACTTTGGTGTCTTCTTATAGCAGGTTTTGGATGTCATAGCTTGTTTTTGATGTTCCATTCGAATACTCTCATTTCCAATTTTTTTAGATCTAAATATTTATATGTTATAAGATCTATCTTTTTGAGAATTTTTTTCATCTATTTTGGGTTTACATAGTTTTTTTATCTATTTATAGTTGTTAGTGGATCAACCTTGGCGATAAACATGTGTATATAAGACATTGTTGTCTATAAATGACCATTTACTTAAAGGTTATGATGTATTTTAGAAATCACTTCATTGGGTGAGGCTATATATAAGAAATCATATATTACTATTGAGTACTTACCCAAGGTAGAAATATTTCTCTATATTGTCCCTTTCCAATGGTTTGTAGAATCATTGATGGATCTTGAGGTCATTGTTTCTTTTGTAAAAATTATAACATTTTTTGTATGACTTCAACTTGATGTTTTGGTTTCTACACTTATTGGCTCCCCATGGTAAGTAATAATGGTCACTTATTATGGTGGATGGAACATTTATTGATAGATGAACTTCTTATGTTCCCAAATTTTAATAAATATTTACATACTGGGTATAAATATTTTGGATTATAGTTCCCCCAATTATTTATCTTATCAGTGTCATTTTTTTTGTTCAGAGATACGTAATGATCATGGACAATCTACTATATGGACTCTTTGGAATGTTGTATTTATTTTTGTTTATATTTTTTCAGAGTGGTTATTTTTCTTGTATGGGTCTTCCATTATCTCATGAATCATCCACCTTAAATGTTGAATTTTTACGTTCTTTATTCCTATAGTTTCTATATTTTGGACTGGATGATTCATAAGGACAGAAAGTGATATGGCGAGGATAATTGAAACATCCTTATATTTCCATCATCAAAAGACCTATCATTATGTGAATATAATAGATTAAATAGGGGTTAGAGGATCCCCTAGATCATAGTATAATATGTGGTCCTTGACCTAAAAAATTTAAAGTGATGTGTGGTATAAGAACTTTCCTGTTAAATCCATTGAGTAGAAATTAATATGGAGAGTGGATACCACATTTATATAGTATCCACCTTATAGCTAGTGGGAATCCATTGGCTAGCTATGGTGTCAATATACAATACTTATATCAGGAGTGTACTAGTATTTCACAATTAAAGCATTATTTTATTTATTCTTTTTCAATTTTTTTACCCTAGCTCAATTAACGAAAACCTTGGGAGCCCTCTTTTATATTTTTTCCACTCCCAACTTTATCTCTCGGTGGATTGATGTACCGATCCTAGTGGTGAGACTTTTATTATATGCTTTTTCTTATTGGAATTTAATTAAAATTATTATCTTGATTCATTCTTTAAAGAGGCTATGGTATCCTTGATATTTATTATATCTAGAATAATAGACATGGATTTATGAATCTATCATAGCTTCTTACAAATATCAAGATCTAACTTCTTTGATATTTAGATTACCATCATAGGTGAGACATCTCTAATTTGTAGAAGTTTGATTCTGGATATTCCAAGTAGGTGTTTCTTTTTCATCTCCTTTTATTTCAATTTTTTCTATTAAACTTATGTGAATTCCATTTGAATTTTTTAAAAATGGTTTAATCGGGTTGAACTAGAAAATATCATTTATTTGTTTAAATTTTATTTATCATGTCTTGATTCATATTAAGAATTAATTCGTTATTTTTAAATTAAATGTTATCATTCTTGATCATTTTGGTGTGAATGTATAAATTTTAATTCCTTATTTTAAAAAAAATGCATTCACCCACTAATATTGCTCAAAATAAAATAAATCTATATTTTTCCTGGAAATTTATGTTGGAATGATTTCCAAGATAACATTTCGTGGTTTTATCTTAATATTTTACTTGAAATAATAGTTTATAAAAATAATGGTATTGTCTTATATTAAGTATTAATTTATCAATGACCTATTTAGAAATTTAAAGTGGTTTTAAAAATGGAATGAGACTGTATGGTCCTTTTTAATTGTTTTTCTAATGTGAGGAATTGTTATATATATAAAGGATTATTTTATCAATTTGGGTTTCTTAAAATTTTTGTTTTGAACATTATGATATAATGTATATTGTTTTTTAATTCTTGATTAACCCCTTTTGTTTTTTATTCAATAGTTAATGGTGAATTAATCCAATGATGAGAGGCTTTTAGATAAGTGTTTTAACCTTTTAGGGATCTTATGTATGTGGGTGAGATGTAAAAATTATTTTTCATGGAATATTGATAGTTCATATAGAAATAATTGTGGATCCCCATTGTGATCTGAGTTATATCTTACCTCACTAACCTATTTTATTTATGAGGTCGACTAAGGTAGCTATTATGAGATTCCTAGTATTTATGATAAAATTTTTTGGACTCACTTCCTAACTAGAATATACCAAGATAAATTGGATTAGTGATCGTTTCATGTTTTCAGGAGATGAGTGTAGAACGAGTCTATAATCTTATGTATTTGATAGACATAGAAGTTTTATACAATCAGTGAGGGATTTTTCTTGTATTTAGTGGGATTCTAATGTTTCGTGGAATTTATCATGACACATAACCTTAAAAATTACATTGATAAATTATATATAACTGTAATAGTATAATCATTACTCCACACTATATTTTAAACCTTTCGATTTTCTTATTTACTTTATTTTTTACTATGAGATTCTATATTTATCATTGTATTCTTTCTTGGTGTGTTATATTTAATTATGATACATATAATTAACATATATGTTTTTTTTAATTATTAACCTTGGCTTTGTGAAAATATTTTCAAAGCATTCTTAATTTTTTTATTTTATAAAAATGAGTTTATTTAAAAAAAAATTTCGATATGTTTTACTTCTGATATTTCATAAATCGAATTTGGAATGGAAAGAATGTTAGTTTATAATTTTTTTAATTATAAAAATAATTTTTGGCTCATAATTTTCCTTTTCTAAAATGTCACATGTTTTTCCTTTTTTCATTATAATAGGAAAACCCTTTCTTTTATTCTTATTTTCAAACTATAATATTTGTATTGCATGGTAAAAAAATTTAATAAACTTCTTAATGGTATACTAAAAAGATATTTTTTCTCACACACTCAATATTATTTATATTGTTTTAATCATTCATGTTTAAAAAAAATGTAATTGATTTATATTCATCTTCTTTTAAATGTTTATTATTTAATGAATGAGGGTAGTTGACATAGGACAAGGAAGATAGTCAATAACCACCCAGAGATGAGTAATCAAGGATTGTTTCATATTATTCTGCCGTGTTTTTATTTTTTTTATTGGTTATATTTAAATTACTTTCTTGTTATGATTTTTTATCTGTTTTTATTGTATTATTTGATTATTCCATCTTCCTATTTGGGAGAAATCATTACCAAAAGTGTGTTTCTCAACTACTATGCTCTTTTTTCCATCCCCCAGGGATCGAGAATTCCATTTGGTCTATTGAAAATCATTTAGGATATTGGTTTAGATAGTATTCTAGGTTAGTTAATTACATAAAAGCATAATAGTTTCATATTAGTAAAGTATCCTAAAAATCATTTTTTACCACAAAAATCTCAAACATTTATGTTAATATAATATTTCCATTATAAATTAAAAAAATTTTGTTTAATATAATTAAAATTCAAATAGTTATAATTTTTTTCAATGAAAATAAAAAACCGAAATCAAATTTGATTTTTTGGATTATAAAAATTTTAAATATGAAGTGTTCATAGTGTTCTTTCTTATCAACAAAAATGACGTTAACATATTAGTTCATATATAACTATATTTTTATTTTCTTAAATTTAATATATTTTTATTAAAATATGAAATACTTTTAAAATATGTTCTTTAAAGAAAAAATAATAATTCTATACTAAATACACTTTAATATATACCAATAAATTTATTTATTTATTTTATAAAATTAAATTTAATGACTCCATTTATATTGAAATAGTTATTTTAATTTTTTATAAACATCAATATATATTTTAATAGTACTATTGTTAATATTTATGCAAAATTTATAAAAAGATTATATATATTTTTAATATTTTAGTAAAATATTTTTTTCATTATGAGTTATATTATTTAAATTTTTATACTTCTCAATACAAAACCTCTCGATACATATTGGATATATATCCAAAGACCATATATGCAATGACCATATTTTCAATGAATATATTTTCCATGAATTTAATTATAATAACCAAATTCCATTCCTTTATATAGAATCACTAAATCATTAGTTCATTTCAATATTATGTCATAAGGAACCTTTGTTATTTCATATTATAAATTCTTCATAACTCTTTCTCCTTTAATGACGGTATTTGAAATTATATTTTTTTTTCTAATGGTGATACTAATGGTTAATGATTTTCCAGATAATTTCACAGTCTTGATGATTTTATTATTTTATATCTATTCACCCATAAATGATTTATGAAATTTTAATGGACATGACACGTCCATGGTGTCTAATAATCCATGGTAATTGGTACATAGTTTTATGTTCTTTTATCTTAATTTCACACTTATGAATGAATAAGGTGTCTTTGTTTTGTTCATATCTTGTTAAACACATTTTATAATCATGTTTCAATCCATTTGATATAATATAGAAAAGACCATTAAAATTATTGGCATAAACAGTAACATAAATAATTATAATTATAATTATATTGATAATAATAATAATAGATCCAAAATCACAAGGTGTTACATTATCCCCCAAAAATAAATTTTGTCCTCACAATTATATTTATTAAAAATTTATACTAATAAATAATGTTATCTAAAGGTAATTATCAGTTAGAATATATCTTACATCGGATAAAACCCTCTCTATCATAGGGAAGATCTGGTAACATATATTTTCCATAATAATATGCATATATAAATATTATCAACATTTTATTCCAAATATGAATCCCGAGGTATTTATTTAGAGTTTATAGAGAAATACCTTCCACAATATCTTTTTAATGATTTTTCCAACCAAAAATAAAAAACAACATGGATATAATATTTTCCAACTGAATTAGTGTATATCATCATGGGTATATAAAATAACGACACTATGATTACTTCTATAATGACAACAATATTTTATCCTATGATACTTTCATTTAAAATATATCCCTTTGATTTATACTATAACTATACTAGATTAACCTGAGTTATTTTACATTGGGTTATCTTATACTTATCAACTAAACCTCTACATGTAACTAGGAAATCATTCATTCATAACAGTTTGTAAAGGAAACTTGATCTAGCAAAGAACAACCCTCGAGAATTTTAATCAAGGTGTGTAGTATTTTCCGCACCCATTTTGCACTAGAGTGAATATTGATTCAATTATCTAGAAACCCTTTTTGATTTGATTACCACTCTATCCTATTGGTTCCCGAAGAACAGCCAGTTGGTAGAATATATATAGGGATGTTTTACTTGAAATACCAACTAATCACAAAATTACCAATATTTCAAAATATCATCCCATATTTGGACATATATATTTATATATAAAGGGTTTTGAATAAGATTATAAAACATTAATATCCATTAGTTACTAATATAACCTCTAAAAATGAGAATACCATTCTTCTAATACAATGTATATGATTAAATTGAGGGAAAAAATAAATATTATCCTAATTTAACATTTTATACAATATATGTCGCAAAAAGTCTCACTATTAGAGGACCAGTAGTTTTAGTATTTGGGATACTAGTAAAATAAAAATCATATGTGAAAACACTTGTTGACATTTAACCACAATTGTGACCTACATACCCTCTTTTATTTATCTTATATGATATAATGATTTTAATAACCAAGTAAATATAATAATTACAAAGGGGTCATTCAAAAAGTTTAGTAATAAGAAAAAATAAACTATTCAATCTTTTAGATCATGAACATGATAATAAATATATTCAATATAGAAATATCATATAAATATATCATTAGATGAAAAGTAACAATTATTAAAAAATATTTATAATTAGGGACCATGGAATAGAAACAAGAGGATAAAGAAGTATCATAAAATTCACGGATTCATAGAATAAAACTGAAATTAAAAAAAACATGAAACCATTATATAAAAAGGAGGAACATATTTAGAAAATTTAATATCATAAAAATTTGAAATTTCATTTAAATAAGGCACATTTTTGGGAATTTTCGGAATTATAAGAATATAAAATTTGGTGAAAAAGGATTCTCACATTATTTAAGCACAAAACACTTGTGAAAAAATATTATAATACCTAATTCTAAAAAAACATGTGAGTAAATATTTCACATCTCATGCACAAAACAAATTATGAAAAAAACCTTATGTATGCCATTCTCATGACAATGTTATGAACAAATATTCCCATTTTTCATTTAGGAAAAAAGAGATGTAAAAAAATAGTTCCATTTATCATTCATAGATAAAACATGTAAAAATGATTCCCATGTGTCATTCACATAAAAAATAAGGTTACAATTCTTCCCATATCCAATTAATGAATTATTTCATCAGATTTGGTGATATGAATCCATATCCAATTAATTGGAAGGAGATATGTACCCCACCAATAATCATGAATACATATTATTTATATAATATTATAATATTTAAACATATCATGAAAAAATTGTGAATTAAATAAAATCAGTCATCACACCACAATGATCCAAACAAATATAATAATGTCTTTCACAACACTTCAATAAAATTTTATAAAATAATTCCTCAAAAATTTCAATGGTTGATACCGAAAATTCAATTTACAAATAGATTATTTAATAAATTTTTTAAGGGTTTTTATAAAAAATAATTTAAAATTAAATAAAGCCTTTAGAGATATATAGAAAAATGGTTACAAAATCATAAATGTTTTTCCAACAAATGAATTTATCTTTGGTATAGAAGGATAAGTAATGGTCACTTTAAAAATGGATTTTTTAAAAGTATATGTGAAAACACATTCTAAAATTTTATATTAAAAAATAATATTCAAAATTATGTATTTAAAAATACATAATGTTTATCACAAACAAATTGGATTCATTTATAAAATCATTTAGTTTTATATGATGTAAAATCCTTTTGAACATTTTTAAATAACTTTGTTAAAAACCCACATCAGAAAACTATAAACAAAACATAATTCATAAATATGGATAATGGAAATACAAAGCTCATATGTGTGAACACATAGTTTTATCCCTATGTATACTGAATAAAATTGGTGGGAAATGAAAACATAGAACTTTAGGGAAACCATCATTAATGGGGATTATAATTAATATTAAGATAGAGTAGTTTTCAGGAAATAAAATAACTCATCGATAAGAAATATTTGAATAACAACTTATCTCCAAAAATTAAAATAGAATATACCTTATGAAATCAATGATGTATTACAAGGAAAAAAGTATCACTTTGATAGTAAAGGACATAATATTAATGTCTGAAATCATAATAACATGGAAATAAAAATACCTTGAATAGATAAGGATGATGAATTATAATAGAAGAGTGAGTGAATCATATAGAGATTTTTATAGTGTAATGACTAAATGAAATAGAATATGGGAAGAGATTATTTTTAGAGAATGGTAGAACATTATAAATATTTAATTGTTTTGATAGAAAATTATTGATTATGAAAACCATTCATGAATAATGAAATGGAATTAAAAGGCTCTCATCGTGGAAATGATTGAATATAAAAGGGGACATAAATAATAACAATGTTATTTATACTGCTTGATAGCTATACAAAATGGAATATAAAATATGTTTAATATTGTTAAAGTGTTTTATATCATTAATAGTGCACCATTAAGATATTAAAGTATTGATTATGACTATGTGGAAGTATAATCACATGGAATTTTCAAGGGATTATCACAAAATAAATAATTCAATCAAAAGGGGGGGGGGTGGAACTCCATTAACATGTGTAACATTTGCTAAATCTTGGAAGGAATAAATTGAAACATAGAAACTACTTAGGGTATAATTAAATCAGGTTATATAAGGTAAATTGATGACCAATTCCTTTATAGTGGAGAGGGATGAGATAATGAGTGGGAGAGAGCTCCTTTTATAGTTGAAAAAGATGGGATTTTGTTGTGGGAACTAAAGTGAGGTGAGACATGTAAATAGTATAACATTTGTGTTTGATGTGATTTTTGAGTCATTTGAATCAGTAGAAAAAATTTTAGTTGAGACATATGGGGTTAAAATTCATTAAAAAATATTTCTAGAAGGTGTAAATGATTTTTTGAATATTTAAAATTCATTACAGCTAATTTAACCATTTTACTCGAATTAGTATTTATTAAAAATTAATCATAGTGATTATTTTATCACAAAAAATACAATATGGACCTCCATATGAAATATTGATGCATTGAATCCAATTTTGGGATCCTTTTAATCTAATTAAAATTTTGAATACGGGAAAATTTACCATTAAATTAAAAACAATAATATATTGAAGAACCATTTTAATAGTTAAATGTTTTTTAACCATTAAGGGTTGTTAACACTGATTACTAATTCACTGAATTTTAATTTTTTATATTTTTGTATAAATAATATTATATTATTAATTTTAAACTATTACATTTTATTTTATAAAATAAATAATATAAATAATATTATTATTCTTTGAAAAAGAATTGTTTTTTCCACGGTAACTAATATTTAAAATTGGTAACGTAATATTAAAACAAAAAATAAAGTGTAAATATTAGATAATTTTTACATATTGATTAATGATTTTAATTATATTTTTTTATTCCACGTCTATAAGTTATAAATATTAATTTTTCTATAATTGATGTATAATATATTGAAATTTTTTGTTTGAAATACATTACTAGAGCTATAAAATATCATATATTGGTTAGTAAATAATATTTTTTTAAATGTATAATTTTAATTATTAATATACTTTTTATTAAAATTATAAGTAATATTGATATAATAATGATGGAAAAAAATTCATAATATTAGTAAATTCATAAAAAATTGGAATGTTATTGAAAAATCTAAAATAATTATCCAAAGTTAATATTTTTATAAAAAATAAAAATATGATGTTAATTTTATTTAATTTAGATACTGTATTTATAAATATAGTTTTTAAATAAAAATACAAATTATAAATAAAAACTAATTTTATTAAAAATTTATTCTTTTAAACAATAATTGTTCTTAATGTAATTTTATATCATTTTAAAATATTTTAATATATTAGTTAATATATAATAATATTTTAAAAGCATTCAACTGAATATATATGTGTTAAAATATAAAATATATCACAAAATGATTCTTTAAATAAAATATGATATTAATTTTATAAAAATAAAAATTAATAGATGCAATTTAAATTAATTATTTATATTATAAAAGTTAATTTTAATACTTCATTGGTATTGAATACTATAATTAAATTTTAAATATTCAACCTATCAAATTTTAATATTTATATTCATGTATCCCATATAAATATTTATAGTATTTCATTATAATATTTTTTATTTCATTGGGAGTTATATTATTTTTATTTTAATACTTAAAAGTACACGACTTCTATATACCAATTGAATATATGTCCAATGACCATATCATCAATAAAAATATTTTTCATGAAAATATTTTAAAGAAAAAAAAAATTATAATAGAAATATTTCTTTCTGATATATTTAATAACTCAATCATTCATTCATTCCAGTCTCAAATTGCAAGGAATAATTCTTATTCCATATTAATCATTTTGAAAAATGAATTCCATTTTCATTGTTTTATTTCTCATTACATGTTTTCATAAGATATAAATGACCATAGAAGTTTAATATTACCCATGATATTTCTTATAGACGATGATTTAATTTTTTTAATATCTATTATCTTGATTGATTTATGAACTTCGTCCATGGTGAGTATTAATCCATGATGAGTAATATTTTTTTTTTAATTTTTTTAATTTTTTTAATTTCCCACACATAAATGAATAATGTGAGTTTAGTTTGGTTCAAATATTTTATTAAAAAATTTCAAATCATTTCAAATGAATGTTGAAATATTCTAAAAATTTATCGACAAAATGACTAATAATAGAACATAAAACAAGGGGTGTTACATGGAGGTGGAAAAATGATTATGTCCTATTTTATAGGAACTCAGATCTATTTCCTATGAAACCTATATATATTATATAAATTTGGATGAAATATTATGATATTATGCATTTCATATAACTTTATAAAAATTTTATATGACCTCATGTTACTCAGAATAACATCAAGGATTTTAGATTGACATCATACATCATACAAAATTATAATTATATAAATATTTTCAACAGAATGAAGATTTTAAATGACATCATGTATTAATTGAATTTCAAGAAGTATTATGGATGAAAAATATGAGTTTTAAAGATATAATATAGGATGAATAGAAAAATGGGATGTTTTAGTATTTTCTATTCACATAAAATATCATGAAATTATTTTGATTCATGTAAAATAAATATAAGAAGATAATCATCACGGAAGAAAAATATAAAACAATTTTTTAAAAAGAGATAATTTTATAATGTATTATTTATATTCAAGAATAATTTCTTAATAATATTAAATGATGATTGTTTTGTCCATTAATGTTATAAACATCATTAATATTACTGTAGTGATGATACAATGCTCATATTTAGGATGATAAAATAATTAAGATGTTTAAGAGGACCATAATATTATTTTTTAATGTATTAAAGTTATTATTAATTTTAAAGAAAATTTTTGATGAGATTTATTTGAATATTATCCTTTTTATGAGTGCATAAATCATTATGGTCCGAGCTACTTGAGTGGGAAAGATGATCTTCAAATTGATAAAACATATTAAATCTTATGAGAATAAAGTCTTGTATTTTCCCAATCCTAAATTATGTTTTGAAATATTTATATAAATATAGAAATGAAAATTATTGTCAATGAATGTGATTGCCATTATAGTTTTAAATATAAATAATGATATATGTCATAATCATAAGAAGAATGAACAGGTTGAGCTGCTACTTGTGTGTACTGATTCAAAATTGATAATGAGTGAAGATTCATCCTCACTATTGTTTATATATTATATTAAATATAATAAGTTAATTTAAATGTGGATTTTATGAAGACAATATTAATAAGTATAAGTATAAGGATATTTAATAATTAAAGGTAATATTTATCTATCCATACTAGATTCATATAATAAGGGTATTCTTGGAATATACCATTAATAAAAAAGAGATAATGTTAAATAGGAAGATGATATTTTATACTAATGATTTTGGTTGGAATTGAAACATTTCTCTTAGTACTCCATTTAAGGATATTGAAAAGTAAATAAAAAATTTAATATATTCTTTACTCCAGGACCTTTTGATTATATAAAAAATGAAAATAAATAATTAAAATATCATTATTGGGTATGATTAGTGTTAAAATCAAAGAGAAATAACTAATTCTCTTTTGAAAGATGGAAGAAAATCTAAACAAGTGATGAAAACATATTATCAAATATTTTTCAATGAAGAAAAAAAAAAGATATAGGAAAGAAGATTCCAACAAGGTCTTCTGAGTATATACAGTGTATCAAAGAAAGTTTTGATACAGAATAAGATAATCATCAATGAAAATAGTTATCCAAGAGTATGTTTCATTGAATATTCTATGGAATTATTTTTATTAGAATTTTTAGTTTAGGATGTCTGTAAATATATTTTTAGGATGATCTATAATTTTTCCACAAAATAGAGGATGAGTTATATGGGATGTGTTTTAGGATATTAAGGAAGTTCAACCGACTTTGAGTTATTAAAGACATTGGTATTTGGGGGGTGCATAGAAAAACCCTATGTATTATGTGCGATCTAAAGTAGGGGAAAAAATAAGTAAGATAAGAACTACCACTATCCAACCTAAATCAACCCTAAGCGCCAGTCACCCAAGCCATTGCATGACAAGTCCCAAGAGGCATTCTAGAACCCCACCCCTCAGTAGAAACTAGAATCGGGAATCAAATATACTCAACTAAGAATGATTTAGCTCATAAAAGATAGATAAATACATAAATAATATTGAAATAAAATATAAAACATGTATTAAAAAATAAGTAAAAAATAATTGGCTAGAAATACCAACATGCGATCACATGGGACACCTCCAACCAAAGAACTACACTCACTCCAAGAGGGAACCATATTTGGGACATGGAACTAAAAATTGTTAAAGAATATAGGTGCGATCACCTGTATTCATAGTGATGATACTAAAAAACGTCTCCCTATTACTTATATATCAAAAACAAACCCACACCATGCTATTTTAAAATACATTTATTGAAAAAAAGGTTTTCAACTTCTTAAAAAAAATAACAAGATACTGATTTCAAAAGAATCATTTTCCCCTCCATTTTCCAAAACTATTTCCAAATAATGATGAATTTGTTTCATAATATTGCTTTAAAAGATAATAAGTTATGGATCATGTATTTTAATATGTAATGAAATACATGGGTTTCAATTTATAAATATAATGAAATACATATAAATGTATCAAAAAAGTGAAACTAGTGTCATGGGATAATGTAATAAATTTATACAAAATTAAATATAAATATACAAATATTTAATCTGGGGAAATTCTTAAACATAACTATAAGAAATATCTAGTCATATATGGTTTATACTCACCTTCCATCATTCAGAGAATCTATATAGTTTATAACTAAATGGTTATTCTAAACTATCTTCATCAATCGTACATCCCACATGGCATCTTAGAGTATCAAGGAGTCACCAAAACATCTAATATGGGTTGATAAGAAACAATCACTTAATCATCTAGATGATACCCATGAATCCCATGATAATAGTACTAGTGAATGAGGTGTTCCACACATGCATTACATAAACCAATACCCCACATATTCCAATATTCTTGCCTAACCCAAACATTGACACCATCTTCGTGATGAACCTCTCCTAGGAGGGTCCACTATAGAGGTTACCATCTCATATTAATTCATAAAGAAGTATCAAATAAGCCTCCATAGCATCTGAGTTTCAAACCATTTTCCAAAACATCTTAAGGTAATACCATACCTTTAAATTTTTCAAAAAAAATAATATTTTCCAAATCCAAGATAAAGACAGAATTAAGTAAAAAGGATCCAAAAGGGCCATCATGTATTTTAATTTTCAAACCACACTTCAATATTACAAACGGGACAAGCTTTAGATAACACATTTCACTGAATCCTTTGATTTGTAAGAAACACACTTTCACAAGATATGAATAATTTAGAAAAAAAATTCAAACAATTGGGACACTTCACAATTAAAGGAAAACTTATAACAAGACATAGGCAAGTTTAGTAGACAAATAAGAAACTGATTACAAGAGACACAATAATTTTTCCTAACATATACATAAACCAAATAAATATATATATACTTTTAAAATTCTCAATAAATCAAGGAATTAAAATTAAAATCTCAGTCACATGGAATCTACATTAAACACATGGTGCACTACTTTAGACAATTGAAACTCAAATCTTCACTTTCTACTTGCATAAATATGCACATTATTTTATATATAAGGGCACCTAGACCCCATGTAAATATTTTCATGGAAAAACATGTACAAGGGGATCCTTATATATTTTCATATATGTACATATATTCCTTTAAACACACACACATATACATTTCTATATACACATGTAAGCACAATTATACCCATTATATAAATTCATCCTACCTTGGGTGAATATATACAAAGGGGTTACATACATATATAAATGACTACTTATGAATATTCCTATAATACATTGAAAATAGTGGCTCCAATCCATCCCAATGTGGTCCAAGATTCTCTTTATAAATATTAATGAACAAAACATCAGAAAACCCTAATTAATATCTAGACAAACAAAAAGGAATAAGAAAACCTACCTCAAAATGGTGGAAAGAAGACTGAAATGGTCTAAAATGACTCTCCTTCAATAAAAAATGCTAAAAAAAGCCCAAAGTCTATGAAAGAGACTCATTGTAGGCCCTAACAACGAATGAAAAAAATACCATGTCAAGCCATGTACTTAGGTTTAGCTAAAATAAGAGGGGTGATAGGGATTAGTAGAATCATTGAACCAAGGGAGGAGGATGGAGTCGGAGTTACCACTAAGGATCAAAAAAGATTCCAAAATAAATACGGATGAATCAACAAAGGGAATATTCTGTGATTATAAATTTTTTCATGGAATGGGGGTTTAATTGAAAGGGGCAGGGGTCACATAACTCATAGAAGGTGGAAAAGTAAAGAAATGACAAAGGAAAAGAAAAAAAAGAAAAAAAAAGAGAAAACATTTTTTAAAATAAGGAAACCCCCTTGTTTTGCACATGTATTACCAAACCATGATCAAATCATTTCATAGACACTAACTAGGATATAAACCCTCGAATGGTTACCCCTAGGTAGATGCATGGGTTGGAAAATCGTGCTCAAATTAGTTCCACACCACGCTGCCAACTCACATATCGATACATCATGATTTTCAAATGGTTTAAAAGACCATCCACAATCCATGTACCACACCACTATATAAATTCGGCATTATCATGTGTAATACATGTTTACTACTAATTATGTTGGATAACCATGCAATATCCAGAAATCCTCCCATAATTTTTAATTCCATCACACTTTCCCTAAAAACTCTAATGAGAGGATAAAGGTAATTAAGTAATAAATATAACTAATATTTCAATGTCAGGGTGTGTCATGTCTCACAACCATTAACACATTGTGCTGACAAAAATTCACCCATCCAAAAGAGGAATAAAATTAAGACTCTAAACTAATCGAGACCAAATGAAACCATGAAACCCTACATGATTATTCATATCCACATGTCACCAATGAAAAAATCTAGATAAAATGACAACTAGATACACAAAAGAAATGAATAAGTCTCTCCACCATTATGGATCTGAAAAGAATAATGGAATTCTTATAGGAACTCCCAACTCAGTCCTACCTACACTGAATGAACCTCCCATTATGAATTAACCAACATAGGATGACCCCCCAACACAAGGGGTCCCAATTAAATGTCACCAAAAAATAGTAATTCATGATTCATTATTTCCTAAATACATGATAATATTTAGAACAAATAAAACAAAAAACTACATCAATCTAAATTAATGATAACCACATGGTTTTGTAAACACCAAGAACAACCAATTTTTTTTTACAACAGTGGGGGACTTTCTAAAAAAAGAGAAATCTAGAATAAGGAAACATGAACTGTATCAACTGTATCATTAGAGAAAAATGATGGACTAAGATCCTCCACAAACCTATGATTCTTACGAATGCATAATATTCACTCCATGGAATATGGATATAACCCTAATATCTTGATGAATAAACCACCTCAAAACCAAGATCTTAAATTCCCCGACCAATACTTTCTCTTTTAACAACCCAACTTCAAATTTTTTCCAGGTGACCCATATGGACACATCAACAAAAATCCTTAAGAGGATGATAAAAATACAATTTAGAGGGAACAAACCTATCATACTGGATGATAACAAGATAGTGGTTCAATTAATAAAAAGAAAAAACTGACAAGGAGAGTTTCTTATAACATGTTCCTCCAGTTCACACTCCTCACCAGATGGGGAATATCCATAGGTACTTAAAGAAACTAGACCATCAACTACCACATGATTTCCGCTAATAGATTACCTGGGGGATGTTAATGATTCTTGAACCTAGGATACAGATCCCATATTAATGGTGGATCTTCCAACAAGTCTCTTAACACTATCTCCAGATAAAAATAAATGATTTCATCAAAATGGTCAACATACCCCATCATTATCATTTGACCTTGTCGAGAATTCATGAGGTCTGGAACATTATTTTTCATTGCTTAATCAGGAATAAACTACTGGATGTAAGTGGTCTTAAAGATTTCATAAGACATCAAAACTGAAAATGGTGATGAAACGATCACCTTCCACTGGTCTAGTCCAAGTCCTTAAATCATACACAAGAAAAATCACACTGTCATGATATTTGGAGTTTTCTGAAACCAGAAAAAACCCTGATATTCCTTAAGAAACTATAGACACCCTATAGACCATGATAATTAAATAGAAAGGGATCCAATTTATAAGATCTCACCTCCACCAATCCACTATGTGTGTAATAAAGGCTAACAACTAGAAGAGACTACCTAGAAACCTTATGGGTCTTTCTGGGCAGCATACTCTAAACAACATGAAGCATAAAAGAAAATCATTATCAAACAAAAAATTAATCAGTTAATATCTTAAACCAAAACATATCAAAACAAAATTATATCTCAACTAAAATAACTACTTAATAACATCACAAAACAAGACAATAACCCTCACTTAAAAATCACCATTTTAGAAATTGACCCATCTTCAAATTTGTTTCCCCCTTTTAAAATTAATATAATTTTTTACTTCCAAAACTATTTCAGCCCACCCACTTTAAATTCAAAAACACAACCTCACATTTACATTTAAAACAACATGTACCACTAGAAAATAATACAGTATCAATGGAATCCATTATCTTTTGAAAAAAATCATTATAAAAACCAAGTCGAATATTTGATTTTAAATACTCACCTACGACATCCATTGAATAGGAAAACATGTATGCATTCAACATCCAATTATATCATCAAAACATACATACCAACATTAAATTTACACACACATAAATATATGTGAATGCTCATAAGGAAAACCAAACATTTAATAAATTCCTAAATCACTTTTCCCTCCGCATTTTTTCCAAAATTTTCAACATTTTGAAACAATTAATCTTTGATAACCAATTTTAGTCAATCCAAAAACCATTTTTAGAAATTTTTTTCCTTTTAAAATACATCCACACTAATCCATATCAGTCTAAAGAATCACCAATACCAAAATAACTAAAAAATGTAATTAGAGGCCATGCATACCCCAACTACATGGCTCAACAGATCATGTACTAAGCATGAAACAACCACAAGAATCATATTGAATCATGAAGGTGGGATCCCCATGGGTTTATACACAATATAAGCTCACTTTTTAGAACAAAATCATTTCTAATATCATTACTCAAGATACACAAGCTCATCAAACTCAAGAGGCACCACAAACATAACCCAAAACCAAAAAACAAAGACTAAAACCCAAATACCCCTCGCAACTCAGGTCTCATCACGAGTGGGGGTGATCAAACACCGGCTTTTTTTCTACCTCATGATCCCAATGAATCATATATATAATCTACCTAACATTCCAAATAATGGAGGGCTTACCCTGATACCATTTTTTCATGAACTAATCTAGGTCGACCCTGATCTAGTCACTCGATATGGCCCATAGTGAGGCCTGAGAGGCAATCTCGATCCTCCCATGATAAAAAATAGTTCTAGGAAAAAAATATACTCAATTTGGAACAATTTAGCACATATAAGACAAATAAATAAATAATAATGATTAAAATAAAAGATAAAACTAGTATCAGAAATGAAATGAAAACTAAAAGGCTAGACATACCTTAATGTGACCTCATGGGCCACCTCTAACAAAAGAACCAATCTCACTCCAAGATAAAAATAGTGAAAATATCTAGAACTAAAAAATGATTAATAATGTATGTTAGATCATTTGGATAATCAGTAAGGATTCAAAAAGAAATACAACACCCTATTAATTATCTTTTAAAAAAGAAAACCATTCCACGATTTTTTGGAATACATTTTTTTAAAATAGGGTATTCATTTCCTAAAAAACAAGTAACAAAATAATAATTTAAAAAAAACATTTTCCAATCAATTTTATAAAATTATTTCCAAATAATGGGAAAAAATATTTCAAAAGATTTTTTTATAAGATAATCAGTGGTAGATTTGGTATTTTAATATACAATGAAAAATAAGGCTTCCACTTTTTTAAGATACAGGGAAATATAGAAATGTAGTATATGAGTAAAATTATTGTTAGAGGATATAGTAATAAAATTGAAAAAAATGAAATAATAACATACAGATATCTTATCATGGGAATTTCCCAAATGTCTCTAAAATAAATCCATGGACGTACTCGGTTATGACTCACCTAATGGTGTTTGGTGAATCTCCATATTCTATAACCAACTAGCTTCTCTAATCTATTATGACCAGTGGCACATCCAACTTGGAATTTCATCAAATCCAAGTGTACCAACCCATCTAATTAGGGTTGATATTAATCCATCAATAGACCCTCTATGGGATTCCCATGAATCCAATAATAATATTACATGGTGAATGTGGGGGCCCTCACACTCATAGAATTAACCAATAACCCACATATTTCACCATTCTTTCCTTGAGAAAAAGTAGAAACCAATTTTGAGATGACCCTATCCTTGGCGGTTCCATCATAGAGGTGCCTATCTCACATCATGTCATACACATTTTTCAACAAAGCCTTCTCATCACATGTTTTTTAAACCATTTTCCAAAACATCACAAGGTACTAGACAGGTCTCAAAATTTTCCAAAACAAAGTCTCTTTTGAAAATCCATTTCTAAATCACAGATAAACACACAACACACTAAAAATATTCCAAACTAGCCTTCATGTCATTTTATTGGAAAAATATAATTTTTGGTTCCAAACTATCCAAGTTTAATATAACAAATTTAACCAAACAATTTTAGTTTTAAGAAACACACTTTACACGTTAAGAATCATTTATAAAAATATTTTAAACCTTTAGGACCCTTGAAGTTTAAAGGAAAAATTGTAAGCAGGATTAGAAAATTTTATAGATAAATGATAAACTAATTCCAATAAGTATAATGAACATTACCAAACATATACATATACCACATAAATATAATCTTTTTTTTTAAATTTATCAGGTAATCATGTAACTAAAATTAAGGGATCAGGCATAGGGAACCCACCTCCCTGTTAATGCATATTTCCTTAGACAACAATAACTTAAAAATTACCCATATGATTTTACAAATATGAACCTTGAATTATATATAAGGGAACGTATCTTCTATGAATAAATTTCCATGGCTACATATATATAATGTTATCCATACATATATACATATATGTGCACAAACCCAAATTAAAATTACACACATATGTATTTATTTATACACATGTAAGAAAACCTATGTTTGTTATATATATTCATCATGTCATGTGTGAATATATATAAATGAGGAACTTACATATATACATACCTACCAATGAATATGACTATATGTCTTTGATAATGAAAACTTTAATCCACCACAATAATGTCAAACACATGATACAACAGTATTAAGGACCCAAACATCACACAAACAATAATTAAAATTGGGTCAATTGTAAAGGTAGATGAATAACTACTTCAAAATGGTGGCGGTAGGGATGAAATGGTCTCAAATGCATTTTCAAATGCAACGAATGTTGAAACATGCCTAAAGTCGACCAAAGAGACACATTTCATATCGTAACATTAGAATAAAACCAAAATAATTGGGTGAACCGATGGCCTAGGTTTCAAATGAAATAAGAGGGGCTATAGGGAGAAGGAAAATCCTCAAACCAAGATAGGAAGAGGGATTTCAAGTGATTACATAGAAAAATCAACGAAGAATCCTGAGTAAATTAGGAAAAATCAATGTGGAGAAGAGGCCACTGGAGGGGAGGTCATGATTCACAAGGGTTTGACCGAGGGGGGAGTTTCTCTACTCAGATGGGGAGGATGAAAGAAATTATATAGGAAAATAAATAATAACGAAATAATATGTAAAATAAAATAAAAACCAATTTTTTCTAAATAGGGAAACACACAAGAGTTGTTTAGGGTTTACCAAACTATGTGCCAACCTTGAATTCTCCACTTCTTAGGCCAGGAACCCTTGCACGGTTTCCCCTAAGTGGACACAAAATTGAGAAAACCATGATCAAACCATTTCACTCAGGAAATCTAACTCACATATTCATACAGAATGCTTTGCACATGGTCTAACAGATAATGGACAAGTCGTGCACCACACAACTATCTCACTAGGGAACTTACATGGGTATCACATGGTTACTACTAAGAGTTCCGTCTAATCATGAAACCAATAAAAATACTCAAAAAATTTATATTTTGGACCACCAACAACAATAATTCAAAAGAAAGTCTAAATATAGTTAAATAATTAAAATAATTAACATTTCAATGTTGGTGTGTGGAAAGAACCAACTGGGATAATACAACTTTGAATAATATTATAAGTATTATAATGATTCATTCACTTGAGTGATTTAGTAATGTCATATAATATATGTAATAAGGTGACCAAATATTTTTAATATTTTATGAACATGGTTTCAAGATGATACCTATCCTACAAAACTTGGATTAATAATATTATCTTAGTGGATAATCAGTGACTAGTAAATCCCAAGCACAGAAAGATGTAGGAATATCTCAAGGGAATGAACCTTGTAAAAACCATTTTTATGATTAATTATCATATATTAAATTGTATATAGATGTGAATTATATTATTAATAATAAATGATCGACTTTTCTAAGTTGTTATCAATGTATCAAGTCTAAATGGAATATAATGGTTTAAAAATATATTGGAATTTGGTTAAATTCGAAAAAAATTGAATTCCCAACATATTGAATCTATATAAATCAAAATGGAACTGATAAATAGTTACATAGTTTAGCTAATGTTACTTTACAAAATTAAAATTTCAGTTGGTTTTAAAATGGGTGGACAAATAAACATTTTATAGATTATATTTGACTTTGGTTTTTACAAATATAAATTATTTAAAATTATAGAATGAAATTTTTATTGAAAGTGGAACATAATGGAAATATAAGAATATATTCTGTGAATCTATCATCATGAACTATTTAAATATATTTTTTATGATTTTTATTAAAATATAAATCATTTAAAAAAAATAAATTAAATTTATTGTATTTGTTTTTTTAATTGTCTCTTCACCATTCTAATTAATTTTCTTCAAATTGTATATTTTTTAAATAATAAATTAGTTTGAAAAAAGTTACTCTAATAATTTACCAAATTTTACTAAATCAATATCTAAATATGAGAATTTATATTTTCAAATAAAAATAACAAATTCATGAAAATTTTTTTTTAATAAACATATTTAATTATAAATGAAATACTCCATTTTTATTTAATTTTATTATTTAATTATTTCATCAATGTTGAAAATTTATTTACCCAAGTTAAATATATTATTAAAAATAATTTATTTAATTACATAAAAAGAAATATTTTCCTATTATAATGAAATAAAAGTGTTCATTGAATGTAGATGGTTTATCTCAAGGTTGGTGAATAATAGATCACATATAAAAAATGGGATGAAATGTAAACAACAATCAATGTATATAACTTAGGTGGATTGGTTATTGATAATGTAGAGAACCCAGTTGAGAAAAAAACTTGGGTTTCCAATTATGTTTTTATTAGATAATAATTTGAATCTATGTGTCACAATTTTCTTTAAATTTCCAACCTCATTGATAATCTTGATCTCTATATTTATATTCATATATTCTATTTGATTAGAAAATTATAAAATAGTTTCACTAGTATTTATATAATAAAAAAATAATTGGATTTTTTTTTATTTTTTTTTTGGTATATTTATTTCAAACATATAATTTTAATTTTTAAATGTTTAATGTTCTTTTACCAATTTTAGATTTCTAAAATTCAGTATGTTTATTGTTTCCAAATGAAGGTTTCTATGCGGACCCAAGATTTCAACTATGAGACCAATTATAATTTTGTTTATATATATACTTGTCTTCTAATATTTTTTATTCATCTAGTATATGGATAGTATCTTTGGGCCTTAGAGATAATATTTTTTTGTATAATTAAGACTAATAAATCATCAATTATTAGATAGACCCAATCAATGACTTGGATATGTATTGAAATTGATTTTTTAGTTTCTTTTCCTCCTTGAATTTGTGCATAAAATGGTTTATATGGATTAATTCAATAGGTCATCAATGTTAATGTCTATTTATTTTTAAAGACATGTAATATCCATAATTATTCCACATATATAGTTATGTTATATTTTTTAGGTTTCTATGAACCAAATATAGTGGAGTATATGGAAAAGAAATAATGGAACTAAAAAACATTTATAATGGATAGAAATCATTAATAGGGAAACAAGGATTCTTAATTCAAGGGCTTATATAATTACTATAAGGATTTGACATTTCACAAAGTATTGTCTATAAGAAAATATTGATTTCGATATCTCTATTCACAAGAAAAACCAGACCAAACCAAACCATAGAACATTATATGACCATTAATTTTTTTGTGGAATTAGAAAGTAAATATAGAGGTAATAAAATTATGAAATATAAATAGAAATAATAATAAATTTATTATTTTTTTAATTCGAATGTATTTATAAATATGATTACTGTAATATCAAATGAAAACATTTTATGTGTAGAAATATAAATTCATAAAATTTCCCTTTTTCAATCCCCATGATGTTTATTATATTTAAATAGTTTAAATGGAACATATTTATAATATTTTTATGTATATAATATTTTAACAACTATCCATTATTTATTAATTGGAAATTAATAAATATACTTAATTCAATGAAATGATGTAATGTATTAGGAAGGATTATATTAAATATTATTTTTATAATTTTTCGTAATTAGGTCATATAAGTTGATTAAAATATATTTATAATCATAATTTTAATATTATGCAATGGTATAAAATTCATATTTAGGCATAAAATAATTTTACCTTAATTAATATGAGTTACCACCAAAAATAAATTATATTTGAAGGAATAACACTCTTCTAAATATTGTGATTTTAGATCAAAGTGATATTCATTAAATATATACCCAAATAAGATGTCTAGATATATGTATATACAAATAAATTATGACTCATTTAATTATTAATCCACATTATATAATATTAATATCACTTAATGAAGAATTTTATTTACAATACCCATTTTTTAGGACATTTTTTGTTTAAATTTAAAAGATATTTTTTTCATATTTTTAAAAAATATTGATTAAATGGAGTCTGAAATCATATTTATCTTGTAACCATTATGTAATGAGTGTCATCCTATATTATTAATAATAAAATAACTACCATTTCTAAATTTTAATCATGACTAATATGTGTGAATAGGGTAATCTAGTGTGACTCAAATGGTACTAAATCAATTTGACACTTAGAAAAACTAGAATAAAATTTATGGTTTTGGAATTCATACTTACATTTCTCAACAACATTTTCCTAAATAACTCTCATGTAATTAAATTTTTAGCTGCTACCTAAAATTCTTTTCCAATTATATGTTCCACTATTACAAATATAAAAAATAACAATTCCACCCACTTGAATACACACCTCATAATAAAAATTACAATTAATTAATAAACAATTTACTTCTTCGAGATCATATCTACATGGTTGGAAGAATCAAGCCTAAAAAATGTGCCTCATGTTTTTCTTTTTCAAATGGCACTTCCAGAGAAGATATATATTTTCAACATAAGTATAACGTTCCATTTCACTTCCCTCATTTATCATTTTGATCCACCCTTATCCAAACCATTACAACCATATTAATATAAATAAATAACTATAAATAATATAAAGAAATTTTATTTTATTAATGGAATAACCATTATCATATTAACCTATTATTTAATAAAAAAAATAAATCATTTTTCATGCATGTGTGAGGATACTACCTCTATGGATGGAACCTTTTCTATTTCCACTCCACCATTATATCTTGGTTATAGATGTGGATCCAGTGAGAATATATATTATTTATATCATTATTTAAATTATATAACATAATTGTTTAATTTTATAAGTAATATAATAAAAATGTCAGTATTTCAATACTAACTTTCTAAAACAAATGCATGAAGAAGAAAATATATTCATTTACAAGTGAAAACTTATTTTTTAATTAATTTTATATTATAACTCATTAAAATCTTAGTTAATAACCATAATAATTGATTAATAATTTAATTATACTTTTGTGATAATTATATTAAAAAAATGATCTCTTCCATATCCATAAACACACATAGATTTTAGTTTTTTCTCTTTGGGTCGATTTAATAACCTATATAAACTATGGTATAAATTTCCTCCATGTATTCATTTGGAAACATAATAAATTATATTAATATGAAAATGATTATTTTTTTGTTTTAGAATATAAATATTAAAATTTACATCATTAATTATTACATCATTGTGCGTTCATTAAAAATTACCAACAAAAGTCACATCACTGAATTCGTCACCACAAATAATACATTAAATCGTTATAAACATAAATTTTAAAACTATAAATAATTTAAAAAAAATCCAATAAAATAACTCTTATTATTTTAGAATGATAATATTTTGGAGAAGAATGAATAATAACACTGCAATTATGAAACTACTTCCAAATGATCAGGATTACTCACACCCAATTTTTATAATTTATAATACATAATAAATAAGTATTTAGAGAATAATTATAAATGAGGTATATAAAAGTTTAAAGATATTATAATGGTTTTGAAATAGAGGATTATGATTTTTTTTATTATGCAGAAGATTCATGTTCATTAATGAATTCCATGAATTATGGAATGGTTTTCTTGTCACAAATGCTCACCCCCTAAGACATATTTCATTATATAAGCCATTTTTCATTATAATAGTGTATCTAATACCCATTTAATATTGTTTTTACTGCGATATTATCATTATTCATTGTATTTAATTTTTCACATGGAGCTATTTCATTAATATTTTCATGACTCATATGTTCATAATGTAGTGAGGGGTTATTTGTGTTAAATTTAATTTTTTTTGAGACATATTTGATATTAAATTCAATAATTTATTTTTATGGTGTATTAACTACCATATTTATTTCATTCGTAATGAATATATTTAATGGCATGATATTTAAATTTCAATTTAATTGTAAAAAAATATAATTGGATTTTGATTCATATATTATCCTTATAGGAGGAATTTTGTTAACTCAACTCCCTTCATTGGGTTAAGATATTTCCTTTTAATCTTCTTTCTTTCAAATTGTATCTCTCGGACCATAAAATTTTATTTCATGTTACATTATCTTCCAATATGTTGGGAAATTGTGATTTAATTCATATCATTTGTAATGATATAATTACTTTTGTAAAACTATATCATTATTGAGAATAATTTTCATACTGTATAATGACTATTGACCCTATTTATAAATTTTACCTTCACTCTAATGTAAAAAATTATAATTGAAATCACATTTTTGTATTATTTCATGTTATCTTTATATATCACGTATCATCTATTAAAAAATAAATATTTATACTATTTTATTATGGGGGTTTACAATAGTTACTTTTTTTAAAATATTATAATCATTTCCACCCTTTTAAGAATAAAATTTTTTATCTTCCAACCCACATTTCATTTCATATATATTATGAAATTCAAGGATAAACTATTGAACATCATTTTCAAAGTAAATTTTCTTCATTGTTTCCAAACATTAAAAGGTTCCTCACTAGAATCATCAGAATTAGTTAAATATTCATGTACATCCTTATAAATCCAGTTAAAACATGATATAAAAACATATGCTTCTATTATACCCTATAGCTGAAGTGAAGAGTATATAACTAATATCACTTTGAAAAAAAATTCATCATTAATTTTTTACTTATTTAGATACTCTTGTCTAATGTTTTTCTTTTCTATATTGATGGTGGAATTTAACTATTCATAAGTTACCACAAATGATTTATTAATGAGAGATTAAATAGTTATAGATAAATATATAGAAGACATGATCTTCTTTCTAGGTTTATAATGAACTCTTCCACTATGATCATCACTTTGGACCAGATATATATGATTATTTAGTCCAAATATGTCTCGTTCCTCCTCTACAAAATATTTTAGAGAATCTTATATAATGGTTCTTCTACATTAGTAGATAATAAAAAATAAAAAATAACACAATTATTTCGTATAACATAGAAAATATAAATAAACTAAAAAATTAAAATAAGAACTATAATTTTCTTTTGTTTTTCTTGATTCACAGTTCCTCCATCTTTCTGTTTTTCTCCATGTAAAAAACAATGTTGGTCATGGAACACTTCTATTAATATTCATTTCCTATATCTATAAAATAGTTATAAAGAAACTGGTGTAATTATAAATACGTGTTCAATGTTAAATGATATATTACCTAAGAAAATTTATTATTATCAATTGATGTATTCCACAAAATGTTAATTTATTTTATAGAAAATGTAATTTTTAATATCTTTCAAGAAAATTACTATTAGAAAACCTAAATATGAAATAATTTCAACAAGTAATAATATATAAAACACCCCCATGTTTACTTAATAATTCAGCTTGCTAGAGACATTAATCAAATAAACCAGTTTATCAAATTTCCTAAAACAAAAAATAGTAGGAATAACCATAATTAAATCCAATTAATAAACCAACTAATTAATATGTTCTGGTTATTAAAGACAACATTAACAAGAATGTTTTTAGAATTAAATGGCTGGTTTATGGAGATAGAAACTCAAAGTTCTATAATGAGCTTTAAAGAATTAGAAAATTCTACAGACAACTATCTTTTCTCATGGACAATGATACCCTTTTTAACACTGAAGCAGCCATATCTAACCATGTGATATATTATTTTGACAATATTTTCAATGGACTAGACATACACAAGGATCACAATACTGAGGTCATTCCAGTTATGGTTACTGAGTAGGACAATCGATCTCTCTTGAGAACCCCTCTCAACCATGAAATCCAAGACACTATTTTTAGCCTTAATCATGATAGTGCCCCAGGTCCTGATGACTTCAATAATGGTTTCTTACAATAGCATTGGGAAGTTATTAAAACATATGTTTTTAAGCTTTTCAAATATTTTTTCTCTAATGGTTGCCTCACCGAGGGTCTTAATGCCAAATTTCTTACTCTTATTCCCAAAGCGGTCAATGCTTCCAAAATCCAACATTTCCATCCTATTTCTCTTATCAACACACTTAACAAAATCATTACTAAACTCTTAGCAAATAGGATGTCTCCTCTATGTAACAAAATAATATCTTGGAACTAGTTTAGCTTTATCAAGGTTAGGTTGATTCAGGATTGCATTTTCCTTGCCTCTAAATGCACCGATACACTTAACAAAGCCTCAAGAGGTGGAAATGTATCTACTAAGATTGACATATATAAACCATTTCACACCATAGACAGGAACATTATTTTCAAGGTTCTCTTGAGCTTCAATTTCTATGATTTTATTATAAGCAGGATTAACTCTCTCTTTAAATTGGCTTCCCTCTCCATCCTTGTCAATGTATCTCTTAAAGGGTATTTTTAGTGTACCAAAGGAGTCCATCAGGGTGATCCCTTATCGAATATTCTTTTTTTCCATCTCACAAGATTATCTTAGCACAATTCTTACCTATCTTTTTGAACAAAATAAACTCAAGCCTATTCAAGAGGCTCATAACCTAAATGTGCCGACCCATCTCTTATTTTTCAATGACATAATTTTTTTTAAATGGGTGAAAAAGAAACATTATTAATATTAAAAACGCCTTTTCTCACTATGAGGAGGTCTTTGGGAAATCCATTAGTTGGAATAAATCGTTTATATTGTTTAGAAAATGTTTCACTACTAATAAGAAATCTATCCTCATTGAAAACCTTAGTATCAAATAATGTGTCTTCCCTTTTACCTATTTGGGTGTTCCCTTATTCTGGGGAAGACCTAAATCAGTGTATTTCACGTCTATTGTTGACCAGGTCATCAACCAACTTTTTTCCTGGAAAGAAAAGTCCCTCTCCATGGCTGGTAGGATTTTCCTGGTTTATTCTACCATCACCTCTAAACTGGTTTACTCACTAATGATCAATAAATGGATGATTTCTCTTCTTAGGAGAATTAATGTCTATATCAACAACTTTTTTTGGTCTGACGGCATTCTTGAAAGAAAACGTGTTACCATTCCTTGGTATACTTTATTCAAACCATTAGAAAATGGTGGTTTGAGAATTGAGAATCTCAAGATCTTTAATAATGCTCTTCAAGACAGACTCACTTGGAGATTAATAAATAAAAATTATGACCCCATTGATTTTATAAGAAATAAATTCATAGAGAAACTAAAAAAATGGAATCTTGAGCTATGTTAACTCCTAGATCTGGACCTCCATCAGAAACTCATTTACCAACATTATAAATAACTCTAGATGGACAGTTAGTATGAAATCTTCCATAAACTTTTGGCTTGACAACTGGGATAGCACCCCCCTCATTTCCTTGCTGCCTGCTAACTACTTTCTAGATAAGATCAACTGCACAATTCCAGTGGTGATGCGCTATCACAACCTTAACCTCTTGGATACCATTATACAGGTAGTTTCTAGTCACCCCTTCACAAAAGTGTATGCTTTTCTCACTTGGGTACCTACCCACAATGGCATTTTAGAATCCAAAAGTTTCTACAATCATAATTTCACTAACTATGAACCCAATTTTGGTTAGTTGAAACACTTCAATAAATCATTGATTAAACCCTCTAGACTAAAACTTATTTTGAAAATTGTTCATAATCATATTCCTTCTGATATTTTCCTTCAGTCCTTTGGTATTCAACTCTGCTCAAAATGACATCTTTTTTGTCAATATAGAGAAGATTCTAACCACCTATTTCTATCTTGTGCTATATCTTTTGATATTTGGAATTTATTACTAACCTGTTTGACTACATATGCCTTTCCTCTGACTCTATTTACTCCCAACTTAAACCATATGTGCAGCATGATAGCTTGCAGAAAATTAAGAATCTATTCCTTTCTGCTCTTGATGATCTCCTCCATGTGATTTGGTATGATAGAAATGATATTATTCATAATAATAACTCACTCAATCTTAATTAAGGTAGGATGAAAATTCTCACTACCATCAGGGATGTCCACCTCGATCCAAAAAATCATTATGAAAACTCGGTCGGATACTTTGTGATCCTCCGATAGCTTAGAATTGAATGCATCTACAGAAATCCAAGACACTCAATTGAGGTGTTTTGCAAAACCATACTTCTTGGATGGATCAAGATCAATATAGATGGAGCCTCAAAAGTAAATCCGAGTCTTACGGGCATGGGTGCTATTTTGAATGATTTTCTGGTTCGTTATCATGGCTGTTTCTTTAGAAGCTGCGGTAATGCCTCCTAACTAGAAGCAAAAAATGATGGTTGTGATCCAGGCTGTTGCTTATGTTAAAATCAAGGTCTTAAATGACATATAGATTGAAATAAACTCAACCGACATTGTCCATGATATTTAGAATGGGGTGATCTACCATTCCTGGCCTCTTACTACTCGTCGGATAAACTTCTTGGATTCGCTTAAGGAATTCAGTTACATTGTCACTCATGATTATCGTGAAGTAAACATGATGGCTTCTGGTCTTGCCAATAAAGAAATAAACAAGCGTTTTACATGGGGAAATGACCTGGCAGTTCAACTTCTTCATCTTTATGTTAGATATTATAATAATATCCCATCCATCAGACTTTTTTAAGTTCTTTGTTTATATTAATAAATATTTCTTTGGTCTCTGACCAGGGAATTACAAATAAAAAACCCCACTAATTAATTTTAATATCTTATAAATATAAAATTTTATATTCAAATTAATGGAAGTAGTCAACATCAAACAACAGAAAAATCAATTTTTATACCATCATTATAATGTAATTTAATAGATATAAGAAATATATTATAAAAATAAAAGTGATGAAGTGATAAACTTTATGGTATATTTGGGGAATTTTGATTTTGTTCAATATAGTTATAAATATTTTTAGTTTTGTTCAATACCTATTCTGTTTTGTTTTTTTATTCAATAAAGGATATATTTTTTTGATTTTCATATATTATAATGTATTCTATTTTGTTTTTTTAAATAATGGGGTTATTATTTTTCATTAAATAACAGAGATGTTATATGTATGAGTATGTATTTTTTATTGTTACATAGTACAACTTTCTTGTTTTATTATCTTAATTTTTAATGAATTCTTAGTAATATCTACTATAATTAAATGTTTAATGTTGGGTGATATATTAAATATACTAATTAATTTTTTATCTTAAAAAACATCAATTATTTTTAAATTTTTACATCTATAATAAAATTTATTTTTAATACAAAGCATAAAATTGGTACTCCATGTTTATCCCTAGTGGAATGTATCATACATGTATTAGAGTGTATATATAATTTATTATTCTTATACTACCAGATAACCTATCTTGATGATGATATCATACTATAATTTTTCATTTAGTCCATGAAAAGGACATGCCTATCTATATTTAAAATGGAATGAATTTCAAAAAATGTTAAGGGATTTTATTTTTTGATTCCATGTGTTAGAGTAGGGAGTTGGATATGAGTTTAGTTGTGATGTATCATGTTTATAAATGATAAATGTATTTTATTATTGATCTAAAATTCTCGGAATACATGTCTATATAGTTTATGAAACATAATTAGAATTTCCCTACACATGAAGTTGACTTGGTTGTTGAACTCACGCCTATTTTTGGGTATGCAAAAAGATTATTTTCCTAATAAAACAAAGAGGTTGACTGGGGTTTTCTCACTTAAGTATCTTCTCAGTTTGTTCACTTACATAATCTAATTCACATAAACTATTTTTTTATTTTGATTATTTTATAAAAAAATGATGGAAATTTTTGGGTTTTTTATTTAAATGAAATCCAAAAGGGATATTCTAATTTAATCTATATAGAAATTTTAAATAGAATGAGTTATTAAATAAAGGACTTGGTTTTGGGTTTAGTTTTTGGTTCAATCATTATTATAGTTTTTTTGTTTTGTTTTATTTTGATAATCCAAACATGAAATTTCTTGATTAATTACTATTTGATTCATTTAGTAATTGTGTAATCATTGAATTAATAATAAATATCAACTCTACCTCCTCCTGTAATTGTGGTTGATTTAATTCCTTGGTTTAGTGTTTGAAATCTTAAAGCAACCAGCACTATCAATTTCATTTCATCCATTTAACCACTGACCTCTATTGTGTGAAGAGTAATCCACTAAAGAGAGGGAAAATAGAATAAACATAAGAATATAAATAGATTGATTTTCATATCATTGGGTAAAAAACATCACACTAAGAACTTTTTTCACACCCATGCATGTTACTCATATCATTCAAAAACAAAAAATAAACCTTTAGAAAAATTATAGAACACCTTGACCTATATCAGGGCAAGACTCATGTTATCCTCCCATTATTAGGAGTAAGATATCACTCTAGTGGAGTGGTAAGAGGATAATGAAAAAAAGAAAAATAATAAAATAAAAAAAGAGGAAGAATAATAAAAAAATAATCTATGAATTGTGGATGAAGAAAATTAAATAAAAATAAAAAAATAAAAAAATTGTAATGAGAGAGAAAGAAGAAAATAAAATAGAATTAAAATAATTAAAATAAGGAAATAATTAAACAAAAAAATTAAAAGAAAATAAGAATAACAATAATACTAACAAGTAGAAGAAGAAGATATGGTGGAAATCACACTTTAAATAAAAATGCATGAATTAATTTATCAAAAAGGAAAATTAAATGAAAATTAAATTTAAAAATAAAACTAATAGAATAATTTATAAATAAAAAAACTAATAATTAGAAGTCAGGGGGAGGTAGTAAAATATCAGTTTCAACATTATCCTCCCTTAGGTGCTCGATTGATCCCTCGAGGTGGAAAGGGAAGAATTTATTTGATAGGTAGTGGAGAGGGGGTATCAATTAGTCTTCTCTGACCTTCATGAATTCCTTAAGACCTAGGCATCATCTATTTGAAATCACACCCACAAGACCTATAGGTGTGATATATGAAACAATCATAGATGGGGGTTATTTATATTTTACACATATATGAAGTCCACGTGAAGAAAGGGTGAATGAATGTGGTGTGGGCGCTCGATGTTTGTTTTCCTTGTAGAAGGTGTGCTCTAGAGAGGAATTAATGGTGGTAGCCTACTTGGAAATTGGGGGTCTGCCATCCCTCATCGCGTTAGACCATTATAAGGATTAGGGGCCTTTTATTTGGATTTTGGGAGTCGTTTTAGGGTGATGAGGTGATCTATGGTGGTGGAAGGCATCAGTAGTGAAGATGGAACTTGATTGGAGCATCTCTAGAAGTGGTTATGGTGGGTCTTGGTGAGTTTAAGTGGGTAGCCATGTGAGGATGAAGAGCAACGGTGGAACTAGGTGGAGAGTAGAGGTAATGTGTTGCAGTATAGAAAAGATTCAATCCCATATAAAAACTGCTGAATAACTAGAGGTCCTTTATAAAAAAATCATGGGAACTCAGTCTAGATTTCCTACTATAAGGACTGGATCTCGTATGAAACAAAACACACATATGGACACACCCACCAATGGCCACACAATCCATTGTCCCACCAATACTTTTCACCAGGTTCACCACTCATGGACCACTCCTACATGATATTTGATCCCCTATGCTCATACAAGCTCACACACCCACTCCTTCTAATGCAGTCATTCTCTATGCCATGCATGGCTGGTCGGGCCCCTCTAGGCATAGTTATGATAATTATAGCTAGTTTTAGGGTTTTCTTAGGTTTAACCCCAAATATTTACCAAAAACAAGATAAACAAGAAAAAAACCGAATACACTTCAAGAAAAACTAAAAAAAATATTCATTTATGTACAAATATGTTTCTAAATAAAAAAACATTTTTCATAATTTTATCAACTTGTAATTTCACTACTATAATTTCCAAAAAATTGATATAACATTCATTTTATTGGTATTATTAATTGAAATTAAACTAAAAAATCATTTATTTTTTTAAAAAACATGCCCCAAAAATAAGTTTGTAAAATACCCCCACAGTTAAACCATCATTTTCTTCAAGCATAAAAGCTCAAAATAAAACATTATAATGAACATATTTTATAAATATTTTATGTTTTAATTTATTAAAATTAGTCAATAATCAATGTTGAATCAAAACATAAAATTCAACATAAAATATCAATTTATATTCTCAAATTTCAGTGAAAAAAATAAAATCACACACTTTACTTTTATCTTTTTAATTTTAAGGAAACATATTCTCTCATACTTTATTTTTTTAATTCATTATTATTAAATATACCAAATCATGATTTACCTTATTTAATAATATTTTCACTCATCACTCATGATTTAAATTCAAGAATACTTACGCTCATATCATGCATACATGCTCCAAATCCATAGGATTGTATAGGGTCTATTTTCTCTACTTTGTAAAGATAAAAGACATATAAATCATGAGGGGTTTTAGATAAAATAAAAAACTATTTGAGGATTGAGGATTGTAGGAATTTTTGTTTTTAAAATTTAATTCCCATAGAGGAGATTTGTCTCTTAATGAAAAATCATGATATCTAAAAATTTTAATTCAATGGAAATCACTCCATAAAAGAAGAAACTATCATTTCCCTCAAAAAATAAAATTATGTTCATGATCAAAGTTAAAAATAATAAATTAATTTCCTCCCTCTTGTATATTTTTTTACTTTTATTCTTTTTTATTTATCAAAAAACCATTTCATTTTTTGAAGGATACAATTATGAATTAACCTTACATCCACCACCTAACCGTATATGATAAAAAATCATAATTATAATAATATAGATTGTTTGTTTTCCTAAACCACAACCCATTTTTTCATTTTTTTGGTTCTTTTCTCATTTTATATTTTTAATTCAAGATAGAAAAAATGATTTTTCTTTAAAGAATAAATAACCTTAATTTTTTCCCAAAATAACCACCCCACAAATTTTAATTACAATGTGAATCATCTGTTCAATGAAGATTCCATTAACCCACACACTTCAACATTTAAATAACATCTAAATAATAAGTGGAGGAAAGTAATGGATTAAAATGTCTTGAAAAAAGAGTCATACCTTAGAAGGTCATTCATGGTTTTGATGAGATAAATAAGGATTGATGTAAATGTGGTATTTTGAGGATATGGGATTTTAAAAATAGGCATTAGTCATTTTAAATGTGTTTTTTTAGTTTCAAATGTTTAATATGTTCAAATGAAAATTCAAAAAGGTGGTATGTCCCAAGCTTACTCAGGAATTCAATGTGTTTTTTATATCCATGTTTCACTTTAATAATTCAATTTTTTCATTTTACTCATTCAATCTCATTAACATTAAAATATATACTTTGAATCATATTACCTCTAAGAAACTCATGTTTCCAAGATTGGTAATGTAAATCAAAAATCCAAATGTGGGCATGAGAGTTCATAGTTGAAATATCAACATACATTTTGTTTACAAAAAATGTTGGGGTTTTAAAAGAAAAAAATCAGAAGTGAACTCCCTTTCCCATAAATCCTCTTTCTCTTTCCTCATTGAATGTTTATGGGATTTATTATTCCATCATGAACCTATAAAAGAAAATTAATCAATTATGAACCAGGATCAAGTCATTTAAGATTAAAAATAATAGTGTGAGTATGATACATGCTAAACTAATTCTAAGAATGAAATTTATATCCTAGAAAGAAAGTAAAGATAAGTCTTGTTAAAATACCCCAAGTGGGAAATAAATTTTCAATGCCTCTAGAGGGAAGTACCAACTATTATCCAAAGTCAGTTGATGGATGAAGATTATTTAATTTGAACAACCACATATGTATTTTCAAGAATGTGATTCTTCTTTCCTAGTGAGGAATGCACCATGAATCATGTATAAATGTTCCTCCCACTTCAAAATTAGGAATAATATTCATGGTAAGGGTAGGATGAAATATTTATCATCCCCTTTCTTGGACTCTACTTGTGCAGCCCCCTCTTTCTTGTCTATTTTTGGATCAATTGGGATTACATAAATTTAATGTTCAATGTGGATGTAAACATATAATTTTTATGTGAAAAAATTTAAAATTAAGTTTTTAATAACTAATTTCTCCCTTTAAATAGTAGAAACCTATGTCTTGATTTCTTAAATCTCAACAGCTTGGATTTTTTCATGGGATTCCACAAATTTATATTCACAAAAATTAGGGATCTCAATGTGTTCCTAAAATTATTCAGGTCTAGTCTCTTAATATTCATCTAAGAAATGAAAATAATTAAAAAAATATGAAAATTAAAAACAAATATAAGTGATACTAAATTAACATTGTATAAAATGATAAAATAAAGAGTTATGAAAAAATATCATCTCCATGATTTAGTTCTCGTTCAATCATGACTTTAGTGGTGAGTGCCACTTGATGTTGGATATCAATGGATGGAGGAAGTTTGTTGGGATCCTCAATTATTTCTTCAAATTTTATAACAATTGTGGCTTCCTTATCTTCCATGGATGGAGTGACATGAAATGGTTATGGATCTTCTACATTGTAGGGATCATGGAAATCAATTTTTACATAATATTTATTCCAGAATTCATCTGGATCCTGTTGAACTCCCACAATTATCTCAGTATGAAAATTTTAATCATCATGAATCCAATCTATCTCATCATTGTATTTTTGGATTTATCTCTTTAGATGTCTAGACAGTAGATACTACAGAAGATGGTCCTCAACCTCTTTAGTGTGTTCAGTAAAATTGGTCAGCTCTGGGGGCACTTCCTTCTTGGTCTTTAATCTATGATAATCCATTTTTGACTTCATCAAACTTATCTGATCATTCATGAAGTGAAATTATAATTTTATACCCATTTATCATAAGATTTGATGAGTGAGTGGGTTCTTAGAGCTTTTTTAAGAGATCCACCTCTTCATTATATTGAAATACCGGTTCCTGCACCTAAGATTAATTATTCCATTAAATGAAAAAAATGATCATTTGAAAAATATATAGATTTTATTATTATTTATTTTTATAAAAAAATTTATCTAAAATGTGAAAATAAAAAAATAAAATAAATGAAAAATTGGATCCCTATAAACTGTTCTAGTTTTGAATGTAACATATCATAGGGAATGACAAAATAAAATTAATTTCCCCAATTTAGCACATTGACTTACCACGGTCATCTTACTTGATGTGTTTCTCATTTTTTTAAACTACTTAGTCTAATTCACCTAAAATATATTTTTTTGTTATTGTTTTGATTATTTTATGAAAACGATGAAGAATATTTTTTGGTTTTTAATTTAAATTTCATGAAGAAGATAAATTATAACTTAAAATAACTTTAAATTCTAAACAAAATGAGTTAAGGAAGAAATGACCTTGTTTTGGTATCAGTTTTATTTTTAATCATTATTCCCATTTAAATTTTTTTTGACAATAAAAACATGAATCCTCATAATTAATTACTATTATATTAATTTATAAATTATAGAATCATTTAATACCTATGATATCTAAATTCAATATCATTCAATAATTAAAGGTCAATGTCACACCTTATTCTAGTGTGTTCTATCTTCCAGGAATCAGTTATATTTAGGATGTTTCATGGATTGACTCACTCAAGTAAATTGTGTGAAGAGTTATCCAATGAAGATTGGTATAATAGATTAAATATGATTATGTAAATAGATATAATTGTATGTCATTAGGTGGTAGTCACTACATTGGGAATATTTATCACACTCATGCATGCTACTCAAATATATCAAAAAGTTAAAATAATCTTTAAGAAAAATTTAAGAACAAATTGACCACCCCCAGGCCAAGTTTCAGGTTAGCTTCCCATTATTAGGATTTATAAATTAATTTGGTGGACTAGGAAAAATAGAATAATAAAATGGAAATTAAAAAATAAACTAAAAGGATGAATGATAAAAAAAGAATAATGGTGGATGAGGAAAAGAAATGAAAATAAAAAGAAATTGTTTAAAAGAAATAGAGAATAAAATAAAATAAAATGAGAATAAATAAAATTAGAAAATAATAAAATAAAATAAAATAAAAATAATAATTTTAAATTAATAATAATTATTATTACTATTATAATTACATGTGGAAAAAGAAGAGATGGTGGAAAGAACACTTTAAATAAAAATCCATGAATGATTTTTTTTATAAAATAAAACTAAAATGAAAATTACTTTAAAAAATATAACTAAAAAATGAAAATAAAGAAAATGAAGAAGAATAAGAAGGGTTAGTAGTGAAACCTCAGCTATGGAAGCCTCCTCCCTGAGGTGCTCAATTGATCCCTAAAAGAGGAAAGGGGTAATTTATTTTTTTGAATATGAAGACAGGGTATTAGAAGGTGTTATATGGCCTCTATGAAATCACACTCCTGAGACATGTGGGTATGAAATATTAAATACCCACATATGGTTTGTGTTCAGATTTTTCCCATCGAAGAAGTCCACATGAGTAAAGGGTTCATGCATGGAGTGAGGGGTCCAACCTGTGTTCTTCTATATAGAAGTGGTGCTCCATAGTTACAGTGGTTGTGGAGGCCTACATGTGCAGTGGTGTTCTACCATCTTGCAAAACCTATGACCATCACAGTGTCCGAAGGAGCCTTCAAATTGGCTTTAGGGGTTTCGTGTGAGGGTGATGAGGAAATCCATTGAAATGGAAGGCTTCAGTGGTGAAGATGGATCTCATGTAGAGATTTTATGGTGTTGGTTATGGTGGTTCTTAACGATTTATAGTGGGTGGAGACATAAAATAGTGTAGTTGTAGTGGCGCGAGGCGAAGAACAGAGGTGGAGTGGCAGAGCCTGGGGGATCTTCAAAACCATATTGAAATGGCTAAAGAAATAGAAATTCTTTATAAAAAAGGCTTAGGAGATCAATCCATATTTCTTACTATTGGGATGGGATCTTACATGGCACTGTTCACACACAGGTCCACACCCACTCAGGGCCCACGCGGCCTTTCGGCCACCCCTACTCACCGTGAGGTTCCCAACCTGTAGACCACTCTTTCATGAGATTTGATCACCCATGCTTATATTTGCTCACATGACCTCGTCTACATGTGTGTCCCTTTCCAGTGCCTTGTATGGCTGGTTGGGCCTCTCTAGGCCCAGCTATGAATTGTTCTGGTTAGGTTGGGGGATTGTTTTTTTTTCGAAACTCATTTTTACCAAACACATGAAAAATAAGATAAAAATTTGAGAACATTTTAACGAAAATTCAATATTAATTATTTTAAGTCCAAAAATATTTTAAAATTCAAAAATAACCTTTTCAAATATTTGAATTTATGTTTTATTTAAATATTATATTTTCACAAAATTGGAAAAACGTTGATTTTATGGGTATTATTCATTGAAATTCAATTTAAACATCATTGAAAATTGATCAAAATAAAGAATAAAAAATGAGGCTGTTAGTACTATTATTATATTCTATCAATAATAGCAGGTATTGCGTTTTCACTAAAAATATAGTAATGTAATGATTTTATATTTGATAAAAATATATTTCCACATTATTTAAAAATGATATGATATAACATTTATTGGTGGAATATGAAGCGTAATTTTATTTTTAACTTGTATGAGAATTGTTGAATAAGATTATCCTCAATCATGGGTTGAGTAGGACACCTAAATGTCAGAATATGAATGAGGTTGGGGGAATCTATTTTTTATTGGACTGCTAGAGGAGTTTCAAACACAGGTTATATAATCACATGGTGGTTTGATTCATTTTCCACATAATGTGATTTCTAATCTAATGGAGCATTTGAAAGATATGAAATTCTCTAATGCAGAATACTAGGGTATAATCGATAGCTTTGGGGATGGGGTGATAGTAAAAGTATATGCAATTTCTATGTATTCATTCCATCATTCTAGAGGATCAATAGTGGGGACAAAAATCCTACATATGTCATGATATTGAATTACTATTATTTAGATTAGGTGGTACATCCTAGTTATACCCAAATAAATCATGAAATCCATCCTCTTTTCATTTGGATATGTATGATGAGATATGTATTTGATTTTTTTTAAATAAAATTTAAATCATGTTTAGAGGTAAAGGCCTAGTATAAGCCACTACTGAGGTTAATTCCTATGATGCATCATAGAAATAAAATCTACCCCTAAGGGATCAATATTTAAAATATAAATTTGAATTGTAACACCAGTTTGAACTCCCACACATTAGACTTGAGGAGAACAAGATGAATCTAAGGACTTGCCACCATCAATCCGATCTTCCATACTTGTTGTCCTACATTTATGAAAACCATTATATCCTATGGGTGGTAGATCATGCCTTCTCAATCTCTTCCATAATACAAGACATACACTCCTGATATTGCAACACTAGATGGACCATTGATGTAACATTATTTCCAGGACCCTATATAAAGGGTAATGTTCTTCCACTTATTCTAGTATCTTTCTTAATAAAAACTACACATCCTTGATTAACCCATGTTATATCAAAATTTTATGGTGTGTTCATAGAACTAAAATTTTTCCAATAGTAGAATTATCATTTCCAGAGACAACATTATTCATCAAATGATCTGATTTCCCCTATTGGATAAAGAATTATAAACCATTTTTGTTTTATTACTATACACCTTCTCACCCCTATTTAAAAAATCATATGCTTGAGAGATATTATTACATATTTATGAGATCCATTGAAATTTTTGAGTGAATCGGGTGGGTGGAATATTATTCCTCATTTTCATAATATTATTTATAGATTTATATACTATTTAATATATATATAAATATTTATATATATGTTAATGAAGTACATGATATATCATAATCATATTCTTTGTTAGTATATAGTGAAGTCAGACACAGATTCATCATATGCGGAGAATATAGTATGAAGTATAGATTCCATTGGAACAAATATTTTAACAAATAGAGTCTAGTGGGGGCATTTTTATGCTTCTGGAGGAGTTCTAGAAAATGACAGTTTAATAGTTGTAGTTTTTCCCTAATATTTAAATAAAGAGAAAACCTATTTTGAAATTGAGAATTAAAACTCTACTTCTAGGGGGAAATATCACAACATATTAATATGGTTGAATTTTGTAAAAAAATAAATGTATTAGAAAATTCATTGTAAGAAAACTAATGGAATTTATAATGATTTTTTATCAATGACCAAATCTAACAATTTATTAACATAGTATACTTGTATTGTTTTATCTAAGAACATAACATACATGTATTTTTTCATTAATTAATATCTACTATTAGTAAAGAAAAAACTAATATATATTTATAGATAAAAACATTAAAATACATATGATAGGTTATAGGAAAACTACATTTTCACAATAAACAACATATTATATTGTTTAAAAAATTCATGAATCTTGATAGAGTAAAACTGTGTTAAATATATAATTTTTTACATTTCTTCAAATGAAGAATATATCTATTATGAAATTATGGTAGTTTTTTATATATGTATACATTCACTACATATTGGTATATTTTCAAGATAGTCACCTCTTCTATTTTTTAAATTTACATATAAGTAATGATTTTAGGCTCTCTATATCTCAACCAGTTTCATTACCCTAGGTGTCTTATCATGTATATATTTTTTAAAGGCCATATATTTTACTATAATATGTTTCTGAAGAAGGGAATGAATATTTAGTAAACATATATTACTAAAGTTTCATAAAAAATAATTTACTTTATTAGTTTCCATAAATTTACCAAAGGCATTGTTTGTTTCCAATGTATCCTATACACTAAGTTTGGGGAGGGAAATGGCGGAGTGTCCTATGTATTAGAACATTGATGTTGAAGTTGGGTAAGAGAGTATGATCATACATGGGGAATAAATAGTTTATAAGTACAATGTGGGGAAGATAATGGATAAGGGAAAAAGGTTAGGGGATAAAAGGATTGGTACTAACATTAATAGTAGTATGATGTAATGGATAATAAGGCCAATAGCTAATGTATGAGTATGTAATATAATGAAGAGTCGTTGTGGGAGGAAACTGTTCTGAAGACTATAGAGCCATGGTTTTTGTGTCAGTACATATAGTAGTGATCTTACACTTTGTTCAGTTAGATCAATCTTTTATGATGAAAGATACTTTGATTCCTCTTAATATTAAATATAATTTATTTAATGTCTATACATAGAAAATAAGTAAATAAGTCACTCATAGGAATACCCAAATTTGTTAACCCTTATTATCTAAATCAACATTTGTATTAATCTATTTATTTTCTAAAAACCTCATCATATGAAATAATATACATAATATTCTTGATGTTATGTGATATACTTAAATATATAGAAATTTTGTTTAATAAAATTAAAAATTCAATGAAAATTTAATTTATTTTCTAAATCATCACAACTTCCTTTATGATTATTTTCATTAATTTTTTAACAAAAAAATAATATATTACACAATAACTTATGATGTTACATTAAATAACATATTGAAATACATATTTTCTTTCAATTAATTTTTCTTTAATTTTTTTCACCGGTTTTGTATATTTCAAATGCAATATGTCTGTTGTGACCTATGACATTAATAGGATTGGAAAATCCACAAGATGATTCTTATTTAATAAATAAATTTCTAGAATTATAATGTGTATATTTCTTGAAGCTATATATTAACCACTTTATAGATCTATGTATTGACTGATATATTTAATTAAATCATTCAATTTTATAAAATTATTCTTTTCCTAGTTAATAATAAAAATAAAATGATATTATATTTATAGTTATTACAAATATTTACATATTTAATATACATTTTGATGATATAGAATGCATGGAAAATTAAAATAATTCAAGGAATTTATTTTTTTAATAGATAGAATGTCCTCTCCCATTGTGTTGATCTTCATGACATCATATAGGTTTCAATATTCTATAATTTTAATTTCTAATGGGGTTTAGGCTAATCTTTGGGGTCTTTGGAGGTAACATGTCTTATATAATGGATTGTTCCATGGATGATAGTGGTTGTGACATGGAGCTTTTTATTGTAGCATGAATTAGACTTCTATGATGTGGGGTCTAAGATGTGGAACTTTTGGTTCCATTTCCATTTTCAACATGGATACACTAGGGATATGGGTTTACCATATAAGGATTATATTTGTTTTTTTATTTTCATCATAGAGGTAGAGGCTTTGGTGTGGTGCTCTAAAGATGTGAGTTTGGTGGTTTTTCCTTTTATGGGGGTAGCTACGACATGGTGAATGGGAAACACCATGGTCTTGAACTGAGATAATTTAAGCTTGGTAGGGTATATGCCACAATTTCTAATGGATAGATTGATCAAGGGTTATTTCAACATTTCACAAGGGGTTTCACCATGGTATTAAGTAAAATACTAATGATTGTGGTATAGATTTCGGCTCTATGCGTTATTTTAGAGGTTTAATGGTGTGGTTTTAAGGGTTGTTTCATGGTCATATATTTTCTACGATACGTATTAAAACAAATATACCTTTTAATGCATCCATTATTTTGGATTTTATCTTGAATCATAGTAAACCCAAGTGCACCCCAAAATGGTAGTTCATCACCTTTTGATTTCATTTTAACCAAGACCAGTGGGATATCTAATGTCAATGATTACTCTATGTTCTCAATGTAGGTGTCTTTATACAAAGGTAATAATTCTTGAATTTACTTATGTTCTTGAATAATTCATTTATTTTGTTTTATATAAATGATTCCTTTAATATCAGGGTAATATTTCATTTTGAAATTATTCTTTTTAAGGTGGGTTTCCATTGAAAACATATTTATGCAAACTTTGAAACACCGTCAAGGTGGTTTTGATTATGAAATTAATTTTTGATAAGGGAAGTGATAATTTGTTTATTTGTAAAGGTTTTATAAACATATATAAATTCTTTCAAGTGATTTTGGGAAACATAGCACATTGGAATCCTTGGGTGTGTAAAAAATGGTCTTGTCATTTTAATGTGTGAAATACAGCTAGAGGCTTGATATCGATGTAATATGATAAGAATCGATATTATTTGTATTACCTTGATTTAAGGATTTGTGATTTGGTTATATGTATGAGTAAAAATCCCTATAAATTAGAGCCCAAATTGAATGACTTGACAATGATTCTTGGTTTTACACATGATGGTATATTTCATTGTTGGTTTATCACTTTTTGATCTTATTCTGTATCCATGCTTGGTTTTTCCCATGAAGATATTCATTTTAGGTATACTTCGATTATTTTACATTTATGTGAATATAAAAGGATTTTAATAAAAAAATGTTTTTAAAAAAGTTTATCATTCAAAAATTAATTAACAACTAGACTTTTAATACCAAACCTAAAATCTATACGACATTAGACATTATATTGATTATTTAGTAAAACCCCAATGGGAGTTATGACCACACAATACTTTTTTCCTTTGAGAATAAGTAGCTATGGTTTTATAAAACTCTAATTAATGGAATAACATAATGTATTTTATTGTCTTCACTTTCTTGGGAAAGCCTTCGCTGCGGGACAATTTTTTGGTGATAGATGGTCTCAGGGAGTTTCAGATTTCGGATTTTCTTGTTATATATTGAGTTTTAATCATTTGGGTTGGATGATGTATGTATCATGGTTATGTATTCTTATTCTACATTATACTATATTTTTTATTCAATTATACATGATACTTTTTTTATTACACCATAAATTTTGGTAGACCCTACTAGGTGTCTTTTCTAGTTACCTATGGCTTGTTTGTTTAAAATGGAATTAGTGGATTTACCTATATCGTAGTGTTATTAAAATTTATTGAATTTTTTCAATGTCCTTTTTAGATTGAAGTTAGGATCATTATAATTAGTGTAGTAATCATGGGAGGGTGGCTAACCAGCTTACATCCATTATTGAAATCTATTTATCAAGGGTAGTAATGTATTTTTTATAAGCATGTTACTTTGAGTTTGAGGATATTTGAATAAACTACATTTGGGTTTTATTGAAATGTAAAAATCCCTTTATTGTGTTTTATATCATTCATATGATCTCTAATTACTTATCATTATTTTGGTTTAATGAAATTTCGAAGGCTTCCAAAAATAAGTCTTATGATTCAGTAATGTTTTCATAGGATGATTAATTATTGAATCTCTTTTAATAGATAATTCCCTTTAGAATAGATCTTTTTTATTTGAATTAGGTATTTGTGAGAAACTTCCTACAATGAAATACTCCAGTTGAGCCCTCTTTAGTAGAATCCATAATCCACACTATTCAGAATTTTGGTCAGACAAGTATTAAATAAAATGGTTGAATGGTGGATAATGGATCATAATTTAATAAGAAGAATCTACTCAACTTATTTAGTGAAAGAGGAAACTTGTAATATTAAGAATGGATAGAGAATATTTAAAGTGACTTTTATTTTATCAAAACATGAGATAAATCTAATGTTTAATTTTCACTTACACACATGAATGTCAGAGAACAGATGGTTGAACACTATTTTATAAGCTAAGTTTCATAAGGATCTTACATTGACCTCTTATAAGAAGTTCTTTAACCAGTGATATTATGTTGAAATATTGTTAGTGGTGATGACCAAGAAGTTTCTAAGCATTGATAAAGGAGAGCATTTGGTTTGGGAATATTCCACTTGTTTTGATGATTTATTACACCTAAAACATGACCCCGTTACAAATTCTAACATCATAGCTCAATGTTTTGATATGGGGTTAAGGATTTTTATTCATCAATGCTTATTGCCTTTTTCATTACGATATTTTTGGAGGTGGTCATAAAAGATTCTATGTCTAAGGTAGATATAAATGATAAATTATTTGGGTTCATATTTTTTTGGTATAGATTTTATCTAGGGTGTGTCTTCATTGAAGAAAAGGAAAAGTAAATATATTCAGTTTTCAGTAGGACCAATTTTTGGGGATCCATCAATATAGCATCAGTTTTTTTACTATTAGTGTAGAATTCTCGGTACTACCACGCCTAATTGTTTGAAAATTCCTTGGAATTATTTCAGATAATCTATCCATCTGAATAGTTCTTTATTAAAAATACACTAAGGTAGTAAGGTTAGAACAACACTAAAAAATGGTTAATATGTTCATTTTGAGGGTTCCAAGGGTGGTGGGTCATATCCTCTTGACATGGGGGATGTTCGTGTATCTAATAAATCTCCAGGAGGAGTTTGAACCAGACGTCTTTATATAGTAGAGTATGTACCAGATTAATATGAGTAAGATAGAGCTACTACAAAAGGTATAGTGATTATCTTGTTGTCTATGGTATTAGATTTATTAGAAACATGTTATAATAATTCATTTATATCATGAAAGTTAGTTGACGTGTTGTGTTTGTGTTCAGAACATATGTAATTCATGTCGGATCGTTCCACACATTTGGAGGGAAAGAGGTCTGAACAAGGTTTCAAATGTCCCTTATGTTAGGTAAATATATTCAAAATTGATGTGTTGTGGGATTTCATTGTAATTTATCATCATTTCTTTGACTATATTATTGGAATGTATTGAATGGTCATCATTAAATCCCAGATCTCTTATTATTGGCATCGACTTTTGTTTTTATCTCTCGATGGGGTCTATTATGACTTTATAAAAGGGTTGGAATGTTAATACTATAAAGTAATAATTTCAATCCAAATATCAGAGATGTTTCTAGTTATTTTTGGATCTCCCAATATTATCCAATTTTTGAAGTGGTGAGTAAGTACCCAAGGGTATTTCTGAATGAATTTGATGGGTTACCTCTATAGTGAGTGGTTGAGTTCTCTATTAAAATACACCCTAGTAATATGCCCATTTAAATTCCATATTATCACATGATACATAAAAATTAAATGGAACATAAAATGTAGAGTTTAGATCATGAGTCTTAGAGATTTATTTATCCTTTCATGTTACCTTGGGATTTACCAATTCTATTTTCTATGAATGTTAAATAAAGTCTCATAACTTTCATAGATTCTAAAAATTTAAATAAAGTGACCAATATGAACAAATTTCAATTTACTAGAATAGATGATCGCATTGATCTACTCATAAGGGATCATTTTTATTAAAATGTTGACCTTCACCCAAGGAACCAAAAATTCAAATTCTGAGAAGATAATATACATAAGAAATAATTTTACATTCAGTATAATAATTTCTAGTTTTTGGACATGCCATTATGTATTGGGGATGCTATTATAGTATTTATGGTGTAAACGAACTAGATATTTAATTGGATCTTGGACCCTTTCATAGTTCTATTTATAGATAATATTTCATGACCCACTCCCTCCAATGATACCCATCCCTGGATTCCATCGAAGAAAGGGAGATAATAACTCTCTACTCCCACCTCTAATAGGCCCCAGGTTAGCGACTAAGAACAAGGGTGTACAAATCTCAAATTATAGAAGGAATTGTCCATTATGAAGAAATAATATTGAGAGATATGATGTATCAACCATAAAAAAATAAATTATATATATATATATATATAAACCAAAAACCATCCCATAATTCTTGTGTAAGTAAAATAGATACAAATAAAAGTCTCTAAAGTAAATACGCAAAAACAAAAATAGCCTAGCAACAAAACATTTGTCCAAGGGGTTCTACTAGTATTTACCAACATGATCCTCTTAAAACACCTAGAGACTTTAAAATAGTTTTATATTTTTTGGTTGAGAATACATGTATATTGATTAGGAAAACCAAAGTCCCTTGTGTATAAGTGGAAGAAGCAAACTAATACACCCATGAAAAAATAGAAAAAGAAACCACCACCTAACTGGTAGAATAACTATAACCACAAACTCCCCAAGGATATCTCGCCAAATAATGAATCCAAGAAATATAAAAATATAAAAATATCAATGATAGGGTACCCCACACCACTTTAACACTGATAGGTTGCTCTTATGCCCTAAAGAAAACATCCTATAACTCTTACCTCTTCTAAATAACATCACATTACATCCCTCCTGCACACACCTGGGACACACATCATATCACAACACATCTTCACAAACCTGGTTCATAACAACACATCATATACCACTGAAACACATCTGTCCGTCACAAAACATTACATACCTAAGAAACCTAGGACACCACAACACATCACATCTTGAAGACACATAGGACAAATCAACAAACCTCATCCTGAAGACACATAGAGACACAGATCACATTTCTCTTGATGACACGTGGTCAATTATCGCTTTGAAGATGTAGTAGGGAAGAGTGGGTGTCTATCCATCTATCGTCTTTCCAGGATGTTAGTAATGACACCCCCAGCATGACTATGTGTGTGTTGACATGTAGTGAACGACATGGGTGAGTGAATATTGAAATCAAAAGGAAAATATAATATATAGATAAATACATACATACGTACGTACATAAAAACATACACACACACATATATATATATCTATGAAATCATCACCTACATGTTTACAAGAAGATCACCAACCAACTCAAAAGTTCCCCCACATCTAATTCCAATGCAAAATGCACAACCCCACATATACCAAAAACAATCCATAGTTCATTTTTAGTCTTTAATTTGTATTAAGAAAGTTTGTTGATTCATTATTAAAAATTGGTTCCACTAAAACTTGTAATTTGATTTATACATAAATACCATCATCAATTTATCCATTCAAAATTATATTTAAATAATTATCATGTAATAATTCTAGTTCATGATTATTAATAATATATACATTCTTACTAAACAAGAAACTAACAAAGAACGAAACATAAGAAGTCGTGAGTGAAAAACATTCCAAACAGCCAAGTCCAAATCCATCTTGCACTGTATCCTTATTGGACAACCATTTTAGGGCCATCACAACCTTCTTCATAACCACATATCATACACTTTGTTAATTAAGCGTGTTATCACAAAAACCATCTGATCCTAAGGCATCCAATTTATTAACTGATGGTATTTGATTTTCCAATTATAGATTACATGTTTTCCATCAACCAGGGAAAATGCATTACATATATCATAATATATAAGTGCAATAAAGTACCACTAAATACCATTATTTTTAGTGGGTAACTAATCCAATACAATAAATAACATTAATAAATAACAAAGAATCTTTAGGATCATACATCCCTTTCCCCTGCCCCTTTATATTTAATATAAACCAATTCATTTGTCTATCTTCATATGGATTCAACCATATCTAAAAAGATAAAAATTTATACACCCATACTCGAGGAAAAAAAATTAAGAAATATGAAGGAAATTCATTCTAGAAGGAAGATGATCCATACTGCCTTGTTTCACAAAAAACGGGGGTGTGTGTGCTGTTGGAAACTGCACCAGGAAACCCGGACCTACTACAACAACAAGGTTTCATGAATCCTATGAGAATATAGATTTGGTACATGTTTTATCAATAGAAATCTAGACCAAATTCAGGAGGAATGATATTTTCATTCCAAAGTTTAGATCCTATATTTTTGGGATTAGATACAGTTTTGAATTTTCATTAAAGGTAGATCTCATCAAAACCATGTGTTTTGACCATGTAAAATCCTATAAACATGGGAGAAATTTAATATATGATCAATTTACTTTTAATCAATCTAAAATCCACTAAATTATATAAATAAACCCATTTCTCATCAAAAAATTTGTAAAAATGGAAATATTGGAAAAATTAAAAAATTACGAAAATTTAGGGAACTATTGAAATGATTCACCACCGAAAGAGTCACTTCCAGATGAGTCACCACAAGATGATTCACTTCTTTTGATTCATCACTAGGATGACCTACTTATAGATGAGTTACTTATAGGGAGTCACCGCCAGTGAGTCACCACTAGATTAGTCTCCACCAGGATGAGCTACTACTAGGCGAGTCACTTCTTGTGAGTCACTACAAAGAAGAGTCACCGCCAAGAAGAGATACTACCAAATTAGTCATTTCCGTCTAATCACTATAATATGATTAACTTCTGGGACGAGCTACTATTATATGAGTCACTTCTAGGATGTTCTGCGTTTGGAAATATGGAAAATTTGAAAAACAATTGAAATGAATCACTGTTGTAATGACTCACATGTTTCAAAAACCCCCAGGACTACCCCCAGACACCTCAAACAACATATTTATAGAAAAGTAATAGGTTGGATGGTCTGGGATGTTATGTTAGTTAACTATCAATCTATTATCCCCTCATGAATGCAAAACCAATATAGATGAAAAATGGGGAAGGTTCTGAACAACAATCCCTCAAGATACCTGACAAAGATATCATTATACCTAAAACACTACCAACAAAAAAGCTCTCTAACCCAGACTCTCATAATATATAAATAACCATACTTACCCAAACATATGAATCCCATAATTCCATCATCCATGCCAAGATACTATCCTCCATAGGTAGCACAAATTCACCTGCCTGAGTTTAATCACATCATAGTAAAACACGTCTTGATTAGGAATCATGTCACCCCTTTTTCACATTTTTTAACACCGTAACAGATCACAAAACCCACATCACACATAAAACTAGGTGGAGACATATCTCCTAAAACAATGAGGTCCAAAAAATATATCACAAAGAAAAGGAAAGAGATAAGAAAACTAAAAACAACCCTAGGTACTATGATCGCATCTGTATATCATGCTCAAAACAACTTTTCACTAAGACACCCTGCATCTACAACACCCAAACTAAGGGAATGGTTCATACTTGTAGCACCTTCTCTTGACGGACGCTGATCTCCACCAGATTCTCTAGGAAGTTTTTGTCATCCTTAATATCCAAATCTCCCTAGTCAATGAAATGGGAGTCATCAGGAATATATCGATAGAGCTGTGAGATGTAAAAAAAATCATCGATCCTTATTAGCCACAATGGAAATACCACCTGATTTGACACCTTGGAAACTCACCCCAACACATCAAAATGTATAATAACCTAGGGTGTGATCTTAATAACTTTCCCAAATATCTACATCCACTACTGGAAATAGAGCCTATACCAACAGTTTGTTCCCAACGGTTTAGAAAACCGGTTGGGAAATAGAACCTATGCCAACAGTTTACTAGAACCATTCACATAGGCTATTTTATGGTGGGTTTTCCCAACGGTTTAAGAAAACTGTTGTAAAAGAGATGTATTACCCAAGGTTTTTATTAACCGTTGGGAAGAATTAGACCCAAATTATGGCTCCAACCCTCGAGACATTTCAGCCACACACGCTCCTCCCCTCCCCGACCTCGACCTCCTCCCAGCCTCGGCCTTTGCCTCCAGGCCTCCATCTCTTGGCCTCGGCCTGCGCCTCCCGGCCTCCGCCTCCTGGCCTCTTCCTCTACCTCCGCCTCCGACTCCATCTCCCATCCCTCCTCCCTCTCCTTCGGCGACATTCCCCTTCCCCTCTCGGTTCCTTTTCTGAAGACGATGTCCCCCTCCCCTCTCGACACCCAGTGACGTTCCCCCCTCCCATATCGTCTCCCTCTCTTGGCAAAATCCGAGTTCAATCTCCTCCTCCGACATCACCCGACCCCCTCTCCAGTCGCTTGCGAGACCCCCCATGGCCGAACACCCCACGGGACATCCCCCTCTCTCAGCTCCCTCTCCTCCCGCCTGGGCAATAAGATTTTCGGGGCCGACCCATGCCCCCAAGAGCTAGAGTAGCTATGGTGGAGTCGAATCTAGGTGGCTTTTAGCTTTAGAGGATTCGGAGGTCTCAACCATGGATTTTGGGAGCTTCATCATCTATTGGTACTACTATAATTGGTGCAATGTCTGCATTTTCCCTACATTCTTGGTATCTACATTTTTTCCGCTATAAAACAATGAATTTGTTGTTGTTTTAATGTTGTTTAATCCGAAAAGATCATTTTTGTTATATTTTCAATGATAATTATAGGCCATGATAGGTGTCCCTGAAGATGGGATAATGTGTGCAGAGCTCCTGGATGCTACAAAAACTCAACTGTGTTCATTGTGGGAGAGAACCCTCTAAACTGACTAGGGATCTGGTTTAAAGATGCCTCACATGTCAGGGAGATGGTCCGGTACTGTTTATGGGTATGTCTCCATGACTACCATCTTACCTTCATTTATTTTTGAGATATTTTATACAATGGAATGTAACTTAATTGAATAATTGAGTTATGGTGAAATGAAATGGTTTTATTATACTCAGTGCCTGATCGAGCATCAATTTACTATCTCGACCTCGAGCTTGATCGAGCTACTCAATTTGGCTCGACGTGTTTTTATTAATATGTTTTATCATAATTTTAATTATCATAATTTTAATTACCATATCTTTCTTGAATTAGAGCTTGAGATTGAAATTAAATACACATATATTGAATAAAAATAACATGTTAAAATATTATATGTTCGATTAGCCTTTGCGACTGACTGGATTGTGTTATTATAACACAGAATTCAGCTTCACTACTCATAACTTGATCTTGAAAAAATCCGAAACAAATTCAAGTATTTGTCGAGAGAGTCCCATTAGCTTGAGAGAACTAAAGGTTTTTTACAACTCTAATTTAGAGGGTCAAAGAAATAATAAATTGGATGACTTATGATGTCATTATCTGTCATTTCATTCCCTCATTAAAAAAACGTCCAGACAACTATTTTATCTAATAAATTCTTCTCTGTCATTATTTTCTATCCATTTTAATCATTGGCCCCATTTTTTACAAAATGTGATGGAAATGGAGAACACAACAACATAGAACCTTAGATAGGGACCTTTTATTCCTTAAATACCTACTATCCTACTAGAACTGTTTCTTAATTATGGTTTGGGATTTTTTGATGTTTGACTGCTTAAATATACTCATGGTTTTGTAGTCAGTCTCGGATCACGGTGCGACGTGGCGTGGTTCAGCAGGGTTATGTACACAATTTTAAACTCAAATATTGTATCATAGCTGCATATTCAATGGCTAAGTTTACTATTATGGTGTTTCCAACAACGTGCTATACAAATAACATAATGAAAAATGAAGACATTATTAAATGGAATAGTTTCCCCCTTGCATGCAAGAACATGATTTGACCCATGGGATGGTGTGGTTATTAAATGGAACTGTTTCCCCCTTGAGGGAGGTGATGGCCGGAATGTGGCCCCGCCTCCCCCCGCTCCCTTCACTCTTGGCCGGAAGATGCTACCCCACGGATGCCGCTGGACCAGGCCAACATGCCGCGGTCATGTCGCGGTCAGGCCGCGGCCACGACACGGTCACGCCACATTCATGCCACGGTCACGCCGTGGTCACACCGTGGCCACGCCGCGGTCACGCCACGGTCACACCGTGATTTGGCCCTGCTCCAGGATGACACCCCGTGACGGTTCGCAGTCCTATCAGAATTCTATGTATGATATCTAGATAAGGCCCAATCCATCTTCATAATTATTTCCTCATAAAACACTAGATGTAAAATTTCCACATCTATCACCATAAGGCCCAATCCTCTTAGGAATATTTTACATGATCTAAACCCCCATCCATTCCATACACATATCATCCAAATTATAAGAGATATGTTAGAACACTCATATCCCAATTGATATCTTATCCACTTGAAGAACTAGTGACAGGGTGATTTCATTTCCATATAATCACTAATGAATTTTATCTAATCCTTAGCGGCTTATGAACACCATATCTATAGGTCTACTATGTTAATCTATTTACTTTAATTTACTATCCATAGACTCCAGGACTCCCATGGAACATAGTTATAATCAATCCCTTGGAAATATATGATCGAATAATCAAGTTAGTTTTTAAGGGTCTATCGAGGCTCTTAATACTGTCTTTATATACAAAAGAATTCTTATTTAAAGAAACAATTAATTTAAGTAATGGTTGATCACCCATGGAGGTGCATATATGTCATCTTATAACTACTAAATGATGTATTCCCTCCACCTGAATGAAGAATTAAATAACTCCCCTTTCATGTTCATGTAAAAACTATATTCTCCAAAGACATTATACTAACCACAAATATATAGGTGAGAAAAATCAGAAGACCGGTCCATGATCACATAATTAGTCATAGATTCATCACAAATCTTCATGCCTTAAGCCTTATATTAATAATATGATTTGACATATACTTACCATATTAGTGAATCTTGATTCATATTCAATCACTAACAATTTTTCCAACTCAATATCTAAGAGATCTCAAGATCCAGCTTGTTTAAGCTAATCTAAGAATTTTTGGTCATTGAAGATTAATTGGAATCACTTTTAATAATTTTTTTCATCCTTCCATTCTACAATAACTTTACACCACAACCAATATTGGCCCTTTAGTAATGTGGTAGCCATGTAATTTCCCAAACAAACTTCTATTGGGAAAAAACAAAACTAAGCTAAAAATCGAGCCAAAATAAGTATATAACATTTATAGAAAGATTAATTGTTAAATAATAGGAATGTAGTTTTTGATAGTATCATTTTGAAATATGGATTTGTTTTCCCCTTTCTTCAGGAACATGATTTGACCCATGTGGTGTTGTGGTTCTTATATGTTTGGTGGTGAGATGTATAGATACATTAGACATGGATGTTTTAGTTTAGTTTTTATTTTATTTTTTTTATCGCATTGGCCACTTAGGTCTTTTACTAGTTTCTATGGACATGGAGTATTTATATTCTACAAAGGAGGCTAAAAGGGGTTCAGATTGTTTCAGTCCACTGACTTTGATCTGAGGTAAGATTCTAAGTATACTACTTGTCTCACACCTCATATATTTTTGGGGATTTTAATCTTTTTGACTCCATATTATGTTTTTGGTAGGGTGTAGGATCGTTTTTTGTTGGTTCATGTGGATTTGGTTCTCTTCAATCGAGGTAAGGATTTAATGCTATTGGTTTGTTTTTCTCTGTTTATGTAGGTTCCTTTATGTGTTTTAAGGTTCTTAATATCTATTGTGTAGTGCGTTGATCCCTGCTACTTGGTTTCGAGTCACCAAGTCAAAGTTAAATCTCCTGCGTGTGCATAGGTAAGTGAGTATATGTATGTGGGTTCCCACATTACATGTATTGTCAACAATGGAAATGATTATACACGTATGGGCTAGGTGTGCCCATGTATATATATATAAATGCATACATAGGTGAGGAGAGACTGTTATATGCATATAAGCATCGGTGTAAGGATCCCCTTTCACATTCTCATGGCCATGTGGGTGTGTCCATAGGGGCTAGGTGTCCTTGCATTTGTGTGAAGGTGCATATACCTAGTGGGGGACCAACATCTTTTAGTTAGAAAGACCCAAGAGACGAAGTGGATGGATTAGTTCCACCTTGAGGTAGATTCCCTCTCTTAGCCTCTTTAATTTAAGAATTATTTAAATTGAATTTAGATTCTTTCCTAATTCTGCTTAATTATATTGAATTTCATATCTTGAATATGTTTAATTTAATATAATTGTTTCATTTTATAAATAATGTCATGATTTTAAAATAAGACCACTTTTAAAAACAACAAATATAAATTATATATCTTTATCATACCACAATCTGGAATCAAGAGTCGGTTTTTTATATCTTATGGTCGGTTTCTATAATGTGAAGGAAAAATACATAGGATTTATTTGGAATCCTGGCTGGTAAATGCTGCCCCGTGGAAATTGCTAGACCGTGCCAACATGTCGAAGTCACGCCGCGGTCACACCGTGATTTGGCCCTACACCAGGATGACACCTCATGAAAGTTTTGAGTCCTGTCAGAATTTGATGTTTGATACCTAGATTAAGTTTTAGATACATTACCCACCTATAGTTAATGGGGAGGTAGGTGATGACCGGAATGTTTCCCCGCTTCCTCCCGCTCCCTTCGCTCCTGGCAGGAAGATGTTGCCCCGCAGATGTTGCTGGACCGAGCCAACACGCCGCGGTCACGCTACAGTCATGTCGGGGTCATGCCACAGTCACACCATAGTCACGCTGCGATCACGCCTTGGTCACACCACGGTCACACCCCGGTCACGCCGTGGTCACGCCGCAATCACATCGCAGTCACGCGGCGGTCACACTGCGGTCACGCCGCGGTCACGTCGTGATTTGGCCCTGCTTCAGGATGACACCCCATGACGGTTCTCCGTCCTATAGGAATTCTATGTATGATACCTAGATAGAGTTTTAGATACATTACTCACCCATAGATAATGGGGAGGGAGGCGACTACTGGAATGTTTTCCGGCTTCCTCCCGCTCCCTTCGCTCCTGGACAGAAGATGGTGCCCCGCAGATGTCACCGGACCGGGCCAACATGCCATGGTCACACTACGGTCACGCCACGATCGCACCGCAATCATGCCACAGTCATGCTGTGGTCACACCGTGGTCACACCGCAGTCCTTTCGTGCTCACGCCGTAGTAATGCCGTGATTTAGCCCTACTCCAGGACAATACCCCGCTACGATTCGCAGTCCTGTCAGAATTCGATGTATGATAACTAGATAGATGTTTAGATAAATTACCCACTCATATTTAATGGGGAGGGCATAGATGACCCTAATGTTGCCCCGCCTCCTCCCGCTCCCTTCGCTCCTGGCCGATAGATGCTTCCCTGCAGATGTTGCTAGATCGGGCCAACAATCTGCGATCACGCCGCGGTCACGACACCATCACGCTATGGTCACGCCGCAGTCACACAGTGGTAATGCCCTAATTTGGCCTTTCTCCAAGACGACACCCCGCTGCAGTTTGTAGTCCTGTCAAAATTTGATGTATGATACCTAGATAGAGTTTTAGATACATTACACACCCTCTTTCCTGGACCTCGGACAGCCCCCCACCCTCCTCCCTGGACCCCGGACAGCCCCTCAGACCCCCACCCTCCTCCCTGGATCCAGGATAGCCCCCCAGATAGCCCCCCCAACCCTACTCTCTAGACCCCAGATCCCAATCTATGCTCTCTTCACGATTCACCCTAAATTCCAACAGAAAAGAGGGTTGTAGAGCTTTGGAAGAAGATTATAGAAGAGTGAAAACCCTAATCGAAATGAGGAAGAAAGAATAGGATTAGACTGACCCGGATCTTCAATCCTCACTTGAAGACACTCAAAATTCCCAAGTGACATGTATGAGTCAACCTCACCTCAATCTGAAGCACGATGTGGCCGACACAACTCAAAGTGTCTCTCTTTTGTTTAAAATGAACATCATTTTAAGTGAAAAGAACAACTGACATACGAAAAACTGACCAAATGCATTCACATTGTGTTGATACTTTAGTAAAACGATCCATGGGTCATTTGTGATGTGTACGAGTCAACCCCACCTAAATCCGAGGCGTGGTGTGGCCGACACCACTCAAAGTGTCTCTATTTTGTTTAAAATGGACATTATTTTAAGTGAAAACAACAACTGACATATGGAAAACTGACCAAACGCATTCTGATTTTGTTGAAATTTTTTGAAAACGATCCATGGGTCATATGTGATGTGTACGAGTCAACCCCACCTCAATCAGAAGCACGGTGTGGCCTACACCACTCAAAGTTTCTCCCTTTTGTTTAAAATGAACATCATTTTAATTGAAAACAAAAATTGACATACGAAAAATAGACCAAACGCATTAGGATTCTATTAAAAATCTAGTACAACGATCCATGGGTCATATGTGACGTGTACGAGTCATCTTCACCTAAATCCTAGGTGCGGTGTGGCATGCACCAATGAAAGTGTCTCTCTTTTGTTTCAAAAGGACATCATTTTAGGTGAATACAACAACTGACATAAGGAAAAAACAAAGGAATTAGGATTCTTTTGAAACATTAAGAAAATGATCCATGGGTCATATGTGACTAGTAAGAGTCAACCCCACCTCAATCTGAGGGCTGGTGTGGCCGGTACCACTCAAACTGCCTCACTTTGATTTGAAATGGACATGATTTTATGTTAAAACAACAACTGGAATATGGAAAACCAAACAAATACATTCAGATTGTATTGATAATTTTGGAAAATGATCCATGGGTAAGTTGTGACATGTACAAGTCAACCCCACCTCAATATGAGGAGTGGTGTGGCCGACACCACTCAAAGTGTCTCTCTTTTGTTTAAAATGGACATCATTTTAAGTTAAAACAACAACTGACATACTGAAAAATGACCAAACAAATTTGGATTCTATTGAATCTTTAGGAAAACGATCCATGGGTCATATGTAACATTTAAGAGTCAACCCCACCTCAATCTGAAGCACGGTGTGGCTGATCCCACTCAAAGTGTCTCCCTTTTGGTTAAAATGAATATCATTTTTATTGAAAACAACAATATACATACATAAATCCAACCAAACACATTTGGATTCTATTTAAAATTTATGACAAAGATCCATGGGTCATATGTGATGTGTAATACTCAACCCCGCTTCAATCCTAGGGGCAGTGTGGCCGACACCACTCAAAGTGTCTCTCTTTTGTTTCAAAAGGACATCATTTTAAGTGAATTCAACAACTGACATACTAAAAACCAAACAAAGGCAATCAGATTCTGTTTAAACTTTATCAAAATGATACATGGGTCATATGTGACTTTTATGAGTCAACCCCGACTCAATAAAAGGGCCAATGTGGCCGGAATCAGTCAAAACGTCTCAATTTTATTTGAAATGGATAAGATTTTAAGTGAAAACAACAACTGACATATGAAAAACCAACAAAACACATTCGGATTGTGTTGATACTTAAGGAAAACGATCCATGGGTCATTTGTGAGGTGTACAAGTCAACCTTGCTTCAATCCGAGGCGCGGTGTGGCCGAAACCACTCATAGTGTCTCTCTTTTGTTTAAAATGGACATCATTTTCAGTGAAAACAACAACTGACATATCTAAAACTGACCAAACGCATTTGGATTCTATTGAAACATTAAGAAAATGATCCATGGGTTATATGTGACGTTTAGGAGTTAACCCCTCCTCAATCTGACACATGGTGTGGCTGACACAACTCATAGTTTATCTCTTTTGTTTAAAATGAACATCATTTTAAGTGAAAACAACGATTGACATACGGAAAGCCGAAAAAACGCATTCATATTCTGTTGAATATTTAGGAAAATGATCCATGGGTCATATGTGACATGTAAGAGTCAACCCCGCCTCAATCAGAGGCACAGTGTGGTCGAAACCACTAAAAGTGTCTCTCTTTTGTTTCAAAAGGACATCATTTTAAGTGAATACAACAACTGACATACTGAAAAATGACCAAAGGAATTCATATTCTCATAGAACGTTAGGAAAATGATCCATGGATAATATGTGGCTTTTCTGAGTCAACCTTGCCTCAATTTAAGGGTCGGTGTGTCCAGAACCACTCTAACTGTCTAAATTTTATTTGAAATGGACATGATTTTAAGTGAAAACAACAACTCACATATGAAAAACCAACCAAATGCATCTGTATTGTGTTGATACTTTAGGAAAATGATCCACCGGTCATTTTTGATGTGTACGAGTCAACCCCGCCTCAATCTGAGGCACAGTTTGGCAGACACCACTCAAAGTGTCTCTCTTTTATTTAAAATGGACATCATTTTAAGTGTAAACAATAGATGACATACAGAAAACTGACCTAACGCTTTTTGATTCTGTTAAAACATTAATACAACGATCCATGTGTAATATGTGACATGTAAGAGTCAATCCCACCTCAATCCGAAGCGTGGTGTGACCATCACCACTCAAAGTGTCTCTCTTTCGTTTAAAAAGAACATCATTTTAAGTGAAAACAACAATCGACATACGAAAAACTGACCAAACACAATTGGATTCTGTTGAAAATTTAGGAAAAAGATCCATGGGTCATATTTGATGTGTACGAATCAACCCCGCCTCAATCTAAGGTGTGGCCTAGCCGACACCACTCGAAGTCTCTCTCTTTTGTTTCAAAAGGACACCATTTTAATTGAATACAACAACTGACATACGGAAAAATAACCAAAGGGATTCATATTCTATTAAAACATTAGGAAAATGATACATGGGTCATATGTGACTTGTATGAGTCAACCCCGCCTCAATCCAGTGGCCGGTGTGGCCGAAACAACTCAAAATGTCTCACTTTTATTTGAAATGGATCGGATTTTATGTGGAAACAACAACTGGGATACGGAAAACCAATCAAATGCATTCAGATTGTGTTGATACTTTAGGAAAATGATCCATGGGTCATTTTTGAAATTTACAAGTCAAACCCACCACAATCCAAGGGACAGTGTGGCCGACACCACTCAAAGTCTCTCTTTTGTTTAAAATGGATATCATTTTAAGTGAAAAAAACAACTAACATACGAAAAAAGAACCAAATGCATTCAGATTTTTTTGGAACATTAGGAAAATAATACATGGGTCATATGTGACGTGCACACGTCAACCCCACATCAAATGGAAGCACGGTGTGGCCGACACTACTCAAAGTGTCTCTCTTTTGTTTAAAATGAATATCATTTTATGTGAAAACAACAATTAACATACAGAAAACCAACCAAACGCATTCATATTTTGTTGAAAATCTAGGACAACGATCCATGGGTCATATGTGAAGTGTAAGAGTCAAACTTGCTTCAATTCGAGGCACAGTGTGGCCGAAACTACAAAAAGTGTCTCACTTTTGTTTCAAAAGGACATCATTTTAAGTGAATACAACAACGGATATACGGAAAACTGGCCAAAGGTATTCGGATTTTGTTGAAACTTTAGGAAAATTATCCCTGGGTCATATGTGACTTATAAGAGTCAACCACACCTCAATCCAAGGTCTAGTAGGGCTGTAACCACTCAAAATGTCTCACTTTTATTTGAAATAGACATGATTTTAAGTGAAAACAACAACTGGCATAGGAAAACCGACCAAATTCATTTGTATTATGTTAAAACATTAGGAAAATGATCCATTGGTCATTTGTGATGTGTAAGAGTCAACCCCGCCTCAATCCAAGGTGCGGTGTGGCCGACACCACTCAAAGTGTCTCTCTTTTGTTTAAAATGGACATCATTTTAAGTGAAAACAACAACTAACATACGGAAAAATGACCAAACGCATTCGGATTCTGTTGAAACATTAGGACAACGATCCATGGGTCATATGTGACGTGTACGAGTCAATCCCACCTCAATCCGAAGCATGGTGTGGCCAACACCACACAAATATATTGATTTACATTCATACCTTCACAAACTTTGAATATCTTGATACTACTTTGAAATATCATGAGAGATGTGTAGGGAATCAATACTTCTTCAATCTCAAAATCATTCGTTGAAACTATAAATTACATATTCTTTAAACAATTCTTAGAATACTTTTGGAGCAGTTCATAGGTTACAAAAACATTTAACAAGTTTTTTGATTTTGTAAACATATTTTAGATTTTCTGCAATCATGATCAAAAAAGTTTTAGAGCAGTTTACATGTTATAAAATAGTCCACAAGTTCTTGATTTTTTAAAATGATTTCATATTTCCTAAAAAAATGCTCTAAAAACTTTTAGATTAGTTCATTGTTTATAAAAACAGTTCAAAAATTCCTGATTTTTTAAACATATTTCAGATTTTCAGTTTTCTGTAAAAATATTTCAGATTTTGACAAACCAATAAATTTTTGAATTCACAACTTATCCCTTTTAGCAGCTCTTTCTAAATACATGATTGCATATTAGAGATAACTCCCCCAAAACGTTAGACACATATAAAACTTTAAACACACCTATCATTTCCAAAACCACACAATAGATTCAGGCTGTCCACATGCATGATGCAGGATGTTCACTTGCAGGCTATCATGTTTTGGGGATATATGATGTATAACAACGGTTCTGCAAACTGTTGGTATACAGAGCTGTAGTTCTGATAGTATGACAGTGGTTCTGAAACTATTGGTACATAGGACAGAGTATACAAACGGTTTTGAAACCGTTGGTATACAGGTATGCCAATGGTTCTGAAACTGATGGTATACTACATGCTGGAATAAAATGTATACCAATGTCCAAAAAACCGTTGGTATACTCACCAGTACGAATGGTTCATCAACCGTTGGTACATATATATACCAAAGGTTTATGTAGAACCATTGGTATAGATTAATTTCAGACCATATATGTCAATGATTTTCTAGGAACCGTTGGTATATAACTTCTTCCACGCCTCACATACCAATGGGCTATGAAACTGTGGGGAAATAATATCCCAATGGTTTCAATGGATATCCCAACGGTTTAAAACCATTGTAAAATATGGAATTTCCAGTAGTGATCCCACGTTGATGGGAAATATTCAAGAACACATGTTCTCTAACCTCTAACTCTAGGGGCCTACTCCTATAATTAGCATGAGACTTTTTTGGGTTCTGTGCTACTTTCATCTACTCTCGAAAAAATGTAATCCTCTTTGTTGAGCAAGGAACCACTATAGGACCAACAACTATTGCCTCCCTAACCATATTCCAACACAAAATAGAAAAACACAGATGTCCATACAAATCCTAAAATAGATCCATGCCAATTTAAGAGTGATAACTATAATTTTAAACAAACTCATCCTAGGGCAGGTATTGTGCCCATGATCTGAGGAAGTTCGTGACACATGCCTGCAACATATACTCCAATATCTGGAGAGTATTATTATTATTACCATCGTTTTGAGGGTTGAAAGTGGTGATGAGGCACAACTGGGTTCTGAAATCATTCTTCAATCCCCTCGAAACACATGAGGTAAAATTGGAATCTCAATATAAGACAATAGACCTTGGAACTCCATGAAACTCCACCACATCACCCACGTACCTCTTAGCCAATTTATCCACCATGCACGACTCCTTGATTTCTATGAATTGGTCTGATTAAATCATATAATCAATGATTACCTAGATAGAAACACAAACTCCCTAAGATCTTGGTAACCCTATAAAAAAATACGTAAAGATGTCATCCTATTTCCACATGGGGACATCCAAGGGTTGTAACAACCCCCAAGAACATGATTATTTACCTTTAAATATTGGAAAACCAAACACCTTGTCACAAACTCCACCACTTCCAACATTATTCTAAGTCACTGAAACTACATCCTTAATCCATGGTACATTATATAAAATCCCACGTGTAACAAAAAAGGTGAGCTATTGAACACAAAAAGAACTCTATCTCTCATTGATATCAGAATAAACAAACATCCTTGAATAAACATCCAGTTCTGACTATCCTCTAACCACCCCTCTAGAGTATCACCATGGACAACAGGATCACACATCACCTCCACCTCTGAGTATCCCCACGGATAATCCTCCACCTACTATATCATATAAGATAGAACCATCATATTAAATAGATATCCTCTACCACCATCCACTATTAAATTCAAGTGAACGAATTCTAATTCCCCCATTTCTCTCCAAGCATATGAAGGCTCCTGAAAAACATCCTTTTGTGACTTGTTAATAAAAACATCGTCCTTTAAATTCCCCCTTCTCCAGGATTAAGACATATCATAATCATAGTCCTCAAGGAACTCCATCCACCACCACTATCATAGATTCATGTCACACTAGGAAAATATATACTTAAAAATCCTTTGATCCTTGAAGACCACAAAGATATCCCCATTGAGTTAATGTCTGAACAACATTAGAAAATAAATACACTAACTCTAGACCATGGTTGGAATAGTTATGTTTGTGAGGGAATACCTATCTAGACCCCTAAGAGATCACATCCTTATGCAGCATCATGAGACACCCTAATCCCAAATGGGATTTTTCATATAAAACCTCAAACAACACACCCTCCTTTGGTAGCTGAAGCACTGGAGAACTAGCCAACTTCTCCTTAAAGTAATCAAATACCTCCTTTAATCAAAAATCCACACAAAATCATGGTATTTCATGGTCTATTATATAAATAACTATGAAACTCGATTGAAATCAAGAACAAACCTCCAATACTAGCATACGATACCAAGGAAGCTACGAAATTATATCGCATTATTGGGTACAACCAAGAAACAACTACTTCAGAATTTATTTGGAAAACTCCCACACCCTATTTAGAAACCACATGTATGAATAAATATACCTCTCATGTCCAAAACATAAATTTTGAAAGCATTCCATAGAGATGGTGGTCCCGATGAATGTTTGAGATATCTCATAGATTCTTGACATCCTCATATTCTAAATTTGACTTAATCAAGATTTCATTGATGAATATGACAACAAAATGGTCTAGGAACACCCAAAAAATTGAGTTCATGAGCCCCATGATTGCTGTTGGTGTCTTCGTTACACCGAACGACATGACTAAAAACTCGAAGTACCTATACCTACATCTGAAGATAGTATCCAGGATATCACCCTCCTTCAACCTTAACTGGTGATACTAAGACCATAGATTGACCATATAAAACCAAAAATCCCCACTCAATTGGTCAAAAAGGTCACCGATGCTTAATATTGGGTCATGTTTTTCTATTTTCACCTAATTCAACCTCTGGAAGTCAATTTACAACCTCAGATTACCATACTCCTTTAGGGAGAACAACAATGGAACGCCCCATGGAGACACACTAGGATACATGATGCCATTATATATTATATCACCAATACAAATCCTCAACTCTCACAACTCAAAGGGTTCCATCCAAAAAAAAGACCATCAAAAATATATGATGCACCGAGCATGAAGTCTATCACAAACTCAACTTCTCATTGAGGGGGCAGTGTAACAACCTCATTAGGGAAAACATAGAAGAATTCACTGAAAACCCTGGCATAATGTTCTGTCCATGTGTTTAATGATTCTACAACAAAATAAAACTCCAATGAAAGAAAGGGTTATAGATGTCAACTCCCTATCTTAAAATTCCAAAAACCAATGAAAACCCTGCACTGACCATCCATGTCTAATGACACGATTCTCCTATGAAAGTTGTAGATAACATAAAACATAGAATACAACCATTAAATTCCAATAATGACATTTTATAGCTGCATCTAAAGCAATATAATATCCCCATGGGACTGATGTTTCCCTATAATCTTCCTGCACCTTGGAACACATCAAACAAGCTAGTATACCCTTCGACTAGAATAGTCCACACCATGGGTACCTAAAGCCTTTATTAGTCTAGTTCCAAACCACAGACTAGAGTGGGTGAAAAAAGGAGTGTGATTATAAAGAATAAAAAACCATAGAAAAGCATAGATGGTAAAATGACCATACCTTGGTTGATCTTTGGGCCATCTGGTGTTGCTACCTCCACCACATGCCACTAACAATGCCCCACTCACCTGGATCTATACTAACTGCCTATTCTATGAAAACTCTCAGGTCAAGGTCCCTAATCTTAAGGAACATTATGAGGTTGGACACTACTTTCATAATCTTTACTTACTTGATCATATTCCTGGTACCCCTATTGTTGGAATGATCTCATCGGTAATTTATACTAAGGGGGATATTGAACCTGTCCGCCTAGGCCAAACAGATCTCAATCAGCCACTGGAAACCAGTCATAAATATGGGCACAAATCCCATAGAAGAAAAACATTGTCTCTAAGCCCATACGAATGGAATAGAAACCAGAAAGGTGGATGGGAAGTTGTTGGCGTCGACTCCCAACTGGTCGAAACCTCAAAGGCCCCAGCACCCAAGGATCACCGCCGAAAACTCTTCTCCTCGGGGAACCCTATTGTTTCCCATATCTTGAAAAACCTCCACATGAGTGCATCTTATCGATCACCACATCCATCTTCATAACTTCTATGTATGTGGGAAATTTAAAATGTGTAATTTTATACTGGATCAGTGGATGGGGTGCCTCTTCAAGACACCTCGCTCGGGACTCCTCATCCTATAAAAGAACATGGGTGAATTGAAATAGGTCCTTGAACACAATCCCATGGTCTTTCATAAACATACTACCATGTTTAATGGAGAGTAGCTTCCGCCTCTTATATTCCTTCATGGTCAATGAGAGGAACTCTTCCCAAAACTCATATTGAAAGTCTACCCATGAATCATTTTCCACACTCTTCTCACCTAGGTGAAATGTTCACCACTTATTCATATATCCACACATATGAAAAACATCCAAAGGGACCTTATACTCAATCAAGGCTCATATAAAACCAAAATCAATATCTATATCCTCTATCCTAATCTCTATTTCCAAATAAAAAACGCTTCCCTCATACTTTACCAAATAATACTACTAAAAATGACACAATATCATCCACCCCTGATCATTATCCTTATCTAGATCAAACCCTTCATATATTAACCATGATAGCCTTTTGAACCTCCAATATATGAACTACATGCGGACGATGGCTAGGATCCATGGCTGTAAGAGAAACAAGGTTTTACTAATCTTGTTGGTATGGATATTCATTATGATAGATTTAAATTATATTTAATCAATTAAATTTTTTTTTGCATTTTAACGTTTCCCAAACAACACAAGTCATCATGATTGACATACCTATCATAGGACTATACCCTACCAGCCACCCCATCTCATATGGTTTTTTAATAATCCCAAAGTCCATACACTAAATCATTGGGGGGGGGTTAAAATCCTATGTCCTAACCACTTTTCCTAGACTATGTCATTTAAAAATGTCAACTAACACTATTTCCATACCAACCCATGTAATCCTCCACATTTATAATTCCGATATCTACCAGATATCTCAACCATAGGCTCTAATACCTCTATGTCATTAACCCCCCCCCCCCCCCCCCCCGCTTAAAAGATACTCCTCTAGTGATGGAAATGAAGAAAAGGAGATTATGAATGCTGAGTCTCGCATCCAGTAGGACCTGGGATGGTGACTAACACCAAGCATGTAAAAATCTCACAATATAGAAGGTATTACCTTTTATAAGGAAACAAGATCGAGAGACTGGATGTATCAACCATAGTAAACTCCAATATATATATACATATATAATAAAAGAACTATCCAAAAATGAACATGTAAATAAAACTAGTACAAATAAAAGAATCCAAATTAAATACCCAAAAACAAAACTAGAATATCAACATATCATCTGTCCCAAGGTATGTCTAGTAACACCAAACAAGGTCCATGTAATCTTCCTTGAAACCTGAAAACAATTTTTATATACATAATGTGATCATAATGGTATACTTAGTAGTAAAATCAATTTATCTTGTGCACAAGTGCAAGGAGTATACTAATGCACCCATGAGAAAACAAAAAAGAAATTTGTACCTAATTAGTAGACTAATCATAACAGCAATCTCACCCTGGATTAAAGACAAAATAATGCTTCCTTGTAATATAATAATATAAATAACATCAACAATAGGGTACCTTGTATCACTTTCTCAACAATTAGTCACTCTCACATCCTAATAAAAAATATCTTGGCACTCTCACCTCTTTTGATTAACATTAAATCACATCCTGTACACACACAACAGGGATAAACCTCATAGTACATCTCAAACACACACACTTGGGCCATCACAACACTTCATGTACAGAAAACACACCCCTAGGACATCACAACACTTCACATCTCAAATACACCAGGGACACCACAATATATCTCATCCCAAAGACACATGGGATAACATAACACATCTCATACAGAAGACACCTGGGACCACACATCACATCTCATCCGATGAAACTTATGTCATTATCTCCTAGAAGAGGAGGAATGGAAATGTGGGTGGCCATCCATCAATCCTACCTCATAGATATCAGGAAAGGCACCCCTTGTGTCACTATGAATGTTTTAGTACATAGTTCTCAACATGGTTTGGATGCATATAGAAATCAAAAGGAAAATAAAATGTATACATATATAAACACACACACACAGACACACATATTTCCACACAATCCCTGCCTACAGGTTTATAAGAAGATCACCAACCAACTCATAAGGTTCCCACATCTAATGCTAATACTAAATGAACAACCCCCTAGAAAGAGAATGCAAGAAACAATTCATTTTCAGTCTGTAATTTATATTAAACCATCTCAAAGATTATTTATTTCCAACTAATTCCACTAGAACATGTTGTTCGGTCTGTACTTAAATCCCATAATAAATTCCTCCATTAAACATTCCATTTTAATCATAAACATGTAATAATTTCAGTTCATGATTATTATAAATATCACCATCTATAACAATAGGGAAACTAACACAGAAATAAAATAATCAGTACGGTGAAACAAGAGCCCAACAACCGAGTCCAAATCCATCTTCTAGCAAATCCCCACTACACAACCACATGACGACCATCAAAATATCACATCACAACCACATATTATCCACTTTGTTAATAATGGGTGTTATCAGAAAAACTCTATGATAACGTGGAATCCATTTTATTGACAGAATTTATGTGATTATTCAATTATATCCTACATGTTTATCATCAACAACAGAATATTCATTACATAGTTCAGAAGATATAAGCGCAATCATAGACCAAAAAAATCCTGATTTTTAGTGGGTAACTTATCCCATATAATACATAACATCAGAAAATAACAAAGAATCCATAAGATCATACATCACTTTCTCTTTCCCCTTTATATTCAATTTAAATCAATTATTTTATTGTTATTAGTCTAGATTAAACTATATCCACATGGATAAACATTTATATGACCATCCGGACTGATACAAAATCATGAAAGAAGAATGAAATCCTACGTAGGAGAAAGATGATCCACATATCCTTGTTGCACCAATAACAATGGTGGACGTCTAGTAAGAAACTCTCTAGAAAAAAATGAACCAACTACAAGTATAGGGTTACACACAACCTAAGGGAAGATAGATTTGGGTAATTTGGTTTCAAGAGAAGTACATCTGAATGGGAGGAGGAAGACATATTCTTTGGAAAGTTTAGATCCAGAAAGTTTGAGATTAGATAGAGCTTCTATTTCCATTAAAGGTGGATCTTAAGAAAACAAAGCATTTTGAGCATTTAAAAACCTCTATACATTGGAGAAATTTAGGATATGATCGATAACCATTAAATTGGTCAAAAAGCCTCTTAAATTTGGCGTTAAACCCATTTCTTTCCCAAATAAACATTAAAAATAAATAAATAGAAAAAGTGGAAAATTATGAAAATTTTAAAAACTATTTCAATGAGTCACTACTAGACACGTCACCGAAGGTGACTCACTGCTATATATGTAACCCCCAGACAAGTCACCACTAGTGAGTAACTTCTAGGATGAGATACTTCTAGATGAGTCACCACCAGCGTGTCACTACTAGCGAGTCAATCCCAATGAGTCACCGCTAGACAAGTCCACACCCAGATGAGCTACCGCTAGATGAGTCCCCACTAGTGAGTCACCACTAGTGAGTAACTTCCATAAGATTCACTACTTCTATGAGCTATCTCTAGATGATTCATCATCATCGAGTCACTTCCCGCAAGTCACTACCAGAAGATTCACCTCCAGGACGAGCTACCGCCATATGAGTCGTCTCTTAGATGAGATACCCTTATTAAACTAAAAACATTGGAAGACTATTTAAATAACTCACCATTGGAATGACTCACATGTCCCAAAAACACAAAAGACTACCCACATATAACTCAAATATCATATTTTTTTAAAAGCAATGGGTTGGAAGGTCTGGGGTGTTACCTGATATTTTGGTATACTTGAAGTTATAGGTGGAACACATAGATCATTTGGATATCATCCATAGAACCCTGAGATACCATCTCTTGTATGATAATACTTTTATGTTACAATTATTGAACTATGAAGCGATTTTTTAGGGAATATTGTATCTAAGAGATGCATCTTAGTAGATAATTAAACGATACATGTGGTAATGACCTGGGTGTAGCCTAGAAATGTGTTTGAGTTTTAATGATTCTTTAGGTTCGATAGTTATTTTAGGTTTCTTGTTTAATACTTCTCCAAGATTGAATCTCTAAGTACATCTTTGACTCATAAATGTTTAATGTTTGAATTGAGTGAAAAATTAAATAGATCCATTGCGGAACTTAAGGTGAGGTCGAAATTATCCCCCATTTAGATTATTCCGTATTCAGGTTCAGGTTATGATGTTTTATGTGATGCATTGAGTATGGGGTTTGGGGTGTTTTTTTATTACAACCAATATTTTTATATAAAAATATTACATTTTTTTACATAAATATTAAATACATCTTACAAATACTCACCCATAAACCATAATGTTTTTTTATATTTGGATACTAGATACATAATATTTTTATCTCATGAATGATTTTCAACATCTCTGATGAAGATCTTCTTATTTTGTACTCTTAATAGACATACCCTACTTAAAACTATTCTTCATAACCTAGGGACTAGAAATTTATGAAAGGGTGAGATTACCTAATCAGTAAGGAAGAAATGAGAGATATCAATCCAGGATCATATGAACGAATAAGATAAAAATAAAGGTATGATATCATGAATATATTAAAAAAAGTTTATACCGAATATACCATTGACCACAATCATGATTTATGAAATAAAACATTATCATTTAGAAATTAGTGAACCATAATAATAATAAATCATCATAAATAAAACATGAACCATAAGTTCATGTAATATAATTTTGGAACAATCATAAGTATAGAAAAAAAATTTATGTCAACCTCAACCACTAATACCAATAAACCATAAAATATCAAGAATACAAACTTGTTTCCTATAGTGAATTAAGTACATCGAATTGTTTCTCATAATTAATCAGGCACATTTTCTTGTTTCCTATTGAGGATAAATCACATAGACTTGTTTCCCATAATTGACTCATCAGATATAGAGCATTACCCAATGCATTATGAAGATATATAATTAAAGTCCCACCAAACATATAATTAAAACTATACTTTTGTTTTCCATATGATCTTTAAATATTAATCATATCATTGTAACATAACTTCTGTAATGAATATTGATTTCGTAGACATTTCCATAATCCATCATAGAATAACCCATGTAAAATTATTGGATTTCATAAACATCTCACTATCATATTAATAAGATATGTGGAAAAAACTAAGGATAGTACCATGGGATCATATCCCATTTTAAATGCATTCGACACCAAATATCTTTATCATTGAAGAATATCATTAAACAAATACCTATGGAAAATACCATTTCCACATTGAAAATAAAAATTTTAAATATACAAATTTCCCAAATATTAAAGAAATCATTTTATTTTAAAATAAACATGGAAACTTGTAATGTAATCTTTAAATCATTGATTGATTATGATGGCATGAAATACCATTCATGTCGTACACATTAAAAACAACGATTCCATGCACATTATCGATAAATAGTCAAAAAACCTTGTTTGTAAAATGAAAAGAAAATGTTTTTAAATATTTTTTTAAAAACTAATAAAATCATAAAAATGAATTTATAAAATCATTATAAATTCTTTTAAAAAAATTGAAACATTTTTATAAGACATGAAAGTTGAATTGAAGGGATTTTAAACCAAAGTGATAAATGAGGATTATTTTCCGAAAATAATTTCTTTTGGTCTCTTTAGATATTTTATAGAGTAAAATTAATGGAATCAATTTATTTTATATAAATAAAAATATGAGTATAAAATTAGTGTGTTTCTCGATAGATAAATCATATTATTTCTTCACCAGATCATAACTATAAACAGTCCTGATAAAAAAATGAGATTGTAACATAAAACTCATACAAAGGAAAAATTTGACTCAAAATCAAATTAAAGAGAGAATAATAGATGGATATAAATATCCCTATAATTTTGATGAGAATAACCATAAAATAATTCCATATTCATAATATAGACCACATAAAAAAATAAGTGGAAAATGCAGCATGTGTCTCACATAAGTAAAAGTGAGATGAAAATCCCTTAAATCAAGTCTCAAATTTATTCATACATGTTTGAACCTATATTATAATTAATATATGTTTATTATAAATTTATTGAAAACTATAATAATATATATCATACCATATATTATTTACGTATACCCTTTTATCACTAGTTCATTATTAATTCATTGTTAAAATTATTATTTTGTGTTATAACTTTTTTCTTTTTCATGTTTGTTTTGGTATGGTGGTTTCTATCCTTGTACATTGATTATGGTTCCATCATATCAAAAATATTATTAATTATATAAATATTATATACATTAATTATAAAAATATTTATATCTATAAAAAAATAGACATAAAAAATGAATTACAAGATCTTCGAAGATGGTAAGTCGTAGGTACAAATGAATATGGATTTAATTTTCTTGAATAATGAAATGAAAGAAAGGTAAATATTAAATAAAAATTACAGATTCATTTTTTTATAATATATTTCATATATATTCATTTAATATATTCTTTTTACCATCCATATAAACATAACGTGGAAAACATATCAAATCGCATTATGGAAGTGGTAGTCATCAACTATGCATGAGAGATGTTATTATTTTAAACAGATTGTCAGGTAATAAGTTATTTGTTATTTTATAATTACAAAATTATAATTATGTCATAAATGTTATATATATTCTATAAATTGATCATTATATCCAACAGTGGGAGGCAGTGATTGAAGAAAATTACATTTGTTCACAAGGCGACAGTCCACTCTACACATGATCTACGAGTCTGATTCCCATTTTATGGAATAAGTGATGAATATAGGTCTTGAATTTTACATAATAAAATCTTATTATAAGGAATATATTGGTATTATTATTTCACCATGGTTTAATAATATTTTGAGGAGTTAGAATAAGGAATAAAATTAAGATCTGTTGTTAAAAACTAAACCTCTTTTTGAGAGAAGCTCTTTAGGTTTACAACTAAATCGTTTTTAAAATGGTTTTACTAAATGTACATGAACTCAAGGACATGTGTATGGATTTATTTATTGTATTCGGTAACACCTTCATGAACAAAAATTCTCTTTATGATTGAATCAAAAAAGATATTAGGTCTCATTTTATAAGGGGGTGAGGGAAACCACTAGGAAATATCCTAAAATAACTCAAAATGAAGAAGTCATTTCCAAGAAAAATTATTAAAAATGGTTATAGATTTTAATTTAAGGAAACATAATTTCAAAATATGTTGATATAGTGATATTTATACATGTTAAATTAGTAAAATACCTATATATTTAGGTTTAACCAATGGGTTACAAAAAAAATATTAATTATGATAATTAAAATTTTTAAATCAATAATAAAAAATTCAATTCACTTAATTGGAAGAATTGAATTTAAAAATAAACCCATAGACGTGATGAATAGGATGGTTTCAAAAGAAAATGTTTCCATAAGTATAAAGTGTTTTTTGAGAAATTTTAGAATGAAATTGATTAAAAACATAGATATTGGGTTGATAATAATATAATTGGACTAATTTTAATATTAAACCATTAAAATAAAATATGTATCTTCGTTAATACTATAAATTAAAAGGATTGTTTTTATAAAAATGAGTATTTTTACAACGAATCAAAACAATTTATATTTTTAGAAACATTTAAAAAATAACTCTTAGATAATATTTAGGATTTTATTATTATTATTTTTTCATTTTTTAAAATACATTTTCTAAAAGATTTTTTTAAAAAAATCCTTCTAATGGGATAAAACATCTTTTTCGAAAAAACAGTTTTTTAAGGATACAACTGGATTTATTCTTATCTCATGCCTAAGAAAATATTAGATGAACGAATTTTTTATGAATAAATATTATATATATAAGTTTTATAAAAATAAGGAAACAATGGTTATTAGTTTAATTTTTCAATATAAAAACAGAAATAGTACATAAAAAACATTTTTCATGAAAATAATTATTTTATTTTCAAATTAATTTTATTTTAATTTCTAATAAATTTATAAAAAATAAATTTATTTTAATAATTTTTAAAACAAATAAATTTAATAATTTAGTTATTATTTTTTATACCATCCCATTTAATTTCCCAATTATAATTATATATAATATTATTGTTTGTTAAAATATAGTGTTGGTGGTAATGCAAGGTATCAAAGAAATTAATTTTAGTTGATTTTTTTCATAAAATCATTTGGTGTAACATTTTAACTCCACTAAAAGATATTTATCTCTTAAAATTAAATCAATAGGATACATGAAAATAAATATACTTCATCCTCATCATATCCTAAGGTTCTCATGTAGCATTCTCAAATTGGTGGATTTGCCGAAAAATATCACTAGGGGTGTAGTGTTGTTTTTTAGAAATTTATCACTATAATATTGAGTCTCTATAGGTTATTCATCATAATAAAGATCATGTTCAAGTGGTATGAAATTTGAGTTTATTAAATTTTAATTTTGAGGAATTTAATTTCTCAGGACATATACGTGGAAAACATTGTGGACTTTAGAGAGGTTTGGTGAAAACACCATTTTATAAGCTACATTCACTAATTGACAATGAATTTTGAAATGAAAAATATAACTATATATCAGATTTATTATCTTCTAGAATCTCAAATACGTAATCCATATGGAAATTACTAGAATCAATTTATCACTAACTTCGAATTATAAATCTTATAAAAAAATTTCAACAAAGTTTTTCTTTAACCTCTAATATTCCTTGACATGTTGCCAAATTGTTTTGGAATTCTATTCCATTTCCCCACATAGCATAAGTCTGAATAGATTTATTTTTCAATATTCATCCGAGAAAATTATATTTATATAATTCAATCCATAGAGGTATTCATAAGGAGAAATATTAATTTTTAGTTTAAATCTATTGTTAAAGGAACACACAACTCATAGAAGGTGTTCATCTAATCCATATTTGAAATACATAGAACTAGATCTCAAAATATCCTCTAGGGTATCAATGTATATCTTAGACTGGCCATTTTTTAGGATAATTTATAGTGATGAAACTTATCACCATATGTAGATCCTTCTAAATAATTTCTTATAACTTTTAGGCAACCTTTGGGTCCAAATCAGATATAATAAATTGTGGTACTCCATGAAACCTGATAACTAATTTAATGTATTTTATAAAATTTTGATTAAGATATAAATCTTATTTTATAAAATTAATTGTACCAAATTTATAAGTTGATTGACTATGACCAAAAAATTATAAAGTAATTTAGATGTTTTGGGGATTCTGATGAAAAATTACATAATGATGTTTTCACATTCCCATTTTGATATCATGAATTCCTGTAACATCCCCTTATAATTTTTTCTCTCATTCTTAACATCCTAACATACCAAATATTGAGTAAAAAAATTCAATATCTCGTTTCATGTTTTCCCCCTAGAAATACAGTTTAAATCCATATATATCTTCATAATTATAGATGAACAGAGGATTATTAACTATGATCCACCATTAACAACTCCATAAATAATTTCAAATACCAAACATATACATGCTATATGGAACTTATCATTCCATCTCATTCAAGGTTTCATTCTAAAGAATATAAAACCTTTTCTTCTATTCCATAAATCTCTTATACATGTCTTTAATTATTATATGGATATATGGTTGAACAATAATGTGAGAAAGAAAATATTTCTCCCATTCCTTCAATATTTTTAGATCCATTCTTTAAAAATATAAAAATATTGGATATTCTGTTATCCTCAACATAGAAAAGATTTCATGATCCTTTTGACTCAAAGAATTAGTGCTCTTGTTCACTTTACTATCATGGTAATGTATTTATTAATCAAAATATTTAACTATCTATAACTATATTCTCTAGAACATATTTCAGTATTTCTACCTAAATATATATTTTAAAATTTTATAATCAGGATATGTATAACAAATATATATGGAAATAAAATCCTTATATACCTTTAATTTAATAATTAAAATAGTTAACTCTAAATAATTATTTTGTATATTTTTTTCCTAAAACATTTTTTGTGTGAAGAATATTCTATAAACATATCGTTTTACATCAGAAAAAAACTCAATTCCCTAATTTGATGCATCACTATATATTAAAAAACCTTCTCTACAGTAGAGTAATGTTATCATAGGTTCAATTATTAGTCTTCTCTTTAGTTCCTTAATATTTTCCTCACCTTTTTTCATCCAAATTAAAAATTTTCCCCATATAGTAAACTTGGAGAGTTTATTGTACAATCATGAGAAGTTATCCCCAAATAATTTTTAGTATTTAGAAAAACCAAGAAAACTACAGATCTTAGTAACCCTGGTTAGTATTATCCTTTTCACAATAACATCCATCTTTAAATGATCCCCATAAATTCCCTCATATGAGATTATATAATCCATGAATGAAACATTCTGAAGAAAAAAATTAGCACTTAGAAAATTTTGTGTATAACAACTTCTTCCTCACGTTCTTTAGTATAATTCTCAATTGATATTCTTACTCTTCCATTAACATTGAGTATTTTTTATTATCTTCAATAAAAACTTTCACAAAATGATCAATGTAATCTGTAAAGACTATATATATTAAATCCATTATGATAGAATATATTTTTTTTTTGAAAAAATTGCATCACAATTAATTTATAGTGTCCATACCACATACACATGGTTGTTTTTTGTGCGTATTCACTTTTTACCCATAACTGATAATACCCAAATCGAAGGTAAATCTTGGAAAAGTATTGATCTCCTTTTAATTTATCAGTGAAATCATCAATATATGGTAGATGATACTTATTCTTGAAAAATATATTGTGATATTTTTAATAATCAATGTAGTGTAACATTGATCCTTATTTATTCTTAAAAAAAGACTATTACACCATAAAGTGATGTAATTTCCTGAATAAATCATTTATCAACATTATTCAAGAGTTTATTATACAATTAATATTACTCAATTATATCTATTCTATATTGTTTCTTTTAAATCCATTTACCAACATGTATGATTTCTATTGGTAACTCATGTATGAGACTTAGAGGAAAATCAAACAATTCTTGTATAAAGAAGTCAACAAGCTCATGAACAATAGGAATATCATTGATATTGAATTTCTTCACATCCATCTATGATAAATACCCATTTTTAATAAGAATCAAGAACCACGTAATGGATGAAATTTCCATTGAAATGTCATACTTATAATTATATTGATAGATGATCATAAGTTGGTTTGGAATATCAAACGTGACTTCCATTCCTTATATATTGATGAGGGATTTAATATAGTGAACTCCAATACATCATTAAGATAGTATAAAATATAACTATAGAGATAATAAAAAGATTTTTTATGAAACAATATACCAAAAATAACTACTAGAGAAGAATAATAGATTTATGATGTGATCATCATACCATTAACGATTTTCACTACTAATTCAACGTATCATTATTGTGGATATAAATGAACATCTTTAGAGTATTACCATGATATTATGGAATTTATATATCTAATATAAAATATGGTACATCAATATTCTAGCTTATCTATTAACACAACATCTTCATTTTTATATCAATAATTTTTTATGAAAAGTAATATTGTTTGAGTAAACTCAATACCCAATTTATTTAGAGTGAATAATACTGATAAATACGTTATAATATGTCGAAATCATGGTATATTATTTTCAATCTATAACAACATAATTTTAATATATTCCATTCATGATCATCATATATGAAAATCCATCATGATGGTTCATAAAGAGTTTGTAAATTTCCAAAAAATATCCCATTGGAGTGTCAAACTATGTGGAAAGCAAGGCCCATTTTCATTCATCAGGCGATGATATATTCAAATCATGATGCACCATTTATATAGTTTTTCAAACTAGGTAAAAAAATTCCAGATCCACATCCAATTTTAATTTCTAGAAATTGTTATAATTATTTATAAACCACCCTCTATTTCACCTAAATTAAAGGTAATTTTTCATTTATTTTTACTTATCTCAAGGCTTTTCACTAAGGTTTTCTAAAAATAATATCCAAACATTAACTAATACCTATTTTGATATCAACTATAATGACTTATATTTTTATTAATAAATATGACATATTTTTAGATAAAAATTTAATACATTTCACAAATAATAATGGATCCAGAATCAATACATTTTATCATATTTGATAAAGTAAAATAACTTGTTTCCCATAGTAGATCAAGCACATCGACTTGTTTACTATAATTATCTCATGAGATATAAAATATTACCTAATGAATTTGAGAGATATATAATTCAATGTAAACTCATCACATAATTAAAACTATATTTATTTGTTCCATGATACTATTAAACATTCATCATACCATCATATCATAACCTATGAATATAAAATGGGTTTCATAAATATTTTTTCAAACTATCATAACATAACCCATGGAAATAAATGGTTTTAATAATCACATCATCATCATAATCATAAACCATCTAGAGAAATGATAATGATATTACCATTGGATCATATTCCTATCACAATATAAGCAACAAAAAAACGATGTTGTCATTTATTAGTAGAAATACCATAAAAATATATTTAATAAACAATTGAGGAAAATATCCTTTCCCATTTTATAAAGACTTCCTTAAAAAAATAAAAATCTAAAAAATATTAAATAAAACATTTTATTGGAAAATAACTTGTGAATATTTTAGGATATTCCATTCATAATTGAGTTGTTATGATAATAGGAAATATTTTTCTTTTTATAACATTAAAAACTAAAACACATATCATATTTTTAGTAAAATTTAAAATATGATCATTTGGGAAATTATAGGATGATCGCTTTATTTTTTCTCAAGAAAGTATGAAAATAGTATAAATTACATCGAAAAATAATTTTAGAATAGGAAAAATGGGGTTTAAAAAATTATTATAAAACATGTAAATGAAAGAGAATGAATTTTTTACTAAAGAGAGAAATAAACATGATTTTTCTTAAAAAATCAATAAATCACTTTATTTCATAAAGAGAGAAAAATGAAATGAAAAAATTTATTATATTGAAATAACTAGATTATAAGAATATTTCTGAGTTTCTTGATAGGTATATCATAATATTTCATTAATGTATCTTAATGATAAACAATCCCATTAAACAATGAGATTGTAACTTAAAACTCTTAAAAATTTTGTGATTTCCAAATTAAAACCTCATGAATGAGGGAAAAATATATAGATATAATTATCCCTATAATTAAAATGATAATAATAACAAAATACATTCATGGGAAGAATAAATAGTTCAAAAAATAAGTTAGTGCTGAATATTTCATGTGTCTCATAGAAGTAAAAGTTAGATGGAAATGCCATACCTCAAGTATAAAATTTCTTTGTACATGTTTGAACCTCATATATAATAAATATTTGTTTATTAAATACTTATTAGAGAATAATATTCTTATATATAATTCCATATATGATTTAATTATACCCTCTTATCAGTTGTTCATTAATAATTCTTTATTAAAATCACTATTTTTTGGAAACAACTACTTTGTTTTTCATGTATGTTATGGTGAGATATTTTTTTCATGTAAATATTAATATTTTATTTCATAATATCCATAATTTTTATAAAGATATAAATACAATATATACTAATTATATACATATTTAGATTCATCCATAAATATTACATATAGAAAAATATATTACACCATTCATTGTGATCGTAATGCATACATACGCATGGACATTGTTTTCATTTTAATGATGGATGAAATAAAATAAATAGTAATATTAATTTATATTTTTATAATAATTTTCATATCATAACCATAAAATATATTCATTAAATATATCCTTAATACCATCCATGCCAAAATAAAAAGAAAAACATATGACATCACTTAGTGGAGGTGGTAGTCCAAACATACACACAACATACGTTATCATTTTTCAACAGATTGAAAGGTAAAAAGCATTACGTGATATTTTAATATTAGAAGTATAATAATTTCATAAATATCATATATATTATTTAAATCTATAATTATATCCAACTGTGATAGGTGATGGTAGAAAAAAAATTAGATCAATTTATGAGGCGGTATTCTTCCATACACGCAATCAATGATTTCATTTCCCATTTGATGGAATATGAGATGGATATAGATCATAAAATTAACATACCAACAACTATGTATATTTTAGATTATATAGTTTTTCTATTATTTTTTGGGAGGAAAATGTTATGGATTTATAAGAATGATTAAAATGAAAAAACATGGTTAATAAATTTACAACTTCTTCGATGAACCCCATTAGGTTTATACCTAAATCCTTCATAGAATGATTTTATGATAAAAACAAGGAATATTGGTAATGGGTATGGATTAAAGGATGGTATTTTGTTATGTAAATAATGAACTAAAAGTGTTTTTATGTGTGCAGAGGTGAAGAGAAGATTTGTTCTTTTATTAGTGGGGGAGGGAACCCATTTGAAACGTTCATAATATGATATAAAATATTAAAGTCATTCTCAAGAGAAACTATCTCAAATGAAAATATATTCTAATTTTGGATAATATAAGGTCTAAATATTTCTGAAAAAATCGGATTTATACATTTTAAATTTGAAAAAATAACCTTATCCTTTGGTATAACCTTGGTAAAACCATTTTAATTTAACCATTATAATTAGTTTTTTCTATTTTTACTATTTTATTTGTAAAAAATTAATTTATATTTTTCAGAAAATATTATAAATATTTTCACAAATATTAAATATATTTTACCATATTAAATTCACATAAGTTATATAGTTTAATTGAAAATTAATCCTGCATACACGATAAAAAAAGGTTTTGTAAAGATAATGTTTTCGTAAGTATAAAAAGATTTTTATATAAAAAATAAACATTAAATTTATTATAATTAAATAAATTGGACTAATAATAAAATATATGACTAATTTTAATTTTAAATTTTTTTAAAACAATTTGGAACTTTTTAAATTATTTTAATGAAAATGAAGTTTTTTATAAAAATAAATATTTTTTACTATTTATCGAAAATATTAAACATTTTTGAAAAATATCATGATATAACTATATGAAAATTTAAGCGTTTTTATTAAAAATGTTAAATTCATTTTTTAAAATAAATTTTCTAAATGTTAATTTTTTTAACTTAAAATAAGTTCCCAAAATGGGATGAAACAGTTTATTAGAAAAATATAGTTTCTAAAAATAAAACTAGATATATTCTTATCCCATTCCTAGAAAAAATATTAGATGAATGATACACCATTTTATTAAATATAAAATATATTATTTTAATTAAAATCATCTTTCAATAGTGATTAATTTAATTTATCATGATTAAAAAAAATATTTGTATAAATATATATTTTTCAGGGAAACATTTATTATACATTCAATTGATTTTGATTTTTATTTTCAATAAATTGATAAGAAATTGTTAAATTTTATTCTTGTTTCAACTAAATAATCATCATAATTTAGTTATTCATATTCATACACAAAAAAAAATTAATGGTTAGTTTATAACCATATACTGTATTATGGTTCTCTAAAAATATATGTTTTTTGTAACATAATAATTCAATGAAATAAAATTTATTGGGGAAAAAATATTTAATAATATAATGGGGTGTTATATTATTGATGTTGGGGAATTAGGTGGTATAATATATCTCTTGACAGTTACGCTCCCATGAGAAGAACTACCCTACCCATGATCTTGATTTATTTGATATTATATATTCATTCAAAACATGAAATAACTATCTCTTTGGGGATTATTTTATATTACATAATGATCATAAGAACATAAATAATATCATTACATTGAGGTATCATTACATGAAACATAGATATTGGGTTTGGTATGGTTAGACATTATAATTTGATATTTTTTATAATCATAGAAATTGGAATATGGTTGTTAAAGCTTTGATAAAGAAATTTACAACTCATGCCTTGAAGGATTCAATAGAGAATTCGTCATGGTTGAGTTTGATTATTTAAATGAGCTTGGGATTGGAAGAGTATCGTGGTTTAGTGTTCTCGGATTATATGAAGGATGAAGCATCATTCATTGATCTTTTTTAGCTCAAATAGGTAACAAGAAATGATTACCATTATTTTTGTAAAATCTTAAACCAATGGAGGATATCAGTTGAGTGTTCTCAACATCCTGTTAGTGATTTGAGTATTTTAGGTTGGTTGGTTGTTCTTATATCCCCAATGAAAAAATTGTTAAGTGGTGTTCATTGGTATTGTTGGTCTAGACACCCTAGTATTTCCAAGATGTATCATGATCTAATATGTTGATATTGGTGGTCGGGTATGAACCAGTGATCAAAAACATTATGCCCCAATGCCTTATTATAAAATAATTATGGTAGAGGACCAGATACCGATTGGTGTGTTACAACTTTTACCCATACCGAAGTAAAAGTTGGATGATACTTCAATGAGAATCATAATTATATTACAATAGACTTATAGTGGGAATTATGTGAGTTTGGTGATCATCGATCTTCTTATAAAGTAATATAATATCTTAATTAACAAGAAGATGATAAAGGTAGATCATCTCATGAACTTTTATCTCTCAAAGGTTGTAAGACATCATGGGGTTCCACATATAGTTTTTATGACTAGGATCCAGAGGTCACATATAGGTTTTATAATAGATTTTACAAGGTGGTGGGTTACTAGTTGTAATTAAACATGGTATATCATTTGTGAATGGATGGGAAAATGGAGAAAGATATACTGGTTTGGGAGGATATTTTGATGGATTTCATGCTTGATTATAGAGGTTCATGGGAAAAGAATCATTCTTTGGTCAAATTTTCCTATAATAATAGTTATCATTCTTAGATTAAAATGGATATATTCAATAAGTTTAATGGGTGGGAATATAGATATCCCTTATCCTAGGATGAGATGGGAGAGTGGTCCTTGGTTAGACCCACTCTTATTCCTGAATTGTTGTAAAAACATTCAGTTGATCTGAATGATATTTTTTGTAGAACATAATCATCATAATTTTAATTTGGACCATTATTGTCTGTTGTTTGGGTTCGAAGTTCATGGTCGAGTATTTCTCACAGTTATACCGTTCTTGGGACACAATTAGATGGTTAAGTAGGGTACGTTATTAGAATTTTTTACCCCCTTTTTGATCCTTGAGTGTATTGGAATGGTGGAATAGTAGTTGATCATACCAAATCATTTGACAACAATACACGATAAGTTTCTTTTTTTCCATCAGAGGAGGTATCAACTCATCCCCTCCCATGATATTTGATAGGAACATGTTGATATTGATCCTAAAACCATTATGTATGCAAAGATAATTCTAGATTATGGATCATAGATATAAGGTGATAATTGGAAAAATAATTCCTTTGGTTAAGGTATTATGGAAGCGAAGAAAATATTTCCCTCAGACAAGGGTATAATAATAATTTGTAAGGAAGTAGTGACCTTATCTCCTTGTGATTCTAGAATCATGAAAACTTTTTTGGGAGAGAAATATTTTATATTTGGGAGAATTTTTATTCCTTTCAGGTTATGATATGATTTAATTTAAATGTTTTGGGGTTAATATCTTGATTTTATAGGTTATTGGAGGTAAATGCCTTTTTACAAGGGACTGTCCCACTGATAAGAGAGGATGCAACACAATATTCTTTCTATGATGGGGAGTGGTCAACTAAAGTTTGTAGTATGGGATGCTATATTTTTATTCCAATTCCATTTTCATCATGTGTGTACCATGTATATGGTGCAAAAACATATTCCTTTTGTTTAGTTGATCTCTATAGCACAGAGGTAGAGGCTACGATGTGGAATTTCACAGAGGTGAGACTGGTTGTTCTTAATTTTATGGTGGTAGTTATAATGTGGTGCATGGAATACTCCATGGTATTTCCCTGGGAGAATAAAATATAGGTGAGGTATGCACCATGGTATCAATATGTTATTTTAATTGATGGTGATAACAATGTAGAAAATCGGTTACACAATAGTTTTAGGTGAAAACATAATGACTATGGCATGGGTGGGGGTTTAATTCCATAGTATGGGGGTTCTGTAATGTGATGGAATGGGATATATAATGGTATTATATTTTATAATCTATATATAAAAAACCCAAATCTATTTAAATCCATCAATTATCCCACATTTTTTATCGATTATTAGGTGACCAATGTGTATCCCATTGAATCATTTCAACACCATTTCATTGGATTACTACATCTGGCCTAGAGAACTTAATACATAGTTATTATTATTTATTCATGAAGTATGTGTCTCTATTTAAAGTTTTTAATTCATCAATTTCTTTATTATATTATAAAATTAATTGGGTTTTTATGTACTTAATGGATTTGATATCTAAGCAGTATTTCTTTATGAAATTAGTGTTTTTAAATGTTTTTTCCTTCTAAAATGGATATTTTCACTCTTTGAAATTACTTAATGGTATTTTTGATTTAAAAATGTATTTTATATCATGGAAGTGGCAATCATTTGGTGCAAAAATGATTTATATATAGTAATAATGATTTTTAATTGATTTTGGAGAACTTATAACATTGGGAACCTTGGGTGCATCAAGAAATGGAATAGTTACTTTAGTTTGTTTAATACCACCAGAGGTTTGATATCAAAATATTGTAATTGGGTTCAATATAGGATGGATTCACATTATTCCTAGATTGTTTTTTCTCTATATGTCTAAGTACGTATCACCATAGGTTAGATCCCCAAAGGTCTGATTTGTCATTGATTCATGGTTATACACATGATGAAATATTTCAAGGTTGATTTCACACATTCATATCTTATAGGTATCTACAATTACTTTTTCCATGTACTCATTCCTTCACACCAAAACATGGAATATTCCTTTCTTATGTGAATATGAATTTATTTTTTGATATACCAATGGGTTTTAAAAAAATATATTTCAAAAATGCTTTATTAACTAGGGGTTTTTAAATCTAGAGATACCATTTTCAAGAAATTAGACTATGTATATATTCTTTGTTGAAATACATAGAGATTTAAAACTCAAACACTACTTTTTTCCTTTATATATTTGTATTTTTTGTTTTGTAGGAATCAAGTTAAGGGAAGGGTGAAATTTATTTTGATAACTTATCTTGTTCATCATCACCTTCATAGTGATATATTTTGGTGGTGGTGGATGGTCATATAGAGATTAAAATATTGGTCTTTCTTGTTTTAATTTTAGGTTTATCTATTTGGAAATAACATTTTATATCTCATAGACATTTATTTTTCTTTCATTTTTTATTATGTTTGTTTTTTTATGCATGAAACTTGTGTTTTTTTGCAACTCACATTATGGTGGATACTCGGGATATATTTTTCTAGTTTACCACGATTTATTTACAATCATTTATTTAAATTGTTATGGGAATTTCAAAAATACTAACTATAGTTAAGTATAATAGACGAAATAATTGAAACTTATATAAAAATTTCATGAATCTAAAACAATGATAAATATCATTTTATAGGTAACTTAAGAATTAAAATATTTTAAAACCTTGTATGAAACATAAAAACAAGAAGAAAATATATAATTAGTAAAATAAACATAATAATTCTAGAAATGTAAAATTTAAAAAAGAATAGATAACATTTAGTGTTCTATATAAGTATAAACAAAATACTTCCAAACATGTCAACAGTATCTATGCTCGGTTGAAATTTTCACTTTACAATTCATTATATCAAATGAATCATTTTTGTCATGGAATAAGATATTTGAGTAAATATCCACTAGTTCATCCAAAAAATCATCATCATTCATTCCCTTATAAAAAAAATTCTTGTAATGACATAAAAAATAACACCAATTTGTTTTAAAAGGATAATTTACATAAAACATGTGGATATCTTATAATGAAAGAATGTATGGCTCATCTTCCTGAAGCTGATGTTTCATATCAATCACTCTAAATCCAAAACTATATATATATATATACATTCCTTATCATGTTATTGAATCAAAACACCACCATTTATTCATTTCGAAATGACTTTGAGAGTATAAATACAATAATATTATTACATTGATGAACCCATATTATGACATATTTTTAGATTATGGTTGTATGTCTAATGAACTAGTATAAAAATTTAGTTCTTCACTTATTGGAAAATTAATATTCATTTTTTACATTTCATTAAAAAATTATTTTTAATGAATTTCATTCCATTTAAATCCATTAATTTTCAATCATTCTTTAAATTATTTAGAAAAAATGATTATCACATTATTTTAGAATATTCCTCATCTATTGGTAAACCCTGATCTAGAAATATAATAGAATATAATATTAATCATGAACCTATAATTTCATTAAAGACATTTATTATTGTTGACATAATCCAAGAAAGAAATTATTCAATATGCAATTAATAAAACCCCTTAATATAAAATGGTTGATGTGTTTATTTTATAATTTCACTATTTTCATTGTAGATATGATAATTCTATAATATTAGGAGATATGGAAAAAATAAAAAATAAAAATAAATATTTATAATTTTACTTACTTGATTTAACTATCAATTATACCATTGTTTAATATTATAATACAATGATCCGTTTACCACCGATCCATATTCAATGTGCATTGCCTGTATGATCTTGATATCACCCCTATTTGTGAATGTGAAGGAAATATAGGCTAAATGGGATAAGATTGTTTATCTTAAATTCTCATTGGATGCTTACATCTCATAGTGATATTATCCAAGTACATTTAACTGAAATTGTTTTGTTTATATTATAAATAAATTTTCAAAATATATTCTTTATGATGAATTTTATTTCTCACAAAATATTTCAATGTAAACATGAGTATATATATTGGATTCGTTCATCAATTGGAAATGGTACCACCAATAATAACATCCACTGGAATATGTGGAGTTAATTAAATGTAAATGTAAAAAATGTTGGAATATTTTCTCCAAGTCACAATTATATGTGAATATTTCTATAGTTTTTTAACAATACATTTTAAGTATTTTTACAAAAATATTTTGATAAAAGTGAAATAATCAAATCATGGATACCGAAACATTACGTGATAGTAAATACCAAATGTAAATGGTAATCAATTAATGAAACATTACATGTAATTCAAGGGGATTAACTGATTTAGTTTGAAATAGAATGTATTCAACCATTTTATAATATTACCTTGATAACCAATTGGAACATTTGAACATTCTATGGCATGAAAAAAAAATTCTCTTCATTTTACATCAGAAATGATGATGAATGGACTTTCGATTGATTTTGAGTATTTAATTTAGGATGATGTTTGGGTTTTATGCCCCAATCCATTAAATCATAACATGAGCAGAAATTATATTTTGTTTTTATCTTTACTGTTAAAGTTGTTGTGAGTAAAATTTCACACACAGGTTTCAAGATATTTATTATATAGAAGTAGTGATGCAATAAATTTGATTGCCAATATAGAAACTCATAGAAAATAATTTTCTTTCTCTAATTATTTTTTGAATTGGATGGAATATAATTTTTTTATATAATTTTACTAACCATTTCCATAATAATAATTCAATCCATCATGTTCTTTAAGTATAACATGACACAATATTCATTGAGGTACTTTATGTTTCTCTATGTCATTATCAAATTATATTTGATTTTCCTTTATTGATTTAAAATTTTTAGAAATCACTAATTCCCTATGAAGTTGAATATTTAGTGAAAATTTAATCACCTAGAATGTATATATTTCATACAAATAGGATTGGATAATCTCACCATTTTAATCCAACCAAACATCATCCCATAACCATAGCAATAAACTATAGTTCAAAATAATGTTCCCTGTCATGTAAAACAATCTTTTCTAAATGCATCAAATATCTTCTTTCTAATCATACAATACTAATTCAACACATCAATTAATGGTTTCATGTATACGTAAATATCATTTTAAGGATAAATAGTCTCATAAATCAATATTATTATGATAATAACTATATTTTTCATACACATCCACGGAACCAAATATAATTATGTATTAAAAAATCCCAATACTATGTACAATACACATATGATTAAAATGGTTGAAATAATTAAATTATGATCTCAATATAATATTTCATGTGATAGATAAAAAACAGTAATATAACCTATCAAATTTATACAAATCTAAACTTGTTTTAGGATGATCTATTTCATTATTATCATTATTTGTTTCATTTTTATGCCAAATAATATTCTCTTCCAATTTTTATGCCATAATGTTTCTTAACTCAGTGAATCAATGGTTTGTCAAAAATTGAATTCTCGTTTTCTTGAGATTATGTTACCTCTCAATTAGTCTTCCATATTTTTTTACCTCCTTGTTTTCAATAAATAAACTCAACATTTTCCTTATATAAAAGACAATAAACAACTGAGAATGCATTGATAATTATATTGGATAATCCAAACTTTTCAACCAAAATTGATTCCACATAAAACAATTTAAGAATACACACATCATCAGGTAGTAAGTAATTAAAAATGTAAGGATATAGTAAGTAATGATATTAATAATTCCATAAATTGTTTTCACATGACATAATCACAAAAAATATAATGTTTGGTAAATTTTGGACATGACTGGTATTCTGGGGTATCCACATCTTCAATGATACTTCAAATACAGTAAATATTTTCATTCTAATCATGGGATGAAAAATTTGTTCTTGTATTTATTACATTTTTAACTATTCTACATGAATTAATGTCTTGATAAAAAAATATAAACTGATTGGAAATAAATTTTTTACTTATGATCATTTCATATAAATCAATATAAATCTCTGCTTTAAATTTCTATCTGTTATGATACCAAACATGCTATTAATTTTTAAATACTTTTGATTCAAATGTTAATACAAATCTATATATGTTAACCATAATGTTTTTAATGATTGGTGCTTTCTATGCCTATTACATTTCATGTTTGTGGTGTTGGAGGTGTCTAGAGAAGTCTTGATGAGGGTTTAGTGGAGGATGTAGCTACAACAATGTTATAATAGGTGGTTCACATAATGAATAGTATTAATAAAATTAATTAGTATTTCATTTTATTGGGAGTTAGTGATTCACATCTTCTTTTCTGGTGATGAATTTTGTGCAGATCGAAATCATGACATGATAGTGTAATTAATGACTTGTATTTATTTGGGTTGAGGCACCATGAATTTCATAGGAAATTTTAGATATTCAAAATTCATTCCTTAAATATAATTCATGGCCTATATTTCATAGGCCCATGAGAATTCACATCATGAATATTCAATCCACTGTGTGAATCAGATGAGTTTATTTCTATTTATAAGTTTCATATTAGAAAATAACATTATCATGTTTGGAAATTTTTCCTCTTGGTTTTGGGTTAACCCTATACAGTATTGGAATATCATCCTGTCCATATTCTATTGATTGATACATGCATTCTAAAAGTTTATACATTGTGATCCATGGTGGTATTTTTCCATTTTTTTAATTTTTTCAATCTTTTATTCTTCCAAGGATTTACAGAAGTGGTGTTTATTTGGTTCAGGGTGTGATTAAGTTTTGTTTTCAAAATCCCTTTGTGCAGTATAGGTTATTCTTAGTTTTCCAAACATGATTTTGGTTTCATGTTCACTTATCCTTCACCCTACTAGATACAGAAAATTGGAACAATTTTTTTCAGTTTGATGATATATTTTCTCTCCCTATTTTTTTTGTCCATGGGTGGGGATTGCATGCTTTTTCCTTTAGTTGGGTTAATAGTAATGGTATATTAGTAAAATAATGAATTTTTTAACATTAAAATGATAGTTATGTGTATTGATTGAATATTTTTACTACTTTTATAAAATTCATGTTGAAATTATACAAGATTTGTTTCAGTTTTGAAAACCATGGATGTTGGGAGACTAGGTTTTTCTATAGATGATATGTTTCTGAGACCCTTGTTGATTTTTTTATGTACAACACTAAAAAGAAAAATTATAATAATATATATTTTTTATTGATTGTATTAACATGAAAATATGGTTTTTTCGATAATACCCATGTTAAATAATGAGGGGAAGTAATCAAAGCATCAAAAATTTAATTTTCGAAGATAGGATGTGATGATTTTTGTGGTTATTCTTATTTTATTTCCTTGAGTACTATGGGTTATTACATGGGGATGGTGGTGACTGGATAGGTTTGAGATGTGTGGGGCGGTGATGTAATGGTGTGGGAATAATATTCTAGGGGGGACGTTGTGATGCAGTTGTTATGTTTGGTGGTTGTGGTGTGTGGTTTTAATGGTGTGATGTGAAAAGTCATGTAGTTGTTTTGTTAGGGGATTTTTTGTTAAAACTTTTATGTTTGTTGATATATAATTATAGTTTTGAAATAGTTATTGGGAGGAGGTTTTGATATATGGTTACTGTGGTGAGAGTCTTGGTTTAGGTGGTGTTATGGTGACAGTTGACATGACTTGGAAAATATGTTATGCATTGTGGTTGTGTTATTTTCCTGGTTAGTAAAAGAATAAGTTGTAATCTTGGAAAAAAATTATTGGGTTAGAAAATGAATAAAAATGAAATGAAATTTATATTTGGTATATCGGTTTAATTATTATAAATTATAAATGAATGGTCAGTGTAAATGTGATTAAAAGGTTCTGTTAGTGGGAGTTTTTTGAAACAAATTGGTTTTTGGAAATTGTGAAACTTATAATTGAATGTGGAAATGTGTATCCCTATGAGGTGGTTTTTTGGTGTTTTTCATGTAGTGGGGTTAGTAGTTGTGATGGTTGACATATGGTATAGTGGTGGGATTGTCGTGTGTGATAGTGTTATTATTCTAAATCCCTAGGATTTGTATTTTGTGCTATATATATATATAATTTATTAATTGTTATTTATATATGTTTTACACCTATGTTTGATAACTTTATTAACACCTAAATTTTTTGGGTTCTGAGTGTGTTCCCCAACATCCATGATGATGATGACATGGTTAGAAAGATACCCCTTCACCCCTATTCCATTAGTAGTACTGATGATATAGGTTAATGATAGAGATTACCAAGCAATGATTTTATGTGATATGTGGTGGGGGTTATGTGGGGTAGGTAGAGGGCATAAATTTGATGTCCCCCATATCAATGGTACCCTACTACCCTGGTTATGTGATAAGACATGGTATGATGGAATAGGTTTCCTCAGTCGAGGTATGGTGTGATACATTAGGTGCCTTAATAAGAGATATGATGAGATGGTCCATGTGTCTTTATATGAAATATTTTGTTATCTGTATGGAAGGGATGATAACATATAACATTATTCATTCGGGAGTGATTATGTAAAATTAATGGGGAAGCGGTAGAATGGTGTTGATGTTATGTATTTGATGATATATAACTAAATTCAATGAGTGATTTGGTGAGGTAGCCATCAAAATGCTGGGATTGTCTAGTTAAGATATCATAGTGTTTGTGGGTTCTACTATTTATACACTATAGCATTAGTATTCTCTTTTCACATGTGCACTGAAGATCATGGGTATGGTCTTGCTGAGTATCCTTATATTATCACCCTATGTATATAAATTGTTTTTTATTTTTCTTGGAGGACTTTGGGAACTAAGCTATCCATTTCTAGCTTGGAGTTCAGAGGTTTTGGTGAGTCATTTATATTGGACATGTTTTTTGATATTTACTTGAAGAAATTTATTTATATCTTTATTAATTTTTCTTGTATTGTGGGATAATTTTGGGTTTAATTTTAATTTTAATAGTAGGAGTTTTATGGGTTTTTTTCCTATCATGTGACACTTTATTTTTTATATAAGGAAAAACCTTCCATTTGTGATATTTTATTCCCTCAATGATTTTCACTATAACCCAAAGTCCTACAAGATGTTGGACTCGAGGTCATTATGTCACTTCCTTCATTACAGACCCTTGATGGGTGCCTTTAGAGTGAGGGGTGAAAGCAAGTGGTATTATAGAGTGATTTTGGTTTTGAGATAGGGTGGATTTTGGAGTTATAAATTATAAGGTTTTAATATTATTTTAGGGAAGTATTACATGTTTAACATGGAAGAAGACATGGGCTAGAAAGACCATATAGGACACGGGATTTTAGGCCCCCCGAGATCCTGTGAATTGACTCTGAGATCATTAAACAACCAAGCGAGGATGACCATTTTATATATTAGAGACAATGGAGTTGAAAATGCATCATGAATGATTTTATTCATGACTTAATTAGTTTATAAAGGAATGCTAACTGATTAAACTAATTAATTAAATAAACATGTTATAAAATTCTTTACAACTAGTCTTAGGGTTCCACCATTATTTTCAGGAATATATTATAGTTATCACGCCTTATTAGCTTTGGTAGTTGAGGTTAATAAGTATAATTTAGTTTATTTTAGAAGTATTATCACATTAGAGGAGTAATATTAATGGAAGAGTTCCCTGTTTTAGTTTAATGGCAGTGTTGAGGGTTGTATGACGGTAGCGTCTATGATATAGAGATAGGGTTTAGGTTGAAGGATATCGAGATCTTATTATTTCTTATTAAATATTAGATTTAGTTATAGGTATCATTGGAACTCTATCATTTTTAAAAATCTATGTATAATTAGTGAACACTATTTCATGGAGACAGTATGAATGATGTTTTGTGTGTGGAAAAAATGTCAAAATGAGATTCATTTGGAATTATGGTATTTGATTAAAAAGGTTGTGAAGTGGTAGAAGTTTTTCTGCATTAAATAGGGGATATATAGTGTCTAGAATCTGAGGATAATGTTCAAGGTCCTGTTAAACAATTACATAGAATTATTTTTTAATGAGGATTCTTGAAAATTATGTCTAGAGAATGAATTCTATCCAGTGATTAGGTATGTTATCACATTTCTTACGCTTTCTATGTACTTGAACGTGTAGATAAAATACAAGGATATTGATAATTTTCTTTACATATGATTATATCATTGATATTATGTATATCATGGTGGAAAAATGATTAGAGAACCATGAAATGGTATGTAAAAGTTTATCTGGTGGGGTTTTCGACTAGTGCTGAGCTGACTGTGACATAACATTTCTCATCCTTATCGAGCATATGGAATCTGAGCACCTTCTCAAGGAATCATTTTTCTATGATATGTTTTCAATGGTCTTGGAAACCACCATGTTTAGTGTCTAACCACTCTAGGATCCCATTTTTAGATTTCCATTCTGAACCCTTTTTGGCAATAATAGAATTTCAACCGAGGTAGTTTTAGAAACATGGACAACTGGAATATAGTCATTAACAAAGGGAAGATATTGTTGGTGGGGGAAGCCTAATCATGGTCCTCATTCATAGGTACAAAATGGTAATGGGGGCCGAAAATAGATAGAAATAGGAGATAGGAATGGACAGATCCTTATGTTGGAGACAACAGTGCCATCTATACCAGAGGTACGATCGGTTTATCATCTACTCTTGTTTGCACGAAATTTTATTTGGGAGCCTCACACTACATTATTAATATTTTTGATGAAACATTAGACCATATTTGGAGAGTCTTACAATTCTTATATTGTTATCTACTCTATTGGAATGTTAAAATACTTTGTTTACTATGTTCTAGGGATGTGTAATAGTGATGGGGAAGAACCAGTTTGAGAGATATTTCTACTTACAACATATTGTTTTTTACTATTTTATCCTTGTAAAGGAATGGATGTATTCAGTATATATATCCATTAAATATTTGTGGATGGTTGTTTCATTTTTTATGTGGATTTCTAGTGAGTATCTCTCACTGCTATTTGGGTTTATCAGATGGGTTGAAGGAAAGTGGAGCTTATTTATATCAATTGAAGATTAGGTGGGAAATATTTCCAGGGTTGTGGAGGAGTTCCTATATGTTTTCCAAGATGAGTTTGTGACACTTCCGCCATGACATAATTTTAATTTCTTGATATATTTTCAATCATGCATGTATTTTATTACTATGTCTTTGTATCAAAAGGAACCTATAGAGCATTTATAATTGTGGTTCCTTGTGTTTGATCTGATATAGATAGATTTCATCTATCTGAGTGTGTCTTTTTGGGGTGCTCCAGTGTTTTTATCAAAGAATTTGGATGATAGAAGAAAGTTTTACTAGAATATTAGAGACTAAATAAGGCAACATTAATGAACTAGTACGCTCTTCAAAGGACCAATGATATATTTAAATAGCTGTGGGGAGTCAGCTGTTTTTCTAAGGTTGATTTATGGTTTCGATATCACCAAATGTGAGCAAAATATTAAGATACCCAAAATAATACATTTTGATGTTGGTATAGTAACATCAAGAAATTTATCATGTTTTTAGGGTCAAAAATACATCAACCATGTTTATGGAGCATGTAAAATCCATATTCAATTAATTCATATACCGGTTAATCATTCTGTTCGTTTATTATACCATGATCAACTGAAATTCATAGGAGGAGTACGAAGAGCATGTCAATGTTTTATTATTATTTGTTTGGCACCACCATCTCCTTGTAAGGCTATCAAAGTGAAAAAATTTGATGCAATAGGTACATTTACTTTGTAATCTTATGTCTTACTAGAATTTTTCCATAAACCCATCACTGATTATGGCCATTGTTTCTCTGGTATCGGCAAAAAATGTGTTGGCGGTTCATTGTTTTATTTTTCTTAACATTTATTATTTGGAGTTTTATGCTTGGTTAATCTTGGATTTTATCCTTACTAATGTCACTGTCAATGAATTATTATACCTTTGTTTGGAATGATCATTTATAGGAAGTGTTTATTTACCTAAATGATAAGTTGGAAGGTTCTCTAGTGATTTGGTTTCTTGTGGTGGGTGTGATTCTTGATTTTTTCTGTAAAGATTCATGTTTGGTCTTGATATGCGTCTTGATGTAGAATATGGTGTTGATATCTAATTGGTATTGGAATTTACATCCCTAAGAGGACACCTATACAACCCAGGATCTAGAGAAAGTAGTAGTTGTGTTTTCACTTAATCAATCACGACATTACCTCATGAATGGGTGATTTTTTGTTTTTCCTAACCACATGTTCGTGAAATATGTATTTTATCAATGGGATGTGTGTTTAAAACAATTGAGGTTGATATAGTTTATTTAATATTATGATTATTATATCCTTTACACCCTAGTAAATGGGAATTTTATTTATAATGTGTTAATTCAGAAGACCCAAGGGATGTGGGTTTGGAGTATTCTGATATTTGGAATAAAATGGAAGATCTTGTAGAGATGAATCTTGATGTGGGGGAGATAAATGTTAAATTATTTCTTCAATATATGAATATGGATTCATCCTTGATATAGTAGGTGGGGAATTCTCAGTATGGGTACATGAATATTGAGTTGATTCAAGATAGTGTTCGCTATGTTGATTTCTCTGAGTGAGAGTCAAAGGATGGTTAAAACCAACTATTATTTTAGAGGAGGTAGTTTGTTACATTGGTATTGTAAAATAGATTAGTACAAGAATGTTATATATCATCTTTATTAGTGAATCATGATGTGACAAAAATTTATCATGGTGTGAGGATATAGATACTGTCGTCAAGGATAAAATGGATAGTGATAGTTTTGTAGATATGTTTTAGGTTTTCTAATATATTATAGTTGTTTTGAAAGTTCTTTGAGTTCACTTAAAATCTATTGATGTTATTGATAGTAAATTGGAGGAAATATTGATGGATTTTATCATTGTGTTACCCTGATATCAGGGAGTATGTGATGTATTTCGGGTGATAATGGACGTTCTTATAAAGTTGCCACATTTTATGGTCATATATGAGTTTAGTGTGAAAATGTATTAGAGTGGTGGTATATGGATGATCTGGTTAAAATTTATGGGGTAACAAGAAAAATCATCTATGATCAGGGTATTCACTTGAGCATATGGTTTTTATGGGATTAAAACTTATTTTTGGCTCCTAGTTGTACCAGATCACTACTTTCCACTCTAAGATAGATAGGCCAACAAAGCGATTCAACCAAATGATGGAGGATATGTTGCAAGTTTACAGCCTGGGCTTGGAATATTGTGAGTAAGGAACTATTCTTTGGTTGAGTTCCTCAACAACAATATATACCATTAATCCTTCGGAATCATCATATTTGAGGCATTATATTTGTAGTCATGTTATTCTCCTCTGTGATGGACAGAGGTTGGGGAGTCAGCAGTTCTTGTTCATGATGTGATCGAGATGATCCTACTGGTTCAATAAAGGATGAGTGTGGAATTGCACTACTAGAGGGATTATACTAGTCATAGTTATATTTCCATATAGTTTGAGATGGGAGACCATGTTTTATTTATGTTTTATCCTCGATAGATGCATCCTTTGTTTGGAAGGGGTAAGCTTTATACCCTGTACATTGGTTATTTTGAGGTGTTGGGAGTATTGGTGAGGCTGTATATTAGTTGGAACTAACACTCTATATAGGCCTGATCTATAACATATTCCACATACCCCAAAATTTTCAATATCTTCATGATGACTTCAACATCATTGACTGAAGAGAGTTGGACATCAAGGATGATATAATGTTTATGGAGCATCCAGTAGAGATCCATGATCATCGATATAATTTTATCTGATAATGAGTCATTCCCTTGTTTTTTGTGTTCTAGAGTATTGGTGTAATATTTGATAATACTTATGAGTATAAAAGAAAATTATTTCTTAGTACCCATAGTTTTTTTGTTTTTCCTTTCCCATTTTTTCTTTGATGATGTGATGTTTTTAAATTCTTTTATGATATGTGCATTTTCCCATCACTGGTGATGTGTGTTATAGATTCAAGTTCATTTAGAAGTTAATGTCCCTTCATAATCAATAAGATTAATATTATGAAAAAATTTAAAACCACGTGGTTGATTCAGTTCCTCATAATGTGGATAATATATTGATATAGATAATGAAATTACATGATTTTTGTGTTCGTGGTAGTGTTATGTATTCGTTAAGGGTATTGTTGGATTGGGTTGTGTAGAGACTGAAAAGGTTGTTTGTATGGTTATGTTTTTAAAAAGGTTAATTATTGTTTTAGTGAGGTGTTTTAGTGTTTTATTAGGGGATGGATAGTGATGGAGTTATACAGGGTATTCTATGGTAGTTGTGGGTTGGTGTTTTTGGATAGTGGTAGTGCTTGAGGTGTAATGTGATCCCAAAGAAGTCTCTCATAAAATGGTTGTTTAGATACTACCCTTTCTTTTGAGTTGGTTTTGATTATTTATGATGTGGGTTTTTTGAGAGATATCTAATGTAAAATTTTGGGACTTCTCGACCCATTAAATTTGTAGTTATGTGACGTTGATTTTTTCAAAGATGTATTGAGAAGTGTTTATGGTGATATGATCTATAATAGAGATTAAACAGTTGGTTTAGGAAATGAAGAGTATTTATAATGTAATTTGATGTTTCACAACATTTATAACTAGAGACTGCGTAGTGGTTTTGCTGTGGAAAGATGTGTTGTGGTTGTGATTTATAGTGGTTGAGATGGGTAGTTTTATGATAGTTGTGGTGCAGTGGATGAGACCTATGGGTTCTATGGTGATATGGAATGAATGAGGTGGTATTATGGAGATGGGTTCACTGTTATTCGGTGTGGTTATGAAAGTTTCAATGTTTTCCATGAAATAAATTATAATGCTAGAATGAATTATCATAGGTTGGTAAATAAATAATAATTATCATAAATAAACGTGTGGTAAATTGGATAAATTAATCAGAATGAAAAATGAATGGTTTTTGTAAAATTTAATGAAATTGTTTGTAAGTGGGTGTATATGAAATATCATTAAATCTGTAATTCGTAAAACCTATAATTAAAAGTGGTAATGTACATATTTTTTTGGTAGATGTGTGGCGTGTTTCATGCTGTGGTGGAAAAATTTGTGACAGTTGAAATTTCATATAGTGGTGGTGTAGTGGTGTGTAGTAGTATAAAATTTTGAAACCCACTAGTTTGGTGTGGTTTGATTTATATATATATAATGTATATTATTTTATTTCTGTATGTTGCACACCAGATTTTCATATCCTTTCCAAAATCCAAACATTTTGTTTTCTAATTGATCTCTCCAATATCAAGGATGAGTGATACAGATGGATGGTCACCCCTTCTTTCTCCCTTTTTATTCAGAATAAGTGATTATATAGGTTGGTGATGGATTTTACCTTGTAGTGATATTCTGTGATATTCAGTGGGGTTCATGTGTGGTAGGATATGGTAATGAAATTTATTTTTTTCTCCTTTCTGACACATACTACCATGGTTATCTAATGATTTGTGGCGTGATGTACTAGGTGTATTTGAAAGATATGTTTTGAGATGGACCAACTGTATTTGGTATAGATTTGGTGTAACACCCCGATATTTTATGAAAAATATTCTTTTTAATTTCATTAATGTCATGTGTTATATGCTACACCAAAAGGAGCTTTCACGACACACATCTCTGACCTGGCTTGAATTACACAAAATCGCGAGTTTCCTCGATAGCTTGCGTCGTACGCAATACCGAGTTTCGCTAAACAACGAGATGCTATTAAAATATTATTAAAACTAGCCGTTATGAATAGTAATAACCACTTTTTGAAATTTTGTAAATTTTATTTTTCAAAATGGAATTCATTTTTGTATTCGGAATATCGAAATTAGCATAGGGTGAAATTTTGGTGATTTTCGGATAACTTTCATATTCTAATGAATAGTAAAAATTACTAAATTTTAATTAAAAACAACTGTTTTAATCGAAATAATTAATAGTGATAAATTATTAATTTGAGGGGTTTTAAAGTATATTTAGAATATATTTTAACAATTTAATACAATTTTGGTCATTGGATTCAATTTCACATTTATACCAGTTATAAACAAGTGTCAATCTTTTGATAGTTATTATCTCTTAAAAACACGCCATTTGTTTTGACGATGGGATTTAATTTTTAAATTAGTTTATGTAACTGATATGTTTTGAATTTGGAAAAATAGACATCATTTTTGAGTTCATAATATCAAATATATCTTAGGCATAATTTTTGGTATTTTTCTGGAAACTTTCATTTTTTGATGAATAGTGAAACCACTAAGTGGTAGTAAAAAAATGAATTTTTCATAAAACGTAATTTTACCACTTCTGTGAGTGGAATTTCAAAACTACAAGAGACACGGTTTATGTCAGTATGTAAAATGTGGTTCATTGAGATGAAAATAATTTTTGGTGAATATTAACTTTTTACTTTTTTTTACCACGGTTAAAAGTAAATAGGGTAATTAAGGGTAAAAATGATATTATTATTACCGTAACACATGTCATAATTTTATTGGACAAGTGTAATTCGAACAAAAACAACCTTAGGAATAAAATATGACCATTTAGGCCCACTTGGATTAGATTAGGACATTTATTATTAATTTATTTAAAGAAGGGTTAAAATAGTTAAAATCAATGTTTAATAACTAAATCATTTTTAATATGAGATTATATATAATATAAATTCGACTATAAATATTAATTATAAATATAAAAATATTTCCTACATAATGGTATTTTATTTGTAATTTTTAGATATTAAATAATTTAATTTATTTATGACACAACGATGATGCAGTAATTATCTTATTAATGAAATATTGACATAATTGATGTTATAAATACCCAAATAAATGTAATTTGAGACTTTTTATGACTTACACAAATTTTCTAGGTTAATATGACATGTTATTGTTGATTTAAGTAACTTGGTTCGAACTTATCATTCTGTTATGAATTTCATAAAAATCATGTACCAAATAGTGTCAAAATTGACATAAATTAGTTTTTAAAACAAATATTATATTATTAATTGTTATTTTATTCCTAAAAATCTAAGGTTCGGCAGAATGACTTATATAAGGTTATATATATTAATAATAAACAACTTGGGGTTCTTTTTTCTTGATATAGTAAGTTTATTAACCATATAGTGTAAGAAAACAAAAAGACACGGTAAAAGTTAAATTATTTAACTTAGAGTTAAATCTAAATGATAAGGTTAAAATAGGAACCTAAAATTGTCTAAATTCTATTGGATGAGAGGATTTCGATCCATCCTCACCTTATCTTCTAAATAAATCAATTTTGAGATATTTAAAACCGAATATGACTTTATAATAAAATAATCTTTTTAGTTTTTCAAAGAAGCCCCTCTCCTCCCTTATAAAAGGGAACCTCCTCCCTCTCTTCCTCACACCACTTTGAGCCTTCAAGATCGGCCAAACCCTGAAAAATCCCATTCTCCACTTCCTAGAAACATCCTAGAGGTTCTGGTCTTCCTCAAAGACCAATTTTAGTGCCCTAAAAGGAGATCTCAAAGAAGCGCTTCAAAGAAGAGGTAATGTCCGTTACCGATTCATTCATCTTTATTTCTTCTTCCACTTCTTCTTCTTAAGTTGTTTCATTATGATGTAATAACATCAGTATCACTTATATACTGATATGTTATTATAATTATGAAACAACCATATTTCACCATCTATCCATCCTACGGAAAATGAAATCACCGTGCGTGCGTACGTACAGAATATTGTCTCCACGCCGTGGTGTAATCTATTTTCCACCACCACCATACTTGGATGGGTATAATGGTGTACATAATAACTATATATGATTATTGTAAAGTGATATTTATTCTTAAATAGTACACATACACTCCAATATAATTCCACGATCATGAGAACGATATCATCGCTCGTGCGTACGTACGGACTACCGTCTCCACGACGCGATGAGATTCATTCTCCACGTTAACCATTCATGAATGATTATAAAGTATATATAATAATTAATAATTAAATATATGACATAATAATGGTTCTGGATTTATGTGTATATATATTTATGTCATCTACTTAAGTCCATTCAACTCAATAAGGAAAAGAAAACAGCGTTCATGCGTACGTACGGTCTACCGTCTCCATGAACGGTGCATTTCTTTCCATTTACTTATCTATTATATATATATATATTCTGAATATATATTATATATAAATAATGTTTTATATTTTGGAATTAATTAATCATGATCTAAGTAATCATATAAATAATTACAAGTCAAAACACGGAGGACAAATGAAACAATTTTACCCAAAATGCTCATTAACATGGAATTTACAAAAGAACGGTTAATATAAAGCCATAAGTGAACCCTATATGATATCATAACAATGAGTATGATTCTGGAATAAGTCAATTAAATTATTTAAATCATTATACAGGAGGTTCGGACACATACTAAGAAAATCGGACTTAAGGTAAGGGAAATATCACAATCTCATTTTTATCCGAGATTGTTTTTACTTTGGCATTTACTGGGGTGTATTTTATCATCCACATCCATGTTTCCTCAATATGTAATATTATTTCCATCCACCTACAATTGTTTAAATCCAATTTTACCCTTCGGTGAGTTTTTAGTAAAATATATGAAAGGAATCTTTTGTCGTTTTTCGTACAAGGTACTTTTTGACTTTTCCGACAAAAGTAGGAGAAGAATATTTTTTTCACTTATACGACATGAATGGATTTTTAAAACATTATTTTCAAGAAGCATCCTTTACAATTTTTAAAGTTTATTTTTAAACAACTTCTTTTAGTTTAATGTTGTATGACATGTTAAGAAAGGAAAAAAAAATTTTGAAGAAGAAAGGATATTTTCCTCACGAATGGAGTTCAAGTGTTTTATCAAAATTATTTTCCATCTTAGATAATAAAGGGTTCTGTTTTTATCCCTATTATTACATTTATTTGATTATGTTGTGATGGAATTATTTTTATGAATTCCTTTATCTTATATGAATTTTTTTATGATGTCATGATGTTTAAGATTCCCATTTGTATTACATGGGTTATGCAATGATGTATGATTTATGATTTTGTGGAACACATAAGAATGGTATCATTATGAGATGGGTGGGACCTATATCTCCCTCCAATTCATTGGGTAAAGATTTTATATCTCTTGAGATAGACATGGGTGGAACGGTAGGTTATACTGGTTCAGTGAAACAGGACTGAAATGAGGGTAAGTCGGTTCAGAAAGGGACTTTATCCACTAAGATAGTCTTGGCAATGAGTCTGGACTAATAAGATATGATTCTCTATGATTATGTGTGTATGCCACAAAGTTTCATGTTTTATGTTATGATTATTGAGATTTCATTTCACTACTATGATTTATCCCATGTTATGAAATTATGCTCTCTTTAGCAGGTTACGATTTCCAAAATGTTATGTTCTTATGAAAATGATGTGATTGATATTTCTTTTGTTTACCCTTACTGAGCATTTGAGCTCACCCTTTTATGTTTTCTTTTCCCCAGGATATAAAGAAAGGTTTTAGGTAAAAAAAAGGAAGATCTTTATGGGAGATGTTGAAGATCTTTCACCATGATTAGAAGATTATATTCCGAGTTTCCAAAGACACTAAACTATTACGATCCTTGTGTGTGTGTGTTTTTGTTATGTACTAAGTATTCCGCAAAATTAATGTAATGTCCATGTACGTCATGATTCGTGTCTCTACAGTTGGTATCAGAGGAAAAGTTTAGTCAACCTTTGGAAACTAGGATGCCAAAACGTTAGTGAGATCCCTAGAGATATTTCTAAGGTATGTCTAGGGATGTCCCTAAGGATAAGTATACGTATAGGATATAGTCCTAGAACTATGGTAACGATATTATATTAAACCAAAGATGTTAGATATTGAAGTTACTCCCCCTTTATTATGATTTTTGCCTCTCACACTATTCTTTTTGGGTTTTAGAAAATGGCTGGAAACAAGATGATTCACTATAATAGAGGATATGATGGACATTGGAATGATATTCTTCATGAGCAACCAAATGAAATGGGATTTGGAAGTCCAAACATCATTATTATGCTGAATCAGAAATCCCATAATATGATCAATAAAGTAAAATTTGGTAAGTTTCCTGACTCGGTTAATAAGAGAAAGATGGAGTTTCATGATGATCATAGAGGAAATAAAGTTCAATTTCCCCTATGTAAATCATGTGGGAAGAGGCATTAAGGAAAATGTTTCCAAGGAACTTGAGGATGCTTTGGGTGTGGAAAAGAAGGACACAAAGCCAGTAAGTGCAAAGGAAAAGGTTTAGTTAACACCAGGGATGAGGATAATGGTATTGCTACGACATCAACAATGGTTAACTGTTTTAAATGTGGAATGTACGGGCATTATGCAAACCAATGCCCTAAGGGAAAGTCTCATGAAGAGAATCAGTATGGTCGTATGGGTAGTATTTATGTGGATGATGATGAAGAGACTAAAAATTATATGTGAGATGAAAGAATTGTTGAAGCTCGGTCAATGGTTTAAGAATGTAGTGGAATGATTACATGTTTATCATGTGTAATGTTGTATAAGTAATCTCATGGTACTATGGAATAAAGAGATATCTAAGGATTGTTACACTGTTGTCTTTCCATAAGTTTTGATAGTGTATGATTAATGGTACCAGTAACCATGAAAGGTTATTCAGATATTTTTGGAAAGCAGATGATATGCGCATATTGAAGGGATAAGGAGAAAATGAAATGTTTGACAGTATTCATGAGCTCATGATTGATATAAGGACTAAGTGATATCATGGTTTGAGTATATAGAATTTTGAGTATTTTGGAATTTGGAAAGTGTTAACTTTTAACTGAATTCAAGTTTTCACTATGGTTCAATGGGTATTCAAGAGAATACACGATTAAGGCCTTTGAATGTTTGGAATGTGACCAAAAAGACATATCTTATGATATATGTGGATCAACGATGATATTAAATCTCTGGTAATCATTTTCACTATATTATGAGAGTGGACTGCAGTACGATGGATAAGCCTAAAGATTGGAATGGATTATGTTGGACATAAGTTAGTATTTTTTAAGGATATAAGTTTTTCGATATTATTGATGGGATGTTATAGTAATATAGTTTTAGAAAAAGGACAACCTGCAGGACGGGCGACAGCCCATCGCGTCGGACAAGGATGTGGGAATCGAACCCACAACCGAAGTGTGACTGGCCTTTATCGCCTACCACTGGCCTACAGGAAGTCCCTGTTTAGTAGAAACTAGTTTTATTATATTAAGCAGTATGATATATGATGTATAAGTTCATTTTTGGAACTATATAGGATTAATCTCACTATAGATGGACTTATGTATTTTTTCTAACCTTTTGTTTGAGACAGATGGAATGACCCATCATCTATCACATGATCTGCTAACACATCACGAATGACAAATTCAACTTCATTTCTTTAAGAGATGAAGTGGAAATTGTCCAAAGAACGACAAACGGTGAGACTATACCAAAATCACGAAAGTATTTCTTCTAATTCCAAAATGATCTTGAAAACCAAAAATGTTGTCCTAGTGCTCTTATATCTGATGAATCAGATGGTACCTTAAATCGTCACAAATTTATGGCTTTTTTATTGCTGGCTTTTTTATAGCCATGTTCTCTACCACTCTCCATCAGAACATGATGGTTAGATTTCACTTCCATATACATATTTTCACTTATGTGGAAACCCAGTGATTAGTTTATTTGGGAAATCGTTATGTTTTATACTTTTGTTTTTGAAGAATGGTTTTGGTATTCCTTTTTAGGATGTGGGTTTTTATTAATGAAACTTTCAAGTAGTAAACCATTTATAACCCCGACGAATTTCGAGGGCGAAATTCATTTTAAGGGGGGTAGAATGTAAAACCCCATTATTTTAGGAAAAATATTCTTTTTAATTTCATTAATGTCTTGTGTTATACGCTACACCAAAAGAAGCTTTCACGACACACATCTCTGACCTGGCTTGAATTACACAAAATCGCGAGTTTCCTCGATAGTTTGCGTCGTACGCAATACCGAGTTTCGCTAAACAACGATATGCTATTAAAATATTATTAAAACTAGACATTATGAATAGTAATAACCACTTTTTGAAATTTTGAAAATTTTATTTTTCAAAATGGACTTCATTTTTGGATTCGGAATATCGAAATTAGCTTTGGGTGAAATTTTGGGGATTTTCGGATAACTTTCATATTCTGATGAATAGTGAAAATTACTAAATTTTAATTAAAAACAACTTTTTTAATCGAAATAATTAATAGTGATAAATTATTAATTTGAGAGGTTTTAAAGTATATTTAGAATGTATTTTTTCAATTTAATACAATGTTGGTCATTGGATGTAATTTCACATTTAAACCAGTTATAAACAAGTGTCAATCTTTTGATAGTTATTATCTCTTAAAAACACGCCATTTGTTTTGACGACAAGATTTAATTTTTAAATTAGATAATGTAACTGATATGTTTTGAATTTGTTAAAATAGACATCATTTTTGAGTTCATAATATCAAATATAGCTTAGGCATAATTTTTGGTATTTTTCTGAAAACCTTCATTTTTTGATGAATAGTGAAACCACTAAGTGGTAGTAAAAAAAATGAATTTTTCATAAAACTTAATTTTACCACTTCTGTGAGTGGAATTTAAAAAATCGAAGAGACATGGTTGATGTCAGTAAGAAAAATTTGGTTCATTGAGATGAACATAAATTTTGTTGAATAGTAACTTTTTACTTTTTTTACCACGGTTAAAAGTAAATAGGGTAATTAATGGTAAAAATGATATTATTATTACCCTAACACATGTCCTAATTCTATTGGACAAGTTTAATTCGAACAAAAACTACCGTAGGAATAAAATATGACCATTTAGGCCCACTAGGATTAGATTAGGACATTTATTATTAACTTATTTAAAGAAGGGTTAAAATAGTTAAAATCAAAGTTTAATAACTAAATCATTTTTAATATGAGGTTATACATAAGATAAATTCGACTATAAATATTTATTAGAAAGATAAAAATATTTCCTACATAATGGTATTTTATTGGAAATTTTTAGACATTAAATAAGTTAATTTATTTATGACACAACGATGATGCAGTAATTATCTTATTAATGAAATATTGACATAATTGATGTTATAAATACCCAAATAAATGTAATTTGAGACTTTTAATGACTTAAACTAATTTTCTAGGTTAATATGACATGTTATTGTTGATTTATGTAACTTTTTTTGAACTTATCATTCTGTTATGAATTTCATAAAAATCATGTACCAAATAGTGTCAAAATTGACATAAATTAGTTTTTAAAACAAATATTATATTATTAATTGTTATTTTATTCCTAAAAATATAAGGTTCGTCAAAATGACTTATATAAGGTTATATATATTAATAATAAACAACTTGGGATTCGTTTGTCTTGATATAGTAAGTTTATTGACCATATAGTGTAAGAAAACAAAAAGACACGGTAAAAGTTAAATTATTTAACTTAGAGTTAAATCTAAATGATAAGGTTAAAATAGGAACCTAAACATGTATAAATTCTATTTGATGAGAGGATTTAGATCCATCCTCACCTTAGCTTCGAAATAAATCAATTTTGAGCTATTTAAAACCGAATATGACTTTATAATAAAATAATATTTTTAGTTTTTCAAAGAAGCCCCTCTCCTCCCTTATAAAAGGGCACCTACTCCCTCTCTTCCTCACACCACTTTGAGCCTTCAAGCTCAACCAAACCCTGAAAAATTCCCTTCTCCACTTTCTAGAAACATCCTAGAGGTTCTGGTCTTCCTCAAAGACCAATTTTAGTTCCCTAAAAGGAGATCTCAAAGAGGCGCTTCAAAGAAGAGGTAATGTCCGTTACCGATTCTTTCATCTTTATTTCTTCTTCCACATCTTATTCTTAGGTTGTTTCATTATGATGTAATAACATCAGTATCACTTATATACTGATATGTTATTATAATTATGAAAAAACCTTATTTCACCATCTATCCATCCTACGGAAAATGAAATCACCGCGCGTGCGTACGTACGGAATACCGTCTCTACGCCGTGGTGTAATCTATTTTCCACCACCACCATACTTGGATGGGTATAATGGTGTACATAATAACTATATATGATTATTGTAATGTGATATTGATTCTGAAATAGTATACATACACTCCAATACAATTCCACGATCATGAGAACGATATCATCGCTCGTGCGTACGTACGGACTACCGTCTCCACGACGCGATGAGATTCATTCTCCACGTTAACCATTCATGAATGATTATAATGTATATATAATAATTAATAATGAAATATATGACATAATAATGATTCTGGATTTATGTGTATATATATTTATGTCATCTACTTAAGTCCATTCAACTCAATAAGGAAAAGAAAACAGCGTTCATGCGTACGTACGGTCTACCGTCTCCATGAACGGTGTATTTCGTTCCATTTACTTATCTATTATATATATATATAAATTCTGAATATATATTATATATAAATCATGTTTTATATTCTGGAATTTATTAATCATGATCTAAGTAATCATATGAATAATTACAAGTCAAAACACGGACGACAAATGAAACAATTTTACCCAAAACGCTCATTAACATGGAATTTACAAAAGAACGGGTAATATAAAGCCATAAGTGACCCCTATATGATATCAAAACAATGATTATGATTCTAGAATAAGTCAATGACATTATTTAAATCATTATACAGGAGGTTCGGACACATACGAAGCAAATCATACTTAAGGTAAGGGAAATATCACAATCTCATTTTTATCCGAGATTGTTTTTACTTTGGCATTTACTGGGGTGTATTTTATCATCCACATCCATGTTTCCTCAATATGTAATATTATTTCCATCAACCTACAATTTTTTAAATCCAATTTTACCCTTCCGTGAGTTTTTTAGTAAAATATATGAAAGGAATATTTTGTCGTTTTTCGTACGAGGTACTTTTTGACTTTTCCGACAAAAGTATGAGAAGAATATTTTTTTAAATTATACGACATGAATGGATTTTTAAAACATTATTTTCAAGAAGCATCCTTTACAAGTTTTCAAGTTTATTTTTAAACAAATTCTTTTAGTTTAAAGTTGTATGACATGTTAAGAAAGGAAAGAATGTTTTTGAAGAAGAAAGGATATTTTCCTCAAGAATGGAGTTCAAGTGTTTTATCAAAATTATTTTCCATCTAAGATAATAAAGGGTTCTGTTTTTATCCCTATTATTACATTGATTTTATTATGTTGTGATGGAATTATTTTTATGAATTCCTTTATCTTATATGAATTGTTTTATGATGTCATGATGTTTAAGATTCCCATTTGTATTACATGGGTTATGCAATGATGTATGATTTATGATTTTGTGGCACACATAATAATGGTATCATTATGAGAGGGGTGGGACCTATATCTCCCTCCAATGAATTGGGTAAAGGTTTTATATCTCTTGAGATAGACATGGCTGGAATGGTAGGTTATACCGGTTCAGTGAAACAGGACTGAAACGAGGGTAACTCGGTTCAGAAAGGGACTTTGTCCACTAAGATAGTCTTGGCAATGAGTCTTGACTAATAAGATATGATTCTCTATGATTATGTGTGTATGCCACAAAGTTTCATGTTTTAGGTTATGATTATTGGGATTTCATTTCACTACTATGATTTTTCCCATGTTATGAAATTATGCTCTCTTTTAAAGGTTATGATTTCCAAAATGTTATGTTCTTATGAAAATGATGTGATTGATATTTCTTTTGTTTACCCTTAATGAGCATTTGAGCTCACCATTTTATGTTTTCCTTTCCCCAGGATATAAAGAATGGTTTTAGGTAAAAAAAGGAAGATCTTTATGGGAGATGTTGAAGATCTTTCACCACGATTAGAAGATTATATTCCGAGTTTCCAAAGACACTAAACTATTACGATCCTTGTGTGTGTGTGTTTTTGTTATGTACTAAGTATTCCGCAAAAGTAATGTAATTTCCATGTACGTCAAGCTTTGGGTCTCTACATTTGGTGTGATTGGAAATGTGTATTCTTGAATGATATTCTAAAATGTACTAGGTGTTTTTGAGCTATATGGGATGTGATGTGTATAAAATTGATGAGAGTACTTGATGTTTGATGTTGGGTTGTGAGAGAAAAATATTAGTTGATAAGCAGCAATGAAGTTTTTTTTATTATTTCATTTGTATTGGATGCATGATTTGGTGACCAATATATGGTTGGGTTGGTATTGGTTAGTTTACATTTCTAGGATTGTTATGGTTATATTGTTTATTCACTCAAGTATTAGTATCATCTATATACATTCAGAATGGAAACCTTGGGTATGATTCAAGTGAGTAAATGTATATGCACACTCAATGTATTTAAACTATTTTTAGATTCCTAAAATGAATTTTGGAACTAAGATGGACATTACAAGCATGGAGTTTGTATCTTTAGTTGAGTTACCACTTTAGTAAAAGAAATTATGTATTTTTGGAGACTTTTAATTCTATCTATTGACATTGTACATATGTTGTGGTATGGTTTTTGGTTTAAGTTTATTTTTAAATTTTATAGTTTAATAGTGTTTGTTATCCTATCTCCAGATCCAATATTATTATAGAGGTTAATTACTCCCATTTATTGATATTTTATACCCTTGGTTCTAATTAGAAATATGAGGCCCACAAGTAGTGGGGCTCATGGGTCATTTTTTTATCTTCCTTCACTTCCGACCTAGGAGGAGTAGATTTGGAGGGAGGGGGTCTTGATAGTATTATAATGAAATCAAAACACAGTATTTGAATTATTCATATATATAAACCATTATTTAATGAAAAATACAAAATATATTCCAACTCCTTTTGAAACTCATTGGTGATTTGATCAACATTGTAAATTCGACTTATATCTATTCTAATATAAACAACTAGTACTCGCTATTGTGTTTTAGTTAATTATTATGTATGTAATTTTATATAAAAAGTTAATAGTTATTATTGTTTAAATATAGACTAATATCTTGTAAAAATATTTATTAAAACAAATTTATAAAATTAAATTTTATCAACAAATATGTATTTCATCTTTAAAATTTTATTTATGGAAAACACCCTTATAATGTTTTTCATTGTTATGGAATTTTTTTCACTCAACTATTTTACCATATAAAAATAATAATTTTAATGTTACATTATTACATATAAATTGATTAATATTGGAAAATTATAGAGATATTTATTATAATAGAGTCAATCTCATCAAACATTCTATATGCACCTCCTCTACTTTTCATTTCTTAACTAGTAGAGGACATTGCACTATTGTTCATCCACAGTCTATGGTGGATTAACCCTACATTTTCTATGAATATAAACCAAATGGAACTTTCAAAAAGAAAACACACTAGAAAAAACATAGTACCTTCAAACACATTGATATTTTGAATAACAATGAATAAATATTTAAGGCAATATAACAGCAAAATTATCATAAAACAAAACACAAAATATTCAAATAAAACCATTGTGGAAAATAACATTATTACCATGATTTTATATCCCATATAAAAATTGAAAAAAAAAATCAATTTTTTTTTGGGGAAAAGAAAATTGAATTATTGATTGCTGTGAAATAATTGTGAATACCTATAGTGAAAGGGGAATAAATCACTCTCTTTTAAATATGAATATCGTCTATATAAACCCATGGAATTAAGAGGGTATATTTATAGTGTGTTGGAAATATAAATTTATAGAACTACAGATTTGGTCAATCAAACCAATATGGGAAGAATGGGAAAACTCAAAATGGGGAGCAGTGGGGGTCGGTTGATCGTGACAGGAAAAAGGGAAAGATGAGTTCTAGATCCCTTAAGTTGCTTTATCGGGTAAAGGAAAGAGGTATCTTGGGGAGGATTTAAAAATGATGAGGTATCCCAATCATGAAAGGGGAATGAATATGGCGGGAATTAGAGGGAATTAGGGGAACCATATTTCCAAGATTGTAATAAACCATGGATTTATATACCATATTTTTATGGTATTAATATACTATAGAAATAGCTATGTGGAAATATGAAATTTTTATAGTTGTGTCTTTATTAAATATTTGTTGAAATAACTTTTTTGAGAGACCCAAAACAACTTCTTTTATGATAATGTTAAAAATACATTCAAAAGTCACTTTTAAAATATTTATTACGAGTTAACACCTATTTCTACCACATTTTCCCGTTTACATAAATCCCCCCAATGGTTTCATGTATTCAAAAATAAATAAATTTTCTTTCATTTTTATAAAATATTTATTTAAAAAGGATATCAAATGAACAAAGATATTTCTTATTTCTATTGTGACTTTTCTAAAATTCATAAAATGTGTTTCTCAACTATATAATTTTCTATTGAAATATGTTGGGCCTGGTTTAGGATACTCATCAAATTTTACTATCCAATTATATATTTGAATGAATTATGTTTCATTATTTTCTATCAATGGCATTTTTTATCATGACATTTTTATTCCTTGAACTTACACTATTAATATGAATAAATTTTCTTCCAATTTCATTACATTATAAATTCCATGTTTTCTGTTTCATTGATTGAATGATGTTCAAATATACTACATACATATATATATTTGTGATGATATTGAATTAACCATATATTTTTTATATGTAGGGTTTAAATTACATATGTATTATTATCTTGATTTAAGGGTATTTACCAAGAAAGATACTGAATATATATGGATACCCATTTGGTTTCTATGGATTATCAAGTTATAATTATTGATGGAATTATAAATCATTTTATTTTGTGAATATATTTAAAAAAGATATGAAACCTATTTTGTTTAAATCAAGTTATTATGATGTGATGAATGAAACCCATTATCTTACCATGGGTTTTACGTTATGTAAGGAATGATACCCATTTTCTTCCCATAGATTATCTATGATACAATTAAAGATTGATTTCATCTGGCAGATGTATATATGTATGAATAATGGGAGGGTTCCTATATCACCCTAAAATTCATGTGTTAAAAGTAAATATATAATGTGATAGGTATTTAGGAGTATTTTTTAGATGCACATAAGTGTTGTCACTAATGTTATGGCTCATGAATGTAATGTTATCTTTACTAATGGGTATTATATATTTGAAAGATTTTATGAATTATTACATAATGCTCTCAGAGATCATTTTTATTGACTCATGCTTCCATACTCCATTGATTCATGTTTTATGATAATTAATGCCATATTTCATGATGTTTGACCAATTATTTATTTGGTAAATAATTATACACATATTCTCATCATATTCTCACTTATTATAATTGATTTCAATCAATTACATTTACCGATATTGAGTGTTTGAGTTGAAACCTTTCTTATGTTTATATTTAAATAAGTTATATAGATGAGTATAACATATAATAAGTATAGAAGGGAGTCAAGTGTGAAAAAATTTGGGTTAGATTTTCATAATAGTAATAATATTCCTTTCTTATGTAGCTAATCATCATTGAAAATAAAACACTCATACCTATGATTGTGAGAAGTAATATCTATTTTTTTGTAATTATTTAAAAAATGATATTGTATACTATGTCAATTAAGTTGATATCAAGGATGGATTTAGTATTTTTTGTTTATTTGTTTACTTATTTTACTGATAAGACTAGATAATGTTATTAAAACCCCTCAAGATAGGTCTAAGGTATGAGTTTAATTAGCAGATAATATCTCAATGATTTGGAAAAGTAGATATTGTGTGGTTATATAGAAAATAAATCCCGACCTGGATACTATCACATGGATGTGAATATCTAACAAATTCACCTAGGGGTAATCATGAAAAAAAATAAGGGTTGATAATATACTCAATCACCACTCTTGTGTACAATGAGTGGGTATAAAACTGCATACCTGGATAAATAGTCTCATAAGATATGATTGGGTTAATCACATTCACGTTATAAATCATTATGAAGGATTTATTATATTAAGTAATTATTATAAGTAATATAAAAAAACACATCATCAAAAACATATAATGAACTAAGAATGTTTTAGGGTGAACTGAATTTAAGTGTATTTATTTCAAATATGAACACATTTTTGGTATAATTTTTCATGTAATTATCTAATAATTTTACTCATAATACCTTCTATTATAGAAATTGTTAAATTCTAATGAAAGTAGGTTAATGATGGATGAAAACAAAACTACATATATTATCATCATGAGAAACCAATCGGGTTAAGAGAATGATTGGGCAATCATTTTATTATGATAAACAACTATCAAGAATCGTGATTAATGACTTAGACATAGTTGAGTTTCCAAATAAATTTATGAATATAAATATCAAAGATCATGGTAGTTCTTGTGATGAAGATAATAAAGGAAATAAGATTCAATTACATTCCTGTCATAATATTGGTAACAATCTCCCAAAGGAATTCATTATGGTTCTGGGATATGTTTTGAATCTAGAAATGGATGGAATAAAAACATAATTTTAGAGTAAAAGTAAAGATCTCAATGGGAACTATGAAAGGAAAAAAATTTCTTCAAGAGTTAACAAAAAGATAAATGTCATTAATGTGGGTAATATGGGAACTACACAAATCAAATACATAATAAAACGAATAATGTGGATGATATAAATCATAAATATCGAAGACCATGAGAACAAGAGAAATCCTATAAAACCACTAAAACTAAAGTAAACATTAAAAGATATGTTTAGTGTAGGAAACTGATCATCCAATTAAAACGGTGAGTTTTTTAATTTTTTCTTGTTCAACCTTCTCCCTTGTACATAACATGTTTACTAAAATAATAATATCAACACACCGATGACTATATGTCTAATTTATAATTAGAAAACCACTGTGTATGATTTTTATATCCCATGTATATAACTAAGTGCAAATAGATTTCTATAGGAATATTTTTACTTTAAATCCTATTATCCTTATTTTATTAAAATTTGGTGTGATGATAATCATGGATTGAATTTTGTTACAATGATAATATACATGATTGGAATATAACCTTTTTAAATTAACCCTTGATCACAAATTAATACTAGGTTTTATACAAACTCTCTATAACAAATTACCCCCAATTATATAGGGTTATTTTTTCAAAAATTATATAGAGAAACACTATAGTATTTACATTCTTAATACGAGGGAAAAGTTAATTTCATAATTAAAACCATGGATAGTGAGGATGAAACCAAATTCTAAACTAAATAAGGAATGGTATATATCTTATGGAGTCCCTTAATAATTACATTATATATGAATAATTAAAATACTAAGGTAATTCTTATTATTATTATTGGATAAAATAGGAACAAAGGATTTCACTATGTATTTACCTTAAATAAATAGTTTCTTTGATATATTTATTTGCAGGAATAACAAAAAAACATAGAGAACATTATATAACCATTAAAATGTAGTCGTTCAATTTGATGGTAAATATAGAGGTAATAGAATTATAAAATATATTTATAAATTAATCTTAATGTCAATTTTAATATTAATTCATTGACAAAGTTCATTTATTAAAATAAAAAATAAAATAAATTTATGCATCAATTGATATTTTTTAGAAAAGCATTGTTTTTTTCATAACATGGATATTTATTATATTTAAATGGTTTGTGTGGAATATATTGATAGTATATACAGAAAAATAAGTATAGATATAGCGAACAGTTACTAGTAGTTAAGTAATTTTTTTATTCTTAGAAGATACATACCTCTTAAATTTTTTTATTCATTATGTAAGCTTAACATAAAATTTATTTTTATATATTTTAAAAAATAGATCATATAAAATGACTAGAATATTTTTAATAATTTTTTTAAATTAGGTTGTGGGATGACTTATATTTTTTGGAATGAGATTAAGCTACCAAGATAAATATTGTCTAATATTTTAAAACAATTATTGAAGGAGTAAAAGTTTTATAAATATTTTGATTTTTAATTAAATTGTTATATTATAATTAAATTCTAAAATATGTTTTTTAAAATATAACTAATAAATTTTCACATATTTAATTTTTAATCTATGTTAATAAATATTATCAACACTTAAACATTAAAATAACTTTTTCTAAGAAACAGATTCTCAACACATTATATGATATAATTTAAAACATTATTTTCTCATATTTCAAAATTGAATTAGAGTAAATATTATAAGAAATTGGATTTATAACATCAAATTTTGGTAATAAGGGAAATATTCTATTTTAGTGATAAAATCATTTCTATGGTTTTATTTTAATTGGGATGCATATGTGTTAAAATAGGAAATTAAATATTGCCCAAATTTAATTAAATAAATATGACATATAGACCTTCAATATTACCTTTTCCTGTTTTTAAATTCTTACCAACTTTTCTCCCCAATATTTCCCCACATAACCCCTTTAAATATCATTAAATTATATTCATTTCCCTTACCTAACATTTTTCTTCAAAATATTTTTCACTATTATTCTCCAATAAAAGGGTCTATGTTCCACCCAATTCATGCCCCAAATATAGTTTGAAATTCATATGAATCACAAAGAAATAAAATTCTTATAGTTTTCTTATACACATTTGGTAGCATCTAGTCCCAAAAAAGATCCTCAGGTGCCTCATTTTCTATGTATTCTTTAAGAGAAGGTCCAAATTATTAACTTAAGTATCACTTGATATGTTAGTTCATTTCATTGTCCTCATTATCCACCCTCTTCTAAACCATTATAAAAATTTATATGTAATGAAATTATTATAAATTATATAATGAAATTATATTATATTTACGGTAGAAACATTATCTAATTGCAATCCCATTCAATATAAAAAAAATGTTTCTCCAGTCCATTTGCGGACTCCCATCTCTACGAGAAAAAAAATTTAGTTTTCATCAACACTATAAAAGGATAGTTCTAGAAATGGTTTTAGTGAATAGTTAATTTTTATATAATAATTTATATTCTATAATTATATATTTGGAATTATATATGTAATATATGCAATAAAATATCATTATAAAACAAACCTCTTGAATCAAACATATAAAAGTGCGAAATAATTTAGTTATAAGTTACAAAATATTTTTCATTTATTTTATTCTTTAAATAATCCAAAATCTGATTTACCACATTAATAAAATCTTAATTATATCATTATTATTTTTAAATAATGATATTATAAAAAAACAATCCCTTCCATAGTCATACACAAACATAGATTCATTTATGTTCTTATTTGGTTGAGTTTACCAATTATATCGACAATTATATATTGATATGTAAATAATTAACTATTATGGTTCTAAAATGATATTGTAAATATTTAACTCATTAATTAGGACAAAAATTATTGTATTTTATAAGTTAATGAAATAACCTTGTCACTTAATTTTCTATAATTAATGATACTAAAATACTTATCAAATGAAACAATAAAACTATAACTAAATAAAAATCATCAATTCAAGTACAATTTTGGATCTGGTAATGGGGAAATTTTTGATATGAATGAATAACATAACCATATTTTTTAAACTAGTTTAAAATGAATAAGATTACTCACAACTACTATTAAGAATAGATAATAAATAAATAATATCTATCTCGAGAATAATTATATACGATGATTATAAAAAATTATAGAAATTAATGGGTTTATGAAATATAGGACTAAAATATTTATTTTTCTATACGAGATACATGTTCTCTGGGGGGAAGTGCAGAATCAAGGCATGTGTTTATTATCTCAACATTTCACCCCTTGAGACATATTTCTTAGTGTACACCCTGTTTTTTTGAATAATTTATCTACTAACCCTTTTAATATTTTTATCATTATCATAACATTATTCATGGTATTTAACATCTAATTTGGAATCAAATACTTCAAGGGGTGTTGAATCAATAGTTATTATTGTTTTAAGGGGTTATTTTCCTCAAATTTATTTCCCTTGCAAGATGTTTGATACTATCCACAATATTTTTTATAGTGTATTGACTACCCTATTTCCTCCATGTATAATGATTATATTTTATGTCATGATTTTTATTTAAATTTAATTTTAAATCTCTCCCAAGCTCTTTCGATTATTATATTAATTTTACCGTAAATGTGTTTGTTAACATTACTACCTTCATTGAGTTAAAATGTTTCTTATTGAAATTATTTCTTCCAATATTTGATTATTCAATATTAATATTTTATTTAAGGTTAATTTATCTTCCATTTATTTGTAAAATGACCCTTTAACTACTTTTTTGGGGAAAAAATTATTTGTAAAAAATTCATCATTTTTCAAAATAATTCTCATCCACATTAATAACGGTTTCCCCTCCCTATTTATAGTTTTATTTCAATAAACTTTTCCCCATTATTATTGAAAAAATAATTATATATTATCTCAAAAGGATTTAATTTTTTTCTTATTACCGTTTAAAGATGATGATTTTATATTCATTTTAGGAGGTGTATTTCTATCAATTTTTTTTACAATATTATTAAGTACATTAAATATTTAAAAAATAAAGTGTTTTTTCTTCCAACATGAATTTAATTTCATAACCATTATATTTTTAATGTTTCTATTATTGTTGTTACTAATTTAAAAGTAATATTTTTAGTGGATTTCGCCACACCATTTTGAAAATATATTTTGATTCCAATGGAAACCTGTGTTTTTATAAACATTTTTACATTATTTATTACATAATGATACAAATAATAAAATGAAAAGTATTAATAGTTATATTTTATTTATAAAATTAGATATATGTATATATATTAATAACATGAAACATTGACATATCAAAATTATTTAAAAACTCCATAGGAATCCCTTAAATTTTATTAATCATTTAATAGTACAAAGGATAACATAAGGTTTTACATAAAGAAAAGGGTGAGATAAAAATCCCAATAAGTGAATGATAAAAGAAAATAATAATTTTAATCGATACATGCAATTCAATAGGATTAAAATTAATACATATAATGGTTAGAATCATAATCATGAAAATTTATGCACCCCATAATACTACATGAAAAATGGGGGTTCAAAACCCATTGGGTATAGGGGCTGTAGCAGCATTATAGCAGTGGCGACACTGTATCAATGGAGGGTACTATAACGGCGGTAGGGTACTATAGCAGTGGAAGATACTATGCAGTACTGTAGCAGGCAGAGTACTGTAGTAGTAATAATCCCAAAATGGGCCTTGGGAAAAATATTTGGGCCTACTTGCCATGTAATGGGCTAAATGCCCACTGGGCCTTCGGGTTATGTAATGGGTCTCCCTCTACCTAGTTAAAAGAGGTGTTCGATTTTATTTAAATAATAAATGAGGCATCGACCCCAACCATTAAAAAAATGAAACTTTAAGCATGATATAATATGATAACATCCACACATTATAGGAATATGGAAACAATATAAATCATGAAATAATATACCTATGTAAGGGATAATAACCATGAAATTTTATGATTGTGTTCTTAGGAAAACATCCCACTCAAAATATGAGGTATATCTTTATAAAAAAACATTACTAAATGCATCATAGGTCTATATAATTATAGGCCTACCCATAACATTCAAATTTTATAAATTCATTTTTTCCCATATGAATCATACAAAAAATACTATCTATTATAAATTATAATTATATGATAAATGAGTGTTCAATTTATACATGAAATTCAACATTCATTGTTGGATATTATCACCTAGGTGAATAACCATGAAATTAAGTAGGATTGGTTATTAACAATAATGAAATTTGTCTCACAAAATAACATGATATTTTCAGTATCATAACTGGTTTATATAAAGGTTTGTGGAAAGGATTAATGCAAGAGAAATTTGGTATTTTATTACTTTATAATTTTATTTACTGTAAAGGGATATGTGAAAAAAGTTGAAAAATTTACCAATCTAAAATCAAAATTCCTTATAAAAAAAATTATTTGAATAGAAAATAAGAGAGATAGGGATCCCTTAGATCGACATAGTAATAGTTTAGCTAAATGTTATAATTGGAGGTAATGAATTATTACTCAATATTATAATATAAATTTTATAGTAAAAGGATATTTATAACCTAATGAAAAATAATATATTGATATTGAAAAGGCTTAGTAAAAAGGAAGTACTTTAAAGAATAGGAAGAAGAATAGAATCCATTATTTTAGTGGTTTCTTCCAAAAGATTCTGTAGAACTCATTAAGTATAGAGATCGTCCATGTGAGATATTTTGAGTGGTAGATGGGGTCAAAATTCATGATCAATGGGTTTTGAGTGAAATGTAAAAGGTTGTTAGGTGGGTATTTATAGAAAAATTGAGGTCAATTCTATACTAATTTCTATGCATATGTTTTTGAGTCTATTTTATAAAATAATAAAAACATCAAATGTTTGTAACATAGAAGTGTATTTTACAATAATCTATTATATTGTGAACCGAAATAAACAATATAATACCATTCATGATCTCTAAGTGAATCATGTTCCTCAAAAATTGTTTTTAGAACATTAAAATATAATATAGGTTTTCAAGGATTCATTATAGATTTTCAAAATTAATCAAATAACATCAGAATGAATTATTTTAAATAGGAATAATTTTTTGGTTGTGTATGAATTATCTATTATTTATTACATCACTTTTAGGATATTATAATTTCCTTATGCATTCTATATATTTATAACATATTTTATTTTTATCCAAACAATTGAGCATCTCAAAATATTACTAAAAATTCACCACATGAATAATTTTATGGTATGGTTTAAAGAATTATATTAATTTTACCAAAATTATATTCTAAAAATAGGCATATATACTTTTAAATAAAGAAGTCATGTTTTTTAAATAAAATTAGTAAGTTTTATAACATAAAAAATTTAAGATCATTATAAAAAATACAAGGTAATTCATTATATTATATTAACAAATATATTTTAATAAATACTATATAGTAATTATATTTCACAAAAATATTTTTTATTTAAAAATTGTTGGATTTTAAAAAAATAATGTCTTTTTTAAAGCAATATATTTCCCAAGAATTTGAATTTTGGTTTCATCAAATCAAAATATGATTTATATCAAACTTGTTAATCATGTATATATATATTTTAATGATGAAAAGGGATCTATATAACCTCTAATTTATCAATAAAAAATACAAGGAATCATACTACTAGGGTCTATATACATACCCCTTAATTATTCAAGTGTATTCTTTAAGGGAAACGTGTGTGATAGTAGTACTTTAATGGGGTTGTTTAGAAAACATAGTTTCTGTGGAGATCACTATAAGATTAAACTTCTCTAGTAGATGGATTAATATTAATTTTAGTTACTGAATCATAACAGAGGTTTGGTCATGTGAAAGAACAATGATATTACATCCCTTAAAATATCCAAAAAAGGTGATTTATATTGTATGATTCTACTAGATGAGGCCATTAATTATAATTTTTTTCTTAATTAGAATTTATTATAATTCATAATATATAATAATATTAAAAATCACTGTATAATGTCTATGTTAACAATATTTATGATGATTAAAAGAATATTTACCCTGAACAAAAAGTATGGATATATTTTATAACAGTCCAAAATAATAAGTAAAATATAGTGGTTGATTTTAATATTAATATATTATATAATAATATATTTATTCATTGAGAAGGGAATTTCTTTTATAAATTTGTGGGTTATTATAAAGGTTACCTGCAACCTCATATTTTTTTTCTATAACATTAAAAATAATTTCTAAATACTATTTTCTTGTTTTATTTGTGGGGGAATACATATTTCCACCATATTTTCCATTTTATATGAATATTCCCCTCTAAAATTTCATAATTTCTAGAATAAATTATTTTTCTATTAATCAAGTAGAAAAGTTGTTTAAAAATTATTTAAAATGATTAAGGATATTGATAATGTTCATTGTTGTTTTATAAAACATAAAATTTTGTATTTATCCTCAAATTCATTGTATTTTACATTTATTATTCTAGATTTAGGATATTATTTAAATATTACCATACCCATTATTTCTATAGATGACATATGTAAAGTTATTATTTTTCAAAGATTTCATTTTTTACTGAATTTTTCTTTCTTTATGCTCCACCATGAATATTCAAAAAATTTCTTACAGTTTATTTTCTTTTTGAATAACCTTTTTCATTTATAAGATTTAAAAATCATCATATAGAATCCATACAAATAACGATTTGGGAAATTATTATTTAATTTTATACCCATTATCTATATGGAATAAATAACATATATTGTGTTATTATGTTTGATGTGTATTTACCCAGAGTATTTCTTAATAAATTTGGATACCAATTTATTTTCCATGGGTTATCCGTTTATGAATTTTTATGGAATTAATAATTATTTTCATATTTTATTCCATTTTAATGAGATATGAAAACAATTTTCATTCCATGTGTTATTATGTTGTGAATATTCAAAATAATTTTCTTTCTATGGTTTATATTTTAATTGAGTAATGAAATCCATTTATCTTACCATGGGTTCTTTATGACATAATGGATGATTGATTTTAGGTCGCACAGAAAAGTTTGGATGAATGGTAGGTGAGGTCCTTTAATTCCCTCCAATTCATTGGTTATGTGTTTATATCTAATGAGACAAGTATTAAATAAAAAATTCTAGTTTCTCTTTATTTTTGGAACCAAATGCAATATTTCTTATACTAATTTTTATACCATCTTTGAAAGAAGTTCTACAGCAACCCGACATTTTATTACACACTTAATAAATATTATTAAATATAACGTTCACTTGATACAACATAGAAGATCAATACGACTATTGACTTTGGGTATTAGTAACATTACATAACAACTTAAAACATAAAATTTAACATCTTATAGAAAACTTCCTTTACATGACCACTATATTCCCTCATTCTTATTATTGCATGGGATAACCTAAGGACATGCATAAGAAAAAGGTGAGGTATAAAGCCCAGTAAGGGAGTAAAAATTGAATAACATGAATAATAAAATACATGTTAGGAAATATGAATATCAATGGATCATAAAGAAACAAGAAAATTAAGGAATGATATAGCATGATTATGATAACATGGAAATGTGGCTACAACACTTAACATTGAATTAGCATTAGCCAAGGCTCATTGAACAGGGAGCATGAGTAAAACCTCATTACACATGACCAAGATTGATTAAATAATAATTGAACATGAATTATAATAATTAATTCCTTATTTCACTTGATGTATCATGATACTAATCATTACCCAATGCATTGGAGCGCTATCAGGGTGCACCCTTCTTAAACATTTCTTTTCATGCATAAGTGTGCCACATTGATAATTCAACATTTTTTAATTAAACATAATCTTTTATTCCATGATAAAGTAAGGTTTAATTAATACATGGAAATATATAATCAATATGTAAATGTTAATAAAGGTGAATACCCTTGATATATAAATGGGCATGGTATTCACTATACAATGACTTTGGCTTGGAAAATCGCGTTGCAATTTTGGTAGTATATCGGCTTGACATAAGAATTCATAAAAAATGTTGATGATATAGATTTAAATTAATTGGAAAGTATGGGGAGTCATATAGATATATTTCTCAATAATTGTAATGAAATTTTTATTCATAATATAAAAGAATTGCATGAATGTAAATGAGGAGAGAGAAATTCTTTAAACAATTTCAGCATGGTAATGGGTAAATATTTAAGGAATTATTTAGAGATAAAGGGAACTATCATAATTAAAACATAAAAAGGGATGTATGGGGGAGGTAGAAAATAATACCCCAACATGTTTAATGGAAAATAAAAGGGAATAACATCTTATGCAAAATTGGACAAAAATGAGAATGGAAGAAATCCATTATATGGAAGTGTTAACCCAAAGGCTTAGGAGAGTATTGAGAGAGGAATTGTAGAAGATTGTGTAACCTTGATAAGATTATAGAGAGAGTATTTTAGAGGTAAGATTAACTCAAAAGGCTTTGATTTAAGAGGATGTGTGAGCCTGTGAGGGTTTATATAAGAAAGGGGAAGAAAATTATTTTTTATTTAGGTTTGGGACACCACACATTAAACTAATCAAAACCAGAAACCAGGCCATTGTTTTGGTCCATGGGTTGTCCAAATGGGAGTGGAAGATAATATTTTATAAGGTCAGTGTCCAAACTTCTTAAAATAATTGGGTTGCTTATGTGGAGGTGAGTAACACTCTCAAAGAAATGAATTTAAAAATATAAAATGTTTTATAAGCCGTAGAGGGTCCACTAATGCTTTGTAAAATAAATAAATAAACATAAAATCACATTTTATTAAATTTAAAACGTATATTTGCCCATCATAATCTTTATATTGTTTTATTACAACACAATTGTGTCATTATGATCTCATTCATCACATTATATATTTAAACGGTATTTAATTTTTACCCACAAATTCAACTATCTCAGAAAATTATGAGAAATTCACCTTTATATAATTTCAACATCCTGATTCAAAAAATAATATTAATTTTATATAAATAATTTTCTAAATATGTTAATTTTTAATTTTAATAATAAAAACTGACATTTATCAAAAATTCATGCGTTTTGACTAAAATAGCTTTCAAACCTTAATAAAAAGTACAATTGTATTCAAAAAAATTACAGGATCATTTATAATTAATAAAAATTAATTTAATAATAAAAATGTTTTATTAAAATATTATTTAATTCAAAAATCCTTTAATTTATCAAAATATATTTCTTAGTTGAATATTAACTGAACATACTATTTGTGCATTAAAAACTATTTACAAAGTAACAATTATGTAATGAATGTATTTTCATTATTATTTTAAAAAATAATACACATAATCATAGTGATAAGGTAATTTTACATAACCCCTTATAACACATTCATAGGACCTAAGGGTAATGTGTGTAATGGTGACAGACTCTTGGGGTGGCTCAGATAACATCTCGCGGGTGGTAATCTCTATCAACTTCTTCTTCTCTGGTTGGCAGTTCCGTTCGACCTTACCATGTTGAAGCTTGTTTTGGGATTGATCAAGAGTGAATCCCAATTATTCCACCTATTTTCTAAGCTCTGATGAATGGGATTCGTATGGGGAAAGTCTACTAGATGATTCCATCGCTTCCTTTGTCTGGGTAAATTGGATTTGTTAAAGCCCTATATTTATACAAATCATATGATCAATGTTAGAATACTATATTAGCAATGATCAGAATTCATAAAGGTGTTTTAAAAATCCAAATACATAAAACCATGTAAGTGAATATGTTATATAACCATCTTACATAATAAGGCATTTAATTATATCAAGAGGAAATTCCATTAATAAAAGTTTGGGTCATTACTTGTTCTATATTATCACCATATATTGTTATGACTCATGTTTGTTGACTGATGTTTCCACATACTTTTGACTTATGTTTAATGTTATTTTATGCCTTATTCCATTATGTATGATCTATCTTTTTATTAAGTTTAAAAAATATATCTTAATTATACTTATATTCTCCATATATGATCACTTATGATATTTGATTATTATCACATATGTTTATTCTTACTAATAACTTGAGGTCAGAAATTTCTTATATTACCATTTATCAAGATTATGAATATTAGTATAACATTAAATAAGTATTTATGGTAGTTATTTGTCACATCTCTATGGAGAAACGTTTACAATAGTTGCTAAATAAGTTTCTTATGTAGCTAGTCCTCAGAGTCACTAAAACATACACTATTGTTGTTGTGAAAACATTTTGTGAGATGAAATGATTGTCTTCTATTAATGTTTAAAAATTAATATTTTTTAGAGTTGTTTAATTTATATATGGACCTACTGGGATGGGGGATGTTGAAGGATTGTTTGTTATTCATGGATCTTTCCCTGTAATGGTTTTCAATTTAAAAATTTCAATGTCTCAAATAGTCATGAGGTTTTTCTATATGAGGATATGGTGATGGAAATTTGATACTATATGGGGTAGTGGGGTTTATTTTAAATCAATAATGTTAGGGACTATAGTTTTTTGTTATCATTTCTTGAAAACAATACATCTGGAAGGATTCAGGTGATGATCATCATAGAAACAATAAAGGATTGATTAATGGGGTTTAAAAAAGAAATAAAATCAAAATTTAGGAAATTTTAATGAGGAAATCTAGTCTATAGGCCATATAGTGGTATACTATAGGATCTCAAGTCTTAGATAACTAAATAAAATAAATAGTATTTTTTTTGATGTTGGTAGATTTAGTCATGTGAAATTAATGAATGAATTCTCTTACATTAATAATTCACCCAATACTATGATTTCTATTACTAGGTCATCGATAATGGACTATCAATCTATGACTATTGTAATTCATAGTGATAATAAATAAGATTTTGTACTCGGTGTAAAAAATTATTTCTCCCCAATTAAAGAAGATGGAGAAATAGAGTAATGTGTCTCTTATTAGTTACTCAATTCAGTAGAATGTCTAGGATTTAACCCCCTTTCAATAGATAATTTTTTTGTTTAACTAATGTTAAAGGATTTTGTTGAGAATTTATTGATACTTTAGGGTATTATAGGATGGAAATATTTGTGAAAAAATTAGGAAACCGTCCATTGATATTTTAAACATTCAATTTTTTTAATTATTGTCCATAAAGTAATCTTAGATTAAAGTTTTACATTAAATATCGTTAAAATAAAGCATATCCGTGGGGCTGGAGAATCATATATTTCATTTTAAAATTATTTTGTTCAAAAAATATACAGTTAATATAGAAAATAATAATTTGGAAATAATTATGATCTAAAGGAAGAAAAAAATTATATTTTAACAATAAATTGATATATGATTATAGATTGTGTTCAGGAAGGTGATTTAGGATTATTTTTAATTTTGTTTAATTCAAATTTATTTTCATCCATATGAAATAGTATATGTGATGTTTGAACAGATCTTAGTGGGATTTTTTTTTATGTTGACTATGCATATCTTATAATTCTTCATGGTTGACACTCACCAACTATTGTTACAGGTGTTTTTGTTGGGATCAATAAAATCTATTCAAATTGGTTATCTTTCAAATGAGGATATAATGAGTCTTAAATGGTAGGAGGAATTGAATTTTTTTTGTTATCTATATCATTTTATAATTTTTCAATTTTTATTACTATACTATAAGTGTGTATTTTTATTATTTTCCTTTTTATATATAATCATATATGTTATAGTATCGTTAATTCAGTCATCATCTATATGTACTTTCAATGAATATATATATAAATATATTATAATGGTTACATTACCCTTTTCAATATCTATATATTTTTCTACATACCTCGATAAAACAACATTCAACATAATCATTTATTTATTCGCCAAAAATATATTTCATATTACTATGATTTTTTGAGCAATACTATGATTCAAACTCATCTACTATTTTTTGGAGACAACCCGTATGATTTATAGCTTTCTTATGTGATATTTTATTATAGTTATTTTCTATTATTCTATATAATGTATATATAATTATATATATATATGAGTTCTATTACACTAGTAATGATTCAATAGGATGAAATTTTACTTGTTTCAAATTTATGTTCATCATTATGTTCCAAAAAATAGTACATTATTTGTTGATGAATGAAAAGTCATTACATCTATTATTCAGTGTAAAAACTATCTTATGAGAGTATTTTATGGAATGAATTCATCAATAATTTTTTTTGAATAATGGTATCCATTTTAATATTTTTTTTTCTGTTATTACATTAATAAGTTCAAATTATCATTAAATTTGTTGAAATTTATTTAGAATAGTATACAAAGTTTGATATTTTCATGAGGTTTATTATTTAAATTATAACACATAGAGAATTTATTAAATGTATTGTTCTCTTACAGGAAAAATTATAATTTATTTTCAATGAATAATATAAAACTAGATATATATATATATATTGATCTATATTTAATAGATTATAACTTATATTAATCTCTGATTATGTAATGTGTTATATAAATACATGAAAAAGGTAATATATGAGGTAACACTAAAAGTTAATCAACATAAGAACATGTGTATAATAGTTTTGGCGGATGTATTTTATCTATTGTTATCTATTTCAAACATGTAGATTTTGAAGATTGTTTATTGAAAGAAAAAAAGAAAAAAAAAAGAAATTATGTTGGATAAAATTAGACCCTTTTGCTAAAAGGTTTCATGCAATACATATCCTCATTTCCTCTCCACACAATGGATTAATACGACGTCATTCATGACATTCAATTTTTTATACTTTGTAAAGTATTTTATGTGAATTTATTCTTGTGCGGTTGCTAATCTATGGAATAGTTAATGTCCAATTATGGAATATTATTCCATGAATCATGTAAACAAAATTTCTACCCAAATTAGTATATTATTAAAACTTTTTTTAGTTAGTTTTTGTAAAAGAATACTTTCTCCCTTAACTTAGATCATTGGTTTGATTTTGTGGGTGATAAAATCTTTTAAACAAGCTAAAATCATGGGTAATCAAATATAATGTTATTATTTACCACTAATGTATTGATATATAAATTTAAATTGGATAATAATTAAGGACCCCATAATTTTACCTTGAGACGAACTTATATTAATGATGTTATGAGTAGTTTTGATATTGATTTTATCAATGATATGAATAACATGGGAGTATTATTATTGATATTTCATAAGGTGATGTGAAAATATAATTCATTATTAAATCTCTATAGAATAATAATTTTTGTTGGTGAAAAAGTGAAATATATACATTGAGATATTATTATTGAGAAAATATTTTTTTTGTGATCAATTATCATTTAATATTAAACTCCATTAATCAATTAATAAAACAAGAAATTTTCATATGTTGTGAGAAATGTTTTTGTTCCTTTATACTTATGCATATTTTTATGTAATTTTGATTTTATTTTCATGTCATAAAGATGATAATTATGGGATATGCGTTATTATAATGTTCCATATATTTTACAACATCTCATGATTGATCTTTATAATAAGAGTATTTATCAATGTATGTGAAGTTTTTTACTATTATATATTATGTACAAACCACTAACATTGATTTCTGAATCTTATAAAAATCTAAATGTTCACTGGTATATTATGATGATTTTTTTAAAACAATCACCGAATTATTCTATCTAAAATCGATCATTATTTTGTAACTATTATAGAATTAATCAATTGAAGGTTTGAAATCTTCTAAAAGGAGAATTTATATCAATCTGTACCCCTTCTCCATTAATGCTTCATTATAATTTGAATGTACTTTAATAATCAAAATATTAAAATGAATAATTTTCCCTATATATTAAAATTTTGTTAGAAATCTAGAAATACCATAATGATCATATTATGAAGGTATATATTTTATTATTTCCAAAGTTGTGTTTAATGTGATCACTATTTTTTATTTCAAAGAGGTAAAATAAAGAAATCATTTTTTATTCAAATCATGATAAATATAAAAACAATCATTATGAATTTTCTTTCACATATTCCATAGACCATTATATATTTATCTTAAATTCAACAATTTATTATCTTCTTTCACACTCATAAAACATGAATTATGAAGTCATATGAAATAAAACAAGTTTTCTCTTGTACACTTACCTTTTATTGATATCAATAAATTATTCATTTTTTAAAAAATTCATTTATAATTTGAATATATTAAAACATTAAATTCTAATTTACTAAATAATAGAGTAATTATATATATCAAATTATATTTAAAAATAATGTTAAAAATTATATTTTTATTCAATTTAACCCAAGAAATTTGAATGTGTTGAATGGTAACCCAAATAAACATGAAAATAGACATGAATGAGAAATGATGAACCATTCTAGTAAAAAAATAAATTTTTAAAGTCTTTTACCATATTATGGCTCCAAAAAATAGGATATTTACTATATCTTGGATCATTATGGACGGTGTTCTCGAGTTTTAATGAAATTGATGGCCTTTTCCTGAGTAACTCTTTATAATGACCCATACTTTAAAAAACATTGTTATTACTTCAGAATTAAAGCATACTTATTACAACATATAACAAAACCCTGATAGGACCGTATAGGTATAGTGTCTTTAGAAACTGGGAAACATAACCAACTGGTTCATAAAGAATATACATTGTCTCCTGTTTATTTCATCACATCTAGATTCCCTTTTGGCATATCTTACTTAATACCCTTCATCCTGACCAGGGGAAAAGAAAACATACAAAAGGATGTGCTCTAATGCTCAGTAAGGGTAAACAAAATAAATATTAATCATATCATATTCATAAGAACATAACATTTTGAAAATCTTAACCTGAAAAAGACATCATAATATCATAACATGGGATAAATCATGGTAGTGAAATGTAATCCCAATACTCATAACATAAAACATGAAACATTGATACATACACACATAATCATAGAAAATCATTTCAGAGTAGTCAAGACTAATTACGAAGACTATCCTAGCGGACAAAGTCCATTTATGAACCCATTTCACTCCTTGTTCTAGTCCTATATCACTGAACCAGATTAACATGTTATTCCAGCCATGTCAATCTCATGAGATATAAATATATACCCAATTCATTGAAGGTAGATATAGGTCCCACCCATCTAATAATTATACCATTCTTATGTGTGCCACAAAATCATGAATCATATATTATAGCAAAACCCATGTAATAAAAATGAGATTCCTAAACATAATGCCAATATAACATAATCCATAAAAGATAAACAGACTTCATAAAAATAATTCCATCATAAAATAATCAAATCAATGTACAAATAGGGATAGAAATAGAACCCTATATTATCTTAGATGTAAAATAATTTTGATAAAACACTTGAACTCCATTCTTGAGGAAAATATCCTTTCTAATTCAAAAATATTTTTCCTTTCTTAACATGTCTTACAATTTTAAACTAAAATAAGTTAATTAAAAATAAACTTGAAAAATTTGAAAAGAGGCTTCATGGAAATAATGTTCTATGAAATCATAAAAATCCATTCATGCCGTATAAGTTAAAAAACATTCTTCTCTTCTATTGGATGGAAAGGTCAAAAATTTTCTTCTACTGAAACCGACAAAAGATTTTTTTCAAATCTTTTATTAAAATTCACCAATAGGTATAATTGGATTTAAAAAAATTTAGGAGGATAGAAATAATTTTAAATATTGAGAAATCATGGATTTGGATGATAAATATGTTGGAACCATGGATGTTATGTGCATGAATTGGAGTAATGTTTGTGTTTTTTGTCAATACTCAATGGAAGTTCAGAACGTGTACCAGTAAAGTGATCATACAGTTCAAGAAGACAACAGTATTGAAGATAGCATCATATCCTAGTGTTTGCCAAATGTTTGGGCCTCAAAACTTGAAATATGGAGAAATATGTTTTTGGAAAAGAGACTTGCACGCTGAGGCCTTGGAGGTTTAGAAACAAGCGCGCCTGATGTTTTTTAGAATGAGAACATGAAAATATGGCAAAGGAAAGAGGGTCACACAAGTACTGGTTTGGTCGTGCAAGTGACTTGCGTGCCGTGAAAGGACTTGCGCGCCGGTACCTTAGAGGATTGTAAAGTTGTGCACCGTTTGACCATCATGTTTTGATCATCAAAATATGGAACAGTAAATAGGGGCGCCCAAGATTGGAAGTTGGTCGCGCAAGTGTCTTGGTGGACAGAAGGGTTGCGCGCCGAGACTTGCGCACCGAGGGAAGACTTGCATGCCGCCACACAGGGTATCCTAATTCCTATAAATAGAGGACCACCCCTCCTCATGGAACATGAAATTTGGAATTGAAGAAATTCAGAGCTCCTATCACGCTGGTGTTGAAGTCATGCAGGTGTTGGTTGGTCGTGCAAGGTGGAGCAGTGTGACAATTGTTTGATGCCCATCCAGTAGTCGCACAAATGATTTGGTGATACTTGCACGCCAGAATTGAAGTTGCACGACATGTTTCCTTTAGGATTCAAAATCGGCTTGAGTTGAAAAGAAATTGAGTCACGAAAGTTTGGCTTTAAAGAATACTGAATCGCGCAAGTGTTGAAGGTGGACTTGCGCGACAGTTAAAGTTGCGCGCCTGGTGCTGTTGAGGCTTGCCTATTGTCTAGGTGCTGCACGGATGTTTTTGGCCATTTCATGGGTGATAGTTGGACTTCAACAAAGAATCCCCATAATGCAGATGATGCATTCATTGAGCAATGATGATGAGACCTTCATGTCTATAAACTGAGTGGGACTTCACCAACAGTAGTGATGCATGGGGGGTCAACGGGAGTGACCCGAGGGATGTAGTGAGCTATCCCTGAACAATTTTAAAGGCAGCAAGCCTGGGACAGAGTGACTATGACCGAACATTTGTAATCCACAACTAGTGAAGAATAGTGGAATTTGGTATTCCCAACAACTTGTCGGCGTATTCTCCTTGGACGTATCCCTTAACGGTGAACCAATTAAAATTTGTTGTGTCATCTCTTTGCATGTGAATGTTTCATTACAGATCATATTCTTCATACAGGTTTAACTAGTTCCTACCAACATGGGAACAAGATCCTCAGTTTAAAAGAAACATTTGTCACCCTGATTCACCCCTCCTCTCTCAGGGTGCCCCAGGGTCCTACAAGTGGTATCAGAGGGAGGTTTACTGGGGTTTGGTCTGTCACTTACCGTTATAGACCATATAACTAATGTTATATGAGTCCCTCTCATTGATGGAATTAATTTCCAGATCTAGAAGAACAGAATGAGATCTCATCTAAGATCTATTGGAATGGAAGTTCTGTTTTCTACTGTGCAAGGAATACAAGTCACTGATCCAACAGGCATGGATATGACTGACACAGATAGGAAAACTATTGATGTAGATTCTAAAGCGCAAAATTCACTCACCAAAGCCCTTTCTGATCAGATCTATCTAAAATTGATGAATTTTACCTCAAAAAAATACTTGTGGGATAAACTCGAAAACATTTATGAAGGAGATAGGAAAGTGAAGGAGGCCAGACTTTAAGAGCTTTACACTAGGTTCGATGATTTGAAGATGCATCCTGATGAGAATGTAGACTCATTTTTCAATATAATTACTGAAGTGGTTGGAGCAATTCGGGTCCTAGGAGAAGAAATCAAAGATGTTGTCATTGTGAAGAAAATTTTGAGAAGACTTCCACCCCTGCACAATGCAAACGTGTCATCCCTTGAGGAAAGAGATCTTTCAAAACGTTCTCTGGATGATCTTCTGAGCATCTTGGTAGAATATGATGTAAAGACCCATAAAATTCAAGGGAAAATTTTTCTTAGTATTCTTTGGGATTTTAAAAGAATGTGGTTTCTTACGGCACTTGATTCCGAGTCCCGGTGTGCCCGGAATTTCTATCCTAATTTTAGATCAGGTACGTTCAGTGAACGAACGTGTGGGATTTTCTAACTTTTGAACCGGTGCTCGCAATAGAATTATGAGGGCACCGATGGATTCTTAGCACCGGTAATTGCTTAGGAACACCTTTTTCGGAGTTGTGTTAACGTGGGAGAAGTTGATAAAAATTGTGAAAGTTAAAAATAAAAATTTAGCTACAATTTTGATTTTTTATTTCTAAGTGGTTAAAACCATTGAGTGGAAGTTGGGGTAACCACCCAACTTCCCAAAGGAGGTTATGAGGGTAGTGGGGCCAACACGAACCCCACCCCTTCAAATTCCCTAATCTCCAATAACTCTCCTTTTAAATTACATGAATTAAATTAAGTGATTTAATTAAATGTTTTAAATTCAAGATTCTTAAGACTTGAGTAATAAAATAAGACTTGACACTTATTTTCTTATGGTTGGGTTTTGTTGTATTGAGATTTTGGGAGAAAAAGAGAAGTCTTGAGGTTCTTCATTCTTCGTCAATGAACGCGAAGAACGCACCACCGCCGACGAAGAACGCTGACCTCCGACGGCGGACGACGGCGAGAGACGCCTTCCTCGGGGATCAACAAACGCCAACGACCCTCTCCTTCCACGATGCCTTCTTCCACGATGTGAAATTCCACAACGAACCTCCGTTCAAACTACACTCGAGGTAGGGGATTTTATTGTTGTTGATATTCGTGATTTCTTCCATCGACATTACTCGTTCAATTAGACTTCTTGCTATCGATAAGCGGGAGGGGGTCGGACCGCACAAACACGGCCGACCCTCCTCCCTTATTTTTTTTGTGTTATTATGGTTCGATGTAAAGTGACGTTGTGTCGTCGCACCGCGCGAGAACATGTGGCAAGGATGAGGGGTGCCATTGCGCCGCGGAATTGAAATCAAACCAAGCCGCTGTGCTATCGCGCCGCGTCGGAAAAACCCGAAGTCATCGCAGCCGGAGCGGGGCCACGGCGTCGTCGCGCCGCACCGGATGGACCAAGGTCGCGGCTTAGGCCAAGGAGGAGCAGGGACCGGTGGCCGGTTCCGGGCCGCCGGCGTCGGAGCAGGGGGACCGGCCGATGCCGGTCCCGTGGCTGCAGTATCCCGCCGGCCGGAGTGGGCCAGCCGGACAGGTGAGGAGCCAGGGATTACAACCCCCGGCTGGCCGGACAAGCAGTAGCCCCCCACATGGGGGTCGCGGTTATGAAACAGGGGGCAGCCCCTCCCCCATACGCTCGGCTGTTTCGGTCGAGCCACCTGGCCAGCACCAGCGCGCCAGCGCGCCGGGCCGGGCCGCGCCCAAGCGGGAAGGACCCGGACCCGGGTCAGGTCGACCCGGTTCGGGCCGACCCAGAGGGTATCGGGCAGGGTCGGGCCGGGTCAGACCAGGCCCGAACTTCGTAATATCGGACCCCTCACGGTATTTTTCCCATAACATGGGCTGCGGACTTCCGATTGATGCACCATCAGCTGTGATGCGATCCTAGGATTGAGATGTTCGTTTCGTTATATTACGTTCAAGGTTTCAGAGTACTTTGGGTTCGGCCGGGTTGGTTCGTACACGAAACCAGCCGGGCCCTCAGAGCGAAAACGCTTATAACATGAGCTCCGGACGTCCGATTGACGTGCCGTTGACTTTGATGGATTCTTCTTTGTTATATGGACCTTTAAGCTTACTCCTCTCAAGGTTTTGACGCAGTTGGAGTACGGTCGGGTTTGTTTTGACATTAAAACCAACCGGCACCCTGGGACAAAAAAGCCAATAACTCTCAGACCGGGCGTCCGATTGACGCTCCGTCTGTGACGTAGAGTTTCTGTTGATGATACAGAACTTTTGGATACAACAACTACAGACTATGTGTCAGATGATGTATCAGCCCCTCGGCTCGTGGAGCGGACCCTCCCGAACGAGCTTCTTATGTGCAAAAACCCTAGAGCTGGCTGCGACTGCGATGACGGTGACGACTGTACAGAAATCCTCCATGGATTCGACTGCGACGACTACAACACTCAGCGATCCTACGTGGATCAGTGCTACCGATCCTGTGTGGGTCAGATCCTTTGTGGGTCAGCACTCAGCGATCCTGTGTGGGCCAGCACCTACAGATCTTCTGTGGGTTCGATCCTATGTGGGTCATTGCGGGGGTTAGTTACCAATCGATCCTTTATGGGTCATTGTGGGGGTTAGTAACTATCGATCATGTGTGGGTCTGATGGATTAGATGAATCAGTTGCTACATCTGATCATCTCTATCGTCTTATGAAGATGTATGCCTGTGTGAGCTGAATCTTGGATTTCAATCCTTATCTTCAATAAGATTGACATGATATCCTTCATGGATAATGTTATGCTTTCCTGTGGGGATTGAGTTGTGATTTCCTGTGTGGACTGGGTTGTACTTGAGCTCGGATGTTGGTGCCGAATGAGAATTAATGACTTAGGTATATGTATGGGAATATACCTATGTAATGTCGGATGTTACTTCGTGATAGTATCTTTGCTTTGTGGATTATCCTTTGTGGATTCTGGGAGACCTTCGGGGATCTCGGGGTTCCTATTGAGTATCTTATACTCACCCCTGCAAGGGCTATGCCCGCACTATGTTTTGTTGGTTGCAGATGACGGACTGTGCTGATCGTGGTTGAGGCACGAGGAGTAGGTCGGTACCTGGAGGTGGACCACTGGGCGGGGCGTACTCGGAGCGGATGACTGGACCCGAGGAGCTGTGGAGGCTATCTATACCCACCCTTCAGGTGGGACTTCTAGTGGATGGGTTGAGGCTACAACTTTACTTTTCAGTTGTTGTACTCCCTTTTTCAGTTGTACTTTACTTTCAGTTTGGGTTTGGTATTCTGGCCCACTTACTTTTCCGCACTACTATTGTACCCAGTTTTTACTTAGTGTTTACATCTGCTTGCTTGATCCGTGGTGTTGTTTACTTTAAAATGGAAATGCCTTCCCTTTTATCGGGAATTATGCCTTGGTGCTAGTTGCTATCCCCTGGCCCCTGGAAGGCGGGCTTGGGGTAGTCACGACACGGGCCCTGAGGAAGGGACGTGACAAATTGGTATCAGAGGAGTTCAGTTCTACCGCAGAACTCAAGACTCTGATCTTTTTCGATGTGAAGAAATAGTATTAAGAGTATTGAGTGTGGTTATCAGTCCAGGGAGTCCAGTGTTGGTGCGGCGACCGACATATCCATACAAAAAGACCCTGACTTCTGATTTCCGACTTTATGCACGAAAACATTGATTGCATGTGTGTTTAAAGTTTTCTATGTGATTACTTTCTGTCAGCTCACCAGGTATACTGTTTAACCGTGGCGCACCTGTTTCTTTTCAGGATGGCCCCACGATGACAGCCATCTAGGGTTCTGAGCATTGTGCGTGACGACAACCCACCGAGTGAAATGGCCTCGGTAGAGGGCCCTCTGAAAGCTGAGGCACTAGCGGTACCTCTACCAGCCGAGCCACCAATGCTACCATCCCCAGCCGCTAACGATGCACATCGCCTTAGTGCACTGAACGGGTTTCTGCGTCAGCGACCACCCAGGTTCCATGGGGAGACAGACCCTCAGGCAGCCGAGGATTGGTTGGAGGAAGTTGTATGAGTTTTCAGGTTAGTGAGGACACCATCAGACCTCATGGTGATCCTCACAGCGAGCCTCCTGCACGTGGTAGTAGGCAGATGGTGGAGCTTGATGGTCCAGGTGCATGACGAGGCATATCTTCTCTGGACGGACATTGAGAGCCTCTTCCGCTATGAGTTTGTCCCAGCCACCCTCCGTGCGGTGCACATCCAGGAGCTTCTATAGCTGTGGTCGGGCAGCTTGACGGTCACCCAGTACTCAGCGAGATTTACCGATCTCTCACTCTATTTGATGGACATGGTATGTGACCCATTCTTCTGGGCCTGGACCTTCGAGCATGGATTGAGGAAGGAGATCAGGGCATCGCTGATCTCCCTCAGCATTACGACACAGGCAGGGGTACTGGAGCAAGCCCTTCTCATAGAGAGCTTCTTTGCTGAGCCTACATCAGCAGTGAGACCTATCGCCAGGTGGCACGTAGCAGAGTCTTCTGTAGCAGGCAGTCGACGGATGACTCATGGGTCCAGGCAGACCAAACACTCTGGCAGACGACCTCAGGACACTAGCTCAGTGTTGCGGGGCACTCAGCGTGGAGCGAATATTTCTAGAGGCAGACAGTGCTACGCATGCGGCGGGAAAAGCCAAATGGCTCATGACTTCCCAACCCGCCATGCGGAGGAGAAGTAGACGGTTGAGGGGAAACCCAGGTAGAGGTAGAGGGTTGACCGTGGCGGTCTGCAGGGAGTAGGCGGATGAGGAAGAGGATCTGGCCGAGCATCAGGTGGTGGGAGACGCTTTGAGGCTCTACCACCGCCACCCCCAGGAGGTCCACCCTGACCATAGGGAGATGGAGGGCAGAGATATGCACAGCTTCAGGCAGTGGAGGCCTATGCCCACGGTGCACCAGAGATGATTCTAGGTAATATCTGTGTCTATTCCACCATTGCTGTAGTTCTTATAGACATAGGAGTGAGTCATTCTTTCATAATCGCTACCCTTGTTCGGAGCTCGGAGATTCCAACAGAGCTGTTGGCTCGATCCTTACGGTTAGAGACTCCTACTGGAGTAGACATGACGATTAAGAACTGGTGTCAGCACTGTGAGCTTACTCTAGGAGGCGAGAGCTTTGGCTGGGATCTTCTTGTAGCGGTGTTGAGGCCTTACGACGTCATCTTGGGCATGGATTGGTTATCTACTGTCCATGCTCAGATTGACTGTATTAGGCGCAAGGTGCGGTGTGTATGCACCGACGGGAGCATGTTCACCTTCATCGGCGAGAAGGGAGCCTTCGCAGCACAAGATGGACTCTCACAGAGGATAGGACAACCCATCACTCATCAGTTGGCCAGCCTCATCCTAGGAGCAGTTGATGTGCGGAGTCCTGGTTTTTTGCAGTGGTGGATCAGTATGCAGACATTTTCCCTGATGACATTCCAGGACTACCTCCTTGCAGATAGGTAGACTTTTATATTGATCTCTACCCCGGGACAACCCCGATATCCACCCCAGCATATCGGATGGCTCACACTGAGCTTCAAGAGCTACAGGTACAATTGGAGGACTTGCAGGGAAAGGGATTCATCCAACCTAGTCTTTCACCCTGGGCTTCCCCGATATTGTTCGCCAAGAAGGCGGACATGAGCTTGCGACTTTGTGTCGACTATCGTTGCCTAAACTAGGTGACAGTGTGGAACAAGTATCTGCTATCGAGGATTTATGACCTCTTCGATCAGCTCAAGGGAGCACGGTGGTTCTCAAAAATAGACATTAGATCAGGCTATCATCAGCTCAGAGTTCGGGATGAGGACGTGAAGAAGATGTACTTCAGATGTTGGTATGACCACTGTGATTTCGTGGTTATGCCATTCGGCGTAACCAATCCTCCAGCAGTGTTCATGGTCTTCATTAACAAGATCTTTCAGGCTTACCTCGATCGATTTGTCGTGGTCTTCATCGATGACATTTTGATTTACTCGACGACAGAGGAGGAGCACGCCTACCACTTATGAGTTTTACTGGACACACTCTGAGAGAACCAGCTTTATGGTAATCTCTCGAAGTGTCAGTTATGGATACGTGAGGTCCACTTCATGGGACACATCATCTCTGAGGCAGGAGTCACGGTGGATCCCGCGAAGATCGAGGCTGTGCTAGCCCGGGAGCCACCCAGGAGCATGACGGAGGTGTGGAGTTTCTTGGGATTAGCTGGGTACTACCGGAGATTCGTGCCAGGATTTTCCAGAGTAGCGGAACCACTCTCAAATTTGATGAAAAATGGGAAACCCTTCGTGTGGTCAGATAGATGTCAGCAGAGTTTCCAAGAGCTGAGACAGAGATTGAGCAACACACCTATCTTGAGGCTACCGGAGGAGGGAGTAGGGTACGTAGTTTACTGCGATGCATCAGGGACCGGACACAGATGTGTCCTGATGTAGGAGGGGGAAGTGATCACCAACAGATCACATCAGTTGAGGTAGCATGAGCAGAACTACGCTACCCATGACCTAGAGTTAGAAGCAGTGGCCTTCGCTCTGAATATTTGGCGACACTATCTGATGGCTGAGTGCTTTATAGTCTTTTCGGACTATCAGAGTCTCAGGTACATCTTCTCTTAGAAGGAACTGAACCTGAGACAGCGGCGATGGCTCGAGTTCCTCCAGTACTATGACTTTGAGATAGTCTATACTCCTGGAAAGGGGAACGTGGTAGCCGATGCTCTCAGTAGGAGGACGGGCATTCAGCTACATGGGGAGGCAATAGAGTATCTAGCCGCTTTGTAGATATCCTTTGTGGATAGAGATGAAGCATCATTTCTTCAGTCACTCACATTCACCCCTCCACTACTATGGCGGGTCAGAGAGGCACTACGTGGGGATGCCGACTGTGAGACGCGGCGTGCGCAGATATCCTCAGGACAGACACCTGATGGTTTCTCTTTAGGAGGAGAGCACGATGTCCTTTTCAGAGGACGTACCTTGGTACCAGTTTCTTTATGGGAGGAGGTGCTGAGAGAGTTTCACACTTCTCCTTTGGTGGTACATCCTAGAGTGGAGAAGATGTATCAGGATCTTAGACGACAACACTGTTGGACGAGCATGAAGAATGTTGTGGCTGAGTTCGTTTCTCGATGCCTCTCCTTCTAGTGGGTGAAGTCAGAGCACCAGGTACCAGCAGGCCTGGTGTAGCCTTTGGAGGTCCCGGAGTGGAAGTGGGATGGCATATCTATGTACTTCGTGACTGTACTTCCACACAATTCCAGAGGTCACGACTTCATTTGAGTGATTGTCGACCGACTCACCAAGCCGGCTCACTTCTTACCCATTAGAGAGTAGGTCTCCGTGGAGAAATTGAGGCGTCTCTATGTTCAGGAGATTGTACGGCTTCATGGTGTGCCATCATCTATCGTGTCCGATCAAGATACTCTCTTTACTTCCCAACTTTGGAAGGGGTTGCAGGAGGCATTGGGGACGAAGCTATGTCTGAGCACCGCCTTTCACCCTCAGACAGATGGTCAGATGGAGAGGACCATTCAGACTCTCGAGGACATGCTCCACGCATGTTTCCTCGACTTTGGTCATAGCTGGGAGGACCACCTACCCTTGGTGGAGTTTATGTACAACAACAACTACCACTCCACCATCGGGATGGCACCATTCGAGTCATTGTACGGTCGACCTTGTAGATCACCGATGTGCTAGACAGACCCTGGGGAGTCAGCACTTGTGGGACCGAAGATGGTCCAGGCCATGACTGAGAAGGTCCAGGTCATCCAGGAGCGGATGAGGATAGCTCAGAGCCGGTAGAAGTCTTATGCTGAGAGGAGGCGGAGGCCACTAGAGTTCGAGGATGGCGACCACATCTTCTTGCGGGTCTCACCTCAACGTGGATTATGAAGATTTGGCCAAGGAAGCAAGTTGTCTCCATGCTTCATTAGACCATTCCAGGTCCTCAGCAAGATTGGTGAGGTGGATTATCGCCTGGCTCTACCACCTCAATTGCACTGGGTGCACGACGTCTTCCACGTATCCCAGTTGAGAAGATACGTGCATGACCCAACACATATCATTGACCATTGGGAGCTAGACATTGATGATGGGGTGACTTTTATAGAGGTCCCGGTGGAGATTGAGAATCGACATGAGCAGGTCCTACATGGATGATCGATTCCTCTAGTGTGCATCAGATGGCAGCACAGGAACCTTTAGGAGAGCACTCGGGAGCGGGATGCTCAGATGCGTGCTCAGTACCCACATTTGTTTCCCTAGTTTATGATGTATTTTTACGGGGACATAAATCCCTGAGGTGGGAGTGATGTAAAGACCCGTAAAATTCAAGGAATTTTTTTTCTTAATTTTCTTTGGGATTTTACAAGAACGTGGTTTTTGACGGCACTTGATTCTGAGTCCCGGTGTGCCCGTAATTTCTATCTGAAGTATAGCTCGGGTACGTTCAGTGAATGAACGAGCATGATTTTCTAACTTTTGAACCGGTTCTCAGAATCGAATTCTGAAGGCTCCGATGGATTCCCAGCTCTGGTAATTGATTAGGAACACCTTTTTCAGAGTTTCGTTTTCATGGGAGAAGTTGATAAAAATTGTGGATGTTAAAAATAAAAATTTAGCTATAATTTTTATTTTATCTTTCTAAGTGGTTAAAACCATTGAGTGGAAGTTGGGGTAACTACCCAACATCCCATGGGAGGTTATGAGGGTGGTGGGGCCCACACAAACCCCACCACTTCATATTCCCTAAACTCCTGTAACTCTCCTTTTAAATGACATGAATTAAATTAATTGATTTAATTCAATGTTTGAAATTCAAGATTCTTAAGACTTGAGTAATAAAATAAGACTTGAAACTTATTTTATTATGGTTGGGTTTTGTTGTATTGAGACATTGGGAGAAAAATAGAAGTCTTGAGGTTCTTCGTTCTTCGTTGAAGAACGCGAAGAACACACCGCCGCCGAAGAAGAACGCCGACCTCCGATGGAGAATGATGGCGAGAGACGCCTTCCTCGGAGATCAACCAATGCCAATGACCCTCTCCTTCCGTGAAGGCTTCTTCCATGACATGAAATTCCGCGATGAACCTCCGTTCAAACTACGCTCGAGGTAGGGGATTTTATTGTCATTTATATTCGTGATTTCTTTCGTCGACGTTACTCCTTCAATTGAACCGCTTGCTATCGATTAGCGGGAGGGGGTCGAATCGCACAAACACGGTCGACCCTCCTCCCTTATTTTTTTGTGTTGTTACGGTTCGAAGGAAAGTAACACGGTGTCGTCGCACCGCGCGAAAACGTGCAGCAAGAATCGCGGCGCCATCGTGCCGCACAATTGAAATCGAACCAAACCGCGGTGCCATCGCGCCGCGCCAGAAAAACACAAAGACACCGCGGCCAGAGCGGGGCCGTGGAAGAGGGGCGTGGCGCCATCTTGCCGCACAGGATGGACCAAGGCCGCGGCGTAGGCCACGACAGTGCAGGGACCGTCGGCTAGTTTCGGGCTGCCGACGTCGAAGCAGGGGGACAAGCCCATGCTGGTCCCGTGGCGGCAGCAGCCAGCCAGCCGGAGCGGGCCGGCCGGACAGGAGAGGAGCCGGGGGTTACGACCCCCGGCTGGCCGGAAAAGCAGCGGCCCCCACATGGGGGCTGCGGTTACGAAACAGGGGGGCAGCGCCCCCCCCCCCCCCCCCCATATGCTCGGCCGTTTCGGCCTAGCCACCTGGCCAGCGCTAGCACGCCGGGCCGAGCCGCCAGGCCGGACCGCCTGGACGGGCTGGGTCAGACCCAGACCCGGGTCGGTCGAACCGGTTCGGGCCGACCCAGAGGGTATCGGGCCGGGTCGGATCGGGACCGAACACCATAATACCAGACCCCTCATGGTCTTTTCCCCATAACATGGGATGCAGACCTCCGATCGACACACCGTCAGCTGCGATACGATCCTTGGATAAAGACAGTCGTTTTGGTATATTAATCTCAAGGTTTTAGAGTACTTTGTGTTCGGCCGTGTTGGTTCGTACACGAAACCAACCGGGCCCTCAGAGCGGAACCACTTATAACATGAGCTCCGGGTGTCTGATTGATGTGCCATCGACATTGATGGATTACTCTTAGTGAGATGGACCTTTGGGCTTACTCTGCTCGAGGTTTGGATGCATTTGGAGTATGTTCAGGTTGGTTTTGACTTAAAAACCAACCGGGTCCCTAGGACGAAAAAGCCAATAACTCTCAGACCGGGCATCCGATTGACGCGCCGTCTGTGATGTAGAGTTCCTGTTGACGATACTGAACTTTTGGATAAATCAACTCCAGACTATGTGTCCGATGATGTATCAGCCCCTCGGCTCGTGGAGCGGACCCTCCCAAACGAGCTTGCGGTGTGTAGAAACCCTAGAGCTGGCTGCGACTGGGACGATGATGACGACTGTACAAAAATCTTCCGTGGATTCGACGGTGACGACTAAAACACTCAGCGATCCTATGTGGATCAGTTCTACCGAACCTGTGTGGGTCAGATCCTTTATGGGTCAGTGCTCAGCGGTCTTGTGTGGGCCAGTACCTACAGATCCTGTGTGGTTCTGATCTTGTGTGGGTCATTGCGGGGGTTAGTTACCTATTGATCCTTTGTGGGTCAATGCGGGGGTTAGTACCTATCGATCCTGTGTGGGTCCGATGACTTAGATGAATCAGTGGCTACATCTGATCATCTCTATCATCTTACGAAGAAGTATACCTGTATGAGGTGAATCTTGAATTTCAATCCTTAACTTCGGTAATATTGACTTGATATCCTGCGTGGATTACGTTATGATTTCCTGTATGGATTGAGTTGTGATTTCCGGTGTAGACTGGGTTGTACTTCAGCTCGGATGTTGGAGCCGAACGAGAATTTATGACTTAGGTATATGTATGGGCATATACCTAAGTAATGTCAGATGTTACTTCGTGATTGCATCTTTCCTTTGTGGATTATCCTTTGTGGATTCTGGGAGACCTTTCGGGGGTCTCGGGGTCCCTAAGGAGTAGCTTATAATCACCCTTTCATGGGCTATGCCTGCACTACGTTGTCTTGGTTGCAGACGACGGACAACACTGATCGTGGTTTAGGCAAGAGGAGCACGTCGGTACCCAGAGGTGGACCACTGGGCGGGGTGTACTCGGAGCAGACGGCTGGACCCGAGGATCTATGGAGGCTATCTATACCCACCCTTCTGGTGGGACTTCCAATGGACGGCTTGAGGCTACAACTTTACTTTTCAGTTGATGTACTCCCTTTTTCAGTTGTACTTTACTTTTAGTTTGGGTTTGTATTCTGGCCCACTTACTTTTCTACACTACTATTATACCCAGTTTTTACATAGTGTTTACTTCTTCTTGCTTGCTCTGTGGTGTTGTTTACTTTACAAAGGAAATGCCTTCCCTTTTTACCGGGAATTACGCCTTGGTTCTAGTCGCCATCCCCTGGCCTATGGAAGGCGAGCATGGGGTAGTCATGGCACGGGCCCTGAGGACGGGTCGTGATATATGAAATGAGAGTCAAACCAGAAGATTCTATAACTCATGTGAGCAAGGAAATGGAATTCAAGGCCATGGATAAGCTAAAAATTTCAAAAGATAGTAGTGGTGAAGATGAAAAAGAGAAAGAAATCATTTCTCTCATTGCAAAGAAATTCTAGAAGGGAAAAGGGAAGTTCAAAGGGATGTTACCTCTTGCTTTCTTTCGTTGTGTTAAAGTCGGACACATTTCTTCTCAGTGCATAAGAAAGATAGATGATGATGATAGCGATGCTAAAAAAATATAGAAGCCTCAGAAAAGGTTTTTTAAGAAAGGATACTTCAAATCAAGAAAGATAGTTCTGAAGAAGAGTTTTGTCTGTAAGGAAGAAGATGATGATAATGAATTCTGTGAAGAAGAAGAACAAAAATTTAAAACTGGAGACCATGCTTCCATGATGGCCACTGTTGAAAAATAAGAAGATAATGGTGGAGAAAATCAGTTAAAACTTGTGTCAATCATGAGTTGCAACTTAATGATGTTGTCAGCAATCTTAATATGAAATGTAAGAGTTGGAGTAAGTGGAAATCAATTGTTGTGGAATCAAATGAATATGTTGATCAGCTTGAAGCTGAAATTGAATGACTGGAAGAATTTTTGAAGGATCAATATAAAATCCTTGAAAGCAATCATGATGTAGTGGATCTGAAGATGAGAAATGAAGAAAAGGAAAAGGTCATCAATGATATCACCTCCATAATGGAGGAAAAATCCTAGACTACTGAGGGTATTCAAGAGGAAGGTGTTACTCTTAAGAGTAATCTTAAGACTGAACCAGGTTCAAAAGAATCAAAGAAGAAAATACGGTTTGGAATATTCTCAGATGCATAATTACTGGTGAGAGCCAAGTGTGGCTCAGATGGGGTTGGAAAAATTCTGAGTAATCAAAGACCCGCTGGCATGGGAAAGAGTGGAATTGGCTATGAATCCGAGACATCAACTACTGGATGTGAAAAGATAAAAAAAAGACATGATGAAAGTTTAACATGTTGAAACATTACCTAAAGTGCTGAAAAAGGAACCCTCAATCCAAACTAAAAGGAGAACTGAAAATTATCCTCAATCATTCAGAAATGACAATATGTCTAACTACTCTCCCAAGGAAGAAGGTATGAGGAGAAATTCAAATGAGAACAAATTTCCTCTCATGAAGTGTCAGTTCTATGGGTATCTAGGCCATAACATGTCATATTGTGAAGAGACAAGAAGCTATCTGGATGGAGAATATATAGGAGTTCAACAGATGAGAACAAATCCATATTCAAATTCTTATAGAAGAAACAATTTCTATTGGTACTGTTTTTGTTGTTATAATTTTTGTCATAAGGCTATTAATTGCAGGAAGAGAAGGGACATGGACACCTCATATCGAAGTTCGAGACAAGTCATGTCTTGTCAGCAAGACAGGGTTGTTCTTTCAAATATGTTTTATCCTCTCAAAGCAGATTTCGACTATGAAGAACTTGGGTACCTGGAAGAGATAATTGAAAGGCCATCAGGGCTCTATACTCAATCCAACGTATCATGGAAAGAACGGAAGAAAATTGAGATATCCAACCTTGCAGAGGTGGCCCTCAAAGTTACAAAAAACAACAGTACCTGGATTCTGGATAGCGGTTGTTCATCTTATATGACAAGTAATACTGAACTATTAACAGATATAAAAAGGAAGGTTGATGGGATAGTACGATTTGGTAATGATGGAGCTCTGAAAATCAAAGGCAGTGGAAGCATTGAATTACCTAATGGAGAGCCGAAGAAGACTGAAGTCCTTTACGTAGATGGCCTATGTCATAATCTACTCAGTGTGAGTCAACTCTGTGACTCGGGACTTATAGTTACTTTTAATCAGAACGACTGCACTATCAAGGGAAAGATAGGAAACTCACTCATGAAGGGATGCAGAACAGAAGGCTACTTGTATTAGGTTGATAGTGAAGAAAATGTTTGTTACATGACTGTTGAAGAAGAAAACAATTTGTGGCATCGGAGACTAGGACACATCAATCAACATGACATTGAAAAAATATTAAAATTAATGATTGTCATGGAAATTCCTAACCTAAATCGTGAACGTGAAAAATATTGTGATGCTTGAATTCGTGGAAAGATAATCTGTAGTTCAGATCAGCCAAAGAAGAAGAGGGCATCTCACCTTCTTTATTTGATTCCTACAGATGTATGCGGAACGATAAATGTTGCTGGAACTCATGGAGAAAGGTACTTTTTACTTTTCATAGATTATTACAGTAGAATGGAATGTTTGATGGTAATTCACAGGAAACAACAAGTCCTTGATTACATGAAAACATATCAGCGAACTGCAGAGAATGATACTGGATGAACAATCAAAGTGTTGTGATCTGACAATGGAGGGGAATACACATCCATTGAATTTGAAAATTATCTGGAGAAGCATGGGATAAAACACGAGGTAGCTGCTGTGAGAACTCCTCAACAAAATGGAGTTGTTGAATGGAGGAATCGACAGGTGAACAACATGTCATGAACTAGGCTAATTGAGTGTCTCATTCCACTACTTTACTGGAAAGAGGCTATTCAAGTTGCAGTGTATATTCAAAATCGAACAGGACTCTATATGGGTGAGATGAAGACACCATATGAATTTTTTCATGGAAGGAATCCCTCTTTGAAATACTTTCATGTTTTTAAAAGCAAATGATTCATCAAAAACAAATAAGGAAATCAGGGGATGTATGGTGACAATGCAGATGAAGGAATTTTCCTTGGATACTCAATGAACAACAATTCCTACAAGTGTTTCATAAAGAGATTAGAAAGGACTGTGGAAATCAGTGATATTAAAATAATTGCAGAGAAAACCACAAATGCTTCAAGGACGTCATATGCTAATGTGAGAGAATGTGAAGAAGAAATTGAACGTGGAGAAAATAAAAATACAAAAATAGAGGAAGCTGTTCAAAACACTCAGCAGTTACATCAAGATGTGGAGTCAGAAGAAGATTTCGAAGAAGAAACTGAGGATGGAGAGAATGCAACTGAACCGCACAGGAGAAATTGTAGAGCTGATATTGATCCATCCAATATAATTGGGGACAGGAGTACCCCCACTCAAACTAGAAGAATGAGGAATAACACACAATCTGCATTTCTATCTGTTGTGGAGCCATCCTCATTTGAAGAAGCTAGAAATGATGAATCATGGGTGAAATCGATGAATGAAGAATTAGATAAGATTGACTAGAAATCAGACATGGGATCTTGTCTGGAGACCCGAAGGTCACAATGTGATTGAGACAAAGTGGATCTTCAAAAACAAGTTTAATGAGAGTGGAAGTGTTATCAGAAACAAGGAATTACTGGTATGTAAAGGATACTCTTAGATAGAAGGTGTTGATGTTGAAGAAACCTTTTCTCCAGTGGCTATATTAGAGTAAATCAGACTTTTCCTTGCCATGGAACTCCAAAAAGGATATAAAGTATACTAGATGGATGTCAAGACAGCATTCTTGAATGATGTACTAGAAGAAGAAGTCTATATTTAACAACCCGTGGGTTTTGTGCTTGGTTTTGATGAAAAAAAAGTCTGCAAATTGAAGAAAGATCTATATGGTTCGAAGCCGGAACCACGAGCATGGTATTCCCGACTGGACTCATATCTCAAGAAACTGGAATTCAAAAGAGGCGGAGTAGACCAAAATTTGTATGTGAAGAAGTCTCCAAGAGATCAATTCATGGCTCTAGTGTACTTTGGTGACATTATTTTTGGTGCTAGAAAGCAAAAATCAGTGGAAAAATTTGCCAATCACATGAAATCAGAATTTGAAATGTCTATGATTGGGGAGCTCACATATTTCATGGGGCTGCAGGTGACTCAAAAGATGGATTACACTTTCATTTCACAGGAAAAGTATTCAAGAGAGCTGTTGAAGAAGTTTAATATGCAAGATTACAAACCAATGTCTACTCCAATTGCAGTTGGAACTAAACATGGAAAACATGAGGATTGGACCTCTATAGATCCCACCACGTACAAGAGGATCATTGGAAGCCTACTGTACCTAATGACGACATTGCCAGATATTGCCTTTTCCACATGTCTTGCATCCTGATTTCAGAGTAATCCAAAGGAGGAACATATGAAAGTAGTAAAAAGAATCATGAGATATATTCAAGGGACTCAAAATTTTGGCTTATACTTTTATCCAGGAAAGAACAATGAATTATAAGCATTTTCTGATGATGACTGGGCTGGAGATGTTGTGGACAGGAATTCCACCAGTGGTGGTGCATTCTATATTGGGAATAAATGTGTTGGCTGGCTGAGCATGAAACAAGAAAGTACTTCTATTAGTACTCCTGAGGCTGAGTACATCTCTGCTACGAAGGCATGCACTCAACTAATATGGATGAAGTAGAAATTAATAGATATTGGTGATGAGGTGAAGAAAACAATAGTTATTTACTGTGATAATAAGATCACAATTGATATTACGAGGAATCATGTTCATCATTCTCGTACAAAACATATTGAAATCAGGTATCACTTTATCAAAGAGAAAGTTGAGAAAGGTGTGATTAGAATGGATCATGTGGGAACAGATGAGCAAGTGGATGATATCCTGACCAAGTCACTATCAGTTGCTGTGTTTGAGAAGCATAGGTTGAACCTCGGTGTTCAGCCACCTCCCAGTGCATAAGGAGGCTGTGCAATACCCCTCCACCCAGTTTTGTTTACTGTTTTTTTCTGTTTATGTATATGATGTAGGTTTTTGGGGGAGATACTATCCAGGGGGTGTGGTTTGAGCTGAACAATGAAATAGTACCGATCTTTGGGTTTATTTCCAATGGGGTAGAAAGGAATAAATTTAGAGTCATAGGATGAGAAGGAACTCAGGAACTCAGCGAACATGGCATCTTTTAGAGTTCCAATTCATGCCTCATCTCTTGTTTTTTGCACCGATCATTGTTCACATAGACTTAGAGTGTTGGATGTGTTGATTCTTGCATTTTTTGGTTTTCATGTGGATATATTGAATTTATTTGGTGGATTTTTTTGTTTGCATGTGGATCTATGGAATTTATTTGCTGATTGCCAACAAACCCAAAGGTGGATATTTTAAAAACCATGGATGTTTTGTGCATGAATTTGAGTATGGTTTGTGTTGGTTGTCAATCCTCAGTGGAAGATCATATTGTGTACCAGAAAAGTGATCATACAGTTCAAGCAGACAACAGTATTGAAGATGGTGTCGTTTCCTAGTGTTTGCCAAATTTTTGGGCCTCAAAACATGAAATATGGGGAAATATGTTTTTGTCAAAGGGAATTGCACACCGAGGCCTTGGAGACTTGGAAACTTGTGCACCTGATGTTTTTCAGAATGAGAACATGAAACTATGGAAAAGGAAAGAGGGTCGCGCAAGTATTGGTTTGGTTGTGCAAGTGACTTGTGCGCCGTGAATGGAATTGTGTGCCGGTACCTTAGAGGATTGGAAAGTTGCACACCATTTGAGAATCATGTTTTTATCATCAAAATATGGAAAAGTAAATAGGGTCACCCAAGATTGGAAGTCGGTCATGCAAGTTTCTGGGTGGACAGAAGGGTTGTGCACTGAGACTTGCGCACCGAGGGAAGAATTGCACACTGCCGTGTAAGGTATATGAATGCCTATAAATAGAGAACCACCACTCCTCATTGAACATGAACATTGTACATGAAGAAATTCAGAGCTCCCGTAATGCAGGTGTTGAAGTCACGCAAGTGTTGGTGGTTCACGCAAGGTGGAGCAGCGCGGCAGTTGTTTATTGCCCGTCCAGTAGTCGCGCAAGTGAATTGGTGATACTTGCATGCCAGAATTGAAGTTGCACGACATGTTTCCTTTAGGTTTCAAAATCGGATTGAGTTGAAAAGAAATTCAGTCGCGCAAGATTGGATTTAAAGAAGACTAAATCGCACAAGTGTTGAAGGTGGACTTGTGCGACATTTATAACTTGCACGCCATCCTTGAAAGTTTCATGCCGCCTTGGAGTTTCCCGCCTGGTGCTGTTGAGGCTTGCCGGTTGTCTAGGTGCTGCATGGAAGTTGTAGATCAATTCACGGGTGATATTTGGACTTCAACAGAGCATCCACATAATGAATAGGATGCATTCATTAAGCAATGATAAAGAGACCTTCATGTCTATAAACTGAGTGGGACTTCACCAACGGTAGTGAGCCAGGGGGAGTCAATGGGAGTGACCCGAAGGACGTAGTGAGCTATCCCGAAACAATTGTAAAGGCAGTGAGCCTGGGAAAGAGTGACTATGCCCGAACCTTTGTAATCCACAACTAGTGATGAATAGTGAAATTTGGTACGCCTGAAAACTTGTTGGAGTATGCTCTTTGGACGTAGCCCTTAGCGGTGAACCAAGTAAAATTTGTTGTGTCATTTCTTTTCATGTGAATATTTCATTACAGATCATATTCTTCATAGAGGTTTAACAAGTTCCTACCAATGTGGGAACAAGATCCCTAGTTTAAAAGAAAATGTTGTCACCCTGATTCACCCCTCCCCTCTAGGGTGCCCCGGGGTCCTTCAAGTGGTATCAGAGGGAGGTTTACTAGGGTTTGGTCTATCACATACCGTTATGGACCATACAACTAATGTTAGAGGAGTACCTCTCTTTTATAGAAGTAATTTCCAGATCTGGAAGAACAGAATGAGATCTCATCTAAGACCTCTTGGAATGGAAGTTTTGTTTTCTACTGTGTAAGGAATACAAGTCACTGATCAAACAGGAATGGCCATGACTGGCACATATAGGAAAATTCTTTATGGAGATTCTAAAGAAAGAAATGCACTCACCACAACCCTTTCTGATCAGATCTATCTAAATGTGATGAATTACACCTCAGAAAAATCCATGTGGGATAAACTCGAAAACATTTATGAAGGAGATATAAAAGTGAAGGAGGCGATACTTCAAGAGCTGCACAATAGGTTCGATGATTTGAAGATGCATCCTAATGAGAATGGAATCTCCTTCTTCAATCTAATTACTGAAGTGGTTGGAGAAATTCAGGGACTAGGAGAAGAAATCAAAGATGTTGACATTGTGAAGAAAATACTGAGAAAACTTCCACCCTTGTATAATGCAAAGGTGTCAGCCCTTGGGGAAAGAGATCATTCAAAAAATTCTCTGGATGATCTTCTGACCAGCTTGGTACCATATGAAATGAGAGTCAAACCAGAAGATGCTACGACTCGTGTGAGCAAGGAAATGGAATTCAAGGCCATGGATAAACTAAAAATTTCAAAAGATAGTAGTGGTGAAGATGACGAAGAAAAATAAATCCTTTCTGTCATTGGAAATAAATTACATAAAGGAAAAGGGATGTTCAAAGGGAAGTTACCACTTGATTGCTTTCGGTGTGGTAAAGTCGGGCACATTGCTTCTCAGTGCTTAAAAAAGATTGATGATGATGATAGCGATGCTGAAAACATCGAAAAGCCTCAGAAAGGGTTTTTCAAGAAAAAAGACTTCAAATAGAGAAAGAAAGTTTTGAAGAAGAGTTTTGTCTGTGAGGAAGAAGATGATGATAATGAATTTTTTGAAGAAGAAGAACAAGAATTTAAAACAAGAAACCATGATTCCATGATGGCCACTGTTGAAAAATCAGAAGATAATGGTGGAGACAATTAGTTAAAAACTAGTGTTAATCGTGAGTTGAAACTTAAGGATGCTGTTAGCAATCTTAAGATGAAATATAAGAGTTGTAATAAGTGGAAATTAATTGTTGTGAAATCAACTGAATCGTTTGATCAGCATGAAGCCAAAATTGAACGACTGGAAGAATTTTTGAATGTTCAATCTAAAATACTTGAAAGCAATGATGATGTAGTGGATCTGAAGCTGAGAATTGAAGAACAGGAAAAGGTCATCAATGATCTCACCTCCAGACTGGAGGAAAAATCCAAGACTACTGAGGGTCTTGAGGAAGAAGTTGTTACTCTTAGGAGTAAACTTGAGACTGAACCAAGTTCAAAAGAATCAAAGAATAAAATACAGTTTAGTAGATTCTCAGATGCAGAATTATTGGAGAGAGCCAAGTGTGGCTCAGATGGGGTTTGAAAAATCCTAAGTAATCAAAGACCCGCTGGCATGGGAAAGAGTGGAATTATCTGTGAAGCCGAGTCATCAACTGCGGGAAGTTAAAATATCTAAAATAAAGATAAGATGAAAGTTGAACATGTTGAAACATTGAATAATGTTCTGAAAAATTAACCCTCAATTCAAACTAAAAAGAGAACTGAAAATTATCCTCAATCATTTTGAAATTACAGGATATCTAACTACTCTCCCAAGGAAGAATGTATGAGGAGAAATTCAAATGAGAAGACATTTCCTCTGATGAAGTTTCAGTTCTGTGGTTATCTAGGCTATACCATGTCGTATTGTGAAGAGGCAAGAAGCAATCTGAATGGAGAAGATATAGGAGTTCAACATATGAGAACAATTCCATATCCTAATTCTTATAGAATAAAAAATTTCTATGGGTACTATTTTCATTGTTCTAATTTTTGTCATAAGGCTATTAATTGCAGGTAGGGAAGGGACATGGATACCTCATATCGAAGTTCGAGACAAGTCAAGTCTTATATGTAAGACAATGTTGTTCTTTCAAACATGTTTTCTCCTCTAAAAGAAGATTTCTACTATGATGAACCTGGGTACATGGAAGAGATAATTTAAAGGCCATCAGTGCTCTATACTCAATCCAATGTCTCATGGAAAGAACAGAAGAAAATTGAGAAATCCAACCTTGTAGAGGTGGACCTCAAAGCTAAAAAAATCAACAATACCTGGATTCTGGATAACAGTTGTTCATATCATATGACAGGTAATGCGGACCTATTAACATATATAAAAAAGAAGGTTGATTGGACAGTACGATTCGGTAATGATGGAGCTGTGAAAGTCAAAGGTAGTGGAAGCACTGAATTAGCTAATGGAGAGCTGAAGAAGACTGAAGTCCTTTACATCGATGACCTACGTCATAATCTACTCAGCGTGGGTAAAATATGTGACTCGGGAATTATAGTTACTTTTAATCAGAATGGCTACACTACCAAGGGAAATACAGACAACTCACTCATGAATGGATGTAGAATAGAAGGCAACTTGTATCAGGTTGATAGTGAAGAAAATGTTTTTTACATGACTGTTGAAGAAGAAAACAATTTGTGGCATCGGAGACTGAGACACATCAATCAACTTGAATTGGAGAAAATATCAAAATTATGGATTGTCATGGAAATTCTTAACCTGAATCGTGAACCTGAAAAATCTAGTGATGCTTGAATTCGTGGAAATCTAGTCTGTAGTTCATATCATCCAAAGAAGAAGAGGGCATCTCAACTTCGTGATTTGATTCATACAGATGTATGTGGGCTGATAAATGTTGCTGGAACTCATAAAGAATGTTACTTTGTCCTTTTCATAGATGATTACAGTAGAATGGCATGTGTGGTGGTAATTTACAAGAAATGACAAGTCCTTGACTGCATGAAAACATATTGGTGAATCACCGAGAATGATACCGGATAAACAATCAAAGTGTTGCAATCTTACAATGGAGGGGAATACACATCCATTGAATTTGAAAATTATCTTGAGAAGCATGGGATGCAACATGAGGTAGCTATTGTGAGAACTCCTCAACAAAATGGAGTTGTTGAATGGAGGAATCTACAGGTGAACAACATGGAACGAACTATGCTAATTGAGAGTCACATTCCACGACATTACTGGAAAGAGGCTGTTCAAGCTGCAGTGTATATTCAAAATCGAACAGGACTCTATATGGGCGAGATGAAGACACCATATGAATTTTGGCATGCAAGGAATCCCTCTTTGAAATACTTTCGTGTTTTTGGAAGTAAATTCTTCATCAAAAACAAATTAGGAAATCAACGGAAGTATGGTGACAATGAAAATGAAGGAATTTTCCTCGGATACTCAATGAACAGAAAATCCTAAAAGTGTTTCAACAAGAGATTAGGAAGGATTGTGGAAAGCAGTGATGTTAAAATAATTGAATAGAAAACCAAAAATGAATCAATGAAGTCTTATGATAATGTGAGAGAAATAGAAAAATAAATTGAACGTGGAGAAAATAGAAATACAGAAATAAAGGAATTTGTTCAAAACACCAAGAATTTAAATCAAGATGTTGACTCAGAAGAAGAATCTGAAGAAGATACTGAGGCTCGAGAGAATGAAACTGAACCGCACAGGATAAATCATAGAGTTAAGATTGATCCATCCAATATAATTGGGGATAGGAGTGCCCCCACTCAAACAAGAAGAATGTGTAATAACACGCAGTCTGCATTTCTATATATTGTGGAGCCATCATCATTTGAAGAAGCTACAAAGGATGAATCATGGGTGAAAGCCATGAATGAAGAATTAGATCAGATTGAAAAGAATCATACATGGGATCTTTTCTAGAGACCCGAAGTTCATAATGTGATTGGGAAAAAGTGGATCTTCAAAAACAAGTTTTAGGAGCATGGAAGTGTTATCAGAAACAAGGAACGACTGGTATGTAATGGATACTTTCAGATTGAAGATGTTGATGTTGAAGAAACCTTTTCTCCAGTGGCTAGATTGGAGTCAATCAGAGTTTTCCATTCCATGGCACTCCAAAAAGGATATAAAGTATACCAGATAGATGTCAATACAACATTCTTGAATGGTGTATTGGAAGAAGAAGTCTATATTAAACAACCGGTGGGTTTTGTTTTTGGTTTTGATGGAACAAAAGTCTGCAAACTGAAGAAAGCTCTATATGGTTTGAAGCAGGCACCACGGGCATGGTATTATCGACTTGACTAGTATCTCAAGAAACTAGAATTCAAAATAGGTGGATTAGACCACAATTTTCATGTGAATAATTCTCCAAGAGATCAATTCATGGTTCTAGTCTACGTTGATGACATTATTTTTGGTGATAGAAAGCAGAAATTAGTGGATGAATTTTCCAATCACATGAAATAAGAATTTGAAATGTCTATGATTGGGGAGCTCATATATTTCTTGGGGCTTCAGGTGAATCAAAAAAAAGGATTACACTTTCATTTCACAGGAAAAGTATGCAAGATAACTAATTAATAACTTTAATATGAAAGATTCCAAACCAATTTACACTCCAATTACAGTTGGAACTAAACATGGAAAACATGAGGATGGGATCTCTATAGATCCCACCACGTAGAAGAGGATCATTGGGAGCCTACTGTACCTGACGGCGACACAGCTAGATATTGTCTTTGCCACATGTCATGCAGCTCACATTCTGAGTAATATAAAGGAGGAACATATGACAGTAGTAAAAAGAATCATGAGATATATTCAAGGGACTCAAAATTGTGGCTTATACTTTTCTGCAGGAAAGAACTGTCAATTATCAGCATTTTCTGATGCTGACTGGGCTGGGGATGTTGTGGACAGAAAGTCCACCAGTGGTGGTGCATTCTATATTGGGAATAAATGTATTGGCTGGGTGAGCAAGAAACAAGAAAGTACTTCTCTTAGTACTGCTGAGGCTGAGTACATCTCCGCTACAAAGGAATGCACTGAACTGCTATGGATGAAGCAGCAATTGACAGATATTGGTGATGAGGTGAATCAACCAATAGTGATTTAATGTGATAATAAGAGCGCAATTGATCTTATGAAGAATCTTGTTCAGCATTCTCATACGAAACATATTGAAATCAAGTATCACTTTATCAAAGAGAAATTTGAGCAAGGCGTGATTAGAATGGATTATGTGGGAAAAAATTAGCAAGTGGATGATATCCTGACCAAACCAATATCAGCGGCTGTGTTTGAGAAGCATCGGTTGAACTTCGGTGTTCAGCCACCTCCCAGTGCATAAGGAGGTTACGCAATACCCATCTCCCCAGTTTTGGTTTGCATGTGGGTCTATTGAATTTATTTGTTGATTTCCATCAAACCCAAAGGTAGAGACTGTTGTAACCATGGATGTGTTGTGCATGAATTGGAGTATAGTTTGTGTTTGTTTTCAATATTCAGTGGAAGTTCAGAACGTGTACCAACAAACTGATCATACAGTTTAAGTAGACAATAGTATTGAAGATGGCGCCGTATCCTAGTGTTTACCAAATTTTTGGGCGTCAAAACTTGAAATATGGAGAAATATGTATTTGGAAAAGAGACTTGCATGTCGAGGCCTTGGAGGCTTGGAAACTTGCGCGCCTGATGTTTTTCAGAATGATAACATGAAAATATGGAAAAGGAAAGAGGGTCACGCAAGTATTGGTTTGGTCGTGCATGTGACTTGCGCGCCGTGAAAGGACCTGTGTGCCTGTACCTTAGAGGATTGGAAAGTTGTGCACCATTTGAACATCTTGTTTTTATCATCAAAATATAGCAAAGTAAATAGGGGCACCAAATATTGGAAGTTGGTCGCGCAAGTGTCTAGGTGGATAAAAGGGTTGCGTGCTAAGACTTGCGCGCCGAAGGAAGACCTGAGCGCCGCCGCGCAGGGTATCCGAATGCTTATAAATAGAGGGCCACCCCTCCTCATTGAACATGAACTTTGGACATGAAGAAATTCAGAGCTCCCATCATGCAGGTGTTGAAGTCACGCAAGTGTTGGTGGGTCACGCAAGGTGGAGTAGCATGATAGTTGTTCGCTGCCCGTCCAGTAGTCGCACAAGTGATTTAGTGATACTTGCGCGCCAGAATTGAAGTTACGCGACAGGTTTCCTTTAGGTATGAAAATCATCTTGAGTTGAAAAGAAATTTATTCGCACATGTTTGGCTTTAAAGAAGAATGAATCGCGCATGTGTTGAAGGTGGAATTGCACGACAGTTATAACTAACGTGCCGTCCTTGAAAGATGCACACCGCCTTGGAGTTGTGCGCCTGGTGCTGTTGAGGCTTTTCGGTTGTCTAGGTGTTGCACGAAAGTTATATATCAGTTCACAGGTGATAGTTGGACTTCAACAGAGCATCCAAATATTGTAGATGATTCATTCATTGAGCAATGATAAAGAGACCTTCTTGTCTATAAACTGAGTGTGACTTCACCAACGGTAGTGAGCCAGGGGGAGTCAACGGGAGTGTCCCGAGGGACGCAATGAGCAATCCATGAACAGTTGTAAAGGCAGTGAGCCTGGGATAGAGTGACTGTGCCCGAACCTTTGTAATCCACAAATTGTGAAGAATAGTGGAATTTTTTACACCCGAAAACTTGTCGGCGTATGCTCCTTGGACATAGCCCTTAACGGCGAACCAAGTAAAATTTGTTTTATCATCTCTTTGCATGTGAATGTTTCATTACAGATCATATTCTTCATATAGGTTTAACTAGTTACTTCCAATGCGGGAATAAGATCCTCATTTTAAGAGAAACATTTGTCACCCTGATTCACCCCTCCCCTCTCAGGGTGCCCCGGGGTCTTACAAAATATTCCCCAGTAAATTCTGAAGTGTAAACAATCTCATATAAAAATAAGATTGGGGGATTTTCCCTAACCTTAGGTCCGATATTCTTTGTACATGTCCAAAAATCATGTATAATGATTTAAATAATTCCATTGACTTATTACAGAATCACATTCATTGTTATGATATCATATATGGTCATATTCTTATCTTCTTATTAGTAATATTTCATTACTATTTGTTATTCGGGTGTTCATTGCTTTATGTTCTTTTGAGTGTTTTGTCGAATAGATTATTATATCTCTTTTTAGGTTATATATAACCCATTTAAAAAATGTTATTAGTGTAATATATATCATATTTATTCATTCAATTCACTTATATAATCATTATTATATGAAGATCATGTAGAACGAGTGGCATCACATCGTGGAGACAGTAGGTCGTACGTATGCACAAGCGATGATATCATTACCATAATTATTGAATGGTATTGGAGTGGATGGTGGATGGATTATAATTAGTATCATGTAATAATAACCATATATAGTTATAATTTACACAATTATACCCATCCATGTAAGGTAGTGTTCGAAAAACAGATTACACCACAGCGTGGAGACGATATTCCGTACGTACGCACGCACGATGATTTTGTTTTTCTTAGGATGGATAGAAGGTGAAATAGGGTTGTTTCATATTTATAAAAACATATCTTTATAAGAGTGATACTGATGTTATTAATTTATTATGAAACAAAATAAGAAGAAGAAGTTGAAGAAGAAATGAATTTGAAATAATTGGTAAAGTATATTACCTCTTCTTTGACGCTCCACTTCTAAACCTCCTCTTAGGGCACTAAAGTTGGTCTTTGAAGAAGACCATAACCTCTATTATGTTTCTAGGGATGTTGATATGGGAAATGGGTAGGGTTTTTCCATTCTTTAAGGCTCAAAATTGTGTAAGGAGGAGATGGAGGATGTGCCCTTTTATAAGGGAGGAGAGGGGTACCTTAGGAAAAATGTAAAATATCATTTTATAATAAAGTCATATTCCGTTTATAATAGCTAAAAATTGATTTATTTCTAAGCTAAAGTAGGGATGGGTCAAAATCCTTTTAACTAATAGGTTTAAGACAAGTTTAGGTTACTATTTTAACCTTATCATTTCGTTTTAACTCTAAGTTAAATAATTTAACTTTTACAGTGTCTTCATGTTTTCTTACACTATATTGTTAATAAAATTACTATAACAAGCCAAACGAACCCCAAGTGGTTCATTACTAATATATATAACCTTATAAAAGTCATTGGGCCGAACCTATGATTTTTTTGGAATAAAATAACAATTAATAATATAATATTTGTTTTAAAAACTATTTTTTGTCAATTTTGATACTATTTGGTAATTGATTTTTGTGAAAATAATAACTGCATGATTAGTCAGAAAAGAGTTAATTAAATCAATACTAACATATCATATTGACCTATAAAATTATTTTAATTCATAAAAAGTCTAAAATTACATTTATTTGGGTATTTATAATATCAATTATGTTAATATTTCATTAATATAGTAATTACTGCATCATCATGGTGTCATAAATAAATTAAATTATTTAATGTTTAAAAATTATAAATAAATTACCACTATGTAGGAAATAATTTTAGATTTCTAATTAATATTTATTTTCGAATTTATCTTATGTATAACCTTATATTAAAAATGTTTTACTTATTAGACATTGATTTTAATTATTTTAGCTCTTCTTTGAATAAAATAATAATAAATGTCCTAATCTAATCCAAGTGGACGTAAAGGGTAATATTTTATTACTAAGGTTGTTTTTGGTATAATTATTCTTAGTTAATAGAATTAGGACATGTGTTAGGGTAATAATAATATCATTTTTACATTTAATTACCCTATTTACTTTTAACCGTGGTAAATAAAAGTAAAAAGTTACTATTCCCGAAAAGTTATTTTTATCTTATTGAAGCTAATTTTACTCCTTGATTTTAACCATGTCTCTCGGATTTTCAAAATTCAACTCACAGAAGCGGTAAAATTAAGTTTTATGTACAATTTAAAATGCTTCTCAGAGGTGGGAAAAAGACAGTAAAAAGTTCAATAAAATTTTTATGTATATAAATTATTATAAAATGACTCCAATGAATTTCATTTAACTTATATAAGTTTTATGTATCTATTTTGACCTAAAATAAAGTTAAATAAAATAAAATATTATTTAAATAAAGAAGTCGGTTTTAACCAATAACTCAACATTTTCATTATTCATTAAAAATTGAAAGTTTTAAGAAAATTACAAAAATTTCACCCTAGGCTAATTTTGATATTGAGAAACCAAAAATGAATTCCATTTTGAAAGATAAAATTTATAAAATTTCAAAAAGTGGGTATTACTATTCATAACGGCTATTTTATATAACATATAATTTTATAGTGAAACTCGGTATTGGGTACAACGCAGGCTATCGAGAAAGGATGATCTTGCGTGTAATGAAAGAAAAGACAGTGTTGTGTATAGTGAAAAATTCCTTTGGTGGTTCATATAACATAATACACAAAAACAAAATATTTCTCATAAAATCTCGGGTGTTACATTCTACCCCCCCTTAAAATGAATTTCGCCCTCAAAATTCGTCACTTTGTAACAAACATATGAGGATACCTCTCCCTCATCACATCCTCAAGTTCCCATATAGCTTATTCTAATTGGTGGTTCCTCCATAAAACATTAACCAAGTGAGTGGTCTTGTTTCGTAGAATGTTTTTTCTACCATCCAGAATCTATATCGGCTGTTCTTCATAAGAGTGATATTACTCAAGTAGTACAACTTCTGAACTTATACATGTGAAGGATCAGGTATGTACTTTCTCAGGAGAGATACATGGAAAACATCATGAACATGAGAGACATTCAGTGGAAGCTCCAATCGGTATGCTACCTTCCCAACACGATCTAGTATTTCGAAAGGACCGATATATCTAGGGCTCAGCTTTCCCTTCTTCCCAAATCTCATTACTCACTTCGAGGGAGATATTCGTAAGAACACTTTATCACCCACTTGAAACTATAGGTATTTTCTTCAGTTGTCCACATAACTTTTTTTTGACTCTTAGATGCTCTAATGTGTTGTTGAATAGATCAGACCTTTTCTGCCATCTCATCAACAAGATCAGGTCCTAATAGCTTTCTTTCCCGAACATCATCCCAACAAGTTAGAGTTCTGCATTTTTTCCATAGAGAGCTTCATAAAGAGCCATCTGAATACTGGAGTGAAAGCTATTATTAAAAAAAAATTCCACCAAAGGTAGGTGTTGATCCCAACAACCATTCAAATCCATAGAGCAGGCTCTCAACATGTCTTCTAGAGTATGAATTGTCCTCTCAGACAGACCATCTGTCTGAGGATGATAACTAGTGGTGAAACTCAACTCTGTATCTACAGTATATTGAAGACTTGGCCAAAACTTCTAGGTAAACCTTGTATCCTGATCATATATAATGGAAAGTGGTACTCCATGAAATCTTACCACTTCCTTCACATATATCCTGTCAAGCTAATCAAGAGATAAATATTCTCTAATAGTAATGAAGTGTGCCGACTTCGTAAGACGATCAACTATAATCCAGATAGCATTATGTCATTTGGATGTTTTAGGAAGTCCAGTGATAAAGTCCATAGTGATGTTTTCCCATTTCCATTCTGGTATGGGTAATGGTTGTAACATCCCCTTAGACTTCTGTCTCTCAGCTTTAACTTTCTGACAAACCAAGCATCGATATACATATTTAGCAACATCTCTTTTCATGCCATCTCACCAGATGTACTTCATCAGTTCCCTATACATATTCGTGCTTCCAGGGTGAATAAAGAATGAAAAACTATGACCTTCATCCAATATTTCCTTCATTAATTTTGGGATGGTAGGAACACAAACCTGATTCATGAATATTATTATTTCATCACAATCAATTTGGAATTCAGGAACATTTCTCACCTTCTATTGTAACTCAACATCTTCTTTATGTGCCTCTTTAATCTTCACATGTATAGATGGTTGAAAATTCATATGAGAAAGATAATATTTTTCTCCTTCCATTATAATTCCAAGACCCATCCTTTGTAAATCCATTAATATTGGCTCTTTTTTGATCCTCATCATGGATAATCTAGGATGGTATTGTCGACTTAATGTGTCTGCCATCTCGTTTGCTTTCCCAAGGTGGTAGTGAATTGTGTAGTCATAATCCTTAATTAGCTCCAACCACCTTATTTGGTGCATATTCTTCTCCTTTTGTGTGAAAATATACATCAAACTTTTATGATCAGTATAAATATCACACCTTTCACCATAAAGATAATGCCTCCAAACCTTTAATGCAATGATTACCATAGTTAACTCTAAATCATGAGTTGGGTAATTTTTCTCATGAATTTAAAACTATCATAAGGCATAAGCAATCACCATATCATTTTGCATGAGAACACACCCCAATCCCTTCTTGGATGCATCACTGTAGATCACAAACCTTTCTCCACTAAGAGGCAGTGTGAGCACAGGTGCACTGGATAATATTCTTTTTAACTCCTTGAAATTCTCTTCACACTCCTCTATCCAAACAAACTAAACTCCTTTTCGATTCAACCAGGTGAGTGGATTAGATAATAGTTAAAAATCATTCACAAAACGTCGTTAATATCCAGCCAAACCAAGAAAACATTGGATCTCAGTTACTGTTTTTGGTCTCGACCATCTTTCAATAACCTCTGTTCTTGCTGGATCCATAGATATATCCTCTTTTGAGATTATGTGACCCAAAAATTAAACTTTTTGAAGCCAAAATTCACACTTGGTAAATTTTTCCTAAACCTTATCTTTCTTAGGGTCTTTAATAGAATTCTCATGTGATCTTCATGTTCTTCCTTTATCTTTCAATAGACAAGAATATCTTCTATAAAGACTACCAAAAACTAATCAAGATAGTCTATAAAGACCCTTTTCATTAGACCCATGAAGATAGCAGCGGAATTGGTAAGACCAAATGGAATCACTATAAATTCATAGTGTCTATACCATGTACAAAAAGTTGTCTTTGGTATATCCTCACTTTTTTCCCTTAAATGATGATACCCTGAATTAAGATCAATATTGAAAAAGTATTTTTCTACACATAATTGGTCAAATAAGTCATCCATGCATGGGAGAGGATATTTTTTCTTGATAGTGATCTTGTTATGTTCACGATAATCAATGCAGAGTCTCATTGATCCATCTTTCTTCTTAACAAACAGAACAGGTGCTCCCCAAGGTTATGTACTAGGGTGTATGAATCACTTCTCAATATTCTCTTGTAGTTGCTTCTTAAATTCCTAAAACTAAATTGGGACCATTCTATAAAGTGTCTTTGAAATGGGAATAGCACCCGGTATAAGTTCTATTAAAAAAATCAACTTCTCGATTTGGTGGAAGACCTGGAAATTCTTCCATAAAGTCATAATCAAACACCCATAAAATGGGTGTATTCATAATCATGAGTTTCTCTCCAACCATTTGAGATAAATAACCTTCATTTATTGGAATCAAGACCCATAAGTTAGAATAAATTTCCAATGTAAGGTTATATTCATCCATGAATCGATAAATGATCATAGATTGATCAGGAATATGAAATGTGACTTCCCTTCTTTGGAAATCGATATGAGCTCCATATAAAGAAAGCCAATCCATGCCAAGAATCACATCATATTCCACTATAATAAGGATTACAATATTTGCAGGAAGAACATTCCCAAAAACTTCAATTAGAGAAGAATTTGAAACTTTTGATGTGACCGTTGTGCCATTTGGAGTTGTCACAGCTAACTCAATATCTAATTATTGACATAATACATCAATAACCTTAGAAAATTCATTAGAAATAAAAGAGTGGGTGGATCCAAAATCAAATAAATCATTTTCTACTATAGAGTGGGTGGTAAGTTACCTTTCACCACGTCGTTATTGTACTCCACATCACCGATAGAAATTTCATGTGAATTTCTGTTATCTTTTGCCTTAATAGTTTGTTGAAGTCAATCATCATCAACAACCCTTTGATTTGGGCATTGATTAGAATAATTCCCCATTTCCTTGCACTTGTAACATTGAGGTGTAGGAGGTGCATTATATGTATCCTTTTCTTTGTTTGCATCAATGGATATCTTATTACCATCATTGTGGAATTCAAATGCCCGATGACCTTATTTTCTACATTTGAAACATTTACTTATCCCTTTAAGAAAATTCCCTCCATGTTTCATTCCACACTTAGAGCATAAAGGAAAACTCATCTTTTTTTTTCAGTGTGGTCTTTATATTTCCCTTTGAATTCCATTTTCCTCTTCTTATAAAACCCATATGACTAATGGGTTACTCCAATCTCCATCTCATCCTTGAGATCCCATCAAACAATTTCCTCATAGATATTGAATTACCTAATGGCTAACGCCCTTAGAAGACTTGGTTTTATGCCACTAATGAATCGATCGATCTTACTCTCAGGTTGGATAATAATCCCAGAATCATACCTTGTAAGCCTTGTAAAATTTTCATCGTAGGTACCAACAGATTCATCATCATTTTGCTTTAGTTCAGGAAACTCATTCTGCATCTTTTTTCGAAGAATAAGAGTGAAGTAATTATTGAAAAATAAGTTCTTGAACTCGACCCATTCCATGGACTCGATTACATCTCTTTGCCTCATATTCTTGATAAAATTCCACCATTGATTAGCTTCACCTTCCAAACGATATACTGATAAGATGACTTTATCATGTTCAGAACATTGAATAACTGAAAATATCTTTTCAGTGGTTCTGATCCATTGTTCATCCACTAATGTATCAGTAGACCCACTGAATGAGGGTGGTCGCTGCCTCATGAAGGATTCAACAAAATTTTGCTCTTTCCTTTTCTCATTTGGAAGTCCATCATGATTCATAGCTTGAGAAAGTTGTATGAGCATGGCTGTAAGATTTTTCATTCCAGATCCTATAATTTTTGGTTGCTTAGGAGGACAATCATTGCATTTCCTGTTGCATTCATCATTGACACGGTTCCTTCGGGTTCCAGCCATTGACAAAAACCAAGAAGTATAGTGTGAGAAACTGTAATCATAATAGGAAAACCACATAATCAAGAATAATATTTCACACTTTAGGTCTTATCATAGGTTACTCATGGCCATTTCTAAAACACTATGATTGTGTTCTACGATTAGACATATCCTTAGGGTTTTTACAATGGCTTTCACATCCTAATTTCCAAAGGTTGACTATAACCTCCATCTGATACCAACTATTGTAACGCCCCGACCCCAGCTACCCAGAGTCGGTGCATTATTACATAACATTGGCATGATCACAAGAAATATCAAATCTCGAAAGACCGATTGGTTTAGTAGCCTTGGAAACACTAGATATATTCATAAGTTTTACATTACATCATAAAATGAAAAAATACTACAACAACATAATGTTTCCACAGTCCACACTATAATCCCCTCATAATATCCCTGCAGGTCATTCATAACTTACATCTTCACTTCCTGGGAAAAATAAAACATAGAAAAGGGGTGAGCTCAAATGCCCAGTAAGGATAACAATATAGCGGAAACTTTCATAAATAAGAATAAACATTTAAGGCAATGTATAACTAAAACAAAAGACTTTTAAACATGAACTTTCAACACGGTATGGCATAAATAAAATGAAATAATGCCATTTACTTATTCACATGGATATTCTACTAATCGAATAATCACATGAAAAAATCAATAACCACTTTCATAATGTTGGAATGCATAATGCTAAACTTTAATTTCATTTCAAGGCCTCGTCCCAAGACCTTGGGGCTAACTGTAACCGGAACCCAACTCGGAGTGCCTCTAATAACCGGACACCAACCCGGAGTGCCTCTAATAACCGGACACCAACCCGGGGTGCCTCTAATAACCGGAGACCAAACCGGAGGGCTTACTTTTACCAGTCCCTAACCTGGAGGGCTTACTTTTACCAGTCCCCAACCTGGAGGGCTTACTTTTACCAGTCCCCAACCTGGAGGGCTTACTTTAACCAGTCCCCAACCTGGAACATACTTGTCCAACACATTCATATGAAGTAAAGGTTGAAATATAACATAAACATTCTTATTGGAACTAGCATACGAAATGTCAATACTTTCACCATAAACTATTAATGGTATAAAAATAGCACATCCACAGTCAAACATATCACAAAACCATCAATACAATATAGAAGTTTTGTATCATAATAAATCAACTTCAAATAATCTTAAAATCCATCAAAGGATGTTGACATAGATGAAATCAAAATTCTTTTTAAATAAATATCTCCTTTTATTTTGAAATCATTTGAGATCCATATAAAATAAAACATTTTCTTTGAAAATATTCTTATAAGCTTGTAAGGGAAGGTTTGAAGATTTTATAACGGCGGAAAATAGCTGCACCCGCCGTATAAGTTAAAAAAACATTCTTACCTTAATTCTGTCGAAAAGGTTAAAAAGGACCTTGTTTTGAAAACGATGAAAATATTCCTTTATAAACCTCTTATAAAAAGTCAAACAAGGGTATAAATTACTTTAACCCATATTCTTGTAAATATGTTTTGAAATACATTTCGAAGAAACATGGATGTGGATGATAAAGAAATCCCAGTAGATTATTACGTATAAACAACCTCGGATAATGAAGAGATTGTGAAATAACCCTTACCAATTTGGTAACTTATGAAACATACAACCCATGAAAGAGGTATCATACAATGAATATGTAAATACACATAAATTAGAGTGTATTACACAAAGAATATAATTATGGGCAGTACATACACCACACAAAAGGTGATGGTGGCAATATGGCATGAATCTCATGGAAATAAGGAGTGAGACGAAAACCCCTTACCATGTTGTAATCAACTGAGTCGTATGAACAAAATTTAATAACCACCAAATTATTTACATAATAAAATGAATATAAAGATAATAATGATAATATATATCAAATGGCAGTACACAATACACCACTTTCAATAATTTAGTGGCGAACAATGGAAATCTAACGGAATTGAAAGTGAGATAAGAAAATCCCTTACCTTGTACTTTTCCTTTGTTGGGGTAGGTTAACCTCCTGTATAATGGTTAAATAATTGTTATTAAATTATACAAGAATCATATACATTAATATGATATCATATATGATCTTTTAACATTGCTTTATTAATAATATCTTAGTATTATCGTCGTTTCAGGTGATAATCGATTCGTTCTTCTTAAATGTTTGGTTACGTAAGACATGTTTGTAATGGATAGATTAAATATTATTCATAATCAGAATGATATTAACATTATTTTTAACCCTGAAATGAGAATAAGACTTGAATGGATACGATGGAGGATGGATCTCACCGCGTTCGTGGAGACGGTAGTCCGTACGTACGCACGAACACTACTTCCATTTAATTTTTATTTTAAAAGAATTGAATCCAAATGATACATAGGTATATTACTATTACATTATAATATAATATTTTATATATGTTACTTAAGTTCGTTAACACCATCCTTTATACGTTCCATGTGTGGTATGAACGAGTCATATCATTTTAAGGGGGCGGTAGTCCGCACTTCCTCAAATGAAATTATCGTATGTATATACAACATGAAACGAATAATGGTATGAAATAAAATGGAATTACAGAAGCTTATATATAAAATATATATCATTAATATCATATTTAATTACAGTGCCATCATAATGGCCACCATGAGAGGCGGTAAGATGTATTTGAACAATCATCGTTTCGTGAGGCGTTAGTTTTCCATCCACAGAAACATTATGTTCATCATCCATTAGATGGAGTTGTGTGTATGTGTAGTTTGAATACTTCTTATAACAACATCCTAATATATTGAGGATACTGGTGTTGTTACAAAAGAAAGGAAATAAAAAGAGTTTGGGGCTTGGAGAAGCAAAATAAATGAAAATAATTTAAGAGAAATCGTTACCTTTAATTTAGGTAAGTCACTTTGGTTGGAACCAAAGGACTTATTGAAATGCTTTCTGCCTAATGGGAAGCTTCAAGGAGGAGGAGAGGGATGTTGGGAGCTTAGTTGGGAAGAGTTTGGACGAGCCAAGTGGCTTGAGAGGTGTGAGGAATGAGTAGAAGTGGTCTCCTTTTATAAGGGAGAGGAGGGGCTCTTTAGGAAAGAGTGAAAGTATTACTTTATAATATAATTATATTCGGTTTATAATGGTCAAAAAATCATTGAGGTCGAAGATAAGATGACTCATATTCTAAATAACATCAACCAATAAGAATTGGACAGGTTTTAGATAATATTTTAATCATTATAATCTTATTTATTTAAATGATTTATTAATGAGGTAAACATTGAATCATTATTGTGTCATTAATAATTTAACTTATTTGATGTCTAAAAATTATAAATAAAATATCATTATGTAGGAAATCTTTTTATATTTCTAATGAATATTTATAATTGAAAATCCAACATGCATAACCCTATGTAAAAATTTTTCTTCTAAAAGATGTAAGCTTATGCCATTTTTATTTTTATTGTAACTTTATTAATATAAAGTGTCCCTACCACATACAAGTGGCTTCAAGGGGTCCCCAAATTGACCCAAGGATGCTCATGGTCGGGTATGTGTCCACCAATAAGGTTAGGACATGTTTTAGGGTAATGTTGTATTATTATAATATTATTTTTTAACCCTTATTTACCGGATTTACCCTTAACCATGGTAAATAAAATATTTACCACAGTAATTATTCAAAATGTCTAAAAATAAAAGTTACCTATTTACACAATTTGGACATCCTGATTCCAAATATGGAATCCATTTTTCTAAATTCAAAACACAGAAGTGGCAGAAATTAATTTAAAATTAATTCCCGCTGTCAAAACAAAAAGCGTGTTTTTAAGAGGTAATAACTATCAAAAGATTGACACTTGTTTATGTTCGGTTTAATTGTAAAATTATGTCCAATGACCAACATTATATTAAATGGTAAAAATATATTCTAAATATACTTTAAAACCACTCAAATTCACAATTTATCACTATTAATTATTTTGATTAAAAAAGTTGTTTTTAAATAAAATTTAGTAATTTTCACTATTCATCAAAATATGAAAGTTATCCGAAATGTACCAAAATTTCACCCTAGGCTAAATTCGATATTCCGAATCCAAAAATGAAGTCCATTATGAAATATAAAATATATATAATTTCAAAAATTAGGTATTACTATTCATAACGGCTAGTTTGATCGGTTGTGGTGTGTGTTAAAACTCGAAGTTGCGTACAACACACGCTACTGTTTTATTCAAAGGAAAGTGTACCGTGTAAGCTTGGGATGTTTCATTTTAAATTTTTTGATGTCCCCATTTAGTCAAAAAGTATAAAATATTGTATTTTAAAAAGGTTTCACTATTAAAAGTTGATAAAAGTGTAATACTGAAAATGAATCTGTTCTTGCATTATGACTAAGAAACTCATAATATGGATTCTAAAATTATAAGGATTATATAAAGTTTAAAATGTAGTTAATGCTATTCATGAACTCTTTTAATGGATTTTTTTCTTTGTAAGTCATGGTGTGATTGAACTCGGTGTTGCGTGTAGTGCAAGTTATTGAATTATTTTGAAGAAATAACACAGTATGAAATCTTGGGGTGTTACATTCTCCCCTCCTTCAATAAATTGCGTCCTCGCAATTTGAAATTGTTCTTAGAAAATAAAAGGTTGAAAATAGAAAATATATTTGTGGGAAAACCCACATCGTAAATTGGGTTACTAAAATTTAGTCTTAATATGAGGAAAAGAGAAATGAAAGGGTCACCACCAAATTATGATCTCGATTAGGAGAACATTGGTGGCAATTAGAGACATATAATTGGAGGGAAAATGTAAATATTTATAGGTAGTGATTGAGGTCATCAATCACAAACAAGTGTAAAATTGAGGTCCTTAAATTCATCAATCTATGATGATTTGAAATACCATCGGTTCAACAAAACATAGGATATTAGGATAACACATTTTTGACGTTTCAAAATATCTTAGTTGAAATCCCACATCGAAAAATGAATTAATGAGGCCTCTATTTTAAACAAAGGGTGGAAAGTATGAAGATTACCGAACATAACACATACTAGGGTTACATGTAGGAAAATATGGATATGGAGGAGAAATCTAACCATCAATTATCTGATGGAGAGTGGTAGAGAACATGGCTATGAAAAGGCCAAAAATCCCAAAGCCATAAATTAGTGATGATTTAAGGCACCATCTAGGACAACATTTTTGTTCTAAGTTCCTTTTATTAATGTTGAGGAATTTATTTATGAGATTGGATAAGATCATAGGGAGATATACTTACTTTATAATTTGAGTTTTATCCATTAATAAATTCCTACCACAAACTCATCTTTCACTCTAAAAGATAATAGAATGTAATATTTTTTTTTCTATTTATACTATTCGTACAGGGTTCCAAAATAAATGAATTTATAATTCATCTACCAGATCTTTTTAAAAAAAACTACATTATTTAATCCCGGACATCTCGTGGGCCAGTGGTAGGTGTTACACCCTTGTCGCCCTTCGGTTGTGGGTTCAAGTCTCGCAGCCTTGCCGGACGCGACAGGTTGTCGCCCGACCTCCGGGTTGTCCTTTTATGGCAATCCAAAATAATCCAAACTAGAACTATCCAAAATACTTCTGTCCAAACTCACAGTCCAAAATTTATAAGGAAGGTAAAAATAATGTAGATCCTTTTTAACCCGTAATAGCATATGAATACTTTCATCATGTATTCTTTTAATACACTGAAACATCCTGAATTACCATATTCCTTATTGATTACATTCATTCTCCCTTATTCCATATAGAATGCTGGATATACGTCATCAATCCAAAAATGTCTTAAACCCCATCAATGATGGAATATACAAATCATTAATCAGTTTCAAGGTAGTCATGAATATCCAATATAATTTATCCAAAACAATCATGTATTATTCCAACATCACTACCTCGGTATCAGAACTATATTATGGTTTATCATTCTCTCAACCATATATTTTCTAAAAATTTATCTTTCTATTGAGTCACTTTTCTTTGTTCCACACAATCTCAAGTCCTTAATGAAATAGTACTGCAGTACAATCCATACATACTCCATAATTATTATAACAAGTAAATTGTTGATACACACTCAATTGACATAATCAACGTAAGAACTCTAATCATTCCTCTTCATCTGTGGTGGTATCATAACTTGATTATTATCCAATAACATCATTTGCGGCATAGTTTGATGACTGGGACATAGGTTCGCGTAGTGTCCAAACTCCTTGCAAATGAAGCATTGTACATTTGAAACCATTTTCTTACCCTTGCAGTCACGTACTTTGTGCCCTTTTCCTCCACACTTATAACAAAGTCCCATTCCTTTCAGGCAAGTTCTAGGGTGTTTCTTTCCACAGTTACCACATATGGGAAAATTCTTCTTTTCCCTCTTCCCTTTATCCATCTTTCTCTCTTCCATCCTTTTCTTCTCTTGCTTCCCTTCAAATCCATAGGACTCAGTAAAATCTTTACTTATCTTATCAACACATGATATTATTTCTTCATATGATGATAATACATGGGAGACTATTTCTCTTATAAATTCTGGCTTAAGACCATGAAAGATATGATCCTTCTTTCTCTTTGGATCATGTGCATTGCTGGAGTTCTCATTCCTTCTACTGGGCGCCATTTCTAAACAATGACATACACTAGATCAGTTTATGAATCAAAATACATAATCCCATACTTATAAAACACTTAATATAAATTGAACTATTTATGGATATAATCCATAATCATAAAAATGTTTTCTTTGAGGAAGTATATACTCATAAACCCTTCATAATGATTTGTAAAGAAAATGAGAGTTATCCTAAGCATATCCCCCGGGAGTGTCGTAACCAAGAGTGCAGCAAGGCCCGTTGTCGTGCACCAGTTCCCGTCCGAGTCTAGCTCAAAGCGGTGTTTTCAGGTTTTACCCCTAGGTACATCTGTGCCAGAGCCGCCTCTACCTGCTCATATCCAGACAGGGATGTATTGCTTGGAAAACTCACAAAATCTCTACAATACCAAAATTCTAGAAAGTTCTTCTATACTAATCTTCAAAGTTCATCTTAGGTCTACGTGCTCTAATCAGAGTTTATCTAAATCTAGCTTCCAAGGTTTGTACTAAACTTCCTCTGATACCAACTGTAACGCCCCGACCCCAGCTACCCAGAGTCGGTGCATTATTACATAACATTGGCATGATCACAAGAAAGATCAAATCTCGAAAGACCGATTGGTTTAGTAGCCTTGGAAACACTAGATATATTCATAAGTTTTACATTACATCATAAAATGAAAAACTACTAAAACAACATAATGTTTCCACAGTCCACACTATAATCCCCTCATAATATCCCTGCAGGTCATTCATAACTTACATCTTCACATCCTGGGAAAAATAAAACATAGAAAAGGGGTGAGCTCAAATGCCCAGTAAGGATAACAATATAGGGGAAACTTTCATAAATATGAATAAACATTTAAGGCAATGTATAACTAAAACAAAAGCCTTTTAAACATGAACTTTCAACATGGTATGGCATAAATAAAATGAAATAATTCCATTTACTTATTCACATGGATATTCTACTAATCAAATAATCACATGCAAAAACCAATAACCACTTTCATAATGTTGGAATGCATAATGCTAAACTTTAATTTCATTTCAAGGCCTCGTCCCAAGACCTTGGGGCTAACTGTAACCGGAACCCAACTCGGAGTGCCTCTAATAACCGGACACCAACCCGGAGTGCCTCTAATAACCGGACACCAACCCGGGGTGCCTCTAATAACCGGAGACCAAACCGGAGGGCTTACTTTTACCAGTCCCTAACCTGGAGGGCTTACTTTTACCAGTCCCCAACCTGGAGGGCTTACTTTTACCAGTCCCCAACCTGGATGGCTTACTTTAACCAGTCCCCAACCTGGAACATACTTGTCCAACACATTCATATGAAGTAAAGGTTGAAATATAACATAAACATTCTTATTGGAACTAGCATACGAAATGTCAATACTTTCACCATAAACTATTAATGGTATAAAAATAGCACATCCACAGTCAAAAATATCACAAAACCTTCAATACAATATAGATGTTTTGTATCATAATAAATCAACTTCAAATAATCTTAAAATCCATCAAAGGATGTTGACATAGATGAAATCAAAATTCTTTTTAAATAAATATCTCCTTTTATTTTGAAATCATTTGAGATCCATATAAAATAAAACATTTTCTTTGAAAATATTCTTATAAGATTGTAAGGGAAGGTTTGAAGATTTAATAACGGCGGAAAATAGCTGCACCCGCCGTATAAGTTAAAAAAACATTCTTACCTTAATTCTGTCGAAAAGTTTAAAAAGGACCTTGTTTTGAAAACGACGAAAATATTCCTTTATAAACCTCTTATAAAAAGTCAAACAGGGGTATAAATTACTTTAACCCATATTCTTGTAAATATGTTTTGAAATACATTTCGAAGAAACATGGATGTGGATGATAAAGAAATCCCAATAGATTATTACGTATAAACAACCTCGGATAATGAAGAGATTGTGAAATAACCCTTACCAATTTGGTAACTTATGAAACATACAACCCATGAAAGAGGTATCATACAATGAATATGTAAATACACATAAATTAGAGTGTATTACACAAAGAATATAATTATGGGCAGTACATACACCACACAAAAGGTGATGGTGGCAATATGGCATGAATCTCATGGAAATAAGGAGTGAGATGAAAACCCCTTACCATGTTGTAATCAACTGAGTCGTATGAACAAAACTTAATAACCACCAAATTATTTACATAATAACATGAATATAATGATAATCATGATAATATATATCAAATGGCAGTACACAATACACCACTTTCAATAATTTAGTGGCGAACAATGGAAATCTCACGGAATTGAAAGTGAGATAAGAAAATCCCTTACCTTGTACATTTCCTTTGTTGGGGTAGGTTAACCTCCTGTATAATTGTGAAATAATTGTTATTAAATTATACAAGAATCATATACATTAATATTATATCATATATGATCTTTTAACATTGCTTTATTAATAATATCTTAGTATTATCGTCGTTTCAGGTGATAATCGATTCGTTCTTCTTAAATGATTGGTTACGTAAGACATGTTTGTAATGGATAGATTAAATATTATTCATAATAAGAATGATATTAACATTATTTTTAACCCTAAAATGAGAATAAGACTTGAATGGATACGATGGAGGATGGATCTCACCGCGTTCGTGGAGACGGTAGTCCGTATGTACGCACGAACGCTACTTCCATTTAATTTTAATTTTAAAATAATTGAATCCAAATGATACATAGGTATATTACTGTTCCATTATAATATAATATTTTATATATGTTACTTAAGTTCGTTAACACCATCCTTTATACGTTCCATGTGTGGTATGAACGAGTCATATCATTTTAAGGGGGCGGTAGTCCGCACTTCCTCAAATGAAATTATCGTATGTATATACAACATGAAACGAATAATGGTATGAAATAAAATGGAAGTACAGAAGCTTATATATAAAATATATATCATTAATATCATATTTAATTACAGTTCCATCATAATGGCCACCATGAGAGGCGGTAAGATGTATTTGAACAATCATCGTTTCGTGAGGCGTTAGTTTTCCATCCACAGAAACATTATGTTCATCATCCATTAGATGGAGTTGTGTGTATGTGTAGTTTGAATCCTTCTTATAACAACATCCTAGTATATTGAGGATACTGGTGTTGTTACAAAAGAAAGGAAATAAAAAGAGTTTGGGTGTTGGAGAAGCAAAATAAATGAAAATAATTTAAGAGAAATCGTTACCTTTAATTTAGGTAACGCACTTTGGTTGGAACCAAAGGACTTATTGAAATGCTTTCTACCTAATGGTAAGCTTCAATGAGGAGGAGAGGGATGTGGGGAGCTTAGTTGGGCAGATTTTGGACGAGCCAAGTGGCTTGAGAGGTGTGAGGAATGAGTAGAAGTGGTCTCCTTTTATAAGGGAGAGGAGGGGCTCTTTAGGAAAGAGTGAAAGTATTACTTTATAATATAATTATATTCGGTTTATAATGGTCCAAAAATCATTGAGGTCGAAGATAAGATGACTCATATTCTAAATAACATCAACCAATAATAATTGGACAGGTTTTAGATAATATTTTAATCATTATAATCTTATTTATTTAAATGATTTATTAATGAGGTAAACATTGCATCATTATTGTGTCATTAATAATTTAACTTATTTGATGTCTAAAAATTATAAATAAAATATAATTATGTAGGAAATCTTTTTAGCTTTCTAATGAATATTTATAATTGAAAATCCAACATGTATAACCCTATGTAACAATTGTTCTTCTAAACGATGTAAGCTTATGCCATTTTTATTTTTATTTTAACTTTATTAATATAAAGTGTCCCTACCACATACAAGTGGCTCCAAGGGGTCCCCAAATTGACCCAAGGATGCTCATGGTCGGGTATGTGTCCACCAATAAGGTTAGGACACATTTTAGGGTAATGTTTTATTATTATAATATTATTTTTTAACCCTTATTTACCGGATTTACCCTTAACCATGGTAAATAAAATATTTACCACAGTAATTATTCAAAATGTCTAAAAATAAAAGTTACCTATTTACACAATTTGGACATCCTGATTCCAAATATGGAATCCATTTTTCTAAATTCAAAACACAGAAGTGGCAGAAATTAATTTAAAATTAATTCCCGCTGTCAAAACAAAAAGCGTGTTTTTAAGAGGTAATAACTATCAAAAGATTGACACTTGTTTATGTTCGGTTTAATTGTAAAATTATGTCCAATGACCAAAATTATATTAAATGGTAAAAATATATTATAAATATACTTTAAACCACTCAAATTCACAATTTATCACTATTAATTATTTTGATTAAAAAAGTTGTTTTTAAATAAAATTTAGTAATTTTCACTATTCATCAAAATATGAAAGTTATCCGAAATGTACCAAAATTTCACCCTAGGCTAAATTCGATATTACGAATCCAAAAATGAAGTCCATTTTGAAATATAAAATATATATAATTTCAAAAATTAGGTATTACTATTCATAACGGCTAGTTTGATCGGTTGTGGTGTGTGTTAAAACTCGAAGTTGCGTACAACACACGCTACTGTTTTATTCAAAGGAAAGCGTACCGTGTATGCTTGGGATGTTTCATTTTAAATTTTTTGATATCCCCATTTAGTCAAAAAGTATAAAATATTGTATTTTAAAAAGTTTTCACTATTAAAAGTTGATAAAAGTGTAATACTGAAAATGAATCTGTTCTTGCATTATGACTAAGAAACCCATAATATGGATTCTAAAATTATAAGGATTATATAAAGTTTAAAATATAGTTAATGCTATTCATGACCTCTTTTAATGGCTTTTTTTCTTTGTAAGTCATGGTGTGATTGAACTCGGTGTTGCGTGTAGTGCAAGTTATTGAATTATTTTGAAGAAATAACACAGTATGAAATCTTGGGGTGTTACAACTATAATGACCCATACATTACATACATTGCTATTACTTCATAATTGAATCATACTTCTTACAACATAAAACAAAAACATGATAGGATCGTATATGTATAGTGTCTTTTGAAACTGGGAAACATAAACAACTATTTCATAAAGCATCTACATTGTCTCCTGTTTATTTCATCATATATAGAGTCCCTTTTGGAATATCTTACTTAATACCATTCTTCCTAACTTGTGGAAAAGAAAAAATACAAAAGGGTGAGCTAAAATTCATAGTAAGGGTAAACAAAGGAAATATTAATCATATCATATTCATAAGAATGTAACATTTTGAAAATCTTAACATGAAAAACAGATCATAATATCATAACATGGGATTAATCATGGTAGTGAAATGTAATCCCAATATTCATAACATAAAACATGAAACATTGTGGAATACACACATAATCATAGAAAATAATTTCATAGTAGTCCAGACTCATTTCCAAGACTATCCTAGTGGACAAACTCCATTTCTGAACCGAGTTCACACCTCATTCCAGTCCGGTATCACTGAACTGGATTAACCTGTCATTCAATCCATATCTATATCATGAGATATAAATCTTTACCCAATGAATTGGAGGGAGATATAGGTCCCACCCATCTCATAATGATACCATCCTTATGTGTGCCACAAAATCATAAATCATATATCATAGCATAACCCATGTAATAAAAATGAGATTCTTCACAAAATCATAAATCATATATCATAGCATAACCCATGTAATAAAAATGAGATTCTTAAACATCATGCCATCATAAAATAATCCACATAAGATAAAAGGACCACATAAGAATAATTTCATTATAAAATAATAAAATAAATGAAAAAATAGTGATAGAAATAGAACCCCATATTATCTTCGATGGAAAATAATTTTGATAAAACACTTGACCTCCATTCGTCATGAAAATAACCTTTCTACATCAAAATCATTTTTCCTTTCTTAACATTTCATACAATTTTAAAATAAAACTAGTTAATTAAAAGTAAACTTGAAAACATGCAAAGGAAGCTTCATGGAAATAATTTTCTATGAAATCATAAAATTCCATTCATTCTATATAAGTTACGAAAAACATTCTTCTCATACTTTGGCCGGAAAAGTCAAAAATTATCTTGTACTGAAAATGAAAAAATATTCCTTTCATATCTTTTACTAAAATTCACCAATAGGTATAATTGGATTTAAACAATTTTAGGAGGAAAGAAATAATATTACATATTGAGGAAACATAGATGTGGATGATAAATATTCCCTAGTATATTCTGAAGTATAAACAATCTCGGATAAAAATGAGATTGTAGGATTTTCCCTTACCTTAGGTCTGATATGCTTTGTACGTGTCCGAACCTCCTGTATAATGATTTAAATACTATCATTGACTTATTAATGAATCATATTCATTGTTATGATATCATATATGGTCATATTATTATCTTCTTATTAGTAATATTTCATTACAACTTGCTATTCGGGTGTTCATTACATTATGTTCTTATGCATGTTTTGTTGAATAGATTCTTATTCCTCTTTTTCGGTTATAGATAACTCATTTACAGAATGTTATTAGTGTAATATATATCATATTTATTCATTAAATTCACTTATATAATCCTTATTCAATGAAGATCATGTAGAACGAGTCGCATCACATTGTGGAGACGGTAGGCCATACATATGCACATCGATGATATCGTTCCCATAATTATTGAATGGTATTGGAGTGGATGATGGAATGTCTCAGAATTAGTATCATGTTATAATAACCTCATTTAGTTATTCTTTACACCATCATACCCATCCATGTATGGTAGTGTTGGAAAAATAGATTACACCACAGCGTGGAGACGGTATTCCGTATGTATGCACGCACAATGATTTTGTTTTTTGTAGGATGGATAGAAGGTGAAGTTGGGTTGTTTCATATTTATAAAAACATATAAGTATATGAGTGATACTGATGTTATTACTTTATTATGAAACAACAAAATAAGAATAAGTATAAGAAGAAATGAATTTGAAAGAATTGGTAAAGGATATTACCTCTTCTTTGACGCTCCTCTTCTAAACCTCCTCTTAGGGCACTAAATTTGGTCTTTGAAGAATACCAGAACCTCTATTATGTTTCTAGGGATGTTAAGAAGGGAAATGGGAAGGGTTTGGCCGAGTGTGAAGTCCCAAAATTGTGTAAATAGGAGAAGGAGTAGGTGCCCTTTTATAAGGGAGTAGAGGGGCACCTTAGGAAAAACATAAAATATTATTTTATAATAAAGCCATATTCGGTTTATAATAGCTCAAAATTAATTTATTTCGAAGATAAAGTGGGGATGGGTCGAAATAATCTTAACCAATATGTTTTAGACAAGTTTAGGTTACGATTTTAAACTTATCATTTAGATTTAACTCTAAGTTAAATAATTTAACCTTTACCGTGTCTTCTTGTTTCCTTACACTATATGGTTAATAAACATACTATAATAAGACAAACGAACCCCAAGTGGTTCATTATTAATATGTATAACCTTGTCTAAGTCATTTGGCCGAACCTATGTTTTTAGGAATAAAATAACAATTAATAATATAATATTTGTTTTAAAAACTATTTAATGTAAATTTTGATACAATTTGGTAATTGATTTTTGTAAAAATCATAACAGCATGATTAGTTCGAAAAAAGTTACTCAAATCAATACTAAAATATCATATAAACCTATAAAATTAGTGTAATTAATAAAATGTCTCAAATTACATTTATTTGGGTAATTATAATATCAATTATCTTAATATTTCATCAATATGGTAATTACTACATCATCATTGTGTCATAAATAAATTAAATTATTTAATGTCTAAAAATTATAAATAAAGTACCATTACGTATGAAATATTTATTATCTTTCTAATGAATAATTATTTTCGAATTTATCATATGTATAACCCTATATTAAAAATGTTTTACTTATTATACAATGATTTTAATTCTTTTAACTCTTCATTGAATAAAATAATAATAAATGTCTTAATCTAATCCAAGTGGGCGTAAAGAGTAATATTTTATTCCTAAAGTTGTTTTTGGTCTAATTATGCTTAGCCAATAGAATTAAGACATGTTTTAGGGTAATAATAATATCATTTTTACCCTTAATTACCCTATTTAAATTTAACCATGGTAAATAAATGAAAAAGTTACTATTCACCAAAAATTATTTTTCTCTTATTGGACCACATTTTACTCCTTGATATTAACCATGTATCACATATTTTCAAAATTCAACTCATAGAAGGGGTAAAATAATTTTTTCTGTACAATTGCAAATGCTCCTAGGAGGTGGGTAAAAGACGGGAAATAGTTCAATAAAATTTTTATGTATCTATATTATTGTAAAATGACTCCAAAAAATTAAATTGAAATTATATATGTATTATTTATCTATTTTAACTTAAAATAAATTTAAATAAAATAAATTATTTTTTTAAAAAAAAATCAGTTTTAACCAATATCTCAACGTTTTCACTATTCATCAAAAATTGAAAGTTTTTAGAAAAATACCAAAAAATTCACCCTAGGATAATTTAAATATTTAAAAACAAAAAATGAAGTCCATTTTGAAAGATAAAATTTATAAAATTTCAAAAAGTGGGTATTACTATTCCTAACTACTAGTTTATATATCATATCATTGTTTAGTGAAACTCGGTATTGCGTACAACGCAAGCTATCAAGAAAGGTTTCTCTTTCGTGTAACACAAGCCAAGACAGTTTTGTGTGTAGTAAAAGATTCTTCTGGTGATGCATATAACATAATACATAAAAACAAAATATTTCTCATAAAATATCGGGTATTACACTCTAACATTTTAATATTCCATTCATTAAATCCCTCATAATAATTAATATCCTATGAATCAATCAAATATAACTATTAGTGATTGATACATACATTAAGGGTTCTAGAAATCCTTTAGTTATAGACCGTACGTGAGGTGACATTAACTGAAAATTCCATTTTTTCAATGAACTCTTTGTAATGTGTGATGAAATTTATTGATGGTGTTAGGATTGATAGAAGCATTGTTATGGACTGCTTAAATATCCCATTATAGGATAATTACTCATATGGATTAAAACTCGAATATTCCTCCCTGATTAAAATATAATTGTTCTGGTTAGAGGGGAATAATTTTTCATACACCTTTTATTCATATATATTTTGTTCGGGTTCCGCCATATATTAAATCTCCCTTTCATTAATTTAAGCACTTGTATAAAAGTGTTTTTTATTTTTTCCATCCAATTCACATTTAAATGGGAACTATTGTTATTGTACTTCTTCTTGGTGATCCTCCATTATAAAATTAAGTTATTTAATTAATCTCGAGGAAATGAAAACACACTAAAAGTCTAAGGGTGTATAAATTAATTCATTTCCATGGAATTAGCCTTAACAAAATCAAAACGCTTAGTAGTTAAGGAACACAAAATAGAGTAAAAAATAAAAGGGATTATCTAGTTCTCCATTGAGTTAAGGCTACCCACAACAAAATTCACTTCCCACCAGGTTTGATTTAGGTTTGCATGACCAATGAATTCCTTGAATCAATGAATAATATTGATAATAGGCAATGGGGGTCATATAATCCTTAGAGGGAATTTCATATAACTGAAGAGTCTATTGCAATTTATATTAGAGAGATATTATTAAGGAGTAAACACTCCAGCACATTATGAAAATCCTACACCTATTCTATATTAGAGACACCTCCTCTTTAAAATCAACTTTAATCAATCCCCATTAAACCACCAGAGTCATGGAAAACCCCTCACCCATTCTTGATACCTTGGTTTATGAGCCATCATTGTTGGGCATCAATCAATTTCAAGGTAGATTCCATCATACCCATAAATAACGAAAAGATATTTTTTGAGGAGTGAAGAAACATCTCCTACCATGAAAGATAATTCTCATGGATTGTGATTTTTTCCAGCATTTCAGCATGAGTCCCAAATCTACCATTAGGAACTTGGCTTATGTTTTCATCACCAGACATGATATTCTATAACTATTAACTCATTAATTGTTTCAAGAATTTGAAATGTTTGAACTACTTGTAAAGATCATGGTTTCCCTCACCCTACTCTCCATGTCTTTGCCATCCAGGCCATGAAACCAATAGCAACAGAAGACCTCTTTGTTTCCAACCTGAATTTTGGCTTCTATAAAGTGCCAAAAGTTTTTTTAGACCATCCTTACCCATCTACTATCAATGAATAGGAAATTTAGTGATTCCTCCTTGGGTTTGCAACCATATATTCATTTGGATAAAAAACTAATACCATTACATTTGATAATATCATCGGTCATTATAGAATACTGTCAGATATGCCACACACACAAAAATTGTACTCGATCAAAATTTCATTAAACCATTGAATTTTTCCACCTCCATCATTCAGAATAACCTATAAGTGGAGAAAATAATCCTTGGTTGAGAAGAACCCAACTGTTGTATTGGTGAAAAACGTTTTTCAAGATTAGAGGAACATTGGATTCTATTGATAATTTATGGTTACGACTTGTCATGGTTGGATGGAATGAAACTTTTTTTATATCATCCATCAGTATAATATATCCTTAGGTAATCACCTCATAGAATATCAATACTAAACAAGATTATGAAATTTTTACCTTCATCCTGTATAGAATTAACTCTATAGTTGTGTGATGAAATACATTTCACTACATCATTATTCATAATAGTTCATTGACCTACATAGACATAATTGGTTGGGTCCAAATTCACTTTGTACACTAGATGGATACTAGAACCTCAACCCCCCTGAATTAAATATCATTGATCTTTATTCTCATTGGAAACCATATGGTATATACCAGAAAATATTTCCTTAGTATCATTTCTAAAAACTTATTGGGAGATCCAAAAAACCTGATAATAGGATGATACACCTGAAGGAAAACTCAAGACAACTTCATTCAATGTTAAATGATAATTTAAAGGTAAATTATTAAGAATGTTACCATTCCTTTTAACATAAACCCTAGAGAATTATCCAAGAAATTTTTTACCACTCATAGAATTTTTATGGGTCATTTAAATCCCCATATATTTATATGTTCATGAGAAAAATCTTATTTTCTAAAAGAAACTACTCGACCCTTTCTATGGGTTTCAATATATTCACAACTCTTCAGACAAATCAATACACAATTTTAGTGAAACACATTTTCTATGGTCAGAACAACTTCTGGTAAACCTTTGGATAACATCCCAACATTATGAGAAATATAAAAAATTGGTTCATATGGTGGCAGGAAACATATGTTTCCATTATTCCAATAATCAAATGCAATGAATAATCAATATTAGATATCCTTCCTCAAAATTCTAAGAACTATGATATTAGAGAACACATTTGGATTATCCTCAAGGGATCCAAAAATTCGGAAATTCATACAATGAAGGCTCCTCAATGACTTATCCCAAAGTTACTTACAATGGTGATGAAAATTGGACCATGATTAAAATAAGAATACCTTCTTTGAACTATACCATACTTTTACTTTAATCAATACCAACATTAGTTGGGGAGTCAAAACATCCATATCTATTCAGATGAATAAATAAATATGGTGAATTGGGGATTCATTTTTCTATTACAAGCATAGATAATATTTAAGTAGGATATTGATGTGGATAACATGTAATTCAAGTTGAACATTAATGATCAACAATTTATTGTTTCCCTTTTTGGAATCTAGGATAATTTTTTTAATTCTCATAGTTTCTTTTTTTAGTCATTTATTTTTGTGTATTAAACGATTCCTTCTGTAGATTAATTTATTCCATTAAAAATATAATATATTATTCATCCAAATAAACAATTTAGTCACATTGATTACAAAACTATTTTTTATATAAAATTCATTTTTCTTGTTAAATTCTGGTTGAATAACGATGAATAAATATCAAATTACTGTACTAAATTTCTACAGCATAATAATTATTTTTAATTGAGTATGGAAAAATAAAAATTAAGGGAAATATATCTACATTAATTATCATATCCACTATAGTGTCAATTTTAGTAAAAAATGATACTTCTTTACCCTGAATATAGTTACATTTATAATAAATTATTGTCTCTTCTATTACAATGAAAAAAATATTAGGATATATTTTAAAAATTAATATTTTAGAATTTTAAGCTATTTATTATTTACTTATTAAACATGTTTTAAAATTAATTATATTTCTAGACAATAGATGATATTGTTTATATTTGAAAATTTTTATCAGTAATAAATTTCGACTGATCAAAAAATGATGTTAAAATTATTCATTATCTCATCATAGGGTATGGATACTAACATTATAAATAAAATTTTTATTTTTAATTAAATCATTTATTTTCATTATTTTAACATAATAAATATGTAATTTTACTTTTTTTTCTTTCATTTAAAGTATTTAAATTTCCATAAAAATCAAATTCAAATATCATGACCTGATTATTTATATCCATAAAATTATTTTAATGATTTTACACTTCATTTTACACATTAATATTTTTAGCCTTAAAATGATATATATATATATATATGTATATATGTATTTTCATTAACTTTTAATACATCCAACCCTATAATATTTTTCAATAATAAATCAATTTTAAATTTACATCAGAAAAATTTTACTTTGAAAATTGATAATATTTTGGAAATCACCAATGTCACAACCCATCCCCGGTGGCCCACACTGTGACTACCCAAAGCCCTCCATCCATAGGCTCGGGGCTGGCGACTAGCATGAAAGGCGTATTCCCTAAAATGGGAAAACATTGCCTTTATAACATATAAACTCATACAAACCAAGCACACAATAAGATACGAACACAAGTAAACTATATAGTAAAAAAGAGTGAGTTCATTAAGTAAAAGGGTGACCAAATACAAGCCCAACTGGATAGAAAAAGAAAAGCAAAAAGTACTAGTAAAACTAGGAAGTACAACTAAACTGAAAAAAGCTCCTGTGAACACCCACCAGAGACCCTACCTAAAGGGTAGATATAGATCTCTAACGGTCATCCCTGTGGTAGGCCACATCTAATGTCCACCTCCGAGCTACCTCTAGTCCTGGTACCCTTGTCCTCCATTAGCATTGTACATCGTCTCCACATAACACAACAATGTGCGGGCATAGACCATTTAGGGGTGAGTATAATGATACTCAGTAGGGATCCCAAGACCCTAAAGGTCTCACAAAATCACAAAGGATAAACCACAAAGCATGTGAAGAACTGACAACCCTACATAGGTATATGCCCATACATATAACTAAGTTGTCGCGTAAACCCATCTCATTCATGAGGTAAAAAAAGGCCCAACTGAAAATCCCCTTGCTCAACCGTCCCACAAAGGAAAGAATACCATAATGGTAACACCACGAAGGTAAGTACCAGAAAGGTAACACCACATAGAATAATACCACAATTGTATCACCACGAAGGTATGCACCACAAAGGTACTCCACACAGATGATTTACACAATGGTAAAGAATCAGCTCACACCAAGTATAACTTAGGTATAGTAGATAAGATGATTTGATGTAACTACTAAATCCCTTTTATCGTTTGAGAGGAAAACACATGTAGGATCCTAAATCATCATATCCATTTAGGATCATAAAACATCAGACCCACATAGGATTCGAGTACAGATGACCCATGTAGGATCCGAGAGTAGTCCCACATGGATTCCTAGAGTGGATCCAAGTGGGATACCAGAACATAGACCCATGTAGGATCCCAAAGCACATGACGACATAGGATCCCTTTTTCATGTGCAGCCAACTACAATGTTCCCGCACTAAACTCGCTTGATTCCAGGAGAATCCGCTCCTCAAGCCACAGGTCAATACTCCAACTACCACGAAGTCTCACGAATAAGTATCCCAATAGACTGCCATGTAATAGGGGTTTCAATGCAATAGATGGTGCATCAATTGGACTCCCAGTCTGTAAGCTGTTAGCCTTTTAGTCTCGAGTGCTCGGTTGGATTTTTGTTCGATCCAACCCCAACATACACCAAATTTATCAAAACATTCATGTACGGTATACCAAAATTCTCGTCTCAATCCAAGGATTCGGGTGCTATGAATGATTCATAAAATGGATTCCTGTAGTTAATTTTATATCCAAAAGAGTGAAAAGAGGTCGAAGTTGATTCGGGTCCGGCCCTGGGTCCGGCTCGGCCTGCTGGGTGCGGCCTCGCTCGCTGGTTCCAGCCTAGCAGTGCAGTGCGGCCCACTGGGCGGCCCGTGGCTAGTCTGTGACTGGTCCTTGTATGGGTGGCTCTGTGGTGGTGTCCTCCCTAGCCGCCATCCAAGAGGAGGCTCCCCCTGGGTACCCCAAACAGTTGGTTCGTTCGGGTTGGGTGACCAGCCGGTCGGCACCACGTGGCGCCAGCAGCTAGCACGTTGGACTCTAGGTCCCGCTCGGCTCCTTGGATGGCCAGACAACCATCCATCCTCCATGCCACGGTCATACGCCGTGCCACCACCAGTGGCCAGCAGTGAGATTACCTCCCTCCTTCACCGACATGGCCTTGTGCCATGGCTCTTGCATGCTCGGTGGCGCTAACGTGCGCCGCCACCCCCTTCGCACGGCCGACAGTGCACCAGCTGCCTCCCTTGCTCCAACACGGCCGATGGGACATAACCCTTCTCTGGTAGCACAGTCACGCTGCTACTATCGTTGCCTCCAGCCGGAGTGTCGGTCACCGGTACAGTTGCTAGTGATGTTTCTCGGGTCACCGAGTGTGCCCCGGTGGCCCGATCATCATTCCAAAGACTCCCACACTTGCCTCGAGATGTCACTATCTATCAAATACCATCAAAGTTTACAAAGGTTTAAGAGAGGTCGGTTCATGTTAATTTGTCCCGCACACTCTATGTTAGAATGATATAAATCATCATATATGTTCATAATTCAAGATGGATGTCAAGAACGGAGTAAGGGGTATTCGAAAACAACAATCCCTGCCTCGATTTCTCATTGGTTTCGGTGAGGAGAGGAAAGAAAAGACGTCAGTTCATCATCATCGAAGATGTTTCTTATTGGGGATCCTGCAATGGAGTTCTTCATTGGAGAGATTGTTTCTCGACAATTCTCCTAAGCTCTCCTTTGCCATCAAATCCCCTAACAAAGAGGTGAAATGACAAATTAATAAAAATAAGTCTATCAATTAATTAATGTTGGCACAATTAATTTATTGAAGTTGGAACAATTATTTATGGAGAGTTGAAAGGTTTTCTCACATTAAGAGGGGGTTTGGGTGGTCCCTATGACTATGAATTCAAAAAGAGAGGTTTCAAAAAGAAAAATTAAATGTTAATTATTTTATTTTTCTTCTTCCACAAAAGAATGAAAAACTAACTTTCACCCTCGACCTAATGCAGTAAAGGTGAAGACCTCCTTAAGTGAATATCGGCACTGTGAGTTCAACGGTGCCCTCATATTTCAATTCCGAGCACCAGCTCAAAAGTTACAAAAACCCGCTCGAACGTTTATTAAACGTACATGAAAAAATCTTCAGAAATTCATTCTGGGCACTCCGGGCCTCTGAATTATGCACCGTAAATTTTTGCGGACTCGTAATATTCCCATATAAATAAAAAAATTACATGGAAAATCCAGGTCATTACAACCAAAATCTTTTTAAAATTTTTATACTTTAAAATTTTAATCCATCGGTTTTTTATTATAATAAACACACTATTATTTTATTATTCTTGATTTCTTCAATCACCATAATTAGGATATAATAGTTTTTTTATTCAATAATTCAAATAAAATTTTACTTAACTAAATAACATGATGAGTTTTCTTCAAGAAAATGTCTTTTCACGATTCAAACTCATCATTGGACATAAATTAAGTTTTAAAATCATTAAAATAATTTTTCAATTCCCATAGAAAAATATATTGTATTTTTAAAATAAATAAAAAAGATTAAAATAAATTTTTTTATTGTAACATTTTCATCCTCTTTCCCTCCCAATAATTATAAACTATGGGAAAAAATAACTAACAAAATCATGGTTAAAATGAAAAATATGTATATTAGAATTATATTTTCTCTTTATATTTAAAACATTCCTTAAAAAGAGAGGATAAATCAATAAATTTCATATTATAAATACAATTTTTATGAAAATTATAATGAATATCTTCCTCATGAAGTTGTCAATTTTTTAGTCCTTTAATAGAAATTCTCTTTTAAATTTTACTCTAGTTACCATTATTTTTCCTGACATTATTTTATTTGATATTTACACATTGTGAAAATCATAGAGAAGAAATTTATGAAATATATACATTTGTGTGTATAATTATTTATTCAATATAAGGAGATGATAAATAAATTTCAATAATAAATTTCCTAAATAATTGTATCCACAACCTCTGAATGAATATTTAATTTCCCATATAACTTAAATTAAATCATTAAAAGATTTATTTTATTTCATTTTAACATATTCAATATTAGGATGTTGCATTTGAAATTTTTCTTATAAAAACTTAAGGAAACATTCAAATATATTTTTTACATTTTCCCAAATACCACTACTTGTATCAATTCCCTTTATTTGGTTGAGTTCATTATTATAAGGAAATAGTGTTAATAATTTATTTTTCATTTATTATTTAAAATATTTAACTAATCACTAAGTCTAATTATATTTCAATGCCCAATTTTCATAAATACACTAATTATAATAACAAGAACAACAATATTGATATCGAATTTTAATTCCTATAAAAAATAAATTAAATAGTATTTAATTTTAAGAATCATATATAAGTTAATTTTACATTAATTGAATTTATTATATATATAGATATATTCAACTAAAAAAATATAATAATAATGCACGAAAAATGTTAATATTTGAAGGAACACATTGAAAACTCTAAAACCAATTGATTTAGTGTAGTGTAAATTTTTAAGCACATATATTTGGGGTAAATTAGTGTTTTCATTAAAAAATCATGTTGTTAGAAATTATTTCAACATTTTTTATCTATTATGATAATATATAATGAATATTTATTTCTAAAAACGTTTTTTTAAAAGAAAATAAAACTATCAAGATGAACTTATATGTGGGTAAATCATTTGAATAATAAGTAATTAATGAGGGTCATGGGCATGTTATTATCATAATATATTAACATTTAAGTATGATTGATCGTTAAATATAATTTTATCTATTACAAAATATGTAATAATTTTCTAATAACTAAAAGATTTATAAATTTATTCAAGGCCAAATTTTAGAATATTAATCAAAATTAAAATGTATAATATATTTTTAAAAAGTTATGATTTCCCAAGAAAGATTAAGAATATTATTTTATTATTGTAGTTGAATTCATTATTCTAATTACATATATTATTATTCTAATTTAAAACTCACTTCTCAATCAAAAAAATAAAGTGAAAAAATTTGTTCCCTATAATATATCTTTTTTATAATAAAAACATTAATATAATAAAGAATAACAATATCAAACTAGAGTTTTCAGAGTAAAAAATTAAACTATGCCAGGAATATTATATTAAAAAATATAACAAACTAAATTTTCTCTAAGACACACGTATCTACGTATATAATAATAAATGAATGAATATTCAATTAATTTAATATTTGTTTTTATATTTATCTTCTCACACTGAATAGATTTTAATAATATAGTTGATTAAAATATTTTTATCACAAGAACTAAATATTCAATAATATGACAAAAACATATTTCATTATCTTACCAAAAAATTTGAATCAATTTAACTCATTCATAGATGTATTCAATGAAATATTTATTTATTATTGTTTATTGTTTCACAAAATTACATTTAAAAAAAATATTAATTTAAAAATAAAAAATGAATGGGTATACAACATTTTTTATTCATACATTGAATTTCATTAAAACAATTATAACACTATACAAATATTTCACATTAACATACATTTTTTACAAGGGTACTACATTCTAGTTAAATTCAATCTTTAATGTGATGAAATCATAACCTTGGAACACTTCTTATGATTTTGATGCTAGAAAAAATAATTTCCTAAATAACATATCACACTATTTATAAATATTGAAAATATATATTCTACATCACTTCCATATAGAGTATAACTATTTGCATCTACAACATCCCTAATATATATTCATCATTATAATATATTTTTTTGTATTTTTACAATATGCATCAATTCAAAATATCCTGAAAACATGTAATATATTAATCATAATAAAAAATTATTTTTAAATAGAAAAACTTTTAATCGTAGGTTGTATATGGAATACATGGAAGTCATATATATTTCCATTACATAGATCAATTAATTTCTACATAACCTTTTTTTAATATGAGTTATTATAATTTTCTTAAAAAAGTTTAACTTTTTTAAAAAAAAAATTACCTTTATAGAACACATCATTATTCAACTCACAACATCATCAAAATATAGTTGAGAAATGTAATATTTTTTTCGATGACCATAACAAATTTTTTTTCATGTAGAATATTTTTATATCATTTATATAACATATAACTCTATTCTATCCCAATTATTCATGTATTTGGATCTAATAAAAGTCATCGGTTTATTTGTGGAGTTTCTCAAGGTTTTGAACATTTTTGGGGATTTCATGGAGGGTTAAATTTAGAAGAAACAATAAAACACCTTCAAGAAACCATGAAAAATAGTATTATGGTAATTTTGTAGGAGAATTATTGGTTCATGGTTCTACCAAACCATGTGAGTTCCCAGAGAAAACTGTGAATATTTAATCAGCTTAAAAAAAGGTTCAATTTATAATTTTTATATTGGTGTGAGCCAACCATTTTAAGGGAGAAATTAAGACAATATAACTACACAATCGGTGAACTATTTTCTAAACTCTGATGCCCAACCCTACAATGTATAATTGGCACCCCAAAATTTATGGATCTAATACGAATTAAGACCTATAAACCAAGATAATACAATATAAACTCAATAAATCAAATTCCCATTTCTCCCTTGGATAGAGAGATGATTACCTTTTATCTATAAGAAATTATTAGGAAAATAAAATTATGTTGTAGATCCAGATTATTCACTAAGTCATTATTGTTCCCTATTATTCTCAGTTTTAATATTCTTCTCTCACTCAAAACCATAGATCTATTCCATTATGGATATATCTTTGGTCTTTGATGGGAATCCTTAAAAGTTATTCATTAATTGATCATAGATAAGAATATATAATATTGAATCTAGAAGATCACAATGTTGTTCTTCAGCTTTGACAACTATTGAGATATTGATGGATTCTCTCTCATCTCTACAGGACGCAGAACTCGATACCTTAGTTTTATTTGAATTAATATCATCATATTTTCTTAAAATAAAAGATGGATTCTTGATGAAAACCAATTAGGGATTATGGGTTGGAAATTTTTGAATTTTATTATTTCATTGAAAATTCTATTTGGTAGTAAATTTTAAAATTGCAACATCAAAATTATAGTTTTTATTCAACTTATGGAAAATGATTTTTGATATTATTTATTGAATGAATAATTTTATGTGAAATGTAAATTATCATGTGATTTGGAATACATTTTTGGTGCGATTTCATTAATAGATATGACCATGTGGAAGGGGTGTGTTCCATTAGGGAACAAGGTATAAGTCACCTTATGATGATTTGGTAGATAGGTGAGAGATCACTCCTAGGGATAAAATTGAAACTTGGCATGCATTAGGTGTGTATTTGAAACATGTGTTTGGTATTCCAAATCAATGAGAAATTTATTTAATGTTTTTTTATTTCATTCCACAAAACATTTTATTAATTTTGATATAAACATTTTTAAATTCATTAAACTATTTAATATAAAATGTGTCAAACAGTTATTATCCTAGTGGAATGATTTGGGAATTGTTTGGTGAAGTCCTTCTGAGTTTACACTCACCACTTGTTTAGGAACAATTTTGAATTTGAATATGTCATTTATCAAGACATAGTAAAAATAAATGTATATTAGTTATTTATTGATGGTACTTGATACCATTGGAATGGAGTGTAGAGTTAGAGATTAGATTGGATTGTGCGTAACTTTTTTGATACAACTTGAATTTTTCGGTATTTGTTTTATTTTGGTTATTTTATAGAATTTCATTTTTCCTCTTGTACTTCAATATTTTTTTTATTGTTTTGGTCATGTTTTTTGTTTTTTTTGTAATCCAACATCATATAAAGAATGGGATATTTATTATTTATGTTGTTAGAGTGTTTTATCTAAAAAGGAAAAATTATCTCCCAGTTGTTCTTGGGGACTATGGAATTTATTTCCAACCTTGTGTTTCTTGGGGATGTCACCAAAAGCTTAGTAGCACCGCTTCCTCTTCTCACATCAATGAGTATGGGAGAGATGTTACAAATGGTACATATCTTGGTTAGTAAATCTACGTTTTCTATATAAATGAAATCAAACTTTGGATATCTGTATTTTTGATAAAATATATTAAACATATTATGTTCTTTAGTTGGAAATTTTGTTAGTCAATATTTGGGATGGTAGAAATGAGATATAATCATCAAAATTAGGAATATGTTACATAAAAACAGGTAGCTATTCATTTTATAGCTAATATCAATTTACCAACGTGTATGGGTATATATGTGTTTAATACACTTCTAGGAGAGTTTTGATCTCAGTGTTGAGTGTTTAGCTATTGATAACTTCATGATATGCATTGATAGTGAGACTACCCACTATAACTACATTGTTTGTTCTATGTTTAATGGTTTATGAAATTTTCGAAAAGATTTTATTTTTTAAAATAGTTGTAGTGGTATGATTTCGAAAATAGTGGTCGATATACTTGTTGATATGGTAATTTAAAATTTTTGCACCTTTAAAAGATAATGGGTTATGCATAAATTGATTTTTATTCAGTTATATGGAATGGAACCAAGTAGAAGATATATGAATAAACTGAAAGAGGCTGCTAAAAATGATGTTTCACCTAAGTCAAAGGTGAACCAAAAAATTATACAAAGCATTTTCTAGGGTTTTCAGGTTGTGGATAGGGGTAATAAAAATGAGGGTCCTTGACAAGTGGATCATTTGGATCAGTTTCAAAATTAGAACCCTACAACATTTTTGGAGGATTCTGAGATGGAGAAATAATAATTCAATTTGAATTGTTTGAATCAAATAATTCATCTCTTTATAACACTAGTAGGTTTGAATGTTATATTGGAAATGTATATCTTAGAGGATATGGAATTCTAATGGAAGGATTTAGTTGTACATACTAATGTTGGACAAGACAATACATGAGAGGATTTTGAGGAATTTTTTAACAACATATTATATCCTCTCAACTTTTATATTTCTATAAAAATGTAATTATTCAGTTTGAAGAAAGATAATGTTTTGTAGAATCACTCCTTGAAAATAGACCTACCCCCATGGTTTTCCCCAAAATCGTGAGGATAGATACCCCTACATGCACAGTTTTTGAAAACTATGGGCATAGGTCACTTTTCAAGACCTATACCCATGGTTTTCCAAAATAGTGGGTATAGTGGGGTCTATCCCCACAATTTTCTAAATCCATGGGGATAGGTCATGAAAATTCACCAATCCCCACGGTTTTGCCCAAAACCATGGGGATATGTCTGGGCTAAAATACGTATACCCACTGTTATGAAAAACCGTGGGTATATGTTTCCCGTGTGTGCACGGGAAAATTCTTTCCCACGAGAGGAAACTTTTTTTGGTAGGAGTCTTAAACCCATGGTTCTTCCCTCTATACCTATGGTTTATATAACTATATTCAACTATATATACATATATACACAAAGGTGGTGTTAGGGAACTGGTTAGATGGTGTGTTTATAGTGAAGAGGTTGCGGGATCGAAACCCGCCGCCTGCATTATTTTAGGATTTATACCCACGATTTTGAAATCGTGTGTAAAATCATTTGACACCATGGCAATTGGGTATGTTTCGTTGACATGGTGGAAGAACACCTATACCCACGCTTTTGGAAAACTGTGGGTATAGGCTAGGGACCTATACTGATGCCTTTTTGGCCCACGGTTCCCAAAACAGTGGGTATACGCTATACCCATGGTTTTGAACCATGGGTATAGGCCAGTTTTCCAGTAGTGAATGTGTATACAATGAAATTAATTTTTTTTAATATGATTTTCCATGGATGTTTACGAAATCACATCATAATGCACCAATTTTTATGTCAATGTTATGTCCTAATCGTTTATCAATGATATTCATTCTCTGTATTATAGAATATATAGAAATGTCCAATATAGATAATGTGATAGAGAGATATATCCTTGGAATTTAGTTGTAGGGATAGAATTTTTTTTCTATGGGAATAGGTGGGAACTATAGAGTTGGGAATAAGGGGAAGAGGGACACCTATATCCAAATTGGTGGGATACCATAGAATCAAACATTGGGATCAGTAAACATTCCTCAAAGACTGAAAATTATGTTGGTATGTTTTCATTCTTGTTTTTATGGGAATATGATGAGAGATTGGATGACACCATATAGTTCATGTCACAATTATAACTAGATTTGACATATTGTGACAACACTCCATGGTCACATGATAGAGACACATCTCGTGGTTCCCAAAAATTATATTCTTTGACAGAACAAGTGTAATAGTATAATTTTCATCATTAGAATCGAGTGAAGAAAATTGATTCTAGGAAAACTATGACTCTTAGACCTATGATATCTCAGTAGAGAAATAAAGAGAAAAGCATAGTGAATAAGAAATTGTATAGAGCTGTCCAATTGATCATACATGATCATTTGTTCCCTTCAATGGTGAGAGGTATGATTCTATTCAATTCTACCATTAATCTAGGTTTTTTAATATAGTAACATTTCAAAAATTTATTACTTATTATGTTATTTATCATATGGATTTGAAAGTTGATATGATCCCTTTGTTGAAACTTAAAACTCCTCATGGAAAAAATAGTTTCAATCCTTTTTGTGTAAATATTGTTATATAACTATCGATGGGATAAAATTCATTGTGATTTTTCTATGATGGATATGGATCCATGTGAATGGATTTTAGGTATGGATTTGTTGACTCTGTTCAAGGCCCACATTGACTATTATTCCCAAAAGGTTAGTTTCACATAATTTAAGGTCATACCACATCTATTTAGAGAAGTTAAATTTGAAAAGGAAGGTATTGAAATAATTTTGGAACCACTGGTAGGAATTATATCTTATTTGTTGGAGGTACTATCATTATAATTGATTATGGAAATAAAAAAAGAGATATTTGAGCTACCATTGAATAATTGTTAGATATATATCCTGAAAATTTCTTGGGTTTTCCACCCAAAATAGAATTATAGTTTAAGATTGATATCCTAAAAGAGACAAGTTTTATTTTACTTTCATCTTATCTAATAGAACCAACGTAATAAAGGGAGTCAAATACTGAGTTGGAAGTTTTAAAAAGTAAAGGATTTGTTCGACCGATAACATCTTTGTGGGAAGTACTAATTCTCTTTGTGAAAAATTATTATGAAACAATAATTTTTTTTGGACTATCATAATATTAACCAACTCATATTAAAGTGCCAATGATCTTATACCCAAGTGGTACAAGATCCTTCTTGGCATCCAAAAGACCCATGATCAAATGCAGGCAGGGGAAAATTTCCAAATTACTATAGCAAGACACTATAGTAGTATTGTAGCAGTGGTGGTAGAGGCAATGTTGCAGGAACTGTAGCAGTGGTGGTACTATAGAAGCTCTGGTATTGTAGTAAAACTATTCACTAATGGGTCCTTTAGGCTAAAAAATGCGATTTGAAACCTAGTATTCAGGCCACATGGACTTGGGCCATCGGGCTATGCAATGGGTCTCCCTCTATCGAGTTAAAAAGGAGGTCTCGGATTTAATAATAAAATGAGGCTTTGGACCCAACCTTTTAAAAAAACAAATTTACATTATAAAATCAATATCATCTTACTAAAATAGATGAATTGTTTAATCAATTGAGGGGTGCATTGACTTTATTTATAATTGAATTACATTTGAGGTATAATAATCCATGATTTAATAAAAAGGGTATTCAAAAAAATCTTCAAAAAGTAGATATGGACATTATGAATATATCATTATGTCATTTATTCTTACGAATGAACCAACTATATTCATGGTATTGATGAATTGAATCATTCAAAGGTATCAATATTTCTTTATTTTGGTCTTTTTTGATGATATTATAGTGTATTTTAGGATAAAATTTGACCATCAGAAACAGTTGGATATTATGTTGGGTATCTTGTGGGAGAATCACCTTTATTCTATGTTATCAAAATATGATTTCTCGATACAAGATGCTTATTTCCATGTACATATAATTTATGAAAAATTCATTTTTTGGATTCTGAAAAGATTGAAGTTTTTATCTATTATCAACCACCAAAGAAATTCTTCTAGATATATAGTTTCATAGGATTAGAAAGATAATATTGATTTTTTACATTATTTTTCACATTTGGACACACCAATGACATATTTGATGAAGAAAGTCATTTCTTTCCAATGGAATGATGAATGATATAAATACATTCATGAACATATGGTCAGACTTACATCAGCACAAATCCTCACATTTCCAATGTCTAGATTGGGATATGTTTGATATTTTGAAACATAACGATATGGTTTTGTATGTGTTCTCATGTATGGTGATCATATTGTTCCTTATGACTAGCGATAGTTACAGTTTCATGAGTAGAAGTACCCAACACATGATTTGGCAATAACTATAGTTTTACATGCATTGAATACATGGATACATAGACTTATCATAAATAAATTTAGGGTGTTAACAAATCATAAGTTCTTAAATCACATTTTATCACAAAGACATTTTTACCTAAGGAAATGAATATAGATGATATACATGTATATGATTGACTTTGAATTATTATATACACTATGGAAAGTAAATCATGTAGAAAATTCCTCAAGTATAAAGTTAATTGTTTAGTTTCCAAGTGAAACATTAGATAGTGGTATCTTATGTCTATCATAGATGATATTCATATGGATTTTGAAAAATAGGAAAATGCTAGAATTTTCATTATGGTTTTTGTTGTTCTAGATTTGGATGATCAAGTTTAAAATGTTTAAGCATCAAATCTTGATTGTGTTACCATGTAATGACGCAAACTATTATAAATAAAATTCCACTTTATTTTTTTATTAAACGTATTATTATATAATATAGTTATAGAAAACTCATGCAATTATTTTGTCTTATTATGACTATTGGATTTAAAAGTCCATTATGTATCATTACCATTGATAATATTATCATTGAATATTGATCACATGATTAGTATAAATATAGGGTTATAAAAAATCCGATTGGTATACACAAATGTTGTGATGACATCAACCAGTAGGATAGTTACCTATGAATTCTATTTTATCAGAGCTTGTATGAGAGATTAAATTTCTATGATTTTCCATTATAATATACCAAGATGATTTGAAGAACCCAAGCATTAGAAAAACCTTTTACAGGAGAAGTTCAAACTCATCAAGATCACTACCCAAAGCCTATTTTCCAAACCACCCCATGAATGTTCCTCCATCGTGCACATTACCCTTAGGGAGTTTGCTGGTATAATAAAGGGATATGTAACATTACCCAAAAAATATGAGTATGTATATTAATTTTTATAGAATAATGAATATATTTCTATTCTATTATTTTTACTTTATATATGATATTTTATTTTGATTAAATAGAAAAAATAGTTTTTTGGTTAATATAAAAATTCAATTAAGAAATGCATTTTGATGAATTAATGAATAGTTAATCTTAATAATATTTTTAAACAATATTATTACTAAATAATTTTTATTAAAGATAAATGATCATATAATTTTTATGAAGTCAAATGTAATTTTTAGATGGGTTCAAAAAATGTTATTTTAAAAAACCCATCATTTTCAATAAATATTAGTTTTTATTCTAAAAGTAATAATTCACATATTTAGAAAATTACATTGATAAAAAATAATATTTTTGGAATCAGGAAATAAAAATTATACAATGGTGATGTTTTCATAATTTTCAGTGGATGTATAATTTTTAGGTAAAAATTAAATACCGTATAAATATACTTGGTTTTTTATGATAACATAAAAGAACAAAAAGTGATTCAATAATTAATATAAATGGAATCCAACACGAGATACATTTTTTCATTTAAAATAATGAGATGTTGATTTAATTTTCTTTATTTTTTAAATCCATTGTGAATCCTCCCAATCCTATAATATATTTTATGGTTTTATAATCATTTCATGAAGAGTTTGACTTACCTACCAAGAATTAGCAAAATTATTCGAAAATGATCAACCCTTGGCCTTATTAAATAATAAAAAAATCACTCCAATTTGGGAGAAACCATGAGAAAAAACAATGTAATGTTTTGTGGTTTTGGATATTTTATTATATAGAGTCCCAAACCTAAATAATTAAGAAATACCCCTATTTTCCTTAATAAACCCACCCAAGTTCCAACAAGTCTTCAATAAAAATATTTGTAGCACAACCACATTCTTCCCTACACTCCTTAGAATCCTCTCAAGGCAGCCTAAGTTCTCAAGAATCCCCTCCCAATCCTTTGGAGTCACACACTCAAGTAAGGGGTATTCCACTCTCCTATTTTATCAAGCAATCCTTTTATGTTATGAATTTTACTTTTCATTTTATTATGATGGGATATGATATTACTACTTCCTATTACTATCCATTTGATGTATAAATTATGAGAGGCTCCTTTCACTCTCATTAAGTTTCCAACGATCCTTGATGTACACATATTACCATGCTGAAACTTCATAAGGATTCATTTCTCTATTAATGCATCTTCATTTCCTTATGAATTATATATCAAAATATATAATGTTGGTATATGCTTCTGAATGACCCTATTACTAACCATTTGATATAAAAATAATTATAGACACCCTTTTGTCTCATCAATAATGGTTATGAATCTTTATGTAATGATATTATGTTGCCGACATTTCACCATCATTGTCTATGAAAAAAAAGTGTAGTGAATACCATACCCATTATTATATCAAGGGTATTAAACGTTATGAAAATATACTTATTGATTATGGAATTACAAGTATTCAATCTATATTCCATGATCATGGAATAAATTATGATGATTAATGGATCCATGTTATAGGATATATGTATGAAACATAAGCATGATAATGAAATGATTATGATGGGTTCACCTAGATAAAGTACCAACACATTTAGTAATGTTTAGTACCCTGACATATCATGTTTCGATAGGGGTGTACCTGATTCTTTTATGATACCTTTTACACCATCAGGTATTGGTAGTCTAGCCTTGACTAATGTTCATTATTCAGTGTTTTAAGTTGTTTCTTCATGTACCGTGTTATGATTATCATGCAACATCATGTTTTATTATTCACGTTACATTTATTTTTCATTGATATACCTATTTTTTAACATGTATCACTTATTTCATTTTTATTACCTTAAATAAATTAATAGCCAAAACCATTTTTATTTATGTTCCTAGGTTATCCCATATATGTTGAATTTTGAAGGAGTATTTTGAGCATGTTAAATATATTTTCAATAAAGATGTTGTATTCCCTATGTTATTTTGTTATGTAATGTACCAAATTCCCAAAGACAATATAATTCTTGAACATTTGGGTTAGAATAAGTGTATTCTTAAGTAATAAATCATTTTTTAATGTCATATAAATTGTAGGGTTATATAACTTGAGGAAAAAACTCAATGGTTGGGATACCATTGAGGAAACAAATATAGATGGAAGTATAATGTTATGTTTTAGAGATCATATGGTTTTATTTTTGGATTATCAGAAATATCTCATTTCTACTAACCACCATTCATGATTGGATATTCCATTTGGTATTTAAAAATTATATATGGAATTGAAGGAAAAATTTGAGTTGGTTGGAATGAAGAGTCTGGTGGATTATCTCTCATATCTACATGAAAAATATATTTATCTATTAGTATTATTTAAATTAGTTTCCTGAAAGTTTTATGAAATATTTTTGTGAATTTTAATGGAAACATCCTGGGGGTTATGGCATAGAAATTTTGGAATTGCATAGTTTCTTGGAAAATTATTTTTGGTGATAATTATTTAATGGTGATTTAAAAATTATAGTATTTTCTCTCTTGGATAATTATTCTAGAAAACTATGATTTTTTATGAATAATATGTATTCATGTAGGAATGAAATGATTCCAATGAGCCTATACCCAAGTGTTACAGGATCTTGTTTGATATCCAAAAGATCCAGGATCAAATCTGGTAGGGGACAAATTTCTGGGTAGTGCAGCTGCACTATAATAGTACTTTAGTAGGGGATGACAGTAGTAGCTACAACACTATAGCAGCGGAGGTACTACAGCAGGAAATCTAGCGGTGGAGGGACTGTAGTAGTCTGGTTACTGTAGCAGTACTATTTACTAATGGGTCTTTTGGGGAAAAACTGGGCTTTCAAGCCTTGTATTTAGGAAACTTGGGCTTGGGCCTTCAGGATTTGTAATGGGTCTCCTTCTAACCAGTAAAAAAGAGGTCTTTACTTTAACAATAAAATGAGGCTTTGGCCCCAAACTTTTAAAAAATCATTAGAATGAAATGATTCTTATATACATAACTATTATGTTGAAGAATATATAATCATTTTATTAACATAATTTCACCATTTTATTACTCTTTCATTGATACCACACACATATTAGTGAATCATATATGTATAAATATTTTGTCACTCTTTGATAGATGAATATTACATAGATCCACTCATATTTTCGATCTAACTAACTCTTTTTTGGATTAACCTCTATTAAATATCCAATATCACAAAACATATAAGGTTAAATGAAAAATAATTTATCTTAAGGTGGAATTATTTTCATTCTCTTTTTTTAGCAACATGAGATCTCACCAAAGAAAAATAACTATATCGAGTTATAGAATGGATCCTACATTGTTTATATTTGATTTTTAAATAGTAAATTCCTTTTAATGAGACTACAATTTTTCACTAATAAAATTAAACATACATTTATCATTCCTTTTTATTTTTTCTAATATCTTAACTACTAAATTATGTTTCTCTTCATGACTCATAGATAGTCAAGACTTAGCCAATTTTTTGTCTTAAACTCAAAACTCCAAATTATAATCAAATAACAACATTATCACATCAAATAATATCGTACATTCTTAATAGTTATAAAATATCATTAAAATGATTCAAATCATTATAATAATTATCACATTTCTATAAAACATTTTTTTCTTATTTTTAATAAATACTATAAAATCTATACTAAATATGGAGTATATTAACAAACCTCATTTCCTTTTAAATTGTAGATTCAATTTCAACTACTCTAATTAATTATCCAAGTGTTATTTGGTCAATTATTCTAATATCCAAGTGCTTAAATTGTTTGGTATATATCCTCTAAAACCCCAGCTTCTTCAAATATTCATCCAAAAATATATAGTGGGAATACTACTAAATTGTTATTTATTCACTCTTTCAAAAGGGTTTTCGTTTTTCTCTCAATTGACCAAACATTACACTACATTTTAAATATTATAAATACTAATATCAATTTTTAATTAGCACCGTTCCTTTACATGATTAATAACTCACAAATTTTTTAATTGTGTAGTAGTTATCCTGAATCAATCCATGAAACTATTTAGGGAAATAACTCATCATTTTATATTATCCAAATCAATAGAAAACATATTAAAATTAATACAATTGGTGTATTATTCCTCAATCACCATGTACTTAAATATACATTTAATTACCATTAATAATACAAATTGAAAAAAATTAAAATTTAAAATCTATCAATCAATTTTTGTACATAAATACACCAATTAGATTTATAATGTCAAGGCCACTCTTCTTCCCCCTTTTGAAAATAAAAGAAATGGTGAAAACTATTTCCCCCTTATTTTTACTAGGAATATATGGTATGTTACTACAATGGAAAACATATTATCCAACATAAGATTTTTATTCTTAATATTACAACTTCTATAATTTTGTACTATGTGATACTTTTTCTCTAACTTGGTGAGAGATTAAGTCCATTCCAATTGAGATAATGGTGGAACTATTTTTTTCTTAGAAATGCTACATAAACCAACCAACACTATATCGATGAGGGTTAACCTATTTAAAAAAAGAGTAACCAACTTATAAAAAATAGTTATCTAATTATATTATATAATGTTAAACCAACACTAACTTCATTTTAGGGAGGCTATAGAAACAAATATTCATAATTGTTTTTAACCTACACTCAAATTTAATAAATAGATTAAAAACATTCTAGTGAATGTTGATTGATACTGTTTTTGACAGATATTGAAATTACCTTGGAAAAAAATCATAATATAGATGGAAATGTGATCATCTTAACTCATATTTAGATTTTGTAGGGTCTATCTGGAATTATTGATTCAATTAAAAAACTATAGTCTGAGATATTAATACTCATGGCTCAACATCATGGGATTCTCTATCCAATAGTCATCATAAGGATTATATTATTAATAAATAAGTATTAAATATTCTCAATAATAGTTGTTCTTATTACCTCATGGGAATAATAGTATTAACAGTCCCCTATTATTATTTTAATTTAATTCCCACTACATGATACAAAAAAAATGATAACGGAATATGACCAGAACAATTAGCTTTTTTATATAGGAAATACGTTTTAGACTTGGATATAAAACTAGAAACTCCTTCAGTTATGGATAGAGAATATTGAGAACCCTTCATGATTTTAAACACCTGAAATTCTAATTATGTATTCATTTTTGAATAAATTATTTTGTTTTAATATTAATTTTTTTATTCGTTGTAATAGTCATCTTTAGTTTAGTATGAAATATATATTTCGTTTTTTGGTTTTCTATTTTTTAATTTCAATATACATCTAGGCTGTCTATATTATTAAGAATTATTTTTGAAAATTATTATACCTCATTATGTTAGAGGACTAAATTTTTGAATCAGAAGTCTTAGTGGTAAGATTTATTTGTTATTTAACATTAGCTTATAATAAATTCTTTTGTCCAAGAATCTATTTCTAACATATGGAAATAAAATATCAATCTTGATTACACCGTCCACACACATATTTACCTTCTAGATTACCCTTCTGGGTATCCTATAATGTTATTCATTAGGGATTCCAACAATTAATAAAACTATTCTATTACATTTTGATAATTTTGTCTTTGGAATCCCCTATTTATTCCCTTATATTTGATTTTCATGGGCGTTTTAAAGTGGTCCATCATGTGAAATTTCCTTCCACAGTAGAAGAATTTTATTCTAGTTAGTTCACAAACATTCTACAATTATTTTTTTCTTATTGGGATTTCTTTTCATATATCCACTTTAGTTTACTCATCAATAAATAATTTTTAATTTCTCATTATTTATTCCTATAATATGGTCTTCCTTATACATCAATATTCAACAAGGGTTAAGAAGGTTTTTAACTACACATTCCCTCATTATAACCAATTTTAAATAAAAAAACATTAAAAATCATCATAGAAAAAAAATATTTCTAATTGAATGATTAATAATGTATATATATATGGTCTTAAAGTGATTCCATAATTTCCTTACATTCTACTTTTACAATTATTTTTTATGATCATCATGTATATAAATTTTATATATTATAGATTTATATAACTCTTTTATTATCATTCATTTAACTTATTCTTTCTTTTTCAACTAATGAATAATATATTTCACTAGCCTCCAACTCTAGATATACATTTTGATGATGACTTCCATTGATTGATAAAAATATTTATATTACAACATCAATAGGACTATTATTTAGATTATATTTCATTTCAAAATAAAAATCATTGAGTGGATAATAAGAAATACTCATCACAACTTGACCGTGATTATTGACAAGAATCATTTTCAATATATTTAATAATTCACTAACCACTTACATTGCCTTTTGATAATGGGTTTTCCTCTATCATAATAGAGTCAATCTCCAACTTATATACCTATCTATTTTTTTACAATTTTTTTTCTCTTAGAGAGAACCTCCATTATAACAATAATATTTGTAACAAAAATATATATAAGAGGGTGTTATTATATCTCTTAAAATCTAAATTTAATATATGTCATGACCCAAAATTTTATCAATGTAATTTCCCTTTTTTATAACTATTTCATGTATTATAAAGCATAAACATCGTAAAGAGAAACAAAAAAGTGTTATTTTAATAAATAAAAAATGTACCATTAATCAGAAAACCATAAAATAAGAATTCCAAATATTACAATGGGATAATAAATAGAAAATTAAATAATGGGAATAGGAAAATTTGGATATTCTCAATTCACTAGAATGAACACAGTCATGAAAAAATATGAAGGAATACCATAAAAGTTAAAAAATTAAATATTTATTTTAAAGTTTAAAGTGATTATAAACGTGAGATAAATTTTAAGTGAACGAAGGATGAATGAAATAAGGGGTATTAATAGGAATTAAAGAACTTATACCATTGGAATAGTAACCTGACCATTGGAATAGTAATTTGACTAATAGGAATATTAATATGGACATTAAAATAGAAACCTCATATCTGAATGTATAAATAAAATTTAAGTATTTTTTTATAAATGAAAATATGATATAATTATATCATTGAATAAGTAAATAAATGTTTTAGAAATAATAAATTAATTGTTGATATTTTTGTCAAACATAAATGTTTATTTAAAATTTTATTATTTATATAATGATTTAGATCAAAATTTAGATTCCTCAAACATTTGAATTAATTAATATTTTATTTTATTATAATTATAAGATAATTTAAGGAGACCTTAATTATATTTTCAAAGGGTCATAAAATCAATTAAAATATAATTGGTATTTTTCAAATAAATGATGTTTTTATTTCAAAATTATAGTTATCATATTTAGAAAATTATTTTAATAAAATGAAGTATATTTAAAATCTACTCCCCAATAAAAGGATAAATTAATTTTTTATTTTATTTTTCTATAATATTTTAATTTTGGTGAATATTTAAATACAATAACTTATTATATTTAATAATTTGTGCCAAAAATATGAATATTTATGTCATGCATGATGTAAGAACCCATTGGTTCAAACTATCATGAACCATTTACTACATTTGGTCATGTGAATCAATACAATTGATAGTATTGAGGCAAAATAATAAACTAATGAATATAATGTTATAAAATACCCCTCTTTTCACCATATATATACCGGCCCTCACCACCCCTTCTCCTCAGTCATTCTAAGAATTTTAGAGTGTCCATATTCTTACAAATTTTCTTCCCAATCCTCGTCAGAATTCCAAGAGATTCTATTCTTAACAAAGAATTGATCTCATGTTTGATAAGGAGGTTCTCAAGGAGGAAACATTCAATAGGTAAAATAATCAACCATTTTTTAATTTATTTTCTTTTCATATCATATCCTCACCTCCACATTCTAAAGCAGAACTATAAATACCTTATCATGTGTATACTAAAATTATATTGTGTTAATGTAATATTCATCATAAAATCTCTTCAGTTCTCTTTATATTCTTAAAATGAAAACATCATTGGTGATAAGTTGGTCCACTACCATCAGGGATGACTGGTTTTTTTATTACCACCAACAAAGATAGTCGTGGGACCATTATTATGGTTAAATAATATTTTGATATATATATTATATCTTTTTTCATAATATGTATCTAATATATAAATATAATTTAATATAAAATGAAAAAACTTTGTGATGATCGAAAAAGTGAAAAAAATAAATTGAATATTTATCATTATTGTTTTATCAGATGAATCATCTTCAAACCAGTAAAAAAATTATTTATGGGAACATTTAATCATTTGGTAGTAAATTAGTAATATATAATTTCACTTATATACAGTTATTATCATTTTAAAAATAACATTTGTAATTATATACATGTGAACTGATCATAAAACCATGAAAAAACGCTCCCAAAACAATGAAATTGAAATATATAACTCACTGAAATATCCATAATGAAAAAAAAATTAATTAATTTTATAATTGGTTCTTAATAATTTAATTAATGAATAAAATTTTATTATCTTGTATATTAAGTTCAAGCGAAGAACACATTCAAGCAATAGGTAAGGGGATTATTGACGCAACTCTTTTTCTTTGGGTTATCTATAGTTTATAACATATTTTATTAGAATAATCCTCTAATGTTCTTTAAATATAATTTATTTATTATTATATTTTTGTTTTCATGGATATAATTTTTTCCAATATTGAATTTATGATAAATATAATTATTTTACAAAAGAAATTTTCTTTCTAAAAAACATTTGGATTCCACCTTAGTTGTATCTTCTTCGATCAAGAGTGTTGATTTCTAAACCAAATATGATAACCCTTTTTTGGAACCAAAAAATTTATTCATCAATGTATTATTTAAGAAATAATTATAAAATACATTCTTTTCCATGGGGGTTTTATGACTATGATTATTATACATTCTATGTGGCATACATGATTATTTAAATATTATGATGTGATAGGTGGGCCCAAAATTATATTGCCCTACAATGCATTGGGTAATGTGATTTATATCACAAGATAATGATTAATATACATGAAAATGATGATATATTTGATCATAATGATGATCTTATGATTATAAACATATATCATGCCTGAAAATGATGTTAGGTTTGTTCACAATAGTGTCTGAAGTTTGACCACAAAGACATGATGTTTCATTTTTATGAGCTGCCACATTCCATGCCTTAAAATCATTATTCTCTCATTATATTTATGTTTATACAATGATTAAAATATAATTATGATTATATTTTCCCACTTTATATTGATTATTTTTCCTTATTCATCCTCTTTTAAGGATTTTATCTCACCCCATTCTTTGATGAATATCATTTTGTGACTACACATTATACGGATACCCTGATCTATAGAAGGATAAAAAGAATATTTAAAATATATTTTGATGAATTATTATAAAAAAGTTATTTGTGGTTCTAATTTTAATTTTATAATAAACTTTTGAATTATATATGTATCTATATAATTTATTTATCTTAAAAATGATGTTATATTTATGTAAAAAATTGTAAGTTCACCATAATATATTAAGATAAAAAGATAGTCGAATGAAAAATTACATCCAATCAGAGGAAACCAGGGATCTAATACCACATGAAATTCCCACTAGTTCCATGTAGAGAAACCCAATGATAGGGGTGAAATTTTTGTTTCATTATTTTATAATATTTCAAATGATATATTAAACATTTTTAACTTTTGGCCTTTAAATATACTTTTATAGTTAATTTAAATGATTATATTTATATTCTATTATAGAAACAAATATGTTAAATAATATAAAAGGTAAATCCTAGTATATTTACAAGGTTTATCCCCTTCCTAGAAACCAATTACTTTAAATAAATATGATTTTTGTGTCTCACATTCTCCTCTATAATCATCTAATCAATTAAATGTGAGTTTAAAAAGTGATTACCATGAAACAAAATGATTACCCTACACATCACTAGGTGTATAATATCATTTAGGATAATTTATTGCAAACATCACAATGTGATTTAAACTTCTCCTCATATTATTTTACCTCCCAAATTGTATAACAACATTCCTTCGATCCTGTTTAAGTTGATATATAATACACACAATATATCACAGTATCAATATCAACCATTTTAATTATCCTAAATATAAAAACATGAAATGTATTTATATCTTCTAGAATAATAACATGAAAACCATTCTCTTCTAGATATATTTTATTTTCGATCTTGTATAGAATCAATTGATTGGTTTATCTGACTCTTAAACTCTTGTTATCTTTAAGAATATAGTATCCCTTCTAATGTGAATGTTTTATACAAAAAATATTAATAAAAGTGTGCATCAGTCACTCTCATTGATCTTATTCTATTTCACTTTTTCTCATACCATCTTGAAAATATTGAATCACTATTTCCTCTTATTCTCATAAGGTGATCTTGTGTTTTTTTCATTGATAGTTCTATAATAAAGAGGTAAAAAATCCCGATCATTAATTATAAACATTTATATATCCTTGAATAAATAATATATTTTCCATTATATTTAATATAGTAAATCCACCATAATTTTTTGTTCTGATATTTCTCTATCCTGCTCCACTAACTTTTTATATTGGTGTCTCTAATGATCTCAGTATATTCCTTTCTTCTTAATCCATTGTATCCTAAAAAAATTTGAAAATGTTATTATTTTCTCCCTCATTTTCTCTTTTATTAATAATTATTGAATTTTATTCTTTCATAAGGCTCAATATTCATCTTCAAAAAATATATTTTCGAAGAAACTAGAATTAAATATTCTCTCAAATTGTAGGAAAATTATAAAGTAAAAAAATTTAAATGTGGTCCATATTATATTTCTAAGTTTCTTATTCTAATAAACTAGTTATAACATCATCATGAGTCTATAAAAACTACAAAGAATATTAAAACAACAATAGTCCTATCGTTAGTCTTGAATATTAATTTTTTTGATAAATAAATAGTTTAGATGAATACAAGAATCAAGAGATTTGTTTTATACATTGTTCACTAATATTCATTTCTAAATATTCTCATATGAAAATAAAAAATATTAGGAATAGTGATCTCTTAGGTCCCTTCACGTTTATTCTTCCACAATTAAAGGTTCAAATGTTTCTTGTACATAGTGTAATGATTATTTAAAAGTGAAATAACTTTAAGAGAATAATTTTATTTTTTTCCTCTTAAGAGTAAATAATTTGTAAAATATATAAATATATAAATTTTATTATCTATCATGAATTAATAAAATTATTCTTTCGTGGATAACAGTTTTATGGATAATTTTAGCTTCAATACATTACCATAAATTTAAATGAGTTGTAATATGATGTTAGTGAAAATCATATGTTTGTCACACATATGTGCATGCCTCTTATAGAACACATTAACAAATGAATATTATATATATCCACTAGTAAGTAGTCTCATACTATCACTAACATGGTTCAAATTATTTTAATTTTTAATTATCTAAAATAATATTAGGGTTAATAATCATTTTATCTATATATGTGGAATTTTCAGAAAACACTTATTTAAACTGCATGAACCTAGACTTATCTGAATTATCAATTGAGTCATAGAATTTTTCCAATATAGTTTCTTCATGATTCCAATATTGTCACTGATTTAAAATTCTATTGAATTTACCCCTACTAAAAAGACTCATAAGTCAATCATGGGACACTCATTACTCCAAAATAATCTCCACTATATTATTTTTCTCCATATGAGTCTTATATGATCATGATATGGAAAATATTCATTCCATTCCTTAGAATTCATGATTATGATCAAATACACTTAGAGTCACTTCAAATTATCTAATTCCAGATAAATCAAATAAAATCATCTTAAAAACCCTTCGAACCATTACAATAATTATTATAATAATTCAAATCTTTTATATGTTAATTTCAAGGAAAGTTGTCTCACTTATACTAATGAAATGGTATATAAATAAACCCCAATTCCATTAAATTGCAACATTAATCTATAGTTTTCAAATCCTTCATCCAAGAAATATTTTTCCCTTATTATTATTTCCTCGTTATTACATTAATTGTGAGGGTTCTCGTCAATTCTATCCTATTTAAATATAAATCCATAAATACTTTTATGGTTCTATCAACTTTATATATCTCTTTACGGTTTTAGTTATATTTATTCAATATATCCATTAATATAGTTTGCACATTATAATGTATTTTGTAGATATTAATTTTCTATTATAATTATAAAATTTATTGAATGAGATGAACATATCAACAATTATATATTTTACTTTTTTATATCTTGAATATATCAATATGAAAATTAAATGATAGAAACTATTCATTCTTGAAATCCGAAAAAAGGTACGGATTCATAAATTTCATATATTGGTTTGATAATTCCTCCATAAACTAAAACTACAAAATAAATTATGAATATTTTTCAAAACTATATTAGCTATGGGAATGAAAAAAATCATCACCATCAATCAATATTATTATTTAAATGATAAAATATACTGTGAAAATACCTAGTGAAATTATGTTTTATTAGATTATTTTTATAAATTTAATTTGTTATTTAAGAATTCTATTGCTTGTTTTATTGAAATTTTCTAGTAAAACCTACGTTTGATACCAATACACTTCTATCATGGAAATCCGAGAAACCAATAGAGCATGTATTAGTTAAAAATTAGGTTGAAAGTGGAAACACATTCATCGTTTTGGTAAAACCAAAGATTTTAGAGTTAAATGTTTGATTGATAGTTCTATTGGATGGTATTGAAGAAAGATACATAGATAGTATGTCACTTAAAATTCATTATTATCATTTATTCTACATTTATCACCCAACATAGATATATACATCCTTTCTCTATTGTATGAATGTTATTCATCCATGTAATCTAAAACTATATATTTCTTCCCAAGAATTAGAATAAAAATATTTGAGATATAGGTAGAGTGTTAATGAAATAGGTCAAAATGGATTGTTTCAAACCCTTTAAAACCCTCTTAGACTCTAAATAATTGAAGGAACCAATATGAATATTTTGAATGATGAAAAATGATTGGAATAACCACAACCCCATTAATTTTAATGGGAATTAAGTTGTTTTATAGGTTTTTCACCTATCATTACAGGTTTGAATAAGGATATAAAATAAATAGGTTCAGTGGTAGCCTATATAGGTTACTCATAAATTTTTCTAATAAATCTTAAAAATTAGATCATTTATATTTTTTAGGTAAATATTTTTTATTGGAATGGAATTGAGAAAATTAGTGGAATATACAGACATGGATCCCTTATTGAAAAGAGAATCATAAGCCGCAAAAGGGATATTTTTTAGTGACCCGACCCTAGAAAACCTAGATTTTATATCGTTTTACCATTACATTTGTATAATATACAACTAAATCACGTCCCATTGGACCGAAGAATTTAGTAGTCTTAGTAAACTAGATACATACATGAGTATTTTATAATAATTTAATATTAAAATTACAACTTATTTTTTTCATTTGGAGTTAAACACATTATTACATATAGTGAATAATTTAATATCATTCTTAGTAAACTTCAAGGTATCTTGAGGAATGGAAAAAAACAAGGGTGAGATGAAATGATTAGTAAGGGTAATATATAATTTAATCAATAATTAATCATTGAGAAGTATAAATATGGAATGTTAATAAATAAGCACACATTCCGTATAATAAATAATCTATGTAGGATGTGGAAAATATTAAATAAAGTTAAATAACTCAACACACATGACATTAGAAATAACTGGATAAGGAATAATTAGTAAAAAAGATTAAATAACTGAACATACATTCTATATAATCAATAAACTAGGAATTAAGGTGCATCCATTGATAATATCAAAGAAATAATCTCATAGATAATGGTAATAAATGAATTTTCATTAAATACAATGCTTAATTTTTAAAAATATTGTTTCCTATGTATATAATACCTTTACTATCAAGATATATCCCCAAAATAGTTTAAAACATATTGGGTAAAAACCCATTAGCTTAGGCTAACCAACTTATTTCATCTCATGAGACTTACAATGTCTCATGGGGCTTGCATTAACTGGTCCACAACCTATTAGGATTTAATTTAAAAATTCCCATCCTATGTATTTCATTTTAAAATAATTATTTACATATGAAATAATCGATTAAATTAATGAACAACATGACTTATCAAATATCCATATTGAAAAAATACACAGATTTAACAATAATCCAAAGATAAAAAACTATTAATGTAATTACCATATGTAAAAGTGGTATACGTTATAAAAAATAAACATATTCTCGATACATTATATTGAAAATTAAGTTAAATTCAATGTCCAATGATCACAGAAAAGTAAATGTTTCAAACGGGACAAAAAAAATGAATCAAGTAAAAGAATGTCAATATTATCCTTAGAAGAATCCATCAAAACCGTTAAGACGAAGAATATAGATGGTATCAATAAAAAATATCCAATGTGGCACAAAAATACAGGGTTTCTGTTATTTCTGAATTTAAATACATTGAAAATATCATTTAAAACAATATTAAAGAAAATATCCCTTTCATTTTGGAAAAAATTGAAAGTCATTTTATTTTGAAAATAAATTTTTTGAAATATTTCTTTAACAATTTTCCTTTTAAACATGAAATGTATGATTCAAATAAACAATGGTGGGTAATTTCATAAATTCCATAAAATGAATAAAAAATATTCCTTTTTCAATGTAAAAAGATTACAAATGTACCTTGTTCAGAAAGCGATAAGGACATTCAATTGAAAACATTTATAAAAGAAAAAAGGAAATTATTTTTTTAATAAATTATTTTATAAAGGGTAAATCATTTTTGAAAACATTTTTATAAAACAAGTTTTTTATAATAAAACAACTTATCAAATTAAAGAGAGAAATCGAGTTGTGTTTTATTAAAAACATTTTCTAAAATATTTTCAATACCGAAGATTAGGAAAATGGTACTATTATTTTAAAAGTTCATCAAAAAATATATTATAATAAAATAAAAGGGTTTATTTTAAAATTATCATATAAATTTATTTAATGGAATTTATGAATAATAAATCTCGATTAGAATGATATTTTTAAATAAACCATTAAAAAGACCATATTTTTTATGTGGGAATCGATAAAAGAATATATTTTGTGTGTAACTTTTAAATCCTCATAAAAAAAGTATAAATACCAAAATATAATGTAAAAATTTATTTCACGCATAATATTATAATATTAATGATAATGAAGAAGTATTATAACCTAATGAAACAGAATCAGTTATAGAGTTCTTTACTTATTTGAAATATTTAACTGAAATCCCTTTAGAAGAAATAATTAAAATTAAATCTAAGAATACCATTAAGATAACATAATTCATGATATAATATATCAAAATGAGTAGTAGATAAACTACAGATAATAAGTAAGTGGTGAATATGACATTTATCTCACAGATGTCAAAAGTGAGATGAAAATCCCTTACCCTGTATTTCCATTGGACTGAATGTACATTAACCTCGTATATAATAATTTTAAAAATGTCACTATATTATACCATAACCATAACCATATTTTTAATTTCATATATTATCTTCTTATAATATCTTACATATTTTTTTGTTAATATTCTTTCCTTATTTTCAATATTTTGGGTGTCAATTGCCAACTTTTTCGAGCATGTTTTGACTTGTTACTTCTTATAATTATTACATAAATCATGATTTCAAAAACTATATAATTTAGTCCCTTATTTAATTATCATATATATATATATATCATGTTTATATATATTTAAAAAATCCAAAATATTTGGATATAGGAAACGAAATGCACTATTCATGGAGAGGGTAGGTTGTACGTATGCATGAACGCTACTTCCATTTCCTTATCATATATAAAAGAATGAAAATTAAATTATATATATGTATATTATAATAAAATTATCATATTTATGTCATATATGTTACATATATTTATTAAAACCATTCTTAATACATTTCTTATAATTTGTGAATGAATTACATCGCTTTGAGGAAGTGATAGTCCACACGTCCACAAAATAATGATATTATATTTACTAAAAATTCAAATCATTATGTTATGTGTTTTATAAAAATATAAAAAGTATGAATACAACATAAATATGACATATATTATATAAAAACAGGTTTTCATCATAATACTCAATCATGAGAGGCAGTAGAGGAAAAACATATGGCATCGTTTTGCAATTCGGTAGTTTACCGTTCACCCAAATGGTATGTATGCTACCCATATTATGGAAGTGTATTGTTGTAAAATTTGAAGCCTTAAATTTAAAAACACATAAGAATATTTAAGATTCTGATGTCATTATATTATCAATATATAAATTGAAATGAATTTATTAGAGAAGGAAACAGTGTAAAAATGTATGTTGATGAATGTTACCACTTCTTCAGGTTACTTCTATTCGTTTTCTTAAAAGGGATTCCGTGGAATTTTTTTTCCAAATATGAGAATTATAGGATTAGGGGATAAATATTTGGATCTTATTTGGGAATATTTTTGTCAATACAAATGGATTGGAGGATTTTAATATGTGTGAGAGTTGAGTTCTTTTTTATAGTGGAAGAGGAGTGACATTCTTGTAAATTGTAGGAAATAGAATTACAACAACATTTTTACCACATGAAGTGGATCCAGTAATAGTAAAAATTCGTTAAAATTTAGTATAGGGTCTAAATATGAACATCTAATTACTTTTTAGAAATCTTATAGGCCATTTTGGGCTTTAAGATTATGGTTTACTCTTTTTTGAAGCTACTTTTTTCTTACTCGCTATAATTAATTTTAATTACATTCAAAAAAACATTTTGGTAAAAAAATGGAATTTTTTTTAAAATTATTATGATTAAAAATATAGAATCAACTTTAACAAATTTTATTCAGATAAGTGAAAAAACATAATTTAAAATTAATCCCATAGACGAAAAATGCAGATTTTTAAAGTAAAAATGAAGAAAAGATTGCTATGATTATTATATCTAATTTCAAAGTGTAATGGATTTTATTAACCTAAATTTTATTAATTAATTTAGAATTTATATAATTAAACTTTAATAAAAATGAAAAATATAATTTATCCTTATAAATAAATTAGAGGAAAAATCAATTTTGATTTGAAATTAGTTATTTTTCACTTTTCATTAAAAAATGAAATATTTCTAAAAAAACCACAAATTTACCCTAAACTTATTTTGATATTTATATATCAAAAAATGAATTTTATTTTGACTTATTAAATTTTTGAAATTTATGAAAAAAAATATTTAAAATAGGGTTGCCATTAAAAGGAGACAAAACTCCTTTATAAAAGTATAGGGTTTTATAACTAATATTTGATTCATTATTATCTTATAACTATAAAATAAATTGGATTAATTTCAAAGTGTTTTATTTGTTATATAATATATATATTTTCCTAATTTATTTAACACTATTCATAACTTCTAATATAATGTCTAGGTTATGTCTTTTTATATTAAAAAAATATTTTAATATTATAATATTGTTTGATAAAACCCATTAATAAATATAACACAACTCATCAATGAATCTCATTGTTATATATAATGAAATATTTCTCTATATTGTGTTAATTTCAAGATAAAAGATATATTAAATTTATTTAAAATATTAAATATATGATAATGTCTTGAGAGGTTATATATTATCTAATAAGAGTTACTCTTTTAGAGTTTTCGGGGGGTTACATTATCCCCACCTTAAATAAATTTTTTCCTCAAGATTTAAACATTATCATGGTAATAAATTGTTTTATATTTTTTATGTTTAAATCCCACATCATGAGAAGTGTTCATAAAAAACTCTCTTGAAAATAGATAACGGTAAGTACAATGTCACATGGACAAGGACTCTATGTAGGAGAAAATTAGTTTCAAGTGGAGATATATACATAAAGGAAATGCATCAATATTTTTAAGGAGTGATTGAGTTCATTAGTCATAACCAAGTGAATAATAAATGTAATTTTTATGGCCTCAAATACATCAATCTATGGTGAATAAAATACCTTTGGTTCAATAAAAATTAAGGTATTACGACAATTATTTTTAAGATACTTTTCCTAATATTGAAGAATTTATTTATTAACCATGAATATAAGAAAATATACATTCTTAATACATTTCTATTTCATAGGAAAAACTCCATCTTTTAGTTGTGCTTTGATAAAATTCTAATTCATCGCTTACTCCATGAAATTTATTTCCTAGAATGAACCATTTTTTGAAGCACTGAATTTTTTTAATAGATCATATAGCCCATTAAAGAGTGACAACTCTTTACATTTATTTATGATTATTTTGCAAATCCAATATGGCAAAGACATTAATCTCTAGATGTGATACAAATAGTTTATCATTAATATTTATTCATATATTATTTTAACTAAAAATAACTACACATTAAAAAGGACATCACGTAGGCATGTGGTAGGTGTGAAACCCTCACCATCCTTCAGTCATTGGTTAATGTCCTGCAGACTTTCCGAACATGAGGGGTTTTCACCTAGAATACATATTGTCCTTCTCTTTAAACAAATTAATATAATTAAATACATAAATTTAGTGGGAATCCTTTAAATAATTATAATTACTAAATATACTTTCAAATAAGGTTTCTAATATTAACTCAATACATAAATACTTCATCCACATTATACAAACATTGGAACTCAATTATTCCATGGTTTATCCTTATTCCTCCACTATCATTATTTATTAAAATACCTCATAATGGGTTTTAAAAAAAATGATAACAATCCTAAGAATATCCCAAGGGAGTGTCAAACAAGGTGCATAATAACGCTTAAGGTCATATAAAGGATTACGCTTGAGTCAGGCCTGGAACCCCTTTCGAGGGTTTTAACGTTAGGTAACTCGGTGTCAGAACCACATCCACATGTAGTATCTAGTCAGAGATTTTTTTTCATAGAAAACCCACATAATCTAAATCTTACTATAATTATAAGAGGTTATTATATTGTTATAATAAAATTCAATATTAGGGTCAGTTTCCCTTGTCTATGATTTCTTAAAACTTGTTCCAATGGTTTCTACACGACTTTCTATGATGTAAAATTTAGTAACCCGACCCCAGAAATCTGAAAGGTAGTTTTCTGTTGAAATTATATTGGCATAATATACACGTAAATCACATTCCAACGTACTAAATAGTTTAGTAGTCATTGTAAAATAGATACATAAAAGAGTCATAAATTACAAATGAATAAATAAATTACAACATAATTGTTTTTCATTAAGTGATTTAAACATTATTCCATAATTTTTATATATTAACATCATTCTTCATACACTTAATACAATATTGGGGAAAGTAAAAAATTTAAGGGTAAGCTCAAATGATTAGTAAAGGTAATGTATAATGTAAGCAATCACGAATCAATGAGAATGATCAATATAGAAAGGTAATAATTGAACTCACATGCCATATAATCTATAATCTGAGTCAGAAGTGCTTAAATAGTATTAAAAGGTAAATAATTGAACACACATTACATTTGTAATAATTGGATAAGGCATAGTTATTGTGGAAAATAAAATATCTAAACACACATGAGATATAATAAATAAACTAAGAATAAAAGTGCATCCATAGATTATGTCAAATAAAAAATCCCATAGATAATATTAATAATAAATGAATTATAAATAATTTAAATGCATAATTTTTCGATGTTAAATCTCCTTGGAATATGATACATTTACCTTTATGATCTATCCTTAAGAAAATTAAAAACTATTTAAAAATTGATTAGATTATGCTAGTAAATTAATTTCATATTAGCAGACTGCTGATGCATCATGGGGATTCCTTTAATTGGTCCCCAACACATAGAGATTCCATTAAATAGTTCCCATCTCATTTATTTCTGGTCCAAATCATTCCTCATATATCAAATAATAAATTTAAATAATGAACTACATGGCTATGAAATATATATATTGAATAAAATATACTAATTTATTAGTTATCCCTAGACAATCAAATAATGATCCATGTAATTTCTGTTTGTAAAAGTGGTATATATTTTAGAAAAATAACATTTTCATGATAAATTATTTGGATATTTTTGAGAAATTAAATGCCCAATGATCACAGGAAAAATAACATTTCAAAGGGGACTACAAAAATGAATCAAGCAAGTGAATGTCAGTATTACCCATGGGAAAATAAATCAAAAACAATACATAGTAATACTCGGTATGGTATCAATATGAAATATCCTAAGTGTAGTAAAGATATTGGGTTGATATCATTGATGAATGGAAATACTGTAAAATTATATTTTAAAAAACATTTGTCAATAAAATATCCATATCATTTTGATTTTTTTAAAATCATTTTATATAAAAACCATTTTTAAAACCATTTGAATTAAAAATTAAACATCTAAACACGAAAAGTAATATTCAACTAAATTATGATAAGTAGTTATGTACATGTCGTACATTGTAAAGGGAAAGTTCAATTTGTAAGGTAAAAACTTTACAATAGTTCATAATTCAGAAAGTAAGGATAATATTCCATTGAATAAATTTGTAAAATAAAAAATGTTAAAATTTTACTTAATAAATAATATTTTAATGGATAAAACATTTTGGAAAACATTTTTCTAAAACATGTTTTTGAAAAGAACACAGGTTCTCCAACTAAAGAGGGAAATAATGTCGGATTTTCATAAAAAAATAAAAAACAATTTGAGTACCAAAGAGTGGAAAATTTTTACAAATTCATTAAATGGTTATTAATAACCATATGAGAGTAAAATTAATGGTTTATTGAATAATGATTTTATAAATTCTTGAATGGAATTTCATGTATAAAATATTTTGATTAATTGATATTATGAAATAAACCTTTTAGAAGACCACAACCTTGATGTGAAAATTAATTAAGGAATTAATTATGTGTGTAAAATTAAAATCAATATAATTTTTTTTAAATAAAATAATCTATTGTAAAAAGTGATTACACACATAATCATATATTATTAATGACAATGAAGAAGCAATATATCCTAATGAAAAGGAGTCAGGTAATGAAGTTATTTACCACTAGGTAAATTTTAAATCAAAACCCCTTGATGAAATAATTAAAATTGAATATCAAAATAACATGAATATAAAATAATTAATTAAATAATGTTTAAAAATTATAAGCTGATGCACCAAAAAAGAAGAAGTAAATGTTAAATATTACATTTATCTCACAGATGTAAAAAGTGAGATGGTAATCTCTTACCTTTCATTTCCTTTTTGGTGAACATAATTTAACCTCTTATTTAATGGGTTTAAACATGTCACTCACTTATAAAATAACTATAATATTATTTTTAATTTCATATATTATCTTCTTATAATATCTTATTACCCATTTTTTAACAATATTCGTTATTTTCACCATTTCTGGGGCTAATGGATGAGTGTTTTGAGTTTGTTTTGACTTGTTTAATGTTGTTTTTATTATATCCATTATGATTTAATAATATTGAAAATTTAATTCATGATGAAATTATCATATATATCCAGTGTATATGTATTTATAACAATCCATTATATTTGGAGATGGGAAATGAAATGCACCATTCATCGAGACGGTTGGTCATACATACATAAGAACACTACTTCTATTTCATTATTATATTTATAATAATGAAAATTAAATTATATATATATTTATATATTTATGTTGTAATTATTGTATCATATTTATTTCATATATGTTACATATGTTTAATAAAATCATTCTAAATACAATCCACGTAACTTCTAAGAGAATCACATCACATTGAGAAGGTGGTAGTCCACACGAAAGCATTAAGATATGTGTTGTGTAAAAATTATAGATGTATAGAGAAAAAATAAATATCACACATATAATTTATAAATAGGTTTTCCATTATATTTATCAACCAGGAGCGTTGGTAATGGAAAAAATGAACAACATCATTTTTTGAGGTTGTAGTTCACAGTACACACAAACTGTAAGTTCTTTACCCATTTAATAGAACTGTCTATATGATAAGTTCAAAACATTAACATAAAAATAGATAGATATATTTAATATACTGAAGTCATTATATGAACAGTATATACAGTTAAATTAAGGGAGTGTATAGGGAAACCATTTAAAAAATTTATGTTGATGAAAGTTACCTCTTCTTAGGGTAACTTCTTTTGGTTTGCACCAAAAAGCTAGATTTTTTTTCTTTCTTCCAATGGTTAGGGTGGTTAGACTAGAGGAAACATTTTGGGAGATTATTTGGGTATACTTTCAGTGATCCAAATGTCTTGGGAGGCATGAATAAGTTGGAGGAATGAGTGTCTTTTTATAGTGGAAGAGGAGTGGCATTCCTATAATTTTTTGAAAACGGAATTACATTCATGTTTTTCACATGTAAAGTGGATCCAATAATAGTAAAAATATGATATAAGGGAGTATATTGTCTTAATATGAACATAAAATGACTTTTTGAAAATATTCTATCTCATTTTTTTCCTCAAGATTATGGTTTAGTCCTTTGTTAAGTTAATTTTGTTCAAAATCACTGTAATTAATTTTAATTAAATTAAATAATATTTTTGTTCAAAAAATAGGTATAAATAATTATAAATTATAATTTATTCCGATTCCAAATATTAAATCTACATTAACAAATTCTAATCACAGAACTAACCTAAATTAATTTTAAATTAATCACATAGACGGGACAATAATGCAATTTTAAAAGTAAAAATGTTTAAAAGTTTACAATATTTTTATATATAATTTCAAAATAAAATTTATTATAATGACATAAATTTAATTAATTAATAATAATTTTATATAATTATACATTAAAAAAATAAAAAAATGTAATTTATTGATATAAATAAATTATTTGAAATTTTTTTTTGAAATAAAATTCAGTATTTTCTGTTATTCATCAAAAAATGAAATATTTCAAAACAAATGCCAAAAAATTATCCTAACAAAATTTGGTTTTTTATTTTTCAAAAATGAAGTTTATTTTAACTTATTAAATTTAAAAAATTACTAAAAAATGGATTTAAAATATATTTTCCATTAAAAGGTGACAACAATGCCTATATAAAAATGTTTGTATTTATGTGTGATATTTTGTTCGTTGTTATCTTATGACTATAAAATATATAGGATAAATTTAAAATTACTTTTGTTGATATATAATAGTTATAGATATATTTTCATAAGTTATTTAATAGGTTTCATACCCACTAATTTAACGTCTTGGTCAAGTCTTCTTATATTAAATAATAAAATTTTAATAATATGTTATTGTTCGTTAAAAATCAGTCATGCATGTAAGAAAAGTCATAAAAGAAACTATATGTTCCATGTGATGCATGTAGCTCAATTTTTCATTCTTCAAAACTAATGGTAATATTAAATTTATTTAAAATAATAAATTAACCATAATATTTCTATAGGTTATGTGCTATAAAATAAAAGTTACACTAAGAATTGTTGGAGTGTTATGTTCTCCCCAGCGTAAATAAATTGCATCCTCTCAATTTAAGATCTTTCTTTGTACTAATTTTTTTTAATATTTCCAATGTTTAAATACCATATCATAATTTTTTTTGTAAAATAATCTCTATAGAAGATAGAATCTGAAGTACAATTTCAATGGTCTAGGTCATAATATAAGAGAACGTTGGTGGATTGTGGAGATACATACATAGAGGAAAAGACTAAATATTTATACGTATTGATTGAGGTCATAAATTAGAAACTAGAGAATGATCAATGAAATGTTGATGGCCATAATGAAATAAATCTATGATGATTAAAAATCCATTAATTCATCAAAAATTATGTTTTTAGGATAAATTTTTTTAATTTAATATTATTTTCCAAATTTTTAGAAATTATTTTATTAACCAAGAATATGAAAAAATATACATACTTGATACATTTCTATTTCATAAGAAACATTTCATCTTATTTTTCTTCAATCAAAATCTAATTCATCCCTTACCCCATGAAATGGATATCCTAGAATGAAACCTTTTTTGAAGCACTAAAATTTTCTATTAACGAATAATATGGTCTATAAAAGAGTGACAAGTCATTCCATTTGTCTCAATATTCACCAAATCCAACACGGTTAGGTTATTAATCTCTAAATGTGAGACCACTGGTTCATCATTAACATTTATTCATGAAAATTATTAACTAATAATAATTACACAATAACCAGGACATCGCTTAGTCCAGTGGATGGCATAAAACCTGCATCATAATTCAATCAGGGGTTGAAATCCCATGGAATTTGTAGACATGATGGGTTTTTACCTGGAATTTATTTTATAATTTTTTAAAACAATGCTAAGATAATTCCAAAATAAATATTTTCAAAATTCTTCAAATATGATAAATCACTAAATAACTTTTTAATACGGTTTTCAATACAACCTCAATATGTAAACATTTTATCTCTTTTATTCTAACATAGGTCATTCCATGGTTTAAAGACTAACCTAGGTCATTCATTATCATTATCTATTAAAATCCTTCATAATATATTGTAAATAAATTATGAATTACCTTAATTATATCCCATAGGATTGTAAAACCAGGTGTGCAGTAAAGCCCATTTTCCTATACTAGGTTATGCTCAAGTCAGACATGACAAACCTTTTTGAAGTTTTTCCCCTAGGTACATCATTTCCAAAACAAAGTCCACTTGTAGTATCCAGATAAGGACGTATTTCTAGATAAGACACATAATATTTACCTTACAAAAATTCTAGCATGTTGTTATTTACTTTTCCTAAAATTATATTTTAGGGTTATGATCAATAATCTATGTTTTCAAAACTTATATTTTCATAAATCTAGTTTCCATGGTTTCTACTAAACATGCTCTGATACCAAATATATTAACCCCAACGCAGAAATTATAGATTTTTTCTTGTTCTACCATTATATTGTCATAATAATAATATAAATTACCTCCCAAGGGACCGAATAGTTTAGTAGTCTTGGTAAACTAGATATATACACGAGTCTTGTATGAAAAATGAAAAAATAAATATATTTTTTCTTTTAGAGTTATTAAATTTATTCTATTTAGTATATCATTTCATATCATTCTTTGTACACTTCTAGGAATTAAATGTAAAGGAAACAAAATAAGGGTGAGCTCAAATTCTATGTAAGGGTAAAGTAAAGGTGAAGAAATAATGAATCAACAAACCTAATCAATATAGAAACATAATAATGTAAAACAAATTCCATATAATAAATAATATGAGTATTATGTATATAAAAAAAATAATGGTAAATAAATGAACACAAATTCCATTTAAAATATCCTGATAAGGCATAATTAATATGGTAAGGTAAATAACTGAACACACATGCCAAGTAATCAATAAATTCTTAACGAAATTTGATCCATAGATAATTTCAAATCAATAATCTTAGGTAAAATAATAATTAATTAATTCTCAATAAATTAAATTATTAATTATTGTACATCATGTTTCTTAGGAATATGATACATTTACCATCAAGATATATCCTCAAGAATGTTTAACACATACTAGATAAAAACCCATTAACATAGGATACCAAAGTGATTTTGTATCATGAGACCACTGATGCTTCATGGAACTTACATTAAATATTCCACATCCCATAAATCATTCATTAAATGGTCCCCAACCTATATCTTCCATGTCCAATGAATTCATCATATATTGAATAATTGATTAAGTTAATGAATGACATGCCTTACAAATATCTGTATTGAATAAAATATATAGATTTATCAATAATCCCCAGATTATCAAAAAATTATTATTTTAATTTAAATATGTAAATTATTCTAATGTTTAGGAAATTAACATTAATATGATAAATGAGAGGGATAATTGGGGGAAATTAATTCTCTAATGATAATAGGAATGTGAATATTACAATGGGGACTAAAAAAATGAATCAAGGAAGTGAATATCAAAACTATCCTTGTGAAAATATATCCAAAAACATCCATAGGATGAATACGGATGGTATCAATTCCACATAACCCATGTGATATAAAAATTTATGGGTTTTGTTGTTCATGAATGTAAATACAATAATTTTTTTTAAAATTCATGAGGAAAATATCCTTTCCATGTTGATTTTTTTTGAAAATAATTTTATTTGATAATACATTTTAAAAAAAGACTTTAGAAATTAACCTTTAAAACATAAAAATGATTATTAAAATAAACCATATCAGGTAATTATATACTAGTCATACAATGTTTAAAGAACATTCATTTTTCAAGGTAAAAAGGTTACAAAAGTTCCTTGTTTGGAAAATAATAAGAAGATTCATTTGAAAACATTTTTAAAAGAGAAAAATCTTAATGATTTATTTAATAAATTAATTTTTATTGGTTAAAACGTTTTTTTAAATATTTTTAGAAAACATGGTTTTTAGAAGATAACTTGTTCTCCAACTAAAGAGACAAATAATGTTTGGTTTTGTTAAAAACATTTTTTAAAATATTTCTGAGTAAGAAAGAGATGAAAATTGGTATAATTACTTAAAAATGCAATCTATAACATGAGGATAAGAATATAAAAGGATTTATTGAACAATTACCATACAAATTACTTTAATAGAGTTTCAAGAATATTAATTCTTGATTAGAATGAGTTGTGAAATTATCCCTTGAAAAGACCATAACATTGATGTGAGAATCAATTAAAGAATAGATTATTTGGGTAAAATGTAAAAAAATAAAACAAGTGGAAATAAAACAATATATTTTAAAAAGTTCTTATACAAAAAATCATATAATATTAAAGATAATGAGTATGTATGATAACCCAATGAAAAATAACTGGGTTCTAAAGTTCATTTTTATATGGTAACTATTAAATCAAATCCCCTTAGAATAAATAATTCAAATTGAAACTAAAAATAGCATGAATATAAAATAATTCCTGATATATTATTTAAGAATGGGTATGGTATACCTGAGAAAAATAAGTGGTGAATATGACATTTATCTCAAAAATGTAAAAAGTGAGATGAAAATCCATTTGCTTGCATTTAATTTTCGGTGAATGTATTTTGACCTCCAGTATAATGGTTTTAAACATGACAAAAACTTATTCAAAAACCATAATCATATTTATAATTTCTTTTATCATCTTATTATAATATCATACTAACCATTAGTTAATAATTTTTCACTATTTTCACAATTTCAAGGGTTAATAGCCTAGTTTTTCGAATATGTTTTGAATTGATACTTATTATTATTATTATGTCAATCATGATTTAATAATCTAAAAAATTTAAAAATTCATTTGATTATCATATATATAAATTTTATATGTTTTTATAATAATCCATTATATTTGGAGATATGAAATTAAATGCACCGTTCATGGAGAAAGATAGTCGTAGGTATGCTCAATTGCTACTTCCATTTCATTGTCGTATTTAAAAGAATTAAAAATAAATGATATATATATGTATATTATAATTTAATTATAATATGTATGAAATATATGTTACATGTTTTTATTAAACCCATTAATGATATATTTCATCTAACATGTTAACGAATGACATTGTTTTGATGACGTGGCTATCACATCTACAAATCATGTTATTATATTTACCCAAAAATGGAAAGCATTAAGGTATGTGTTGTATATAAAATATAGTTGTTTGAATATAATATAAATATCACATATATCATATATAAATAGTTTTTCCATCATAATTCACAACCATGAGATGCGGTAAAGAAAAAATGGATGACATGTTTTTGCGAGGCGGTTGCTCGCCGTACACAAAAGCATTAAGTTCATTACCCATTCAATAGAAGATTGTGTAGGTGTAGATATAAAAATTTACATAAAAATTTTCAATATATATAATATAATTATTTCATTTTATGTTATATATATATAGTGAAATTAAGTGAGTGGAGAAGGAAATAATGAAAAAATGCATGTTTATCAAAGTCATCTTTTATTCGGGTAACTCCTTTTTGTCTACGCCAAAGGGATTCCAGGGTATTATTTTTTCTGAAGGTGATGATTATAGGAAGAGGGTATTCATTTTTTAATATTATTTGTTCAGATTTTGGGTGGTACATATGAATTTGTAGGATTGAATAAGTGGGAGGATGGATTGTTTTTTATAGTGGATGAGCAGTGGCATTCTTTTAACTTTTTGAAAAGGGAATTCCACCAATGTTGTTACCAAGTCAAGTGGAACCAATAATGTCCTAATGTTGATAAAAGGTATGATATGATCGAAATATGAACATCCAATTAATATTTTACACGTTTATATATCATTAAGGGACTGATGTTTGTGGTTTAGTCCTTTTATAATCTATTTTTTCTCTTAATCGTAGTAATAAAATTTAATTACATTCACTAATAATATTGGTCAAATAGAAAATTAAACTTATTTGAGAATAAAAATTATGATGATTCAGAATATGACATCATTTTTTCAAAATTACTATATCATAATTGGAAGAAATTAATTTAAAATTAATCTCACAGATGGGACGACCATGCGAGTTTTTAAAGAAAGCATATTCAAACATTTCTTCAGTTTTTATATCTAATTTCAAAATGAAATTGAATAAAATTTAAAAAATTGAATTAATTAATAAAGAAGTTTTTAAATATAATTTTAAATCAATCAAAATATAATTTAATATTATAAATAAATTATATAAAAAATAATTTTTTAATTAAATGTTAGTACCGTTCACTATTCATCAAATAATGAAATATTCTAGAAAAATACCAAAAAGTTACCCTAAAGTAATTTTAATGTTCCAATTTCAAAAAGTGAATTTAATTTTGAAATATAAAATTCATAAAAGTTCTAATAATTTTTTTAATATAGGTTCTCCATTAAAAGGCAGCTAAAGTTCCTTTATAAAAATATAGGTTTTTATGCATAATATTGGGTTTGTTATTATTTTATAACTATAAAATGAATTTTATGAATTTAAAATAATTAATTTAATATATAATATATATATATATACTTTAATTATTTATTAAATAATATTCAGATCCTCTAATTGAATAGATAGGTTAAGTCTTTTTATATAAAATAATAAAATTTAAAAATTTATTGTTGTTCCGTAAAACTCGGTCATGCGTGTAATGAGATTAATCAAAGAAACTCCTTGTTTTTTGAGATTAAATATGTATTAGTATTGTGTGCATTTGAATCTAAAAATTATATGAAATTTATTTAAAATATTAAATGTACCATAATGTCTCTAGAGGTTATAAACTATCAAATAAAAGTTACACTTTTAGAATTTTATTGGTGTTAAACAATTACTCATGGATATTATGACAGTAATCTCATTAAGGGAAAAATATATGTAGTGATAACTCCTTTTTATAATACAATCAAGAAAAGGGGGAGTGTTTGGGGCTTTCACTACATTAATTTCCATCGAAGAATCCCTTGGGGAAATAGATATGTATTATAGAATGGAAGGAAACTAGGGGGTATGTATAGTGATAATAGAATCAACCATTCCCATAGGAAAAAGTCCATAATGCATTATACCTATTATCAGGGTAATATCTCCCAAACATTAGATAAAATTTCTCATTCACGACTAAATTTGCTACAGAAATCAAATAAGGAGGGTCTTTAGTTATTCCAAAGAAGGTTTCATCATCAACATATTCCTCTTCATGACAATAGCCTCATGTAAAGAAAGGTAAATTGAAATAATAAACTATTGATAAGAATTTACCCATGGATTTTAGGTTATAAAAAATTAATGCAATATTATAAATGAGTATTCTATATTGGAAATATAAACCCATGTAAAATTTCACAACTAATAGCACTCGTAAGAGATTAATATAAACTCATCAAACCCCGATGATCGGTTTTATTGAGATTATGAATCATATAATATCCTTGAAATTATTTAATTTCAATTTAATGTGTTATTATACTATTGTGATTAATCATAAATTAGCAATAGTTTAAAAACATTACGTTTTGATCGTTAAAAAATTCACCGGTTGCAATTTAGTAAAAACAAACCAGTAAATGATTACCATCATTATCCGTATTGATGATGTCAAATTTTTATAATATTTCATTTTTATGTCTAATACTATAACGGATAATATACCATTGGGTGGAATTTTGGAGTATTGTATAGGATAGGAAAGTGTGTTATATTACTCATGTAAATTCAATATTTAAATTAGGCCCCATAAAAGAAGATGATAACCATATCAAGTAATTACAAGTAGAAAATTTGAGGAATTTATAGATCATTATAACGTAGTTAAAGTCACCCTTAATTGACATAAATACACATGGTATAGGAAATTAGTGAATTAGATTATTTATATAAAGTTGAATAAACTAATTTTCAACTTTACTGCACTTGTTTAGTGGGTGGCAGTTTAATCCAGGAATCTCATAAAAAAAGGCTAACTATCAACCTATCCATAATTACATTATTAAAAAAATGGAGAGTAGCCATAAATTGTTTTTTAAATTATATTTTGTTAAGATTTAATAATGAAGGTGTATTTTTAAGGATGTATAATTTGATATAAATTTCACTGATTCTCTCTTTTCTTGTTCACTCAAACTAAACAATCATTTTTCTAGACATAATGCTTAGAGTAAATTGGTTTGTACATCTATGGAAGGATAAATTTTTATACTATATATAGAGATATAAATAATTTATAAATTTCACTATAAAATGATTGAAATCTCTCTTTTAAAAGTGGGAAGATATTACCAAAATTGTGAATGAGAAAATCATATTGAGAGTGGAAAATCAGTAAGGAGAAATTCAGAATCAAATGATACAAATTTTGTGATTGAATGTTATTTTTTCAATAATTATCTAATTTTTAGAGATTCCTTTATTACAATTATATACATGTATAATAGATGTGAAATTATCTAATTATGGAATGAAATCCATTTCTTTTTTTCAGTTTTATTAGGATCTCTTCAATAGTGGTTCAAAAGTAAACACTAATGAGGATGAAAATTTTATTTTAAGGATAGTTGATTCCTCTAATGATGTAATGCACACTATACATTCAGATCATATGGATTATATAACTACAACTTTTTATATGAACAAATGGATTTCCCCTAGTCATGAAGGATTCTCTAACAAATTTTCTAATAGTACCAGGATATCATTAAGGATTATCTGATGAAGATGATTCTTATATTTTTTTGGATAGAAATTCATACCAAGACCATTTGTTCCCAATTTTTAGTTCTTTAAAATAAGAGTTTTGATGTTGATTCCCAAATTTCCTTCAGTCCAACGTCACCTTACAAATTTATCTATAATATCATTAATATGATCTTATATAATAATCCCTATATAATTACAAACAATGTGGTAACCCTTACCCAATATGGGATTTCATGAGGAAGTATAATACATGACTACCTCCATTTTTCTTATGAAAATTCAAAAAATTTATAGAATCCTTGAAAAAATGGAACCATTTCATTTATGCAAGATGATAGGATGGGTTTTGATACTATCAACAAAGGATTTATGATTAATTTTATTAAAGGATTTGGATTTAGTGATTTTCCAAAGTAATGATCTTCTCTATTTTCATATTAGTTAAAATTTATTCTTTAGAAAATGTATCCCTTTCCAAGTATTTCTCTAGAAGAATTAGTATTATGAAATGAAATAGTATATCTACCTTTATTTTCAACATTATTGAAAATTATTTAAGGATTTGTATATATAACATGTTTATTTAAGGATCTATTTAACCCTTTCATGTTCGGAGATGTTAAGAACTCCTACTCATTTATTTTGTACTGATAATCTAATCCATAACCTTCACCGTGGGGGGTGAACATTGATGTCATAAACTAGGCCCAAGACCATTATGGGTACATGTACGACCAATTTATAATATAGAATGTGGACAAAAAATTTTCAACCACCTTTTTAACCAAACAAATATTTCAATCACCAAAATAATAATGGGAATCAAAGAGGGAACCTTCCCATTCATCTACATTGGAATACCCATATTATAGGGAATACATAAGTCTTCTCACCTAAGTTATAAATATGATATAATTTAATAATTATTATGTTTCTCAAAAGAGATATCTATCTATCTTTCTATATTGTTGGAAGGATCTCCCTTATTGAAGGCATAACCACCCCCAGTGATTGTTTACTCTTTTATGGCATAAAAATGGAACACTTTTTGATTAAAAACATGAAAAAATGATTTTAGAATATCATTTCGCAGTGTAAGTATATATAAAATAAATGTATAGGTGGTCAACTATAGTAGACAATAAACACATATAAAGGATTAATGTTTGGGAATTAAAAATATTTCCCTTCTTAGTGATTATCATCAATATAAATTTCCTTAGGGGATCTTCACGAACCAATCATATATAAATCAAATTTTATAAAATATTTTTATTAGGTGGCTTAATTTTCTAAAGTTAACTTTTATTCTCTCTTATATTAAGTATTACATCAAATAACCTACTCAATAGTGATGGAACTCAAAATTAGGTTATTCTCCGTCAACACTAACCATAATTTCTGAAAGGATAGATAGTTGGGTACTCCTCAAATGGAATGATTCTAGGAAAATTACCTATACCTAGAGATCTGAAATCTCAATTCTAATATTTTGGACATGATCATATATTCCTTGGAGCATCTTTCTATATCCCAATGTAAACCACATAGACACACCTAGCTAGTGGAAGGATGATATGCAACAACCCCAAGACTTCCTCAAATAGGCTTGGGTATGATTCCAATAAGGAATAAGGAATAAAATAAATTGGGAGTACACTTTTTAATGTAAATAATTACACACACCGATCCATATCTATGAAATAGTGCACATAACTAATAAAAATATAGTAATGTCAAGAGTAACTCATGCATGCCATAACCTCTAAGAAATAATTAAGGGTCAGATAGGATAAAATAAAAGTGTAAAATAAAAAAACTAATGCACAAAAAAATGTTGTCCCAACTAGAAAACATTAGAAAAATAATAATGCTCAGTTAGGTAGACTCATGGATCTCCAAAACCCAACCCACATAAATGGTTTGTACACCTAAGTATCCCTGACCTCCACTAAATTCACCTACGATCTATCCATAAAATATATAATATAAAACATGGGATGGTAAAAACCACATATAGGTAATTATATACATACCCAGTAGGATGCCCCAAAATCCATAAATGGTGTAATAAAAAGGTAAAAAATGGTTAGATTAGCCTAATGAAGACCTGTCCATCAGAAAATTAGACATGAGCAATAAACTCTTAGTTGTGGTTAAAAAGAAACCAAAATGAGATAGAAAGTGGATATCCATATACATAACCTAGAAAATATTTATGAGTGCTCCTCATCTCATAAATTCATTCACTGAATATTTACATCAAATGTTACCTCACCATAATATATAGAGAGTGGTCATATCCTCATTATTAGTCTCGACGGCTGTGGGATTCACAAATCCTGTAGAGGACTAACACCCCGTGGGAGGTAAAATAATGGGGAGTACTACTTTGAAGAAAGAGGACCAATGGAAAATATAGGGGAGTACCATCTATATATATATAAATAGTATAGAGTATACAGATCCTGGTGCGATAGGGGAGTACTAAAACCAACATCTCTTCGATGATCCTACCCTAATCACTACCATTTTCAAGCATTTCCAAAAGAAGAACCATGTATGGAAAATCACAAATCATATATTGTATTCCATAATGAATGCCACAATAACTTTTTACAAGGGATACTAATTAGGATTGGCTACTCATGGGACCAAATTTGTGTCCAAATGAAGTATACAAGAGAGGAAGATGTTCTGGAAATAATCATATGGTGTTTTTGGTTATCCACATGACATGTAACCCCAACTCATCACATGGCCATGTTTTCCTCTCATCATGGTTAGGAATCAGTGTCAACATAAATGGCATGGATAGGTGGTACAAAGCTTTTCATGATCACGCAGGGCCTTCCCATATAATCCATGTCATGATTGTGCACCTAGTTGATCCTCAGTACCATCCCATGCACATGTTTTCCTGAAATACATTGTGTGTTAGACTACATGGGGTCATGGCTGTGATATATTTGGTATAAGGATCTAACCTTAATATATATGAGGAGTTTGGATATAGGTTTTCTTTTCCATGTTCCCTTTTTATATTGTCGTAAACTAACCACCCATATTCACATGGGGATATCCCATCATTCCACTCTACTTACACATCCATAAGATGTAGAATATGGACTTCAATCCATGTCACCATCACTTGCAAGTATTTAATCATCTAGATCTATCCTCCAATCCTTGAAACCTACATCATTCACACTACTATAATGATTTTATGAGTTCGATCATGCTGAAACCCACCCCAAAAATGTCAAACTATGACCCCATTGGCCAATGATGAAGAATGTGATGAAAATATTGGGTAAATTCCCAAGAAAGTGGTGAAACAATATTTGGACAAGATTTCATGGGAAACAATATTATAATCATGGTGATATCATGAACAATAAAGGGATTAACATATTAGTAAACAATAATGAAACATGGATCCTGTGAAGGATCAAATAATTCAAATATTAAAAACCAAATAAATAATCAATTCTCAATATTTATATCAAAAGAAAAAAAATCCATAATCAATGATCCCAACCTTTATTTGGATTGATCAATGTTAAATAACACATTTTCCATCAATGATGAACACTTACATATTTCTACACCTCTTGATTCACTTTAATTCGAATAGCTGACATCCTCTAATGTTATTCACCAACAAATAACAATGTTTCTCCTCCTCTACAGCCTCATAGGTTTATGTGGCTATCCCTAAATAATTTCCATAAGAGGTTATCTAATAATATTTTAGATTAATTAATTTAATATAAAATAAATAAATTTAATTATTTATTTTAATTAAGCACACCACCAATGGATACATCAATCAGATATCTATTTTCGACCAATCGTAGTTCATGTATAGGGTAAACTCAATTTTTCAGAATCATCTATGGTCTTAGATTTCAAATTTGGGACCCTATTTGGGACATATTACACAATTTTATGACAACAATACATGAATGAATATAATATATTTAATAATTTTTATATCAAATAAGTGCTCACTAGGCCATGAAATATCTCATAGTCTCATTGTCAAGATTTGAAAATATTACTAAATACATTTTAATGTATTAAAAGGAAAAAAGAGTCAATACATCCACCCCTAATTAAATATTTTTTCCTTTAAAAGAACAAGTTAAACAAAAAGGTAGTGATATTGAGAACACATCTGGCTCTATCATGCCATGGAGCTATGCTTTACACTCATGTACTCCCACAACACATGAACCATGGTAATGTTCCATTCTTTAAGTATACTCTCCATCTGAAATTCGATCACCACTGGGTACTACAGGGAGGTGGCTCCATCCCTCATGTCTAGTTTTCCTTATTCAATCATGCATGTTGGATCATGCACATATCTCTTTAGTTGTGACACATGAATGACATCATGAACCCACTCCAACATTGGGGGCATGGATAGGTGGTATGAGACCTCAAAATCCCTCAATAAGATCTCAAATTGTCTAATGAAACTCAAAAATAACCTGCCTCCTATACTAAACTATTGTGATCTTTATCTTGGGGAGAATCTTAGGAAAACATGGAATCCCTTATTGAACTATAAAGTGCTATTAATTTTATGTATGTTATATTTATTTCATATTAAGGTAGTCCTTATATGCTCGTGGATCACCAGAACCATCTCTTTCATAATCTAAACCATATATGGCCCAATAAGTGATGTCTCAAAATTTTCATTCCTACATAAGGGTGAAATTTAGGACCTCCCATACAGGGCTTCAAATGAATAAATGAAGATATTAGAGTGATATATGTTATTATAAGAGAAATCCACCAATGTAAATTGAACCTCTAAGCTCCAACTAATGTTAAACATGAAATCTCTTAGCCTAAATTCCAATACCTTGATATTTTTCTCAGACTTCCCATAAATATATGGATGAAATTCTATACTCATTTTCAAATAGTTCTCAAATGCCTCCTACATGCGTCTCCCAAACTGGGATGAAAACCACACATCAAAGATAATGAAAATAATTCAGGGTACCCCAGGGATTCAGATGATCTCCCACATGTAAAACATCCCTAAACCCTCCACTCAACATTATTGTTTGATATTAAGGAAGTGAATCGACTTATAAAGCCCTTCATGTATCACACATAAGGAATCATGGACTTGTTCTATCCTATGAATCAAAAATAATTCGATGGTTATATCATCATATTTCCACTTCACGCTCTCAAGAGGCTACTTCCAACCTATCAGAATGTATTTCCCATCATTCACGTGATGACATGTGAGACACTGAGAGATGAACTCAGCTATGATCTACCTCTTAATATCACAGAAAAAGAATCACTATGGGTCCCTAAATATATTCAACAATATAGGGTAGAAATCTAGAGGAGAAGTGTGGAATTCCATCATCACCACCTCTTGCCTCACAATCAGAGTCATTTCCCATCTTAAAAATGGTTGATGTATTCTCGTCTATCAGAGAATACATCTGGGGTATCCCTAGTGAATATATACACGAAGAACCTCAAAATATATTTCTCCCAACTGACCCTCACTCACATAATAGAGTATCAGAGTAGCCAATACCATTGACGAAATAAATATTTCACCCCTCTCCTACAGCTAGGTCAATTGTATAAAAAACAACCACTCAGATGCCTCCTCCACCAAGTGTGAACAATACTTCCTTCTAATGTAATTTTCCACCATGTCTCCATTCCCCTTAGTATAGACTATTTCAAAGTCAGGGTTATAATGTAACTACAACCAATTACCATATAAAAAGTTATTATTTCTCTTCAAGATTATGTACTTGAGAGTTTAATGGTATGAGTATAGAAAAAATTTCTCTCCCAGAAGTTAGTACTTCCACATTTTCAAAGAAAATACTACTTCTACCAACTCTAGGTGAAGTGTAATGTTTCTCTTCTCATAAGGTCTCAATTTCATCAAACTATATGAAATCATAGCCTACCTATACATCAACATGTATCCATAACCATCTATAAAGGCATCACTAAACACTATGTACTCAACACCCTCATCTAGTTGTCTCAACATAGAAACACTGGTCCACCTCAGCCTTAACTACTCAATGGATCACTGACACTGCATACTCAACACCCTCATCTAGCTGTCTCAACCTAGATACACTGGTCCACCTCAGCCTTAACTACTCAATGGATCACTAACACTGCTCAGTCCATTTAAATATATTCCCATTCCATGTTAAAGTGGTCAAAGGGTATGATACTTCAAAAAATTTAGGAAATAATTTCATGTAGTACCCCACAAAGACAATAAATCTCTCCACCTCTTTCATGCTCTATGGAGGCTCCCATGTAATAACTAAATCAATCTTTGTTGGTTCCATCACTAAACCATGATAAAAATGATATTACCTAAAAATTTAACAACATGTATAAAAAAATAGTACATTGAGAAATTACCATAAACATTGTTATCCTATAGTATTTCGAGGACTATGCTCATATGCTCTGTAAGCTCCTCCATTAATGAAGAGTAAATGAGTTTTTCATTTATGAATACAAATAGAAATTGGTCCAGTATGGCTAAAAGAACAATTTTTTCAATGAGATAAACACATTAGGGGAAATCATCACACCAAAATTCATTTCCAATAACTCATAGTGTTCGTTGCAATATCAAAAAGTGGTCATCAAAATATTATCCTTGAAAAACCTCTAATAGTGGTAACTGGATCTAAGATCCATTTTTGAGAACCATCTCAAACCTCACAACTGATCAATAAGGTTTTAAATACATGGAAATTTTTACATGTTCTTTATATTCACTTGGTACAGTAGAATAAAATCAACCCTAAGCCTGAATCTCCAAACTACATTTTTCATAAAAAAATATGGAGATTCCTTGGGGAACACACTATCTCTGATAAAGCCATTCACTAAAAGGTCCTACAACTGCACCCTCAACTCTCAAAGCTACAATAGGTCATCCAATATGATATCATATATATTGGTTGATACATTGTAAAAGTCTAACCAGAAAGAAAATATTTTTTTAATGAAAACCTAGCACAAGAGAAGTATTTCATCATACTTCTCTACCATCATAGGAAATTAAATCTTAGAGAATCTTCTTTCCCATGGATTATACTAGCTGACTGATAATTGATCGGTTCTGTCATCTTGGACCCAAGATCATCCTATTCTTCCTAGGATTAATTCTTTCTAATGAAAGATAAATTATATCCTAAAATCATGGATACATTGTAACCCACTCAAGTAGAACTCATCTTGGAATATATAGTATGAAACTATTCCACACCAATGAAATAATTATAAGACCTCACCACTAGCTATGTAAAGATACCATACGAGTATATCTCCCCTATAATATATGCTCATAGTAGTGATAGGAGTGTATGACCTCTGATCCTCTATTTGGGAGTCTCTAATCATACAGGTCCAACTAAAATGAATTTCAAAAAAAAGGTCAAGCTGAAAGACTCCAATGGTATCACTAGGCCTCAGAAAGGGGGTACATCCATGTAACGTGTACTGAAACTACAAACCAAAAAAACAATTATAGCAGAGAACACATTGGTCATACATTGATTATACATGTATCATTGAGGTTACAATCCTCCACTGCTTGAATCAATCTTTCCAATTTTCCCACTGGTCCTCCTAACCATGGCCCTCTCTATCACCCTAGAATATCAAAATGACCTCAAACAAACATGTAAGGGGAACCCATATGCCATAACTCAACACTATCTTATTTGAGAAGAACTAAATCACCCACATGATTTTAATTATTTCTCAAGGATGCTTCTCATTAGGGGATGTGAAATTATTCATTATAGGCCTTAAGCCACATCAAACATCACCAAAATCGGGCTCTATCAATTTCCTATGTTTCATTTTATATGTCTCATCCCCATAAATACAATATCTGTGGGCCTATCCAAGTAGTAATTTTTCAACACATGCTCATTTTTATCCACTACGACTTGAGAAGGGGGATCATCCTTACTAAGAATCATCTGTTATATCTATCTCTAAATCCCTTGATGTTCATCAAGAAATGGTGTGAAACCCATTGGTACATCCAAAGCCAACACTTATCCTATATAAGATTGTTTTCAATAATAACTATTTGGTCAACCAAACTTCAAATTTAGGAACTCCCAAACCACTAGAACAAGGTTATTTCTGTCCATAAAATATCAATAGTACCTTTTATTGGATCTTACAAAATGTACTTAGCCTAAGCATAACACCATCTCTTACTTATAGATCCCTATATTATTCAACATGTTGATGATCATCCACCTGGACAACTGGTGGTGTATCTCTGTGTTATTTAATATGTTTTAGTATAGGTATATGCCCAACTGATGGAAACACCTCTTGAAATGGGCGCAACTGGCCTTTTTCATGAAATTTTCATGAAATTATAGACGAATCTAACTGTTGTTACATATTTAATGTTATTAAGATATACCATGGTCAAAGAAAATATATGGGGATCTGACTCAATATGGATAATCAAAGGACTTAATCTTATATGATTAATGTACCATTATTCCCAACTAATAATATCTTTATATGATGAGCTGAAAAATAGGTAGTCAGAGTCTTGGTTTATGGATACATGTATCTCCGAACCAACACTGGGTTCCTTAGCCTTAAAAACACAAGAAAGACACTACGACACTATTTTATTATGTCCCAAAAATCATCATAATGGGGAAAATCCACATTTTCTTCTACGTAATGAACTAATCAGACACCTATAAATCATGAACTGGGCAATCATGGCCCACCTAGATAGTGAAAGGTCAAGCTATCACAACCCCAATCCCACATTCAATAGTATAGGTGTTGGAGACAAGATTTGGGAAGGTATAATATAAAATGGGTGTCCTTTTACTAATTTATCTGTATGTAACAACCAATCTATCATCATGAAAAGGTGAAAAGTTATAATAAATATAGAGAAACATATTTAGTAAACCATGATGGAAATAACATCTAGAGAAACACATCATAGTATTATAGGATATAACCGAAGTGTAAATGAAAAAAACACATGCCCAACCAGAAAAAGGTCCCAAATTGAAAATAGAGGAAAACGACAAAACATGAGAGAACCATACTCCTAGATCTCTGTTCCCATGACTTTACATGGTCAATTTACCCAAGTATCCATAAACACCACTAATGTCATAACTGATCTATCTAGAATCTGTATAAGAAAATAAATGTGTGAAAAAAATCCCTTTCTGGGGTGAGTTTATACAAACCCTTTAGGATTCCCAAAAAACTCCCATGGAATTAGTAAAAAGACACCACAATTGGATTATCAATCCAATTAATATATATCAATTTGAAACTAGAAATAAAACTATAAACACCTATCTATACTTAATAGGAATCCAAAATTATAGAGAAATAGGACATGCTTCTCCACATCCCATCTAAGAGTAGTGAGCCTTCTACAGCTCAAAATGTCTATCAACAATGACCGCCATCAAAAGAAACCTCACCAAAATATGGGTGGCGTGGATCACTCCCCACTAATACACTCCACATAAGAGGGAGCCAAAAATCCCTTGTATGACCCACACATTTTTGGAGATAAAAAATGGTATAGTACCACTTTAAAGATAGAGTACCCATGCCCAATACAAGGATGTTTAATTTCTATCTATATAAAGATCATGGTGAACTCGTTCCCTAGTGAGATACGGGAGTATATACCGAAAAATATATATAATGATAATTTTTTGATCACTTTCATCATCAAGAATATATTAAATAAGGGTAAAGATTTAAAACATATTGCATCATATCCCGTATAACACAATGAATGCCACCATCGTGTTCTATACAGAATATTACTCATAATATGCTACATGTGGGTCAAAATATGAGTCTCAATTAATGATATATGAGAGGGTGAAGTCCTTAAAGTGCAGGGTTTGTATAAAGGTCCATTCAATATGAGACCCCAACTCCTTCCATAATCTTTATATCCTATAGAAACTCTTTGGAATCCATGTCATTATACATGGAATGTACTAGTGGTAAACAGTGTGTCTTAGCTATTCAAGGCTTGCCCATGCACTCTAAGCCATGACCATATATATCAGGACTTTCTTGTGTACCTAGCCATGTACCTAGAGATACCCAGGTACTAGCCCATGAAAATGTACTATTGGAGTAAACAATATATTTGAATGCATGGGGTCCCAGGCATGGGCCATATGGCAGATGGCCTACCACTAGGGCAGCATCACATGACACGTAGACTAGCCCAGATGGAATGTGATCCTTAAATGTGCCCAAAACCATAGTTCCACATCCATGGGTTACTACAAAATGTGTGTTTCAATACAAAATACTGTGTAGTTAGGTTTTCCATTGAACCCGATGTTCTTCACATGGAATTCAAATCATCCATATCTTCCCCTAATACTGACAGATTTTTCATTAAATCTCACTATAGAGTGTGGATCCATGGTTTTTCATGCTTGATCCTTTTTATGGGGGATATAATTTGGTAACATATTTTCCATTGGGGCTCTCCCATATCTCTATACTACATCTACGTTTTCAATATGTATAATCCAACCTTTAATCCATGTCTCCATCACCTGCAACCTATGAATCGTCCAAATACATCATCCAATATCTAATCCTAATTCCATTTGTGATACCAAAAAAATTCTAGAAGTTCAAACACACTTGAACCCTCCAATGAAATTTCTAATCATGACCCCATGGGCCAGTGTTGAAGAACATAGTGAACATAGAGGGGAAAATCACAAGAACATGGTGAAACCATAATTTTTCTAGCGTTCTTGTCCAAATGACATATAAATGAGATGATATAAAGTGAAAAAGGGTATTAATATATTAATTATACAATAACATATGATGAATCTTGTGAATGATCAAATATATAACATATCAAAAAATAAAAAAAATATTCAATTCTCAAATTAAAAAAATGTATTAATCCATAAGTAAGGACCCCTACCTCAATTTTCATCGATCATTGGTGAGGAACACATTTTATAGTGATTATGAAGACCCTATTTTTTTATTGCCTCTGATCTACCTTGACCAGAACACCTGACATCCTCTTATGAAATCCTTTATTTAAGAACAATTTTTCTCCTCACCTTTAATCTTAGAGGGTTATATGGATAACACTATTAAATTTCAATAAGAGGATATTTATATAGGTTTTAGATTTGCTCACTTAAAATAAAATAAATGAATTAAATTACATATTTTAATTAAATGTACCCCCAATGGATTACTGAAATAGATGTCCAACACTAACCATCCTTAGATTACACTAGGTTAAACCCTATATTATAGAATCAATAATGGGCTCATATTTCCAATCTGAAATTCTGTTTGGGAGTTATTATACTATTTTTGGAAAACCACACATGAGTGATATTAATATATTTAAAAATTCTATAATATCAATTCTTGGTTCATCGAGCCTTTGTAAATCATTCCATCTCAGCACCTAGCTCCGAAAATATTCCTTAATATATTTCAATGTATTATAATGGAAGAGGATTCACTACATCTTACTCCTCTCATAGAGGCTATTTATAATTATCCATTAATTAATATGATTTATACTATGATTTTGGAACCCATAGGTCATATTAATAGCAGCATTAAGCTTTTCAAAAACTTTGTTGTGGTATGGACTATAACTGTGGATTTTTATATGAACAAATTCTATATGCCTTGAATTCCTCCATTCCATTATTATCATTAATGGAGAGATTTATACATAACATTCCCCACACATAATGGCCAAATGGAATTTGCCCTACACCTCCGTTCAATGTACATCATGAATATAATGGTCCAAAAATCTAGTGGACATGTTTTTGTAAATTCATTTTGGTTAAAAAAATATTAAATTAAGTATATATTATTTTAAAATTTGGGTTTTCTCATAGTATTGATCATTAATCTCCCTAAAAATACTATTGTAACCTGGATTTTTCCTCTTATATGTTGATGTTTATTCGGACTATGATTGATAAAAAATTAATTCTATTTGGTGGAATGAAAATAACAACAAGTTTCATGTCCATTCATTTGAGAAAAATGTTATCATGAGGAATGTCAATTCTTTCATCAGGGTTTAGGCATATATGAACTCTTGCAAAGATAGGTACTCTAATCAATAATATAGTTTCATTAATGGGCCATCCATCCAGGTCACCTTTAAAAATTCAAATGGCTATATTCCTATAGTTTGGAATCCTCCAATTTTTAGTAGGTGAAGTATTAACATAGATGTTGATTCAAAAGGAAATCCATGGGATTCTGTGTGTGGTGTTATACTCCGGGACCCTAAAAGAGGACCTCTATCATTTTTCAATAAGGACTAAAGAGTGGTTATTTCTATTGAAGCAGATATATAATGAGTGATTATAGGGATCAATATTGAATGATTCAAAAAAAATCCAATATTTATCTTAATATTGATTCCTCCTTTATTGTGAAGGCCATCATATTGAAAAATTCAACTCCAACCTAGAATATTACTACATATTTGTAGTAATTCATGGATTTTTATTGGAAGATAAAAATTATATTATATATTATATATATATGTGGTAAAATAATTGTTGAACCTATATCTAATTAGGTTGTTGAGTTAGGAAAATGTAAATGGAATTCGTGTATGCAAGAGTAGATTGAAGAAATTTTGTTCTGGTAAATTTTTAAAACTCTATATTTTTACTTTTTATAAATTTTCAGGGCCCTGGTGCTTTAATATATTATATCTTATAATTATTACCAAATTTATTTTTATGAAACAAGGAGTTTTAAAGGGTTATTAAGAAATATAGAGTTTTTATATAATAGTTTATTCCCAAATATATAATCTGGTACAAATAATACTCATATTGGATATCCTAAATATCTTTGTTATCAAATATGTTCATGAAATCAATTTTTTATGTAAAATATATTTCTTTTATCATTATCTATTACTATTTCATTTATAGGATTTTCCCATTTATATATATTTATTAGAGTCTTTGTGAAATTATACTATATTTATAGTCACCCCACACATGAATACATTGTCGGAGTATATGAAATTATTTTTAGGATATGGGTATAGGAAATTTTAAATAATTTCTTAATATCGAGGAACCGATCCACTCTGGATTCATACTAGAGTATTCTAGGAATTGGACATGAGATTTTTTTCTTTTATTATTTATTTGTCAATGTACATTGAGATTTATTGATAAAAAATTATTATATTTACCCAGTGGCTCTAAAAAATTTTCAAAAATGTGATTTATATTTCAAATAAATTATTTCTCATGATGCGATTACTTCATTAAAACCCCAATTTTTAAATGGTCAATATCATTTTTGTAACTTTTTGGAAGCCTCTTGTGATTATAAATACAATCTTGTGTCCATTTATCCATTCGTTTTGGTGCAATAATTTTAGATCCTAATTGGGATGTTCCACAATGCTTATAGAAAATGGATTTGAATTAAATTTTTGAATATTTGGTAGGTATGAATTATATAAAGGTTAAAAGTTTAAATGTAAAAATAAATATTTATAGTAAAAAAATTTATAGTGAAACTTGTGCTGCTATACATTCCAAAAAAGGGGGTTGACAATGACCCTATAAGATGTTATCAATTGAAAAAAATTTAAACCATAATCAGTTTTAACCATATAGAAGTTATATATCCTTATTCAAAGAAATTGAATTATAAACCCATATTTCTTAATTTAAATGGTTTTCTATGCATTAAATGGATTTATAAAGACACAAAATTTGGGTTTTAATAACTGGTTTGGAAAAGGATATTATAAATAAAATGAAAATTCTATTCTAACAAATTAATGGAAAAAGGGTTATCTAAATTATTATTGTAGGGGGAATAATAAAAATAATATTTAATAAGATTGTTTTATTGAAACCATTATCATATATATGATATTAATTTACCCTTTTTAATATAAAGTGTACAATAATAATACAATCAAAAATCAAAATTTTTTTATATTGGGATAATTTGGTTTATACATCAATATAACATATAAAATATAGATTTTTTTAAATATTGATACATATCCTGCTTATAGATTTTATATTTCATTTAGTACATTTAATCACTTGAGGAAATATATCAAATAATGGGTGTCATAAAATCCATAAAAGGGGATGATTAATAGGGATGGAAAATTATGCATGAATCAAGATAGAACATGGGAGAGAATAATCATAATCATCATAACATATGTAAAGTATCATAATTATAATTAATTGTCAATCATATAAAATATTACTATAATGTATATGTTCAAAAAAAATAATCATTGTAATATTTTGAACAATATAAGAATCATTTTCACAAATAACATATATATAAAAATTATCATATAAAAATATGTATACAAAGGTAGTGTCTTGTTCAATGAAAATCATAATATCATGAGATATGTAACATTTTAAAATAAATTCAGGGGATGTGTAATTTAATACTCACCCATCACATATTTATATTCTAAAAATAATAGATTAACCTTGTAAAATAAAACATACCTCATGCATGAACATGTTATTAATGCAATAGAAAATAATTTCTTTTAAAGGGATGACATAATGTTTTTATCAAATATTTTACCTCGTGGTTTCTAAATGTTGTATCAACATTTTTTTAACTCATTAAATTTTATCATTAATAATTAATGTATAATATTTTTAGGTTGAAAAAGAATTCACATATAAAGAATCAATGTGTGATTTAAAAAATTCCTTCATCAAAAACATATAAAGCGTGACTTTAAAAATAGTAAAACCATTAATATCTCTATAAAACAAATAGGTAAACTATAATTATAAAAAATATTTAGATGATATTTAAAAATAAACATGGTGAATAGATTAATGAGGATAAGGTTAACACTAAATAATATTTTTGTTCATGTTTCCTCTTAACAACGTTCCTGTTTTTTCATAAAATTTTCTACTACATTTTTATAAAGTTATATTTATTCAAACACTAATGAAGTAGTGAATTCCATTATTTAATGATATTATTGATCAAATTATAAAAATTAAAATTTATTTATATTTATTTTAAAATATTAAATGGGTTAGTGAAATGTTATCATTGAATTATCTATTTTTCATTTTATATTTGCTCGTTTGAAGTCTTCTATTTTCATAATTTTTTTAAAATTAATTCCATAAGATTACAAAACATTTTAAAAAAATATTATTTTTTATATTACACTTAAAATTCATGTAATGAGTGATAAGTAAACCATTAAAATTCCTCAAAGGTTTAAGAAATTAAAAAGTTATAAGACATGTCAAAAATATTTGGGAGAGAGTACATAAAAATTACATGGATTAAATTAGATATGAAATATATTAATTACATTATTATGTATTATAAATTTTAATAGAGTAGTTTAGAAATGTATGAAAATAAATAAATTAATATAATAAAATAAAATATAATAAAAATAAGAAGATTAAAGAGTTACCTCATCATTCAAGAATTAAACATTTTTTGTAAAACTGAATCCTTTTAGACTTTTTTGAATGATAGATAATAACACTTATGGTTTAAAATTTTCTACATAGGATATAATTTGGTAGATATTGGGATTTGAGAAGTTAATGAAATGTGGTATTCTAAGGTATGGGACAAGGGAAATTTATACATGAGGGATGACAATTTTTTGGTCAAAATATTGAATTAGTAATTATTTCTAAATCAAAACATTTAATAGAGGTCTTGATGACATTATAAAATAGATTAAATTTAAAAATTTCTTTTAGACCTTTGAAACCATTTATGGACTGAATATTATAGAATAGAAAAAAAAGAGACAAGGAAAAATGAAAACAATTTGAGGGAATATTTTAAATTTTCCAACATTTAAAATTATTTTTGTCATTTTGAAATTAATTTTATTATTCATAAAATAGTAAATTATCATATTAAATAATAATTTTTTGAAAAATTTAATTTATAATTAAAGAAAACATTTTTGGATCCATATTACAAAGTAAAACATGAGTATTTTTAAAATTATCATTCTTTCTATTCATCCATTGAAATGATGTTTTTAATAAAATTGTAAAAATTCACCTATACTAATTTCAAAATTCTAATAAAAAATCGAATTAATTTTATCAAAATAATTTTCTTATATATTTAATTTTAATTATTTACCTAACAATTATATTTTTTTATAAAATTCATTAAAATATACATTATCAAAAATACAATTATACTTTAAGTTTATAGCACTAGTTCAAAAAATGTTCAACTCATCGGTATTTTTCACATGGGTTCTATATAATCGATGTTCAAAGATGTAAAATTCGATTTATCAGGTTAGTTATTTTATAAGTGACGTGATATATCGATCAGGATCAATTTTTTACGTCAGTTATTTTATAACTGATGTAAAAAATACTGAGATTTTCTTTATCATGTCGGTTATTTTATAACTGATGTGAAATATCAAATCTAGGCATTTTATCACATCATATATAAAATTACCAACCAGATAAAGAAAATTTTGGAAATTTATCACATCGGTTATAAAAAGAACAAATGTGATAAAGAGACATTTATAACATCCGTTATAAAATAACCGATGTGATAAATAATTTTCTACGTCGGTTATTATATAACTGACGTTATAAACATAAATTTTTTTTATCACTTCTGTTATTAAATAACCGACGTGATAAATATTTTAAATGATTTATCATGCCCCATATTCAGTCGTTCTTTTTTCTTCAATCGGGAGACCTACGACTCATCTCTCTCAGGCGAAAAAACTAGAAAATATTTTTGAAGTCATTCCCTCCAGACTCATTTTTTCAATATCATTCACCATCTATATTACCACCAGATCAATCAGGTTGACTCACAATACTCAAGTAAGCATCACACATCTCGGTTTGTTTTTTTATTTTTTACGATGCCCTAAACTAATTTTTTGGGATGTTATTTTTCTATATTTGTTCTTTATATCATGGTATGTTTCATAGTGTTATTTTATTCGATCATAAATTTTTTTCTGGTTGAATAAACTATGGAAGTGATATCACGCAAGTTTACGATTTTTGTGTGTTATATCATGTGTCTGTGCATGTAATGTGGGTGTCCATGGGGGTGGGTGGGCTGTCCATGTGGGAGGGGGTGTCCAGGGGGTGGGTAAGATATCCATGGGGTGTGGGGGTGTCCATGGGTTGTCCAAGGGGGTGTGGATGGGGTACATGGGGGTGTGGGGGATGTCCAAGGGGGTTGGGGTGTCCAAGGGGGTGGAGATGTCCAGGGGGTGAGGGGCCTGTCCAAGAGAGTAGGGGTGTATAGGGGTGAGTGGGATATACAAGGGTGTAGGGGGTGTCTAGGGGGTGGGGGTTTCCAAGGAGTGGGGGTGTACAGAGGGTGTAAAAGGGGGTGGGTGTGGTGTCTGGGGGAGGGTAGGGGAGGGGTGAGGGGGCTTTCGAAGGGGGTAGGGGTGTCTAGGGGTGGGGGTGGTGTCCAGTGGGGTGAGGTGGTTGTCCAAGGGTGTGGGGTGTCCAAGGGTTGTCCAAGTGGGTAGGGGTGTCCAAGGGTGGGATTGTACATAGGGGTGGGGGCTATCCAGGGGGTGGGGTGGATTTCCAGGGGTGGGGGCTGTTCAGAGGGGTGGGGGATGTCTAAGGGGGTGATGGTGTCTAGGGGGTGTACATGGGGGTGGGGTGGTGTCCAGGGTGTGAGGGGGCTTTCCATGGGGGTAGGGGTGTCCAGGGGGTGGGGTGGTGTCCAGGGGGTGAGGGGGTTTTCCAGGGGGCGGGGGTGTCCAGGGGGTGTCCAAGGGGGTAGGGTGGGGGTGGTATCTAGGAGGTGGTGGTGTCCAGCGTTGTGTGGGGCTATGTCCAGGGGGATGAGTGGACTAACCATGGGGGTCGAGGGTGTCTGTGGGGTGAGGGTGTCCAGGGGGTGGGGGCTGTCTAGAGAGGTGAGGGGTGATCCAGGGGGTGGAGGATCTATCCAAAGGGGGGGGGGGGGCTATCCATGGGGTGGGGGGATGTCCAAGGGGGTGGTGGTGTCTAGGGGGTGTCCAAGGGGTAGGGGGTGGTTTCTAGGGGGTGAGAGGGATTTCCAAGGGGGGTAGTGGTGTACATGGGGTGGGGGTGGTGTCTAGTCGGTGAAGGGATATCCACGGGGGGGGGGGGGGGGGGTGTCCAGCGGTTGTCCAAGGTGGTAGGAGGTTGTGGGTGGTGTCTGTTGGGTCGGAGAGTGATGGCAAGAGGGGGGTGAATTGCCTTTTAAAAAAATTAACAATTTAAAATCAGAGTAAAAAGTGCAGCGGAAATAAAAGAGGCAAGACACAAAACATGATAACGGAGTTCGGCTTAAACCAAAGCCTACGTCTCCGCTCCCAACTCAACCGTTGAGAGATTTACTACCGCTTTCTTTTTAATGGTTTTAGCAAGAAACCCACTAGAATTTAAGGTACTCTAGAACCTATTACAGCTTGCTTTTAATGGTTGAGCAAGAAACCACTAGCCCTCTTACAGGTGAAGGCTAGCTCACCTATGACTCAAGCCTTTTAAAGGGAAGGCTTGACTAAGCTCTTCACACCTTGAAGGTGGTGTGAAAACCCAAACAAAAGGAGGATGAGAGAAAGAGGGGTTTGTAGGCATAAATCCAAATTGATGCTCAAAATAATAAAACAAGAAAAACTGTAATGTGGAGACGTCTTGGGCGCCAATGGATTGATTGGAGTTGATGAAGAGAGCTCCCAAGCTTCTATGGTGATGCTCCTTGGATGTGGAAATGGGTTGGAGCAATTGAGGTTCCTTGAAGGAATCCGCCGGAGGTTTGCCAAATGATGAAAAAAGTGTCAGTTGGCTTCAGTTGGCTTGGTTATAGTTCCACACTTTTTCCGGGGCTTCCTAGTCCTTTATTTATAGAGGGGGAACCCTCATATGGCCGTTCGGGGTTTTCAGAGCCGTTGGAAAAGTCTTCGGAGCCGTTGGGAGCAGGCTGGTCAAAGCCCAACGAGTAGTTTGACTGGCTCCACCGGCTGACTGGTGCTTGGCCACCGGTTGGCTGGTGCTTTGGAAAATGGAGAGGCCTTCTTCCCAGGCACCACCGGCTGGCCGGTGAGGAGGCCACCGGTTGGCCGGTGGTGAGACAGTAGGTGTCCCTTCTGTCTGGGTTCCACCGGCTGGCCGGTGATGGGACACCGGTTGGCCGGTGGTCTGGATAGAGGGGATGCCTTCTGTCAAGATTCCATCGGCTGGCCGGTGGTCATCCATCGGTTGGACGGTGGACTGAAATCAGTCCACTTTTTCCTTCTGGCTTTCTTGGCCCAATTCCTTGGCAACCTGAAATCATGTCTATCATCCAAAAACACTTAAAACAAGATTAGATAAACAAGAGAGTGATTGTGATCATGAAAATTAAACCACGAGGGGTACGACAGGTACAACAATCTCCCCCTATTTTGATGATCACAATCACCAAAACAAGCAATGTAAAAGACTGAAATGAAAGGCATGCTTTAAAGGATAAATTGAAAAGTAAAGTAAAGCATGAGAGAAAGATTTCTCCCCCAATCAACCAAGAATTTCTCCACCTTTGTGATTATCAAAATAGCACAGGGCATAAAACTTGATTGAGGGAAAGGATTTAAAAACAAGATAGAGATTTTAAACCAATTTAAATTTTTGAAATTTGAATTGAAAGTTTTGAATTGATAGTTTTGAAAAAATAAAGCAAAAAGGCTTAAACAATCCTAACTCCCCCTAAATAAAAACAAAAAATCACCGGGGAGAGGATTTTAGAACCGAGACAAATTTTGGTCTGGAGAGACTCGCTAAAAGGGAATTTTCAATCAAAAATTGTCTTGTGACGGGTCTTCTCCTATGAAATTCATCGTTAAAGGAAATGGTTTTGGGCCTTCCATACCGGGCATTTTTTCAATTTCACTCATAAATTAAGTGCCCGGGTTTTTTACAATAGTTTCAAAATTTATATTGGGAGCTCCCCCTTACATAAATAGTTGGAGCATGGGAAGAGGAAGCTTGCTTAGAATAGCCAAGCCCTTGGGTGGTTCTATATACGCATTGGGAACCAAGGAGCTTCGAGAGGTTATGTTCACCTTCGGTGAACTTAGCTAGGGATTTCCATAAATCCTTGATTGTTGATTCCATAGAATCAACATCGGGAAGGTTTTGGATCTTGAGGGACAACTCCTCCTTTTCTTTGAGAAGTTGTTCCTTTTCGGAAGAAAGTATTTTGAATTTTTTTTAAAGCAATAAATTTGGAAGAAAGTTCGTGAAAGCCTTCCTCCAATTGATCTCTAGCATGTTGGAGATCCTCATAAGATAAATGATTGAAAGAATTTGAAGAACTAGAGGATGAGGAGTCGGAAGAGGATACCTCATGAAATGCCATTAGGAATTTTTTACCGTTGTCACTTAAGGAGGAGGAGGAGGAGGATGTGGAGCTATCACTCCATGTGGCCTTGAATGCCTTCTTCTTTTCTTTTTGCTTGGCCTTTTTCTTGTTGAGTGGACAATCGGGCTTGTAATGGCCTTTCTTGCCACACCCGTAACATGTTACCCCGAGCTTGGATTTTTCGTTGGGTTGAGCCTTGCGGGATTTCTTCTTCTTGTGCTTCTTCATTAATTAGTGCATTTTGCGGGCAAGATTCTCCATTTCTGAATCGCCTCTTGAAGAGGAAGACGATGAGGAGGAGGAGCTTTCTTCTTTTTGAACATTGAAGGCGATGTTCTTTGGAACTTTGATCGGTTTGCCTTCCTTTTCAGCTTGCCTCCTCATGGTGATCTCGTAGGTCACGAGGGATCCGATGAGCTCTTCGACCGGAATTTTCTTGACATCTTTTGCTTCTGGAATTGCTGTGACTTTCGGTGCCCATGAGCTTGGTAGGATCCAAAGGATCTTCTTGACCATCATCTCTGCAGAAACATCATCTCCAAGAGATTTTCTTCCATTGCAAACATCAGTAAAACGAGTAAACATTTCAGTAATATTTTCAGATGGATGCATGGTAAAAGACTCAAAATATTGACGGTACATATCCAATCGAGTATCCTTGACTTTGTTGGTCCCCTCATGGGTAACCTCCAATATTTTCCAGATTTCATGAGATGAAGTGAATGTGGAAACTCGATTGAATTCATTATGATCAAGCCGGAAATGAAGAGCGTTCATGGCTTTGCCATCAAGCTCGAAATTTTTAATATCGGCTTGATTCCATTTGGATTCATCGAGAGAAGAGAGAGAGTAACCATGCATGACAATTCTATAAATAGGATAGCCTATACTTCTAATAAAAGTAGACATGAAGGTTTTCCAATAGGTATAGTCGGTTCTATCAAAAAAATGGAGCACGACCCAATGAATAACCTTCGGGGGCGAAAGAAGATGAAGCCATCACAATGGATCTTGAATTTGAAACCGGTTAAGGTATTACTCAAACACTTCCCTCTGATACCAATTGTTGGGTCGGAGAGTGATGGCAAGAGGGGGGTGAATTGCCTTTTAAAAAAAAATTAACAATTTAAAATCAAAGTAAAAAGTGCAGCGGAAATAAAAGAGGCAAGACACAAAACTTGATAACGGGGTTCGGCTTAAACCAAAGCCTACGTCTCCGCTCCCAACTCAACCGTTGAGAGATTTACTACCGCTTGCCTTTTAATGGTTTTAGCAAGAAACCCACTAGACATTAAGGTAGTCTAGATCCTATTACAGCTTGCTTTTAATGGTTGAGAAAGAACCCACTAGCCTTCTTACAGGTGAAGGCTAGCTCACCTATGACTCAAGCCTTTTAAAGGGAAGGCTTGACTAACCTCTTCACACCTTGAAGGTGGTGTGAAAACCCAAACAAAAGGAGGATGAGAGAAAGATGGGTTTGTAGGCACAAACCCAAATTGATGCTCAAAATAATAAAACAAGAAAAACCGTAATGTGGAGAAGTCTCGGGCGCCAATGGATTGATTGGAGTTGATGAAGAGCGCTCCCAAGCTTCTATGGTGATGCTCCTTGGATATAGAAATGGGTTGGAGCAATTGAGGTTCCTTGAAGGAATCCGCCGGAGGTTTGCCAAATGATGAAAAAAGTGTTCGTTGGCTTCCGTTGGCTTGGTTATAGTTCCACACTTTTTCCGGGGCTTCCTAGTACTTTATTTATAGAGGGGGAACCCTCATATGGCCGTTCGGGGTCTTCGGAGCCGTTGGAAAAGTCTTCGGAGCTGTTGGGAGCAGGCTGGTCAAAGCCCAACGGCTAGTTTGACTGGCTCCACCGGCTAACCGGTGCTTGGCCACCGGTTGGCCGGTGCTTTGGAAAATGGAGAGGCCTTCTGCCCAGGCACCACCGGCTGGCCGGTGAGGAGGCCACCGGTTGGCCGGTGGTGAGACAGTAGGTGTCCCTTCTGTCTGGGTTCCACCAGCTGGCCGGTGATGGGACACCGGTTGGTCGGTGGTCTGGACAGAAGGGATGCCTTCTGTCAAGATTCCACCGGCTGGCCGGTGGTCATCCACCGGTTGGCCGATGGACTGAAATCAGTCCACTTTTGCCTTCTGGCTTTCTTGGCCCAATTCCTTGGCAACCTGAAATCATTCCTATCATCCAAAAACACTTAAAACAAGATTAGATAAATAAGAGAGTGATTGTGATGATGAAAATTAAACCACGAGGGGTTCGAGAGGTACAACAGTGTCTAGGGGGAGGGGTTGGTGTCTAGGGGGTGAGTTGGCTGTCCAAGGGGGTAGGGGGTATCCAGGGGTGGGTGTGTCCAGGGGGTGGTGGTTTTTAGGGGGTGGTGGTGTCCAATGGGTGTCCAAGGAGTGGGGGTGTCCAATAAGGTAGGGGTTGGATAACCCCCTCACCCCCAGACACCACTCCCCCACCCCAGGGACACCCCCACCCCCATGGACACCTCCCCGCCCCCTGTACAGCCCCACCCCCTGGACACCTCCCCAACCCCTATACAACCCCACCCCTAGAGACCCCCTACCTTCTTGGACTCCCTGGACAGCCACCTACCCCCACTTAGACAACCCATACCCCTTGGATACCCCCACCCCCTAGACACCCACTACCCACTTGGACACCCCATTGGTATATATATATATATCCAAATGGTTTTATTTACACTGTTGGCATATATTGACATCAGGTAGTCTATACCAACAGTTCCTGTAGACCCATTGGTATAGGGCAATTACAATGACCATCATGCCACTAATGTTTGAAACCATTGGGATATTCTATCCCAATGGTTTCAAATCATTGGGATATGTGTAATTTTATGTAGTGAATTTATATATATTTTAATATTTATAATTCATATTTCTTGTTTACGGAAGGTGAATTTGGTATCCAGTTGCACCAGAATGTATTCTTTGTGTACCCTAATAAGAAACCATCCATGATGAATTTAAAACTATTATATATAACTATATTTTTCTCTAGAAATCATTTTCAAGCATATGTTTTTCAAATATCTATAGATTGGTTTTATATTCCAAAATAGTTTTACTTTCAAATGATTATATTTTTTATAAAAATATAAAATTGTATTTTCTTAACAAGAATTGTAATTTTGATATTTATTATACGTAATAATGAGTCAAAGTAGGATTATGTCACATTGAATGAGTAATGAATATGAGGAAGGTGTTGATGACTTTTTGGAAATTTTTAAATGGAATGTTCCAAGAAGTGACATGTTTTTCTGTCCATTCCGGAAATGTTTGAATATGAAAAAGTTGAAAAGTAGAGACATAAAAGATCATCGGATTTTTCGTGGTTTTAATCTGAGTTAAAACCCTTGTATTTGGCATGTTGAAACTAGAAATAATGTCAGAACTACTGATGATGATGATTTGAAAGATGATAACTCTAATGGAGTTGAATAAATGACACGTGATATTCTAGTAGAACAAATTGTGATAGAACAGACAGTTGCAAATCTAGATGGTGATGTCGAAAACCCATTATATCCTGGTTGTACAGATTTTATGATTTTTTGGTGTTGTTAAGATTGATTAAACTAAAGGGAAAACATTTATTGAGTGACTAATGTTTTACAGAGCATCTTCAATTGTTGAAAGACATTTTTCCAAAAGAAAAAAATCTTATAGATTCTAATTATAAGGCTAAGAAAATATTATTCTATATCGGTTTGGGATACAAGAAAATAAATACCTTTTTGAATGCATGTGTCATATATAGGAAGGAATATGAATTTTTGTCAGAGGGTCCTAAATGTGGGGTATCACTGTATAATTTGAAAGAAAAATCATAGAAAGATATAGAGATTACAAATATCCCTACCAAGTAATTTTTTATCATCCTTTAATTCATCATTTGAAATGTTTATTTGATAATTAAAATGATGTAAAAAGGTTAAGATGTCATGATGATGAGCGGATATGTGATTGAAACATATGACATCCTGCTGATTGTCCACAATTGAAGAAACATTATGAGCGGTATCCTAAATTTTGAAATGAAATTAGTAATCTTAGACTTGGATTGTGCACAAATGGAATGAATCCATACTGAACCCTAAGTATCACATATAGTTCATGGCCTATTTAATTGGTAATTTACAACCTATCTCCTGAATTTTGTATGAACTGCAAATATGTAATGGTGAATATAATGAAATCTGGTACGAAAGAACCCATAAATGATATTGACATTTTCTTGTCATTATTGTTTGATGAATTTTAAACTTTTATGGGAGGATGGTATTAGGGTGTATAAAAATTATAAAATGGAATAGTTTCAACTACATGTAGTACTTATGTTCACTATAAATGACTTCCCAGCATATTGAAATTTGTCTAGATACAGAGTTAAGGGGCATAAAGCATATCTAGTCTGAGAACAACAGACTTCATATTGGTAATTTCATCATGGGAGGAAAACATTATACAAGGGTAATCAAATGTTTTTTCCTATGGATCAATCTTATAGATGTCTAAAAAAGGAATTCAATGGCTCACAAGAATTCGATATTTCTCCAAAACCTTTATCCCCTGATGTGTATTTTGAGAGGGTGTTAAACCATGATGTGTCATTTGGAGAGACACATAAATCTTATAATGATCGAAATATTTAGAAGAAATGGTCAATGTTTTTTGATCTACCATATTGGAGATATCGTGAAGTGAAACATAATATTGATGGCATGCACGTGGAGAATAATATCTACAATAGTTTGATTGGAACATTGTTAGATAATAAATGAAGGACAAAAGATTTGTTGAATGCAAGATTAGACTTACTATCAATGGGAATACATTTGGAGCTAGCTCCCACTACTGGAGGAAGATGAACATTTCTTCCCCCAACATTTCATACATTATCCAAGAAGTAGAAAATTAAAATTTTTCAGTGTATTCATTATATCAAAGTCCCTCAAGGTTATTCTTAAAATGTAAAACAAATCCCCTTTAAAGGATTTAGAAGTTGATAGGTATGAAATCTCATGACTGTCACGTCATGATGCATCAAATTCTACCAATTGCATTGCATGGAATATTATCCATCCATGCCATAAAGACTATAATGAAGTAGTTTTATTTTTTCAATTCAATTTTTAATAAGGTGATTGATGTGAATGCTTTGAAAATTTTGGAAGACAATAAAATTTCTATACTTTTTCAATTGGAATTGTATTTTACTGCATATTTTTTTGTTATAATGGTGCATTTAATGGTTCATCTAGTTTGAGAAATAATGCTTTATGGACCAGTTTATCTTCATTGGATATATCCTTTTGAAAGGTATATGAAAATATTGAAGGGGTATGTTAAGAATACATATGATCTTGAAGCCTCAATTGTTGAAAAATATATTTTTGAGGAGGTTATGGAGTTTTGTACGAGCTACATGGATGTGATGGAGCACATTGGTTTGCCTCCATCTCGCCATGAATGAATTAATAATGAGGGTAGTGGGATTAGTGGATTAAAAGTCAAATTGTTTCCAGCTGAACAGATGAATAATGTAGAATTGTACATCATGAATAACATATATGATGCTCTATATATCACATTGCATATTAATGAGTTGAAATAATGTCATCCAAAGAAGAACGAAATGTAGATTTTGAATGAGCACAACAAATAATTTATTTTTATGGTTTAAAAAGAGCTTTCTTGGTAGATCATATATATTAGAGACATTAATATGGTTACTGGGTGGTCCAATTTTAACTGTGATGACATGGTTAGGGTACGACTTTAATGGCTATACATTTCATACGAATACTCAGGACAACAAAAGTGTAGTTTAGAATTGTGGGGTATTGGTGTTTACAGAAGCAATATATTTTTCATGTTCTATTGAAAAAAACCCAATTTCTACATCAAGTGCATATTATATATTCATTGAAGAAATATGAGAGGTTGATTAATTTAAAATTATTGATCTTTTTTTAACTAAAAATGGGTTTTTATTAACAACAGTGTCATTCACAATGAATATGGAATGACTATTGTTAAAAAGAACAGTTTGGAAGAAACATCATATTCTTTTATAACGGTAGCACATGAAAAAAAGAATTTCTATGTAGTTGATCAATCAGATATGCATTGGTGTGTTGTTTTAAAATAAAAAAACAATATTTTTGTGAGGATCAACTTGATGAAGATTCAGGTTTATGAGAAATCCCTACTTCCAATGAAAGATTATCAGAAAATAATGATGAGTATGTAAAAGACATGGGTAGATCCATAAGGAACAATCGTGATGAATGAAATTGGGAAAACAATCCATCAGTATAATCCTAATTTTACAGGTAACAGATATTTATTTCTTGGTTATAATTATTATTTTTCTAAAATGTTAGATATTGTAATTTTTCCATTATTAAAACGCATATTAATACAAATAAGTGTAAATTTTGGTTTATTTTAATTTTGTTTAGTTTAGATTATCATGTTTACCATTACGTAACTTATATATCTATTGATTTTGTTGAATGAAAATTACTTTACCATGTTTATCATGTTTACCATGTTTACCATAGTTTACCATTGTTGACCTTTACATAGCTTATATATTTATTGATTTTTTTGAATGATAATTACACTACCATGTTTACCATCATTACAATATTTACCATTTTTAACATGCTTACCAAATTTACCATGTTTACTATTAGGAAACTTAGTTAAATTTTTCATTTTTTGTTTACATTAGTATTTAATATTTGAATTTGTGTATTTATGAACTAATGTTTGTGTTTTTGATTTCAAAGATAAAGATAGATCGATCAGTTGATCAACCACATGATTATGGAGATGAGCATCATGATCATACCTCTGGCGAGAAATGTTAACATGATCCTGTTGATGTTACCATATCATCCTCATGTGATCCCATAATGACAAATAATAGTTCAAGAGTTTGTAAATGTGGCATCACATGTTTACCACAATTATCACCTTCCCATAGCCATGACCAGAGGATACAATTTGAGATTTATGGGATTGATATTCTTAGAATTCCAAATTCTAATAATTTTAAGAGTATTTTATCAAATAAGGGTAAATGATATGTAAAAATTTTGTATTATTATTAGAGAAGTGCAGACAAAGAAATAATATATCAGTTATGGGTGACAATTTTGGTAAGATAATTTTATATTGTTTGACTAATTTTTTAATGATTCTAGTATAATATGTTTTACCTATTCTTTATCAGTAGAAATTTGATATTCCTGACACAAGAAGAGTTAAAAATAAATTTTTATCGATGGGTGCCATGAGATGGAGAGATTTCAAATCAACCCTCACATCTGATTTCATTTTTGGTCATATGAATCATGATAATCCATGTCATTTAAATCCTTTCATAGATGAAGACACGTGGAGGAAATTTGTTGAAAGTAGATTAAAAGATTCATTTTTGGTAAGGGAAATGTAAATGGTTATAAGACTTCATATATAAATGATCTTATTAATGTTTTGTTAATGATTTATTATTCTTAATTTATAGTAAACCGGTAAATCACATTAGGGGATCCAATATAAAAATGTATACCCTTATACTTTATCTCATGGAGGGTATACATTATTAGAAGAACAAATGATGGCAGAAAAATTACAAAAAATTGAGAGTTGAGTCTTCAAGCTCTCGAGAGGTTGCCCCTCCACCCCCTCCATATAGACATGAAAAATGGAAGAGAGATCAGATGTGAAAAAGGACAACATGTTTCGAAAAAATTGAGAATCATAGCTGAGAGGATTGTAAGATATTTATTTTATTTATTTATATTATTTATTTAATAAGAATCGTTGCTAAAATGTTCAATTAGTTAATACAGGATTCTCTTAAAAAGTAGAGCTCACCGGGGGTATTTATAGCTGTTGGGAGGCAAGATATTTTATCTGTAACATTGGGAAATCCCGAACACCCCAATCATGTATGAGGATATCTTACTGGTGTATATGTAAGAAAAGTGTTTCCACATTCCTAAACGTCTTCCATTGATGGTGTTTATAAAAAAAATATAATCCTTGGAGGCTGAAGTTTATAATATTAATGTGACAATTTGGGAGAAGATTAGAGCATCGATACATTCTTTGTTTTCAGACATGCAATGACAATTTCAGACTGCAGCTCCCACTCCTCGACCTCCCCCTGCAGACCCCATTATTTATCCTCCACCTCTACCAGTATCTCACACTCCCCCACATTAGCCTACAGACACCATTATTTATCCTACCCCTCCACTAAAACTTCCACTTAATTGTGAGTTGTATGTTGAGGGTCCTCACCATTATATAGTTGCATATGGGCTAGTATATTTTATAGGAGATACATTTCATCATTAATAGTTAGAGGTGGGGCATCATAGGGTCATTGTATAGGTTATTATAGATTGATCAGCTCAACTACCATTACCTATAGATGAGGTGATGATAGTTGGACATAGTATCAGCAACTTTTTAGTTTGGCCATCTAGACTTATGGGAATCATTACCATATAGATATGTATGTTATATCTTTTTTATTTTTTTTTATAAAAATTTGAAAACTAATATATTTTTCTATTTATTTTTACCATAATAATTTGATGTTAATGAAATACTATGTAGACAAAAACAAAGACAAATGGTTATGACATCAGATACCGATTCTTATAGTCTTGATATATTGTCATGATATTTAAATTTGATGGTGGATCCTTATGATTTTACAATGGAATCTTATATTTGTGGACGTGAAATCAATGTGGGGATTGTGAAATATAATATCATTGAGCATGTTACTAGAGATATGTTGGGCATCAATGTGGTGAAAATTTTATCCATGAAAGTCTTAAAACATTTCCCTACATTTTTTTATTAAAAATGTATACTTATATCTATTTTTTATTAGGTATATTTATAAAATTAGTGAGAAGAATTACCAGACAAATGCATATGGATTCATGGACCACAAATTTATTTCCCCTAAAGGACATGCATTAGATGAGGAACGAAGAACACTTTATATTTCCGATATATTTTAATAGAATATTGTCACACAGTGTTGGATGATGTCGTTTTGTGAGAGGTATGAAACATATATCTATAAAAATGTTCATTATATTTTAACATAAAAAACAACTAACTTTTAAATTTTATTTATATCAATGAACATTAGATTTTAGGTGTTTTTTGTCCAAGGGAAAAACACTTTATTGGATATTCTCTTTCGATGTAAATGTGCAAGATTGTTTTCAGAATATATTGTAAAATTATGTTTACATTTTTTAATAGTTTTTTATATTATAGTGATTTTTAAATTTATCCCATTAGTGTTATTTTCTAACTTGGGATGGTTCAACTTTTGAAAAAAACAAAGAAAAAGAGTTCAAAAATCAAATATGTAAAAGTAGAGGCAAATATCCATTTATAATTTTTATTTTTCAATGTTTTACATCAAAATGATATTTTGAATTCATACTCATTTAAACATAATTTTCTTGAAAAAAAAGGCCTCATCGAATGCAGATATTATATGTTATGATTTATATTTGAAATAATTACATCTGTAACACTTGTGAAGTTTGACCTGGTAAGATTTTCTTATAAACATTTCCATAATATTTCAGTTGATTTATTAATTATACATTTTAACTACTATACTTTTAATTTGTATCTATTTGATGAATCTCAACCATATATTTCTCAAGAGGTCAAACACTTACAAGTGGAATGGTCAATTTATTTTAGAGGTTTTATTGGATTTTAGTTTGTTTGTAGTGTAAAATTTAATTTGGAAAATATTAATTATAATTATTTATTTGGTAGTTGTTTTGGTTGGATTAATGTTTATTTGTTGACATTGTATGTTTTGAATCTTATATATGTGAATGTTTCATTTTTCCCAGGTTCAACTTTTTTTGGTCTAGTTAGGATGTTATTTTGGTCTGGTTTCGGTCTGTTTTTTTGTCTAGATTCTACTTGTTTCATACTTTGGTAGAAAATATTAATGGTTTCATATGGATGCAGGTGTTGGGGGGGGGGTGTTCAAGGGGTAGGGGGTGTCTAGGGGGTGGGGTGTCCATGGGGGTAGGGGAGCATTCCATGGGGGGTGGGAGGGTCCATGGGGTGGGGGCAGTCCAAGGGGTGGGGTGTTTAGGGGGTGGGGGTTGTCCAAGGGGGTAGGGGGCGTCAAGGGGGTGGGGGGGTCCAAGGGTGGGGTGTCTAGGGTGTGGGAGGGTTTGTCCAGGTGGTGGGGGTTATCTATGGGGTGGGCGTTGTTCAGTGGGGTGGGAGGGTGTTTAGAGGTGGGGGAATTCTACAGTTGGGGGTTTCCAGGGGGTGGGAGAGGTTGTTCATTAGGGTGGGGTGTCCAAGGGGGGTAGGGGCTATCCATAGGGGTTGAGGTGTCTATGGGGGGTGGGGTCTAACCAGTGGGGTGGGGTGTTGTCTAGGGAGAGGGTGTCAGTCAAGGGGGGTGTGAGGTTGTCTTGGGGGTGGGGTGGGAGCTGTTTAGGGGGTTGGAGGGATATCTTTGGGGACAGGGGTGTCCATGGGGTGGGGGTGTCATGTGGGTGGGAGGGTGTCCAATGAGGTGGGGGCTTTCCAGTGGGTGGGGGCTCTCTAGGGGGGTGGGAGGTCATCCAAGGGTGGGGGGGGGGCTTTCCAATGGGGTGGGGTCGTGTACGGTGGGTGGGAGGGTGTCTAGGGGGTGGGGTGTCCAGAGGTGTGGGCTGTCCAAGGGGGTAGGGGGTGTCTAGGTGGTGTGGGGCTGTCTAGTGGGTGGGAGGGTGTCCAGGGTGGAGGAGGGTTTTCGTGGGTGGGGGTGTCTAGGGTCATGGGAGGGACAATTCAGGGTGGTGGGGGTGTCCAGGGGGTGGGTACGTGTCCAAGGGGTTGGGGGTGTCTAGGGGGTGGGGAGTTCTAGGGGTGGGAGGGTGTCCAGGAGGTAGGGGGTGTCTAGGGGTGTAGGTTGTCCAAGGGGGTAGGGGTGTCCAGGGGGGTTGAGGGGGTTGTCTTTTGGTTTTAGTCTATTTTCTACTTTTTTTAGGTCCTCTTTGCCAGCGCATTATAATTGTTGAACTGTATTATTAAAAAAATTGGGTTTTACAATAGTTATTTTATAACTGACGTAATAAATGCATGGGATGGTTTTTTACGTCGGTTAATTAATAACCTACGTGAATAGCTGATTTGAAAACTAGTTTATCACATATTTTATTTTCATATCCAACGTGATAACATTGTTTTTCACATCAGTTTTCTAATAACTGATGTGAAATATTCTTTCGAGGGGTTGTTTATTATGATGGTTATTTAATAACTAACAAAATAATCAACATATTACTACAATTATTTAAAAACAGATGTAATAAATGATGACTAAAAACTGTTTCCATGTCGGTTTTTTAGCAACCGACATGAAAATTTCTTCGAAATTCGGTTTTTATGTTAGTTTTAAAATAACCGATGTAAAAGATAGTATTTATAATTCGCACTGAAATAACGTCGGCAAAAAACAGACATAAAAAATGGAAAATAAACAATGCAAAAAAAGTTTTTTGCACTAGTGTAATTTTCTTATTTTATCTATATAATTATAATTATAATACTTCATTTATTTATTCAAGATAAAAAATATTTTTAATTAATAAACACATTTATTGTTTTGGTTACTGTTTTACCCGTAATATTACTATTCATATGGTTGTGATTCTATTTTTAAATGCAACGTTATTATTCCTAACAATCATGACACTATTAAAACAATCATATTTATTTTAAAATTCATTATAATTCTCTACAACTTCAACATTCATAATTATCATAAATTCAATCCATGCTTTAATAATCTTTTGTTCAAAAATATAGAATACATTATTAATGTTTTCCTTTTTTCTTTAGGGTTGTTCATGGGTGGATAATAATAGGAAAAAAAAAATCATCCAAGTTATTTTTTCCTTCCCCATTGTACTATTTACAATTTTATAGAGTATATTTATCATTAGAATATAATTTTATAAATAATTATAACAATATTTTTTTATTTTGTGGTGTTTGAGTTTCCAAACTATACTAGATTCATAAATGTCTCATAAATGTGTATTTGGAAGGTAAATCACACACACATATATATATATATATATGTGTGTGTGTGTATGTGTGTGTGTTGATCAATAAAACCATCCCCCATTTTTAAAACATCATCCTCAAATATTTACTCATATTCTTAGTTAAGAGTATATAAGGGTATATATTTTTCATTACATCATCAGTTGTCAATGTTACCTCATCATATATATGGCCTCACTAATTTTTTGGCATTTGTGATTCATCTTATTACATTAAAAGTTATCGGAATTTTACATACACCTTACTAGTTATGCCATGTTGGATATATGTGGCTCTATTCCTGAAAATGTTATATTCATTACATAAAATGGATCAGTTAAATACCTCCATTAGATGGATATGTGTAATACATATTGAAGGTGAGCTAGGTTTGGTGTATGTTCTTTTTGATAAGCCATCATTGTAAATAAATCAAGGATCTTCAAGAAGTAGGTGAAATTAGGTATGTGATTAAAATTCTATAAAAACAAGATGAATCTATTGTTTGGAGATCTTTAAATGACTTCATGTCTCCAAATTCTAACTCGATGTTTCTTTGATAGTTATTAGCCAAATCTCTATTGTTGACTTTGAGAATATTTATTGTGTTTCCATATGGCTTTTCCATTCTCTCATATCTTATAAAAGATTATGTCTAAGAAGCTTATGTTTCCAATCTTTATCCCAATATAAATTAGTTCAATATCTCATATCATATAGATCATTATATAAGGATATGAGAATTATTTTTTGGAAACAATTTTTACATAAGAACTCAACCAATTAGAGATGTCGATCCTAATATACTTAAAGGTTCATCATGTATGATATTCTCTTTATTTTATTTTTTAAATGGTCCTTTTGGATTTGTTAGCCATCTATGTGTGATAGTAAAAACCAATTATTAAATCAACATTCATATATTAATTAATCTTACTCTAAAAAATTTAGGTAATTCTTGGATCTTGATGTGATATGACAGAATATTTTTTCCTCATGCACCCTCACCTCCTCCTTTACATATATCATTGAGGGAATTTAATGCGAGAAATATTCACAAATAGATTTCAAGTGACCAATGATGGTTATTTGACACCCCAAAACCAATATTAAACTATTTCTATTTGTTTTATTTGGATTACCAATGAAAAATTTCATAGTGATATTATCGAATTTCAATAATATTATGGGTAATGGTTTCCTTAAAAAAATGCATATATAATTATCCTTATTAACTTGTTGACATACCAGTAACATTAATGTATGTGATCTCATCAATTTTTGGTACTTCTTAGTACTTACCAGATGGATGTAGAATTATGATTTATACGTATAATTAAAAAAATCAATCAATATCTTAGGTGATGATAGAATATAGAGTCATGTTGAAAATTGAATTACTCTATAAGTTTAATTTTTTAATTCGTGAAACATAACTTACATAATTACACTCATCTATTTTTAATCTCTAATTAATCAATTTTTGTGTCCTTTATTTTCTCGTATTGAAATGTTTCGAATATTATATACCTAATGTAGGATTTATTTTGAAACACACTTATTTGTAAATTAATCCTTTACATCACTATGAAATAAGGACATTTATAAATCCTATTATTGATATGGTAGCATGTTCCTTTATATATATAGTTTGTGTTACTTTATGGTCCTTACCAGGACGGTTTTAAATTATGTAATCACAGTTCCGGTTTATCTTCATAAATATTTGTTAATCCACATTACAATCCTTGAAAAGGAATATATACAGAGAACTCTTATTATTATAATTTATTACATAATTACACTTATAATGTTAATACATCCAAATAAACAGTGAAAAATGATAGTGGAAAACTCTAGATCTTGTATGGAGTAGTTATAATCAGTTTTCAAAAATTTTAAAGTGTCATAGGATTTCATATTTCCATTTTGAATGATTATGTGTCATATTACTCTTATTTATGTTGTTATTTATATCATAATCCCTTTTCTAATTTAAGGTAGTGTGAGTAGATGTGTAGTTATTAGTATTTTATTGTCCTCCAAAATGATTCCCTCAAATTCTTCCTAATTTTCATGCTTTATATTATTATATGATAATATTTTTAGTGGGATAGATAATCATTTGATATTTCATACAATGTATTAGTAGTACAAAAATTATTTTAAACATAATAAATCTCTCTGACACTGGTGGGGAAATTCAATTATTCGGTCTCCATTTTCATTAATGGATCCAAAAAGTTTCTAGAAATTTTTACCAGATAACGTAAGACTATGACATCCTATACTTAAAATTCAAACATTATGAAAAAATGGTAAAAAATATCCTTCTTTAATGGACCCAATAAAATCATTATATTTTCCTCATTTTCTGTTATTTCATCTGATAATATGAGTATATCATCAATAAATTACCCCATAATGTTTTGTTTAACAATTATCAAAATATTATTAGGGAATTTATATATCCAAATGGAGACACAATGAATTCATAGTATCCATAACTTATATGAAAAGGTTTATTTTGAATATTATTTGTCTTCACCATTAAATGATGATACAAAATTCAATGACATATAATTTATAATTATTATGTTCCTAGATATTAGTTATATTAGTCATCAATATTTGGGAGTGGATAATTGTTCTTTAAATGAATCATGTTGAACCCTTGACAGTTTATGAAAACATCCATTGAACCATCCTTATTTTTGAAATCAAGAAACATTTAACCACAAAATAATGTATCACGAAATATATAACATTTATCCAAATACTATTATAGTTTTTTATTTAACTCTATGAATTCTGTTATGGCTATACATTAGGGGTACATGTATATCAATATAATAAGAGGTACAAGTTCAATTGATAATTATACCTCACTACATTTAGTGATTGTTAGGAAATTAAATATGTAATGCATTAGTTTCAACACATATTATTTGAATGTTGCGATGATTGATCATTTTCATTGACTCAACCATTTGGGTATGATATGATTATTAATAGGGTTTCAACCCTCTTAACAATGAAATAATTTCAAAATGTGATTCATAATATTTATTTAATTAATATAATAGAATATGAATAATAGGAATTTGGTAAGTGATTTTCTTTCATCAATAGTTGAAATGAGCTCTATATACTCAGATAAAATCAATTCACATCATAGAATTAAATCCTAAAAATGGAAAAATAATTAGATTTAGTAGACATATATTTCAAAAGATTCAAACTAGGGAAGAATCCAAAACATGGGTTGAAAAAAATCACTCTACTTGATATTTTTAGACATACCACTATATAATGGTACGAGGGAGGCGATTCAATAGTTTTAGAAAACTTATTAGATATAACATAATTTTTGTAACATTAATCATATTAAACCTACATTATTTTTTCGTTTTCAAAAATTATTCCTGAAGCTACTTTATTTTGATGTTCTATCTTAGCTATACTGATCGATTAATCCTCACTTTACCATCCTAGCATCAGTGGTTGTGCATATTGATGACCCCAAAGATTCTTTTTTGTTTAACTTCCTTGAATCATGTTCATTTCCCATAGAGTTAAACAAGTAATCATTTGGTGGAGCATTGGGAGGTTCCTTACTTAACTCAATCACAATGATCTACTTCGTCATTTATATTTAGTATTTTCAAGAATCATTCAATTTTCATCCACAAATAATTAATTTATATGTTCAATTGAGTTAATTATGTTTGTGATTCATTCCATATATATAACATGTGATCTATTTAATCTTCTTTCCTCTATCATTTGATCCCCCATTTTAAAATTTCATCCTTCATTCTTTACCTCGATGTCCATAAAACCATACTACAAAATTCATCTCTTCATTAACAATATAGAAAAAACATCCTTCATTAAAACTATTGTCTTAGATTTCTATACATTTATAGCTAAATGGTTTTAACCCATTAAATAATATAATCATTTTCTATACATATTGATAAAAAACAAAGACACACGTGAAAATCATTGTAAATGTTTCATCATATCTTGTTAATGATTTAAATTCATTTTTTTTAATCAAAATAAAGTATCTCTCCATAATTGTATGAATAGTTCCTAATAAATACATATGAAGATATGTTTTTATAATGTATTCACCCACCATAGCTTCAATTTTTTGTTTTATATTTTCATTCTAAATCAACACCCACCCCCTGATCAGCATCTCTAAAAAAAGGTAGAGCACTGAATCAAATATCCCCTTCACAAAATACTGAACCATATAACATATATATTTAAATTAGTTGAACCATTTTTATATTATAAGTTAATTATAATATCCATAAAATGAATGTTTTTATAGGTGTTTAAATTATTTAGTCTCTAGTTTCTCTAAAATTTGTTGAAGATGGAAATTACCCAAGGTTCTTGTTGAAGTTCATATTCTGAGATAGTTGGGTAAGTGTTGACTTGTGGTTTTTATAACCTCCTCTCTTCACCTCAAGAATTCCATTCAAAAAAACATTTCATTATCCATCTCATGGGTTTTTGGACTAGATTATCCTAGTTCACACCGTTTTATAAAATATCAATGTTTATAAAAATGTATAAGTCCATAAATAAGGATAGATAACATATTACCATGTTAATATAGATTTTAAATTATTTACCAAAGAAGAAAATATTTATTTCCTATGTTATCTTTAACCATAACTTCTATAGTGATAGGTAAAATTTATATGTGAATATTACATCATCTTCATTATATACATCCAGATGATAATGTGTTATAGAATCAAATGTTTTAGTATCTTTTAAACATTATGTTAATACAACAAGAGTACATAGAAAATTTAAATAATTTATAATGTACTTAATCATTGTTTACATTTAGATTTCATATTATTAAGAGAAAATATTATCTATAAAGGATTTATATCAAGGGTAGGGTGAGATAATAGCTATATAAAAGGACAAATGATATATAAAATGTGTGATACATAAATCAATATGGAACATACATGAGAATAATAATCATCATTATATTACAATAAAATTATAATCCTAAAATGAATGAGGGATTCATTTAAAATTAAAATGAAATGTGGAACGTGCATAATAATGAAACCCCATAGAATTTTGAATGAAGCTTGTATCATATTCATGCACAACATATATGTAAAAATATTCACTTTATAAAATTTGAATAAATTTAGCATCAAGATCATGTATAATTGTATTCTAATGAGATATGTCACATTACCCAGGAATTGGTAGGTAATATAATTCTAGGCCCTCCAATCAATCATTATATGCTAAAAATTTTAACTAATAAATAAAAAATAAAACAAAATTATTTATTAACAAGATATGTACACTTAAGAAAATAATTAGCTATATAGTAATTTCATAGATATTATATCGTAGAATTTACTATAAGGTTCCAAAAATGTGAAGTGAAAAAAATATACATGGATTTCAGATCGTATGTTTTGAACAAGATCAAAATTACAAAGGAATTTTAGTTTTTCATTTAGTGGAGGGGAAACTCACAATTATTGATTTGGAATATATTTGTGAGACATTTGACACCATAATGTGGTGTTTCTAGGTATTCTTTAAGGAAAATATATTCCTTGTTTGTTATTATAAGTTTCCAGAGTGTTGATCATAGAAAGACTAGTTTTTGGAGAAAGTAGGATTGGGTGCAATATTATAGAATGGTTAGTGATAAAAATAATCCCCAAAAAATTCAGTCTATTTTTTAAGGGACATGGTTTGTTTAAACCCGGATATATAGACTAGATAGTTGTATATAGTCAACATTAAATTCCAAATGCATGTTCATGATTGAATCATTTTTTGATACATCCTACCCTTCAACCATGCGACATGGGTGGTTCTTGGATAGTTATTCCACACAATTGGTGCATGGTTTGACTAACCATGCATCAAAACAATGAACCTCATTAGAAATGTACTAATTTCCCCCTCCAAACATTAATTTGTTTCACCCCATTATCCTCCCTCATTTCTCCAAAATCATCTCAAGTATTCCCCTATCTTGTCTCCACTTTCTTTGGGTTGTTTTACAATATTATTGGGGTGATTCCGAAACTATTATTTTTTTCATGATTATTTAGAAATTATATCTCCCCTCTATATACCTTTCGATATTTCCTTATCTATTTATGTTTATCTCATTATTTCTTTGGTTTATTCCATTTTTATATGTCATTTTCATTATTTATGTTTTCCTCTCATTTCTTCTCAATTTGAAAGATAATATTATATGATTCAAGCTTCTTTAACATGAGTTAGTTTATTTATATGATATTCCCTATATGTATTTCCATTTTCAAAATCCAGCATCATGCTACCTACTATAAATTCAGGGAGTTTCCTCATTAGTATGTAATTACTTATACTTTTTTAACCCTAACGTAGATGTCATAAAATACTATTGTATGCCATTTGAAGTTAATAACAAAAACATGTACCGCCCCTTAGTGTAACTTCAGATTAATGAACTTGATAACATTTCGTTTTATGGAGAAAATTCACCTCATAAGAAAGTTGGTATTGACACACATTAAACCCCAATTTAATCTTTCACAAGTATGGAAACCACCCCATAGGTTTGCTTGAACATCTATTCATTTAGCACCTTGACTTTAGTGAAAATAAAATACCCCTTAGGGTGTGATTGGTTTGATAACAAGTAAACTATAATCTCTAAAAGGATCCGACAAACCATTATGGTTTTGGGGAATGAAACATATATAATGGAACTCTAAGGATCACCCAAGAAATGTTTTCAGTAGCTTAAAACCATTTATAAACATAGTGTGTCTTGGTTAAATGATAGTTCCCATGTCCTCTTTTTTGTTTTTTATCTCTAAAATGAACTGTATTATTTTAATTGTTAGGTGATGTGGTACGGTACATAAAACCATGGGAAACTTATACCTAGTTGTTGATTATTTTTCATAAATTCATTCATAATATTAATTCACTTGAACCTATGATTTATACCATGAATCCTAAGATTCACCATTTGGAATGCCTTAGTAGTTATTAACATTTTATATGAACAACATGAATTAAATAGATTTCAGTAAGGGTGTTGATAAAATAGAAATTAACATTTTTTATATGGTAAATTTTTAAATATGTATATAAGACCTATAGGATGTTTTATTATAATTATTTTTAATTTCCATGACATAATGGACTGCATGGTTAACGTGTTCTCCTTATTTTTACATAACAACCCCCAGCCTATTAAAATAATGAGACTAGATATGGTTATAGTGAGGATTTCTATGGGTAATAATTGGATTATAGTTCTGAATAAATAGTGAAAACCAGATGGAAACCACATGATCCATTGAAGTGAAGTGACACAATCCCTTTTGATCTGCTCAACACATTTCTTACAGAATGTCGTGGTACAATAATAATGATTCATCTAATACATCTACAAAACCTGAATTTATGGTAAACATTCTAATGATTTGGTTTTATTTCCTTAGAAACAGGATTACTTAGATTAAATCCTTGGGTCCTACTCATGATTATATTTATATTAACTTGAAAAAAATTCTCTAGTCTCTGATAGATCCATTCGCTAAAGTTGAATTCCTTGGAGTTACAACATGGATTCACATAGTTTTGTTATTTCAGTTTCACAAATGCCTTTTAATGGATTTATCTAGATACAAGTTCTTGTAAGAATGTTTTATGTACATGGGTCCTACTAATACCTTACAATTACAATTATATAGAGAGATTACTACTTATGCTAATGAAAGTGGTATTTTTTGGTTCACATCTATTTTAATTCTTTAAAAACAATATATATATATACATATATTATAAAACATAGTTATGTTTCATGCTCATAGACTTTAATTCATTATAAAATATTGGTTGTGGCCAACTAATATTTAATCACACCCTATTTGTTAGATGTTTGGTACTAGATCAAATCCCAAGGAAGCAATTTAGGGCTTGGAAGATGCCTCTTTGCTGATATTGGTCAGGTCATACGATTATTCATAGGAGATGTGGAAAAAATGTTCTTGGAATATATTCAAGGGTGGGGTATTTTGTTTATAAAATTTAATTTATTATTTTATTTATCTATAATTTTATATATTTTTTCATATATAAACATCATATACTTGAAAGTAAATCAACAATAGTCATGCGTGTTGGGTTTATTTAAAACATTTTTAAGTTAGTTGTTCATTATTTCTTACAGATGTTACTTCATTTCAATATTCCTATACTATTTTAATTATAATCCATAGAGTGTAGTCTCTCAAAGGGACCACCATTAGAACCATGATTCGAGTCATCAACCTATAGCATATTGAGATGCATGCTGGAGTCCATATGGCACCTTGGGTTTAGTTACTTATTATTGAATCGAGTTTGGGACATCAAAAAGTGGTATCAATGATTTCTATTTCTATATTTTACTCTTTTGATCAAGTATATAGAAGGATAATTATTCTTTAGAACATTATAAATAAATCATATCCAGGAACCCCCAACACACATATGGGAGAAAATCATGTTTTCAGGTATGGGACTGATGTTTGTGTTGTACGTTATTACTATTGTTTTTTTATTTCACCTTCAGTGAAATTTTATTATCATTTCTCTATTACTGATTGATGAGATAAATACTCATGGTATGGTATGGAATGAGTACATATGTATGTGAATCATTTTAATTAGATAGGATTCACATTCCATTAGCATGTTTATTTGTATACCATGATCGTGTGATTTCCTTCCACGTATACTTGTATTATTTAAATACTTGATATCTTTTTATTATTATAGCTATTGTATGTGGTTGGTTAAATAGTGTGTCTTCATCAACCAAAATTATGTTTTATGGTATATTTTGATAGTGGAATTTTATTTAACCATAAATATTTTTAAAAAAAATTATATAATGGAATAACTTTAATGGAAGTTGTATATTTTAATGAAAATGGAATATTTTTTGACAAATTCAAGTCATTTCATATGGATATTAGTTAAATGGGTTTCTAATTGTAACTTATGGTGAAGTTTCCTTCATAACATGGGAATGGATGCATGCATGGTTAAATATTTATATACCTTATTTTATCATTGTATTTTGTAAATAGAAATATTTTTAGGTATAATTAAATATTTATATGTAAAAGTTAGTGGATGTTTCTTTATTAGTAAATTTAAAGGACCAGTGATGGATGTCAGGTAAATATTTTTTGGGTTATAACTGATAAAGTATTATAACTCTATAACATGGGAATTAAAACCCATAAAACTAAATCCTTATAACGTTGATTCAACATTCGTAGGTAAATCTTATCATATTGTGCCTATATGAGAAACACACTCAGGGTGTGTTAAATTATTTATAAATAAATAAATTGTTTTAAATTAAATGGGATTCAAATTTTAATTTGGAAATCATCACCATCATGAATTGGGAATGGATTCCTATATAATTAATCTCTGTTTGGTATGACTTGATACTCATAGGTAGACTTCCCATTGAATGAATTTGTATATGATACCTTTGGGTTATATTTATTTTAAATATGATGGTCATTTAATGTGTTAATAACAACTCAATTGGTGTTTCATATAAATATATGGTGAAATCTTACATAAATATCCCCTTAATGTGATAAAAACATTTCAGTGTTTTTTGACTTGGTTAATACGGGGAATTGGTTTATTAAAATTGTTTTTACAACTTAATGTTAATTTTCTTCTATACCTTGTAATTTACATTTTCACTAAGCTATAAGAGTGGTAGGAACTTATGAATAGGTAATGGTTAAAAGGTGATTATGAGATAGCGTTCTCAGAATTCTATACTAAATTAGCTAAATAATGTGTCGAGTATAGTTTGAATAATGATTTAATAAATAACAAGTACTTGAAGAATCATTTCTCAGATCCTTTTTAATGTTTTTAAAAGCTTAAATTAATTTAATATTAATTATAAATCCTTTATTAATGATGGTAGTAAAGAACCTAGTGTGAGGGGTGGTTTGGGAGTTTCTTTTAATGTTTTATCATATGAGAAAATGGACATTGTGTGTGCGTCTCAATTGAATTATTATGTTGTGTTCGGCCAAAAGGGTAGGTGGGTGAGTTTATTTTCCATTTAATGGTGACCCTTGTTTTATATTTAGTGCCTCATGGTGAGTGATAGGCTCTCTCAGTTATGGTAGTTCCATCATAGGTAAAAAACATTTGTAAATTCATGTGATGAGTTTTTAAGAATGGGAAGTGTTATTCAAGTGCCCTTTTGGATTGGGTAGGATTATTATTGTTGAAACAACAACCTTGGTAAGATTTGTGGTCATTATATATGTTTAACCCTATTAAGTACATTAACTTCTTGGGTGTTGGATTTTAACGAGACCAGAATACCAAGGGAAGGGCTAGTCTCTTAGTTGGTCTTGTAAGCTTAGTTATTTCCCAATTATGTATGTATCAGAGATTCATCATCCTAGTTTATAGTTTAATATAATAAAAAACATTGGATTTATATTTTTGGTTATCTATAGAATTTTGGGGATCTTTATTGACATTGGGATAGATAATTAAAAGAGAATAGGTGTTCTTATTCTGCTATTGTAATATCGATGAAGCACATCTTGTGATGCATGTTGTTGTCGAGTTAAGGAATAGTTCATGGATATGGATGCAGTTATGTTGTAATCATTCATTTCTTATGGATATTTGATTATTTTGATCACATAAGACCTCAAAATATTTTATTTAAAAAATTCTTTTAAAGTGGTTTATAAGTAGTTTTAGGCTACATTCAGAGGTCATCTTCGGAGTAGAGTGACCGATGTGTTCAGATCTTGTTGAGGGGGTGGTAAAAATGAGCTAATAGAATGTTTACGTGTCCAGTCCCCATTATGTTGATGTAAAAATGATCGTTCTTTATAACATTTTCTATTAGAGTTGGTTTGGTTTTATGTGTGGTGATAAGAATTTTTGTAATTTAGCTCGTGAGGATCGTCATGAATGAATCTATAAACAATATTATTTTATTTGTTCTTATAAACGGATGGATTTTGTCAAGTTTCGGGGTTTAATAATGTCATTCATGACCCTAAACTGAGTTTGGTGGTGGACGAGGCATGTTTTTTTAGAAATTAGGTTAATTTTTTTAGTGAAATAACTAGTAGATCACTACTATAGTGGGAAACATTTTGTTTTTAGGGGAAGTGTTTTCAACACGGTAAAGGGGATGTGGATATAGAAGTATAGTTAGGAATGGTCAGAATGACTTTGGGAAGCCAGTGATCTAGTAATTTCACACTCTACTGTATTAGAGATTGTGACGATTTTAATACTTATGTATAATTTTGTATTGACTCTAGATGATATATTTAGACTTGGGAGAGTATTAGATATGAAGAAATGAGGGATGAGGGATCATATGTTGTTGAAAGAAAACATAACATAGAAATGGTTGGTTTATCCAACATCTATTGATGCCCAACAATTTTGGGTGGCATACATTTTTTTTTATCTGAATGATCTCATGTACCACATGGATTCATGGTAACGTGATTGATCCCTTAAATAATGCACTATCCATTAGTATACCAAATTTTTAGGGGAGATAATAATACCTAGATAACGTCATGTTCTGTATGCCGAGTTCCTTTTGGGATGGTTATAAATTTCAAGGATTGTGATTAAATGATTAGGATATTCTTATAGGAGTAAAGAAATTAGGATCCGAAAGTGTTAATGCATTGGAGAGTTCAACCATGTATTTTTTAGAATAGTTTGATAGTGATGGATCGACAGTCATTCCACATGTCACTATATGTGGACATTTAGAAACTGAACCAATCACATATTTTTGAATAAAAAGGATGTGTTTTAGAATATTACCAAAGTCCTTTCAAGTAAAAGGACTATATAATCCTGTTGTGAATGGATGATGAGGCATGTTCATTTTTACAATGGTTTTCAAAATGAGAGTGGGTACTAGGTGGAAGGTGATTTCATTTATATTGAGGTACAGTATGTTGGTAAACCATGGAAATTGGGCCATTGAACCATTGAGAAGCTTTGTCTATGGTATATTCAGATGGTTGTAAGTTCCAAGAATCAGAATTGGGAAAAAAGTATAGACTCTGTGATGGTAAAAACCATATAACAATTGGTACAATGGGATATCCACATAAGTGTGTCGTGTTAGAAGAGAGGCATTGAACATCAACTCAATGTTCAAAGAAAAATATGTGCATTCATTTTATTTCAGGTGGTCTCGTGTCTTTTACCTGATTATTTCTTTTGGAAGATAATTCAATAGTTGAAAATGGAATTTTACCATTGGAAATGAATTGGGAAACCACCATCCAATGGGTGATGTTTCATGATATCCACCAAGCATTCTAAATGATGATAAGTGCTCAGATTGGGAGGTTTAAAGATAAATTGTCTTAAAATGGTTAGTGGTCCAAAATAAATTTATGTTTTTCATTTGGTGGATGGACCAACTCAACAACTGAAAATTATAATATGATTATTAGAGTTTAGACACAATAATGTGGTGTTTATAGGTAGTTTTTGAGTCTTAAGAGATTCTTCTAGGACTATAACAATTTTTGGAGTTTCACGATTCAAAATATTAGTTTTTAGAGAATGATACCTAGAGTGAATGGTCAGTTCATAATATGCACCCCAAAACATTTGAACCATTTGTTATGGAGCATAGTTTGTTTAAACATTGTGAGGTTTCCCGGTTAACCATGATTTGTATAAAATTGTTAGAGTTTAATGTGTAGGGTTTGATAAAACATTTTTATAAATCATGTGGCATGGGGGATGTTAGGATAGTGAGTGGACCACATTGGTGTACGAGTTTTCATAACTGTGCATAAAAAAAATCAACCTTATTGAAAAGGTACAAATACAAATCTCCCCTCCAACTATAAATAAGTTTCACAAAACTTTCCACCCCCAATTTTCCTAGTATCCACTCCCTTGATCCCATATCCCTTTCCATGTACAATTTGGTGGTTTTCTTTGCTTCATTGGCCGAATCACAAACCATCACTTATGTTAAAGACCCATTTGTAGGTCTATATCTTCTATACACTCTTATCTAGTGTCATTCATTGTTTCATTTTCTCATATTATTTATGTGGGTTATATAATAATTCAAGTTAATTTTTTTAGTTTCTCATATCCTCTTGTTTTTTATTGAATCAAAAGTTGATATCTGATGAGTGAATCTTCCTTAGCATAAGGTAGGTTCTCTATATGATATTCCACAAATGTAATGCCTTTATTTTAAAATGTTCCACTATGTCATATGCCAAAAATTTTGATCATTTCCTCATTAATTCATAATCACCTAATTTTTTATCAAAACACCAAGAGAAAAATAGTATAATCTTCATTTTCACTGTTGGAGGGTCATAACGTCATCATGGATTACCCCTTAGAGTTATTTCATATTATCACCCATACTGAAAATTATGATTATTGAACCAAAACAAGTCATATGATTTGTCTAGATTGATAATTGACTAAGTAATAATGTACTCTTTTACATGTTATGAAACATCACCTTAGGGTGTATTGGGTCTTACCTTCCTTAATCATCATGATTTACACGTAACAAAAATGATGCTTACGGTGTGTTTGGTTTGAATATTTTGGGAAAACACCAAATTATAATTAGATCAATCTATACCTTAAGGTGTGTTATTTAGGAAACATTTATAATGGATGTTTTAGGAGAGCCTTGGAAATGGATTGGGTAGTTAAATCCAATGTCAATCACTAAGGGTGTCTTATGGAAATTCTATATCCCAAGTCCTATTTATGTTATTTATCTATAAAATGAAATGGAAAATTCTTATTGGAATGTGATGTGATACCTTACAAACAACCTTAAGAAACCTCTTCTTGGTTGTGGATTATTTTCAATAAATACCATGATATAATTAATTCACATTCACCTATGATTGATACCTTTATGCCTCGAAATTCCTTTTTGAATTCCTTGGTTCTTAATAAATTTTTTTATGAAAAACATAGCTTGAAAGGTTTTTATTAAATGTGTTGGTAAAATTATGATTATATAATTTTATTTTGAAAATTGTGGAATTTTTATATGAAACCTAATGGATTATAAGTATTGGATGTTTTGTTATAATTTTTATGAATGGTCGTGAGCCAATACACTACTTGATTAATAGGTTCTCCTTCTTATTACTTAATAGCTGTGATATTCATAAAATAAAGAGAGTAGTTATGGTTTTAATGATGAATTAAATGTGGAAGAAAAGTATTCTAGTTTTTAATTCCAAGTGACAACGTACTGGACAACCCACGATTCATTAATGCCAATGCTAAGGGATACACTTCCTTTTGATCTTGTCAATGTCTTACATATTTAATAAAACATCATGGAACCGTTGACTCACTTGATAGTTTGGGAAATGATAAAATTTATGGGATTAAATCCTGATATTTAACATGATTTCATCAAGAACACAATTAATTAGATTACCTCCTTGAGTCTAATAATTTTTATCTTGTGGTTAACTATGATAGGTTACTCAATCTTTGTTAAATACCCCTATTTAGTGGAATTCCATTGATTTACACCTTCTATTTTCATGGTTTTGATATATGGTAATTCCCATAATCCATTACATGTATTTATCTTGATTCATGTTTAGGGACCCCTAGGCTTATAGACATGTGTACTAGGAATACCATATTATTCCAATAACATAGAGAAAGTATAACCAATGCTGATGTAGGTGGTATTTCATTATTGACCTCAACATTAATTATTTTCCTTATATATATATATATATATTACACATGTTACTCTTTTAATATCAAGGTATATAATGCATTAGAAACCATTTTTAGTCGCTTACTATGTTTTACTCACACTCTGTTTTGGCCTCCAGTTCTTACCTAGGAAGATTTCATGGCTGCAGATTAGGGATTGGCTTGTTTCTCTTTACTGATACTAGTTAGGGTCTAGGAATTATCATTGAAGATGTAGATGATCTTGTTATTAGACTGCCTCCAGGTCATGGGTTTAATTTTTTTCATTTGTTAATTATTTTATTTTTCTTGCATTTAAGTATGTTTTACCTATAGTGTCCTTGAGTTTCATGAATATGTATTATCATTACTCATGTACGATTGGTTTATTTGTAACTTTCTGAGTTATTAGTTCATTATTTTCTACTATTTTCCTTTTAAATATTATTCTTCATCTTTATTTAATAGTGATAAAGAGCGTATATTCTCTCCACTGAACCACTATTAGTCCCTCACTACTAGTTAGAAGTCTATGAAATATATATAATCTCTCTCAAAGCCATGTGTCCCCTAGGGTTCTATTAATTATGACTTTATCAGTCCGGATACATAAAAATGGAAGCATAGTATTAGAAATGAATAAAATTATGCATATCCCATGATGAATAAATGTTAATGAAAAATAAAGAAAATTAAAATATGTTTTTAAATCAATAAGGGTGAAAATATATATGAAGAAAATATTTTCCAAAATGAAGATTTTGGTTTGAGAGTCCCTGAACCTTAGGAATTATTTTGGTCCATCATCATCATCAACATAAAATTTTTATTATGAATGAAAATTATTCTCCATGTAGAATGTAAGAAAAAAATAAAAGAAATAGATACAATATGCCTTTGGGAGGCTGAAAATAATGGATACCAAGGGAATATTCTAAAACTATATTAACCCCCTTGTTCGTTAGACAATTTCAAGGTAGAAAAGCATTCGATCATTGCACCATGATGTGTATTTGAATTTTGTAATTTTGATACTCTGTTACCCTCCCCCCGGGTGTAGAGAATATCTATATAGATACTAATAATACCCTTTCACCTTCTAATAATGTAGGAAATTGACCAAGGAATGGTACTTCAACTATAAAGGGAGTTGTACAACTCTATGAAATATTTTTCAATCTCTATCAGAATGATATTCTTTTGTCTACATAAAAGGATCCCTATGATCATCACCATTTCCATTGCATGGAGAGAGTCCCTATTTTTAAAATAGGTTATCAATGCATTAATGGAAGACCCCACTGATCATGCACCACACATACGTCCCTCATTATACCCTTGGTTAAAGATCTGTTCATGTTGGAATTTGTACTAGGTGGTTCCAATGGATCCAACACCCCTTAGATATCATGGAGTATTGAGAGGATATTCTACCAGGAATGATAGTTCAAAGAATTGGTGGCTCCTCCTAGTTTTTGATGAGCCAAGAAAAAACATTCAATGAATTCTTGGTTCAGAGAGAAATGAAAAATACCATGCAAGAGATTTCATAGACCCATGGGTCATTAAATGCATTCCATATAATCTAGAATCCTACTAATAAGACAAGAGTCATTTTCCCTCTGTTCTAACCCCTTTTTCTCATTCCATGGAACCAAAAATTGGAAATGTTAGATCCATATATTCCATGGGAGGAGATTCCAATGAAATACCCAAAGGCATTCCATACCGAGCGATCCCAATCTCCATAAAAAAATAGTTGATGTGATCTCTCCTCCCTTTAATCCCTACAACCTAAACACAAGTGAAAAATATTTATACTAGTACGTTTAACAATCTCATCAATAGGAATGGATAGATTCTTGATTCTGAATTGTAAAATATTATAATTCACAGGGATCTCATTACAACATTACGTCTCAGCTCAACTATCCCCTTAATCATATGGGATCATAATCCCCCTATAATCCTTCTCTGGGAAATATCCTATTGAAGAAATTGTAAAAATAAACTTTTATGTAACATTATTCTTCTCAATTAGATCAAAAAACTCTACAGATGATTATCTAGTATTGCGTTAATGAAGAAACGATTTAGGAATTATCATCTGAGGGTTACATCTGGAACCAGACATCTAGGAAACCCATGTTTCAATCCATCATAGATATGGTTCCAAAATTAAATTTCTCCACTTCCAACTATTCTTTAGGTATGGCCTTGAAGATTAAAGATATGATGATGAATGACATGCCATAAAAAATATGATCTCCCTATCTCCATGTCCATGTTTCCATTATAATTATTTTCAATGAACCTTCCCTAAAGGTTCATTTCCACAATAACCTCCCATTACTACTTTTCAGGCATATATATAGTATATCTATATGCTTTTTCACATTTATACCTCTCTCTTTAGCGGTTCTGGCCATTCTTACAAAGGAGGGACAATGTTATTTTCCCTCAGAATGGCCATCCCATATGACTGGTTCTATGATCTTATCAATGTGGGAAATTAATTCCTTTGGAAACACAGTTTTGGAGAAATCATGAACCATAATGGAGGAGAGGATTCTATACACCAGAGAAATTCTACCACCAAAGGAGAGGTATATTTTTTTCAATTTTGTATTCTATATGTTATCTGATCAATAATTTTTTCAAATTTATGTATGCACGGATGACACAAAAATATTGATGCACCCATGTAATACATAGGGAAACCTCTCTTATTCAATTTTATATTATTAGTTAGAGAGGGAATAATTCTTTCTGAGAACCAGGAAGAGATATAAAAACCTCCTTTGGTCTGGTTAATAATAATTTCTCTCAACTTTTAATAATCTTCTAGAACATTTTTTATCCCCATAATGATCTCTTCCTGGAATTAACAAAAATTATGGTATCATCATTGAACATGATATGGGAGCTGGTACATTTTCTCTACCTTCAACAATAAGAGATGACCTCTCCCGATAGAAGACTCCTATTGATGATAAGGCTGATGGCATCATGGATGATGGTATGGATGACCAGGGATAAAGGATCTCCTTGTATCAATCCTTAGATAAATTTTAATATACCTCAGATTTTCCCCAAGAAAAAAAAAATCTGAAATCCATGATTCACTAAAGAACTTGAATATAATACCCATGATCTGAGGGGATAACTCCATTATATCCAACACCTTGATGATAAGGTTCCACTCAATCTGGTCATACACTTTTTCCATATCCAGCTTGATTTCCATATTGGAGCAAAGAATTTTTGGGTTGATGTCAATAATCATTTCTTGGCCCAAAGATATCACCCCCTATATTGACATTCCCTTCACAACCCCATGTTGTTCCTAAAATACCCAACAGGCTAAATAAGTAGACACTATACTACTTATAAAACTAGAAAGTGCCTTATATTTAAAATTTCAAATGCTTAAAATATGATAATACTAAACACAGGATAGGTCTTTGTTCTTGGGGAATAACTGTAACATGGTAGTGCAAGACACTTGGGAAAAGTTTCCTCCCTTTAAGAAATCAAAATCCACAATCACCATATCCCATCAAAAAATATCCCAAGAAGACTTGTTGAAGGACCCCATGACGCTATTCACCCCAACACACTCTTCAGGTTTATCCATTTCATTTCCTTGAAAATATCCTTCTCTTCTGGTATGGATCCAAATAATAAATTATCAGATGTAGATACCACATGATGCATTGCGTCTAGAAGGACCTAATATACCTTTAGGTAACCACCCTATATTCGACAGTTAAGGCCTAGCTGCATTTATTTTAAATAGAATTTATCCATACCGCAAACCACATCTATAACATCAATAAAGGATGCATCCCCTAGAATGATATTCTACCTAATGAACCTCCTATTCTCCTTTAGATAGTAATTATAGAATGTTTTATTCCAATCATAGTCATGAATCCATTTAACTCTCTACTGCTCATGAGACACATGATCCTACCTCAAAAACATGTCATCTAGGATGTCCTTATTTTTAATGAGTTTTCAAACATGACCTCATCCATGTTTATTTCAAAACTGAATTCAATTTTTTCAATGTACTCATTGGATTCCTCTACTGCAGGGTAGTGGGTCGGGGTAGGAGGTGGGGTTGGTTGGAAATCCTAGAGTAAAGATCATATTTGATCCATAAAATCTTATTATAAATCCCTATAAAATATTTTCCCGAGATAGGTTTCTTCCACAGATCTCATTTATTGTTAGAAAAACCATATATTCTGATCCACTAATAGGAGAAATAGAATCACTCCCAATGATTAATATTAGGAGTCAAAACAACCAAAACAAGATAGTGATCATAAATACTTCTCACAAGGTGAGTTACCATAGCATTCAGGTAATCTGAGATAGACTCGCAGTTTTCAAGACAATGATCCAAGAGACACTAGGTTCAAAGATCCCAATTTTGGTTATTACACAATCTAAAGAGGCCACCTATATATTCGATATCAATTAGACTCTATAAAGCCATAAAAGAGAAAACTCATGGCTAGCCTTCCTAATGAAATGACCACTTCCTTTTTTCTCATTTGTATATTTCACAATGTTTAAATATTTACCCACATACCATGTAGAATCACCTAGATTGGAAGACCATAGGTCCTTCCACAAACATTGTCTGATCTAAGCATCACATATCCTATAGAAAAATGTGAAAAAGAGGGATTTTTCAACAATAATGATTTTTTTGACCTATTAGTCTAAATCACCAATGAGATATATCAATAATTTTGACTTCTAGAAGATCCATATGAATTGGTTTTGGGGAAATGCATGAAGATAATAACACTACCTAAATAAATTATAAAATATATCTAATTTGGAGAATCATATATTGGGCTTAAGCACTGCATCTAGGGAGATATTTCATGTTTGAACCTCATTAGCAATGAAGTCGATCTTGACCCGAGCACCCAGTACACAAGTGTTCCACACAAGAGCAGTGATCATGGAAACATGTCACACCTGGTAATCGCGTAAGAAATTTTACACCCATAGGTCTAGAAGAAAAAAAAACGGAATATAATCTCTATTTGGACTACGTGCACATTCCATTGGAGCTAATAAAGGGGGAACTCTAAGTGGAATGGTGGAGGAAATCACTAAATGACACAGGGGCACAAGTCTATGCCTGGATGATTGGAACCTCGAAGAAGATTCAATGGTGAGAAACCATACATAGAGAACTCAGGGGGGTGTGAGAGAAGAGAAAGATAAACTAAATTTGGGACCTCCAATATGGTGGAAATGACCTTCAAAAAAGTAATCACAAAATCTATTTTTAAATTTGGTCGTGCGTAGAACAAGTTTTGATGAACGGAAGGCCAAGAAATTTCAAATTCATAATTTATATTTTGTTTCATCACATTTAAACCTATTATATATTTGTATTATATAAATTAAAACTATATTCCACACATCTATATTATTAATTTATATTATTTATGATCAATTATAAATAATAAAAAATTATTATCCACTTTTTATGGATGGAATGGTCTGATTGCAGAAATTTATTGAATTATCCTCATTTAATTTCCGTTGTATCACTATTATTTTTTATAATTTATATATTAATTATTTAAGAGAAGAATTAATTAAAATTAATTTATAAATATGATTTATTTTCTTTGATAATTATTCTTTAGGGGTTATATTCTATTTATTGAAAATATCCTCCAAGGAATATGAAGCCTACAATTAATTTGAATTATCCAAATGAGGTACAGACAGAGAGTATATATTCTTTAAATGGAATAGAATAATTATAAAATATAATAATTAAATTATTATTATACATTCATGCGAACTAATTATTATAGTAAGGTATAAAGAGAATAAAATTTGATATGTAAAAGGAAGTATAATTAAAAGAAGAGGATTATGGAGTTACCACATTGTTAAGGATTTACTAATTTGTAATGAAAATAAAAACCTAAGGGATCAGTGATGGATCAAACCAAAAAAACTAAGTTTATAAATAGGCTTGATAAGATGTATTTGGGTAGAGAATAAACTATAAAATGTATATTGGTATTTATTTTCCATGCGAAGGTCGATTTGGAATTTATATCAAAGGGATGGGTATTTTTTACTTTAAAATAACGAATTAGTGAATAGTTACAAAATAATACGTGAAATAGTAGTACTCATTCAACTAAAGACTATATTTATTACATTGAAATCATTTATACCTAAATCTAATTAATTTATAAAAAATAAAAAATGAAAACAAGTTTCGTTAATGGAATGTATTGTCTTTTAAGACTTTCATGATTAAATTTCATGTCTGAAAAATATGTTTATTATTTTTAATTGAGTTATTAATTATATTCAATCAACTATTATTACAAATACACATTATATATTTAATTAGTTCATTCTCACATTAACATTATATCATAAAAATTCAGTATATATAAAATAGATTTTTACTATTCACCTACTTATTTTGGGATTTAATAAAAATTAAAAATTATTCCATATATAATTTCCACATCCCAATTCAAAAAGTGATATTCATTTCATCAAAGTAATTAAATAATATTTTTAATTATTATTATTAACATTAAAAATCATTTTAAGAAAATATATCAATAATCACCATATAAAAATGCACTTATAATTTATTATAGTTTAAAATTTTAATAGTTGTTTTAGAGAATTATAAAATTTACATTTACTTAATTTATACATGATAAATATAACTATTGTTTCATTATATAATTATATTATATTACTTTCAATTCTAACTATCAGATAATTGTTATAGTGGCCATGTTACCACTCCTAACATTAACACCTCCATTTGTAGTTGTTAGGTTTCAAATATAACTATCATATTATCATTAAAATTACATTAAATACCTCATATTTTTTCCATTCATCATTTTATTAAATTCCTCACAAGGTATAATAGTCAAAAATTTAAAAATATTGAATACATGAATAATGTTTTAAATCATTTAGAGATGGTTTTTTATTTTTTGATGATTATAGGAGATCAAAATGATCCATATATTTCTATTTTTGTTAAATTATATTGTCTTTTTATTATAAAAAATTGGTATTTTCTATTTTAAGGTGTATTTTTATTTTCCAAATGTAATGTTATTAATTAATATAACAAAATATTAATGGATTTTGTTATGTGGGTCTTATGTTTTATATTATAATATATTCTAAAATATCACAGAAATGTTTATTATAAAGGGGAAGTGTATTTATCAATTCTTAGTAATTATATATAGTGGTAATGATAATTTTAGGATTAGCTAGAACTAATTTTTTATTGATATTTTAAAACAAACACTATGTGTATATGTGTTCTAGATGGACATGCAAAAGAAGTGGTAGAGTGATCCTCATATTCAGTAAATATTTAGTAATATTATATAATATATCCCATTAACTATCAAAGATAATTATTTGGATATGTCAATGGAGGTAGACTAACCCTAAATGTTACTAATGTAGTATTTGAGATCACTCCTAGGTGATGAAAAAATAGAGAAACTAGATGAGTTATTAGGAATGTAAATAATATTTTTTTAGTTCCAATTAAATTTTTCGACCCCATAGATTAAATATTGGTTTTATATATAAGAGACAATAACTAATAAATAGTAAAATAAGATGAGAAAGTTGGATAAGGATGAAATATTGACTAGAATATTTTTTTAAATATTTAATGAAAAATACTACCTAAATGAAATATTATTGGCTATATATTGTGTTTTTTTTACAATTATCATGTGAGTAATATTGATATATAGTATTTCTGTATTTTTGTTGAACCTATAGAGAGTGAACCAATTATAGTGACAATTGTAAATCTTAATACATAAAGGTTTATAATAGAACTATGAACTGAAATATAGTTCACTATTATTCTTCTAAAACCACCCATTATTATTAATGTGGTAATTATGAGAGTTAATATAGAGGATAAATTCATATACAGTAAATAAAAGACTACATTTATTCCATGATATGATTGGGAAATATCATAAATAATTTTCAAGAATGAGTTTATTTTTTTAATGGAATCTAAATAATATGGTTTATATTTCTTATCTGCATAAGAGTATATTGAAATATTTTTAGTAAGGACATGTTGGTTATTTAATGATCAAATTTATAACCCCAAATTCAAATCACCTGGTATATTTTATTAATTAGTATCAATGAATTATTAATTTTCTTTTATGGACTAATATAATAGAAAATTTATTTTCATAACATTATAAGATACAATTTACACATTTAAATGTGTGTGGGATATTCAATATTATTTGGTAGGTCTATTGTAAATATAGATTGAAATAATATACTTTCAATTATTAGTTATAATGCATGGATTATTTTTTTAACAACAGACCACTACATATATATATAGTTCACCTATGTATTTTTTTGGATTCTTACAAAAGAGATACACACAATTTTATATTGAAAACTTTTCTAGAAAATGAATTATTTTCATTCCTTTATTTTTAAGGCTCTACTAGAATAAATCGAATTTATAGTAAGTCTAAAGAAGAAAAAATAGACTCTCTAGGGATATAATTTCACATTTTTTAGTAGTATAAATTCTATTTCTAATGAATTATGACTCTAGTTTTAATTTATACAATATCAATGGAAAGATAAAATATATTAAAATGAAGAATAAATACCTCTTATAATAAATTTATGGCATCGTGGGAATTATGAATTTTTTTCTACTTCATTTGAAAACACCAATACAATTACTTTTACTATAGAAATAATAATCTATGTCTTTACATGATATTTGGATACCTTTATGATAGATTTTTTTAATTGAATTATAATGTTCATACGAACAAAATATGGTCTTGTAAAGCTCTTGAAGATTTTATTAGAAAACTTGCGTGGTGATAAGCCTAATAATTCATCTTCTGGATTCAACAATAATAATATCATAGTCATATATTTTTTATTAATTAATTTAAATTCATCATGAGATGGGATATATTTTTATGTAATTGGAAATTCTAAAACATATATTTGATATTTGATTTTCCTTGAGTTTGGTTGGATCATTTCAAATATTTATTCAAGACATTTAATTATTACATTCAGCCATGATTCAGTTTAATAAAGAAGTATTTGGTTTATATTTCAAGGAAAAGTATTTGGGTCAATTAAAAAATTAAATATAATTTTAACTACATCTACTATTTTAATACATCATAAGTTGGGAGATTCTTTTAAAGAGATTACAATGAATACTAGTTGGGTTTTTAGATTATTTTAAATGCATGGGGAAACCGTCATAGCATTTGGATCTTGATAAATCATACCTAAAGAAAATTGGTATATAATTCATGATTTGGTGATAAATATCATTGTTCATTCTTTTATCGTGGGATGTAATTAAATAATTATAGAGAAAATTATTTTATATGTCCACAATATGTTATTAAACCATATTTTCCCACTATTTGATACGAACTTGTGATAATTAATATTGATATATTATCATTATACATTCAATATTGAGATTATATACACACTAGGAAGGTAATTTAGTGGTAAATTATTTTTGTTAAAAAAATCATATCCCAATGGTGTGGGAAGGTAGAAACAATGCATTTTGATGGAGTTAATGAAATTATTTCACATCAATTTGGAAGAAACGATTGATATGATGTTCTCCTTTATCCAATATGTGACTTCCAACATAATATAATATAAAATAAGAATCAATTACTAGATAATTAATGTATGATTTGGCTCGAAGAAATACATAGTGGTTAGATAACCAATATCTATGTAATCATAGAAAATAATACATAATACTTTATATTGTGATAGTGGATCCGATAGAACTAGGGAAATAAATTTTGGAAACTATTCATTATATAACATGGAATGTCTAGACATGAGGTATTATTATTTTTAATTATATTAGATGTTAATTTTTTTAAGAATGAATATCGGTATTAAAGATATTATTTCTTGATATTATACTATTCAATGAATAAATGAATATTTTCTCCAATAGGTAGGGTTACCGAAACATTCTATCATTTTTATATTGAACATGGAAGATATTTCAATAGATTTCAATATTATATTATTGATATCATTATATAATCATGATGATGTTTGGGTAGTAATTGATCTCTATATAAAATGAATACATTTCCATCTTAGTCAATAACTATTTTAGGTATGAAAACATTGAAATATTTACATGTGTTTCATTCATTCCTTTATTATGGTTCTATTAATGGTTTATTAGTTAAAATTAACAAAAAAATTGTGAGGGGAAGTTTGAATTGTATTTTATAAATTTAAATTTTCCTATCCAACCCATATATTCATGAATTTAATTCTAATAAAATTTTAATTTTCTTTTACATGGATACCTAAATTATAATATATAATACCTATTTAGATGGGGTTGATTTTTAACTAATAATTTTAGCAGTTTTTTTAAGGATAAAAATCATTTCATACTACTCACATTGGTAATCTATTGTTCATCACATGAGTTGTTTATAAGAAACAAATAGTTTAATTGAATTATGGCATAAGATCTAGAGATTTTACACCATTAAAGAAGATATAAAGGGGATATGAAAAAACCTATCATCTTATTATAAATTGGTAAATAACTTTTATTTTGTCACAATTGTAAATTAATGGTTTGGTGGAAGCTTAGTGTCATATAGGATATATTATTTTGTTATATAGGGATTTATGGTAACCCAAGGAAACATAAAAATATGATTGTGATATATTCTAGGAAGTCACAAGGGGTTATATAGGTGTATTATGTATTATATAAATACATAAGACTTCAATAAATATCCATTCAACATTATATGTTTTAATATATTACGTAATGTTTTTGGATATATGATGATGATTTATGACTATAAGTGTAATTAATGTTTCCAAATATTATTTAAGAGATTACACTATGTTTTAAGGACTTAGATGAGTAATTAAGGATACAATGAAGTGTTATGTCATATAGAATATCTTAAGGAGTCATACTAGGGTTTACGGTCTCCACATATAGAATTAAGGTAACACTAGATTTTTGTAACCTCTATGAATTCTTGTATTGGTATTCTAAAGATTATTTTCTCCAATGGGAAAATATCTACTAACCAGATTTTTTTTCTTGAATGATTAAGAGCTCATGTTGAGGTTTATGGTATCCAAAGAGGATATAATGGTATACTGGATTTCTATCCGATTGATGAATTATTGAAAATTTATGTTATAGTTTTAGGCCATCCAAATTGCATTAAAAGGCTGCTCTAGTGTTTTAGGGAATCTTGGAGATTTTAAAAGGGTATACTACAATTTCATTCCATTCAAAAAAATATAAATGGTACAGATGGTTCAATGTATAACAAGAGTACATTATGATTTAAGGGGTGCCATGAGATATTTTTTTGTTTGGATTTTGACCATAAAAAAATATTTCTTCATAATCCTTTAATGTAAATGAGAAACCATGTATCTTGATTTGAAAATTTTATTTCCATGTGATAAGGAATGTCATACCATTTAAGGTCTTATTAAAATGAATAAAGATATTACATTTATGTTTTTACATTTAGGACTGAAAATTATAGAACTATTATATTATACTATCAGAACCATTTTATACTAGCATAATGACATAAAATGTAGAATAGTTGATGAATTATTCAATAAAATGGAATTTGCGGGACAATTAAATTGGTGGGAACATCTTAGACAAACTAAAAATTATGTTGGGATTATATATAGGGATTAAAATAGACCAAATTTGAAAAATAAGCATGATTTATAATTAATATTGTTAGATACCAAATTTAATTATTATGAATGGTTAAAATTTTGGGACAAGTTGTACATGTCTGTGACTATATAATAGTAAGGATGAAAAATTCATAGATATTGTGAAATAGTGGGAGAATAATTTCACATATGATAAATTAAAAAAATGTTACGATAGTCATGATATACCATGTGGGATTCAATATTGGGGATTCCTTCATTTATGGTTCTTAAATTACTAGAGATTTAATATATAATAAATATGGTAACCAACTTGTTGGTCAAAGTGGACACTCAAGAGGGGGTGAATTGAGTTCGAATTAAAATTTCTGTTAAAATATTGTCTAGTTAAAATCCCCCGATTTATAAAATAAGTCAAACTGTAGTGAATTTATACAAATTGTAAATGTTCACATAGATTCTCAAAGATTGATTAGGTCTCAGTTAGTTTCACCACAAGATCAAACTAACTTTTGAAACTAATCTACTGATTTACAATAAGTGTAAACACTTTCTAATTTAACTATCAAAGTAGCTTCAAAATAATTTTGTATTTTAAAGTAATAGCAGCAAAATAAATATAATATATTTCATATAAATTAAACTTAAATAAAATATGAACAACAGATATAACAAGAGGTTCAGTCTCAAGCTGAGACTTAGTCCTCTCCAATATATATATGAATTTGATCCACACCCTCGATCGGGGTTAACAACAATTTTACAAAAACTGTCCAGGTCCAAGACCTCTACCACTGTTATTGTTGGGAATCAAAACAATTGAAAACCAGCTTTCCAGGTCACACATGACCTCTACCACTATCCCGGTGGGAAATAAAAGATGTAAGAGTTTGAGTGAGGATTTACAGATCCTCCAGTTAAAGTTCAGGAGACAGTGTGTGTGTAAAAATAGAGCAGATGACACACACTGCTCGAAAAGTAAATAATAAATCACAGAGGAAAATATATAGAGTTTAGAATGGCTCTAGTGACTATCAATGTAGCTATGGACTCGTTATATTGAGTAGTAATGCTTCGGAGTCCTTCTCTGGTTTTTCTGATAAAAAACAGAGTGTCGTATTTCATCTTGTCTTCTTCAAGAGTGAGAATGATCGCTTGATTCATCGTGTGTTCTTCAGTGGTGTTGGATTGCATGGATGGAACTTCTTTGAGGATCGTGCAATGTGTTCTTCACAGTTTTTCATAGGATTGTTCTTCAGTTCATTACAGAGCTCGCGTGTATTGTAGTACGTGTGTCGAGACGTGTCAAGCACACATATCCTCTACTGCAGCTCAATATTCTTTATATTCCATAGGCTCCAGCAATAGGAATTATTTCCTTTTCATAGGTACGAGATACGGTTTCCTGACATACCAAGAACTAACATTAAATAAAATTAATTGCATTAAAAACAAAAAAATATGACTGTTAGAATCATTTAAAATAATATTGACAAAATCTTAAGAAACGGTGTCACAGTGATCATGGAAACCGTGTCCTCTTCACGGTTTCTGGTCACGGTGAGTGGTCACGGTGTCTAGTCACGGTGTCTGGTCACGGTGTCTGGGTCACTGTGTTTGGGTCATGGTGAGTGGTCATGGTGTCTGGTCATGGTGAGTCCTTCACGGTGTCTCCATACTTAGACAAATATCTGTATTTGGACTAAGACAGTTATATGTAGAATATGGGTTAAGGTTAATCATTAGAGATAATATATGAGAGAATTGTGATTATGCATAAGACTTGTAAAGTGTAATTAGCATCCATAAGATTTTTTATTATAAAAACATGATATGCACCTATTGTTGAGTTTGAAGAGAATTAGCAATATGTTCACTGAAGATCAAGATTAATTAACAGTAATTATATTTGTGATCATTAAAACATGATTAACACATGAGGAGTCTAACAATCTCCCCCTTTTTGATGATCACAATTCATATATAGGCAGAATATAAAATACATGTAATATTAAAGATACTAGCATAGAAAAAACATTATAGAATAGATACTTCCAGTTTTTCTCCCCCGTTTATATTATTATAGAACTGATACCTGTAGATTTTCTACCCCTTTTGGGATTATCAAAAAGTAGAGAAAAGGAAATGAAACTCGGCAGTTGTCATTAAACAGAGGGTTCAAAATACAAAGTACATGAGAAGTACAATCTGTAAACAAGAAATGACATCCCATCAAAAAGAAAAATAGTCACTACACTCTTTAGGGATCCATTTTTGTCTTGCCTTTATCAGCAGCAGGAGCTGGTGCTGAAGTAGAATAATGCATAGATGTGGTAGACAACGAGGGTATGGGTAGACCTTCAAAAACATATGGAGACAAAGTAGGAGCAGTTTAAGATCTAGGCTTAAGTTGGTCAATAATGACTTCCCGGATCTGAGAAAGGGCTTGGCTAACTGTCATGGTAGTTGATGCTAAGGCAGGTAGTCCTGGTCTAAGGGGTGCAGCAGCTGGAGAAACTATAGCAGTACTCTGCACATGAAGATACGACTTCAAAAGATTGATGAAATCATTAATGATTTCACCACCATACTGCATAGCCTTTTCAAAATCATCCTTTTTCTCCAGAAATCTGTCCAACAATCTGGTGAACTCTGAAAGTTTCTGAACATGATCTTTAAAAGCTTGAGTCACCGGAGGGATTCACAGATTTTCCACAAGATATATAAAGTGATTTGTCTTGTCACTTTTAGAGAAAATCGGGGAAATATACAAATCTATTTTCTCAGAGATCTCTTGTTGAGAATAATTTTCTATCATAGAATGAATCCTAACCAAGTCCAATGCTCTATCACTATTTTTAATCTCTTCTGAAAAAGAAGATAGATCCCAGCCACTGAAGGCATTCTGAAATTCTTCCATAATTATGGATCTCAGCAGAGAATCATCCGAAGAAGGTGTGGAGGTCTGACCAGAAGCAGGTTAATCCTAGACAACTTCGGTTATAACATTAAGCTGTTGTAGAAATTTTTTGCAGACATCCAGTGTATTCATCTGTAAGCTTATTCAGAGTTTCCACAAGCTCTCTCATGCATTACAGCATCTTCATGTTCTTTTTTCTAATCTTTTCATAAAAAGATAGTAGGTAAGGATGAACTTGAGACACAATCTCCCTAGCAAGGAGGGAATCAGAATACTCAAGAGAAACATCGGCAGGTGCAGGGGAAGAAACAGGAGCAGGCTCAGATCTCAAAGATAACTCATTCTGCAGACTTGCTACAATACTTTTCATATTTGCAACATCAGAACTCAGCAGCTTATTCTCTACTCTGACTTCTTGAATTTCTCAGATCATCCTTTGTTGAATATGCAAGATAATATTTTCCAAGAGAATTGATGCATCTTCTTGACTTAATTGAGTTACTGGGTGAGGTTGAGTGGAGACAATTTTCTCAAATCTAGCTAGCAAAGTCTCGCCAAAAACATTCATATCTTCTTTGGTTACAAAGGAATGAAGCTCAGGTAAGGATGCTAGTAAAGGTAGAGGTGAAAATTCTGGTTAAGGTTTAGATTCATCTTCAGACTCAGATTCTGATCTAGATTGATGTTGGGGATCTAGTTCTGGTTCTGAATGAGCTGGGGACTTCAGTTGAAACAGAGAAGAAAGATCCATTCCGGTTGCAGTCACATGTTGTGACTCATTGAAATCATAAAATCTTTGGAACTCATACCGAGAGTGCATAGAGAAAGTGACAGAAGGTTGAGAAGCTTCAGCAGATCCAGCTTCCACAATATCAAGATTTCGAGTTTCCTCCCCCTCAACTTGTGCTTCCCTTTCAGATTCATGAGGTTCAGGAACATAAAAAAGATCCACAGGATCATCCCTAATCACTTCACCAAACTCATGCCTTGCCAGCTGAAAGGCAATTTCCATTATTTCTTCAGCATATGGAATAATCTTAGGATCTGATTATTCCACTGGATAAACTTCCATACTTGCTTCTTTCTCAACAGAAAAAGTCTCTTCACCAAAATCTGCCTCAAAGATTTCTTGTTGTTCTGAACCAGGAAAAACTAATTTCCTTGCAGCATTGGGATGAGCTTCTTCCTCATGAAGAACAATTGAAGGATCCTTAGTCCTTTCCTTTTCAACAACAACTTCCTCTCCTTGAGGTATTTCAGCAGGGATAACAATAGGGACAACAACCCTTTCCTCTTCCACAGGAACATTTTCCATTGGTGGTATTACAGATTCTTCTCTAGGTGGAACTTCAGCTGTTGCTTCTTCTTGTTCTTCTTCTTCTGAATACTCATCCACTTCATCTGGTTCCAAACCAGAATTAGCTAGGTTCTTAGGCGTTCTTGGATAGTCAATAGGATTAAACTTTTTATACAGTTGATCACTATCCTTATCCCATTTCTTTTTCCAGGGATTCCAGCTAATCTTCATCCTTCTAATGATAGGCATGGATAGGAAGAAATCAGGGTCCTCTAATTTTTCTTCATTCGGTCCAACCATCCCGTTTGAGACTAGCATGGCTGAAATCATCCTTGAATAAAACAGGGAGGTGAATTTGGAAGTAACTTGGATCAGCTCACAGATATGGTTGATAACATACTTACACAGATTGATCTTTTGTCAATTCTTCAACAGGTGAATCAGGAACACATCTTGATACTTCATCGCAGCAAAATATCCTTTTCTTGGACTAACCAAATTCTGAACAAACTTGAACAAAATTCTTGTCTCGCCATCCAGTTCAGCAGCTATAGCCCTTCGCTTGGTGCCATTTCTAGTTAGATTTTCCAAAGCGGTTTCTAGGTCGAAGATGTCAGTTGTTGGAGGAGGGTATCTCTGGTAATCTTCACACACTCCTTCATGTGGAATTCTTAGGCATGCAGCCCACAACATTGAAGAGAAAGAGCACTTCTGCCCATCGATCCAGCTGGTCACCAAAAATCTTTCTCCAAACTCAAAAGATAACTTCACATATTGATAGAATTGAGATACAAGCCTCGGGTAAATCGGTCTATTCTGTCCAGTGAACCATTCAATCCATCCTTGTTCTTTTAAATAATTCAAAACTAATGATCTGCTAGACAACAACCATTCAGGGCAAACCTCTTTTTCAGGTCCAATGGTACGAATTACCAGGTTTGGGTTTAGAGATCCTTCGGGAGCTATCCTCGGTATCCTCTTTTGTTTCTTAGAGCGACGCTTCTCAGACGAGGATGAAGATGTACGCTTCATCCTTGGCATTCACAAAAGTTATGGCAAGAGGGAAGAGAAGGTTCAGGAGAGAATTCAGGTAAGGAGTTGAATGAAACCCTTAAATTTTATCATTTGGGAATGTAAAACGTCATAAAAACATAAATGCGGGCAATCAGATAGCGGTGAAATAAAAATTACCACGATACGCGTAAATATAAAATAAAAATAAAAATACTTCTCACGGTGAGACCGTGAGTAGGTATTACGGTGAGACAGAAAACTAGTCATCACGGTGAGACATTTTATAGTCATCACGGTGAAACAGTGAGATTTTATATAGTCACGGGGAGACAGTGAGTTGTCAGACCATGAGCATAATACAGTAACTTAGAAACAGAATGTATGAAACCGTAAGGTAAAGTACAATAAAGTATTAAACATTAAGATCAGTATGATATTCATTTATGATTAATCATACCAAGTTCATGTATGATGTAGTCTAATCTTTCAGAATTTAATGGTTTAGTGAATATATCAGCAAGTTGATATTCAGTACCAACGAATTCCAAAGTGATATCACCTTTTTGATAATGATCCCTCAAAAAGTGATGTCTTACATCAATATGGTTTGTCCTAGAATGAGAAACATGACTCTTAGAAATATTAATAGCACTTGTGTTGTCACAATTTATTAAGACATGTCTGAATTGAAATCCGTAGTCTATTAATGTGTGTTTCATCCACAAAATTTGTGCACAACAACTTCCAGCATCTATGTATTCAGCTTCTGCAGTTGATAATGCAACAAAATTTTGTTTCTTACTACACCATGATACTAGTGACTTGCCTAAAAGATGACATGTTCCATAGGTGCTTTTTCTATCTAGCTTACATCCATCAAAGTCAGCATTAGAATAACCAAATAATTTAAATGATTGTCCTTTGGGATATAACAGTCCTAAATTGGGGGTATGCTTGAGGTATTTGAAAATTCTCTTTACAGCGTTTAAATGTCACCCTTTAGGGTTTGCTTGAAAACGATCACACATACACACAATAAACATAATATCAGGACGACTAGCAGTCAAGTAGAGTAGACTTCCAATCATTCCTCTATAAGTGGTTTGATCAACAGATTTACCATTTTCATCAAGATCCATCTTACAGGTGGTACTCATGGGAGTTTCACTACTTTTTGTGCTATCCAATCCTAAACGTTTTAAAAGATATCTAGTATATTTACATTGAGTTAAAATAATTCCATCATCATTTTGAAAGATTTGAAAACCAAGAAAAAATTTAATTTCACCCATTAAGCTCATTTCAAATTCATTTTGCATCATTTTAGAAAAATCAGTACATAAAGAATTTTTAGAAGATCCAAAGATAATATCATCAACATAAATTTGTACAACTAAAACATCTTTAGAAATTTGTTTTATAAATAGTGTATGATCATCTATTCATTTTTTAAAATCTATAGAAATTAGAAATGTACTTAATCTATCAAACCAAGCTCTTGGAGCTTTCTTTAAACCATATAATGCCTTTGAAAGATTAAAAATATGATTTGGAAAATGAGGGTTTGAAAAACCCGGTGGTGGTTCAACAAAAACATCCTCAGCAATATATCCATTTAAGAATGAACTCTTGTCATCCTTTTAATATAGTTTGAAATTTAGATGTGCAGCATAAGAAAGTAAAATCCTAATAGCTACTAATCTGGCTACTGGAGAAAAAGTCTCCTCATAGTCAATACCTTCTTCTTGACTATAGCCTTGTGCAACTAGTCTAGCTTTATTTCTAACTATGTTTCCAAATTCATATACTTTATTTCTAAACACCCATTTTGTGCCTATTGTGAAAGTGTCCTTAGGTCTTTCAACAAGATTCGATACTTTATTTCTTTGAAACTAATTGAGTTCTTCTTGCATAGCCATTACCCAAAATTCATCATTAATAGCATAATCAATGTTTTTATGCTCAAGTTGTGACAAGAAGGCTTGATGTTCAACCTGATTTCTAAGAGAAGCTCTAGTCTGTGTCCCTCTATCATGATTTCCTACAATAGCATCTAAAGGATGATTCTTTAGAATTCTAGTTGATCTAGTAAAGGTAGGACTAGAAATTTCAGGTTCATCAATAGGTTGGGAATCAACAGAAGCAGGTGCTGGAAAATTTCCAGAACTGGACGTTTTAACTATAGGTCCACTGTCTTTATCATGAAAGTTCAAAACAGAGAGATCATCTTCCAGATTTTCAAGAGAGGTTTTAGGCTCATGTGGATCAGTTTCATCAAACTTGATGCGAACGGATTCTTCCACAGACATGGTTCTCTTATTAAATACTCTATAGGCTTTACTAGAGATAGAATAACCTAGGAAAAATCCTTCATCACTCTTGGATGCAAACTTATCAAGATTATCATTGGTATTAAGAATAAATACTTCGCATCCAAAGACTTTAAAGTAGTTATCCTTAGGTTTCCTATGGTTTCACAACTCATAAGGTTTACTCTTAAGAACAGGTCTGATTAAGACTCTATTTATAATATAACATGCTGAATTTTTATCTTCAACCCAAAAATAAATAGGTAGGTCATACTCATTAAGCACAGTTCTAGAAATTTCTTGTCGGGTTCTATTCCTTCTTTCTACTACACCATTTTGTTGAGGTGTCCTAGGGGCAGAGAAATTGTGACTATTGCCATTGTGTGATCAATAGGATTCAAATTCATGACTCTCAAACTCACGGCCATGATCACTTCTCAGAGTTTTAATCTTAAGTCTACTATAAGGTTTTCTACAGATTTGAAGTATTTAACAAAGTAAGAACAAGCTTCATTTTTGTGATCTAGAAAATATACCCAAGTATATCTAGAAAGGTCATCTACTAAGACATACACATAGTGCTTCCCATTTAAGCTAGAAACTGTAGATGGTCCAAACAAATCCATGTGAACCAACTTGAGAGGTTGAGAATTTGAGACTTCTTTCTTTGGTTTGAAAGAGATTTGGTGTTGCTTTCCCTTTTGACAGGGATTACAAACTTTTTCATTTGGAAACTCAAGTTTGGGTAGGTCTATAACTAAGTTCTTCCTAGTAAGTTTTCTACGTGAGTCTATATTGCAATGTCCTAATCTTTTGTGCCAAAGCCAAGAATCTTTATGAAAAGCATTTAAAAAAGTAATATTCTGCTTAGCTAAAGAATTTAAATCAACAACATAAACATTTTCATTTCGCAGGGCAGAAAATACTAAAGAATTTTTAGAATTAAACACATTGAAAGAATCATTTTCAAATTTAACCTTAAAACCATCATCACATAACTGAGAAATACTTAATAGATTATATTTAAGTCCATCAAAAAATAAAACTTTAGAAACTAATACTGAGTCAGTGTTACCAATCTGGCCTAAGCCGATGATTTTACCTTTAGAATTATCACCAAAGGTGACAAAATCTCCATCAATTCTGACTATGCTTTTAATGCATGAGAAGTCTCCAGAAATATGTCTTGAACATCCAATGTCCATGTACAAGGTCTTCATATAGGAGCTCTTTAAGCAGGTTTCCTACAAAATAGATTTAGATAGGAAATGATTTTGGTACCCATATCTTCTTGGGTCCAGACAGGTTAGCAATCAAAGCTTTTGGTACCCAAATTTGTCTTATGGGTGTCATGAAATTTTTAGAATCAACAGACTTTGAAAGATAAACCTTATTAGATCCATAACTATGAATATAACTAGTTGAAGCATATAAATGTCCAGAACTAGAATTAGAAGCATTCTGTCCAGATTTAGGAATAAATCTATTCTTAGTAAACTGTCTCTATCCATGTTTGTAGCCTATTCCAGTAGTGTATTTTGGTGAAACTTGCTTTCCTAGTATTTGAGTTAGTGTATCCTTTCCATTTGTGAATTTCTCTAAATCCTTTCTGAGTTTCTCATTAGATAATTTCAGTTCAGTGTTTTCTTTAAGCAACTAAGATTTCTTTTCCATTTCAATATCAAGATCAGATTTATGTTTAACAGTTAAAGCATACTATTTCTTTAAACATTTTTATTTGTCTTTTAGATAATTACAGGTTTCTTCTAACATATCACTATATTCAAATAGTTCAGATTTTTACATGTTATCAGAGTGAGTATCATCTTCAGAATAATAAGAATTTAAAGCAGGAGTTTCAAATGTTACCTCAGATGTGTTTTCCATAAAGCACATGTTTGCCTTATTTCTGTGTTCAGTTTCAGAAACTTAAAATTCAGTGGAGCTATCCTCAGAAGCACTCCAAGTAGCCTTCATATCCTTTTTTACTTACTATCCTTGTAATCATATTTCTTCTTGAATTTGAGATTTGGGCAGTCTGCTTTAATATGTACTTTTCTTTTTCACTCAAAACAGACAACTTCATCACTTTTATCTGGTTTTTTCCAATCCTTCTTCCAATGTCCCTTATTGTCATACTTTCCTTTGTAATTTGATTTTCTGAATAATTTCTTATTCCTATAAAATTTCTTAAACCTTCGGGCAATGCCAGCCATTTCAACATCACTATCAGAGACTGAATTTTCACTGGTTGAACTGTTAGTAGGTAGTTGGGCTTTGTCTTTGTCCTTACTCTTTGAAGTTGAATTATTAAAAGCAACAAATTTCCTTTTAGGTTCATCATATTCCTATTTATTAACCTTGAGTTCTTCCTCATACATCATAAGCTTACCAATCAGTACTTTGACAGGTAGAGCAGCAATGTCACATGACTCTCTAATTGAAACAGATGTGCCTCTCCATCGGTCTGGTAAACATCTCAAGATTCTCATAATTTGTTCCTTTGCCGGAACAACTTTTCCAAGTGAATTCATTGTATTGAATATCTCATTAAACCTGAGATACATGTCAGAAATAGGTTCATTAGTTTTCATTTTAAAATTATCATTTTTAATAGTATAAGTATTTAATATCATTTCCTTAACATTGGATGTTCCTTCATGAGAAACACCCAAGGTATCCCAAATTTCAAAATCAGTTTTACAAGAAGAAATTTTGTTAAACTCTCCATCTCCTAAAGCACAGTACATGGCATTCATGGTTTTACAATTATTATTGTAAGCAGTATTTGTAGGTTCATCCCAAGTGGATCTAGCTGTAGTGGGAAATTTATATTCTGATTCTATGGCATTCCAAATATCAAAAACTATGCTTTCTAAATGAATTTTTATTTTAAGATTCCATTGAGCATAGTTGGTACCATTGAAGAAAGGTGGACTATTAGTAGCAGCACCCTCTAGTATATTATCTATAACTAGATTTTAGAAAGACAATTTAAAGAGATAAAAATTTAGAACTAATAGAAATTTAAGATCTTTAAATATGCAACTAAAATCACAGTTGAAAAACAGATTATTTCAAAAAATATTTGAACAAAAAAAAAACTAACCCTCTGATACCAAATATTGGTCGGAGTGGACACTCAAGAGGGGGTTGAATTGAGTTCTAATTAAAAATTTTGTTAAAATATTGTCTAGTTAAAACCCCCCGATTTGTAAAATAAGTTAAACTGTAGTGAATTTATACAGACTGTAAATGTTCAGTTAGCTTCTCAAAGATTGATTAGGGCTCAGTTAGTTTAACCACAAGATCAAACTAACTTTTGAAACTAATCTACTGATTTACAATAAGTTCAAACACTTTCTAATTTAACTATCAAAGTAGCTTCAAAATAATTTTTTGTATTTTAAAGTAATAGCAGAGGAATAAATATAATATATGTCGTATACATTAAACTTAAATAAAAGATGAACAGTAGATATAACAAGAGGTTCAATATCAAGCTGAGACTTAGTCCTCTCCCATATATATATGAATTTGATCCACACCTTGGATCGGGGTTAACAACAGTTTTACAAAAACCATCCAGGTCCAAGACATCTACAACTGTTATTCGTGGGAAACAAAACAATAACAAACCAGCTGTCCAAGTCACACATGACCTCTACCACTATCCCAGTGGGAAATAAAAGATGTAAGAGTTTGAGTGAGGATTTACAGATCCTCCAGTTAAATTTCAGGAGACAGTGTGTGTGTAAAAATATAGAAGATGACACACACTACTCGAAAAGTAAATAATAAATCACAGAGGCAAAGATGTAGAGTTTAGAATGGCTCTACTGACTATCAATGTAGCTCTGGACTTGTTGGATTGATCAGGAATGCCTCGGAGTCCTTCTCTGGTTTTTCTTTTGAAAAAACAGAGTGTCGTAGTTCAGCTTGTCCTCTTCATGAGTGAGAATGATCGCTTGATTCGTTGTGTGTTCTTTAGTGGTGTTGTATTGTATGTATGGAACTTCTTTGAGGATCGTGAAATGTGTTCTTCACAGTTGTGCTCAGGATTGTTCTTCGGTTCAGTATAGAGCTCGCGTGTATTGTAGTATGTGTGTCGAGATGTGTCAAGCACGTGTATATCCTCTACTATAGCTCAATCTTCTTTATATTCCATGAGCTCTGGAAATAGGAATGATTTCCGTTTCATAGGTACGAGATACAGTTTCCTGACATGCCAACAACTAACATTAAATAACATTAATTGCATTAAAAAACAACAAATATGACCGTTAGCATCATTTAAAATAATATTGAAAAAAGCTTAAGAAATGGTGTGACAGTGATCATGGAAACAGTGTCTTCTTGACAGTGTCTGGTCACGGTGTCTGGTCATGGTGAGTGGTCACGGTGTCTGGTCACAGTGAGTGGTCACAGTGTCTAGTCACGGTGTCTGGTCACGGTGTCTGGGTCACGGTGTCTGGGTCACGGTGAGTGGTCATGGTGTCTGGTCACGGTGAGTCCATCACGGTGTCTCCATACATAGACAAATATCTGTATTTGGACTAAGACAGTGATATGCAGAATATGGGTTAAGGTTAATCATTAGAGATAATATATGAGAGAATTGTTATTATGCATAAGACTTGTAAAGATTAATTAGCATCCATAAGATTTGTTATTATAAAAACATGATATGCACCTATTATTGAGTTTGAAGAGCATTAACAAGAAGTGCACTGAAGATCAAGATTAATTAACAGTAAAGAGATTTGTGATCATTAAAATATGATTAAAACATGAGGAGTCCAACACAACTTATGCCAGATTGGGATCCCGAGAAAAAAAGGTACCATAAACAAGAATTCAAGGATACATTCTGGCATCAAATTTTATGGCCCCCTAAGAAAATAAAAACTTTTTATTAAAGGGGATTAGAATTATCCACACAACATAATACAATTATAGAATCTAGAATTACATAAAGGATTTTTTCTGTGGGTTTTAGAGTCACATTCAACAATTTTGTGCGAAAACATCATATCCATTATTTGGATTTGACTAGCACTTTAATGTTTTAGATTGGGTGTGACGTACATGTCCTTCTTTTTAAGTATTTTATATTCAATTCATGTTCTATATTTTATAACTAGGACCCCCTTTAATTTTGCATAGAAAAGTAAATTTTTAGGTGGATTGAATTATCTGCATGGTTAGGCCGCACAATTTACTAATCAGTGTCGACAAATGGTGCATAGCGTCTAGGTCATAAAAAAACATTTATTTCCATTTTTTCATACTAGAATTAATCTTAATTCTCCCTTTTCTTCCCACATTCGACCATTTCAGCCATATTAAGATTCCATTCTCCCTCAAGTTCCCTTGGAACCCACTTTTGAAGGGGTTTTTGTTAGGGAAAATTCCTGATTTATCATGCCTGTGAGTCTTTATTTGTTCTTATTCCATCTCTCTAGGGTTTATTAACTCTTTATTGAAGTTATAAAATTCTATCAGCTAGGGTTTAGTCTCTTAGGTTTAATATTGAGTATTTTTTTTAAGCATCTTGATTAGGCTTTATTTTCACTCGCTTGTGGTGCGGTTATGGTGTGGTGGAAGTTTCAAACAAATATTTTCGGGTTTTTGACATTAAAGGTTGGTGGTTCCATGTGTAAACATTATTTGATGAATTTATCTTGCATGATTAACTTATTTATCATGTTTTTGATTCTTTGTGTGTGACGAAAACCCATTTTTTAGGAAGTATCGATTAAGTGCTTAATTTTAAAGTTTCATTTTGACATGGAATTGGGTGATTCCATGTGTATTTTATGTTGTATCATTTGGGGTTATTTTATGATCCATTAAATTGATTTATTAAACGTTTTTAGGGCTTCCAATTCTGGTTTGGTGTGGTATTGTTGGGTTTTTGAAACTAAAATAGTATTTTTGAATGAAATTTGTTTGTAAATCCATATAAAACATCCTAAAATTGTTTTATAAAATTTATATTGGGTTTAGTAAACAACATTGACGGTGAGGAACAAGTTTGATGTACTATTCTATGAGTATATTGGGAAGACTGTGTGTCTTGGTGGGCAGACTAGGACTAGTATGCTTGTTATTATGAAGTGGCCTTGTCCCATTTTCATTTATCAAGATGGAAGATGAAAAAACTAACTAAATAACGATGATTTATTGGAGACCACTAGGTAATGGGTGTGTTTCCCAACTAGTGGCTGGTGCATGTTAACATTGTTCACTGAGGTTCCTATACCACATTTCACCGAGATATGATGTACCTAGTATCCCATGGTTAGATAGTGCCTAGGGGTATTTCCCATGACTAGTGATCCTTGGTTACATTGTACATAACATTTTCATATGGTGTTTTTAGATGTTAATTTCTGTATCCTACATGTTTTCTCTAAAATTTCTCCATCGTTAAAGCTTCCCTCTTGATAAATTTTTCTTTTAAACATGCATCTTTGAGAAATTGTTAATAGAATTTCCTATTTATTAAAACATGCAATCTTTCTGTATTGAAATTTTTATCACATGGAATATTTTTGGGTGGAATCCTATTGGCGTTAGGATCACATCCTACTTAAACCTTTGGTTGAATGAAGATTTGTTAATGTTTGACATAGGTATGGGAATGGTTATTTGAGATTCCTGTTCAATTTGTTAGCTACTGTCCATGGTGCGGTGTTGTAGAAATAGAATGTGAAGATTGTCCCTTTCTATGTGGTGGTTATTGATTTAGACATGCTGCTCATTTTTAGTTGTGTCCTTCTTGGGTTTGTTCAAAACAATGTAGTTAAATTATGAATTTTTGTAAAGACTATTTTGGATTAAATTTTGAGATTAATTTTATTTATTATTTTTGGTTGTTTAATGTTTCAAAACTTTGTTATATCATTCCCAAACATGTTTTATGACACTCGGTCAATTTTTCTAGCCCGTGGGGACAGATAACACCCTTTAGGCCGTTCCATAAACTAGGCTGGGTGCCAGTTTGGGTGGCTACCTGACCTGGTTCATGACAAAAATGGAATCAGAGCATGGTTAAGCTATTTGAGTCATATTATTTGGGATGATAATGGTAAGACATGATCTAGGGCTATCAAGGCTCAATATTCTAGCTGATATTAGGGTGTCTAGACAACACCTCTCATGACTGACCTTGAGTCACCCTGTGATGTTAGGATTTTTGTTTGACTCTTATTCTAGGTGGGATGTGTGGGCTCTAAAAAGCACATGGACATCGTTTAGGGGTGAATTAGTTGTTTATTTGAATGTTATGATGAGTTTGGTTTATTTATATTTGATGTTCTTACTGAAATATTCAGAACTATTGTAATTATGGTTTTCTTTGTGAATGTTGATTTTTGTAGCAACATGCCTCCTTGAAAAGTTCTCATGCCCCCACGAGAGGAAGATGGAGAGAGTTATCTATCACCAATTGATCAAAGGTTGGTAGAAGCTGTGTTATGGGATGTACAATCTCTAAGGTAGGGAGTGGTTCCGGCTCCTACTATATCTTGAGAGGATTTTCTTCTCTTAATAATGGAAATGCGTAGGAGTTTCTCATGATAAATCCTCATTCTTTTTTGTGAAAATACTGAGCCCAAGAAGCAGAGGAGTGGATCAATAAGATCATGGGGATGTTAGAGTTTCTAGACACACCAGAGGAGTTTAGGATGAAATGTTCCTCATTTATTCTAAAGGGTCCCAGTCGTATGTGGTGGGAATTAGTGCTTAAAGTAGGGAAGCATGAGCATATGATATGGAATGGTTTCAAGACAATATTAAACGAGTAGTATTGTCTAGAGGTACTGGCCTATGATTGATCCTGAGAGTTCATGGATATTTCCTAGGGATATTGGTATGTTATGGAATATGAAAACCATTTTGTTGAGTTGGTGGAGTACATTATTGAGATTGTTTCTAATGAATCAATGAAATATCAGATATTTGAGAAGGGGATGTGACAAAAAATTAATTTTATATATTCTTATTCAAGATGGGAACCTATGCTGAGGTGGTGGATCATGCTTGTATTGTTGAGATTGTTCGGAAAGGAAAGTCTGGGTATTCTAGAGTGGTGTCTGTTATGGGTATTGGAAACTCCTCAGATAAAAAGAAGAAGTGGGGTGAGTAGGGGGAGAAGGGAGGTGGTAGATCATGCCATCCTTACAGGATGTCTAAAAATATAGATTCTGATTTAGGGGCTGTTGTGTGCCATCTGTAAAAGAAAGGAGGAAACACCTGTATTACATGTACCACCACTCTAAGGCATTGTTATCGAAGTGGATTTATAGGCAATGTGCAACACTTTTGCAGAGTGACATGATCATGCCAGAGTGGGAAAGGATCTGTGGATTCTAGGGGACTTTCAGTTCAGTTGGAGTTGACCAAGGCAATTGGATATCAGTTTGGGGGTCACAATGGTCGGACCATTTCATCTTAGGGTCGAGATTGTCTAGGGTGGATCCATATGAGATCAGTCTACCTCAGGTAGATAATAAGAATCTTCATGCTATGGATTGTGAACCATGAGGATCTAATATAGGGCCTTCAATAGTTTAACATACCATTGCGATTGAATCTTTAATAGATTCTATTCTCTATGATATTGGTGAATCTATTTCTTTTACCTCTTCCTATCTTGTGAATCTTGTTAATTTTCCAACAGGTTTTTTTTCTTCTACAATGGAGTTAGTGACTCCATTTGGTTAAAAGAAGAAACATAGTCTTAGGGTCCAATCTTAAGTGAATTCTGTGTCAAGGTTTGAGATGTATTGGGACTTCCTGATCTTTGATATGTTTTCTTCTATGTAATAATTGATAGTTATTTGGTGGTCCACTTTTACTTTCATATCGATTGCTATAGGTGGCGGGTGAGTTTCATGGAAACTGATGGGGTCCTCAGGTTTTTCATAGAGAATGGGATACTCGGTCAGGTCATGCAGGACCCCCACTACCAGAAATATTCAATCTTGTATTTCAATTGTCCTCGTTCATTCTATAGAATTATTGTATTTTTACTGAGGATGGAATACCTCATGGATTGAATGAGTTTTTAGAGGTACTTCTAGATGATTTTTAAGGATTTCTCCCTAGAGCGGGATATGTATTTTTTAATTGATTTGGTTCTAAGAGCACATATGATATCTGTTCCCTATTATCCTATGACCCTCACTATGTTGAGGGAATAAATGATAAAACTATATTATTTGGAATCCAAAGGATTCATTAACTAGAGCATCTCTCTATAGGTTACTTATTTCCTTTATGAAAAGAATGCCTATAGATCCCTCAAGTTGCGTTTTATCTACCGGAAGTGAAATATGGTAACCATTAAGAAAAAATATCATTTTAACTGAATAAATGACTTATTTGAACATATGAATGGGGGAAAATGGTTTTATAATATATACTTGTATTCTGTATACCACCATTTCAGGGTGAGTGATATGGATATCGCAAAAATAGATTTTTGAAGCATGTACGACCACTTTTTGTATTTGTTCATTCCTTACGGATTGACCGATGCTCATGAATTTTTTATGGACCTCATGAATAGGGTGTTCCCCAAATTTCCTGACTCTTTCTTTATGGTTTTATTGGATTAAATCCTAGTTTACATAGGATTTAAGGAGGACCTTGATCATCATTTGTGGAACATTTTGGGCACTCTTTGAGAACATCACCTATATGGATATTTTTCCAAATGCACTTTCTAGAAAAGGGAAGTGCTGTTTTTTGGAATTTTCATCTCATAGAATGGTGTTTCTGTAGACCCTAAGAATATCTATATAGTCATTTAATGGGAGAAACCAAAGAATGTTTTCAAGATATGGAGTTTCCTCAGCATGGAAGGTTAATAGAGGTGGTTTTTTTGGGATTTATCTCTGTTTTATTTTCCCATGATCGCACTCACCCAAAAAGGGGTGAAGTTAGAAAGGGACCAAGAAGGTTAGGAATCCTTCTAAGACTTGAAGAGATGGTTTAATACCTCCCCCATGAAGATTTTACCTAAATATAGAAATGGATATGTTGGGTATTGTGACACTTTAATAATGGGTCTCAGGTATGTTCTTGGGCAAGGTGATCATGTGGTGGCGTATGGCTCTCACCAACAGTGAACACATAAAAAGAATTACACCACCCATGACTTTGAGTTAGAATTGGGGATGCATTATTTGAATGTTTTGAATCACTACCTATTACGGGATATGTTTGTGGTCTTAAATGATAATAAAACCTCAGCCTACATCTTCTAAAAAAAGGATGTTAATCTAAGGCAGCGCTGTTGGATCGAGTATTTGAAGTGGTTTGACTTTGATATTATCTACACCCTAGGAAAGGGTAATGTAGAGGATAATTAATTGAGTATAAAATTGGTAGTAAAATAATTGAGGAAGTCCAGTGATGATTGGACTCTGATGGGGATGTTTTTTTAAATGCACCTAGAGACCAAGGAGCACAGTGGAGGTGCATTTTTGGAAAAATTTCAATTGGCACCCCCTCTGTCAGAGTTGATTCAGCGGGATCAGCATAGTGATGGGTTGTGTCAGTACTCTATTTAGTTCCTTTATATTGGGGAGATGACTTATGATTGGAATTCATCTCCAAAGGGAATATTTTTCTTCAAGGTCCATTCGGTGGTGCTGGTGTCTCTGAGTAAGGTGGTTATGTAGGATAGCCACCAACCTCAATGGTCCGGTCATCCTAGAGATACTAAAAACTTTTATGGTGTTCATCAACAATCATGGTTCCCAGGTATGAGATAATACTTTTCTTATTTTTTTCTGAAATGATATACATGTCATTAGGTAAAAAAGATAATCAAATTCCCACTAGTTTTCTTTAGCCATTACCAATTACTACCTTAAAGTATGATGTGGTCACTATGGATTTTATTATTGTCTTAAATAATATACCTAAGGGTAAGAAAACTATTTGGTTAGTGATTGATCATCTCACCAAATCATCCCACATCATTCCAATCATAGATACAACTAAAGTGGATAAGCTGGGACGATTGTATATTCAGGAGGTGGTAAGGATTCATGTTGAGTCATTAGTTGTTGTAGTAGATAGAAACCAATGTTTGTGTCTTGTTTTTTTAAATCATATAAAAGGACTTGGGGCCACATATTAAGATGATAATGGAATACCATCATATAGAAGATGGTCAGATAGAGAGGGAAACGAAGATTCTAGAGTACATGTTTCATGCATGTGTTTTTGATTTTGGAGGATCTCGGGATAGCCATTTGAAATTGTTCTAATTTGTTTATAATAATAGTTATAAATCCTCCTATCCAAAGAATAATTTGTAGGCACTCTCTAGTCATCCTTGTTGGTCCCCCCTTTGTTGGGCTCAGGTAGGTGAGACCTCATTGTTGGGGCTGAGCCTTTTGTAAGAGACATCAGAGATGGTCATGTTGATGATATAGAAGTTATTGGTAGCATTGAGTTTCCAAAAATCATATAATTAACATAAGTGTTAAGATCTTGAGTTCATTATGGGTGATTAGGTATTCTTGAAGGTGGCCCCACATTTGGGCCATCATCGTTTGGGAAAGCAGGGAAAGCATACTCTAAGGTATGTAGAACCTTTTGAGATCACCGAGAGGATTTGAAAGGTGTCATATAGGTCAGATTATCTTTCTTAGTTTACATATATTCATGAATTATTCCATGTATTCCAATTGAATAAGTACAATACATATCCTTCCCATGTGTTCAATTGGGATGAGTTGGAAATATAGCCCAATTTATCAGAGATTGAATAGCTGATGTGAATAGAGGATTACAAAGAGAAGGTGCTTCAAAGAAAGTCTAATCTATTGGTTCGGGTCATTTAGAAGCTTGGGAATGATGTGTATAATACATGGGAGTGGAATTCATGGGTTGAGTAAGGGTACCCATTCTTGTTTTTTGATCAATCTTCAGGATGACATTCCAAGACGGAAAGTTTCTATTATGGGGAGAATTGTCACATTAGGGTCATTATTTTTATGTATTTTCTATTTTATTCCTGACTTATAATTTCCACTAGGGTATCCCTTGAATTTTTCATAGAAATATAAATTTTTAGGTGGAAAGATCTGGGTTCACGGTTAGGCTGCATGGTTTACTAAACCATGCGGACAAATTGTGCACAGTGTCTAGGTCATAAAAATTGTTATTCCCATTTTTTCATTTTGGAATTAAACCTAATGAACCCATTTTTACTACTATTCTACATTATCATCCGTATGAGGCTTTGAATATCCCTCAAACTCCCTTGGAACCCATTTTTGAAGGGATTTTTGCTGGGGAAATATGATAATTTATTAAGTAAGTGTTTTTTTTATTTTATTTTCTTCCTCATATCTAGGGTTTGTTCCATCCATCATGAAGTTATAAAATTACAAGAGCAAGGGTTTCATCCCTAGGGTTTAATATTGAGTGTTTTTATCACACTTCTTAATTAGGGTTCATTTTCACTCGCTTGCGGTGTAGCTGTGGTGCGGGTTAAGATTCATACAAATTTTGTGGTTTTTGACATTCAAGGTAGGTTGTTCCATGAGTAAACATTATTCAAGGAATTTATCTTGCTTTACTAACTTATTTATAATGTTTCTCATCTATTTTTTTGTGGTGACAAAATTATTTTTGGTAGCATTGATTATGTTTTTAATTTTAATGATGCATTTTGACATAGAATTGAGGGTTTTTTCATGTTTATTCTATGTCTTATCATTTGGTGTTATTTTATGATTAACGAAATTGATTTATTAAATGGTTTTAGATATGTCACTTCTAGTTTGGTGTTGTAACGTTGGGTGTTTGTCCTTAAAAGAGGAATTTTGAATGAATTTTCTATGCAAATACTGGTAACATAACTTGAACTTTTTTATAAATTTTTTATTGGGTTTAATAACCTATTTTGAGGGTTCAAGACATGTTTGGGACAATATTTTTTCTGTTTAAGAAATAAAAATGGATTTTAATGTGATAGTGGTATTTTATAACATGTGTATCTAGATTGATCATAAATGGAAAGCCCATGTATATTGGTCGGTGGAATAGGAATAGTACGTTAATGAATTTTAAGTGGACTTATCTCGAGTTCCCATAGAAAGATCGACAAATTAAAACACTAACTAAAAAAATGATGATTGATTTAAGTACACTAGGTTAAGGTTATGTTTCCATACTAGTGGATCATGCATGTGAATATAGTTTGATATGGTTCCTATGTAAAATTTCACTAAGATATGATGTACCTAGTGTCCCATGGTTATCAAGTGCCTAGGGGTATTTCTAAGGACTAGTGATCATTGGTTATATTTTAAATAACATTATCATATAGTGTATAAAAACAATCTAAATGTCTTTTCTTAGTTTTAGATATGTTAGTTGTATTTTGTACTAAAATTTATTTTAATTTTAAATTAAAACAGACCCTTAGAGTCATACCGATCACACAATGCATCAGTTTATGGTTTGGAGGATTTCTACAAATAAAAAATGACATATGGAACATTTTGAAAATTTATGAAAACAATATTAATGTGTTTTCTTAATATGATGTATATCCTTTTTTTAATTAAAATTACTATAAATTCTAAATAAAAACACACACATGGAGTCATAATGTTTACAATATGTGCGATATTGGGTTATTTATAATTAATTCATATAAAAAATTACTCTTGGATCATTTTTATAAATTATAAAAACAATCTCAATACATTTTCATAGTTTCGAGTGTGTCAATTTTAATTACTAAAATGTTATTTTAAATTGTATGTGTGTAATTTTATTCATACCTATCACATATTATATAGGTTTGGTGTGAACCTAATTCACACACAAAAAATTAATTAATTAATTATTTTAATAAATTATCAAGACAATATGAGTTTATTTCCTCAGTTTTTATTGATTGACACTTTCTGAATTAAAATGTAAATTTTTAACTCATAACAATCACTTTGAGTCATACTAGGAGCATCTTGTATTAGGTTAGGTGTTGAAGACTCCTACATAATGAAAATTACTAATGTATAATTTTTATAAATTATAAAAACAATCAAAATCCATTTTCTCGTCATTGAGTATGTTTTTTTATCATTTTACTATAATTAATGTCACCTTAAAATAAAAAAGACACACATGGAGTCATGTCGGTCACACTGTCTATCATATTGATTTGATTATTATATCTACAAATTAAAAATATCTTTTGGATAATTCTATTAAATATCAACAAAATAAAAACGATTTTGATTGGTTTTGAGTATGCCAGTTTTCATTTTTAATAAAATTATAGTCATTTTAAAAATAAAAATACACACTTGGAGTCATACTGTTTACAATGTGAATCAGATTATGTTGAGGCTAATTCGATAAAATCTCATGTTTCTTATATATTAATTTAATAATGTATCAAATAAATAAGAATGTTTTTCTTGATTTTCATAAGGTTATTTTTGATTTTTACAAAAATATAATTTTAAACTAGAAATATGCAATTTGAGTCATTTCAGTCACATTTTGTAAGGCCCTGACCCCATTTACATAGATTTGGTGCATTGATATATAACATGGTCATGCTTACTAGGAATCAAGTTCCAAAAGACCTATCAGTTTAGTAGTTTTGGAAAATAGATTACATACATGGACGTTTCATTACACATTAGAAAATAAAAAACAACATAAATGAGCCTTTGAGAATGCCATTAATCCTCTGGATTAACCATGATTATCAATCATAATATAATTCTTTTAATCCGGGGAAAATAAAATATAAGAAAGGGGTGAGCTCAAACACTCAGTAAGGATAACAATAAAGAGGAAACTTTAATAAATATGCATAAACATTTAAGGAAATGTATAAAACTATAACAAAATCTTTTTAAACATAAACTTAAGCATAGTATGAAAAAGATAAGATCAAATTATTCCATTTACTTATTCACATGGATAATCTACTAGTCGAATAATCACATACAATATCAATAGCCACTTTCTTTATGATGGAATGCATAATTTCAGACTTCATAACCACATAGTCAAGGACTTGTGTCAAGACTACAAATAATATTTTTTCAAGCCCTCGTACCAAGACATTATTCAGTCTAATGAGACCTACCGATGCATAGAGGAGCTATAGCAGGCTCCACCGGTCGCTTACTAAGTCAAATGCATTCCTCATATGAAAAGCTTTATACATAACAAAAAAATTCGTATTAAAACTAATTTATGAAATGTAAATACTGTATCCATAAAACATGAATGGTATAAAAATAACACATCAATAGTCAAACATATCACAAAACATTCAATAAAATATAGAATATTTGTTTTATATTAAATAAACCTCGATCAAGAATAATATCACGTAAAGGATGTTGACATAGTTGAAAATGATCAGTTAAAAAAATTGACAGAAATATACCTTTATCATTAAATCATTTAAAAGTCACATAATTTATAAATGAAGTTATTTAAAAGATATTTTTGAATCAATGTGTCCCATACCACTTTGAAACATTTGAAAGGAATTAACATTTTAAAACATTCATGTTAATATAAATAAATCCTTAAAACCATTTGGAAAACATGGACATTAATGAAAATGGTTTAGAAGAATAAATCTTTAAAACTTTTAAAATGATGTTTTAGTAAAAGAGTCCCTTTAAATAATAACTTTTAAAACTCTTTTATAAAATATGGACATGGATAATAAAGATGTCCTAGTAGATACTCACGTAAAAACAACCATAGATAATAAAGAGATTGTGAAATTAACCCTTACCATGCACTTTCCTTTGGTCGAGAGTACGTTTAAATTCATGTATAATTGTTAAATAATTATTATTAAATTATAAAAGAACTATTTACATTAATATGATATAATATATGATGTTCTAATATTACTTTGTTAATAATATTTTATTATTATCATTGCTTCGGGATTTAACTGGTACATTTAATTTATATGTTTTATTATATAAGAAATTATTGTTATGTATAGGATTTATTTGATTCATTTATTAAATGATATTGTGTTCTAAAACATTATTTTTAATTATCATATGAAAATTTTTCTTCAATGACTGTGATGGAGAATGAATCTTATCACGTTCATGGAGACGGTAATTTGTACATACGCACGAGCGAAAATATCATTCAATTGAAGGTGAAATTGTATATAATTGAATGTTATATTAAATATAAAGAATTATTAACATGTTATATTTATTATATACATCAATTATACATAATTATTATACCAATCCTAAAAAATAATGTGTTGAATAAAAACTACACCACGACGTAGAGACGGTAAGCCGTACTTACACATGTATGGTGACTTTGTCATTCATATGATGGATATAATAAGGAATATGGTTGTTCCATTTTTATAATTACATCACAATATATATAATATACAATATTTATTATTTTATAATGGAAATAAAAAAAATAAATAGGAAGTGGAAGAAGAAAAGAACATGAAAAAGGTGATGAAATATTTACCACTTCTCTGGGTTTTTCCATTTGATTTGATCAAAATGTCTCCTTAGGTTGGATTTATGACCAAATTAAGGTATCTGGGATAATAGGAGGAAATTTTAGAGGATTTTTGGGTCGGTTTTGGCTGAGAAAAATGGCTTTGGAGGTGTGAAATTAAGAGAAGGGAAAGTTCCCTTTTATTTGATAGGTGAAGGTCACATTAGGAGAAGCTTAAAATATTATTTTATAATAAAATCCTTTCAGTTTTTAATGTCTCAAAAATGAATTATTTTTAGGATAAGGCGGGTATTGTTCTATAACCTCTCAACCAATAGGTTTTACATAGTTTTAGGTCATCATATCAACCTTATCTTTTAGATTTAACACTTAGTTAAATAGTTTGACATTTACCATTCTCTTTGTATTTTTATATTATATGTTTTATAAACATACTATAACATGGAAGGAGAACCCCATGTGGTTAATTATTAATATATATAACCTTATATATTTCCTTTCACCAATCATTATATTTTTGGGAATATTATATCAATTAATAATATAGTTTTTGTTTTAAAAACCCAATTATGTCAATTTTGAAAATATTTAGTATTTGATTATTTTGAAAGCCATTAAAAATTTATCACTTGGAATAAAATTTATTTAACCAACAATAAAATGTAATATTAACCTATAAAAGTTTTGGAATTCATCATAAGTCTCAATTTACATTTATTTGGATATTTATAATGTCAATTATTCAAATATTTCATTGATAAGGTAATTACTACATCATCATTGTGTCATAAATAAATTAAATTATATAATGTCTAAATTTTATAAATAAAATAAAATTATTTAGGAAAACTTTCTATCTTTCTAATTAATATTTGAAGTCTAATTTATATTGTTTGTAACCCCATATTAAAAAAAATTTAGTTATTAAAAATTGAATTTAACTCTTTTAACTTTTCTATAAATAAAATAACAATAAATTTCCTAATATAATAAAAGTGGACCAAAGATGATCATGTTTTATTTTTAAGGTTTCTTTTGGTCTAATTATACATATCCAATAGAATTAGGTCATCTGTTAGGGTATTTATGATATCATTTTTACCTTTATTTACCCTATTTATATTTAAACATGGTAAATAAAAGTCAAATGTTATTATTAACCAAAAATTATTTTCATCATATTAAATAACATTTTAATTACTTATTTAAATCATGTCTCTTGGATTTTTGAAATTAAACTCATAGAAGATGTAAAATTATGTTTTATGATTGTTTGTTAATGTGCCTAGAAGGTGGGTAAAAGAGGTTAAAAAGTTCAATAAAATTTTGTACATATAATTTTATTATAAAATGACTCCAATTAATTAAATTTAACTTATATAGGTATTATATATCTATTTGGGCTTAAAATAAATTTAAATAAAATAATTAATTATTTAAATAAGAAGTTGGGTTTAAATAATAACATAGTGTTTTTCACTATAAAAAATTGCTTGTTTTCCGAAAAATACAATACATCACCCTAATCTAATTTTGATTTTACGAATTTAAAAATGAAGCCTATTTTACCAAATTAAAAACATATAAGTTTCATTTATTAATATAAAATTAATTTCCGTTGTCAAAACTAAAAAGCGGGTTTTTAAAAAGTAAAAACTATCAAAAGATTGAAATATGTGTTTATCAAATTTAAATGTGAAATTACTTATATTGTTATAAATTGTATTGAATGACAAAAATATAATCTAATTATACTTAAAAAAATTTCAAATGTATAATTTAACAATATAAATTATTTCAACTAAAAAAGTTGTTTTCAATTAAAACATAGTATTTTTCACTATTTGTTAAAATATGAATGTTATCAAAAAAGTAAAAAAAACTTATCCAACCAAAATTTTTATTCCTCTCTTATAAAGAAGAATTTATTTTCCTTAAATTGAATATATTAAAGTGTAAAATATTGGTTTTTAAAAGGATTCACCATTAAAAGGTGGTAAAATTTCATTTTTTTTTGAAAAAAACTTTTTTTGTCTAAAAAAAGTAATTTGTTCTTATATTATGTCTAAGAAACACATAATATGAATATTGAAATTATATATATTATATAAGATTCAAAATTTCAGTTAATACTATTCATAACAGCTTTTTGAACGTTTAGTTTGGTAAGTTATAGTGCGTTAGAACTCAGTGTTGCGTGTAGCACAAGCTATTGAATTACATTAATGATACAATGTACTATGAAAAATTGGCGTGTTACAAATTTTATGTCAGTTTGATGTGAGATAGATTACAACACATAATAAAATGACACATGAATAATTTTCCAAAATTTTATATAGAATATGATTGTGTTTTCTCATTTTTTAGAGGGTTCAAAATTTTGAACAAAGATTTCAATTTTAAATTGATAATGAACACATTAAGTTAAATCAGGCACATCATGTATTAGAATATGGTGTGGATTATTATTACACATCAAAAATAACTTATAGATATTTTTCCTAAAGTATAAATATATTATGACTATGTTCGATCATTTTTGAGTATGTCAATTTTATTTTTTACAATTATTAATGTCAATCATAAATAAAAAGACACACTTGGAGTCATGCCAACCAAATGGTACATAAAATTGAGGCGAAGATGATTCTTAAACCTCAAAATATTACTTATGGATAATTTTACTAAAGTATTAAAACAATCCAAATAAAATTTCTCAGTTTTGAGTATTTCACTTGACTTTTTCTTCTAAAATTAATGTCAATTTTAAATAATAACATGCACATAGAGTCATAATGGGCACATCGTGTGTCAAATTAAGGTGTGGATGATTCTTAAACACCATAAATGACTTCCCAATTGTTTTCATAAAGTATCAAAACAAGATAAATTCATTTTATTAATTTTATGTTTGTCCCATGTATTTTTTTACAATAAATGATGTCAATTTCAAATTAAAAGGCACACTTGTAGTCACACTAGTCACACTGTGGATCATATTGAAGTAAGGATGATTTATACACACCACTGATAACATAGGAATCAATTTCTTAAGGTATAAAAATAATCCGAATTCGATTGATCGGTTTTGAGTATGTCACCTATCTTTTTTACTAAAATTTATGTCAATTTTAAATAAAAACATACACTTGGAGGCATACCGGTCACACTATGTGTCAGATAGAGGTGAGACTAATTCCTACACATCAAAAATGACTTCTGATCTAATCATGTTATTTAAAAATTTGATCTTTGTTTTAAAAAATTGAAGAAGATGATAAATTCATTAAATTTACCTTTTAATGTTTTTTTTTCTAACTATATTGGAAGTAAAAAAACCCAATTACATTCACGTATTACAAATTTAAAAATAACATAATTGGAATACTTCACATGAGATATTAATTTTTACTCAAAACATTATTTACATAAAACTGGAGAATGTAAGTGAGTTATGTCATAATTAAAAACTCAAAATATGATCTCATCAATATTGAAGAATACTCAAATAATACAGTTATGTTTATACAAATATAACATTATTAGCATATATGATTACCATGATCTATTATTATTATGCTCTATTCCTATATAGATTATTTTCATTAATACCTTAGTTGAATTCTAACAAATTCAAATATGTGTCTATTATATCAACAAATATTTTGGCACTTTATTCAAAATATATAAATATTTCATTAGATAACATTATTTGTTTCCATTTTTATGGATACCTAGATATTAAAAATTATAAGGAACTATAAGGATTCAATGAGAGTGAGTGAATCATGAAATCAAAATTTTAATATTTTTTATTCAAAATATCATTTACCACCAATTATTATGATTTAAAATCTTGATTCTATGTTTTTATTCCATCTACGTTGTTGAATTTTGATGAATTTAATCACTTATTAAAGAAATAAAATTATATGAATAATTAAAAAATAAAAATCATTGAAATTTATAATATATATCATCTAATATGAATAGAGACCTCATTAGAATGAATTGGATAATTTTATATCCCACCCCCACTAGAATCAGCATGTTGAATATAAATGATGAGGTCTTATCCTTAACTCGTGGAATATTAAAAGTTCTATTAGCTTATATAAAATGATGCCTCACAAAAAAAATTAATGTCTGTAAATGATATAATAATAAGGGTCTTATAATGTTTAAACAGAACTCTACCCTTTTGTTGATGTGTATCAACTCTAATTATATTTATCACACTCTAAATTATTTAATTACACAATTTATAAAAAAACATCATTTAAAACCCAAAACGTTTTAAAATTTTCTCTAATAAATCTTGATGAAAGAAAAATAATCTTAACGTGATTCATTAGTATAAAACTCAAAACATCACTCCATATGACAAATAAATCCACATTCAATTCAAAAATGAATTATATCATCAATTAAATGTTTATTAACATCAATAATCGATTTAATGAATATCATCGACAATCCATCACTTTATTTGGTGTCATCTAATTCAACTATATTTGTTATAGTCACTTAAATTAATGAAATAGAAACATCATTTTTAACCCATATTTCCTCGTTGATTTTTAAATTCAAATTCAAAAGTAACAAACATCTTTAAACTCTAATAAAAATCCATTCAAGATAACTATTTTAGATCACATAACAATTCATATAAAATTATATATTATTTAGGTATGTTTGGGTTTATTTTGAGTAATTTCTTGTAGCACCAGTCTAGCCACATAATCAAGACATTAAAATTCATTTTTTACAAAAACCACTATAAATTCATTATGAAATAGAAGAACTAATAGTAAATAACCATTATAAAAAGGTATTTTTTGTATAGATAAAAATTATAGTTAGATCCACCAAAAGTATATTTAGAAACCTGATACCATACTATTTTACATTTAATGCCACTGGAACTCTGATGAAAAGTTAGCAGAACTCCAATGGAAACATAGTAATCTTGTAATCTACTATTTTATTTTCAATTCCTCTTCCAAAAACCTTATCCACCACTCACAAACATGAAGAAACATAAAAATAAACCTATCCAATCCCTAATAATCTCCCCAAACATAAATTTCATTTTCTCAAACATCATACGATACAGAACTCTAATATTCCAAAATCATTAATGGAACATCACCAACTTACCAGTCATTCAATTAAACTTATAATTAGTATTGTTTATCAAGATTAGATGATTTTAAATTACATCAATTTTATTTCCATTTATTTTATTTTTTTAATAATAAAATACAACACCAATGGATACCATTTTTAAATAAATATATTCCTCAAAATTCAATACATTCTATTATTTTCTATATCTAAACATTAGACATGGTGTAAAAAGTATCAAACATTATATTTTGATGAAAATCCTAAATCCTAAATCCATATGATAAAAAAATCTATTCCTCTTAATCAAATTTTGGGTTCATAGAAATGAAACAAAAATTAGTCAACTCTAACCCTATGTGAGCATACTCAGTGCAAGAAAAATGAATGAATATGTAATGTATAAAAGTAATCCATAAAACACAAATGGATACACCACTTTATTTAAAACATTAATATACAATGATTTTAAAAAATATCCCATTATATATTCCCAAATGTTTCCTATATTATTTATTTTGAAAAAAAATTAGTATAGATCACAAACCAAACACAGACATGCATAGTGAATCAATAGCTTAACACAATTAAAAAATCACCAAAATAAATTCTCACAATTAAGGGAAAACCTATTATTTGAATCTTTGTTTTTATCCCCCCCATTTAAAATAATAATTCAAAATAAGAATAAAGAAGATATGATTCCATGACTTATTCTTTAGAAAGATAGGGTGGAAATCCCATCATCAACATTAACATTGAAATCAATTATTTTTAAATGGTTTGGAAAACACAACCAACACTTTATCCTTGTTAGTAACAAATTATAACTCTAGAATAACTTACTAGACTATTTATTGCTTTTAGTGGTATATTAAATCTATGTAATTTTATTGAAAATGGGGAATAAGGTTCCACAAAAATATTTAGAATGTTATCTCCACAATATCCTTGTGAACATCTAGTTGAATTATAATATAAAAAATTGTTTTTTGAATTTATTTATAGATGAATAGTCCACTAATGTAATAATAAATGAAACATAACTTTTTTTCTTTATTTTCTAAGAGACACATTTCTCTCCCAATAATAACACTCTAATGGTGGAAAAATTCATATACTAACACCAAAATCCCTAATACATTATTGATGGTTGTCCTAAATTATCAAAACAAATATTAATTAATTTCTGCAATCTTGAGTATGTGATGTTTGTTTTTAACTCAAATGTAAATTTTAAACTAATGACATACAATCCGATCATTCCAAACAATCTCGGTAGCAGATTCAGGTGTATCTCCTGGAGTATGTGATCTGTGTTTTCATTCCAACTATCTAAGAAAATAAGGAAAAGAGGGAACATTTTCCATTCAGATGGAAGAAGAAACTCATTTTCATGATACTTGGGCTTCCCCAAGATCTTGTGTAGAAACATCAAGACCTAATGGGGTGTTCCACAATACTCTAGAAAATTAATGTATATTTTTGAACTTGGAAGAGAAGAAGAAAATTATGGAGGATTCTAGAGAACCTCATAACCACACCTACTCTCAATGTGATGGGGAATTAAATCAAACAACATTAAACACTTCATGTTTCAAGTAGCTTGGGATTTATATTCCATAAAGAAGGAACATGTTCTTACGAATCTATTATGAGTACGAAAAACATCAAACAAACCTCCTCAACTTGAGAAAATAATTACACATGTGTAAGAAAAAAATTTTAATTTAAATAATAAGAAAAATAAATTAATTAATCATATATATTAAACAATTCATTCCTAGTCCTATTAATTAAAACTACAATTCAAAACTATAAAATTTCCAACTCACCCACTGTGGATACATATGAGAAATTTTAGAATCTCAATCCCAATAAACAAATTTTTTTACTACATTGAAATAAAATAAATTTCAAGTGTCGCACCAAAAACCCATTAAAACTTTCGTTCATTTGGAATGGTGTAAATGTAATATATAAATATTTTCCTTATTATTTGATACCAAAAACTGGCATAAAATTTTTTATATTACTATATTATATTAAATAATATTGTATCCCATTATTTATTACTAGAAAACATTTACCATTAGTGTAATCCTATTAGAGTTCATAGAATGAACCTAAATATATATTTACATTTTAGTATTTATGGAACATATTCAATCTATATTTCCCTTTCACCGTCATATAGAGTAACCAAATCCATAAAAACTCATTTACCTTCATTAATGAAAAAACACATGTGTGACCCATTATGTATTTTTAGAAGACACTAAACTTGATTATTATTTTATAAATGTTTTTTATAGTATAAATTCAAGTATATCCCTTTATAGAATCCAAAGGAAACTAAAATCTATCATATCAATTAAAATTTCATAGATTGTTCAATAGTTTATTACATATTTTTAAATATTCTATGTGATGATAAACTCAAACATAACATCATTTTTATGTTCATCAAAATGGGGACATGAATATTTTTATAATATGGATAGGTTAGAAACCTCCACTCATGTAATGATTGTGAGATTCTATGTGATATAATGGTGGGATGATTTATTTTCATATCATGTGTATTTAAAAGATTATATTTTAGTCAATCTGTTTCATTAATTTAAAAATGATGCGTTGCTTGTATGGATTTCAAAATAATTTTTTTATATTATATCATGCCTATAATTAATCATCGAATAGCACAAATAATTCCACCACCAGCCAAAGAGAAACCACTGAATTTTCATTTCTTCAATCATTTCCCAACAACCATGATAGATCCCTATAGTGGGAATAAATATAATTTTATTCATATAATGATAATTAAATAAACTAAAAAAGAAGATAATCTAATTGGAAAAATAACTATTTCAGTAGTAGGAAGTCACCACTTCATGGTGCTTATATACATTCTGAGACCATGTTTTCTGGTCATTTATGAAAAAAAACTTTTCCTCCATTATAATTTTCCCTGATAAAATGATAAATAATAATATATAATAATTTTGATACTAATTCTTCAGACTCTAAATACATTTATAAGATCATATAATGTACAATATGACAAACATTGTAGGTAATCACCACAATTTTTTGTTAAAAACTATTCTGACACCATGTGCATTACCCACTCATCTTTAAAAAAATTATTTATTCTTTTGATTGTAAAAGTTTTCAGCAATCATGGTATTACTAATAAAATAGAACAAAAAATGATTAATAAATAGTTTTAATGAAATTCTAAATTCCTTCTAATCATACCTATTTGGGGATATAGGTCCACAGATGGTCTATTAATTCTTCTATAAATTCGAAAACATAATATCCATAATCGTTTTCATTATCTTTATTTAGAAAATATAGAAACATTGACCAAAATAAATAATTTATTATTTAATATGATTTCAGTGTTAAATATTTCAATATATACCCAAATATGTTTCCATTTTTTGTAATATATAGGATTTTTATGTTCAGTCACCGATTCCATTACACAATTTAACCTATATTTTTCAACTTCCCTATCATAAAAATATTCTGTTTAAATCATATAATGAAATATATAATTTTAATTTTATCAATAAAATATTGATTTTAGTGTATTATAAATTAATAATACAAATCATGTGTGGTTGTTTTTTTGGATATCCATTCTTTCGATCCAAAAAATAAATATATGGGATATCCAAATTGATTGTGATCAGCATCCAGTCCTTCATAAAAAAATTAAAAAAATTGTAATGATGAAAATAAAATATATTTTTATGATTATATTATTGAGTTCTACCATTGAATTATAGGCATTAAAAAAATTATGTTGGTTGTTATTTTTTTCTCAAACACATCATATAATTCTTTTTTTCTTCTCAATTTTTTCCTTATTGAATGATATTTCTTGCATAGAAATGATACCAGGATTAATGTGTCCAAATTATTATTCAAATGGTATTACCTTTATATAGTATTAATATAAACTCATATATATAATATGAATATTTATTAATGTTAATGGAAATAATATACCATTTTTTTGGAAAAATTTATAATGAAAATGTATGTTATGTACATATTAACAACTGAGACTTCCATCCATTCAAAAATGAGAATCTCATTTACACTCTTGATACCAAATACAAATATCATGAAAGTTCCATATATTTATTCTTTATATAGAATGCAATAAATATTTTCATCGTTAAATGTGGTCGCTATATAAAGTTGTAATGGTAATAAATGTTTCCATATAATTTATAGGGAGAAGGTACTCTTAGAATGTCCTTATAATTTTTTTGTGGATTCACAAGATTACCTTGACCCTTCATTCCATTCGCATGTCTCTTTATCCATTTATAATATAATACCTCACAACAGACCCTTTTCTATCTATTGTAACCGGTTTTTCATTTTCAAAAATTTGTTAAATACATACTCCAAGTTTATTTATAAGATTATTTGTCCATGTTATAAATGATCCAATAGAACCGTTGACTGTTTTAATATCTGGATCATCAAGTGGAACATGAAACTAAACAATTGTTTCATGATCTAACTCAATCCCCAATATCATGTGATATTTTGGGAGTTAATTATTTTTTATCTTGGATCTCGAGATATTATAAACCAAACCTATCATAAAAAGGTTGTGCGTGGGTTTTGATAGATTGAAATCACATAAAAATTTACCCTATAGAATTTATGTAATATAAAGTTATCATAAGATATTTGATTCACATATAGTAAAATGTAAAATGGAAAAACTGATTACCTCACGCAAGGCATGTGTTTTAGGGGAATAACTAGCCTCAAAACTATTAGGGTCATTATGTTCTTCATGTGTAGATATTTGTTCCACCACTAGTTCACTTTGGTCCTTTCACACATATTGGCCTTCTGAACTAAACCAGAAAATAATATCTTTAAAAGCATTTATTTTTGCGTACAATCCTTTCATAATATTATATGTATCATTTTGTGTTTTTTTATTCTCAAAATATACTCTAGGACACTCTCCAAAACCTAATCCTATAATGCTACCATATTATTTTTACCACATCAAAGCTACTGAAAGTAGTTTTTCTTCTGGTCCAATCACTACCAATTAATGTTTCTGAACTATCTAAAAACATAAGAACATATGTAGATATTTTTATGAAATACTTCATTTGCATAATAAATTAAAATTATTTCTGACATACACATGTTTCATATAATTCATTTTTGTTTTCATCAACTAGTTTACCCTCATTATTTAGGAAAGACTCCTTCCATAACACATGATGTGGAATAAAATATATTCATATTTTTATTCATCAATTTACATTTAAAAAAATAAATATTTGTTGTTTTATATCAAATAAAACATCTATTGTTGATTTAAAATATGCGCCAATTTATTCTCTGTTGTAGCATACCCCATGCTTCTTTTACGATATACATATATTGGTTTTGCTACATGTTGTTTATTAACAACACTATTTATCTTTTTCATAAATTTACAGTTTTTATTCAAAAAATATATAATAAGTAATTCTAAATAATATATTATCCACTAAAATGCGCCTGAAATGATTTCTCATCATGATGACTGATGAAATCATTCCATGTTTCACGCTTTATAATGTGTTTACAACTATCTAGTGGGTGGGGATTTAATTTACCCTTAGCATACATAAGATATAAATTGGTAAGATGAGTTTGGAACAAATGATGGATTTTTCCATTCACCAGTAAGAAAACCTTATCATGGAAATATTCTAAAATATAAAAATCTACAAGGAATAATGAAAATTAAATCAATGTTTCATTATATAGTTTATTTGTAAAATATGGAAAGTATATCATAACATTACCTTTATATCATCCTAAAGGTTTTACTTCATTACTGAATGGATGTTATACCATGAATCAATATCAATCATAACATTGAACCTATTGTAACCCAAACATAACTAATGAACATTGACTTGTTGGAGCAAACTGGTTTTCCACATTGATCCCAGCTAACCTAAAATTATATAACCTTACTCCTTATATTGAGAAATTTATTCAACACTATGATTTTGTGTCTTTCATGTTATTTTTCTTCAATATTCTATTAATCCACTATTAATTTTATTGTTTTAGTATTATTATTATTTTCTTATGCATGATTGGTAAAATCATAATGTGAATAGGGCATTGTCTTCATGACTAGTCAAAAAAGTTAATTTAGATTATATTAATTTTGTAGAGCACACATACTATTCTGAGAAAAATCGTAGTATATTAAAAAAATAACACTCTCATTCAAATATCTTTGTTTTTTAATGTATTGAGGGATTTGGATACTCTATCAAGAATCTTAATCCCCTCTTTGTTGTCTCTTCAAACATACAAGAAATATTCTATATTAGGACCAGGATGAAATTATTGTGATATCACATTTAAAGGGATATCCTTGATTGAATTTTCATCTAACACTATAGGTTTTTTAGTCTCAAGTAGGGCAATCAACCAATTCTTATTTACTAGACTTGAGACATTAAATAAATGCATTTCTTGTTATTCCATTATGAATGGATGTTCTATTTCCACTTCTACACTAAAAATCACCTTCATAAAACCTATTTCATCAATTTTCACTATACACTTATTTTCAAACCATCTCCAATAGAAAAATGATTGTTATAATGTTTCATAATCAAACTTGTATATCTATTTGATAATTCCAAAATATGGAATATTATTATAAAATGGATTCTATATTTGGAACTATATTTGTGCATTTATTCCTCCATAAGCACAACTCAAATATTTATTATACTAATATAATCATCAAGTTCTTTTTTAAAGAATGTTTAATCATCGACTACAAAACCATTGTATGATATATATTTTTTATTTTCCTCTTATTTATACATCAAATTCATTCTAAAAATGTTTTTAGACTATCAAAAAACTCCATGTAAATATGATCTCAAAACTATGTTATAAACTATTTATTAGGTGTATCTGATAACTATACTTCATCCATTGATGGATTCATATCTCTAAGAATTATCTGTGGGATTAAATTAATGGATCTACATATTCACTATTATATAAAATATAATGGTTTTCATTCCCTCACACAGTGATGGGAATTGTAAAAGCAACTCTTCCTGAAATATCTTCACCCATAAGGCATTCACTAAGATTAGACTTTAGGAGACTGTTGGTGTGAACATATGATGTGTAATTGTAAAATAATTTGACAACTTTGTCAATAATATATTATTATAAAATAAAACCTGATTTCCTAATTTTATTATTGAAATACACTTTCAAAATATTCATATACTGCTCAATGGGGTATATCCATCTATAATGAAAAAGGCAATAATGTTGAACATGTTAAACAAATTGAACCATATGGTGGACCATTATATAAATGAAAGACGGTGGGAAGAACATCTCTAATTCACATAATAGGACAACAACCTCCTTATTCCTGATTTAAATAATTGTTGGGTATAATACTATTATGTATGGATTTGAAAAAAATGTTTTTTTGGTTAAATTATGTCATACATTTTTTAGAAATAATACAACGTAAATAAATAAGAATCAAATATTGTATCAAAATATAAATTTCATGTGAATTTATTACCTAAAATTTTAATTTATTAATTTAAATTACATTATTGATATTTGATGAATACCCATATTGAACTTTTACACCATTAATGAAAACTTTTATATTGTAATTTTTCCTATCAAGATAAATTGAAAGCTACTGTACGTAGAAAATTTCACCATCTACCCTTATATGGTTCCACCTCTTCCCTTATCCCCATGTCAATCATCTATAACCCATACTAGATTACATATTTGGTTTATTAATTAAAATTTAGTAACATTCAAATAACACTATCAAATACATTTTTTACATGTATGACATCAAGAATATTTCTGGCGTACAAACTATTCTAATACTGTAATTGAAATAAAATAGATACCTTCTTCCAACAAAATTTCATAAGGATTTTCGAAAATGGTGTACCAAAAACTATTCCAATATATTTAAAATTAACAAATAGTTGAGCACCCATTAGTAGTAATGATGTATTACCCTGTCTAGTATTCACATAAAATTCTATTTTTCATTTATCAGTATGTATGTCGCCCCAGTAACAAATTTTGATATTCCAAATACATAGTCATTAAGGAATATTTCAATAGTACTAAGTGTGTGAATTATTCATAAATGTGACACCCCAGAAATCCTTTAATGCTATAACCTTAAAATTTTCCAAAAGCACATTAGTTATTTATTTTCCCATACATCGTGGTTTTCAATGTGAATTATTTACTTCTATAAGAATTATACATTTTAAGACATGTATCAAAAATCAATTTCATATCTTCGATCAATGGATCCAAATAGATATCAATATAATATCTCTGTTACATTTGTCAAGATATAAAAAGAGACAACATAATGAATTTTAAATTCGTGAATAACCATGAAGTCATGTTATAATTTACCAAAATGATAGTCCATGTACTTTGATTACTACTATATACCCAAAAAACATTTTTCCATTTTTATATAAAATAATAAAAAAATTAATAAGATCATTTCCAAATTCAGGATACTCATAATAATTTTTCTTACACTATGGATAATTAGCTAGATGATGTAGGTTCCTATTTTTAATTGATGTTTCTTCAATCCATGTCAAGTGTATCGCGGTTTCCTGACTTCCATATCGTATTATATGCTATGGAATTATAGGAAATTACCAAAAAAAATTAAAGGTCTTCATTATTTTGTTGTATCGATCTGTGATTCACTAAGTGAATTTTATGAATGATTCATAATCCTTGTGAAAAATATGAACTCATTTGGAAAAACATGATTTTTGTATATATCATGACCATTGAATATATCATTTGTATAAAATCATATATACGATATGTATGTTCAGTTTCTTCTTGTAGCATTTCATTTTGGAGACCAAGTAGTTCAATAAATCTGGTGTGGCTCTATTTTCTTCTAACATTCAAAATATATAACATCAATATAGATGAAAATTATGAGTATTTAGTTAAAAAAATATAAAATGGAATCTTTGAAAAACAATTTAATATGTCAAATAACTTTAGACAATCATGAACCTCATCTTCAATTTAACATTTCCCTTTTTTCCTTAGTTTTTAAAAAATAGATATATAAATTTCATAGAACATTTTCCAAATAATTTTTTGTAAGAATTAACATTAATATAAAGGATAACTCAAAAATATAATAATTACCAAATAGAATCACATGTATCACAACACGAAGGCATACTACAGGTCCAAGACATATAATAATCATACCACAATCAATCATGTGCTCAAATTCCTATCCAAGAACAATGGGCCTAGAAAGTAGAGGAATACACCATGAGTAAACCCCCCAAAATGTCAATATCATTCCCCTGGAACAACAATACTAGGAAATAGAAGAAGGCCCCAACAAAATCCTCCTAGATTTTCACAATACAATGGATGATGGCCCCATGAAAAAATGCCTACCTAAGTACCCAAGGTAACCCATGTGCTCTTTTTTATAATTCATTTTTGGCTTTAGAAGCCATTTCTAATCCATTTAATAATTTTTATTTCAATGCATTGAAAATACCCTTTTTCTATTCATTTTTCAATAACTAGGTATAACCAATGTTCCATTGAAAACTATTTTCAACACACTCAAAACCATCATGACAATTTCAATATAAAAATAGTTTATAAAGAAAAACAATTAGGTTCGTCAATGTTGGATAGAGATAGAAATACCAACCTCGAAATTCGGGTTGCACATGCATGCAAGGGAACGAAAAAAAACAACAAAACCTAAGAAAGTAAACGAATGACCTAAAATCAAATACACATCAATATTGAGTAAATTTATAACTCAAGGGTTCAAAATATGAGAGGAATCTCAAATACCTCAAAGAGGGACATCTTCTGCACCATGACTAAAGAAAGAAAAGTCTTATAGAATGAGATCACAAAATAGATCAAGGAAAAAACTTATAATAATCACCAACCATTGACCATCAGACCCAAATAAATCACCCAATAGTGATTCCATGGTCAAAGGTAATGAAATAATGGGATGGTTACTCGCACAGATAGTTTCACTACAATTTCCATAGAGATTGAATTTTGAAAATATAAATCTAGAAGGGGTTGAGTCTCTCCAAAACTCCCTAGAACTACCTTAGGTCCAGATATAAGAATAAATGGATAAGGAAATGAATCAAAATAGCCGCACACTATGTTTAAAAACTATACACTGGGTGTTATACCGCATGAAACCTCCCTTCTCATCATAAAGTCCATGCGGGATATGTACACCAAAAAATCCATCAACTCGGATTAAAAATTAATTTTCAAAGGAATTAACAATATAAAACCACCATTTACAACATTAAATCTTTCACAACATGATCTATTTCAAGACTTGTGCCCAACAATAATTACATGGTAGGTAACCAAGTTACACAACTTGAAATCATACTGCATCTTACAAAAATGACTACTTCCTAGTGAATGTCCAAAAAATCTCTAATGTCACCATTATATGTATCTTTCTAATAATAATGGAGGGGGAAAGAATGATGAGGTTATGGTAGTACCTAATAAAATGGTAATGGGATGTTAAAAACTCCCCACCATAAACTCTTTCCTTCCTTGGGAAGTCATGTAGAAGTTGTAATTCTTGTAAATAGATGAGACCACTACTTCCTCATATAAGATTTATGTTCCCTAGTCTCATGAGAATCTGATCCTTGATTCCATATAACTATGAACAACTAAATTGACTTCCCACACAAGAAATTCACATAAGAGTAAGTGATCTCAACCAATTTCTCCAAAATAGATGCACCTGGATCTAACTCATTTTTATTCCAACTCGGAATGTGAGAGGAATATGGGTGATATTTCATGAGTTGAGATATACGGGAAACCACAAGAATACCTATCAGATGAACTATAAATTCTTACCGATAAGAAACATTTTTAGGCTGCTCAGTGACCCCAAATGATCCAAAATATCCCAGATCTATCTTTACCTACATCCTAAGTCAGCAATGACCCAACTAAAGAGAAAATATCAAGAAAACCGAGTTACCTATTGAAAACTCCAAAGTTTAATGATACTGATTTACATTCTATTTCTATCAACTCTAGGATGTAACCAAACATCAATGTAAATCATGAATCTATGTAGAAGTTTCTTTAACTAAACATGGCCCAACTAAAGATACTTGACCTGGCTTAGCCCAAAAAAGAGTAGATATACCTAGGCGACAATACAATGCCTCAAAGGGTGATAAATTTTGTTGTAAAAACTCAATGAGTTCTAGATGTATATCCCATGATCCTTTAAAATCCAAGATAATAATGTGAATAATATCCTCTAGAATCTGAAATACTCTCTTCATTTAACCATCTTTCTATGGATGGTATGTTGTGATCAACAAATCATGAATTTCCCTCACTTCTAGGAGACTCCTCCAAAACCTCGAGGTGAACCAATGATCCCTATATGAAACAATAGAAGAAGGACTCCCTTGTAAGGTCACAATATCTTATACATATTATATACCCAAATCTTCAACTTTAGTGGAATCCTTGATTGGATTGAATTGAGAAGACTCTATTAACCAATCAACAACCACCCAAACAACATTCCTCCATTGGCGAATCTGTGGTAATTCAAAAACAATCCATGGATACCTCATCCCATTTCCAAAATAGCACCAGAAGAAGCTGAAGAAAACCAAAATGTTTCAAGGTCTCTACGTTTATCAGTTGGAAGGTGTAACCGTGAGACACAATCTTTGTGATGTAAAGTTTTATACCTAGCCACCAGAATCATCACAGTATGCCATAATATATATTTTTAGTTCTAATATGAATGACCCATAATCATTTTGGTAATCAAACAAGGCTAAAATCATCACAGATGATTGGATGATTTTTTTTACCAAAGTGAAGTATGCCATTTAAATAAAGTTACTAGGCTAAAATGGTCTCTCCGCCATAAAGACTTTCTTGAGATTTCTAAAAATCCCCATCATGCTGCTGAATCTAAAAAATAAACTCTAAGTGAGATGATTATAACTAAACACTATCTAGAACCATGATTCAAACACCCTCTTGAGAATCCAGATGCAACTGAGTTAAAATCACCATAATGTTCCACTCCCCTATTGATTCGAAGACATAACATGATGGTACTATCCTACTAAGAGAAACTGAAACAACATTCTTCATTCATTGAGTGTAGGTGATATCAAAGTCAAACATCTAATGGTATTCTACCCATATAATCTCTCTGAGATACATGTCCTTCAGATAGATGATATAACTCAGATAGTTATGATCGGAGAATACCAATAACCTTTTCCCAAAAAGATATTTTTTCCAACACATAAGCGCATGCATGACTACAACAGGCTCTATATCAGGAGCGAGGTTATTATTTTCATGCAGTCAAAGCTGATGATATCCATAAGATACCCTATGGTCATCCTGTATAAGTACGCATCCCAAACTTTCACCAGAAGCATCTAAAAACACCACATATTTCGTATCAGGATCTGGTAATATAAGAATATGTACCATTGTTATAATCCTTTTTCAGTTCATTGAATGAAGTTTGACACTTTCCATCCAAGGGGAATCATCACCAAATTCCTGGTAAGAGAAGTTAAAGGTGATCCTAGCTTTGATAAGCCCTTAAAACCCCACTGGTAATATCAAATATGTCTATGCAAGCTTTATATCTCAAAGAAATTCCATGGTTCCATCTATGAAAAAACAACCATTACCTTCTATGGATTAATAGATAAGCCATGATCAGAAATTCTATTCCCAAAGAACATCACATCATGAATTGAGAAACTAAATTTCAAAAGAATTCCATGAAAATGGTGAATCCTTAGAATTTTTTGAAACAAAGTCAAATCATGCTTGTTCTCATTCTTGTATTTTGAATAAACCAAAATATCATCCATGAACACTACCACCAAAGTGTAATGATATTGATGAAATATTTGATTCATCATAATCATAAAAACTGCATGAGTGTAAGTCATAACAGAAAGAATCACAAGGTATTCATAACTTCTTTACCTACTCTTAAAGTCTATCTTTAGTATATTAAACTCCTCAAAAATGATCTCATGATAACCCAATCAATGATCAATCCTTGAAAACCACTTTTCCCCTTTTACTCATCAAACAGGTTATCCATACAATGAAATGAATATTTGTTCTTAACCATTGCCCTGTAAAACCTTCGATAGTAAACCCATAAATGATGTGAACCTTATGATCTCCTAGAAAAGAGCACAAGGGATGACCAATGAGAAACTATAGGGTGAAAAAACCTTTTAAAAAAATTCCATCCAATAGAATCTTGAGATCTTTCATCTCCGTTTGTGCCAAATGATGAAAATGTTTTGATATTGGATGATTACCGGGAACCAAATCAATCGTAAAATATACCCCTCTATCTAGATAATGACCAATGAATTCCTCTGGGAAATCATATGAAAGTCAACAAAAAAGAATTGGTAAAATAAATGACATGAGTGACGTCATCAAGATCAAGAAAAACATAAGACAACAAACTATTCAGCTTTGGGTGGGATGGCCCTGTACATCCTGATCTTATATCCCACTCTACCTAAAACTCATGAGATCTCCCAAAGGTATCAAGAAATGAAACATGATGATGACAAAAATCAACCTCATCTTGATGAGTGATAATTCAATCCATTACAATGATGATGTCAAATTGATTCAGACCAAGAATTATAAAATCTCATACAAACTCTATATCACCTATAATTATTGAATAAAATGCACACTTGAACCCCTACTCTTTCCTCAAACCAATAGGAGTTGCTAAATCCATTTTAAAGGAAATATTTTCCATTGGATGTTTAATAACATTAAAAAACATTATTATATAAATTTATGGGAGGCACCAATATAAAATAATGAAATTTTTACTAAAGGTGCAGTAATGATAGTACCTCTCACTAATGTCAGACTTATATCAAATTCCACTGGACGACCATCTACATCAAGAAAATGCTTGATTCCTTATGACTTTTAATGGATCCCTATATTCTTAAATGATTCTGACTGTAACATAGTAGCCTTTTGATCTCACGAACCATCCCCATAACGAGGTGTAGTCATAGCCTGACAGATGTTCTTTAAAAGACCAAAGCATATATTGATATTGCAATTCTTCGCATGCATAAGAATAGGATGTCTTGTGTATACTCCCTTGACACACTGATATCAAGTCATATGTACATTACATTCTATAAAATATGGTGTAGAGGAGGCTCACTAATGAGAGCCCCCTCAACTACTCCTATAATGATCTTTCCACTTCCTCTTCTTCCCATGTGTGCCACTAATGCTACCACCAGATGGAAGCGAAGAGGTGGCAAATCCAACCTTGCCTACCATATTCATTTCATCCATCATAGTTATGTCTATTGTCTCTAGTAAGTTAAAATGGTTCAACAAAAAAACCTACTACCTGATATTTGGCCGCAAACCGTACATGTACTTCTAAGCCTTCTTCTAGACATTCTTCAACATGATTAGGGAAAACCAGCAATTTTAGAAAAACAATTTCTTTATACTAACATCAAAAGATGTTTATATTGAAAATATAGGTACTACATATACTTATAAAGAATCAAGGAATCTTTGGAAACTACTTAATCAACAGGTTTTTGAAACCCTTCCAAGATAAGACCATATGTCAGTCTATTTTGACAATAGAATCCCACCATCTCTTTCTAATACCCTCTATTATAAATGTTTCACAACTTAACCTGATATTCATAGGTCTCTCCAAAAATTTCATTATTTCATTGATCCTATCCAGAAATTCTTCCACTTCTTGAGGATCTATCGTTCCATTAAAGGATGATGGCTTCTCATGAAAGAAATATTGCGATCTCTCTTTCTCTCTCTCTTTTATCTCAAGTTTATACCTCAACCACAAAGTTCATAAGCCATGGTATACCTCAAAAAATAGCATAGAATATCTATATGATAGTATTGATGAGATTTTGATCTATAGGTTGGTTCCCTTGAGGTGCATCAGCTGCACCTTCCATAGGAACTCATGAAGTCATCTTGGAGGCATACTACTGCACACCGAAATATAAGAATGATCAGAAAAATGGACAAATCATAGCTTAAAATAGAAAACAAATAAGATATAACAATGTTTTTAAAACCAAACAATAAAGACACACATACCAACATCCCATGGAAAATTGAGTCTCGTTACCACAAGATCTAGCCATGCACTTATCGAAACATACCCTAAGGTCCCAAAAATCCTTTCACAAGTCTAATAGATATCCCAAGATAAGGATTCATGAGGAAGAACCTCTACTAATACAGAATTTTAACTAACTGACCAGGGTAGCCCTTAAACCCGACACCCGACCCATTCTGTTACAAACCTGATGGTTGTTCTTAATCCCCAGAGGATGGACAGGAACATGTGCGTCGAACAACATAATAGAAGGAAAAGTTTTTCCCATCCTAAAAAACCACAAGGTATATATAAATATATATATAAAAAGAAGCAATAACAAAAGATGAAGAACACACATATCCAATAATTATAAGAAAACAATGGAAATATATATCTTCAAAAGTAGGTAAAAACCCAAAGACAATTCTGATTGTAAAGGAATAAAAACCAAAAACCAACTCCCAATATCTCACCACCAGCCACCCAACCAGCTGATATGAACCGTGCTACCTCACTACGGTTTCTTTCCTTTCCTTTCACAGGTGGAAAAAACAAAGGTTTACGCACCACTGAAGAGGTGCGCTGGGTGTGAGCTAACAAGATAACTAGGATCCCACTAGGTGTTTCATACATATTATCTGTGTAAATATCCATGTATGATAATTTTAAATATAACATGGCATGACAAGAAGAAAATCATTTTTATAGAAAACATGGCAAACATTTCCCTTTTTTCTATAGTTTTCATCAAAAGTAGGTATACAAATTTAAAATCACATTTTCCATATCATTTTCTACATGAATAAACATGAATATCATGGCTAACTTAAAAATCCATGCAATAAAAAAATAAATATTATTTATCACAACACCAAGGAATAGTATAGGTCTAGGACACAGACTACTCGTAGCAAAATCAATCATGTGCATAAATTATTATCTTAGAACAAAGGTCCTTGGAATTAGAGGAATACCCCCAGATTAACCCCCCCCCCCCAATTTCAATATTGTTCCCATAGAACAAAAGGCATAGGAAACATAAGAAATCCCTAAGAGAAACCTCCTTGATAATCACAAAACAAAGGAAGATGACCCCATGTTAAACCTCCCTCCAATGTACACAAGGTCATCAGTGTTCTCTTTTTCAAAATTTATTTCAACGCATTGAAAACCATTTCAAAATTTTTATTTAAATGATTTTAAAATAAAACATTTCTATTCATTTGTCAATAATAAGGGAAAACCCATTTTACACTGAAAACTCCTTTCAACCCACACAAAATAATCATGCCAATTTCAATATAAAAAACAATTTATAATGAAAAACAATCAGGTTCATGAACATCGACAAGAGATAGAACCACATATCTGAAAACACAAGTCATACAAGTCTATAATGAAAAAAAATCAATGAAACAAAAAAAAATCAACGAAGTCCCTAGAATCAAATCCTCGTCATGATTGATTAAATCTAGAAGACAAGGTGTTAGCATATGAGAGGAAACTCACATACCTCAAATACAAACGCCAACCACACCATGACAATTGGAATAAAATGCCTCTAAAACAAGTTGACACAACATACATATGAAGAAGCCAAGAATAATCATGAACCACAGACCAAAATATCCAAAAATGTCACCCAGCAGTGATATTGTGATCAATGAAAATGAAGGAATAGGAAGGTTTCTCACTTAGAGAGACACATCGCAACCGCCTTGGATATTAAGTGTCAAACTGTTTAATCAATAAGGGGTTGAGTCCCTAAAAATTTATCGGAACTAATTTAGGTTGATATCCTTGAAGAACCGATGAAGGAATTGAAAAAAACACATTGCCTTTAAAAAAGTACAAGGGCCATTACATGGTGTGAAACCTCCATTCTTGTTGTGAACTCCAAATTGGATAAGAACGCAGAAAAATCCATCAACTACGATAAAAAATTCATTATTCAAATAAGTAATTATGTGAAACCACCATTCATGATATTTAATCTTTCACTACATTATCCCTTTCAAAACATGTTCCAAACAATGATTACATGGCATGTAACCTAGTAACATGGCCTTAAATCATGCTGCAGCCTGCAAAATTGACATGTTCTTAGTTAATATCCCACAAATATATGAATTTAACATTATATGTATCCTTGCAATATCAATATATGAAAAAAACATAACATGTTTAAGGTTGTACCAGATTAAATGGTAACAGGATGTTACATTAACAATTTAAATCCTAACATAATTTTTCTAGACTGCCTGCCTAAATACTCACCTTCCCATGGGTTTTGTTCAAATTTTAATCAAGAGAATATCTATATATAAAATACCTATTTCATCAATGTTTGGAAACCTCGTCTTTAATTATTTAAATTCTTTCAATTATATAAGATAATCATTATAAATTATATAATCTAAAAATAATTTTGAGATCCATAAAAGAATGTGGCTATCATATAATCATGTTATATTACCTCACATTATTTCAATAATGTAACCTGAATATTCATATTCCTTAGACCTTTTCCATCAAGAAAATAAATTACCATTTGGTACATATTTATGTTATGATATATTGATTACATTTAGTAAACAAGAATTTATTAATAAATCAGGAGTTTAAATGGTATGAATAAACATAGTTATGTTTCTCCTTTAATATCTTTAGATCATAACCTCAAAACAGAAATATAAAAAATAGAAATCTATAGAAACCCATATGGGTGTGTATATAGATTACGATCAAAATAGTCCTAGTAATATTTCTCTAAGTTGTAAATTAAATTTCATTTATAAAGCATCTCACAAAAATAGTTTGAATACCATTTAAAAAAATGTTTCAAAATTGGAATGTACAATGGAATGAAATATAATATATTTTTCTCTTTTTGAAATCCCATGGAAAAACCTTTTTGGAAAATAAAATATTACCATGATTAATATCAATTGAATTATAATCATGTTGATTAAAAAAATAATTTAAAAAATCATTAAAAATAAAGGTTTTACTAACAAATTATTGAATCATTCATCTAAAAGGGAGAATACTTTAAGATATTAAAATTTTAGACTTCAGAGCAAATGAATATAAATAAAAATAAATGTTATTAATTCAAAGAATTTAGCAAATCACATTTTTTAAAAGGGAAATATTCTATAAAAAATAGTATCCAAAGGGTTTCTTAATAAGGTTGATCAAACCATGTAGAACCTTTTCATTAGTAAAGTGACAAAATGACTTTAATCATTATATGGGTTAAAATATTATTACAAAAGCATCCTTGTTATAAACTGAAGAAACCAATTATCAATTAACAAGAAATATAGTTTGAAATGTATATGATGAACATGTTTTTATTATTTTAATAAAATACAACCATGTTCTTTTCCGGACAGTAATCTTTAAAAATGAATAAAAAATTTAAAAATAATTTAGAAACCTGTATTAAACTATTTATTTTTACTTTTATGTAAAAAAAATAATTTAAAAACAATTTTTCTTAGCAAAATAATTATTTATTAAAAAGAAACATTTTGAAACCCCTTTTTGATTTGTCTTTAAATAAATGGAACTAAGGAGGAAAGCCTAGTTTAACAAAATTCTACTAAAATTAAGTCAAAAAATAAACAAATCGAAATAATAAACTAATGTGTAGAAGATGACAACAATAAAATGAAACAAGGTTAATAAAAGAAAACATCCATAAAATTGAAATTTGGTACCTAACAATATACATAATAGAACAAGTGTAATAAACAACATAAGGGGATGTGATTTGACTAATATCACAAGTAGAAAAAGGACCTATGCCAACAGTTTAGGCCAAACCATTGGTAAAGGTCACTAATTTGGACCTATACCAATGGTTTGGCTAAAACTGTTGACATAGGTCACTTATATGGATCTATACCAATAGTTTTGTCCAAACCGTTGGTATTGGTCACTAATTTGGACCAATACCAACGGTTTGGAAAACACCGTTTCTAAAGGGTCACTTATATGGACCTATACTAATGGTTTTGGACAAAACCATTGGTATAGCTCAAAAAATGAAAGCACATATACAAACAGTTCTCAAAACCTTTGGTATAGGTCTATACCAATGGTTATGAGAAGCGTTGGTATAGGTATATACATTATTTTATGGAATAATTCATTAAATAACATTAAATAAATAAAAAATTAAAATACTTATGAATATACATATACATATATATATTAAATTATATTATAAAAAGCCATGTTAGGTTAGTGGTAAGGTCATTTGATTATAAACGAGAGGTGCTGGGATCAAAACCAAGAAATGATTATTTTCATGAATTCCTATAACAATAGTTTTATGAAAATATTGGTATGTGTTTTTCATATTACATATAACAATGGTTTCTTAAACATTTGGTATAGATATATCCCGATGCCACACTAGCCAATGGTTCTCAAAACTTTTGGTATAGGCTATACAAACAGTTTGGAGACCTATACCAATGGTTCCAAACCATTGGTATAGAGTATTTTTCTATTTTTGTATGTTCTAATGGTTATTGGATACCTCATGGAATACTGGGTAGCTATGTGGTCAAAACATGTAAATCAATATGGGATTCTCGATGAAACAAAAAATGAAACATAGTAAATACCTTAATTAATATAGATCTACACCCATCTTTTTACCATACAATCTACTATATACCATGAAAAAACCAAAAAATAATCTACACATAAATCACATATTTCATTATAACAACAAAAACCCATAATTCAGAACATATTTGAAACCATACCACCTTTTGAAAATCCATTTGAATTATCAATAAAAAGCAATCAATTTTCTTTAGTCCATTTAAAAAATGGTAATCTCTAAAAAAAGGAAAACCAAATTTAAAACCCAAATTTAAATACCTATATAACATAACCAAATTTAGTCATCATGTTTAAATTTTGAAACATTTCATTAATTTTTATGCACATATTCAATTACACACAGACATATCTAAATAGATCTCAATAAAAATAATCAGCTATTTTCATGTGAATACCTGCAAGTGTTTAATATATATATATAACAATATATATGTGTATAAGAATAAATAATTAAAAGAGGAATCTATAACTTTGGACAATGATTAATAACAAAAGAAAAAAAATGAACATTAAAAAATTTCTCAAAAAAGGAAACCGTGATTATTCAATGTCATAAACTCATGCATCACCCCAATATATTTTATAAACAACCTCAAATAATTTTAAACCACCAATTACTTTATAAAAATCATCATAAATATTTCATTGGAAAAAAATATTTTTTATCCTTTAAATAAAGAATAAAAACAAGGAAAAATCTACAAGAACCCAATTGGTAATCAATTATTACCCTTTAAAAACCATAAGAAATAGGAGTATTTAAATACACTTAAACCCAAAAATAATTATAATTTTAAATAAATCAATTTAAAACACTTAAGAATAAGAAAAAAATAGGGAATATAGAATGCATAAATAAACCTACCTAGGAATACCATATATGACAAAAAACATTTTGTAACAATGAGTGTAGTTACTGAAGAAGAAGGGGAAGCAGTGGAAAACAAAAAGAAATCCACATGGGGAGGAGAAGAATATAACATACATTACATTGAAGCATTGATTCTTCCATGGGAAAATAAATATATTATGAATGCTTGTATTCATTAGAGCGTTGGATCTATTTGAACTAGGATTCGTTCAAGACTCAAATTTGAGCCTTGGATTCATTCAAGACATGATTTGAGCTTTGAATCATGATTTGGATTCCAGGAGGAGGAGCACCGAGTGCTGATAGATTCCGTATAATGCTTGAGATATTTTGACTTGAATAGTCCTGGTTAGGGTTCGTCATATAGATTGAGAGTCTTTTATAATAACTTTAAAAAAATACATATAATGTGAAATTTTGTCATTGTTAAATTAATAATTACTCATAAAATCCATCTTTATCACTTATTTTTTAGCACTGATAAAATATATCTTTATCAGTGCTAAAACAGTAGTGCTGATAAAAGCTTAAATAATGTATTTATAAATATAAATATAAATAAAAAATTTGTATATTTATTTATATAATTATATATATAATTATTATAATTTTCTTGTTATTTAAATATTTAATTATATAAATACTTTTAAAAAAGTTTATATAATTGTATATATATTTATAAATATAATATATTACAATTATATGAAATATACATTTATAAATTTATTTTTAAATATATTTATAATTATTTATTTATAATTATAAATATATTTGTATCATTATATATAATTATATAATTATATATATATATATATATTAAATATATATAAATATTAATATATTAGATATATTCATTATTTAAATTTATTGTTAATAATTTTACAATTATTAATATATTTATATTTTTAATGTATAAATATAAATATAAATATAAATATAAATACAAATATAGTAAATATAGTCATTATTTAAATATATTTAGTTTAATTTTATATTTTTTTAAAAGATCAATTATTCATTTATAATTATATAAATACTTTAAAATAATAATATATACATAATTTGATCATTATATATATATCAATATTTAGATGTATAATTATTTAATGTATATAAATATAAATAAAGTAAATGTAGTCATCATTTAAATTAATTTATTATATTTTTATAATTATTGAAATATATAATTATTTATTTATAATTATATAGATACCTTTGAGAAATATTATTTTATTATTTATATGTATAAATATATAAATATATAAATATTAAAAATATACATTTATAAATATATTTATTTATAAATATATATTTAAAAAATTATTTTTAAAATTATTAATAAATATGTAATCTTAAATATATGCATGTCAAAAATGAGTGAAATTGAATAATTAAAAATGAGTATACTTTAAAAATATTGAAAAATGTATATGGTTTATTAATGAATTATAAATTATTAAAAAATATGGATATATTTTGAAATAAATAAGAATACATATTTCAAAAAAAAAACATTATAAATTAATATTTATAAATAAATAATACAAAAGCATTAAATTCATAAAAAAATATTTAAAAATATTTAAAATTAATAAATTACATCTAAATTTCATAATAGTAAAAATTCAAAAATAAAATTTACTGATTAAAAATATAATTCATTAATGGTATCATGTTATAAAGAAATTCTAAAATTAATACCAAAATTTGAATAAATTACGTTAATATTAGGTGCTTGTATTTCAATATAGTATTTCATGAATTGTGTAAATATTTTTGTGTGTGTGTGTTGTATATAAAAATGTATTAATTTTGTATGTGTATATTAACTCAATGTAATACTCATTTTATATATGTTAAATTGAAAAATCAAGTGACATTCAATTATGTCCATTACTCGATGCAATTAAATATTTGTGGGTGTATGTTTCGTAGTTATTACACCACCAATACTTAATATATTGGTATATATATTAAAAATTAAAAATTAATAAGATATTAATACATTTTTAATTATAAATTTATCCATTATCTATATTTATTTTTAATATATATTATTTATTACTATTTATAATATATATATGTACAAACTTATTCATTTTTTAATAATTGCTTCATTAATAATTTTTGAAATAATTATTATAATATATTCATTTTTAATTTGTCATTTGATTATTACAATTTATTCATTTTATATATTTATTCTTAATATATAATTTATATTATTATTTCATATATATATATATATATATTAAATTTTTCATTTTTATCAACAATTATTAAATTATTAAAAAGAATAATCATTTTCTTAATTTACTCATTTTTTTTATTTTTTAATTATTTGATTTTATACATATTACATATCAATATATTTAATATATATAATTTATGAACATATATATATGTCTGTGTGTGTATTTTAAATTTATTCATTATTATCAATATTTTTTTAACTAATAAAATTTTAAATATTCTTTCAGTGTACTCATTTTAAATTTATATTTGTCTGATTATTTCATTTTATTTGGGTCCTTTTTTAGTGCTAAAAAAACATTAATAAAATATATCCTTTATCAGTTCTAAAAATAAAGTGATGATAAAGGGTAACCATCACAACTTGACCCAAGACTACCCCAAGCCTACCTTCAATATGTGAGGAGCAAGAAACTAGTACTGAGTAAGCATATCCCACATGAAGAAGGCATTAGACTAATGTACCTATACAAATGCACACATCTCCAATCCCAGACAATGCTGAAATTTAAAAAAAGTGATACAATTGGAAGAAAATATCTGTAATCCCACAACTATAGTGTGATAGTAATGTACTAAAAGTGGAAAGGTGGCCAAACACAAGCCCAACCAAAAAATATAATGATTACTACTTTTTTCAAAGGTTTGGACTAAGGTCAAATAAATGCTGCCGAAAAACTCCTCGGTTTGACAATGTGAAGCTACGCTTTAGTAGCTCTGCATTCTCCACGGAATGCATCTAAAGGGACTTCATCTCCATAATAAAAGAAACATGCATTCATAGACTATATTGAGGTGAGTATAAAAAATACATATTAGGACACCCCAAAAAAAATAAAAATTACTCATCAAGAATATTCTTGTCAACACAACGATATAACAATCAATGTATTAAAAATTATGACATACTCAAGAAAGACAATGAGACACTAGATGGTGATAACCACTTCCCTCTCACCAGATATTTCTTGAAGCAATGCTCATTCTACGATAATCCACTCCATGATCCATGTTATCATTGGACACACTCATCAAAATCATCTAGGTCATTTGGCCCCACCCAAGAAGGATCACTTGTCTCAAAATACCCTGATACTCAGATAGGGGTCACACACAGATCTGATGGGGGACACCAAAAACATGATATGGATCAATCCTCTATATAGAGGATCATATTCGAATGATACCGAAACCCCTACCGATACAGCCTACTATATAGAGGATCAACACCTGACTCCCTGATGTCAGGCCAATTCCACAAACCCCAACTATTGTAAAGAGAGGATATATGATCAAAATCCAGTACGCTGAAGGGACACCATGAACTCTATCTGAGAATCATCCTTCAAAGGGGATCACAATCTTGTGATGTGTTTTCAATGACACGCTATACCATCGAGGTAATAAACCAAGGGAACACACTCATCCAAGACTGGTCTAGACTAATGAAATAATGATACAAAAACATGCTTTAAGGGGTTACACAGTGTGTACTATGGGTACACGTTGTGTCAAACTATCCCTATGTATAGCCACATCATAAAACCACAAAAAACATGTAAATATTTGAATACACCAGATGTAGGTTAGGTAAGATCCATGTAGAGATCGCCATACACCTACCCTTGTCATCTGGCCATGTCCATGTATGATTGACCATGTCTATGTACATGCATGTGTCAAGGTGGATATGTTTGTTCTTAAGTAAAAAACATATTACTTTATATGTACTTATTTTTTTTGTCTATATACTTTTTGAAGTACACACCAAGCCATCATGGAGGGGTCACATGACATGTGACCATGTAACAGAACATATGATATTTAACTCTTTGCAGAAACACTATCACAACATTGGGGTCCCACATGGCATGTAATGTTGGATTACACGCTATATAACTTGTGCTTTTCTAGATCATGTGAGCTATCCTTTGTGTTAACTTCACATGCCACTGCCACCGTCATACTTTTGGAAGATCATAGATCTAGGGTTTTCCAAAACACCCGTCACTGGAGATGATTGATCCAGGAATTGAAACGAATTAGGAAATACCATCTTGGGGCATCCATATCCACACCACCAAAACAAGGTTGAACTGATACAAAAAATCTATTCTTATACTAATATAATCATTATCTATCATCATTGAACCCTTGACATAGCCTCAATCATGAATCGCACCCACTGTATCAATCTGTTCTGTCGAAGAACCATTATGAAACAATCAGATTTTGGGTATCTATCAAACAACATGACAAAGAGATTTACCATGATTAACATGTGAAGAATGAGAGAGAGAAAACTATAATACATAATAATATAGGAATGAACCTTGACCATTTTTTATTCAACCTTAGTTCATTGTCATAGAATATAGACAATTAAAGTGGAATAAACACAATGAACACAATATAAATTTCATTGAATTGCATCTATCAATGATTTGACTATCAATTATGTTTGTTTAATTTATCCTCATTTGTTTGAGATTAAGAAATGTGATGAAAAAATACAAATCAACATCCTACCAAAAGTTTGGATTGATCATTTTTGAATTACAGTTTAGTACTTCCATCTTTGTCAAGATCCACGAACTTTGTGGCCGCAATGATCCATGAACCAGTCCAAATACATCATCGTACACCATGATTGATCTCAAATGGGTTTTAAATAACCTATGTTCGATCTCACAACACCAATGAGAGTCTCATAACTGTCGAATAAAATAAATTAAATCATTTTAATTTATTTATTTTATTAATTCTGTGCCCTAATGGTTTTTTCGAAAATGCCCCATCATAACAAAGGTTATATCACTCCAAAGGTAAAAACCACATTTTTAAATCAAGGTTTCCCTTATATTTCTTATTTGGTACCCTGTTTGATAGGTAATACATATTTTCTGGAAAATAAATTAGGTGTATAATTTAATATATTTAATATATTTCAAACATTATTTCTGGCACACTGGTTTTCAAAAACACATGTCGTCTGAGCTTTTGGTCTTTGAAACAGCCCATTTAATATTGAAAAATAATACAAAGAAAATATGGTTCATTGTAATCTCTCTGCATTAGTTATTTTCATCCTCAAAATAGAAAAATCTACTAAAAACGATGAGGGTACTGGGCCTGCATTTGCGTCTCCCTCTCCCAGGTTCTCTCTTGATGAATATAGTGCTTCCACCAATCATCAACATCGGGATTTGATCCCATGTGAAGTGTCCTCTCTTGTTAATACTTAATATACACCATTTAATCTACAAACTTTTCCATATCCTTGATTTAAAACTCTCCCCATTTGATAACATATGATAATATTTGCACATACATACTCAGTTGTGACATGTGGGGGATGTTTTCTAACCAGTCCAACTATGGTGGTGGATCTAAAATGTACAGAACCATTCCAATTGTATACCCTATCTAGAAACGGACTATGGATCTCAAAGGAATCTTTTTTCCACATCCAAATATCCTCAATTTAAGTCATTTTGAGACCCTCAAGAACCCATGGTCTCCCTCCTCATACTCCAAAGGTCTCTATCATCTATTCACATAAGACTTATAACAAATCCATGTAGTATTCAACTACCCTAGATAATCTGCACCTTCTCTATAGTATCACTCAATATATCTGGATGCTTGATTTATGACTCTCCTATATTAGTCAACCAATGTGGTGACCCATAGGGTCTCCCATACAAAGACTCAAATGGTGATATTCCAGTGGTGGAATGGTATATTTTTTTATAAAAATTTTTTCAAGGGGAGATGATCTTCCCAAATACAACCAGAATTCCATCATGCAAGCCATCAACATATCCTCCTAGACTTGAATGGTTTTCTCAGCCCGACCATTAGTCTGTGGGTCAAATGTCGTTATCATGCATGACTGAGTCACAAAGGGATTCTAGATTCCTCTTTATTATCATAAATTGAATCAAGTGACATGGTCAAAAATGATAATTGATGGTACTCCAGGGATTCAGAATATCTCTTGAATGTAGAGGAATCCCAATCCCACAAATGAAGTCTTCTCTCAAATAGCTAGGAAGTGGGATGACTTTGTGATTCTGGCTGTGATAAAAAAATGGAATCATGTCCCCTAGACGTATGTGGTGACCCTATCACAAATTACATAGATATACCATAACAAATACACTATTGAAACTAAAAATGTTAAACTAATCTTGCTGGAACTTGGTCCCCAACCATCACATCATGATAAGTGAGGTATCGAGAGACAAACTCTATTACACAACACTTAATTCTTGGTCACAAAAACTAACATCGAATGTCCTAGAACATCTTTTCCACACTTGGGATTACTACCAAAGGGGATGTTTGATACTCCCACATAACCTCATCCCATAATTTCAAAGGTACCATAATCTATCATCTTAAAAGGATAACATGCTCCCCACCATAAAAATATCTATAAGGGGAAAGTCTAGTGAATATATTATTACGTAAGGTCTCACCATTGGTATCTCAACACCAAAAATACATAACATACTATAAAAGTTGTGGGGTAGTAACAATTGACTATAGATATGAAGCTCCATTTGTATCCACTAATTACAATTTCAATAAGGCTAACTGAACTGATACCTCAGTCAATAAATAATAATAATATGTCCTACCAAGAGTGTATACCAGCTTGTTCCCCATCACATGAGTATAGACAATCTCAAAGACATTGTCTGGATGAAACTCAAGCCATCACCACTATCTCATGTTAAGATCATTCCAATAGAAGATATACTTGATACTCTTTTGGTGAGAATAGATGGTAAATCCATCACCCATCCGGTAGTGTCTCCACATCTTCATTTTGAAAAATAATTCAGATAACTCAAAATCATAGGTCATGTAGTTATCCTCATGTGGTGTCAACTAACACGAGCCTCTGCATTATAATAAAACCATGTATAGTCCTTGTCAAATTGAAGAATAGTAGATACTCGACTCCCTCATCTAAAAATAACATGTTTGGAGTAATAATTGATATCTACCTCAAATATTTAAATATCTAATGGAACTGCTACATCCTCTTGAAATGATTCCCCCTTCTGGACAAAGCTATCAAGGGTTCTACCACACTAGAGAAATTGAGTACAAACCTCCAATAGCACCCTGACATCCCAAGGAAACTCTACACCTTTGTAACACTCTTGGGAGACTCCAGAAAATCACTACCTCAAACTATTAATGTAATAACACTACTCCTTCCTTTAAGATGATGTTACTTAGAAAAAGTACATCTAGATTTCAAAAACTAATACTTTGAGAGCTCCCTATAAAGCTCCTTCTATTGTAGTGTTTCTAATACCATCCAAATGTGTCTATCATTCTCCAACTTAGATTCCATGTACAATAGTATTTCATCATTGAAAAGAACCATGAATAAGTATAAAAGGGATATAAGATAAAATTCATGAGCCCCACGAACACTACTGGGGATTTCATAAAACTGAATGGCATCACTAAGTACTCATAGAGAAAATAGAGACATCTGAATCCTATCTTTGGTATATCCTCATATTATACTTGTAGCTGGTGATAGCCTAATCTGAGGTCAACCATCAAGAACCATAATTCACCTCTAAACATATCAATGACATCATAAATACACGATAGTGGAAACTTATTTTTAATGTTCACCTGGTTCTGTTTCCGTAATCCACACATAACATCAAGCTCATGTTCTCCTTCTGGGCGAACAACACAGGGTCTGCCAAGGGGGAAACACTGGGTCTCTCAAATCCCTTCTCCTACAAGTCCTAAAATTTCACCCTTAGCACTTTAATCTCATTGGAAGACATCCGATATGATGGTTTAAATATAGGGGCCATCCTAGGAATGAATTCAATGTAGATATCTATCTATCCGTAGAGAGGTAGACCTACTACATTCTCAGGAAAGACGTCCTCATACTCCACCACCTCTATAGGAATCTGATAGTTGACATAATCCAATGCTCCAAGAGTCATTCTATACAACTGGCGAGTAGTTGTTTAAAATATTATATGCCTAAGCTCATCATTCCTTACCTAGACATCCTTTTTACCCACCATGGAAAACCATACTCTATCCCTGAAGACACACCAGATACTCTTTGTGAAACAGTCAATCTGGTAATGATATTTAGACAACTTTCCCATACCTAAGATTATTTCAAAACGAATCACCACAAATAGAAATGGATACCATACAGAAATATCATCTCCAAGCATTATATCTGACTATCATAATATGTGTGAAATTGATGAGTCACCACTCTTCAGAGCTTCTAACTTCAAGGGTTAAGAAAAAAGATCAACTAGAATCTCTAAGTCACGAACTATAAAAATAAAAAGAATAGGATGAATCTCCCAAATATATATAAAAAATCAACTAAAGTATAAAATACATAGATCATATATCACATCCTCCCTAGATCCTAAAGGTATAAGACTTCATATCCTACATCTAGACTCGTCCCTAACCACTTTCTCCCGGTTCCTAGTGTGGACCATCTGTAGGTGGTGGTGTAATAGGTTAGACTATGACAACCACCTAGTTATATTACATCCCCTAGACCACATTTGATTTCATATATACCACCATGTTATTACCATTGTCACTAACTCATATTCCCCCCAACCTTCTCTCGATCAGTTGTTCAACAGGTCAAAAAATATCATGCCAGATTTCCCCAACCTTCTCTGGAGAAACACCACCTCTTCTATGGATAATTTGATCCAGCATGAGATCCGTACACCATTGATGATATGTCCTGGGATCTTCTACAAATGTATCTAACATGATTGGATACTTGAGACTATCGTTGGCTACCCGCTGCCTAAATCTTATCTCCGGGGTTCCCACTACCAACACCCAAAACTAGTGCCTTGTCCTCCAAGAATCTCTACACCTCCATATCCATCTCAAGAAACCTAGTATAGTTTGAATATAACGGGATACCACTAAAGACATGATATAACCACATAAAAACTTCTCAAATTTCATGCTCTAAAGAACAGATCCCATACCATATCCAAGGAGAAACATGAGAGATCAGTAAACCTCCCTACGTACTCCACTATGTTCAAACTTCCATACTATAGATGCAGAATCTTATGTGCACACAATGATCACAATGTGTTAGGATAAAACTTTCCTTGAAGAGATGCTTAAATTTTGAGCAGGGGAGAGTTATCTCATAGTATGACTAAGTCACTAAGATCGACCGTAACATAGAAGAGCCATGAATGAGACTCGTTGTGAGGACCACCATCTGATATGATAGTGTCCTCACTAGGATAAAACACGAGTAACTACATCTACCAAGTCCTCAATAATCTAGGGGTTAGGGTCACCTCAAAACAAAGGATGGTCATTGCCTTTCGAACTCATGTAGCAAAATCATCCTAGGTTCATCCTCTACAATAAATTCTAGTACTAATTGATGCTAAATGTGTGTTGGTATAGCTTGTAAACCACCTTAAGGTGCATTATATAATACATTCCCATGTACTAAAGCCTCGTGACTCGGTATATCGACCACATAATCACATAGCTGAATCCTTGTTGGCTGTGTACGTGGAGGCATCCTGAAATAAAACAAGATATACCGTAGTCAAATGAGTATATCTAGGGAGATGCCTAGAAAACACAACCCATTTCTATATGATGCATGTACAAAAATTTTCCTTCAAAAAATGTCTACATGTACTTAGTTGAAAGGTAGGTGATATGAGTCATAGTGTATGGATACATCAGTCGCTGCACCAACACTAGAGTCCCTTGCCTGAAATTCGAACATCACACACTAAAAATTATTCCCCTAAAAAATATCGTAGGCTTATCCCACATAATGGCGGAATTATACTAAGGTACCTAAAAACTCACCCACAAATAAAATCCCAAACAAATTTAAAATGTAAATTAACTAAAACAAATTCATGCATACATATATAGTCCCTCAGCTAGATTATGATAGTAATGTACTGGAGAAGAAAAAGGGTCAAAATACAATCCTCAACAAAAGCCTTAAAGAGTCCAAATTGTTCTAAGGGAGATGAATAAGGTAAAATTTGAGCAACAAGAAAACACGTTATTTTGATAAGCTCCAACTACACTCTCCCAACATCACACCCTCCAAGAAAACCATAAAAAGGTTGTTTATCTATATAAGATATGATACATGCATTCAGAACCCATGCATGGGTGAATATAAAAATAACTAACAAGACACACTTGAAAAACTATACATGATGAATCAATCATAGTAAACTCTATACAAGGATATAATTTTAAATGTATTACAGAAACACCTAGATATACTTAGGAAGACACTACACCACTAGCTGGTCATAATAAGTTTCTAGGCATATGATGCTATAGAAGGAAATGTTCATTCTGGGAGAATCCACTCCATGAGCCATGTCATCACTTGATACACTCATTGAAGAGGTATAGATCATTTTTACCTACTTAAAAACTCTCACTATTCTCAAAATACACTGATACCCAGATAGGGGGTCACCCTCAGAACCAATAGGGGACACCATGAATCCAATATTGATAGAAGATATATATAGGGGATCATATTCCAATGATACCATAGACACTACTAATACAAACTTCTAGATGGAGGACCAACACCCATCTAAAGTTGGTCATGATGATTCCACAAAACCCACCTATGGTATATATATGATAGAAGACCACAACCATATCACATGGAGGGACACTACAAAATATATTAGAGGGTCATCCATTAGAGGGGATCATAATCCATGGATGTGAATAAACTGCCACACTATACTCTCAAGGGAATGGACCAGGGAAACCCAATCAAAAAATAATAGTGAAGACTATGGAAACCAAGAGCTAATAACACTATATAATGTGGTACATGACATATAAGAGGGGTAAAAAAAATGTTCAGTTATCCCCAAATCTTCCCCAGAGTTAAAACCTACAAAAAAATGTAAAAATATGAATACATTATGTGTAGGTATAGTACACAACATGTAGATATTTCCCAGCAGTTTCCCCTATACCTTGACTATGTTGGTGTACCGCTGGTCATATCCATGTACCAACCTGTTTACTGTTGGTCGTGTCAGTATATAAGAATATGGCAGGTAACATGATATGATATTCTAGATATGTTCATGTAGTTTTTAAAGAAAAATATTTATACATCAGGAAGGGTTCACATGAAATGTGATATATAACTCTAAAAAAACACAAATGCCAAATTGGGGATGGGGGCACATGATGTTGAATGCTGGATTACACACCAAGTATTGTACAATTTTCCCGATCCTGAAGGTATATCTTGCACAACGCATGTGTATTACACCACCACCATATTATTTATTTATGGTTGTAGATCCAGGGTTGGTCAGCACACCCATCACCATATATATTAGATCCAAGATTAAAATCCACTCAGAAAACACATGATCACACCATCCATAATTGTATTATTTAAATTGGGAATAATGGATACCACAAATCCATTTTTATCCACCACATATCATCATCCATCGTCGCTGCAAAATGATCATATCCTCAATGATGAACCAAACTCACATTATTGATCAGTTGAACAAAATAACAATTATGCAATGAACAAATACGAGGTATCTATCAAACAATAAGACAAAGAGTTTTCCCATGATGGATGTGCGAAGAACTAGAAGGATAAAACCATAATCCCTAAGAGGTTAGGAAATAAATGTATACTTTATTAATTCATAATTTATTAGTTTCTGAAAGTTAAAATTACATAGGAATAAATAAAGTGAATAAAAGATAAATTCTATAAAATTAAATATTCCAAGGATGAGAATTTAAATTCTATTCGTCGAATTGATCTAAATAAATCTGGTATTATGAAACTTTATGGAAAACCATAAATCAATATCCTAATTGATGTTTGGATTTATCATTGATGAAGAAATATCTTATGCCACCATTATTGATGATATCCATGAACTCTGTTGGTGTAGTGATACATGATCCAGTCAAGATATGTCATCATTCACCAAGAATTCTCTCCAAAGATGGTCTAAATCTTCTGGGATTGAGAATCCAAACGTTATAATAGTATTATAACCATGTATTTAATAGAGAACTAGTTGATTAATTGAATAAAATAATTTAAATTATTTTTATTTATTTATTTTATTAATTCATCACCCTAATGATTATTCACAAACACCCCACGTCGATAAAAGTTACATAGTACCTAGGGTAAACACCACATTCTAACTTCAATGGTTCCCACATTTTTTCAATCCAAGAACATATTCATTATTTAATCACCTTTTTTAGGAAAAATACTTTAACATGTTATTTTATATAGTTAATATATTTCAAAAATTTGTTCTGAGCACATCGGGCCTTGGAATCACATGTCATCATAATGCAAGGTCTTATAAATAATTCATATATTATCCAAAAATAATAGATGAAAAATAATTGTAATTATTGTACCCTTTATCAGTGGTAAAAATAATTCACTAATAAAGGGTACCATTTTCATCAATAAATCAAATCACAAATAAAGGTTATACTTTATTAGTGTAAAAAACACTGATAAGTGGTATATTTTATCAATGATTTTGTAATGATTGTATATGGTATACCTTAGAAGATCATTTTTATACTAATAAAGATAACATGTATTAGTTTTTTATCCTTGATAAAGGAAATTACAATAAAAGGCATGTTTTTAGTAGTTATACTCCCAAAAATACCCTACCTTTAACTTTAATAAAGGTAAAATATTTACCATCTGAAGGCATATTATACCTTCAAATTACTATTTGAAAATATTCCATTTCACTATTTTAGTAACCCATTCCTTCAATAAAATAATCCTACCACTCATAATTATCCTAATACATTCAAATTTAGGGAGACATTCTAGGAAAATTCATGTTTCTAATGTGAGTATTATCAACAACATTACTTTATTGTTAATTGAATTCTCATGTATATCAAAGGAAAGGTGAGGCTGGGATGCGAGTAGAGATATTTGAGATCATCTCCCTCTAAAATCATGAATGCATAGGGCTTCCGTAGCTTGATTCTGCAAAGTCTCCCTTATGGTGATTGCATTTCTCACTCATGGATGATTTGATTCTCAACACTTTGAGACTCTTCTGGCAAAGAAATCTCATTAGGATCAAGATTATATTGTGGAAGATCAAAAACACAATGATCCCGAGGAAAAATATCCATCACGAATGATCATGTGTAGATCACAAGAAATATCTTTCCTGGATGCCTTGAAAGGTACATATATAAGAAAATAGTACCCAATGAAATCAGCTCACTTCAATAGACTCGATGATGGTAACTTCTTGGTGGAATCGAACCTGGATACACTAAAACAATGCACATAAATGTGAAATTACTCTATCATGGGAAGTATCTCTAACCAAAAAGGTGATCATCCTTGGCCTTTTCTTGATTTATAGTCACGTATTACACATTACTGGAAAATCTATAATTGGAAATTGATTCAAATTGGAAAAGGTCACTATCACATACCATTAAAAACACAAGATGATCCTGATAAGGTTTGGAGGAGTGTAAACATTAATCTGAAGACAATATTTCTTATATTATTATATTAGGACTATTCATTTAACCCACATACATATAGGAAAACCGTGGCACATGTTTGGGTTAAATTTCATTGCTTGAATTGGTTTTTTTGGAATCCTAAAACACTAAACGATATTGTTTCTTGTATTGTAATTACTCTAAGTATAGATCGAAGAACATTAAACGAGTGTTTAGGTCTCTTTTTGTGAGTGATGGTGGAAATTAATTTCTATTCAATACTACCAAATATTATTAGTTTCACTACTAATGATTATAAAACTAAAATGAGAAAAGAATATGAGAGAAAACAACCATTTTTTAACATTTCAAGATCACTGGATGCACAATCTCTAATTGTAGGGTAGTTAGAAAAATGAAAATCAACAAATTTCAAATTAATGGAAATAAACAAGGAAAAATAGGAAATACAATGCCCCCATTGCGGACATACCTAACACCTCAAAAAAGTGAAATGAAATATGGTAGAAAAATTCATAGACACATGTAGGGGACAATTCAGGGGCATCTTGGGAAGATATAGCTGAAAAAGAGGATGCTTCTACTAAGGAAGAAACAAATTAGAACAAATAGAGAATTTGGTTCTAGATACCATTAAAATATATAAACATGAAGATGAGAAGATAGAAACTGTTAGTCAATCTGAGAAGATTTATTTTCTTTATTTACACCAATAGTACTGAATATGGATCTATTATCATAGGATCTGTGTAAAAACATACAAAAATTAACAATTATTTGGCTCTGGACACTTTCCAAAATCAAATAAATATACCAGATACTCTGGGTATGTGGGAAACTCCACCTCAACATGAGAAGACGCAAGGAAATGATCTCAACACTTGCACTGCACCCAATCAAGCAACTGAATCACCTAGAATAACTATAGAAAATGATTTGGGAATACACACTATTTCAGATATAGAAACTGGATTGATCTAGGGCACCATCCAAGATACTAGTGCAATAGGGATAAAGCATGAAACTAGTAACAAGGAACCTAGATTTAGTATTTTTCCCTCTACTTACCTATATACAATAAACAACACTCAAATTTAGGATACCACTAGTTGCACTGTTAAAACTGAAAATCTACCTACTAGATAGAAGGAAGGTCATTCTCAGGCACATTCCACTACTAATATTAATGAACATGAATCCAATCATATGAAAACTATGAAACTCAAATTGTCTCTTACAGAGGGGACTTTTCCCTCTGTAAATGGTCCTTCAAAATTTCATGATCAAAATAATTCTATTGTCCTGGATTTAGGGGACACTATATCTCCATATGATATGATACAATTCTCTCTATTTACATTGTAAACTGTCCAGCCCTATTATTCCATGATAACTAAGGATATGAGGGTTGAATGGACATGAAAGCCTCTAACATCTTGTGATGTTCCACAGCCAAAATAAAACTCTCTAGGTCCAGGAACACCTATCCTGATTTCTATAAGCATTTCATTGATGGTACTCAATTTATTGATTGCATTGTTAGTCCTTAGAATACTAAAAATATGTCTAACAAACAAAATATTAACTATTTGGTTCTATTTAATAAAAACTCCTCGGATTCAAAAACCTCAAAGACGGTATCTACTAAGGAGAATGATAGGTATTGTAACATCCCACCTTCCATTTCTAAAAATATACAAAAAAATACCACTAATGGTGACAATAACCAAATATTATGAAGGTCCTCTAGAAAAAACAATTCTTGGAAAAAGATAAAAGGGAGTTCAAACTCTAAAAAAAATTAAAATGAAGAATCTCTTTTGGAACTTTTAGGGTATAGATAACTTTGACATGTTCACTGTTCTAAAAAGGATGGTGAACACTCATTATCCTTTGTGGTTTTATATTGTTGAAACAAGAATATATATTTTTTGACAAACATTCACACTTGTTCCAGAATAATTACTCCTTTATTAGTGCAATAAAAAATACCACCAATGCTGAAAATCTAAGTATTTTTTCACACTTCTCCTTATAAAATGTTAATAACATCAACTTTTCTAACCAAATTTTTACCTGAAACTTTAACAGTGACAAATCTTACCTATTATAATACATTTTTTATGCTAATAATAAATATCAAGAAAGAAGACCTTTTTATAATGTCCTACCATATCTAGGAACCCATATTAATTATCCTTGGTTTCCTATTAGATATTTAAATTCTATTCTCAACTCATGTGAAAAAATTGTTCCCTCCTTTACTACTATTTACACAAGAGAATTTAAAAATTCAACTGAAGACAACAATATATTTTAAATTAATATCACTAGTGAGAATTTTACTTGGTATTGAAGAAATTAAAATAGAGTGGTTTTCTTTATCTATATAGAGCATTAATAATATTCCCGTCTTAGATAAATGGGGCACGACCTCTAGCACCAATCTTGATAAGATGAACTCTGACCATCACCTCATCATGTTCAATGTCTCCACTAAAGGTATGAGACACCTGTTACCTTTAAGAATTAATAATTCATGGTTATCTAATGATGAATTAACCAATACCATATAAAACTATTCGTTCTCAATTCTGCACACAATGATTCCTTTGATTGTACTATTAAATTAATGTACCTCAAACAAACTCTCAAAAGTTGGTGTAGAACAAAAAGCCATGAAAATTAAAAATGAAATCCATCTTTCTGAGAAAGATCTAAATGATTTAAAAAAACAATAACAATATCTATGAATTAAATATTGATCTAAATAAAGATATAAACCTTGCAATTAAACTCAAATATTTGCTTAATTTTAATGAAAACATAAGAACACAGGAATTTAAATTTTAATTGTTATCAGATGGTGATTGAGATACTATTTTCTATAATTCTCTTTGAAGAATCAGGAAGGCTTGCCTATTGATAACCTTTTTAAAAGATGGGGAAATGTTTTTGACAATGAAGATGACATTTCCCATCACATTGTCTCTTACTATGAATCCATCTTCAATGGTGTTGATATCAACAAAGGCCTCCTTCCATAGGTCATTACGATATTGGTCAGTAATGAGGAAAACTATTTCCTACTCAACCTTCCACTGGATCATGAAATTAAAGACCATGTGTTTAATTTTAATCCGGACAGGGCTACGGGTCCTGATGGCTTCAATAATGGGGTTTTCCAATACTATTAGGATGTGATTCTTGTCGATGTTTGTAAACATTTCAAATATTTTTTTCTAAAATGGTGTTCTTCCTCATGATCATAGATCTCAATTCCTCTCCTTGATCCCAAAATTGGAAAATGTATTTGAGATTCATTTGATAATACCCATTACCCTTATTAATACCCTTTATAAAATAATCACTAGAATAATTTCTAATAGACTCTCAACTATCATAGATAAATCTGTCTCCTAGAACCAATTTGGTATTATTAAGTCAATATCCATTCAATAATTTATCTATCTTTCCTCTGAGTGTGTCAATAAATTGAATAAAACTAACAGAGGAGGTAACATTGCTATTAAACAGGATATTAAAAACACCTTTGACACCATGGACTAGAGCTTTATCTTCAACGTTCTTCAAGGTTTTGGCTTTAGTGTTTCATTTATCAATGCAATCAAAACGTTGTTCAAATAGGCCTATATCACCGTCTTAGTCAATGTTTCTACCAAGGGATATTTTAAATTCAATAAAAAAGTCAGGCAAGGAGACCCTCTCTCGACTATTCTCTTCTCTATGGTAGAAGAATATCTTAGATACCTACTCAACTATCTTGTGGACCAAAATAAATTTAATCCTATCCATGTCACTAGGAACATGAATGCACCCAATCACCTGTTTTAAGCTAACAACATCATCCTTTTCCTTCAATGTGATAAAATAAACATTCTAGACCTCAAAAAATCCATCTATCACTATGAAAAGGTTTTTGGTAAAACCATCAGTTGGAATAAATCACGCCTCATATTTCGGAAGAACATTCCACCCAAAAAAATCTAACATTATTAGCGACTTGGGTCTAAAAGAAGCTACTCTACCCTTTACATATCTCGATGTTCCCATTTTTTGGGGCAGACCCAAATGTTACAACTTTTCTACTATATTGGACCATGTTCTATCCCAGCTATATTCTTGGAAAGATAAATCTCTCTCTATGGAGGGTAGGATATGCCAGGTCAAATCCACTATTGTTTCCATGTTGGTTTACACCATGATGGTCTGTAAATGACCAGCTAGTCTTATAAAAAATGGACAATGTAATAAAAAATTTCCTTTGGACTAGAAGAACACTTGAAAGAAATCTTGTGATTGTGCCCTGGTCAACATCATGCAAGCCTATTGAAAATGGTGGTATCAGAATAAAAAATATTAAATACTTTAATGAATCTCTTCATAATAAATTCACTTGGAAAATTTTTTATAATAATTCTGATTGAATTAGTTTCCTAAAAAATATATTTCATCTAAAAATTAATATGGGGAATTCAAATAACATTAATTCATCTATCTGGCCATCCATCATAAAATCCTTCTCCAATATCATGAATAACTCTAGATGGATTGTCTCCTAGGACTCCTCCATGAAATTCATGTTGGTTAACTGGACTCACACGATCTTAATTACTATGATATCTCCCGATCAGACCCCTAAGAGTACTAACTACTCTATTAGAGATATTCTAATATCTAAACCTGATAATCTCCCTGAAAATTTTATGAATATCATTGAAAACTTACCTTTCACAAATAATAATGATTTATTAATCTGGGAACTTCCAAAAAATCATATTCTTAACTCTATGAATTTTTACAATAAATTATTTTGTAATGCATAAAGTGATTTCAGTTCGATAAATAATTTTAACAAACCTTTGATAAAGCCTTTAAGATTCAATCTCATCTGGAGGATTTCTCACAACATAGTCCCCACAGAGAGTTGTCTCCAATCTTTTAAAATCTATCTCTACTTGAAATGAAAACTCTGTATTCAACACAGAGAAGTAGTTAATCATTTCTTTCATTAATGTGATACTATTTATGCACTTTGGAACTATCTTATTGACATTTTTGGTTTGATGATGGTTGGTTCTTGACTCTATTATGACTCAACTAAAAAAATGTTCGGAAATGGATGTCTCTCACCAAATCAAGAACATATTTCTAGCTACATTTTCTAAGCTCTATCATGTGATATGGTATGATCGAAATACTATTTTTCATAATAATTACTCACTCAATCAAAATTCAGGTCAGATGTGAATCCTCATTGCCATATGGGAAGCTTCTTTTATGAAATATAGACATTTTTACAACATGGTTCATGAATTTGAAATCCTACGACATCTTTGGGTTAATGAAAATTACTGTCAACTTCATCAGACATTGGAATTGATTTGGAGATCTCCTCTTCGTAGATGGATTAAAGTTAATATTGATTATGTCTCCAAAGGAAATCTAGGACCTGAAGGTTTTGGAGCTGTCTTTAGGAATCACCTCGGTCAGATCCTTAGATTCTTTATGGGTAGCTAAGGTGTCACCACCTCACTTGAAGCTAAGATGATGAGTTTAATAATTGTTATTGCCTTCAAAAAACTCCTTTGTTGGAACAATATCTAGATTTAAATTCATTCTACTAATATCACGCACGTAGTTTAGAATGGTATAATAAATCTTGCATGGCTGATTAATACTTGCAGAATTTAATGCACATGTTCACTTATTGATATCAAGTATATCATCACACATGTTTATCGAGAAGCAAATATGGTGGTGGATGGCAGGGAAAACATGGGTTTAAATCAAGACATTAACCAGTTTGAAGACCTCCCTACTGTTTTTCTTCTATCTCATGAAATAGATTGTAATATGGTCCTATAATTTAGACTCATGTAGACTCTTTATTTTATAATAATTGTGTTTTGGTCATTTTGGCCAAGGAATTATCTCTCAAAAAAATTACATTCTTATTAATTGACAAATTTGAAATCTCTTACAAACACAAAAGAATAATGAAATTATTACCATTTATATACATTAATTTTATAATATTATGGTAATTATAATTGTTTATTCGTAGACCCCATCATTAACAAGTAAAAAACTGTTGTTCGTGTGTTTTGAGTACTACCACCTCCATGATGATACACATTAAATTTTGCTTAACCACCTTAAAGGGTTAGATATAAGTATGATTATAAATTATAAGTATTAATTTCATTACGATATTAAGGTTCTATTATGAAAACATTGAAATTTGATTATTGATATGACAAAAAAAATTTGTATATAATTTAATAATTATAAATTAGCATACTAAGGGGATTATATTTTATTCAAATTATATACTGATTTTATATCCAATATTTATTCATATAATTAATCAATATTATAATATAAAAAAATATTAAAAAATAAATGCGATCAATGTTCATCTATTATACATATATTACAATAAAAACACCTCATAATCATTCATTAAGTTAGGGTTTGTTCATGTTTTGGTCGTTTTTACCACATAATTGAGCAATAATAAAAATCGACATCATGAATGAATATGTGAAAATATTAATGGTGTATAATTATATATAATTGTAAATAATGATTTTTTATAGACATTATATAAATATTTAATTCACCAATTAATAAAGCAAACTATAATCACCAAAAATGACAAAAATATGCCTTTTATAAATTTCATCTTCAGGGTCGAAAATTAAAACACAAAAGAATGGTATTTCATGAAATAAAAATATTTAAAAATAATTTTTAATATTATTTTTAATTATCAAGGTGTGACGAATTTGAAGGAAGAATGAAAATTACCTCCTCTATTATGAATCTAGTACAAACTATCAAGAATATTAACACAATATGTGGAGATTCAAAATAATTCATGTTGATAATGGTTAAATATATAGAGTATAAATTAAAATGTATATGAAATTAGAAATTAATTTATTAAGATAGATAAGTTTATGATAAAATAATGTATATTCATGGTTGTAATGATAATGGGTAAGGGTTTTCATCACAATTTCCATTTATTGATACAAGTATTATATTTCTAAACCTAATTTCAAATATATAATGTATATACTACATATTTGAGATATAATATCATGAATTTTATTTTAAACATGGTATTTTATATCTAATTTCCCACCTCATATTTCATTGTGTTTAAGAAAAAGTGTTACTTGATCCACAATGATTTTCTTAGTCAGAATTCTTTTTATTTAAGACATTATATAATTTTTTCAACATGTTATACTTTGTATCATGTATTAAAACACATGTATATATTTTTATTATCATAATTTTATTTCATTATATTTATTAACCAAACCATGTTCCCTTATTCACGTGGATGATGATTTAGTTTTTTTACTTAGTAGAGATGAATTGTTGGAAATAAATATTATTTAAATGAGTTATGATCATTCTTTGAAATTATTTGATATAAGATAATTATATTATATAATTTTATTAATTTAAATGGTTTTACTATATTGTTTAGGATATAAATTTCTACTATATATTCCCTTTGACTAATATTCCTCTCCTTATAGTTTATGTCCTTTTACATCTGTCAACATTCTTTCTCTAGATAGCTTATGATCATGTTATTTTATTTTGGAATTAATCATATATTGGATACCATATATGGTGTGAAAATATCATTTTAAAAATTAATGTTATAATATTTTCAATTATGATGAATTTTTATTCTTTGAAATGTGGAAAATTATTGGTATTCATTATATTTTTATTATAATATACATGATTATTGGCATGTTTAATATGAGTTTTTTGATCATACACATTCATTATTTGGATGGTTTATTATCATGGTATCTATTTTATTGATCTGGTTAAAATTATTGACATTCCTGAAGATAATTAAGTTATATAAGTTGTTCATTTTTTAATAGATTTTTGTATTTCTCTTTAAACGAATAGACATGTTTTATTCAATTAGATATTCCATAAGGAATGTATTTAAAGGTATTAAATAATTTTATGGTTTATTCCTTTTACAAAATTAAGTGATATGTGGGACCACAATTATATATCCCCTCAATGCATTGATACCTATCTTGATACAAAAAGTCTAGGTTTCAGTGTATACTTTTTCCCATTATTTGGTTATGTCTCATCGCATGTACTCTACAGTAGGATGTGATGACTATAGTTTCACTAACAAGTAAAGTTCCTTAACCTAAGGCTTTTAGGACAATTTTTTTGATTTTTTGAATTATGAATTATATCAATATGAGATTATTATTATTTTTATCCTTTTTTATTTATTTTCATGGATAAATAATTCACATAGCTTCAATGTGATAAGGGATTCATATTGTTTACTTATTTGATCAAAAATACTTATTCCTAGGTTATACCAAGATTGCTTCAATTTTATATTTCCCTTACTTAGTATTTGTGCTCACTACTTATTATGAATCTATTTCTCTAGGGTATAGTAACAAGTATAACACATGACATGATTTTAATGATAACGTGTAATAATTAATTTTTTGGAGATGGTAATGAAGTTTCATGAACTATGTGGTTTCATATATATATGGAAAATTTACCATTTGATATAAATTACATGGGATTTATCAGTTTATGTTTTGTCTTAATTTTATAAATATCAAAATTTAAAAATATACATGGTATGTAAGAGGTGAAATAATCATCTTGATTTTTGAATTAAGACTGGTTATATACAGGCTTACATCACTGGTATGAAGGCATGTATATAATGTCATTATTTATGGAACTAGATATGGGAGTTCTGGTCTAGTTCATCATAGTTGGTATCAAAAGAATGTTTTAGATATATTTGGTGATTTAGATTTTTGTTTATGTTATTTATATATTTATAATTTATAGTTGATCACTTATTCCAAGATATATATAACCCTTCAAGAGTACTATTTTATTTATTATTAGGTTAATAATGAATTTTTTGTTGAATTAGGATAAGACAAATTTAATGAAAACCCTTGAAATAAATTTAATTATTTGATAACATCATTTTGTTTTGGTAATGCAGTGGTTATGTTTTTTTCAAAGAAATACATTCCTGTTTGGATAATGCCTTGTGGATTTCATTTTAGAATAGATGATCCTAGTGATAATCACCCTAAAAATGGTTGGTTTAGAATTTACTCAATCATCACATTGATTCCCGATGAGTGGACCTAAAAGTTCACACTAGGATAGACACTCTTGTTTGATTTTGTTTTGTTAATCACATTATCCATAAAATCCATTATGCAGTATTTAATAATTATGGTTTCTAATTTGGTAAGGTAACCTAAAAGAAAAATGAAAATGGATAACCATTGATTGAATATAAAATGTGATAGGTTGATATGAAGGTTTCATGTATTAAAAAATGTTTTCATAAGGGAAGACATATTCAGATTCATTATTTTATATTTATATTTTGGAAGTTATCAAAACAAATTTGGTTTTAGTATTTGGATAAAATATGACCATGTGGATGAAGGTAAGAAAGATATGTATCTAAAAATATATAAGTATTATAATAGATTAAGGGATCATACTTGAGTGGTTATGTATTTTGGTAAATTAGTATTATGATGGAAAAGGTGATCTTCATAGTCTTACCAATTGTATTGTTGTTGACATCATAATGGAAATTAATTCTTGATACTGTTATCTATTTTAACTAGTGAAGTTATATTTATTAATGAGATTTTTTTATTCTAATTTTTAATGAGGATTATGTGAAACATATAGAGATTGTTCTTTTATAGATTTAATTTAATGTTTTGAAAACATATATTCCAATGGTAACAATAATGATTAAAATAGATATTATAACATGGTTATATTTTTAGGATATGTTGGATTTGGTTCAAAAGAACTAACATCAGTGTACAATATGATAACATGTATCCATTTTATGGAATATTAATAAACTCTATATAACATCATCATTGTTCTTATTTTTAACATAGTGTGTGATAATTTATTAAGAGTGATTGTTTCACTAAAATGTCACAGAAGTTCCATACTCTGATGAAAACACATAAGTGTCATTATATATTTCTTAAATATATATTCTATATCCATATGAAATCATTTATGGGACAAAAATGATATAGGCTATCAGAAGAATCATAGGAATTTGAGGAACCATCTCATGGTTTACACCCCAGGTAATATCTATTGTAGGATATTATGAGAATGAGACCCTCAAGTAATAAATCCTAATTTATACATTCCATTGGATATAACTATCTGTGTATGAGTGTATTAATACTTAGACATTAATTTTATTATGAATCAGTATTATATGTTTTTTAATTTTATTTATTGATGAACATTTTTATGTCATATGTTTGGTGTGAGGTAGTATACATTAGGTTCATCATGAATAACATTTCCTTGATGTAGAATGGAAGAAATTATTTTTCCATTTTACTCTTTAAAAATATTTATATATCAATACATATTATGGAAATGTTATAGCCTAAAAAAATAAATAGTAATGGTTTCTACGGGGAAGTTAAATTTTCAAAAAGTTACAGAAATAGACATCGAGACCATGGGTTCATAGTACTAGTATTAAACCTGTATGATTATAGATATCCTGATAAAGTTGTTATATTAAAATAGAATATCCTATATGAGGAATTATATCATTATGAAATTAAATTATTTCCCTACAGGTTATTTGGAACGTGTCTATAAATTAAACATATACTTTGGTCTTTTTCACCTAATTCCCCAGAGAAAGAGGCCTAGAGTGTCACATTGTAAGTGTTTCAACAATATAAGTTAAATAATAACAATATTTTTTATTTATAAAGATGAATAAATAGTATTCCCACACATGGTTTAACAACTATTAATGGTTTTATGATCACATATATTCAGTCACCAGTTATTTGATTAAATATTAAGTGATTAGTATAATTAATAAATATTTATTAGATATTTTGGGAATATAATATTAATTTATTTATTGGAAAATAATGACATGATATTTACTTATTAAATAAATAGCCAATATTCAAGCCCGATAAATATTAGGGAGGAATGACATACTAAGTTTAATGGTCAGATGAGTAATAATATATATTGAATATTATTTTAATCAATATTATTTAATTTAATTTATGATATTAGAACATTTCAAGAAATAATGATAATATTTTTATTATAGACAGGGCGTTCCACATATGTTATGAAAATAATAAGCGCACATGTGAAATTATTTGTTTTTAACACTAGTAGTATATAAACCCAATGATATTTTTTTCTTAAGAGTGTAAATTAATTTTTCTTATGAACATAGAGTTCTGGATAGAATATTTCTAAATATCTATAGATATCCTTCTCCATGAATGATATTGATAATGGAGAGAAATCACCCTCCATAAAAATGCTCAAATCTTGAGAGATCGAAAAGAACCATTCCATGAAGTGATTCTAGAGGTGATCAAAGGTGAATAGCGCAAGTGTTAGGACCTTATATTCTAGGAATCTTATATTCATATGGTGATTTTAAGAGGTTCATCAGAAATATTTAGATAACTACTAGAGGGAATCTATTCATGATTACTACAAAACAAAAATGGTACAATGTAGATTTTTTTCAGATCCGTCAATGATGAAGGAAATCCTTGAAAGTTAATTATTTAATTTCATAAATTAATTATAAATAATATGTTATGATCATGTACTTGGGTTGAGAATTTAACTATTTTGTATATAAATAGAATCAATTCCATTTATCAGGACACTTATCATCATGTAACGCTTCGATTAATCATCTATGAATAAAAAAATGATGAGTTGTGTATACACTATTTACTACTTCTGATACACCCAAAATCATCAACTCAGATTAGAGGGATCACCAAATTATTTATAATTATTTAAACATTTTTGATTGGTTTATGCTTTTTGTTATTTTTCAATTCTAGTTAAATATTAATATAATCTGAATCATGATATCTAAAATTATATCTCTTAGTTCACATAAATATTATAAAATATATTAATTTTATGAATAAAATCAAATCAAATATCTCATCTAGAGTGGTTGAAGAGATTGGATAGACAACACTAAGTACACTCAATGTAACCCAAAGGAACATGTAATGTACCCAGTTTAATGTAACTTCAAATAAGTCGTAATTAATTTAAGATGTATGAATTCATTAAACATGTTTAATTTAATTAACACCACATCCTGGTTGGGGAATCCTGGTCTACAATCATTTAGAGTGTGTGTCATGTAATGTTCATACATGATGTGTAGTCTTCTAGTAATAGATGGAAAATATATATTCTTACATGTCATACATGACTGCTGACCATGTAACCAAGACACAACACAACCTATACTCCAATATTTTTAGTGGTTTGGTTTCATTCCTATTCCCTAGGTGTGTACCACTGATAGATGGTGAGAATAAAATATGATGTGTGTCTTGAATGTACATGCCATTTACTTTAACAAAATTATATAGAATTTAAAACTAATTTATTATACTTCTTAATGCTTACCAACATGTGATCTATTTGGTCATTAAAACATTTGTACACATTATGTGATATGTTATATATATATATATATATTAGATGTCTAATTAATTTTTATACATTAAATTAGGAACTGAATATCTTGTATAAATTGTAAAACAATTATTACTCTATGATCATAAAAATATTAAATTATATGAAAATACCACGTGTTATGTGTGAAAATTAAGTTGATAGTATATATTGAGACATTACATGATAAGCCCTGAATATTATATGTTACATGAGTATATAGTATACAAATATAATATACATTGGGTAGTTCAGATGGTTACTCGTCGCGTTCCCCCCATGGTACATTTAGAAAAAAATGTTAATTTTGAATAAATGTATTTAATTTGTGTAAAAAGAGGATAGATTGAATCATAATATAATAAAGTTAAAACAATTCATTAAATAAATAGTAAAATTAATTTATTTGAGAATGATTTATCTTAAATAATAATTATTGGAATTGAAAGACTATTTTAATAAATGCATAATTCATTGCATTTATGTGGATGATATGTAGCATAAAATAGAACATTATGTGATTGATATATTTAATTTTCTATTAAATAAAATGGTTGGAATGTGTGTCATCCTTCCTATCATTACGTAAGGGCATATATTCCCATGGTTTAATTTATTTAAACCCATTGACCAATCCTTTTGTTCCCCTCACTTATTTGTGAGTAAAGGAATATTTGATGGATGGATCTCCCTAGCCAGTGGAGGCTATTCAATATGGATCTAAGGAAAAATAAAGCTAATAAATATACAAAGGTGGATATGTGTATTGATGAAACATGAATAATAATTGTTCAAGGTGTTATCTCGTGGGTCGATGGTTAATTTATCTTACACTAGATAAACTATACTTTGGTAAAATATCTCAATCAGACAACTTTTTTATTTTCTTTTTCTAAATTTTCATTATTATTAAATTATGAATATTTTTTCATGATGACATAAATTAATGAATTAACATGAATTATAGATTTATAAAAAAATTAATCTACTTATGCATGATCATTATCCAATAAATGGTTAATCAAAAAAGTAAATCTACTTTTTTTAAACATAATGTAATAAAGAAAAAATAAAAACTTATACACAAAGAAAAAATACTAAAACTATATTTATTATGTCAAAATATCCTTCCACTAAATAATTAAAAATCAAACCATAAATCAAAGTGTTTGACTAGAAAAAGATGGGAGATTCCAATTATCAAGGAAATATAATTTTATGTTTTTGGTTGACATAAACTATTTCACATCAAGGGATTACTTCCAATACAGGATTTAATGTAACTAAGAAAAAAATGATGAGGAAATCCAATTTATGGATTTTATGATAGGTGATTCCACTCAATAGGTTATGAAAATGTGATGTAATGGAGTTGGAATTTACAATACATACCAACACCATTCAAATTGCTTCCATGGACAATTTTGGGGTGATGTGAATGGAAATATGGATCCTTGACCACAAAATATAATATACTAAAGCCAATATTGAGTGATATTGGGATTCAATAAAATAGTGGGGATTAATAAATATTATTTATATTTATTTTTTTAATTTTTTTTCAGATAATTTACTAAAATCATTATCTTATAATTTTTATAAATGATAATAAAAATGACTTCAAACATATCATTGTGATCTAGACTTGAGAATGATAACATTATCACCAAATTTTTTTTCCAAGAGTGGTAAAGGTAATTACTTGTTGTCTTATTCCATGAAAGGAATTTATATTTTATGGAAGAATATATTCATGAAGTGCTCAGTAAATGGGCTAGTGAGTAAGAGTTATATCTCTATGGGAAACATATAAATGATTCTACAGATGTTCAATGTTTCATGTTATCATCCATAAAAAATGATCTTTTAATGAAATATAAATATATGGATGTCTATTGTGTGATGTCTCACCTTTGGGTTATCTATCATGAGAAGGTGAAAAAAAGAGATATTTTATATATCCAATGGTTTTTAATAACTGTTCTTGCAGTGCAGCTCCCATTGGGCCTCATTGGGTTAATCAAATTAGGTATATAAAATGTTTAAAATCGTAGGGATTAAATTATAAGATTAATTTCACACAAAGCGCAAACATTCCCTATTATCCAAGTACTTATAATGTTTTATTGTTAATTATAACATGATCCATAATGAGAATATTACTTTGGAATTTATTACTATGATTTTCCATGTGGATAAGGACACAAGGTTGGGGGGACAAGCTCGCAACCGTCATAGTGAATAATAAAAGGAAGAACAAGGTTAACGAGTTAAAGACTCATAATAATTATAATGATCTCGATCACTATCCTTCCAAGAAGTATAAGACCTAGAGGTTGGGAAAGGAAAATGAATAATTATGTTTTCATGCGGAAAGAAAGGAAACTCGAAGTGGAACCGCACCCAGAAGAAAGGGGAAGCCAAATTTTTGTTTTTTTCGTGTGTAATCATAAAATATGTATACATTTGTTACTACATATAGCTTTTGGTTCTCACATGTATATCTAAATATAGGATCCAAGAAGATTCTAAAATATCTCTAGAGGAGAGAGGTATTTTCAATTTGATAATTGTGTGATAGAAGCTTCTCTATCTATTGGAGACTAAAACCTTTCATTTTCAACATGAACGATATTAGTTTTAAGAGATTTTTATTGTTAACTAAATATTACCAAGAACATAATTTATGTATAATTACTTGATCAAGATTTTTATTTTTTCAAATAATCAAAAATAAAAGTTTTTCTCTTATAAGGAAAACATCTGTTTTTCTTTGAGACATTCAAATAATAGTAATTATTTGTTAAATTATGAAAACCATGTATTAAAAATTGATAATAAATCATGTTTTCATGAATTTTATAAAACCCAAATATAGAATCACCAACTTGGTCATGTAAATGTGGATTGTTTGAAAAAAGATCTATCAAGACGGTTATTTATAATCAATTGAGATAAAACCACTTGAAATATGTTATTATTTAGTACTAGGAAAAATTAATAAACCACCATTCAGTGGACAAGGTGAATGGTACATAGTGATTTTAGGATTGACATACATTGATGTGAGTGTCCCATTTCTAGTAGAATATTTATGCAATAATTCTTATTGTCTATATATTACACATGACTTGAGTAGATATAGACATATCTACTAGATGAGGTATAAGTCTCTGCACTTTTAGAAATTAAAATAATTCTTGAATAAATAAAACAATCAAATTGGAATGAAGATAAATAATATTTCATCAAATTATGGTGGTGAATATCTTAACCAAGAGTTTATCAATTTTCTATGGGATTTTGTAATTCAATCACAACTCTCTCTACTATACACACCATATAGTAATGATTTTAGTGAATAGATGAACCAAACCATGATAGACATGTTAAGGATTATGAGAAGTCTTTAATACCTTCCAATATAATTTTGAGAATATGAAATAATAATTATGACATATACACTAAACTGAGTTCCAACGAAAGAACACAACTAAATTCCCATTCAGTTATGGAGTTGAAATAAATCTGTTCTATCACATACTTGTGTTTGAGATTTTATGGAATTTATTAAGGTCTTAATCGGAAACCAACAACAACCTTGATGAACAAAGTGTATATCTATATAGTTCCCCAATGAAACAAATGGATAATACCTATAAAACCCCTCTGAATAAAAATTGATTGTGTCAATATAATTTATCTTTCTTGAAAGGAAGTAGAACCTCATGAAGGATAGTCAGAGAAAGATTGACTTTGATGAAGTTCATGATAAATATACATAAGAGGTACTATTTGAATGAATTCCACATGTCCTTATGTATGAAATGGTTCCTGAAACACAAGTACTACATAGGAGTAGTATAAAGATAATTTAATCAAAGAGATATTGTGTTATATCCATAGAATATGGTGACTCATTATTGGTTGACAATAATGAACTTATAAACTATAAATAGGATGTAATGATATCTGATGATTTCATATGGAAAAAATACATGAATTATGAATTAGATTCCATGTATCAGAACTATGTTTAGGTTTTGGTTGATGTTATAATTGATTTAAAGCCTTTAGGGTGAAATAGTTATTCAAGAAAAAAACTGTAATTGTAAGGTAAATTAAATAACTATAGTGAATGGATGGTTTCTAAAGGGTTGAAACAACATTAACGAATTGTAGGTTATGAAAAATTGTCATTAGTTTCACTATTTAAATCCATGATAATTATTTTTTCTATAGCATCATACCACGCATATAAAATTTAGAAGATGGATGTCAAAATTTCATTCCTTAATGGGATCTTTTAAGAAGCTATCTATATGAGAAAAATCAAAAGGGTTTCTAACTCCAGGTGATGCCAAGAATATTTTGGACATTAATTTATCCATTAATGGATTGAATAAATAATTTAGGTCATATAAAATCCAATTCCATAGAGATAAAAAATAATTTTGTTTAATTATGAATGAATGTGATCCATGTGTTGATAGGAGGTTTAGATGGAATGTGGGTTTATATTACTATTATGTCTAAATGACATATTAATGTTTGGAAAAAACATACCCGCATTATAGTCCATTAAGGACTAGTTAAATAGGTCCTTATCCATAAAATACATAGGTGAAATAGCATATATTCTAGGGATCATGATCATTCATGATAGATCCATGGGGATCCATGGATTATGTAAAAGTACATACAATGAATAGATACTAATCAGATTCAGTATGGAACAATTCAATAGGGGATTGGTTCTAGTGTCACATGGTATACATCTATCTAAGAAACGTTTTCATCAAATTCAATATGAGAATGAGAAAATTGTAAGAATCTCGATGATTCAGTGATAGGATCAATCATGTATTTCATGTTTTGTATGAGACATAATGTTTCCTATGCTTTGAGAATAATAGAAAGATATCAAGACAGTCTAGGGGAACAAAATTGGTCATCTATTTAGGATATTCTTATGTATCTAAGAAGAATTAAGGATATGTTCTTAGAGCATGTATGAGACCAGGAGTTTGAAATTATGGGTTATCATGATTCTATTTCTTAAATGAATCATAATGTTCTTCAGTAGTAGTATTTCTATTTATTTCTGTCTCAATAGATGATCCATGATATGGTAGTTTTCAAAGAATCGATTTTTTTCTGATTCTATAATAGAGTATGATTATATAGAGGATTCTGAGGTATGAAAAGAATCTATTTGGATATAAAACTTTTTCTAGGAGCATGAGGTGGTACCAGAATTAAAGACCCTATCACATTTTATTTTGATAATAATACAACAACATATCTTTAATAAGAGCCAAGATTACACAAATGGATAATGAACATACACTATAAGTGTCACATCTTGAGGGATTTTTCACAATGGGGTGAATTTTCAGTAAGAAGTGTTCCCCCAAAAAAATCATGGTAGACCCCTTGAATAAAGGCATATATTAGGAGAACTAGGAGTATCATGTTAGGGAAATTGGACTAAAGGTTATTAGAAGTTAGATCCAGTGAAAGTAGGAGTCTGTTGGATATGGTTCCCTCAAACCAACTTATGTATACTTTGTCAGAACATAGATTAAAATTTTCAATATTAATAAACATCTTATCACATACTGACTTTTATTCTATGGAAAATATTATGTGGTAACATCCAAAGAGTGACTATTTCACTCAAGGGTCGTAGAAGTTCTCTACTATGATGGGAAACCCAAAGATACATGATATTATTCTTAAATAGATTTTATATAGAAATATGAAATAATTTTATGGAAATAAACGATATAGGATATCAGGGGTGGAGACTCATTGGAAATTGAGTCACATTCTCCTGTTGTACATTGTAGGTAATATCCAGTGATGGATCTTATGATAATGAGACATACAAGTATGAAATTCACTTTCATACGAGTCATTGTATATACCTATATGTGACCATGTGAACTTATCCTTAGACATTGAAATTTTTATTAATGGGTTTTATATGTATTTTACATTGATTTATTAATGAAAATGATGATGGAATCTATTCATGACATGGTAGGATACATTGGGTGAATCACTTGTAATATTTTATTAATGAATAATGTGAGATTGGATTTTACCATTATGTTCTTTATTGGATATTAATATCACATAAAGTATAGTGGAAATGATATTTTCTAAATAAATCCATCATCATGGTGTTCTATAGGTAAGTTCAATTTCTAGAATGTCAGATAAAGATACATCGAGCACATAGGTTAATGACACCAGCATCCAATATTATTGATTAGATAAAATATGATAAAGGTATTATAATACATAGTAAGCATCCATGTGAGGTATTATGTTATTGGGTCATTAAATTATTTCATTACGGGTGCCTTGGTGTGTTTCGAGATGCTAACTTTGATCTTTGGGCTACTTAGCCTATGCCACAAATATAGAGGCACGAGAGTGACAAAATAAGTGTATGTAGAATCTCAATTAGATAATACTATTATAAATTATTTAATAGCTGAATATATATTATTCCCAAACATTCTTTAATAATTAGTCATTTTTTAATGATCACATGTATTCCATCACTAGTTATTCAAGATTATATTTTGATATTAAAATATATAAAAATAATTATTTTATATTTAGTGAATACAATATTTATTTTTTATTAGATAATAATGTAGTTATTTTTATTTATTAAAATAATAATTATTAGTCAAGGATTTATAAATAATATGGTGTAATGATGGACTGATTTTAATGGTCTGATGATAAAAAATATGTATTGAATATTATTTGAATAAATAATATTTTATATAATTTTTGAGTTTAGAACATTTCAAAAAGTAATAATATTTTTATTATTAGAGACATGAAGTTCCATAGGGATTATAGAAATAATAATGGAGGACATGTAATTTTAATTTTATAACCCTAAAAGTACATAAATTAAATTATCTTATTTTCATAACAGATTTATTTTTTTTATGTTTTGATGAATTAGATCAAAATAAAATCCTCTCAAACCCCAAGAGTGACCCCTCTCCAACAATGCTCTCATGAAATTGGAGTGATCCATTTCCACCAACTCTCTAAAGTGTATAGATATTTAAGAGAACCTATATTTGATATGATTTTTATAGAGATTAAATAAGAATGATACATGTGTTGGGATCTATTGTGATATCACCCATTGATTCCTATGGTTATTTTTGAAGGTTTAATGACACTTATGGATCACCAATTGAGGGAATATATTCTTTATTCCCACAATTAAATTATTGTATGATGTAGATACATATTTTGATCCATAAATTAAGAAGTAATTCCTTATAAGGTAATTATTTAATCCCATAAATTAATTATAAATAATATCTGATGATCCTATACTTTAGTTCTATCGTTTATATATATTCTATATTCAATGAAAAAGATCCCCTAATCATATCATGTATCATCATTTAAATATCAGATTTATCATCAACTGTGATGAAAAAGATGAGTTGCGTATGTCCCATATAGCACATTCTCTAAGCCCATAAGCTTTAGGATAACTATTGGAGGACAAAATATTGAGGTATAGATTATTCTTGGGTTTAATAAATTCTTAGTGTTGAGGTTGTAAAGGGTAGATTTATTTTAAATAAAAAAGTTTGATAGTGATTTGTAACATATGGATTGATAATTTATTCGTGATATTTTTGTAAAGTAAATCTCATTTTTGGAATTATGATATATAGTGACTAAGTGTGTGATCTTTTGAACATGTGGTTGAGAAAATTCAAGGGTTAATGATAGAGATAATTTTTGGAGTAATATATAATCTTTTTGTATCATAATGTCTTTGGATGAAAATATATTTTGGGAAAGGTAAATTATTGAGGTTATATAATTGTAGGAATGACTATTTTTTTATAAGTATGGTTATGTTTAATTTTATCATCAATATCAATATTTAGTAGGTATAGAATATTTTTAGAAATTTTAGTGTATTTTGGGATATTTTTTTAGGGATTAGGTTAAGAAGTATGAGAGAACCCAACAAAAGGAAACTTTGGATAAACCAATTATGATATATGTTAAACAAAGTCATAGTGGTAAATGATACAATTGTGGAGTTTATGTTCATAAAACTACCATTTCTACTGGAAAAATAGAATATAAACAAATTTATTACTTCAATTATAAGAGATTTGTGCACTATGAGACTCGATGTTCCAATTTTACGTCCAATGATGGATATAGTCACCAAAAACCATAGGAACATGGAAAAACTATGAAATTAATACTAATGAATTGGATAATGAGTTTACACTCATGAGTTTATAGGATCCTATGTAATCAATATTTTCACAAAATAATGGATATTGATTTGTAAACATGAACCCCTAGTATTTTTATTATCATATGAAACATTTTGAGGGACAGTAAGAATTTATTCCATACAAATCCAAATCAACATCCCATAGTAGAATTAAATGTTAAATTATGAATATGTTTGTTTTCTTTATAATGTTTTTATAGTAATTTTTTATAAAGGCTAATATTATTCCACTTCCAAAATAATCCAATGGTCATCTATTAGTGTATGTAATCTACTTTTATAGAACCCACCGCCTAAATAATTTTACTATCATTAACTTTGAATATCTTCTTTAGGATTAGAGTTTTAGAGAATTATTTCCAAACTCATAAATAAAAGAACCATATAATGAAAAGTGGAAACTACCAATCAGTATCCATTTTCCCCACTATATTAAACATTTACAATAAAAAAGGTTTAATTTCATGTAAACTCTTCACGAATATCATGTTGACCTCTTTATTTCCCTTAACCATCGATAAATCTTGTGAAAAACCTTTTTTACACGTGTAATGAGTAAAAAAGGTTTAGTAAGGGACATGAAAATATGAAAACCAATATTCTAGTGAAAACATAAAGACCCATGAGAAAATTGTTCTTAAAAAAATACTTATACCCAGAAAGGTAATTTTCATTTGTTTTAAAATACAATTTATTATAATTTTGAAAAAATAAATATTTTCATGAAAAAATATTACCATAAATATAAAATTATTGAAGTTAACTAGGGATAACACCTCATATAGCCCTTATATAACCCTTACAAAACCATTAAAAATTAAGATAACTTTTTGGAAAACATCTAATATAATTTTTCATAAAACACAATCATTTCCCAATGCATTGATGAATTATATTGGTGTATGAATTATTCATGTTATAACATGCTCACCCAATGAAATTTGAGTGAAAAAAATCTTATATAGTGTCCAATAACAACAACAAAATAAGACATTTTATGATTTCACATTTAATTATAAAAGGTATGAAAATATATTTAAACACGTATACAAGTCACTTTGAGATATCAAAATACCATTTTATTTTAAAAAAATTCAGTTCCAACATTACAAAAAAAGGAAAATAGTTGTTTTTTCAATAAATAAAACATTTAATCTTTCATAGGATGATATAAATAAAGTAAAAGGGTTGGTTTCAGGAAATTTCATTTTCAATATATACCTCAAATACATAACATTCCATTTTTCATTTGTAAAAAAATCAGTTTAGAACATGTGAAAAGATTCATTTTGAAAACATTTTAATTAAAGTAAAAAAAAGTATAAATATTTAATGTATATTTAAAAAAAATTCATTTTTTTAAAAACATGAACATATAATAGAAATACAGTTAGAATGAAAACATTAAAAGAGAATTTATTTAGAATAAATTTCACTTATCACTTTGGAAATAATTAAATCATTAGACCCATGTAAGAATAAAATAAAATAAAACATTAAATACCAATAGAATAGATAAATTAATGATAGAAAATGTAAAATGGTCTGTATATAGAACTCATAAAATAATATATTCCCATAACATCAAAATATAGATCAATGAAAGGAAATGGAGATGAATTCCTTTACCTTTAGTTTGAATTGTCTCGTGTGTCTTTGTCTTCCAAAATAATAAGATTATATTAATTATTTAACTTCTTGAGAAACAATATAAATTTTTTTATTACTTTTATTTATCTTATAACTATATTATATACAATTAATTAATCAATTATGTTTACACTAGATTTTGGACTAAATTTGGCTTATCTGTCTGAAATGAATTTGGTTGTTTGAATATAATGAAATATGTCATTATCCAAACATATATAAAAAAATAATCATGAGAAAACTAATATATTTATATATAAATTATAAATTTTAAACTAATCAATAATTATGGTTCTGAAAAATGAACTAATTTTAGGATCATCAAGATGATAGGCTGTATGTATGCATGAGTAATGTTTCCTTTTTTCAATGATCATTATGGAAATTAGGTAAGAAATATTTAACATTTTAGAATGATAATAAAATTATATATACCATATTAGTTCTTTATATACACTTATATATATCAACCATATGGTGTGGGGATGAAAATCGAGTCACATCGCTTTGTGAAGGTGGTATTCCACACGTACATGAACAATTTTATCACTTTTTTAGTGACAAAAAAAGTCAGAAAGAAAATGTTATATTTTATTTCTAGAATGATAAATATGTCATTAATAACATAATTATTTTAAATATATCATATATATTCATTACAGAAACCCTTATTACTTTTTATGTATCACGTTAGTGAAAATGAATCACATCGTATCGTGAGGCAATAATTCACCGTACACACGAGCCACATAATTGTATACCCTATGAAATGCAATATAAAAGGGTATATATGATATAATGACTCCAGAGGTATAATTATGTTATAAATATCATGTATATTCTTTATATCTATCCCCATACACAATAGTGGGATCTGTTAATGGAAAAATTAAAGACATCAATTCATGAGAAGGTTTTCCATCGTATACATGAATGATGATTTATAACTCATTTGATGAAAGAGGAGATGATTTTATGTCATGAAATTATTATAAAAACATTCCTATATATTTAATATAATATGGTTATTATATCATAAAGATTTAATAACAATATAAATAAGTGGATAAAGAAATAAAATAAAAAAACTCGTTGAAAAACATTACCTCTTCTCAGGGTGCCCCCCTTAGGTTTGCACTGAAGCCTTCCTAGGATGTATTTATTCCCATAATAAGGTTTCGAGATTATATAAGGGATGTTGTAAATATATTATGTTGGGTATTGAGTGAACCAAAGTGGTTCTATGGGCTGAAAAAGTGAGGATATGGGGTGTCCTTTTATAAGTTGTGGGGACATTGTACTTTTGAAAAAAAAAATGAGTTCTCCCATGTTTTTCAATGTGATTGTTTATGATGCGTTTTATAAATATTCTTGTTTTGAGGTTATGCAGAAATTATTTCTAATGGTAGGTGATTATTTGGATTTATCAAATCATATATTATAAAAAATGTTCACAGAGAGGATGGGAGGTTAGGCTCATCACACTATTGTTTGGATAATTATTGCCTAAATCAGTACTCTTTTCATGATCTAAGATGTACTAATGAATAATTTATAAAATCTAAAATACAGAACATGTTTCCCTTGTATTAAAAATCAATTATTTTCGTTTTTTCACTTTAGAATCATCAATATGTATCCTTGGTTATTCATCGATGGAGACTTATATATGTATCCATGGTACTCCATAGATGGTACCCTTTTATGAATGGGTAAGATATTATTATATGATTTATTATCAGGATTAAAGTACTAGTCCACATAGTTGGGTGATCAGAAATGTCATCATCTTTGTTGGTGCATAAAAGTGTTTTGTTGAAGACACATAAAAATTCACGGTTGGTTCGAAGAGAATTTAGACTCTAACGACCCCAAAATTTATCAAAGTAGTCTATTATACAAGGATTCTTCATGGATACCCCATGGCACAATGCACACAAATATGTATGGTGGTACCTTTGTGAGTCTGATGAGCACCGTGACCATAAGAGAATCTTTGATGGTACCTCCATGATTCCATTTGATTTGTATAGCTTCATGTCATCCTTTTTCTTCACCACATTCTTTGTAGGCATCGTGAGCCAAGTTTCACATACACACTTAGACCCCCACCTCAAATTACATAATTACCCTAACCATTCAACTTACAGCCTCCTATTTCATGAATCTCCTGAGCACCATGAACTTGACCCAAAAATGGATGGTTCGAGGTACATGAGCATCAATATCCATGATTTATTTTCTTATTTATAGAACCTACTTATGGTTTGGATTCCCTTCATAATGGACTCTGCCCTTAGTAAAGGAGGGATCCACTTGGGTTTGTTGAGGATCCATGAATTATTAAGCCTTCATGGATAAATCTACTAATAAGATGTATTCTATGGAAATGGACCCCTGATCGGAGGTGGTGTTTTCTTCATTTAGTGCCCTTATTTCATGATAATCCTCTTATTGAGCCCTTTAGATTCAAGAGATCCTCTATATTTCTTACCTCGAGGCGTGGTGATTTGATTTCATGGTTTCTCATGTGCTGTATAATATTTCATTTATCCAGCTAATGTTTTTCTACATAGGTATGCTAATAGATATTTCTTCTTTTCATAGCTACACTAACATGGACCCCTCAAGTGACCACTCCCTCCACCCCATTTCATTATTGAATTTCGGATTCCTTAACTTCCCCATGTGTGGTTGGGTATCAGTTATGTAATTCCAAGGGGTGGGAAGTGAGTCCCCTCTATATGAGCTATATGAAATTAAACTACGATGAACCGTCAAACTCAACACGTTATGTTAAACTATAGCTTCACCCCATGGAATAAACATGGGGTTCCCTACCTCAGGTATTTTCATATCCCACTCATCTCCAAAATAGTGAGATATTCTTCACATGGAATGAGATCCTCAATGAATGAAATGAAATCTTCCATCAAGGAAAGGGCCATCATTCTGGTGTGAGACCCTTTCCATTCTCATAGGAGGTAGAACCCTTACTCCTCCTTGCATCCTCTGAGTGAAAATAAAATAGGTTAGGTGGGAATATGGGACTGTCAACATACCATTCCTCTTCCTGAGTGCTTTATATCCATAAGTTACTCCTATGCATAAGCCCTGATCCATTCCTGGATGACCCATCTTCCATAATGCGATATTCTGGAAAAATAGATCCTCCTGCCTCTCACACCGACCATGACTCACATGGACTTAGAGGTTAGTAGTGGCTTTGAAACCCTTATTACGGAAATCCATCCGAGTGTAAGACCCAACTTATATAATTCAGTATTTCTAACCATGTGTAATCCACAAACTACCGAACTATGTGGGTTTTGATCCATACCGTATACATAGTGTATGTAGGAAGCCTTCACAAGGTTCAATCTCAACCATCAATAAACCCTGGTGCCCTCCTTTGATGGGGAACCTCTTGAACCTTAGTATCCACCATCATTCATTCCTATCCTGGTCCTTCCCTCAAGCCACTATATATCAGGAGGATCATGTCACACCCAGAGGTCACATTTCCCTCGGGTCCACTTAGATGTCTTGCCATGCATAATGTCCAACCAAATTTGTCATTTTTATTGGAATAATAACCATGCGTAAGACCCAATTCCATCATTATTACAACATGGAATTTCATTCCCAGATAACTAGGATATGTTGGAAAACATCATGTGGTTTAATCCTAACATCACCATCTTCACATCAGTTCCATCTCCTTTATTCCATTTTGATTCCAAACTTATTCCATTTCTATAAAGATTATTACCCAGGCCTCCACATCCTAGTTGCATCAATCCATCCATCGGGGTTATCTCAATATGTAATCCCCATTTATCCAATTTCATCTCCTAGAAGCACTCAAGAAACTAACCATGTGTAAGCCCCACACAATCTATATTCATCCAACCATGAGTACCTCTCTTGTGATGGTTAGCTAGCCATGTGTAAGCCCTAAGTCACCCATTAAAACTAATTGGTTTTGATCCTTGCCTTCTACAAAAGGTTTTTAGAAATCCTACCCTAGCTTCAATTCAGTAAAATGGTAAACATTGATATCCCCCTTCCATGGGGTACACCTTCATGATCCATCATTAGTGGTGTCCAGATCATTCATCAGAGTGTGAAATATTTCCTATTATGGGATGCATCAATTGGGTTCATAATAAGAGGAATTCCTCTATTTACACTGGTAAACCTCAGTTTCTCCCATTTTGGAATGTATCTTTTCAGGATTTGAATACTCCACTTTTCGGACGCACCATCCTAGGTCTATTCTCAATGGGTGTTATGATCTATCCATCTGGTAAACCTTCCTAGGTGTTTGATCCTAGGGAAAACATTCATAATCTATTCAATTGAGATGTTTTGATTAGTTTGATCTATCTCCTCGAGATAATTCACTCCTATCGTACCTCATGTTAAACATGAGACACCTGAGGAAAATATTGTAAGACATGACTCTAGAATAGGATAAAACATGATCGGCGTGGGATTTCTCAGGTTTTTCACCCTTGAGAAGACCTCTTATGAAGAAGAACACTGGTGAACTCATGTTACAGCCCCCATAAAAGCCACTAATTCCCAATGTGAATACTTCCATAACTGAAGGTCGCTAACTTGTCTAGAACCCTTGGAATTTCCATTCAGAATCCATGTAATTAACCAACATCCACAATGATATGGCATCAGTATTGAGGTTAACGAACAAATTCTTAATCTATAAGGGAGACCCATACTAGGTAAATAATTCCATGGAGGAATATATGGAATGGGGAATTGAAATCCTATCATCTTATTTCAATCAAGGAGAGTAAATCTCTAACGAAGTGATGAATTCTGATTTCCTTTGGAAAGTGGTAATGTGGGGAAACAGTGTGTCCTGTTCATTCAAGTGAACAAAGATGCAGGTGCACCCTGGCTAAAATCATCGTAAATAGAAATGGTGAACTCGACAAGAACTCTTTTCCTCAACATGTGATTAGTAATGCTCGAGACATCAGTATATGATCATTTCACCAGATCTAGTTATCCAACACTAGGTTCTACCACAAAATAGTGGGACTAGCAGAAAACTAACCAGATTTCGGGGAAGTCATTCATTAGGCGTTCCATATTGTGACATCATCATTGTGGATCCCACTCTCATAGCATGGAAGATTGGATGATGCTGAGGAATTGGAATTACTTTCCTTATATCCATATTGACAAATGAATCTTCATACATTTCTAGATATCAGCTATAGATAACAAATCACCCCCGCTCTTAGACATCGGGTAGATGAAACATCAATACTGAAATCCCAAATGACTCCAGTGCTTCCATGGAATCATCCATGACCATGGATACCAAATGCATATGCCCCGTACCACCCTTTGAAATAATCTATAGAAGGGTGGTTGACACCCTTATTATTCGATACGAGTAGAAGGAGGTGATTACCATTAGGGACATGGCCTGCCAGGATTCGTAGGCTTTGACATCTCATCATGATCGCCACCCCCAAGGGCTATGTAGGGAGATACTACTCCCCACTCCCAAATTCAAATGCTTTAAGAGACTCTCTTCAAAGAGATCATATGAATCACTCCACTATATTGATGAAGTAAGGGATATTCGAGTCATACAGGCGATGAAAACATACAATGAGTCACCAAAGAGGGCTCCCAATAGGCCACATCAATGCCATGAACTTGTCCCTTGGGAAAAAGAATAGGTACTTTGAACCACTTCCCTACTGACCGTGATATGGATAAATAGATACCAACATCATGACCAAGATTAGTAAGATTCCCTTTGGGGAAAATAATTTTCAATAACTCTTGTGGATTATTATAACATTGGTGCATTATACTGGGTCTCTACGAATATAGACCAAGTATTCACTAGCATCTGATCAGAATCAAGGCTTCAATTTCCCCATGGGTAGGCTGGTTTGACACTTTTAGTCATTGATGCCACAGGAATCCATCATGGACCGACCCAAGATGATGATATCCAATAGAGAGGCCCTCCCCATACCATCACTGACTTGAATGGAGGTCCTCCCCACTCTAAAAAATAACAATTTGGAGGATATAATCCCTTTATCCATGACTGGTATGAAGGATCTCCTCATGAGATCACTTCCAATCAGCATGGAGGTGCTCCCCTCATGTTAGGAAGTCAACATGGGGGGTCCTCCCCAAGTTCTTACCAGCTCAAGGAAAGGTTCTCGCCAATCTAGTATCCACCACCACAGAGGCCCTCCCCATGTGTCAGTTAGTCAAAATAGAGGTCCTCTATGTATCATGTTTGAATTATTCCTAGGTGCTACCCATACTAAAATGGATCAAAGTGGAGGTTCTCCCCACTACAAGATCATTTCAAGTGAAGGTCCTCCCTAATTCGATAAAAATAGGAAAATAGGTACCCCCTGTTTTCTAAAAAATCAAATCAGAGTTCTTCCCCATGCAGTCAACAAGCAGCAAGAATGCCCTCCTCATGCTAAAAAAGATCCATATCCAGTTGAACCATCCTGAGGGAGATAGGATAACTATTTCCACTAAAATAATAACTCTAAGAGTCCATGAATTCTTTTAAATCCCATCCACTTATTTGATTTTGAATCTGAGTGGGACCCATTGATAGACCATTCACCCTGACCCCCTACATCAGAGTCAGGGGTAGGAAAGCATCATGTGATCTTCATCACTCTTGAAGGTGAGAAATACCAGATCCCCCAATCCCATATTAGGTACATGAAAGAGGAAAAATATTTGGCTCCCTTCAAGAGTCCCACTGTGAATCCCCCCTATCATCGCTAGTTTCATTCTCTACCTCAACAAGAGATCACAGAGAGTTATTCAGGGAAAATAAAGGAGGCAAGTACCCGCCAGACTCTCCTCTGACTACAACTTCCCTTTCACATGAATATGTGGAAAATACTATATCCTGTAGGGATATGATGATGATTTCAGTATAATATCTGAGAGATAAACAATTGAGCAGAGTCTAGTCAGCTCACACACTATTTTCCCCAATGGTTAGTCAACCACCATAGCTTCCTATATCATTATAGCTAAAAGTTCCTAAGAAACCCCTGAATTAAGAGTAGGGAATCCAAGAGTAAGAATCCATGTCTGATTAGATATGATTATGGGACACTCTAGAAACCAATCAGTTTGAAAAGTTGTTTTAACAAATCGTTATTCCTGACATTGACATTTTAATATATCTCACTAAGGAATCAGTTTTTTTATTTAACCAGACCATCTTGGAAATGAATTTCCACCTTCAGAACCATTGGTCAGCTTATCCAAAGAACCAGAGTCATTGTGATGACATTGGAAAATAGTATCATTTGGTATAAATAATAGTGCTCTCAGTGGTCCAGCACCCTGCATCACCTAGCTACCTCAAGACCCTTTAACAATGATGAATTCCAATCTTTACAATTCTCCACATAATAATTTAGAGTTTACCCCCCACATGTGAAGATTCATGGTTGGAGGAAATATGTTTCCCTTCATCCCAATCACATCTGGTGACATCAGATATTTTTTGCAAACATAGTGTATATACCTCCGGGTGTAGTCATGGTGAATTTGGAAAAGCTTTAAACACTCAAAGAGGGAGACTTTGAAGTGGGTTTGAGGAAGAGGACCCACCCACTACCATAAATAAAAAATATGGTACACACCCATAAAGGTAACCTGACTCACTTGTATAGATTAATGTGTGGAATTAGGGACACTTTCGTCACATTATCCATCAGTAAGAATTTCAACAAAGGTAAGGATCCTATTATGACCTCATCTAATCCACCCAACGGTGCGTAAGAGACAGAGTTTGACCTCTTTAAAGCCACCATAATCATATAGTTATAAGATCAGATGATATTCATTGATGATCTACTTATCGAGAACTTTTTAGAAAAGAGTCCAAACAATGGTGATCCTCGATATCATCCTATCTCTCATCCATTGGGGCAACTGAAATCCCTCCATGTAAAACTTCCTCCAGTTAATACTGAAAATCATATGAATCAGATTATTGTAGATATCAAATAATATAGAATTAAACCATGGTATTTATCACTCAATATTCCCGAGTTATGTGAGAATGCTCCTCGAGACACGGCTCAGGTCGTTCCCTCAGCTGCTCCTAAGGAAATTCCTGCAGCTGTTTTAACAACTGCTCCATGATATGTTGAGTTTTCATACAACGTTGATGATCCTAGTATTGCATTTTTGGTTAGGGATCATCACCCCTAAAAGGAATCCTTGTCATGAGGACCTGATGTCCACTCTCATTTCCCACCATCAATCCCCTGAGACATGGTAGGTGGTGCTCCCTCTAGATGACAATTCATATAAGGTGTGGGTTGATGATTTCCAAGAACCCCCAGATTTCTAGAATCCTTCATTATTAAACTTTAACAGGATGAGAATATCACTAAAAAATATGGCTCACTTTATATCAAGGTGTGGGATTATGTTTGGAACTTTAGGGAAGCAGGAGGCTGCCAAGCTCCAGTGATTCGTAAAGACATCAGAAGGGCCTGTATTTTTTTGTTACAACTAGTTTCCCATTTGGTCATTTGCTATTTTGGAAGATATCTGAAAGTAATTTCTTTATCATTTCATATCCACCACACGCATGAAAATTATCTCCAACCTCTTCAAGTCCAAATAATGTCCAAATGAGTGAGTCACAAGATTTTTTTCCAGGTTGAAGGGCCTTACATATTCATCCAACAATCCACTAACTCAAGAGAAATTACTAACAATATTCCTGGGGATGTTAAGACTAAATTGGATCCCTCCCACATCACTCATATTTATTTATGTGGCTTTAGAGAATTTTCTGACAGGGATCATCACCTATAGGAATCCTTGCAATAGGCTACGTAGGTGGGTCAATTTCTCCAACATCATCAAGAAAATCCACTAGGGATGATACTTTTGAAGTCTTGAAGATAGAGGTCCCCAAAAAACATTATTTGTCCCTGAAAGAGCATCCTCCATAGCCTCACTAGGATAATAATACTTATGTCTAGCCTTGTGATCAGTATCTCCTAACATAGAATTTGTATGCGCTACCATGAAATACACTACTGCAACCCATGCAAGATAATCATGCACTGCCCCTCATCAGGCTCCAAGCCCTCATTAGGTCCATGATCCCAGATATACCTTTCCATATAAGAGGAACCAAGCCTTATAATTTAATAAGTATTTGGTTCATAGTTATTTCTGTTGCACCATAGATCAAGGGATTCCGAATCTATAAGAATTTAAGAGACTCAAGGTGGCTGGTATCATTGATCTCCCCAAATTCTACCCCTATCATTGATTTATTGTACATACCATCAGACTATGATATTATTTGAGGACTGGATCTAGGAACATATCTACAACAATATAATCAGGTTGGTCCTTAGAGATCATTCATTTCTACAATGTCTGACAATGACAAAGAAGATGAGTGGTAACTGGTGTGTAGAAATGGGACACATAAATGTGTTGATTGGCATGCTTGCAGAGCAGTTTCTTCTAACCATGGTATCATTTGGGATCAATTGAATCATCCTAAGATACTTAATGTTTCCATATATCCTCCAATTAACGTTTTTGCATCCCTATATCATGCTTCTACTTCTCAAAAGAGCAAGTGACCATGTCACAAGGTAATTAAAACATCCCTTCCCATGACAAACCCATATCACACCCTTGGAAATTTCATGCCTCTAAAAATTGGAATTTTCCATGAATATGACAATTATTGGAAGATCCCTCAAATGGTTTTAAGGAGTACACATATGTGAATACTGTAAAGATGGTGGAACCCTACGCGGTTCCTGAAGACGAGGGGTATAAAGAATGTCTTCTTAAAAATCCTTTTTGATTTCATTATTGACATGGTTTTGTCCATGTGATTCACTAGAGTTCTTAGGCGAGTGCTTCATGTCAATCCGTGCATGAAATTGTGTTCAGATAGAAGGATTAGCAAGGGACCTGGTGGGGACATGACTCTCAATTCATCTAGTCAAATTCATAGCCACCGTCATTTGTGCCACTCGATGAGGAATAACTACCATGACCGTATTATTATCAGTGACATCCATTTTTGGCAAGGCCTCAGTCATTTTATAGTTAGTAGTTTGTAATATTTTATGATTCATCTCGAAAGAAACAATATAATCTCAAAAAGTATCTAGAACCTGCTGGTTCGACCAAAATGGTCATCATACCACCTACCAAAGAGAAACCTCTTCCAAGAATAAATGTTCATGTATCATTGAAGTATTATTTGCTTAATCATCATTCTAGCATTCCTCTAAGTCTCTTAATTCATGATTCCCTCCACCCATCTAAAAAAATTCATGAATCCCTCATATAAGATTTGAAAATCCCCCACAGGTTTGAAATAGAGGTAGTAGCTTTAGTGGCCTTCCATGTTGAGGAATTATTGAAAGAAGAATGATGGTCCATCATCTCATTCTCATGATATGATTTTTGTTCTCATATATAGGGGAACATTCTCTTAATATACATCATTTTTCATCTAAATGGTGGGGATGTACACCATTGTCTCATCGACACGGGTTTTGGGATCAATCTAATCCTGACATGGATGATCTATAAGCTAGGACGGTCTGAGGAAACTATGAGTCCCTATAACATGAAATTCTGGGTGATGATATGACTGAGTAGAGACCTTGTGGCCAAATTTACATGATGACCCCGTTTGGTGGCATGGATGCAAGAACAGAATTTATTTGTGGTCTCATAGGATACAACATTAAATGCATTGATGGGTAGTCTCGGGCTCTATCTTCATGCATTAGTTCCCTAATCATATCACAAATAACACAAGTACTCCATCAATGGTGGAGTGGGAATGATCCAAGGTGATGCATATCCTTCTGCCTCTTCTGAATCCCACTACACGGGTGACGATTATTACAAGAGAAAGGAAAAATGGGTTAAGGCCAATGAGGATGAGAAAACTGTTACTATGGGTGACCCCTGGATGGACATGGATAATTATTTCATCAACATGATTCTCTAGTTGTAGGCTATAATGACAGACTTTGGAAATTTCGTTTTTGTCTCTAAGGTGAGGGGAAGGCTTGTTCCCTAGTACAAGGAACATCATAAGACTACCTTGTACTACTATACAAGATTGGATAGAGTTATACTAGATCCTCTTACACCAATATGAAATCATGGTGTTATCACCATGGCTACATTAGCACACCATCCCTTCTTGTTTTTCTAGGCTGGGCTAAGTAGACATATACTAAACCACGACCACTACATTGACATCATCAGGCATGGGCCCCTTATTCAAAGGATTGATGGAATCTGGTCGATAGATTTTGATTGTATGGTTTCAATGGTGAAAGAGTATCCTGATAAAGGTTCCACCATTTCTCAACTTGACACCATCATTCCTCCAAGGTAAGATAATTTAAATGAATTTCTTCATCCCGATGATCATATCACCTTGAATGATGAAGGGGAATTGGAATATTATCCTCTCATATTTGATGAGGGTGAATGCACTACCATTGATGAGTTGACACTGGTAAATCTTGGCATTGAGATATATTTGAGTCCACCACTGATCAATGTAGCCATGCTTGTAGAAGAACAATAGCAGTATGTGAACTTCCTTAATAAACATCGTGACATGATTCTCTAGATATAAGAATAGATACCAGGGCTATAACCTCAGTTCTACATACATTGTCTCAACCATCCATGATCCCTCACTGGTTAAATTAGAATCCTATGAATATGCACCCATATCACAATGTTATGGTCAAGGTCAACGTTGAAAATATGATGAAGGAAAACATCATCAAGTAATTTGAGTACCCCAAATGGTTATACAACATCTTTCCCATCAGAAAAGAATAGATAGATAGATGACTACATTGAAATTTGATATCTCAACCACCACTGCCCAAAGGATGATTTTAACCTTCTAATGATGGAGTAGATGATTAATTATACTTCTAGATTCTGTGCTCTCGGTTTCATGAATAGGTATTCTAGGTATAATCATATTCGAATGGATCCTAAAGAAGGGTAATATAATACATTTAGTGAATCGCATGGTACCTTCTATTACCAGGTAATTACTTTTGGTTTGAATAATACAAGAGTTACCTATCACAATCAAATGCACCGTATATTCAAAACAATCCTCTGGATGCTAGTAGAATACTCTATGAATGATTTTGTGGTGAAATCCTACCAGTATCAGGACCATCTTAGAGACCTTGAGAACGTTTTAGTGATCCCCCACTACCACATTATAATGATGAACCCCTTGAAATGTTATTTTAAGGTGACCTCTATAAAGAATATAAGGTTTAATTTCTAATACATAGGTATCAAGATTGACCTAGAGTAGAAAAAGGATATCAGACAGATTCCACCTCCAAGAAACCTCTTGGAGCATAGAGGATTTCAAGGCTTCATATACTATATACACCTATTCATCGCGAATCTAGAAGGAATGTTTAATTCCTTTTCTAGATGTATGAATAAAGGTGACATATATCAATGGGTCGAAGAGTACCAAAATGATTTTGTGGAGATTATTTAGTATCAAACGCAACTATTGGTTTTAATGCCACATATCTCCAAAAAGCTGATGTGCCTTTATGTGACTTCCTGGGAATGATCCCCCAACATCCTTCTTTTCTAGAAGAACGTGTAACAGATAGAGAAAAACTTTTACTATCTCAATCCCATTCTTATCAATACAAAGACTAGATATTATTATATTGAGAAGTTTTTCCTCATACTTGTTTTGGCAGTGTAGAATTTGGAGAACTATTTGCTGTATCATGTGATACAGTTGGTGTCCCGTGTGGATCTGATAAATCCTATCAAGAACCACCATATATTGATTGTCCAGCTAGACCTGTGGGATATGATTTTTCCGCATCGCGACATCATATTTTTTCCACATAATGCCATCAAGGGTCGACCCTTGACATTCTTTCTGGATGCCCATACTAACTCCAAAGAGTCGTCCCTACATATTGATTTCCCTAATGATGCCATTATCTTAGTGGATCCGGATATTCCACGTTGGTAGATGAACTTCAATGGTGCCTCCCAAAGTCCCAATGTAATAAGTCTCAATGGTATATGACTCTAAAGAGTAGGCCATGGGATTTTCTTCATCACACCTAAATAGTTTGTATTTCCCTATTCATTCTTTTTGTCATAAGGCTACACCAACAATGAGGTAGAGTATTTGGATCTGGTCGCTCATCTTGATTTGTCTCTCGATAATGATGTTCCCCACCTGAATTTGAAGGGAGACATTGAGTTATTCCTCAATCATATTAATAGTGACTACGTCGTGAAGAATCTAGAGATCATGCCCCTGCTAGAATGCACTCACCAACTGATAGACTAGTTCTATTCTCTTATAGAGAAGACCCATGTTCCCCAGTCATATAATGGTTGAGCAGATTCCCTAGTTAGTCTGGTCTCTTCTATCAAGATCCTGACTAGGATGATATGTTTACTAATGTGTCACATTGAAGGGTCATCACCCCTAACAATTTGGATGATGAAGAAAACTAGTAGGTAAACCACTTTACTATTGATTCTTCCACATAAGGTCTTCTATAACCCTCTGCATATAATGAAACAATCAATTATATAACTCATTTAATCGAGAAACTCCATAATGACAATCTCCCATAGGAAAAAGTTGTGTGTGTGTGAATCCATCATCATGCAGTTCAATTCATCCTCCAGATCAGTCCCATCCTAGAGTATAATCTCTACATACATTTTTTTGATGGAATTATATTTTGATGTATTGAAAGAAATGAGATTACCAAGTTCATGTAGTTATTTACATGCCATATCTTACGATGCTCACCAGGTATGTATAAAGAGCTCCCACCGGATTCCATGGTTTGGATACTTTTTTTCCAAACATGCTCCACAATTGTATCAAGTTCTACAGGAGGTGAAACATGTCTCAGATAAATGACAAAATCTATGCATGAACCACTAGAACCCATACACACTACCAAGTACTCTTGGCAATTTGTGGTCTTGGTACTCAATGTAGTGGGACCATAGAGACCAGCAACAGATCTCCAGTGTAGGTTTATCCTGAATGAAACATATTTCTTTTCCAAGTGAAAAGAAGGTATTCCAATCAAGGAAGTAAAATCCTTTTCTGTTTTATAAATCTTTATCTCAAAATTCATCATTTGATTAGATTCCCTTATTATGTTATCATCTATATTTACTTCAAATTCAGATTGAATGAGTTGAAAAAATTGTACGCCAAGTACAATATCTAGTCCAACCACACCTCTCAACACCATGGATATGAAAATGGGAAGATTTAGGCATTCAATATGACCATATCCAACATTTTGTAGAATACAGCAGGCTAGAACAAGAGAGGTTATCTAGTAAGGCTCCCCAAAACCATTTGGTATTATTAGAAAAATATTCGTAATTACACCCATGTGATTCCATATTATTGTTGTAAGAAATAGAGGCAGTCCTTCAAATTGGGATTCAGTTTCCTTCGCTCTGTATAGTTGTTTATGATTAGTAGATGTCATACAATGTAGCAGAAGACTATATGTAAAAATTGGAATCTATTGACGATAATAGGATTCGGACCATGCATAATCTTGAGAGGCACCAAAACCAGATATATATATCTTTAAACAAGAGTCTATAACTCCACTCCATCCTTCACAATGACATGATTTTGGAACATCGAATCCTGATGATTTCCTGACAAGAAACCACTAATGTTTGGAGCCCAAATGGGAAGAACCTTAAACCATTCATAAATTTTATCATAGTAGTACATACTCTTTGGTCATCATGGATGGTGACTGAGTTACTCCCCCACCAATGCGTAGTTCTTCAAATAGTACTCTATATAAACAAGTTCCTTATCATCCTACATGACATTAAACTGATTCAACATACATGAAGTTAAACTAATTTTCTCTGTATGAAAATAAATGAAAAAACACTCATTATTAAATGACCTTGGACCTTAATCTAATATCTCTATTTTCCATACTACATGATGTTAAACTGCACATAATTCAAGAACTATGTGTTTCTTTATTCCTTCACCCCATAGGATTTGTAGTGACATCCAAATATTTTTTCTTTGGGCCTAGATACCGATCAGTAAAACCATTTTATCTCTTGGTTACTAGCATATTCCTTCCTATAATATTTCAAACTCTATACGTAATTTTCTCTAGAATGTGTGATATGGTAATAGGGTTCTTTGGTCCCATTCATGTCTGGTTTCGTACCGCACCACACATCCCTTTTGAAATATTCCTCCATTATGGTTCAGGAAGTATGAGCTTAAACCCTGTGTAATATAATTTTATCTACCTCTAAAATACTATGTCCTAGTTGTATGATTTTAAAACAAACTACATTGATGTTCCTTTATACATGAGAATACAAAAAAGTGCATCATGTCCCGCAGTACACTAAATTGTTCTGTCATACATGACATTAAACTATTCCCATCTTCATCAGCACTGCATGTTGTTAAACTACATAACATTTCACAAACTATCCATGGATTTATTCTCATAATTATGGTATATACAAGAATACACTAACATTTCATTATTGGGCCCAATCCAAATTTATCATATCAACCCCTTGGCCTAATCCCTCTCTTTAGAGTGCGGGGTGTAGTTTGGATATATTTGATCCTCATTCATGTTGGTTCACTCTTACACACCATACAAATCGCCTTTGGGATTCCTTTTCCCTTAATGCACTAATTTCAGGATAATGAACTACATTACACTAGCGTCCTTACCACATTATGTTAAATTCTAGGGGAGTCAATAACTATGTATGTATTGATTCCCATTCTTATGAGATATATATAGATGCCAAGACACATTGTCTTTGGTCCTATCCACCAAATTTTCCAAACACATTTCCCTCATCCCCCATGATTTTAAACAATATATGTTTTCTTCTTATGAATGTGTCATGTGGTGTTGGGCCTCCTTGGGCCCAATTCACATCAGGTTACATCATGGAGCCGCACCACATATTTCTTTTTTGGAAGCCTCATATTATGGTATGAGCTCTATAACCTTAAACTAAAATCCCCAACATCCTTTTGGGATGACAAAAAGATTTATAATATACTATGTCCTTATCGTATGACATTATACTAATTTTATGCATCCTGACTATATAATTCTAAACAACACAGTGCTATGATGTCTTTACTTGAGAATAAATTAACCCAGGGAATTGGCCCTCTGCCATTCCATATTTATGTACTATGCATTTATTGATTCCCATCCTCATGAGATATGTATTGATGACCAAAAATCTTGTTTATGGGCCCAACCATAGATTTAGAAACTCATATCATCAGGCCTTTGTCCTAATTGTCTTCTAGGAATGTGTGTTGTGGTGAAAATCTCTTTGATCCTCTTCTATGTCAGGTTACCTTATGGTGTTTCATGACACATCTCCACTTTATTTGGTCTGAACTAAATGAACATAAAATAATATATTCAGTGTCCAAGTTCCCTGACAATAAACCACATAACAAACATGATATACTCACCTAAGATAATATCAACATGCTTTTCAGTACAGTCAATCTACCATTCCAATTTGAAGAACTATGTGTGGATTTATTTTCATCCTTATGGGATATATAGTGAAGCTCATGAATTTTTCCCTTGAGAACATCCACAAAATCATGAACCCTTTTTAACCTTTCTTGTCTTTGGATCCCTCCTCAAGAATGCATGGTGTGGTGTGGATTCTATGGTCCCCATTTATACCAGGTTATTTCCCACACCACGCAAATTTCCTTTGGGTTTCATATTTCCTTATTTAATTATGATAAAATACATGAAATATTCTCCCATACCACATAACTTCAACATCCTGTAAATGTACCCCACACATGACGTTAAACTGGGAACCTATGCTCCACTCTCTATGAGCTTAAACAGATGGTTTCTGGTCTGAGAAACATGACCCTTAAAGTATTTTAAATTTCCAACCACAGAAATTGATCCTTAAAGGCATATCTTATCCCACCTATGGATGTTGCTCACCAACATTCTTGAATGTGCGATGGTATTTGACCCGGAGTGTTGGATTCCACCAAGACATTCCCCCAATCAATTTTCATCCTTTATGGGTCACTTTTTTAGAATCACCATCATCTTTAACATATTAAGGGACCCACATAACATCCTGGCTATGCCGCATTGGCTCACCCAATGTTTTGGGCCAACGCCCTGGAAGAATTTAGACAACATTTTGAGTTAGGTCTCGTGTCTCAAACATGGTCATCGGGAGACCATCATTTTTCCATCCCCATTCCGATCCACACAATATGGATGATATTTATCAAATAAGGTAAACAGTTACACTCCATCATCATTCTACCCTCATTGTGTTCTAGATATTGGGTGTAGTGATTCACATTTCCACCTCCTTATGTTTCAGTGGTTCCCAAAATACACTAGTTTTGTCACTCTATGCATCCATTCACATTGATTTGGAATGTTATTGTTGTTGATACTTTCCCTCCTGACATTTCCCTTCAATTTTTTTCTACCCCATATGATGGGAAAAACCTAACATCAATTCTTATTTCCCACTCCGAGCATGGATCACGTGGGCATATGAGTCTTGGTAGGGTTTGTACCAATATGTAGTTGTTGTAAGACCCCCATGTCCAAACTATGTCAACATAAACTAAGAGCCTCTTCATGTTTCTCCTAGGAATATATTATATGGAATATGCCTCTCAGTCTTTAACAACATGGGGTTTTTTACACACTACACACTTCCTATCAGGGGTACCTATTTTCCATTAAAGTCCTAGTTTCATGATGATAATCTAAATGAAATATTTTTCCTTAACACATGAATTTAAACTATATAGATGCATCCCATGCACAAGAAATTAACCTAGCAATCGATTTTCTATGGGATACAACCTTAAAAAATTTCTATCCTAGTTTTAGTTGGGTTATAAAATAAACATTTCCTAATGAGATGTGACGTTTAACTGAAATTGGTGAGTTCTATGTGAATTTCATACCAAACTATATCAACACTTGATTCTTCCCATGTATATATTTCCACCATTTTTCAATCCTAATGGACCCCCTAACGGATATGGTCTCCATCCACTTTAGATCACCTCACTTCTTGATCCAAGGCTCTTGTGGATTTCATGTAACCAACATCAACTCCTATGAATAAAATTTGGTCAATTTTTTATCCTAATTTTATATGCCCCATCCTTTATTCCTATAGTTTTGGATCCTACATTTGGAATATAGTCAACATTTTTCATTCCCATCAGTCTCCATTTCCTTAATACTGGATTCAGAAGCTTCAATTTACATCATTTCCAATTCCCTATATTATAGTTGAACTCTAATGCCCTTGGTTCCACTCCTTTAGGAATATGTGAATGTTTAGTGTTAAGATCCCACATTGTACACTTTTACATGTGATGGGTAAACCCTAACATCACTTCTTGTTTCCAAACCCAAGCACGAATGACATGTGATTAGAGTTTTAGTAGGGTTTTACCCACATGGAAACAATGTGCAATCCTAAAATCCAAACTATATGAACTCAAACTAGGATCCCTATGGTAATAATTCATTGAACGTAAAATAAGATCATAACCTACTTAATACATTATGTTAAAAGTCATGGTACGATCCTATTATATGACCTAAAACTATGACATCGTCATCCAGGCCACATGATAAAAATAGGAAATGATTTCCCATGAGAGGGCATAATACTTGGTCATGGTCAACCATGATTCCCCTATCAAGACCTACACATCACTTAATTCCCATGGATACACCCAAACCATCCATCCTGGTCCATCCATTCCCAAAACAAATAACAAAGAATAAATATCTAATGCCTCTTGTCTCTATGTCTGGGTCAAACCTAAATGGAGAAATCACTCTTATCATCGGTTATCCACCATACAACCTCTTAAGAGGTAAACATGTATTTATTCATATCCTTATAGGATTTATAGTAATTACTGGATCATGAATCTTATGTCCATCCACAATACTATGTCCACTTTTCATGTGGAATCATCTTCATCCTTACTGCATGATGTTAAACAACATGGGATTTTTGAAGTATGTGTGGATTGATTACCATCCTTAATGGATTTGTAGTGATTCCCAAACACTTTTCCTTTGGTACCATCCATAAACATTCTAGTCCAAACTCAAAAACCTTAAAATAATATTCCCATGATTCAATCTCTATGAACATAAACATAGAGCTAATGGACCATGTTCTCTTTTAGGATGTGTTGTGTGGAATTGGGCCCCAATGTCCCTCATTCACCTCAGTTTTATCATAAAACCACACGGTACATACAAATTGAGATACCATAAATCATTTTCCAAACTATAAAACCATAAAATATTAACCCACAGTCCTTAATTCATGACAATAAATTGTATCCATACACTGAAAAATTTCAGGATTACCCATGATAATTGTGGGATTCATTCATTTCCTCACTAGAAAGGATTTCCTCTTCCAGTTTCAGTCTCTAACAATATTGTTCTCAATAACTTTATATGACTTGATCCCCAACCTCAAGGGATATTTAGTGATTCCCATTCATTTTTTCATTGAATCTATCCATAGTTTCATTAACTTTTTTTTCCCTTAGGCCTCCATTCATCTTAAGGTTTGTATGAAACATGTGATCCTATTCAGCAGAACTCACATTGGGATTTTCCTCCTATGTGTTATATACATACTCTATGATGGATAATCTTCTATTATTCCAAGCAATATGAATCTAATCTATTCATCTTAACTTTAGAAACATTACTTTAAACAATTATCCATGGTCCATGCAATGTGGCCTTAAACTAATTTCATGGTTGGGTCTAAATCTCACTATCTAATATGCTCGGTCCACACTTCAAGGCATTTGTGGTTTTGGGTGTTCTATAATTTTTCACATCCACAAGTCCCCCTTAACAGTGATGGTTTTATTCCATCATTGATTAAACTTCTATCCATATCCAATTCCCGAATAGATATTTGGAATCATGTAGTGATTCCTATATTTCAAGCATGGTCAAAATTCCATCACAAATTTTCTAAACCCATTATTTTCTATTTTGGTTATGTTATATGTGATTCAAAAATGGTCAACATTTTTCATTTACATACTTTTCACCCATTCATCTAGACCATGCAAATCTCAACATACCCTCCCTTTCAGATTCTTGTATCATTGTGGGATTTCATCATTGGGGTCACTTTCGATCTGCACTACCAAAAGATAGATAATCCCCATTTACCATTCATTGTTTCCTAAAACAAGCATGTCTCAAGTAGGATTAGGATTTATCATAGGGAAGAGACCAATATGGTTTATCCACACAAGTGTTCATTGGTAAAAAAATCTATGACCATACACTAAGAGCCCCGTAGAGAATGTGGAGTGTGACATCAAGCATCCTTTGGCTCATTCATGTCAGGGTTGGTACCTCAGAGCACTATGTATGCCTCCTTCCCATCAACTATTTTTTATTTTAATGGTTCAATTATTTTTTGAATCATTTACACTAGCTTCATATATTCTATTCCATTAAAACATTCGAGGAATAGAAATCATAGTTGGTGTTACACGACTCTAAACTTTTGGATAGGGTTTAGGTAGTATGACATTAAACTATGTGAAATGTACTTGTCATATTATATTAAACTATATCATGCATCATCCTCAAAATATGAAATTAAACTACACTTTCATCATCCTCACTTGCATAACGTGAAACTGGAAAGCATCTCACAGACCGCACGTAAGAGGTCCTCTCCTACAGTGCTGGTCATCTACCACATTGATCACATCTTCAGCTGCAACTCGACATTCAAGATGATGCTCCTCAGAAAGATAGGATTGATATTTCTTATCCCAACATGACTAAAATAGTGTACTCTCAGCCATATTGGTGTAATTTCAAGTGTTTTGGAAATATTTAAAACATCCCATCACAACACTCTAGGCTTTTATGCCCCTCATTTGAATTATCATCTTCCTTTAGGTCTGAAGGGACCCCCTAATAGTTTGTATGTGCCACTTTTCTCACCTACCGGTCATGGAAAATGACCCAGAACATATCATATGGAATTTTGAACTAGGTATTGTGTTTTTGATATTACTAGAGATCGGACTTCATTTGTTTGTCCCCACATTAGGCTAACATTAAAAATAATGTGTCTCATGTACGGCTAGAAGTTATCTCGTACCAAATTTCCATTTTCTCCATGATTCCATCTTTTTTGTATTTTGATCCACAATTACCATTTCCCATTTTTTTGGAGTTCTTCCAATGCCCATGGAGTTACCATGCCCGTTCACTAGAGCATGTTGGGAAAGGAATGATGGCTATTATGAGAGACCTATTATCCGGTCACATCATCTCTCAACTTGAACACTATGGGTGGTTAGTCTACAATAGAAGACCCCAAGAATTCAATGATTAACTGGAACTCTCATTGAAAATAAAGGATTATGTGGTTGTACCTTATTTCTTACACTGAGGAAAAACCACGTGAACATAGGGATTGATCATTAGTTTCTTCATAGATATGGTTTAGATGAAGTAGTTGATATTATAAAGAAATATTATCATGAATGATGTTCATAAAAAATAAGGCACGTAAGAAAGTACGTTTTATAAGATTGTTCAAAACATGATCCTTTATGATCTACCCATTTGAGGGAATTCTTAAAAACCACCACTTTTTAGCATGGGGATTATATATTATCAAGCTTACTCGTGAGATCCCTCTCATCATCAAAAACCAAAAATTTATTCTCATTAGCCCTAATCTGCATTTGGTTTTGTTGGTCTCGTAGTTTGACCACATGACTAGTCTTCGGTCCTAGCTGGTCAAGGGCATTAGCCAACTAGATCATCAACCGTTCTATGTGTTTTGAATGATGGGTGATGAATGTCAAACACTAATTTTCCTTCTAATCAAGGTTATCCATTTCCATTTCCACCCCATGGAGATTTTAAATGGTTTTAGATTTATTCTAGTACCCAAAATCATCATAATGTAGGCTAGTTTCCCATATTTTCTCAGCAAGGTAGTCCCAGATCAGCATGTGCAGACCTCATACTTCTTCCCCTCAAGTAAATAGAATATCCGTAAAATGGATAATTGATCCCATTAGGATTATAAACTATGATTTTGGAGTTTCCAAGATGATTTTTTGATCAACATGCATACTGGGTGTCATGTAGCCCGACCATCCTCAACTACATCAGAATCAGATTCATCCAGCTCTATAGGATTAAAAGGTCCATATTCTGTAAATGCCTTTGGATGTTTCGTTTCAAGATCCTACTATGGAATAATGTCAAATGGTTCAAGATCCATATAATTAGGTTGATCCTCATCACTTGATTATATCATGAAAAGGTTGTCCTAACCTACTCCTAGTTCCACCCCACTAGGGGGATCACCTATAATCACAATTCATTGCTCATCAAAAACCATGGTATGGTTGACTTGAATACATATCCTTTTATGGACTGGTGTTCCTATTCGGAAAGGTTCCCCAGGTCCTCCGACCATTATCACTATATATACCCTTGCTACTCTGAATACTATTCTAATAGGGCTCGTATCAGTCAGTATGATTATTCAAACATCAAATATTAATCTGTGAATAAGGAAACATACAAAGATCATGTGATGGTTTCTCATTCTCTTGGGTATTCATCACTAGGATTCCGATGTGTGACCCCTGTATATAATTGTGGATTATGAGTACTCTAGGTGGGATGTTCCTAGCTCATCAACTCCATCTATCCTACCATATCCTCCTAAATTGTAAATAAACCTTTCAAATTACCCCTATGTATTGGATTCATCCTCATCGCCATGACTGGGGGTCATCAGTACAAGATTATCCTGCGTAAAACAGACATTAGTTAAGAATCTAGATAAATAAGAAGTGGGATGAAAACACAGGTAGTTTAGTCAACACATACTCCAAGGGTTCCCGTGAACATTTCTGAGGAATTTTCTTATATAGATACTAAATCACCTTCCACAAATGATCATTCCTTTTATGATACTACCTTGGTATCCTCTTGGGGGTTTTATTATTTTACCTCTTTTACCCCAAGAAGCATCCATGTTTTTGGGCAAGGGGAATAATTCTTCCAACGATCAACTGAAATCACTGGTTGAGAATCCATGTTCAATAGAACTCACGCTAAATTTTTCATGGGGTGTTCTCTACCTTTAGAGTGAAATAACTCTTTTAAGTCTTCAAAAAAAATTCTCCCCTCTTCCTGTGATCCATTGAATCTACCTTTAGAAAAGTTGATCCCCTCTTAATATATCTCATACATGTTCAGCTAATCCCATATAAAATTAGTATTGAGTTACTCTCTATGAGTATCCTTGGTCTTCTAAGATGTGGGATATAAAAAATTTCGAGTAAGCACCACAAAACATAATTTATTCCAAAGATATTGAGGGGTAATCTGATAGAAGTCCCTTGATGACTCCCTTTCCTCTCAGGTTTTCCCGTCTAGGACCACTGGATTTGGAACAACTGGTCCTCTCCTTTCTCCTCTAGTCAGTAATTGTCCCTGGGCCACTGCCTTTACTACTACAGCCTCATCAACATGATTCTTGTTAGAAACACCTTCAGGATACTCCATTACTACCACTCGAACACAACCTTGGGGAAGAGGGCCCTCTCCATTACATGACTGGATCATCAACAACTTCAAAATTTCATCTGGATAAGAATCATCACAGATTTGTGCATTTTCATGGACTAGCCCGAATGTAGTAGTTGATAGGAGTAGCTCATTCCATATCTTCATGTCTTCCATTGTGAATAGGATCCAAAGAAACCTCATCATGCATGGGTGGTCTTCATGATATACTCCTCAGTACACCCTTGAGGTTTTCCACAACAGACACCTAAATTGCCTTGCGAATTGGTGCAGGGTGTACATTTTACATATCGACTCACAGTACACCTGTTCCACCAGCACTCTACCTTAGAAGGCCAAAAGATATGATCTTTTCTCTATGTATAATGTACCATCCTTAGTAAATTCCCCCATCAGCAGAGGAAATGGGGGAAATAGGAACTGCTCTACTCACTCCATCTTTCTCAGTGCTGCCACTATTCCTAGGTTGGGTGGAAAAATCCCTGCAATATTCATGATTGCGGGACGGAATATTTTCCTAGAGGGAGATATGTGATTTAAGTGTTTATAAACTCCCATATGTGTCACAACCCAGCAGTATAAAAACTAAAATGAATCGCACATGCATAGTGGATTCTTCCTCTTGTGGATATTTCGAAGTACCATATAAAACTTCCCATGTATTGAGCCTCCAATTTGGATAAGTTCCCATATGTACAACATTGTCTCCAAGATGAACATGCTCAACCACACTCCCATATGTGTATCTATCATTGACAGCATCCACCCATAGATGAGTGCTGAAATAAATAAAGCCAGCATGACTATCAGTTTCTACTCATTCTGGATACTTTATCGTCATAAATACCAATATAAATCCTAAAAAATACCCCAATATAAGCCATACATTACTCATTGGTCTCCCCTTGGATAGGTGCATGGCCTCATTTTCAATTGTATGGCAACTTTTTCTCTTTCAAGTAGCTTCTTCACTAGAAAATTAAGAAGACAACCAAACCGTTACATGAAGTGGATTCCCCTAGTTGTATACTTTTCATTGTTTGTTCTTAGCACAAGATCCAGTAGTGCCTTTTCTAGAGGGGACAATTGTTCATCATCCAACCATGCATTCTTAGTGGGTAAGAACTTTTCATACATGCCTCGAATAATAAAAAATCCAGAAATCTAGAAGAGAATCAAGATGATGATTCCATCCTCCCCAAGATACAGATAGAACATATTGGTATCTGGTGACCACCATCTCAATATATCGGTTACTATATCCCTATTTGAGAGACATATAATTGGAAATCACATTCCACTTCAAGAAATCCTACTCCTCTGAACACCATCCCAAACTATGTGGAAGATGCACACACCCAGTTAGCCCTGACCCTCTCACCCATGAAATTGTTTCCCTGGCATAGAACCCAACCATCTATCCACCCCTTCTTTGGGTTCCCTGGCCCTACCTTAATGGTTTCTTTATACTATAGTTGGGATGCTTATTTCTCGAATGGATTTCCATGAACATTATTGATATTATTTTAAAGTAAATCGACTATGATAGGAGTATGGTACATCCAAATATGGATTCCATAATCCCTATACCACAAATATGGCCCCAATGTGACCCAAAAAAAAGTAGGTTGGCTCATCTTATATTGTATTTGGGTTGAAGGAATCACCACACCAGTTGAATCCATACACCATCAATGTTTTTTAATATCTGGTAATCATTTTTGGCCTCTGTCAACATCTCTAGAAGCAAATCATGATTATAATGACTCCAAACATACCACCTGATTAGGATATTTTTTTTCATTGCCTCCCTCTGGGCATTGTTAGCAAGAAACTCATGGAAATATTCTAATAATGCATCAATTTGGGACATAGAAAATTTTCCGTCTTTTTTCAGGGTTAGGACATGTATCTCGATCATGAAATAGTGGTTCACATAGAAGCTATATGTTTGGTGTGCCTCTCAAAGGGGTAGAAGAGTGTGATCTATGGTTCACTAATGAGAATTCACATAGAAAAGGACCGTCGAACCTAGTTTTTAGAGATTAATTCCCAAGGTGGATCATTTAAAAAAAAGGTTATATTTGGTGAAATCATTCATGAAGATCAAGTAAGGACAATATCCCCTTATGTTATATTTATAAAAGATGCCTACCCCTGATTTTTGATGGCCTTCACATGCCTGAGATTATGGGCACCTCACGTCCTGCACACCTCATGAGCCAGTTTACTGAATAGGGATGTTTTTCAGCGATTAACCCTTAGAATCTGGCCCTATTTTTACTATTAGGTCACATTCTATGTCGAGGCATTTTTTGAACCAAAAATAATTTTATTGAAGACACGGACAAAATCATGGTTGATCCAAAGCTAATTCAAAACCAAACTGCCCCAAAATTAATCAATGGAGTCTATTTTGTGAATATTCTTCATTGAGAACCCTGTCTACACCATGTGGGAACATGGATGATGGTACCTCGCTTAGTTTGATGAGAACCACTACCACACAAGAATCATTGATGGTACCTCTGCGAGTCCAAAAGATCCTTTCTACTTCATGTTGTCCTTTTCACTTAATGTTGTACCCTATGAGCATCAAGATCCATATTGACTATAAATTGTTGGATCCCCCACCACAAATTTCATCATTACCCTAACATTTCAACATTTGGTCTATCATTTTGTGAAGATCCTAAGAACTAAAAACATGACCCAAAAATGGATCGCCCAAGGTACATGAACATCATGAGTTGTGCCTTATTTGGTTTCTCATATGCTCTACTTATGGTAGGGATTCCTTTTGTGAATTCCTTAACCCTTCATGAATGAGGGAGGCCCTTTTGGTTTCTTGACGAACCACGTAGCATTAAGCCTTCATGGAGAAATATTTTAATAAGCTATATGATAAAGTTAGAGAACCATTATCCACGAGGGTCTTCTCTATGAGAAGCACCCTCACTTCATAAAACACCTTCACGTAGAAAAATCATCTTGTTGATCTGCCTTGCTTCATGAGCTGTTCTCTCATGTGTCCCTACAGGATTGTGTGAAGTTATTTCATGATTCCTCAGGTGGTGTCTCATATTGGGTTTCTCTACATAATTCTTCTCTACATAGGCACTCTAATTTCTATTACTTATTCTCATTGCTAAAATAACATCGACCCCTCGAGTGAGAAATCCTCTAACCCGTTTCATTATGGAATTACATATGACTTCCCTCACCCAAGTGTGAGTGGGTATTTGTTATATAAGTCAGACGGGTGATAATTGGGTCCCCCCATCAGATCTGGAGGACATTAAACATTATAGAACCATCGTCCTTACCACATGATGTTAAACTACAACCTCCCCACATGTAATTCATATGGGGTAACCAACCTTGGGAATTTTCCACACCCACTCGTCTCCATAGGAGTGACATCTTTCCCACATGGAATGAGATCACCTTGCATGGAATGAAATAATATTGCGGGGAAAGGGCCACTAATTTCATGTAAAACCCTAGACTTTCTTGTAGGATATATCACCCTTGCATCTCCATGCCTCCTACAGGCACAATGACCATGGTAAGATGGGCATAGGGGACAATCAACACTCCATTCATGTACCTTTGTGCTTTGTCTCCATATTCCTCTCCCATGCGTAAGCCCCACTCCAATGGTTACTAATGCATCTTTCTAAACCCAATAGTTTTGTCCACTTATTACTCTTTTTTCTCACACCATGCATGAATCACATGATAATATAGGTTTTTCGTGACCATGACACCCTTATTTAGGGATTCCATCCTAGATTAAGCCTCATCTTCCAACTTTCCAGACCTCTAACCATGTGTAAGCCCCAAACAATCAAACTACGTGGGTTTTGATCCCATCATTCTACTCATGGTACAAATGAAGCCTCCGAATAGTTAAATACCAACCTTTGGTAAAATATGGAACTCTCCTCCTAGGTGTTGACCTCCTAGATCTCAGTATCCACTCTCATCTATTCTCTTTATGGTCTTTCCCTCGACCCACTATATCATAGGAGAATCATGCCTCAACTGGTGGTCAAATCTCCTTCAGGTCGACCTGGGTGGCTAACAATATGCAATACCCAACCACTTATCCCATTTTTATTTCTCAGTTACCCATGAATAACACCCAATAGTTCCATCATAACTATATGGAATTTAACACCCACCCAATTGGGATACATAAGAAAAATATCTGAGGATTAATCCCAACATAGTCAACGTCATGTCTGTTCCATCTCATGAATTCCATTCCACTTCAATACTTACTCCATTTCCATCTTGATTATTACTAGAGCTTCCACATCCCTATGAGATCATGCCATCCAGTTGGTCCATCTCACCGTATAAGCCATGTTCATCACAATGCTTCTCTTAACATCACCCAAGAAGTTAACCATACCTAATCACCACAAAATCTATACCAATATAACAATGAGTGACCATATATTTATGGGAATCTAGCCATGTACAATCCCTAAATCACCCGTTTGAATAATGTGAGTTTTGATCCCTATCTTCTATATAGGGTATATACGAAGCCTCCCAAATTTTCAATCCCAGCTAATGGTAAACCTTGTTGCCCCCCTTCCATGGGGTCCACCTCCATGATCTGACCTCAATGGTGTCTAGATTAGCCTTCATGATGTGAAATATTTCCATTTATGGGATACATCACTTGGATTCATCGTTAGAGGAATTTCTATCCCACCACTCATAAACCTCAGTGCCTCCCTTTTTGGGATGTATCCCTTCATGGTGTGAAAACTTCCCTTTTTGGGATGTCTAGCCTAGTTTCACTCTCATTGGAAATTCTGATCCATCCATCTAGTAATACTTCCAAGGTGTTCCTTCCTAGGGGGCTTCCTTCTTGATCTATTACCATGAGACATTGCAATCATTCTGATCCATCACAACAAGATATTAAACTTTCGGCCTACATCATTTTAAACATGAGACCCTTAAGAAACAAATCAGAAGACATTCCTCTTTTATAGGATACCCCATGATCAACATGGGATGCCTTCAGTTTTTTCACCCTTACAACCCCTCTTATAAGGAAGAATATAGGTTCTCCAATGTTCTAGAATCTAGACATTCCATTGATTCCCAATGTGACTACTTCACTGACTGATGTTTTCTACCCAGGATAAACCCATTGTAATGTCCATAGAAAGAAGCATAATTAATAGGCATCCATAAAGATATGGAATATGGAATTAGTGTTATAAAATAATTCTTAATCAATAAGGTACACTCGGACTAGGCGAATAATTCTAGATAGCAATCCAATAAAAAACGAATTAATATCCAATCATACATTTTCAATCAAAAAAATGATACTTAAAAGAACTGATGAATGTTTCCTACCTTTGGAAAGCAGGAATATAAGGAAGTAGTGTGCAATGTCTATTCAAGTGAATGACGGTGAAGGCATGCCCTGATAGAATGTATTTAAAATAACCATCCAGTAGGATGGGAGTTATTTTTATATTAGGAGTGGGCCCATGTGATAAGATTTCTACATATCATATTGAATGGAACCAAAAAACAAATAGTTCAATGCCACTTAATGGGACACATCATACATTTTACGGTCATGTGATAAGAATCAAACTATGCAGTTTGACATTTTGCGGAAAGGGAATTCATGAGAAAGGTTCACAGTAAATGGTAGGTGTGGGAATTATGTCGAAGCGGCCCAAGGGAATTTGAAGGGATGTGGACTCCTAATTTGAATACAAACTTACTAGGGATATGGACCAAAGAAGGTTTGTTTGATTTTGGGGTGTCGGGTATGGACCTAAAGGAGGTTACATACATATCCCAATTGGATGAGAATCAAATCCCACATAGTTAAAATATTTTGGGATTATAGTTATGAAGGAGGCCCATATGTGAGTATGGCAGAGGATTATATAAAATCTGAGTCATAATGTTACTTAAATGGGAATATGGACCTTTTAAGGTTCATTAATTGATTTGGGACTTATACCAAATAGTAGGATGTTGGTTACTTCATCAGGAATATGTCCCTTTGAATGTTGATGCTATGTTTTGTGGATTATTCAGAATTGGAGGCTGATGGTTAATTCATCAGGAAGACGTCCCTTCTAAATTTTCTGCATGGTTTTTGGGATTATACCAAAAATGATACATACGGTTACTTCATCTGTAATATGGGAATTTAAATTTTGATGCCTGGTTTTTTGGATTATATCAATTAGGAGGCCCATGGTTAGTGAGAGGAAGATCCAAAAAGGGAATATCCTCATGATGAAGATGTTTATTCATGTAGAGATTATAATAATCAATATCATTAAGCCCATGTGATTTATGATTGGTTCGGTAAACAGGAGTATGTAGAAGATCTTATAAACCACATGATCTATTTCATATATTGGTGGATGAGGCTGGGGTGGTTGTAGTGGGAATGGGAATTGATGTTCCCATATCCTCTTTTGTTTTTTTAACATTAGAGGATAGAAGGTAGGAAAGATATAACGTCATGTAAGAAAGACCAAGAGATTATTCTAGTAGGGAATCCATGACAATGATTTATGAGAATATGATCGGAGGATAAGACACTTTCCATGATAAAATGGAAAGGTTAGTGGTTCCCAACAATATGAAATGGGGAGGTCCCTCAATCGACCTACAAGGTTGGGATCCTCATTACCATAAATATATATTATTAGGAAAATTATGAGGAGCCCCCTTCTTTGAAATGTTACATGTAGGACCTAATTTATGACAGAAATTCTTGACTGAGGGGACTCAATGGTGTTCCTTGAAACCTAATCCCACATATATAGAGGCTTTGGAAGTGGCCACGATGTGGATGTTTGCGATGAGGACCATTACTATCCTACCACTTCACGTGAGAGGTTGGTGGATGGAGTCATTTGGAATGGTCACGGAGGAGTCAAGATAAGGCCAAATGATATACTGAAGGTTATAAAGACTGAATAACCATTCTCGCATATTTATTGACATGTGCGATAATGATTTTTAAAGATTCAACCTACATATGGTTTGTGGAACTGGGGTTTGAACTTGAATTTTTAATATAGAACACCCTAAAAAAAGGTACATTCGATGTATATGGATTTCTATAAAGGAATTTTGGAAATAAACCACTTCTTATGGCCTCTTTTACCTTTTTATGTGTATTAAATTATTACCTACTAAAACCGCTTTCTCAAATTGTCTCTCACTATTATCATCTCTATTTATTCTCTCTCTTCTACATTATTCCCCCTTCACTAGTCAATGTGTTGGTTTTTAATAGGGTAAATAATTAATTAATTTAACGACTGATCAGAAGAAAAACTGCAACCTGACAATGTTATTGGTTTGTGGGAAAAATTTAAATGATACATCACCTACAAAGGAAAACTCATTTTATGGGAAAAATAAATGATACCTCACCTATAAGAGAAAATTAATTTTCAGGTGGGTATGAAAATGATGTATTGGACTAAAAATTAATTTTCATTTATAGGAGGCCTAGAAATCTGAACTCACCCTAAAAATGAAATATCATTTGATAAGGGCCATGAAATCATGCTTCTACCAAAAAAAATATTCATAATCAAGAAAATTCTATATATGGACACTATGTGGAGGAACTATATATAGAAGTGACTTGCATGGAAGTCATTCTATGATGAATATGAGGTTTCCTTGTGGTTATGGGAACTTAATCATTCTATCATTCATGAACTGAATAAACTGTCCTTAAAATGCATAAAATCCATCTAATCACCCATGAGAAATTTTTTGGATCCAGTTAAATGCCTCTGGTATAAATTTCATCGAATATTTATGAAGATGATTCTATTCCAAGAAAGAAGTTGATCTGGTTCTAAGCTCGGTGGGGTGATTTTGGAACAGATGGAGGGAAAAAACCTACAAAAGATGTTCAAATCGACTCATTTGTCACTTTCAACAACAAGATATTTGTGGTATGGTCTAAGCCTACCCACATAGAATCCATATTCACATATAATTTTCCATTGCATATGGAATTTACCACAAAGTGAATAATCTTATTAGTGAATTGGTATTTTATGAAAACTGTTAAATCTTCTTTATTTTTGAATTATCCCCACATAGAAATAAAATATTATGTATAGTGACTGAACTGCATTATAACCCGGGTAGTGGATATGTAGTTCACCAAACAATTCTATGTGGGGATTTATACTTTGTGTGAATTTATTACATACACCATTTCACTTTCTGAATTTACAGAAGATACAAAATTTATACCTCAGATGTATCTAATAAAAATATAAACTCCTTGATTTAAATAATTAAAAATAAAACAAAACATTACATTTCCCCACATTGTCAAATGTTTACTGATCCAATGGGCAGTAGACTTTGAGAGTATCCCCCCTTAGATAGAATTCCTGTAGGGATTCAGGGATCCATCATATTTCCCTATTCTAGAACCACTTCAATAAATAAAATGCTATCTTGGATATTCAAATGAAAAAATAAACCCCTAGCCAATATCTCATATAAGAGGTATTTTACCTGGGAGACCCACTCTGAGGGTTTTTCGGAATTAGACCTCTTTTTCATTGGAGGAAACAGTATAAGCACCAGAATTAGATTTTAATTTATACCATTATATTTCATGGAAATCTCAAGTGAATGAGTCAATAAGATGGTCTCAAAATGGGATCTTCACCTCGGGTGATCCTTAGGTCTGGAATGTGGATGTTATTTTGGGGTTTTCTTGGGTAGTGAAGAGTTTAATGAAAAAACTAATATTAGTATGCATGTATGAGGCATCATATGTGTCCGAAAATTTCTCATTGAAATTGATCCATCATTACTTAACTGCCTAGTCAGTGGGGCCCTGATACCAAAAAAATTGGTTTAGTTCACAAGTAAGTTAGTATCATCCTCCGGGACATCCTGATGATCTTAGGGGACACAATTGTGAGACACATTTATGATGAATTACTTATTCTTATCGTGTGGGATGACCCATAAATAGCTCCTACACATGTGAGAATATTTATCAACAATGCATATAATCATTAGGAGGTGAAACCCTACCCTTGGTTAAATGTCCCTTTGTCTGACTGGATTAAATTATTCACAACACCGAATGGCTATGATCCTCATGCAAGGAGGGAAAGGATGTGTCCTACTCTTAGCACCCATATACACATTGATGGTTAATATTTAATCCTCATGGAAGGTGTCATTAATCATTGGGGTTAAAAATTATCCCCCAATGATAACCAATTGGTTTGATTATAGCATTTCTTTCCATGTTTCTCAATTGATGGTTACTATAGGAACACGAATATGGCACCAAATTATGAGTTAAAAACGTTTTGACAGAAACCTGGCTTGACAGTGAGAGAATTATTAATATTAGGGTTCATTTATTGGAAACAATTCATCTTTTCCTGGTGTGTTTAAGCAAGAGAAGTAACCTTACATACTCATGGGCCCATTTCATGTTCCTTGGGTCCAGATAGCAATTCAAATAAGTGGATATGATTTCATCAATGACCAGTAGATTATGGATGCTCAATTATGGAATTAATTAAAATATATAAGTGGGGGGAACATGTTGACCTTGGGAGAACATGATATAATATACTAACTCAATTATCAAGACCTTTTTGTATATACTCCTATTTCTTATCCAACTGTCACCCTAATAAATGTTTTATCTAGTGATTTTATGAGATGGGGGTACCTCATTTCCCTGATGGATGGTGTCCTAGTTTCAATAATTAATTGAAATATGGTCTGTGAATGGTATTAACCTAGTAGATTTCACCATTAGTACCACTATATTACATAGTGGTTTCACCCACTCATCAATAACTAACACGGGGATAATAATTTGATTATCTCCCAAAAACATTGGTTGATGTATACCCAGGAAGACATAGATAGTCAGGTTGAGCTTCCGCCTTTTGATATTCATCCTCAATGTGAAAGTTATTATGTATAATCATGGATTTGATCCTTCCGAGATAACAAGAAAGTGAAATTGGTCCCTATTATTGCAAGTCATCTCATGTTTGAGGTTGAGGGGGATGAATAGTTGACAACCCAGGTATTTAGGCTGAGAAAGAATATTACCATAAGGATACCCCGTCTTTCAAATATATAGAGGAAAAGGTTGAATATCCATGGTCCATCTCCTCTAAATAATGGTTACACCTCAATTGAACAAGCTTCTGATCCATCTTGAAAAATATATTTCCCTAGAGAATCTGCATTTACCATGGATTGGAGGGAGTTTAAAACATGGTGGAATTCTACAACCACTTTTTGGATATGGTGTTTTTTTTAGGTGAAATAGATCATTATGTCTGGGTATGGTGGTATCTCTTCAACGAGAATCATTTCTTATATAATCCATCCTTATTCAATGAATGATTACATCCGGGGCCTTGAATCATCCATTCATTCACAAAAATATCAATTAATATTTTTGGATTAGGTAATTGAAATTCTAATACCATATGACTACGAGAGTGAGGATAGAGGTAGTGGATCATATGGGGCTGCTGAGGAAAATTTTTTAGATGCATAGGAACATGGTGATATTCCTCATTCCTCATGATTAGGGCCTGTAAAGACCCATGTTCCATGGGTAGTGGTGTCAAAGAGACCAATGAAATAGGTGAGGCGACTTGAAGCCTTCCTTCCTATAATGAGGCCGCCTTTTCGTTATCTATAAATGTCCTATAATAATTTCCCTTAACCTAGAGAGAGTGGGAGTCATGTAGAAGGAATTCATCCACTAAAGGAATCTTGGGGGGTCGTTCAAGAAAAGGAGATTGATATGCTTGACTATGGGCGGATTACTACACTCAAACATATTTCATTCCAAGAAAATTCTAAAGAAATCAATACATATATTTAGGTGATGATGGCCTCCATCCATCCATTAAAAATAAGTATTAATTGGTCTAACTAGGTGTGGGAAATAGTGTTCACATTGGTGGTAGGGGACCATTTTGTTTAAAAGGTAATATGATCTTTTATGTCGAATCTCTTTTGCTGGCATTGTAACATTTTACCATTTATTTTCTCCACCTCCCCCATTATTTTTGGAGTCTTGGGGAGATTCAATTCCCATTCCATCTTTATAAAATAGGAAGCGATAAGCTAAAATTGGTATGGAAATTAATTTTCATTAAAGGGTTACTAAATTTGGCTCTCCCATGGCAGGTGAGCATATGTTGAATATGATTTATGACTCAACAAGGGTATTCCTACTCCCTCCTCCACCAACCAAGTTACAAATCGAAATAACTCAATGGGAAATCATTAGGTGTATACCACTTTGGAAGTTATCCATTCATATCATATATTAGAAATAAAAATGAATTGTGTCCAATCACTTAATCTTAAATCGATATTTCTAGTCATGTTAATGAACCAAATGGTGCAGGGGTTTCCACATGTTCTACAAGTTATGAGGTTACAACTATTTGAGAGCATGTGTACAAGTTACCTATGATTTCAAATGTTGTGGGAATGATAGTTCTAAAGACATATGATCCACATTATGTCTTGGGACTAATAGATTATATTTATGATGTGGATGTTTCAGGTGATAATGTTTAATCATTGGGGACGAATGGTCTTCCCCCAGTCAATGAAATTCTTGGGGAAGAAGTAATGTGGACCTAATAGGATTTGAGTTTACATATTACTCCCATTTCACTGATGGTTGTCCATGTGTGATTAATATATATGAGTAAACTTTTAGAGGTTACTAATCTAGAAAACCATTCACCCTTTTTACATGCCTCCCTGGTTGGGTTTTCTTATAAGGACCGTGTTCACGATGAAGAGGTAGTGTATGGAATGCCATCCATTGGGGAGGATATGGAAAATGAGGTTGGTTACATATAAAATAAAAATTAGTCTCTCAGATTAATAAAAACTTCATTTTTCTCCTTATGAAGTATTGATTATTGGATACCCATTTGAAGACAATGGGTACAGTTATCTAATTTGCATGGTACATTAAATTTCCAATTAGTAGTTGTAACCCTAAATTTTAGTATTATTGATCCCTCTTGGGTGGAAAATGTTGGTGAAATAATTTCCCTTGTTGAAATGGTCCTAGAATTTATTCTTAATTTTGAGAGAGTTTTTGAAGAATACCAGGGGACTCTTTATAATTTCATCATTTCTTTAATGATAATGTGGAGGAATATATAAATCTGATTTCTCAGAACCCTCTAACCAATATACAATCAATGATTCAATTGAGGCCCCAAAAATTATCTATTATTGTTTATGGAGGGTTTAACTATCATTAAATATATAAAAAGGTGAATGATGTAGTTACTGTCTACGAGAGCGTGAGTATCTTGTAGTCTCACCTAATAGCTACCGAGGTTATGGACCATTTTTCTGCATCCAGAAATATTTTTCTTAATGGGGAATCTAAACATGATGAAGTAGCATCCCAACCCCAAAGATGAGTTTTAGGACACAGGAACATGGGAAAATAGCTTCATTAGAAGATATATTGGGATGAATCAAGTATTGGATAATATTGAAGTAGTGGCTAATGAATACCAGCAATTTGTGAAAGTCATAGAAGGCTTGTATAAATGTCACTGAGAGGGAATAAGTAATATAAGATGATGCTGAAACAAAGGATAAAACCTTATTAGAGCTATGTAAAGAATTTGAGGACTCTTAAAATATAATTATTTAGCTCCACAAACCTGCCAATAAAATATTTCAAAAAGTTATTCACTTATATGAAGATACTTCATGTTTCGAATGTCACTCCAATGTTTTTCCAACGAATGGAACCTTTGGTATACACAATTTTCTATCTCTTATTTATAGTTTTCAAATGAAATTTTAATTTTAATACTGGATTTGGATTAATAATTATAATGTGAAAATAATAGAGTATTATACATTCAATAATGGGAATTGTAAGATTCCCATAAATGTTTCATAAGTCTAATAATGTAGAGAGTTGGTACTTTAATTATCCTCTTATTTCCCTTTTCACATTTTAAAACTAATGAGTATTAAGCATATTTTCATTGGAATCATATGTTATTTAAGTACTTACCAATGTATATTGTGTTTTATGTTGAACAATATTGACTAATAGTTGTGAGAGCTGGGATCCAATTGAGTCTTGCATTCCATGAATATGAAACTCTCTACATAGAACTGAATTTTGTAAATATAGATGGGAATTTTATTGTTAGAACATGCCCACAAATTAGTGAACATGTTTTATAATATTTTATATAGATCAAACTCCAACATAGAAAATAGGGTATTAATATTCTATGTCACAAATTGTTTTTGTGTTGAAGACTTCTACATGGACGAATATCTCTTCTAGGGAAGAAAGAGTTTACAATATATGGACAATGGGGTAATGTTTACTGTCATTGTACAAAGAAAAATGTGACACATAAGTACCAATAAAAATGACTCTCCAGGTCCTCTAATCACACATGACTCATTCTCTACATGAGAAAAAAGTGGGAACTTGGGAAATCATTTAAATCCACATGATAGTGTTGAATACTTTTGCTGAAATTTTTTACTCAATCAGATTTCGTGGAGGGACATGATTGATGTCAATGAAAAATAATGATTTGGGCCTGATGACCATTATTTTTGAATCTCTGAAAAAGGATAGGACCCATATATAAATAAAATTCTTATATCAGGGAAGGAAATTTTCATATTTCATTCTTGTATGGGATTGGAATAATGTGTGTTTCCAAATATTGTACCAGTTACCATTGCATGTATATAACACTCATGTAGGTAATTAGTCACATATAATTTACCACTTTTCACATAGTTTATTATAATTATACTAGGAAATAGATGTTCTATATTTTTGGAGTAATTTGACAAGGTCCTCGCTGAATAGATTAATGTCGTATGACATGGGTGAGTGTCATATAGTTTAATATCAAAATTATAGGGACATGGGATATATAGTTTAACATAATATTATGGGGATGTATGATTTTTTTTGGATTATGGTCACATGTTTTTGACTAAAATATTACTGATTTTCCATTCCATAGTGATCAAATTAAGAATGCTCCACCATCTATTAGTTATGATGATGGAAGGTTTTAAGGTGTAATCTTGGGGATTTAAAATCCAAAAAGTGATATAATAAAAGTATCAAATGGGTTTCAGTAAATTATGTACGAAAGGTAGATTCCAAAATAATTTTTCCTGTATTATATAGATAGAAGAGGTCTCTCTAGAAGACAAATTTGCCTTTAGTTGATAGTTATTTTTAGTGTAACTTTTGTAGATCCTAACTAGGGCATGTTATGCATAGTAAAACAAAAGGTTTCTTCAATAATATGTTATTCTATTTCTCATGGAAAAGAAAATAATATGGTTATTTTTATTTTCATAGACATAAAGATTTATTTGTGTTAAGAATGTTCCTAATAATAGAATGCGTATCTCATGCCAGAATAATCCTAAAACTGGGAAGAGTTTCTAATTCCATAATGAACCATACAACGGTGAAGATATTTTTTAAAATAAATTGTGTTTGGGAATAATAAATAGGGATGGAACATCGCTACATACCTTATCATAGAGAGAATCAATCAAATTGAATTTATAAGAAGATTCACCACCAGATATACTTTTTCCTATGGAGAGGGAGTATTTTTCATCCAATATAGTCTCATGATAAGGGTGTTAATATGTAATGGACCAATCTATATAGATCCTTCTTTTACATAGAAAATTGGGGGAATTTTGGTATTACAACTTGACTAAGATTTAGGATTCAAGCATCAGTACATATCTCATCTAGGTGAGAATCAAGCCCCAAAATGTTCATGGAAAGAAGGGTTGTACGAGACAAACACCCAATATAGTATTCCTATCTTTTTTAGGGTTGGAATGATATGTAGTTTTACATAGCGCAACAAGGATGTGAACTATGCAGTTTAACATCATTCAGTATAGATGTTTGGTGTGCCTTTTAAGGTCTAGCATATAATACCATGTTAACCATATCACGAACTGATATGCCTGGATCTTGTGGGAAAGCCTTTACCAAAACTCACAAGACCACATGATCTATGATTTGGTTGATAAATAGGGAGTGTAAATGGGTTCTTTCACTAAACATAGTATTTTAGATGTAATGATAGGTGTGTGTTGATCATGTCATAATTGGACCATGATATAGGAACTGGGCCCGGTTATATGTCTCACAGGTTGGTGAATCAATCTATATGTAGTTTTGGAAAACTATAAAGATTAATGACATATAGGAAGGATGAATGATACTCGATATTATTGAAACAATGACTAATATAAGGTTTAATCGGTTGTGGATGTCCAAACATGAATTGGAAGTGAATAATAAGAATGTAAACTGAGATTATAGTGGTTTTCATATCATGAGAAATGAAATGGGAAAATTGTGAATGGAAAGACCACATAACATGTTCAAAAACAATTTTCTGGCACGATATTTTTTGGTCTTACTGAGATATAAAAAGTCTCCCTCATGGATGAATATGTATTTGATTGAAATGAATTTTATGTTTGACTTATGTATAGCCAATATGGTCCTTGTTATGTATAGTCTAAACAATGGTGTCCTTATGCATCTGAAATTCTATTACTGATGAATGAGGGAAGATTACCGGGATTTAATATTTCCCTAGAATAGCATTATGATATGTGGAAGGAATGCATCTAAGGGAAAAGGAAGAATCTGGACCAGCATTGGTTATAGAGTGTTGAGTCTCCTGAAAATATATTTTTATACAATCAGGAGAGAAAAAAAATTTATTTACCTCATGTCTTGGATCAAGAAATAGGGTATGATCATCAATATGTATCCTATTGAGATGAGAATCAAGACACATGTATTTCTAGAATGGAGGTTCAATAGGATATCAACACCAATGTTTGTGATCCTCTCAACAACATACTAAGTTGTTGTAAAATTTTTCACCAAGAAATAAGGATGTCAACCATAGATTTTTTACTTCATATATAAAATATGTTGTCATTTATTTTAACATATTTTGAATAGGATGAAATATTATTCTATTTATCATCATGTGAGAAGGATTATATATGTTCATTTTATAGTCCTGAAAAATGGAATAAGGACTCTATTTAATTTAATGTAGTGAAACAAAAACAATGTGTCATGAAATTTTATGGTCATTCGAAAAAAGACCAACTACATAGTTTAATAGCATGCAGTAGAGACCATGAAGAATACAGAGTTTAAAATCATATTACAATAATGTAAACCACATATTTTAACTTCATATGCCCATGATGATGGTTGAGGATTAAACCTATGAAGGAGGCATAGGATGACATTATCACATGAAGTATTTATTGATAAATAACTAATTGGTATGGGTATAGTTCATTGCCTATCCATTTTTATTAATGAGTAATCTCCATTGGGATAGACTTTATATATGAAATAAGGTCATTTACACATTGGATCAAAATTTAGTGGATTCTTCATTGGTCTTGTTGGAGTATTCATAGCAAAAACTAATTCTCATTGATGGAATGAATGAATACAAAAATTATTTTTTAAAACTCATTCAATCCATATCTAGTATATTTCAAAATGGTACTGGGTATAAAAACTTTTATCTTCAAGTCTCTAAAAAACATTATACCAATTCTCTAATTGTTCACTATTAATTATTTGTTCATAGATAGATATAACGATTTAATGCAATTAGATCATAATGAGAGGCCCTACCATTGTTCTATACACTAATGAGTATGGGGTTTCTTATATAGTATTGTACTTTGTGCATTTGTTATTGCAAAAGCACGTAGGATTTTTCAATGAAAGATTTTTATTATATCCACCATTTTCTAGATAATTATCAATAGAGTTTTATTGAAATCCCCTCTCAATCCATTTTCTTCTGCCTGGTATCTAGAAGAATGGAAGAGGTTGATGATGTACAATTGGAACAACTTCTATAATCCAAAAGAACATAAGTTGTTGTTGCTTTCCATAAATATTGTTTATGGGACACCAAATCTAGTGATTATTGTTAACATTATGAATGTTATGACACTTTTGGTCTAGACTTGTTTAATAGGTATTTTTTCAACCCATTTAGAGAAGAAGTTGGTATCAGTAAATCTGTACTTGAAATACATGGCTCTTGATAGAGGGTATGACCCTTCAACATCCATTACCCATAGGGATAATTATAGGGAGTATTTATCTATATAAATTAGCTATGGGGGCTGATGGATGATGTTAGGATGAATATGTCATGAATGACAATTTTTGAAAAAGTGTGTGCAATACCGTGTCATTCATCGATAGAAATATCAAAGTCTCATGATTTAGTGATAATGCATTATTCATGAATGATGGGAACCAAACCTGCCAACATGAACTTCATCCATGTGGGTAGTCATCTCATATCCATAAATGTATCCGAGGAGAATTGCATTGATTCATTGTGTATAATTGACCTTCTGATGAAATGGGCTATCATAGAGGGTGAAATTGACTATATGTCTTTAGATCTCTTCCATTACATCTCTTTATATATGGTGGGTTGAAGTTTTATGGTATTCTAGGATAGGCATCATCCATAAAATTTCAACATTATCTGGTTTAATAGTAGAATTGATCTCGTTGATCCCTTCCATACAACTTTTTAGAAAAGTGATTCAATTCTTCGATGAGAGATACTAGTAACAATTTCATTCTGATCTGGAACTTCCTAGGCTAAAACTGTATTAGAAAATTCATCACCCTTATCATTTTTTAAATTCGGGACATGATTTATTTTTCATTCTAATAGGAAATATTACATCAACCATAAAATATAATTAATAACGGGGATCAACAAATCTTTCTTGATTTGAAAACCACCACTGATCTTCTCAATCACTTGGCTAGGGTTGTCTTCCTTTCTCAAGTGAGTCACTAGTATCTACAAAGATAAATCCAAACATTCAATGTGGGATTGGTATTCAACAACATTTTTAGTGGAACCTTCCGATAATACAAATGAGTAAGGTAGTACTCCCTTTTTTTAATAAATGAGAATGATTCCCAACCAATAATTTTTTATCATGGGGTCTTCCATTCTCTTTTGGATTGGGCTTATGGGTTCACCATCAATGTGCATTTACAATATTCTGGTAGAGTCCTGAATGGATTATATTTCCTCACTTGGTAATTAGGTAAACATCACTACTTATTCCAAAGAGGGATGTTTAGATAGGAAATTTTCAATGGATTTTCCTTTCATCACCTTCTATGGTATAAAATAGATATCGAGCTATTAGAGAATAACCACCAATAACAAACAAACTCATATAACAAGGGAAAACATTGGATATATTTCAGTGGATCATTTTGAGATATAAAATAGACCTCGTGATGTGGTATGCAATTTATTAATTTCTAAATTTAAAAAATAAACATCAAAGTGTTCTTCCCGATGCAATAATACTGAGTCTCAATGTTGAGCATCATACAAATTAGACAAAAAAGGCTATTTTCACTACCTATAGAATTTTTTGTTCCAAAAGGCACCCACCTATAATTTTTAGATCCATAACATAAAGGATGAGTGAATTTCCTTCAATTGGAGGCATTAAAACAAATAGGGTCAAGAGATATTTTTTGAGGAAATCAAATATTTCTCAGTAATCATTTTTCCAATAAAATATGACTCCTTCCTTCATCATCATAGGAGAGGGAAAATAGTTTATTGAAAATTTTATATGGCGAAAAAAATATAGGCCAGATGTCCCTACATTACTATAAACACATTGAGGATTCAAAGAGGGGACATACTCATATTTGAGTTAATCTTGTTAGGGTCAACATCAATGCTATGGTGGTGTACAAAAATAAACCATGAAATTTTCATAAAGTAAAACAAAATTAAACTTCATGGTATTTATTTTAAGGATATGTTGTAGATGTTTTTAAATTTTTTTTTCTAAATTGGAAAGATGAATAGAATGTTTCCCTGATTATACTATCTAATCATCGACATATCACTCGACGGTTTTTCCATGACATATTTGAAGATACGATACATGACACATTGATATGTAGACACATCATCATTAAAAACGAAAGGAATCACTTGATAGTAGAACCTTCATAGGGTGCCCTCATAATGAATGGGGTATTTTGTATTTTGGATTCATTAATTTTTTTTATTTTACTTTGTATTGCCATCCATAAAATAGATATCTTGATATCCAGCAATGGAATCTATCAAAAGATTTGTGATCAGAACTGGAATGCCAACTTTCTTACAATATTGGTTGAGGTATCTAAATTAGATGTAATCTATGATAAATCAATTATATTTCAAAATAGGGACAATGTTGGTGACTCGTCTTGGTTGATGGACATTCTTGAATGAAATTATATTTGAAGATTTTTTAAACTTTATCTTCAACCTTTGTATCATGATTAAGACGTGTCCCTCTAGCTACCTACATGTTACCACTATGGTCTCTTGACAATTCTGAGTGATGGATATACACATTAGGGTTAGAGCATGGAATACCTTTGTAATTAAAAGCAAACAGATCCTAAAGCTGCTTTATAAAAGAGGGGTAAATATCCTGTTCATCAAGGGGTATAGATGCATTGATCAAAATTGGTCATAGATCCTCCTATGTAACTAGATTTATCTATTAGAGTTTATCAAAAGTTGTGGAGAATTATTCCTTAATTATTGGAGGATAATCTAGGAATTCATTTTCATCATCCCCTTCAAAATATTCTTCTTCTTCCTCTATGTCCATATCTGGATTGATGTGAGATGAAGGGGAATCATTAATATATAGAGAAAGGTCAATCTACCAAGAGATAGATTCCATTAGTGATATCATGACCATAGTAGGTTTAGTGGATGATAATTTTGTAATTATGATGTTCTAAGAATAATGTTGTAGGGTTTTCAATTGAGGAATCACTTACAATGTGGGAATGAAATATTTCCCAAATTCCTTGAATTTTGATTGAAGTGGATGATAGCATGATTACTAGTGAGCGTGTATATGAATATGAGCTAATGCATTCACCCTGAGTTATGGGTAACACATATTTATCACAAAAGTCATAGAATGAGTTACATGGGGTTGTTTCTAGTTCATTTGTAGTAGGAACCAGTGAATCGCTATATGTAATAGTTTTATTGTCTTCTATCTGGTAAAATCAGACATCAATTTATTGATATTTATAAGACTCGAATCGATATTTTTCACAATATAATGTCCCAATATGATCATTGATATTATACTTAAGGAATTAATTATATAATTAAGGGATCACAGTATCCTGACGAAACCAAGGCATCCCAAGCAAGACATTGATAGTTGTGTCTTGATAGATGCCTAATAAATCATAGTCGTAGACCAGATACCCAAACTGATCTCTATTATTGAAGATTTTGAGGGGTTTATTTTCACTTTTATCCTACCCATGTAGTGTTATATTATAATATGGAAAATTAACATCAGTGTATTTATGTCGGGGTAGAGTTCTAATATGAATGAGGTTTACTCCTGATCCATATTTAGGGAAATATCAGAAGATGTAAATGTTATCTATTCTACTAGATATGTATACAACAATGATTTGTCGATATGTAACATAATGTTCATCTTCTTCTTTTAAAGTGAAAAATACATGAAATTATTTAGGATCGACCACTACACAATGCACCTCAACAGAAACACCATGTTATTAAAACTCTTAAGAGAATATCATATCAACTACAATTTCTTCATGAAATTAATTTTAAAAAATGAGAGCATCCAGGAATAAAATCTTATCTGAAATGGTTTCCAATTTCTTCATGATATCATACTGTTGGGTCAAATGTATACATTAAATTATGTGGAAATTTTCACTAGGATGGATTGTTGGAGTAGATATTTCTGAAGAAGACGTGTCTTGTTACTGAGTAGATGTGGATGGAATTTTTTCTGCTATTGAATCAGGATGCCTAGACCGGCCTATTTTCATAGGATTGTCATGTTATTTCTTATTTATTAATAAAATTTGTAAAATGATGGCATCTAAATTATTTTCATTATATGTGGAGGCACATCCCTTCCTTTATGATCTTTTCAAAGGGCTTTCCCATGTGTTTTAGTTGAATAGATAGCTCTAGTAGTGATGATAATTGCATTTTGTGTTCATCCATGGTTATACCACCCTCTATTTACTTGACTCTAGTGGCCTTGATTAATGTCTACAAAATTAGGTTTGGGAATTGAATGTTGACAATAAAAATTATCATCAAATAAGTTTTCCATCAAATTAATGAAATTGAAGACTCTGAAGATCAATTCTTTATTATATGAGTAAAACTTTTTATGGTTTGATTCTCATTTTACTATTTTTTTTCAATAGAACCCATTGTATCATTTGGTGTGTTGATTCCTATTTTAGAATTTAGTGGTATGATTCCCCTTATCATTCAGTTGAAGGCATGAAGTCTAAGAGAGTCGATGATGACTTTTCCCAACGAACAAATTCATTTTACTTTGTCCCTTTCCCGCTATTTAATCCATGCTATTACTTAGAAGATTGACCTTGGTAGGGTTGCAATGTATAAGGAGATGGTTTTTCCATCAAAAAAGTTATTTGGAAAAAATTGAATGTTTTAACTATTCTAAGATAATATCATATGTATAATTCATTGATTGTATGTTTATCTAATCACTAAACTTATGTGCACTCTGTATGGTAACTTCCTTTCATTCACAATAGTCATCTAGAGTAGTTGAGAAAACACACACTAGCTATAACGACCCAATGTTTTGTAAATGGAAATACCGTATTATAAATATGAATTATAGTATAATGATAATAGAAATCATAATGAAATATCATGATAATAAATACTATGTGATCATTTAATATAATTTTTCCACTTCATTGTGTTGAATTTGGAAAATAGGACATACACAGTTGCGATCAATAAGATGTTTGGAGTCTAATTGAACATATTTAATTTTTTGTGAATCGTAACATACCCTTATGAATAGTAATTTTACCCATATGAATAGAAATTTTACCCTTATGAATATTATCCTCACCAATGAATGTATTTATTTATGATTTATGTGACATCATGTTGTACATATGTTTTGGAATAAGAAAACATATGTTTTAAAAAATGTATTTTTAATGTAAATTTTGATTTGATTTAAAAATGAAATCAATCATATTTAAAAAATCATTTTAAAAAAATGGACTTCATTTTTGGATTCTACATGTCAAAAATGGTTACGGTGGATTTTTTATATTTTTCTGAAATACTTGATTTTTTTGGTGAATAGTAAAATACATTAATTTATGGTATAAATACATTATAATTTAAACCCACTATTACTGACATAATAAGTGATATAAGAATCCAAATCTCAAACTAATATGCCCCATTTACTATTCATGGTCCTATAATCATCATTACTACTTGTCTTGTGGAGAAATAAAAAATTAATGAATATTATATTGAGAAAACTCCTCTCCCCTCCACAATAAATACCACCCTTCACACCCACATTTCCTCATACCTCTCAAGCTTAAATTACAGCATAAAAGCTTCCCATAAATCATCCATATACCCTACCCCACACCCAATAATCATCTGTACTCATCAAATGTCCAATCCACGTTTCCTGATGGAGGATCTCAATATGAGTATTCCAGAGGTAATTTCTCTCTCCCTTTTCATGGATTTTCTTTTGAAATTTCATTTATGTTCCTCTCTTACCCTTATATTATCTTATCCAAATTTCATTATAACTTTAATATTAATAATAAACTGGTATGATATCATGTTCATGGATGATTACTCATTATATTTCTCCCACTCTATCATTGTTAATAAAATGAAATCGTTTCCCATGATGTGTTAATTTACCTAAATAATGGGTGATACCCTTCCTTTTTCCTTCAAATCGTTCAAGGATGAAAATTAAACCATGAAATGGTTGAAAATAAATTTTCATTTTTATGTCTTACCTCCTTTTATATTCTGGGACTTATGCAATTACATGACACTAGGTGTTAAAAAACAAGTTCATTGTCATAAAAAACCACACAAATTAACCAAAAATGATCACCAATAAATTTTATCTAATGATTCATCCTCATTGTACATATCCTAATTCATCATAAAATCATTTATATGTCTATAATTTGACTAATAATATATGTTATCTATTATGTATGTTCCATGAAATTTCAAATGAACCTTCATTCATGAATACAAGTGAACTGTTCATGAAAGCAATGAAAATTAACACTCTCGATCAATGAATTTAAGCTATATAACTCATCCAAAGGCCCATAAAATATCTTAAGGAAACCAAAATGAAACCTATTCATGTACACAAGGTTCTGGAATTGTTAATTAATGAATATAATGTGGTTATACATGATTTTGAAGTGAATAATGCATTCAAATACAAGGTAAGGTGAAATTATCAAACCCAACATTCTTTTTTTGGGTTATCACACTTTCACTCCATTTTTGGTATCCTCACTCCTCAAAAATAATTTTTTCATCATTATCTTACATTTTCTGGGATATACATTTTTTACATGTCAAACAAATGTTTTCCATAAGAACTATTCTTTCATAAAAACACCTTTTATTTCTCATTCTAGGTTGATGGTTAAAGTATACAGTATGTTATTCCCACTTTATTTTGGGAACCCAAAGATTATGAATGTGTTATTTTGAGATAAAAACCATTCCTTTACATGGTTTAGTTATATTCATTTTTTATAAATTTTCTATGAGGCATTCATGCTAATGATAATGTTATGATGTCATGGGTGTTCCCAGAATTATGTAGCGCAATATGAATGTTTGAATATGATAGGTGTGCCTGGAATTATATAGTCCTCCAATTCATTGGTTAATGTGATGAATCTCATGAGTTAAAGTAAGATAATGTTTGAAAAAGATTAAATATTTGTTCAAAAGTATTTTTGGTATTTAACCACTACTTCTATTTTTTTGAATTTCCACATTTGAAGTCTTTTATTAATTATTCCTCCCATGATTGTGATGATGTTGTTATTATTATGCTCACCTCATGATATATTTTTATTTTCTATTCTCTTACTTGGATTTTAACTCACCCCCTTTTGATTTATATCATCAAGTGACTACATGTTCTAAGTAGAGATCAACTACCAATAATAATCTAGAGACGAATGAATTAAACATAGATTTTTACTGGATGATGTAAATGTTATGTTTGGTCCATGTTTTCCCAAGACAATAAAACTTGATATCCACATGTTGTAATCAATTATGTTTTTTATCGTTATAATGATGTAATATTAAGGTAAGAAAATAATGGGTCGCTATAGTTGGTATTAGAGGAAAAGTTTAGTTAATTTTTAAATTAGGATCAGTGAACCATAGATAAAGCCTCTAGTAGGAGACTAAGTACAAATATACACACAAGAATCATTAGATTAGGATCCCATAATTTATGATTTTAGTATAAATCTTACAAATGAAAAATTTATTCATGATTTGTTGAATTATGTTTTCTTCTATCCTTTTCTAGTTTAGATAATGTTGGGAATCATGAGAAACTAGGCCAACAACCCATTTAAGGGCCGATGCAGTGATTGCCTGAATGACATACCCAATTATTAGGAAGGTGGAGTTCAAATCTTCATGGTGATTCTTACCTAACTATCTCATGTTATGAACAATAACCTGAATAATGGGGAATGTACTCATTCACCAAAGAGGGAGAAACTTGAAATTGAGTGTTCTATACAGCAACGACCACTGATGTTTAGAGGATCTTCTGATCCTCTAATTGCACAACAATGGTTCAAATATATGGAGAACATATTTTTTGTGATCCACTGTTTTAAGAAAGAGAAGATGACTCAAGCCATTTATCATCTAGATAGAGAGGCCGATCAATTGGGGGATTTGATTAAGAACGTAAAACCAAGTGAAAAAATTGAAGACATTGAATGAGAATACTTTAAGATCATGTTTCTTAACAAGTATTTCCCATTAAATCTTCATAACAAGATGGAGAGAAAATTCATAGAGCTCATGAAAAAAGATGGAGAATCTGTCGCAAACTATGAAGTGAATTTCACAAGACTTTCAAGGTACGGTTTGGGTTTTGTAATCATCTATGAGAGAAAAATTGATAGATTCTGTAGTGGATTAAAACGAAAACATCCAAAGGCTCGTTCAGTTCATGAATTTGAGAGTTATGAAGATGTTTTTCGATGTGCTCTCAAGGGGTAGATGGAGTTTTGATAATGGTCCCTCGGAAATGTGGATAATAAACAAAATATGGGGTTTCTAGTTGGAGGATTTAATGATAAAGGTGGGAAGAAAACTCAACGGCCCACATGCCAAAAATGTGGGAAGATGCATCAGGGGAACTTCCCTAAAGGGAAGAGGAAGCACTTCATGTGTGGGAATGAATGAAACCATGCTCAATAGTGTTGAAAAGAAATGAGAATGAAAGAGAATGTGGTGAAATAAAGGAGAGAATCACCCATGATTCAATGCTTTAACTATAGTGAGAAAGGTCAGTATGCAACCCACATCACTGAACCTTGAGTTCTCTAGTTTAATCCGCATCATAAACCACCATAGTCTAAATAACAAGGGAGGGAATATGCCATCACCACTGAAGAAGTGGAGCAAGATAATGAATTCGTACAAGGTACACCTCATATTTACTAAAGAGTAGAAAAATTATTATTTCATTTTGGCTCTGTGAACTTTTTTTATGTCTTGATAGTTTATTAGAAATACAGAATCGAAGCCCTGATACCTTGAAGTAGAGGTATATGTAAAAACACAAAGTGGTGAAATCATTGAAAAACAAGTGTTTGACTATTTTTTTCTTGGCATATGTGGGAATATTCTTCCAGTGAATCTCATAATACCACCTGTGGTGGAATTAGACACTATAATGGGAATGGATTGGCTCTCATTATATAAATCACATATCAACTATCGAGAAAATAAAATAACTTTTCATATTTCGAACCATCCCATAATCCTATAAAATGTAAAGGAAGATCATGATTATCATTTTAAAAACCATTCAAAAGTGTGGGTTATGATACCCTATGAAGAAGTATACCTTGGAAAAATGTTTTAGTCGAAGGTGTGTTCCAACCTTTCAGAAATGGCCATCATGATGGAATACAGTGATGTATTTCCTAAATAGTTACCCAAACTTCCCCCGGATGTTGAGGTAGATTTCTCAATAGAAAACATACCTGTTGCTACTCATATATAAAAGTGTTCCTATAGGATGGATCCTATTGAATTGGAGGAGTTAAATAAGTAGTTGAAAAAGAATTTGGAAAAAGTTTTCATACACCCTAGTGTGTCACCATGGGGTGCACCAGTTCTCTTTGTGAAGAAGAAGGATGGAACAATGCTACTATGTATCGATTATAAGGAAATCAACAAGATCACCATATAAAAAAAGTATCATATTCAAAGGATTGAAGACATGTTTGATCAGTTAATAGGAGCTAAATACTTTTCAAATTTGGATCTTCATCCTCGATATCATCATATATAGGAGAAAATGAAGATATTTAGAACACTACCTTCCATAGAAGGTATGCAATCTATGATTTTCTCATGATTCCCTTCGGACTTACTAATTCCCTTTAAATCTTCATGGGTTTGATGAATAGTGTATTTAGACATCACATAGAAAAAATTGTGTTAGAGTTTCTTAATGATATTCTCATTCACTCCAAGAGCAAAGAGGAATATTAAGAATATCTTAGAATTTTGTTGGCGAAGTTGGGAAATGAGAATTTGAATGACATGTTCAGAAAGTGTGAATTTTGGATGAATCAAGTCATTTTCTTGGGACATGTGATCACAAGTGAGGGAATTTATTTAGATCATTCAAAAACAATGGAAATTGAGGAATGTACTAGGCCCTCTAGTGTCATAGAAATCCATAGTTTTCTTAGATTATCTAGTTAATACTAATCTTTTGTGGGAAATTTATCACGATTGCCAATTCCACTAACTATGATAATAAGGAAAGGGGTAAAGTATGTATGAATGGAAGAATGTTAGGAAAGCTTCAATGAGCTAAATAAAAGGATAATAACTTCATCTGCATTCACACTACTGAAATGTGTGGAATGTTTTGTGACATACAGTGATGATTCAAATAAAGGATAGGGTTGTGTACTCATGCTAAATAATAATCTGATATCATATTCCTCATGGAAGTTGTATATCCATGACAATAACTACCTTCCACATGATCTAGAGCTGGAATATGTGATTCGTACTTGAAAATATGGTGACATGACCTTTATAGTGAGAAGTGTGAAATATACAACAACGACAAGAGTCTAAAGTATATATTCACACAAAAAGATCTCAACATGCAACAAAGTATTTGGTTAGAGATAATCAAAGAATAATATTGATTTATTCACTTCCATCATGGAAAGGAGAACAAGGTTACTAATGCTCTAAGTAGAAAGGAACCTGCTACTATATCCATGTTGTGGATTTAGAAAGACCATATTTTCTTGGATATGAAAATGAGGGATTTAGAAATCATAATGCAAGGAGATACATCCTACCTTTCTCAAATTATTGTGCATCCATCAATCCAAGAGATGATTAAGGAGGTAGAAAGGGATGATCTAGAGTTTCAAAATATAGTTAATATAGTAAAAGAAGGGAAGATGTGAGAGTTACATATTGACGATGAAGGTGTAATTCACTTTGCAACATGTCTTTGTATGCCTTTATCACCCTGGATAAAGAATGTGTTATTAGAAATTGCACATAGCTCAACATTCTTTATCCATCCTAGAAGCACCAAGATGTATTGAGATCTCAGTGAACACATCTGGTGGGATAACATGAAAAAGGAGATCACAAAATATATCTCAAGGGGATTGGAATGTCCTCATGTTAAAATAGAGTGACCAAAGTTCAAAGGATTGATCAATAAATTTCCTTTACCCTTGTGGAAATTGGATAATGTTATAATGGAATTTTTCACTTGTCTACCGAAGATGTCAAAGAGAAATATTACAATATGGGTTGTGGTTGACTGACTCACCAAGACTGACCATTTTATCACTATTTGGGAAGATCTCCTTCTTAAACCACATGAAAAGATATATCTGAAGGAACTGGTGAGACTGCATGGTGATCCACTCTCGATTGTCTCTAATCATGATCTAAGGATCATATCTAAATTCTAAAGAATTATTCCAAATGCATTATGAACCAAATTAAATTTCAGTATGGCCCATCACCCCCAAAAATATGGCCAATCTGAAAGGAGGATTTAGATTCTCGAAGACAAGGTAAGAGCTTACTCTTTAGAATTCAAAGGTGGATGGGATCCACATCTCCCATTGGTTGAGTTCTCATAAAATAATACCTTCCACTCCATTATTCAGATGGCATCATATGAATCATTTTATGGAAAGGGATGTAGAACCCCAACATGTTAGGATGGAGTTGGATAAAGAAAACTACTTGGACCCGATCTTGTGCAAGAGATGAAAGAGAAGTGTCAAGCCATCCAGAAACACATCTAAGATAATCAGAGTCGGCAAAAGAGATATGATTACAACTGTCGAAGGGACTTGGAGTTAGATGTTGGTGATAAATTATTCTTTCAAATATCCCTAGGGAAGAGAGTTATGCGATTTGGAAAGAAAGGGAAGCTATTCCAAATGTACATTGGCCCCATTGAGATCCATGATTGCATATGAGTTGTGGCCTATAAGAATTCACATCCACTGAATATGGCTCAAGTTCATGATGTGTTTCACCTATCACTCCTGAGGATGTACTCACTAGATCCCTCACATGTACTGAACTCAAATGTGGTACAACTGGAAGATGATATCTCCTATGAGGAGTTGCCATTAATGATTCGGGATAACAGGGATCAGGTTCTATGCAACAAGTTAACACACCTTGTCAAAGTGTTCTCCAGGAACTATAAGTTTGAAGAAGCTACATGGTAACCATAAGATGGAATGAAGGATAAGTACCCTCAATGTTTTATTAAAATGAAATTTTGAGGTTCAAATTTCTCAAGGCGGGGGGGGGGGGGGGAGAATGTAATGGCCCAATAATTTTTCTTTGGAAATCCCTTCTTAAAATCATTCCTTATATTATAATCACATTATAAATAACAGTGATGTATCATGATACTAAATACTATGTGATCATTAAACATATTTTTTCTACTTCTATGTGTTGAATTTTGAAAATATGACATACGCGGTTGCGATCAGTAATATGTTTGGAGTCTAATAGAATAAACTAAATTTTTTTCGAATAGTAACATACTCTTATGAATAGTAATGTTTCCATTATGAATAGTAATGTTACCCCTATGAATATTAACCTCACCTATGATAGTATATATGTATGATTTAAGTGAAAGAATGATGTACCTATGTTTTTGAATAAGTAAACAAATGTTTTGAAAATTGTATATTTTAAGTAAATTATGATTTTAGTTAAAAATTAAATTAATCCTATTTAGAAAAATATTTTTAAAAAATGGAATTAATTTTTGGATTCTTCATGTTTAAGAGAGGTTAGGGTGAATTTTTGTTATTTTTTAGGAAATACTTGTATTTTTGGTGAATAGTAAAATACATTAATTTACCGTATAAATACATTATAACTAAAACACACTATTCCTGACATCACAAGAGATGTAAAAACCCAAATCCCGAACTCACATAATCTATTCACTATTCTCTTTTTATGTAATCATCGATATTACTTGCATTATGGAGAAATAATAAATTAATGAATATTATATTGAGAAAATCCCTCTCTCCTCCACTAGAAATACCAATTTTCAAACCCTCATTTCTTCACACCTCTCAAACATCACAAATTTTCTAAAATATACCTAAAAATTATCCCTATCCCCTCTCACACATATGAGAGGCTTTTGGTCTCACTAAAAGACCAATCCAAGGTGCCTTGAATAGGATCTCAAGAGGTCGATTAAATATGTAATGTCACTCTCTCTTTTCTTTCATTTTCCTTTCAAATTTATTTTCTTTTATTCACTTATCCTCATCTTATATTATCCAAATTTCATTATAACTATAGTATGATTGTTATATATGTATGATATCATGGTAATAGTAGATTAATCATTATAATCCTCCCCCTCTCTATGTTATTAAAATTTAATCGTTTCTCATGATGGGTTAATTTACCTATACCCTAGGTGATGCACTTCCTTTTTCCATAAAATCCATCATGGATGCCAATAAAACCATAAAATGGTTGAAAAATAGATGGTAAAGTGAATTTATTATCCCTTTATATTTTTTGTAAGTAAATTATTTACAAGACACGAGGTGATAAAATAAAACAAGTTCCCTGTGATAAAAAAACCACCCAAATTAACCGAAAATGATCATCATTAAATTTTACGTAATTATTCATCATCATAGTACATAAAAAAATTCATTGTAAGAGAACGTATATCTCTATAATTTCACTAATAATATATATTAACAATTCTGTATGTTCAACCACATTTCAAATAAACATTTGTTCATGAATAAAAGTGAATGGTTCATAAAACCTACGAAAATTAACACTCCCGAAAATGAATTTAAGCTCTATAACTCATCCAACTGCCCATAAAATAACATAATGAAACCATAATTAACCATATTCATGTAAAAAATGTTCTTTAATTGTAAATTAATGAATCTAATGTGGCTATACAGGACATTAAAGTGAACAAAGTGTTCAGATACAAGGTAACGAGAAATTCTCAAACCCAACATTCTTCTTTCGAGTTCTCCATAATTCACTCTATTTTTTGTATGGTCACTACTTAAAAATCATTTTTTCATCATTATAATAACATTTATAGGATATAAATATTTTCCACTTGAGTTTATTTAAAAAAAATGTTTTCCAAAAGAAAACATCTTTCAAAAAAACACCTTTTATTTCTCATTAAAGGTTCATGGTTATTGTATCAAGTATGTTATATCAACATTAGTTTGGGAACCCAAAGATTTGGAATGATTTCTTATGAGATTAATCCAATTCCTTTGCATGGTTTAGTTATGTTCATTTTTGATATATTTTCTATGTCTAATGCATGATAATGATAATGTTATGATGTGACGGGTACACCCAGAATTATATAGCACAATATGAATTTTTGAAAGAGATGGGTGTACCCAGAATTATACATTCCTCTATTTCATTGGGTAAAGTGATTAATCTCATGATTTAATGTGAAATTATTCATGAAAATATGTTATATTTTTACACTTTTATGTGAGATATTTAACCACTAATACTTTAGGTTTTATTTTTTATGCATTTCCACATTTCATGTATTTTATTAATGTTTCCTCCCATGATTTTGATGATGTTGTTTTGATTATTCTCAAAACATGCTGTATTTTTCTTGTCTATCTTTTTACTAGGATTTTATCTCACCCCATTTGGATATATATCATCAGGTGACTACATATGCTAAGGAGAGGTCAACTGCCAATAAGAAACTATAGAAGAAAGAATTAAATAAATTTTTATTCTCCGGGGTGTAAATGTTATGTTTAGTCATAGTTCTTCCAAGACACTAAAAATATGCATCCTCATGTTGTAATAATATTATGTTCTTTTATATTGATAATTATTTAATAGTTATTTAAGAAATGTCTGGGTCAGTATACTACCTATGCTGGTGGTTTTCCCAGTTTCAACCTCAGAAAATCAGCCTACTTTTTCAGTACATATTTTAAAAAAATAGTCTCATCTTTTTTACACAAAAATATAGTAAAAATGGTAATAAATTCCATGATCATCAAGTCAAGCATTAATTTTTATTCTAGATTCTTTAAGAGTTCATATGTTTTTTTAAGGATGCAAATAGGAATCCTAAAACATTCTCATCTCGAAAAGAATAGAGATTGATTTTCTGATCCTCAAAGTGGGTGCATTAAGGCTCCCTATTTTCATCCTGATGAGGTTGTAGTTGCTAATGATACATATATATAGAACGTTCAAAATAATATAGTGCAGACTTTAATAAAGGAGTTGGTACATGGTCCTATTTTAGAGTGATAGTTTCTATTTCATCTTTTCCAATCCTCTTTCATGGGGTTACCGGTACTTCATGTGATTCGGCTCGAGTTCACAAGATGGAATCTTATAACGTTTTCCCAACAGCAAAAAGGTCGTTAATAATACCTGTTTACTTGACTAGAATTAATGGTTTTCACTACTCATCATACAATTTTCTATGAAAAGTCCCAAAAAGACAGTCCTATGTTAATTTGAAAATCAATGACTATGTTATGCCATTCCACCTAAGAATAAAGTCTGAGAGTCCCTCATTTTTCACTATTTTAACTTCAATAGGTCATGTAAATTTGTCTTCTATAATGTTGATATGAACTGTTAAATAAATTTCCAATGAAGGTCTTCTAATCATTTGATAGACCCAATGGGTAAACTTGTGTAACTCATAAAGGAGACCAAACTTAGGATTTTAGTAGTTTTATTTCACAAAAGGTTCCCCTCATTGGGTGACACTGAAATACATAATGAATCATATTATGATATGGATCTACCATACTATCGAATGATAGAAACATTTGGTTTCCAAAAATAGGCCACAGAAGAGTCGCATCTACCTATTCTGGGTAAGGTTTAGTTTCTAGATACCATGGTACATGTTTTCACTCTATCTCTTATAGAATACAAATCAAAGATTCAAGAGTGTAAAAATGTCGTATGGGAATAACAAACTAAACATGAACTATTGTAGGGGGTACAACAAGATGAACTTGATGTGTTGTTCCCATAATCAATTTTGATTGAGCTATCCATTTGTCACTTGACTAACATTGATCAGGTAAATTGACCAAAGTAGGGAAATATCTGTAATTTTTATAAATGCTTCCAAATAGATTGTTCCCTTGATCATACATTGAGTGAAAATTGTGAATCTACATTCATAAGTATGTTGTCTATTCTTATTGAGGGATATCAACAAGGGTAGTGAAATGTTGTTATATTTGGAGAAGATATAAAATGTGAATATTACCACTGAATAGTTTGTCATTAAGCCTTTTCATCTCTATCATTTTTGTATTATACTAATACAACCATTCATATAATGTGATGGTTTCAACATATTTAGGTAAAAGGTGGGATTGAATCATAGCCTTACCCATTTCATTAGTTGATACCCATTGAGGGGGAAATGATAAATTTTAAGGAGTTACAAAACATTGGAGAATAAAATAATATTTGGTATGCACACCTTCTTTTTATATATTAGTGTGCACTGTATATTAAATGGATACATCCTCTTCTTTTTATACCATATTTACCTGATGTTTTGTACAATTCCTAGAAGCGGTTCTAATGATATTTAATAATTTGAACTGCATTACGATCATTTCAGAAATCCATGAATAATAGGATAAATTATTCCTCCATGAGCATCCATTAATCATCTATGAGTACTAGTAGTGGTTTTTATCTTGACCATTTTTCAATAATTATGTCTATCACGGGATAATATACTTTATTTTAAGGATCCCATCGAAGAAATATGGTTAAAGGTGAAATGAATGGAGCCTCTGGATAGGTGTTTTGTTCTCGTTCCTAGAGAAGAAACTGTATTATGGTGTGGTATGAACCTAAAAGATTCATTTTTTTGAATATCTACTTATTAATAAAACAAATTTATCTCACTGAGGTTGAGGAAAAAGGTCCCCTAACCTTATAGGATGTTGGTGATTATATTCCAGGTCTTCAATATTTTGGGATTTATTTGTTGGAATCCAATGTTGTGTTAAAACTTTCCCAAACTCTATAGGCTAGGGTGATCCTATACTACCACATATATGGTTATTGTGGCGGCTCTTTCAATTTCATAGCTCTTTGATCAAACATGGGCTGGCTGAATTATAGGATTTTCACATGAGTAACCTACTTCTAAAGACATCTGTACTATTTGAAAATTATCTTCCCTTAAGCGGGATGCAAGCTCCCTATTTTCATTTGCGTGATATAAGAGTATTATAATTGTTTTCTATCATTTAGAGGGATTACTTTTAGAGCTGTCATTGGACATATCTTGTTGATCATACCATTATACATTAACATAGCTCATTTCATGAAGTGGTATAGAGGCTATGAAATTATAGTATGTCACCGTTGGAGGACATTGTTGATCAGGGAGCGAGGTGATTTTCAACGCCCTATGTTCATCCCACCCTTTGATATGAACACTAGAAGTGGTTTTAGAGATCAAATAAATTAAACCTATCAATGCATCAAGCATGCACATTTAAGAGCTCCTTGCTGCTTTCCCAACATTGGGATCAGTGAAGCCATGAGGTCCACCATGTCTATTTAGCGGTGCATCTCTTATATTACCTTAATGCTACTTGTATATTCATTATAAGTAAATAATTTTTTTAAAATGATGATGAGTGGTCCATATATTAAGAAGATTTCTTTCACACAATCATTCAAAAACACCTCTAGAATGATGAATTGGGGAGTAGATAAAGTCCAAAACATTGTTGGTATATTATTATTTTATAATTATATCCTCATGAGAAATATGTTTACATTATATTTTATGAGAGGTTACTCAGACATATCTAAAAAAAGTAGTCATTTTACCAATTCATTATTGTAAACAACAATGCATGTAGGGATTTACTTTATTGTATTAGATGCTAGATGATCCACAGGTGGTTCAAAGAAAAACCATTTTCTTTGGCTATCTTTTGGTTGAGAAACAATATCAATTTTCAAGACTGTGGCATCAGAAATGACTAGCCTCATTTTTTCAAATGAATCACAATATGAGGACTTTCTCAAAGTTGATTCATTAAGGGGAGGAACTTCTTGATTAATTGAAATATCAATGTGTGGAGGAACTCTACAGTAAATTCCATCAAGAGGGTGAATATTTTAATGTCTTAGCAACTAACTACATGGTGAAAGTTTACAGCATATACCCTAGGAGGATATTCAGGGAATATGGATGCAAGGAGGGACCTTTTTTAATTTGAAATTTTGGACACAAGGAGGGATACCATAGTAATAATTAGGATATGGGCACTCAAAATTAATCAAATTTTAGACAAGAAGTAAGCCATCATGGTAAGATGTATGGGGAGAGCCACTAGAACTAATAAAAGAAATATTAGTGGTTGGACCTTTTCATTTCTTTATACTATTAATGTAATTTAACAAAAGTTGAGTAGAATATTAAGCCACCATAGACAAACATACGGGGGATTCAAGAACACCAGAATTTAGTAGAACAGGGATATGGACTGACTGTTAATTTCTTAATAATCTTTTGTGAGGGTTCTTTTTAGATTTCTTTATCTAAGTGATTGAAGACACCAAATGTATGTGGCTGATTTCATATATAGAAAATTTATTGAATAAATATTGTGTGGCTGATGGAATTTTATCATATATTTTTAGAATATTGTAATGGATATGTGCTTACCCTATAGTGGCCACCCAGGTAGACCGATAACCTCAAATTGGAATATGTATATGGGCATGATACAGGTTTCCATTTATAATGGTTTTTTTAAAACCCTGCAGAATGGTAGCATGGATGTACTTTTTATTTCTAGTTTCCATCATTTCAGGATGATGGGATAATTAAAATGAAGAGATATTGTGTGTCAGAATCCTATAAATTGTTGATGTGATCATTATTTTCTAGAAAAATTAGAGAATATGAACATGAATAGATGCATGTAACTCCATCATTTCAACAATATATGGGGTGAATTTTTTAGTTGTAACATGAATATTCAACCATTTTTTATCTAGAGAAGGGGTGTATTCATACTCCTTTCATTAAATTATTTTTATGATATCCTCAAAATAATCATGTGTAGAGGTAATGATATGTGGTTACCCCATGTTCGTAGCTAGGATCTTTCAGCTACTAACATTGAGTACCACCAAACATTATTGAAAGGCTTGGTGAGTGAAAGTAGGTGGGTGCACTTGATCATAGTTTTATTCCATATTTTGTTAGCACGTTTCAATGGTAGAAATAGAGGTAGATTCCTCTTCCTTGTGCAATGGTATCTTCTCTCAATGGGATTTCCTAATTAACCTTGACTGAGTGGTTAGGACCAAGTGACTAGAACCAAACTCTTGAGGGATATATATTCATTATGTTGAGGGTTTTATGTCTTGCAAAAATGGAAGTAGTAGCATATATCAGGATCCCATTGAAGGGACACCTGTTTAATTTGGATAAGGCTATTGGTTCCATTTTCATTCGCCACCCATAGATAAGGGGTGAATTGTTTTCATCATTTCATGGATAGGAACTTAAAATGATTTGACATAGAAACTGGTTCCATATGTTTCTAGGACACAAGAAATTGATGAGTGGATGGATGGTGGGGATTTATGAGCTTTGTTACATATTGAGATAACTCTAAGCATGGAACGATAGTATTTTGGATGTACTCATGGAGGAGTGCATTTAACACTAGGTGCTAAAGCTGATGGGTTGGTGACATTGTCCTCTGATTAGGGGATGACCATTCATGGGCCATTACCTGATACATAAGTTCATATTGTTTGAAAGGATTAATTTGTAATGGAATAAAGAGAGTTCTTTTCACAAGTTTGTAATGTCTTAGGAAAAAACAAATAGGAAAACCCCATCAATGTAACATCTCAGTAGACGAAAACATAAATAATTAAATATTTTGGATCCACATTTGGAACTTTTTTATTTTATGCACAAAAGGGTCTAGAAATATGTGCAACCCATTCATGTTTTTCTTAAGGATTACGATTGGTGACACAATTTTTTTCTGAAACATTTCACACTGATAGTCATTTCGAGATTATACAGACCAAGTTTACAAAGGTAGGCGATTTCATAGATCTATCCAATGAGATTTTAGAAAACACATTGTCTAAGAGGATGGGAGGTCGAGATCATCAAAAGCCAGGGGGGATTATTCTCTACTTTATAACTCACTTATAAATTTAAGGAATATTCATGTATCCTATATTAAATCCAAAATATAGAAAAATTATTACATGTATTAAAAAAATTATTATCATGTATTTAAATTGAAATTATTTATGTGTATATTATCTTCATCATTGACTAAGAAATCTTAACGTTTATGAGGATCTCCATCAACTATACTCTTTTCGTAATGGATAATATATTCCTATATCATTTACTACGAGGATTCTGGGTTACGACACATTGTTTGGAACTCTAAAATTCTATCATCATCCAATGATGTGAGAGTTATTTTATATTGGCATCGATCCCATGATATTTTCTTTCTATGTATCCTCTTGGAAGGAATAAAAACCCACGTAGTTTAGTTCCATGTGACCTGAAACGTCATATCTTTCAAGGTTATGTGAAATGGAAAAAATACTTCATTCTAACGTAATGTAGTAAGGATGTCTAGATGAAATATGCCTAGTCAATGGATGGTCTATGAATTAATCCTAAGCGACCTAAGGGACCCGGAAGGGATGTGGCCTCCCAGGTTGGATACAACCCTACTAGATATATTTCCTAGAGGATATTTGGGTGAGTTTGAGGTGTTGGGTTTCGACCTCAAAAGGGAGTCCTACTAATCCTATTTAGAAAGGAATAACATTACAAAGAGTTTTAAATGTTAGGTATTACACCCATGGAGGAGTCCCATAGGCGATTATGGTTGGGGGATTATACATAATATGGGCCCCATGGTTACTTCATCGAGAATATCTCCCTTTGAATGTTGATTTATTGTTCTGGGTCTTATACAGAATAGAATTCCCATGATTGAATTTTCATGAATATGTCACTTTGATGTTTGATGCATATTTTTCAATATTATTCCAATATAAGGCTAATGGTTACATAATTGGGAATATGTCCCTTTTACGGTTGATGTATTGTTTTAGGGCCTATAATGAATAGAAGGCCCATGGTTGTCAGGAGGATGATTCAAAAAGGGAATATATCCTGATTCGAGTGTTTGATCCCATGGAAGATATGACCATCGCTAACTATATGCCCACATGAGTCATGCATGGTGTGAGAATCAAGAGGAAATAAACATTTCTACAAACCACATGATCTACTTTGTCCACCAGTGGAGAAGGTCTCAGTGAAAAGAGATATAAAGGAAATTGATGATACTATTTCCTCTATTATTTTCATAAACCCAATGAAACAAGTCAATAAGTTTATGAAATCATATAAGAAAAAATATAGGGTTACCCCTGGAGGGATTCCCTGAACCTGATTTCAGAGAAGATGAGATGATGATAAGACAATGGAACTCATTATTGGGAATGGAATGTGTTTCCCCTCAATTTCTAAAATAGAGAAATCCTTAGTACTCTATCCAAAGTTGGGGTCCTCGTTACCACATGAATGTTTGATCAAGTACACTCTATGGATATCCTTTGTTAGGTTGGTTACATGTAGAACCAAAATTACCATGTGAATGTTTTATTGGGAGGACACACATGTGTGCCTTGTACTCTAATAAGACATATATGGAGGCTTTAGAGGAGTCCTCAGTATGGTTTTTTTTATGGTGAATATTTGAGGCATAGTTATTTTCAGGGGAGGGTGATAAAGGGATTTATTGGAATCTTTGTGGATATCATGAGATAAGGCTGAATGATATGTCATAGGGTACCAAAACTAAAGGACCCCATCCTGCACACTGTTCTCTATGTTGGATGGTGATCCAAAGAGATTCTATCCGCATATGGTTCATTTAATGGTCATTTGTAAAATATTTAATTATGAATACCACTTTCCAAAAAGGTATTTTAAATGTTAATGGCTGTCTGCAAAGAGTTTTTTACTATACAAACCTCTTCTTATGCATTCTTTTAATTTTTATTAGAAGTAAATGATCACCAACTGAAATCTATTGCTCGGACTATATATATATATATATATATATATTCATTTCTTCTCTCAATTCCCTATTTCTCTCATTCATCTATACAAGTATAGGGATTTTATAGGGTAATAGATGTTACCTCCCTCTAGGTTGATCAAAAGTAAAATTGTTTCCTGTGACAGATTTAAGTTATGGGTGGACAAAAAATGATGCATCACCCCACAAAGTAAAAATATTTTATGAGGGGAAATAGTGATTCTATAGTCGGTAAGGTAAAAATAATTTTCAGGGGGCCTAAAAAATTAGATTCCCCAAAATATAGTTTTTTTATGGGTGTTATAAAAATCGCACTTCATCCCGCACAAGAATCATTGTTTATGGGTGGATACTATGAAAAATTTCTATACAGATTCTCTACATAGAGAAGAAACATGCATGGTAGGTATTCTTATGTGAAATATGATGACTATTTGAGGGTAGAGGTCCTTAATCATTTAAATATTCATCAAATAGATTGTTATCCCTTCCAAATTCATAAAAGCCTTCTGATCTAGAATTTGAAATTTCCTAGACCCAACGGTAAAAAAGATCCAATTTTAAAACATAGAGGTGGAATACCCGAAATATGTATAGAAAATAGTTTTTAAATAATCTTATTTTCCATTTTTACACTTATCGTTTTATTTTAACCCTTAGTAAGACAATTTTTTCTTTAACTACATTAAATAAATTTTCACATTTTCACTATTTATTTTGGTCAAAATTATGCTGAACCTATTAGATAATATAAATTATGCTTATTTAAAATATCGAATCCATTTTTTCAAATTCCATTTACATAATTGGAAAATTTTGATTTGAAATTAATCCCATAGACACAATTTGAATGTTGGTTTTTATGAATTGAATGTTTAATGAAAAAAATTATTTTATAACAACTATATGACTAATAATAATCATTATATGAAATTAAAATAATTTTTAATGATATATAATTTAAAATTTTTATTTAAAATATTCCCCATTAGTTATTATTTTATTTAATTAAAATAGAGAAACACTATTTATTTTAAAACAAATTGTAGAAAAACCAACTTTTAAAACCAAAAATTCAAAGTTATTCTAAATACCATAATAAAGTTAGAGGAAAAGTAATAAAGTGGGTTAAATATTACGAAATAATAATATTTTTACCTTAAATCATATTCAATAAATATTGGTACTTTTAAATCTGTAAATTTATCAATTTTTTTTTACAGAATCGGTACTTTAAATGTTCACTAAAAACATTATTTTCTAAAAATGCTCAAAATTTCACCATAGGAAAATTTTTATATTATATTTTCAAAAGAAATATTCTTATTTTCAAAATAAAATCCTTAAATTTTTAAATCAATCTTCAAAATAAATCATTATAACAAATGAGTTTAGTTAAAACTATTTATTTTTCGATTAATAATTACATAATATTTTTATAAGTAATATAACTATATATTTAAAAATAATAATTATGAAAATAATATATTTTATAATTACATGGGTTCTAAAAAATTAATTCTAATTTTAATACGAATTGAAATTAATTTGTTTTCCAAAAATTACTAATAATGCTCGTTATTGTTTAGAAATGTATTCCTCAAAATCGTTGTTTTTTGTGATAAGGAATTCTATTTTGATCAATGATAATTTTTTTTACTGTAATTGATTTTTAAATCCAATTTACTTAGTAAATCATTTTAAATAAAAATATTAATTGTTTATCTTTGAAAATATAATTTTCCAATTTAAAATGGTTTTAAATTATATATTTTAGTTTTATTCTGAATTTTTTTTTAATTTTTTTTATTATCATATAAAAAAATAAGTTCACTTTATAATCTTTAATATCATAATGTTCTTATTATTAATTTTCAAACTAATTTTTAAATGTTAGGTTTTAGTAAACAAAATATGGTTTTCAAGATACAGGTAATTTTTTTCACATTACAATTATATAATAATGGAATAGAAAATTATAAAAACATTTAATTAATCAAAAATAAATTATAGGAATAAAAATATTAATTATAAAATATTCTTTGAACATAGAAAACCTTTGATAGAAATTTTTTTTCTAATTAAAATATTACTTTAATATAAAAAATGTTTTTGGTCATTTCATTGAATTAGGTATATTTCAATAGAGATTCAGTTCTGGCATGTATTGAAATCCTCATACCCATTATATTTTCTTCTAAATAAATTTATATCATTGATGTTATTATACAAGATAATTTTATCTTATACATAAATTTAATACCTAAAAATATTATTTTTTAAAAATCGTTTTTACATGATTAAGTGTATTCTTGTTATAATTAAATTTTAATTTTTTTAAAATATTATTAGATAAAATTATTTTAAAATTATCAATAAGAAGAATTAAATAAGTTAAAAAGTTGATATTAATATTTTTCATTAAAATTAAATACCATGATTTGATATTTATTACTGAGGTAAAATTATAACGGGTAAATTGAATTTATTCTAGTGTAAAAGTACAAAAAAATTAAAATGATTACTATAATTGAATGGTAGAGATTCCTATAGACAATTAAATGTGTCTCCTACAATTTTTATATTTTTATTCCCTTGAAACTATAATAATGTAATGTAATAATTTTAAATGGAGGGATACCCCAAAAAATACCCTTCCCTCCACTTATATTAGGGTAACATCATATCCAATTAAAGAAAACCTTACCTTAGGATTCCTCCTTTACGAAATTTTATTATAATCACTTGATAACCCCCTAAAATAAAAATATATCCCTGGAAAATCATTGCTATTATAATCCCTTTCAATTCATGGAAATTTCATGTAAAATTCAAGTCTGCGATGTAAGTATTATTAACTACTGAGTTTTCTTCTTAAAAATATTCATTTAAATTTAGTATATAATCTATACTAAAATATATATTATAATTTTTATAATATCATTCAATTATAATAATTTTATTATCATTTCTTATTCATGAACCCCATCCATTTTTCAAATAAAAACTTTTGTTCGTGTGTTGTGTTCACGTCTACCTCCATGACATAACACATTTAATTTTCTGTAACCACATTAAAAGGATGAATATAAGTATGTTAATAAAGGATAAATATTTTTTTATTATATCATTGAGTTTTTAGTATAATAAAATCGGAACCTATTAAATATATGATCAACAGACGGTCATCATTAATTTAATCATTTAAAATATGCATTTTATGAGGATAATGTTTTATTCAAATTATGTAATGTTTTCATATGAATTATTTATTATTATAACTACTCCAAAATATTATATATAAAACTAATTAATAGGGAAAAAATAATTATGACTTTTATAAATTGATATGAAAAAAAAATCACATTCATTCAATAAAACAAGTTATGTACCTATTTGGGTCAGTTTGACCACCATATTGGGTAGTTTTATTAATTTTTATCATGAATGACCATATGAATATAATTATATGAAAAATTTTATATAAATGTGTAAATAATTAATTTTTTGGTTTTAGAGATATTATATTTTTTAAAATCATTAATTAATTTAACACTCTTTGCTTGTCAAAAATCCATAAGACATGTCTATTATCAATTTAAACTTCATAGATAATGATTAAAACACACATGAAAGGTATTTTAGACATTATAAATAATTATAAATATTAAATAATATTATTTTTAATGATATATAAGTGATAGAATTTCAATTAATAGGGATCATGAACACATCTATTTTTAAACTAGTACAAACTATCAAAACTATAAACATCTGTTGTAAAAAATATAAAGAATTCATGTTGTTAAAAACTAATATAAAAAGTATGATTGGAAAGGGTTATGATTAAGGTTATTTATTAATCTATTAAGATACCTTTTTTATTTATACATGATCTTAATTTATTTTTTTGAATGTTAGAATAACATGTAAAAGTTTTCATCTTAATTTTTTTTTATTTATATATGTATTGTATTTATGAATTTAATTTTAATTAAGTGGTTTATATATCACCTATTTGTGATATATTATCATAAAATATCATGTAATAATGGTATTTTATGTTCAATTACAATACCTATCTTTTCAGGTTTTTCAAATAATGTGTTACTTAAGCAGTAATTATTCCCATGGTCTCAAATTTGGTTTTTTGGGAAATAATTCATTTTTTGACCCCTGATTATTTTTTATTTATTATTCAAATACAATGGATATTTCTAATAATAATCCACTTATTTCGTGTTATTTAATATCCAAATAATTCTCCTTATTAAATTAGATATTGGTTTTGTTGTTTACCCAATCATGTGGTTTTTTGGTGACATAATTTTCAGTCATTAATTTATATGCCTGATTTGAACATATTTTGATAAGACTGGTACCATATACTATTTTATTGTATAATTTATTATTTTATAATTTAATTATTAGTATAAAAATTCCTACTAGATAAAACCCTTGATGTATATTCTCCACTTCTTGGGTTATGTAATTTTATATCAATCCATATTCTCTGTGTGGAGAAAATATGATCATATTTTTCTATTGTTGAATTAATAGTACACTCATTAAATTATATGATTTAAAAATAATATTTTAAATTTTTTTATTATATGATGTTAACCTATTGTCGAATTTTATTCACTAACATGTGGATAAGTATTTGTTTTTTGTATATTTTTATTCCAATACAAAATATATTTTGTAATGTTCACTATGCATTTGTTGACCATCCCACCTCATTTTCTTGATGGATTATAATCACACTATCTATTTTTTTGGAGTAGGGTAATGTATTAATCTTCTTGTTGATTATATAATAATAATTAAAGTAGATTTCTTATTTTATTTTCTTATTTTTATTTATACCAAAATCCAAGTTTTATTTAGTTTTTGGTTTCATAGGGAGTTGTATGAAATGTCCGGATAAATATTAAATAGAATGCATTGGAAATAATTAGGTTATAGGTAGAGCCTATAATTATATAATACATTGATGCATCAACAAGAATAAACAAAAAAAATAGTTTTTGTTTTAGTGTATGCATCTTTAAATAATATGAATTTTCCTTGGCGCAAGACCGTGATAAAAGGATTCTATAAATACAGTCTCGACATCATGTAAAGTGTCTTAGAACAATGCATTAATAATTGGTATTTGTTTTTCTTTATATTATAAATTCCAATATTATGAGAATATTTTTTTATATCAATATTTTAATTTATTTTCATGGATATAACATGATCTTAATCTCAAGTTGATTATATATTATTGTTTACTACCCATTCCTTCCACAAAATGTATTCCATTCTTATTCCATGATTGTTACAGTTTTATATTAACCTCACTGATAATTTGAGATCACCCCTCATTTTGTTTCAATTTCCCTATATAATGATGAAAGGTAGTATATGTGACATGTTTATAAGGATAACACGTATGAAATCATTTGGGGATATGTTAATGACTTGTCATGAATTGTGATGTTTTATATAAAATGGTAAAATATTAAATTTGTTACCAATTGCATGGAATTTATTCATTTATGATTTATAATAAATCTTTAAATATATAATCGTAAAAAATATGCAGAGTATGTTAGAGGTGAAATATTAATTTGTTTATTTTTTAAATAAGGATGGTTATATCATGTCCTTCATAGTTGGTACCATAGAATGAACATAATGTTTGTGTTTGTGGCAATAGATCAAGAAGCACGGTTCTGGGGAATCATAATTTTCATTTATTTTTATGAATAATGGAAATGGATTTCATGGAAGTATCATAAAATTCTATATATCATAATAAAAAAGGATTTATAATTTCACTTTTAATATAGGAAATTTAATCGAACAAAAATTATGTATTTATATCTTCATAATTTATTGATTTGTTTGAAAATCCTTAAAATATTTTTATGGAATCCCTGATTTTATTGTTGATACTAATTTTTGATAAGAAAAGTAAACTCATCAAAAATAGATTTTTATCTAACATAAACATGAATTTATTTTGAGGAGGATGATCAAATTTTGAGAATTGTTTCCTTAATTCCCTCATCTCATGTATGGTTTTCTTCACTGCATCTACAAATAGTTTAGAAAACCATGTTTATATTTTTAATAAGTGTTATTAGAAATTATATCTTTTATATAATCTATAAAACCTAGAATCTGTGTGATTAAAGTGTATCATAACAATTTTTAACTCATATAATTTACAATTTTAAGTAACAATCATCTCACTATGTGCATGGTTTGTAAGTGGTTTATGAAAAAAATGACATATATAATGATCTTTCAATAGAATTTTTTTAAAAAAAAATTAAATTTTACTAACCACACTCAAACTTAAAAGGAATTGATAAATATTTTTTTGAATCCAATTTCCATATAATTAAACCATATGCAATGTGGTTCAAATATCACCGACCATAAAGAAGTTTTTTTCACATTGACCATGTTAAATGGTGTTACACGCTATCCCAACGTATTAATTCCCAATATTATATCATCCTATGAAATTTTATGGTAAAAATGATGAGGTAAAATATATTAAAGGACTGTTTTATCAACGTGAGTGGCTCACCATGGGTGAACATCAAACATAATGGTCATTACTGTAAAATAGATAATATAAGAAATAATAATTCTATTGGTAAATTACAATGATAGAGATTGTAAAATAATAACCCTTTGTTCTAGAAGGATATATATATACAACTAGAAATAAAAATATCCTTATAATTAATAAAATATATTGAATGTAGAATGAGTGATATTCCCGGGTGATTGTATATCAGTGTTCGGGGCATATTATTTCAATCAAAGATGTTTTGAATTTATTCTATTATTGAAGGATGATGGTATATTAAATTTTATCATGTTATTCAAATCATTTAAATTATTTAAGTAATTTAATAATTAATATAGTGACCAATTATTTCCCCTAATAAATTACAGTTAATTGTTTTTCGTAGGGATGTAAGAATCAACATGTGTGATATATACAATGTATATAGTATTCCCATTAAAATAAAATGAATTAATTTTTTTTTCATTTATTCATATATATGGATAAATATAAGACTCCACCTATTGTAATAAAATTAATCAAAGTCTCCTATATATTTTTTGATAATTGAACCACATATCCACATTGATAACCCCCATAGAAAAAGGATATGGATCTTCCCAAATTACTAAGATACGTCTATGAAAATATGAGGCCTATATGTTTCCAAGAAAATGAAAATTATTTAATTAATAGATCATATTAGGAAAAAAATTAAATGAGTAGTCTGAAGCACTGGATTGGGGATATAATTTTAATACAGATATAATATTTTATCTTGTTAACTTATTTGAATTATTTTTTGAAGGACGATATAAACCATTCATAATTCTAACTATGAAATATAAAAAAGAACTTATATTATGATCATTTATCTACAAAAGGGAAGAAACTTAATATGGTTGTTCCATGTATAGAATATATATGCCACATGATATAGAATTTCTATTATATATGTAATATTTACTAAATTATTTGACAATTTTGGATTATCTTGGATTGGATCATGGAAAAATGTAACTTCTATAAATTATAGATTCTTACTATAAACCAATTATATATATATATACTTCATTTAGAGTGTTTGTGGGACATAAACCTCCTAATTAGAGGGTCCAACGGTAGAAGATTTTAAAATATTCCACTATAAAAATAGTTTTATTCAGTATTGTGAGGTACGAGTAAGGACCATCTTAGAAAATCATGATGGGACCAATGATGGGAAATTATACATCATTTCCTTTCCAATTGTTTTGTGGCATAGATTGATGGTAATATCAATTTCATGGCCTATAGACCATAAAAAATCACATAGTAATGTTTTAATATGGCATAAGATTTCCAACACTACCTTTCAACTAATATACTAATAAGAACATGATTATAATAAGCCAACATTGGAGATTCATGATGTGTATGAATTGTTACTTTATATTTATATTTTACTCTTTAGTGACCAAAATTATAGTGTATTAATGGTATGCCCATATATGGATCAACATTTTCAAGAATATAATTCTTATAGAATTTGTTCCGCCTTAGGAGAGATACCTAATGGGAATTTTTTATTGTATACCCATCTATTTATTGTTGAAATTCCTTGGAAACATGAATGATGAGAACATAGTAGGTCAATTTTTTTTGCAAGATAGTATTATTGAGTGTGTGGATAAACTGATAAAAAGTGATGTGTTTTCACTTATATCTAATCACGAGTATAAATAAGAAATTTTCATTTGGTGATTGATGTGATCTAGTTGTTTGTATATAAAAATATTACATGTAAAAATTTATGGATTTATGATCCGTGGTAATCTTATAGAAAAGTATTTGAAACAACTTAATAATATCATAAAATTATATACCAAGAGTCAGGGGAACAATGTAACCCATGTAAATAATATTTCTAATAATAATTGTACTAGGCCACTTACAATTAATTCATACATCTTTCTAGACAAACAGACACAAAATCCATAGAATATGAATTTAAAAGTGATTATATTTAGATGATGTAATTTGATATTGAATTAAATGTAGTTATTTAATCAATCAAGACCGAATATAACATGACATGGAGGGTCAATTTTGAGGTGACCTTAGTATAATATTCATAAATATTCAAACCTAGTATATGAATAGTTATATTTTTTTCACTATATATCACATCCCAGAAACAATTGTTTTACTATATTTTAATATTTTATTTATGAAATTCTAATTTTACAATTTATAACTCTTTAATATTTTATTATATATTTTCCCTTAATTAAATATTATGTTGAATAACATTCTCTACAATTGACACCAATCAAAATAAACTATGATAAATTTTATTTAGAGAAAAATATAAGTATTAAAATTTGAACACTATAACAACTTATAAGAAAAATTCAATATAATTATAATTATATACATAAATAAAAAAATAATTAAAGTAAATAAGATCATATCATTTATTAAAACCTAAGATGATAAAATAATAAAATTTTTATTAATTTTTATATTCTCATAATTATTATATTTTTATTCAATTATCATTTAAAACAAACTAAGACTTAAATTTTAATTTCACATGAATTTATTGAAAATTTTATTTCATATTTAAAAAATATACATTGTTAAATAATTTTGATTAAAATCAATCAGTCATAAAAGATATTCCTCAATGATTTACACCTTTTTATATAAAATGTGTATTTTAAACTAATTGATCACTACTGTACAATATGAAATATATTAATAAAATATATTTACAAATAATATATTTTTCCTTTAAATATTATCACTTTAAATATAATATGAACAAATCATTTTTATTCTAAAAATTACATTTAAAAAAACATCGTTTATGCATTATGCATGCTTATATTTATTTAAATTAAGTTAATAAAATAGCCTTCATATTTTAACAATATATAACATAATTTTGTAAGTAGGATATTTTTATATTCATAATTAAATAATTTAACATTGTAAATATTATTTACCGTTGTATGCCAATTGTTTTTCAAAGAATTGTTTTTAACAAAAATTATGTATTTTTTCTAAATAAATTAATTTATAAATTTTAAATGATGAATTTCATATGTTTTATAAATATATAAAAAAATATATATACACTAATTTAATTTCTAATTTCATAAAATTATATTTCAAAAATATTTTATATGAATATTATTTTCCACAGAAACAATTTTTAGGATTCAGTTTAAAAGTTAATTTTCTCATGTATAGAAATTTAAATAGAATAAATATATTCTATATTAAGATTCAGTATGCTAATATATGGTAATATAGGTTTCCTTATTTATTTATCAATAAAATAATTACCTTGGTTAATTTTTATTCTACGTCAATATGGGTAAAAATTTGTATCATAAAGAGGCCAAAATTTTACCAAATTAGCATAAAAAAGACTCCTTCTATAAGAAAAGTTTTATGTTGTAAGGTCATATCGAAATGTCACACAAACCATTCCTCACCTAAAATCCCTATCTATAATGAAATTATACTCTTACCCCTTACATACCATTCAATTAAAAAGAAACATCCATCTTTTATCATTATAGGAGACTACATCCTCCCACATCAATCTACATTACATATTCTATATAACCCATAACATCAACACTTGATACCTATCCTTGATTATTACTGAATTTTTTTAATTTACTTATTTATTAAAGAATACTGAAATCCCTCACCTCTGAGATATATTTTAATATAAGACTCATGTCCTCAATGTTTATATTACCCACTCTCAAATAATATCATATCTGTGATTGTTTGTTGTTCATTGCTCTTACGACTCAGGTCATATCTTATGTCAATTACATGATCCTTGAATTATAATGTTTGATTTATATATTTTTGTATGTATTACTTAGTAGTGATCCCTAAAAAATGAAATAATTTTTCATGATTATGTTTGGGCTATAATAATATATTTTGCAACATTTTCATGTTATAATAACACAATTTTTATTTAATGATCATATCCTTGTGAATTGAATTATTATTAATGATAAATTATTTTTTTGGGTGATTTTTTAATGTTTTGTTCATATACAATGATAGTGATATTGTATCATAATTCTTCTGTTATGATCACTTATTATCATAAAATGTTATATATTAGATTTATTATTATTGAGAATTTGAGAACACCCAAATCATATGAATCTATTACCCATTTTTTGTTGATGAATATAACATAACATATTTTATTAAGGATGAATATTGGGGATATATTGTGGTGAAATGATCACATGTATTGTTAAATATGATTATTATGTTTCTAATATCCAGAGCCAATAATCTTAAAGGTTCTTCAGATTGTGTGAGATTATTACAAAATGGAATATTAATTTAAAACATTAAAATTTAATCTCAGATTATATAAAGGTAATTTAATCCATTGTTTTAAGATATTTTATTTCGAAATGGACCAGGTAATGTGGGTCTAGTGTGCCTTAGTTCTTATCAATTATGTACTTAATTACTATTTTGGGATTAGATTCGTTATTTTTGGGTATTGGTACTAGAAAACACTATTTAATTTCTATAGGATAATCCAGAATAGTGTAAAATATTCTAAAATTTTTGTAATGTATCTATATATATTTTTTGTTTTCAAAGAACTAAATCCCATTTATGGATACAAGTAAGTGGATATGGGATCTACAATAATTGAGCCTCAGGATAATAATCATGAAAGAAGTTGGTGGAGTATTTACTTGATCATCAACCAATGAATGAAAAATATGCATAACTGAACTCATGTTTTTGAATTACTAGGGGATAAAGATTGGTTGATTCACATTCTCATTGTAAAAAATGATGAGGCATTTTACTATAAATAGATTATAAATTATAATAAGAAATTACCATTGATAACAAATATTGTTACATTGAACTTTTTAATGTAGTTTGTGCACATAAATTAAGAGTTACTTATTATATATATAATGTTTATCCATATAAATAGTGAAATTTTCTCATACATGAATAGTGAATTATTTATGAAATTGATTAAGAATTGATAAATCATAATAAAAAGGGCTATGATTGTAATTATTTTGTGATTTTCCCAAAGAGAAGACAAATGGTATTGAAGTTCTTGTTGAAAATATTTTTGTTATTCTCACCACCTTTTCAAGATTTATGATGGATAACCATAACCTAAATAGATTCAAATAATAACAAAAGAGATAATGATGAATGATATATAGAATATTGACTAAAGATTACCACAGAGGAATGGATATTCTACAAAATGTCTATCAATAATGTGGAAATAATCATCCAAGAGAATGTCTCGAAGGGAAAAATATAACAAGTGTCAAAATAACATCCATCAAGCTCATTATTATAGATGATAGATATTAAGGTCCACTAATACAATGAAAGATATAATAGTCTAAAAAATGATTCACCCCCACTTCATTGACTCAAATGCATGTTCTTTTGGAATTATACAAATTAATAACCTAATATAAGGGCCACTGATGGTAATACCTATAGGAAACCTCAAAGAGAACAATAAAAAACCTATAAAATAATAAACAATAAAGAAGGATGTGATAATTAATTTACAATTATCCTTTACTATATATTTATACATATCTTATTGGATTATACTGATATTTATTCTAGTATATTTGTTATTTTTGTAAAGATCATAAAATCAACATCGTAATGGTTTATGTTTAATTATCCAAGAAACATTATAGATGTATTATTATTTTCTCCCAATTTTATTTCTTTTTGAATGATATTCCTGAAAATTATGTAATTTTTCTCCTATATGAACTTGATTACATTTTGGAGGTTGATTGGAAATGTCTATATAGAATTTATGTTGATTACTAAATTGTGGAATTCAAATTTCATATTTCATAACAACATATCATCATTTAAAATTCAATAAAACTATAAAATAGATACCAAGATTAAATTCATTATATGGATCTTAATGCTACATCCTATGATGATTTTTTTAGTCTTACACATGTTTTTTAGGTTGATATATCAATAAAATTGTATCTCGAACCATGATTATATTAAAAATATTTCCATCTAATTTTATTCTTTTGAAAAGTTAAAATTTTGTGAATTTCATCTATTTAATGGTGTTAGAATGTAATGCATCGAGATTTTTGTATTTATTTGACTTTAATTATTTTCTATATTGGAGATCCTTATCCACATGTAATGTTAAAATAAAAACAAAATATGATACATTTTATTAGGAGAATGATATAACTATTAAAAAAATTTCCATCTTAACATAATCATTGAAGAATTTTTTATAAATAGATGTTACCATATTATAAAATGAATAAATAATATATAATAAAAGGAATAATGTAGTATATGCTAGGATGATATAATCCTATAATTATAAAAAAATGTATATTAACAAAATTCTGTGTTTTTTAGTGAATTTTTTTATAAAATAGACTTCTAGTAATAAGGGATTTATTTAAATAATTTTATTGATTAAATTTTATTATAATTAACCTTGTAAACAATATTAAATAATTATAAATATAATCTTGTATTGATAAAAATGATTTTCCCAATGTAATTATACTTTTTATATATATTATGTATTTTAAACCAATTTAATGATATTGAATAATTTTTAATATATTAATTCCATAAAATTATCAAATATTATATATATATATATATCCATGGAATAGAATTTGAATAAAACTTTTTTTGCTAAAAAATTATTTCAAAAAAAAATTAATATATTTTTATAAATTGTATTAAAATTAATAAATATTTATAAATCTATATTCATATTTTTATTCATAATACCAAAATATTGTAATAAGCTTTTATTTTGTTTAATATAAAATAAATTACCAATGTAAAAAAATTAATGAATTTGCATTATTAATACTGTGCAATTATTATATAAATAAGTAAAACTATTATTATTTTAATGATGAATGTAATGTGATATTTACACATATAAAAATATATGTTAACAATCATTTAAATAATCCTCACATACTCCATTTCGAATAAGTCATTCAAGACACGACTCATGCCCCCAACGTGAGTATTACTAATTCTCGAAATTCAATTCCTCTACATTCTTCATCTAAACTCCAAAAATCATATTATAACTATATAAATATAATCAATTGTGTATAATTGGAATATCTAAAAATTATTAAATTGATTTTAAAATCATTATCTATTCCCTTCCCAACTATTTGAAAAATGAAAAATGTCGCCCATGTTATCCAAAGAGTATTTTATCCATGAGAATTGTGTTATTTTTTTTCAAAAATTACATAAACGAATAGTTAGCATTGGTTATATAATAAAAAAATATTATATTTATAACATAATAATATTTCTATAAATTTAAATTGTTTCTTAAATTGTTTCTATTCTCAAAAAAATGAAAACATTATTTATACAAACTTGCGGAATACCTCATTCATAAACAACATGTTCTATTTGTCATCACCACCATAAATTGATAGTTTCTAAGATGTATCAATGAATATATATGATATTAATGATCAATATATGTTATTAAAAATGATTCTTAAAAAACTAATCATTATAAGGTAATATATTGATATCTTTTATTTACCTGAAAAAAGCTTCTCATCAATTATATCTTCACAAGACATAAATAAGAATCAGATAGAGTGATATCAAATATATATATATATATATAGAAATTATATTTATGTAATTTTTATACTCTTGGAATGATGAAATTTTTTCAGAGAATATAGTTTGACATCACTATTAAAGAACATATGCATAACAATCGATATTAAAAACCTTTAACATTGAAAATAAACATTATCTAAAAAATATAAATCTAGCGAGTGGTTATTATTGATAAATATAAATGTTATTTTGTTTAAATATTTTGAAAAATAAAATATTAATATGGTTATCTTTATTATACAATAGTTTTAATAGTTTTCTTGAATATTAAAAGAAAAAGGTTTGGATTTCAACTCAATTTCAATTCAATGAGACATGTTTTATATGATACACATTCAATATAATATGATGTATATAATTATACATTAACACAATACATCATTAATCAATATATTATTCAAGTTATTTATAGTTCTATTTCATGTTATCTCTATCAAAATATTATCATTCAAGTTTTATAAAATTTATAATGGTTTCGTTATTAAAATTTCTCTTTATTGAGATATACATTCTATTAAAATCTTGTTTTATTTTGTGGTGTATATAATAATAATGGATGGATTATAATGTTTGTATAATTAAATTCAAGGTATTCAAAAATCAATCTCACATTCCCCCTTTCTAGGAGATTTTGACAGAATGGTTTCCAATGCAGTAAATGTTTCATTACAATATCAATTTCAAATAAAAATAGTTATGAATGGATTTAAATCATGGAAACTTATATTTTGGTACATATAAATAAATTCCCAAACATTGTAATTTTATTTAATTATTATGTGTGTTTTATATTTCATATCATAATTTAATTTTCTATTGCAAATAATTTACTCAATGTGATTCTTGATTGTGAAATTGACCTCACCTATCCTTTTTGGTTGGGAATATTGCTCTACAATATCCACATTCATTTTAAAGAAATATTTTTGCATGAATAAATAATTGATTATGTTCATTTTTTACTCTTTCAAATTCCAACATAAAACATTGGAATGAATTAGTTATCATTTATCACATGTATTGTTTTTTTAAATATAAATTCATAACATTTTCCATGAGAATATATTATATTATTGTTATGATAATTATTCATTATAAATATTCCATTCACTTTTAGAAATAATTGAATTATATAATATTTATTTTTTTATAAAATAAATTAATGAATATTATATTTTTCAAAATTATTTTTTTTGTGAAAAAGAATTTATGATTTTAAATTGGATATTAAATGATTGAGTATTTAAGAAAAAAGTATTCAGTATTTTAATGTATTCTCAAAGTATGTTTTTAGTTGTTAATTATGTTATAAAGTATTTCTATGAAACCAAATTTGTATTATTATTTTTAAATAATTTTTCATCATGAAATTCTTTATTTTTAAAATAAGACACTTTTAGTTAGATTTAAATCCTAAAAAATGGATAATTCTTATGGTTTTTAAAGTTAATTATCAATTATTCAAAATGGTTTTTTTATCAATGTCAATATCCGTTAATGTTCCATTTGATAAACATGGGACTTTTTTTTGATATTATCCACCTTCGTTCACTAGAAAGACTATGATTATGATATTCTAAAGATGTTTTCTGGAAACCCAATTTATTCCCGCTGGTTAATTAAGCTATAATGAAATTATGAATTTTATTATGATCCGGGGCACCAATAAGTTTAGTTTTCATTATGTGATGGGTTGAACAAGATTTATATAATCCTCCTATAAATTAAGATTTTTTTAAATTTTTTATCCAAAAGGGTATATGAGTAGCTATCCCAATCTTAAAAGTGTTCATGAATGTTTAGCTACTGCCTAGTATGGTACATGGTTAGTTATCCAAATCCCAATAAGGTGCACCTATGTTTATCTAAACCTATAATTTGATTAATATATTGATCAGGAGACATGAAATATGATTTATAATCTTATGTTTCTACGACACACTTCGGTCATATTCACATCCCCATTATTTTATAATGTTCCACGCTCTTAGGGATCATGTATTATGTTAAATATTTTCATTATTCCATGAATCATGAGATGATATTTTTGACTTAGATTTTGGCTATCGTTGTAGTGAACCTTGGAATAGTAAATAATTTTTAATTCTTATGTTTTTTCTATAATATTATATATTAAAATGTAATCATTTTATCAGGTATCATGTCATATGTTTTAATTTGATCCTTATTCCTTTATTTATTATTGTTGATCAATATTTATTTGGGTATTATTTTTCAATATTATGTCCACGGACCATAACTATGATCTCTTACCCACATTCTAATTTTATGCTCACTTATGATTAGAAATTGTTATCTCTTATGTTTAACCTTACAGAGCATCTAATCTAAACCATTTATTATATTTCAATTGCTTATTTTATAATGTTGAATATAACTTATGGAGAGTATTTTAAGAGGTCTGTAGGTATATGATTATCGAGTAATGTTCACAAGTATTATTGTAATACATGATTATGTTTCAAAATTATAATGATAGTAAGAATAGTTATTCTCAATATTGTATTTGATTATTATTAAATGTAATTTTAATATGAAATATATGTATTTTTTTCATGTGAAATATCACCTGTCATCAAATAATGAGTTTTTAGACTTGTTTTTAGCCCAATACCTTGGAGTTCAAGCTTGTGTACCTCACAATATAGCTTCAACATTACCCAAAAAATTCTCTACACCATTTACATTTCTGGATATATCAAACATAATATAACTATTCATTTTTTATTGAATATGAAAATAATAAATGGGTGTTCACAAATGATCAGTATTGGTGAACATTAGAGATTTAATTCAAATAACATAACTGAGAAAAATTCCAACATATTGGCATGAGATCATAATCAATGTGCATCAACATAACTTATGGTAATAATATCACATAAAATTTTGTTCATAAATCATGAATCATTTCCTAAGTATTTTTTCATAACATAATACATGATTTATAAAGGCTCAAAATATTAATTCCATGATCATGAGTGTATAACATGGGCATGAGAGAAATATCAATTAAAAAGGGTCATTGAATGGAAACTTAATTCTATTAAAGTTTAGTCATGTAATAACAACACATATATCACGGAATAAGGATTTATTAACATAGGTAAATAAATATGATCATAGGGTATAACATATTCATGTATTACAATCATAAACATAGGTAATGATTAACATCATGAAGATACCAATAATGTCAATGATTAACAATTTGGACATATCTGTATATTCCGTATATAACATTGGGTGCATATGAAAAAGGTTTAAAAATAAAATTGTGAGAATATTAATAGGGTCCAAAAATGACATTGTGAACATATCATCAAGGTCCATACTAAACATATTTATCCCATGATATATACATCTTTTCATAATTCATTGGAGGGATATAAAAAACCCACCCATCACATAATAAGTAACTGTACATTTCTGTGTTAATGGAACATAAAATCATGCATAATTCTATGATATCATAATTAACAATTCAAATGAAATATTTTAATGAAAAATACAATAATATATTATCTTAATACAACTATATAAATAATTTATATGGTACCATTAAGTAATTTACTTTGAGAAGGAAAAGAAACATTAATGCATGCTGACATAGATAAAAAACATTTAAAGATCATTAGAAAATTAGTTTTGAAAAATGTTTAAATAATTATTAATTTTTGAAAAATATATTTTAAAATAAAATAATTTATCAAAAAATTTAATGTAAATTATTTTATAAAATGATAAACACAAAATATCAATCTTTGATATAAAAATTATTAATGAATGTGAGAAAATGAATTTATATAATAATTTTTAAAATGGGATTACTTTTAAATATTTATAAACATGGTCATAGTTATATGTAAGATATCATAAATAGATTTTTATAAATAGTATTCATTTTCATATTTAATTTAATTGCACTAAAAATTCATTATTTAATTATAAATGTAGAGATAATGTAATCTATAAAAGAATATTGTGATTATAGGCCAAGAGGGGTATAATTACTTAACAAAAAGAAGATATTTGGTTATATAAACTTCAAGAAAATAATTTTGGTTGTATTTAAAACAAATTTCAGGTGAAATAATAAGAATATATAAATAAAATTGGAGTGTATAATATTCAAGAGAGTACAAAAATTCTATTTCCCCATGTTAGAATTCATTTTAAAGTAATCATGATTTAAAAGTGTAATTAGAATAGAAACCCTTTACTCATGTAATCCCTGAAATATATTCAAAATACTATATAATAAAAAAAATTATTAATAACTTAATATAGAACATTATTAAGATATATACTAAATTTTATACCATTCAGTTAATGATTATTTTTTAAATCGTCTATTTGTAAATTTTATTATTTCATAACAGCTTTACAAAAAATATTCCCTGATCATTATTTGAAATAAAATTAATCATTAAAATACAATTCATGTTATTGGAATCATTATATTGAATTATTTAATCAGTACCTTGTTCATTTTTTGAAATTGTGGGCATGGTTTACAATAATGGAATCGTTGATTTGTTTTTGTAATTTGACAATAGAAAAAGTTATGTTATCATGGCCAATAAGTTTCTCTATCAAACTTATAGATCTTTATTAATGAAAAAAATTAATCCATAATTTCATATATTACTAACATTAATGCCTTAATACTTATCCAGGATGAAGATTGTGATAAATGTGTTGGATCATTCATCGATGTTGTTGAAACCACCAAACAAGAATATCTTGTACTAAATAAATTAATAAATAAATGTGCCATATAATGGAAATAAAATTACATCTAAAGAGTAATTTTGATAATATAACATCATTAAAGTATTAAATTATATTTATAATGAATTAACATGATAATTAAATTGAATAAAATGGAAAAAAACAATGTACTTACTTGGATTAATTCCTTATTTCTCAAAAAGGGTTCCTCTAGAATAATATATTAGGTCATATATATTGGGAATAAATTATACTCAATATCTAATAATTATTTTTGAGAGAAAATGGTTAGGTATTTCTAATATCCTTATGTTTTAAAAATAAAAACACTTTTCAATTGCGTATAAGATAAACAACACCCAACTTAAACGACCAAAAAAATATTATTATTTAAAAGTGACAATTACAACCTAGTCTTTAAATTGTAGAAAATTAATAGTTTTAACCAATTTGTCAAATATTTAATGGTCCTACTCACTGATAATGTGTTTATTAATTCGTTATATAAAAAAACTTTATTTTTAGTAAATTATTTTCTTTCATCAAACGTAAACTTTCTTCATAAATGAGTTTTTTGTATTTTAGGAGCTGATTTTATAAAGTAATTTTTGGAAATTTATTAAAATATATTTTTCTTAATGAATTTAATTTTTTAATTCCTTGTGTTAAAATTTATGTAAAGATTAATTTTAGAAAATTCTCAGAGAGGATTGTTTTTTTATAAAAGTATTAAAATATAGGGTTTACTAAAAATTAAATTTTCTGTTTAATTATTTACAAAGTAAAATTAAAATTTGGGTGAGTTTCATAATTTAATTAGTTAATTTAGATTTAAAATAATCTAATTATGTATTTTTTAATTTCTTTTATATATGAATTTGGTATAAATATATTTTTTATTTTCAAAGGCCGTTTTCTAAAAAACAATTTGTCATTAACTTTCGCCCATTAAATTTTAAAATAAATTATAAAACTTTGTATTTTTCATTTTTTAAAAAAATATTCCAAATTTTTTATAATAAAATATATATTTTTCAAATAGTTTTATTTTATATTTCACCAAAATTTCTAGTAATCTTATTAATTTTGTTACCTTAGTTAATGGTATATGAAGTAATTTAAGGTTAAAATTAAAGTGATAAATACTATAAAATGACCCCAAAACCTTCTAAAATTTTATTTTATGATTAAAATTAAACTATAATCATTGTATATTTTTGTTATATGAGAGTCTGTTCTATTTGGGAATGATTATGACAGATATAATAACTTTTTTATATGAAAAGTAAAAATATCACACTATTGTATTTAATTACTATAATATTTTAACATAACGATAAAATGATAATATGTTTGTATAAAAATATTATTTTCAAATATAATTTATTTATCATCATCAGGGAAATTTATTATTAATTTTTGGTAAAGAAATTATTACCTTAAATACTTACACAATATTATCATATTAATTCTTCAATTATCTGAGAAATCAAATAAATGATAGAAAAAAAATTAAATGTATTATAATTAGAGAAAATTATTTCAATTCAATTATTTTTTATATTAATGTAATATATAATAAATTTATTAAAATATTTTTTTTGAATTATACTTCTCATGATATCATTAAATTCAAATTAATGAATAGTTCTACAAATTGACGTTATTGATAGTTTATAATAAATAATATTTACATAAATGAAATAAAATTCATAAAAATATTTTACTCATCAAAGTGATTTTTTATGGTTTTTATAAACCAAGGTTCATTTATGGGATTCTATTCCATTAATATTAATTATATTTAACATAAAAATTAAGTATCATCGTGGTAAGTGTGTAAGGGGTAAACAGGGGGTTAAACCAAATGATAAGGGTAAGAAACACAATTAAAATATATGATTTTTTTTGTTAGATTACACTATTTTTAATTATAATAATCCTTTATAATAAATCAATTAGTTTTTATAAATGTTATATTTTAAAATTAATTTATTTTAATTTAATATTTATAGAAATTCAAAGAGTGCCCCACCCATATCCTATAAGTGGATATTTATTCTTACCATTACATAAAAATCCATGAACCATTTTGTTTATAAATAAACATACCAAAATATATTCTCATAATCCATCCCACAATCTAGATTATCTTTTGTGGCATAATATTGAACTTAGAGGGCTTTAGTTTTTAATCAAATACGACTTTCTGAAGAAGAGGTATAGTATTTAACCACATGTTGTTATTATATTTCTTCTATAAAATCTATAAAATAATATTCAATCATAATAAAATAATCAAAAAAGTATCCAAAATATAATTATATTTTATAGTTCTAAGTTCATGACCTATATCCACCTCCTCTTCCAAAAAATGGGAAATGAAACCATCCATTGTGTTTAAGGGGGAATACCGACTCATGAACCAATATGATTAATTTTCTATAACCTATATTAATGATATTTATAATGATTTAATTATTGTTTACATATGATATTAAATACATATTTATCACTAGAAGACTATAATATATATTTTACCTTCTTACCACTTTAATAACTGAAAAATGATAACACCATTAATTTTTACATGTAGACTACTACCTCCACAAAGCAATGTGATTAATTTTTCATAATTAAATAAAATGGATGATATATTTAAGTTGATATAAATAATTAATACAATTATTTTCAAAAAATGGAAGTGTAACTCTTTTGTACATATGACCTACTGTCTCCATGATTGTAGCATAGATCATTTTCTATAATCATAATTAATGGTTTTATTTAAAAGTGTAATTTTCCTATAAATATGATAATTATATCTTGATTATTATTCTGAATATGAGGGAATAATTACCTCTTTAACTATAGTCAGCCTACATAGATCATGTTGGACTTGTGAAGAAAATATCCTGAAAACATCTGATGATAATTTAATTGATTATGCAAATAAGTATAACAAATGAAGAGTTCAAATGAAAGGAATAATAAAATTGGAAAAAATAGTTCTCAAAAACATTATAAATTAACCTCTGTTTATTATTCTAGAATATATAGAATGTATGTAATTAGTTAGACTCAAGTTAGGTGAAATTATTTTAAAATTAATCATTTATTTATTCCCTTAAACATTTTTTCTCTTCCATATCATTATTTTCTAAAAAAAATTAAATTTTTTCTAATATTTTTTTATTGTTATTTATATTCTTTTTTACCAATGTTTGAATTAAAAAACCATTTGAAAGGATTATTAATATCATTTTTTAAATGAGGTACTCTTTAACATTTTTATCAATAGTATGAATGGATTTCTTTAAGTTATATGGGAAGAACAAATTGTATCACTGTGATGAAAAATATTTTATTTTAGGTTTCCTTTAAATATTAATGGTGATATATTGAAGGAAAAAAATTTCTTTTATAAAATTTTTTGTTTCTTAAATTATTTATTTCAAAATTTAATGGTTTTTTTTCTTCATGAAAATTTCAATGGTGTGGTAAGGGTATTTTCAATCATCATTAACAACAACCACTAATATCAATTTTGATTCACGAGGGATATTTTTTAATGATTCCATCCTAATTCATTCATTGGATGGATAATTATCATCAAAACAATATTGTTGTGGAACTCTTTTCTTTTACATGGGTTAATCAGGTTATTAATTGAATTCCCTATTTTAACATATACAATGACAATAAATTTTCACACCACCCTTACCATTATTTGGTGTTTGTAATTACATATAATAATTCTTGTTTTATTTTAATAAAAACCTTACATCCCATATTCTAGGATATAAATGATTTGAAAATGGATTTTTAAAAGGAAAATATATTTTAGTATCATGAAGTATTTTTCTACTGGTGAAAAGAATATTTTTAACACTACAAGATTTTATGTTTTTTTATTTAGTTGTGGTTGATGAGAATTTTTTATAATGATATGTGGTTCTTTTTTAAATTTAGTGTGGGGGATCTCATTATAGATCCCTAATGCATTAGTGTGACATCCCGAACCATATGCCACCAAATGATCCCTCTCTCTAGAGGGCCACATAAATTCAATCATGCATCACCACATGCCATAGGATGAATACTAGCTTTGATTTTCTAATGTGGTATAGTGGGTAGACTATACCATCATGATCAGATTAAAACAGTGGTATAATGAAAAGAATAATAGATAAATAATTATAAATAAATCATAGTGGAAGGTAAAGAATCTAAATGTAATAGATAAGTAATAATAACTGTCACCAATATCATAGGTAGATTGATGTAATGTCATGTATCTATAAAAAGTAAATATACAGGCATGAGAGACTGCATGAAATATAGAACATCTATCAAAAGAAAAAAAGACCAAAAATTATTCTGCCAATAGCATGACGAGATACAGATCAGTGTTGTACTTCCCTTCTCTAATGAAATAACCAAATCAAGTGTACACAACTAGGTTCTTTCCAATGTCCCTATTTTCATCCACATAATCTGCCCCGATACCATCAGTAACACAGATAGTGTGTGAGATAAATGTAGTTTCCCACCCCCAATGGGTTCTATAAATTCCCATTTAGTGCATATAATATTTCAATACGCTATTATATATAGTAAGTAGTAAAAAACCATAAATATTCATATTTGATTATGGGAGGACACTAAGTTGAGACTACTTACTTCCGCATAATTTAGATGGTATATGAATAAGTAACCATGTATATATATATAGTATATATACATAGTTATGTATATAATATTATATATGGATACTACTACTATCCTAGACCTAAGGCATAACCAAGGTGTCCATGGGATGTAACATGAGTCTCAAAAGTACCATTGGATGGAATACCTTTTATAATAACCATTAGGTCACCATGATTGAATAATATTTGTAATTTCACTACACCCAAATCATAAAAATTGGTCCTCCATGCCCGAATCATATAATTACAATTCATCATGCCAATTTCATGTTAATAGGGTCACCATGCCCATGCTTCATAATTCATAAGGGTTTCCATTCCAATTTCATAACATCAGGGTCACCATGATTGAATCATAATAATGGGACACTATACCTGAATCATAATATATAGATTCCATTTACAGATCAAAAAATAGGGACTACATTCCTATACCACAATATGGGGATTTCATGCCTAGATCACAATATAGGGACCCCATTCCCATATCAAAATATAGGGATTCCATGCCCGAATCACAATATAGGTACTCTACTCATCAATCAGAATATAGGTACACCATGAACATAACATAACTTATGGATTCCATACACACAATATAATAAATGATGGTCATCATTTCCTTTATAATAATAATTATAATTAAACATATTCTTTAATAAAATCCAATATGTAGTTCAAAATAGAATTTCATTTTCTTTAACAAGGGGTTAACCATTTTCCAATTTAATCAAGTGACATTATTATACAACTAAATAATATTAAATTAATTTGAGATTGATATTAGTGTTAGCTATGTTATGCCACAACAATTATCCAATTCATTTATGATATCACAACTTAAAAGTATAGACAAAAATTATGGTAGTTGTTTTGGATATAAAACCATGATTTTCAATTATACCTATAAAGGACACACCCAAAAGGGTGGATCACATTGAGTTTTATGACCTCACATGTCTAATGGGATCTAAAAAACTCATTAGGTTCTTAAACGGGGAAATAAAGGTAAGATATATACATTTTAGGGGAAACACATGGTGAAACCGGCATGCGTCACACAACACATAATATATAAAATTTTGAAAATTAGGGAAAAATACTAGACCACATACCTTATTCCTATAGAGGAACACTCATGAAGTACTCACCATTAGCTTGGTCCAGATCAAGATAAATCAAAAAACCAAATGAACACCATGAAAATTGGGGATATGAGCATGTTCTTAAATAACTCTATCGAGAGGAAGAAAATAAATAAAGGTGAAAGTATAATAGGGAACTCATTATCACACATTCTACAAGATAGATGGAGGCTGAATCAGAGTTTAGATGGAGGATTTTTCTCAAAACTGTTGTGGGAGGATCTTGAGAGATTTTGGGGAGGAAAAAAAATCCTATTATTATAAGAAATATGAAATATGAGGAAGGGGTAACACTTATAAGTCTTTGAGGGATGTTTGGTAATTTTACACAAAAATTAACGGTTTCATGGTTTGGAATCCTGGTTGACCAAACTGTGCACCAACCATGCATAGGAACCGACCCAAAATTGGTAACCCACATGGTTCATGACACATTTTGGGAAATTATGAACAACCCATGCTATATTCCTATATAAAAAAGATGATTAGTGATGGTGTGTGGCCATAAGAAAATGGTTAGGGGAAACTATGTGCCTACATTCACTCACTAAAAATTCCCACATAGTTAAGAGAAACTATGAATATTTGGATGATTAATTTATACTAACTGTGTGCCTAGGGAATTATTCCACTAATTGGTGTTCCGGGCTCTTAAAATCCATAGACAACCTTCAATCCTCCATAGCCCCATAATGAATTCATATTAGGGAAAAAAACATTTACACTAAGAATTAAATGATCTATACATCTTATAAAAAGTTTGTACTTATATTTCTTCCCCAAAAATGGAACTCTTATCCCTGTTACCCATCCAAGAGTGGTGAAACACTATCTAAGAAAAACTCTGACAACTAAGTACATACATTAACCTTCTACTCCAAAGTCGCATCTTGTACATGCTCATTCGTTAATAGAACCTATACTAAATGGATAGAACAAACATAGAGATCCTTCATAAAATGATCCTTGATTCATATGTGTTACTCTCCAAAATAAGAATCGATATGTTATTCAACTTCCTTAGGATCAAAAGTATGAGATGATTCTTTAGGATAGTGATAAAGATATGATACATGGAAGGCATCATGCATGACATGGTAACTATGAGATAATAACAACTGAATAGCTACCATTCCCACTATATATATGATATCAAAAGGAATGAAAAAGTGTAGAGAAAGTTTCCCTTTCCTCTATATCAATCTATTACCATATATGGGTGAAACATTCAAGAAAAAATGATCCTCATCCTCAAAATCCTGAGGTAATAGATGGAAATCAGTGTAATAATTCATTCTAGATTTCACACTATACAAAAGTTTTATGTTCCACTACACTTTTTATGAGTTCTCATGCATGATATGAGGACCTAGTGTAACTACCTCCCATAACACTATCCAACACAAAGGTGAATGACTTGAGCTATCATATGAGGCCTCATATGGATCCATCTAAATAGTTTCCTGAAATATGTTATCTTAGATTATATTGATGAGTGAGATATAATTTTCCCATGAATAATATAAATCAAGGAAACATTCCTAGAGCATGTCCTATAACACCTTTATAGTTCATTTAATTTGGCCATCTGTCTGAGGGTGAAATGATATGCTCAAAATTACATGTGTACCCAAATCTCTCTGTAACCCCTAACAGAACCTGATGTGAAATGACAATACCTCTATGGAATTGTAATATGAGTGACATGTGTAGCCACAAAATATCACAGAAATATATTCATCCCATCTCATCAACTGAAATGTTCTTCCATATCGGAAAAAAGTTGGATACCTTTGTCAGTCAATCCCTGACTACACAAACCATGTCTCTACCTCGAGTTGAACTAGTTAAGAAGACATTAGAATCCATCAAAAAAACTTCCCATTTCCATTTTATATGTGTTAATGAATATGAGAAGCTAGCAGGTCACTGATGATCCTTCTTCACTTATTGATAGGTGTAACACCTAGTGGTAAAACTCGATATCTAATATTTCATCCTCAGACACCAACATCATCGGTGAATATGATGACACATCATGGAGATACCTAGATGAAATTAAAATTAAGAATAATGGGAATCTCACATAAACTCCTCTATCATGTCCTCAAGAACCCAAATACACCCATTTTTACATAGGATGTCATAATTATTTTTATTCCAATATATAGGCAAGTGGGATAAAAAATACTATCCTATTGTTCCAATACATCATTATTCAAGAATTGCCTCATCTTCAATCCCACCATTAGTGAAAAGTCCACTGATATCAATGAATGTACCAACTATCAATGATGGTCCCGAACATCTTTGGGAATCTGAGAAAATAGGAATAGAAGATGCCACTTTCTACTGGACTTTTGAACTATATTTGATTGAGTCTTCATTCTGAAACCATTAAAAGAAGCATTTCCCTTCATATTAAAAGTCACAACAGTATAGGAATTTAACCCATGTTCATTTGTAAATATTCAAGTTACACTGTTTAAAAATATACCTTAGGATTTTGTGGATTGTAAACTCCACAAAACGCTCATAAGTATGGTAATTCCTCCAACAAAACATGGGTGAAAAACTACAGACAACTTGAGATCATGCATAAGGTAACAAATATCATGATGCCTCATCTTCCATGACCCATAAATAGTGACTTGATATAATTACAACAGAATTTATCATAACTTGATACATTATGCATCGTAATACATTGTATAAAATCTTCTCGACTATAGAAAAATAAGAATTAGTGATGAATTTAGTCTATCTTTCAGTTTATGAAAGGCTCTCTTATAGTAATATGACCATATAAACTTCAAAACCTTCTTATTCAAGCATGTAAGAGGTTATTCTATGATTGAGAATTCTTGTATGAAGAACATGTAATATACAACTATTCCTTGGATACTTTATATATTAAACACATTTTTGGAATGCTCCTAGGAAACCACAACACAAACCATCTCTATGTCTACCGATGCTCCTGCCTGTGATATAATATGACTTAGGAAATGAACCATATCATTCCAAAAGTGGAAATTAATAAAAATTGTATATATATGTATCTTTATTAGGGTATTTTAGATTATATAAAGATTTTTAGTATGGTCACTTCAATAATGAGAATACGCCATGATTTCAACTATGAAGACCACCATGAATGTGTCCAAAAACTAGTGGAAGACATGATTCATTAAATCCTTGAAAACGGAAAGCACCTTCTTCAGATTGAATGACATAAAAAATTATTATAAATTGTAACAACTACAGAAATCCATATGTGGTTTATCTAAAGGCCTTACACAGACATGGTGATAGACATGTCTCAAATAGATCGTGGGTAAAACTATCACTCATTTGAGCTATTCAAACAAATTATCTATATTTGTTGAGGGACATTGGTTTTTCATGGTAAGATGACTCGACTTCTATAAATATACAAAAATCCTAAGGTGTTTGTTAGCCTTTGTAGATAAAAAGATTGGTGAACCCAAGGGTGAAGTACAAGGTCAGATAAGACCCATAGACTCTAAATCCTCTAGATACCACTTGATCTCCTTTATCTAATTAGTAGTAATCCTGTAAAGAAGGATTGATACCTCTCTAACTCCAAGAACTAGCTGTTTTGTGAATTCGATGAATCTAATAAGAGGTAGTCCAGAAATGTCATTGGGGAGAACATCCATAAAACGATTGACTATAGGAGGAAAATAAATCTAATGGGATCCATAATCATATATATAAAGGCTAGATATCTAAGAGTACACTCCACCATGATCAAGATGATTTGTTATACTTCTACTATCCAAGACATCCCAATCACACTTATGACTTTAAGTAGCATGCTCTGGTGATGTGAACAGCACCCTACAAAAATATAAAACCACATAGGTATGATAAGTGACCACTCATTGCATCTTGAGGATTAAATAAAAGCCCATTATCATAATAATGAAGAGTCTCATATGAAAACAATGGACTCATACCTCAATGAAGAATGTCTAAAATTGGTTTATACTCTATGAACGTATACAAAAAGGTGTATCAATCATCATAACACCTCATAAGCACTGAAAATAAATCCCAAGTCTCAGAAAAATTCCATAGATATATATAGGAATATGAATCAACCATATCCAATAGTGAAGATAAAATAATAGAGGCTACAAGAATAATTCCTTGAATAGAAGATGGCCCAATACCCTACTCTTATGTTATATGCTACAATAAATAAATATGGTCTGACCTAATACAATATAATGAATCCTAACTACCCGAAGTTGATCCACTCCACTTATTCTATGTATCTAATGCTAGGATACATTAGAAATGACCTACTCATATACTTGTATGGTTGGTAGTAATCCAAGTACCTACCTGTTTGTTGCTACTAATCCTGGTCTTAGAGGTCGAGCAGATACAAATCTTATCCCATTAGGAATACATGGGATGTCGTTGAAAAAATGTTGAATATTCCAAAATATTCTATAGCCTCATCACTCAATGGGGTATTTGGGACACTATAGCTTCTTCTGACAAGGGTTATCATACTTCTGAAAAATCATGTAACTATCAATGGGTGTCATCTTTCTATCGCAGCTCACATGTGCAGTCTCAAAGAGCCACTTCAAACTGCCAGTATAACCACTAACCTATCTCAGTTCTGAACTACCCTATCCCAAAACATCTTCATCACGCAGGTTCTACTTGGTGATGAGATCTTGGTTTAATATATCAGGCATGGTAGTCAACGACAAAAAATTTATTTGAGAATAAATAGGATACCTATGCCCATCTTCAAATTGTATTGAATTAACTAGATCTGTAGTATTATAGATAGGTGAAAAGTGATAAAGATCTGTAGAAAATGACAAGTATTCTATAAAATACATAGAACCTTGCTACTTGTTCCTAAAATACAGGGGATGATAATACCTCAAGGTCCGAGGGAAGAAATAATCAAAACAATTAGATCCAAAATCCCTACAAAACACTACCTAATAATAACCCACTTGGTTAAACATATCCTCCTAAAATTTGGAGGATTTATAATGTATATAATTTGAGATATTCAGTCAGTTACCAGGAGGTGACTATAGGTGATCAAATATAGAAAATTCTACCTCCATCCATAACCCTAGAGAGTAGGGGCCTCCATCCCTTGAAAAAGTAGGTGGATGTGGCTTTTGAAACTCTGGCATCAACTCTTATATAGAAAGGGTATGGTCATAGAGCTCTCTATATAGTATGAATAATCCATATAAACTCCCCTTGAAACTGAAAATCATCACCCCCATTAAGGATAACAGGAGGAGCCATTGGTATTACTACTATAGGTCTCAAGGGTGGCATAAGGCCCATGAATTCTTGATCTTGGTTTTCACCATCCCCTCAGGGCATGAATAGAGGACATCATGGTGATATAGGTCTACAAATTCCAAACAAATACTTCATATTGTATTTAATAATGATAACATTGCATACATAAGAATAGAATAGGTATACACCTCGATATATAACAATAACTTCCCTCTTCCATCCTAGAGAGCCAAATATGTGTGATATAAATAATCACAAGGAACACAAGAGTTGCTACCAACTACCCAACAAAATGGTGGGGCATAGTTCTTGCTATATGTTTTACTATACGGGTCCTGATATACATTGTGTCATGAGAAATTTATATATGAAAATTACCTTTAAATTGAAATTTACATATCTATTTAATAGTGACCATTAAAATATTTAGAATAAAATTTCATTTAATTTAATTATTATTTGTATTAACAAAATTCATCAAAATTTTAAACTATATTGATGAAAACATCAAATTGATAAATTCCCATACACCTCATAAATTATAGTGTGGTGTCCATTAAATAGAAAACATTTACATATAATGTACTTGAGTCAAATGTTTTCACAACTCAGGGATATAGTAACAAAGCACCCAAAGCATGCTCTATGAAATGAATGTAGTAATATAATCATTGAATGGAATAATTAGTGAAATATAAATCCTACAGGGTGTCTAAAATGATTCAAGGTCCATTATTCATTGAAATATTGATTCAAGGGTAAAATTAAATCTCAAATCATAAAATTAAATATCACACATCTTGTGTTTCACCAAATGCTGGAATCGAATCAATGATAAGAGGCATTAATGAAAACATAATATCCCATCCTAGGAAAATTTCACTTTTACTCTATGTGGGTAAGATACCCTATTCCTATATCATTAATAAAATATTACATATTCCTAATCCCCTCTCAAATATTCAAAAACTATTTTGGAACAAAAATAAATAAATTTTCTATGATTCAACTTTTTAATTTACCAACCCAGATGCCACTAAGAAACACCTCGATCCAGTGGGACACATGGACTAAAGCGTACCACCCCATATTTCATATGCTACTGACTAGAATCGAGGGTCAATGGTGGTGTATTGGGGACACAATAACCACATTACTAGAGTATCACATCAATATACTAAATAAAATAATAATATAATCATAATAAATAACTCACATTGCAAGGTAAAGCATACAATGTAATATAAAACCAACAATAACCATAACTAGTATCATATATAGAATAATGTAATTTCATGTGTCTATAAAAGATGAATATAAATTAATGGGATCATGGATGAAGTACAATATATTTTTCTAGATAAAGAAATAACATAATATATTTCTCTAATACCGTTACAAGCCACAACTCAATCTTGTGCTTCACCGCTCCCATGCAATAACCAAATCAAGTATCAACAACTCGGTGCTTTCCCCTATCCTTACATGAATCCATATAATCTTCCCATGTACCATATAAGACTTGAATAGTGTGTGAGATACACTCAGTAGTCCACCACTAATACTATTTATAAGTATCCAATCAAGGAATAAAATTTTATAATATGAATTTATATATTGTATTCAGTACTAAAACTATTAAGAGTCAGATCTGGTTCTTGTAGGAAACCAGGATGATACTACCTACTCCAGCTAAAGATGGATGATCTTTTAACAAGTATCCATGTGTATACATATATATGGTTTTTATACTGACTTGAATATACAACCATATATATAGATACCAGTACGAGCATGGAACTGAGTCCTAACCTAGGCGTCCATAAGCTATAGGTTGAGTATCAGAAGTATCAAGGGTCACCATGACCCAATAATATTTTTAGGGTTTCTATTCCCATTTCATAATAGTAGGTTCTCCATAAAGAAATCATAAAAGTGTGGGTCACTATTACCATATGAACATAATAGGGTCATCATGCCCACACATCATCACCCATAAGCTTTCCATTCACATTTCATAACATTAGGGTCAATATTTCCGAATCTAATAGTGGATGCCATGGCCAAATCACAAATGTTGGGAACCAATCTTAGATCACAATTTAGGAACACCATGACTGGTTCATAATGGCGGGACACTATAAACAAATGAAAATATAGGTATTCCATGCCTGAATAATAATATAGGGACACAGTGACTGGATCACAATATAGGGATTTGATGCCCATAACATAACGAAGGTATTCCATGATCGTAACATAATAAATGAGGTTCACTGTTCCCATTTATAATAACACTGATAATTAATCAATGTTATTAATAAGATCCAAGGGTTAGTTCATAAATAAATTACGTATCACTTTAATAAGGGTGTAACTATTCTTATATTTAATCAAGTGATGTGGTTTTCCCACTCACATCCATTCAATTCATTTGAGAATAATAAGTGTGTTATCCATTCTATACCAGAACTATTATTCATTTCCTTTATGAAATATTATCATAGAAGTAAATTCAAACACTCGGGTTGGTGTTTTGGATATATAACCATCAAATCCAATTAGAAATATAAAGATTGCACCCAAAGGGTTGGTACACATTGAGTATGATGACCTCACACATCTCATGGGATCAAAAAAAGCTTTTTGGTTACAGAACATGGAAACTGATTTAATATAGGTTCATTACATGGTAATAGATTAGTTAAACTCATGGGTAGAACACGAAATAAAATATAAAACATCACGAATTTGAGGGATAAATACCAGACCACCAACCTTGTACCTATATAGGATAACTTGTCATGTATTAGCCTTTTCTTTGGTCCAAATTGGGAGAAATAAGAAAAACTGAAGAATTCCCTAAAAATAGGGCATATGATCATGTGACTAAATAACACTATCAAGAGTCATATAGATAGATAAAGGCAAAAGATGAATAAATAACCCACTAGGGCACAAGAAATTTATGGATTTTATGATTTTTCTTGAAAATAATTAATATTTTATTTTAAAAGGTTTTATTCTGTGGAAAAAAATATATGGATCAGAATTTTCCGCTTTGTAAAAAATTGTTTTGTAATGTAAGAGTTATGATATAATTCTCTAAAAATATAAATCTAAAAGATATTTAGGGAAAAAATAATGCTCATTATAGTTTAAATACACTATATAATGTGACATTCAGGATTCGGTCCATATATTTGGTATCAATTTAGGGTTTAGACAACTTTATAGGATACTTGGTTATTGGAAATATCTATAACCACAATGGGTAGTATGTTAGGGAGAATCATATTAATTTTGGATAAATCAAAAGATTTTGTGAAAACATGAATAAGTATATCATAGTGCTTATCCACCACCTAAGATTATATATTATGATTTTATTTTTATTATCACACTAAACATTTTAGATTTAGTAAATGGTTGTATCTAGTAAGAACTTAATTAATAATTGATGTAGAGGGAAATGTGGTGGTGGTATGAACGAGAAACCAAACAGAATTGGATCTATAGTAAGAACTGTTTCAGTTATTATTAACAAGTTATTTTAAGTAATGATTACTAACCAAAACCTTGGAGTGTTTTCTAATTCATAAAATACAATTTTAATTAATCCTTCTAAACATTTAGGTTATAATAATCATAAATATAAATATATTTAATGAACTATGTGTTATGTATATGAAAATTAGAACCTATGAAAATGTTTTCAAAAGAGTAGGAAGATTTTTTATATGTGTTAAAGGTGGTCATAAATAAATAATATTCCAAGGAAAAATGAATCATTATGGTAACTCCACGAAGGGGTTTAATGTTATTCCCAAGGAATCAATAGAACATTATAAATATAGGAATAATGATCATTAAAAAATAGTTTTACTGGGGGGAAGGACCAATAATACGATCAATAAGACTGTATAGATATATATAGAGAAATACATGCATTATTTATAGTTAAATATGAAAATCTAATGGCATATGAAAGGTAAAGATTACTGGTTGGACTATTTTTTTGACATTTTTGAATCTTATGTCCTAATTCATATATTTTATAGGAAACAATTGTTAATGAATAATATTTATAATCATGTTTCATGAATTTTGAAGAATAACGAATAATTAATATGTATAAATTTAAAGGGTACAAGAGTTATTGTAGATTTAGTGATGAAAATAAGGTTTGAGTAATTAATACACTTTTGATGATGGGGATGTAATGGAATACATTTTTTTAGTTTTGATAATCATTTGAGGTATATGTAACCATTATGTTTATCATGTGAAAAGGTTATTAGAGGAACATTGATATATTGATATTTTGGACATAAGTATAAAGGTATGGATAATGAATAGCATTCATATGTTCTTCCATTACGACGTAATTGTGGGTTATTACAATTTTTAGGATTCGTAATGAATGGCATGAGACAACCTATAAGGTTAAAACATTTCCTTAATGTTGAATATATTTAGGTTATTTTGAGGATATTTAAAAAATTTATTGGAAATTTATATGGATTATAAAAATATAAATTTTTATAAAGGAAACCCCTATGGTTGGGAAACAACCCTTGGCATCCAAAAATCTGTGAAGCATAAATTTAAAACTAGAGGAATGTAGGAGTTCTTTGCATGTCACTAGCCTACACGATTCCCTTGTTATTATTAAATTATTTATCTTTTTTAAATAATATGATCGATTAAGATAAGGTTTATTTTGGGAATATATTTTTTATTATATAGATAAAGTTGGGATTGGAAATGATTTGGTGATTAAGTGATTAATGTTATTTTATAATAATATCAAAATAAAAATATTTGGGATCATTTTAGGATTTAGGTAGATTGAATAATATGGAATATTATTTGATAGATAAAGGTTATATTATATTTTGGATGAATATATGATTAATTTTTGGATTCATGGTGATTTAATTTATTTATAGAAATGACGAGTATAATTTTGAGATTACAAGATTAGGGAAATTAACTTTTTTATGAGAAATTAAGAGTGATTGATGTTATTTATAGATAATTATTAAATATATCTTGGATGGTTATGCGATCAAAAAATTATTTATTTTAGGGGTTTCAATCGTAGTCTAAAATATTTTGAGAAATTTTATGTATAATTATTTATTGAATGGTCTGTGTAGAACATTGGGTATTAATTTATAATTTGGAAAATTAAATATTTTTTCTCAATATGGTGGTTTATTAATTTTTTGAATTTTATTATACTATTTTATTAATAGAGTTATGGTAAATGTATAATGATATGAGGAATAAATTATTATCTTTTTTTGGATTATGTGACTCACTAAGATGTTGATTCTAATGCTTCATGAATGGTTAGTTCTTATTGAAAAATTATTTTTCGAGAAAAAATTATGATTGTAGTAGAAATTTATTAATGGATGAAATAAATATTAAATGTTATATAATTTCTTTAAGTTAATTTTCTATGATTTAAAAAAATCACCAAATTTAAGAAAAGGATTTCGAAGAAAAATCTTTATCTATTTAGATATCTTATAGAGATATCAATGGACTTTAAAACCATCACAAATTTATGGTTTTGTGATGGATAACATTATTATAGTAATATTCTTTATCACTCTATATTAGTCATTAGGAGTTAGTTTTTTCTTTCATATCCATGTTTTTTACCTCCAACTTATTTTATACTACTTGGAAACTCATTATGTGTTATTATAGAAAACATTTATACTTCCATTTCCCTCATTTCAGGAGGATTTGTTATAGACTCATTTAACGGAGTAGGATTCCAAAATTGGTATTTTGAAAATTACAATCATTGTAACTAAAAAAATTTAAAATTTTAAGGATAAATATCTTAATGGGTAGATAATTTAATATCTTGAAATTTTAAAATTATAGATTGTGTTAAATATCAAACATGATACACTACACTGAGTATAAATGAAGAAAAAATTATTATTATTTAAATGTGGTAGTTATAACATAGACATTTAATTGGTTGAAAAGAATAGTATTAAAAAAATTATAAAATTTATAATGGTCCTGCTCATTGATAATTTATTGGTTAATTATTTGTAAAAAACAACTCGATTTTTAGTATAGAAATTTTATATTTCAAAAATTCAATTTCTTTATAAATGGATTTTATTGATTATTATAAGTGAATATTATAAATATTTTCTTGTAATTTTTACAAAATATATTTGAAAATATGAATTTCAATTTTGAATATACCATGAAAATATTTATCTAAGGATGAATTTTAGAAATGTTTTTGAAATGATTGATTTATCAATAAATAGTGAAAACTCAATTTTTTATTACAAATGTTATTTTATTTATAAGTATTTACAAAGATAAATTCTATCTTGGATTAGTTTTAAAATAGATTTAGTTGTAATTTTTTATAAATTAATTAAATTATGGGTTTTAAATTGAATTTATAGATGAATTTACTATATAATTATTTTATATTTTAATAGGTTATTTTTCATCTGAAAAAAATTCAAGAAGACTTACTACGAGCACCAAACAAAAGAAGAAGAATGAATGAAGAATTATTTATTCTTTTTTGCTGCAAACCAATGAACTAAAAATAATCAAAAATCCCTTTATCTCAGTAGTATCCCACAAAACCAATGGGAAGGAACCATTTAACATGTTAGATGACAGAAGACAATGCTCCATAACACACTATTTTTTATGTTTGTTCCCAGAAGATGACCACGATTAAACTATAATACATCAGAGAGTCTAGAGTTGAATTTAATCACACTCAGAGAATCTCTAATCCCTTATTAATATATTCAACACTGTTGTGTACCATTCAACTAAACATTCGAGCTGTGTGTGTCTCTATACTAAAACACAAACAGTTTTCTCTGCTAAACTAGAGGATATAGATATCCTCAAACAACTATCTTCTTGCACATGTTTTTCCCATGTAGAACTATGTAATAGGTCCTATGAGACCTATTTTTTTGTTTTACCATATAGAAAAGATGAAGTGGTATTAGGACATGGACAACCTTTTGTACTTTTGTTATCCTCGATATAGGGTGTGGATCAATGCCTTATATATATATATATATATATATATTTAATGGAGGCTAGTGATCACCAAGGGCAGTGTATTAGGTCTCAAAATGGGACTAAACCACTTTCTTTATCTGACGTGTCTTTCAATTTATTCATTCTCTATTTTATCTCATATTTTTCCAAAATAAATTTTACTTTGATAGTAAGCCATGGATAGTAGTTATAACTATTTTTCCATTTTTGATTAGTTCCAAAAATTTTGTCAATATCTAATATTATTATAACTAAGAATTAATAAATCTTCTGAGAAACTATTTGATCATTTAGACAATTATAATTTCATAACCTTGGTCAATTGACCAATTTTATTTTAATTGGGGGAACCTTTTTAAATAAAATTTTTAATCGGATTTTTTATGGGTACTCAATTCACCCCCCTCTTGAGTGTCATACTATGACCAACATATATAATGGTAAGAGATATTTTATAAAGATAACAAATACTGAAAAAAAGAGTTATTATGAAATTAAATAATTAACCCAATTTTTTTCTCATGAAGATAAATAATGTATGTGATGAGTCCGAAACAAGTTAAGGGACTTTCTTCCCCAAACCAGTTTTAATTATATCACATAAAAATAAATTTTTCTTTTATATCAGAATTTTTTAAATATGATTTTAATAAAATGATTTTATTTTTCTCTTATGAAATTTTATAGTAATTTATCAGAATTTTTACTTTGAAAAAAATGATTTGAAAGGAATCTTTTGATCGTTTTCCAAATAGGGGAATTTTTATATTTTCATTCAAAATTATGGAATGAATGTTTTTTAACTTACATAGAAACAATGGGTTTTACATACATAATGATAAATATAATATTCGAATCTTCTTTTACATGTATTAAATTCTATTTTCAATGAAATTTTCTTCCTTTATAAATGCACATTTTAAAAAAAGATTTCAAAATGGAAATGTTATTTTACTCCAGAATGTTTTTAATGATATTTCAATGTTATTTCCACTCATAAATATCAACAACCATTGAGATTACTTTTGATTAGCATGGTATAATTTGTAATTATAACATAGTAATTCTTTCTATAAATGGATTATTGTGGCTTTTTTTAACATATATGGTGAAAATGACATTTCATGAATCCATAAAAATCATTTTATATTTATATTACCTTATAATATTTGATTATTTATTTTAATAAAAACCATAATTCAGTTATTTTTGGTGATCTAAACTTTGAAAATGGGGTTATTAAATGAAATTATATTTTAAAACATGGAAATATGTTCTTATTGGTGGAAAACAATTTAAAAAATAAAATATTTTATATGTTATGATTATATTATTAATCATTGTAAAAAATTTACAATGATGGGGGGATACATTATAAAATGAGGGTGGGTGATCCTATTATAGATATCTAATAAATTGGGTAAAGGGATAGAGTTAACTGTTAAGGTTTCTCCTAGGAGATTATTAGAATATACTATTATGGTTGTTTCAACTGTAAGAGTGATGATTATATTATGTGTTACCATGATGGTTATAATATGTGCAACCATGAATGATATTTCATTTTTATGAGTGATATGAACATTATGATCAATGTTTCCTACATTTTTTATATATCCTCTCTTTGGGTTTTAAAATACTATATTGAGAAAAAAGTGTGTATTTTATTAGAAATGATTAATTTCATAAGAAAGAATTTTATCATGTCAAAGTTGAGTATTTTATGGGAATTAATTATTTAACTACATTGATATATTTTATTATTTTATGTCCCGTACTGAGAATTTTCTCCTTATCCAATATTTTAAAATATTTTTCATAGTGTTTAAGGATAGTTACTGTAATGGAATATGTCAAGTATAAAAGCCATGAAGATTTTTCTTAAAAAGAAATTATGTTTTATTTTATACGGTTTTATTTTGTTTGAAATATGCATACTTATTAGAAGTTTTCTCTTATACAAATAAGGTTTTGTTATGTAATGGTTAATACAAATTTCTCTAAAACTCTAAACCAAAAAAATATTCGGGAATGAATGAAATAAAATTATAGTCTAAATACACAATATTATGTGATGTTTATACCTGGGTCCATACAAGATTAAAGAGTGAACTAAAGATAAAGAGTTATTATATAGGAAAGGAAAAGATATCCTTTATAATGAAAATTGAGAGACATTTCCATGGAATCAAGAGTATAGTGAAGGGTAGTGATAGAATGACAAACAAGTTAGATGAGTTACGGAAGGAAATTTCTACTACTCATGTAGGTTTGATTCCAACACCTAAAAAAACTTCTTCAATTTATATATATCATGTTAATCACCTAAAAATCATGTTTTGAAAATTTAGATCTTTTTTGCCTAATTATACCTTTTTTTTCATGGTAAATATTTTTTAATAATTGTTTTGATGAATCCTCTTAAAAACATTTTATTTTAGGATTTAAAAGTTGGAATCAATTAAATATAATATAATTTTTATATAATATAATTTGATATTTTAAATAATTTTATAACTTTAAGGAAAACCAAACTCCTTTTAAATGAAAATTTAAATTTCATACATTGTGTATTCTTATTTTTATTTAATATCAACTAAAAATTCAATAAATAATAATATATTTGTAAATAAAGTTAGTAATTACATTTAATACTCAATACGAATTCATAAATTAAATATATGGAGATAAAAATACAAAACATTTTAAAACACTTCTTTTAAAAAAATTATTTATTTAACATTAAATATTTTTAAACATATACTATTTAAATTAACTGTTGATTTTTTGATTATATAATTATATAAATTAATTTATATTAAAATAATTCTTTCAAATTAATAAATAATTTCTTAATAATAATATTTTGTTTTTCATAAATGATATTTTTATAATTGAATATTTTATTTAGATATTATATAATTTATTCAATTATAGATTTTTGACTCATATTTTTTTAAAATTTAATTAAAAATTTCACATAATTAAGATTTTTATTTGAAACATGAATATCCAATGATTATATATCTATTGTTAAAATTTCCAATAAATATATTTCCAATGACCCCATTTCTAATGGCCATATATATCACCATCAAATTTATTTCCATTATATAGTCCTAAAATAATTCATTGAATCATTCTTATATTAAATATCTCTCTCAATATGTTTATTATATTTCTCTTGTTATTCCATAAAAACATAGTAATAATTAGGGGTATGATATTTATAGAATTATAAGATGAAAAATATTTCATTTTTGTAGGGATTTTATTTAATTAGTGATTTATGTGAACTATACTTTTAATAATTCTGTTTTATGTTATATAATCATAAGATATTAATAATTATTTATCATTAAAATATGTTATCATAATAAAATTAATTATATTTTAATTTTTTTATAATTTTATATTAAACATGTTTTCCAACATTTTATTTATGAAAGAAAAAATTATATAGTAAATAAACGGGTTGTTTCACTAATTCAATTGTTTAAAAACTCTCTCTCAAACCTCATAGAAAATTTGAGTTCCGTAGTGTGTATCACCTCTACAACCATTTTTTCAACATTGAGTTTGTATCTTGGAAGTGACTCACCAAAAGAGAGTGGTTCTTCTCATGATGGTTATTCTTTATAATATGTGGTGATTTCACTTGATATTCCCCCAAGAATTTGTGCACCACTAAGTAAGGAGTATGAATTAGTGGTTCATAATATCTAATAATTCATTCACTCTAAAAGTATCCTCTACTAATAGTTAAATAATGATCCAATAAATATTTAATAAATTATTACTAGAAATAAATATTGAAGAAAGAGAGAAAGTAACATATATTTTTAAAGGTTTGAACCATGATGTGGGTGAATCAGTCCTCGCTATGATAAATATTATCTGAGTCATAGATTCAATATTATGTTATATTGATAAATTATCATTTTTTGTTCATTATAATCATATATCACAATACAACCTTATAAATATAAATTTTCAAAGGAAAAATATTTCACCAAGTATTTTCATTTAAATCTAAACAGATGAGAGAAAGAAAAATAGATGGATTTTTGATTCTTCACTAACAGTATTAAAATATTTTCATCTTTGAACTATAAAATGACCTAATCAAAATATTGTCACAAATTTATGTATATAAAAGTATATAAAACCTTTTTCTAAAAATTGTTCAGTTTTTCCTCACCCCTGTCTGGATAATTAATTTCATAATCTTCTTATCAATATCAACTCACTTCATGAATTTTATGTTATAAGGTTTTTTCTTCAACAAACTCCATCATCATTATTTTTCTAATATTCTTTCGATATACAGTAATATATAGATCATCTTGTATCTCTATCAACTCCTCCCCTTATTTTTGTAATGTGAAAATATTATTGAAAATATATATTTATATAAATAAAATGAAATTTTTATTGTATATAATTCTCAGTACAAATTTCAACATCCTTATTTATCAACTTCTTTCCTCATTAAATTATTCAAATAAATTTTGTTCTATTATAAAGTGATATTTTATTTATTATTTTACATTTTTTAAAATATATTTACATAAATAAACTTATTCTATTTTAACTATTAAATAAAGAACAATTGATAAAATATATCTTGTCCAAACATTATTATAAATAATTAATAAAAAATTGAATTTTTGTATTCCATAAATATAATCTCATTATCAACTTTTTTATGTCTTCAATCAGAGTTCTCATATTCATTAAAATTGTAGGGGTATAAACAAATATATTTTAGTAAAATAACTTTTAATAACATAGTAATATATAAATATTATTGTTGACCAATTATCAGGAATAAAATCTTGATTTTAAAATGATGAAGTAAATAAAAATAAATATATCATAAGTATATAATCATTGAAGAACTATCATATGGTGTTTCTTCAAAAGTATAATCATTTCTAATTGGACAATTTGTCATTTTATTTTCATCATGATGTAATATTATTCTACATTGAGTGGATCTAAATGATTCTTCGAACATAATCAATCATAAATAAAATATTTTATTTTTAATGATAGTATTACACTAGAGAATCATCTGGACTATTATTCATCAAAAACAATTCAAGAATTAAATTTATCATTTTCTACCACTATTAAATTACCCTAGTTTATTAAAAAATATTGTAATGTTACTGATTCTCTATTTCAACATCCAATTATTCAGACAATAGTGTTTTTTTTAAAAAACAATTTCTAGGATGATATAATTATAAATGTTTTACCTGAGAATAATGTATTAATATGTATCAATGTATTATGCAACATCAAATATTTTACAAGTAAAAAAACTTATAACCTTTTTTAAATAATACATAAAAACTCACACCAATTTTTATAATGTAAATAGTGTATTGTGAATGGAACATATAGACTTATTAATGTTCTCTCAAGTCTTAATAACATCCAAAAATTAAATGAACATTTCAATACCTTTTCAAATTTAGAATGAGGAAAAAATTCAACAGAATTTTTATAAATGACTTATAATATTATCAATTTTTATACTCATTTCCAACATGTCTTATAAATTACATAAAAAACATATAAGAGTGAATCTATATATAATTTATTCCCCAAAATTATTATGAAGTGACACAAAAGTCTATCTAATTTTGAGTTATCCATTTTTTCAGAAAATATTCAAAAACTACATAGACTTAGTCAAATATTCACATAATTAATCAAAATACACTTAGATAACATAAGAAAATCTCAAAAAACCATGAATAGTTTTTAAAACATTTTGGAAAGCTACAATGATTATTAGGCATAGATGACATTAAATATAAAATTTCATGAACTACAAAGGGAATATTAATATTCCCCTATAGATTTTATTTCTACATCACTCAATACATTTAAATTCTAAAAATCATTTTTTAGAATAATCCTTTCTCTAATTAGTCATTAAATCAAAGCTTTTCTCATATGAGGAGCATCCTTAAATAACACTACAATATAAGTTAAATTTTGTTTTAGGTAATTTCATCCAATTATGAGATGACATTTTGTAAAACTTACATAGATGGTCTCCACAATAATTCTAATATTCATTTCTCCCCAATTTATGAATATATATCATTTTATATTATAATTTCTAAATAGTGTTCACCTTTAATTTTTATAAATGAGTGTACTATTTTCGATGTCTTATCTCCCCATTTGGAAACATATTCTAAACCCATATCATGGTTCTATCAACACAAACTTAAGTGAGGGGGGAGATGAATATGATGTTCAAAATACAATTACATGAACCACTAAATTGTATATGGAATTGTAAATATATTTTACATGATATGTTTTTTTGAATATATAATCAAAATTGAAATCACTATAGGCCACTCATTCATTAATAAAATAAAATTTGATGTCAATGTACTATAACCTAGAGTGTTTCTATATATTCATTGAACCCTAGATAAAACATTGGATTTCATAATATATTATAATTGGTCTAATAATATTTACTTGTAGTTCTTAAAATGGTCCAAAAATAATTAATATATATTTATATATTTATATATGTATTTATAATATATAATATACCCCATCCAAACTCATGTAAACTAATTTTTGTGTCCCACTATGTAAAATAACAAATCGAACTACGTGGATAAATACCCCACTAGATGTGGATTTCCTCTCAGCATTGCCTTTCACCCAACATGAATTTTTATATCCATAAAAAATAGTTCTTATATGCTTTATTATAATATGATGTAGTTAAATATGCCTCTTATATATTTCAAAATTCATTTATACTCCTTCATATTATAATAATTTTGATCACTCTAAAATATTACACAATGAGTTATGAAAGATTTTTTTTTCTTGAAGATTGGAGATAAATTAAAAACCAAATAATTTTTTAAAAGGGTCATTAAATAGTTTAATGTTTAGATTAATAATTACATAGTTTCATAAAAAATATATGGGAGTAAAACATATGACACAAGTATCCATCTAAAAATGATTATGATGATATAGGATCATGTTTCAACCCATTCAAACCCCTTTAATGATTTCAAAACATTCTTAAATATTTTATTAGAGTAAATACACTATGTTTTTTAATAAACTATAATTAATAAAGATATTTATTCCGGAATTTAAATTTTAAATCAATTTTCTAAACATTTAAATTTCAATGAGCATCTAATTATTTAATTATTAAGATAAATTTTATTAATTAAACAAGTTAATGGATCCTTAAATATTAATTTAATGGTTTATTGAGTTTCCTTTACTATCTAGTTTTCTGTTATATCTATTAAATACACCTTATTTATTCAGTTTACTTCTGAAAACCCACTTGGTTCAAATAACATTTTTTATTTATAGGTCCCTTAAAAAGATTCCAGTTTAAGTTCATTTGAATTTGATAATGTTATTACTTATTTCATTAATATATTATTAATTCACTAGTGAATCTTCTTCTGAAATTGGATCAATTTTGATGTTAAAATCCATTTTATTTTCAAGCCTCTTAATTATTATTATTTTAATATAAGACTCTTAATATCAAAATATTTTTTATAAATAAATATTTTTTAGTCTTTAATGTCACCTATTTTATCAATTTATGACATTAGTTTCATTACATGATGATGCAAAATTAAGATCAATTTTTTTCTTGATTAAATCCTCTTTATCATAATCATTTCTTGAATTCTCCATGTTATTATTTACATCAAAATATTCTGAAAATTTTTCATGAAACTAAATCCCTTTAACACAATATTTTATTTCTTTTAAAAAGGATTATTTTATTTAATTTATAGCCTCTAACATTTAATATTCATCATAAGAAGGTATATCCCATAATATTCTCATTAAATCCTCCAGTGTATGTGTTCTTGATCCTCATGTATAAAATATTACCTTACAAATATAATCATTGAACTATAATATTTTTTAAACCACATCCCATATAGTGAAAAATGTATATCAAATATAAGAAAACACTTATTTTTATTTTACCAATATTTCAATCAAAGTTTCTTGAAAATAGTTTAGAGAGTTTATACTCTATCATCATTTTTCATTCCCTCTCTACCAAACATCCATTTTTTCTCTTCACAATCCAATTTATTTTAAATATATAGGCTCTAATATATTTATGATTTATTCTTGGATTTATATAATAAATTTAAAAGTAAAAGAATTAATACTACTGATTATTATGTAGTCAAAAAAGTTTAATATAATCATAGAAATGCACTTAAACTAGTCTTTATTGTATGATAAGGATAGAAATACACTTCTATTTTTGTTTGATTAACAAAACATTATTCAAATAGGTGAGGTATTAAATTAATGTAATGAAATAAAAAGACCACCTATTGAATTTTTTCTCATTCGACCCTATAATTTAGTATGAATTAACTAATGTTGTTTTATTAGTTGAATGTCCACAATTTTATTAGCAGTTTGGGTCACCTTACCTTTTTAAAATGTTTCATATATAACATCTCATTTTTTTCATCCACTAAGGTAGACCTCTTTCCACATAATTTTATTAGATTTAAATTTGGTTACATGGGGGAAATGTGACCATGTCTTATGTGACAAAAAGTATTATCATTTTTTCAACTAATTTAGAATTATTAGTTGGTTCAACAATCTAGATGAAACTTCCTATATTTAATTATTATTTTCCAAATACCCTTAAATCCAATGGAATCATTATTATAAAAGAATTTATCTTGAAATAAATAATATTTCTACAATCATGTTACTAAATTACTCTGAAATTAAAAAGTTACAACCTATAATATAAGGAATATATTTTAATTTGATTGTTTTAGATTAATTTTATTTAGTTCTAATCCATTTTATATTGAATGAAATATTATTACAAATTATCAAATCTCCAATATCATATTACTCCATTTTTCTAATGACCATATATCAGCATCTATGTTAGGGTAATAGCCAATATTAGAAATATCAAGGTATCCTTTAATACATTTCATTAAAGAAACATCCACTATGTGAGATTCTTCATTATTTATAACTATTAGAATTCATTTATATTATTTATTGTAATGATGTTACTAGGAAAAACATTTCATGAATTCATAATCACTCTGAATCTATTGGTCAAACATTCCATATATCTTCCATATATACAAATATACTCTATGTAGAAATATTAGGTTTAGTTTATAATGAGAATTTATTCTTTTTTGAATTCTTTAAATTAGTTGTGTTTTCCACGAAATTTATTATATATATTTTGTAAAGGAATATTATACTTGTTTGAAGAATATTTTTGGAAATAAATTCCACAACACTAGAAATACACATTTAATCAGTATACCCCCCACTAATAAAATTACTTCATAGTGTATTAGTATGATTTATTTACAATAATTTGAACTTTCATTATATATGTGGAGGTTAATGAAGTAGTGATGCTACTATCTCCCATGGCTATGTTACATGGATATCATCACTATTAAACAGAAAATAATGAACAAATAATGAATTTATACATGTATCATTAGTGAAAATAGGTATAATTTAGTAGTTTAAATTGAGTATATGAACATATATTATATGAAAACATGTTTTATATCCATAAATGATTCAGATATGATTTTTAAAAAAATTTACTATTATTTAATATGTTTAAATAATCTTTATTTATACGAATTTATTATTTTCTCTTATAAATTCATATTATTTCCGATTAAATTTATCTCTAAGATCAATAATGAAATTCATTTACATAGAAATATTAATTTTTTATTTCATAACTTCTTTAATGACTTATCTATTTAGAATCTCTTCCATTACTTCATATTTCATTACACCATATTTCTTCAAAAGTCAAAATTCATTTATGGGAATGGCATTTTAATCTAGTAATGATTCCAGTTCATTATTAATCATATTATTCATATAAGTTTCATCACCTCATTCATATTAAATGATTAATTTTTATTTATTATTTTCAATATGATCCATAATGTTTGTTAACTTTTCAGAAGTATCATCCTCTAGTTGGATGTCAGATGAAGTGTATTCATTGTATTATATACCAATAAAAATCCTTTACTTTCTTCATAGATGTTTATTCTTGTCTTCACAAGATTTCTCACACATTTTGAATTTATAACATAAGTAATATTTATTTGGTAGGTTCTTTATTCATCTACCTAATATTTTATTCTATATATTATTTTAATTTATATAGAGAAATGTTTTTAAAAAAAATCGATACATTTTGTAATACCCCCGAATTCAATTATTTTTAAAAAAAATTATATTAGATTATTTTGAGACAAGGCACTGAGATGTCATGCGATTCTGAGGCCCGATTGTCCTAGAATAATCTGTTGAAAATTTTATGTTTTAAATAGTATATGTGAGAGGGTTTTCTTAAAATAGTGGAACAAGTCAAATTAAATTTCTTAGATTAGAATTCATAGGGAACAGTTTCATTCAAGATGGCTGGTTTACCCTAGGAAGAACTTATTTTTAGTCAGCATAGGAATCAAGTGAGAAAACTCAAAAATAGAATAACCATAAATAAAATAATTGAATAAAATCATTTTATTTTTCAAATGCATATAACTTGAAACCAGTGACTGAAATTGAAAATATGAGACTACTTTTGAGATCATGAGGCTATGTATTCTTTATGAAGAACATAACATTGGTTGGAAAGGTCCAACAGATGATGGTAGTTTTTTTCCATATATAAATTAACTAAGTAACATTTATTTATTTTTAAATCCATATAACTCTTAAATGGTAACATGGATTGAAATGTGAGACTATCATTGAGCTCATGAGTGTGTGTTACCCTTAGGAATTACTTACCCTCACCAGTGTAGGTCAAGGGTGTAATATAGTGTTCAAACATTTTTAAGAAAATTAAAATTGATCGCATGCGTGGTTTTGGAAACATCTAAAAGGGTTATTGGATTGAAAATTTTAGGGCACCGTTGCATTGAAAATTTCGACCCTGTTTATGAATTGAACTAACATCGATTGGAATAGTCCAAGGGAAAACATTAATAATCGAATTTTTTAAGAAAAAAAATAAAATAAACTTAAAAAAAAAATTTATTCAAAATAAACTTTTCACTGCAACATAGTGATGAGCCAACAATTTCAATTCACAAATTAAATAGTGTAATGACTCTTTAATTGAAGCATAACGGATATGATTTTTCATAAATTAAATAGCAAAACAATATAAAATTCAATGTAATAGAAATGACGTGTCAAATTTCCCTTTTAATGAGATAAGGGTTTATAGAATCAGAGGTAGAGTTTCCCTGATAGTCAGTGAAGATATTCTCACCAATGAAGAATGGTAGTGAATCACTAGCGACAATGACACATCTCAATGAATAGGATTGGAGAAGAATGAATACCAACAGCTTTAAATGGAATGTGAATTCCCCTAGATAGATCAATTCTGTAATGAATCTTTCTTTGGTAGGGGTTACTTTGGAATTTTCCCCCAATCTTCTTTCTACAACATTGAAAGCGGATTGACCGACGAAGTGTTTGATCTGTGGGTTTCCTTTGGTTGTGGGAGGTTGATTTAATTAGGGGTTTTAAATGGGGTAGAAATTTGATAAATCCTCAAACCATACCCATGTTTCTATGCCTCTAATATATAGTGTACAGGCTAACATGAACAATGACCAAGTCCCTCCTCCTTGTGCATTCTTGTTTGTTTTTAATGGTCACACACTTGATTAACATCAAGGATCTTTCGAGGTACTAATAGGGAACACGGAACCCTATGGAGTCCGAAGGCGCAAATGGTCCAAATAAATGACCACCATAGTGGACCTGGTGGTCCATAGAAAATCCTTTTGGCGCAATAGCGCACCATTACAGAGCGGCATAGTAGACAGGGCCACGGCCAGCTCAGGCTACAGTGGTGTAACAAGAGCCATTGGCAGTGGGTCGACGGCTGGTAAAGGTGAGATGCTACCAACCGACTGCAACTAGTAAAGAGACCCAAACGATTTTGGCCTCATCTTCATAATAGAGGTGGTCCAATGGGGACTGTATGTAGGACTAGAGGGGTGGCCAGCTTCTGCCAGATGAGTGCAGCTGAACTAGAGACCAAACAAGCATCTGGACAGTAGAATACATTCCCACCATGATTACAAGGCCAGAGGCATGAACCAGTCCGATGAGTGGATCAGACTAGAGTATGAAGGCCCCCTATTGCAGGATGTTCCAGAGGCGTAAATATGTGACCCTAGGTGGTACATGATGGGAATGAAAATTGGCCTACATGTGCGGGCTAGGCTGGATAAATCCGTGTTGCTGGACGACACAGTGGGTGGGATACATGGCCAAACCGGGCCGGTACAACATGGTTGAATGGGACTTGCTGGCTGAGATTCCAATTGGGTCAGGTCAGATTGGTCGAATAGGGATAGGTTGTGTGGGGCCCTGATGCTGGGTTGGTCGGGTCGGTCTGACCAGGTTGGACTAGGACAAAACATGACTAGCCCCCAATTACTAAAACACCTATATCTCTCAAATCGAGCATATGATTGATGATCTGTTTGTGGATTTGGAACACTCACAATTAGGAGAAGATTTTATAACACTCTTACAATGCTTTCATGGATGTTGGAATAGAAAGAATGTATTGAAGATTGGTTTCTCCTAGAATAAAGCACACTAGGTGGAGAGATCCTACAGCTGACTAAGACCCGGAGACTGCTGACAAGCGACCCTATGTTCATCAGCTACGATGGTCGAGTGGGAAGCAGCTCTTTGTGACCGGATAGGCCCATGCTGGGAAGTAGCTTTGTGTGACCTGGTAGACCCATGGTACTCATTTGGAAGGAGTTCCTCAGTACGATGGCTAAGTAGGAAGCATCTCTGTGTGACCCAATAGGACCATGGTGGAGAGAAACTATATTTGACCCATCATAACCATGGAACTTATCAGTTATCAGAACCACAATAGTCCAAGGCCAGTGGGAAGTGGCTCTATATCACCCAAAAGCCCCACAGTGGGGAGTGGCTCTATTTGAACCTGTATACCCAATGTACTCATATGGGAGGAGTACCTGAACAACCCAATTTTTTTAGTGTTTCGACTAATGGTATTGCTTTCTATACTCTAGATTATACCTGAGGGAGCTGAATCTTAGTGTACTTGGTGTAGTCTCCCCAGTGGTGTACATGGTGTACTCTACTCAGTGGTGTAATTTTTGTACTTGGATTACTATCCCCAGTGGTGTACATACTGTATTTGGCGTACTCTTTTTAGTGTTTTACTTAGTGTACTTAGTGTACTCTCTTTAGTGGTGTACTATGTATACTTGGAGTACTCTCCTAAGTTTTTTACTTAGTGTACTTGGCGTTGTTTACTTAGTGGTGTACTTAGTGTACATGGAGTACTCTCCTTAGTTGTTTACTTAGTGTGTATGTTGTAATATACTTAGTAGTGTATTGATAATACCTTGGGCATACTCTCCCTTGTTGTCTTTTCTTTGTAGTTTGGGGTCCCAAGTGAGTTTTGTGTTACTCGCCCATGCACGGGCTTCAACAGCATCTTTTATAACCCGTGTAGGTGATTGAAACATTGAGGTAGACCTTGGTGTTCTAGGAACAAGTGGTTTTCAGTGAGATGAGACAAACATACACTTCGACAGAGACCATGGTGGTCCGGGACCAGGTGGTGCTTATGGTACTGACGGGAATAGTACTATGGCTATAGGCATCCACCCTTCACCTACCCTTCAAGTAGTGTCTCGATCGGACAGGTCAGGGACATTTTACATTACATTGTGGTTTTGGGATTGTGTTCTGCCCCCTTTTTACTTTACGTTATGGTTGTTGGCTTGTATTACGAACCATTTTTACCTTCCATAGTTTGACCTTTGTGCTTGTGTACATGTTTAAAGGAAAATGCCTTCCCTTTTTGGGATATGCCTATTTGATGCTAGTCGCCTGCCCCTAGCCTATGGAAGGTGGGTTCGGGGTATTTATGGAAAAAAACAGAGGGGACAGTTTATGAAAAAGTGGCATTAGAGGCAGTCAGTTCTACAAGAAGAATGAAGTGTCTCACAATTTTGGTAGGGAAATAGTGTTATGTGTTTTGAGTTTGGATTTCAGGTCAGGAAGTCTAGTGTTGGTGTGGAGGGAAACATATCCAAACACCAGGATCCTGAATTATATTTTTCAACCCGATACATGAAAACACTGGTAGCATGCATCAACAAATGATTTCTCAAGATATTTATGAATTAGATTCATCTCACCAGGTATAATCTATTAATCATGATTTAACTAGTTCTATTTCAAGATTCCTCCTTGCAGACATCCATATAGGATTCTAGTGAATGACTATGAGGATGGTCCTCTGAGTGATAAGGCTTTGGTGCAAGGAAAATTGATCGATAAGGCACCTTCTACAAGTGACCCAGATTTTCCACCACCCATTGGTCAACAGAACTATAAGCACTACTAGTAGAGGACACATGTAGGCTCAGACCTTTACATGAGTTTCAGCAACAGTGACACCTTAGGATTTGAGGCGGGCATGACCCATAGGTATGTATGTAGTGGTATGTGGTGGTGTTTGTGTTTTCTATCTAGATAGGTCACCATCAAATCAAATGGTAGTCATGTTAGGGAGCCTTCTTCGTGGGTCATCAAGGTAATAATGGGGTTTATATTACCCAATCTTATGATGAGGTGACATTTATGTGGACAGAGCTTGAGAACCTCTCTCTGAGAAGGTGATATTTCCATAAAAACTAAGGGATATGTGTTCCCAAGAGCATATACATCTTTTTAAGGAAGACATGTCGGTGGTTGAGTATTCATCGAGGTGTAACTACCTTTCCAGGTACTCGATGAATACAATACGATCAATGATTCTAAGAACAGACCTTTAGGAAGATGTGTTTATGGACATCTGTGAAAAAAATATTACTCTATACATTTCTACTTATTCTAGGGTTATATAGAGAACCATTATGCTTTAAATTTCATTGGCTGCGTGGATAATACCATTGGATGTCAGCATTAGGAAAGAAGGGCACCTGCGTCAGTCTCATAGACTTGGATGAGTATGAGGACATTTTTATAGGTGATGTTCTAGTATTACCTCCTCGTAGAGAAGTAGATTTTTGTTTTGATATGTAATCTGGGAAAGATTCAAAATTTACACCTTCATATAGAATGGCTCTTGTAGAGCTCTAGGAGATGAGGGTGAGGTTGGAGGTTTCAAAGAGGATGGGGTTCGTATGGCCTGGTGTTTCACCATGGGTATCCCCAGTGTTATTTTTCAAAGAAGGTATGAGGAAGCTTGAGGTTATGTTAAGACATTAGGCACCTGAACCAGGTGACCATGAATGATAAGTATCTTATAAAAAGTATTGATGACATCTTCGATCAGCTGAAGGGAGTGGGATAGTTCTAAAATATGGACCACAGATCAGGATATCACCGGCCTTGATTTCAAGATGAGGACATCTTGAAGATGGATTTCAGATGTCGCTACAACAACTATGTGTACTTATTGATTCTATTTGATGTGAAGAATTACTTAGCTTTGTTCATGGGACTCATGAACATGATCTTCCAACCATACCTAGACTGGTTTGTTGTGGTCTTCATTGATGACGTCTAATTGTATTCAGAGTTAGAGGAGGAGCACACGATACACCGAAGGATGGATTGGACACACTCTGAGAGCACTAGATCTACGGTAAGCTCTCGAAGTGTTAGTTATGGATATTAAAGTCCCAATTACTGCGACATGTCATCTCGGAAGCTGGAGTTATGGTGGATCCAGCAACAATAGAGGATATTCTTGGTTGGGATCCACCCAAGAGAATTACTGAGGTACATAATTTCCTTAGGTTGGATGGGTGCTATCAGAGGTTGGTACCATATTTCTCTAGAGTTGCAGCACCCATGACAGCATTAATGAAGAAGGTAAAACCCTTTGTGGGGACCGAAATATGCCAGTAGAGCTTTCAACAACTGAGGAAGATATTAAAGAGTGATCCTATCATGAGGCTGTTAAAGGAGGGTACTAACTACATGGTGTTTTGTGATGCATCAAAAATAAGGATTGGTTGTGTCCTGATGTAAGGGCATGTAGGGATTGCTTATGGATCATAGAAGTTGAGACCATATGGGAAGAACTATGTCACTAACGACGTTGAGTCGGTAGTGGTAGTCTTTGTACTAAAGATACATTGACAATACCCTATGAGAGAATGATTCATCCTCTACTCTGAAAACAATAGTCTAAAGATTATATTTTCTCAGAAGGATCTAAATATGAGACAATAATGTTTGATTGATTTCATTCAGAAATATGATTTAAATATAGTCTATACTCATGGGAAGGGGAATGTGGTGGAATATTTTCTCAATAATATATCGAGTTCAGGGCTACTGAAAGAGGCCATAGAGCAGTTGGCATCACATCAGATATCATTTATGGATAGAGATGAGGGATCTTATCTTTAGTCAGCGGTAGTTTATCCTCTACACTAATAGTGAGTCCAGGCGGAGCGACTCAGAGATACCAGCTGTGAGACTACACGTGCCCATATCTCTATAGGGCATACCCCTAATGGATATTCTTAAGGTGGGGGAGCACATCATCTTTTTCATAGGATGAACCATATTACCAATGGGGAATCAGGAGGAGGTGGGGACGAAGTTCCATACATCCCACTTGGCAGTACATCATGGTGAGGCGATGATGTACCATGACCTCTGATGTCCATAATGCTGACCGAGGTTGAAGAAAGCAATGGAAGAGTTTGTTTCTAGATGCCTCACAAGATAGAAAGTGATGGTTGGTCACCATGTTCTAGTAGGTTTGACACAAAACATTTGGGTAACAGAGTGGATTTGGGATTGAATATTGATGGAATTCATGTAGGTTTTACCATTTATGTCTAGGAGACACAATACCATATGGGTTATCATTGACCTACTCACCGAGTCGGCCCACATCCTAACTACCTAGGAGCCGAGTTTAGTAAGGGGATTAGGATGCCTCTACGTGATAGAGATATGATGATGGGGAAAAATTGGCATAGTTTCTGTTATAGATCAAGGATTGAATCGGGAGTATCCTTCATGGATGGTCTATTCCTCTTGTGCTTGTTTGTTGACAGCACATGAATCTTCAGGAGAGAACATGAGAGAAGGTGGATCAAATTCATGCCCAGTAACCCCTTTGGTATGATTAGACCTTGTCATAGCTTATGAAGACATATACATATAAGGGGGAGTAATGTAATACCTCATAAAACCATAATTTTTTTAAAATTACAAGGGATTACTTTGAGACTTGGAGGTAAGAAAACATGCGATTATGAGGTCCGAAGTGCCTGGAATGATCTTTTGAAAAAATTTATGTTTTAAATAACGCACATGAGGGGTTTTCCTGAAAAATTTGAATAACTCATAAACGTGTTCCTAGATCAGAAATAAAATTGAACCAATGAATTGAAGAAGGTGGTTTTACCCTAGGTTTAACTTAACATTAGTCATCGCAAGCCTCTGCTGAGAAAACCCGAAAATGGAATAACTACAAATAAGATAATTAAATAAAATTATATTATTTATAAAATGATTATAACTCACAAATGGTGACACCAATTGAAATTCAGATACCACAGTTGGTCTTGTTAGGGTATTCTTTCCCTAGGAAGAGCCTAACGATGGCTGGCGTGGGCAAACAGTGGACGTTAGTTTTCAACCGTAAATAAAATTATTGAGTAACAATTAATTTATTTTCAAATCCTTATAAATCCTAAATGGTAACTAGGATTTTAAATCCAAGAGTAACACTAATATCATGAGGTCATGTGACCCATATATAGATCTTAGCTTTGACCATTCTGGGTTAAGGGTGAATGATAGTTTTTGAACTTTTTTTAAGAGAATTAAAATGGTGCATGTGTGCAGTTTTTGTAACGTCAAAATGGGTTCCCAGATTGAAAATTGGAGGGCACCATTATTTCTAGAACAATTATATTAACTATGAATTTACATAACCTCATCCCTGTTGGGTTGAAGTAAAAAAGTTAATTTTCAGAAGTTTTATGATAAAACAAAATAAACATAAAATGTTTATTTTATTCAAATGAATTGTTTCACTACAATGTACCGATGAGCTGACAGATTAATTATACAAATGAAATAGTGTAATGTATCACTAATTGAAGTATAACAGATACCCTATTTCATAAATGAAATAGCATAATAATGTGATGATTCGGAGTAACCAAAATGTTATGGTGTGTCTCTCTTTTAATGAGATAAAAGGTTGGATAAACAGAGCTAGATTTTCTCCAACAAATTATGAAGATATTCTCTCCAACGTAGAACGCCAAAAAATTGTTAGAGACAACAATGCACCTCGAAAACAAGACCTTAGATAGATGAATGCCAATATCTTAGGATGATTTGTGAATCCCCATGGAAATATCACTTCAACGCCAATTCTATCCCAGGTAGGGGTTACATTTGATTTTTGATTTCCCCATTCTTCATTCGAAAACAGAAAACCCGATTCAACCCACGAAAAGGCTGATCCATGGGTCTATTTTTCTTGAAGGAGGGTGATTTTCATTGGGGTTTTTCATCGGGGTAGAACATTGATAAATCCATAAACCTTAAAAATGTCTCTAAACCTCTAAAGTATTGGGTGTAGATCGGCCCGTACAAAGCCCGAGCCCCTCTGCCTTGGGTGTTCCTATGTTTTCTTCATGGATGCAACTTCAGATTGACAACAAGGAAATTTTGGGGCTGTATCAAGGAAGATGGAACACCATAGAGGCCAGAGGCTCAAATGGTCCAACAAATGGACCAACAGATTGGACCCAGTGGTCTGTGGCAGAAGCCACTGATGGATAGCGGAATTCCATGACAACACACTATGGCAGATAAGGAGGTGCATGTATCAGGTCATGATGGTGTAGCAAGAGCTGCTAGGAGTGGGATAATGGCTAGGGGATGCGGGATGGAGACCGTCCGACCTAGGCCATCGCTTCAGGATGGAACGTGGTCCAGTGCGGACCGCATGTAGGACCAGAGGGGTGGTCAACTCCTACCGGCTATGTTCAGGTGAACTGAATGACCAACATGCATCCGGGCTGGAGAAGGCCAGCCTGGCATGTGGGCCCGGAGAGGGGAATGAACCGGTTTGCTATGCGGCCTGGGCTAGAGTAGGAAGGTCCCCTAGGCCACCCAGACTAGGCAAGAAAACCATCCTACTAGTGTGGGCTAGCCTAGATAAATTTGCATTATTGGGAGACCTGATAGGCGGGACAGACGACCGAATTAGGCTGAGTACCACAAGGCCTAATGGGCTCAGCCTAGCAGTCAGTCGAGGATGGTCCAGCACATACCCGAAATTGGTTCTATCAGATCGGTCGAACCAAGCCAGGGATAGCAGCCCCCTGGCTAGGTTGGTCAAGTCAGTCTAACTGGATCGGACTGGTCCCATACACGACCGACCCCCGATTACTAAAAGACCGAGATTTCTCAAAAAGGGAATCCGATTGAGTAGATGTTTGCAGTGTTGATACCCTCATGGCGTTGAGGGTCCTTTGGAATACTATAATGAGGATTTCATAGAATATAGAATAAAATGAATATCTTGAGGAGCTGTTTCACCAAGAATCAAGTGCACTAGGTGCAGAGATCCTTCGAATGACTGAGACATGAAGACTGCTGACAACCGACCCTATGTGGATCATCTACGATGACCCAGTGGTAACCGGTTCTATGTGACCTAGTAGGCCCATGGTAGGGAGTAGCTCTGTGTGACCTGTAATACCCACAGTACTAATTGGGATGGAGTACCTCAGTATGATGGCCAAGTGGTACAGGGCATTGTGTGACCCAGTAGGCCCATGGTGGGGAGACACTGTGTAACCCAGCATACCCAAGGTACTCGTCACGGAAGAGTACCAAATCAGTACAAGGATTATGGAAAGTAGCTTTGTGGGACCTGGTAGCACCATGGTGGGGAGTAGTTTTGTGTTACCCAGAAAACCCATAGTACAATCAGTGAGAATCACCCCAGCATCCCAAGGTGTTTAGTGTTGCAAAAAATGGTCATGATTTTTATACTCAAGATTATACCTATGTGAGTTGACTCTTGGTGTACATGACTTACTCTCCTTAGTGGTGTACTCAGCGTACTCTCTACAGTGGTGTACATACTATACTTAGTGTACTCTCCCCATTGGGTTACTTGGTATACTTGGAATACACTTCTTAGTGGTGTATTTAGTGTACTTGTTGTACTCTCCTCAGTGGTTCAAATAGTGTATCTGGTATAATCTCCTTATTTGTGTACTTAGTGTACATGGAATACTCTCCTCAGTGGTGTACTTAGGGTACTTGGTGTATTCTCATGAGTGTTGTACTTGGTGTTCTTGGTGTACTCTCCCTGGTGGGGTACTGATAGTACCATGTACATACTCTCCCTTATTGTGCTCCATTTTCAATTTGGGGTCCCTACTATGTATTATGTTACTCACCCCTACACAAGATTCTCCAACACATGTCGTGTCCCTTGCATGTGATCGATGCTTTGATGGAGACCTTGGTGGTCCAGGACTAGGTGGTGCTTAGTGAGACCGGATGGACAGACGGTTCGATGAAGACCTTGGTGGTATTGGATAGGGTGGAGACTAGTGTGATAGGTTGGACGGGTATACAACTATGGCTGTAGGTAGTTACACTTCACCTACCCTTTAGGTAGGGTCTCGAGAAAATTGACCAGGGTAGTTGTATTTTCCACTGTGTTTTTGGGATTGTATTATAGACCCTATATACTTTTATTTTGTGGTTTTGGGCCTGTATTTTGGCCTCTTTATACTTTCTATAGATTGAGCGTTGTTCATGTGTACAAGGTTAAAGTAAAATGCCTTCCCTTTTTGGGATATTCCTATTCATTTCTAGTCACTAAACCCTGGACAATGGATGGGGGGCTTGGGGTTGTCATAGAACATTACCTAGGGGATCGTTCGTGACACATTTTAATGGAATCAATCATTTGAGTTTTCCTTTCCCTTTCCTATAATTCTTGGATATAAGATACATGATTCTATTTTAATATCCATCCTTCTCTTTATTATCATTAAAAAACCATGAGTTTTCAGCTTCTTCTTCCCTGATTTTTAAATTTTCCATGGATTCAAAGTTTATAATTTATTCATCAGTCTTCTGGAATACTGGTATCATTCTACGTTCATAAGAAATATGGTTGATACAAAATTACACATATATGAGATTCTCATTTTCTTTAAGAAAAATAATTATAGGATAAAATCTATGAATAATATAACTCATTAATATTTTTATAATTATATAATCTTCCATCCTCCCACTATATCCTATAATCTTATAATATTATATAATTCACTCATGTAAATTAGTAATGAATGATATCTATTTGATCTATATTAATTTATAAAAACTAGGTTCTATACAATTTTTTTTCCACTTTAACATAGAAATTTCCATCCTCACATCCTTCCAGCATCACATATATTTTTTATAGATTAAAGTCTCATATCCTTAGATAAATAATTTTTAATAATAAAAAATTAGTAGAATATATTTTTTCCCCAAAAATTCATGATTATTCGTATCAAAAAATGACATTTTATCTAGTATATTAGTTTTTTGAAATCATAAAATTCTATAATTAAAAAACTATACTAAAAATTATATAATAGATAAGGTAGTGTCATATCCTTTTAAACCAAGTAATTTATGTCATTGAATATGGGAACACCTCAACTATTAATAGTTTTATGATTTTCTATAATCACATGATATTGATTGGATAGTGGGAACCTATATATCAGAAACTGTTTGATTTTCCCTATGAATGTGTAATCCAATAATAAGATTGAAATGAATATATGGTCTTTGATATTTTATAATTTATTTCACTTTAAAATTTAACTCTACAAATTATTTATTCACAATTTACTATATTACTTAACATATCCTTACATAATAAAAGAAGTTGAAAGGGAATTGGAATATTTTAATGTTTCTACCATGATGATGGTGACAAAAATCCTTTTGGTGATTAGTACCATTCATTTAATAGATTTTATATTATAATATTTACCTCAATTAAAATGGGGTAGGGATTGTATTATCTTATAAACTAATTATTCTTAGTATGTACAAGTATAATACTAATAATAATGTCTCACGGTAGTTTTATGTAAATATTAATTGATTAATGGAAGATCAATAGATGGTCTATGATTCTTTATCAAAATTAGATATTGATCTTCCAAATTGAATGTAAAAAATTTATTTGATCGAAATATGGTCAAATATTCTACATCATCTACATTAGATGCTATTAGTTGATGACAATGACATATTCAGTACTTTATTGGTTCCTAGAAGATTAGGCTATTCGTTATAAAATAAATATTAACAAAAGTAAAATAAATTCTCTTTTTTTATCTCTACTATAATTTAAGATTGTGAATCATGCTCTACTTTTTGTTAGTATTTTCTTGTGTCGTAGTATGCGAAGTAGATCATATCTCTCCTGAATTTTAGACTTATTTAGGTGAAGAAAAAGTATTACATAATTAATATATTTCAACTCTTTAATATTATATCAAAATTTAGAGTATTACCAGAATAAATATAATCCTCCATAATCCTATTTTATTTCCTCATTCTATTGTTAATGTGAGTGATATCCAATAATGATTTAAAATTCAAATCTTTATTGTAACTGCAATTTATAATGTTTTACCAAAAATCCATTCATATACATTAGCTAAAAAATAGGACCACTCATATTAATACATTTTCTAAAAAATAATTAAAAATAATTAAAAAAACAATGCCTTTATGATATTATTAATACCCATCATTGAACATTCCAATTTTTAATAGTTAAACCTTAATTGTCATTCCTGAAAACCTATATATAAAATATAAAATTACATTTCACCACAAAAATTATTAATAGAATATATTAAAAATAAATATCATACTTGACCTCTTATCATTAATCACTTAATAATTTCTATGTTATTATGAAAATAAATAACTTCACAACAACATCACATCGACATTATAGAATTATCCTATTGAGCTTATTCAAAACCAAAATCAGACTTATAAAAATTCTTCATCATTAAACTATTCATATGGTCTGACCATGTTCTCCAGGGAGTGGGGATCATAAATTCAATAAAAATATTTAATAATTATTTAATTGTGATTTTTGGATATATTAATTTTTTCAGGACCATCAACCTTTTAATTATTCCGTGGAATATTTCAATATATAAAATTCAAAATTATAACCAACTCTTAAACTCTCATAGTTTATTAGAAAGGTTTTACAAAATTAAGAAGTTCAAAATATCATTTATATATATTCTATAAAATGATAGTAATTATTAAGATTTATTAAGTATTATAAAATCCCTATAAATTTATTACATAGAAACCCAGTCTTATTGAGTTTTAAAGACATATCCCAACTCAAAATGTCATACACACAAACTGAAATTACATCCATATTATAGATAATTATGTTTAATATACACCAACTTCCTATATTGTATTGAGATTATTTTGGAGTGAATATAAATTTTTATAAAATATTCATTATTTTATTATATTTATAACCATACTAAGTATTAATAAATTTCAAAAATTTATTATGATGTTCATAAAAGTATTATTGAGTTATAAAGAGTAGTAAAAACTACATCATATGTCCAATGAAAATAAATAAAACACTTATAGATTAACACAATATCTTATAATGTTACTGGAAGACAAACTAAGTAATATTTATCCATTTTTAGAAAAAATTATATAATTAAAAATAACATTAAATACATAATAGGATTACTCCAAATATCTTCAAAACTATTTTAAAATATAAATAACATTCTTTAAATATTTTCAAAAAACTTATAAAACCTATAAATATTCAAAATTATAGTTAGAAAGATTAAAACATGAATCAGTTCCAATTTTGTTGTCATTATTTATTTTTTATATGTCATCTCTTATAAAATTATTTTTTATTATTGATATAATTTTTTTAAATTTATTTGTGTATTTCATTACATCTATGATATAATCTAAAATGTCTAACATAGAAGGGAATCCAATTATTATTTAAATTGATTTGATTGTAAATGATGATGTTGTAGTTAACATTGCACATATATCGGAATTAGATATTCTATTCGTTGATCCATTTGTGGAGTTTTTTATAATTCTCAGGAAAGCCCCAATACTCCCTTGTATATATTAAAAATTAATTATAGTGGTTATTCAATGGAATCATAAACTCACCTAAATATTTGGTTATTCAGAATATCCAACAACAGTTATTTATATTACTCATTATTGTAGTAGTTCTATTATTGAATCCTATTTTTTCAATCTTTTTATTTTATATTATCCAATGATAGCGGCCTCTTCTATTCAGGGACATCCCTTTTAAATCAGTTGTGAGTTTTCATCATAAATAATATTACAAAAATATATCTTTTTATGTAGTAATATTTAATATTGTCTCTTTTATAATTAAACATAGGATCTGGTTTCATAGTGGGTTCACAATATTTAATTTTAGGAAATACCTAAATATATATTCATATCATACTACACAACCCATGAAACATGATGACAATTTCCAAGATGTAAATATAGAAGAGAGTTTACCACAAAATAATTCCCTAGGTCATATACATTCTTAATAGACTAACATATTAGGACAATAAATGATTTTTTGGGGAATAAATTATCTCAAAATTCTATGATCATAAACATGGGTTAACAAATAATTGTGATAAATAAACACAAATATATATTCCAACAAACCGTAGATCTGAAGAGGAATTGTTTTATCTTTCGATGAAATAGCCACCTATTGTGAAGCCAAGATTTATATTTATTTTTGATTATATATATGGTAATAATTAATCAAGTATCATATGTTTTTATAATAAGGTTATAATAATTAACTATTGAGGTGGAATTTATGAATTCTCATGCACCCCTAAATTGTCTAATTTAGAAATTTGAGGGGATAATTGGAATACAAATATGATTTAGTTATATAGATGGTAACCACATTTCATGTGATAATGTATGTCATAGAACCTTACATACTTATTTATTACTAAAAATTAATTATGAAATATTCTTTATTATGTTTGATTTTTCTGAAATCAATTTTAATACCTAAGGAATGGTTGATTTAATCATCAACATTTTTTAGTCATTATTTGAAGCATATTTTTTTATATATAAACATTAAGAAATACATACTAAAAACCCTAATAAATCATAGACCCTAATACATATTTCACATATCATAATGCACAAACGTGTAAAAATTAATCATAACAAAGATCAGATAATACTAGAATAATAATTTATATCTGAATGGTATGTAGTTATGTAATTATTTGGACATTTTTAGCCGAAGCTATGGGAAACGTTGTAGATTCATCATTGGTAATCGGTAATACCTTGAAGGTGGAGGCCAACATATGGTTATAAGGTAATAAACTATATCCATAGAAAAATATCAAGGTCGTATAGACAAAGGATCCATCATAGGATATTGATATCAATAGCTGAATTGCAGTGTAATTGTAATGTTAAAACATGAAATGTATGTTTTAATTACTCTGGAAGAATATTTTTTTCTCCAATTTTATAGAATGGGAATAGGGTGAGAGGTTCTAAAATTTTGAAGGCCCAACACTTTTTTTAGGTTTCAAAAAATAAAAATTATCGCTTTTCCATAAATCGCCTATCATAAAACCCTCACATGGACACTTAAATTATTTTAAATGAAAATGGTAAATAATTTGATCTATATTTTATCCTGTAATTAATTCAATCCAATTATTTAATAAGGGGATGTTGGGTATAGAATCACGGTGAAAATGAATATCCATTGGTATCATAGAAGAGTTATGAAGAGTGTATCATTTAATGTTCTTACATTCCTATAGAGAATAATGTGATGGTAAATCAAAGTCATGATACTAATATTCCAAAGTATATGTAACGGGTTATGATGTGTGATATTCCTCCAGAAATATATTCTCATACGGTTATAGGTAGTAAATATATAGTGAAAGTTTACTATCCTTATAAACTATGGTTACTCTTCCAGAAAAAGACAAAGCCTCATTTTTGAAGATATATAATAAGGACCTGACCTGAGACATCACATAAACTGGTTCCTTTAGACTACAATTTCATTTTTAAATTCTATAATACCCTTTAGGTTTAGATTTTTAGAGAATTTGGTCATAAATCAAACATAATAAAACCATATATTACAAAGTGGACACTTCTAATCAGTACCCATTTTTACCACAATATAAAAACATTAAAAAGAAAACATGGTTTCATTTGATGTAAATCATCTGGAAATTACAATATAATTATTCCTTTCCCATACCCATCCTTAAACCCAGTGATTTTTTAGATATGGGATTAAGAAAAATAACATAGTAAGGTACATAAAAAAATAAATACCATAATCTAGAGAATAACCTGGAAACCCAAAAAATACATACCTTTATTATATTAATCATCAAGGTTATGAAAAAAACATTTTGATATGAAAAATACCATGGGTTTTCTCAAAGAAATCCTTAAAACCCATTAGAATTCATAAATAAAACAAGTATGAAAACTGAGAAATCATTTTCATATCATCATTACAAATGTGATAACCATAAAACATACCCATAGAATAAAAATAAATTTTACACATAAAATTACCATCATAGTTACACTTGGAACAACCAATAGAATGTATTCCCATTATCTCTTTGGATAAACTTATTTGGTTAACTATTTCCCATTACCCAATGCATTGGAGATCTATAATGATCTGACCATCCAACATTTATTTATGAAACTACCCATAAATATAAAAAATTCCCAAGACATACAACATAAGAATAACACATAAAATCATGAAGATTTCAAAATAATCGTTTCAACTATAAGAAATCTATTTTTGATATTGAAATATCCCATAATTCTAAAAACCAGTTTTTAATTCATAATTTACCCTAAATAAGTGAAGGAAATTTTTCTTTAAATAAAAAATTAAATATTATAACATAATCCAAACATAAAATAATGATTTTGTGGTTGTAAATTTTGTTGTTCTAGTATACATTAAAATAATGTATTCCTTTTGAAAACATTATAAAACCTTGAAGAAAAAAAATAGGTTCAAAAAAAATTATTCAAACAATAATAATACATCTATATAAAGAATCAGGGTGCTATCATTTGATAATATATCTAGTAAATTTTATGTAACATTATGATCTATTGACAATGATGAATGGAAATACCATCAAATGATCATTAAAAATATTCATACGGAAGAACAATTTTCAATTTTGAAATTATTTATTAAAAGAACATTGAAATTATGAAAAGAATAATTTTTTATAAAAGAAAAACTTGTAAAATTGTAAAGTAATATTTAAATAAAATTGTATTCATAATGGTGGGAAAATAAATTATTTATGTATAATTTAAAAAACATTAGTTTTATAATGTTGAAACAAATGTTAAAAAATATCAATCAAAAAATGGATGATTCCATTAAAAACATTTTTTAAAAAGTTAAAAATGGATAAAAATTAATTTTAAAAATAAAAATAATGAATCATAAACTATTTTTATCTTTTTTATAGAATAATAATATAGACGAATAAGGGAGTTCTAATGGAAACATTAAAAGTTGATTTTTATATGAAAGTCCCTTATATTGAGGATAACTCATCGCCTATGTTATTTATCTTCTTGAATAATTAACGAAAGATAATTATTTACATTCATAAGAACTATATTTTTTTCATTTTCATTATTTGTTTTATTTTATCTCTTACCATATTGTTTTTATTTACTTAATAAATTAAATTCACTATGGTTTTTTAGAAGATATTAGGTTCCAAAGTCCAGAATACTTTGTTAGGTTTACTATGGTCAAAGTGGTAATTTCTCTATCACATCACGAATAATAATCATGAAATAGTTTTCAAATTTATAAATAAATTATAATTTTATACAAAATACATTAAATATAGTTATAAAAAATTAACAATGTTACAATCAAAGAGGAGGTAGGTCATATGTACACATGAGTAACATTTCCATTATTAAACTGCCATTATGAAAAGAATGTATGTATTATATTATATTTTCTAAATTATAATTATATAATAAATATAATACTAATGTATTAATTTTTTTATATATCATCCATATTTTTTGGCGATGAAAAATGATTCGCATCGCTTCGTCAAGGTGGTTGTCCCCACATCCCCACGAACGACGTTATCTTTTTTATATAATTGTGAGATAATAAGATAAATTATATATTATCCTTAAGAAATAATAAATTCACCATCAATATAATATATACACCTTAATATCATCCTAATAAAAAATCTTCAGAGATGGTTATGGAAGACTAATTACATTGGTTTGCGAGGCGGCAACCCACCGTCCAGATGAATGATGGTTTCGTTCCACATTTAATAGAAGAGGGGATGGATATTGGTAATTCAATTCACATTATTCCAAATAAATATATGAAAAATAATTGTGTTATTATTTTATCATGGATAAATAAAGTTTTAATGAGGTTAAATAAGAAAAAATACAAAAACATGCAGTTAAAAATAATACAACTAATTTAAAACATTTTCTTTGATTATCACCATAGTACATCTAAGGATTGTATTCTACCAAAACCAGGACATCTATAATTAGGTGAGGGATTTAAGTAAGGTATTTTGATAGGTATTTTTCTATCCAAATTGTTCTTGCAATGTAATGTTATGAGAAGAAAAGATGCTTTTTATAAGATAGAAGAGGGCCTCTCTTGGAATTTCTAAAAATATTTTAATACTATAAACAGTATTTTAATTTAAAAATAGTTCCAAAATTTTTTTTTTTATAATATATTATGATAATGAGTATAAATAATCTCATCAAATAAAAATTATAATGGTATTAACTATTTTTATTACCCTTATATTTTGATTTTAACCCTTTGTTAACCCCTTCCACACATACCATAGAAACACAAATATTTACTTTTTTGAGGGTTAATATAATTAATATAAATTGGTAAAAGTCTTATAAATAGATTATTTTATTAATAAAAACTGTTTCATTTTCACTTTATAAAATATATTATTTTTAGAAATTTAATTTCATTTAATAAAATAATATTTTTTATAAAATTCCAATAATTTATATTTTAAAATGATTCATTACATTGACATTAATCAAAATAATAAGACAAGTAAAATATAAAAAAAATATTTAATACATTAAAAAAATTTATTTTTAATCAAATTTATTTTTGGATAATATTAAATATATAAAATTTTAGTCATTTTAATATTTTTAATACTATTTATTTTATTTCTTTTATTGATTGAATTATTACTCCATCAACATTGTTTATATTCTTTTTGGTAATTATTTCTACACTAAAAATTAAAAATAAATTATCATGATAATTTTAAATAATTTATATTTTAGAACAATATTTATAACCAATAATATACAATTTATCCTCATGTTAAATGAATTATACTAATTAAAAACAAAATACTGATAATTTTTTACTTTTCATTAGAAAATATTATTATATGGGTCATAATCGCATCCAAAAAATTAATATAACCAATTCCCAGATGAGTATAAATCAAATGGAATCATAAAATAAAATTTTTGCATGTGTTGGTGTAATTTTATAGTGTTTATCGGTTTTTAACCCATAATTTTCTTGATTTACTCTTTACCGAGGTAATAGAAATTAATAAGAATACATATAATTTTCAAAAAAGTAAAATGGTATTATTTACAAAATTTTACCTCATTATTAAAAATTAGAAAAAAGTTCTAAAAAAATTTAAAATACATAAGTTAAAAAATTTAATTTACAATCAAACAAGAAAAACACGATGAATAAAATATTTTCATCAAAATGACCATATAAAATCTAGATGGGTACTATACTAAATTTGATCATAGAATCCATTTAAAAAATAATAAAAATATTATTTCCAATAAAACAGTACTAATTAAATTTTAAATGATATGATAATTTTAATTTTACTTTGCAAATACTTAAAATTAAATTATAATTTTAAATAAAACACATTGGTTTTCACAATTCATTGAGAAAATCAACCGTTGGATAAAATAATGAAAAATCATCCTATGATAATTCTTTATATGTTTTATTCCAAAATGAAATTCATTTTTTCAAATAAATTTTCTAGAATTTCCATTAAGTTATTTTAATATTTACTCTTAAAATGTAAGAATTTTTTTTGAAGATTTGTTTAAAAGAATAAAATGAATTATTTAAAAATTGAGTGCTTATTTTTAATGAATTAACAAATACATTACCAATTAGTTAGACCATTATATTGTTTCATAACTTTGAATGTAAAATTCATTTCTTCCAATCTAATGAATAGTTTATAATAGCCAAATTAAAATAATAATAATTCATTGTTTGTTTAAGCTTGATGTTGTGTATTTTGTATGCTATAGAATATAGTATTTCCTCTTAAAATATCTTGATATTACACAGATGATAATTCTTGTCTCCGTATATATAGTACATATATTGGGTGCATGTAATTTAACTGTATAAAAAGTAAAATTTTCATAGATACAAGATAAAATTATTTCTCTGTGTTCATTTCAACATAGATGAGTCTAGATAGTCCAAATAAAGTACATGTGACACCATGTTAAGTAAAGATAATCAATTTTAATACAAATATTATTAAATACAATTGGTATATGATTTATGTAAATAATTATTCAATAGAGAGGGGTTTTTTAATCCCATGTTTTTCTCACTGAACATTTATCATGTTATCAAGTGAAACGTTGAAATAAAAAAATTAAGATTCCCATAAACATTCCTTAAAATGTGGATTCATTGATAATAACAAGGATTTTAATAGGTAATAATTCCTTACACATGTTATTTTAATTATTTCACTTATTTCTTAACATTATTCAATTTCAATATAGTTATTTTAACTAAAGAGACAATAAATTAAGCTTCACCCAATATGATATCTATAGTTCATCAACCTCACAAACCGTTATTAAATATTAAATAGTTTGGGGTCATGCATTATAGGCCAGGTTATGGAATTTTTGTTTTTTAATACAACTTTATGTTTATATAGATTATATTTAATGTCTTTCGGCCCTAAACATGGATATAATATTTCATGATTATTATTATTGAACATTAACTAATGAAAACATTGTTTCACTCATCTTGTGTGATGAATACTTAACTAATGTGAATGAATATTAAAATATAGGTATGGTAAAGGATGATGAGGATATTTTCCATGTTTTTTATTGAATAATTTATCTAGAACATATTGATAACCAATTCATGTGGTCAAATATTGGACTCACGAGCATTGGTTTTCTTTCATTCCGAAAAAAATAAATTATTCAATATCTACGTGGACTTTTTGACCTATTAGGGCATAAATTGACTATTAATCCAACCATACATTATTTATTTTAATCATGAAAAATTTGGTATTTCTTATAATTATGATTAAGATATTTTATTTTAAGGTAAAATTAGAATGAATAGTGTCTACAGTCATTTATAATTAACTAATGAAAGTTTTTCTATCCTGTAAAAGGGGAAGAGATAACTATATGTGAATTTGGAATCCCATTTTTGTATAAGAAACTAAAAAGGTTGAATATTTCAAAATTATATAAATTATGTATTAAATAGTTATTTAGAGTTATTATATTTAAACTTTTATGGGAATAAAACCTCCATATCGTATAATAGGTAGTACAAATTCACCTTTTTAGATTTGTATGTTGTTGTTTAATAATACCACAACAAATTAAAATTTTTATATAAAACTGATCTCATATCATTTATTACTATATTTTTAAAATTATTTGATTAGGTCTTATAGAAATACCATATTTATCCATTGACAATTCCTCGATAAAATAATGATTGGTCTTGTTACATGTTATTAAACAATTAGAGTTTTGTAAACTCATTTGAATATAAGATCATGCCATTAACAAGGAATATGGTATAAATTACTCCAACTATATATATTATATTTAATTTTTTAAAGGCTATTACTCATTCTCCAACATTTTTATATGGAACATATTCACCCTAGATATAAATTAAATAAGAGGAAAAATAAATAATTTTAATTATTACGATTTCATTAATGGGTAAACTTCCATAACATCAATTCCATTAATATAAAATACCCAATAGTGCATTGAAGTTTATAGAAAATCTGTATTTTGGTGAATAAAACATAAATGAAAATGGAATGAATAGAACTTATTTATACATTTTATCCAATCATAAACCATTGAGGTCTAAACATAGTGAATCTTCATTAAATAGTCTAATATTTATGTTCTTGTTCGATGGGCACCATGAGATATATTTTGAAATTTCTTTATAAATTTTACGGTCTATATTCCATGAATAAAAATAAAGAAGACACTATCAATTACATAATTACACATCATATTGGTAGAATTAATGACATCATAGTTAATAATGTTGGTCAACCTATATTGAAATTTTTCCTTTTATACTAGTAATTTACACAGATATATATATATATATATTGTTTGTTGTAGATAATGAACGTACATATCTAGGTGGATATAGAATTATATTATTGGTATATGTAATCCATATTATATTTTGATAACATCCCATTAATATACATCAATAAAATTATTATTTAAGGGAGATTCCCATCTCTGATTAATGTCCCAAATGTCCATTTCAAAAAAAATTGTCAAGGATTTTTACAGGCAATCTAGTGTTTTATCTTAGTAATTAATTCTCAATTAATTTCATGACCCCCTTCCCCAAGGACACCCTCCTGGGTTGGAAAAAGATAAAGGGACACAATGACACCAGAGTATCGCCTCGGGTAGGCACTGAGTTAGCGACTAGAACCAAGGGTGTATAAATCACATAATATGAGAAAAATAACCATTTTGAATAAAACATGATCAAGATATATGATGGGTCATCAAAAAATTAACTCTAATAAATATATAAATAAATATAAAATAAAACCCCAATGCATGTGAAAAATAATGTAAAACTAATAAAATTAAAAAAACTATCCATGTAAATACCAATGGTAAAGCTGTGGAGCATCACAACAACTATCAAGATCTGAGATAGTAAGGTATAACATAGTCCATCAAATAATCATTGAAACCTGAAAGCAATTTACATATGTAGGGTCTGTATACAAGTATACTCATTAGGAAATACAAAGTCTCTCATCAACATGTGAAAGAAGGATACTAATAATCCTGTGAGAAAACAGAAGACCAAAAACAACACCTAAACGGGTAAACTAACCACACCCACCACAGAAAAGCATGATCAACAAATTACAAAAAAACAAGTAATATAATGTAAATCACAATGATGATGGGGTACCCTACACCAAAATCCCAATGATTAGCTGCTCTCACACCAAAATGAAAAACATCATGGCATTCCCACCTCTTACGAACACACCACATCGCATCCCGCACACACACACCTTGGCCTCAGAACCACATCACATCCTGCCTGCATACACCTAGTCCACAAACCAAATCACATCCTACCCATAGACACCTAAGCCACAAACCGCATCACATCCTTCCTGCAGACACCTGGGCCAAAACTGCACTTCATCCTAAAGAAATATGGGAAAACACAACACATCTCATCTTAAAGACACATGGAAAATCACAACTCACCTGTAGACATCTGTGCCTCGAAAACCACAGCATTTCTAAAGGATCTTGGGCTATCATGTTTTGTAAGAAATAATAGAGAAGAGTGGGTTACCATACTCCATCCTCCCACTAGGATGTCTTGGAAGGACACCCTACCCCATGGATATGGGAGGTTTAGAAAATAATTCTCAACTAGGGTGGGTTACATATAGATTTAAAAAGGAAAATAAAATTATATATGTTTATATAACATACCAAACAGTCATACACAACCTCTTTGCTCTCAAAATGAACAACCTTGTTAACATAATATCACCATTTCTTCTACATCTTGATGCAAAACATCACACACAATTCCACAAAACTATTCACTTTCACATCAAAGTCATTTATCCAGTTTCTATTCTTTTTAAACAATTAATTTATTTATTACGTTAACCAAACCAACAAATCCATTCCAAACATCATTAGAAAATAACTATTCATTCCATTATTACCTAGGAATCTACTGTGCAAAAAATGTAATAAGAAACACAAAAAAATCATTCAGGGAGAATATGTAGGAGAATTACATGAACCAACCATCACCATCCTTCGACAAATTCATCCCCCCAAAATCATCCACACACAACCACATCAATCAACACATCACCGCACAACCCGATTGATTCCCTGCTATATAATACTTCTCATACATTCCACAATAAATCAATATCTCAACCCTATATATCATTACACCACCCAATACACCTCACAACACACAATTGTGCTAACAAATTAACCATATCAAAACCCCAAAAAATATATTTAAAAAGGAAACCCTTATTTTTAGATCATGTCAATTTAGCGGTTATCAAAGTTACTATATAATCATGGGATAACCATTAATTAGATGAGTGCATATAATTAACCAATTTCCATATTATGTGACCTACCAAAGACGAACACCTATATTCCATAATTATATTAATGCACAATCAAATCCACCAATAGACCCAATTTTCTGCATGTCATCAAGCCCAATCAGTCACAAGATCACAACAATATCAATGATATTAAAAGAATGTGAACAAACTCCATTTACACTTAATTTAAATTATCCAATTCAACATCTTTAGTCAGGTTGGAAAATCCATGATTTATAGGTAAAAAAAGTAAAAAACACTCCCACATGATTAAAAATAATGAGAAATTATGGAAATCCATCATTGAAGGGATTTAAACATTCTTTTCAGAGAACAGATCACACGACAGACCTTGGATTACCTCTTCTATAAGATCTACATCCATACAAGGATTTAACATCACCATCGCACCAACATCAACCGAAGGGAACCCCATTAGGTACATGGGTAAACAAAATTCATTTCATGATTGGAGAATTTAGAAGATAAAAAGATCAAACATAGAGAAAATTTTAGAAAACAATAGGGGAATGAACCTTGGATCACCACAGATCACCGATGAGTAATCAAAAAGATAAAAATATTTAAAAGAGAGTGGGAGGGCTCTAATACATCCATAGGTCAACTAAGGTTTTTCTGAAATATGAGTAATTGGATACCACGACTAATCTCATGAGTGTTCAGTCAAAACTGAACTTTAAAACTGCACATGATCGGGGTATTACATAACGTTTAATCCCATTTCAAGTCTGGTAATACAAAGGGTTTTATTTTTTCCCAAAAATATGTAACCTCTTGTTTTTTAAACCACAATATATTAAATTATGTTAAACCTCTTGGATAATCAATGAAACAGGGTTTCACATCATGTAACCCATGTACATGACGTGTAATCCCTTTTCTTCCTGCCACCAGCAACTGAATTTCTCCAAAATTTCTCTGAGCCACCTCTGAAAAATCCAACAACCAGAAACTGGAAATATAATGGACCAGTAAGCCCCAAATTGTTACATCACAAACCACTCAAAATATTATCACCCTAAATAATCCAAAACTGAGTCTAGAAGGGAGATAGAGGGGTTTGAAAAACAACCTTGTGAGATACCTCCAAGTATCCTATTCTATCAGAAAAACCCCTAGAAACAAAAAATCAATTTTCAATGATAAAACACCCTATGTTTTTAAACGATGGAATAAAAACATCTACATTAGGAACACCACCTCCTACATTTGCAACCAGGCTATATCATGTCAACTCAAATTGCAAAAAAAATGAACCACATGAGCACTTATGTAGTTTTTATCCTAGAAAAAGTAGTTTGTAAATTAATTACCTGAATATTTAATGTGTTTGAATTTTAAACCTATTATTACATATTGTTCATTGTTTTTCATGACTATAATTTAATAATTTCCTATATTATTTTTCACATTAATAAGGTCATAGAAGTTCCCCAGTGTGATAAGAACCACGAAGTGATAGGAAAATATTCTTAAATATACTTATGTAGTTAGATGACGTACTATTAAGGGAATCATAGTATAAATATCATCAGTTACGAGTACTACTAAGTTGATGAGAATTATTCTCATGATGTTCACACTTGATAATCTCCATGATGAAAGATTATGAGAAATGATATGTGAGTAGGAATTCTGTATATTTTGGTTTCATCAGATATTCTTAACTACGATCACGTGTAATGGCCCTTAGACATTAATATTATCATTAGTACATGTCACAACTCACAAATATAGATTTTCTGATGAAAACTGTCATGCCATATATTATCATGAAGTAGGGTACATTAGGTATGTCATGAATAACATGTTATTAATGAATAAGACAACAAATGTTAGGTTCCTTCCATTTATGGAAGTTGATATCATGTCTCATTTATTGAAATAGAACTATTTCACTAAATTCCATCATCGTGGTGTAACAATGAGTTTTTATTTCAGTTTTCAAAGAATGATGTATCAATCATATAGGTTAATGAAACTATCTTGAAACCATCTTGATGAGATATTATCACAATAGGACTGTATTACATAGTGAGTGTTCACATGTGGATGTCATCATTTTGATGTTAAGTAATTTCTCTTGGGTTCCTTGACCAATTTCTAGACAGTAATACTGAACATTAGGTAATCCCACCTAATGCCAATGAGAATGAATCCTAGAGTTTCACACACTAAGTGTTTCTTTTGAACTAAATTATATATAATTTGAATTTAATTACTAGAATTAATATTTTTATTAGGCCCATGGAATAATTTTATTCATGTTACAATGATGACATAAACTAAATAAAATATATATATTTTATTGAAAATTTAAAATAATATTTATTCACTAGTTTATAATTAAAATATTTATTTTAGAGAAAAAATTATTTAATTATTTGGGTGTTCAATAAATGGATGTATCATTCGAGGTGACCATGGATGTTCTGGTAGTAAAATAATTGTTTTTAAGATGGTAAATAATTATTTAACTAGTTGTCATAATGAAAAATAATAATAACACTATTATCATTATGTGGCATATCATTTCATTTATGATTCCATTTTTCACAATTTGGCACACCATGAATAATTGTGTTTTTATTGATATTATGTAACATGGGTTTTCTTTATGTATACAAATTTATTTAGTTGTTGTTAGGCAGTTAAATATTGTAACCAAAACCCCATGTCATTAAATAGACATGTACGTTTATCGTGTCACTATGCCTAGTTAACCAAATTGCTGATGGTGAGAGAATGTTTAACACAAAACAATTTCTCTCTTGAATGCTCACCTCTCCCATCTAAAAAACAAGATATTTTCTTCAAGAAAAATGAATTGTAGATCAATAACGACTGACTTAAGACACTCACTTCGCTATGATATTACTCAAAGAATGAGTGGTGTCAATTGCAGGCCATCATGTCATGTCTGGATCACCGCTAGAGGGGCTCTAATTAGGATCCTTACAAGAACAAAAATAAAATATAGATGGGTCATTCTGGATGATAAACATCATCAATGAAAAATGTACTAAAGATCTAGGTATTTAATTTTTTTCTAAATTATTGCAATTAATTATAATTATGATGCACCAGATCCTCTCTCTTTGATCCAACTCCCTTTTCTTCTTTCTTCTAGATCATTGATCTCAATGTGTGGATACTATAATTTATCAGTATATTGATCACATATTAGTCATCGATTGTAGAAAAATAATAGTTGGGACCTCCCAACCTCCGCACTTCCATTATGTTGGGATCCTTAAAGTGGTATCAGAGCTGTCACATTATCATTTATAATTATTTAAATAATTCTTGGAATATTTTTGATTGAATAATTTCATTTTCCAATTAAGGTTAATCGTTCATGTAATTTGGATTTTGAGAATTTTTCATCCTATTTTGTTTCTCATTGATATAAGAAAAATGAATAATTTTTGGATTAAAATTTCTTCAAGGAACCCATCAAGAGGTACCAACGATTCTGTCCAGGTGACAAAAAAGTACATGCCGTGTGTTCAGACATTCATGTCATGTTTTCTACCATACATGTTGTGTAATCTGGATTACACACTATGTGATTGGTTTCCTTTTGATTTATTTTACATTAAGTTGTTGGAATGTGTGCCATATCTCCTCATTAATATATATGACATGTGATACCATGGATTATTTTATGTAAACCCATTTTAACCCCACACCTGTCTGTGAATAAAAAAGTGTAAGTAATGGAAGGATCTCCCAAGAAATTGGAGGGGGTTCAAGTTAGATCTGAGATGAAACCAATTCCAAGAGATACTAAGGTGGTCAGGTGGAAATATGTAAACAAAAACCCAAAAGTTTCATGGTGTTTATCCCCTAGGTCATGATTAATTTATCAACCGGAAGATATACTAATCATTAGAAAATAACCTGATCAATCCCTTTACTTTATTTAATTTTAGTCACATGTTGGATTTATTATTATGGATGTGTCGTCACGATCACATAATCAAGAAATTAAACAAGCATGTAAGATGGAACTAAAATAAACTAGGGTTTTTTATAAATTTTATCAAGTCATGGTTAACCAAATAAGTAAGTTACACATAATATTAAAAAAATAATTTTATAATGATAATAATAAATATATGAATAAGAGATTAAAATACCCCAATAAAATATTAGGTCAGACTAAGCCTTCGGTTCCATGATTAAGGGAAAGACTAAATAAATCCATGTGTTTTATCAACCCTTTTTGGGGTACATACTTTTATATAGAATTCCCTTATGAACGTTTCATATATACATGACCATATTACATCAATAGGTGTATACTATTCTAGACATGGTGTAATATTGGAGGGATGTGTAGAGGAAATCTAAGTCAAGATTACAGGATTGGGGAGTCCACTCAACAGATTAAGGAGTTGTAAGCCTGTAGTTGGAAAAGAACTGCAAACCTAAATACATTCAAATAGTATGAAAACCCTTTTTGGGGTTATCGGAAGGGGAATATGGATCCTTTCCCCTAGAATTTCCAAGCAACTAGAAATTCCGAGTTCAATGTTGAGGGTCATTGGGACTTGATAAGATAGTGGGAGACTTTATAAAGTTAATTTATTATTTCTCAAAAAATGTAATCAAGAATTTACTAATTATATGCTCTTTTAATTGTAGAATACAAATGAAAAAAATGTCAACCACAGTCTCCCTATGATCAATACTGGATAAATACAACATCCTCACTGGTAGTAAATTCCATAGAATGGTTTAGATGCCTTCAGGTCATTCAATTCCTTGAATAGAAATCTTACGTGTTGGATTCCTCATTACCTAATCTTCCTTCCCAAGAGGTGAGCGACAAAAAGTTCCTGGTCTATGAGAAACATATGACTGATGTAGTCAACGTTCGATATTTTATGTTATCTTCAATGTCTATTGAGCTCATGAAGACTCATGAACACATGGATTCCTATAGAAATCTTGAGAACCTCCGTAGACATTACTACTAGTGAGAAAAACAAGAATGGTTTTAGATATCCAAGGAACACTTTCAGAGTAAGCTTGGAGAGGGTTCCCCAGACAGTCCTCATGTAGAAAAGACCATTGGATATATTGAGAATCTGGAGGTTCTAGGGTTTAAAATCCTTGAATACCTGGGTACTGATATCAATCAGGCAACACTCCCTCGTAGATTCTCATGTTTTTGTTTGAATTTCAATATGAACAACATTGAGATGTCTCTGCCGGATCTTATTATCCTCCTTCACCATGTGAACAAAGACATGGAGCGTTAAAAGCCTTATATCATTATGGTGATTAAATGTAAATAGAAATAGAAGTGAATTAGTCCCAAATATTCTTACCACCCATAAAAGAAAAGGAAGATAAAGTGGTTTGGAAGGGAACATGAAGTTGTTTTCTTTTCATGTGGAAAGAAGGTCCAGTAGAACAGAAACTGCACCAAACTAATTATGAAAGTGGAAGCTTCAGGTGAATTTTTTATTGAGTGATATTTATGTATTTATATATATTTTTTATTAGATAAAGCCTGTGGTTCTTACATATGTCTCCAAAAATAGTAACTAGTTAGATTCAAGAAAATTAATCCATGTGATGGAGATCTATGATAATCTAATAGAGATAGACTTGCTGCTAAAACTATTATGGACTACCCCATCACGTTGCTAACTGGGATGATCATTATATTATAAGGTTCTTATTATATGCCTTATATAACCAAAAACATTAATTCTTTATCAAGACTAGATATAAATGGATTTTTTTCAGGTTCACTAATGAATGTTTCTTATTTTATAAAGACAAAATATTTTCTGTATAGTAAAATTATATAACATTATTTACATGTTGTATTACACAAACCAAGTAATGGAAATTGATCATGAAATTACTTCACATGACTTATACCACACCCAACTTTGGCATCACCAGTGAGGTCATGTAAATGATAAATGATTGACAATGTCACATCAAGATATATATTAAGATTCTTTCACACTGAAACCACTTGGTGTATGTCACGTATGTTAAAAAGTAAGAATAAACAAAGGCCCATTTAGTGGGAATGGTAAAATAGTGTTTGATCTTCTTAAATGGGTTCATACTAATGAGTGTGGACCATATCGAGTTGAAGGAGGGGTTAGTAACCATAAGTCATATCTTTTATTGATGATTTTAACAGATATCGATATATCTACCTAATGATGTATAAGTCAAATTATTTTGATAAGCTCAAGGAATACCAAAATGAATTTTACAACCATATTGGTAAGAAGATTAAGATACTCTGCATAGACTCAGGTGGAGAATATCTTAATCAAGACATCATTGATTACTTACAGGAGTTTGAGATCTTATCCCAACCCAATCAACCACACACACCCCAGTAGAATGGTGTAAGTGAAAGTAGGAACCACACCTTGTTATACATGGTAAGATCAATAATGGGTCATGAAATTTTTCCATTATACATATGAGGATAGTTGTTACAAACAATGTCACACAAAATAAACCATATACCAAGTAAATTAATAAATGTCATTCTATATGAGAATTGGAGTGGAATAAAATCCATGTTATAAAATTTACATGTGTAGGGTAGTGAATAATTTGTTAAAGCCTCTTCAGGTAACAAACTTTCACCTCAAGGAACATGGTGTACTATTATCGGATACACCAAAAAACAAGGGGATATTACCTACACGAACCCTCAAAAAAATGTTATAGTTGAATAACATTCCATATTCCTTGAGAGGGAGCACATCTCCAAAAGAGATAGTGGGAGCGAGATAGATTTTGATGGGGTCGAGGATCAAGGTACACAATAGTTGTTATAGGAGAAGATTATAGAAATCCCCATGGAAGAAAGATCTCTTCCAGAGACACTAGTACAACGTAGGAGTACAATAGAGGTTAGATAACCAAAATGGTATGGTTTTATAGTTACTAAGGATAGTGACTCATTATTAGTTTATAATAATGATCCCCAACCCTATAAGGAGGTATTATGTTGCACTGATGTTTCCAAGTTTCAGGAATCCATGAATTCTGAAATAGATTCCACACAAAAAAACCATGTTTGGATATTGGAAGATCCTATAGTAGATGTAATACCTCTTGGTTGAAAATGGGTATTCAGGAAGAAATTGTACATGGAAGGATAATTAAGTACCTATAAGGAATGACTGTTTGAAAAATAGTTTAAACAACATCAATACATTTACTATGATGAAATGTTTCACCAATTTCAATGTTTAAATCCATTAGAATTCTATTGGCCATTGCCGCATACCACGAATATGAGATTTGGAAAATGGATGTAAAAATAGACTTCCATAATGGGAACCTCTAGGGAGATGTATATATGATAAAACATGAAGGTTTTTTGACTCCAATGGATGCCAATAATATATTCAATTTTCAAAAATAGATATATATTGATTAAATATTGAGTCCTAGTATGGGAACATTCATTTTGATGATGCCATAAGGGAATTTGGTTTGATAAATAACGAATGTGAGTCTTGTGTCTACAAAGAGTTTAGTGAGAGTGCATTAATTTTCCTAATAGTATATGTTGATGACATATAAGTTATTGGAAACAAAATATCAGTTTTACAGTCACCTAAGGCGTGGTTTAATAAATGCTTCTCTATAAAGGACTTGGGTGAGGAAGCATATATTCTAGGGATCAATATTCATAGTGATATATTCATGATATTTCTGAGCCTATTTAAATGTACATACATTGACAATATAATGAAGAGATTCAGTATAGAAGATACAAATATGGTATTGTTTCCAGCATAATATAGTACATACCTTTCAAGGAAAATGTGTCCTCAGATGCATGAGGAATGAAAGATAATTGCAAGGATTACATAAGGATTAATTATTGGGGCAGTCATGTATGATATGATATGTAATAGGCTAGATGTTTCTTATGCATTGAATGTGATAAGAGGATATCATGCTAATAGAGGTGACCACAATTGGATGGAAGTCAAGTCTATCCTTAAATAATTAATGTGTACTAAGGATATGTTCCCAATTTATGGAGGAAATGAGGAACTAGTCATCATAGGATATGTAGATTCTAGATTCCAAAATGATCAAGATGAAATGAAGTCGCAAATGGGATAAATATTCACTTAGAATTGGGGTGTTGTGAGTTGGAAGATCTCGAAAAACAGTGTGGTTGTAGATTCTATAGTAGATTCCATTTATATCAAATATTTAAAGGAAACTAGAAATGTAGTTTGGATGCAGTACTTTACCCAAGAGCTATATGTGGTCCCTAGAAGTGAAGATCCTATCACACATTAATGTGATAATACATTAGTGGTGGCTCCCAAAAACTATCCAAGGTCACAACAGTGGATGGAGCCTATATTAGAAAAGTATCATATCATGTGGTATTTTAATCAGAGTGGTGATGTTGCGGTGAGAATTATTTCCATGGAAGAAAACGTGGTGGAACCCTTTACTAAAACCTAAAATCAGCATAAACATGATCATCATGTGAGGTCAAGCAGACTGAAATTGGTAGGAAGTTGGATCTAGTCTATGTGGGAGTTTTTTTGGAGTTGTTGTCCTAGAACAAACTATTTATACCTTTACTACATAAATATTAAATATATTTCAATATTAATCATTTTATTACATAATGTTCACTTTTCTACATGACTCTTATGTAATAATGCCCTAGAGTATTTTCTATATTAATAATTTCAAAACATTTCTCCTCTATGATGAGAAACTTGATGTGCTATGACAATATTCTTAGATATAGTTTTACAGTGGGATGTCATACTAATATAGGACACATAGTATATAGACATTCATGTGAAAGTACTCATAAGACGATGTGGCTTCTTCTCATGAATATCTAACGTGGAAATCTCTATGATGGGAGATTATCGGAACATATCCGCTAGTTGGAATTATGCATGTTTTGGTTTCATCAAATATTCTTATATATGAGAATATGTAATGGTACTTAAAATTTAATATTATCACTAATATGTGTCCTGACTAGTGCACTTATATTTACTAATAAAAACCAACATGCCATATGTTGGTGTGATGTAGGGTACATTGGGTGCATCATAAATGAAATGTTATTAATGGATATGTCAAGGAATGATTTTTCCCTTCCCTTTATGGAAGTTGATATCATGGACCTTTGATTAAAATGTACAGTCTCCCAAATTCCTTGGGCACTGTGTAATAATGAGTTTATTTCAGGTAGTCAATGAATGATGTATCAAGCATATAGGTTGATGAAACTACCATAAAACCTACTTGATGACATATTCTGATAAAGGGATTATATTACACTATGATTGTTCATATGTGGATGTCTTAATTTTGATTTACGTTCATTATATTATGTTACTTGACTCGTTTCTACACAGTATTCTAGGACATTAGGAAAGACCAAAAAATGACAATGAGAAAGAATACTAGAGGGTCACACACTAAGTGTTTCTTATGGTTTCAATTTAATTATACTTGAATTTAATTAATGGAATAAATATTATTCTCAAGAACATGGAATAATTTTATTCAAGTTAAGAATATTACATAAATTAAATTAAATATATTTATTTTATTGAACATTTATTTAATATTAATTTACTAGTGTGAAAATAAAATATTTATTTATGATAATAAATGATTTATTTATTTGGTTGTTCAATAAATTGAAGGTGAGTTTGAGAAGACCAAGTCTCATCTAGTAGTTAAATAATTATTTAGAAGATGGTAAATAATTATTTAACTAGTTGGAACAAGGAAAAATAATAATAACGTTCTTATCATTATGTGGCATGATATTTCATTTATGATTCTATTATTTTAAAGTTGGCACAAAATTAATAATAGTTATTTTGTTGTTATTATGTAACATGGGTTTTCACTAAGGTGGTGAATTTATTTAATTTCTATTACACAATTAAATACTATAACTGAAATGTATTGTCATTAAATATATAGGTACATTTATTGTTCCATTATGCTTTGTGATCCAAATATCATATGGTGAGAAAATTGTTGATCCAAAATAATTTATCTCTCGATTACTCTCCTCTATCAACTCAATAAATATAGAATTTATTCAAGACCTTTGAATAGGTGACCAAGAACAACTGATGCAAGAAACATTCTTCTCCACGCTAGCACCTAGAGAATGAGTGGTGTTGATAAATGTCCATAAGAGTATGTGTGGACCACCACTATAGGGATTATGTTTTGGATCCTATCAATCAAAATGAGACAATCCGAAAGGTGAATTTTCAGATGATCATTATCATCAATGAAAACATTACCAAACATATAGGTATTTAATTTTGGTAGAAAATTTTTAAATTCATTATAAACATGATGCACAAGATCCCCTCTCTACGATTCGATACCCTTTTCTTCTTTTGTCTATATATTTGATATTAATCTATGGATACTGGCATTTACCATTGTATTGATCTCAGATTGGTTATTTATTGCTATAATGGAAATGTTGGTCCCTCCCATCCTCCATGCATTCGCTGCATCTAGATCCTTCAAGTGAGACATCAAAACAATCTGAACATACAAATTACGGAACTCCATCTTCCATGTCAATATACTATTTTCTATAGTAGCACTAACGTTCCCACATAAGATAAATCACATCAAAATTAAGAAGTCTTGATTAGGAATTAGGTCCTCCCCTTTCTGCAAAAAAAAATTATCAAAAACCACACCGCACACATTGCAAGATAAGGAAAAAACAAATCATCTGATATTAAACCAGTTTCAAAAATCTCATTACAAAGAAAATTGTGAAAACAGTAAAAACAATGTTGATAACTGGTCATAATTCTATGTCTCTCACTCCCAACTACACTTCTCATAGCCACCATGTCTCCCCGACACAAAAAAAGGGAATGACCCATCCATACAACACCTTCCGTCGACGATCCTAGATCTCAAATGTCTGTTAGAGAATTGTTTTGTCATACTCGATATCCAAATATCATTATATAATTACATGGGAATGATCATGAATATACTAATGAAGCAGGAATATATGGAATACATCATGAATCCTCTCCACGTATAGGGGAAATTCCAATGGGTATGCCACCTCTCTAACACACCCCAACACCTCAAAGGGCCCAATGAACCTAGGATAAATCATAATCAATCTTCCAAATCCCTATTGACCATGTTAGGGGGAAACCATTAATAAAGTGTGGTATCTATGATAGAACATTACGGGTGTCTAGTTATGATCATCATAAGACTTCTGCTTGTCCTTTTCTTGTTGCATCCTATCATGAACAAGATAAACCTTCTCAGTCTTGCACTAAACCACATCTAGATGAAGAAAAAATGTCTCCCCAACCAAAACACATATCTATAGAGAACAAAATGGCCTTACCAAAAATCAAAGGGATCCATGTAAATGAATGAGTGATAGCTGTTTTTATAAGAGAACCTTATCAATGGAAGGTTTTGTACCCAAGATCAACCAATGTAAAAGATGCACGCCCACTACATATCCTACAACGTCTAGATAGTTCACTCTGTTTTCTCAGTTTTCTTAGGTAGGAAAGTAGTATAGATGAGTAACTGGGTGCCAAAGGCATACTTCAATCATGAGGTAAACCATGTGTCCCGATCTGAGATGATGAAACTCAGAAGTCCACGAAACTACACCACTTCATCCACATACCTCTTGTACAAGTTATCCACCATGCCCGACTCCTTGATCGCTAAGAAGTCCGCCAATTTCCACATATGATCCACTATAACCTAGATATCATTAGAACCTCACCATGATTTGGGTATACCTATGACAAAATACATTGAGATGTCATAAATTTCCACTCGATGATGTCTAAAGGATGAAACAAACCACCCGGGACACAATGCTCAGCTTTTACCTGCTGTAAAACCAACCACATCGGCCCAAATGTTTCCACAACCCATTTCATCTTGGGAAACCACAAATGCATCTTCAATCATTATTATATCCTAGAAAATCCTATATTAACCTCCAAGGGTGAGATATGGAACTCCTAAAGGACATCACTATGCATCACCACAACAAAAAATAACAACCCTCATAATGAAATCTGGGTCTTACCATCCTCTGACCATACCTCTGAAGAATCACCATGGAAACATGATCGTTCATGACTTCTTCCTATGAGTATCACCTCTAAGACTCCTCTACCTACTAAATTATAGAGGAATGCATCGTTATCTAAAACAAACTACACTTACTTCCAGAAACTCTTGAATCTATGTGCAAGGATGCCAACTCAACCATTGCCCTCTAAGTATCCATATATTCCTGAGGAACCACCTTTTTATGACTTTATCCTCAAATAATTGGCCACATCATTTCCCTTCACTATAGTATAGTAGGTATCGAAATCATTGTCCTAATGAGACTCCATCCACCTCTATTTTCCTAGATTCAGATCACATCAGGGTTAGATATACCTCAAGCTCTGGTAGTCTACAAAGAACACAAACTACTAACCAAAGAGGTAATGTTTCCACAACATCATTACAAACAGAACTACTGCCAACTCCATATCATTGGTGGAATAGTATCCCTCATTGGGAAAAAGCTACCTAGCCCTTTGAGAGATCACTACTCACTTTTGAATTAGCATACATAAAAAACATAGATCAGAGCCATCAGAAAATAACTCAATCATCCTCACTTATTCTGGAAACCAAAGTAATAGAGGACTAAAATTCTTCCCCTTCTGATAACTGAATGAAATTTGGAACTGAGTAATCCACACAAAATCATGGTACTTCCTTGAAAAATTTATAAATGGAGCTAAAAATCAAGAGAAATATGGTAAAAATAACTGATAATAGCCTATGAGACCAAAACAACTATGAAACTTTTCCACATTCTTTGGTGATTCCCAAGAAACATCTTTTTCAAAAATTTATGGGTCCACTGCTACATCTGACTAAGACATCACATGACCCATAAAACATAACACTCATGCCCAAAACATACAGTTGGACTACATACTGTATAGTTGCTGGTGATGAAAAACTTTCAAGATTGTCCCGATATTCTCAATGTACTCCTCATATGACTTCGATTAGATCTAGATGTCATCGATGAATATGAAAATGAACTGATCTATAAACTCACCAAACACCGAATTCATGCGTCTCATGAAAAAATTTGGTGTGTTCGTAACATCGAATTAAATGACTAATAACTCAATGTGATCTTACTTATATTTAAAAGTATTATTTGGGATATTTCCTTCCTTCATAGTCAACTGGTGATATCCAGACCAAAAATTGATCTTATAGAACCAGGTCACTCCTCTCAACTAGTCTAAATGATCATTTAACCTTGTATGAGGTCAAATGTTACTGAATTTCACTCAATTCAAGCATTAGTAGTTTATACAGAACTTTATAAGATCATACACCTTCTTTGATAACAACACTAGAGCACCTCAGACTGATACATTAGGTTGGATAAATCTATTATTCATTTGATCATTAATCAAAAATCTCATCTTCTGTAACTCATATGGTTCCATCGGATAAAGATTCATCGAAATCAAATAACCACTGAGTTTTATGTCTATTCCAAACTTGAAATCATGTTTAGGGGTTAGGATAACATCCTCCTCAAGAATAACTAATAAGAACTCCCCATTGACACTAGGAATCTCCACCATCTTGGTTTTCTTAGATTACACTAACAACTCATACAACAAGGAAAGAAGAGGTTCCAAATACCGATTACCGACTTGAAAAACCCACTCACTGTTGAAATCCATAGGTAGGTCACCCACATCTGAATACATGAATCTCATTGAGAAGTAATCGATAATAACATTCATGGAATATAACATGTCAGTGATGATGATGACATCGTATGGATACACCTATATCGAGAAGAGATACCCACATGAATGTTGTGGTCCCATCACCAGTCTACACCCCCGATACACATCAAACAAGATGATCTATCCTCCGATTTCATACTCAAGACTAGGGGCATAGGAACCATATCTATGTCTTGTACCAAATAATGAGATAGATTGGGTGAAAAAAGGAGTGTAGAGCCGCTGAATAAATCTATGCACATGAAAGGGTACTCAAAAAACTGATTGTAACTCTAACAACCTCTTTACTCATTGGGACTGCCATCACTGCTGTATAAAACTGACCCCACCATGCTCCCATACCACTCAAATGATGAACCCTCCACAACCATAGTTAGGTCTATGTCCTAGAGCATGGAGGAAATTATTATTTTGGCCTCTACCTATTCCATACCCCTCAATAGAGAAAAATCTTTGTATCCAAGTTACTAAAACTATCTCGTTGATAACTATTATTGAGGTTGACACTGAGCCTATCCACCTCTACCAAAATGAGCTTGGGAAACCTCTGTGCACTAGTTCTAATGATAGTCATGTTCTCCATAAAAGAAACACATCGTCCTAATGTACGTACAAAAATTATGGAGACCACTGGTACTAGAAGTGCAAAAGGGAAGCTTCTGAGGTCATTTCCCCACCAGTCGAAACCTTTACTGTCCAAGAACCTGATATTTACCATTGAAAACTCTATATATTAAAGAACTCTATTGGATCCCCAGTCATGATAAACCTCCCCATGTGGTAATCCACTCAACCACCACATCCTTCTTCTAAACCTCTATGTACGTTATCAATGTAAAAGGGGTAACCACATTCTTGATGGATGGGTGAAGCACTTCCTCGAGACATCTCATATGAGACTCCTTATATGGAAAAAAGATATGGGGTAAACCACAGAAGTTGTACGAACTTTATCCCAAGATCATATACTTACATACTCTTCTTCTAAAGGGAGAGTTTCTCCTGCCTCTTTTCAGCATTCATATTCAATGAATTGTACTCTACCTAGAACTTCGTAAGAATGCTGACCCAAAACACATCTAACTCATTTCACTCTCCAAGAAACAGTATCCACCAGTAGATTGTAGTAACCCACAACTGAATAAAAACCAAAGGGACCATGTACTCTGTCAGGGTCTGAATCAGAACGAAGGAAATCTATAGCTCCTCTAGAAAAGCTTCTGTGTGTTCATTATAAACACTTCCCTAGTACATTCCTAAATTTTGCTGCTTGAAAACACACAACTCCCACTACCAATAACCATCCTCTTTTTTCTGGATCAACCCTATGGAGAAAAACCAGACCATCATGTTGAATATCCACTTCATGGGGCACATGCAGACGACATCCAAGACCCATAGAAGAAAGGTAAAACAATATTTCTGAAGCCTATGTAGTATGGAATTTTACCAAAATTTATTTTAATTCATCTCATTTATTTTAACCGTCCCAAAATAACAAAATTAAAAAATGAACACGATACATAATTATTCATGTACCTTTCCTAGGTCTCTAACCTGATAGTAGGTCCATCTCAATTGATCATTCTCTAATCACATAGTCTATGCATTGGATCACGAGGGGCCCTAAAATCCAATGTCTTAGCTGGTCTCTCTGGAAAATGTCATACACCATGGTAAGCTATAACTATTTCCAAACCATCCCATGAAATCTTAACCATGCATATCTAAAAAAATCATCATATCTCTCAACCATCACCTCTGATACCACTCTGTCGTGACCCCCCTTCGATAGGGATACCCCTCCTAGGATGGTAAAAGTGAAAGGGTGATGTTGACCTCGATTCCCACCTCCAATAGGCCCAGTGTTGGAGACTATCAACAAGGGTGTATAAATATTACAAATGGGAGTAATTATCCTTTTTAAGAAAACTATATTGGTATTTATGATGGGACATAAACAAAGAAACTCCAATAAATATATAAATAATTCCAAAATACATCCCAAATGAAAGTGAAAAAGAAAGAAAAAAATGATTCAACTACGAAATTCTCTATGTAAATGCTAAAATTAATGCTAACTAGTGACACACCAATTGTTAAAATATGAGCTGGTAATACCCAAAACTATCTCGAAAATCATTTTTGAAATCTAGAATAAGAATACATACATTGGGTGAGCATACAAGTAAACTTAGAAAAAAACTAGGCTCTATTATGTACATGTGAAAGAAGAATACTAATGTTCTATTGAGAAAACAACAAAACAAAAAATACCCATGAAATACATACCAATAACCCCAACTTCACCAACGAATGCTCATAAAATAATAAAAATCATATAATATAATGTAATGAACATCAATTATAGGTTACCCCACACCACTTTCCCACTTATTATCCACTCTCACTCCCTAAAAGAAAATGTCATGGAGCTCCCATCTTTTCCGAACATACAACATCGCATCCCACAGGTACACAAATAGGCCTCACAACCACATCAAATGCCACCCCATAGAGAGTTGGTCTACAAACCACATCAAATCCCACCCACCGACATATAGGCCACAACAACACCTCTTCATGAAGATACCTAGGAAAGCACATCACATCTCTTTCCGAAGACAACTGGGAAGGGAGAACATGTTTGAAGACATATGGGCCACACAAACTGTAACCTACCCAAAGGTACATGGGCTATCACTGCTAGGAATAAAGGTCATGGAAAAGTAGGCGGCCAGTTATCCATCCTCCCACTAGGATTCTTGGGAATGACACCCCCCCTTGACAATGAGGGTTTTTGGAACATAGTTCTCAACTAGGGTGGGGTGCATATAAAAATTACATGGAAAATGCAAGTATATACATATAATATACAAAAAACACATTCCAAACCTATGGGCTCTCAAAATGAACAACCAAGTCACCACCCCATCACAATTTCTGCTACCCAAGATGCACGAAACTACGAACCATGCCACAAAACCATTTCATTTTCCCAAACAATTAATTTAACCATTTTCCATTTTTTATTAATAATTAATTTCTTAATTCCATACACTAAAATAACTAATCCATTCCAAACATAATTACCAATACATATTCATTCCATTGTTACCTGGGAAAATACTAAGCACATCTCACTAGATTAAACAAAAAAAATCATTCATGGAGATACGTAATGTGAAGTACCCGTACCAACCATCACTCTCCTTCCTCAAAGTCATCCCAAAATAATCATCCATGCACAACCACATCAATAAACAAATCAAAACACAACCCCATCACAACCCTGATGCACAAAACATTTCATCTGTTCCATAATCATTCAATCTCTCAGCCTGAGATTCCATTAAACCACCTAGAACACCTCACAAAACATTAACCTGTTCACAATAACCCCACTATAAAAAAAACAAATTACAGATTTAATTAAGAAACCCTTATTTAATTACAATTGATAATTTAGGGGTTATCATAAAATATATATAATCTATGCCATCTATTCATTAGCTGATTTTATGAAATTTACCAATTTATATATGTATGTTCCCAACCGAAGATGAAGACATGAATTCCATACTTATATTAGTGTGGAAAAAAGCCACTAATGATGACAAATTTCAGTGGGGCATCAAGAATGAACAATCAATTGATCACAACACTACTAAATCTTTAAAAATCATGTGAACAAACCCCATTTACCCACAATGTCATTTAACTGATTCTTTATCTACAATTAGGTTGGAAAAACTATGATTGATTGGTAAAAAAGTAAAAACCCCACTCTCAGGTTGTATAAGTTTGAGAATCAAAGGAAATCCTACCTCAGAGCTATGTAAATGTTCTTTCCAAGAGAACTGGTCACATGATGGAACTCTTATTACCTTCTTCATGATATCTTCATCCATCCAAGGATTTTGTGGCACCACCGTACCATCAAAAACTAAAGGGAACCCTGTTAGTATATGGTTATATAGACACCATAGAATGATGAGAATATTTGGAATAGAACGAGATCAAAGTAAATGAAACTGCTGGAAAATAATTGTAGAATTGAAAATATTTCACAATTGATCACCAAGAAAAAGTCACCAAGATCAATGGACTGATGTGGGGTGAAAGGGGCTTTAAGAACTACTTAGGGCACCTAGGGTTCATTTGAAATGACAATATGTAGACATCACAACTGAATGAATGAGGTTTCAGTCGCAAAAAACATTTTAAACTACAAATGATTAGGGAGTTACATGACATGTAACCCCATATCATGTTGTGTAATACCCATGGTTCGATTTTTTCTGAAAGAATTTGTTGACTCTTGATTTATTTTTATACTTCAAACCCCAAAATATTACACAATTTAAATCCTCCATGACAAGCCATGAAATATGGTATCAAATAATGTAATACAATTGCATGACATGTTATCCTCCTTCTTCAAGCCTTTAGTAATTGAACTTCTACAATCTCTCTCCTACCATCCTCTGAAAACTCTAGAAAACAACACTGCAAAAATAATGGATCAGGAGTACCAAAAAGTTTATAATTAAATAAAAAATATTATTTGTTGTATTAAAAATTGATCTATGAAATATATAGTATAGTTTAATATGGGAATCATGTTAAACTTTTTAATGGAATACTATTGAATCCAAAACCCAACACACACTAAGAGTGGGTGAATTCAGGTGTGTAATTCATCTTCACATGCATGTCTTATATATTGTGTTACCAATATTGGGGGATATATTAGTTTCTTACATATATTAACACACTCTTTTAATATAGAATAATAATTATGGTAATAATATACTTTTCATGGTTTAGAACTATATACTCATTGATAACCTTACATAAATAGTTTGTAAAAGTTATAAGATGTAACACTATCCCATGTATAAATTATAAGAGTATGGGAAGCATACAATTTAAATTTTAATATTAAATAACCATCTTGGTTTCTAACACACTACATTTAGACTATGTATTTTTATCTGAATGTAACACGTAGGGGTTTTATAGAATTTATCATGAATTATAGTAAGAACATCAAAATGACAATGGTGTCTTATCCTCTAATTATATCCTCCTAGTATTATAGAATATTAAATCACATAACTCCACAAAATAATTGATATTCCTATTTAGTTTCTTCAATGATCACTGTAACTGTATTATCTATATATTGGATAATGGATTTCAAAGACATTCAATGATATTTCTGTTATCACTAAACATCCATACACTATTTATGATAAATATTTATATATTTGTAATATTTAATGTTGTCGAAATAAAATCTAAAAAATACCCATGTTAATTTTTCTCATCTACCAAAATATTCTTCATAAATCAGTAACTTATTAAATAAAAATATTTTTAAGGTTATATAATATTAAATGAATGTTTTATAAATCCTATATCATGACTCCTGATATTTATTATAATCATAATGTATTTATAAAATCCTAATTTCAGGTATATACACAAACATTGAACAAAACCTCAAGTCATGGAATGACCAACTCTACTTCTCAAGAAAATAAATGTTAACACCTAACATTTAACTAGAAAAAATACTTTGTATTATCTTTTAAAAAACACGACATGATGAGTATGTTTTTTCACTTCGTAAAATTATTTTCCACTTATTTTTTAATATTCATCCCTAATAAAAAATGTCCATATCCTAGAAAATCATATGAAAAACGTAATATATTTCAAATATCACCATGAAATTGTATGTAACACAAACAAATGTTATATATCATCCATTTCATTATACCTTTACTATAATTTAAAAATATAAAATAATATATTACTCATCTACTAAAAGAATTATGTTTCTATATATTTTTATTGATTTTATCATACGGTATAGAAATTTATATTATATAACCCTATAATATATTATTAATTACAAAATATCCCTTCCTTTGTAGATTTAATTTTAACTCCAATGATATATAAAATATATCATCATATAAATAGTATATGTTTTAAATATATTACATGTTATCTAAAATTCCTTATCAAAACTATGAACATTATATATTTCAAACACAATTATATATAAAAAACACTTATATAAAAGAAACACTATGTTTTAACCATTTTTTACTAAAATGAATGAAATGTACCCACATTAAAATTTCCAAGAGTTGGTTAATTTCCCAAATTTCCACATACGGTTGTTTTATCTTTAAGTACTCATGATAATACTAAATGTTAAACATATATTTCTTGTGTACCAAATTATAAAATACATTCTATGTGAAGAAAATTGAACATCATAAGTTACGGTTGCAAAATTATCTCCCTTTTGATTTTGTTTTCAATCCACTATTTAGAAATTATATTAAAATATCCAACATGTATACCCATACTCACCGTATATTTGTAATACCCACTATATAAATTATTTATCCCAAATTATTAATAATATTTAATGGAGTAATGTAGTAAATTTTATAGACCCATTCATAAATATTCTTACAAAAACTTATATTCCATCAAATTCTATGCAATAATCCATCAAACAAGTCTCTATTATTTTTTGATTTGATTCCTAATGAGGGAAACAAGAAACTTAAGTTAATGTTTATAAATAATTACATTTAACTCACATAATAAAATTTCTCATACCCATGATTTCACTATGGATAATAGTTTCCCAATTCCAGTAATCCCAAAAAAAATTATAACCTATTATAAAAATTGACAACATCCAAATAAAAAATTAAATAAACTAGTATGTGGGTAAAATTTAATTCTTCCATAATTTTATGGTGATGGTTGATCAATATGTTTGAACCAATGAACCTCAAAAACATGAGGAATAATGTTCTTATTCATGATATCATATACTTTTTGATATATCCTAATATATTTCATCATTATTAGTGAACAAACTACATTTTCTATAATAAAATGATTTTCTACCTTTTTTTAATCAGTGGTTATCCAGATTAAATGTTAGATTGATAATAAACTTGTTGTCAAAAACATATTACCATTGACTGTATCCCCTCTTCAACATGATTAATAAATTACTCTTGTATCCATTAGATCTATTTTTAGGATTTAGTTACTGCAATGTATTCTGTATTAGATGTACTAAGATATGTACTCAATTTTTTTTTAGTTATCTATCATACATCCTTTGTATCAGAATAAAAATAATCTCCGCTTGTGTACTTACATTCAATCAGTCATTTTCCTAATTGGTAACTAATAATTCTTTGAGAACCCGGACCATCTTTTCAGGTTTCTTTTCCTTTTATGGTCTTTTTTTGAGAAAAAGATGTTTTTCAGGAGGTTGTGTAGTGGCACACTATTGGCGCACGGTCTGAAAAAACCATGCAGCCAGCCTAGGAAATCATTCACCCTTGACAATGGGCAACACATGGGCTGCGCACGGTTTTTCAAACCGTGCGGGCTGTCATGACACGTCCTCTGGGCCCGTGTCCTGACTACCCAAAACCCCCCTTCCATAGGCCAGGGGATTGCGATTAGCACCAAAGACATAAATCTTGATAAAAAGGGAAGGAATTACCTTTATAATAGTAAACAAACACAACACAATATGCAATATAATAAATCACTATGTAATACTAAAAGTAAAGGGCCCGAAAATACAAGCCCAACAGTATTTACATTACAACTGAAAAGCTAGTACAACTACAGTAATTTAAAACAGCAACAACTGATTTGTCCTCCGGGAATCCCAACTGAAGGGTGGGTACAGATGGCCTCCTCAGCACCTCAGGTCTGTCCGTCTCCTCCATGTACTTCTTGACAAGTGGTCCACCTCTGGGTACTGTCCAGCTCTACAAGACTCTACCTCGATCAGTGTTGTCTGACATCTGTATCTAACACAATGTAGTGCGAGCATAGCCCATGTAGGGGTGAGTATACGATACTCAGTAGTGACCCTGAGACCCCGAAGGTCTCATAGAATCCATGAAGGATAAACCACAGAAGAAATATACAATCACGATGTATCAACCAACCCTACTTAGGTATATTCCCATACATATACATAAGTCATCAATCCCAGTTAGACCCCAACTCTTGGGCCCAAGCACAACCCAGTCCACACAGGAAAGAAGTTAATCACATCGTTGATAATGATTGAACATCAAGACTCAGCTCACAAAGGTATACATATTTCATATAGTGATAGAGATAATCAGATGTAGTCACTGATTCATCTAAGATTTCGGACCCATGTAGGATACAAGACCAGCTAAGCTGTCGGACCCACGTAAGATACTAGACCAGCTACTCTGTCGGAACCACGTAGAATACTAGTACATAAGTAAAACTGTCGGACCCACTTAGGACAACAGTACAGTAGTCATCGCTATCGAACTCACGATGGATTTCAGTATAGTTGTCGTCATCTTCAAACCCACGGAGTATTCCAGTATGGTTTTCGTCATCATCGAACCCACGGAGGATTCCAGTACTGTAGTCATCGCAGTCACAACCAGCTCTAGGGTTCCAGCACACAGCACACTCGATTCTGGGAGGGTCCACTCCTCGAGCCAAGGGGTCAATACATCAACTATCACAATGTCCAGAATTGATGTATCCCGAATTTCCCTCCCCTCAAAAGGAACCCAATGCGACAGAAGGCGCGTCAATCGGACGCCCAGTCTGAGAGATATTGGATTTTCCGTTCCAGGGGCCCAGTTGGATTTACATTTGTCCCAAACCCAGAATTTTTCCATAGTCATCCAAAACACACTTAGAGTATCGTAAAATAACTGTCTCATCACGAGGATTCCAGTGCCGTAGAAGGGGCGTCGATCGGATGTGCGGTATTAAATATATTCATGTTTAAGTGAAACGGGCCTGGCCTGTCAAGCCCAGGGGGCTGGCGGGTCATCCCGACCTAGTTCGGCATGTCCAACCCGGCTGGTGGGTCGGCTCGGACCGGCGGAGTGCGTCCCAGTCTAGCATGGTGTGGCCCGGACCATGGCTGTCTGAGTCGTGTGGGGGGAGCGGCCCACGGTTTCTTGAACCGACATTGCTGAGCGGTGCCGCCCCTCTTATCCGACCGACCGAAGCTGGATGGTCTTCCCCGCACGAGGGGCCCGCACAGGCGGGCCATGGTTCTCCCGTGCAGAACCTGCGGGTTCCGCGACCTCATTCAATTTGGCCGGAAGGTAGCCGGCTGGTTCGCTGTCGATGCGGCCAGCGGAGCGCAGTCCTCAGCAGCGCGGTGCCCTCGTGGCGCCGCAGTTCCTTCGGCCCTACTGGCCTTAGCCGGCCGGTTCTCTTTCGACCATGCGGCACACAGATGCGGGCCAAGGTTCTTCTTTATGAGTCCGTCTCATGGACATCGCTGCCTCCGGTCACCGACGCCACCACCTTCCTCGTCCCGTGGTTCTCCTGTGGCGTGGCGCGATGGCACCGCGCCTTCTTGACTTATCCCCCATCGCCAAAACAAAAATAACCAACAGAGGGTTGTCAGGCCGTGATGGTTCGGCCCATGCCCTCCGTATTAGTTGATATCAATTTACCAAAGTCAAACCATTAAATACATAAATGTAACGGAGTTTAATTTTAATTCCATGAAAATTAATTAAAACCCCTACCTTTTAATTGACATTGCACATCGAAGAGCCGTGGAAGATGAGCATCGCGGTAGTTGGGCGTTCCGAGAGACTGCATCATAGAGAACAGTGTTGTCTTGTCAACGTTGGAGGAAGAGTCATTGTTGTGGTGTGGGAAGGAAATCCAAAGATGACGTAGATTCCTTGATGTTAGGGTGTGTCGGAGGAAGAAGCATCGTGGGAAGAAGTCCTTCATATTTTTCGTTGGAAATGATCTTCGTTGAAGAACGATGTTCTTCGTTGAGAGAGGATCAACTTTTTTCTAATTCTCCAGAGTTTTCCCCCTGAAATTTTTTCCAAGGAAAATATTATAATAAGGCTCTACAATAATATAGCATTTCCATGTATTTCAAATTAATTCAGAATGACAATTGAATTAATTAAGGCATTTGTGTTGGAGACATTAATGGGTGGGAGATAGAGAGGCTCCACATTTAAGTGGAAGTCCATAGGATAAAAGAGTTTTTAAGGGAGTTAAAGGTGGAGTTGAAGGGTTAGGGGCTCATGTGGGCCTCATGCACATTATCCTCCCCTGGGAGGTTATGTGGGGTGTGGGCCCCACCCAACATACCTTTGGTGGAAATAACCACCTCCTAAAATAAAATTTTGTATCACTACAATTTTATTTAATTTAAGATAAATCCCCAAATTATAACATTCATCCCACATAATGCAAAACTACGGTAAAGGTCCCATTAAGCGAATATCGGCACTACGAGTTCACCGGTGTCCTCAGATTTCAATTATGAGCACCGGTTCAAACGATATAAAAACACACACATACATTTACTGAACGTACCTGAAAAAACATCATAAATTGTTTCCAGGCACACCAGGCCTCAGAATCAGGCGCCTTCAGAAACCACAGACTCGTAAAATTCAAAATTATTTAAGAAAAAAAATTCATTGAAATTTCTGGGTCTTTAAATTACCCCCACCTCAGGGATTTATGTCCCTGTAAAGATAAAACTCATACTATGGAAACAAATGAGGGTTCCGAGCACACATCTGATCCTCCCGCTCCCATGTGATCTCCTAGAGGTTCCCGTGCTACCAGCGAATGTGAACCAGAGGAATCGATCATCTACATAGGACCTTCTCCTGTTGACCTCGATCTCCACTGGGACCTCCATAAATGTCGTCCCATCATCGTTTTCCTAATCCCCGTGATCGATGATGTGGGTTGGGTCGTGCACGTATCCCCTCAGCTGAGATATGTGTAAGAAGTCGTGCACCCGATTCAATTGAGGTGGAAGGGTCAGGCGGTAAGACGCCTCACCTACTCTGCTGAGGCCCTGGAAAGGTCTGATGAATCGAGGTGACAACTTGCTGCCTTGGTCAAATCTCTGCAGAACTCGTCGAGGTGAGACCCGTAGGAAGATGTGGTCACCATTCTCGAACTCCAGTGGTCTTTGTCTCCTATCAGAATAGGACTTCTATCTACCCTGTGTAGTCTTCAACCACTCCTGGATGATCTACACCTTCTCTGTCGTAGCCCGAATGATCTTCGGTCCTACAAGTGCTAACTCCCATGGGTTAGTCCAGTACAAAGGTGATCTGCAAGGTCGGCAGTACAGTTCCTCATAAGGTGCCATCCCGATGGTGTAGTGGTAACTATTGTTGTACACGAACTCCTCAATGGGTAAGTTATCCTCCCAACTGCGACCAAAGTCAAAGACACATGCACATATCATGTCCTCGAGAGTATGAATGGTTCTCCCTATCTGGTCGTCTGTTAGAGGATGGAAGGTGGTTCTCAGACGTAGCTACATCCCAAAATCCTCCTGTAACCCCTTCCATAGCGGGGAAGTGAATTGATCATCTCAATCAGAAATGATACATGATGGCACACCCTGAAGCCATACAATCTCTTGAACGAAGAGGCATCCCATGCTCACTACTGATCCTTTCTCTCTGATCAGTTGGAATTGGGCCGACATGGTGAGTCAGTCTACTATCACCTAGATAGAGTCGTGTCTTCTAGATGTACGTCGAATCCCCATCTTTAAATCCATGGATATTCCATCCCACTTCCACAATGGGACCTCTACGGGCTGTACCAAGTCTACTGGTACCTGTTACTCTGCCTTCACTTGCTCACAAGTGAGGCATCGTGATCCAAAATCTGCTACAGCCTTCTTCATACCGGGCTACAATTCCTGTTGTTTGAGGTCCTGATACATCTTCACCACTCCTGGATGTACTGTTAGAGGAGAAGTGTGGAACTACCCTAACACCTTATCCGGTAGTGCAACTGCTACCATGGTACGTCCCCTGAAGAGGATGATGTTCTTCCCACCATCAGAAAATCCTTTGGGTTCCAGCCTTGAGGATACCTGAGCACATATTGTTTCGTAGTCAGCGTCCCCATGTTGCACCTCTCTGAATCGCTGAAGAAGTGGGGGAGTGACTGTGAGAGACTGTATAAAGTATTAACCATCTATATCCACAGAGTATATCTGCAACACAGCTACGTTCTCCATGACCTCTCTTAGCAGTTGAATACCTGATCTTCTGCTGAGAGCATCAGCTACAACGTTTCCCTTCCCAGAAGTATAGACTATCTCAAAGTCATAGTCCTGGAGGAACTCGATCTACCGTTGTTGTCTCAGGTTAAGGTCCTTCTACGTGAAGGTGTACCTGAGACTCTGGTGGGTAGAGTAGACTATAAAGTGCTCGCCCATCAGATAGTGCCACCACATCTTCAAGGCGAAGACCACTGTTACTAACTCTAGGTCATGGGTAGTGTAGTTTTGCTCATGCTGTCTCAACTGCCGTGAACCGTATGTGATCACCGCTCACTCCTGCATCAGGAAAAACCCGAGTTCGGTCCCTGATGCATCGTAGTAAACTACGTACCCAACGCCATCCTCCACTAGCCTCAATATGGGCACACTAGTCAATCTTTGTATCAGCTTATGAATGCTCTGATGGAATCTATATGACCACACGAAGGGTTTCCCTTTCTTCGTCAAAGATGAATGTGGTGTTGCAGCTCTCGAGAAGTCTGTAACAAATCACCGATAGTACCTAGACAGGGCGAAGAAACTTCAAACCTTCATCACGCTCCTGGGTGGCTCCTAAGTAAGTACTGCCTCGATCTTCATTGGATCCACTACAACACTAGCCTCCATGCTGACGTGTCCCAAGAAATGGAACTCTTTAATCCAGAACTGACACTTCAATAGATTACCATAAAGATGGTGCTCTCATAGTGTATCCAGTACTACCCGCAAGTAGTAGGCATGCTCCTTCTCAATAGTCGAGTAAATCAGTATTTCTTTGATGCAATCTATGACAAATCGATCGAGGTTAGGCTGGAAGATCATGTTCATGGGAATCATAAACAGTTCTGGTGTGTTGGTTACACCGAAGTGCATAACCAAGAACTCGTAGTGGCCATACTGACACCTGAAGGTCATCTTCAACATATCCTCATCTCGTACTCTGAGCTGGTGATTTCCTGGCCTGAGGACTACCTTCGAGAACCATCGTGATCACTTGAGATGATCAAATAGGTCTTCAATCCTCATGAGTGGGTACTTGTTCGTCATGGTCACCTGATTCAGGCGACGGTAGTCGAAACACAGTCGCAAGCTCCTATCCACCTTCTTGGAAAACAAAATCGGAGAAGACTAGGGTGAAACACTGGGTTGGATAAACCCCTTTCCCTGTAAGTCCTCCAGCTGTACCCATAGCTCACGAAGTGCAGCGAGAGCCATCCGATATACTGAAGTAGATATCAGTTCTATCTTTGGGTACAGGTTTATGTAAAATTCTACCTCTCTGTGAGGAGGTAGTCCTGGAACGTCATCAGGAAAAACATCTACATACTGATCCACCACAACAGGAAAACTTGGACGCCACACATCAACTGCTCTAAGGATGAGACTATCCAACTGATGTGTGATCATCTGCCCTCTACTCTACGTAAGTCAATCCTGTGCTGCAAAGGCTCCCTTCTCACTAGTGAAGGTGAACCTGGTCCCATCCATGCAGACACACCATACTTTGTGTCTAATGCATTCGGTCTGAGCATGGACTATAGACAACTAGTCCATACCCAAGATGACGTCGTATGGGCTCAACGCTGCTATAAGAAGATCCCAGCCAAATATCTCGCCTCCTAGAGAAATCTCACACTACCGGAACCAGTGTGTAATCATCGAGTCTACTCCCGTTTGGGTCTCTAGCTGTAAGGATCGAGCCAACGACTCTGTCGGAATATCTATGCTCCGAAAAGGGCAAAAAAAATAAAAGAATGACTTGAAGCTGCGTCAATTAGTACTGCAACAAAGGTTGATTAGACACAGATAGTAACTTGAATCATCTTAGGTGCGCCATGGTCATAGGCCTCGACTGCCTAGAGCTGAGCCCTCTACTATCTGCTACTCTTCTACATGGCAGGTCGGGCAGTCAAGATCCATGTGACCCTACCCTCCGAATGCATAGCACTGCCTGCTCCTCATATAGCTGGCTCAGTTTCGTGTGCCCCGCACAACCAAACCTGTATCCCGAGGTTTCCCACCTGATAGCCTAGTCCGCTTGAACCGTTGCGTCAACTGTCCACTTCCGGCTACAGAAGTCTCCACTATGTGTCGTCCTACGATGGGTCTCACAGTTGGTGTTGGATGAGAAAGAAATATCTCCCCAAGAAGGGCTCGCTCCAGGACTCCCACCTACGTCAGAATACCGAGGGAGATCATCGAAGCCCTGATCACATTTCTGAGTCCCTGCTCAAAGGTCTGGGGCCTGAAGAATGGGTCTCGTACCATGTCCGTGGAGTAGCGTGAGAGGTTAGTGAACCTTGCTGAGTACTGAGCTACTGTCATGCTGCCCTGCTGTAGATGAAGTAACTCTTGAATTCACACCGCACGACGGGTTTCTAAAACAAAATCCGAGTGGAAGAGACTCTCGAAGTATGTCCAAAGTAGTGACGCCTAGTCATGAACCATGAGCATCAGGCTCCACCATCTACCTGCTTCTTCATGAAGGAGACTCGCGACAAGGATCACCATATGGTTGGATGGTGTCCCTACCAATCTGAAAACTCTGATGATAGAATCCATCCAGTCTTCAGGTGCCTGTGGGTCCATCTCTCTGCGGAACCTAGGCGACCTCTATCACTGGAACTCGTGCAATGCACTTAGGAGGCGTAAAATCTCTACTACTGGGGCTGGTGGTATTAGTGGACCATCTGGTAGTGGTACCACTGTTGCCTCCTCTATGATGGGGCCCTACACTGAGGCCTCGTCACTCGGTGGGCTACCATCTCGTATGTAACTCGGAACCCAAGCTGACAGACTTTTGGGGCCATCCTGAAAAGAAACAGGTGTGCCATGGTCCAACATAATTCTTGGCGAGCTAAATCAAAGTAATCAAATTGAAAGATATGGAAACAAACATGTAATCAGTGTTTTCGTGAACTAAGTCAGAAATTAGAGGTCAGGGTCCTTGTGTATGCATATGTCGGCCGCCGCCCCAACACTGGACTCCCTGGACTGAAAACCAAACTCAATACTCTTAACACTATTGCTTCACAGAAAATAATGATCAGAGTTATGAGTTCTGTGGTAGAACCAACTCCTTTGATAACAATTTGACATGACCCATCCTTAGGGCCTAGGTCGTGACTACCCCAAACCTTCCTTCCATAGGACAGGGATTAGAGAATAACACCAAAGGCATAAATCCCGATAAAAAGGGATGTCATTGAATTTATAAAAGTAAAACAAAACACAACAAATTATGTAATAGAAGAAAGCACTAAGTAATACTGAATAAAATAGTAAGTGCTGAAAGGAAAGGGGCCAGAAATACAAGCCTAATAGTAAGAACAGTACAACTAAAAAGCTAGAACAACTGCAATAATGTAAAACAACAACCACCGAGTCGTCCAATGGGAATCCCACCTGAAGGGTGGGTATAGATGGCCTCCTCAGCACCTCGGGTCTGTCCGTCTGCTCCGTGTACGTCTCACCAAGTGGTCCACCTCCGGGTACCATAAAGCTCTACAAGAGTCTACCTCGATCAGTTCTATCCGTCGTCTGCATCCAACACAACATAGTGAGGGCATAACCCATTCAGGTGTGAGTATAAGATACTCAGTAGGGACCCCGAGACCCTGAAGGTCTCCTGGAATCCATGAAAGATAAATCACAGAAGACAGATACAATCACTAAGCATCAACCAACACTACTTTGGTATATGCCCATACATATAAATAAGTCATCAACCCCAGTTCAGCTCCAACCCTCGGGCCTAAGCACAACCCAGTCCACACAGGAAAGAAGTCAATCACATCGATGATAATGATTGAAAGTCAAGACTCAGCTCACACAGGTATACATCTTTCATATGGTGATAGAGATGATTATATGTAGTCACTGATTCATCTAAGCTGTCAGACCCACATAAGATACTAGACCAGCTATACTGTCGGACACACATAGGATACTATACCAGCTACTCTGTCGGACCCACGTGGGATACTAGTACAGAAGTCAAACTGTCAGAGCAACTTAGGATACAAGTACAGTAGTAATAACTGTCAAACCCAAGGAGGATTCCAGTACTGTTGTTTTCCTCGCCGAACCCACGGAGGATTCCAGTACAGTTGTCATCGTCGTCTAACCCACGGAGGATTCTAGTACGGTAGTCTTCGCAGTCGTAGCCAGCTCTAGGGTTCCCACACATAGCAAGCTTGATTTTGAGAGGGTCCACTCCTTGAGCCAAGGGGTCAATACATCAACTATCACGAAATCAAAAGTTTATGTATCTTGAAGTTCTCTCTCATCAAAAGGAACCCAATTCGATAGACGGCGCGTCAATCGGACGCCCGGTCTGAGAGATATTGGGTTTTCCATTCCAGGGGCCCGGTTGGAATTACAATCATTCCAAACCCGTCCATTTTCCAAAGTCATCCAAAAAACACTTAGAGTATCGAAAATGGACCGTATCGTCACGAGGATCCCAGTGCCACAGACGGCGTGTTGATCAGACGCGTGGTCTTAAAGTTATTCATGTTTAAGTGAAACGGGTCTGGCCCGTCAAGCCCAGTGGGCTGGCGGGTCAGCCCGACCTGGTTCGGAAGGTCCGACCCGTCTGGGTGGTCGTCCCGACCTGGTGGAGTGCGGCCCAGCTCAGTGGGGCGTGGCCCGGCCCGCAGCTGGCCGCGGCTCGACCCGGCTGGCCGAGCGGTGCGGGGGACGCGGCCCCCTGGTTTCTCGAACCGGCGGCGCTGACCGGCGCTGCCCCTCTTGTCCGGCCGACTGATGATGACCATTCTTCCTAGCATAAGCGGCCCGCACAGGCAGGCCATAGTTCTCCCGTGCGACACCTGTGGGTGCCGTGACCTCCTTCAACCTGGCCGGTTGCCGGTCGGTCGGTTCGCCACCAAAGCAGCCCGCAGAGCGCGGGCCCCGGTCCTCCACTGCGTGGCGCCCTAATGGAACCGTGGTTCCATCTTCCCGGCCGGTTCTCCTCTGGCCGAACAGACCATGGATGCGGGATGGGGTTCTTCTCTATGCGGCAGGCACACGGCCGACACTTCCTCCAGTCGCTGACGCTGCCGCCTTCCTCATCCCACAGTTCTCCTCTGGCGTGGTGTGATAGAACCACGCATTCTTGACTTAGCCCCCATCACCAAAACAATAATAACCAACAGAGGGTCATCGGGCCATGCTGGTTTGGCCCACGCCCTTTGTATTAGTTGATATCAATTGTCCCAAGTCAAACCAAGGCATAGGTTGAAGAACAAGAGTTTAATTTTAATTCCATTAAAATAAATCAATAACCCATACATTGTAATTGACGTCACAAGACGACGAGCCACGGAAGATGAGCATCGTGATAGTCGGATGTCGCGGGAGACGGTGTCACGGAGAACGATGTCGTCCCATCAACCTTAGAGGAAGAGACTTTGTCATGACATAGATCGTGAATCCAAAGACAATGTAGATTTCTTAACATTGGGGTGCATCCAATGAAGAAGCATCGTTGGACGAAGTCCTTCACGTTCTTCGTCGGAGATGATCTTCGTTGATGAATGACGTTCTTCGTCGAGAGAGGATCACCTTTCTTCTAATTCTCTAGTTTTTTTCCCCACCAAAATATTTTTCATGGAAAATATTATTATAAACCTTCCCAATAATATAACATTTCCATGTCTTTCAAATTAATTTAAAATTACAATTGAATTAATTAAGGTATTTGTGTTGGCAACATTAATGGGAGGGAGATGGAGAGGCTCCACATTTAAGTGGAAGTATATATGTTAAAAGAGGGTTCAAGGGAGTTAAAAGAGGAGTTGAAGGTTTAGGGGATCATGTGGTCCCCACACACATTATCCTCCCATGGGAGGTTATGTGGGGGTGGGCCCCACCCAAACATCCCTTTGGTGGAAATAACCACCTCTTAAAATAAAATTGTGTATCACCACAATTTTATTTAATTTAAGATAAATCCCCAAATTATAACATTCAATCCGCATAAAATGAAAATGCGGTAATGGTCCCCTTCAGCGAATATCGGTGCTGCGAGTTCATCGGTGTCCTCAGATTTCAATTCTGAGAACTGGTTCAAAAGATAGAAAATGCGAATGTACATTTACTGAACTTACCCAAAAAAAACTTCAAAAATTGATTCCGGTCACACCGCGCCTCGGAATCAGGATCCATCAAAAACCACAGACTCATAAAATTCCAAAGTATTTAAGAAAAAAATTACTTTGAAATTTTAGGGTCTTTACACGGGCATTCCGTGCGAAATCCATCGGTGAGACAGTGGAAAACGCATGGTTGGTGCATGGTTTTCCAAACCATGCGGGGTAACCGTGCAGCCACTAAAAGTTAGGGTTTTTAAGTCCCGGGCCACTCGGGATTTACCTTTTCTTCTCCAAAATCTATTCCACTCAAGACTCAATTGGGATTTTGGGCTCTCAAAGGTTGAATTTTCTCCCCCACTCGTTTTGGAGGAAAATTGAAGGGGTTTCTTGGTGTATTTAAGGCGGTTATTCTCGCGTAAGTCCCTCCTCTTGGTTTGCCCTTAGTTTTACCTTGACATTCTCTTCCATCAATCTAGGTTTTCTATATCAATATCCGTTTCATGTAGATCTAGTTTTGGGTTTTCCTTGGGTGTTGATTTTATGGCTTATGGATGATAAGGAAAGAGTTTTAGAGAGGTCTTTCATGAAATGGTTGACCAGATTTGTGGGTGTGATTGATTGTGTATCATTTTCACCGGAACCCTAAAGGTAGGTGGTTTGTTCCTTTTGGTTTAATGTCTTTACTTGTATGTGAAAAATCTCCCATACCCATGAAAAGGGTATTGTGCGTTTATCGTTTTTAACCCTATTAATTGACTGCTTTTCTGGTGTGTGCAAGTTGAGGTTATTTTTATGTGAATTGGGTTGATTTTTTTTCTTTGGAGGTGTTTCCAATGCATGTTCTGTTAATGACTATTTGGTTATGCTTTGTTTGTTTCAAATGCCTAGTATTTTAGGATGAATTGATCTTGTTTATCTGACATGCTGAAATGGTGTAGACTTCTAGCCAAGTAGTTCATGAGGTTTACTTTGGCCGATATGCATTTCTATACTTGTTTGAATTACATAGGGTCGCGAGAAACTGGTGTAGTAGACCATAGGGATAATGGAAGTAAGGGCTTCTCTAGAGTGTCTTATAATTTAGGATGTGATACCATAGGTGGAATTGACTTTGAATTCTTCCCCAGAGAGTGTAGTTCCTCTACACAGGCCATAGTGGGAATGTGATGTAAGTGTTTTCCTAGAGAACCTTTAGATATGATCCAAGACTATATGGGGAATTGACAGTGAGTTATTCATCAGAGAGTATATGATTAAGCTAAACTAGAGGGTTTAAACCGAGAGTACTGCCCAGAGGGTTACTTGTACTTGATTGGAAGTACTAGAGGGGATAGGCTATGGGAACTTCCCAGAGGGTTACCTGTTAGTTAGCTACATGCTTGTGCTGCTTGGTATGACCAGAGGGGATAGGTTGTGGGTACTTCATAGAGGGTTAACTATTTGTGTTGATATTCTTGGATATTTTTTGCTTGATATTGAAAGTGTGGATTATTTACTGTTGATTACTTTCCTTTTTACTGCTTTCTATCCTTTTACCTGCAATATATTCACTGACTGTTAGGCACAGATCTCATGGTGGTTGCCTACTAGGATTTAATCTCACACCATCTATGGGCCATGATTTTGAGACCAAATAGATTATATTGTTGTAGGTATAGACAAGGTCAAGATCCCTTCTACTTCAGGTACTTAAAGTGTTGTGGAGCTGGAGAGCATGAGACCAAGCTTAGGCTTGTGATGCTGAGGAGCTGTTATCTATTTCTTTTGTACTTGGGTTTAGTACTGTTTTTTTTCCGCATTGTGAATTGTTTGACTATTTTCTAAGACATATGTATCATGAATCATTATATATATGTGTGTGTGCTCCATTGTTTTATTATTTCAATCTTCCACTATTTATCATTGTTGGATATTTACGGCTTCCACTGTTGTATATTTGTTTCTCTTCCACTGTGTTAATCTTCCAATGAGGGCATCATTTCCACACTATCAAACCCAAGGCCCTTGCTACTAGTCGGATTCCTCTGGTGTCCGGGAAAATGCTCTTGAGGTCATGTGACCAAATAAGAACGGGGTGCCTCTAGGTGTCTTTCGGAACCGGGATGTTACAAAGTGGTATCATAGGAATTATTTTCTCTTGAATTACTGTTTAGAGCCTTTAGCCAGGGATATGAAGGAATAGGTACTTGGTAATATGTTGTGCCCGAGAGTGGATAACCTGTGTACAGGGAAAATCCAACCCACCTCGTTTATTTCAATTTTCTAGTTTTGCAAGATTATAGTTGATTGGATTTCACCTTGAGTGATTAACATGATTTGTGATGTTATTGTTGATGTTATTGAGGTTCTATTTCTATCGCATCTCGATGAGATGAGTGTATGTCATCTCATGCATCATATATGTACTTGTTGGAAATCACATGTCATGAATTCTTTCCATGCCATTTAGGGTGAATTAGAAATTTCATGTCGTTGTGATAGATTTTGTGTATAATATGCATGTTGTTGTGATAAATGCTTTGATAAGAATACCTTCTATTTGATAGAGTATCATTTGGTTAAATGTTTTTCTTGAATATATGCCAAAATTTGGTTCTCGAGGTGTTATGGGCCCTCATGGACTGGAATTTGACGAGTCATTGACTTGTTTCTTTGTTATGACCTATTTAGGATTCCATGATTTGATTAGAAGGGAGTATGGCCCCTCACAGATCAGACTTTGGCACTTTCAGTGTTTTTTTTAGAGTTTTCTGGGTTCCGGAGTAGTTTATGAGGGTTACTCTCCGGAAAAACCCAGAATGCACGCCGTGTAGTTTTGAATACATGACTTGTGTTCTTCTGTTTGGGATGAAACCATCTTTGTTTGTACATGATGTGTACTCCTATGTTTGAGCACCTGTTAATCTTGATCTAAGGTGTACGTGTGACCTTGCAGAGTCATGCCACCGATACGTCCTCTGGTTGTATGCCAGCCACAAGGCGGTGATCAGACACCGGATATGGCTGATCAGGGACCTCTTTCAGATCCTTCTGATGTGCCAGCCTAGGCCCCAACAGTTATACGAGTTGAAGGCGCCTATGCACAGTTTAGGGAATGACTTTCGAGGATGATTTAGACCATCTAGGGTGCACTGCCTCCGGCCTCATCTATAGAAGACTTGATGCAGGTTTTCTAGCAGCAGTATCCTCCCACCTTCACAGGGGAAGGAGGATCTCAGGCTGTAGAGTCATGGCTAGAAGCCATGCTAGATTTCAATGAGCATCTGAAGACGCCTCCCGAAAGGAGGGTCAAGATTTCTACTTATATGCTACGAGACTCCACCATGAGGTGGTGGGATGTGATCTCACTAGTGGGTCATCACCAAGATATGGTGTGGGAGGAATTTCAGCATGTCTTTTATGACTAATTCTTTCTGTAGACCTTGAGGGCCGATTGAGCTGGGGAGTTCATGAGTATGGAACAGGGTACTCTTTCAGTTATGGGGTATTCCTCACATTTCACCGAGATTCAGAATTTCACAACCCTCCAGGGCGGAGATGGGTTGTTCTTGGTAGGGATGTTTGAGGATGGTCTCAAACAGGAGATCCACTCAAAGGTGAATATCTTTAGGTTGACTTCCATCGCATCCATCACCATCATGTTGCTGATTGCGGAGAACAATATGAATGATTATAGAGTTGAGAGCTAGGGTTATTTCACTTCCATAGTTAGTACTTTGCCCGCTGAAAACTGGAAGCGCCGTAGGGAGTCTTCACACAGTGATCTGAGGAGGCGAGACACATCTTCAGGTAGCCTGGTGGTATGATTCCAGTGTGGAAGGAGTGGGAATATGAGGCCGAAATTCCAGATAGACCAAGTGGAGTGCTGATATTGCAGAAATATGGGTCATCGTCAGTGTTTTGGTCTGGTTTTATCACCAGCAATTGGTGACAAGGGTTCATCCATGACACCTTGTTCAGGACCAGCTCCGCCAGTTTCTCACTAATCTGGGAACTAGAGTTCTTTTTTCCATTTGGGCCGAGGTGGAGGTCGAGGCCTTGGTGGTTAGTCACCGGTATATCAGCGACAGTAGGGAGGATCAACTCAGAGCAGTCAGTCAGGGTCATAGGGCTCTGGTACAGGTCAGACTTTTGCGGTGGAGCAGACCCAGAAGGAGCTAGATCCCGGACCCGCTACAGTTAGAGGTACAATCTTAGTAGCCTCAGTTTTATCATCAGCTCTTTTCGATACTGGTGATACACATAGCATTATATATTTCACTATTGTGGAGAGCCTTTCCCTCTGTATATTTTCATATTCCAATCTTTGGACATTATACACTCCGTTGGGGACAAGAACATTTGGTGTACGTCAGTGCAAGGAGTTCCCTCTTGAGGATGGTGGGTGTCACATCCTTTAGATTCTTTATGATCTAGAGATGGAAAGCTTTGATGTCATTCTAGGTATGGGCAGGTTGGTTCCCTTCTAGGCATTCATCGACTGTTATCTCCGCAGGGTGAGTTTCATATCACCAGAGGGTGGATCTTTTCTTTATATGGGTGAGTGGGATGTCCAGGCGAGCAGAGCAGGACCCGAGCATCATGGGCTAGGATTATTTACATCCCATATTTCCATTCTATATCTGGATGACGAGGGGACTTCGTTGAGAGACCTTCCTCTAGCGGTGGATCGTTTTAGGGATGTCTTTCCAGAAGACTTTTCAGGTATTCCTCCAGAGTGTGAGGTAGACTTTTCTATCGAGCTCATGCCAGGAGTGGCACTGATGTCCATTACTCCTTATAGGATGGCTACACCAGAGTTACAGGTGCACAATAAGCAGTTGGGGGAGTTGCAAGCAAAGGGTTTCATATGACCCAGTACTTCTCCTTGGGTTATTCCTATCTTGGTTGCGAATAAGTTAGACGGTACCCTCAGGCTTTGTGTGGAAAATCGGATGTTGAACCAGTTGACGGTCAAGAACCGGTATCTTTTGCCCAGGATTGATGATCTCTTTGATCAGATTCGAGGGCCCGAGTGTTCTCGAAGATTGACATGAGGTCTGGTTAACATCATTTACATTTTAGACCATCAGATATACCTCTTACAGCCTTCAGGAGCAGGTATGGTCTATATGAGTACTTAGTTATTCCATTCAGTCTCACAAACACTCCATCAGTTTTTGTGGCACTGATGAACCGAGTTTTCCATCCTTACTTGGATTCCTTCATGGCTATCTTCATGGATGATATCTTGGTGTACTCTCACACTCGACATGACCATTGCACACATCTTGAGATCGCTTTGAGTACACATAGAGGTAATCAATTATATGATAAGATCTCATAATTCCACTTTTGGATGGACCCGATTCTCTTATTGGGTCATGTTATTTCAGAGACAGGATTATCAGTAGAACTAAAGAATGTGAGAGCTTTAGTTTCATGGGAGAATTTGAAGAATGTCTTTGAGGTGTGGAGATTTCTAGGGCTGGCCGGATACTACAAACATTTCATACAGGACTTTTCACGCTTATTTTCACCAATGACAGGTCTGACCAAGAAGGGAGTGAAGTTCTTATGGTCAGATTATTGTGAATCAAATTTTTAGGTGCTGATAGGAAGGTTGAATTCAACACTGATACTAGTCCTGCTAGATCCAATCAAGAGCTATACTGTTTATTATGATACTTCATGTATTGGGTTGGAAGCTATGCTTATCCAGGGAGATGGAGTCGTTGAGTACGAGTCTCGGCAGTTGAGGCCACATGAGAAGAACTACTCGACGCACGATTTGGAGTTGGAAGCTATTGTTCACGCCTTACGCTGTTAGAGACATTACCTTCTGGGAGAGCATTTTGTGGTTTTCACCAACCACAAATGTCTCAATTACATTATCACTCAGCGTGATTTGAATCTGAGACAACGGAGGTGGGTTGAGTACCTATAGCCCTTCGACTTCGAGCTTTACTATGCGCCAGGGAAATGCAATGCTGTGGATGATGCATTGAGTAGGAGGACTCAGATACATGAATTTCAGGATGATAGTAGTGAGTGTCAGCTTATGGCTCTGTTCTCCAAGATGCATTTCGAATTTCAGGACAGATAGGGGAAGACTTTTCTATCTTCTGTAGCTGTTACCTCTACCCTTCTTGATTGGGTGCAGATGAGGAAGCTATCAAAATCAGAAGGCCCAGTCCTATGGGAGAGTTTGTCAAGAGAGGACCCTCTTCCTGGATGGGTAGTAGGAGGGGATGAGATCTTGCGTTTCTAGGGACACCTATGGGTGCCAGCAGATATACGCGAGGAGCTGATGCGAGATTTTTCATTCCTCTATTTTGGAAGTTCATCATGGCATCACCAAGATATATCGTGATCTACACCACCAGTATTGGTGGCTAGGTATGAAGAGGGATGTTGCTGGTTTCTTCCTGAGATGTTCTAGTTGTGAGCAGGTGAAGGCGGAGCATTAGTGACCAGCATGTCTTTTGCAGTGGTTACCCATTTCTTAGTGGAAGTGTAACGACGTCAAGATGGGCTTTGTGACGTGGTTACCGAGATCAACTCAAGGGAATGATGTTGTTTGGGTTTTTGTAGATAGGCTTATGAAGGTTGGTGACATCTTGCTGATCAAGGAGACCATCAGTGCTGATGAGTAGGGATGAATATACATCTAGGAGATTGTACGTCAGCATGGAGTTCCACACTCTATGGTTTCAGAAAGGGATGCACGTTTTACTTCTCGGGTCTGGGAGGGGCTTCAGAAGGCTTTGGGTACACATGTACTTTTGAGTACAACATACCATCCCCAGAAAAATTTCTAGTCCAAGCGTACGATTCAGGTGCTTGAGGACATTCTCCGAGCATGTATTCTAAACATTGTAGGTTCTTGGGAGAATCATAAACCTCTAGTGCATTTCACATATGATAATATTTTTCAGGAAACTATTCAGGTGGGACCTTATGGGGCCTTGTATGGTAGAGCATGACGATCACCCTTATGTTGGCTAGAGGTAGGAGAGGAAGCTTTGCTGGGACCTCGTCTTGTTCAGGAGACCACGGAGCAGATAGAGTTGATTCGGAAGAGGATGGCTACTACACAGTCTCGATAGAAGTCTTATTCTGATCATCGGAGACGACCTATGGAGTTCGAGGTCAGAGATCACGCTTTCCTACATGTCACACCAAGGCTGGGGAACATAAGGATTAGGAGATAAGGTAATATTTGACCAAGGTACGTCAGACCATTTGAGGTGTTGGAAACAGTTGTACCGGTTGCCTATCGGTTGTAGTTACCTCAGAGATACCTGGTGATGCACGAAATTTTCACGTTTCACAGCTCTGATATTACTTTTCAGACCTGTCTCATGTCTTTCAACCCGAGGAGGTTGAGCTAGATGTGAATGCATCGTTCGAGGAGCATTCTATTTGGATTGTTGATCGTAGTAAAAAGATTCCCTCTGGCTGGTTTTTTCCTCTGGTATGAGTGTTGTGTCAGCACGGGCAGGTATAAGACGATACTTGGGAGAGAGAGGCTGATGAACGAGCACAGTGGTCGGAGCTGTTTAGGGTTTCTTCTTCTACTCCATGCTAGGGAAATTCAGGGATGAATTTCTTCTAGGTGGGAAGTTTGTAAGAACCCAAACATACTTTTCATGTATTTTTTCCGTTTCAGATCAATTTTTTTTAGAAAAAGGGGGTTTTCGAGAGATTTAGGAGGGGCACACGGTTGGCACACGGTCTGAGCAAACCATGTGGCCAGCCCAGGAAACTTTGCACCCTTGACAGTGGGCTCCACATGGGCTGCCCACGGTTTTTCAAACCATGTGGGAAATCCCTACGAAAACCCTAGGTGAGACAGTGGCAAATGCACGGTTGGCGCAATGTTTTCCAAACTATGCGGGGTAACCGTGCAGCCACTTAAAGATAGGGTTTTTAAGTTCCGGGTCACTCGGGATTTCTCTTTTCTTCTTCAAACTCTCCCCCACTCGAGCCTCACTCGTGATTCGGGGTTCTCCAAGGTTGAAGGTGCTCCCCCGCTAGTTTTGGAGGCAAATCGAAGGGGTTTCTTGGTGGATTGAAGGAGGTTCTTCTCGAGTAAGTCTATCCTCATGGTTTCTCCTTGGATTTCCCAAGATATTCTCTACCATATCTCTAGGTTTTCTTGTTCTACATCTGTTTAATGTAGATACAGTGTAGGGTTTTTCTTGGGTGTTGATTTTACGGCTTGTGGATGATAGAGAAGAATTTTTATAATGGTCTTTCATGAAGCGGTTGCCCGGATTTTTGGGTGCAGTTGATTGTGGATCGTTTTTTCCAGAACCCTTAAGGTAGGTGGTTTGTGCCTTTCAGATTAAGGTATTGACTTGTATGTGCAAAATCACCAATACCTATGAATGAGGTATTGTGTGTACCATTTTTAACCCTATTAATTTCCTGCTTTAATGTTGTGAGTGAGTAGAGGTTATTTTTATGTGAATAGAGTTGATTGCAATGCTTTATAGGTGTTGCCCATGCATGTTCTGTTTATGACTATTTGGTTCTAATTTGTTTATTTCTCATTCCTAGTATTGTAGGATGAAGTGATCTTGTTTATCTAACTTGATGATACGTTGTAGACTACTATCCAAGTAGTTATTGTGGATTAGTTTGGACGATACTCGTTTCTATACTTGTTTGACTTACACATGGTCGTGAGAACCTTGTGTACTAGACCATAGAGAGAATGGACATAAGGGATTCTCCAGAATGTCTTATAATTTATGATGAAAGACGACATGGGAAATTCACGTTGAGTGCTTCCCCATAGAGTATATAGTTCCTCGACATGGGCCATAGAGGTAATGTTATGTAAGTGCTTCCCAAGAGAACTGTTAGATACAATACGAGACTATAGGGGGAATTGATAGCAAATGCTTCCTCAGAGAGTCTATGATAAAGCTGAATGAACCAGAGGGGTTAGACTGAGTGTGCTACCCAGAGGGTTTCATGAACATGATAGGTAGGACCAGAGGGAATTGGCTCTGGGCACCTCCTATATGGTTACCTTTTTGTCAGATACTTGCCTGTGTTGCTAGGTATGGCCAGAGGGGATAGGCTGTGGGTACTTCCCAGAGGGTTACCTGTTTGTGTTGATCTGCTTGGATAGTTTTTTGATTGATATTGAAACTGTGGACTGTTTACTATTGAGTGCATTCCTTTTTACCACTTTCTTTACTTTTACCGGCCATATATTCACTAGATGTTAGGCACATATCTCATGATGGTTGCCTACTGGGATTTAGTCTCACACCATGTTTGGGCCAAGCTTTTGGGCCCAAAAATATTATATTGCTACAGTTATAGACAAGGCAAAGCACCCTTACACTTCAAGTACTTGACGTGTTGTGGAGGAGGAGAGCATGGGACCAAGCTTAGGCTTGAGATGTTGAGGAGCTGTTATCTGTTTCATTTTTACTTGGGTTTAGTACTTTTTTTATTCAGCATTGTGACTTGTTTGACTGTTTTCTGAGACATATGTATCATGAATCATTATATATATATATATATATAAATATATGTTCTCCATTTGTTCATTATTTCAATCTTCTACTATTTATTGTAGTAGGATATTTACTGCTTCCGCTATTGTATATTTGTTTCTCTTCCGCTTTGTTACTCTGCCAATGATGGAATTTTTTCCCCACTATCACACCCAAGGCCCTCAGATCTAGTCGGTAGCCTCTAGTGTTTGGGGGAATGCGATTGAGGTCATGTGACCAACTGGGTATGGGGCGCATATAGGTGGCTTCCGGAACTGGGAAATTACAAATACTAACAATTCATGCTCTTTAATTTTTTTAAAAAATCAATTCATAATTGAGAGTACTTCTGTTGTACAATATAATTTTTCTCACCATGGTAATATATTTATTATTCTTATTTATCTTAAATTAATCTTCTAAAAAAATTTCATAATCTATTTTAGTCTTAGTTGATTTCCTATACTAAAAAATTACTATGATTCATCTATAAAAGGTCAAATATGGTGATTAGAAAGCCTCACACATTCTATCCATGGTTCCAATTCTCTTTTGCGTTTACACAAGTTTTGTGTCATGCATATTAAATGTATTTGAAAATTTATTTTCATATTTATTCTTAAAGATATAAGTATTTTCCTTTTTCTAATGTAATTTTATAACTAAAAAATATGAGAGCACAATAATCCAAAATACATAAAATTTCAAGTTCAATGGATTTGAAATATTTTTTATATCCCCAATTTCTCTTAAAAAATTTATTATATCATCCATAGAAATTTGCACTATAAATATTTCTTCATTGGATGACTTCAGTTAGAGGTTTTGATCCACACCACTAATTTTTAATTCTTGTTACATTATAAATTAGTCGTGTAAGGAATAATATACATGTGGTTCTTAGTTTTGACCTTAAAAACCGACTATAATATATATACTGTATTTTCATTATTACAAATCAATAATCCGACTAGATGCTCAATATATACATACTTATATATAATAATATTAAAGTGTTATTTTTTTCATTTTTTTTCTATAACATGAAACCATTTTTGAATCAAGACTACTAGGATGAGTTTGATTGGTTCTAGTAAAGACACAAGTTAAAAGGAGTCATTGACAGGTAGACATTATACCTAAGAGTAATCAAAGAAAAAAACCGATTATTATTTTAAACAACATTAACATGTGCATCAAACATGTTAATAATAACCCACATTGTTTCATTCATGTTATAGAATTATGTCTTTATACAAGATTATATACTTTGTTTTATAATTATGATCAGAAATTTTTTTCATGGATCTCAATTGTGATAAATCTATTATTGCTTCTTCAAATGACTTCTGGTCCACAACTGATAGTAAAGAATATTTCACTCTCAAAATACATTTTATGGATCAACCACAATAATATTGGTCCTAATTTGAGTTATAAGATGACTCCCCTAAATAATTATTCATTACTTTAATATATATTATTATTGTGTATGATATTATAGACATTTTAATTCTTTTAAATTTTAGCAAATTTAATCTTCTACTTATCTTTTTTAAATATATTATATCATATATACCATAACTTCCTTCTCATCAAGAACATTGATATCATATTAATATTTATATTTTATTGGAATTTTGATATAGAATTTTTAATCTTCACTCTTAATCAAGTAATGTAGAAATATTAACTCTTATGAAAAATAAATATATTTCTATTGGTTTCCTTCAATTTTATAGATATATATTTTTTTCCAAAAAACTTAGAATATATTTAGTTATAGATTTATTCCATAAAATCTCTCACAGGTGGATATTCTTTATGTAGTAGATATTAATGATTTATTATGTGTCTAATCTATGAACTAAATTTACACCATCCAATTATTTCATGATGCTCCATAGTTAATTAGTAGTGTTACATCAATGTCTATTCTGTTATTTTCTCACTCAACCATTCCATTTTTTTGTGGTGTCCAAAATAATTATATGAAAAGTTTGATACATTATTTATTCAGATATCTATATACATTAATTGATATACACTCTATTTTATTATATGAACTAAAAAATTTTATATAATGATGAGTGTAATTTCAACTATCCATTCATAGAACTTCATGAAATGTATAACCTCCTTCTTTCTTCACAAAATCATTATGGAAGACATTATACAATAATTATAAAAAATTGAATGATATTCAATTCAACATTAGTTCCCCATTGATTCATGGGTCCTCATATTTTTGTATGGACTACATTAAGACAGTTACATTCCCATTTATTATATTATTGGTATGTTTTATATATTATATTATCGTGCATTCATGCATAACATGCCATTTCCCCATCCTGACTTAGACTTTTCATATTATCTCTCATTTTTTACATATTTTCTATCCTATATTAATGAATGTTTCGATGATTTAAATTACTTATGTTATTATATTCTCCCAATATTATAAATAATTTGTTCCCTTAATTATCCACATCATAAAGAATTTTTTATATTAAGAAATATATGACTGAATAACATATAATACCATCAATCAAGATAATGATCCAAATGAATGTTTCGTGAATCATTAAGTCCCAAAGCTGAATATTTCTTATGAAATTTTATTTCATCTATGAACATAGAGTAATTCTATTCCCAATATTTTTCTTCTATTAGTTAGGTCTCTCCACTCACTATGATATTTAATATTATGTAACATTTAAAAAAATGACTCTATAAAATCCATCATTAAAATTTCTTAGGAGATCAATATTTCTAGTCATATTAGATGAATACCCATATCAAGGGTCCTTGGATGTTCTTCAATATTTATTTGAGTTTCCCTCTCCCATTTTTACTCTCACTCTCCCTATTATCTTTTTCCTTCCATTAAATAGACAAATGGGTTGAGTCATTACCTGGAATGTCATTTCCTTTTCTAGTTGAAGTACTGTGGTGAATGACATATTATTATTCCAATTGTGTGAACCTATTTATTAATTGAATTTGATAAGGTTTTTTTGAATACATACAATTCTAACCATTATGATTCCAAACATCAATTTATCTTGACATTAAATTAATATATGTATACAAAAAATTGAAAAAAATAAATCTAATAATTTGATTAAAAAATCCATCTACATTTTCATCCAGGTACATCGTCATATCATTAAATTTGTTATAAAAACATGGATATATTCCTTTCTCACTATGATTTTACCTTTATAAATGTAGCATAAATTTTCCAATAGTGATTTATTACCACTAAAACCCATCACCATCGAATAGACCCATTTAGAATGTGCACTAGACAAGAAATTATAGGCTCTAACATCAATAGTGAGAATTATTGTTATCTACTTTTTTCATGGATAACCTAGAGACATCACATATATGACTCCCATGAATAGTAGTAGATAATTATTCATAACATAGGAAATGTAATTGAGACAACAATATGTTCTTCTCGATTCATTAATTTCCATCATACAATATGTCTCCCTTATATCTCAATAGGATCTTAATAATAGACATTTTTATAATATATTCGTCAATGGAAACAATTTTTTGATCCAACCTGTTAAATCCACAACTAAAAAACCCATATAAGAGGGATTGATTAGTAAGTGTAATTTTTTTAATTTTTTGAAATTAATCTATGGTTTGAAATATATAAAATAACTTACATGTGTTCAGATATGAACTCAAAATATTTATAAAAAAATATGAATGTGCGGTCATTGGGCTTTAAAAGATTTTTTATTAGGGTAATAAAAACAACATGTTCTTATATTTTGTTAATTTACTAGGGGGTAAAATTAATCACTGTATATCTTACTTTATTTTTGAAGGATTACCTATCAATATGAGGAGTACCTCCACTTGTTGAACACTCATAAGTTTCATTGAGAAAATGTATTTCAAACTTACTACAACAATAGGTTTTTTATAATATTTCTCAAAAAAATAATATAAAAATAGAAAAAATAATAATTTCTTCACATTTCCATTTATATTCTAGTGATTGATGATCTTAAAAATGTATTACTAACCATCAACACTATAGTTACTCTTTATTTTCTTCTTAAAACATCACTTCATTTTTCTATCTCACATAGTTAATTGGTATAAACTAAATTCAAATTTTTTTTATCAACCTCAAATATTCGAAGAATATTTACCTAAAATGTTTCAATATTTTCAATAAGTAATTTTCATGAAACATTTTCCTTAAAACCCTCACAATTATTTCCATAATATCACTATTAGAAACCATAATAATTCATATTTTAGAAAAATAACATGGTTTTTGAAACATATTTGACCAAATTATACATTATAAAATTTTATAGATAATTTGAATTATAATCCATGAGGAATGATAAAATAATTTATGCATTGATATAGAAAAATTTGATGTGAATCCTCACCTCATGATGTGGCCACCACTAATTTTTAGAAAAATAAATTTTAAAACAATATAATTCTCGTAAAAATAATTATTCACTTAATTTTTAAAATGAATAATAGATACATGAGGTTATCCCTTTAATTTTAGTTTACCACCTTTGAATTTCACTTATGAATCTGAAATAAAAATCTTATATATCGAAAAATTATTATGAAAAAAATATATCATGTTAAGTATACCAATAAAAATATACATAACAATGAAATTTTATATATAAACCAATCATTTAGTATTTATATGGAATTTTAACACCCCAGAAAATATATTACACAAGTAATGAAATAATCATGAAAGAAAAAACTTCTCCAAATTTCATCATACACATTAAGTAAATATATTAATAATAACTAATATATCTTATGAACAATTTAATATTGATTCTTTTAAATATGTATTATTAAGAGTAGTGAAATATATTCTTTACCATCAAATATATTAGACATGCTTTAAATATATTAGTCATTATTTTAAAATAATCACACTGGATATTCACTTGATTTATTTACAACCCCTACATATAAAAAACCTATATATTGAAATGTTCATAAAAAACAATCACATTGAATAACTAGGAGTATGTCCAAAACTCCACCAAGTGCATCATGCACACTGAGGACTACTCTACCTTCTAGATGAAAAAATATTCAAAATCTTTACATGTGGTTCTAACACATACTCTCGATTAATATTTTTGGTAACATGTGATTCATTATCCAAGAAATGTTACCTTTTTATCATTATTTTCTAATATAATACCTGCTATAATATCAAGGGCTTATAATTTAATTTATTTTTATTCCAACCCTCTATGAAGAGTAATAAATTTTAAAAGCATTACATTATAGGAAAAAAATTGTCCCTATGAAGACATTTTTCAATTTAGTGTATTCTATTTTCGTTACATTTGGGCTCCATGATGTGTCATTAACATATATTTTTTCTGATTATATAGTTAATATAAGGTAAAATACCTTCTCATGAATATTTTTTTAATAAAGAGGTCATTCCTATAATGGTATTCAAGTATCAACAATTTCTATGAGATTCAAATCTTCAATTTACTACGGATATAAAAATTTCTTAGTGAAAATATATAATAAGATTACTCACCTAGCCAAGAACCCAATTAATATAGTTTAATCAAACAAGTTCATGTGGGGTTAATAGTATGATACCTCGTAGACATTATGAAACTAAAACTACTTCTATTATATTTATACTACAATGAATAAGGTGATGAAATTATATTATTCAATTATATATATGACATTATACTACAAGTTGTGTTTTTGAGGAAGTATAAGTTGTACTCATCCACTCATTTTCCCTATGAATTTTGTGATTTATTATTACGTCCACTTAAGGTATAAAATGTTTACTCTACAATGGGGGCATTAACACAAAACTTAGATAAATATATTTCACAGGGTTATTGATAACATTTTAGAAATATTCCTCGATTTAGTATGTTTAATCATTGTTCACACATTTTATAAAGAGAATGCACTTACTACTAAGGATTATGATAATGTACATAATATAGGTTAGGAATCCATAGTGGAACCATAACACTAAATATTTCTAAGGGGAGACATGCTTGGGATTATATTTGTTTTCTGAGTGTTAATATTTATGTCATGATTATGGAGAACAATTAAAATATAATTTCTAAAGGTTAAAACAAATGAATTGATTAACATTAATATATTGAAGATGATTTTTTTAATTTTTTAAATGGATACCTCAATTATAGAAAACAAGTCATCACACTAGATAGAATTGATCTCTAGAAAATCCACATTGCATTCTATAGTATTCTTTAGCTGATAAATGAAAATATGGAAATTTATTTCTTTTATATAACCCTAAAATTATCCAGTCTAAATAGAATCATCTGAAAACACTACATCGTTAGGGGTTCTTGAAAACCCATGACCACATTATCATAAATATCCATCTAAAACTTACTGTAAATTTAATAATATTCTTTAAAATATAGTTCCTCAAAAACTATATTTTCATATTTATCAATTTATAGATATGTAATGGATTATAATCCACTAGTCCATAGTGATTGATTCATGAATATTGATGTAGATTTTATTTTTGTGTTCCAATTAATTAATGAAACAATGTTATTCAACCATATAAGATACAAATCCTCATAGATAATATAGTATTTGATTAACCAATCCACCTTTCCCTTCAACATATCAATATTACCGCACTATATATCTTAAAGAGAATTTATAATATTTAATCTAAAAATCTATTATTATTAATAAAATTTCTTATTTTTTAAAATAATATTTCTTAGGTTTAAAATAATTCATAAAAGATATAAATTAAAATAATAACACATTATTCAATCATAGTGTAAAATTTCCAAAAATATATAGGAAACCATGTATTATATTCCTTGGTAGATTATATACATATTAATTAATGTGTATACATTAAAGGTTAATAAAAAATAGAAATGAATAATATCTGGAAAATAAGATGATCCCCAGGATCATTTGTGCCCTTGAGAATCACCATTTTAATGTCTAAACCAATAATGAAAAAACCATCCTAAAATTTGAAGAAAATTTAATGTGAAAGAGAAGTGTGACTTATGAAATGAGAATAGATTTCATTGAAAGAATGAATGATTTTACTAAGCCCATATATAGGAAAAAATATGTTAATTAGGATTATGGTCATTGAAAAATTATCGTCACTGATATGATCATCTTAACTATATGTGCTACTAGAATACTAAAAATGTGAATTTTTTGTAACTCATATAAAATAATAATAAATAATAATAAATATTATATTTAAATAATGTATTTTATTACAAAAATATTATTATTAATGAAAGAAGTCATAAAATTTAGAAAAATATTTTATTATTTATATAATGATAAAATCAAATGTTTAGAGTATAAATATATAATTTTAATGATATTTTTTGTTTTGATTATTTAATATTAAAGGTAATTTTTATTAAATGACTGATTCTATAAAAGTGTTTAATAATTTAATCATAATAAAATGTATCACTACTAAATAATAATTTTAAGGGAATTCATATATCAGATATAAAAGGGAATAAATTAACTATCCTTTGAAATCTATTGCTTGGCATGTAATAAGAATACATTTATTCTATGACATAAATTATATTTTCCCTAAAAAATTGTTTTTATGTGTTATGTGTTCTTAACATAATTTTTTACAACATCTAGAAATTGAATTTTATAAAATGGTATTAAAATATTGAACTAAAATTTCAAAATTAGTTAATATGTTCAATTTAAATTTTAATGATAGAAATCAGTAACTACGGGTAAAAATAATCACCATGGTAATTGTAAAAGGGTTTTTATAAAAGAATAATTTTTTATAAGTCTTGTATATTTTATAAATGGCCATATTTTGTAAAATTTACCAAATGAAATGTTTCAATAATATTAATATAAACACTAAAACTAATTTCATTATTAATTGATAGGAAGTGAGAATAAGAAAAATTGATGTTTTAAAACTTATTTTCATCAAAACAGCTTTTTTCTATATAACATATGTTTAGTATAAAATTGTAGTTTATAATATATATAAATTTATTTATATTAAATTGATTTGAAATATTGAATAATATCATTGGAATTTTTTGATATGGTTCATCTAATATTTTTTGTACAAAATAATATACATGTTATGTAAATAAATATGTCAATAGGGATAAAAGGGGTGACATTACACTACTAAAATATTGTTAAATTAAAAAGAAACATATACCATCTATATGGACATTATTATGTTAGAAATTAAATCCCACATGTATGACCACCCATTCCTTTTCGTAACATATATATCTTTTATGGGATTCCATGTTTAGTCCCCACCTATATTTAGTTTCTAATTATGTATTTTTTTCTTTTTCAAATATTAAATGATCTCACCTACACCTGCATAAAAATGGTATATTTATTTTCTAATTCCAATAAATCACATCACGTTTTAATTATATTATATTTTAAATCATCATTTGGAATCCGTTAGTGTTATAAATATTTTCATTGTCTTCTATTCTAATGGATATCAGTGTGACAAGGAGTGATTTCCCCAAATTAGGTAACCCATTATTATTTATTTAATTCATTCACTTTATTATATCATTCATTGATAAACCAAACTAATTATATTAAATATTTTTTATCTCCATTGTTATTATTATAATAAAATGTTATTAATATTATAGATCATCACACTCCTTCTAATTCATTTTAATATCTTTTTCTTATATGGTTCAATTTGACAACCTATATGAATGATGCCATGATATCTTGATCATGTCCTACGAAAAAGATCTTATAGGCCATAATAATAGTAATTTATGATATTAAATAGTAATAAATGTTTTGAATATGTTCTTATAGAGGTTAAAAAATGACCAAAAATAGTAACTCATTGTTATCTATAAAATATGAAAAATTAGATCATCTAGATCCATTATCAAAAACCAAACCCATTACACACATCAAATGAAAATGGGAATTAATAAATAATTTTTGAATAATTATTATAATATCTCAAATAATTTTTTAATTATGAATTTTCTAACCATAAACTAGAACCTTTATCTATGTTACAAATTCTATGAAAGAATCAATATTACCAACACGAATAAAGAAAATAGTCATTAACTAACTAAGTTATGTGTTATGGATGGAGATAAATGAAGTGTATTAAAAGTAATATATATGAATTTGGTTTTAAACTATGTGTTTATGTTATTTATTATCATTATATAGGATGTTAGATCATGTCTCACTAAGTAGGGATCTACAGTATAAGTTTTCATATCTCAATTTTATTTATGTAAGATTCATGTTCTTATCATTATTGGTTTTCTATTTTTGTGGTCTATATAATTCAATGTATATGTCTATAATAATAAATTTTATAAAATTATAGTCGTTAAAAATTCATTTTATGTTCCCACTATTAATTTTCATTTTATTAAAATGTTACCAAAGTTGAAGTTGATTTCATTATGTCAATTTCTATTATTAGAGTTATAACTATACTTATTGATATTATTTCATAAAATGTGGATTTAGTTTCTCCAATGATTATATTAAATTTTAATTACACTTTATCACTACTGAATTTATATTTTATCATTAGAATATCCTTCTTTGATCTGTATATACTGCTATAAAATTTTATAATTATTATGAATAATTCTCATCGTTTCAAATAAAAATTTCTCTAGCATCCCCATATTATTTATTCACACTAATTTTCATAATTATTATTTGTAAACCAAAATATTTGTTAGAACGTATGATCATTATTTATCCATTTACATTTTTGAAATATATTTTTTATCCTTTTTAATGATCTATCTTTTAGTAATGGTATTTTTAAATTGTTAAATGGACATCCTTTTTCAAACTGTAATTTTAATGCTTCATTATAAATTTATTTACTTGATCTTTATTTACCCTAAATAATCCATTAATAGTGTTTTTTGTAACGAATATTTTTAAAAATTAATTGCACCTCCATTACATAAATTCATTTTTGAAGTAACTTCGAACATATTATTTTACGAAATTTCAAAACAAATATCTAAAAACTCTTTTATGATTTCATATATATTTTTAAATTTATCGAAAAATTATTTATTTACATGGAAATTTAGTTTCATGGAATTATATATATATACATTTTTATTATTATTATTTTGGGTAATTGATTTTTTTAGTATAAATGTCCAATTTTTTGGTCTCTTATTATATGGTATCAATAATAGTGTTCTTCTTTTTAAAGGGGGTTTCACCATTGTCTATATATATAAATTTAATTATGAATCACTAGGGATATTATATAATGATACCCTTCACATATATTCTATGGGTGGAATATGATATTTTATTGATTCATAAAATTATTTATATCCTATATTGTTTTCATTAAATTACTAATGATTATTGATTACTAAGGAAAGTTTATTATTAATTTTCTTTGTAAAAATTTAACTCAAAAATATGAATACATTTTAAATAGTAATTAATGGGTTGGTACATAAAATATTTATCCCATTCATGCATTAGTTGAACATATAAGACAAACTAATTTTAGTAATTTGGTGTATTCCTTACCTGTTTGTGTATAATGTCTTTGAATGAGGTGTAATAACAGACTCCAAGAAACCTAGAGATGGCAGTTATATTAAATTATTTGTAAAAAATACAAGAGTTCCCAAAAGATTGAATAATTAGTAGTCCTGGGAGAATAGATACTTACAAACATTACACTTTAAATCACGACATACAAAATGTGTACATTTTGAAATCATTATTATCCATTCCATAAAGACCTAAAAACTGAATATATTACACCAATAGGTTTATTAGGGAATGGATATATAATAAATGAATCAGATAATCAATAAGTAGTAGCAGACAATAAAATACTACATCACATAAACAAAGTATAATTGATATGAAAAAACTAACTGAACTACTTGAATCTATAATCAACATAAATTGATGGATTGTTATATCCATAAAAATAAAATCAAACATGGGGAAAAATAATAAATAATATTATTTTTATGTAATTAATAATTCCAAACATAAAAAAACACACTTTTAAGACCTTTTGAAGATACCTTCCTTTCACATGAAGAGGCATACTCCAAAAAACTTCTTGAATTACGAGACACGTCTATATATATAGGGGCTATATAATGATGAACCCACCCATAAATTTTTTATGTCAAATTAGTTCACCATATGAATCATTATATTGTTCATACCATTCCATGAGGAAATTATTTTTTTAATAAAACATTTATACCTATAAACAGAAATGTACACACACTAAATAAATGACCATTAAATATAATAATGTGGTTGTCTATGAGTCAACCCCTTAAAAACATTATAGACATCTGGTATCATAAAAGATACCTATTTTTCCCTTATGAAATAAATATATTGGATTCATAAAATTTACTAAGTTATCCATGGATTATATTAATTATATTTAATAAATTGAATTTTTATGAGACTAAAGATATAGTAATAAAAATCCATCACCAAGGTTTATTAGTAGCGTGTGAATATTCCAAATCATATCCCTTAGTAGTGTCTCACCGGTTGTGTGGTATTAGTCCCAGTAATCATAAATCTAGGTAATATTTGGTTTAATTAGAAAGTAGAAATATTTGGGGTGATTATGTCTAGTTTTATCCAAATCATAGTGGCATCCATATTCCAGTATCTAAACAGGAATATATATTCTAGGAAATTACCCACACTTAAGCATTACCAAAACATATGATGATTTTTTCAAAATAGATAATGTAACTCATAAATGAAAATAATAATTTGAGAGGGATAAAAATATACATATTTAAATCCAATAATAAAATGAGTAACACGGGAAAATTATTCCTTTGAATTGTATTCAGAACACCAAAAAAATATAGGGATTACAACATGAGTCCCAATGAATTGAAATTGAGATGGAAATCATCAACTACTGATTAGGTTGAAATTAAACCATAACCAATGGAAAAAAAGTTCTCAAACATGACCTAAAATGAAATGAATAAATTTATTTCCTTATATAAAATATCAAATTGGTGTTGTATACATTAAATAAATGATGTTAGGTGTACATTACATAACAGGTCTCAAAGAGAGTAATTTGGGATGAAACCCCTTAACTCTAATCCATAAATCTATGAAAATACATTAGACTACCGCATTATAAACATATCTATATTCATAAAATAATTTATAACCTTAATTATATCTGTTTTCATTAATACTTTTCATAAATGGTCATTCTTTACATGAATTTTTTTTATTTTACACGTGAGGGTTTTTATAGTTTTTATCATTTGTATTGGTCTCATAATATCAAGGTACATATTCATTATTTATACAATTTTAAAAATTAATAGAATATTAAATATTATAACATTGATTATTTAAATAATTTATGACGAATCAAATTTCTCTTAAGATTTTTTTAACTTATCCTTGAATATGATGTTAATAATAGGAATGTTTTGATGATTTTTGACGAACGAAGAATGTTTCTATAAATATTGAATTAGATATTGATATAGTATTTTCAATAAAAAAAGATATAAAATAATACATGATGTGTTATCATATTATACATGAAATTATGTTCCAATATTAATTCATAACATAAATACAATTTATTGTTCATGTAGGTGGTCAATCTAACCAAATCATTTTCATATCCAAATTTAATGGTTGTTTAAGGGGTAGTTTTGTTGTAATAAAAATATAAAAAAGAATAAAAGGCCATATATTTTGTGTTTTGGAGATATAAGAATTATAGTGGATTAGTATAATAATTAAGGGATAATAAAACATTACACAATTTGAAAAAAACATTTTCCTCTTTGTATGCATATTTTAATTAATTAAATTACCAGCGGACATTTGTTAATCATTTGATTAATAGGTTATAAAAGTTATTACAACATACCATTTATGATAAAATAAAATTATATTTATCCTTTAATACAATCCTCATATCTGACCATGTAAAGTGGTGAAGGAAAATGAAACACCTTATATAATATAGGTTGTACAACACACAAATCATGAACAATAGTTTTTTCTTTCTATTGGCTGGTGTATACTAATAAATATTGGTAATAAATATAATATAGTCTTATTAAAATATATAAATGATAAGAAAATTATTATACTAGTGTGTATTGAATAATTTCTAATAGAGACAATTAACATATAAAATATAATTAGTTTATAATACTCACATAAGGGACATGAAAATCCTTTATAAGTATACATTGAAATGAATAATTTTGTTGAAGTAATGGTGAAAAAATAATTTAGAAAGTAATATAGGGATCTACAGAGACCAAAATACTACAATTTCAAGGAAAAATTTTAAATACAGGTGTTTTCTGAAGAGGTGAAGATGTTACCCCTTTTTTCTATATGAGAATGTAAGTTTTGGGAGTAAGCCTTACTTTTAAAAAAATGTAAGAAAACTAATAAATTTTCAAATGGAAAAAACATAAAAAAAATTGATGAGTAAAGATTTTGTGGGTTGATATGCACATAATTCACTCCTTTTTGGGAAATCATTTATAACCTTAGGGATTTTATTTTTATCTTGTTTACTTTTATACGAATTTACGTTTACCTTGGTAATTAATTTATTACCTTAGAAATTAGTTTTAATGTAAAAGATATTGATTGAAAACTTTACCATTTACAAAACATAAAATTAAAAATATTAAATTTTTTTAATAAAATATTCTTTCTAATGGTATGAAAATTAAATATTAAATTTAATATATCTAATGGTGTAAAAAAATTTAGAGGAATTTTTTTTAATCATTAAATATATATAAATTTGTAAGTTAAAATTATTTTATATATTGATTTTAATGATATATATTCATTTATTATAAAAATATTATCTAATGATTTCATGTTATTCCAAAACCAAATCACCATTGAAAGTACATGATTCATGGAAAATAATGGAAATAAAATTTATATTAATATAACAATATAATATGTTATAAAATAATGTTACTTTAGGTTTTCAAAGTTAAAATAAAATTATAAAATGACTTTATTATTAATTTAACACATATACTATAACTTAAATGGGGTTTTAACCTACAAGTCCATTATTGTATAATTCCAAAGTTATAAAAATTATATGTTTAATGAAAACCATAATATTGAACTAAAAATCAATATTTTCAGAAATATATCACAAATTCATACTTAGTTAATTTCGAAATGATTCAGTAAAAAATGGAATAATTTTGATCATTTTAAAATTATAAATGTAACTTTTAAATAATGTCTTCAATAAAATGTATTTCAATGGAGAATTTTTTAAATAGTTTTAGGATGTATCATTAACCTTCTGTAGTGGTGTCACGGGAATTACATTCTCCCAATTTAAATGATTTCATCCTCAAAATTGGGGTATATATCAACTATTGAGAATATTTGGATACACATTCCTTATAGATTATTTAGAATCCTAGGTCTTCTTATCTAATGTGTGACATCCAAAGGAATTTCACTAAATAATATATCTAATTACCCAATACATAAAGTATTTTTTTTATAATATGGATAAGTTCCTTGTTATAGAAAAATCCATCCTCTGACTTTATTTCCATAGACATGAGAACAAGTGATCGATATGAAATGTATTTAATTTGGAATGAATCATGGACAATATTTTGTACATTAAAAAGTTTCGTAAGAATAGAAAAAAGGTAAGCTACACCCCTTATTCATTCTAATATTTAAAAAGGAACAATATACCCAGGAATTAACATCCAATTTTTACAAAAAATTATGACTCCCTTCAATGGTGAAAACTTATTGAATACATGATCATAATCATTAAATTCCTTTTATTTTTTTTTCAGTTACCAACATAACACTTTTTTCAACTCTGGTATGCTTTAATATGATCCTGAATATTCATAAAATATTAGCCTTGTCCTTTAAAAGATCTGAGTTATCAAACATTATTTCTACAACTTCTTCCCATCAAGTAAGAGTATGGAACATCATCTCATACAATGCTTCATATGGTTCTTTTAAGATGATTACATTTGAAATTATTACTGTTATAAATTTAACCAAATTTAGATATAGATCCCATATATATTTGATGTCAAGAAAAGATTATATAATCATGTAATCCAATGTTTTTATGGTTCATTCAAACAACCCATCACTTTGGGGATGATAAGTAGTGATGTATCTCATTGTTTAAAATCCTTTATATTGTATTCAATATATTATAAATTAATTGAGGGTTATGGTTCGATTCATTAGATATTGGTTCCCCATGAAGCCTTATGGTTTCAATTATATATATCATGGAATGTTTCTCAATGGGTAGATAAAATATTACTACTAATAAATGAGAAGACTTAATAAGAAGAACAACGATGACACATATAGAATCTCTCTTTCCTGGAGTCTTTGTGAGTCTAGTTAAAAAGTATATTGTATCATTGTACAATTTTCATATAGAAATTGTTATCTGATTCATGTTTACCTTAGGATGTTGTTTTCTATCTTTTACATTCTAGCCTACTGAGCATCAAGACACATAATCTACAATTTCCATCTTCATACCATCCCAATAGAAATGTTTTATTAAATATTTATCCCTATTTGATATAATTAGGTGTATAGAAAAATTTGAGCTATGGGCTCCATAAAATATTTCCCATTTCCACCTTTTTATGGTTAGTACTCAAAATCTATTCCCAAAATTCAAATTTTATCTCTTAACAAATGAAGTCTATAACTTTACATCATTGTCTACATTAATCATCCATGTTATGTTATCATCATACTTCTTGGAATTCTATATCATTTATTATAAGGATAGATTATCAATTACTAATAAAATTAATGATTGATCTATTTTCCTAAAAACCTCTACATCCATACATACTAGATCTTTATATATTTGTTCATTTTTAATCCGTATAATGGCCAAAAGATCATGGCCCCACATACTAAATAAATCAAACACCTGGTTTAAATTCCCATGGGGGTAGTGTATCAAGCAGTTATAGTCTATGAGTAGTGGGGAAAATATTTTGTACCTCTTGTTGAACTACTTCTCATATATGATATACTCTGAACTCTTATAGTCCATATATTTCACTTATATATCTCAATATAGATAGTATCTCCATATATTACAAGAATAAATTACTGATACGATATCATTGTTGTAAATGGTATAGCTCTTCTCATATATTTTCAATTGACTCATTGTATATTAAATCACCCAATCATTCTACATAATGACACCACTAAGTCCTTTCTATGATGCATCACTATAAATTAGTAATCCTTCCTTACCTGATGGTGGAGTCTAACTTGGTGAATTAATCAGCCTCATATTCACCTATCTAATACATTCTTTACATTTCCTCAACTATGTGAATTTATATACATTACATATTAAATTTGTAAATGGGTTTTCCAACAATGAAAAATATTTAACAAGCCCTGGATAGAAACCTGCTAAACCCAGGAAACATCATTTATTTGTTATGTTGTTTTGTGTTCAACATTATTTAACTAACTTTATCATTTATTATTCAATAAATATCCCACAATAGGGGATAATATGGACAACGAAACAAAATTCATTGAGAAAATTCACACTTACTAAACTTCCAAAATAATTCCCTTTTTTGAGGGTCTCCAAATTTTTTTATAGATAACTATTATGCTCTTCATTTATCATAGAGTATATAATGTTCTCATCAATGAAAACCCCAAAAATGATACAAGTATACTTCATGACTACTCTATTCATTATATCCTTAAATATAGAAGTATAATTAGTCAAAACAAAATAAATTGATGTAAACTCATAATGTCGATACACTATTCAAATTTTCATCTTTAGTATATTATCTTTATTCACCCTTTACTGAGGATAACCAGAGTACAGATCAATCTTTAAAAAGTATTGGTCTCTTTAAATTTGATCAAATAATTCATCAATTTGTGTCAACGTATACTTATTCTGTGTAGTGATATAATTGATCTCTGCATAATTTATTCACAATCTATTGGTCTCATTATAATTTTTCATGAAAAAATTTGGGCTCCCCATAGTGAAATTATTTGGAGTATAAATCCTGTGTCAATCAAATCCTACTTCTATTTAGTTAACCATATAAACTCCAATTGTGATATTATATTATGATATTTATATTATGTCAAACATTAAGATTGAGTTCAATAGAGTATTCAAGTTGATGCTCTTGTAGAAACCCGTGTAATTATTCTGGATAAATATCAATGAAATATATTACCATGGGTACAACCTCAATTATTAATAAAACATCCTCATCCTTAAATCAGTATTGATCACCTAATTTACAAATAATTTCAATAATAAGATACTTTGGATGAGCATCTAAACAATATTTAAATTATGAGGTTTCCCTATTAAAGATAAGATATCCCACCCCATATTTACAAATAGTAATATCCTACTCATTGAAATAGTTTTTTTTCATTAAACATTAGAATCTAATCCATACCAAGGACCATATAAAATTCCACCATAGGTATAACTACTAGTTTTGAAAATAGGTAATCCCATGAAACATAATTGGAAGTTCCTAACATATCTTTGTTGACATAATGATCTATCATTATCTGTTAATTGATAACTCTCTTACTGTGTTACTCTATAAATATAGAATGTTTTTTTGAAAAAATGGAAGATAAAAAATAGTGTGATGATATAAAATTATGTAAACCATTTTATAAAATTTAGTAAATGATCAAATAACCTACCACCATGATATTAGTAACTTCAACATCTACTATGGTTACCATATATGCTTAGTCCCCCCCTTGGTAATTTATATGGAAAATTCCCACAATGATTTTTCAATTATTTAAAATAATATCAAATCTATCTTTAGATAAATAATTGAACATCAATAAACATCTAACTTTGGTTAACTAATTAAAAATCAATTGATTCTACCGTTTCATTTAATTAGTGATCCTGCTGTAAATTTTATCCACATTTTTAACAAAATCCTTGTCCATTATTTCAAGGACTAAGGTGGTTCCTCCCTCGTTTATCACAAATGGGAAATCTCATTATACCTTTCTTCCCCTTTTCCACATTTTTCATCCCATAATGCTCATCTAGACACTTATTATCTATATTTTTATTCAATACATTCACCTCAATGAAACATTTTCCTAGACTAAATAGAACGTGAGTTTATATCCTCATATGATGAAAAGTATTAAGAGACTAACACCCATAAGTGGATTAGCTTTAACACATCAATAAAATGACGAATATTTCTTTTTTTTCTATACACATTTTCTGTTTTATGCCTAAAAAACCTTAAAAATTTTTCCTCATACTCTACAAAATTTTACTCCTCCTTTTGTCTGTGATTGAGGTACTACCTTTCCATTTATACATATTTCTAAAAAATAGGGTATTTTTTTATATTACCACATTTAATGTTCCCCATTAACGGAATTTGATCCTATATTCCACTTTAGTGTTTTGAATTATCGAATACAATTGGTCTCTATCTCAGTTTAAATGATGGAATTCAATGATGACTTTTTCATTTTCACTACTTCCCAATGTAAGATAGATATTATCAAGGGAATTGATCCATTTTTCATAAACAAATGGTGTGACATTTATATTGGTTTCTTAAGTCTATTATTTCATGATTCAATCTAGTATAGTTACAACATGTTGTGGATTAGTTGGATGATCTATATGCGGATGATTATTTTTCATAACCTGATTCAACTACCCCTATAGGGGTATGGACTAATTAACATCAAATTCATATTCATTAACATATTCAGGTGAAGTATCCCTACATTTATTTTGAGTTTTTATATTATCCCAATTCAAATTATTGGTAGCCAACATTCGATATTGAAATACACAAAATTTTCTTATGACATCAAAATGATGAATTCAATTCCAATTACGTTTTTAAACTGATAAAAATAAATTTTGATGGTTTTTTATAGTACATATACAATATTATGTGCTTCATATAAATCTAGCACCCCAGGATTATACTAAACATCCATTGATACTAACTATTACATCCCAATCCTCAGAAACCCATAGGTGGCAGTTTTATTAAATTGTAGGTTTAATGTAAAAGAGAAACCAAATGATCAAATAGTTTTGTAATCTTGGAAGACTATATACCATTTCACATTACACATGAAAATATAATATAAAACATGGAATCATTTTGGTAGCATAATATTACCATACATCATATACATAAAAATTACACATAGTCATCCTTTAGTTTTCAATGGGAGTGAAAAAATTATTGATGGGAACAGATGAATATTATTTAGTAACATTAAAAAGTTTCATAATCAATATAAACAAGGGATAATTCATATGAAAATAATAAGAGAACAAAATGAATTCATAATCAAACAAAACCAAGGGAATTATTTATAAATGGTAATAAATGAAAACCGGTATAACAATAGTCATTGATCTTATAGAGATGGAATTCATAATGTTTAACAAAAAAAACACAGACTACCAAGGCATTATACCCTGACAATTTCCTGTCTACATTATAGGAATACACCAAATCCCTTTATGTTCTATTTCATGATACCTATTGATGAATCATTGAGATATATAATTTTGAATCCCACCTATCAATTTTTTATGTCCAATTAATCTACTATAGGAGTCAACAAGACCTATAATAATATTCCCTAAGGAGATTATTTCTAAATAATATTTGCTGTCTCTAAATTGAGAAAAACAAACACAAAATACATCCCCAAAAATAGAATAATATTTATTTCTATTAGAATATCTCTTCATGAAGATTTATGTCATGGGGTTTCGTTAAAGTAATTGATGTACCCTTATCAAATAAAGATATTGGATACGGTACATAAAATGTGCTAGGTTACCCATGGAAGATATTAACTTGATTCATCATATTTTATTAGAAGTAAATTCCTCATCCAAGTTCACTAAGAGAACTTGAATATTCCAAATCATATCCCACATATGTATCTTACCTGGTGTATAGTATTAGGCACACTCATCTTCCATTAGGTTGATGATTGAGTACATTATCTACCAACACTTTTGCTACTGATTATCCACAAGTCCATCAATGATATGGCCACATCCAATTTATATTATCTAGTTGGGGATTGTTTAATGTAGAAAAGTACACACACTTTTAATTTGCTAACAATTATGTTTATTTTTCCACCATAGAAAAGGAAACTCTTTAATAAAAAGACTCTGAGTATGGGATAATAATATTTACTTTTAAATCCCTTAAATTTCGCACCTATAATGGTTATGTGGCCATTATTTCATTTTTTTGACATAAAAATTATTGAATAAAATTGGTATTTATTTCAAAAATGTATTCTTATTCCTTAACTTTGAAGTTTCTATCTACTGTTTCTTTCTATTAAATTTATAATTTTCCTCTTTGAATATGTATTTTTATCTTTAATTTATTAATTATTTACATCATAGAATGTTTCAATTTGATATTTCTTTTAAAATATTAATATTATTTGGTTGGTTGAACACTTAAATATTAGTAAATTTTATTTTTTTGAAAATTTATACCTAATTATATTTTAATTTAATATAAAATTCATTCATTTAATATGTCATTTGTTAATTTAGTTAATTTGATAATTTTAGTTTTTATTTTTGATAAAATTTTAATATACTCATTTAATTATTGGGTTTAATACAAGAATAGATATTTTATAGAATTATTTATGGTTATATATGTGTTTTATTTAGTCTTATATGTAATTAAAATTATCTTCTTTCCACATACCAAAAATGGATATTTATCTGATTACTCATGTAGCCAAATTCCTAGAAGATACACATACGTTAACGTATCCAAATGTTGAGTTTCCCACATATGGTATATCAAGATTATATAACCAAGAGATAAATTTATTCTTGTACGTAAATACTACTTACTTGATTCTCCCATATAACCATTGGGAGAACCAAAATCCAGTTGAAAATTTTAAATTGAAACTAACTTCTTATTTTTTAAAATTCAACCAATGATGAATGAATAATGCATAATGAGTTCATTCCTTAGACTGAACTCACTATAGAAAAAAAGGGAATTGAACCAAGACCTAAGAACATGCCACCATCGAAGTGATCCACCACTAGGCCAATGAAGGTTCATAAATCTATTGGATATTGATCAAAATATGATGGATGTATTATTTTGAACTAGTTTAACTTGATCCAAGAACAGTATATGAAAAATTTTGAAATCCAAAGATCAACCATGGTCAATTAAATTATATTTAAGCTCATTTAATTAGGAAGTATATCTTTGTAAATATACAATTGTGGGGGGAGTTGTTTGAATCTTTAAAATAGTGTGAAATAGGGATGTCATGTTTACACAAATATGGTTATGTTTTCCGAACCTTATAGCTCATGACAATGACCGAGATAAGATATTCGGATCATCAAGATCTTGTCCCACTATTCAAAACATGAGGAAGAAAACATTAGATGTCCTAAAAAACTGAATATGTCTACTGAAATTATTATTTATTTAATAAAGATGATGTTGTTTTATATTTGTAATTGATACATGTGTAACGGTTATGAGGCAGAATGGTTCTGTAATGTTGTGGATGTGGGTCCCTCAGAGGGTGCATGAGAGTTGTTTGATGGATGTACTCAATGAAGACCAGAAATAACGATTCATGTTTCCTTTCTTTATATTCCAAAATTGGTTGTATTGGATATATAAAGGTTAGTTAACCACTTTTCATTTATTATCGATGAGGTGCGAGCCAGTGCATCACAAATTTAAAGGATGATATGAATCATGTATATTTGTAAAATATTAGAGCTCTACCAAGTGTTCAATTTTGTTCATACTGGTATTAATTAATTATTAAATAACCTCTTATGCATAGTAATGAAATGTTTTTTAAGAAAAATATGTGGAGAAACTATGAGGATTAGTATTATTGATTTACTCAAATATATTCATTATGTGGGAAGTACTGTCTCTATAATATACTTGGATGGAGTTGAAGTTTCAACTATAATTGTAATCAAAGAATCAAGTTTACTTATTAGTGAGTAAAATAATAAATAGAATAAAATAATAATGGTTCTTAAATTGTTAAAAACTTTTTAATTTAGTTAGGTTTCATATGGTATAAATTCATTTCTTTCCCTTATTATGTTTTAAGAATAACAAGCATCATTCAAGATAATTCTCCTAGAAATTTATAGATACATCCATGAGAATGAATTAAATCTAGAAAAACATCATGAATCATGGTAATTAGATCCAAGTCTTACATAGTGAGGTTGTCTACATTCAGTTAAAAAGATTTTCTGTATTCAATGGAGTATCCGCAATATAAGGAAAAAACCAATTGTGGGGATAACCATATGGATTATACTATAATTTTTTTCCTTTGAATATTTTCATATTTAATTTATAAATAAAGCGGTCCAACAACCTTGGGTACTCCAAACCACAACAATTTTTTTGAATTTTTCTATCTCTTTTCTTCTAATCATTCCCTATTTTGTGGTTCTCAGTTTTATATATAATTTTTTTCTTTTCTATCTATTTATTTGGTGTGTGATCTCAAACATATAAACATGGTGGAATAATTTAAAATAATAGGGCTAGGGTTATAACCTCATTACCATCTATAGATAAAATATTCATTTAATCCATCAACATGTTATATGATATTAATAAATTACTGATGATAACTGTAGATATGAAATAACATACTCATTCACATGATTGGTTTTCAACTTTATTATTCTAATTTTATTTTTTTCTCTTGTTATTGTAGAGAATTGAGAAATAATGTGAAGATAAAATGTGTTTTTTATATTTTTATCAGAAATTTTTTCGAGAAATACATTTTGAAAGAAGATGATTAGAACTTGTGATTATTTTAACAGTTAGGAGATCACTCATGTATCAGAAGACATTCCATTCATGGTTGAATAATGTTTTAGGATATATATAGGTGTTTGGTTAAATATAATAAGAAAAACCTATGTGGAATTGAGTAATGATGATATAAAATTAGTGATCAATGATAGTTAGTATAGTGTATATCATTATAGAGTTAGTTAACATTCTTAATAAATTCATTTTCCCATTTTGTTATCTATATAATTGTTTCAATTTTTATTTTATCATTTTTTTAACCAGATTTAACCCCAATATGTTTAGGTTATATTGTATTCATTATAAATTAATAGATTTTTTTTAATTATCAGAATGATAAACAAACTTCCACCTTGACATCTACATATGGATTATCATCTATACTATATATATGGTATTATAAATATATATTTGATAGTTCAGATTACATGCTATCAATAATTGGTACCATTTTCTGTAGGGACATTCATCTTAGTGATTCTTTTCATTTTCTTTAATATTTATTAAATTAAAAAGTGATGGACTTACTTGTTCTTATATTTTTGTTACTATTAAAAAATCCTCATGGGAATAAACATACAAATAAATGGGGGATTTCTAGAAAAGGGCATAATATAAAATTAGTCATGTACAAATTTTAGATCACCTCGAAACACCTGATAAGATGATTAATTTTTTAAAAGTTGTCAACTACACAAAAACGATATAAAAGAATATGAAAATTTTAAATTTATTGGTAAATATTATAATAATGAAGAGTGTCTAAAGGAGTTGAAGATACTAATTTTTACCCTGTTGAAGCCTTTATATTTGATGTTAGAGTTTCAAAGTCACTATTTGGAGAAATTTTTTGATGTCTGTCAAGAATAAGAACCTTCTAAAAAAGAAGAAGCTATATTTTCATTGGGTAATTAAATAATTAATATATTTAATTAAAATTATTATTTTTATATTTTAATTTAATTAGTATTTCAAATTTTTTGGTTCCAATAATTATATTGTTTTTTATTTGTATAAAATAAGTGGTAGTTCATTCCACTATATGGTAAATATTCTTAGTAAATTATTATGATTTTATTCAGATATTGGGTTTTATTTATTCTTCTCATTTAATTTTTAGAGCTTAAATTGTTATCTCATATTGTGAAAAGACTGTCAGTGAAGGGTACATAATTTTTTACTAATCATGAATTTGATAATTCTAATTAAATATCAAACCTTATATTTTATAATATTTTTTGAGAATATTTTTTTTACATGGAGTAAAAATTCATGTGAATTTGAGTGGTTATTATTTAGTTTTTTTGGTGATTTGAATTTAGATCTTGTTAAAATAAGAATAATTTTTATTTTCATGTACTAAATAAAGAAACAAGTTGAAGGTACACAAAATAATCACTCATACTCAAACTCATGTTTTCTTTGTATGGACATATAAATCAGAAATTTAATTCTTATATTTTTCAAATAATTATAGATGTAAAATATATAAATTGTAACTTTTGAAAAAAAAGGAGGAGTTGTTGGATAACCTTAATGGCCAAATCTTCTAAATATGGGGCAATAATAAAAATTATTCATTTTAATTCCACTGATTTTCATATTTAATTAAAATATATAGATTTCTAAATGGGGTGTAATAACAATTGGAATGTTGATATTTAAGTTCTTTTCCAAAAATAAATTCTTTATTTGGATCTGCTTGTTACTGCTACATTTTTTTCTACCTTTTTGTACTATAATATTGGGATGTATGTTTTTATACCCTTTTCATAAAAAATTACTTCAATTTCTAGAATTCATTTACTTTCAAAACATTAAATTAATTATGAATTTATTTTTATATAAACAAGTGGGTATAATTTATGAATTTTTCTTTTCTTTTTTGTGTGGAAAATGTTTTTCTATCATACCCGCGACCCAAAGAATATTATTTTTACCACTAATTATCAAATATTTTATCACTTAAACTGTGAAAATTGATTCTCGAAACATGGAAATCCAAATTGGGGAGAATGTTGGGTTTTATGTGTGGTAGAGGGGATTATTTTGAGAAAAACATTAAATCATTGTGAAACCATTAAAACCCCATGTTTTTTAAGAATTTATCTTTTAATAATGTGATAGTAGTATTTGAACATGAATAAATATTTCAAGAACATGAAGCTTCTGATTCTATTTAGATTTTGTTAATATTTTTTTTGTTATGTATTTATTTCAGTAAAATATTCTCTTTTCCTCTTGAAAAAGAAATTCTTGGGGTTTAACTTTGGGAAAATTATATTTAAGAATCATATATTTTTGAAATTATTAATTCTGATTTAACTCATAAGATATGTAACTAAATTCATTATGAGGTAAAAAAACCAAATAAAATTTAAACTCATTATTTTCTTCTTTTCATCATTTTTTCATTAATTGTTTCATGAGTTAGTTATTCCATCAATAAATTATCATTCCAACTCATTCAAAAACATGTATAATTATTATTTGATCATAAATAATGTGATTATTTACTTCTAGAGGTATATACACGTTTTTTACTTTCAGTTGGATAAAAATTGACAACGTTAAATTCTATTTTAAATCATCAATTTAAATCAGTTTTGTTACACAACAACAAATATTTAACAGGGGAAATTTAATTCGAGAAGAGATTAATATTTTCTTACTAAATATAATTAAAAAGGGAGAATAATTATAAAATTTAATTCTTTTTATGGTTACAAATATTCAAATTTTTTATTTATTTTAAACCATTTAATTTGAATGAATGTTTTTGTGTGGACAAGAATTTTGATAGGGGTCAGAAATATGATGTGGCCTTTTTTCACATGTTTTGTCAGATCTATTTTGTGAAATAAACTGAGGATTTAGTTATAAATTGTGTATTTTAATAACTAATTTTATATTTTTTTCAATTGGGATTTTAAATAGGAAATTTAGTAATTTTTTATTTAAATGTGTAATTTTATTTTTAAATTTTTAAATATTTCATTTATTTGTAAATTTCAATTAAAATATTAATTAATAGTGTTTTTTTGTGATAGTATATTAATAAATTTTAACATTTTTTGTTATTTTCCTACTAATATAATTGTTTATTATTTATATTAACATCCAATTCCTTTATTTAATTTTTTATTTAAATATAGTTATACTATTATTTGAATTTATATTTTTGTAGAATTTTTAATTCATATATTTTATGATTTATTGTGGTGCATCTGTAGTTATCTTTTAGAAATATTTAATAGTTACATAAGAGTTTTTTGTAGCATGTTATGTTGGAAAATAATTAATCTTCACACTAATCCAAATGTCTCTGGAGAAAATTTCTAAAGCAGGTTAATATCACCGAATCAGGTTAACATCACCATAGAATATTATTGATGTGTATGACAGAGACAGGAGTAGTGGATCAATATGTAAAAGTTCCAATTTGTAACACCTAAATAAGACAACCCTATACTATTTCTGAAACTAAGGGTATCTAATTAATTGATGTTTTATTTCACAATGTTGATATCTCTAGGGTTGTATACAGATATAGGCAAGAATATGATAAGGCCCCATTATTCTTTAATTTTACTATTGTAGGTATATAAGAGGATGCGTGATATTTTTTTTGTAGAAATACTCAATCAGTCAAATTATTTATGTAGTTTTCTTCTTTTCTTTCCATTATAAATATTGTGTACTAGAAATATGTTGGTCTTGACACCATTTCCCATTAACTGCTGATGAGTGATCAGATGGTGCATCCCTGGTTTAAGTAAAGAGATAATACCGGATTATTTGTAACCTATTATAGCTTGAACCATGTTTTTATGTTTCTCTTGATAGTATTAATTTCATCCAAGATTATGTGTTATTGTCTAAATTATGATTTTGTTGAAAGTAATGACCTCACAATAATGATGCTGAGAATAATTTATTCTCTAAAACATTTGTTTAATGGAAAAGTAACATATATTGGATGGAATTGGATGAAATAAAAGACAATGGTTGAATTATAATTATAGAAATGTGTTTAAATGTCTACTTAAAGAATAAAAAATAATATAATTTAATACTTCATTTGTTTGACAAAAAAATTAGTGGGTGTTTCCAAGTGTTGGGTGTTAAATTTGTTATCAACACTATCAGTTTCAACCCTCACAAGTTTGTGTGTTTTATAGTGTTTACATTAACTCGTTTGGTGATTCATAGTAAATTTTATGTTGAACATGTAGAAAACTATTTGAGATGCTCACATTACTGATAGAGGAACTACTATAAATATGACATTTAACAGCATGTAAAAAGGCTATTAATATCATTAAAAAGTGATGTTCCCATCTGCACCATTAAAGGTAGTGGGCTCATTATCAGTGCTTTCATTAGCACTGGTAATGGTATAGAAAGTTTTGATACGTTTCTTGTGTAACATCACACCTATAAAAACTTGTAATCTGTGTATGAAAAATAAATAATTTAATTAAAATACATTTGACATCATCAATAAAAATAAACACTAATATATACATTTCAAACAATGTTGTGTATAACATTTACAATTATCCATAAATAATTATAAAAACAAATGTTTTATATTTTGGTGCCCAAAATTCCCTCTAAAAAAGTCCACTCATTGTATCAGTTACCAAACATATCACCTAAACCTAAAAAAATTATCCACTAATATAATAAAAAAATCAAATGTTAGTAATAATATAATGAAATTATTTAAACATTAATATGAAAGAAAACATTATTGAAAAGTCAATTTTAAATAAAAATGAACACATGGAATTATACCAGTCAGACCGTATGTCATATTGAGGTGGGGTTGATTCCTACATGTCACAAATGAGAAATGAATAATATCCCTAAATTATAAAAACCATATAAATGTGTTTTCTCAGTTTTTAGTAAGTCATTTTTTATTTTTCCAAAAATTAATATCAATTTTAAATAAAGATAAACATGGATATATACCAATGAAACCATGCATCATATTGAGTTGAATATAATTCCTACAAATCAAAAATCACATATATGTTATTTCTTAATGTATCAAAACAATATGTGTGTGTTTTATCAATTTTCAATATGTCACTTTTTCTTTTTACTAAAATTAAAGTAATTTTTAAATAAATGGACACACTTAGACATATGCTAATCACACCATGCATTATATTGATTTGTGGATGATTCCTACCCATCATAGATGACTTGGGTATTTTTTATAGTATTAGAAAAATCTGATTTTGTTTTCTTAGTTTGGAGTGTGCCACTTTTCTGTTTTTATTAAAATGTCATCTGTAATTCAAAACACGCACTTTGATTTATATCAGTCATATAATATATCTATTTGACATGATAAAAATTTATACCTGGAGAAAATAACATAATAATAACTTTCATAAATTATAAAGAAAATATGACGGTAATTTCATGGTTTTCAGTGAGTCGCATGTTTTGTACTAAAATATCATGTTTAAATTAGCAACATATACTTTGAGTCATACCTATCACAATGTGAATGAGATTGATTTGTGGGTGATTATCACTCATTAAAAACTACTCCTGGATCATTTTACAAAATATTAAAACCATCCAAATTCATTTTTTCAGTTTTCAGTATGTGACTTTTTATTTTTTTTCTAAAATAGATTAGAATATAATATAGAAGGACACAATTATAGTCATATTGATCACACCATGTGTCAGATTAATATGTAGTTGATTTATACACAACAAAACTAACTACTGTATACTTCTCATACTGGTCACTCCATGAGTTAGATATTGGTGTGGTTGATTTATACACATCACCAATGTCACAAGAATCGTTTTCATAATGTATAAATGCAATCTGAAAGCATTCTAATGGGTTTTTGTATGTCATGTGTTCTTTTTAGAATATTATTCTCAATTTTGAATAAAAATAAATATTTGGAGTTATCAAAAGAATATGGATTATTGTATTAAATTATTAAAAGAATATGAATTCATTTTCTTAGTTTTCAGTATGTCACTTTTTCTTTTTACAAAATTAAATGCCAATTTTAAATAAAAATACACATATAGATTTATACCAGCCACACCATGCATTATATTGAGGTGTAGATGATTCTTACACATCAAAAATGACTTAATAATTTTTCCCCTAAATTATGAAAACAATCCGAATATTTTTTCTCAGTTTTAAGTACGTCACGTGTTATTTTATCAAAAACTAATGTCAATTTTAAATAAATAGACACACATGGAATTACACCAATTATTTTTTATGTTGTATTGTGGTGTGGATTAATCCAAAATTTCACAATTGAATTATTGATAATGTTACTAAATTATCAAAATAATCTGAATGTGCTTTCTCAGTTTTCATTTTTTCACTTATGTGGTTTATTAAAATGTCACTGAAACTGGAAAATAGAGAATTGAGTCACATTGGTTAAATAATGTGTTATTTTTATGTGATAATTATTACTACATGTCAAAAATGACTTAGGAGTCGTTTTCCTATGTTATTATGCCAATCCATGTTCATTTTCCTTGTTTTTAGTGAGTACCACTTTTTCAACTAATATGTCAATTTTAATCTAATAACAGAAACTTTGAGTTATATCGATCAATCCATGCATAAGATAGAGGTAGGTTTGATTAATAAATATCAAAAAAATACTTATTAATTGTTTTCCTAAAATATCTATACATTCTTAATGAGTTCCATTAGTTTTTAGTATGTCTCTTGTCCTTTTAACTAAAAATAATTCCAATTTTTAAAAAAATAGAAACACATGGAATTAAACCGATTACACCTTCAATATGATTGTGGTGTGACTGATTACTACATGTCACAAATGAAATATAGATCTTTTATCTAATGTATAAAAATAATAAAATTGTTTTCTCTCTTTTTTTTCTTAGTATGTCACTTGAATTGTTTTTAATAAAATTTCATTTGAATCTTGGAGCATGAAAATTGATTCATTTCGATCACATTATGTGTCGGTTTAATGTTGGACTAAATCCTACCCATAAAAAAAATTATAAATCATTTTACTATATTATGAAGACAAAATGTGTATATTTGGTCATTTTTCATTGAGTGACACGTTTTGAACTACATTTTCAATTTTAAATTGATAGCAGACACTTTGAGTCATATCAATAACATCGTGTGTCTTTTTAGAATGAGTCTGATAGATACATGCCAAAAATGAAATAGAGTGAATTTTTCTATATTATCAATAAATCCTAATTAGTTTTGTTTTTATCAGTGTGTCACTTTTATTTTTACTAAAATTAATTTCTATTGTAATTAAATAGACAAACTTGAATTATATTGAACACACTATCCATAGGATTGAGATATGGTCGATTCCAACTTGTGTGAAATGACTTATGGGTCATTTTATGAATTTATACAAACAATTGGAAATAATTTACATGGTTTTGAGTTTCTCAGTTTTATTTTATTAAAATCTCATTCGAAACTAGAAACATACATTTTGAGTCATTCTGGTCATATTGTGTGTCAATTTGATGTAAGAATACATCCAACAAATCAAAAATGGATTAACAATCATCATACTAAATTTTGAAGACAATACGATCATGTTTCATTAGTTTTCATTGAGTGATACTTTTTGAACTAAAATGTAAATTTTAAACTGATAACAAAATATTTGATCCAAACCGGGCACATTGTGCATCAGATTGAGGTGTGTTTGATTACAACATGTCAAAAATGAAATGTAGATAATTTTATTAAATTATAAAACAATCCAAATTATTTTCCTTGGATTTTATTATATCAGTTATTTTTTACTAAAATAAACGTAAATTTTAAATAAAAATATGAACCTTGAGTCATATCAGTTACACCGTGCAATAGATTGAAGTGTGGATGATTCCTACGCATCCAAAATGACATCTTTATCATTTTTATAAATTAAAAAACAATAAGAATGTGTATTTTGGGTTTTTAGTATGTAAGATGACTTTTATACTAAAATTAATTTAATTAAAAAATAAAAAGACTCACCTTGAGTTATACTGGTCAGACTAGGTGTCAGATTGAGGTTCCATTGATTCCTTCACATCTCAAATGTCATCTTGATCACTATCTCCATGCATCAAAATAATAAAAACTATAAATTTTACCATGAATTCCTTTTTTTCTAACTACCAACATTGTATATTGAATTAATGTTCTTTGCCAAAAAATATTAATCTTCTCTTCTATTTTTCAATAACGAGAATTATTTTTTAGGTAACAAAAATGAATTTTTTTTTATCTCTACATAGAAATGTAATTGAAAGCATGGTATCATTGGTATAAAGGAACATGTTATCTCTTTTATGTATTATTGTAGATAGTTGAAAGAATAATATGACTTCCTAAAATATATTTGAGAAAAACTGAATAATAAATAGATAAACATTATAGGGAAATTAAATTAAAAATAGTAGATTAGATGATGAAAAAATTAGCTAAATAATTAGTAGAAAATCACTTTTTCATGATGGTTGTATACAATCATGACCAATTTTATTATACTTATCTCATTTTTAGTCTAGAATGATCATGATTAGAAATAAATAAACCATCCCAACTCAGACAAATGAATCCACCTACAGTGTCTACATTTATCAAATTCTTTAATGTCCCCTCCGCTGTCTTTTAATGAAAGATACAAATTTCAAAACTACATGGGTGAAAAGGTTTTAACAGAGAATACATTGCATGTAAAAATAGTCTAAAATTTAAATTGGATTTCAATAATGTAGTAGTGAAAAGATAATATTATGAATAAAAAACATAGTATATTAAAAAATAACCTTTACCTTCTTATTGTATTATGAGTTGTAGCCCTTAAGTACAATCTCTCATGAGCATGAGAATCTTCGAATAAACCACCCTAACATAAGAAAAGGAATCCACATGGTTAAAAAAAATCTATTGTCAGTAATACTAGAAAGAAAATAATTTAACATAAATATGAAATAATCCATTATTTCTATGGAAGTCGCATTGTCATACTATTTAGGTTCATTATTTCAACAGATATATATCCCATCCATTTCGAAGAAAATCTATATTGTATTTTGAAAGTGACTATTTTCATCAGTCATAGTCGAACTCGAAAAATATAAATAAAAAAATGATAAATAAATATTTTATATAGAATATTAATTATCTTCAAAAAACTATTTGATGAGACCCATTTATTAATGGAACATGATTTGTATCATAAATTTGAAAACATAAAAACCACAATAATTTCATTTTAATTATTTACGAAACATTAGAAACAATGAAAAATATATATAATTAGTTTTGATTTGTGTTTTAATTTTGAAATATTACGATATATATCTCGATACTTTCCTAGTTGTATAACTTTTCAGGCTTCATGCGGACTTGGACGGTCCTCGTGAAATTATTTTCAGGATATTTAAACACCACTCTATCATAACAAAATTTTCAATAAAACATAATATGAAATATATAAAATTATGTTCAGTTATAAAATTTTGGATGTAGTGTATTACAAATTGAAGAAAATCATTATGTATAGTTGGCTTTATGGGTATTAATATAGTGAATCATGGAAATAAATATTTGGAGTATCCAAATTAATATAAATGATAATCCAAAAATTCATAAATATAGAAAAATGAATCAGTAATGAAATAAATGAAAATATATTTTATGTGATTAAATTATAGATTTTTACCCCTACATATTTGGTAGTAGTTAGAGTCTATCATCTACAAGTTTTCTTCCAAAACATATGGTTAGGTATGTCACTATGTCATTCATTTTTTGAATTAATTGTTATTTGTTCTGTAGAAGTGATGTAAGGACTAATGAGTCCAAATTTATTTTCTTTGGTTAATCCCTTTAATTGGTATTTATATATATGCCTAAAAAATATATGAAATTTATTTAGTTATAATTACCATAGTATATATTCTTTTTTAAATACAAATAACAAAAAAATACCTCAAGTATAAATTTACAATAAAGGATCATTCCCATTCATAGTTAAGTATTTCCATTACATTCTCAAAATAAATGTAGATTTTAAATTCATATCCATATATTTTTTATTCAAAACCAACTATGTGACTTCTACCATTTCGTAACATTGTATCATTATGACCATTAAATGTTATTGAATGCGAATACTGAACGGGTGTGGTAAAGGAAAATTCATAAGATCATTTCATTGGGTAATTGATTCCTTAGATATGTTTGAGTCGACCTTTCATTTCACCCCCTTCCCATTGTTAGTGTAAAATAAAATTCATCTGTTAAGACCCTTTTTCAATAATTTTTTAATGTTTAACATTAAAAATAAATTTTAAATGAATACCTCTTGGTCGACATGTGTATTTACATGATCTTATGTCAATGCAACAAATGTTCCAACAGTTGATCACCTATTTTTTGAGATGGTACAATACATTATTCTGAAATTACCTCAAATGATGTCATCCAAGATCAGAATTCATGTCATCGGGGTAGAAATATGTGATCTCTTAGAAACATAGTTTTCAATGAATGTTTCCTCCAAATTGAATGTACACCTAGTTTGAAAATAGGACACCATTGGGTGCCTTTAATTCTATAAACTGAGAAATTTCCATAAGATGAAAATTCTGTTATCACCCCATAAAACATGGATCCAAATTTGAAATCATCATTTATATAAGCATTATACAACACAACACCTAAATCCAAAAATATTTTTCGATCTACAATCAATGGGTGAAAATAAACATTAATATGACTAATCAGTTTTTTTGGTCTAGATATAAGCATAAATAACATGATATATTTTTGTTTCATGCATCACCATGGTGGAAAGTTATAATTTACCAACATAATAGGCCTTTTTACTATGAGTGTTTCTTTGAAAACCACTAGGATTCACTCCACCTATATAATAAGAAAAAATATGGTATCTCAACCTTTTTCCAAATTCAGGATACTCATGATCTATTCTCCTCCAATGAGGAGATTATACAAAGTGGTGAAGTTTCCCATATTTATTTCTTGTATCTTCATTCCACCTCAATTACCACATAGTATCTTCACATCCATATATGCTCTAACACCTTCGAATGATTGTAAATTTCTATAAAAATTTCATATGACCCAATTCATCATTCTTGTATTGAGAGGAACCATATTTCGGGCATTTCATAAGTGATTTTTGGTCCTTATGAAATATTATACAGTCATTTTTCAAGGCATGAGTTCTTCCTGGGACCATACCTATTGAATGTGACATCTGTTTAGCATTGTTTGTTTTTATAAGGAGCTCATTATCTTATAAGACCATAACATTCAACAGATAAAGTAGTTCAATAAAACTTACATCATTCTATCTATTTCCTAATTTCAAATTATACAGCTTTAGTAATGATGAAAAAGATGTATATTTAGTGCATCCATCATAAAATGACATCTTTGCAGAACTTTTTATCTTCTCAAACAATTTTGGACCAGCATGAAGTTCATCTTCAACTACCATTTTCATTTACTCAACATGATATTTATTATAAGTCACACATTTAATAACATCCTTGATAAAGTCTTCTTCATTGTCCACACTCATAATCAAATCATATTTTCCATAAAACCCACTGATATATGAGTCAAAATCTATATTCTATTTTGACCATGTCTATTCGAGCATTTTAACTTCGATCAATTCCATAACACATCAAGTGTACTTCCTACTTCTCTAGACTAATTAGTCATTAATATTAACAATGTAAACACAGACACAAGATTTGGTATGGGTTATATGGATTATATATTGAAATATTTAGAAACATAGTCACCCAATACTCATACTATTTTGTTTTATGAATCGCATCCATCAATTCCAATTTCTAATACAAACTATTTTATTTCGTATTATTAATATTTGATAAACATACACAAAATAATTTCAATAGAATATTAATCTCCTGAATTTCTTGAATGAAAATGAAAAATGGAAAAATGAATTATCATCCCCTATAATGAAAAAAATAACGTACTAACAGAAAATTATAAATATAATGTAGGGTATTCCAATTTTAAATACAACTTCTCACATTATATGTTTAGTGACAATAAACAATTTTATATGAGTTGAAGTGATGTATAAAATTACAATTACAGTATAAACAACTGATGGAATGCATCTATTAAATGTAATAATGGAAAGAAAAAAATAATAATCTAAGTAATTTTAAAACCCTTTTAATAATATATATACAAATACTGAATATAAAAATAGTTTCTGAAATAAATAAAGATATTATTATGTTTTATAAAATATTTTCAACCCTGGCATTGAATTTATGAAAGTATAAAAGCATTAAACTATTGATAAATTGAAAACAAAATTATATATATATAAAAGTATAAATTAAACATTTATATATATTTATATTAGTATATAAAATTATAGACATATATAGAAGTATAAAATTACATATAATTTATAAAATAATTATTATTTTAATGAAATATACATAATTTATATTTATATTAATATAAATTTAAAAAAATATATATAATTACATATATGTTGTAAAAGTATACATAATTTAAAGAAGTATATAGTGTAAAATTTTTATAAATATTTAAAATTATTATATATAAAAGTAAATTTTTTGAAATTAAAATTGTGTATTATTATTTTATTAAAGATCATTTATGAAACGATTGATCTTGATATTACAGCTAAAAAATATTGGGGTACCTTGTGAGTCTCCTTATATTTACCATTGGATTTAAAGAAACACACATTTCAAACAATTTTAAAATTACTATAGAAAACCCACTCATGATACATAGGTAAATTTTCTAATTAATGAAACCAAAACATAATCAAAATGAAAATAAAAAAATCTACCAAGTGTTCCCCACACATCAATCAAGTAGTTGAACTAAAAAAGATTAATGAAACCACCTATTCCAAACCACCATACTAGGAAATGGTGTCATGGGATCAGCCATTGGATTTAATTTGAGACATTCCTAGAATTTATCAAATTGGGACCCACTGTCAGCTTATGTTGCATTCTAACCCAAGTCACATGACTACCATCCACCAATCCAAGAATCAGGGGCACTCCCCAATATCCCTATCCAAAACTAATGGAAATAGAAATGTAAAATGATCTAATAGATCATAAATAAATAATAATCACTTAGTTACTCATGTTCTAATAAAGAAAGTAGTAGTTTTGGTAAGCAATAATCAGTCATCCAAACAATCATCCAAAAGCATAAATAATAACTCACTCACACCACTAACAGTCTCACAAGAAATGTCCCCTTCCCATCCATCACCCGATCACCACATACATAACACCACCCCTAAAGGGAAAACATCCTAAGGGTAAATAAGTGGGTCTCATAGACCCATATGCTGGTATAACCATTTAAAATGACAAAATAGGTCTTTTATAAACCCACCAAGAGGATAATTCTATATAAAATAATTTAAAAACATTTATAATACATTTATTAAAACATTAAACATAAACCACCTTTGAAATAAATTTATAAAGTAGTACACCTTCATAAAATCAAAAAATTGATTAAAATGATTCCTAAATTGTCTTATCTAATAAACTAAATGTGGTAAAAAATGACTAATCTTGCATTTTTTTAAATAATTTTTCCAATATTTTATCATTTCTTTGAATTTCAATTTTTTCTTAATATGAAAATTAAATATACTTTCCCTATTTTTATATATAAAACATGGAGTTAAACATGAATACAACCACGTTCATCAAATTAAATGGAAAACACATGCGGTAAGCTATCCCAAATCAATGGTGAATTGTCTATAAATTCAAATACATGATGACCAGAGCTGGAAAAATTAATAAAATTCCATAGACATAAAGAAATCCCAAGAAAAAATGGTTAACCCTAATTCTCTTTTTGGCCATATACGGGGCTGATGATGATGAAGAAACAATGGGTTGAATGATTTCCGAACAAAACAAAACTAAAATAAATGGGGGGACTCACACAATATTGTTCAAGAAGAACAAAATAATGTGAAAATGGAAGAGAAAAGGTTGATAAGTACATATAGAATTAATAGAATACCATTATATTGGAGGGTATTGACTCTTGAAAATGTTTAATAAATTCAAAACAGCGACTGGATTCTGGTGAGGCGAGAACAACTACGATAAAAGGATTCGATGAGATTACTAAGGGTGGTATGGTTTGAAGAGATAATAGATGTCATTTGTGAGGTTTGGTGAGACCAAAAAAATGGTAGGAACACGGTTCAAGGAGAGTTACCACATAGCAGTTGTATTATTAGGTGAGAGAGGTTGAGTGATGGCTCAACGACATTGGGATTCAGTGAGAACGACCACATAAAAACATTCACATTCTGTGATATATTGATTTTTTGGAGAGAAGACAGCCAGTTTTTGATTTTTTTAAAAAAGGGATAAGTATTTTTTATTGATCAGTGATAAAACACCTCTTTATCTAAATTTTTTTATCATAAATAAATATACACCTTTATCATCACAAAAAAAACTCTAATAAAATCTATCTCTATTAGCTCTAAAATTATAGCCCTAGAAGAGAATATTATTATAAGTGATTTTTTAGTATTGATATACGGATATCTTTATCATGGCTAAAACAAAAATGATTAAGATAAAATGTTAATATTTTATTTAAATTATATATATGTATTGTATTTATATAAAATATAAAAACAAATACAAATTTAGTTATTTATACTTATTTACTAGAAACGGTTAGGAACCGATCATTCTAAGCGCCAAAAATTTATTAATGAAAACAAATAACAACAAATTCAAACCATGTGGAATAGAAAATCTCACTATGAAGTTTTATTATTTTGGGTCCAAGTACCAACTAGTTGTACATTGATTAAATGAATGTTTAATATATTGAAACATTAAATATCTTATTACATATTGTTCATTGTTCTCCATGACTATAGTGTATTAATGTCCTGGAGAATTTTTCAGATTGACAAGGTCATAGCAGTTCACTACTATGATGAGAGCCTTGAAATGCTATGAAAATATTCTTAAATATTGTTATACTGTTTGATGAAATAATATAATGGGACACATAGTATACAGACTGTCAGGTGAGAGTACTCGTAAGCTGATGAGGATTCTTCTCATTAATTTCTCACATGGAAATCACCAAGAGGGGAGATTATGAGAACAAATCTACCAGTAGGAATTACACATGTTCTAGTGTCATCAGATATTCCTATCCATGATCATGGGTGATTATCCTTAGACTCTAACATTATCATTAATATTTTTCACAACTCGTGCACTTTGATTTACAGGAAAAAATCAATCATGCAGACAGTTGGTGGGAAGTAGGGTATGTTCGATGGGACATGAGTGGAATGTTATTAATGGATAAGTCGAGAAAGGATTTGTCCCTTCTATTTATGGAAGTTTTTATCTCTTCTCGTTTATTGAAAGATAACTGTTGTGCGAAATTATATGGCTATGCTGTAACGGTGAGTTTATTTCAGGTAGTCATAGAACGATATATCGAGCCCAAAAGTTAGTAACACTATCATGAAATCTTCTTGAAGAGATATTGTGATAAATGGATTATATTACTCATATTGTTTTCGTATGTGTGTGTCATTATTTTGGCATTAAGTTCTTTCTATTTGGTTCCTTCACCCGTTGTTAGATAGTACTCTTGGAGTTTCGGGAAGCTCCCCTAACGCCAATGAGAAATAATCCTAGAGGTTCACACAATAAGTGTTTTGGGTGGTCTCTATTAAATTCTATTTGAATTTAATTGATGAAATAAATATTATTCTCAAGATCGTACAATAATTTTATTCTTGTTAAAATGATCACATAGATTAAATAAATATTTATTAACGGAATTGTGAGTTAAATATATTTATTTATTTTATAGAACATTTCATAGATATTTACATACTAGTTTGTAAAAAAAATATTTATTTAAAAGAATATATTATTTTTTTATTTATTTGGGTATTCAATAAATGGAAGTAGAGTTTGAGCGGACCAAGGCCATTCTAATAGTAAAATATTTATGTTCAAGATGGTAACGAATTATTTAACCAGTTGCTAAAAGTTGAAATAATAATAACACTGCGGTTATTTTGTGACATGGAATTTTATTTATAATTCTATTTTATGCAAGTTGGGACACCATAAATAATGATGCAGTACTATTATTAAAATAATGGGTTTTCACTATGGTTAGGTATGTATTTAATTTCGGTTATGCAATTAAATATTGTAACTGAAGCACCATGTCAATAAATAAACATGTACGTCTATTATTCCATGTGTCGAACTATATTACTAATGAATTGTTAATTGTTGAGCTAACTGTTTTCTCTCTTGAATTCACATTCCGCCCCTCTCAAGAATTTGAGACATTCTAAAGGGTGGGGAACAAGTGATCATGAATGACTGACACAAGACAATCACTTCGTTGCGCTTGCACCTGGATAAAAGTGGTGTTGACCAAAGGTCATTGAATCACATGTGGATCAGCGCTAGAGAGATTCTAATTTGAATGTTTTTAACCACAATGAAATGACGTGGAAGGGTCATTCCAGACGATCAACATCATCAATAAAAAAAATACCGAAGATCCAAGTATTCTTTTCTTTATTGATTTAATTAAATTAATTATAAACATGATGTGAAAGATCCCCTCTAAAGGGTTTGGACCTCTTCCTTAATTATTTAAATCTTTTATTCTATTCCTTGGAGACCAGATTTCATCATCGTATTGATCTCAGAATAATCATTGATCATGGTAAAAATTAATTTTGGGGTCCTACCAAACCACGCTTCTGATGCACCCAGAAACTGCAAGTGGTATCAAAGGAATTAAATCATACTTTATAATTGTTTAATTTTTGTTGTTGATGAATTATGAATTTTATAATTTAGCTGTTCAAATCACGTTCATCATTTTGTAAATTTAAATCTTGAGGTCTGTTACTCTTCATTCATTTCTCATTTACCTTAGAAAAATGATATTTCTCTCTTAATTTGGACTAAAATAAAATAGAGGATCTCAATAAAAAAAATTTAAAGGATCCTGGTCGTACAACACCAGAATACATGTCGTGTATTCCGAAGTACTCGATGTGAATTCAAGTATCAATACATCGGGAGAGGATATCCATACCAAGTAGTGTGCTAGAGTTTATCTATGTCTTTATGACTTCATGTATTGACCAGGAACAGGTGGCACATATTTTATGGATTACACGCTATATGGACCAAAGGACCTGGCATGTAGTCTCCTCCGGTTAGAGTTGGACCACATACCCCATACACGGATTTCCCAAATGGAGACTGTATAACATGAACAGTACACATTGTGTGGCCCACAAGACACCCTGTGTACTTTGAATATTTCCAAATTATATCGACATGCTATATCCTTGGGCGTGTACATCGGATGGATGGTGAACGATAGTACATTTAATGTAGTTGAAACTACATGTCGTGTACTCATCCAAATGATGCAGACTAATTAAAATTTATTATAACATTAAACAAACTCTTGAGATATGTACCGTGGTGTAAAGTTGAGGCACAACATGCAATACATGTTTTATACATATATGTTTAATTTAACATCTGCGTAATGTTCATTTCTACTCATTGGGTAATTATGGATGGGATTTCACCAGGTTTCTGCCATGCTACAAGTTATGTACAATGAAAATTTTAAATGAATTCATTTGTTTAAAATTATGATGATGATAATCTCACAAAAATTCCGAAAAAGTGTCTATGATAAAAAGATTTATTAATTAAAGATAATTAATTGATTCGAGCATGATTTATCTTAAACAAGACCGATAAAAGTATTGAATGCTAGTTTTATTTATCTGTAAATATCATTTCATGTATATATGATGGTGATCTAGACCAAGACCATTTTATGTGGATTGTTTATTTATTTTATTTATTTAAATTAAATTTATTGGTCTGCGAGCCTTCACCAGATCAATATGTAGGGAATGAATGACCAAGGTTTATTCTACGTAAAAAACCATTTTTACCCCTCACCTACATATGAGATAAAATAATATGTAATGAATGGAGATCCTATGTTAGTGGAAGTTGTTATAGATAAGAGATGAGGTGAAACCATCCTAAGGAGATACCAAGGTGGACAGGTGGAAACCTATAAATATGAGCCCAAATGGTTCAAGGTGTTTCTCCCCTAGGTCCTAGGTTAGATAACCAAACTACTAGATAATAATAGAAATATAACAATCTCATGACCATGTAATTGATTTTATTTTATTCAGTTTAATGGTTTATTTATTGTGGGTGTGTTTCCACGATACCACAATTAATGAATTAAAAAATCATGGAAGATAGAACTAAAATAAGACCATATTATGCGTCAATATTTTCAATACATGGGTAATCACTTAAGTACATTCCACATAAAATTAACAATCATGGGATAATGATAATAAAAAATTCACTCTTATGAGATAAAAATACATCAAATAATATATAAAGTCAGACAAACCCTTCCATTACACGATTGAGGGGAAAACTCAATAAAACAATGTGTTTGACTAACCCATGTTGGGACACATACTTTTATAAAGAAATCCCTTATGAAAGGTTTTGGTATGAATTAACCATATTACATCAAGAGGAGTATCCCTTGCAAGACATGGTGTAATATTAGAGGTATGAGCCGAGGAAATCCAATGCTTGGATTTTCAGATTGGAGAGTCCACTCAACAAATCATGGAGATGCAAGCCCGCATTTGGAAAATACATGCCTACATAAATACATTAAAATTTAATTAACAACCCTTTTGGGGTTATATGAAGGGTAATATAGGTCCTTTCCACTAGAATTCCAGGGCAATTGGATGTTTCGAGTTCAATGGATTGGGACATTGGGACATGATAAAATAGTCCGAGACTTCTCATAATTAATTTATTATTTCCCATAAAATTTAATCAAGAAAGTACAAAGGATACAATCCTTTAATTATATAATAAAAATGATAATCTCATCAACCACACCATACCTATGATAAATTCTAGATAAATGCGCCATTCTACCCGGTAGTAGCTTCTATGAATTGTTTAGATGCCTTCAGGTTATCTTACTCCATAAATAGAAGTATAATGTGTTGGAGTCATCATTTCCAGATCTGTCTGCCAAAGAGAAGATTGTTGAGAATTTCCTGATCTGTGAGAAACATATGAATGACATGGTCTATATTCAATGTTTGATGCTATCATCAATGAATAGTGAGCTCATTAAGTCCCACAAAAACATGGTTACTTATAGCGTGCTTGAACACCTATGTTTTCGTTACTAGGAGAGAGAAAGATAAAAATGGTTTCATATCTCCAAGGAAATTTTTTAGTTTAAGCTTTGATAGGCTTCCCTAGATGCTCCCCATGTATTCATGATTATTGGAAACCTTTAGTGCCTCTAGGTTCTAGGGTTTAATCTCCCCAAATAACTCGGAAGCAATCTCATTCTCTCATCACTCCCTCAGAGCTTCTCTATCATTTTTGTTATTTTTAATATGAACAACATTGAGAAGTCTATATCTGATCTTCGTATCCTAATTATAAAAGTGGAAAAAAATATGAAGCTTGACATGCCATATATCCTTATGGTGAATAAGAGGAAGGGGAAGGTGAAGAGATTTATGACCAATGCTTCTTCACACCCCTCCATGAAAAAAGTAGATCAAAGGGGATGCAAGGGAATATGAGGTTGTTTGTTTCACATGTGGAATGAAGGGCCACTAAAAAAACTACACCCATCCTAAGAAGTAAGGGGAAGCTTCAGGTGCATTTGTTATTGAATTCAATATATCTGTTTCTAGAAATTGGTTATTAGATATTGCTTGTGGTTCTCACACACATATATATATATATAGTAACCAAGTAGATTTAGAATGATGTACTGAGGGGTGGTAGATCTATGATCCGCCAGTAGACCCATACCTGTATCTATATTTTTTGAGGACTACCACCTCATGTTGCCATCTGGGATGATCTTGGTATTAAAGGGTTTTTATTATGTTTTGATTGTTACTAAAAACATTATTTTTTTATCCATATTAGATACATATGGATTTTTTGTAATGTTTGTAAATTAATGTTTCTTCTTTTAAAAATATGGTATTTGTTTTGGTAGGGCACATTTATACAATGGGCTTTACATTTTGGATTACACAAACCAAGTAATTGAAATCGATAACAAATATAATTCACATGAATCATAACACACCCAAATTTGGCATCAATGTCTAGGTCATGTAAATGAGAAAGACTTGAAAAAGTTACCTCAAGATGGATATTAAATTATTTTAAACTGAAACCACATGGAATATGTCATTCATGTTTACAAGGGAAAATGACCAAATCTCCATTTAGAAGGAAAGGTGAAAGGGATAAAGAGCTTACTAAACTGGTTCATACCAATGTGTGTGGGACATTTCCAGTTGATGAGTGGGGGGGGGGGTATTCATACTTCATAACTTTTAATGATGATTTTAGTAAATATGGATATATCTACATAATGTATTATAAGTCGAATTCATTTGATAAGTTCAGAGAATACAATAATAAAGTTGAGAAGAAGCATATAAAGAAGATTAAGAAACTCATATTATAGAGAGGTGGATAATATCATAATTATGACTTCATTGATTAATTATGGGATTTTGGGATCATATCCCAACTTAATCCTCCTTACACACCACAATGGAATGGTGTGAGTGAAAGGAGGAACCACACCATATTGGAAATGGTGAGATCAATGATGATTCATGTGATTCTTACATTATCCTTTTGAGGACATTCATTATAAACAAAATTTCACATACTAAACCAAGTTCCAACTAATTCAATAAATGGTATTCCATATGAGTTTTGGAGTGAAGAAAAATCCATGTTATCGAATTTAAATGTGTGGGCAAGTGATGAGTTTGTTAAAGCCTCTTCAGGTAAAAAACATCCACCTTGAGGTAAAAAGTGTACCTTTATAGGAGACCCTATGGAAACACGGTGATATTACATATACAACCCCTCAGGAAAATAATTTACAGTTGAAATATAGACTATATTACATGAGATGAGCACATCTCCAAAATATATCATGCGAGTGAGATATAATTTGATGAAGTAAAGGCTCAAGGTACACAAGAGGTGGTACATGAACATATTCCACAAATCCTCATGGGAGAATGAACTCTTCCATAGACTCAAGAACAAAATAGGATTACATGAGAGTTTATAGAAATGGGATGTTACAGTTTTCTAGTTACCTTGTAAGGTGAGTCATTATTGGTTGATAATAATGATCCTATAATCTACAATGAAGCAGTAAGTGGCACATATATTTTCAAGTGTCAAGAAGCCATTAATTATGTAGTAGATTCCATGTAATCAAACAAAATATGTATTTTGGTAGATCTTCCATTTGATGTCACTCCTGCTGGATGAAAATGGGTATTCAAGAATAAATAGGACATGGAAGGACAAGCCAGTACCTATAATTCATGACTGGTTTCAAAAGGGTTCAAGTAGCGTCAAGGCATTGACTACGATGAATCCTTTTCACCAATTTCAATGAGTAATTCCATAATAATTATATTGTCATGTGCCTCTTACCATGACTTTTAGATTTAGAAAAGGGATTTCAAAACTACCTTCCTTAATGAGAGCCTTCAGAGAGATATCTACATGAAACAACCTGAAGGGTTTATGACTCCAAATGATGCCAATAAGGTATTAATGTTGTATAAATACATTTATGGATTAAAAAAATCATCCATGTCATGGAACATTGATTTTGTTGATTCCATAAGAAAATTAGGTTTTATCAAAAATGAATGTGATCCATGTGACTACAAATAGTTTAGTTGGAGTGCAATCATTTTCCTAATAGTATATGTTGATGTATTATTTCTTATTTAAAATGGGAAACCAGTCTTACACTATGTTCATTAATTATTTAACCAATGCTTCTCCATGAAGGAATTGGGTGATCAAATATATATTCTTGGGAACAAGATCCATTTTGATAGATCTAAGAGAATGATAGGCCTAAGTCAAAGTACATTCATTGATAAGATACTGAAGAGATTCAGTACCGAAAAATCTAAGAGGGGATTTTTGTTGGAATCACATGGAATTCATATTTCCAAGATAATGTGTCCTCAAACACATGAGTAAAGAAACATTATTGAAGGACTAAATACACATAAGTGATTGGGCTGGTCATTTATTCCTTGTTATGTACTAGGTTGGATGGTGCCTATGCATTCAGTGTGGTTTGAAGATATCAAGGTGACCTAGGTGACCACAATTGGATGGAAGTAAAGACTATCCTAAATAATCTGAGGCATAATAAGGATGTGTTCCTAGTTTTTTGAGGGGATGAGGAACATGCCATCAATGGATATGCAGATTCTATTCTCTAGACTGATCAATATGACATGAAGTCGCAAACAACACACATCTTTACATTGAATGAAGGTGAAATGGGATGGAAGAGCTCAAAGAATATTGTGGTTGTAGATTATTCAAGAGAGTCTAATTATATCCCATCTCGTAAGGTAACTAAAGAAGTAGTTTTGATGTTATACCTATCAGTAATGATCCTATAACATTGTACTGTTATAATACATCAATATTTTATTTCATAAAAGATCCAAAGTCACATCTGCAGATGAATAACATACTTCATAAGTATCATATCATGAGATATTTTTTCATTGAGAGGTGAACATGCGATTAGCAGTATTTGCACAAAAGACAATGTGGAAGACCTCTTGACTAAAGCATTAATTGAACAGAAAAACGATCATCATGTGAAGTCTACCACATGAAACGTATTTGGCAACTGACTCTAGTCCAAGTGGGAGTTTATAAGATTTGCTTTCCTAGAACCAAGTTGTTATACGTTGATTACATGAATATTTAATAAAATTAAATTTTAATCATATTATTACATATTGTTCATTTTTATGCATGATTATAGTGGAATAATGTCCTGGTGTGTTTTTTCATTTACAAGGTCATAACAGTTCCCCACTATGATGAGACACTGGAAGTGTTATGAAAGTATTCATAAATATTGTTTTGTGGTTTGATGACATACTATAATGGGACACATAGTATACATACCATCATGTGTGAGTACTTTTAAGAATATTAGACGTCTTCTCATTAGGTTCTCACGTGGTAATCTCGAAGATGAAATATTATGAGAACATACCCACCAATAATAATTCCTCATGCTTTGGTGTCATCTGATATTTCTATATGAGAGATTGTGTAATGATCTTTATAATTTAATATTATCATTAATATATTTCATGAATTGTGCACTTTTCTTTTCTAATGAAAACCGTCTCACAGATAGTTGGAGGGAAGTAGGTTATGCAGGGTGCGTCATGAGTGTCATGTTATTAATGGATAAGCTGTGTAAGGGTTTATACCTTCCATTTATTTAAGTTGATATATTATCCCATTGATAGAAATAGAAATGTCATGTGAAATTCCATATCCATGATGTAGCGATGAGTTTATTTCAGGTAGTCAAAAATGATGTATCAAGAAAAAATGTTGATGACACATTCATGAAACCTTCATGATAAGATATTGATAAAAATAGATTATATTACACAGTGAGCATTCATATGCTGATGTAGTTGTTGTGCCATTAAGTTCTCTCTCTTGGGTTCCTTGAACTGTTGCTAGATAGTACTATTGGAATTTAGGAAAGCCCTCCAAATTCAAATGAGGAAAAATACTAGACGGTCAAACACTAAGTGTTTTTCTGTGGGATCAGTTAAATTATATTTAAATTTAAATGATGATATAAATATTATTCTCAAGACCATGGAAGAATTTTATTCATGTTAATGTGATCACATAAATTAAATAAATATTTATTCTCCAGATTATGATAAATATATATTTATTTATTTTATTGAACATTTAATTAATTTTTATTTACTAGTTTGTAAATAAAATATTTATTTAAAATAATAAAATATTTATTTATTTTTTGGGGGTTTAATAAATGGATGTATAGTTTGGATAGACCAAGGTTGGTTCAGTAGTAAAATAATTATTTTCAATAAAATAAATATTTATTTAACTAGTTATCAATAGTTGAAATAATAATAATGTTGCTATTATTGTAGTGACATGGAATTTTATTTATAATTCCATTTTATGAAAGTTGGTTCACCATAAATAATGACACATTATTTATATTAAAATAATATGTTTTCTCTAAGGTTATGAATGTATTTATTTACTGTTACACAATTAAATATGGTAACTGAAGCCCCATGTTGATAAATAGATATGTACATATATTATTCCATGTACTGATATACATGCCCGGTGAATTGTGTACTATTGAGATAAATGATTTATCTCTCAAATCCTCTTCCCGAACCTCTATATAATAAGAGATGTTCTTCAAGGACGAAAATCAAGTGATCATGAACAATCGACATATGGCACATGATTCACCATGATAGAACCCAGAGAAGAAGTGGTGTCGATCAAAGGCCAACAGATCACATGTGGATCTCCTGTCAAAGGATTCTAGTTTGGTTCCTTGAAGGTGCAATGAGAAAATCATGAAGGGTCATTCTGGATAATCAACATAATCAATAAAAAAAATACCAAAGATCATGGTATTCCTTTCATTATGAAATTGATTAAATTAGTTATTAACATGATTTCCAAGATCCACTAAAATGGTTTCTGGCCTCTTCCTTCATTATCTGAATTTTTTATTCTATTCTGTTGAGACTGGTGTTCATCATAATATGGATCCCATAATAATCATTGATCATGGTATAAATTAATTATGGGTGTCGGCCCAACCACACTTCCACTGTTCTTGTATCCTACAGACATAAAAAAAGGAAGAAACACCACAAAATAAAATAAAAAGTACTCAACCCCCATATCAAATGACCCTAATTACAACACCTCATCCTCATGGTTAGAAGTCCCATTATCTATCAACAATCCGTTGACTCGCCCATGGTGTAGGAAACACCACTGAAGTCTGCATTCAGTTATTTCACCATAAAAAAATAGCATGTAACGATGTGGGAGCTTGGTTTAATCCTTTTAATATAAGAATAATATTGCACAGATCTGGGTATACATTTTTGGACTCAGTTTGGTTCTCTTGCATCCTCATATCCTAAATTATGTTTCTTATTAGATAGGGGCACCTTTTAATATTTATGATAATATAATTAAAGTAAAATACGGGTATAATACAGGGCTTTTGGTTGATATTGATCTACTATATCCAAGTCCAAGTAGTTCCACTATATTATTTGACGGTTTAAATATTGATGTTGAATTTAAAAATAATGATTTTCCCTCTTTTGGTGATTTATAAAAAGTTGAATTTCATCACTTTTATGGTTTCAAAAATGTCATTAGAATTGAAAAAAACAATGTTTCTTCTGCAAAGAAGAAGGATGTTGAGCTATTGAAGGTGGGAACTGTGCCTCCCTCTAGGATAGATTCTACTGTGTGCAAGGAGGCTCCTGTTCTCTTGGTGGAGGCTTCCTCTGATAGGACTCCTGATCTTTTCTAAAGGGATGTTTCCATAGTCAAAAATAAGTGGAACTCCGTATTTTAAGAGGAAATTGTCAATATTGATAATTAGGATATGGGAAAACCTTTTGCTCTGTATTATTCCAATAATTCTTGGGGCTCGGTTTTTGGATGCTCTATTCATGAGGACCCTATGAATGAACATGAAATTATGGGTGAATCAGAACCCGGTGGTCAATCTGATTTGGAAAGGTATATAAAGAGATAGGTGGATAAAGATATGGTGCCTGATAAGTCCTTGTCAAGTAAAAGTAAGAGTAAGATAGAGTTTCTTATAATCTCTGAGTGAAGGAATCTCATTTAGAGGGGGATAAATCAGAAGGGGATTTCCAACAAACTAAGACCTGGAAATATGGCCTCCATCCAAAAAACTGTGGTCGATGACATGGTAGAGATGGTGGGAATGGTCGTTCCAGGGAGATCGACATGGAACAAATTCAACCCAGGGAGAATTATTTAGTTTTAAATAATCATAAGAATTTATTGTGAGAATGGGAATCTACTTATGATTCTCCTCATTTTCAGTTTCTATTCTAGATGAGGTTTTTCCCTTTTTGGATTCTAACCATTATCCTTTTTATTTATTATTCCTTATTTTTAAATAAATATGGGTAGGATCATGTTCACCTATCTCCTGGACCATTCTGAGTATATATCATAAAAAAATTCATCATATATAGAGAAATTATGATTAATATGGTGTTATTGTATGAATGAAATTTCATGATGAATTTACATAACATATGCATGTGTCTCATAATATAGATAATATTAATATCTAGAAAGCCACAATCATGTACAAAAATAAAAATATGGTCATATAGAATCAATTATACTCATTCATTAATATATGAACATAAATAATTACCAATATTATAAATATATTGACTATTTAAAAGCATTACTATAATTTTATAATTATTTAAATATATATCGATTTATAATTTTATAAAGAAATTTTTAAAACATTAAATATATATATATTTGAATTATGAAAATATATATTAATTATAAACATGTTTTTTAATTAATGTATATAATTTTTTTTGAATATAAATATATTAATTATGTATATATTAAGAATATTTTTTATTAAAAACAATAATCAGTGATAATAATAGCACTGATAAATGTATCCAATATTAGAGGTTTTATCTCGTGCAGATAATGGTGTGACTTTTATGAGCACTTATAAAAGTCAGGACATCCCTTAACTAGATCAGTAGCAGTGCTAGTCTCATCACCTCATCCCTGTGTTATAATTTTAGGGGACTACATTATGATGAAATGTAGTGAGGAATAAATATTGTCTATTACTACACTATCTATGTCAACAAAATATGGTACCTCCATTATTTATGATACATATTGGGGATGGTATCACTATTGTAATTTGAATAATTCTTTATTTACAGATCATAACCCTTTCATTAAGGGGACTATTCATTGAATAATTGGGGAATCTTCAAGGGAATTTAATATTATGGTATCCCTTATGTAATTTTAGTACGTATGTGATTGGGATACAAGTTAGTTTTCAAATAATATGTCAGTAAATCCTCATTATTGACGATAATGAATTTATTAGAAGGGCTCCACATTATATAAACAAATTTTTTCTAGGACTATAGAATGTAATATTTTCTTAGTATTAAAATATCCTTGTCCTGATGGGTTATCGACACTCTTTAACAATAGATTCAACTAAATCCACTGATCTATTTCCCTCTCAGTCCCATATTATGGTGCATGCTGGAGGGTGGATTTTTTATATGGATTCTTCTAGTTGAATGTTCATATGTCAGGAGTTCATCATTATAGGGGTTATCCTTTTAAGGAATGTTTTCTATTTATTAACATTAATACAACCATACTACATGGATAGAGTAATGACTGATATTGGGGAGGATGACAGAGCAAGGCAGTATGAACTGTGAGAACCCTAGATTGGGTAATGGTGTGGATAATGATTCAGCAAAAGGAATTGAGGATGATTTTTTCTAATTGTGATATAATCCAATTGGGCATAAATATCATTTTAGTCATTGTGCGAAAATTAAATTTAACATATCAGAGAATGCTTAAGGTGGAGGATCAGGATATGAGAAGTCATTTGTTGATGTTGCAAACGTTTCTTGGAATTAATCCTTATTCGAACTCAATTCATTTTCTCCATGTAGAATCCTAAAAAGGTTGAATTTTACATGTTGTAGTGAATCAAAATATAGTAGAATTATTCATGAGATTATACATGTTTTCCATCATCGCATGCATCCTTATTCTATAAGGGTTGAATCCCTAGAGATTTCATGATCTTATCTATAGGATTGTAGAGATATTGGGATTTGAATAGTGGAAGATAAAAACATTGCATCATGGATTTTATCAAATTGTGTTCCTTTCAGATGAATGTGAGATGTGTTCTTGGAGCATTTTATTTGTCACTTAGAAACCTATATTCCTCCATATACAAGAATGAGATCAGAATTTTTATCCCAACATGGTCAAGAACAGCCATGCCCATGTTTGGATTCACAGATGTAAATAGATCTGTCTTTACTAAGGTCCTCAAATTCTTTGGGATATTGCCTCCTCCATTGGTAATCCTATAAGACTCAATAAGAAAATGGATAATCCAAGATTTAGTCACCATGAATGTATCCATGTGGACAATGATATGTCCACTACTCTTATTGAGGAGGTTTTTCTAACTAAAATAGATGACAGTGTCTATTTGAAAAAAAAAATTGGGGAGAAAACTGAAATTTTGTGTTAATTTTCATTTTTTTGGTCATGTTGTAGCTGATTTAAATAGGAATAAGAAATATAGTTTATGAAATATTTTGGGGTTTGATGATTCCACATGGAGGAGGATGGTTGGGAAGGTTTTAGTTATTCCAACTACTGAGAAGTCTTCTGAATCTATTCTATCTAATGGGAAATTTACTGAAACTTCTATTGAAGTTATAAATATTGGATGGAATGTAGAATGAGGTTGTTGATATTGTTCCTACCACAATGGATGTGACCAAAGAAATTATGGGTCCTACTATTGATATAGTTGCTTCCTCGAACACTCTAGATTATAATGTATGTATCTCCCAAGAGATCACTGCTACTAAACATAATAGTACAACTAATACCGTATCAATGGTCTCTCACTTGGGGTATGAGAAGAAGCCTTATATAGTCACCCATATTCTTGTTATTGAATTACATGTACATTAATTAGATACTAGGTATCCATCCATAGATTATGGCCAGTTTTTACTCCACATTTTTATGATCTTGATTCATTCTAGTTTCCTATTGCGGATTTACCTAATGCTACACACGAATATGCTATTGGAATCATGGACTCTAACCATGCATCTCCTACACTGCATACTACAATAAATAGTCAGAGGCCCCCTGTATCTAGAATTTTATATGCTCTCATGGATCATGTGGGTGGTTATCACACTTGTGGTTCATTATCATAGGTTATTTCTTCCAAATCTGTGTGGAGGATGCTGCTTGAAAGCTTCACTTCGATCCCAGTGGAATATTCTAACAAATTTAATGCTCTAAATCTTATGTAATTAGATGAAGGGAATGAGGAATAATCTCCATTTGAAAAAACACCATTGATTATTCTTATAAGGTCGATGCAGTAGGGGAAAAATGGTGTGATAAATTAGGGACTCTTCCCATACAAAGGACAAAAAGCTATGAAGGGCCTACAACTAGGCTTAGGGACCTTAATCATTGAAGTTCCTATTATATAAATTCCAGGATCTTGGGAATTCTCTAAAGTACAAGGCCCTTAGGTAATTTTTTATGATCAACAAAACCTCTTATCATTGTTTGGGCTAAACCCATAATTGATTTTGATAATTTTAAATCATTCAAGTGGATTTCCATAGAATTTTTCATTGTTGGTGTTAATAAATTTGAAGCTGGTGTGTAATCCTTGTGGGTAATTAAGTGTGATAGTGTTGTTATCAACTAATGTAGCAATGATCTTCATTCCATCACTATTTCCTTTCGTTTCTGTGGTACTACTCTATTTAAGAACATATATTTGCTTTTAATCAGCATATTAGAATAATGTCTCACTAGAGGAATCTTCAAGTCATATCAGAAGCTATGATCTATAATTGGATCATCTTGGGTGACATTAATTCTATTATAATGTCATATGAAAAAATGTATAGAAAATTTTTTAGAATTTTTTCCAATGTTTTTTCCTCCAATATTTATAAATGTGGGTTGCTCGAGTCCCCATGTATGGGGTTGAGATACATGGAGTAGATACACATTAAATGAGAGGAAGGAAAGTAAATTGGACACATGTTTCCTTTAAAGTTGTGAGGGTTGTAGTGCACTTGATATATCTGGTCTCACCCTTCTAGTGGTTCATTCTGATCATTGTCCCTTTTTTGGTGGATATTTGTGTCAACCATCCATGGTAAGCTCACTTTCTATTCAAGTTCAACCATGCATGTATTTTGGGGCCTGGTTATGGAGAGATCTTTTTGGATTCTTAGAAGGCTATATTTTTGCTAACCATATGAACATTAATTCATAGAAGTTGAATATTTTTAAAGCTAGATGACATGAATAGAATAAATAATACTTATCCTAGCCTGATAATGATATCAAGGAGGATGAATCCCTCCTGGATAATTTTCAGCAGAACACTACAAGTTAGATAATTCTATTTTATGAGGAGATTCAAGCCCTATTTAGCATGTTAGTATTTTAACCCTCAATGAAAAATCTTTCCCATAATCAATTTAGTGTCAGGTGGATAAATCTAGGGGAATTAAAGGTTGTTCCACTATATTCATAGGGGAAAAGGTAGGGATAAACCTCAATGAGTTAACTGTTGATGAGGGATTTTATATCTATGAGAGTGAGATATAAAATGTTGTAATGAGGCATTTTGAGGCTTTATATATGGATAATTGGTAGGAAAACATTCAAAAATGATGAAATTAATTGATAATTTCATTAAGGACACTTAAAATAAGAATATTTTTAAGGCACACAATGAATTAGAAATTTATTCCATGATTTTTTCATTAAATATTCATAATATTACTGGTCTTGATGGGTTCACCAAAAAAAAATTCTATTTTAATGGGATATTGTCCACACTAATTTCATTATTGCTCTGAGGTGATTCTTTACTCAAGTATATATTCCTCTTGTTTTGAATTCTAATTTCATTTCATTGATTACTCAAAAAGTGAATTCACTTCATATTACATATTCCAGGTCTGTTTCTATTGAAAATTCTATTTGGAAGGTGTTTAGTAAAATAATTACTCATAGATTGGGTGTGATTGGAATGGATCTCATATCACCTAATCCATTTGGGTTTGTTCCAAAGATAATGATTCCGAAATGAATCTTCATTTCTTTGGAGTTTGTAAACATTATCAATTAAAAGTTAAAATATGGTAATATGGATATGAAGAATGGAATCTATACGGCTATTGATAAAATAAAATAGAACGTTATCTTTTCTATTCGGAAAATGCATGTATTTTCTTAGATATGCATTAATTATTTTTGTTCTATTCTTAAGATTTCTAGACATTCCATCCTTGTCAATGGGTCTCCAAGGGGTTTCTTTTAGTTTTCAAGTGGGGTCAGGCAAAGAGATCCTATTTTTGGGATTAATTTTATTATAGCTTAGGATTATTTGATTTATTTCCTATGTAAACTTTATAATCATGGTATTTTTCATATAATGAGGTTTGTGTGGTGTCCCTTCTCTCTTTCTCACCTATTATATGTTGATGATATTCTTCTTTTTTTGAAGGCTGATAAAGGTGTGACATCTTATCTGAAATTTGTATTTGAGCATTATGAAGAAGTTTCTGGTAAGGTTATTAGATGGGATAATGCTTAGTCATGTTTGGATAAGGTGTTCTTAATTCCAAGAAGAATAGGGTTTCCCAATGACTCAGTGTGAAGAGAGACTCCTTGAATTTCATCTATATTTGAGTAACTCTTTTTTGGGGAATGGTGAAAAGGTGTCCCATGGAATGTATCTCATTGTTAATTTCTGTTCAATCATTAAACTAGATGGTAAGACCATGTAACAAACATGTAGAATTATTTTGGTTAATTTGTTCATTACATCTATGTTTTTATATATTTTTTCAATGTATAAATTGCAGAGAGGACTTGTCAAGGTGTTGCAATGCATGACTCATAAATTATTGAATGTGTTAGATTAATGTGAGGATGCTGGTCATGGTAATTTGGAAGGAATGTTTTAAACTAATTAACATGGGTGTAATAGGAATTCAAGATCTAAATATTTTTAATTACATCTTGATTAAAAACTTTATATAGAGAGTTTTGACTAGTACCGACTCTTCTCTATATTTTCATAACACATTATTTTTTAACAAACTATATAATAGAAATTTAATGTATATCTCTTCATCAGTGTTGCCATATGTCAAGAAACATTAATATGAGATCATGGCCTATTCCAAATGGGTGGTGTGAAAGCATTCTCAATTAAACTACTAGGGTTCCCATTGGGTTTCCAAGCCTATTTGGGATTATTCAATTATTCATGCTCATTTGAAGGTAGCAACTATATTTGAGATTCATCTTAACATTGGAATGAAAAATATTTTATCTCCACACAATGATATGGATCTTTCCAGGTATTTTTATACTCATTATGATATTCTAATATGGATTCCAAATATGGATGGTCACTTGAATATCAGGGAATATTATTTCTCTAAATGTGTTGTCCCCATCAATTTAGCAATATGGTTATCAGGTTCCAAAAACAATCTATTTCTCTTACTGACATCATTTTTATTTGGAATTTTTGGAAGAGTATATTCCTAACTCAAATAAATATTCAATGAAAATGTATTCAGCTTTAATCTGTGTGTTTTTAATGTTTTCAAAAAGGAGATTCTATTCTTTATCTATTTAGTAGTTTTTGTTTCACATTTATGATTTGGTAGTATATAAATGATTTATTTCCCTACAACCTAGATTATCAAGGCATGGATTCAATACTTTCCACTATTTTTATACTCAAACAAAGTGAGCAGTTTCACCCGATGCTGCTTGGGGCTATATCCAGCCTACTAGCATTGATCTAGAGGTTACGTAATAAGCTAGTCATTATCAACCCATGAACTGATTGTCATGATGGTGATTTGGTGATACATAGTGGTATTTTTGCTGCATCAAAGATACATACATGGGTGATGCATAATTAATTGTTTAAAATGATTATTTATTGGTCTACTGGTATTGCTGGTAGGGTGAAAAATACACCGGTGGACACATCAATTCACTGGCTACCCTCGATTCTAAGGTTATTGAAGGGTAATGTTGAGGGGGAGGCCTTAGGTTCACCTAGTCTTTTAGGATATGTAGGTATCTTCCATTCCCATTAGGGCCAAATTAATAGATTTTTCTTATAATTTATTGGATTTAGTTGTTCAATAGAAGTTGTGCTTTGGGAAATGATCTTGGATATCAAATATGTTGTCATTTTTGGCAGGTGTGCGTTACAGTTGGAGTCTGACTCAACTGTTGTGGTACAAATTCTCAAAGGATACTCTCAGAATATAACATGTAGAATTCTGCACACATGAATTTATTATACTTATCATAGTTATTATTTATCTATTGATATATCTCTTTTATAATGGGAGGTATATCAAGTGGCAGATGATCACTCTAAAAGGGGAATTATAGAGGTTAGTTCGTGCTTGTCTTTTATCTTACCATATTTATGTCCTGATTTCGTTGAATCTGACAAGCGTGGAATTAAGTGACTAAAAAAGTGAAATTATTTCATGTATCTATTATATATCATTTATATATGGTGTTTATCAATCCAATTTTAGGACTATGTAGTTATAAAACCATAGGGGAGATTTTTAGAAAGATTCATTTTCTACATCAATTTATTTTTATACAATATTATTCCTATCCAATTTTCTGATGAAGTATGTTAAGGGTTTTGAATCAATGTTTTAAGGTTTTCTCAATCCCTCTAATCCATGGGGACCCTAGTGAAAAAATATTAATGAATTCCACTTATTGACATCATTCATCATCAAAATTAATTTTTTATATATTTAGAAAATGATTTATAATGACCAGAATAGTAAATGTATTCTATCCATTGGTTGTAGAATATGTGTGGCAGATTCACCTCATTTACAAATATGGGAATCATGAATTGTTGATTTGTGAGGGGAAAACAGACTACTATAATTACATCCCTACTAGTTCATACCATATATCACAACAATCATATTTTTCTTAGGTGGATGTTTCATTCAATTTTTTTCAATAGGGTTTGATTCTTGAATATCCAGTTGGGTAAAAAATGATTTCCTAATCATCCTTATATTTTTACAAAATTAGTTGTTTTAGAGGAACACTCAAAAATGATTAGTGCTCAGGGTCATTATGTTGTTTTCCTGAGATTATACCAAACATAAATGGATTATATATATATATATATATATATTATGTGAGATACCAGAATGAGATGTATCTCCTCCTAAAGTATAACTATTCATTAAAATTTTAGGCTATAATTCAATGTGGTTGATTCCATAGTGTTGGTATCTCTCCCTTTTCCATTTCCTATGTATTTAATGAAAGGTAACATGGTCACTGGTTTTCATCATATATTGTGTAACAATTCATGTAGATTAGAAAGTAACCCCTAGATAAATAATTTTGATATGTTTATGTGAATAAGCCCATTTATTGGTATTTTTATCCACATTTAGGTCCTCGATAATTAGTACAGTAATTAATATAATAAGACTAAAAATGTGTGCCTGTATCACATGGTGGGATCTTGGATAGGGAAACTACCGTATGTTAACCATAAACCTTCCTTGGGTTAATATCTATGTTAGAGGACTAGCCTAAATGATCATTATGATGACATGAAGATTATTATTTAACAAGATGATAATGTTTGGTTATCCCTATACGGACCTCATTCACGGTGCCTCTATAAGGATAATGGATTATGAGTATTTTCAATAACTTCTTGGATAATTGGGGTCACATAACATTAGCAGAATCTAGGATAGGTGGGATTCCTTTTTTTAATTCCATTAACTGCTTGAGAAATTTATATAACATAATCTTCTATCTCCATAAGAAATAGTATATCTATATCCCCATTATTAGGATACAGGAATCTAAAATAGTTTAACAAGGGATTAAAATCCACATATACCTTTTAATCCATCTATTAAGTTGTAAGGCTCCATTAATTCATTCATGCTTTTTCCCGGTTTTTGAATGTATTAATGTAACCCCCACTAGTCTGTACTCCTATATGAGGTTTCTGACCATCTGGTGATGGATGAACTATGTATGAGTTTGGGTTTTTGAAACCCTAATTCTTATTAATTAGTTATGGAAGATGAAACAAATATGTTGCAAATGTAATATTTTGAATACAAATTATAATGTTGATTATAAATAGTAGATTAGCACCATAATTTTATTTGTAGTTTTTGAAATTTATAATTCACCCATATAAGGCTTTATAGATTTCATAGTAATCATAAACAATGTCTTTTATGAATAAAATCATTAAAAAATAAACAAAATCAATCAAACTATTTTTTATATGAAGTAATTGACATTAGGTGTAACATATTTTTTCAACATTCTATCTTTATGGGATTATTTTGGGTCTCTAAGGGCATGGATATTGAAATTTAGAGGATGGGAGGTCAACATATCTCTGGGGGAGACTATTGTCTAGTATAAAATTCTCCTATAGATTTCAATATTTATTTACAAAATCATAATATGTAACATTAATAGTTTATTTAACATATCTTTGTTTGTTCCATCGACAATATCTAATAAAATTTTATTAGATGACTGTTATTTATTTGAATGATCTATGTAAGAATTCAAATCATTTCATTATTATCACACCAAGTCTCTCATGTGTAACGTCCCGGGCTGGCTCACCCTCATCCCGATGGCCGGACCGGTATGTCACATGGCCTCAATTCCGTCTCCCCGTACGCCAGAGGCTGCCGAATAGCAGCGAGGGTCTTGGGAGGTGCAGTGGGGAGACCATACCCTCTTATCAGAGTTTCACATAGGTATTATCTGAGTGAAACACAAAAGTAGTGGAAGCATAAATAGATAAAAAATGAACGAACAATAGCGGATGACAAATAGTAATCATTTTTATAAAATGTGGCCAAGCCAGTTGTCACAATATAGGGATGATGATACAAATATGGAAAGCAGTAAAAAATACAGCATGATTTCAATACAATAAAAATTAAACTAGAAAATATAGGAAAGTCCAACGGTGATCTCCTGAGCATCCCAAGCTCCCTCTTGGTCCTCTTCTCCTAAATCATCAGGTACAAATAGAAAAAAATGCAACCTAAGTCCTACAAGAAATAAGGACTACTCGGGTACCCCAGTGCAATGGCGTCCCGAGTAGGGTGTGAGATAATAATCTCAGTAGGCCGACACCACCGGTGTCTAACCCAATCCAGACTGTGTGTATTTAATTAAATAGTAATCATGTAAAGTAGTAAACAAGGAAACTAGAAAGACTGACCCAAGCTAGTTCTTTAGCTTGGCATCACTTTAACCACCAATTCCTTTCATTAATCAATGCATTGAAGTTTTCAACCCATTCCATTCATTAATCACTTCATTCAAGTGTTCAACCCACTCCCTTCATTAATTACTTCATTCAAGAGTTCAAACCATTCCCTTCATTAATCACTTAATTCAAGTGTTCAACCCATTCCCTAAACCCGTTCCTGGAATACTCAGTTCAGAGACCAGGCATCGTTCAGGGAGAAAATCCACCAACACCCTACAAGCCCATTCTGGGGAACCTCCTAGGTACCCGGCCTCGCTCTAGGTGTTTTATAGTCCGTCATCCAAGCCCATCCCCAGAATCCTATAAATAAGATCCGGGTATCGCCCATGACATATCATGCCTTGTTGAGTCTGTCCATGGAATCTCACATGGGATCCATGATTCACTCAGCATTTCAGTAACAAGTCATGTTCGAGTCCATCCACGGAATCTCACATGGGATCCATTATTCACTCGTCATTTCAGTAACAAGTCTTGTATGAGTCTGTCCATGGCATCTCACATGGGATCCATGGTTCACCCAGGACTTTGTTTCACGTTTTAAGCAGTTCAAAAGCATTTAACTCACGTGGGCTATCAATTCAAGAATTAGCATACAAGGGTCATGGGGAAAAATTCCATCCCCTACCCTAAACCATTTCAAATTCCATTAAAATTCATTATCATGATTAAATTAGAATGCATAACGTAGTACCTCTTATGCATTTAGTCATTCCACATTTCCAATCAATCATATATCCCATAACCACTTAAAATGTTTTAATCACATTCATACAATTATACATAAGGCAAACCATCTCAAGTATCATTTTTCACTTCATTTATCGTATTCATCACATTTATACAAGGTACATGAGGAAACCCACTCATGTACATTATTGGCTAACACCCATTTCATTCTTCACTCATTTAATATCATTTCAAAGACATATAGAAATTTACATAGCATAAATAGGTGTTATGGACTACCCCTCCTAGGTAAGTCCCATTCACGAGATCAATTCCATTAACATAATCCGTGCTTATTCCATTATCCTAAGGCATGGTCTTACCACCCTAATACATTTCATTCACGTTTAACCATTTCATCGCAAGATCGCAACAATCAAACTTTAACAATTAGGTAAAATTCAAAGGGTACATGACATTATCAATTAACACCAAGGAATAACAGGAATTTAGCAGGCAACCATAAGGATCTACTTCCTTCTTTTATCTTTAAGACATCACACCTCTGACCGAGGGGTTATATTATTAAACTATGAGTTCAGTGACCAAGAAACCATTTTAATCTTTTCCCTGCAATTCACACTCTTTGTACAGGAGCCTTTAATTAAAACTAAACTGGCACAATTAACATAATAAATCAGTTAAGAAATAACTCATTCATACTTCACTTTTAAATTAAGGGCAAGGAGAGGTACCCTACCTCAAGGTGGATCCATCCGTCAACTCTAGACCTTGGTGATTTCTAACTAAGAGTCACTTAAACACGGACAAATCACAACCTGACCAAACTCCAAAACACTCAGAAAATTACCCGGCGGATCGAAATCACCAAAAAATGCCTCACCATTGGCGACAGACACCGAATCTCACCCAAAAGAGTCCCAAAAAACCCTTCGCATTGACCTAGAACAAGAGAAACAGAGTAGAACGCAAAATCAAAAAACCCATCCTAACCATAGAGTTCGGACGAACAACAAATAGGGAAAAGGTAAGCCCTTGAATTGGCCTTGTATGGAGGAGGAAGGAGGTAGGAGCTTACCATGAAGATTCGACGGGGGAATCGCCATGAAAAAATAAAGAGAGGAGGTCCGGTCGAGGGAGGTCTCGTGCGAGGCTGAAGAGCTATGGGAGGGGGTTCGTGCGGTTCTGGACGAGAGGATAGGGGAGAGATCATTTAGATTTTAGGTTTTTATTTGAATATTAATTTGAAATATCTTAAAAACCCAAAACTAGGAACAACGCACGGCTTGGGATGCACGGTTTGGTAAACCGTGCGCCAATCATGTGACCCACACTGGATACCCAAGACACCCTGCATGGGCTAGCCGCACAATTTGGGGAAACCGTGTGTAGGCCGTGTGGACTCCTCTACCTCCCTATTTTAGGCTGCACGGTTTAGGCCGCACAGTTTGGGAAACTGTTCCCCAACCGTGTTCCTTCTGTTGCTCTTTAAAAACCAGCCTCCTTCGGGTACGATGCACCCGAAACACCTCGAGCCACTCGGGACACTTAACGGGCATTCTCCCTTGTCCAAAAACATCAAAAAGAAGGATCCAAGCCTTCAAAATCTCATTCCGAAGCCCGATCGTAAATTCGACCTATTCAGTAATTCGAAAAGTTCAAAATCCTTTGCCTTTTAACCCGGTTCAAAAAGTGGGTCCTTACAACCTTCCCACCTTAGAACTTCTCATCCATAAGTTTCCATCAGGAGCAACACACACCTCACCCGACCTACAAGGGTCGTGAAGCTTCGTTCAAACGATTGAGTTATGTTTCCAAACATCCCACGCACTAATGAACATCCACTTAAGCACACGACACTTAATCCGTCAACATCCGAGCCAACACTCATTTTCTAACCGAAACACAAGGACGACTCTCACCCGAGAACGTCAACTCAAAAACATGATCACAACATCATCTTGTTATGCACCTAATCAAAGGTTCTTCCCACATTAGATTTTAACGTTATGTAGTCAAGACTCAAACCACAGCTCCACCACCTTTTGATCGGTTTTTTCAAAAGCACTCTCTAAGTGTTCCAACGACACACCTAGCGTGATTTTGAAACGATCAAACTGTCGATTTCCCCATCGACCTCTAAACTCAAGTCTAAAGGAGTCAAGCCACTCCGGCTGACTATTTAAGAAGATGTCTGCCTTAGGCGACCAGTGCTTTACAAGCTGTGCAACTATGCATTCTCCCAAGGCATCTCGCATTCACCACGAGGACTTTCACCGATGCTCAACCCTGACTCCCGGTGATGTCTCAAAGATCAAACCACACAAGAAACCACGCATGCAGCGTGTAACGCCGAAAGGGAACAACCAAACAATATCATCTTCTTTTTAAAGATTTAGCGTGGCGTAGGACCGACGCTCTCTTAGTGCATCCAGGACAAAAGAAATATAGTGGACATGCTCATCACGTAGCAGAGTACACTAAGAGGATTGAAAAATGAATTCCAGATATTTATACCCAAAACTAGAAATGATATCAGTCGAGCCACCCCTGGTCGACTCTAAAGAGGAAAATCGGCTTCACCCGTCGACACCTCAAGATTCCCAACCGACCACGATGCCTCTTCCCACATGAGGCATCCGTCGATCATCCTTACCAACAAAACCCCAAAGCATTCGAGTAAAACCCTACCATTTTCCAAGATGGTCCTTCTTGGTGTGTTCCTTATACCCGAAAGGACACGATTTACTCACCTGGCATGATGCTTCCCACCTTAGAAGGGTCGGTGTCATCGAAAGGAGAAAGACAAGCTTCTCATAAGCAGAATTGTTCATAATTAATTGAGAAGATGTGCGTCGCTCCTCCGAGCCATGATCACCACATCAAACGTACAAGGGATCCAATGCAACAAGACCGGCATGTCAACCACCTGAGTCTTCCGAAAATCATCACGAGCATTGGGTCACTTGATTCTCAAATGCTCAGGTCACTCTACCAAGAAGAAGACTTTAGACCATACACAACAGCACAAGAGATACAACCAAACACCGTATTGCTCCATAAGACCATTATCTTAGACGATGACATGTCAAGTCATCAATTACTTTAAAAAAGAAAGGTTCAAATGACCAACAAGGTGACTGACCATGCCCGAGGCATGTCCATCCAACTGATACTGAGCACTACCCGATGCTCAAACCCTTAACAAGATCCAAATAATCATGACCACCCGTCCGAACAAGGGTGTCAATAGAACTGGAATTCCTACACGGGACAACGGTACCTGAACAGTACCAAACTTTAGAAAGTTCTCTGAACAAGCCTAGCACATAAGCTCTTAGGGCACTACCTACCACGGGCTAACCCCTCCCGAAAAACAAGCATCGACCCAAGCACTTGGTCACGCCCAAAAAAAGTCATCCACCTCAAAAGCCTAACATTCACGTCATTTTCCAAAAGAAAACGAACGCCCACAGAAAACACCTACAGTACTGTCTCAAGGCTCTTGCAATAAAGAATTAACTTACCCTCACATGAGGTCTCAACAGAGGACACCACTACAGGTTCATTTTCCAAGCCCTTTATATTTAATCACTTTTATTATTTTAATCACTTTAAAAGATTAAATTCAAAACTTCAAGTAACCTTTCAAATCCTGAAAAATTACCAGGCACTTGATCATTTTTAACAAATAGCTCAAAGAAAAATAGTCAAGTTTCAACAAACTTTCTTTTAACCACTACACATTTATCATACATCCTATCTCTTTCTGGAAAATTTATCATAATAAATTCCTTTTTAAAAAAACAGGTGACCTACAAGGTTCCCAGCAAGCCAAAATATTCCATACCGAAATCAAACAGCTTTTACATATATAAGCATTTCACAGAACATCATACCATCATATCCATTATGGTTTGCCGGTTCCCAACTCATGAAGCACCCATATACTCCATGGGTTTAAAATTGGCTCCCAACATACAAAACATAACACATTTCAGAATTTAACATGCTTAGAAAAATCATCCAGTCATAAGGGTGCACACCTACCAATATGTAAAGCACCCATACACTTTACAATTTGGCATTTGGCTCCATTCATTCAAAACCAATTTCAATCCATTTTACAATTTAAACATTATTAGCCCTTGTTATGGTGATTCAATTACACGGGCTTCCCTTTTCTAGCCATAAGGCGCCCATAAACCTTATAACCAAAAATTCGCTCCTATCATAATCGCAATCACTTAATTTAGAAAAAGAAACCAATTTCATTTTAATCAAAACAACATGTTATCGTAAGCTGTAACACATAACATGCTATATCACAAAATCATGGCACACAATAGAGCAGGCATGCTAAAGAAACAAGCATCATAAAATAGCTTTCACAACACCAATCACAATAGAAGGAATCAACTTATGCATCCTTGATGGCATTGAAAAATGCATGACATGTGATTTCTAACAAGGTGCTTATATGAAGCATGAGATGGCATAGCCTCATCTCATTGGGTTGCAACTAAAATAGAACCCACAATTGCATTAACAGTATCAGGATAAATCATGTGTGTCACCCAAAGGTGAAATCAAATCAACTGTAATAATCAAAATTATTAAAACAACAATTTCATTCGAGGAAATTTTCCTTTTCCCAGTACACAGGTTAGCTACTCTTTAGCACATCTTATTACCAAATTCCATATCCTTTATATCGCTGTCTAATGTCTCCTAAACAATAAAACAAATCAGAAGAGAAAATCTTTTGATACCACTTTGTAACGACCCGACCAGGCTCACCATCGACCAGGTGGATGGACTGGTAGGTCACATGGACTTAAACGCGTCTCCCCGTATGCTAGAGGCTTCCGACTAGCATTGAGTGTCTCGGGTGGTGATAGTGGGGAGACTATACCCTCTTATCAGAGTTTCACAGTGGTATTATCAGAGTGAATCACAAAGTTAGCAGAAGCAGTAACAGATAAACAATGAACGAAAAGCAGCGGAAGACATATAGTAATCATTTTTATAAAAGGTGTCCAACCCAGTTGTCATAATACAAGGATGATGATACAGATATGGAAATCAGTAGACAATACGACATGCTTTCAATACAATAAAAATTAAATATGAAAATACAAAAAAGTCTAACGGAAATCTCCTATGCATCCTAAGCTCCTGCTTGGTCCTCTGCTCTTAAATCCTCAGGTACAAATAGCACAAAATGCAACCTAAGTCCTACAAGCAATAAGGTCTACTTGGGTACCCCTGTGCAATAGCGGCCCGAGTAGGGTGTGAGATAATAATCTCAATAGGCCAGCACCACTAGTGTCTAACCCAATCTAGACAGTGTGTATTTAATTAAATAGTAAATAGGTAAAGCAGTAAACAAGGAAACTAGCAAGACCGACCCAAGCTTGTTCTTTATCATGGAATCACTTTAGGCACTAATTCCTTTCATTAATCACTTCATTAAAGTGTTTAACCCATTCCATTCATTAATTACTTCATTCAAGTGTTCAACCCATTACCTTCATTAATCACCTCATTCAAGTGTTCAATCCATTCCTTGAACCCATTTCAGGAATACTCAGATCGGAGACCAGGCATCGTTCAGGGAGAAAATCCACCAACACCCTACAAGCTCGTTCCAGGGAACCTCCTAGGTACCCGACCCCGCTCTATGTGTGGTATAGTCTGTCATCTGAGCCCATCCCTAGAATCCTATAAATAGGATCTGGGTATCGCCCATGACATATCATGCCCTGTTGACTCTATCCATGGAATCAGACATGGGATCCATTATTCACACGACATTTTAGTAACAAGTCTCGTTCGAGTCCATCCATGGCATCTCACATGGGATCCATGATTCACTCAGAATTTTAGTAACAAGTCTCGTATGAGTCCTTCCATGGCATCTCATATGGGATCCATGGTTCACCTAGGACTTTGTTTCACATTTTATGCAGTTCAAAAGCATTTAACTCATGTGGGCTAGTAATTAAAGAATTAGCATACAAGGGTCAATGGGAAAAACTCCATCCCATACCCGAAACCATTTCAAATGCCATTCATATTCATTATCAAGATTACATTAGAATGCATAAGGCATTACCTCTTATGCATTTAGTCATTCCACATTCACAATCAATCATATAGCCCATAACCACTTAAAAGGTTATAATCACATTCATACAATAATACATAAGGGAAACCATCTCAAGTATCTTTTTTCACTTCATTTATCGTGTTCATCACATTTATACAAGGTACATGAGGCAAACCACTCATGTACGGTATTGGTTAACCCCCAATTCATTATTCATTCATTTTATATCATTTAAAAGACATGTAGGAATTTACAAATCATAAAGAGGTGCTATGGACTACCCATCCTTTGTAAGTCCAATTCACTAGATCCATTCCATTAACATAAGTTGTGCTTGTTCCATTATCCTGAGACATGTTCTTACCACCCTAATCCATTTCATTCATGTTTAACCATTTCATCGCAAGATCAAAACGATCAAGATTTAACCATTCGGTAGAATTTAGAGGGAACATGACATCATCAATTAACACCAAGGCATAACAAGAATTTAGCAGGCAAGAATAAAGATCTTCTTCCTTCTTTTATCTTAAACACAGCGCACCTCTGATCAAGGGGTTTTATTGTTAAACCGTGAGTTTAGTGACCAAGCAACCATTTTAATCTTGTCCCTGCAATTCACACTCATTGCATTGGATCCTTTAAGTGAAACTAAACATTCACGATTAACATATTAAAGCAGTGCAGAAATAACTCATTCACACTTCACTTTTAAATTAAGGGCAAGGAGAGGGACCATACCTCAAGGTGGATCCATCTGTCCACTCCGGCCCTTGGCGGTTTCTAACTAAGATTCACTTAAACTCCCGCAACTCAAAACATGAATAACCTCAAAAGCTTTCAGAAAACAACCCGGCGGATCAAAATCACCACAAACCCCCTCACCTTTGGCGGCAGACACCGAATCTCACCCAAATGAGTCCCAACGAAGCCTTCGCATTGAACTAGAACAAGAGAAACAAAGAATAACACTAAATAAAAAACCCATTATAACCCTAGATTTCGGCCAAACGAAAAATAGGGCAAGGGGAAGCCCTAGAAGAAGCCAGGTAGGGAGGAGGAAGGAGGGAGGATCTTACCATGGAGATTCGAAGGAGGAATATCCATGAAAAATGAAAGAGAGGAGGTCTGGCCGAGAGAGGGCTCGTGCGAGGCCGAAGAGCCATGGGAGGGGGTTCGTGTGGGTCTGGCTGAGAGGAGAGGGGAGAGATCATTTAGATTTTAGATTTTTATTTTAATTTTATTTTAAAATATCATAAAAACCCAAAACTGGGCACGACGCATGGCTTGGGCCGCATGGTTTAGAAAACCGTGCGCCAATCGTGCGTCCCCCACTGGACACCCAAGGAACCTCGCACGGGCTGGCCGCACTGTTTGGGGAAACCGTGCGTAGGCCGTGCATGCTCCTCTGCCTCCCTATTTTAGGTCGTATGGTTTAGGCTGCATGTTTTGGGAAAATGTGCGCCAACTGTGAACCTTCTTCTGCTCTATAGAAACCAGCCTCCTTCTAGTACGATGCACCTGAAACATCTCGAGCCACTCGGGACACTTAACGGGCATTCTCCCAAGTCCAAACCCTCAAAAATAAGAATCAAAACCATCAAAATCAAATTCCAAAGCCCGATCATAAATTCAAATGGTTCAGTAATTTGAAAAGTTCAAAATCCTTCACCTTTTAACCTGGTTCAGAAAGCAGGTCCTTACATCATGCTTATTATATTCATGTATGTTAGTGCGTATAATAACTTTATTATTTAAAAAAATAAAAAAATGACTCTATTATTTTAGAATCACCCATAAAACAAACATCACAACCCTAACCATTAAATTTGAATAGTTAAGGTTCAACTTACCTTAAGCGATTTCCCCATGGAAATAATGGATATAAATAAATTCTAATATCTTACCAGGGGATGATTTTACTATTAATCAACCATAACCTCTAAATAAAAAGTAAATACATCAAAACAAAACAATATTATATATGAATATTAAATAATAGAAATCAAATGAAATACAAAAAAAATATTATTAATATAAAAATGATAGAATAAAATGAACCTATAAATCTAAATGGAATCTTGATGTAGGAACACCAATGTGGAATTCTTTTAACAACTCCATAAGAGAAGTTCATGCTCCAACCACCTTCAAAAAAATATAGCATCACGATGCTCCTCTTGAGAAATAAGAGGCCTTTCTATTACCTATCTCATGAATAATAAACACTGCAAATTCAAAAAGGTTCATATACAAGGGATAAACAATCATAAATAGTATACTTTCCTCAATCAACTTCCCATCTCAATCAACTAAGATAAGAATACGTAATCTATCAGTTAAAGTATAATTTAAAACAAATAGAGTGAAATCAAATTAGTTTACCAATTTAAAAAAAATCAATTAAAATCATAAAAATTATATCCTCAAATTCCACTTATATACCCGCATTATATCCATCCATTCACACACACATTAATGATAAGTTACATTCCTATACTCATGAGTGGTTACTCATTAGTCCACCATGTAATCACTAGGTGACTGTTCCTTAGGTGCCTCTTATCTAGATCTACACCACTTTTAAGGGTCAGATATGAGGAAATATTTAACACACACTACCCGCATATGAAATGTTGACTCAACCAATAATTTTTTAAGGGATGAATTATTATAAAATATTTATATAAAAAAACTTTTGTGTTTTTTCTCTATTTAACATCTAATAACAAGTGATAAAATAATTTTTACTAAAATTTTCCAAATCAGTGATTTAAAAATTATCAATAAAGGTGTTTATCCTAATATATTAATAATAAATATATTTGATATTCATATAATTTAACTCATAAATTTTATAATTGATGTTCTATAACAATGAAGAAGAGGGATAAAACACAAACCTCATAACAGTTGATGAATCTAAAGTAAGATACAATAAAACATCTAGATAAACTCTCAATATTTATATTTTTTAACAGATCCAAACAAGATATCATAAAAAAATTAGAGACAATAAATAAATAAATAAAAGATCAGGTCAACTGTTCTGTTTGAGAGAAAATATTGATATCTAGTAAAAACAATAGATACTGAAATTTTATTTTAGAAATCAAAAACACATATATCCATCAAAACCAACTTCCAGCTATATGGGAATTTCCTTGAATCATTATGTGATGAATGGAATTTAGGATCCTAATAGGAGAGGTGGAAAATGTGGGTTTCAGTGAGAAAAACCAGATTAAGACATAATTTTTTGGAGAAATTAATGAACGTCACATGATTATGCTACATGGTTTAAAAAATAGTGTACCAACACATGAGTAATACTAGAAATAACCTAGGAGAACACCATTTTGTTACTTCATTTGATAAACAATACAAAACCTGTGTGATGCTATCATCCCAAAAATCCCAATTAACATTTTCAGTTGCATGGTTTTCCCATAACGAACACCAACATTATACCTACCCAAGGATTCCAATAATATAAAACATTGATTCCAAGAAACGTTTTATTGTTTCCAATAACCTTAATAAAACCTTAAACCCCTAAAAATGCATCAAAATCACACCAAAAGAATCACTAAACATCTAAATATCAATTTAAAAATTATATAACATTACAATTAATTATATAATGGTGAATTGAATCAAGAAAAGGGTGTTATATTCACACCGACATTCATATTTTTATCCCCAAAAAGTTGGTTATTGTATGTTCTTTGGAAGAATTATGGTCATTCCTCAAGAATCAATTTTTCACATTCACATGTATCATATTGAATTTCACCATTTTACAATAATACATGAACCAATAAAATACTTTTTCCCTATAAAAAATTATTTTTTCTATCCAAGATATGAATCTACGTATGCATAAATATTTGAACTTTTTCAATATCAAAATATCCTATCGAATCACATGGATAGGATCTGGCAGGTGTTTCCTCAATTGATATAGGTTAAATATATTATGAATCAAACTATAACACAATGGTAAATCCAATTAATTTGATATATCAAAAATTTATTCCTATTTTTCTAATGATATAACATACATAAGAGACAAATTTACATTCTTTACCAATCATCGATTCCCATACCCTAGAGATAATTCAAAAACACATGACCACCAATCTAAAATGATAATGGTCAATGATTATTATCCACATAATATTTTTGATGGCCTTGGGTTAAAACTATACTTTTAATGATCATTTGAATTTTTATTGTTGTTTTATGAATGTGACAGGGTCCCAATAGTGATATTTCTATATTATCTAGCCAATAAATTAGAGAGAGACAAGGATTACTATACAATTCCATGAAAAGATTCATAAATATTGTGTTTTAATAAATAATTTTATATGAAAATTTCCCTAATGGAAAATGAACATCACATGATCCATCAATATCAATAACACATTATCGGATCATGTGTTACAGTGTAATAATTTTCAATTCTAAAAAATCATTTTGTGAGGATTATATGATATAATAGTAGTTAATTAGGTACCAAATGATTATAGGGGAGATTTAAAATTATGTTAGGTAAAACAAGAATCTCAGTTAGAGGTAACCAAAAATGGTATTCTATTTAATTTTACCACTTCCTGAATGTAGAGGTTCCCCAATTCCTATAAAATATATAATTCACAAATAGGAATAATGTAGGATGAATTTGAGAGTTGTTAAAAAATAACCCAAATTGAATCTTGCTTCTGAATAGTTCAAGAAAAATCCCATTATAATTTTGTTTTCTATATACACCCATTTCTAAATGGGTAATAATAATGACTACAACAATCCTAATAGTCATTGAATCTTAACATTGAACTATTGATAGGTCTTGAGTTTCATATCATAATCACAAGCACTTCATTTCAAACATGACCAAATGAAATGGGTCCTTAGATAATTTTTCTTCTTTTGGGTGCCTTGATGAATTTACCATTTGGATGGTAATAATTAGAATAAATTTCTTCATGAAATGTGGTTTTTATAAATATTTAATCACGAAAAATAAACACATAGTTCCAATAATGATTCCATTAATAAATGGTGTTCCCAAAAATATGTTTTACATTTTTTACGGAAATCAATATTCTAAATTTGGGAATCATTAAAATTGTAACCAAATAATTTTTTAGCACCGCTTGAAAAGAGATTGCATCTTCATTCTACTCGATATAATCCAAATGCATATACAATACTATACTCATCAATTTCCACTGATTAAAAGCTTCTTTGAATAATTGATTATACAATTTTGTATTTAAGTCATTAACCACACAATATTCTTTTTTAGGTGTTTAAAACTAATCAAATTTATGAATTTAGTGGTCTTCCATCAATAATCCCTCTCTCACGTTAAACTATCTTCAAAAAAAGATTTGTCTTAAAATTTTATGGTATTTGAACATGGTTTACTTCTCTTAATGAGATAGTAAACAAACTAATAAAAGAATGAAATACTATATACAATTCCATTTCATGGGTTAGATTATTATTCTCATGAATTCATAACTATGTTTATTAATAAGATATTATGTAATGTCCCAAACTCTTATGAATAAAATTACCCATTTTGATTTAAATAAATGTATTATAGATATAGAAATCACATGAACTTATTTTATTTATTATATCAAATTGTAATTAAATGAATTTTATGTATCTTTACCATTTATAATATAGCCATTGAATAATGTTCACGTGACTAATTTATAAATATTGTTTTAACACATCCATTTTGAATAAAAAAAAGAAGTGATGGCCACCACTAGTACGATTATACCCTATGAAGTCCATTTATCAAAGAATCTGAGCGAGACAACATTTCTAGGATTTTTCCTAGAAAAAGACTAAGTACAGATCCAATAACAAAACCATGATAAAAAACCATTTATAGGATTAGTTCAATCTCTTCGTGATCATGACCCAAACCATGTTCACTGAATGTCTCTATAAAATCCACACCATCACACACCATACTCTTTGGGAAAATGTCACTATAATAAATGGATATCTATCAAGACCCTAGAAATATTGATATGTTTATTTTTTTATAAAATAATGAATACATTTTCATCCTAATATTCATACTTTGTAAATGTTTTCTTAATGAATTAGTAAATTTTTTTTTAATTATGAAATATATTTTTACGAATTAATGAATTTTTGAAAAACATAAAATTTTAATTCAATAAATTTTTCTAAATATAAAGATCATATTATTTTTAGGAGACAAATGTATTTTTTGTTAATGTTTAGATAATGTCATTGTCAAAACCTGTCAATTTGCGATAAATGTAGTTTTTTTTTTCAAATTGAAAATTATCATATTTATAATTTTTTAGATAATATAATTATTATTTTTGAAATAATGATTTTGAAATTTTGAAATAGTGAATTTATAATAATTTTTTGAGAGAGCCGTATTTTTGGGTAAAAATTAACTACCGTATAAATATTTTGTGTGTTTTATGACATCATAATGACCCAATAGTGATTTAAAAATAATATAAAATTTATATTTTTCAAAATATGTGTTTTCATTTAAAATTATGTGATTTTATGTTTATTTGATTTATTTTATAATGCCTCAGTTAATCCTCAAATACATATAATATATTTTATTATTTATAAATCATTTCAATGAAATTGTGACTCACCTCCACCTAAGAAACAGAAATATTATAGGCCATCGGACTTATAGAATAATGTATACCACTCCAAATTGGTAGAAAACATTGTAAAAACCATGAGACGGTTTTTGGTTTTGAATAGTTTATTATATAGTGTCCGAAACCAAAATAATAAATAAATCCCCATTATTTCCTATATAAACCCACCCAAAATACAATTTATCTTCGCTCAAACACCATTAAGAACGTCCACACTCTAACCTATACACCTTGGTGTACTCCCAAGTCACCCCAAGCCCTCAATAAACCTCTCTCAAGCCTTTGGATTCCCACATCTATGTAAGAGATTCTCTCTCTCTTCTCTTTTTATGAAGCATTTCATTTATGATATGCCTTATGATATCAATTTTCTTATGTTAGGATACATTCTTACATATACACCTTATTTGACATTTGATGATGGGATCCAATTTCACTATCATTTATCATTCTTATGAACTCTTAGGCACACAAGTTACTATGAAAAAATTTAGTAATGGATCTTCCAACCTCCTCTTTTATCAAGATCTCCTTTTATTATATAAATTTTAATTTACTTTTTCATATTCTGGGATATGTTCTTAAATATCACCCTAACCTCCGATTTAATGAATAAATGATTATAATCCCTTTAACATCCATTTAACTCTCACAAGAACATTTCAGTACACCCATTACCATGCCAATACATTGTATGGGTTCTTTCATTTATCATATTTCTTAACGTTTTTTAATTATGTTACGTCTTCTATTTCAAATTCCCTTTGTTGGGGAATTCATTTGAATGTATATCTCACTTTAAATTTCATTTATAAATGATGAGAGGCCCATTTTACTCTCATAAACCTATTTTGTGAATTTCTATATGACATATTTATGCTATTTAAATTGCCCCCCAATTTTCTATGCCAAAATAAATGTGTAGTGAATACCATACCTATTTCTATATTAATGGTATTCTCCATTATGCACATATATTTATTTTATTAGGGACTTATATACATGTATTCCACACTCGATGATCATGGAATAAATTATATCAATGAATGAATCCATTCTATCTCATCTATGTGTCACACTTAAACATTAGAATGAAATAATTATGAAGGGTGGACCCTAATTGTGCTCCAATGTAATGGGTAGTGTTTAGTGTCATGATACGTCTTGTTGGGAAAGTGGTGTACCTAATTATTTTATGAGATTTTTCCACCATGGGGTCTTGGAAGGTTTAACATTAACCTATTTACGATGCAATGTTTTTAGTTATTGCCACATATCCCATGTTATGATTTCATGTTATATCATGCCTTATTATTTATGTTCTTTTTTTCTCCATTGATATGACTAATTCCTAATATGTATTTTATTCCTCATGTTATATGTTTTTTTATTCCCTTTTTAGGATTTATAGTTCACCGCTCTCTTATATATGTCCTCAAGAATTCCCATACAATGTTAAGTACAAAGGAATGTGTTGGTCATGATAAAGAAGTTTTCAATAAAGATGTTGTTATTTCACATTTTAAGTTTTTATGTAATGTACCTAATTTCCCAAATACACTAGACATAATGATCTTCTAAGTTGTATTAAGTTTAATTTTATGTAATAAATCTTGTTTAAATGCTACATAAAAAGCATGGTTGTTATATTTGGTATCATAGGATATGTTTACATTTTTTATGGATTAAAATGAGAAAACCCGAGTGAAAACCCTTTGGGATAAGACTATGAAAACATCCCTAAATTTTGGAATGAATATAGTAACTGGTTTATTAAGAAAAAAATCCTTTTTGGATATTGGAAGTTGGAGTGGTTCTGGAACATATTTACATAGGAGTAACAACTTCGACAAGGTGTTCCAGGAATAACATGGGGTAACCTGGTACATGAAAACATACCTTACGGTGCACTAGGTGGACACTCCAAAGAGTCATGAATTAGTAAATTAATAATCTCATCACAAACCATTCACTATGGGAAAATATATAATATGATGAGACCCATCCTATTCACAAATAAGCCCTCGGGATGGAATTTTTGTAACTAAAAAAGGACTCTTGTCGAAAATGGCTTGATGCACACGGCGCACCAAACCACGGGAAGGGTGTTTACAACATGTATTTTCACCCATCCCAAATACCCTTCATCAATTTATAGTATTTACGATATTAGATAAATCTCATCACAAAAACAATTGTGAGAGGTTGGTATTTACAATAGGAGCCATTGCGAATACACTTTAGAACTGCCGCAAGCTAATTAATAGGATTTTGTCATTCGTGACGGGTCTCATCACGAATATTACTATTTGCGACCGGATAGAAAAATCATCATAAATACTATGTTAGTATGTATGTATTTGCGATGAGACACATCCTAAATACCTTTTTAACTTTTGACCCTAATTAATAGCAAGGTTAATATTTGTGATGGGCCCCATCAAATATACCCATGTTACAAATATTCTAACATATATATACTCTATATGTTCTTTTTTCATTTCCCTTATTTCTCAATTTCTCTTTATCACTAAACTCTCATATTTCTCTCTATTTTTTTTCAGTTTTTATAATTTAATATGAGAGTAATTTAGAAGCCTTTATGCATAAAAAATTTCTCTTTAAAATTATTTATCTATTACTTTTTTTAGTTAATTTATTTAATTTTATGTGAGTCATAATTGTGGTTAATTAGAAACAATTTAATTAAAATTGAATTATATAGTTTTATTTTGTATTATTTATGTTTACAAATTCAATGTTTTATTAAACAAATTCTAAAAAATTGTAATAGTTAGCACTAATTAGTAATAATTAGTAATAATTAATAATGAAAAATTATAAATAGAAATAATCATAAAATAATAAGAGTAATTAAGAAAAAATTGTAATAAATAATAATAAATTGGAATAAATAGTAATAAATTGGAATAAATTGGAATAATTAGAAATAAAAAGTAATAAATAGGAATAGATAATTATAATTAGGAATAAAATGGAAGAAATATCAATAATGATAAAAAATTAATAATAATTAAGAATAAAAATGAATAAATGGTAATAATTGGGAATAAATAATAATAATTATGAATATTTAGTAATAATTAGGATGAAATAGTGTTTTTTTAAAAATTGTTAATAATTTGAAAAAATTAGTAATAAATATGCATAATTGGTAATAAATGTGAATAATTAGTAATAAATAAGATTAATTTGTAATAAATAGGAATAATTAGTAATAATTTGTATTGAATATGAATAATTTGTAATAAATAGAAATAATTAAGAATAATAAATAATTAGTAGGAATAAACAGTAATATTTAGTAATGAATAGGAATGAGTTGTAATAGTTAGAAACAATTAATAATAATTAAGAATAATTAAGAATAATGAAGAATAATGAAGAATATATAGTAATAATAAGAAATAAATGTGTATAAATACAAATAATTAGTAACAAATAGGAATTTTTAGTAATAAATTTGAATGTGTAGAAATAAATAGGTATAAAGGTTAATAAATTGGAATAATTAGTAATAAATAGTAATAAATAGAAATAAATAGTAATAATTGGTAATAAAAAAAAATATTTTCTAATAAATAAGAATAATTAGTAATGATTAATAATAAATAGAAAGAAGTAATAATTATTTCTAATAAATAGGAGTAAATAGTAATAATTAGTAATAAATAATAATAATTTGTAATAAATGGGAATAAATAAGAATAAATATTAATAATTTGGAAAAAATAGGGAAATATATTAATAAATAATATTAAATTGTAATAAATATGAATAAATTTTAATAAATATGAATAAATAGTTAAAATAGTAATAATTAGTAATAAATCGTAATAATTATTAATAATCAGTAATAAATAGGAATAAATAGGAATTAATAGGAATAAATAAGAATAAAGAGGAATGACTAGAAATAAATTGGAATAAATATGAACAAATAAGAATAAATAGGAATAACTAGTACTTAACAGGAATAAAAAGGAATAAATAATAATAATTTGTAATAATTAGGAATAATTAGAAATAAATAAGAATAAATTGGAATAAAAAATTAAATATAAATAAATTTGAAATAATATTTATGATTATTATTAATTTGGAATAAATTGTAAACTTCTAATTGCGATGGGGGTCTGAATTTCCAATGGATTGGCGAAAACCCTTTTGCTTGATTGTTCATCTCACTAAACCTTTATCCGAATGAAATCACTATTAAAAATGTTCTCTGATGTACAAATTTTATTTTCATGTGTTTTGGAATGGAGGGAAACGCTGCGAGGATTCCATGCTCTATATTCTCATGCATACAAAAATCTATATCTTTACGATGGTGGTGATTCTTCATAGTTATTTCTGTCAGAGAAAGTTGCAAGGAGATGAGATTTTGGGAAAAAGAGTTATAACATATCTGCTTGAAAATGTGGTGCTCGCCACAAATAGAAGGTGGAGAGGGCTTGGTGCCTTCTTATTTATTTCTACAATTAGAAATAATTAGAAATAAATTGTAATTAAATTGTATAAATTCAAATAAATAGGAATAAATAGGAATAGATGGTTATAATTAAGAATAAATATTTATAATAGGAATAAATATTCATCATTAAGAATTATTACTTATAATAAAAAATAATTATTGATATTTAAAAATAATTATTGATAAATTGTAATAATTTGGGATAAGTAGTGTTAATTAGTGATAATTATTAATAATTAGTGATAATTACGAATTAATAGGCATAATTAATGATAATTATTAATAATTGCTACTAATTAGTGATAATTAATAATAATTACTCATAAATATTGATAATTAATAATAATTAGTGATAATTACAAATTATTATTGACAATTACTCATAATTTATTATAATTACTATTAATTATAGATAATTAATAATAATTATTCAAAATTAAATATAAATAGTCATAAATAGGAATAAATAGTAAAAAGAAGTAAAAAATGATAATAAATAGAAAAAAAGAAATAAATTGAAATAACAAGTAATAATTTGTAAAAATTAGAAATAAATGGTAATAATTACTAATAAATTGCAATAATTAAAAATATATGGTAATAATTGCTAATAAATGGTAATAATTTCTATTAAATGGTAATAATTACAATTATATGGTGATATTTAATAATGAATGGTAATAATTACTAAAAAATTGTAATAATTAACAATAAATGGTAATAATATGTAATTAATTGTAATAAATATTAATAAATGGTTATAAATAGTTATAAGTTGTGATAAATAGGAACAATTTGTAATTGATACGAATAATTTGTAATAAATAGGAATAATTTGTTATAATTTGCAGTAAATAAGAATAAATTGTGGTAATTAGGAATAATATGGAATAATTACTAATAATTTGTAATAAATAAGAATAAATTGGTATAATTATAAATAATTAGTGGTAATAAGTAATAATTAGCACTAATTAGTGTTAAATAGTTGAAATTAGGAATTATTATGAATAATTAATATTTTTTTTGAATTGTGGTATTATTGTATAAAATTATAAGAGAAACTGATTATTTTACAATTTTTAGAAAAATACAAAATAAGTAAGTTGACATTAGTAATTATTAGATGATCATGCTTGGATAAATCAACACAGGAATCCAAATGATTTATGTTTAAATCCTATATATATGGATGGTGTTAAAACCTTCTTATAATTTTCATCATCAATCCCAAGATTTGTTTCAGAGGGGATAATTATGTTTTTATGTAAAAAATATGGTCTAAGGACATTTGACAAATTTGACAACGTTGGGGGTTACCTATTTTGTTTTTCCAAAAAAAATTATGTTCTTAGGTATCGACATGGTGAATGATGTTTGATGTTAAAAATATTTTAATAACTTTTTATGTAGTCCATTTACTAATTTTATATGAAATGTGCATAATTTTTGAGAAATAAGAAGGTTTAAATATTAAATATAATGTTTATCACTATTTGAATTCATCCAGATTCAGGTAAGTTTACTATTTTTCATATAAATATCACCTTACATATCCAAATAGAAAAGTTTCTAGTTTTTAGGATTACTCATTAAATATAAAACATTTAATTAACAGGGATCTTGGACTAATACTAAAATTTGAAGGGTGAAATGGTCCACACACAAATACCCAAATAATTTGTGATGAATCTGAATAATCAATGAAGATATTATTACTGCGCTCACTCTAGAAGTAAAAATCCTTTATTTATCCATCAAATGTCATAGGAAAATTAAATTAATCATGGATAAGAAATTCAAGGCTCAAATCCTATGAAAATGGTCTCAACTGATGAATTTAAACCCAACCCACAATTCTAGTTGGTAATTGAAATCAGTACAATATTCACAACTTTTCTCCTAATATAAACATCAAATATTGCTAAGAGTTTTCAGTGTGAAATTAAATATATGGGAAGACATATTTATTGATGAATGTGTTTGGATTTGAAGTCATATTCCTATTGATAAAGACACTCACATTTTAGCCTTCTAAAAAGTTTTTATTGAAATGGAAAGAATAAAATTGTTTAATCAAACTGCCATAACATTGGCTTCTTATGTCCAATAGAAGCCATATTTTTAGAGAATGAAAAGGAGATAAATATCTAAAAATTTTAAGAAGAAAATATCTTGATATTTGGCATTCTAATTTATCAAAGTGTCTATGCAATTTGAGGTAATGTTTTGGAATGAAAACATCCCACAACATTGGGATAAAAATACATTCCCCTCTAATCCTTACAGGAGGATGGCATTTCAGCACATAAGAAGGAGGTTTGTAATTACTAGAGCATTTACAGGGTCCTGGGAGGACTTTCCTTGATCTTGTTTCAACATGAGATACTCCTCCTCCACTTTTATTTTCATTCTCATTTTCATTTGTTTTCAGTTGTATTTGTGTAAGTTTTTTTCAATTTTATTTGAATTTTAATGCAATTTTATTCTTCATTTTATATTTTAATCATCGAATCATTGTTATTAAATATTTATACTATTAATATGGTTTAAATCAGGTTTAATCCACTTCCCTTATTTCATTTTCTCATTCAATATAAAGTTATTTTTAAATATCATCATTATTCGTGTGTGTGTGTGTGTGTGTTTGATGCACAAATATTTTCTTATCCATTAATTTTCCTTATTTTTATAATTCATCGTCATAAATATAATAAACTAGATTACTAAAAATCTTAATTGATGAGTAAATATCTCATTGGGTTGAGTTATAATTTAGGTATGTTAAGTGATTGAGAACTTTTTCTCGATGAATATTTTTTGAATTAACATTGTGTATGTTGGATTAACATGTCGTGAATTAATGACTTATTTTGTTTAACTAGTGGTTTCCAGGGATTATTGGAACCATAAATACATTAACATAAATAATATATAATTTGATTATAACCTAAAGTTATGTTAAGTCATAGATTAAAGCATTAACACTTTGGATTTATAATCAACATCAACTTGTGACATGGGAGTTAATTTAATGTAATATAAACCAAGGCTCAAGGATATCACAAGATTAACAACCTAATGATGAAATAACCCCAATTTTTATTAAATTTTTAAATAAATAATTTTTTAATTAATCTCTGTAAACCCCCCCCCCCTCTCAATCAAAATACAATCAACTAAAAACAAATCGACTATTAGAAAGTATCATCTCCAAATATTCGATCTGACTGCTGCTATACACATTCGCAGAGCATCAAAACCTTGAATGGTCGATAGGCATCAATCGATTGTGCTTTCAAAATTCCATGGAATATACTAATAATTTTGTTCTAAATACATCATAGTTTTAAAATTTAGTGCACGATATGGCTTCTTTGTCTTTTTAAAAAACTAAAACTCATCAAGATATGGATTTGATTCCTGAGTAGAAATTGTTTCAATTTTATGATTTGTTGAGGTCCTTGGGGGATGCGTTATATCCCAGATGAAAGATAAGAAAAATATAAGTGGTATGAAAAATTTGTGGCTATTAAGTAAGACAATAGAATTACAAATAGATATTTTGACAAGATATTCTCTTTGGTTAAAACACTATTACATTAAAAAAATGTGGTGCCTATAAATTTCTATGAGATTAAGAGGCTGGTTCATTATCTAGGTATTGTTTATCAGATGTTTTAAGCATATTCAAATGATATCATCTCATATTAGGGTGAAAATGAGTAATTTTATAGTTTTCCCACATGTGGACAGTCGAGGTATAAAGAGGCCCGTCTAGGGATGTCTGGATTGATTCCAATAAACAATTTGTCATATTTACCACTTACACAAATATTGATACACTTATTTAAATCTTAGAACACAATGAAATTGATTTCATGGTACAAAACCAACATTTCAACTTATAAAATCTTAAATCATCCATCTGATAGTGATTTATGGAATCATTTTCACCAATTTAATCATTTTTTTGATTTATAGTCCCAAGGCATGCTATTAAGTCTTTATACAGACGGTATCATTCCATTTGGTTCTTATAGTAGTTAGTATTCATGTTGGCCTATCTTTATAACTCCATACGATTTACCTCCTAGGATGTTGATGAAGGATCCATATAAATTTTTGAACTTATTAGTTTCAAGACATCTAAAAAAGAATATTTATTTTTATTCGAGACCATTGATTGATGGGTAAAATTCATTGTGGAGTAGTGGTGTAAATACATATGATGTTGTTACAAAATAATTCATACTGAAAACTATATTGATGTGGAAAATTATTGACATCCAAGCATATAGAATTTTATCTATCTAGAGAAAACATGGTCCAAAAACATGTATGTATTATATGATAGACATCAAAATGTTTATTCTATTTAGTGGAAAAAACATTGTTTTTTCGACTACCATTACAGGTTCATTCCAACTGATCATCCTTTTTTGAGGATCAAATATCATTTCGGAAAAGGAATAATAGAAAGAGATGAGCCTCCAACTTTTACCTCTGGTATAAAGTCAAAATAAATTGTCTCTTAATTACCTCTCGTTACTTTTGGAGAAATAATATAACAATTGAAAATTGATGGCTTTGGAAAAAAACCCAATTGGATAAAACCAAACAAAATCAGGATATGAAATATTGGTTAGATTTGTTGGTATGTCGCATGTTGAATGTCATGCATATGGAAAAAAACTATTTTAATAATTTATTTCATACAGTTTTGGATGCAAGAGGTAATAACAAAGATATTGTAAAGGCATGATTAGATCATACCCAAATTTACAGGTGACCTGAACATGAACTATTTGAAAATGTCAGATCATAGAAGTTAATGAATCCAAAACAATCTTATACACCATCCAAATAAATTTTATTTTTATGTTATTAGTGGATTGAGTATTTGATACTTCTAGATATTTATGCTTCCAATTTTGGTAGATGTTTCATAAATGTTCATATAAACGGATTAAAAATTCATGAATGTGAACTTATAATGGAAATAATTACGCTATTTGGAGTATGATTTTTGTTTAATAATATGATTTGGGATACAATAATAGACATATAATATTTTTCTTATACATTAGTTCGGCAATAATAGGTTATGATACACTATTAAAAATGCAATAATATTTTATTTTAATTATTTGTAAGCTGGAAAAAATCATCCGGCCGACCTTCACTGACTTAATGAAATATTTGATAATATATTTATATCATGAAGAAAAAAGTGGACATCTGGTAGAGTTCCAATGTATTTACCCATTTTAGAGATTCAAATAGAAATTGAAGTAAAAAAATATGTAACAATGAATTAGTTGAAGGCTCAATTGCAGAAGCATATTTGCAGGGGAAATTTATTTTTTATGCTCTAATTATTTTCAATATGAATATCTCTCAAAATACAACCTCATGGACTATAATAAGGAAAATATTAATGATGAAATGAGAAATCAATTATCTGTTTTTAGTCATCCTGAACATGACTTCAGTGGAGTTCCTAAACGATGGACTTCAGAAGATGAACATCACAGAGCTCAAATACATGTCCTTATCAACTGTAAAGAAATGATTCTATTTGTATTTTTTTACTCCTATCACATATTATATAATAATTTGTATATTAAATTAATATTATTTTATTTGTATTTTATATGAGAATCATATAATGAATCATGTTCCGAAAAATACAGCAACTACTCTTGAATAACGTCGTTAAAACAAATTTTCACACTAATTTCAAAAACTGGTAACATTAATTATCTATAGATGAACATATAAAATAAATTTATTGCCTTTTATATTGATAATTGGTTAAAAAAAATCCATTTATCTCAACATGATGATATAATTTATAATCGATTATGTGTATTGAATAACCCACCATCCCAAAATGGTTAAATATTATAATGCATATGTGGTGAATGGTTTTTGATTTCATACAATTGAATATGGGGAATAAAAAAAGAAATGAATAGTGTTATTTTCTAAAAAGGAACTCATCATAGAGAAATTGAAGTTGGATTATACATCATACTGGACGAAATTGTTGAACTTTGTTATCTGGGACAAAATTACATAATAATGTTTAAATGTTAGTGGTTGGATACAGCGAGATGATAGCATGTTAATTCGAGCTATGGAATCATTCATATTAAATATAAAATCATTCATATTAAAAATAAACCATTTTTATTAGATAATTAGTCACATAAAATTTATTATGAAAATTATTGTGCTACGTCAATAGAGGTGGGTGATTGGTAGAGCATAATACAAATGAAATATCAGAAAAATAGTTTACTCAAAGTGAATGTGGTTATTATGAAGTCTAAGGAACTGAATTTTTCTAAGAGACCACTCCAAGTCCATCTTAATCACATTGAGACATGAATATTGATGATAACACCACACAATTAAGGGTCGATTGTGATGATGATATTAATTATGTTTCAAATGAATTTGAAATGACAAGAGATAATGAAACAGAAACTCATATGTAAATTGATGATACTGAGGAGGAATTTGAAGGTATTGACACTACAAGATATGAAGATGAGTATTCATAAAAATATTTACATAGTTAAATGTTTTTTATAATAATATAAAATATATATTTATTTATTATAGTTGTTTTCAACTATTTGATAACAATAATCATTTTTCCTTTCAAATGGATTAGAATCTATTTCGTCAGTTGTAGGAGGCTGATCTACTTGATGACAAGCAGGATGTTGGATCATCAGATCCTAAAACTACCAAAGCTTCAGGTATGACTTAGAGGGGGAATTATATTTCATGATTAATGATTATTGGCTCTACACCCAAGTGAATTCCACATCTTGGAATTGATCCATGTAGGTAAACAAATGTTTACCAATGTACAATTTTAATTAATTATCATTAATTGATTTATATACTAATTGTTTCATTATTTTTGTTTTTTTTAATCACAGTTTTACAAATGTATCTATTAGAGAGGGGATTTCTTAATTGAAAAATTATTTTTCAAAGGTCGGTGCTATGTGGGATCAGATTCCAATAGATGTTCAGAACCTCATGTTTGATCATTCGGTGGTATATATATAAAATTTATTTATTTTAAAATTTATTTAATTAGTAACTAGATATTGTTATTTTTTTTGGTTTTATGGTATCACATTGATGAGATCATGAATGGATCTATCATGAAGGTGTGGGAAGGTTTTATGTGTGATTATTTCTAGTAGTTTCTTTTTATAATTTGATGGGGGAAACAATGAAGAATTTTGGAGTCATAGAGTTTGATCAATCCTTTTGTGCATATTGACTTGAGTACATTTCAACTCAAGTTTGGGATGGATTAGGCTCACAATTTATGGGTGGTCATCTTTATCGGAGATGCTTTGTTGGCTGTCAAAAATAATAGAGACAGGAGGTGACACATCGAGATGGTAGTCGTATATTCAGTATACATAATGAACATATTGTGAGTACCATTTATATATATATTTATATATCATTAAATGTAAAATTTTAATTTTATATTCATATAAGTAGTCAAATAGCCTGATATTATAGAGTTTGGAATTTATTGGAGGATGTACAACAATCCTATCACTAGAGAGATTATAGGTATTCACCATCATCATATTATGGTCAGTATTATTTCTTTTTGAGTTTTAAAATTTACTAAAAATTAAATTTCAACTATTTTTATTTTAAATTACAAATGAATGAGTAATATGAGGTCGTGATTCCTTAGATGAAGACTGAGATTCATGCTGAGCCTGATGATCAAACCAGTGCAGCTTGATTTGATGATACAACATAGATGTAAGTGACCCAATATTCCTTCAAAAAAGGCTTAATTATTTGTATTAGCTCTCAATTGACACCTGAGAGTTATTATGGTACTGCTATAATATCGAAATGTCACATGAGAGTAGCTTATAGAGAGTCATCATCATCTGCTGCATAGTAGGAGGAGAAGCTGTGAGCTTAGGGTGAGCTTATTGAGAGTATGCGTAGAGAGAAGGAAGAGCTCAATCGATATCAGCAGCAGTGGGAGGAAATGCTTCAGTGGCAGACACAATAGCATGAGATGACGATGGAGTACATGAGATTTTTGACTCATGGTTTCATGAAGATGTTCCATATACCATCTCCTCCATCTCAACCGGAATACCCTCTAGTCATGACAGTATTTATTTTTTTAGGGTAAAACATTTGAATTGATTTTTTTAAAGAAATATTTACATTTCTATATAGTGATTTTTTTATAATGTTGTGAATATTATAGTTTTTATTATTTAAAAATTTTATTTTAATTTTTATTAATTTTATTATTTTATTATTATTTGTATTTTTTATATTTTTTATATTTTTTTGAATATTTTTTTTATATTATAATTTTTTAATATTTTACTAATATTAAAATTATTATTTCATTAATGTTAATTATATTGTTATTATTTTATTAATATTACTTTAATAATAATAATAATACTATTATTATTTAATATTATTTATTTTATTATTAATATTATTTTATTAATTTTTTTAATTTTGTAATGTTATTTATGACTGGACTGTAGTAAATACTATTTGTGACAGGCCTGTGGCAACAAGTTTTATTTAAAAAAACTGGGAATAATATTTTTCCTAAACCATCACAATATGGTTTTTTAAAAACCTGGGAAATCTAATTATGAATAACCATCGCAATAAAATCTATTTGTGATGGGTCCCGATCACAAATTACCTATTGAAAATAAATGAATTTCTAGTAGTGATTATCAAGGGAGCAATGAAAAAAATTCACATAAGACTATATGTTTGGTAGTAGATCATTGATAACATCTATTGAAACCCATAAACTTATAAGTTATGTCGATAAATGTAATTCATAAGTTATCAATTTCAAGTCATTGGATTCCCCTTTATGTGTTTAATGGATTAAGGTAGTCATCGCGTGTCTATATTAGATAAGGTAAAACCAGAATAAAAAAGTGAAAGGTGGGGTTATCATCCATTGTTCTACACAATCCTTTATATCACGAAAGAATGGTAGAAAAATCCATACATCACAACAAATAATAGAAATTGAGATTTCATTGAAAATTTAAAATGGGGAAATTATTGCATCCCATGTATATAAAACCTCCCCTATCAATGTTTGTGGGGTGAACATCCTATATAACCATGTCATTCTCTCTTGGGTGGATATTGATGAAATTTTAGGCCTGGATTGTCTTTCCCTATATAAAGCCAACATAAATTGACCCATGAGAGAAGTCACTCTCTATATAGTGAATTGACCTCCAATTCTATACATGTTCAAAGAGGAGGATGAGTATTATTTAAAACCATAATCTGCAGAATTTTTATTACATCCGTATGAGAAAAAATATCTATCTCAAACTGTTGAGTCTAAGGGAAGGATTATCCTTCAGGACATTTATATTCTGAAGCAACTCATAGATATGTTTATTGAGGAATTGCATGGTCTTCCACCTAAAAAAGAGGTCGAAATTTCAATCAAGATTATACCTTGGGAATTTTAAATAACCAAGACTCTATATAGGATGGCTATTTTGGAACATGAGGAGCCAATGAAACAATTATAGTATAATCTAGAAAAAGGAATCATATTCCCAAGTGCTTCCCAAATTCCCTCTTCGTTAAGAAAAAGGATGGGTCAATGTGACTTTGAATTGATTATTGTGAGGTAAAAATATCATGATTAAGAGAAAGTATCATTTTATATGAATTGAAGATTGGTTCAATCATATATATGGATAACCATACATGTACAATGTGGATCTATGGTTGGGATATTACAAAGTAAGGTTGAAGAAGGAGGATATTTCCAAGAAAAGTTTTCATACAAGGTACATGTACTATGAGTTCATAATGATAGACTTTAGACTCACTAATTCCCCTGAAATATTTTTGGACATTATGAATACAGTCTATAGAAATTACCTCAAGAAATTTCTAGTAGTCTTTATAGATGATATTCCAATATTCTCCAAAACAAAGAAGGATCATGAAGAGCATCTGAGCAATTTTCTAAATACCTTTTAAAAGGATAAGCTCTATGTAATGTACAAAAATCTTGAAAAAATGTTGAAGTATGCCTAATTATTGGGGCCTATCTTTTGAAGAAAAGGGATATATATAGAACCTCCAAAAATTGAAGAAATTGAAATATAAATGTGGTCACTATATATGATAGATATCCATAGTTTCTTAGGGTCAGTGGAATATTATCATCGATTTCTGAGAAATTTATCACGATGGTCAAACCCTCTGAACAAGATAACTCAGATGGGAGTGAAGTTTTCTTGGAATGATTAATGTGAATAATGCTTCATGGAGCTGAGGAGAAGGCTTATCACTATCCATTTTATCTCAATACCCAAAAGTGGGGAACTCATCATAATATTAAGTGACACATAGAGGAAGGCATTAAGATGTGTGTTGATACAAAATGACATTCATTGCCTAACCATTAAGAAATTTGAAAATTCATGAGAAAAACTATCCCACACATGATCTAGAGTTCAAAACTGTTATATTTTCATTGAAATTATTCTTTATTTTTCTCCTTAGGGAGAATTTTGAATTATATAAAGATAAAAAAGTCTTAAATATATATTTATAAAAAAGATATGAATATGTGCCATTTAATATTGTAATATCTCATCAAGTATTTTGACTACTCAATCCACTAACAACCTGGTAATGAAAATAATGTGTAGGATTCTCTATGTCGAAAGGACCCTACAATTCTATCAGTGATTTTAATTGATGAAGTTACAATCTTCTTATATTTTCATATCATGGACATGGGAATCCTAAAGAAAGGAACATCATCAATCCTTTATAAAATTATTTCTCAATCATTTCATCTCAAAAGGTTATTTAATGCTCAAAAAATTGATATGGGTATTCAGGAAAAAGTGGAAACTATAAGAAAAGAGAAATCCCTAGAGTTTATATTTAATTAATATGGAATTTTGATATTTGGGTCAATACTATATGTTCTGTAAAATCCTATGTTAATGAGGGATCTATTAGATGATTCACATAGTTTGAATTTCTTCATTCACCCAAGAAACATAAAGATGTATAGAGATATCAAAGAGGAATATTGGTGGGATAACATGAATAAAGGGATCAAATATTATACATACAAGTTCTTGGTATGTTATCAAGATAAGGGTTAAAAAAAGAAGTATAAGGGGATAATGAAACTGTTACCCATAACAACATGTAAATGGGAAAACATCACCATGTTCTTCGACACCAGACTTCCAAAGATATCTATGGGGGAAAATATAATGGGTTATTGTGGATCATCTTAAAAATACTGCACACATCATTATGATACGAGATGATTTCTCACAGGATTAACTTGCATTAATATACAATGGAGAAGTGGAAAGGATTCATAGAGTACCACTATCAATTGGGTCCGATCATGATCCAAGATTCACCGCTGAGTTTTATTAATTTCTCCTGCATGCTATAAAAACTAATATAATCATAATTACATATTACCAATTGGAAAATGATGGCCAATATTAGCCAACTATCCAAACTCTTGAGGATATTTTGATAGCTTTCTCAATGATCATCAATGGTGGATGGGACCAATATCATCTTTTGTTGGAGTTCTCTTATAACAACAGTTTACACTCGAGCATCAAAATGGCTCCCTATGAATCCCTTTTTGTGATGAGGTGTATAAAACTGACATGTTTGGATGATGTTGTGGAAAAAACTTCGATGTCCTAAAATGGTTGAAGAAATTATGTAGAATATTTTGACCATTAAAAAACATATCAAATATAATTAGAGTCCATAGAAGAGATGTGTAGAAAAACTTTAGCATGCCCTAGAGTTTGATGTGGGAGACATTGTATTTCTCTACATATCTCCAAGGAACATAGTTATAATATTTTTGGATAAGGGAAAGATTAGTCCATGGTACATCATCCCATTTCATATCATTGATCGCATCAAAGTAGTGGCCAATAGACTAGCACTCCCATAGAACATATCTCAAGTACACAATGTATTCAATGTATCCCACTTAGGAAAGTACATACTTAACCCATCACATGTACCTAATCATTAAGTGGTACCATTGGAGGGTGACATTTCCTATGAGGAACAGTTAGTGACAATCTTATACCATAGAAAAAAATTTATATGAAATAAGATAATTCACCTTATCAAAGTGTTTTAGAGAAACCAAAAGATTGAAGTAACAACATGGGAACTAAAGGAGGTTATGAAGCAAAGTAACCCTAATCTGATTTATGTATAGTAAAAGGAAATTTTTAGGGATAAATTTCTAAAGGGGATACATTTTTAACGACATTATCATTTATGAAAAAATTCCTATTTTTGATTTACTTAAATTTATTATGGATATAGATAACACATGCACTTATTTTTATTAATTATAACCAATTGTATTTAAATTACTCTTATTTATCTTTACTCTATATAATATAGTTTTTGAACAATGTTCACATGTGTATTAGAAATATGGGGTTTTAAAATAATCAATATGGGATACCCAAAGTAGGTGATAACCTCAATTAATACGATATTAACCAATAAGGGCCATTTTTCTATGATTCTAATGGAGATATAATTTAATGAATTATTTATAGATTAAGACAAATCTGGGATCCAACAACTTAAGCCTTAGGGAAACCATCTACAATAGAAGTTCAAGCTCATTGAGATCATTACCTAAACCAAGATCACTAAATACCCCAATGAAAGACACACCATCATGCTCCTTACACTGAGGGAATATGCTACTATAAAAAATAGATATGTATCAAGACCATATCAATTAGAATATGTACCATATTTTGTATAAAATAATGAATATATTTTCATCCTATTATTATTTTGCTACAAATGATTTTTAAGTAACGTATAGTATTTTTGTTGATAAAGATATATATTTCGATGAATTAATGAATTTTGGGAGTAAATAAAATTTTAATAAAATAAATTTTATTATATATAAATGTTCATATAATTTTTATGAAGACAGATGTAATTTTTATTAGTGTTTGATGACTATTATTGTCAAAACCTGTCAATTTTCCATAAATGTCAGTTTTTATTTTAAAATTGAAAATTATCATATTTAAAATATTATTTAGATAAAATGGATATTATTTTTGGAATCAATATATTGAAATTATCCAATGGTGATTTTTTCGTTTTTTCTGAGATAATTGATTTTTTGGGTAAAAATTAAATGCCCTATAAATATACGTTGTGTTTTTGGAAATCATAATGGTCCTATACTGATGAAATATATACTATAAAACGTATAATCCTCCAAATATATGATTTTAATTTAAAATAATCTGATTTTACGTCAGTTTTATTTATTTTATAATTCTGTAGTGAATCATCCAAGACATATAATATATTTTAAGATTTAAATATCATTTCATTGAAAGTGTGGCTCAACAACACATAATAAATGGAAATATTTTATTATCTTTGTCCCTTGTACATATAAAAAATTTACTCAACTTTTCTTTTGGGAGAAACCAAGCAAAAAAACCATGGGTTAGTTTCTGGTTTGGAATATTTTATTATGTATTGTCCAAACCAAAATAATAAAGAAGTCTCAATCCATTCCTATATAAGACCCTACATTCTCATATTTATCTTCACTCAAACTTCTTTAGGCATGTCCAAACTCTATTAGCTACTCCCTAGAGTCTTCCCAAGGCACCCCAAGCCCTCAAAAGGCCTCTCCTAAGCCTTTAGAGTCATACATCAAAGGGATTCTCTATCCTATTTTTATCATGCAATTCATTTATGATATGCAATTTTATTTAAATTTTCTTAATTTGGGATAAATTCATTCGTATCCCCCATATTATCCTTTTGATGATTGTATCCCTTTTCACTCTAGTTTAAAAATATTATGAATCCTTATTTACACCCATTAAATTGCTGAAATTATGAAAGTGATCTACTTTGCTCCTCCCTTATCAAGAACTAATTTTTAGTTATGTATTTTAATTTCATTCTTCCTAAATTTGGATATGTTCTCAAATACCCCCTTACATTACATTATATTTATAAATTATAATATTCCCTTTAACTCTTTTTTAACTCTCTTATGAACCTTTTTTTACACCTTTTACCATGCCAAAACATTGTAAGAGTTCTTTCCTTTCTCCTATTTATTATTGTTTTTTATTATGTTATGACTTATATTTCTAATTACCTATATTGGGGAATTTATTTCCATGTCTACATTATAGTAAATTTCATTTATAAATGATTATATACCTATTTCAATCACATCAACCCATTTTATAAATTTATATATTACACCGTTTTGATGCCAAAGTTCTATCGTGATTTTCCATGCCAAAATAACTATGTAGTGAATACCATACCGATTTATCTATCAAGGGTAATCACCTTTATGAACATATAATTTTATTATTGAGTAATTTTATGTATTTTTTCAACACTCTTTATTCATGGAATAAATTATAATGAAAAAGGAACCCATTTATAAGATCGATGTGTCAGACAAAAGTATGAAAATGAAATGATTATGAAGGGTGTGCCCTGATAGCACTCCATTGCATTGGGTATTGTTTAGTACCATGATACGTCTTGTTTTGATAGAGGTGTACCTGATTCCATTATGGGAATTTTTCTACCATGGGGTATTGCATACTTTTGACATGATCTATTTATTATGTTGTTTTTAAGTTGTTTCCACATATACTAGGTTGTGATTATTATTCTATATCATGATTTATTATTCATGTTCTTTTTTATGCTCCATTGATAAGATTAATATCTAACATGTATTTTCATCCTCATGTAAATCCTTTTTTATTCTCTTATCATTCATTATAGCCTATTAATTTCTTATTTATGTCCTCAATTTATCCCATATAGTGGTTCTAAGTATAAAGGACAATTTTTGTCCTGTTAAATATGTTTTAAAAAAATATGTTGTTATTTCATGTTTTATGTTGAAATTTAATGTACATAATTTCCCAAAGAAACTAGAAATATAAATCTTATAAGATGTATTAATTTTAATTTTATATAATAAAACATGTTTAAATGCCTAATAAATAGAAGGGTTGTTACATATAATGTGATCTCTCATAATTATAACACATCCATATATAGATCTTGAAGTATCACAGAAAACTACCTAACCATTATATGGTTCTGGAAAGACAAAAATTCGTGGTTAAGTGAGATTGAACATAAACTAAAAATTCAGTTTTTATAATAATCACTCTAGTGGAATGGAGTTCCTTTTTTCATGGGTAATTTGATAGGAGATGAAATATGTGGGATCTGTCAAATGAAGATAATATATAAACCTAATATATTAGAAATTTTTTTATCTCTAATTCATTTTTAGTGGTTTCAAATATCCAAAAACTTATTTTTTAGATATATTTATATTCCTTTATCATAAATGACATGACCCAGAAAAAATCTATATATCCAGAAAGTGAAGCTTAGATTTTTTTTTCATATAACAGGTTCTATATCAAAATGCTCTACATGATCTCTAAATGTTCTTGATGGTAATTTTTAGTTAGACATTACACTATAATTTAATCCAAAAATTCCATAATGAAATGGTATGTGTTCTACTTTGTGACACAGTAATTAAATTCCATTAAAATTTATTGTGAATTTATATAACGAAAGTGAATAATCAGATATTCATAGTAACCATAGTGAATCATGAAATATTTCATTGTAGTAATTTCATTTCTATGCCATAGTGGGTGAGACCCATACTATAGATTTATTTTAGTGAACCATATTTTTTATTTAATTGATCAAAAGGACCATAATTTATGAAAGATCATATATATATATATATATATTATAAAAATCCAATACAATTTATGATAATCATCAAATATCTATATTAACCATCTTCAATTTTTACAAAAAGAACATGAGAAGAAGAAGCCAATGCACAAGGTATTACGAACTCCTTACCATCTAATTCTTCCAATTATACATTCAATTCTCTCAATTATATTGGTTTCATTATTTTTTATCTGATATAAATAGAATTTTTTATTAGATGAAGATTAAAAAGAAATTACACATCCATTTCATATTGAAATATAGGGAAATGTTCAGGATAAATGTCAAAATTCTATTCCATAATGGCATGAAATTTTGAAGAGATATTTTTTTCCATTAGCCCCCAATGTGATTATAGTTATATGATAATAAAATTCTCTAACCATTGCTGGTAAAGGTTATAAATTTCTTGTCATCACATCCCAATATCCTTCAAAAATATACACCATCGCATCAGAAGATGAAATTTTTTCTCATCTAGTATAACAATCGATATGGGCCTTAAAAGGAACTAAATAATCCAATACATGAAGTATATTAAAAATAAAAATGTAGAAAACAAAAAACTCATTCAAAATCTATAATCCATCTGTTTTTATCAAAGAAGACAAACATTTAAATCCCTTATAATCTAGCTTCATAAGATGTTTCATATTAAACTAAATTCCAATACAATATTAAAAAAATATGAGTTATGAATAAAGGTACCTCAAACAATCAAAGGAACTTATTAATCCTTACTGTTCCTCTTCTCATAATTACATAACTAGTTACTCACTCCACATTTTTCTTTGCTTTAATTTTTGTGGCTAAAATATATGAAGAATTAGAGAGTTCCTGGAATTACCATGGTTCAACCATTTTGGAGAATAAGAACTATTATGATGTGATATTCGAGTCAAATATTATGATTTCTGACACAAATGAGATGTATTCCTAGTAAAAAACTTTAGATAATTAGGTAAATAATGTTATAGATGTCCCATCTGATTACAATTGTCAAATTCTCTTTTTGTAATTAATTATCGCTTGTTATGTTCTAAAGAACGAAATTTAATAATATACGATTAGTGTAACATCCTTGGTAATTATATATTTCTTTCCATATTTATTAGTAATCTTGAATTAAATAATAATATATTTCAATAATATGTTATGTAATTATTAAAATAAATAGTACTAATAAACATATGTGTTATATCGTTATTTTTAAAAGAATTATTTTTGAATAATAGAATTTAAATTTGAAAAAAATAATTTCATTTTTGAAATAAGTATATCAAAATTAGTATATGGTTAAATTTTTTATAATATTATGAAAATTTTATATTTTTAGTGATTAGTAAAAAATATATTTTTTGATATAATATAGTATCTTTTATGACATTGTAAAGAAATAATTATAATATAAAATTTATTGAACTTATGAAATGACTAAAGTGTGATATTATATTATAAATATTGTGTAAAAAAATGCAAAACATATGAATTATATTTTCTCATGATAAATATGAACATCATTTTCAGTATCGACACTGTGCCTGCACATTGTGGAAAAATTCATATTTGGTTTCTTTGAGACAATAATAGTGTGCTAATTAGTCTATTATAAACTTTTTTTATTATATATACTGTATTTATGAATAATTGGATTTATATATTTGAATTTATTCATTATATAACAAGAATGTTATTCAAATTATTGTGAAATACTTTTGCAAGGTGGGAACATACAAATTAACATGCTAAAAAAGATGTCTTGAAATGGATATGGGTAAATATTAATAATGAACGATCATAAAATAATATTTTTATCCAAATTATTTTTTTATGACATAAATTTATTTCCAATTTTTAAAAATAAAATAATTGCCTTTAATAATTATGCAGCACTCATGTAGTGCCTTTTAAAGAATAATAAAAATCAATAAATTTGTTTTAATTAAAATTATAAGACCATCAAATGACCCAAATATTGGTATAAATTTTAATTTATGAGTATGTTTCGATCATAATCATCGTTGGTTCAAATTTAGGTACCTTTAGAATACACATTTTGGACATTTATTGCCTTATAATATTTTGTTAAAACAAAGTCAAAATGTTCACTATATAGTTTTGAGTTAGTATAACTTTTTTAATATACAATTTTATAGAAGAGATATTTCACTAAAAATAGTATCTTTAAATTAAATATCATTATATTCTTTATGGAAATTTATTTATAATTTTTGGGAATCAAATAAATACGTTAAATAATTTAACAATGATGATGAATGAGTTATTAAATAAATGTAATTATAAGATTAATGAAATTAAAAATACTAAAATAAATATTATTTGTGATAATTAAGATGATACCTAAATTTCATAAAAAACTATTATATTTATAGTATATAATATTTTTTTTGAATTTAATTTTTTTGATGTTTTTAATGTCATAGTAATGACTAGTACTAAATTTGAAAATAATATTTTTATAAATATAATATTTTATTAAATTAGTTAAAAAGGTTGAAAATATTGAATAAGGAAAAAGGGGATAATATTTTGTCAAAAATATTACACCATGTGCTTTATAGGACTTTTGGAAGTATTTTCCTCTAGAACAGCCTTAATATATTTTAATATTTTATGAAATTCCTTAAATTACCCTCTCCTCAATTACAAAAGAGAACTCTTTACATCACTTATTTTCACCACATTAAGACATCAAGATCTTCAATACCTTGTCAAAATCTATTATCCTAATACCTAGCCACATTCTATTATTACTACTGTCACCAAACAACCATTTCCTTATGCCTTAAAGAGGTTCTCAAGGATAATATATTCAAGAGGATGTTAAGTGCAAGTGAAAAAAACATTGAGAAATAAGTTAATGGACTTTTCAATAAAAAAACCATTAATGTATTTTTAAAAAGAATTAAAAAGAATGTTTTTTTAACATATATGAATTAAAAGAATTCTCTCACTTTCATGACACCTTCACATTTTGAAGCCTCAGAATTTTGAAGCCTCCATTAAAAAATATCATGGTTATTTTCAATGAAAATATTTCACTTTTAATGTTCTAAATATACTTTTAAAATAAGTGTTTTCCTCAAGGAATTATTTTTATGAAGTAATTTTTCATGTTTAATGGTTATGTTCTTGGTTGTGGGAATTAATTATAATGACTGGTGGTTCTTTTGTAAAAAATATACGAGTGGTTATATGATCACCGTAAAATGAATTGGGTTTGTTGGATGTTGACTATGATTGTTAATCCATGTGTAACATTAATGGTTACATCATTATATAGTCATGAGGTTAATTTTATATTAACTGTGTGGGTTAAAAATCATATTATATTTTCGAGAATTACAATCATAAGTAAGTATGATAAGTAAATTATTCCCAATTTACCAAAATGATTTATTTTTTATTAGTATGGAGATATTTTTATTTCACAAAGTATATGTTACATTTACAGGTGATAAATTTATATTTGTAAAAATGACTCCATGTGTTCATAAGTATTCATGGACTAGTGCTTTATTTCCTTCCTTTTATGTCCTTTATTGAGATATTTGTAGTCATCCCTTGTTTTAGAATTTTTTTCCATAGTAATTAAGGATGGATAAGAGAAAATAATAAGGCAAGACCAATGTTTTAAAGATTTTTTTTCATTAAAAGAAATTGTGGTTTATTTTAACGATTTTTGTTTTATGTGAAAAATGATACTGTACAAAAGATTAAAAGTATTATATATAGAATCAAAATATAACATTATGTCCTAATAATCTAAAACTCTAAACCTAAAAGAGACAATGTATAAAATAATGTTAATTCCAATATAATTCACTAGATTATGTAATATATAAGGAAATGTCCTTATATTTGGTATCAGATGTCACAACCCATCTCATAGTAGCCCGTACTGCTACTCCCTTATCCTGCATACAATAGGCCAGAGGCTGAAGACTCTCACTGAGAAGTCATATCAATGACATGGGAGTCCTTAACCATTGTACCTAGACACACACACACACACATATCCAAGCCTATATAATTCTAAAATGTAAAAATAACTGAATAACCATGCATACATAAAACAAATCTCATAACCAGAGTTTGATTGTAAGTAACGTATATATGGCCAAATAAAATCCCATCACAAAGAGTCTAAAAATATAAGTCTAACCAAAAAGTATGTTTGGAGACTACTATTAGAAATCCACAAGAAGATTCCTCTATTTGTCTGGTCTCACTTTGCACCATCTGGTCCTAGTATGCATAGGACTTTGTCAAAAGGTTTATCATATACACAAGACATGACACGTATATGAAAACCCTCTGTATGGGTGAGTATAATAATAATCTTCAAGACATTCTGAAACAAAAATGCTCAAAACAAATGAAATATAGTAATCCTTACATAGGGATACGTCTAAAACATAGAAAACATTAATATCTAGAAATAATCAAGAAAGGAACAGATTCAAGAGTTAATCATAACCATATTATACCAGCATAGGATTCCAACTTAAATATTCCACAAAGCACTCATTCGGGAGAATGCAACCTTATGTATGATAGCACTGATGAGATCCATCAGAGATGTACTTCTCATTGAGTATCTTCATGATAATGAACATACTGATAGTAATAAGAGAATATGATACATAGTTTAGGTTCATAACCGAGTTCAAGGGGTGTTATCAATAACTCAATCTAGATTATGCTTCTAATTAGAGGACAGACGCCTATATACTCTTGGATACGTAGATACCAAGAACTCCACCTAGGGAATGAATATGAATTGTGGATCTCACTCTGAGCCTCTTGGAGGAATTCCGATGACAATATTGAAGAAGTATTACTAAAAGGATTATAGTCCTAAGAGTAAGATATGACTACATACCTACCTTCAGGGAAAGGATATGGGGAAAAACACTAATGAAACTTATCCAATATATAGAGTGAAGAGATTCATGATTTCTATAAAAGAGTACACAATATGTATAAGTGATTGAACACCATGTCCCATGACCCTATTTCCTTCCTATATAAATGGTGTGCCTATGTATTGGTGCACACTATGTAGGCATCCCATGTACTCTACCATTGTATTAGTACAAAACTACATTCCATGTACATCTGCCTATATAGATGTACACAACGTTTCTCGTGTACCCGGTCTATGTTATGCCTCTATAGGTAGTTCACGACATGATTTAACCCATGTTGTCTACACCCTGTAAGTTTACATCCCAATATATAAGATGATTCACTCGGGAGATACCACATACTATGTAAAATGGGTCACACACTCTGTGATGCCTAAATTTTTCACAAAATCCTTGCCACTACAAGGGGCCCCCACATGACGTTTAGATCCAAACTATATGCCATGTAGCTTAGAATTTTCTAGAATCCTACAAATGATTCCTGATCATTCATGTACCTCTAACCTCTTATATGGTTATCTTATAGGCATAATATTGAATATCTCTACTCCTCTGAACATCGACCTCAACAAAAAAAGGTTTTATCATTAGTAATGCTTCAAAAAAAGATCAAATCAAGGTTCTTCATTGTGCACCGATGAACATAAAAGAAAAAAAATTGGGTATCCTATATAATATTAATATATATATATATCAATTGTTGCACCACCTTCGTGCCATGTTGACACTAGATCTATGATATCAAATCATTTCTCCATGAAACTGTTGCACAATGATCGATAGATCGAGATTTGTCTATTTGTGGTCCAAATGGAGAACATCATTCAAAATGATGAATGGTGGTGGGGGGAGAAAATGGCAAGAACCAAATGGAGGAATGTAAATCTATAGATGTTTTTATTGATATCGATTTATTTTTATTAGAATAAAAATCAAAATATAAAATCATAATGATTAATCTATAGCCAAAACTCTACAAATAATTCCATCCCACAAGATGATCAAACTGAATATCAATATATTCATTGATTGAATCATGTTTATCATAGAATTAATGAACAAGGAAAAATAAAATAAAATCACATGCCCTAACATAGTTTAGATCAATTTAAATGAATAATGAAGATGTATTTCATTCGTTGGAGAGATCCTTTGAATCTTAGGTGTGTCGAAAATTAATAAATGATCTCATCGTCATTCACCTGATAGAATTCTACAATGGTCTCTTTAAGGTATCTCCAATAATTCAATGGTTTGTGCAGAAATTCCACGTTTTACAACATAAAAATATATTTAATGATTTTCAATTTATATCTCAACAAAAATGGAATCAAATTATTTATAAAATTGTTTTATACATTTCAATACCCGGGATGACTTTTTCCACAAACATCCTATGAAAAGTAATGTTAAGTAACCTATAGGGTATAAAACATTTTATAAGATCAATTTTCCCCACAAATTTTAGATATGGTATGCGATTTTTAAGGTATTCAAATTTTGTAAAAATAATTTCTCATGAATGGTATTTAATATATTCAATATATTTCAATCATTTATTCTGGGAACATCGTGCTTCAGAATCACAAGTAGTCTCGGAGCATGGTCATGAAAATAATCAATATAATATCCAAAAATAATAAATAGAATATTTATAATACATTAAAGTGACACCACCTCAGGGATTTACATCCTCGATAATCCCAAATAAGGGTAACTCAAAATGTTGGGTGTACTGAACTTGAATATGAGACTCCCACTCCCATCTAGAATGGGATGATACACCTCAAAGTTAGTTTTTCACACTGGAAAATCATTGTAACCCATGTCGTGGTTAAATCTATAGAATAAAATGATCATCCTTTTCAAAATAAATTGGAATACATTGCCTAATAGCATAAGACTTACGATGGATCAATATATTCTTCATATATCCCGAATGGTCTATAACTTATCTGTAGTAGCTCTCTCCTACTTGGGGCCCATGCACTGTGACTCTCCTAGATTAGTCCAGTAAAGTGGTGATCTACAGGGTTTCCCATAAAAATACATGACTAGTGAAATACCTATGGTGCAATAGAAGCTATCTTTGTAAGAAAACTCCACATATAGTAGGTGGTCCTCTCGAATATGACTAAATTCCAACATGAAATCTCACAACACGTCCTCCAGAACTTAAATGGTCAACTCAGTATAGCCTTCAGTTTGGTGGTGAAATGTTGTGACCAAGCCTAAATAAGTCCCAAACACCTCCTCTAGGACATTCCATAACTTTTATGTGAAGCGAGATTCATTTTAAAAAATAACCATTGATGTAACTCCATGGAGTTAGACTATATCATGAAGGTCGATATGTCCCCAGCTCTCTACTGAGATATCTCTCATATAGCTATGAAGTGGGATGATTTGGTGAGTTAGTATACAATCACCAAGATAGAATCATTCACCCTATATATGTATGTGGTAATACCATCACGAAGACCAAATATATCCTATCCCACTTCTCTCTAAAACCTCAATGGTTTGAGCTAAACTTGCGGGAACATGGTTATCAGATTGTACTGGTAAGAAGGTAATGCATCAACAGATAAACTCTACAACTCACTTCTTTTTCCTTGGTTGAAAAACTAATGTCAAGGGTGCTAATAAACATTCTCCTCACCTAGATTTACTAAAAAATGAGACATATGAAAATATCTTAAGTCCTCATCTTGTAACATCACTTATACAATCTTTCATCCTTTTAAAAGAGTGACATGATCTCCACCTATATAAATTCCATCAGAAGAATTTCTAGTGGGTATCTGAGTATATAGGGTCTTGTAAATGGTATCCCCATGTTGTGCATCCATGAATAGCTACATGAGAAGAGGGGTAACTTCCATCGACTAGATGTAATATGCTCTAACACCATCCACAAATTATAACTCCAATGAGGCAAACTACTCCAACACCTCATTCAAAAACTGCAATAAACCTGATGGAACCTCTCTATCAACATGAAAGGAATCTAATTCTGATTAAATGTTTCCATAAGTGCTGATATTCTATAGAAATCATGTATGAATATCTAGTAATACTTTTCAAACTTAACGAATCTCTAAACCTCTATCACACTCATAGGTGGCTCCCAACATAACACTACATCAACCTTCGATTTGTCCACTACAAATATATTTAATGAGACAGGTTGTCCCTAAAAGTGGACCACCAAAATGATGAACAAAAACATCAAAAAATTTCTCTAAATATGTTGCTCTTAGAGTATGTCTAGAACTATCATCAAGTGTCTCACAAAATCCTCCATGGATGTCGAGTACAAAAAGATATTGTCAATGAAGACTACCATGAAATGGTCCATGAGAAACCAAAAGATCATGTTCATGAGTTCCATGAACTATTTTGGAGAGTTCTTCAAGACTAATGGCATCACCAAGTACTCATAGTGACCATAGAAAATTCTAAATTCAATCGTTGGTATATCCTCTTCCCGTACTTGTAATTGGTGATATCTATATCTAAGGTCAACTTATAGAACCATCAGGCCCCTCTCAACTGATCAAATTATTATTCAATTCTAGATAGTTTATAGTTGTTTTTTATAGTCACCTCATTTAAGCACAAGTAGTACATAAGAAACCACAAGATCCCGTTTTCCGTCATGGAAAACAAAAATGGTAGTTTTGAGGGTGAAAAACATGTTCAAATAAATCGTTTCTCTGTAATCCCTCCAACTGGACCATCAACTCGTAAAGCTATGTAGGAGCCGTCTGATATGATGGTGTAGATATCAAGGATGTATTAGGGTGTAGATAAATGAATAATTCTATCTCTTAGTGGGGAGGTAAACATGGATGATCGGTAGGTATAATTTCCTTATACTCTACCACCACTATAGTATACTGGGAGTTGACAAAATCCCATGATGCAAGGTTTAATCTAGGAAATTGATGTGTAATCAACTTCACCCTCTTATTCATGAGTCCATCCAATGTTGCCTATGTTTCCTTTTCGCCAAAAAGGAGAACCTGGTTCCCTCACTATATAAACAACACAACCTTCTCCTAAAATAGTAAATTAGTACATGAATTGTAGATAACCATTCCATACTAAGAATGACATTTTATGGCCTATGTCATACTACCATGTGATTCCACCAAAAAATCTCACCTCCATGAGTTAGGTCAAAATATAGTCATAATTGCATGATCACTGAGTCTTCTCCTGTAGGAGATTCTAGGCAGAATGGTTGATTCAAAGGTTGAACTAGAATCTATAATTCTCATAGAATGACTATGGAATAAAAGGAATGACTATAACCAATATCTATCATTATTGTATATAAGGTATAAAATTCATAGATTATACCTCAATTCTTTCATGGAGACTCTGGGTTATATGATTTGACTGTCTGTAGTTGTCCCCACACCTATTATCCAGTTCCCTAATCATGGAATTGACCACCTATGGGTAGTGGTGGCAACAAGGTAAAACATTGAACACCTCTTCCCTCTTTCCAAGATCCGTACCCACATCTGACATCTTGTAATGCTAAAAACTCCTACAAGTTTATTAGCCTCAGTGGGTTGTCTACAGTCTCCCTATCAGGGGTATGTGGGTCGAACAATATCAATAGAGATATCTCCAACAATCACATGAGTATAGGCACATCTATCTGGGCTAATTAGACCCAACTTTTGAACCTTAAAGTTTATATCCTCTTCCCAAGGACATCTTCCTTAAATGACTCACATGTCCAGGTCCATGAGACTTACATCATCTCTCTTTTGAAAATGTCTCTACTCCTATATTATCACTAATAAAAACCACAAGATGTATCTACTCAAACCGAAAACACTAAACTACAAAATATTTCTCTATCACCCCAACATATGTATGAATGAACAGAAGGATAAAACTATCTAATATGTCTCTTCAGAGAGCTTTCTCAAAGGTCAAAGCCCTAAATTACTGATCGCGAAGCATATCCATCATGTATGAGTAGATGTTTGTAAACCTCAATGAATGATCATCTATAGTCATGTTTACTTACTAGAGATACAGAAGCTCTTAGATACGTATAGCCCTTAACATATCTGGTGATAACTACAATATAAAAAGTTGGTCAAAATATTTCCATGAAAGAGTAGCCTCATCATAAGAAAGGGTCACTAAATCCCACCATCGTCGTACTGAGTAGTGAAGAAGTATCACCACAATGAGAACCATTTATTATGTCAGTAACATGACTAGACAAAATAATCAGGTCACAATATCATGACTGTCCTTAGATGCTTATGGGTTAGGCTCGCCACTGAACATGGGGTGTCTCTATTGCTAAACCTCTTGAATCACCCTCATCCTACTCAACTCATCCAACAGAACTAACGGATTCACATACTACTCTAGTGTTGGTGATATGGATGGTGCAGTACCTATTGGTAACATCTCGGGAATTGGTCTGTAAATCGATTCCTCGTCACTGAGGGGATCATCCTCAGGATCCTGATTCTAAATCCTAAATGGTATACATCACGCATTAATCCTAAAATAAATAATATGTAACACAATTAATGAGTATATTTATGGTGATGACTCAAGAAAGAAATTTAAATTATATCCCATTCCAATATGATTCATGTACTATTTTCTTCATGGCCACCAGTGTTCTCATGTAGAGATTCAAAAACAAGGTTATCAGAATGCCATTGTAAAGACCTGTAAAATTCAATGGAAAATTTTTGTTAATTTTCTTTGGGATTTTATAAAAATGCGGTTTCTGATGGCACTTGATTCTGAGGCCCGGTGTGCCCGGAATTTTTATCCGAAGTTTAGCTCAGGTACGTTCAGTGAACGAATGAGAAGGATTTTATAACTTTTGAACCGGTGCTCGGAATCGAATTTCGAAGGCACCGATGGATTCACAGCGCTGGTAATAGCTTAGGAACACCTTTTCCGGAGTTGCGTTTACATGGAAGAAGTTGATAAAAATTGTGGAAGTTAAAATAAAATTTGAGCTACAATTTTTATTTTCTCTAAGTGGTTAACCTTTGGGTGGATGTTGGGTAACCACCCAAGTGTAGTTATGAGGGCGGTGGGGCCCATACGAACCCCACCCCTTCATCTTCCCTAACCTTCCATAACCCTCCATTCATTAAGACAACTTGAGTTAATTAATTGGTGGATTAATTCAATTTTTGAATTTCAAACATAAGTCATGAAAATAAAATAAGTGAAGGAATTATTTTATTTTTGGGGTTGGACTTGTTGAGTTGAGAAGATTTTGGAGAAAAGCTAAGGGGCTTGAAGATCATCTTCTTCTTCGATGAAGAACGCGAAGAATGAGAAGAAAGCTGACCTCCGACGAAGGTCGACAAGAACACCGGATCCTCGGAGATCGACGACACGACGATTCTCCTTCCACGATGCCTTCTTACACGATGGTTATTTCCGTGACAAACCCTCGCTCAGCGAATTTGATGAGGTAGGGGATTTATGTGTTTCTATTCGTGAATTCTTCTGTCATCATTCCTCATACAATTGGACCTCTTGATATCAGTTAACGGGAGGGAGCCGGACAGCACAAACACGGTCGACCATCCTCCCCTTTTTCACTTGTTTACCTTATGGTGGAATGGAACGAGGATGGCGCGGTGCCGTCGCACCGATTGGGGTCATATGGAAAGGAATGTGCGGCATCATCGTGCCGCGTTGTTGAATCGAACAAGATCGTGGTGCCGTCGCGCCGCGCCGGAGAACCCCGAAGGCACTGCGGCCGAAGTGGGGCCACGACGGAGGGGTGTGACGCCATCGCGCCACGCCGGGCGGACCAAGGCCGCGACCATAGGTCGCGCCAGAGCAGGGACCAGCGGCCGGTTCCGGGCCGCCGGCATCGGAGGCGCCTGTCCCGTGTCGGCAGCAGCGGGCCGGCCAGTCAGAGGTGGAGCCGGGGGTTATGACCCCCGGCTCGCTGGACAAGAGTGGCCCCCCACATGGGGGTCGCGGTTAAGAAACAGGGGGCAGTGCCCCCCCCCATCCCCTCGGTCGAAATGGCCGATCCACCTGGCCACCGGGCCGCTAGGCCGGGCCAGCCACGCCAGCCGGGCCGGGCCACGCCCAAGTAGGCCGGACCTAGATCCAGGTCGGGTCGACCCGGTTCGGGCCGACCTAGGGGGTACCGGGCCAGGTCGGACCGGGCCCGAACCCCCTAATACCGGACCTCTCACAGTCATTTTCCCATAACTTGGGACGCGGACCTCCGATCGACGCACCGCTAGCTGCAATGCGATCCTTGGATCAAGACGGTCATTTCAGTATATTATACTCAAGATTTTGGAGTACTTTGGGTTCGGCCGGGTTTGTTCGTACATGAAACCAACAGGGCCCTCGGAGAGGAAATGCTTTTAACTTGAGCTCCGGACGTCCGATTGAAGTGCCGTCGACTTTGATGGATTCCTATTAGTGAGATGGACCTTTTGGCTTACTCCGCTCGAGGTTTGGACGCAGTTGAAGAAAGGTCGTATTGGTTTTGACTTAAAAACCAACAGAACCCATAAAATGAAAAGGCCAATATCTCTTAGACCGGGAGTCAGATTGACGCGCCGTCTGTGACGTTGAGTTCCTGTTGACGATACGAAACATTTGGATACATCAACTCCAGAATATGTGTCAGTTGATGTATTAGCCTCTCGGCTCATGGAGCGGACCCTCCCGAACGAGCTTGCTGTGTGCCGAAACCCTAGAGCTGGCTGCGACTACAATGACGATGAAGACTGTACAGAAATCCTCCGTGGATTCGACGACGACGACTATAACACTCAGCGATCCTACGTGGATCAGTGCTACCGATCCTGTGTGGGTTAGATCCTATGTGGGTCAGCCCTCAGCGGTCCTGTGTGGGCCAGTGCCTATAGATCCTGTGTGGGTCTGATCATGTGTGGGTCATTGCGGGGGTTGGTTACCTATCGATCCTTTGTGGGTCATTGCGGGGGTTAGTACCAATCGATCTTGTGTGGGTCCGATGTCTTAGATGAATCAGTGGCAATATATGATCATCTCTAACATCATACAAATAAGTATACCTGTGTGAGATGAATCATGTTTTGCATTCTTATGTGGATTGTGTTGTGCTATCCTGTGTGGACGTGATTAAACTTGGGCTCGGATGATGGATCCGAATTGGAATTGGTGACTTAGGTATATGTATGGGAATATACCTAAGCACTGTCGGATGTTACTTCGTGATTGTATATTTCCTTTGTGGATTATCCTTTGTGGATTCTGGGAGACCTTCATGGGTCTCGAGGTCCCTACTGAGTAGCTTATACTCACCCCTGCATGGGATATGCCCACACTATGTTGTGTTGGTTGCAGACGACGGACAACGCTGATCGTGGTTGAGGTATGAGGATCAGGTCGGTACCCGAAGGTAGACCACTGGGTGGGGCATACTCGGAGCGGACGGCTGGATCCGAGGAGCTGTGGAGGCTATCTATACCCAACCTTCAGGTGAAACATCTAGTGGATGGCTCGACACTGCGGCTTTACTTTTCAATTGTTGTACTCCCTTTTTCAGTGTTACTTTACTTTCAGTTTGGGTTTGTATCCTGGCCCACTTAATTTTCCGCACTTACTGTTGTACCCAGTTGTAACACACCAGGTAAATAAAGAATATTACCTATTTATATTTATCCATATTTGTGAATAAAATATTAATATTACATTAAAGGGGATTCTATGCTCAATGGCGTACCCAATACGCAACAACGAGTTTCTTGGGAATCTTACGTTGCACTCTAATAATAAAATAATATTATTTTAAAATGGTAGTTAACGCCTAGCTGTTGTGATGGCAGGAATGAATAGAACTAACTACAAAATGATTATATTTGTTTGTCAAATATTTTTACTTTTTACAATAAATGTTAGAGGATTAAAAATGCGAATGAATCCAATTTTAAGCATAAGCATTCTAATATTCTTTAAAAGGTCGATTAACCACCTTTTGATGGAGAACCTCTTTTAAATCCACTTTTTGAAAATTTTATGTGTTATATTTGACAAAATAAAATTCTTATTTAGAATTGGGACCTCAAAATTTACTTTGTGTAAATTTTTGGTATCTTTCCGATAAAGTTCATTTTTTTAATGAATAGTGAATAATGTTGTATTTTAATTCAAAACCTCTTTTTAATCGAATTTATTTATATGATTAGATTATCTTTTTAATTCGTTTTAATGTGAAATTAGAATATATTTTTTCCATTTAATCCAATAGTGGTCGTTGGAATTAATTTCACTTTGAAATTGGATTTAAAATAGTGTCAATCTTTTGACACTTATTGTTTCATAAAAACACGCTATTTGTCTTGACAGCAGGAATTAATTATTAAATTAATTAATTCAACTTATATTTTTTTAATTTTTTAAAATAGACATCATTTTTGAATTCAGAATATCAAATATAGCTTAGGGTGAATTTTTGGTAATATTCTGAAAAACATCAATTTTTGATGAATAGTGAAACCACTAAGTGGTACTTATAAAAACTGATTTTCCGTTTAAATGAAATTTTTCCACCTTTGTGTTTTGAATTTCAACAATCTGACATATGTGGTTGTCATTAAGAAGTAAAATGTTGTTCAATGGGGTTAAAATAATTTTTTGGTGAATAGTAACTTATTATGTTTTTAATCGCGATTAGAGGTAATTAGTGTAGTTTAAGGTAAGAATAATGTTTTAATAACATGAAATGACCTAGACACATGTCCTACCCTCATTGGATGTGTCATGGACGACTAAAAAAATCCATGGGTCAACTTGGGGACCCCATGGATCCAGTTTGGTTGGAAAATGAAATAAATACCTTTTTATTTAATGTTAAAGTAAAAATGACACAAACATGAAATGTTTTACTAAAAACAATTTACATGGGGTTATAAAAGTCAGATTTTTACTATAAATAGTAATTGGAAAGATAAAAATATTTCCTACATCATAGTATTTTTTTTAATTTTTAGATGTTAAATAAATTAAATTATGTATGAAATCATGATGATGCAGTGATGACCTCATTATTTAACGATTTAAATAAAATGGAAAGATAATGTAATATCTAAGACCTATACATGTCCAAAACTTATTGGATGAGTGGATTTAGAACCCTTATCACCTTATACTAGATTTATATCAATGTGGGACCTCTTAAATCCGAATATCATTTTAAAATAAAGTGACTTTTCTTTACTTTCTAAGAGTGCCCCTCCAATTCTCTTATAAAAGGCCCCCACCTCTACCTCCTTACCCACACTCCCAAAGCCTTTGGATCGGCCAACCCCGACCCATTTTCTCTCTCCACTTCCCTCTATTACTACTTGAAGCCTCACTTTGGGCAGAAGTCTTCCCAAGGAAGCCTTTGAGGTCAAACCAAAGGGAGTTACCCGATTTTAAGGCAATGTGTTCACATGAGTCCTTTTGTTTTATTTTGCCTTTCCAACCCCCTAAACTCTTTTTATTCATTTCTTTTGTAACAAATACTGTATCTTAAATATACTAGGATGTTTTTATAATAAGGATTCGAGCTACACTTACACACACCTACATCTAATGGTTAAAAAACATACTGTTTCCGTGGATGGCGAATTTCTGCCTCACAAAACGATGATTTTTCAACAATCATATAACACCTTCAAATGTGCCCATTAAGATGTCACTAAATTAATATATGATATATAATATGTTTAAGTTTTAATTAAGCTTCTTTATTTTTCATTTGTGGCTTATCTTTATGGCTTCCATTATGGGTATACGTGATATCTTCATTTTAGGAAGTGCGGACTACCACCCCCTCAAACTGATGTGATTCGTTAATGCCATACGTGGGACGTATAAAGGATTTATTTAATGTTATTATATAAGATGTTATACTTGAATTATAATATACCTCTATATCATTATTATTTCTTTCCATTAAAGTATGAGATAGAAATGAAAGTAGCGTTCATGCGTACGTACGGCTTACCGTCTCCATAAACGGTGCATTTCATTTCTTATCCCCAAATGTAATGTACTATTATAATTACATATTTATAATGGATATATATATAATATAATTCTGGAATTAAAATATACATACATCTCATTTAGTTTTTATTCCATTAATATGACAAATAAATGAAAGCAGCGTTCATGCATACGTACGACTTACTGTCTCTATGAACGGTGCATTTCATTTCTTACCTCTAAATGATTATTTAATATTATAAATACATGTATATGCAGGATATATATTATATATATGATATCCAAATCATGAATATAATCTTGGATATAATGAACCATTGACCACACGAACAACATGTAATTGTAAGAAGTTCACTTTCGACTTAAGAACCAAATATCGACAAAACAAACATTATTAACTTAAATGATTACATAATGTTTATAACATGGAAATAAGTGATATAAAAGGAATAATGAACTTGAAAAAGGTTCTTAAGCAAATATAAATTTACTCAAGTTTATTATTCAGGATGTTAAAGAACGATCGAGTCACATCAGACCCGAGGTAAGGGATCCTACTCCTCTCTTTCTTTTTAAGTGCGCTCTTTTATGTCATTCATTTTGAAGCTCATCTTGCTTGTTATTGGGATGTTCTTTTATATTACTATTACTGTAATTTTTATGTTCAAATGATGAGATACCCTATTCTCTCTCATCAATCCATTTTGTAAGTTTTTAGTGGCGCCGTTAGAATGCTGAATTTTCGTAAGAGATCCAACCTCTCTCTTTCTTTTTAAGTACTCTCTTTTATGTCATTTCTATTAAGCTCATATTTCATATGTTTGGGGATGTTCTTTTATATTCATCATTCTGTACTTTTTATTTTCATATAATGAGATACCCTATTTTATCTCATCAATCCATTTTTGGAAGATTTATGTCGCGCTGTTAGGCTGTCGAGTTTTCGTAAGGGATTTTTCATTCCACTTTTATTCTCATGACATGTATGCTACGTTTGATGATATTTACTTTGATTGGTGTATGTACTGCCCATTATTATACACTTTGTGTAGTATAATTTCATTTATGGGTATTTACTTCCTCATTGTATGACCCTTCTTCCATGGGGTGTACGTTTCGAAAGTTACCCAACTCGGTAAGGGGACCTTTCGCCCTCCTCTTTTTAAAAGACTTCTTTTGTTATGTCTTTTAATTTACATCTTATTATGTTGGGATATGTTCTTATATATCCTTATTTATGTAAAGTTTATTTCCAAGTGATGAGATACCATTCACTCTCTCATCAACTAATTTTCTGAAATTTGATGTGACGTCGTTAGGCTGTCGAATTTTTAGAAGGGAACATCTTAACCCAATTTCAATTTCTTTGGGTTCAACTTGTACTTATTGAACATGTAATCCTATGAATATTTGTGTATGAACATAGATTTTTTCACACTTAATATCCACTTATATTGGGTTTATTTTTATTTCTCACACATAATTCTATGAGAGATTTATCTTTAGTTTAAGGATACCCTCTTTATAATGGATTTCATCTCAATTTACATTTCCATTGAGACTTCATTGTTGTTATGCACCAATTCACTCTTATTTGGTGTGTATACTGTCCTTTGACATATTATATCATGAATCCCTTTATTCTCATTATATTATAATGCTCGGATTACATGTTATTCCGCGATTATTTTTATTCAAGAGTCTCTCATTTTGTTAAAAACTCTTTAACAAAAATATCATTTTAAATGTTTTAAAGATTCATTATTATAAATCTTTATCTTTAATGTCCATGTTTTCAAAATGGTTTTCAGTATTTAATTATATGGACATTAATGTTTTAAAATTATAATTCGGTTAAAAGCTTCAAAGTGGTATGGTACACTTTGATTCAATAATCTCTTTTAAATGGTTTTTGAAAGTAGATTGATTAATTCAATATCTTGTAATTACTTATTGTGATTGAAAATGAAATTTTGTTATTGAAATGTTTAAATTTTCAATATTTTATGTGTAATGATGGTACTTGGAAATTTTACGGGTGGTTACGTGATAAACAATATGACGGGTGTTGCTGTGAATACCAGGACGGGTGGTTACGTTATAACCTCCAATGCATTGGGTATGGAAGTAGGCCGTATGGCTATTCCATTAAGTATGTGTAGAAGTTGGTCGTATTTATATTCCATTAAGTATGTGTGGAAGTCGACCGTATGGTTATTCCACTTATGTATGTTTATGTCCCAAGTTACCTTTATATGTTATGTGATCTTTATATGGGTTTTATGGTAATATTTTTGTTATAGAAGGGTAAGTAATGAACTTTTATTCAGTGAAGAGTTTTTACTACTTCGAAAAGGTGAAAAGTATTACTTTGATAAAGTATACATGGTTTACTTGTTGTTTTGAAAAACTAATAGTTTTCATTCTTTGTGTATCCATTACTGAGCTTTTTTATTCTCATCACATGTTTTTGAAATGTTTTTCACAGGAATTAACGTGGAATAGGGTCAAGGATGGGATCAAGGGAAAGTCAAGCTACCTAAAACATGGAACTAGACATGTTTCTTTTTAAGAGTTTTTATTTTATGGAAACTTATTAGAAGTTTCTACTTTGTAATCTTTTGAGATGTAATAGTTATGTCCTAATTCTCTAAAACTATAAACCTGAAAAGATCCCCAATTTTAATTATTCATTTAATTCAATATTAAGTAAGGTTTAAGGTTGGGGCCTTATAGTTGGTATCAGAGGTCGGTTTAGATAATTTTAGAGTTTAGGGTATTCTTTAAGCATAAGTGACATTACCATACTGGTTAGGATTTCAGAAAGAGTCCTAGTTTTAGATAAAGTGAATGAGTAAGTATATCTTAGTGTTTAACATCCTCATTAGTACATTATGGTTTTGTTGATATACTCACACTGACATTTCTGTTTTTAGTGAATGGATGGATCTAGCAGGCACCAAAGAGATAACAGGTTTGAAGGAAACTGTGGTGGTTCTCTGATTAAGATACTAGATAAAATGGGGGATTCAATGAGGGAACTCGTGGTTGTTCTAAACCAACTATCAAGGAGTCATGATCAACCACTTGAACCTTGGTACGTTCTGTAATGCATCATGTACAGGATGACCAATCGATGTGGAAGTTCAGGTAATAATTATAAAGGTAACCATTAGAGTTTATATGATCCTTACTTTTGAGGTAATTATGGGTTACTCTATGATATGATTGAAAATGAAAGGCATGAGATAAACTTGAGGTTAAAATATGTTATGATTATTTTTGAAGATTTTATCTCGTTTTGGGGAATGTTTTAAGAATTATATAGTTTTGAAAAAAACACAACACGCAGACCGTGTGACAACCCGTCGCGTCGGACAAATCTACAGGAATCGAACCCACAACCAAAGTGCAACTTGTATTTATCGCCTACCACTGGACTACGTGAAGTCCCTGGTTAGTTTGACTGATTGTTTTTAGTTATATTATTTTATGAATTAAGAGTAAGTTTATTTTGGGTTATTTATGAAAATGATTAACCTATCATGGAGGATATGTGATTAGGTTAATTACTTTTCAATACGAGACTTTAGGAGCAACTGATGTTGTTTGGAGATAAATGTTACGATTTAACTTGGAAGACTATGTGACTAAATCCTTCAAATATTTGGGTTTCAATCTTATTTTGGTTTACTTTGAAGAATTTTATGGACAAATTGTTTATCAGATGGTCCTCGTTGAACTTTGGGTTTTGTTGGACAAATTTTGGAGATTAAGAATAGATTTTCTTTTTAAAGGGTTATCATTTTCTGGATTATCTAATCTTGTACTAACCTTTTTGGTTTTGGATTTGGATAAAGCCTAATGACATGGGAAGTACATAGTTCTCTTTGTTGGATTAGGTGATTCTCTTGAAGTTGATTATAATACTCTTAATGTGAACATGTCTTCCAAAATACTCGTCTTTTGGGGAAAGTATGAGTTTGTGTAAGAAATCTAGTAAAATTTGAAAGTCAACATGACAAGTAAGTATGTTTTCTTATGAATAAATTCCTCAGTAAAAAGTAACTTAAAACAAAAATTCTGTTTATTAACTTTTCTTACTGGGGAATCGAATACCGTTTAACCCATCAAAAGTTTGTGATTTTATTGTGGTTAACTTTCTCCTAAACATGTTTTCTATCACTCTCCATCAGAACATGACCCTATGTTTTCTCCTCCATGTCCATGTTTTCCTACATGGAATCCAAGTATGGGTTAACTCGGGTGACCTTTGTACTTATCTTTCTTTATTTTAAAGTGATTGTTTTACCGACTCTTGTTCCGATGTGGGACTTTCAAGGATGTTTCCAAGCCAAATTTTAAAATTGCGAGGACACAATTCCCAAAAGGGGGGAAGGATGTAACACCCCAGGTAAATAAATAATATGACCTTTTTATATTTATCCATATTTGTGAATAAAATATTAATATTACTTTAAAGGGGATGCTATGCTCGATGGCGTACCCAATACGCAACAACGAGTTTCTTGGGAATCTTACGTTGCACTCTAACAATAAAATAATATTATTTTAAATGGTAGTTAACGCCTAGCTATTGTAATGGAAGGAATGAATAGAACTAACTACAAAATGATTATATATGTTTGTCCAATATTTTTACTTTTTACAATAAATGTTAGAGGATTAAAAATGCGAATAAATCCTATTTTAAGCGTAAACATTCTAATATTCTTTAAAAGGTCGATTAACCGCCTTTTAATGGAGAACCTATTTTAAATCCACTTTCTGAAAATTTTATGTGTTATATTTTAAAAAATAAAATTCCTATTTATAATCGGGACCTCAAAATTTACTTTGTGAAAATATTTGGTATCTTTCCGATAAAGTTCATTTTTTAATGAATAGTGAAAAATGTTGTATTTTAATTCGAAACCTCTTTTTAATCTAATTTATTTATATTATTATATTATATTTTGAGTTGATTTTAAAGTGAAATTAGAATATATTTTTACCATTTAATCCAATAGTGGTCGTTGAAATTAATTTCACTTTGAAATTGGACTTAAACTAGTTTCAATCTTTTGATACTTATTGTTTCATAAAAACACGCTATTTGTTTTGACAGTGGGAATTAATTATTAAATTAATTAATGCAACTTATATTTTTTGAATTTTGTAAAATAGACATCATTTTTGATTTCGGAATATCAAATATAGCTTAGGGTGAATTTTTGGTAATTTTCTATAAAACATCAATTTTTGATGAATAGTGAAACCACTAAGTGGTTCTTATAAAAACTGGTTTTCCGTTTAAATGAAATTTTTCCACCTTTGTGTTTTGAATTTCAAAAATCCGACATGCATGGTTTTCATTAAGAAGTAAAATGTGGTTCAATGGGATTAAAATAATTTTTTTCTGAATAGTAACTTATTAAGTTTTTAATCGCGATTAGAGGTAATTAGTGTAGTTTAAGGTAAGAATAATGTTTTAATAAAATTAAATGACCTAGAAATATGTCTTACCCTCATTGGATGTGTCATGGCCGACCAATACAATCCATGGGTCAACTTAGGGACCCCATGGAGCCACTTTTGTTGGAAAATGGCATAAATACCTTTTTATTTAATGTTAAAGTAAAAGTGACACAAACATGAAGTGTTTTATTAAAACAATTTTTACATGGGGTTATAAAATCCATATTTTTTACTATAAATAGTAATTGGAAAGCTAAAAAGATTTCCTACATCATAGTATTTTTTTTATAATTTTTAAATGTTAAATAAATTAAATTATTTATGACATCATGATAATGCAGCGATGCCATCATTATTTAATGATTTAAATAAAATGGAACGATAATGTAATATCTAAGACCTAAACATGTCCAAAACTTATTGGATGAGTGGATTTAGAACCCTTATCACCTTATACTCGAATTATATCAATGTGGGACCACTTAAATCCGAATATCATTTTAAAATAAAGTGACTTTTCTTTACTTTCCAAGAGTGCCCCTCCTCTCCTCTTTTAAAAGGCCCCCACCTCTACCTTCTTACCCACACTCCCAAATCCTTTGGCTCGGCCAACCCCTGCCCATTTTGTCTCTCCAAATCCCTCTATTACTCCTTTAATCATCACTTTGGGAAGATGTCTTCCCCAGGAAGCCTTTGAGCTCAAACCAATGGGAGTTACCTGATTTTAAGGTAATGTGTTCATTTGAGTCCTTTTGTTTTATTTTTCCTCTCCGACCCCCTAAACTCTTTTTATTCATTTCTTTTGTAACAAATCCAGTATATTCAATATACTAGGATTTTGTTATAATAATTATTCTAGCTACACTTACACACACCTACATCTAATGGTTAAAAAACATATTGTTTCCGTGGATGGCGAATTTCTACCTCACGAAACGATGATTGTTCAACACTCATATAACACCTTCAAAGGTGTCCATTAAGATGTAACTATATTTATATATAATATATAATAGGTTTATGTTTTAATTAAGCTTCTTTATTTTTCATTTTTGTATTACCTTTATGGCTTCCATTATGGGTATACGCGATATCTTCATTTTAGGAAGTGCGGACTACCGCCCCCTCAAAGTGATGTGATTCGTTAATGCCATACGTGGGATGTATAAAGGATGGATTTAATGTTATTATATACAATTTTATACTGTAATTATAATATACCTCTATATCATTATTATTTCTTTCCATTAAAGTATGAGATAGAAATGATAGTAGCGTTCATGCGTACGTACGGCCTACCGTCTCCATGAACGGTGCATTTCATTTCTTATCCCCAAATGTAATGTACTATTATAAGTACATATTTATAATGGATATATATATAATATAATTATGGAATTAAAATATACATACATATCATTTAGTTTTAATTCCATTAATATGACAAAGAAATGAAAGTAACGTTCATGCGTACGTTCGGCTTACCGTCTCTATGAACAGTGCATTTCATTTCTTACCTCTAAATGATTATGTAATACTAAAAATAAATGTATATTCTGGATATATATGATATATATTATATCCAAATAATGAATATTATTCTGGATATAATGAACCATTGACCACACGAACAACATGTAATTGTAAGAAGTTCACTTTCGACTTAAGAAACCAATATATCGACAAAACAAACATTATTAACTTAAATGATTACATAATGTTTATAACATGGAAATAAGTGATATAAAAGGAATAATGAACTTGAAAAAGGATTTTAAGAAAATATAAATTAACTCATGTTTATTATTCAGGACGTTAAAGAACGATCGAGTCATGTCAGACCCGAGGTAAGGGATCCTAGTCCTCTCTTTCTTTTTAAGTACGCTCTTTTATGTCATTCCTTTTGAAGCTCATCTTGCTTGTTATTGGGATGTTATTTTATATTACTCTTAATGTAATTTTTATGTTCAAATGATGAGAGACCCTATTATCTCTCATCAATCCATTTTGTATGTTTTGAGTGGCGCCGTTAGGCTGCCAAATTTTCGTAAGAGATCCAACCTCTCTCTTTCTTTTTAAGTACTCTCCTTTATGTCATTTCTTTTAAGCTCATATTTCATATGTTTGGGGATGTTCTTTTATATTCCTCATTCTGTACTTTTTATGTTCATATAATGAGATACCCTATTTGATCTCATCAATCTATTTTTGGAAGATTTATGTGGCGACGTTAGGATGCCGAGTTTTGGTAAGGGATTTTTCATTCCACTTTTATTCTCATGACATTTATGCTACATTTGACACTATTTCCTTTGAGTTGTGTATGTACTTCCCATTATTATATACTTTTTTTAGTATAATTTCATTTATGTGTATTTACATCTTCATTGTATGACCCTTCTTCCATGGGGTGTACGTTTCGAAAGCTACCCAACTCTGTAAGGGGACCTTTCGCCCTCCTCTTTTTAAAAGACTTCTTTTGTTATGTATTTTAATTTACATATTATTATGTTGGGATATGTACTTATATATCCTTATTGATGTAAATTTTATGTCCAAGTTATGAGATACCATTCACTCTCTCATCGACTAATTTTCTGAATTTTGAAGTGATGCCGTTAGGCTGTCAAATTTTTACAAGGGAACATCCTAACCCATTTCCAACTTCTTTGGGTTCAACTTGTACTTCCTGAACATGTAATCCTATGAATATGTGTGAATGACCTTATATTGTTTCACACTTGATGTCCACTTATATTGGGTGTATTTTTATTTCTCACACATAATTCTGTGATAGATTTATCCTTAGTTTAAGGATACCCTATTTATAATGGATTTCATCTCAATTTACATTTCCATTGAGACTTCATTGTTGTTATGCACCAATTCACTCTTATTTGGTGTGTATACTTTCCTTTGAAATATTATATCATGAATCCCTTTATTATAATTATATTATAAAGCTCGGATTACATGTTATTCCGCGATTATTTGTATTCAAGAGTCTCTCATTTTGTTAAAAACTCTTTAACAAAAATATCGTTTTAAATGTTTTAAAGATTCATTATTCTAAATCTTTATCTTTAATGTCCATGTTTTCACAATGGTTTTCAGTATTTATTTATATGTACATTAATGTGTTAAAATTATAATTCCATTAAAATCTTCAAAGTGGTATGGGACACTTTGATTCAACAATATCTTTTAAATGGTTTTTGAAACTAGATTGATTAATTAAATATCTTGTAATTACTTATTGTGATTGAAAATGAAATGTTGTTATTGAAATGTTTATATTTTCAATATTTTATGTGTAATGATGGTACTTGGACATTTTACGGGTGGTTACGTGATAAACCATATGACGAGTGGTGTCGTGAATACCAGGACGGGTGGTTACGTTATAACCTCCAATGCATTGGGTATGGATGTCGGCCGTATGGATATTCCATTAAGTATGTGTGGAAGTTGTCCATATGGCTATTCCATTAAGTATGTGTGGAAGTCGACCATATGGTTATTCCACTTAAGTATGTTTATGTCCCAAGATACCTTTATATGTTATGTGATCTTTATATGGGTTTTATGGTAATCTTTTGGTTACAGAAGGGTAAGTAATGAACTTTTATTCAGTGAAGAGTTTTTACTACTTCGAAAAGGTGAAAAGTATTACCTTGATAAAGTATACATGGTTTAGTTGTTGTTTTGAAAAACTAACAGTTTTCATTCTTTGTGTATCCCTTAGTGAGCTTTTTTATGCTCCTCCCATGTTTTTGAAATGTTATTCACAGGAATTAACATGGAATAGGGTCAAGGATGAGATCAAGGGAAAGTCATGATACCTAAAACATTGAACTAGACATGTTTCTTTTTAAGAGTTTTTATTTTATGGAAACTTAGTAGAAGTTTCTACTTTTTAATCTTTTGAGATTTAATAGTTATGTCCTAATACTATAAAACTCTAAACCTGAAAGGATCCTCAATGTGAATTATTCATTTAATTCAATATTAAGTAAGGTTTAAGGCTCGGGCCTTATACAAGTTTTTACTTAGTGTTTACCTTTTCTTGCTTTTTCTATGGTGTTTGTTTACTTTAAAAAGAAAATTCCTTCCCTTTTTACCGGGAATTACGCCTTGGTGCTAGTCGCCATCCCCTGGCCTATGGAAGGAGGGCTTGGGGAAGTCACGACACGAGCCCCGAGGACGGGTCGTGAAAAATTTGTATCAGAGGAGTTCGGTTCTACCGCAGAACATTAGACTCTAATCTTTTTTCTATGTGAAGCAATAGTGTTAAGGTTATTGGGTGTGGTTATCAGTTCAGGGAGTCCAGTGATGGTGTGGCAGCCGACGTATCCGTACACCAGGACCCTGAATTCTGATTTCCGACTTAATGCACGAAAACATTGATTGCATGTGTGTTTCAAGTTTTCTTTGTGATTACTTTGTGTCAGCTCACAAGGTATACTGTTTGACCATGGTGCACTTGTTTCTTTTCAGGATGGCCCCATGACGGTAGCCAGCTTGGGTTCGGAGCATTGAGCATGACGACAGACCACCGAGCGACGGAGGTGTGGAGTTTCTTGGGACTAGCTGGGTATTACCATAGATTTGTGGAAGACTTCTACAGAGTTGCGGCACCACTCTCATCCTTGACGAAGAAGGGGAAACTCTTTGTGTGGTAAGACAGATGTCAGCAGAGCATCCATGAGCTGAGACAGTGACTGACCAGCGCGCCTATCTTGAGGCCAACGGAGGAGGGAGTAGGGTACGTAGTCTACTGCGAGGCATCAGGTACTGGACTTGGATGTGTCCTGATGCAAGAGTGGGTCGTGATCTCCTATGGATCACGACAGTTGAGGTAGCATTAGCAGAACTACACTACCCATGACCTTGAGTTAGCAGCAGTGGTCTTCGCTCTGAAGATGTGGCGACACTATCTGATGGGTGAGCACTTTACAGTCTATTCTGACTACCAGAGTCTCAGGTACATCTTCTCGCAGAAGGAACTGAACCAGAGACAATGGCGATGGCTCGAGTTCCTCCAGGACTACGACTTTGAGATAGTCTATACTCCTGGAAAGGGGAACGTGGTAGCCAATTCTCTCAGCAGGAGGACGGGAATTCAGCTACATGGGGAGGCGACAGAGTAGCTAGCTGCTTTGCAGATATCCTTCATGGATAGAGATTGAGAAGCCTTTCTTCAGTCACTCATAGTCACTCCACCACTACTGCAGCGGGTCAGAGAGGCACAACGTGGGGATGCCAACTGTGGGATGCGGCATGCGCAGATATCCTCAGGACAGGCACCTGATGGTTTCTCTTTAGGAGGAGAGAATAACATCCTTTTAAGAGGACGTACCTTGGTACCAGTTGCTTTACGAGAGGATGTGCTGAGAGAGTTTCACACATCCCCTTTGGTGGTACATCCTGGAGTGGCGAAGATGTACCGGGATCTCAGACGATAGCACTGGTGGCCAGGCATGATAAAGGTTGTGGATGAGTTTGTTTCTCGATGCCTCACCTGCCAGTAGGTGAAGACAGAGCACCAGGTACCAGCAAGCTTGGTACAGCCCTTGGAGGACCCAGAGTGGAAGTGGGACGACATATCTATGGACTTCGTGACTGGACTTCCACACACTTCCAGAGGTCACGACTCTATTTGGGAGATTGTCGACCGAGTCACCATGTCGGCTCACTTCTTACCCATCAGAGAGCCGGGCTCAGTGGAGATCTTGGGTTATCTCCACATTCAAGAGGTTGTACGGCTTCATGGTGTGCCATCATCTACCGTCTCTGTTCGGGATGCTCACTTTACTTCCAGGATTTGGAGGGCGTTGCAGGAGGCGTTCGGGACACAGTTACATCTGAGCACCGCCTTTCACCCTCAAACAGATGGTCAGATGAAGAGGACCATTCAGACTCTCGAGGACATGCTCTGCGCATGTGTCCTAGACTTTGGTCACAACTGGTAGGACCACCTACCCTTGGTGGAGTTCGCGTACAACAACAGCTACCACTCTACCATCGGGATGGCACCATACGAGGTGTTGTACGACCGACCATGCAGATCACCGCTGTGCTAGACAGACCCTTGGGATATAGCACTTGTGGGACCGGAGATGGTCCAGGCCATGACAGAGAAGGTCCAGGTCATCCAGGAGCGGATGAGGACAGCTTAGAGCCAGCAGAAGTCTTATGCTGACATGAGTAAGAGGCCACTTGAGTTCGAGGATGGCGACGATGTCTTCTTGCGGGTCTCACCTCGACATGGATTACGAAGATTTGGCTGAGGAGGCAAGTTGTCTCCACGCTTCATCGAACCATTCCAGGTCCTCAGTAGGATTGGTGAGGTGGCTTATCACCTGGCTCTACCACCTCAGTTGCACCGGGTGCACGACGTTTTCCACGTATCCCAGCTGAGGAGATACGTGCACGACCCGATGCATATCATTGACCATGGGGAGATGGACATTGATGATAGGGCGACTTTTGCAGAGGTCCGAATGGAGATCCAGGATCGACAGGAGTGGGTCCTACGTGGATGGTCGATTCTTCTAGTGCGCATCAAATGGCATCACGGGAACCCCCAGGAGAGCACTTGGGAGCGGGAGGCTCAGATGCGTGCACAATACCCACATTTGTTCCCCTAGTTTTGATGTATCTTTACGGGGACGTAAAGACCTGAGGTGTGAGTAATGTAAAGACCCATAAAATTCATGGAAATTTTTTTCTTAATTATATTTGGGATTTTACAAGAACTTGGTTTCTGATGGAACTTGATTCCGAGGCCCGTTGTGCCCGAAATTTTTATCTGAATTTTAGCTCGGGTACGTTCAGTGAACGAACGAGCGGGATTTTTGAACTTTTGAACTGCTGATCAGAATCTAATTCTGAAGGCACCGATGGATTCGCAATGCCAGTAATATCTTAGGAACACATTTTCTGGAGTTGCGTTTACAAGGGAGAAGTTGTTAAAAAAATTTGAAGTTAAAATAAAATTTGAGCTAAAATTTTTATTTTCTCTAAGTGGTTAACCTTTGGGTGGAAGTTTGGTAACCACTCAAGTGTGGTTATGAGGGCAGTGGGGCCCACACGAACCCCACCACTTAATCATCCCTAACCTTCCATAATCCTCCATTAATTAAGACAACTTGAGTTAATTAATTGAGTGGATTAATTCAATTTTTTAATTTCAAACATAAGTCATGAAAATAAAATAAGTGAAGGACTTATATTATTTTTGGGGTTGGACTTGTTGCGTTGAGAGGATTTTGGAGAAAAGCTAAGGGGCTTGAAGATCTTCTTCTTCTTCGATGAAGAACGCGAAGAATGCCGACCTCCGACGAAGGTCGATAAGAACGCCGGATCCTTGGAGATCGATGATGCGACGATTCTCCTTCCCCGATGCCTTCTTCCGCAACGGTTATTTCCGCGATGAACCATTGCTCAACGAATTTGACGAGGTAGGGGATTTATGTGTTTATATTCATGAATTCTTCCATCATCATTCCCCGTACAATTGGACCGCTTGTTATCAGTTAACGGGAGGGGGCCGGACCGCACAAACTTGGCCGACCCTCCTCCCCTTTTTCTCTTGTCCACCTTGTGGTGGAATGGAATGAGGATGGCGCGGTGTCGTCGCACCGCGCGGAGTCATGCGGCAAGGAATGCGCGGCACCATCGCACCGCGCCGTTGAATCGAACAAGATCGCGGTGCCGTTGCTCTACGCTGGAGAACCCCGAAGGCCCCGCGGCCGCAGCGGGGCCACGGAAGAGGGGCGCGGCGCCATCGCGCCGCGCCGGTGGACTAAGGCCGCGGCGGAGCAGGGACCGGTGGCCGGTTCCGGGCCGCCAGAATCGGGGCAGGGGGACCTGCCAGTGCCGGTCCCGTGTCGGCAACAGCTGTCCGACCGGTCAGAGGTGGAGACGGGGGTTACGAGCCCCGGCTAGCCGGACAAGAGTGTCCCCCCACATGGGGGATGCGGTTACGAAACAGGGGGCAGCGCCCCCCCCCCCCCATCCGCTCAGCCGAAACGACCGAGCCACCTAGCCAATGGGCCAGCGCCAGCGCGACATCCGGGCCGGGCCGAACCCGGACACGGGTCGGGTCGACCCGGCTGGGGCCGACCCATGGGGGTACCGGGTCGGGTCGGACAAGGCCCGAACCCCCTAATACCGGACGTCTCACGGTCTTTTGACCATAACGTGGGATCCGGACCTCCGATTGACGCACCGTTTGTTGCGATGCAATCCTTGGATCGAGAAGGTCGTTTCGGTATATTATAACCAATTTTTCGGAGTACTTTGGGTTCGGCCGGGTTGGTTCGTACACGAAACCAACCAGGCCCTCGGAGCGGAAACACTTATAACTTGTGCTCCGGACGTCCGATTGACGTGCTGTCGACATTGATGGATTCCTCTTAGTGAGATGTACCTTTTGGCTTACTCCGATTGAGGTTTGGACGTAGTTGGAGTATGGTCGAGATGGTTTTGACTTAAAAACCAACTTGGCCCCTAGAATGAAAAAGACAATAGCTCTCAGACCGGGCGTCCGATTGACGCACCGTTTGTGACGTTGAGTTCCTGTTGATGATACAGAACTTTTGGATACATCAACTCTGAACTATGTTTCAGTTGATGTATCAACCCCTCAGCTCGTGGAGTGGACCCTCCCGAACGAGCTTGATGTGTGCGGAAACCGTAGAGCTGGATGCGACTGTGACAACAACGAGGACTGTACAGAAATCCTCTGTGGATTCGAAGGCGATGACTACAGCACTCAGAAATCATTCGTGGATTAGTGCTACCAATCCTGTGTGGGTCAGATCCTATGTGGTTCAGCGCTCATCGGTCCTGTGTGGGCCAGCGCCTACAGATCCTGTGTGGGTCCGATCATATGTGGGTCATTATGGGGGTTAGTTACCTATCGATCCTTTGTGGGTCATTGAGAGGGTTAGTACCTATCAATCCTGTGTGGGTCCGACAGTTTAGATGAATCAATGGAAATATTTGACCATCTCTAACATCTTACGAAGAAGTATACCTGTGTGAGATGAATCTTGTTTTTCTTTCCTATGTGGATTGGGTTGTGCTATCCTGTGTGGACGTGATCGAACTTGGGCTCAGATGTTGGAGCCAAATTGGAATTGGTGACTTAGGTATATGTATGGGCATATACCTAAGAAGTGTCAGATGTTACTTCATGATTGTATCTTTCCTTTGTGGATTATCCTTTGCGAATTTTGGGAGACTTTCAGGGGTCTCGGGTTCCCTACTGAGTAGCTTATAGTCACCCCTGCACGGGCTATGCCCGTACTACGTTGTATTGGTTGCAGACGACGGACAACGCTGATCGTAGTTGAGGTACGATGATCAGGTCGGTACCCAGAGGTGGACCACTAGGCTGGGCGTACTCGGAGCGGACGGCTGGACCCGAGGAGCTATGGAGGCTATCTGTACCCACCCTTCAGGTGGGGCTTCCAGTGGACGACTCGACACTGCGGCTTTAATTTTTAGTTTTTGTACTCCCTTTTTCAGTTGTAGTTTACTTTCAGTTTGGGTTTGTATCCTGGCCCACTTACTTTTCCGCACTTACTGTTGTAACTAGTTTTTACTTAGTGTTTACTTCTGCTTGCTTGCTCTGTGGTGTTTGTTTACTTTATAAAGGCAATTCCTTCCATTTTTACCGGTAATTACACCTTGGTGCTAGTCTCCAGCCCCTGGCCTATGGATGGCGGGCTTGGGGTAGTCACGGCACGGGCCCCGAGGACGGGTCGTGACAAATTGGTATCAGAGGAGTTTTGTTCTACCGCATAACTTTAGACTCTGATGTTTCTTCTATGTGAAGAAATAGTGTTAAGGGTATTGGGTTTGGTTATCATTTCAGGGAGTTCAGTGTTGGAGCGGCGACCGACGTATCCATACACCAGGACCCTGACTTCTGATTTCCAACTTAATGCACGAAAACATTGATTGCATGTGTGTTTCATGTTTTCTTTGTGATTACTTTGTGTCAGCTCACCAGGTATACTGTTTGACCATGGCGCACCTGTTTCTTTGTATAATGGCCCCATGATGGCATCCCGCTTGGGTTCCGAGCGTTGTTCATGACGACAGCCCACCGAGCAACGAGGCCTCGGTACAGGGCCCTTTGATAGCAGAGGCACCGACGGTACCTCTACCCACCGATCCACCGATGCTATCAGCCCCAGCCGCTGACGATGCACGTCACCTTAGTGCAGTGCACGATTTTTTGCGTCAGTGACTTCCCAGGTTGCGGGGGGAGTCGGACCCTCAGGTAGCTGAGGATTGGCTGGAGGCTATCGTACGAGTTTTCAGGATAGTGAGGACACTAGCGGACCTCATGGTGATCCTCGCAGCGAGCCTCCTGCACGCGGCAGTAGGCAGATGGTGGAGCTTGATGCTCCAGGTGCACGAAAAGGCATCTCTCCTCTAGAAATACTTTTAGAGCCTCTTACACTCGGAGTTCGTCCCAGCCACCCTCAATGTGGTGCGCATCCATGAGCTTCTTCAACTACGGCAGGCCAGCTTGACGGTCGCCCAGTACTCGACGAGATTTACAGATCTCCCACGCTATTCGACGAACATGGTACGTGACCCATTCTTCCGGTCCCGGACCATTGACCAGGGATTGAGTCATGAGATTAGGGCATCGTTGATCTCCCTCAGCATTCCAACACAGGAAGGGGTACTAGAGCAAGCCCTTCTGATCGAGATCTTCTTTGTTGAGCCTACATCAGCAGCGAGACCTAACGTAGGGTGGCACGTAGTAGAGTCTTCTGTAGCAGGCAGTCGACGGATGACTCATGGGACCAAGCAGACCAGATCCTCAGGCAGATGACCTCAGGACACTGGCTCAGTGGTGCGGGGCACACATCGCGGAGCCTGCCTTTCAAGAGGCATACAGTGCTACGCATGCGGCGGGCAGGGCCACATGGCTCGTGACTGCCCGACCCGCCATGTAGAGGAGCAGCACACAGTTGAGGGACCACCCAGGCAGAGGTAGAGGGTCGACCGTGGCGGTCCGCAGGGAGAAAGCAGACGAGGTAGAGGAGCTGGTCGAGCAGCAGGTGGTGGGCGGCACCTTGAGACTCTACCACCACCACCGCCAGGAGGTCCACCCCAACCACAAGGAGCTGGCGGGCAGAGATAGGCACAGCTTCAGGCAGCGGAGGCCTATGACCACGGCACACCCGAGATGATTCGAGGTACTATCTGTGTCTATTCCACCCTTGTTTCAGTTCTTATAGACACATTAGCGAGTCATTATTTTATAGCTTCTTCCCTTGTTCGGAGCTCAGAGATTTCGATGGAGCCGTTGGCTCAATTCTTACGGCTAGAGACTCCTACGGGAGAAGACTTGACGATTACGAACTGGTGTCAGCAGTGTGAGATTACTCTAGGAGAATAGAGTTTCGGCTGGAATTGTCTTGTAGCGGCGTCGAGGCCTTACGACGTCATCTTGGGCATGGATTGATTATCTACAATCCATGCTCAGATTGACTGTATTAGGCACAAGGTGCACTGTGTACGCCCCAATGGAAGCAGGTTCACCTTCACCGGTGAGAAGGGAGCCTTCGTAGCATGGGATGGACTGTCATAGAAGAGAGGACATCCCATCACTCATCAGATGGCTAGCCTCATCCTAGGAGCATTTGACGTGCAGAGTCCTGGTTTTCCTACAGTGGTGGATCAGTATGCAGATGTTTTTCCTGACGACGTTATCGGACTACCTCCTCGTAGAGAGGTAGACTTTTATATTGACCTGTACCCCGGGATATCCCCAATATCCACCCCATCATATCGGATGGCCCCCACTGAGCTTCGAGAGATACGGGTACAGCTGGAGGACTTGCAGGGCAAGGGATTCATCCGACCCAGTGTTTCACCCTGGGCTTCCCCGATATTGTTCGCCAAGAAGGTGGACGGGAGCTTCCGACTTTGTGTTGACTATCGTCGCCTGAACCAGGTGACCGTGAGGAACCAATATCCACTACTGAGGATAGACTATCTCTTCGATCAGCTCATGGGAGCACCGTGGTTCTCGAAGATAGACCTCAGGTCAGGCTATCACCAGCTCAGAGTTCGGGACGAGGACATGCAGAAGACGGCCTTCAGGTGTCGGTATGGCCACTATGAGTTCTTGGTTATTCCATTCAGTGTAACAAATGATCCAGAAGTGTTCATGGCCCTCATGAACAGGATCTTTCAGCCGTACCTCGATCGATTTGTCGTGGACTTCATCGATGACATTTTGATATACTCGACCACTGATGAGGACCATTCCTACAACTTGCGAGTTGTACTTGACACACTCTGAGAGCACCAGAGTTATGGAAAGCTCTCAAATTTTGAGTTCTGGATACGTGAGGTCCACTACTTTGGACACTTCATCTCTGAGATGGGAGTTGCGGTGGATCCTGTGAAGATCGAGGCAGTTCTAGCTTGGGATCCACCCAGGAGCATGAGAGATGTGTGGAGTTTCTTAGGACTAGCTGGGTACTACCGAAGATTTGTGCCAGACTTCTCCAGAGTTGCGGCACCAATCTCAGCCTTGAAGAAGAATGGGAAAAAATTTCCTGGTTAGAAATATGTCAGCAGAGCTTCCAAAAGCTGAGACATAGATTGACCAGCATTCCTATCTTATGGCTACCGGAGGGGGGAGTAGGGTATGTAGTCTACTACGATGCATCAGGGACTGGACTCGGATGTGTCCTGATGCAGGAGCGGGCCGTGATCGCCTATGGATCACGACAGTTGCGGAAACATGAGCAGAACTACGCTACCCATGACCTGGAGTTAGCAGCAGTGGTCTTCGCTCTGAAGATATGGTGACACTATCTGATGGGCGAGCGCTTTATAGTCTATTCTAACCACCAGAGTCTTAGGTACATCTTCTTGCAGAAGGACATGAACCTAAGATAGTGGTGATGGCTCAAGTTCCTCCACGAATACGACTTTGAGATAGTCTATACTCCTAGAAAGGGGAACGTGGTAGCCGATGCTGTCATTAGGAGGACAGGAATTCAGCTACATGGGGAGGCGACATAGCAGCTAGCCACATTGCAGATATCCTTCATGGATAGAGATGTAGCAGCCTCTCTTCAGTCACTCATAGTCACTCTTCCACAACTGCAGCGGGTAAGAGAGGCACAGCTTGGGGACGCCGACTCTGAGACGCGACATGCGCAGATATCCTCAGGACAGACACATGATGGTTTCTCTTTAGGAGGAGAGCACAACATCATTTTCATAGGATGTACCTTGGTATGAGTTCATTTATGAGAGGAGGGGTTGAGAGAGTGTCACACTTCCCCTTTGGCGGTACATCCTGGAGTGGCGAAGATGTACCAGGATCTCAGACGACAGCACTGGTGGTCGGGCATGAAGAAGGTTGTGGCTGAGTTCATTTATCGATGCCTCACCTGCCAGCAGGTGAAGGCAAAGCACCAGGTACCAGCAGGCTTGGTAGAACACTTGGAGGTCCCGGAGTGGAAGTGTGACGACATATATATAGACATCGTGACTGGACTTCCATGCACTTCCAGAGGTCACGACTCCATTTGGGCGATTGTCGACCGACTCACCAAGTTGGCTCACTTATTACCCATCAGAGAGCAGGGCTCAATGGAGATCTTGGGACATGTCTATGTTCAGGAGATTGTACGACTTCATGGTGTTCCATCATCTATCGTCTCCGATCACGATGCTCTCTTTACTTCCCAGCATTGGAAGGGGTTGCAGGAGGCGTTCGGGACGCAGCTACGTCTGAGCACCGCCTTTCACCCCCAGACAGATGGTCAGACGGAGAGGACCATTCAGACTCTTGATGACATTCTCCGCGCATGTGTCCTCGACTTTGGTCGTAGCTAGGAGGACCACCTACCCTTGGTGGATTTCTCGTACAACAACAGCTACCACTCCACCATCAGGATGGCACCATACTAGGCATTGTACGACCGACCTTTCAGATCACCGCTGTGCTGGACAGACCCTGGGAAGACAACACTTTTGGGACTGGAGATGGTCCAGGCCACAACAGATAAGGTCCAGGTCATCCAGGAGCGGATGAGGACAGCTCAGAGCCGGCAAAAGTCTTATGCTAACAGGAGGCGGAGGCCACTTGTGTTTGAGGATGGCGACCACATCATCTTGCAGGTCTCGCCTCGACGTGGATTACAGATATTTGGACGAGGCGGCAAGTTGTCTCCACGCTTCATCGGACCATTTCAAATCCTCAGTAGGATTGGAGAGGTGGCTTATCGTCTGGATCTACCACCTCAGTTGCACCGGGTGCACGACGTTTTCCACGTATCCCAGTTGAGGAGATACGTACATGACCTGACACATATCATTTACCATGGGGAGCCTGACAATGATGATGGGGTGACTTTTGCGAAGGTCCCAGTGGAGATCGACGATCGACAAGAGTAGGTCCTACATGGACGGTCGATTACTCTAGTGCGCATCAGATGGCAGCATGGGAACCTCCAGGAGAGCACATGGGAGCGGGAGGTTCAGATGCGTGCACAATACCTACATTTGTTCCCCTAGTTTTTGATGTATCATTACGGGGATGTAAAGCCCTGAAGTGGAAGTAATGTAAAGACCCGTAAAATTCAAGGGGAATTTTTTCTTAATTTCCTTTGGGATTTTACAAGAACGCAGTTTCTGACGACACTTGATTACGAGGCCCGGTGTGCCCGGAATTTTTATCCGAAGTTTAGCTCGAGTACGTTCAGTGAACGAACAAGCGGGATTTTATAACTTTTGAATCAGTGCTTGGAATCAAATTCTGAAGGCACCGAGGGATTCGCAGTGCCGGTAATAGCTTAGGAACACCTTTTCCGGAGGTGCGTTTACACGGGAGAAGTTGTTAAAAATTTTGGAAGTTAAAATAAATTTTGAGCTACAATTATTATTTTCTCTAAGTGGTTAACCTTTGGGTTGAAGTTGGGTAACCACCCAAGTGTGGTTATGAGGGAGGTGGGGCCCACATGAACCCCACCCATTCATCTTCCCTAACCTTCCATAACCCTCCATTAATTAAGAAAACTTGAGTTAATTAATTGAGTGGATTAATTGAATTTTTGAATTTTAAACTTAAGTCCTGAAAGTAAAATAAGTGAAGGAATTATTTTATTTTTGGGGTTGGACTTGTTGCATTGAAAGGATTTTGGAGAAAATCTAAGGGGATTGAAGATATTCATCTTCTTCGACGAAGAACGCAAAGAACGCGAAGAACGTCGACCTATGACGAAGGTCGACAAGAACGCCGAATCCTTGGAGATCGATGACGCGACGATTCTCCTTACGCAACGCCTTCTTCTGTGACCGTTATTTTCGCGACGAAACCTCGCTCAACGAATTTAACGAGGTAGGGGATTTATGTGTTTCTATTTGTGAATTCTTACGTCGTCATTCCTCGTACAATTGGACCGCTTGTTATCAGTTAACGGGATGGGTCTGGACCCCACAAATATGGCCGACCGTCCTCCCCTTTTTCTCTTTTCTACCTTGCGGTGGAATAGAACGATGATGGCGCGGTGGTGTCGCACCGCGCGGGGTCATGCAGCAAGGAATGCATGGCGTCATCGCGCCGCGCCAGAGAACCATGAAGGCACCGCGGCCGGAGCGGGGCCGCGGCGGAGGGGTGTGGAGCCATCGTGCAGCGGCGGGCGGACCAAGGTCGTGGCCATAGGCCACGGCGGAGCAGGGACCGGCGGCCAGTTCCGGGCCGCCAGCATCGGAGTAGGGGGACTGGACAGCGCTAGTCCCATGTCGGCAACAGTTGGCCGGCCGGAGCAGGCCGGCCGGTAAGAGGTGGAGTTTGGGGTTACAACCCCCGGCTGGCCATACAAGGGCGTCCCCCCACATGGGGGACGTGGTTACGAAACAGGGGGGCAGCGCCCCCCCCCCCATCCGCTCGGCCGAAACGGCCCAGCAAACTGGCCATCGGGCCAGCTCCAGCGCCCTGGGCTGCCAGGCCGGGCCGGGCCGCACCTAATCGGGCCGGACCCGGACCCAGGTCGGGTCGACCCGGTTCGGGCCATCCCCGGGGGTATCGGGCCTGGTCCGACCCGGCCCGAACCCCCTAATATCGGAACTCTCACGGTATTTTGCCCATAACATGGGTTGTGGAACTCTGGTCGACACACCGCTAGCTTCGATGCGATCCTTGGATCGAGACGGTCGTTTCAGTATATTATTCTCAAGGTTTCTATGTACTTTGGGTTCGGCCGTGTTGGTTCGTACACGAAACCAACCGGGCCCTCGGAGCGGAAACGCTTATAACTTGAGCTCCGGATGTCCGATTGACATGTCATCAGCTTTAATGGATTCCTCTTAGTGATACAGATCTCTTGGCTTACTCTGCTCGAGGTTTGGACGTAGTTGGAGTATGGTTGGGTTGGTTTTGACTAAAAAACCAACTGGTCCCCTAGAATGAAAAGGCCAAGAACTCTCAGACCAGGCATCTGATTGACGCGTCTTCTGTGACGTTGAGTTCCTGTTTATGATACGGAACTTTTGGATACATCAACTCCAGACTATGTGTCAGTTGATGTATCAGCCCCTCGGCTCGTGGAGCGGACCCTTCCGAACAAGATTGCTGTGTGAGGAAACCCTAGAGCTGGCTGCGACTGCGACGACGATGAAGACTGTACATAAATCCTCCGTGTATTCGACTACGATGACTACAACACTCAGCGATCCTACGTGGATCAGTGCTACCGATCCTGTGTGGGTCAGATCTGTGTGGGTCAGCGCTCAGTGGTCCTGTGTGGGCTAGCGGCTACAGATTCTGTGTGGGTCATTGCGGGGGTCAGTTACATATCGATCCTTTTTGGGTCATTGTGGGGGTTAGTACCTATTGATCATGTGTGGGTCCGACGTCTTAGATGAATTAGTGGAAATATTTGATCATCTCTAATGTCTTACGAAGAAGTATACCTGTGTGATCTGAATCGTGTTTTTCTTTCCTATGTGGATTGTGTTGTGCTATCCTGTGTGGACGTGATCGAACTTGGGCTCGGATGTTGGAGCCGAATTGGAATTGGTGACTTAGGTATATGTATGGGAATATACCTAAGCAATGTCGGATGTTACTTCATGATTGTATCTTTCCTTTGAGGATTATCCTTTGTAGATTCTGGGAGACCTTTGGGGGTCTTGGGGTCCCTACTGAGTAGCTTATACTCACCCTTGCACGGGCTATGCCCGTACTACATTGTGTTGGTTGCAGATGAAAGACAATGATGATCATGGTTGAGGTACGAGGAGCAGGTCGGTACCCAGAGGTTGACCACTGGGCGGGGCGTACTCGGAGCGGACGGCATGACCCGAGGAGCTGTGAAGGCTATCTGTACCCACCCTTCAGGTGGGACTTCCAGTGGACGGCTCGATGCTACAGCTTTACTTTTCAGTTGTTGTACTCCATTTTTCAATTATACTTTACTTTCAGTTTTGGTTTGTATCATGGCCCACTTACTTTTCTGCACTTACTATTGTACCCAGTTTTTACTTAGTGTTTACTTATACATGCTTGCTCTGTGGTGTTTTTTATGTTTACAAAGTAAATGCATTCCCTTTTTACTAGGAATTATGACTTGGTGCTAGTCGCCAGCCCCTGGCCTATGGAAGGTGGGCTTGGGGAAGTCACAACATGGGCCCCGAGGACGGGTCGTGATATCCATTGTTATAAATATATTGACTGCCAGACCAACACCAAAATCCTTGGTCGGAAATATGAATTCGAAACATATAACAATTTTCCCCCAAACCAATCTGATTGTATCTTAGTTATATAGTAGAACTGTCCATCTCTGATACCACTCTCTCACATCCTATTTAATGGGGGTCCATGTCACGAGTCCCCAAACCTACCTCTATTTGGCCATGGGCTAGTGACTAGCACCGGCAACACATATCATTTATTTGGGATGCCTTTTCATAATTACATGTACACACACATTAAAAACCCTCTATAATTCGGAAATGAAAAAAAAACTGAAAAAACATGCATACATACATATAATCCCATAACCAGAGTACGATAGTAATTAAAGGAAATAAAGAGTGACAAATATATACCACCACAAAAAGTCTTAAATCATTATTCAAAACTAAATGAAATTACATTGACTTGTCTCAGAAATATATAGGAAAAAACCTTGGTCAGTTCGATCTCATTGATCTCCATCTGGTCTTTCCCCACCTAGGTTTCTCTAAAAAGGTCGATCATTTTCACAAGATACCACATGTGCGGGAAAAGACTATGTAAAGGTGAGTATAAATATACTTATCAGGACACCTTGAAATCAAAAAGCATACAAAAATGTAAATACAAAAATCTCTACAGAAGTATATGCCTACAACACATATAACAAGAATATCCAGATATACTCAAGAAAGATACATGGTATAAAGGTAAGTCATAACCATAGTATACCAAACATCGATTCCAGCTGAAAAATTACACAAAGCACTATTCTAGGAGAACACATACATGAGATTGATAACACATATGATATCTGTCTGAGAGGTACTTCTCATAGGGTCGAATCATGGGAATGAACATGATGACAGTCCAAAGAAAATATGATACATAGAAGATGATCACTGCAAAGGATAAATGGTGATACAAATAAATCAACCTTGAATAACCTACTATGTAGATTATATACTCCCACATAGTGTCGGTCATGTCAATAATAAGAACTCCACCTATGACATAATGATGAAAAGAAGATCACGCTTTGTGCCTCTCAGAGTGATTCTAATGACTCAATCCATGAAGTCTAGATGAAGGGATTATTGTGTTAGGAGTAAAAGTCAATTCTATACCAACCATCATGAAAAGGATTTGTAGAATGGAGCCAAATGAAACTTGTCCAAGATACAATGGAAAATATATCTAATCCTTGTATAAAAGAGTATATGGGGTGTAGTAAGGGTCATATATCAGGTCCCTTGACCATGGGTCCTACTCGTGTAAATGATCCATGTCGTTAAGCTGTGACTATATAGCCATACACACTATGTATGAATCTTGTGTACTCTACCCATGTACATGTACATTGATCTAACCCATGTATATCATCCTATGTACCAGTACATGTATTATCCCATGTACGTAGTCCATGTCATGTCTGTGTTGCGAGTACATAGTGTACTCAACTAGTGTAGTCCACCCTATGTCCATGTTTCTCCAAATAATATTCTGATTCACCTTGAGATACCTCACACCAGGTGATAGGGGTAAAATTTGATGTGATACTTAACATTATTCAAAAACCCACGCTGCCACATGGGGGCCCCACACGTTTTGTAGATCCAGCATTGAAGTCCTGCACTGTAGGAATTTCTAGAATCCCAGGTCTGATTCTAGTTTATTCTGGTGTCTCCAACATCTGATTTGGTGATCATTTCTCCACACTATTAAATATCCCAAGTCATAAAAACATGTCATTGAACAAAAAATAGGTTTTTTCCTCTAATATTCAATGAAAATACATCAAATCACCATTCTCCATTGTGTGCTGAAGGACACTGAAGAACACTGAAGAACGCAAAATTTGGTATTTTCCGTATTCTGAATCACTCTGCTTCCATTATTGAACCTCTATCATGAAATAAAAATCTAAGATCGATGATATTAGATAATTGAACTGAGAAATATGTGTTAAATGAATAATTGACTAGGATTTTTCAATCCACGGTCCAACAGAAGAACACCGAAGATGAATAAAGAATGGGTGTGAGAAAAGAAAAAAGTAGATTGGAGGAATGAACTGTTACTGTTGTTAACATCTATATTGATCCATCAATATTAAAATAAATATATAAATTATCAAATTAAAAATATTAATATCCCACCAAAACCCCATAAAAAATCCAATCCCACAAGACGCTCAAAATGAATATCAATCTTTTTGTTGATGGATTCATTTTCATAATAGAATTTAAGAACTGGGATGAATAAAATTAAAACACAGACCCTACATTAGTTTAGATCAATTGCTGATAAATAAGGAATATACAACACATTACCCGGAGAGAACATTTTAATAACATGTGCATTGATCTTCAATACATGATCTCGTCATTGTTCGCCGGAGAGAATTCTCCAATAGTCTCTCAAAGGTATCTCTAATGGTTATAGTGTCAATGAGGCTAACCCAATATTTATAACATAAAAATCAATTTAATTATTATCAAGCACTACATTAAAAAAATGAAATAATTTATTTATTTATTTGATTATTTTTTCATCCCATGATGGATTTTCAACAAATTAACCATGGAAAATAATGTTAACTCGTGTCTAGAATAAAACTCAAATTTTAAACACAATAGTTCCATTATATTTATAATCTAGGTACCCATTTATAAGTTATTACATTTTTTCAGGAAAAGATTATGAACATTCATTTTAATATTTTTATTATATTTCAAAAATTTAGTGTATGGAGATGAAGACTTTGAATTGTACACTGTCTCAGAGCATTGTCTCAAAAATAATCTATATAATATCTATAAATAATATATAAAAATTATGAGACATTACACAATATAAATATTTATTGAACATTTGATATTAGAATTGTGTCAATAGGATATAATAAAGGATTTTTACTTTATTTTTATGTTGAAGTGATATATAATATGAATATTACTACATTTTATAGAATATATTATGTCTGTTAATAATGGTATTCTGTTAAAAAACATGTAAGGGGAAGTAGGAAGGAATTGAGAGGATGATATCCATGAGAATATGTGACCTAGAATGATTGGAATCGGAACAATGTAGTTTGTGATAGTAATGGATTAGTCAAAGAAGGATATAAATGGTAGTGGAATCTATACAAGAGGACAAATAGGGATACCAGAATAGAACATGATGATAGTGGAACATTTAATGAGGGTAAACCCTCTTTCTTTTCATTGATTTTTGAAACATGTGGTAACTGAAGGGTTGATTAATTCCCTTGAAAATATATTCAATGTCATGTTATGTTTAGATAATCAATATGTTAACCATTCTATTTATTATTTTAAAGATGGAGCTAATAGGTGGTGGTAAATGGTCGAGAATATAATTGAAAGAGAAGATATTGATGCCATGGGATTGGATGAATTTAATAATATTTTCCTTGAAAAATATTTTATTAAGTATATGAAAATTATTAAGAAATATAAATTATTATAATTAAAAAAATGATGATGATTCAGTGGTTGTGTGTGAAGAACATTTCATTTAATTTTCAAGGTACACTCAAAATCTTATTCAGGATAGTGATAGTTAAATTATTCATTTTTACTCAGAATTAAAGACCAAATATCAGAGAAAATTTAATTCCAGTGAATTCCAATGTTATGAGAATCTTGTTAAATGTGTTGTGACTGTAGAAATGGAGTTTTTATGATCAATATTATATTGAAAACAATCAAACAAAAATGTTAAAATTACAGACAATGAGTAAGTATCAATAAAATAAATATTATGGTAAGAAAATGAAATATCTAGGTGTAAAAAGTGGGGTAAAAAACACCATAGCGAATGAATTATAAAATATCTGATGTGATTCAGATGTGGTATGTTTTTACATGTGGCAAGTGATTTAAATGAATAATATATTAGTTTTGGTAAGTTAATTTAGGATAAGATAACTATAACCGGTTTTAAATGTGGTAAGATGGTCGATTAAACCCATACCATCCCAAAGAAGGATTTAGATGATGGGAAAAAATCTAGAATATAAGAAGAAATTTGTGATGAAATAATTTGAAACTACATTATCAGATGTTGGAATATCAGTTCATGTGTTCTTAGATACACTTTTTATTTTCATAGATTATGATAATGAAATATTTGATTTGGGGTATACACATTCCTTAATTTCTAATAAATATTATGCTAAATTGGAAATTTCACCTCAATAAATGGAACCATAACTTAAGATAAAAGAGAAAGGGGGGAAAATTAATAAGAAAATGAATTATAATAATCTTATTATTATATTATTTAGAATTACATAACATGAAAACCTTATGGTTCTCCCATTGCAAGGTTTAATGTTATTCTTAGTATGGATTAGCTCTCTGAAAACTATGCTAAGAAATATTTTAGTGCTAAAATAGTTTTTTCAGAAATAATTTTTTATTCTAGAATTAACCTATAATATTGATAAAACATTAAGAATTTGAGAAATTATTAAAATATGGAAATTAAATATATCTTTCACATATAGTAGAAAACAAGGGAACTATTCAGATTAATGATGGGCCAGTGGTAAATAAATACCAGGATGTTTTTCGTGATGATTGTTTTTGGAACAATACATGATCGGGTAGTTGAATTTACTATTAACTTTGTTGTTGAGGCTAAGAAAATTTCGAAACCCTTTATTGAAAATGTCATATAGATCATGTATAATTGAAAAGGTGATTATAGGTATTTCATGGTAATGGTTTCATTTATCAATAGACATCACCAGGGGATGTTCCTATTTTGTCTTTTAAAAATTATTATGGTTCTAGGATGATTTTTATTGATTAAATATCTTTGAGTAACAAAACTATTATGAATATGTATTCATTGCCTTGTATCTATTACTTATCTGATAATCTCTAGGATGTTTTGTATTTCTTCATGATTGACATGAGATCTGAGTATCATTAAATGAAGGTGAAGAAGGATGATGTATTGAAGACTATATTTCTAAATTGATATGGGAATTATTAGTATTTAGTTATTCCATTTGGTTTGAAAATTCCCCTACTGTATTTATGGATCATATGAATAGAGTCTTCTATGAATATTTGGATATGTTGTTGGTTTCCATTATTGATGATATTTTGATATTTTTAATATGTTAATAGGATCTTGAAAAATATATAAATATTGTAATAAAAACCCTCAAAGAATATATGTTTTATGGAAAATTTTGAAAATGTATTTTTAGTTAAAACAAATTTCTTTCCTTGGGAAATTTTTCAATAATGATGGAATATGAGTTGATCTAAACAAAAAAGTGGTTGACAAATCGAAATGAACTACAAATGTTACTGAGATATGAATATTTCTTGGATTAGTATGCTATTGAAAATATTTTTTAAAAATATTTCTTCATTATCTATCCTAGTAACTAATTTAAATTAAAACAAAGAACAATTTTTCTGGACAAAAGATTTTTATAATGGTTTTTTTTGGAATTTAAAAGAAGACAGTTGATTGCTACATTTTAGGATATTCCTTCATGAAATGGTGAATTTTTCATCTATAATGATGCCTCATTGAAGGGTTTGGTTGAATTCTGATGAAAAATAATTATATAACTCTTGTGCTTCGAGATAATTGAGAAATAATTTGTTAAATTATCATACACACAATTTGGAATTAACTGACGTGGTTTTATTCTTTAAAAATATAGAGACATCATTTATATCGATCCAAGTGTGACATATATACTAATCACAAATGTTTAATGTATATATTTAATTATAAGTAATGGAACATGAGGATGAGATGATAACATTAATATCATATGGATTATGATTTCAAGATTCACAACCATATGGGAATAGTAATTAAAGTGGATGATGATTTGAGTCTGAAAAGTAATGCTATATTAACAATGTTCCATGTAGAACATTACAATTTTATTATTTATTTGTTGAATTTTTTCCTAGAATTTGTGGGTTCAAAAAATTCCTTTGTTTTATTTCACATATCATTGTAATCATCTATGTCCAAAAGAATTATGAAAGATAAAAAGGGAGATCATGAGTTATAACAAATGTAGAATTATTGCAGTACGGTATGATATATGAATTTAATGTTGATAAATATTGTATAGTGGTATTTAGAAATAGATTATGTGTGACATGTGATTCATAACTAATGAAATAATTATCAAGTGAAGTTCATAAATATCAAATTTCTATTCATCCTAGCAGTACTAATATGTATGGAGACCATCAGAAGTATTACTGTTGGGATTGAATGAAAAGAGATATTGATAACTTCACCATGAAGAGTTTTAATTTTAATAAATTTGATTTAGAATATAATTTACTGAATGGTATGCATCATCATTTTATAGATATAGAATGATCAAATATATCCATGGATTTCATGGTGGTACTACCAAATAATTATCATGGTAATAATGTGATTTCTTTTATTATTAATGGAATGAATAAATATTCAAATTTCAATCCTATTTGACATACTATATATTTTTATTTTATCTGTTTATTGTATTGGAAATAGATATTCATGTTACCTGGATTTCTTCTCTTTATTGTACATTACTATGATTCAAGGTTCACTTCTAAATTTTGGAATGGTCTTCAGAAGTCATTGAAAACTACATTAATCTTTATAACTTATTTTAATCAACAATACAATAGATAGATATAGAAAAAAAATAAAACATTGGAGGACTTTCTTAGAACTTATTAAATGTATTATTAGAAATGTTCAGATCAATATATTTCTTTAGTTGAGTTTTGTTATGATAAAAATTTTCATTCCAATATATATATATGAATCCTTTTAATAAATTATACAGAAAATTATGTCACACTATAGAATTGTAAAATAATTAGTTAAATGAAAGTGAATATAGCCATAATTAGTAGGTGATCATGTTTTTCTCAAAATGTATCCATGAAAAGTTGTATTCTTTTGGGTTAGAAGGGAATGTTATATCCTAGGTTCAATTGACCTTATGAGATCATAGATAATGATATAAATGTTTCCTAATAAGTAGCCTTACCTCTATGATTATAACACTCAATAAATGTATTTCAAGTAATAATGTGAAGAAAGTATGTGCTAGATTTTTTTATGGTTTATATCCCTAAAGTAGTTCATTTTTATGAGAAATATTCTTATAAGGAAGAACCTATTAAGATTCATGACCAAAAAGATAAATTATTTAGTAATAAGGTAATTCACCAGGTTATGGATTTGTGGAGAAACCATATGGTTGAGGAAGAAACATGAGAATATGAATATTCTATGAGGGAAAGGGATTCCCATTCGTTTAATAAGTGAATAAATTGAGGGGATAAAATTTTTAAAATAGGTTATAATGTAACAAAACATGAATTTATCGATTCTTTTATTATATTTAGTATTATTCTTGAATTAAATAGTTCAATTCATTATAAATATGTTACATAATTATTAAAATAAATATATTTAACAAAATAAATTTTCATATGGTAGCATTTAAAATAATACTTTTTAAATTATGCAATTTTAATTTGAAAAAAAAAACTATTTTAGTTTTTGAAATTAAAAAAAATTAAAATTAGACTATATTGAAATTTTTAAAATTTTCTTAAAAAGTTAGATTTTTTGATGAATAGTTAAATATTTTGTTTTTTATATAATACATTATCTGTTGGGACATCATCAAGACATAATTATTATTTAAAATCCATTAATTTTATAAAATGAATAATATATGATATTATACTATAATTAAATTATAAAAATAAAGAATAAAAATTAAATTATCATTCATGTCATGATTAATATGAAAATCATTTTCTATACCGATGTAGGGATTTCCCAGTGTTGGAAAAGTCAAATTTTGTGTCATGGAGATAATAATCGAGTGATAATAATTATTTTGAATATTTTTTGTTAAATATTGTTTGTTTATTATGATTTTTATTTATAGTTTTTAATTTTATTGTTAAATAAAATTAATCTTTTACAAATTTATTTGTAATGCTTGCACAAGGTAGGGAAAAATAACAAATTAATGAAATTGTCTTACCATGTATATGAGTAAATATTCATAATGAACGAATCTAAAGAACTATGTTAATCCTAATGAATTTTTTAGATGGTAATTTTTTTTATAAATGAAAAAATTTTCTTTAAGTAGTACAGAACTCTGAGGAAGTTCTAGTGGAAGAAGAAAAATAGTCAATAAAATAATATAAAATAAAATTATAATAACCATTAAATGACAAAAAAAAATTCTAAATATTAAATGATGAGTAATTTTATAGTCATGAGGGTAATTTTATAATAACTGTGTTGGTTAAAAACCATATTATATCTTCGAGAATTACAATAATAATTATGTATGATAAGTAAATTATTCCCCAATTTCCCAAAATGGTTTATTTGTTATTAGTATAGAGATCTTGAGATTTCACAAAGTATATGTTACTTTTATAGGTGGTAAATATAAATTTGTAAAAATGACTCCCTGTGTTCATAAGTATTCCTGGACTAGTGGTTTATTTCCTTCCTTTTATGTCCCTTATTGAGATATTTGTACTAATCCCATGTTTTAAAATGTTTTTCCATAGGAAATAAGGATGGATAAGATAAATTAATAAAGGAAGGCCAATGTTTTGAAGATTTATTTTTCATTAAAAGAAATTGTGGTTTATTTTAAAGATTTTTTTTATGGGAAAAATGATACTGTATAGAAGATTCAAAGAATTATATATAGAATCACAATATAATATTATGTCTTAATAATCTAAAACTCTAGACCTAAAAGAGACGATGTATAAAATAATGTTAATTCAAATATAATTCACTAGATTATGTAATATATAATGACATGTCTTTATATTTGGTATCAGATGTCACAACCCATCTCATAGTATCCCGTACCGTTACACCTTTATCCTGCATCCAATAGGCCAGAGGCGGGAGACTATCCCTGAGAAGGCATATCAATGACATGGGAGTCCTTAACCTTTATACCTATACACACGCACACATATCCAAGCCTATATAATTCTAAAATCTAAAAACAACTGAATAACCATGAAAACATAAATCTAATCTCATAACCAGAGTTTGATGGTAAGTAATGTATATATGGAAAAATAAAATCCCACCACAATGAGTCTAAAGATAGAAGTCTAACAAAAAAGTAAGTACTGAGACTACTATTAGAAATCCTCATGAAGATGCCTCAGTTTTTCTGGTCTCACATATCACCATCTGGTCCTAGTCTTCATAGGACTTTTTCAAAATGTTTATCATATACACAAGACATGACACGTACAGTAAAACCCTCTGTATGGGTGAGTAGAATAATAATCTGTGAGACATTCTGAAACTAAAATTCATAAAACAAATGAAATATAGTCATCCTTACAAATGGATACGTCTAAAACACATATAACAATAATATCTATAAATACACAATAAAGGCACAGATTGAAGGGGTAATCATAACCATATTATACCAGCAAAGGATTCCAAATTGAAGATTCCACAAAGCACTCATTCAGGAGAACACACTCTTATGTCTGATAGCACTGATGAGATCCATCTGAGAGGTAGTTTTCATTGAGTATCTTTAGGAGAAATAACATACTGATAGTAATAAGTGAATATGATACACAGTTTAGGTTCATAACTGAGTTTAAGGGGTTTTATCAATAACTCAATCTAGATTAAGCTTCTAAGTAGAAGACTGACACCCGTATATTGTTGGATACATAGATACCAAGAACTCCTCCTAGGGAATGAATATGAATTGGGGATCTCACTCTGAGCCTCTTGGAGGGATTCCAATGAAAATATTGAAGAGTTATTACTAAGAGGATTATAGTCCTAGGAGTAAGATATGACTGCATACCCACCTTCAGGGAATGGATATTGGGAAAAATACTAATGAAACTTATCTAATATATAGAGGGAATGAGATCCAAGTTTTATATAAAAGAGTACACAATATGTAGAAGTGATTGCACACAATGTACCATGACCCTATGTCCTTCCCATATAAATGGTGTTTCTGTGTATTGGTGCACACTGTGTAGGCATCCCATGTACTCTACCATTTTATTAGTATAAAACTATATTCCATGTACATATACCTATATAGCTGTACACAACTTTGCTCGTGTACCCGGACTAAGTTGTTCCTCATGGGGAGTACATGACATGGTCTAACCCATGTACTCCACCCCGTGTGAGTTTACATCACAATATATAAGACGATTCACTCGGGAGATACCACAGACTGTGTAAAATTAGTCACACACTTTGTGATACCTAAATTTCTCACAAAATCAGTGCCACTACAAGGGGCCCCCACATGATGTTTAGATCCAAATTATATTCCGTGTAGCATGGGATTTTATAGAATCCTAGAAATGATTCCCGATCATTCATATACCTCTAACCTCTTATATGTTTTATCTTATATCCATAATATTTAATATCTCAACTCATTTAAACAACGACGTCAACAAAAATGGATATATCATTAGTAATTCTTAGAAAAAAGATCAAATCATGGTTCTTCATTGTGCATCGATGAACATCAAAGAACATAAAATTGGGTATCCTATATCATTTTATTACTATATATAAATTGTTTCACCACCTTCATGCCATGTTGACCCTAGATCTATGATATCAAATCGTTTCTCCATGAAACTGTTGCATAATGATCGATTTATCGGGATTTATCGAGTTGTGGTCCAAATGGAGAACATCTTTGAAAAATGATGAATGGTGATGGGGGGAGAAAAGTAAAAGAACCAAATGGAGGAATGTAAATCTATTGATGTTTTTATTGATATAGATTTATTTTTATTATAATGAAAGTAAAAATATCAAATCACAATGATTAATCTCTAGCCAGAACTCTACAAATAATTCCATCCCACAAGATGATCAAACCGAAGATCAATATATTCATTGATTGAATCATGTTTATCATATAATTAAAGAACAGGGAAAAATAAAATAAAATCACACGACCTAACTTATTTTAGATCAATTTAAATGAATAATGAAGATGAATTTCATTCATTGGAGAGATCCTTTGAATCTTAGCTGTGTCGAAAATTAATCAATGATCTCATTGTCATTCACCTGATAGAATTATCCAATGATCTATCTAAGGTATCTCAAATTATTCAATGGTTTAAGAATCTATTCTAGGTTTTATAACATATAAATAAATTTAATTATTTTCAATTTATATCTCAAAAAAATAGAATCAAATTATTTTTAAATTTATTTTATACATTTCAATACACGGGATGACTTTTTCCAAAAACATCTTATAAAAACTAATGTTAAGTAACCTATAGGGTATAAAACATTTTATAAGATCAATGTTGCCCACATATTTTAGACATGGTAAGCCATTTGGATGGTATTTAGAATTTTAATAAAAATTTCTCATACATGGTATTTAATATATTCAATATATTTCAATCATTTATTCTAGGAATATCGGGCCTCAGAATCACACGTAGTCTTAGAGCACGGTCATGAAAATAATCAATATAATATCCAAAAATTATAAATAGAATATATATAAGACATTATAGTGTCCCTAAATCAGGGCTTTACATCCTCGATAATCCCAAATAAGGGATACTCAAAAAGTTGGGTGTACTGAACATGAATATGAGCCTCCCACTCCCATCTAGAATGGGATAATACACCTCAATGTTAGTTTTTCACATTGTAAAAATCATTCTAATCAATGTAGTGGTTAAATATATACAATAAAATGATCTTTCTTTTCAAAATACAATGGAATCCATTTCCTAATAGCATAAGACTTATGATGGATCAATATATTCTTCATATATCACGGATGGTCAATAACTTATCAGTTTTAGCTCTCACCAGCTTGGGGCCCATGCACTGTGACTCTACTAGGTTAGTCCAGTAAAGTGGTGATCTACAGGGTTTCCCATAAAAATTCTCTAATAGTGAAATAACTATGGTGAAATAGAAGCTATTTTTGTAAGAAAACTCCATATATAGTAGGTGGTCCTCTCAACTATGACTAATGTCCAACATGAAATCTCACAACACGTCCTCTAGAACATAAATGGTCCACTTAGTATAGCCATCAGTTTGGTGGTTAAATGATGTGACCAAAGCCTAAATAAGTCCCAAACACCTCCTCTAGGACCTTCCATAACTTGGATGTAAAGCGAGAATCATTGTCAAAAATAATCATTGATGTAACTCCATGGAGTCATACTATATCATGAAGGTCGATATGTCCCCAACTCTCTACTGAGATATCTCTCATATAGGTAAGAAGTGGGATGAATTGGTGAGTTAGTATACAGTCACCTAGATAGAATCATCCCCTATATATGTATGTGGTAATACCATCACGAAGACCAAATATATCATATCCCACTTCTCTCTAAAACCTCAAGGGGTTGAGCTAAACTTGCTGGAACATGGTTATCAGATTGTACTAGAAGTAAGGTAAGGCATCAACAGATAAACTCTACAGCTCACTTCTTTGTCCTTGGTTGAAGAAACTAATGTCAAGGATGCTAATAAACATTTTCCTCACCTAGATTTACTACCAAATTAGAGATATGAAAATCTCCTAGGTCCTCATCTTGTAACATCACTTATACAATATTTCATCCTTTCAAAAGAGTGACATTCTCTCCACCTGTAGAAATTCCATCAGAAGAATTTCTAGTTGGTATCTGAGTATGTAGGGTCTTGTAACTGGTATCCCCATGTTGTGAATCCATGAATGGCTAAAATAGAAGAGGGGTAACTACCATCGACTATATGTAATATGCTCTATCCCCATCCAAAAATGATAACTCCAATGAAGCAAACTTCTCCAACACCTCATTCAAAAACTGCAATAAACCTGATGGAATTTCACTATCAACATGAAAGGATTCTAATTATGATTAAATGTTTCCCTAAGTGCTGATATTCTAGAGAAATCATGTATAAATCTCAATTAATACTTTTCAAACCTAAGGAATCTCCAAACTTATATCACACTCTTAGCTGGCTCCCAAGATAACACTACATCAACCTTGGATTGGTCCACTAAAAATTTATTTAATGAGACATGTTTTCCCTAAAAGTGGACCACCAAAATGATGAACTAAAACATCAATACATTTATCTAAATATGGTTTTCTTAGAGTATGTATAGAACTATCATCATGTGTCTCACAAAATCCTCCGTGGATGTTGAGTACAAAATGATATTTTCAACGAAGACTACCATGAAATGGTCCATGCAAAACAAAAATATCATGTTCATGAGTCCCATGAACTATTTTGGAGAGTTATTCATGACTAATGGCATCACCATGTACTCATAGTGACCATATAAAATTCTAAATTCCATCGTTGGTATATCCTCATCCCGTACTTGTAATTGGTGATATCCAGATCTAATGTCAACTTATAGAACCATCAGGCCCCTCTCAACTAATCAAAGTATTATTCAATTCAAGATAGTTTATACTTTTTCTTTATAGTCACCTCATTCAAGCACTTTTAGTCTATAAGCAATCTCAATATCCCGTTTTCCTTCATGGAAAACAAAAATGGTACTTTTGAGGGTGTAAAACAGGTTCAAATAAATCCTTTCTCCATAATCCCTCCAACTGTACCTTCAACTCAAAAAGCTATATGGGATCCATCAGATATTATGGTGTTGATATCATGGATGTATTAGGGTGTAGATAAATGAAAAATTATCTATCCTAGTTGAGAGGTAAACATGGATGATCGACATGTATAATTTCATTGTTCTCTACCACCACTATAGAAGACTGGGAGTTGACAAAATCCACTACTGCAAAGTTTAATCTTGGAAACTGATGTGTAATCAACTTCACCCACTTATTCATGAGTCCATCCAATGCTTCATGTGTTTCCTTTTCACGAAAAAGGAGAACCTGGTTCCCTCACTACAGAAACACCACAACCTTCTCCTAAAATAGTCAATTAGTACATAAACTGTAGATAACCATTCCATTCCAAGAAAGATATTTTTTGGCCTATGTGATACTACCGTGTGAGTCCACCAACTCTCACATCCAAGAGTTAGGTCACAATATAGTCATAATTGCATGATCACTGAGTCTTCTCTTGTAGGAGATTCCAAGCAGAAGGGTAGATTCAAAGGTTGAACTAGAATTTCTAATTCTCATACAAAGACTATGGAATAAAAGGAATGACTATAACCAAAATCTATCATTACTGTAAATAAGGTATAAAAGTCATATATTGTACCTCAATTCCTTTATGGAGACTCTAGGTTATATGCTTTGACTGGATGTAGCTGTCCCCACACCTACTATCGAGTTCCCTAATCATAGAATGGACCACCTAGGGGTGGTGGTGGCAACAAGTTAAAACATTGAACACCTCTTCCCTATTTCCCAGATCCGTACCCACATCTGGCATCTTGTAATACTAGAAACTCCTAAAAGTTTATTAGCCTCAGTGGGTTTTCTACAGTCTCCCTATCAAGGGTATGTCTGTCGAACAATCTCAATAGAGATATCTCCTATAATCACATGAGTATAGCCACCTCTATCTAGGCTGATTGGACCCAACTTTTGAGCCTCAAAGAATATATCCTCTTCCCAAGGACCTCTTACTTAAAAGACTCACATGTCCATGTCCCTGAGACTTACATCATCTTTATTTTGCAAATGTCTCTACTCCTACTTTATCACTAATGAAAAACTCAAGATGTATCTACTCAAACTAGAAACACTAAACTATAAAATATTTTTCTATCGCCCCAACATATGTATGAATGAACAGAAAGATAACACTTTCTCATATGTCTCTCCACAGACCTTTATTGAAGGTACAAGGCCTAAATTACTGATCTCAAAGCATATCCATCGTGTATGAGTAGATGTTTGTAAACCTCAATGAATAATCAACTATTTTCATGTTGACTTACTAGAGATATAGAAGCTCTTAGATATGTATAACCCTTAACATAGCGGGTGATAACTACAATCTAAAAAGGTGGTCAAAAATTTTCCATGAATGAGTCGCCTCATCATAAGACAGGGTCACTAAATCCCACCATCTCTGTATTGAGTAATGAAGAAGGATCACCAAAAGGAGACCATTTAATATGTGGGTAACCTGACTAGACAAAACAATCGGGTCACAATATCATGCCTGTCCTTAGATGCTTATGGGTTAGGCTCGCCTTTGAACATGGGGGGTCTCTTTTGCTAAACTTCTTGAAGCACTCTCATCCTATACACCACATCCAATAGAACTATCGGATTCACATACTACTCTAGTGGTGGTGATATGGATGGTGCACTACCTGTTGGTAACATATCGGGAATTGGTCTGTAAATCCATTCCTCATCACTGAGGGGATTATCCTCAGGATCCTGATTCTAAATCCTAAATGGTATACATCATGCATGAATCCTAAAATAAATAATATGTAACACAATTCATGAGTATATCTATATTGATTACTCAAGAATGAAATTTAAATTATATCCCATTCCTATATGATTCATGTACTGTTGTCTTCATGGCCACCGGTGTTCTCATGTAGAGAGTCAAAAACAAGGTTATCAGAGTGCCATTGTTATGAATATGTTGACTACCACACCAACAATGAAATCCTTGGTCTAAAAGATGAACTCGAAACATATAACAATTTTTCCCCAAACCAATCTCATAGTCTCCTAGTGATATAGTAGAACTGTCCATCTCTGATACCACTCTGTCACAACCTATTTAATGGGGGACCATGTCACGAGTCCCCAACCCTACATCTATTTGGACATGGGATGGTGACTAGCACCGACCACACATATCATTGATATGGGATGCTTTTCATAATTACATGTACACACACACAAATTAACAACCCTCTACAATTCTGAAGTAAAAAAAACTGAAAAACAATGCATGCATACATATAATCCCTTAACTAGAGTACGATAGTAATTAAAGGATGTAAACAGTGAAAAATATAAACCACCACAAAGATTATTAAATCACTAGTCAAAACTAAATGAAATTACTTTTACTTGTCTCAGAAATATATAGGAAAAAACCATGGCCAGTTCGATCTCACTAATATGCATCTGATCTTTCTCTACCTAGGATTCTCTAAAAATGTCGATCATTTGCACAAGATACCACATGTGCGGGAAAAGACTATGTAGGGGTGACTATAAATGTACGTATCAGGACACCTTGAAATAAAAAATCACACAAAAATGTAAATACAATAATCTCTACAAAATTATATGTCTACACCAGATATAATAAGAATATCCAGATATACTCAAGAAAGAAACATGGTATAAAGGTAAGTCATAACCATAGTATACCGGCCATTGATTCCGGCTCAAAAATTACACAAAGCACTAATAAAAGAGAACACACACTTGAGTTTAATAACACATATGATATCTGTCTGAGAGGTACTTCTCATAGGGTCTCATCATGGGAAAGAACATGTTGATAGTCTGAAGACAATATGATATGTAGAACATGATCACTGCAAAGGCCAAGTGGTGATATAAATAAATCAGCCTTGAATAACCGACTATGTAGATTATATACTCCAACATAGTGTTTTTCATGTCAATAATAAGAACTACACCTATTACACAATGATGAAAATAGGATCTTTCATTGTGCCTCTTAGAGGGATTCTAATGAATCAATCCATGATGTCCTCTTGAAGGGATCATTGGCTTAGGAGTAAAATTTAATTCCATACCAACCATCAGGAAAAGGATTCGCATAATGGAGTCGAATGAAACTTGTCCAAGATACAATGGAAAATAGATCTAATCCTTATATAAAAGAGTATATGTGGTGTATTAAGGGTCATATATCAGGTCCCTTGACAATGGGTTCTGCCCGTGTAAATGATACATGTCGTTAAGCTGTGACTATGTAGTCATACACAATATGAATGAATCTTGTGTACTCTACCCATGTATCTATACATGGATCCAAGCCATGAACATCATCCTGTGGACCAGTACATGGATTATCCCATGTACGTAGTCCATGTCATGTCTGTGTTGGGAGTACATAGTCTACTCAACTAGTGTAGTCCACCCTCTGTCCATGTTTCTCCAAATTATATACTGATTCACCATGAGATACCACAGACCAGGTGATAGGGGTAACATTTTATGTGATACTTAACATTATTCAAAAACCCAAGCCGCCACATGGGGGCCCCACACAGTGTAAAGATCCAACATGAAAGTCCTGCACTACAAGAATTTCCAGAATTCCAGGTCTGATTCTAGATTATTCTTCTGTCTCCAACTTCTAATTTGTTTATCATTTCTCCACACTATTAAATATATGAAGTAATAAAAACATGTCATTGAACAAAAAATAGGTTTTTCTCTCAGATATTCAATGAAAATAGATCAAATCACCACTCTCTATTGTGCACTAGAGAACATTGAAGAACACTGAAGAGCACAAAATATGGTATTTTTTATATTCTGAATCACTCTGCCTACATTATTGAACCTCTATCAAGCCATGACAATCTATGATCTAAGATATTAGATAATTGAACAGAGAAATATGTGTTAAATGAATAATTGATTGGGATTTTTCAATCCACGGTCCAACAGAAGAACACCTATGATGAATAAAGAATTGTTGTGAGAAAAGAAAAAAGTAGATTGGAGGAATGTACTGTTATTATTGTTAAAATCTATATTGATCCATCAATATTAAAATAAATATATAAATTATCAAAATAAAATGATTAATATCCCACCAAAACCCCATAAATAATCCCATCCCACAAGATAATCAAAACGAATATCAATATTTTTGTTGATGGATTCATGTTCATAATAAAATTTCAGAACTGTGATGAATAAAATTAAAACACACACCCTACATTAGTTTTGATCAATTGGTGATAATGAAGGAAGATACATCACATTACCCGGAGAGATCATTTTAATAACATGTGAATTAATCTTCAATACATGATCTCATCATCGTTCGCCGGAGATAATTATCCAATAGTCTCTCCAAGATATCTCCAATGGTTCTAGTGTCAATGAGGTTAACCGAAGATTTATAACATAACAATCAATTTAATTATTGTCAAGCACTACATTAAAAAAAGAAATGAAATAATTTATTTATTTATTTGATTCATTTTTCATCCCATGATGGTTTTTAAAAAAATTATCCATGCCAAATAATGTTAATTCGTGGATAGAATAAAACTCAAATTCTAAACACAATAGTTCCCACATATTTATAATCTAGGTACCCATTTATAAGTTATTAAATTTTTTCAGGAAAACATCATGAACATGCATTTTAATATTTTTAATATATTTCAAAAATTTATTGTATGGAGACGAAGACTTTGAATTGTACACTGTCTCAGAGAATTATGTCAAAAATAATCTATATAATATTTACAAATAATATATAAAAATTATGAGACATTACACAAGATATATATTTATTGAACATTTGGTATTATAATTCTGTCAATAGGATATCATAAATGATTTTTACTTTATTTTTATGTCTAAGTGATATATAATATGAATATTAGTACATTTTTTAGAATATATTATGTCTATTAATAATGGTTTTCTATTAAAAAACATGTATGAGGAAGTAGGAAGGAATTGAGTGGATGATATCAATGAGAATATATAACCTAGAACGATTGTAGTTGGAACTAAGTAGTTTTTGATAGTAATGGATTAGTCAAAGAAGGATATAAATGGTAGTGGAATCCATACATGAGGACAACTAGAGATACTAGAATAGAACATGATGATAGTGGAACAATTAATGAGGGGACACCCTCTTTCTTTTCATTGATTTTCTAAATATGTGGTAACTGAAGGGTTGATTAGTTACCTTGAAAATATATTCAATGTCATGGTATGTTTAGATAATTAATATGTTAACCTTTCTATTTATTAGTTTAAAGGTGAAGCTAATAGGTGGTGGTAAATGGTCAAGAATATAATTGAAAGAAAAGATATTGATTCCATAGAATATGATGAATTTAATAATATTTTCCTTGAAAAATATTTTCTTATGTATATTAAAATTATTATGAAATATATATTCTTATAATTAAAAAAATGATGATGATTCAGTGGTTGTGTGTGAAGAACACTTCATTTAATTTTCAAGGTACACTCAAAATCTTATTTAGGATAGTGATAGTTGAATTATTTATTTTTAATCAGAACTAAAGACCAAATATCAGAGAAAATTTACATCCAGTGAATTCCAATGTTATGAGAATCTTGTTAAATGTGATGTGAGTGTAGAAATGGAGTTTTTTATGATAATTATTACATTGAAAACAATCAAACTAAAATGTTAAAATTACATTCAATGAGGAAGTATCAATAAAATAAATATGATGGTAAGAAAATGAAATATCTAGTTGTAAAAAAGTGTGGTAAAAAAACACCATAGGGAATGACTTATAAAATATCAGAAGAGATTCAGATGTGGTATGTTTATAAATGTGGGACTTGATTTCAATGAATAATATATTAGTGTTGGTAAGTTAATTTAGGATAAGATTACTCTAATAGGTTTTAAAGGTGGTGAGATGGTGGATTATACCCTTACCACCCCAAAGAAGGATTTGGATGATGGGGAAAAATCTAGAATATAAGAAGAAAGATGTGCTAAATTAATTTGAAACTACTTTATCAGATGTTGGAATATCAATTGATGTGTTCTTAGATACACTTTTCATTTTCATAGATTATGATAATGAAATATTTGATATGCGGTATACACATTCCTTAATTTCTAATAAATATTATTCTATATTAGAAATATCACCTCCATAAATGGAACCATAACTTAAGATAAAAGAGAAATAGTGGAATATTAATAAAAAAATAAATTACAATAATCTTATTATTGTATTCTTTAGAATTACATAACATGAAAATCATTTGGTTATCCCCTTATATGGTTAAATGTTATTCTTAGTATGAATTAGCTCTCAGCATACTATGCTAGGAAATATTTTAGAGCAAAAGTAGTTTTTCAGAATTTTTTTTTGTTTTTATACTAAAATTAACCTATAACATTGATAAAATATTAGGAATTTGGGAAATTATTAAAATATGGAAATGAAATATATCTTTCACATATAGTAGAAAACAAGGGAACTAATCAGATTAATGATGGGCATGTGGTAAATGAATACCATGATGTTTTTCCTGATGATTGTTTTTGGTGCTATGCCTGATCGGGTAGTTGAATTTACTATTAACTTTGTTCTTGAGGCTAAGAAAATTTCAAAACCCATTATTGAAAATCTCAAGTAGAACATGTATAATTGAAAATGTGATTATAGGTATTTCATGGTAATGGTTTCATTTATCTAAGGACATCACCAAGGGATATTCCAATATTGTTTTTTAAAAATTATTATGCTTCGATGATGATTTATATTGATTAAATATCTTTGAATAACAATACTGTTATGAATATTTTTTCATTTCCTTGTATCTATTACTTGTATGATAATTTCTATGATGTTTTGTATTTCTTCATGATTGACATGAGATCATATTTTCATTAAATGAAGATGAAGAAGGATGATGTACTAAAGACTGTATTTCTAAATTTATATGGGAATTTTTAGTCTTTAGTTATTCCATTTGGTTTAAAAATTCCTCTACTGTATTTATGGGTCTTATGAAAAAAGTCTTCTATGAATATTTGGATATGTTTTTGGTTTCCATTATTGATGATATTTTGGTATTTTGAAGATGTTAATAGGATTTTGAAGAATATGTAAATGTTGTAATGAAAACCCTCAAAGAATATATGTTTTATGGAAATTTGTGAAATTGTATTTTTAGTTAAAACAAATTTCTTTCCTTGGAAAAATTTTCAATAATGATGCAATATGAGTTCATCTAAACAAAAAAATTGGTTGGTAAATGGAAATAAACTAAAAATGTTACTGAGATATGAATATTTCTTGTATTAGTATTCTATTGCAAATATTTTTTTTAAATATTTCTTCATTATCTATCCCAGTAACTAATTTAAATTAAAATTGAGCACAATTTTTCTGGACAAAAGATTGTTATAATGGTTTTTTGGAATTAAAAAGAAGACACTTGATTGCTACATTTTAGTCCATTCTCTCATGAAATGGTGAATTTTTCATCTATAATGATGCATCATTGAAGGGGTTTGGTTGCATTCTGATGAAAAATAATTATATAACTCTTGTGCTTCAAGACAATTGAGAAATCATTTCTTAAATTATCCTACACACGATTTGGAATTAACTGACGTGATTTTTTGCATTAAAAATATAGAGACGTCATTTATATCGATCCAAGTATGAAATATATACTAATAAAAAAGGATTAACATTTATATTTAATTGTAAGTAATTGAACATGAGGTCGAGGAGATAACATTAATTTCATATGGAGTATGATTTCATGATTCACAACCATATGGGAAATGTAATTAAAGTGTATGATGCTTTGAGTTCAAAAAGTAATGCTATATTAACAATGTTCCATGTAGAACTTTACACTTTTATTATTTATTTGATGATTTTTTTCCTAGAATATGTGGGTTCATAAAATTCATTTGTTTTATTTCTCATATCATTGTAATCATCTCGGTAAAAAAGAATAATGAAAGCTAAGATGGGAGATCATGAGTTATAAAAAATGTAGAATTATTGAAGTATGGTATGATATATGAATTTAATGTTGATAAATATTGTGTAGTGGTATTTGGAAATAGATTATGTGTGACTTGTGATTCATAACTAATGAAATAATTATCAAGTGAAGTTCATAAATATCAAATTTCCATTCATCCTAGCAGTACTAATATGTATGGAGACCATCAGAAGTATTACTGGTTTGATAGAATGAAAAGAGATACTGCTAACTTCACCTTGAAAGGTTTTAATTTTAATAAATTTGAATTAGAATGGAATTTACTGAATGGTATGATTCAATATTTCATATATATAAAATGATAAAATATATCCATGGATATCATGGTAATACTACCAAATAATTCTCATGGTAATAATGTGACTTCTATTATTTTTAATGGACTGACTAAATATTAACATTTCATTCCTATTTGACATACTATATATTTTTATTTTATTTGTTGATTGTATGGGAAATATATATTAATGTTACATGAAGTTATTCTCTTTATTGGACATGACTATGATTCATGGTTCACTTCTAAATTTTCGAAAGGACTTCAGAAGTCATCGAAAATGAGATTAATCTTTGTAACTGATTTTAATCATCAATACAATGGATAGATATAGAAAACAATTAAAACGTTTTAGGACTTTATTAGATCTTATTAAATGTATTAAGAGAAATTTTTAGCTCAATATATTTCTTTAGTTTAGTTTTATTATGTTATAAATTTTCATTCCAATATATATATATCAATCTTATTAATAAATTATATAGAAAATTTTGTCACACTATAGAATTTGGGAAGAAGTAGTTGAAAGAAAGTGTATATAGCCATAATTAGAAGGTGATCATGTCTTTCTTAAAATATCTCCATGAAAAGTGGTATTCATTTTGGTTAGAAGGGAATTTTAGGTCCTAGGTTCAATTGAACTTATGAGATCATAGATAATTATATAAATGTTTCCGACTAAGTAGTCTTTCCTATATGTTTATAACACTCAAAAAATGTGTTTCAAGTAATGATGTGAAGAAAGTATGTGCTAGATTTATTTCTAGTTTAGAGCCCAAATGTAGTTCATTTTTATGAGAAATATTCTTATGGGGAAGAACCTATTTAAATTCATGACCAAAAACATAAATTATTTAGTAATAAGGTAATTCACTATGTTATGGATTTGTGGAGAAACCATATGGTTGAGGAAGAAACATGAGAATCTAAATATTCTATGAGGGAAAGCGATTCCCATTAGTTTAATAAGTGAATAAATTGATGGGATAAAAATTTTAAAATAGGTTATAATGTAACAAAACATGAATTTATTGATTTTTTTTGATATTTAGTATTATTTCTGAACTAAATAGTTGAATTGATTATAAATTTGTTACATAATTATTAAAATAAATAGCTTTAACAAAATAAATTTTTATATGGTAACATTTAGAAGATTAATTTTTAAATTATGCAATTTTAATTTAAAAAAAACTATTTTAGTTTTTTAAATAAAAAAAATTAAAATTAGACTATAGTGAAATTTTTAAAATTTTCTCAAAAAGATATATTTTTGATGAATAGTTAAATATTTTGTTTTTTATATAATACATTATCTGTTGGGGCATCATCAAGGCGTAATTATTATTTAAAATATAATTATTTTATAAAACGAATAATATATGATATTATAATATAATTAAATTTTAAAAATAATGAATAAAAATTAAATTATCCATCATGTGATTATTAATATGAAAATCAATTTCTATACCGCCGTAGTGCATGCCCAGTGTTGGAAAAGATGAATTTTGTGTCTTGGAGATAATAATCGAGTGATAATAATTATATTGAAGACTTTTTGTTAAATATTGCATGTTTATAATGATTTTTATGTGTAGTTTCTAATTTTATTGTTAAATAAAATTAATGTTATCCAAATTTATTTGTAATGCTTGCACAAGTTGGGGAAAAATAACAAATTAATAAAATTTTCTTGATATGGATATGAGTAAATATTCATAATGAACAAATCTAAAACACTATGTTAATCCTAATGAATTTTTTAGATGGTAATTTATTTTTATTTTTTATAAATGAAAAAATTTCATTAATTAGTACAAAACACTGAGGAAGTGTCAGTGGAAGAAGAAGAATAATCAATATAATAATATAAAATAAAATTATAATAACCATTAAACAACAAAAAAATTGTCTAAATATTAAATGATGAGTACTTTTAGACCATAATATTCTTTTTATAATATACTACATTTTTTACCCATATATTTGATATTAAGTCACTTATAAAATTTTATTTTAAAGAAAGTAAAACTCTTCACATAAAGGTTCTTAATTTACATAACTTTTAAATAAATAGTTTTTCAAAAGAAATTTTTAAATAAAAATATTATTTTTAATTCTTAGAGATTTATATTATTCATAGAAATTTATTTCAAATTTTTAGGAAACAAAAAAAGTCATTAAATGATTTCCTAATGATTATACAATGATTAAAAATTTAATGGGAGAAACAAAATAAATTATATAAATTTGTGAAAATAATTATAATTTGAGATAATTAATATTATACATTAATTCTATAGATATAAATGAAATTTATAGGATATAATAAAATAGTTTTTTAAATTTAAATATTTATTTTTTAGGTTTTTAAATTCAAAGTAATTCATTATATTAATCAAGACTATAATGATTTTTCATGAATGTAATATATTATTAAATTATTTATAAATCTAGAAAATCATGAACTACACCAAAAAAGATAATATTTTGTTGAATATGTCATCATTTATTATTTATAGGATTTTTGGAAGTCTTTTACCATTTAATATCATTGTTATATTTTAATATTCTATGAAATTCCTTAAATTATCCTCACATCAATTACTAAAGGGAATTCGTTTACTTATTTTCCACACCATGATCATTCTTACATGACCAGCCTCTTCCAAAATATTTTATCCTCATACCTAGCCACATTATAGTGTTTATTCTCTCACCAAAAGACCATTTCAATGTATTTTAATGAGGTTCACAAGGAGACAATATTCACGAAGATATTAAGTGTAAGTGTAGAACAAATTGAGACATAAGCCAAGAGTTATTCCTTTAAAAACTACTAAATGTATCTTTATAAAAAATTAAAAAATAGTTTTCTTAAAGTATAAAAATTTATTATTCATTCCTTCTTTCATGAATCCTTAATATGTTGATGCATCTTTTAGAAAATTACATACTTATTTTCAATGAAAATGTTTTCTTTTTCATGTTCTTGACATTCATTTAATATATGTTTATTGCTCAAGGAATTTTTTGACGATTAATTAATTCATGTTTTATGACTATTTTTTGGTTATTAGTAATTTATTATGATGATGGGTTGTTCTGTTATAAAAGAATTATGTTTGGGTCTGTGATATCCATCTAATTCATTGGGTATGTTGGAAGTTCATCGTGAGGGTCACTGAATGTGAAACTACGGCGGTTCCATCTAAGGATTACCATGAGAATAATGTTTTCATATTCATGAGGGTTATAGACAATATGGTAGGCATGGGGGTTACAATAATAAGCAAGTATGATAATAAAATGATTCCCCAAGTGACCTAAATGGTTTTTTATTATTTATATGTTTTATAGAGATCTCATGTTTTCACAATATAAGTATATATTACTTTTAAGGGAGAGGAGAATATATTTATGAATACAACTTCATGTGTTTATAAGTATACAATGACTAATGGTTTATTTCAAATTTTTATGTCCCTTATTGAGGTTTTTGTTCTCATCTGATGTTTTTAAATGTTTTTATGATGCTTAAGGATGGGTAATAGAAAAGAAAATTCGGTGATTATTTGTTTGAAGATTTATTTTTGATGATATGAAATCATATTTTATATTAAATAAATTTTCATTATAGAAAAAATTGATATTCTTTAGAAGAAAAATTTTTTATTTTATTTATTAACCATGTATGAGTGTGTACTAATTATCTAAAACACTAAACCTGTATGATATTTGGGAATCAAAGAAATAAAATTCTAGTATAAATTCAGTAGAATATGTAATATATAAGGTCAATTCCTTTTACTAAGTATAGTGGTGTAGTTGAGTGTTAGCATATGGAGTGGATTGATTATGTGATTCTCTATAACCCTAGAAGAATGTTTCATTCTTCCTCTTATTTCATGTATTATAGTTATAACATATTCCTGTATGGACCAATGTACTTCCTCTGGTAGGATTCCAAGGGATATCCCTTTCTGTCGTAATATCTCTATTAATCATAATTAGATTATTTGTAATATAGAACATAAATATCATTTAATGAATCATCAGTCATAGTGTATACTCAAAAATGGGTTCCTTAAAGGACATGTTTGAATATAATTATCAGAAATAATGAACAATGTTCATAAACACAGATTCATATTCTATCCATGAATAATAGTAATGATTATGAATGATGAAATATATCATTATGGATATCTTGAAAGTATTTGGATTTAATTAATTATTAAATAATTCCTAAAACCATTCTAATATAAGTAATTTTTTGAGTATAGATTGGATAGAGAAATCCCACCATTGAGGTGGAAGATCCTATAACATGTATAAAACTAACATTACCTCTAGATAAGATTGAGTTCTATGTTCTTAAGTGATATGATTCATTCTATTAATCCATGATTCTTCTGTTTTATGTTTTAAATCCCCTTGAATTAATAATGGATTCTATTTTAGAAATTTCCAAGTATGATTCACTTTTTATGGTTCATCAATTTGATATTTATTTTCAAAAAAATAAAATAGTGAACAATTATTTGAACAAGTTTCAGGATCACCTATTGTTCACGTGGAACAACATTATCTATAACCTCCTACAATGGTTTTCTAGGTCATTTGACTTGTTATATTTATATTTATATAGAATAAGACACCATTTTCACCAATAATTGATAATACTTTTTCCTAAAATCATAACCATTTTCCAGAAATAATTAAATTAATACATTAAATGATGCTCTATATTAAATTTTCATTACTGATAGATGATAAGTTCTAGATATCACCTCATCAAATGAAATTGTGATGAAGAAACTTCTATATGTGTCTCAGAAACAACCCTATCTTCTAAGACCACCCTTGTCCCATGAATTTCACGATAAAGAGTCTAGATACATATTTTTATGCTATAAATTTAAATTTTATAAAATTCAAATATCCATTCTATCAACCCAAAATGATGTAATGACCAATACAAATACCATTTCAAGCATCCTGGCAACAACCATTCCATTAAATGATCTTAGTTTCCACTAACCTCAAGTGATGTCACCAAGGCACCAAATGTTGAAAATAAATATTGTAGAGACCCGAAGCTTGACGTACATGAACATTACATTACTTTTGCGGAATACTTAGTACATAACAAAAACACACACACAAGGATCGTAATAGTTTAGTGTCTTTGGAAACTCGGAACGTAATCTTCTAATCGTGGTGAAAGATCTCTAATATCTCCCATAAAGATCTTCCCTTTTTTTAACCTAAAACATTTTTTTATATCCTGGGGAAAAGAAAACATAAAAGGGTGAGCTCAAATGCTCAGTAAGGGTAACGAAAAGAAATATCAATCACATCATATACATAAGCACATATCTTTTGGAAATCTTAACCTTCAAAAGAGATCATAATTTCATAACATGTGGTAAATCATGGCAGTGAAATTTAATCACAATAATAATAACTTAAAACATGAAACTTCGTGGCATTCACACATAATCATAGAGAATCATTTCTTGTTAGTCAAGACTCATTGCCAAGACTATCTAAGTGGACAAAGTCCCTTTCTGAATCGTGTAACCCTCGTTTGAGTCCTGTTTCACTGAACTGGTATAACCTACCATTCCAGCCCTGTCTATCTCATGAGATATAAAATCTTTACCCAATGCATTGGAGGGAGATATAGGTCCCACACAACTTATAATGAATCCTTTCTTATGTGTGCCACATAATCATAAACCATACATCATAGCGTAACCCATGTAATAAAACTGGGATTCTTAAACAACATGACATCATAAGACAATTCATATAAGATAAAGGAATTCATAAAAATATTTCCATCACAACATAATCAAACCAATGTAATAATAGGGATAAAAACAGAACCCTTTTATTATCTTATATGGAAAATAATTTTGATAAAATACTTGAACTCCATTCTTGAGGAAAATATCGTTTCTACTTCAAAAACATTTTTCCTTTCATAACATGTCATACGACTTTAAAATAAAATAAGTTGATTAAAAATAAACATGAAAACTTGTAAAGGAAGTTTTTTGGAAATAATGTTTTAAAAATCCATTCATTCCGTATAAGTTAAAAAAAACATTCTTCGTTCTTTTGTCGGAAAAGTCAAAAAGCACCTCGTATGAAAAACGTCAAAAGATTCCTTTCATATTTTTTACTAAAAACTCACCGAAGGGTAAAATTGGATTTAAAAAATTGTACGTGGATGGAAATAATATTACATATTGAGGGAACATGGATGTGGATGATAAAATACACCCCAGTAAATACTTACGAATAAACAATCTCGGATAAAAATGAGATTGTGATATTTCCCTTACCTTAGGTCCGATTTGCTTCGTATGTGTCCGAACCTCCTGTATAATGATTTAAATAATGTAATTAACTTATTACAGAATCATATTCATTGTTATGATATCATATATGGTTCACTTATGACATTATATTACCCGTTCTTTTGTAAATTCCATTTTAAAGAAGCGTTTTGGGTAAAATCGTTTCATTTATCGTAGGTGTTCTGACTTGTTGTTCTTGACATTATTATTACTTATATCATGATTTAATTACTTCCAGAATATAAAATATGATTTATATATCATATATATTCAGTATATATATATATATAATAGATAGATAAATGAAATGAAAAACACCGTTCATGGAGACGGTAGTCCGTACGTACGCATGAACGCTGTTTTCCTTTCCTTATTGTCTTGAATGGAAGTAAGTAGATGACATACTTATATATATATATATACATAAATACAGTATCTTTATAATGTCATATATTTCATTATTATTTCTTATATATACTTTATAATCATTCTTAAATTGTTAACATGGAGAATTAATCTCATCGCGTCGTGGAGACGGTAGTCCGTACGTACGCACGAGCGATGATATCATTTCCATAAATATTGAATTGAATTGGAGTTGATTATAAAATATATCAGAATCAATATGATGTTGTAATAACTATGTATAGTTATTCTTTACACCATTATACCCATCCATGTAAGGTGGTGGTGGAAAATAGATTACACCACGGCGTGGAGACGGTATTCCGTACGTATGCACGCGGGGTGATTTCTTTTTCCATAGGATGGGTAGATAGTGAAATAGGGTTTTTTCATACTTATAATAACATATCAGTATATGAGTGATACTTATGTTATTACATCATAATGAAACAACCTATGAAGAAGAAGTGGAAGAAGAAATAAAGATGAAAGAATTGGTAACGGTAATTACCTCTTCTTTGAAGCGCCTCTTTGAGACCTCCTCTTAGGGCACTAAAATTGGTCTTTGAGGAAGACCAGAACCTCTAAGATGTTTCTAGGGAAGTGGAGAAGGGATTTTGGAAGGGTTTGGCCTAGCTTGAAGGCTCAAAGTTGTGTGAGGAAGAGAGGGAGGAGGTGCCCTTTTATAAGGGAGGAGAGGGGCACCTTAGGAATATCTCAAAATATTATTTTATATTAAAGTAAAAATCTGTTTATAATGGTTCCAAAGGGTCTTATTTCGAAGCTAAAGTGGGGATGGGTCGAAATCCTATCAACCAATAGGATTTAGACAAGTTTAGGGTATTATTTTAAACTTATCAATTAGATTTATCTCTAAGTTAAATAATTTAACTTTTACCGTGTCTTTTTGTTTTCTTTCACTATATGGTTAATACACTTACTATAACATGCCAAACGAACCCCAAATTGTTTATTATTAATATATATATCCTTATCTAAGTCATTCGGCCGAACCTTAGATTATTAGGAATAAAATAACAATTAATAATATAAAATTTGATTTAAAAACTATTTTGTGTCAATTTTGACACTATTTGATATATGAATTTTTTGAAAGTCATAACAGAATTATATGTTCGAACCAAGTTGATTAAATCAACACTAATATATCATAGTAACCTATAAAATTAGTGGAATTCATAAAAAGTCTTAAATTACATTTATTGTGGTATTTATAATATCAATTATGTCAATATTTCATTAATAAGATAATTACTGCATCATCTTTGTGTCATAAATAAATTAAATTATTTGATGTCTAAAAATTACAAATAAACTACCATCATGTAGGAAATCTTTTTATCTTTATAATTAATATTTACAATCGAATTTATCTTATGTATAACCCTATTGTAAAAATGTTTTAGTAAATATACTTTGATTTTAACTCTTTTAACTCTTCTTTGAATTAAATAATAATAAATGTCCTAATCTAATCCAAGTGGGCCTAAATGATAATATTTTACACTTAATGTTGTTTTTGGTCGAGATACACTTGTCCAATAGAATTAGGACATGTGTGAGGGTAATATTAATATCATTCTTACCCTTAATTACCCTATTTACTTTTAACCGTGGTAAATAAAAGTAAAAAGTTACTATTCACCAAAAATTATTTTCATCTCATTGAACCACATTTTACTTACTGACATCAACCGTGTCTCTCGGATTTTTGAAATTCCATTCATAGAAGCGGTAAAATTATGTTTTAGGAAAAAATCAGTTTTTTAACTACCACTTAGTAGTTTCACTATTCATCAAAAATTGATGTTTTTCAGAACAATGCCAAAATTTCATCCTAAGATATATTTCATATTCCGAATTCAAAAATGAAGTATATTTTACCAAATTCATAACATATAAGTTTCATTAATTAATTTTATAATTAAATCCCGCTGTTAAAATAAATAGCGTGTTTTTAGGAAACAATATATATCAAAAGATTGACACTTGTTTATGTCTGGTTTAAATGTGAAATTACATCCAATGACCAACATTGTATTAAATTGTAAAAATATATTTAAATATACATTAAAATCACTCAAATTAATAATTTATCACTATTAATTATTTTGATTAAAAAAGTTGTTTTTAATTATAATTTAGTAATTTTCACTATTCATCAGAATATGAAAGTTATCCGAAAAGTACCAAAATTTCACCTTAGTCTAAATTCGATACTCCGAATCCAAAAATGAATTCCATTTTGAGAGCTAAATTTTCTAAAATTTAAAAATTGGTTATTACTATTCATAATGGCTAGTTTTAATAATATTTCGTGAAACTCAGTATTGCGTACTACACACGCTATCGAGGAAGGTTGCGATTGCGTGTAATGCAAGGCAAGTCAAGGATGCATGTTGTGCAAGCTCCTTTTGGTGTAGCGTACAACACAATACATTAATAAAATTAAAAAGAATATTTTTCATAAAATCTCGGGCTGTTATAAATATCATGGGATTATGAAACAATTAGAAGATTATTTTACCTTTAAACAACCACATCCTTTGAATAAAAAACATCCTAACCAAACTGTATAATGAATGAAATATAAATTGTACATCACAAATTAAATACAAGCATTAAAAAAACATCATATTAGGAGTAATTTTATAAAATTTTGACTCAGGAAAACTAAAGGGAATTCTCATTCTGCAAAACTGATATGGCATTACTTTATCCACTCCATATGTGAACTCCAATCTCCAACCACCATCCCAATAATGTAGCTTCATGATACCCCACTTGAGACAAAAGTGACAGTCCCATTACCTATTTCATGATGTACACCATCTATATATGCACCAAAGTGAATATACATTGGTGAGTAATTACTCAAAATAGGATATCCCCCATAGACTTTGCAAAACATTCAACGTGGAAAAGGACACATTAGATCACATTTCAAAACATAATTTAAAATAAAAAGTGAATCATAAAATTAGTGGACCAATTTAAAATAATATAAGATAAAAATATAAATATAAATTATCATCAAATTATAATTGGAATACCCAAAAAATATCCATCCACTCACACACAAATGCATGAGTGGTGATAGTCTCATACTCATGAGTGGTAACTCATCAATTAACCATGTTGTCACTAGGTTACCATTATCCAGGATCTATAAGTCTGGAACCATACCACTCTTAAATGTTCATTCCAAATTCAATGATCAATACGAACTACCCTCATATATCATTTCATCACAAACATTAATTTCTTAAATCAATAATTATTTTTTAATAATAAAATCAATCACCTTGACGTGTCATTTACAATTAAAAATTAAAAAATAGAACAAAATGTATTTTCCCAATAATTTGGAATTTATGATTCCTTATTATAAATAAACATGGTTTCAATAAAGATTTCATCGTGATATTTCATTTAGATTCAATGAAATTAATTCAAATATTCATTCCTTAAAGATCTAGAGAAAGTAGAGAGGGGACACAAGCCACCTACCTCACAACTAATGACGAAACCATAGAGCCACAAGATGAATCATCTAGATACTATCTCGAAATTAAATTCAATCAAAAAATCTTACAAATTTATCATTATAAGAACATCAAAAACAATTTATATATCTATAACAGATCAAATCTAACATTCCTTATTAGATTATATTAGGATATCTAGATACAAATAATGAAAACATATACTTACAATTGATTCCAATGGTCTAACACACTTACATAAATCAAAACAAACATTCATATCAATAATAATAACCAAACAAATTTAGGATAGAATTATATTTTGAGATAATTAGAGTATATTTGAAAAAATGAGGGTTTCATGGAAAATAAATTAGTTGTTATCTAATTTTTTAGAATAAGTAATACAGTTAATATGATTGGGTAACACTATTTAAAAAACATTTACCCAACCGTTAGAGTGATACATGGAACCACACATGTGGTCACAAAGATGTGCCACATGTTTTGAAAATTTATTACTAGTTGTGTGGATTTATTATCCCAAAACTCAAAATTTTACTGTTAATCACACCGTTTGGGAAAACTGTATGACGATAATGCAAAAACATAGTGGATACCAGAATCATTAAAACTATATCTCAGAGTGGGTATTTGGTTTCTCCTAACTATGCTCATACTATAAAATCAATATAGTCTTCAAAAACATACCCAAACCATCCATCAATCCCTATAACTCAACCAAAAAATTAAATAACTTCAAAATACAAAATAAATTATCAATTTAATTAATAATAAGGTAGTAATAAGAATTTTGTTAGGGGAAATGAGAGCCCAACAGAATTTTCATTGGTGGGTATAGATCTGTTGGATGGTCTATAACAATAATAGTTGATAACTCTATTGTTTTAGGCATTTATGGAATTATAAATTGATTTTACATTGTTTTAAGGAATCTCAGGTTGACAAATCTATAAAATATTTTTCCACCTATGAATGCATATGGGTTTACGATTGTGTATTTGGTCTCCCTAAGAGACATAATGGTTCCTTGATATTTGGAGACATCCATAGAGTCTTAAAATATTTCACATTAGGTTTAGGTCTAATTAGATTCCTTAAGGGTACATTGGAGTCTATTTTTATCCTTGAAGTCTTAATGGGTTGTAAAAGGATTTATAGAGTTTTATGAGGAATAAATTATATGTAATATTTTCATGAAATCCAATATTTATTAATGGTTATTGATGGTTTTAAGGTCACCCATGAGGAATTAAGTGTATTGTTGAAGTTTGTGTCACATAGAAAGTATTAGGAAGGTATACTGTAGTTTATGGTCTTGATGGAGGAATTGATGATATACTATATTTCAATGAAATATATGAATACGTAATAAGTTAAATAAGATTTTAAGGTCTCCTATAATTACTTAATTGATTGTATGAGTTTCATTTCATCAAATAATTATATTTAGGTTTTACTATAGTTTGGTTCTATCCAATAAGTCCTAAGATAATAAACTAGAGTTTTATAATATACTAGAATAAATTAGAATATACTCTATAGTTGTGTAACATATAAAAAATAATAATAGGTAATATTCTTATTCAAGGTATCCAAATAATAATTTATGGCAAAGGGTTTGTAAAAAAAGGCTAGTGATACTATGATTAGGGTCTTGAGAGGTGTTTTTTACATATCTCAATAATGATAATAACAAATCATATAGTTTTTTGACATAGTTTCATTCCAAGAATACTATTTATTTCAAACATATTATTTTCTTATGATATTAATGATTTATCTCACATTTAAGGACATAGATCTAGGGTAAACATGTCTTATAGTTTTCTATCATACAGTTATGATGATTTCCAAGTAGTATAATGTCTTATAAAATAGATGATTAAGTGTATGGTTTATAAGAAACAGTCGTTGTGGGAGTAAAAATTGAGTTCTCTCTTCTTGATTAACCAAATAGATAAATTGGGTGTTGGTTTGGGTTATATAATAGACCAGAGTCCCACAAAATTGAATTTATCAAATTACCATGATGTGGGTATATGGGGATTTCACCAAAATGGTATCCCATATATAGTGAAACCCTAACAAATTTTAAAAAACTGTTTGAGGAGTGAATACTAAATGTGACAGAGGAAAAATATTGTCACTAAATATTTTGTCTCACATAACATATTATAACAGGTTGGGAGTGTATTAATAGCCCTTATAGGTTACAGAAATTTTGATTTATGTAAGAATGGTTCCCGATATCCAAGAGAATTAATATCTATTTTGGAAGCTTTAGTGTCTATTCATGATTCATATCATATGAAAGATAAAGGAAACCAAAAATACAATGTATGTATATAGTATCATATATAATCTCATATCATATAAAGCTATGTAAACCATACTATAAAATGTCTACTTAATTGAGCATGAATTGATATTTTATGAGAGAAAAGTGAACCACCCATGTCATTCACTTTTCTCTCATGAAATATCAATTCATGCTCAATTAAGTAGATTAGAAAAAATAAATAGTCATGGTTTTAAATAGCCATGTTAAATGATTTATGATTATATATGAATGTCATAAAGGATTCATGGCCATAGATGGTAACATTGAAGGATGTGTAGTTTTCTATGTGATGATGAAGGGTGTACAATTTTGGATTTATGTAGTAAATAATTTTTCATTAAAAATAACCATGTTTTGGGATTCAAAAACATAAATGGACAAGTTTTTGGAAGCATGATCACACATTCCCATGGCATGTAGTGACCATATGGAGAAAATTCATCACCATTATTTTAATGGTGGATCCATATTGTATACACCTCTTAAATTATTCATCTACATAATGTTTTTATATATCATAAATAACTTAGAAGCTTAAGGGGATTTATGTGTCTCTAATATAATTTGTGGGATAGATAGATTCCCACAAATCCCATAACCATCATAGAAGTAGATATCAAATATTTACATAAGGGGTTATATGAAAGGTCAATGTGAAATATGTGAATCTTATAAACCATTAGCCACTTGAATATTCTTCCAAATTTTATGAAGTGTTTCATATGTGGAATGTTTTTCATTTTTATAGGAATAATAATTGAATATTCATTATAAAATTTATATATGGTAACACATCATCTTGATGGTGGTTCCTCACTATCTTGTTACCAATCAAGTAAAATTTTAATTAATATTTCTTAAAACTATTAGAGTAATAAGAAGTGGTCAAAACAATATATATATATTTAAATATCCTAGAAAATTTAATAAACTGGAGAAAATATAATAAAAAAATAAAAAAAATATTTTAATAATAATATTTTTTTCATATGTGGTTATGAACCATCTGTAATATAGAAAATAAATTTTGAATAAAATTAATAGCAAAAAACTAATAGATTTTATAATGATAAAACATGGAGGAAAAATTTCCTATTTCTAGAATTTAAAATTTATTTTCCTTCATTTGGAAATAATATGTTATTATAGATCCTATAATATGAACAATATATCCCATTTTCTGAGAGGGATAGATCTAAAATAGTATGTTTGAAAGATTATCTATGACTTAATATACATATAGAGAAAAATCGTATTTTTTTCCCACTAAGATTGAGTTTTATTTTATCATTATATGATTTTCATGGGTTCAAAAACTTTTTCCAAACAGTTTTTGAAACAAGGTTCTTAATATTGCAGACAAATAGGTTCATGATCTATGTGTATTGATACTTGAATTTTTTGAATATATTGGTTGTATATGAATAATATAGAATAACATCCTAGAATTGAAAATTTAAAGATGTAGTATAAAAATCAAGACACATAATTCTATTTCCCAAAAAATATTTTATCCAATATTGGTTTCATATTCCCAAAATAAAATATTTTTTTCATAAAAAGGAAAGAATAAAACAATAAAACTGAAGAAGGGCCTTCACTTTTTAAGAAACTCCAACTCTTATTCCATCTCAAGTAACTATGGAGTCTCCCTAGTCTCCCTAAATGTCCCTAAATTTCCATCTGACCATGATACAACATGATCAATTAATAATATCTTGGATTTAATGAATGATTCCTGAGATTGATGTAATTGTTTCCACTATAGAATTAATGATACCAATGATTGAAATAATTATGCCGTCATGAATATGCTGGCTTCCCCATTTTAAATTGGTGAACATGATTACTCATTCTACATGATTAGTTCCACATGTTTGACTAAAATATATAATATCCATATAGTGATATTTAGTAATAATTTTTAACTTACTATAACTTGAGCTGAGATCATATAATAGATTACATAATCCCACGTTGGATTTTTGACCCAACGGTGATGTTTCCTTAGAATGTGTTATCAATAAATGTTTTGAATACCCTAATTTAGTTTTTAATATTTGTTTTATGAGTCTATGTGTTAAAAAAATCTAATTAAACCCCTTAAAATTTTATGTTTAGATATGAAATGTGTTAGATAAGGACCATAATTTTCACCTTATGTTACAAGAGAAAGTACATTAATGTAAATTCACAATACTATGTTTAATTATTGTTAAATGTATTCATTTTTATTTATTGCAATATAATAGTTTATTCAGTAGCTCAATTGTATTATGCTTCCTTAATTTTACTCTTCCTTGAAGCTCATTTTTTAGAACCGTTCCTTATATCTTTCAGTGTAAAAAATCTCAATTGGTATAATATTTATCAGATTCTATTGTCAAACCCGAGTAGATCCACCTCACCCTTATTTTTTTCAAACTACTGTCAATTATTTAATTCATATAAACATAATATGTATTAAAAATTCGATAAGATAACTAATGGGGAAGTGTCACAATAATTTATTAGAGTAGTTCAATGTGAATTATGAATTAAATCTTCCAAAATTCCAAAATTACATTAATATGTAAATAAGACACCACCTCATATTCCTTAGTCCAACCATCTTCAAAACATTTTTAGTGGAAAAATCAAACCTGACATCCTATGATAAATTAATCATCCCCTAAAATGTTGCAAATCTCCTATTTTCAAAACACTAGTTCTTAATCATAATATTTTTGTATTCAGTGTGGTTTTAAAATTTTACGTTAATTAGGATTTGGAAAATTATCATTAAAGAAAACCACTCATCGTCGACCCTAATTTTACTTAAAAACATCACAATGGAAAAATATTGAATAGTTTGTGTGTATGAAGAAACATGTATAAAATAAAATTACCGAAATTTCATAAATCCATTATAATCATAAAAAAATATTCCTGAATAATTAAAAATAAATCTATAAATTCAACTACAATAGAACTAGAGGATTTGATCCTCAATAAATATTATATGGCCACCATTTTCCTCTTAGTTTTTAATCAATATATGATGATTATATTTTTCAGAGAGGAGTCTTTAAAATCTTTTTGATCAAGATCAATATCAGTATTGTTGTTTTGTTAGAATCATCAATATATTGATCATGATACTATAATTCTCAATGATCTCCGGGTCATCTCAATCAACCATATTTTACATTTCTACGTTAATGATCATTAACCATCTTTTGGGGGGAGATCTATTTTGAACATGTTCTTTAAGGATTCATCCTCTTGATGGAGTGGCACCACTTTCTCATGGTTTGATGAGTATAAATTCATAATCAACTGATTCATAATAGTCTCCTCTGAAACTCTAATTTTCTGTTATGGTCAACTATAACCTCAGAATCAGTAAGTTGTATCATGGTAGTTTCTTTCCTCTTGTGGATAATTGGGAATGATCATTTATGACTCTAATCTTGAAAAAAGTTAATTTTATTATTATAGTAAATTGGGGATCTATATGTGATAGGTTTTTATTTTATTCTTGTGAAAATTCAGTAAATAATGGTATGCATTGGTATTGATGAAATATATTGGGTATTAGCATGAAAACATTTTAATTTACTTTTCCACACCCCTTGCAGTAGGTTGGGGTTATGTTGATATAATAGGTTATGTGGTAATGTAATCACTTGGAATTTTTCATTGGTTGTTGATTGTCCAAAAATATGCAATCAGTTTTCAGACATAAAATATTGCATCCACATAAGTGAATTTTTTTTTCAATAAATTGAATAAAATAAAAACAGTTCAATTATTAATGTAAAATAATAATTATAAATTGATTCCAAAAAATGAATCTAAGGATTTTTAAAATAATATTATATTACAAAAATATATTTTTTAGTAAAATGAAATAAAATATTTAATAAATTATTTAAAGAAAAACAAAAATATCATAATTTAATAATTTGTTATCAAATTTATCCAAAATATTAGTTCTAAAAATAAATGAAAATAATTATCAAGAAATAATTGAATTAAAATATCAAGAAAACCTAAATAAAAAAACTAATCAAGGATTTATAATTAAAATAGAAAATGATGAGAAAAGGCATGACCAGTTGATGGTAATTTTAATTTCCAAAATACAATTAATTTCAATTGAATATGTACCGATAAGTAATATAATTGGGGAATCATTAAATTATGAAACAAAAATATTTTTCACATTCTTGATTAATCATTTATTCTAATTTAGTAGAAGAAAATTCCCCTTTAAAATTAAAATTTCTACAATGTCATGAAATAATTATATATAAATATTGTTTCACTCATGTGTTCTCCTATGGGATAAAAAATATGATACATGAACTATAAATAAAATGATTTATTTAAATGATTATTTTTGGTTTTATAGAATTTATTGAATGTGAAAATTTTGAAATGTTTTAATCAAACAAAAATTTTCATCAAAATAAACATTAAAACATTTATATACATCAAGGGGAACATACACATTTATTTTAATAGTGAATAAATAGACTAAACCAAATTTCTAGGTTAATAAATTAACTAAATTGAATGAAAATTTAAACCAACTTTTGTTTATAAGTATAATGAACAAAATTTTTAGAATGAATTAAGATTTTTAATTGATAACCTAATTTGATGCATCATTTATTAGTTATATACAAATGAAAATTTTCAAAATCAATGAATTTTTTTAAACATAATCTCCAAATTTTAACAAGAATGTTTATTTTCATGTGGCAGTAGAAAAAATGTTCCCAGAATACATCCATGTATGCATATAAATGATGAATTAATAAAAAATGTAAAATTTGGAAAACTATTAGGGTATTCTATTGTGTATTCAATGTTAAACTGTAATATATTATTAATGGTCCATAATATATGTTTAAAATCCAAAATATTCCTTAATATTTATTTTAAGGGGGAATAAAAAATGTAAAAACTTTTCAGGTGAATTATATTTTAAAAATAGTATCATTAATTATAATGTGAAAAGAAAACAAGAAAATTTAAAATAATATGATTTTTATAACTTCACAGTGGACTTATAAAATGGTTTTATTATCGGTAGGATTTTTTTTTCAAAGTATAGAATTATAAATTTCAACTAATCTCTGAAAATTAAAATGTTTACTAACTATTCCAATAAAAAAGAAATTAAAAATAATAAATAAAGTCAATGATGATTATTGATATTATTAAATAACCTAAAAACTAGTTGAAATGGATTTTAATTATCATAGTCTATTATAATCAAGAAATCCCTTTAGTTTACAGCTCAAAAATAATTCTTTTAGTTTTAAATAGACAAGTGATCCCTATCACAAATAATTTAAAATCATGTCATACGTTATATAAAATCAAAAAATAATCTGCATATTCATATAACTATCCAACAGCAATAATATTTTTCAATAGTAGGATAATAGGTTGATGAAAATATTTAATTTAAATAAAACTCCCATGACTTATCATCCTTTCTTTCTTAAATTAAATATAAAATATTTCCCTAAGGATTTGAAAGAAAATACCATTATTATTTATCTTTAAATTCAAGAATATGAAAAAAATTAACATTATTTTTCATATAATTAAATTAAAAGTAGAGAAAAATTAGAATAATATTTTGAAGGATAAGTGATATTGGTGCATTAAAAAAGTAGATCCATTTGGATTTCTAAACCATCAGATTTTACTCCTCTTCGACAAGACACCAAAAAATTAATATATAATAGTTTTTAAAAATTATAATCAAATTCCTTCAATAATTTGTTACATATAGTTAGGAATTTTTTTAACCAATGATAAATAATTTAAAAATAAATGACCATGTGTGTTCTCCCATTAAGTAATACATTTTATGTATTTATATATACTTTTGTGAAAGATAAAAAAAGAAATATATTGTAACAAAATAAGTTATTATGAATTATTATTTTTGAATAATTTGTAATTCCTTGATAGATTATGTTTCATGATACACCATGTTAGGCTTTAGTTACACAAAACATTGTGTTCCTGCAATATATTGTGTTACATGCAAGACATAGTTTTACAAAACTAAAAAATACAACAAAAATTATTATTTAAATATTATTATAGTTTTCATCAAGTCATTGGAATGAATTTTATGAAATTTATTAACTAAAATTAAAAAATATTATTTATACATGTTTATAAAATTAATTATTCTTTAACCATTTAATTATAAATTAATGGAAGAACTATTTGAAAAAAAGAAATTCTTTTTTGGAAAAAATAGTTTTCTACGTACAAAAACATTACATCTCAAAAAATTAAAAAGTATTCTCTATGAATTGTTGTAATAAATATTATATAGTATATATTTAATTTACTATATAAAATTCATCTTATATTTTTTATAGACAGGAGAAAAGAATAAATAAAATTGTAGGCATAAAGAGATGTATTTTCCTAAAAGGTGGTTTTACTTTTTTTAATGACAAACTTGTTTTAAAAATACTTTTTGAATATTTTATAAATTTTATTTCAAAAAATAAAATTCATTTTTGAAATATTAATTTTAAAATCCCCTTAGTGTGATGATTTGTTATTTTTATGAGAAGATTCATTTTTTGATGAATAGTGAAAAAGAAATATTTTCATTGAAAATTGACTTGTCATCTAATTTATTTATTTAGGTAAATTATATATAAATTTATTTAATGTATAATTTGTTTAATTATAGACAAATTAATCATTTTTTGGTCATTTTTATCAATTATACATTAAATTTTGATATAAAAAACATCTTAAACTTTTGAACCTATTCACTTTAAAAACGCATTGCTTCATCCCGCCCGTAGGATTAATTTTAAATTATTTTAAGCCATTTATGTGATTAGAATTTTGTAAATGGATTATATATTTGGAATTAGAATAATTTATAATGTCTAAAATGTTAATAATTATTTTTTTACCAAAATTATTAGTGAAACATGTTAAAATTAATTAAGTGATTGAGAGAAAAATGAGTTTACCAAGGGACTAAACATTGACTTAAGGTTCCAAATGACATAGAAACACGTTCAAAACCCATTTTATGGATATATGTAGACAATATACCATATAATATATAAAAGTTTCATTATTTGAGTTATATTATGTAATAAATACCTCTCAACATTGTTTATCTTTAGGTATTTACAAGAATGCCACTCCTCCTCCACTATAAAAGGGCACTCACCCCATATTTCTTCACACCTCTCAAAAACAATTGGGTAGGAATGGACCTGTAAAAATATCTTACTTAATTACCTCCTCTCAATCTAGAATCCTCACATTGTACATAACTCCATCCATGTATGTCCTCGAGTGAAACCAACCCGAGTTACCCAAAAAAGATATAACATTCACCAATGTGATTTTTTTGTTTCTATATGAATCAATTTGAATTATTAATATATGAATTTTATATAATAAGATAATTGTAATTAATATAATATATTTTTTACTATGATATAGTTATGAACTATGAATTAACAAACATCCATAAAATGAGATGCACATTTATTGTCTCTGTGTACCGAGGTCTACCGCCTCACGTATCAATGTCGTTCATTCCTCTATTACCACCATTAATGGATTATAATACTTATGAATTTATATTTTATAGATTTTATATATTATATTTATAATTTATTTATGCTTATGTAATTATTATATAACACATAACTTCATTCTTTCAATTTCATGGGAACACAATAACACCGTTCATGTGTATAGAGGACAACCGCATCACGAAGTGTTGTGATTCGTTCACACTTTACATGGAATGTAATGAGGATGAGTTTAAAAAATTATTTTATACATAAAATATAATATTCCTACTGGAATGATAATATATATATATATATATATCATTTATATATTTTTCTTTCAATATGATAAAAAATGAAAATAACGATCATGTGTACGCACGACATATGGTCTCTGTGAATGTTGTATTATATTTTATATTTATTTATTTTATAGAATTTAATAAAACAAATATATATATAATAAAAATATATGATAATTATATAAATTTTATATTATTTAAATGTATAAATCATGATCTACGTACGAGGATCAAGAATAACCAGTCAAAACATGTATGAAAAACAAAGAAGTTATTAATATAAAATTAACTAAATAACAAATTTAAAAAAAAAGGTAATATAATGTAATAATAAAATAATATATGCTATTATATTCATGAATATCGTTATATGGTTTATTTATAATAAAATTTTATTTATTATATTGGAGCTTTTAACTTGTAGAAAAGAAGTCGAGACTAAAGGTTAAGAGATTTCTAGTCTCACTATTATTTCTGCGAGACATATGCCAGGTTCTACACTCAATTATATTATGTGGTGTATATACTTTCTTATTACTTGTTACATCGTGAATTTCATTTATTTAATTATATTATATGTTTAAATTTATGTTATTATTTCATAGATCTCGTGAGTTAATAGTTACTCAAGTAGTAATGGATTTTCGTATAAATATATACGTTTGTGAGACGCATGTTATATTCACCACCTCTTTCTACAATTTGGTGGGTATAATACCTGTGAATGTAATCTATGATTCTTATAATACACTATATTTTTTAATATAAACATTTTAGGATCACACCTAATGGGGTTTACAATTCCAAATTTACCAAATCGGTAATGGAATATTTGTGTCAATTTGACTTCATGTATACGTAGGTTATCTTATGCAACTATATTCTTATAAAAGTTTAATATATTTCACCTCTAACATTTTATATCATTAATATATTTTAATTATATTTTATTCTTCAAAAAAATGTTTTATTTTATGGGTATTATGATTCAATGTAACCTACATGGTTAGAGTTTATTGCTACAATCTCATTGTTTTTTGGGATTGTTTATTAGTATTTTCCAATTGATAGTGTATTATGATAAATATCAGAATAAAAATCATTAATTTTATTCTAATACTATTATTCATGATAATTTCAATTAATATTTCTATTTTCCCACTCTTTGGTACATATTATTATTAGGAAAATGTTTTAAGACAATCAGAATTTATTTCTCTCTTCAATCGGAAAAATGTATTAAAATCAGGTTTCAAAAATATGTTTTAAATGATTTTTTAAGACTATTTTCATGTAATATTATTTCAAAAATATTTTTTTTTTAAAAATTGTTTAAAACTTTTTTCAAACATTCCATTATATGTTTTCATGGTTATTTTCAATTAAATATTTTATCTAAATTATTTACGATTTATAAAATAATTATCAAATGTAGAAAGATTATTTTCCCCAATAGGTGCTTTAAATTATTTTTAAATATGACTTCAAAAATTTTAAATTTGGGTTTTAAAGAAAATTATTTTGGAAGTATTTTGTGTCTTACAAAATCGATTTTTAAATAAACGTAGTTTTCCATAAAAAATGATCAAAGTGATCATACAAAATACATCTCCATAAATGACGACATCCATTGATATAATTTATGATTTACTAGGTATTTGATATAATGAAACCATTTTTATTCTTTCATCGAGTGGTTTATTTTTAATATTGAAAATTTTTATATGAAACCCACTTTCTTTATGGGTTATGATATGATGAAATGACTATGAAAACTTTCTATTTTCCAGTGGTTATGATATTATAAAATGTTTATAATATCCACTTAATTTCATGGGTTATGATATGATGAATGTTTTATTATCTTATGGAACTCATAAATTTGGGTTGCTTTCATTGAATGGTGTGTCCAATATCAATGAATTGGAAATTGATAAATATTTTATGATCTTAAAGGGTACAAAGGTTGTCATCCCAATAGTTTAACAAGAGGTTAAATGGAATAGAACCCCAGTCCTAGAAAAATATTGTACATGGGAGAGAATCCTAATCCCACAACACTATGATACACTAGAGAGCATCTCGATTCCATAACAATAGTGTGCATGGGATGTAATTCTAAGACGAAAATAGTAGGCTACATGGGTGGTCATCCCCAGACCAAAGTAATGACATGACTGATTAGACCATGCATAAAATCCTATTAATGTTTTTATCAGTATAATTAATAGAAGATTTTATATGTTTATCTATATTACACAATTCCATGCCTTATTAAAATGTCATTATATCATGGATTATGATCTTGATTCCCTTAATTTTTATGTCTTATGAACTGCCAGTCTTTATGTCATGCCTCATGTTTGTCATCTACAACAGGTTGGGTAGGATCCTCATAATTTATATTCATGATAACATACCCTTATGATAATATTATGCATTCATATGATATTAAATTGATATCTCTAATATTTACCAATACTAAACATCTATTCTCACCCATTCTAATATTTCCTTTCCCTAGGTTATGAAGAAATGTTTTAAGTAGGAGTAATAGAAGGAAATATCATTAAGGGATATGTTTAAGATCATTCACCAAGATATATGATTGTTTCACATGCTTTAAAAGGCACTATGCTATTATGGTCCTTAGGCATGTTTTTATTTAATATAATGAATTTTTATCCTAGAAGATGTAATTTCCATGTAGGTTAATCTTAGGTCTCTATAGTCTCTATAAAAGGAAAGGTTTAGTAAAAATTTAAAAATTAATATGGAAAACATGAGTTATATCCCAAGAAATATTTAAATGGATGTGACTTGGGATGTCTCCATGGATATGTATAAGGATGATTCAATGTTTATGAAGCTATATTGTGATTTTGGTAAAGAATATAGTGTGTGGTTTTATAGAAATACATCGATTTCTATATAATATAAGTGAAAATGGATCTGAAATAGATTTACCTAGTGGAAACAATATCAAACAAATTGTATTCATCATGACATGAGAGGGAACTGGTGCACAAAAATGGGTCTTTTTACACACTAGGTATGAAACTCTTGGGGGATGCCTTTTAAATTCATAATCACTTTACAAAACATCATAAAGGATTTAAATTGAAGAAGACTATGAAAAATCTAGGAAAAACCTAAGTATTCATATTTTATATAAGAAGTTTTAATGATTTTGAAATCATATATGTAATTTTTAATGATTATTCGGTTTTCCATAATGTTATGTGTTGCTCATAGTATGATTTTTGGTTTTATTTGATGGATGGAACCCGAAGAGACCATGTAAATGCTGAGTGTGGTAGAAGATTTTCTGATGAGAAATAAAATTAAATGATGTGATTATGCATAATTACTTTTCACATAACATGATTAAAAATTTATACGTTAACCAACTCTAAGACTCACTAAATAATAGGAGTAATGAGTTCGTAGAGAATTCAGGTTAGTAGAGACCATAGAGGAAAGAATATTTCATTTATTATATGTCAAGAATGTGGAAAGAAACATCAATGTGAATGTATTTTTGGAACATGATCCTATTTTTACTATGGAAAAGAAGGACTCAAATCAAGTTAATAAAAAGTGAAAATGAAAAGTCTAGTTTATTTAATAGATGGGAATATTGGTCTCATAAGTTATTTTAAATTGATGAATTATTTTAATATTGAAATTATGGACATCATGAAATTTATTTCCCTAAAGAGAAATCATGTGAAGATAATTTGCAAGGGTGTATGAGTAATGGTTATATTGCATATGATGAATATACTACAGATGACATTTAAAAAGGAAGAAGTGCTAAATAATAAGATAACAAAGCATAGTAATTTTTTTTGAGGGATGTGGGATGAATGAAGTATTTATGTATTATAATTAAAATATTTAATTACCTAAAATATGAAATATCTAAGGGTTTTTTAGTAAATTTTTTTCATTAAGAATCTGAAAGAATATGTTGAATGGTATTGGTGACCTATAAAATTGATTTAATAATAGGGTTATATTTTATGATTTAGGAAAGTTAAACCTTAACGTATTCCTATAGATGATATAATGACATTTAGTATAGAGAAAAAGATTATTATTTGGATAAAATAATTTGGATAATATTTATGACCTATGAACTGATTAAATGTTTGTTTCCAAATTCGTTTATGATATTAGTGAATACATTTCAACATTATTGGATTTATGGAATATATACTATAATATTTGGAATAAGAAGCATTCCGGGTTTGATAACTTATTTTTGGTAATTCAATTTAATACCATGATTTATGAGGATGCTTGAGGTTAGTATTCACATGTTTGGTATGTGATAACAAGGAGAATCTTTATGATATATGGGTGAACATTTTTAATATGATTTAAGAAATTTAATGACCTAATTTATAATATATTTGATTTTAAACTTTAGAAAGGGTTACAAGGTAAACCATTTATGTAATTGATTAAGTTAATATTTAAAATAGGTTTTATATATTAAATTACTATCTTTCTATATGGAGATTTATGGATATTGAATAACTTACAATAAAAAATTTATGTGATGTTAACTAAAGATAGATGGAATGAATAAACATTCTGTTTATGAAACCAATAATATGTTAGTGATTCAGGAATGAAAAATTCAAAATAATTCCATAGAGTAAGAGATAAAGTGGAAATTTATCAAGGCACAACCAAAGGGTGAGACTGTGCATATGGAATGGAATGAAATCAAGTATCAATATCTTCTTGTGAAAATACATCATCTTTCAGAAACAAGTATTAAAATAAAAGTTATCCCATTATCATTAGTTTTATGATATCAATGAACTATTAACACCTGATTTTATTATGGTTTTGTGTACACTAAAAATCTCTAGAAAAACCACATTCTAGTGACTAATAATTTTTATCACTTTCAATAATTATTTATGATTCATTTTTTATATAAATCCTCACCTTCAACATATATTCTCCTTCATGGAATCATAGTTTTGAGTTAATTTAGGGAAACCATTATGTTTTAAAATTATATTTTTAAAGGATGTTTTAGTATTCATTTTTATGATGTGGATTTCATTGAAACATAGTTTCGATAATTTAAATTTTGAGGACCTAGATTAATTTTGATTGGGAAATTTATTTTAAGGGTAGTAGAATGAAACACCCCTAATATTTGGGAATTATAATTTTTGGAATAAAATAATATTTTTTGTCATATTTTTTTTGAGATACATCAAATTAGGATTAAAATACAAGAATAATTTAATTCTTTTGATATATTTTATAACATTAATGTCCTATTTTTATAAAACTAAAAAATACCATTTAGAATATTATTAGAATATTATTATAGTTATCACCTAGGAATTAGAATGGACAGTGTGAAAAGGAATAACTGAATTACAAAAATACAATTTAGTCATGTCTATAAAATAAATTCTATTGCAAATAATTAATTAGAAATTATTTTATAAAATATTTAAAAATAAATATATTCATTTTCTGAACAACAATTTTCCTTTTCAAAAAATCATTGTATCCAAATAAATTAAACAAAACACTTTTTAGGAATAATTGTAATGAAAATTATATAATATTTATTAAAGAAAACACTTAACATTAATCTTATGTTAATTATAAACAAGATATAATAATAAATCCAATTTTAAGGATAAGAATATTTTTTTTTTCAAAAATGCGGTTTTGTCATCTTTTAATGGTTCTATTGTTTTAAAATTAATTTTTTAAATTTTTTTAACATTTATTTGAAAAAATATACTTTATTTATGAAATATTAATGTAACAATTATATTTGGTTGAATATTTTCTATTGGTATGAGATTTTTTTTTAATAATAAAAATAACTGAATTTTAATTCCAAAAAGACATTTCATCTAATTTATTAATATAGATATATTTTATTATAAATTTAATTTAAAATTTAATTATATTAATTACCCATAATAAATCTAATTTTTTCAATTTTAATAAATTTCAAATTGAAATTGCTTATTAATGAAATTCAATGTTTTCAACATTTTCACTTTAAAAACATTTTGTTTCATCTCGTCTATGGGATTAATTTTAAATTAATTTCTGCCAAATATGTAGTTGTAATTTTAAAAAATGGATTCCATTTTTTGACTCAAAACTATTTGTAATGTTTAGTTAGGTCAAATTTATTTTTTTCCAAAATTATTAATAAAAAAATTTAAAATTAATTATAGTAATTAAGAGAAAAACGAGCCTACCCACAGACTAGACATAATGTTCAAGATCAAAATAACCCATAAACATTTAAAAAACCCATTATATGAACATATTTACACAATTTTCTATGTTTTACCTAAACCATTTGTTTATTGGAGGCACATGTTGTAAGGGAGACCTCCTAATAGTGTTGATTTTTTTTTTGTATTTACCAGAATACCACTCCTCTATTATAAAAGGGAACTCACCCAAATCACTTCATTACACCTCTAAAATTCTTGATCTTAGCCAATCCCAACAAACATATATATTCACAAATCTAAACCTAGAATCCTCAATTTTGGCAGAAATCCAACAAAGGAACTCCTTTGGTGAAAACAAAATGGAGTTACCCGAAGAAGGGGTAATGTTCATCAACATGAATTTTGAATTTATTTACTTCCCCACACACATTAATTATTATTATATCAATATTATATAATAACATTAGTATAATAAAAAAATTGATATGTTTTTATGTTAAGTTTATGACCTAAAAATTTACACAGATCCATCAAAAGGGATGACCAATCATTGTTTGTGTGTATAACAGACTATTGGAGGATTTATCATAATATTTCATTAAGTGCATAAAATTTGCTTCATGTAAATACCATAGATTTTATCATCATGATGTTCCTTGTTTGTCTCATAAAAAGGGATAAGCAATTATCATTTCTTACTAATCTCATAAAAAGGGATACAAAATGATGATTGCTTACTACTGATGGATGGATTATAATACTTCAATCACAACAATAAATGTGCTTCATGGAAACCACATGGAGTTTTTCATATATAAAATAAGAATTTACCTCTCTTGGATCATCATTTTGGATATTAGGTATATAATAACACTGTCCAATAACTAAATTTTTATCCATCTTTCATTATTAATTTCCAAATAAAATTATTTCTAAAATATGATCTATCTAGTCTCAATTGGATTCATATTTTTTGTAAATAGAATGTATCTTTAGGATAAATGGTTAAGAAACACTAAAAAAATAATGATTCTTGTATTATATTAAATCTTCAAAGTTAAAAACTATATCCAATAACACTATCAAAATTTTGGTATAATTATATTTGGAATTATCTAGAATTATTAAATAATAATACAGTATATGAAGTCTCTTTTACTTAATCATCTAAAAACCACCCAACAATAAGTTCATTAGTATTTCACTTTAATTCATAAGGGAGTTTCTAGTATGGGGAAATGATTATTGGTGTGGATATAATATTTTTCTTAAGAATACATAATGACTCAAGATATATATAATCCAAATTGAATGGCGTGTCCATATTTGAGCGAGTACAAAAGTACTAAATTTTTATTAATCCTTATATAATATATGGTATAAACTAAAATTTCCCAATTGAAGTTAATTCCCACCATATTTTTAAGAGGGGAACAAATATTAATGTATTCTATCTTATAATTATCCACCTCTATTCCTCTATTTTAGGCAATCTGACTATGAACTCTTCTCTCTGTGGTAATGAATTAGAATTTTTTGGTATAGATCCAAGATAATTTCTTGAATACAATTCAAAACTAATTATATATTTTCTAGGAATCTCCCAAAAAAATTCTTACTAATGAAAATTAATCCATGAATACTTTAATAATTTTATCAATATTTTTATAAAAACCTCCAAGTTACATCTTTCAAAAGTGGTTGGAAAACATAAAATATAAATGGAATTCTTCAAAACAAATTCTTAAATTGTAATTTCAATAAAGTAATATCCCGATATTCTTGGTCTATAGGGATCTAGTTTCACTATATTTATACTCTATAAAGAAAAATTATTCTTTCCCATCTAGCTTATCATGTACTATATGAAAAAAATGCATACGAATATGATCTTTTCTAGGGTAAAAATTAAGATTCCTAAAATCGATGCAATGTATCCCCATATATTCTATTTAATAACTGAATTGGAATATTTTAAGATTAGTTTTAATTGTGACACATACTTTCTTTAGAAATATATAGACTTGAATAACAAATCTAATGTATGAAATGGGTTGATAATACTATCAATAATGACTTTTTATTACTCATTTGATCACATATATTGTTAAGGTTTTTGTCCTCCATTAGCCCTCAACCATTACCTTATAACTGTAATATATTGTGATTCTATTTATGAAAATTTAAGCGTTTATCAATTTTATATAAAAAAATTTATTGACCAATGTTTATTTTAAAACTTTTGACCACATCCAAAAGTGATTCTTATTGAAGTTTTCCTTAACATAGTGAATATGATAACTCAGAGTAAAGATATATCACCTACTAAAGAATATGTTAGGTTAGACTACTATGGTTTTAGTTCTAACTCAAGTTATACATGTCTATAATAAAACATAGTAGGTCTAGGTGGCCCATTGTATTTAATGTATTTTTTAAAAAATTAATGGAAGATAAAAAACACATCCTATTCAGAAATACAATGATGGGACAATACCACACAATCTGATTCCGGATTTGGTTGAATATTTTTTCCTAAGAAAATAGTTGTGTTAAAAAAAAATTACCCTTATAATAATCAAATGGATGTTAGACTATATCCTTACATAGAATAATTCCCATAAAAAATTAAATAGGTTTGGGTCTTTAATTAATATCTTAAATAATTTTAAATATGTCATCATCTTATTCATAAAAAGGTCAACAAATTATAATAAACTCATAATTAGATCATATTAAAATTTATAGAGGAATAATGGATCTATCAATGCTATTACTCTCATTTGTTTGTTCCGCCTATTTGAAAATCCATTTTCCTTTCAAAATTTTTGTAATTTCTCTTTTACTGGCAATGAAATCTATCCCTTAAATGATATGGACTTCTTTATCACATTTCATATATATTATGAAGAGGTTAGTGGAAAAAAAGTTTTTTTACCAAAACAAAACATTCCATCCACTATACTAATGGTGTTATTAAGGTATAGGGTACCAACTTTTTAAGGCAAAAATGTTAGGAAAATTGCCTCCCAATCAGAGAAGTAAAAACAAAGAGTAAGGGATTAGATTAATGTTGGCTCTAAGGTCATTATGGTAATTCAATTGTTAAAAAAATATAATTCAAATGATTTGACAAAAAAAATTAGTTTTTGAGCTTAGGGATAATATTCTATAAAATAAAAGATATTTGTAGCACACTTATATTTTATAATATATTTTTCATTCAATAAAATTTAAGTGTTCAATAGCTTTCTTTATATACAACTCTATGTCTATATAATCTATGATATAGTAAACCGTTATAACATTCCATTAAATTTGAAGGTATGAATTTTAATGACCAAATTATGAATAATATATATATTAAGTTATTAAATAATAAAAATTTATTTATTGATTCATAATAAATACATACTCAATTTCTAATAAAATGATTTTATGAAAATGATTTTTCTTCATTAAAAATGAATTTTTTCAATTTTTTCACACATACATTATAATTGAGGATTACATTTTTTGAAATTTTATTTTTTATAAATGAATATAATTTATTAAATTATCATGTTGATATTTGTGTTGGGTTAATTTCTTAGATTTTTCTATTTTTTATTTTCTAGTTAATAATGAAAATACCAGTCTTTAGATAACATTTCATTTCATTTCATGTAAAAATATCATTATGTTTTTAATTTAATCTTGAAGTATCATAATTAAAAAAATTATAAAAAATTAAATTAATTATTTAATGATATTCATTATTATTTATTTTTTAAAAAGTTAATTTTTTGGCATAAAAATACATTTTTGAAATTCATTTTTTATGCGCACAATGTTTTTTTGTCTTAACAAATTAAAATATTCTATATTAAATATTATATCATTTAATATTATTATTAATATATTAAATAATATATTTTATAATTTATTTGATTATTTTTACAAGTAATGGAATGTAAGTAAATAATGTTTCATACATAAATGTTAATTTTTCAATAATGGGTTTTCATTTTGGGTTGGGTCCACACATTAAATTAAAATAATTAACATTTAAAAATAAAATCTAGTAAAATTAATTACAAATTTCAAATAATAATAATTAATATAATCAAATAAATTGAACATAATTTTTGGTCATAGTCAATTGTAAAAACAGGAAAATGTTGTTACCACGGTTTGGGTTATAACGTGTTTACCGAGGGGGTGGGGTTAAATAGAGTAAATTGTAGCTCATCAAACAAAAAATAATAATAATTATTATGATGATATTAAAATATTATATTATCATGTCATTGAATCCCTATCACATTTTATCCACTTTAAAATGAAATTGACCCTATATAATTGAAATATTATTATAAATTCAATATGATCCCCTCCCCTAACTTATAAAAGGGATAATCCCATCATCCCTTATTCACACTATTTAGTCCTTCTTAACGTATAATAAACTGTAAAAATCTGTACTATAATAATTCAATTTATTCAAGTTATTATTTTCTTCTACTTTGACCAACTCTATAATGCTTCTGGTCTAAGCCAAAGGGTGTGTCTCTAAGAGGACGTATAAAATACTTAACAATATCATTAATTTTTATTTGTACTTATAACATATGTAAATATGTTATATCCATAAATAAATTATGAATATAGTATAATTAAAAATGTATATGTTATTATTATGATGTAACAACCATTTTCCAACAATTAACATCAAATAGGAAATATAGTATCATTCATGCATACATGTGGACTACTACCTCCACGTTTCTATATGATTTATTTCCCATAACCATCATTAATGGGTGTTAATATTGATTTATTTAATGAATATATATGATATTAATAACATTAATAATATTAAATAGTTATAATATCCTTTTAATTTTCTTAGCTTGTGATCCATATATCAACGATAGTGTCACTCGTGCATACTTGTAATCTACCACCTCCACGAAGCGATTTAATTTTTTCTCTATTTTTCATTTCCTTTTGCGACACAAATGATATATTTAATAATAATATATTATATTTAGGATATTATAGTTATTGAATTAAGGTAATATTTCATTTACCTATTTTTATTCCACCCATCAAAAATATGAATCATCACCCTTGTGTACATATTTATTACCATCTACATGAAGTTATGTAATTCATTTTTCATAACCACATAATATCAGGGGTTATAAATATGTATTTAATGATTATATATATTTTTATCATTAATAGAATTATATATATGGTGGATCCTTGATCAATTATCAAGAACTATAGCTTCGGAATTAGAACATACTTGATGAAGAAATCATTTAACTCCATAAATGATGAATATAATAGATAAATGTTAATAAAAATTTATTTAAGTGATATATATTAATCATAATTGATAAAATATGAAAAAGTTATTATAGACTATAATTTTAATCAATATTGTTTTTTATTTTGTAGTTTAGAGCACTTATAAATCATGTTGGATATAAGGTATGGGTTTCATCAAAATTTCTCCTCATTTAGATAGGTTTTAATGTTATACACCATTTTATAATTTATATAGTGTATATAATTCCTAAATTCTTTATAATAATAATTTTTTAATTCAAGGGATTTAAAAAACCAAATGATTTTCAATATTGCAATTACTTTCAATTTAAATAGTACTAAAGTTGTAAGTGTTCTTTGTCTCAATTTTGCATCATTGATATCTAATTATTTTTATACGCCTATCATCTTTTATAAATGTTATTTATTTCCCCATTTATATTTTGTTTCACGAATATCATTAGGTTCATGTTATTTAAAATTTAAGTTAATTTCTTTTATGATTCAACAGTTACCAAAATGATAAGGTTTTTATTTTATAATCTCATTTTTATATTAATTGTTTATGCTTAAATGTATCAATAATGAAATTTTTTGATATATATATCAAGAAAATTACTTATTTTTTAATCCTTTATTCATTCAGGGATAATTAATTTTTTTCTATTCATTGTTTTCTACATATATACTTAAAATATTGAATGAATTATTTTAATTAAAATGACCATGTTTCTACCATCAGTTATGAATATTTCATCAATATTAATATTTTATTTAAAATTTCTTAAGTAATATTTTTTTATAATACTAAAAAAATATTTAATTTTTTTTAATTTTTTTAACATACTAACTATATATTAACGGGACCCTTCTTATCATTTTCTAAATAAGATAATTCTGGATTTTTATCAAAAAAGTAAGAGTAATTTATTTTTTTTAACGTACAGTAGATGAATGTATTTCAATGAAATTAGGAATAAACATTTAATCAATGATTAACTTATATGTTTCCTTGTACATTTTTATAAAAAATATTCTTCTTAATACTTAAAAAGTTTTAGACATTAAATGAATGATTTCAATATAAAAATGGTATTTTACTCAAGGAATTTCATAGTGGTCGATTAAAGGTATTACAATTTGTAAAACCATCCTTTGTTGTTTTATATGATTTTTTGGGAATATGATAAAATGTTACCATCCTCATCCATTAACTTTATGGTTTATGATTAAGATAGTTAAATGTTTTTGAAACCTTATCCATTATGTGTGTTATGATATTATGATATAATGCTTGTTTTATTATCTTATGGTATACATAAACATTTTTTCATTTCATGAGTGGGACCATAATTATATATCCCTCGAATTATTTTAATAAATATGGATATCTAATAATGAATTAATGGCCATAACAAGATGTGAAAACAGTGTATTAAGGGAAATTGTGCATTAAGATATTCTTGGGAAAGGACTATGATTATGGAAATGATGGAATGCAGAGTGAACCTAATCCTCTAGTATGACATTGGGTGTAAGCCTCTAATATAGAAATGATTTTATATTCTTATGTTTATAAAAAAATTATATGTATTATGATGTTTATATGTTCTCATGGATCAAGATTAATTATTGCCAATTCCATACTCTTATGTCTTATTCCATTTGATTAAAAAAACATACTTCATGAATCGAGAATAATTTTCGTTGATTGACGGAATAATATTATTATATGTTTTGATAATTTTATCTAAACATTTTTAATATCTTATTCCCATAATTGATAATTGAATTATATGACTTATTTTTACACAAACACAGTATATAATATCACCCTTTATTATGTATCCCATTCATAGGTTACGATGATAGTTTTTTTATGATATATATAATAATGGTAATAGTTGTAGATCAAATAAGTAAAATTTCTTTTTTGAATCCAAGATTATAATGACAATTAACCTTTGAAAATGTTAGAATGGACCATAATGATATGATGTGGTGATTCGGGTAATGTGATGTAGTTTTTATGTATGAAATATATTAGTATATATAGTTGGTACCATGGAATGGTTTAGTAACGTTTTGAAACTAGGATGGAGACCCTTTAGTGATAATTGATAGGATAATATTATATTCATAATTACATACTAAGGTTTTGGAATAGTAGATATTATATGGTTTTCAAATCAATACACCATAGTCTATAGAATAAAATTAGACGTGGTTTTGAAATAGAATAATATTGGGTGTAATAACCCCCAAAATAGTCAATGTAGTATATATTATCAATCATTATGCTGACCAATGAATGTGAATGTACTGTAAAACTAGTTTTAATCTATAGAGGATATACATAGAATAAATAAAAAATTTTATGAACCTTTACAGAGGATTCATATAGGTAATGACCATGTGTATCCAATGTTAAATCTAAGGTGTCATATTTCTAAAAGTATTTTTCATGGATTAGACACCGTATGAATTATTTTACATGGTTATATGATTTCCCATTATGGATTCTCAAAAAAATCTATTATTTTTAGTTAGTGGATATAAACTTGAATAATTATTGTAATATAGAATGTGATAGACAACGAAATGATTATCCTCCTGAGTAACCAAATGATAGGGGTGATGGAATGTGGAAAATTTCAATTATTCATAACTATATATGTCATTATTTTATTAACTACCTGAACATAGTTGATTATACGAATGAACAAAAAATATAAAAAATGAGTTTCATAAAGATCATGGAGGAAAAAAGTTCTGGTATATTATATATTGTCAATTTGGGAGGAAGAACCCAAATAATTGACTCAATAGAATGGTAATATATTATTTGTGTGGAATGGAAGGACAGTGATAAATTAATTTCTATGGAAAAATAAGAATGATTTAAAATTTAATATATCCAAATAATGTTTTCTCTAAGGATACATATATGATTAAATGTTTTATATGTGTAACATATGTGGATTGTACAGATAAATTTCATATGGTTAATGATAAGGAATATGATAAAAAATGATGTATGAGTAATGGTTTTACTGTTGATAATAGAGGGTCTATGAATGAAATAATAAAGGAATAAAATATTGAGGAGTAAAATAATGATGTCTTGTCAATGGACTATGATGGAAGTGGAATTATTTAATTGTTTATGTAATTGGATTTGAAAATTATTATGTATAAGTGTTTAACTTTGATATTCTTCTTATAAGAACCATAAAACGTATAATTATTTTTATTCAGTAGGTTTTATAAATAAATTTTCAAAAATATTTTGAATGGAACTGATAACATAAAATTTTTATATACTATTAAGGTCATATTTTTTAGAAATCACATGAGTATGGAATAGAAAAAATTTAATATTAAACTATATTATGGATAATAATGTTTATTTGGGATAAATAAAAAAGTGATATTGATAATGTAAATTGAATTTTATTTTTCTCTATGAAATTTATTTTTGGTTTGAGATAAAGGTGATTTTTGTTATTCTTGGAAAAATTTATATCACTTTTCTATTTATAAAATATATTAAATTGTCTATGATTTTATATTAATAATTAGGGTAAAAATATTTTTTTTGTAAGCATTCATTTTGGTTTTATAATGATTCATGTTATTATAATGTTTTATGAGGTAATATGATCATTGCATTCACATTTTTCTAATTTACATTAATATATAAATTATAATGTTTTGGGATTAATGGTAACTTAATTTTTTAACTTCTTAAACATTTTTATATATTTTTATTTTTTGAATATGGTTTGATATATTTTCAAGGAGTGTTAAGGTTATCTATTTATGGAATCGTTTAAGGTGAACATTCAGTTTTATTGTCATGTTTTTTGAGATTAATGTCTTATTTCATTGTATAATGTCTTATCCATAATGGAAAATCTTTTCTAACAATTTTTATTTGATAAAAATATAATTATGTAAGGAATGAGTTTTAATTGTATTATATATCATAAAATCCATCCAAAATCAAATTTAAATGATTTATTAATGAAATATTTATATTTTTTCATTATTTAGACATGGTGGAAAAGTGGTGGAATAAAATTGAGACACAAAACTAAAGGATATAATTATATATTGATTTTATAAAATTAGAAATGTATATTTTCATTAATTCCATGTTAATATAATTCCTCAACCCTATGAAAAATGATCCTTTAAATGAAAATGTTTTCCATTTTTCAAAAGTCTCTGAGCTATTGATGGTTGTTTTACCCAATCAATGATTTTGGATTTTATATTCATTGAAATTCACAAGTCCTTTTTTATCACTATATAGTATTATTTTGGTTGTTTTATCTCCCCTTTATCTCTATAATTTCAATTACTCTGTAATATCCTATGATTTTTCAATGTGTCAGAAATTTGAAGAATTCAATCTTTTAGTGTAGATATGCTATACCATTTAATTTTAGACTCAAAATATAATTATAATAGCTAGAATGTATGAATGTTTTATTTTTAGAAGGATTTTTAGGCATGGTAACTATCTCAAGGGTTTGGATTAGTTTTTGGAGAAGTAGTTTTTAAAAAAAAACATCCGGAGATACACCACTTGGTGCATAGTAGGAGCATGATTATTGAAACCTATATTGAAAAACCCTGAAACCCATTTGTTCTTGATCACAGTTAAATGAAAATTCAAGTGGGTGGGGGGTGCACAACTATGTGTTTTGTTGAACAGGGGTAGAGATACCCACGTAGTTAGGAGAATAGTTTTTTCAAACTCTTTGCTGAAACCCTAAATGTTGGTATATCCTTAGATAGAGAAACCACACTTTTGGCACACAGTATGAGAAATCATGTTCCCAATCTATTTGACTCATTAAAATGGTTTGAAATTACTGATTTTATGTTTAACTCTTTTTCCCATCATCCTTTATTATCATCCCCCATTCTCCTAACACATATCCCTATTGTAGGGCTCCCCATTAGAAATCCTTATGATAAGTGGATCTTATTCATCTGAGATTCGATCCAAGCATAGTTTAATATATTGGATAACTAGTGGTAATGTTACTAGTCCCTTTTCTTTCTTTTATTCTTATCATTTGCTGTTTAGAATGCTCTTTCCATCTGAGCTTAAATTCCATATATCTGGGGTTTTTTTGATTCCTTATTTGCTATCATTTCATTTAAAGTCAGAGGTTGGTATCCAACATTTGAAAATATACAGGTTTAAGGTATTTGGTTCCCAAATTTCACCTCATTTAATATTTTTTTTAGGTGTAGTAAATAGGAACGAGTGGGGTTTTTCCAAGTGCGACCATTTATTTAACATCCTTATATTCTATTATTAATGAATGATGTCAAAAGGTATTTTAATGTATTTTTAAACAAGTTCAGCAAGGTAAAGGATGGTATGTATGAAATATGTTTCTACATTTTCATGGTATGTTGTTCTAGTTGTTATAATTAATTGAATTGTGCCTACAGATATGTGAGTTCCATAAGAACATGTTGTGCTTGGACCATGAGACTTTGGGGGATGTTGATCATCGAAATTTTGTCAATGTGGTCACTTAGGTTGAGGTAGATTTTAATTAACCATGTTTTGGTTTAGATATGATTATCAAATGTGACACCCCAATACTTTATATTATATTTCATTTAGAATAAATTTAATTTCATTGAAAGAATTTTATACACACAATGCAAGGTATAAAAAAACATGGTAAATCATGCTTCATTCACATAATTTAAAATTTATTTTATAAATTTTATTTGAAAAAAAATTATTTTTTTGAATCATAATATCATAATTAACATAAATTGAATGTTAGATGTTTTTTTTAAAAAGTTTAAATTTTTGATGACTTGTGAAAAATATTGAATTTTAAATGAAAACTACATTTTTATTTATAAAATTAATAAGGAAAAATTATATTTTGAATTGGTTTTAGAGAATTATTAGTTGAATTTTATCTAAAATAATCCAATTTAAAACATTAGAATATTTTTTATACTGAATTTAGATTTAAAAACATTGTAAATGTTAGAACATTTTCTCTCTATAAACCCAATTTCGCGTCACGTCTTAGAGATTAATTTAAATTCACAACATAACAATTTTATGAATTAAATTTAGAAAAATGGTTTTTAGATTTGGAATCATAATTATTTATAATGTCTTAAAATTTAAACATAATATTTTTATAAAAATATTAATCAAATACAATAAAAATTAATTACCCTTGTTAAGGTAAATTTATGATTAATGTGGGGTTAAAATAGTAATAAATGAGTAAGAAATATGTTAAATATTAACTTAATTTTAATTATGAGTTTTTTTATCTCTTAAATAACAATCCTTGGAAAATGTATATTTATTTAAATAGTAAATTGAATATAAACCATATAATAAATTCAATAAATAAACAGAAAATAATATCTTTCTTGATTTTAATAACTATAGAGCTGTAGGTTATAGAAAACCAACATAGGTTTAGTTATAATGGCCATTTTGAATGATTAATTATATTTTTATCATTATATTATATTTTAATTTTCGTTAGATGAAATAATTAACTAAAATTTCTATGAAATGAAAATGCATTAATTATATAGTTAAAAATTTTAAAAACTAAAAGATAATAAAAATATTAAAAGTAAATTATATGGAATGAATTATTGTGTAATTTTTTTTAAAATGAATTTATCATGTTACAATGTCTTAAACATAATAGATTTTAATTCAATGAGTTTTTTGATATTTAATAAATCAATTCAAATAAATAATCTCAACATCGATATTATTGTTTTTTTGATAAATTATATTTTCTAAAATGACATAAAAATTATTAAAAACAATATATTATTTCAATTAATTTTTAAATGATACTAAATATGATATATATTCCATTAATAGACCAATTTTTATTTAATTATTAATATATTGACAGTTAAATAGTAAAAACACTATTGGCATGGTAAAGGATAAAATGATGTTTTTTCACATTACATATGCTTGTGTTAAAAATAAGTAGAAACATACATAGGTTTTTTATTTTATAAATTATTATTTATAATTAGAATTATTTATTAGAAATTATCCAATAAGTCTTGTTTTATATTAGTCTTAATGGATAAAATACCGAAGTTAAAATGATTAGTTACCATTAAAAAACTAAAATGGTAAAATAAGAGAACATATATGTTAAGGGATTTTTTTAAAACATTTGTTTTATTGTGCAGTGAAGGTGTGGATCGACCGTATCATACCTATAAAAAGTTAATTATCTATATTGGAACCACTTGAGGTTAGATTGACCTCCTAAAAGTGAATAATTTTATGTATTTACAAAAATTCCACACCTCTTCAACTACAAAGGGAACTGACTCCCTCCCTTATTTACACCTTCAACCAAATTTGATTCACCAAATCCCTAAAAAAATCCCTTTTCAAATTACCTCCCCTCATCCTTGATGACATATTTTGGGCTTAAATCCAACCATTGGAGTTTGTACTAAAAACCTATTGAGGATACCCAAATAAGAGGTAATGATTTTCCATGAGAATATTTTATTTCATTATCCACATCTATAAATTTATCTTAAAACATAATTGTATAATAAAAACAGTATCTTCTATATGATATATTTTTTCTAATAAAACCATGACCTAAAACAATATCCATTTCCATTAAATGTGTTAAGAATTAATTATTTGTATGTACAACGGGATACCGCCTCGCAAACTGATATCATTTGTTTTCCCATTTACACCTCCACTACTACAAATATACCATTAAAAATATAGTACATTCTATGGTCTAGGAAAAATAAAGGATAAAAGTTCCCTTTATCAGTGCTAAAAAAACATTGATAATGGGAATCATTGTTCACCACTAAAAAAGCACTAATTAATGGTACCCTTTATCAGCGTTTTTTGTGCAAATAAAATGGAACCTTTATCAGTGCATTTTAGTAGCGCTGATAGAAGGTACTGTTCACCCACACTGTATTTTTAGCACTGATAAAGGGTTCTCTTTATGATTTCTTTATTACTAAAACTCATAATGGTCTTGAATTAAATGAAATAATTAAAAAAATTCAATTAGTAAATTTAAAAAATTATAATCATTATTAATTAAATAATTTTTGATAAAAATAAAAAAATTATAAACATATACATAATTTTTAAATATTAATAAATACTATATATTACATATATAGATATGTAAAATTAACAAAAAAAGTTAAACAGATAGAAATAAAATTGATTAATTTAAGGAAAGTATTAGACATTTTATTAATTAAATATTTATTGTTATAAGTGAATAAATTTAATATATATATATATATAAATTTTACAAATTAATAAATATTATATATATAATATATATAAATAAAATGAATAAAGTGTAATAATTTAAAAAAATAAAAAATGAATAAATTGTATTAATTAGACAAATAAATTATAAATGAATAAAATAATAAATTATTAAAAAATTTATTAATGAAACAATTATTAATAATAATTAATTTTTTTAATATATATATATACATACAAATTTATTATTAATAGTAAAAAAATATACATTAAATATAAATAAAAAAAATGAAAAATGTAATAATTAAAACCAAATTACTTTCTTATTAATTTTATATGGTTTTCATACATAGTTATTCATTAATATATTTAGTGTCAAAATATACTCATATATATATAAAACCAATGTAAATAATATTTCCTCAAACATGATTTATATAATAAAAAATGATTATGCTTACATTAAATAAGTCATATATTTAGTGACAAAATTGTTTATAATTAAAATGTTAATATTTTTTAAATATACTAACTAATTACATTGAGTAATGGACATAATAGAATGCCATTATATTTTTCAATTTAATATATATCAAACATGTGTTACTTTTATTTATCGTACATATGCATAATTAACACATTTTTATATACAAAACACACAGAAAAATATTTACACAATTAATGAAATCTTAAATAGAAACACATACACATAATATTTATGTAATTTAATTAAATTTTTTAGAAATTTTAAAATATCATTATAAGAAGAAACATTTAATATAAAATGTTTTTATCAGAAATTTTAATCATTTTTTTAATAATAATACAGTTATTATTTATCCATGTTTAAAAATTTTTTATTTTAATTTTTCAAATTTAATCATTTCCTTTTATTTGATTATATATATTTATTTACTAGGTTTTAATATTTTCAATTTTTATTCTTATTCACATCCTTATATATCAATTTTTTTTAAATATTTTATATATATTTAATAAAATTTATCCAATTTATCAGTATTTTAAAAGTGTACATATTTTTAATTAATCAATTTCACTCATTTTTAACATGCATGCGTTAAAGATTACATATTCATTAATAATGTTGTAAATATATTTATAAATATTTATTTGTAAATAAATATATCTATATATTTATATTTACTATATTAAATAATTTAATAATTTATATTTACTATATTTAATAATTCATAAATAAATAAATATTATTTTTTATATTGTATTTAAAAAATTATAAATATATATATTTAAAATATTATAAAAATATATTAAATTTGGTAAATAATGAATATATATATTAGATTTATATTTATATTTATATATTCAATATATATAATAATCTAGATATATATATATAAGGATATAAATATTATTTTTGAAAAAATTATTTATATTTTTATAAATAAATCTTTATTATTTAAATAATTGTATAATTATAATAAATGTATTTATAAAATTAATATATTTACTCTTATTTTTATATATATATTTATTCAATATATATACAAATACATAAAAATATATACTGATAGAAATATATTTGTAAATGTAGAATTATAATAAATATATTTAAATAATGAATATTTTTACTGTATTTATATTCATATATATATATATCTACAAGGCTATATAAATATATACAATCATTTATGTATATTTATAATTATAAAATTATAATAAATATATTTAAATTTATATATTTTTATTATATATATATATAAATATAATTATTTAAATATATGTAATAAAATATATATATTTATAATTATAAATATATTTACAAAAATATATATTTATAAATATATTCATAAATTTATATATAGTATATTTATAAAATTATATATTTAAAATTATAAATAAAAAATACATTTCTTTAAAAGTTTTTTATAATTAAAAATAAATCAATATATATGTAATTAATTATAATATTATAATAAGTAAATAAATATTTATATAACTATATTTACTAAATTTTCATTTATAAATATAATTTTAAATCCTTTATCAATGCTAAACATTTAGCACTCATAATGATGTATTTATTGAAATATTATTAATTTAATGATAATAAAAGTTGTATCAACACATTTTTTGAAGCAATGATAATGGTATCCTCGATATATTTAAAAGAACCTTAACTACAAATGATTAATTCAAAATTCTCAAGCTTTCGTGGAACACTCTTATTGTGGGCGCTTCTTCTCTAGGTTCTCTCAATCGAATCAATGCTACAATCCAAGGTATGTTATTTTATCCTTCACCTCACTCATGAATTGCTTGTTTGAGTTCTGTAGTTTGTATTACTACAGTTTCTCATCACTGATGAACCCTACTTTTCTTCTCCAGTCACTATAGATGTGATTAGTCTTTCTTATTCTTCTTCATTGATTCCATTCATATCAACACCTTCACTGCTGAATTATTCCACGGTTAGTGATATCACCATAATCATCATCACCATCATCATGAACATCACATATTTATTCATCCTCTTCCACTTTTTTATCTTTAATAGTACTCCATGACTTTTAATCATATTTTTGATTTTTCACACATCCATGGTCTATTTTACGTGTTAAATATTTGTTTTTTTCTTGTGGTTTTCTTATATATATTTTTAATGATTGGGTGTTATAAATAATGTTGACTTTCTAATAAATGTGTGTCTAAGGTATATTTAGTGGGTTCTATCATTGAATGAATGATTATTTAATGATCATTAGGACAAATAAGGTAGGTCTAATTTTCTTGAATGGTTATTTAATTTGATTTATATTTGAGGAATTATTTTTGGATAAATTTTTTTCTTATAAATATCTTAATATATTTCATGAGATTTAAAGCCTGTTTGGTTTAGTTATTAATAATTTTAATGCAACTAAGGTATGTTAAATTTTCTAAATGAATATTTGGATGATTAATGAATGCAGTTTTAATTAATTTTTTATTTTCATTTTTAAAGACTAATGTATTAACGATTTTGAATATGGATATTTGAAATATATATTTAAATGATAATATTGGGAAAGGCTTGAAAATTTTTAATTTGTAATTTTATAATATGGAATGTCTGTATATAATTTAGTTTGAATAATACAATAAAAATATAATTTTTTTAGAGTTACCCTCAATTTTTTTCATTATATAGTTCAATAATTTTATAGAATTCCTTTGGGAATTATTCAACATAACCCTCACTAGGTACTGTAATTATTTCATCCAGAAATATCATCAATTCCCCTATATTTATATCTACATCATCTCTAGTCATAGAGTAAACTAATATTGCACATTCTAAAATTAGGTGATAATAAGAAGAAGATGGAAATATATATTGTATATAATTAGAAAAATAATAATAATAATATCTTCATATCTAATCATGTTCCTAGAATATATCACTATGTATTTGCTGCATGAAGTGAAATTTTCATTTTCATTATGACGTATGAAATCATATACCGCCATTTGGATCCTTATAGCAATCGATATAGTTTTCACCACAAATATATTATTCTTAATTTTATTCTATAATTTATGTTTATTTATATATTTTAAAAATAATAATTAAAAAAATTATATAAAGTATGGACTTTAAAGATAAGTTTTATTTTTGGTAAGACTTTTAAAATCAATTTAATGATTTAATTATTTTTTGAATTTTTATTAAAAGGATCATAATTGAATTAGTCTAAGGGGAAACATTTTTTTGATTTTTTAATTTTTTAATTGTGAATTAAATTTCATTTCATCGGTTTTATTTTTATTTATAATATGAAATTTTAATTTATTTTTTCAAATAAAATAATATTTAGTACTTGAAATTTATAATAGGTAATAATTAATCATAGTTGGATTATAACACTATGAACAAGTGATGAATATGAGGATAGGGTTGATGATTTTTTTGAATTATTAAAAGATAATGTTAAAAAAATGACTTTTTTTCTATTTTCAGTTTAAATGTTTAAATACGATATAGTTTCAAATTATATAAATTAAGGATCATTTAATGTGTTGTAGTTTTAATACACGTTAGAGTGCATGTATTTTGAATGGTGAAATTTGGTATAATTAAGGATCTATTAATAGTGAAGATTATCAAGTTGATAAGTTTGATAAAATTGAAGAAATTATTTTTGATATTAAAGTAGTGTAAATTGTTAAGACACTAATGATCCTTCACATATATGATGATAATGAAATAATAGTATCTAGGTTTTAGAAGAGTTATGGTTCCATTAATGAATTTCAAAATAAAAACCTAGGTAATATTTTGGTAAGGTATTATGTTTTATATTAAATCATATCTTATTCAAATGTATGAGCAAAACTAGGTTATTTTAATGGATGGATACAGATCTAATTAAAATATAGAAAGCCAAGACCAAAATTTCGATATGTCTCCCACTTTTCTTGTTGTAACTACTGTGTCAAGACTCGAAACCAAATCTGGACCAAATATGGGATTCTAGTGTAGGAAGATCATATGTTTTAGAACAATTGTATATAATCTACACACTTTTATGGATATGAAAACTATTTGAATCTATTAGAATTTATATTAATAAAATTATATAAATTAAATAATGAAAATAAATAATGAACACATGTACAATATTTCATTTCGTACAATAAATAATTTTAAATATAGTAAATACGATCAAATATTGGGTCCTCCCATGGCTGTATTTTCACTACTCCCAATATCACTGAAAAACAATATTGGGTCCTCCCATGGCTGTATTTTAACTTAAAATGCTCAGTTTCAAGCATCAATGATCTATCTCATTGATCTGTCACAATTACAATGAAATAAGCCCATGATCATATAAACATCCACAATAACATAGAAAATAGAAACATCGTGTATGTTAATGGTTGGTTCCTTAAAAAACAAAAACCTAATTCAATATTATTATCTCAACACTGGTACTAGACCATATCCAATTTGACTCACATAGAGATAAATTGAAATCAATACTAATCCTGATATCAAACATAGACTCCATACTATACCTCATGAACTATTGTAAAATATTATTCAATGTCATAAATATTGATAAAAACATCTTGATGTTTATTATTTAATAAATTGTATGACATTTGAATAATTTTATTTTTTGTCTTTTTGTGTGATATTTGGAGAAATTAGTTTTTGGAAAATGAATTTTCCAATGATTAAATTCTAAAATAATCCCATGGGAAACTCAATATTTAGGTAGGTAGTCCAAGACAATAATGTAATATTTAAATAGTTAATTTACTACTATCTTCTGGAAAAACGTTTTCTTTATTGCAGTTATTTAATATTTTTTGAAAATTTTAATAATTAATATTTTCATTAGATGGTGTGATGACCTATTTATTATAGTAATAGTCGTGATTAATTTTTATTTTGACATTGAATTAAGAAACGTTGTTTTAAATGTTAACTTGGGGTTTGAAATGAAAACAATTATGGTTCCCCTAAATATATACTAAAATGAATTTGGTGTTCTGAAAATCTGGAAGTGATTTCAAAGTGAACCTATAAATATCTAAAAATTTCAATGTGTGAATTTTTCAAGGAAATAGTTTTAAAATTTCAATATAATTTTGATCTTTTTTGAATATTATTTTAAATATTTTCACTTGATGATGCTGTATTTTATTAAAAAGGATGATCATATACCATTATGTTTTTTTTAAAAATGGTTTATTTTTATGTATAATTCTTAAAAAATATTTCAAGCGGGGTTTTAACAAATAAAACAGAATAGTTTTAAAATTTTACTATTTTTTATAAATGATAGATGAAATTTTAAATTAATATGTGGTAATTTACAAAGATTTATGGAGAAAACATTCATCCACATCAGCTTCATCTCCCAAATAGTAATTATTTCATTTAGTGGATTGAGACTCATATCCCATCTATTAGGGACATACACATATGGTTCTTGAACTAATATGAGTTGGTCGTCGAAAATTATCATTGGTACCTAGTATTGGATGAAAACTAATCCGAGTAGTTAAAGAAACATAAGTTCATATACACAAGAGATGGGGGTGAGTCTCAAGAAACAAAATGAAATAATAACTATTTAGGAGATAAAGTAGATTAGGATCATAGTTTTCTATAAAATTAACCTTTTTATGAGTTTTTAATATAACACCTTCCATAGTGGATTAATTATTTTTTAAATTTCATTTTCCATTTCCTTCAAAGCACACTGTATTTATTTTTGAATCAACTAAATGTTGGGTTCCACTTATTAGAATTGTCTAATACATTCACCTTTGATAATGAAGATATTATGTGTATTTATTTATTTGTTGTAAAAAATTATTATTTCATAAACCAAATAGGATTTATATGGATAAAAATGGATGCATCATTATTCATATACAAAATTTTACGAATATGTAGTTAAAGACTTCATCATGTGTGTAATAGAGCATGCTTACAAACCTTCTCAAGTGCATTGCCCTTGTTTACATGGATTTTATTCTAGAAATTTTAGTCCATAAGAGATGTAAAGAAATTTTATTTGTCAAAGAATATTTTAAATCTATATGCATTTGACTAAACCTAGGAAAGAACTGAATGTAAACATAAATTGGGATGATTCTATTGTTTATGGATCTTTTGATATGAAAACCAGTGTATATGATGTTAGAGATTTTGTTTAAAAAATAAAAAATTTAAATTTAATACAAAAAAAGTTATTTACCAATTTTTTGAGAAGATGATTTATTGCGATTAGATATAATAGTATATTTGTTGTACTAAGTACAAACAAAATTCAACTATATTGAAGACATATGATTTGAAATCTGTCGGTGGATGAAGCGACGCCAGATTTTTAAAAATTCTTAGTTTGTTGAATGATATGATACCAAAATAAAATAAAATTCCATATCAAACATACGATGTTAAATGAAATATATGTTCAATGGGAATGATCTCTGAAAATACACATTCATCCAAAATAATTCACATTGTTTCTCAAGTATCGTCAATCAATGTTAAAATTCACTAAGTGTGTCGTAGATCCATAAATGAAAAATGAATAATGGATTTTAAAATATGTATGGTATTTTCTTATCATACTATTGTTTAGAAGACTATATATATATATATGAGGAATCTGAAATAAAATTAGTATCAAAGGAAGATATAAGAATTATATATTTGAAACTACGTCATCTAATAGATTCTCCTCAGTGGAATAAAATTGATTATGAGTATCCAAAATTTGGAAATGATCTTAGAAAAATTCTTCTTGTATTATCAAAAGATGGAATAAATAATTTTTCTATATTGTGAAGGACTCACATTACATGTACTGTCATGTTGGTAAAATATAACTTTTCTTTGTGGTTATGCATGAAGTACAAATACATTATTTTTCCTATGCATATATCTGGAAAAAATAAACATAGTAATGGTATTGATGTTTATTTTTCTATATTGATCAAATATTCTAAATTGATGTATGATATAGTTGTTACAACATACGTTGCTCAATGATGTGAATAATTGACTATGAAGTCCATAATGTACAATTTGATTAATGAATATCCTACTTATAGAAATGATTCATGCTACATATTTCAATGAAGGTTGGGGTATCAAATTTGAAAAGAATTCATAGACTCAGATCAGTTGAAACTTTCTTAGAAGAAAGTGTTTTTATGAAAAATAATTTTTTTACCTCGATGAAATAAATACCAATCTTCTACGACATCATTAGTTGGGAATAAAAAACAAGGTTTGAAATCATCTGCACAACTGTCAGAGCTAAAGGGTAAAGGGATGAAATTTCTTCATCTTGCAACATACAATCTATCAAGAGAGGAAAAATTGTAATTTTTTCCTTTTCCTTATTGGTTTAATAGATCTATAGTGGTATTCATCCAATATCTTGAATGTCATGTCAATGACTAAATTGATGTTATGCTGACTAAAATCAGACAAAATTAATGTTTTGAAGCAATATTGGATTCTTGTTTCATTCTATTGAACTCTACCGAAAAATGTATGACATATATTAACCATACATGGTATCCTTTTCAAATCTATATATTGTATAGTTATAGAATTGATGAATTTTTTAATCATGAATAAATATAGTTCAGTCATATTATGTGAATTAGATATGTTCTTCCCACCACTATCCTTTAATATAATGGTCCACCTAATGGTACATTTGGGTAGAGATTTTTTACTATGTTGTCCTATCTATTAAATATAGATTTAACCCATAGAACAATATATGGAAATTTTTAAAGAGTATGTCAAGAATCAATGTCAGCAAAAATGTAATATTTCCAAATGATATACTATTATAGAAGCATTTGAATTCTAAATATATTACCTATAAGATGTTCGAATCATCAATCTTCCAAAATCTCATCACAATAGATTTCTTATAGGTGACGGAATTTAAGGAATATATTTTATTATAATTACCATCACGGAGTAAGAGAATGTGTACCATAAAATTTTAAATAATAGTGAATATTTGTATCCTTATATTGAATCCCATAATGAAATTATTAGATATTTGAATCTATATAGGGATAAAGGATGGATATTAAGTACACGTAATCAATAATATATAAGATGGTTCCAAGATAAAATTCATAAGGATTTTTCTAAAAATATTAATTCAATTGCATAAATACTTTGTTTTTTAGACAAGTGACCAAATGGAAATTTTATATCTCAAGAAAACATTATAATCAATGGTTATATGTTCCATACAAAATAGCAGGATGACTTAAGTATGATAAAAAATAATGGAGTTACGTTTATAAGGGATTAGATTCATATATCCAATTCCATGTATAGAAATCCAATTTTTTAAAATATTTAATATTTTGGAATCATTGAATAGAAATATAGGTTGTATTATAAAAAAAATCAATTGTTGTTTTTTCATTACAATGGGTTAATAATACATGTTTAATGAAAGTTGATGAAATGGGCATCAGGAAGGTGAATTTCATTGTGGTTAGGTAAAAAAGACAATCCATTAATAATGAAACATAATTAGTGAAATAATTTTGTGTCTCATATATAGAAAACAAAAGTGGGTCTATCGCCTTTCTAGTGAGTAAAACAACAGTAGGATCAAACGAAAATTTAATTGAGGAAGACCCTTTAAATGGTAGATCACAATAAGTTCACGTCAGTCTAAATATAGAAAATATCATGTACATTATATGGGACCACAATGTCGGTTTGTATTCATGAATGTAGATCCAAATCCAGAAAACCATTTAAAAAAATTAAGAGAATTCAATGATAAGTTTAATGTGTTTTCTAATATATTTTCCCTATAATATTATCTATTATCTACTACATTAATATAATATTTATTAAATTTTTGACAAGTATTGTAGAAAATTTTTTATACCCATGTTGATATTACCAATCCTATGGAAGAACATACTAATTATGCTAAAACTATAGTATTATTAGGGTATTAAGATCACATTGTTTAAAAAAATAACACTACATCATAGTGTTTAATAACATTATTGAAGATAAAATTAAGTGTATAAAACTGGAGTTTCTCCAGAATAAATGTGTCCAACCTTTTGAACCCAACAAGTCAATGTTCAGTAGTTATATAAGGGTCACAATGAGGATGAATGTTCCCACTGATATTAATTCATGGTTCCACATTCAACCTAAATCAAAGGAAACCACTTGGGAAGACATAAATTTAATGTTATGGTTTAATATATGTATTTTAAAAAAGATATATAATGAAAGGTTTTTTTAATTTTCATTATTCCTTACAGATTTTGTATATTTGAGATGATTTCTATATAAATATTTTCTTAAGGGCCACTGAAAAATCCCATAGAGTCTTCAAAACTCTTAAAACTGAGTTAAAAAAATTGGGATGCATTGTGAAATGTAATGCCCCACCAACCAATTATATATGAGGAAAATATAAATAAGGAATCATGGAATGCTTTTATCAGTCATCATGATGGAAAAAATCCTTTTAGGTCCATTGTAGTTGGTAATATGTTATTTTACATTATATATTTTAACCAATTTGATTTAAAACTATTAATTTATGAAACATAATGGGATTGTTGAAAATTAAGAACGTGCATTAAAGAAAATATACCCTACTGCAAAGCAAGTATGGTTACACATCAATTGAGAATAAATTATTATGTATTTTAAATTAAAATTAAAATTTTATATGATATGAAAAAATACATTTCTTTGTTTATATGATATTTTATGAATCAAAATCAAAATCCACTTCCATCTAATGCTATGTGCTATTGAAGGAGGCTCATATAAATAAAAAGGCTAAACTAGTTAATGAAAACACAATAGAAGTATTAGAAACATTTATAAGTATAGAATAATAGTAAATAATTATTCTTTATAATAGTTTTACATAAAAATATATGTTTACCATTATAATTATCTATATAGTTTAGACATACAAATCAATAGGTACTGGACCAGAAGAAAAACTACATTTAGAGGATTTGATGCATCCAAAACAATATGGTCAATTTAGAGGCGTTGGTTTGGGAGTGTATCATCAAACATATTTTGAGAAGATAAAACCCTAAGAATAAAAAAATAATATTTTTAATTTATTTGTGGACAAAAATATATAATTTTCAAGAAATTGTTTTTCATTCTAGTTTGATGGAACAAGGTATGAAAAAGGATCAATGTGAACTGGTCATTGAACTAAGATTTTTCCATGAAGAACAAAATGATCCCACCATCATTGAGGCTAGTCATTCCTCTCAACCACATACCTTAACTGATGTAAAAATATTTTCAATATGGTTTCTCCAAAATTTGAATCAAACAATATTTGATATCTTTATGTTATAAAAATTATTTCAGGGTACCAATTTTACATTATTTATATCTATCAACACCCACAAACCTCCTTTTTGTGTGGTGTATTTTGTATAATGTCCCAGGATAGAAGCTACGCTAAAACTAATTCAAAAAATATCACATGAGAGTGGGGATTTAGGTAGCTCATGAGGTGACTGCTGACTTTCCTATTCCACATGATGATCTCGATATGACTACAGTCTATGATGATATTGGAGATTTAATAGCATGGACATTAATCTTATAAAGATACATGAGGTATGATTTTATCAAATTTATTAAAATTAAAAACATAAATTTTTTGATGAAAAATGCCTAGAGTCAGGTATGATATTAAATATACATAAAGTGATGGGTAAATGGATTGTTAGATCAAGAAGATCTAGTTAACCAACCATGAAATCATAAGGACCTTTTGGGAGTAGCTTCTCCTAGTCATTTCTAGAGAAAAATATATTACAATTAAAACATCATGAATATGGGATATTAAAAGATGTAAATATGTATTACATTCTATATGAATAAGAAATATATGGAAGTCACAATTGGATAGGAGGTTCAATTGTGAATACATACATAAGGTACATTTTCAAAAAACATATGTCAAAATAATGAGCTAATGTATAAATTAATGTTAATAACTATTCATATTTCCTATTATAGTTTTATCATGACTATATGAAGAGAAAACTATGTGAAACATGATTTGGATTCATTAAACCCTATATCATTTCTAGGGAAAACATCCTTTTTGAGGGACGGAATTGAGAGGGTAAAAATATTATCTATACGATGCATTTGAGAAAATAATTATTGATGTTAGATCCTTTTTTATTCTTACAATGAAGAGGAAATACATTGAAATCTAATCACATAAAAAATATTATTTTTAATTAATTATTTGTTTTTTAGGTAGAAATGGATACTGATTACAACCAATCTTAGAACCCAAAATATTAATTTATGGTATCCAATTACTTGATATCAAACAATGTAACCCAACATGATGTTTATTGTGAATTTTTAAAACAACGAAAAAAATTTATATATTAGAATAAAATTATATGTTACAGTTTATGTTATAACTAGATTTATGTATAGATAGAGAATTTTCTAAATATAGGCTAAATTATGGCTGTAATTTTTTGAATGAACATAAAAATACACATTCTTTACTATAAATGGACGCAAATTATGGTATATATGGAAATATTTAACTATCAAAACATATCCCATAAAATTTATATATTTTGGTAAATTTTTCAGCAGTGTCCAAATAAATATTAATGAAATGATTATTGATATTATATTGGGGAATTTATTAAATAAATCAAAAACAATTTGAAGACCAAAATCCTCGAAGAGGTATGTTTTTAAGGTAATTAAAATTTCTATAAATTTTTTTATTATTTGATTTTTTCTACATTTTATATAAACATCGAAGATATTCGACTACCATCATAGTCAAGAAAGAAGAAAACAGGTTTAAATATGGGTGGGAAACAAACATAGTGTCATAATGTTTTAAAAAGAAATAATTTGGTGATTATTGGATATGTTTGTGATATAGTATCGTCTATGACCTTAAAAATATATTTGGTGTGTGATGAACTAATATTATAATTATTATATTTTACATTTTATATATTAATCAAAGAGAATTATAAAGGGGTAAATAATTTTTTTAAAGAAGAAATGACCTGAAAATAATAAACTTTTTGTTGAATGGCAGAGGGAGAGGAGGAGGTGGAGGTAGATTCGGAATCATTTACCTATGTGGATGAGGAAGAGACATCAACCATAGAATAGGAGGATAAGAAATGATGGTCTGTAAATAAATTTTGGGAAATGTTTAGATTAAGAATTATAACATTGTATTATTTTAGAACAATTTATGGGAATTAAATTATAAAAAATTTACATCACATAATATCCAGTTTGAATTTGTTTCATGTCTTTTATTCAATTTTTTTTCACCACTTGTTTAAGTGATCCTGTATATGAATTTATGTAGAGGTAATTTTTTAGAAAAAAAATTAACACCACTTATTTTTTCAAAATAATTATCATGGGATAAAATTTTTGTTATAACATTATATGTACTTTCAAATAATATTTAAGTGCGAAAAAAACCCAAACTTAGAATAAGCTGAATAACAAAAAAATAATTTTTGTTTATTTCCCATGGCTTCTTATAATTCAAGTATTTTTTCTTTTTAGTGGAGAAAATAGTCACTTGAGAGTAATACATCACCAATACAAAAATCAAATAAGTGTTTAATCTATATCCAATGTTTGAAAAAAAATGTGTGTAATCAACCACAGAATCCAGATAGTTTTTGAGAGAACTCTTAGAAGAAAAAAACATTGTGAGATAATGGTCTTCATGGAGGGTTGGTGTCAACAGAAATATGGAAGAAAATAGAAAGAAACCACTTTATGAAGAAATACCTGAAAATGAAAAATCCACTTTAAATGAAACTGTAAAGCACAAAAAATCCAAACAAAGACCCATTTTAAAATAATATAGTAGCCTAATCCAAAACCTATAAAAAATTAATAAATATAATACTTCATCAACTGAATAATGTATCTTTAAAAATTAACAATATAGTTGTTTTAATTCAGTGGATGGTGGAATTACTTGGGATATTCGATCTTTAATTATATGTAATATATGATATCAAAAATGCTTGAGGAATCCATACAAGTATTATTCATTGTTTGTGTGCACATTCATTATGTAAAATTATCAATGATCACTGTCTCACTAAAAACATTCAACATCATTCTCAATAAAAAAATCATGATAATAGGAATATTTTCATTTTGACGGAAAAAATGATGATGTTATGTCAGAGTCTAACATTACCTAGAGTATTGATAATGATATAAAAATGCATAACACATTACCGAATGAATTTCTAGATATACAATATTTTAGTGTCATTTGGATGCTATAAATGGATTTAATGATGTTTAATACAGTCATGAATGGGTAAAAAAATTATAATGGAATTTATTGTATTCTAAAAATACATAATAGGTCATACTGATGATTTTCACATCAAATAAGGAAAATTGGTTGTCATGAAGTTTGGGAACTCTATGATGGGGAATGGTAAATATATTTATTTTATTATGGTCCATAAAATCATAAAAATAAAAAATTATAATTATTAGTTCAATCAAGGAATGATAATATGTTTACATTAATGGTTATTTTTTAATAGGATTAAATAAAGGGATACACTAATGTTTATTATAATCATGGAATATATAACTTGTTATGTAAGTTTTTTATGTAAATGAAAAAAAATGATTATATATTAATTTTACACCAACATAGAAGGATGATAGTTTTATAGAAATTTTTTGTAATACAAGAATGTTATGTTATTGTAATGTTGTTTAATATATCACACTGTAAGGATTGAGGTTCTAAAATATTTTATTTTAGGTTCATATAATATTGACTAAATTAATTTGATTTTGCCATAATATGATCAAGAATATTAATATTATAATTTATTGGTATAAAGCAAGAAATTTTTTTATATTAGATGATTTTATCATTATTTTACCCATATTGTCTCAATTAATTTCCACATAATTTCTATTTAATACTTAATTTTTTAAATTTTCACAGAAATCATAAAGAAATTAATTCATCAACATAGTTTATTTCCAAAATTACTATGACTATGAAAAGGATATTTCCTAAAAACTATTATGTTAATTTTATCATTATTTTATCAAATATTTTTTTGAATTGTAAGAACTCAGACATTTTTTTCATGTATGTTTTTCTTTTCTGGACGTTTCTGAGAAAATTTAGGTTTTTTATGGAAATTTTTTAAGTACACGCCATGTACTCAGTTACCGCATGTAGCCGAGTGTTGGCCGTTTCAGGGAAATCCACATGGCTGTGAGTGGTGACCTAGAGACTGCCAAATGTAGGGGTTGATAAGGGAAAGTACACGCCATTTACTTCTAAAGTACATGCCATGTACTTTATTGTTTTCATTAAATGTACTGGGGATGCATTTGATTGACATAATGGTCCTCTTCTAGGTCTGGTTCGACTGAGAGAGTTCGTACGACCACAAAACTTTTCCAAGCCCCCAACCGAGCATCCAATCTTCGATTCGACCGTCTTAGATTGCGTTGGTATCACCTTCATAATCTCTTCCTTATCTAAGGGATTTGTTTCTTGATTCCTCCTCTTTCTCATGTTACTTATGGTTGAGTGTTGTTTTTATTTTTATAGATCTATGGTGTTAATGGGTGATTCAAGGCTTGAGGATCACATATAACGATCCTACAACACTGAGGTATGCGGTTTGTGTCTTTCTATAGTTAGTCTATTAGTTATATGTGGAAATGTTCCCAATACCCTTGAACGAGATATTGCATGTTTTTGTTTTTGGGCCTAATGTTTACATGTTATGCCTTGGTTGATTAGGTAGAGGTTATATGTTGAAAATTGGGTTTATTTTTCCATTCTACGGAGGTTTTACCTGTGTTTTCTTGTTTTGACCATTGTGGATAGTTTTGCCTGTTATGATGTTGCTTTGTTTTCCATTCCTAGTATTGTAGGATGGAGTGATTATTATCTGCCTTTCTGTTATGCTGTAGAATAGTTAGCAAAGTAGATCTTGTGGTTTATAGTGGCCTATTTGCATTGATATGCTTGTTTGACTTACACAAGGCTGAGAGAACCTGGTATAGTGGACCATAGGGAGAGTGGACATAAGGACTTCTCCATAGTGTCTATTAATATTGTTACGATGCATGAACATAGTAGGAATTGATGCAATTTCTTCCCCAGAGTGTATATTGTTCCAAGATGCATTCCACATGGGGAAAGAGATGATTGTTCTTCCCCAGAGCACATTTTAGTTACCGATATGAGTCTATATGAGGAATTGACTATGATTGCTTCCTCGTAGAGTCTCTACTAGAGTTGAACCAGAGGGGTTAGATGGTGAGTACTACCCAGAGGGTTGCTTGTGTTTTCTAGGTAGGACCAGAGGGGATTAAGCTCTGAGTATATCCCATATGGTTACCTATTTCTGTTTATCTGCTTACTTGATATGTAGTATTTGAATCCTTTGAAACTGTAGGAATGTTTATTATTGTGTACTTCATTGTTTATTACTTTTACTTGCTTATTTTCTTCCATATATAAATTTACCAACTATTAGGAACATATCTTTTTGTGGTCTCCTAATGTTATTTAGTCTCACACCCTATTTGGGTCATGCTTTTGGGCCAAAATAGATTATATTGTTTTAGGTATACATAAAGGAAATCTCCCTTCTACTTCAGGCACTTGACTACTTTAGAGCTTGAGAGCATGGGACCAAGTTGAGGATTATGATGCTAATGAGTTGTTTACTATTCACATGTACTTTTATTTAGTTATATATTTCATAATTGTGATGTGTTTGGATGCTTTCTTAGACATATGTATCATGCATCATTATATACGTGCTCCAGTAGTTTATTTCATTCAGTCTTCTGTTGTTACTATTGTATGAATTTATCACTTCTTCTTATATTGCTATTTTTATTTACTTCCACTATGTAACACTTCCAATGAGGGCATAGTTTCTACACTATCACACCCAAGGACATCGCTTGTAGTCACTAGACTCTAGAGTTCAGGGAAATGTGCTTGAGGCCATGTGACCAACCGGGCACGGGGCATCTCCGGGCGGCTTCTGGAACCGGGACGTTACAAAGTGGTATAAAAGGAATTATTTTCTTCTTAACATACTATTTGGATCCTATAGTCTGAGATAGGATGGGAATAGGTACTTGGTAAAATATTGTGCTTTAGAGTAGCTAACCCGTGTATAGAGAAAAGCCCATTTACATCGTTTACTGCAATTTTACAGTTGATTTGATTTCACCATTGGGTGATTCACATGTTTTTTGTAGTTATTGTTAATATTATTGAGGATATACTTTTATTTAAACTTGATTAGATGAGGGTATACCATCTCATGCATCATATAGGCACATGTTAAAAATCACATGCCATGCATTCTTGCCATGCCATTTAGGGTGCATTGGTGGTTTCATGTTGTTTTGATAGATGTTGTGCTATATATGCATGATGTTGTGATATATTCTTAGATAAAGTAACTTATGTTTCATGGGGTATTGATTTTTGTATGGTTTTTTTGAATGAATGCCAATCTTTGGGTTTTGAGGTGTTATGGGACCTCATGGATTGGAATTTGTTGGATCATTACCTTATTTTTCTTGTATATGACAGGTAATAGATTCAAAGCATTGATTCGAGGGGAGTATGGGCCCTCATGGATCAAAATTTGGAACTTTAATATTTTTTTCAGTGTTTTTCTGGGATCTGGAGTAGTTTCCGAGGCATACTATTCGAAAAAATGTAGAATACACGCCGTGTAGTTTTGAATACATGTTGTGTCTGTCTTTTCTCACTGTTTAGTGTATCCCTTGAATCTGGCCACGTAGCTAATAACACGGGTTGGTGGAAATCCTTTAGTACATGTTGTGTCCAACTATAACGCACTATGTAGTTTGAGCCATGTATCCAGACGTCTCACTAACAACATGGGTCAATGAAGCTAGTCTACTACATGTCGTGTACGACACAAACACGTCGTGTAGTCTTGTTCTAGGAGAACTGTGTGTCCTATTCATGAAGAAGGAGTTGGGAAGGAAAAGATTATTCAAGTACACATTGTGTGTTTAGTCAACACACCTTATGTTTGGGGTGTTACAGGACCCGTTTTTGCAGAAGTACATACCCGTGTGAAAGTCTTAAGGGAACAAGCTGTGTAGTTAAGTATACACACCATGTATCCATGTATTTTAAAACTTTAGTTCTCTTTTCCTTCTGTTCCCTTCTTACCCTTATAGTTTCCAGTTCTTGATAATCTAGGTCAAAGGTACGTGTTTGACCTTTTAGAGTCATGCCACCGAAACGTCCTCCAGTTGTATGCTAGATACAGGGAAATGATCAGACACCAGACATGGCAGATCAAGGACTTCTAGTAGATCCTCTTGTTGCGTCAGTCCTTTCACCATGTGTCATTTCGGACATGGGTCATGATGGATAGTTCCGAGAGTGATTTATAAGGTTCATACAGACCTTCTACGGAGTAACACATCTAGCCCCATCTATTGCAGAGATGACGCGAGTTTTCCAGATGAAGCATCCTCCCACCTTTACAAGAGAAATAGGACCTCAGGCTGTAGAGTCATGTGAAAAATCCATTCTTTCTATATTTGAACACCTGGGGATTCCTCTAGAGGGGAGGGTCATGATCTCTACGTACATGCTTCGGGACTCCTCCAAGAGATGGTGGGATGCGATCTCATAGGTGGGACGCCAGCAGGATATGGACTGGGGTGAGTTCCAACGTTCCTTCTATGATAACATCTATCCAGAATCCTTGAGGGACGATTGAGCCCAAGAGTTCATAAGTTTGGAGCAGGGTACTCTTTCCATTATATAGTATTCTTCTCTAGTCACTGAGCTGCAGCACATCACACCTATTCCAGGAGGTGATGAGTTATTCATGGGATGGATGTTTGAGGATGGTCTGAGGCACAACATCTGATCTCAAGAGAATATCATCAAGTTGACTCCATTACTTATATAGTTAACCAGACACTGATCACAGAGCGTAATTTGAGGGATTCTAGAGTTTTGAGCATGGGAGGTTTAATATCTGGAGTTAGTATCCCTCCTACTGACAGCATGAATCACCACATGGAGAATACACATTGAGATCTAGGTAGGCGTAATGTATCTTCAGGTAACCATGTGGTATGATACCAGTGTGAGAAGGTTCGGCATATGAGACCACATTTCTCCACAGACCATGTGGAGTGCTGATCATGCGGCAAGAAGGGTCATATTCAGCACTTCTGTCAGATCTTCTCACCAGCATCATGTGACAAGGGTTCTTCTAAGACTTCTCATCCAGGAGTCGCCCTACCAGTTTTCCCTCAGTTTGGGAACTGGATTTCTTTCGGCCATTCGGGCCGAGGTGGAGGTCATGACCGAGGTAGCTAGTCAACAGGATTTCAGTGACAATAGGGTGGATCACTCAGGGGGTAAAACTAGGTCACATGGCCATGGAATAGGCTAGAATATTGCATTGGAGTTCACCTAATAGTAGCAAGATCCCAGAACCTCTACCATTTGAGGTACATCCTTGTTGCCTCAGTTTTAGCTTCTTCTCTTTTCGATACAGGGGCCTCCCATAGCTTTATATCTGTTGTTGTTGTAAGGATCCTTGGGCTCTGTATCTTTTCTTCATCTGTTATTATGACGTTAGACACTCCTTCTGGGGCTATAATGGCTACTGTAAATCATTGTAAGGAGTTCCTTCTAGAGGTTGGTGGGTGTCACTTCTTATGAGATATCTATGTCCTAGAGATGACAGGCTATGATGTAATTCTCATAATGTGTTGGTTAGTTCCATTCTAGGCTATTGTCGACTGTTATCGTCGTAGGGTGAGTTTCACATCACCTGAAGGAATATCATTTGTTTATAAGGGAAAATGGGATGTCCATGCGAGTAGAGCGTGACCCAAGCATCATGGGTTGGGATGAGTTACATCCCATATTTATAGTCCATATTTGGATGACCAGGGGACCTCACTGATGAACTTTCCTATAGTGGTGGATCGTTTTAGAGATGTCTTTCCTAGGTACCATTTAGGTTTTCCTCCAGAGCAAGAGGTAGACTTTTCTATTGAGATTGTGCTAGGAGCCACACTGGTGTTCATACCTCCTTATAGGATGGCTATGCCTGTGTTTCAAGAGCTCAAGAAGTAGTTGGAGGAGTTGCGGGAAATGTATTTTATCAGACCCAGTACTTCTCCTTCGGGTTTTCCTATCCTGTTTGCGAAAAAGGAAGACAATAACCTTTGAATTTACGTGGATTATCGTAAGTTGAACCACTGGGTGGTCAATAATCAATATCCCTTGCTGAGGATTGATGATCTCTTTGATCAGCTTCGAGGATCCCGGTTGTTCTTGAAGATTGACTTGAGATCCGGTTATCATCAGTTCTGCGTTAGACCATCTGATATACCTCTCACAGCCCTCCAGAGAAAGTATGGTCTATAGGAGTAGGTGGTTATGTCGTTCGGCCTCACGAACATGCCTGCAGTTTTCATGGCACTGATGAACTGACTGTTCTATCCATAATTGGATTCTTTCATAGTATTCTTGGTGGACAATATCTTTGTGTACTCTCACACTCGACACGACCATGCCACACATCTTGAGATCGACTTTAGTTTACTAAGAGAGCATCAGTTATATTCTATGATCTCAAAATTCCAGATTTGGATGGAACATATTCACATCATGGGTCATGTTATATTCGATAAAAGCGTATCAGTATACCCTGAGAAAGTGAGAGCAATAGTTTCTTGGGAGAAACTGAATAATTTATTTGAGGTAAAAAGGTTTCTAGGGATGGATGGATACTACAAGAATTTCATACATGACTTCTAATACTTAACAGTTCCACTGACGGGCCAAAATAAGTAGGTTTCGATGTTCTTGTGGTCAGATTCTTGTGAGTCAGCCTTTCAAGAGCTGAATGTGAGGATGTCTTTAGCACTAATACTAGTTTTTCTAGAATCGGGAAATATTTATAAGGTGTATTACGATGCTTCAGGTATAGTGTAGGGAGTATTACATATATAGGGAGAAGAGGTCATTACGTATGGGTCTCGGCAGTTGAGTCCACATGAGAAGAATTACCCGACACACGATCTTGAGATGGCAGTAGTTGTTCATGCATTACTCTGTTGGAGACATTATCTTCTTGAAGAGAATTTTGTGGTTTTCACTGACCACAAGAGTTTCAAGTGTATCTTCACTCAGCATGACCGGAATTTGAGACAGCGAAGGTGGGTTGTGTACCTTCAGTCTTTTGACTTCGAGCTTGCCTACACGCCATGGAAAGGCAACTCTGTTGCTGATGCACTGAGCAGGAGGACTCATATACAGGTAGTTCAGGAATCTAGTAGTGAGTGGAAGCTTATTTATGTGTTCTATGTGATGTATTTGTAGGTTAAAAACAGACAGGGGTAGAAGTTTATTTCTTCAGTAGTGGTTACCTCTACTATTCATGACCGAGTGAGAATGAGAAAACAATTAGATTCTGAAGGCCTTTTCCAATGAGAAGTCATGTCAGGAGAGGACCTTATTCTTGGATAGACCATATGTGAGGATGAGATATTGTGTTTCCAAGGGCGTGTGTGGGTGTCAGCAGACATACACCAGGATATGATGTATGAAGTTCATTCCTTAGTTTGGGAAGTTCATCCTTGTGTCACCAAGATTTATCATAATCTACATCATTATTATTGGTGGCCAGGTAAGAAGATAGATGTTTCTAGTTTTGTCATGATGGGTTCCACCTACCAGAAGGTGAAGGTGGAGCACCAGCAACTAGCAGGGCTTTTGCAGTAGTAAACCATTCCGAAATGGAAGTGGAATCATGTAGCGATGGATTCCGTGACAGGTTTGCTGAGGTTGCCTCAAGGGAATGAAGAGTATGTGTTGTCATTGAAAGACTCATGAAGGTTGCACAATTATTTCCAATCAGGGGGAATTTTACTGGTGATGTGCTAGGACGGTTGTACATCCATGAGATTGTATGTTTTCATGTAGTTATACACTCTATTGTTTCAGGCAGAGATGCTTGTTTTACTTCTCAGGTCTGGAAGGGGATACATAAGGAATTGGATATACAGGTAGTTTTGATTACAACTTACCACCCTCAGACAGATGGCTAGTCTGAGAGTACGTTTCAAGTGCTTGAGGACAAGCTACAAGCATGCATCTGATATTTTGGAGGTTCTTGGGAGAAACACATACCTCTTATGGAGTTTTCCTATAATAATAGTTTGCAAGAAACTATTCATATGGAACCTTATGAGGCTTTTTATGGTAGGTAATGCCGATAACCCTTATGTTGGATGGAGACTGGAGAGGCAGCTATGCTGGGACCTCATCTTGTCAAGGAGACCACAATGTAGATATTGTTGATTTGGAAGATGATGGATATTTCACAGTCTCAACATAGTCGTATACTGATCGTCGACATGGACTTCTAGAGTTCATGGTCAGAGATCAAGTTTTCCTAGGTGTCACACCGTGGTTGGGACACTGGAGGATTAGGAAACAAGGTATGTTTTTATTGAGGTACATCGAGCCTTTTGAGGTGTTGGAGAGAGTTGGGATGGTTGCCTAATGGTTACAGTTACCTCAGAGGTATTTGGTTATGCGTGACATCTTCCAAATTTATCTACATTGACGTTACATTTCAGACCCATATCATGTTTTTCAAACCAAGGAGGTTGAGTTAGAGGTGGATTCCTCATTTTTGGAGCATCCTATCCGGATTGTTAATCATAGTACGATGGTTCTCCGTGGACGGTCTGTTCCACTGGTACGAGTGCTATGGCATCATAGGCGAGTACAGGAAAAGTCTTGGGACAGGGAGACTGATGTACGATTATAGTGGCCAGAGCTGTTTGAGCATTCTTCTTCTACGCCGCATTTCTAGGAGAATTCAGGGATTAATTTCTTTAAGAGGGATGTTTATATGAACCAACATATTCATTTCAGGTATGTTTTTATTTTATGGTCGTTTCTGAGAAAAAGAAATTTTTTCTGGATATTTGTCAAGTACACACCGTGTACTTAGTTACCACAGGTAGCCGTGTGCTAGCCATGTCACACCCATGCACACAGCTGTGTCTAGTGACCTGGATAATGCTTAGTGTGGGGTCCAGTAAGGGAAAGCACATGATGTGTACTTCTAATGTACAGACCTTGTACTTTAATTTTTTCATTTAATGTACCTGGGTCATGACTGACGAACAAAACCGTCTCCTTATAGGTCTGGTTTGACCGAGAGAGACTGTACAACTGCAGATCATCTCCGAGCCCCTGATTGAGCATCTATTCTCCATTTTGACCACCGTTGATTCTGTTGGGATCACCCTGGTGAGAAATTATTTCTCATAGATCTTCATTTTTTGATTCCTCCTCTTTCTCAATTTATCTTCAATTCAGCTTTTTCATTGTTTTTGTTGATATACAGTGTTCTTGGGTGATTCAAGGATTGGGGTTCACGTATAATGATATTACAATTCCGATGTAGGTGGTTTGTGCCTTTCTATAGTTATTCCTTGTGTTATATATGAAAAAGTCCCCAATACCCTTGAAATGGGTATTTCATGTTTCTGTTTTTGGACATAATGTTTAGCTGTTATGCCATGGTTGATTGGATAGAGGTAATATGTGGAGAATATGTTTTATTTTTCCATACTATGGAGGGGTTTACCATGTTTTCTTGTTTTGACAACTGGGTCAAGTTTTTCCTTTTAGGCTGCTTCTTTGTTTTCCATTCCTAGTATTGTAGGATAGAGTGATTATTATCTACCATTCTTTTTTGTTGTAGACTGGTTAGCCAAGTAGTTCTAGAGGTTTAAATTGGCCGCTTTGCATTGCTATGCTTTTTTGACTTACACAGGGCCGTGAAAACCTAGTGTAGTGGACCATAGGAAGAATGGACGTTATGGCTTCTCCAGAGTGTCTGTTATTATTGTTACGATGTGAGACCATAGGGGGAATTAACGCAAGTGGTTCTTTATAGTTACTATAGTTCCTTGACATGGGCCATAGGTGGAGTGAGATGTAAGGGATTCCCCAGAGTGCCATTTAATTACCGATACTAGACTATATGGGGAATTGACGGCGAGTGCTTTCTCAAAGAGTCTATAATAAAGCTGAATCAGATGGGATAGACAGTGAGTACTGCCCAGTTGGCTGCTGGAGTTTGCTAGGTAGGACTAGAGGGGATTAGGTTTTGAGTACATCCCTGAGGGTTACCTATATGTGTTTATATACTTAATTGATATGTGTTATTTTAATTGTTTGAAACTTTAGGAATGTTTACTGTTGAGTACTTCCTTGTTTACTGCTTTTACTTGCTTATTTCCTGCCATATATGTATTCACTGACTATTAGGCATAGATCTCTTCGTGGTTGACTACTGGGATTTAGACTAAAACCCTATTTTGGTCATGCTTTTTCTCCTAAATAGATTATATTTTTGCAGGTATAGATAAGGTTAAGTGCCCTTCAACTTCAGGTACTTGGCTGCTTTAGAGCTGGAGAGCATGGGACCAAGCTGAGGCTTGCGATGTTGAGGATTTTTTTACTATTTTCTTGTACATTGTTTTAGTACTGTATTTTATCATTGTGATGTGTTTGAATGCATTCCTATATATATATATCATGCATCATTTTATATGTGCTCCAGCTATTTATTTCCTTCTGTCTTCTATTTTTAATGTTGTATGACATTATCACTGCTTCGGCTATTGCTATTTGTTTTTTTTACTTTTACTGGGTTACTATGCCAATGAGGGCATAGTTTTCCCACTATCACACCCAAGGACTGTACTTCTATTTAGAAGCCTCTAATATTCAGGTAAATTTGATTGAGGCCATGTGACCAACTAGGTTCATGGCGTATCTGGGTGGCTTCTAAAACCAGGCAATTACATTAATTTAATTATAATTTTTATCTAATAATTATTTTTTGTTCCCATTTGTATTGGGAAGTCTTATTTTATCTTCCAATTATCTGTAACAAGACATTAAATAGATAACATGATGCTCTTGAATGAGGTATTTTAGTAATCATGGGTTTTCATCATCCATTAAAATGGAATATTTATTTTTTTAATGGCATGGTTTATATGGTTAAAAGATAAACACACAATATTCTCGATACAAAATATTCTCGATATGACTCAAATTTTATGTATTTAGTTTATAATTTAAATTTTATATCAAAACACACATAATATTATTAAAACTAAGAAATCACATTCCTTATGTTATGAACTAAATTCAACTATACGTATATTTTATGAAACAAATTTAATGAGTTAAAAATTACCAGGTAGGTTGGTTATTTATGAATATTTCAAAGACAACTCATATTAGAAAGGATTTCGAATCATGATGTTTTCATAGTATTTTTTTATAAAATAATGTATTATTTCATATTTATGTTTAATTTATTTCTTTTCATTATAAATAAAATAAGATTTTTTTCTTCTTAAGGTGGAATATTTTGTACAATTTAGGGTGGTTTGTACAAATCTCTTCATGATTGTTAGAGACTGTAATTTGAGGATGAAACTATGATAATGGAAACAAGGAAATTGTTCAAGAATGTATATAACCATGATGAAAAGATACATTAATACTAATTATTTAATTAATTTTATAATTATTTATCAATTATATTTAATTTAATGTACCTATAATTTTTATCTAATAATTAATTATTTATTCCTAGAGTTGTTTGGAATTCAAATTTTTATTTCAACTATCTTTATCAATATAGAATATAGAGATCATGTTATTTTATAATGGATAAAGAAACCCCATACTTCTTGTAATGTAACGTGCCTCATGAAGCATGAAACTTCTCTTCCATCAGAGTGGAACATGATCCATATTGTGTGGATTTTTGCAGATTGAATCATGAAAAATAGATATCAAATACTCAATAAAAAACACCATAATCTGATACATAGAGAGATTTATATTACATGAACTATACTTTTTTCTATTTTATAATTTAAAGTTTTGTTCCAAAAAAACATGAAATAATCAAAACGAAGATAATTCCATAATATTATTTTGATAATTTTTTTAAACAAAAATAATTATTTTATTCATGACATTTGGGAATCATCCATATCTCAATCCCATGTATAGTGTTCCTGGTATAACTCAAAGTATATATTTTTATTTGAAATTTAAATTAATTTTGGTAAAAAATAAATGTGACATACAAGAAACTGATAAAACATGCTCATCTTAGCTTTATAATTTATGAAAATGATTCATAAGGCATCTTGGATGTGCTAAAATAATTCTCACATATAACAGAAAAATGATGTGATTGGTATGAACCAATGTGCGTGATTCAAGTTTAAAATATCATTTCAGTAAAAATAGAAGTGATGTACTCAAAATGATAAAATGGATTCATATTATTTTTATACTTTAGTAAATTGATCAATAATTCATTTGGAATGTGTTTGAATCATCTACACATATATTCAATGCCTGGTGTGACCGGTATGACCCCTTGTAAATCTTTTTATTAAAAATGTACATTAATTTTAGTAAAAGAGACAACTGGCAAAAAAACTGAGAAACAATCCTCAGATTTTTTTTCGGGTTTAGGATAATAATACAGAAGTAATGCTTGGTGTGTAATAATATTACACACCTCAATCTGATATATGATGTTCCCTATATGACTCTGAGTACTTGTTATCTATTTAATATATATATTTTAGTTCAAAATGTTTTGCTCACTAAAAATAAAAAACATGCTATGACTTTTTTGATAATTTTAAAAAATGATTCAAGATTAATTTTTGATGTGTAGAAAAAATTTTCACATCAAACCGACACATGATGTTATCCATAAGACTCATAGTGATTTTTGAGATTAAAATTAATTTTTAGTTAAAAACACAAGTGAAGTACTAAAAACAAAGAAACTCTTTCATATTATTTTTATAGATTCTAAAAACCATCCATATGTCATTTGGGATGTCTAGCAATTAGCCTCACCACAATATGATGCATAGTGTGACCTATATGAATCCAAGTGAGTTTTTTATATAAAATTGACATTAATTTTGGAAAAAATACAACTGACAAACTAATAATGAGAAAAAACATTCTGATTGTTTTTATATATTAGGAAAATGATCAAATTTCCATTTTATATGTATAGGAATCAGCCACAACCAAATTTGATATACGATGTTCCCGGTATGAATAAAAGTGTCAATTATCTATTTAAATTTTAAATTTTAGTTAAAAAAGTCTCCCTCACAAAAAACATAGAAATCATGCTCAGATTTATGTTATAATTTAGTATAATGATTCATAAGAAATCTTTCATGTTTAGCATTCGGTATCATGTCAAATGAGTAGACTATTTGACTGGTATAACAAAAAGTGTGTGTTTTCTATTGAAAATAAAATTTTAGTAAAAAAAAGTGACATTATCAAAGTTGAGAAAACACATTTATACTATCTTAATACCATAATAATATTCTCAATAAGTCATTAGGGCAAGTAGGAACTGTTTCCACCACATTCTGATTCATGATGTTACCCATACGACTAAAAGTACATCTTTTTATTTTAAACTGACATTAATTTTAATTAAAAATAATAATGATATACTCAGAACTAGAAAAATGTATTCATATTTTTTTATGCATTAGTAAAATGAGAAAACACACTAAAATTGTCTAGATAATTTTTGAAAACTATTCATAATTAATTTTTTACATTTAGGAATCAATATCATGTCTAACCATTATATGTTGTGTCTGTTATGGCTCACAGTGCATGTTTCCAATATAAAATGAAAATTCAGTAAAAAACACAAGTAATGTAATCAAAACCAAGATAATGAATAAAAAGATATTTTATATGTTAGGAAAAGTAGTCATATATAATTTTAGACATGTAAGAATAATTCACACCTAACTCTTACATACAACGCGAGTGTTATGACTAAAAGTGTGTATTTTAATTAAAAATGGAAATTTATTTTCATAAAAAATAAAACTAACATTTTCCAAACTACGAAAACAATTTGGATTGTTTTTATACATTAAAAAAATTTTCCTTATGTAATTTGTGATATATCATAATTATAAACTTTTAAATCCAATAAATGGTGATCCTAACATGACTCAAAGTGTTCGTTAAAAGTTTTAAATTGATATTTTTATTTATAAAGTGTCACTCACTAAAAAACCAATAGGACATTCTATGATTCTCTTGATAATTTTGGGCAAAAATTAAAATTAAATTCTGATTTATAGGAATCTATCTCACATAAAATCAAATTAGGATATGATCGGTATGTATCTTTGTTCTTGTTTTAATTTTAAAATGACATTTTAGTAAAAAAACCATGTGATGTAATCAAAATTGAGAAAACACATTTAGATACGTTTTATACTCTAGGAAAATGATCTATAAGTTATTAGAGACATGTAGGAATCGTCCACACATAAATTAGATACATGGTGTGAAAATTATGAATTCATGAGCATCTTTTCAATATATATGTGTCATTTTAGTTTCAAACATGCATCACAACGCCAAAAATGATAAAACAAGACTAGAATGTTTTCTCATCATTTTAGCTGATTTTTTTAATTAATTTCCTTATCATTTTCATTTTATATTTACATAGAAAATTTTCACATAAATAAGTCGTGAAGATAAAAAGGAGATGGTGTAAACTACAAGAATTTATAAAATACAATCTAAGACAAAGTGTTCCTATTATTAATCAAACATTAGTTTAAAATTAACACTTTCTATTTAATTATTTCTTTATATTATTAAAAATATTATATTTTTATACATGTTCATTATTTTTCTCTATAATCGGTTGTTTATTCAATAAAATCATGAGTTGGGGTTAGCGGAAGAAGAAAGGGAAACATTTATGTTTTTTAATGTTTGAGTAAATTTTTCTTACTCTTGTAATTTTATAAAGAAATGTTTGAAATTTATAGAATATATTGTTTATTTCTTGTCTTTTTGATGTAAATTTTAATTCATTTAAATTATTTATTTGTTCCAGATTCTTATACTTTCTTATAATGTAATGTGATATTGTAGGAGAATACAGTATTCCCCTTATCAATTAATTTATAAGAACTGATAAATTATATCATTATTAGTGCTTTTATTATCAATGCTAAATGCCTTGGACTTTTAATCATGCTCTAGTAGTCATCAATTATTTCAACACTCTTAAAGGTCTGTATTATAGTCATTTTCTCATGTTTGGGTATGGTGATGAATATAAAGAATATATATAATATTTATCACATAGCTATACCTCTTGGGTCACTATATCATATATATCTTTTCACCTTTGATTATATAGTAGAATACGATGAAGTCACTTGTTTATGTAGTGGAATACCGCCACCCGATGCGATTTGATACATATTTTACTAAAAATTCACATGGAAGGTTATATGGATATATTTAATGATTATATGTGTTATAACATACATAATTATTATATTAAAATATACTTATCATTATTTATAGATAATATATATCATTTTGTTTATTTCATTTTCACTCATATAATGATGATAACATCATATATGTACATGTGGACAACCACCATCACAATGCAATGTGACTTCTTTTTCACCACTACACCACATGGATGAAGTATATAAGTATATAATATAGTATTAATTATATAATTATAATTATTTAAAGGTAAAATATTATTTAACTACTTTCCATAATGACCAGTGGATGATGGAAACACTACGCATGCGTACATACCACCTACCGTCCCCCTGATCATAATATAATTATATATTATTAAAATTTATACATTATTGGTTTTTAAAAGTCTTATTATTGTTTATATATGATAATAATTTCCTGATCACTATTTTAGAGATGATATAATAATATAATATTTATAAGAACTAGATCTTTTATTAGAAAACAAGGTAATTAACACATGAAATAATGAAAAGAATGAATGATTATTATTGATTAGGTGGGAAGATATTATAAAAGGATAATATAAGATATTATAAATTTTAATATGGTTCTAGTGTATGTAAATGAAAATTTTAAATCTAATATACATGAGGATAAATAATTTTTAATCAAAAGTAATCGTGAGGTAAGGGTTTTCATCTCTATTTAATTTCATTGAGGAATATTTTAATGTTATGCATACACTTTCTTTTATGTGGTGTATATACATATCCTTTGACATTTTATATCTCGAATTATTCATTCTCAAGGTTATTTTATGTTTCAATTTGAATTAATTCATCCATAGGTTTTTCAATTGAAAATTACCAAGTAGTAAAAGTTATTATGAAATCTCACCGTTTTGTTTTTTGTATCATTATCTAAAAACAATAACTTTATTTTAAATAATTTTCATTGGATAGTAATTTTTTAAATATCCATACTCTTTTGTGATGGATATGATTATTTCCTAAACTATTTTCCATTTTTACATATTTTGTTTACCTTGAAAGTTATTTTATTTACAGGGGAAATAATTATAAATGATTATTCTTTACTCATTTAAGATATTTCATTGTAAGACATATATTTTATTAATTAAATGTATTATTAGATATATAATGAATGATTTAGACATGAATGATAATTGTTTTAATAGTTTTTAAAAATCCCATTGATGTATCAGTAGTATAAATAGAAGAATTAGTTTTCAAAACCAGATGTGTGTTTTCTAGTATGTATTAAACCATCTTGTGAATGGCCTTTTTGGTAAAGGAATGATGTTAGTGAGAAATATTAAAATAAATAAATAATAATTTCCTTCTATCAAATTTTTTTATTATTATCTTAGATACTTTCACTTTGATATCATATCGGGGTTCAATTCATTCTCATTTTATTATTAAAATGGAATGTGTTTTTAGTTATTTACATTGCAATATTGATTATTTATTATCCAGATTTTTATATGGAATGTGTGTTTATTAATTTACATTAAAATATTTTTTATTCTTATTGAATCATGTTAGTTTCCATTTTACTTAACCTTTATTAAGCATTTGAACTCACACTTATTCTTTTTTCCATTCCCCAGTATAAGATGAACAATCCTTTGAGTGAGTTTTCAATGATATAGTATATTTTACTTTATTTCGTATTATGATCTATTTTTTTATTCCAAAGGTAAAATAGGTATCATGTATGTATTTGTTTATCCAAAACAACTAAAATGATTGGTCCTTTGGGTTTAAACCCATTGTATCTATGAAAATATATTAATTTAAGGCATTGGTTCTAGTCTACTATAGTTAGGTTTCGTAAAGATAGTATCAATGGATGTTTATAGGATGACATGGGAACTATATTAAAAAATATATATATTAGGTAACAACACCCTAATATAGTCTTTAAGGATAAGTATTGAATAACATATTAATGTTTTTGTATTATAGAGATTATGTGATTTCTCCTTGAAATGAATAAATATTCGGATACTATAAGTGGATGCAGTATTGTGACAGAGGTACCTAGGGGTAATAACTCATATAAAGGAATATTGAGATTGAATCGAGCATTACCTGGTATAAGAAAATGGGTCGTAGTTCACACCTTTTTTTTATAATCCCTGGTCATTTTCTTAGGGTAATTAAAATTTTATTTACAAACTATTATGAGGGATTTGAAAATAATTATATCCCCAATGATATCATATTTATCATTATGAGATTAGTTATGCATAAATTTTTCAATTTTTTATATTTATTTCACTAGTTTTGGATGTTATAAAATATGATACATAGTTATTTGATATAATATAGTGTATGACATTTATCATAAATGGATCCTAGAAGGATGAAAGGTATCAATTCCCATGTACGATTTAGGGATTTCCCTACCAAGGATACAAATACAACTAGTATTGGAACAGATAATGTTATAGATATATTAGGTTATATTAATCAGGTTTCTTTATATAACCCATCACTGATGAAGAAACCTTTTCAATAGATAGTTTTGACTGTGTTGGACCTATTTATGAAACATATTCCACCATCATTTAGTGGGAAAACTGATGTAATAGAAGATGAGCAATGGATTAAATCTCTAGAGAAGTTATTTATGATGTTAGAAAATGGAAAGGTTTTAATTTTAGTGTATTATATCAATAGATATGATCATTAATGGTTTTCATTATTACAAGATACTTCAGATGGATTAGGAAATAGATCTCAGGGAAGGGAAAACTTTTAAGGAAACATTATTCGATAAATATTTCCTTCATTATACAAAAACTCAGACAAAGATAAAGATCCATTTCTTAAAGAAAAAGTAACAAGGTAGTGTTTTGTAGAATGATGATACCTTTAAAAGTTTATATAGGTTTGATATTGATTATATAACCAACACTATGTTCATTATTGTACAATTATTTTATGGTATTAAGACAAGTCTCATAAGGGAACTGATCTCCCAAAATTTTAAAACAAATGATGAAATAGTTTTATGTTCATAAAAATAGAGAAGTAATTCTATTGGTCATACACATTAAAGTAAATATAATTTAAGAAGAGGCCATATTAACAACAAGAAAAATAAAATTCAACAAAGAGGAATAAGGATATGGAGGAATTTACATTATGTGAGAACTATAGAAATAATCTCCCTAGTAAACTCTTTAATGAAATGGGTGTTTTTATAAATGTTTTGAAATCACTCATCATGTTAAATAATGATAGGGGAATAATGAAAACACCACTATTATTTAAATAAACTACAAGGTGATTTGGAACTACATAATCAAATTCCCCTAGCATAAAGGGAATATACCATAGAAGAGGCCATGGGGTGAAGGAAAACTAATGTTATTGATACATCCAATGTGGAATGATTATCTTTATTGTGTATTTCAATGCATGTGATAAGTTTTAAATGTTTGTTATTAATGATATTATCGTCATTAAAATTATGAAATATAGAAGTATTTCACTATAGTTGTACATCATTATGTATTTGGGGGAATATGTTGAAAGGCATTGATGACCAATAAATATGATTCATAGAAAAGTTTATATTGTTGTAAATCACCTGATTGATTGAATTATTTACCTTAATATATTCTTAATATTGATATAATGACAGTGCTATGAAGTCATTATTGAGAAGGATAATGTAAATTGGATAGTACTGTCTACCTTGGAACAGAATAATGATTTGATGGAAAAGTGGTTTACACAATTATTTATGGAGTTAACATAATTTTTATATCTGACTAACACATCCAATAATCTCTGTCTTATTTATGGAATAATCAAGATTTCATGTATTCAATATAGTTTTATTGTAACTCATTTCATTATCACGATTCAAGAGAATACGTGATGATTGTACAAAAATGTTTTGATTTTGGCGATTAAGGGAAACATTATTTTGTATGGGGAATATAATTTTTACATAATGACTTTCCTTATAAAAATTTTCAGACATATTTTTCATGATATTTAAGTTTAAATGTTTATGGAATAAATTTAGTTGAAAATCAAATGATATTGGATGAATTTTTATAACAAATATTGTTTTTGTAAAGATAGGAAGATTATATTGTTACTCTTTTATGGATTGACTGATCTATTTAAAATTAACTTCAATGGTTAAGGAAAAAAAATTATTTTTGGATATTTATTCCTTGGATTAGGGTATGAATTATGAATTGATCAATGCATAACCAAACGATGAAATTGTGCTTCTGAAATATAAATGTATCAGGTAAACATATTTCTCATTATTATTAAATAGTAACTGGATTCCTCAAATCAATAAAAAAATATTGAATCAAAACAATTCTTCTATTATCATCATATTTGACGATATCAATAATGCTTTTCACACCTATTTGGTCTATGGATTTTTGGTATTTATCCTTCTCTGGATCACCCACATTCTTGTGATCAATAACCTATATCACAATCTATACATCATTGCAAATTCTTATTTTTTTCCTATGCATATTTTCATTTCCAATATATGTTATACTACTTATAAAACATGTTATGTGTTATTCCATCTGAACATCTTATATCATGTTCACTATTATCATGATGATGTTTTATTAATCATTCTCCCAATATGGGATTTCAAGAAACATATTTTTTAAATTTTTTCCATTGATTACCAATATTATCTTTAAATTTAATGTAAAAAAACTATTTAAGTTGGGAATAATGTAACACTCCATGAATTTACAAAATATTTATTTTATAATAAATTTAATTGCATCGATAGTTTATGATAAAAGCAACACCAGATTTAAAAAAAAGAGTTTAGTCCCACTTTTCTCACATAACATAAAATTAATTTTATAACTTTTAGAAAAAATATTGATATAAAATATATTTTTTAATTATTACATACAAATAACATAGGGTGAATGTTTTGGATTTTTATTAAAATATTTGTTTTTTGATTAATAGAGAAAAATACTGAATTTTATTTGAAAACTACATTTTCGTTGAAATAATTTATAATGATAAATTATATTATTAATTTGTTTTAATGTAATATTAGTTTAATTTTATGTCAAATAATATAATTTTGTGCTTTGGAGGCATTTTCAACTTGAATTTAGATATGAAAACTTTTTACGCCTTTGAACATTTTCACTTTAAAGACCCTCTTTCTTATCATGCTTGCGGGATTAAAATTAGTTTAAAAATTTCCATTTCTATTAATTGAATGTTTAAAGATGGATTACATATTTGGAATTATTATAATTTATAATTTCTAATAAGGAAAACTTAATTATTGTCTAAAATGAATAGTGAATGCATTAAAAAATAATTTCAATGATTAAGCTAAAAAGAGTTTACTATTGGGTTAAACTGATAAAATAGTTAAGAAAATGAACTAAAATTTTATCTTATTTTTAATTTTTAAATTTATTTCAACCTCTTAGAAAAATTTATTTTTATATTGAATTTTATTTCCGCATTTATTTGAATATGAAACATAAAATAAAATAATTAAAGATATAGAAAAAAAGTACCTTCTTTGGTTTTAATATCTATAAAGCATAAACATATGAAAAAAAATATGATATTTTGTAAATATAATTTTGAAAATAATTATATTTTTTGTCGTGATAATTTAGTTGAATTTTTTTAGAAAAAATAATAACCTTCAATTCATAAGAAACACCAATACAGTAATTATTTTGTTATTAATTAATTTATATAAATGATACAAAACATACTAAAATAGAAGTAAATTGTTAGAATTATTGTGTTTTATTATTTTTTATATGAATATATATTTCAAAATATGTTTTAATAAAATACATTTTAATTATATTGTTGTCTTGTAATTTTCAAATTCAATTTAATTGAATAATTCCAAAATTGACAAAAATGTTATTTTATGAAAAATTATATTTTATTAAATGATATAAAATTAGTAAAAATATTTTATTATACAGTGTTATTTTTAAATGATAATAAAACTAAAATATTTCCTATTCATGGAAAAAAAATTCATTTATAATTAATATAATTACCCTTAATTTGTAAACACATTGTTAGAATAATTATGGTGAAATGGTGTTTTCTCACCTAACATGCGACAGAGTTAAAAATAATTTTCAACACCCATAAGTTTTTTATTTTAAAAATTATTTATAATATTTAAAATTAGTGGTTACAAATTTTATAATAAGGATAAATTTATTAATCTCTCAAAGGGTAAAATACCTAAGTTAAAAAGACCTATGACCATAGTTAAAACCCAAAATAGTAGAAATAAGAAAACATAGATGTTAAAGAATAAAATATTAAAAATATATGTTTTATTATATTTTAGAGGTGTATATATACAATAAATTCCATAAAAATAATTAATTATTCGTCTAATATCCACATTAGGTAATGTCAACCTCCCAATAGTGAATACTTTTCGGTATTTATAAAAATACCACTCCTACTCAAATATAAAATGTAACTCTCTCGGCCCTCATGTATTCATACAACAAAATCACCTGTTTTAGTGATGACAAACCCAAATCACATAAAAATATACCCCCCCAAACTAGAAGCCTTATTTTTTTCATAAATTTATCATTTCGATGATTTTGTGCAAACCTATAGTGTATATCTAAAGAAGAGACATTGTTTTTTCAATGAGAATCTTTATATTATTTCTTTCTCCACCTTCTTCAATTTTTATTAAACAATATTGATATAATAAATTCAGAATTTTTTGTATAATATATTGTTTTAATATTAATTTTATGTCTTAAAACCATCTCCACTTCAATAAAATGGATTACGAAATCATCATTCATGTGTATGGTAGAAAACCGCCTCATGAACTGAGGTCTTTAGTTTTTTCATTTCTTCCTATAATGGTTAGGTATGATGATGGATCTAATTTATATATATATATATATATATATGATATTTTTAAAATATTTATACCTCAATAGTAACTATATCATTTATATATATTTACCTTCTATTCCATATGATATACGATAAATTCCCTCATGTGTACGATGGACTACCGCCTCACGAAGCTATGTGATTCATCTTTCACTAACGTAACACATGGAAGTTTATAATGATAAAGTAAATGATTTTATATGATATAAATTTAATATTAAAAATATTTATTAAAAATTTATCATTATGAAAAGATGACATATATCATTTTCATTATTTTCATTTTACTCATGTAAGGAATATAGCATTGTTGGTGTATGTGTGGACTACCTCCCTCACGAAGCAATGTGACACTCTTCTTACTACCATACCACATGAATGATGAATAAATGTATATAATGTGGTATTAATGATATTATAATCATTATTCAATGTTAAAATATCGCTGACCTCTTCTCTATAGTGATCGGTGAAAAGGGAAACATTACTTATGCGTACATAAGACCTGTCGTCTCCAAGATAAAAACACACTAAAATTTTCAAAAACATCATTAATTATTAGAATTAAAAGCTTAATTAATTTATAATTATTAATTTTATTTCATTATTAAAACTTTTTAGATGACATAACAATATTATATGAACAATAACTAGATCTTTTATGAGAGAAGAATGCAATTAACACCCGACATAATGAAAATAATGAATGATTATTAACAAATGGTTGATGAGTTATTATAAAAGGATCATATAAGATATTTTAAATAATAATTTGGTTCTAATGTAAGTTATTGAAATGTTTAAAAAAACAATATAAGAGGTTAAATAATTTTCAACAAAAAGGAAGCGCGAGGTAAGGATTTTCATCTCAATTTAATATCACCAAAGAATATTGTAGTGTTATGTGCATAATTTAATTTATATTGTGTATATACTATTCTATTGACATGTAATATCTTTAATAAATCATTCATCATGGTTTTTTCTATTTCAATAATAATAATTTCATCCAAGGGTATTTAAAATGAAAATTATCAAGTGGTAAAAGTTATTGTGAAATCTCACTTTCTATTGTGATTATTAAATTAATCAAAGAAGAATCACTTGATTGAAATAAATTTTTATTGGATAATAAATTTATATTAAATTTAAATATTATTTATGATGGATATTATTATTTCATAAAACATATACCGCATACTTTAAATGTTCTTTGATTAATTAGACAAATAATTAAATATCTTTATGATTTAAACAATATAATTAAATTATAATTGGGATGATTATTTATGAATTAAATAAATTATTAGATATATTTTAAATTATTTATAAATGAAGAGAATTTGTTGGGGAAAATTTATATAAATTCCATTATTGCATTGGCAGTCTCATGAGAGGGATCTGTTAGCTAAATTAGATGGGTCTTTAACAAGTGTTTTTTAAACCGTCTTGTAAACGTTCATAGTGGTAAAAATATAACATTACTAGGAAACATTACATTAGTTAATTTAAAATTTATATCATTTGGAATTAATTTATTAATATCCATGAGATTTTTAGAAGTATATAATCTCTGGATTCATTTAATTATGCGTTTATTAACTAAATGTAAACCATTTTCTGTTAATTGCCTTTCTATGTTGATTATTACTTATCCAGTTATTTATGTGGAATGTGTGTTCAATTATTTAAATTTACGAATTTATTACATATTATTTTATATTCTCAATGTAATATGTGTATCGTGTAAGTATATGGATCTCCAAAACTACTAAACTGATTGATCTATTGGGATTCGAACCATTGTACCTATGATAATGTAATAATGTAAGGAACTAGCTCTGAGCTACTGTGGTAGGGGTTTTTTCATCCTATTTGTTGATAAAGATTCACAAGAATTTTTCCCACTATTGGATAGTGAATTTTCACTCACTGTTGATGGCCAAGATAACCATCTATGTCAATGAAAAACATCATCAGACCTTGGGATGACAGGATGTTGAGATGATAGTGATATATTAAATTGAAGCAATAGTTACTTGTGATAATAATATCAATTTTCTGATGGGAAATTAGGTTCACATGAGATTTTTTATATTTTAAATGGTTGTAACATGGAACCGTGTGGTTCCGAAATGGTTGGGTAACTAAGTGTTATTCCTTTATGTTAGAAAAGAGGTAAATCGTTTAACTCTAGTGATGGTAGAAGTTGGTAAATGCATCCTTGTGGTAGTTTAGCACAAACAAATTAAGTCATTTGATGTGTTAATAGTTTCTATTTTTTCACTTTTTTATAAAATGATATAAATATGGTTAGAATATAGGCATATGTTGGTGTTGCCCAACTGGGTTCATACTCACACCCAGAGCCATAACCTCTAGATTCTTGTATACATTATTTATTGGAGGTTAGGTGAGGAATCAGAGTCATGGGATATACCTCATTGAGAAATGATACTCTGTGGGTGCATGAAATTTATGGAATATGGACCAAGGGTTCTTCTTCATAGTGTTAGATGTATTATGTACATTTCATAATTATATATATGATCAGTCCATGAGTGACATTTCATGTTTTAGTATTTATAGCATAAACCATATAAATTTTCTTTGTATTTAATGTGTTTTTTTGGGATTTTAATTTTATATATTTTATATATTCTTCTTCTATTTTTTTGAGTATCTATAGGATAATTACATTTTTTCCCTTTATTATTGTTATCACTAGAAGGTATGTTCTCCCCACTATCACCCAATAAACCCTCAATGATAGTCCGTAGCCATTGGTGTATGGGGAGGTATTCCCAAGCCCCATTGGATTTATGGACTATAACACTATTTAAGTGGCTCCTAGTTTAGAGAGCTATAAGTTGTATTAGATATACTTTTTTCCTTATCATACCATTATTTGGGATATAGTAGACATGATTCAATTATATTGTTATAACATAGTAATGAGATCATGCCTAGGTTCTTAAAACCTCATGGATGGAGGGAAAACTATGTTCCTTATGGTGTGAAATATAATTTCTTGTTTTTTCTCTTTTACTATTGATGGATTTATAACTTGAGTGGTGCACCTAAAGGTGATGATATTTTTTTATGAGTTTTATGTCCTTTAGCCTGATATGGTAGCTGAAGAGAAATCATGAATCATCATGTTGACTTGGTTACCCCCTCCCCCTAAATGGCCCAAAGGGATTCATTTTTATTGATTTTTGATAACCCACCTTTAAAGGGATGAGAGGGAACCCTTACAAGTCTCTTAGTCTTAGAGATTACAAGGCCCGTAGGCTTAAGAGATTACATGAACCGATGGACTTAGGGAATTCAGCCAGACTATCTACAAGTAATATTATGTGATGTATGAATCTAACATGGGTTATAAGGGGCCTAGAGGCTATTTGATTTGTGATATGGGTGAAATAGGGAAGTGTAAAAGTTTTGAGATGATATGCCTATTACAGATCTCCCAATTTGTTATATCTTGAATATTATTTTTGGTATGGACCATGGATTCTAGTTTTTAGAATACCTTCACATAGATGGGATTTGGTAGGAAGTCAGGAAGGCATAGATGTGGTGACTGTTGATAATGTAGAAAATGTGTCCTATTAGGGTTGGGTTGGGAATGAACAACATGTAGAGGATCTGTGTTAGGAGTGATAGTCATTTAAGATAGTAGTGTTTGTGCCATGACAAGATGAGAAGCTTAGGGTAAGCATGGAGTGGGTCATTCAAAGTATTTTTTAGGGATATCATGGAGCTAAGAAATCCACTTATTATTTGATGTGGGAGTTCTAATAAAAACACCCTCATTTATTTTAGGGTGTTTGTGGGGAAAAATTAGTATAGTATTGGATCAAATATGGGTAGATTATTTTTGAATAGATTGACACACCCCTAGGGAGGAGGGTGAAATAGGCTACGTTTATGCTTATTGGACTAGAAAATATCTAACGAGATGTACATGTACTTGTATAATGATATGAGAGACTAATGTAGAGGGACATTGAGACAATATTATTTAATAATTTATTAACAAATTCATTGAGGCTGGATTAGTCATGTGATTTTTTGAACATACAATAGTGAGACACGTTTTTCAAAGATTACACTAGCAAGTCACAGACCTATCCTATTTAGTGACCTATATGGTAGGTGGGGAAATATTCATGGTGAGATGATTTAGGTATACTTTAATGAATTCCATCAAGGCGAAGCTAAATATCTTCTGGTAGACCTCCTTCATGGAGGTGGAGAACCAGGAATTATTAGATGAGAGTGATATTAATGAAAGAACTTCCTCATTATAGTTTATTGTCTCCGGTGACTAGAAAAGGATTCCAAAAGTGTCTGAAAGTGTGGTTTTGAGGATTTGTAGTATAGAATTCATTTCTGGGAATTCTATAGACCACAAAGGAGAAGGTCATCAATGGAGTACTTATAGTGTGATCATTTAGGTCATGTTTACCCCTAGTTCGAGCAACATCCAAATGAGTACCATGTATACATAATTATTGGAAACCTATAGAGGTTCTTTCAAAATGTGTATATGATAGTTGAGAGTTATAGATCATGGAAGACAAAAGGGTATAAGGTAGGAGCATGATCAGTACCTTAAGAAGATATCTAGGATACTACTTCATGTGTAGGTCATGGTAAAGAGAGTGATACCTAGTAGTGTGGGTGGTGTCCAATAACGAGTGAAACTCCATAAGGATGACATGAATCAAAAAATTTCTCTTTAGTCCATGTGTATACAATTTACTAGGAAGGTTCAAGAAATGTAGGGGAGGCGATGAATGTTAATTGTACGCTAAAAGTAATCTTGGATTTTTTGTGTATTATTTCTTGTTTTTTAGTATTACTAATAGTGGAGCATGAAGTGTATGTGTGATATTTTAATTAATCATGTTTTAGTTCATATATGTACATTAGGAATAATGAGTGAATTTTATGGGATGAATTGGAATTAGAAAACCCGTATGAGTATTATGCATTTAATGCAAGATCTTTTAAGTATCATATGTGATGTATAATCTTTTGGGAATCATTTCCAATGTAGCACCTTATGACTATCATAAGTGATTTGGGTATGAGATGATAATTTTATTAGATTAATGAATAATCATAGGTGATATTGGGACATGGGTTTTTGGGGTGGTTGGTTTGTTAGCACCAAAATGTTTGAATTTGGGTTGGGAAGTTACCGAGTGGATAATTCCTAATTTGGGGAAAATCATAAGATGAATTATCTATGTGTGAATAACTAGGCTAGTCAAGGTAATTTTTATTATATGGGAATATTCAATTTCATCACAACACATGACCATATTTATCTAATATGATATAATGAAAGGTGGGGATGTTTTAACAACCCAATATTTTTGAACTGGTTTTATATTCTAATAGAATTATAATTATTATTTGGAGTATTTTAAAATATTAAATTTCAGATTAAAAATGAAATTATGGGATATGGAATGTGTGAACATATTTTTGGGATGGGGGGTAATGTCTAGTATGTGTCGTAGGGGTTCAGATTAGTTTTGGGAGTATATTTATTTATAATCTAAACTTTTGGAGACACCCCATTATGTGCATGGTTGGTGCTTGGTAAGTGCTAACCATATGGCACAAACCAAGCTTACCATTTGATCTAGAGAAAATTCAGACCAAACAATGATATGGTTCACAATCCATTTATTTTTTAGTCTGGAAAAGATTCCAACATATTTGGGCAAGCCGAACAATGTAACCATGTGAGGTTGGTGTCTCCTTTGATAGATGCACTCCACAGTTGGAACATAGTTATAAAAGAAGCATGAAAATAAATCAAGAGGGTCCCTAATGGAGTTGAAATTACTAGTTTTCCTTGAATAATTAAATCTTCCTCCTCTATTTTCTTTCCCCATTATCCAATAGCACTTACTAGACATGGATCTCTCCATTGGATCTTCATAAATTTTTTTGGATCTTATTTGATCGATCTTTGATTTAATTTCAATTTTTTTGGTTTGTGTTACTAGAAATAATTCTACCAGTCATCTTGATTATATTTTTATTTTCTTTTTCTCTTTGGAATTATATTTCCATTCAATTTCATAATCCACATTCCAATGGTGTTTTAATTCTCCTAAATGACCCATATTTATTTATTTATTTATTCATTTTTTGATTATCTCTATTTTAAGGGTAAAAGGGGAACCCATACATGGACTTTAGGCTTCGTGACATTACATGAACTGGTGTTTTTAGAAAAATTCATCTCATATTATGACTACTTGTTACCAATCATCCCCAGAATCTACTTCGTGGTTAGATCTTCACTTTTTAAGGGATGTTCATCTAGTAATCCTATGCAGATATGAACAGAATTGGTACTGATGGAAATTTTCATACCCTCTTATTCTTTCCAATCAAAATGCTCTCAATCGATAAATGTGTCAACTTTGAATACTCTTATGGAGCTTGTTCCTTATAGAATCTCTATGGTTTTCATCTATACACCCTATGGGTTTAAGACCTTGAGATGTTATGAAGACCATGAGGTGGCCAGAAGGCCTTAAGGTGGTTCAAATTCTTTACTAACATGATGTCATGGGTTTAATTATGGCTTTGAATGGATCAAGGAACAAACTAGTGAACTGAAGTGGAATCGATCTAGTTACCACAGTACCAAAAATTATATACTACATTAATTGCTATAGTATCTACTATATTAAAACTAATGTAACATGGAAATGTGCCTCCACCCAAATTTTATCTTAGGTATCGTGGCTACACATGAAGAGTCCCAATCTACTGGCATGGTACTCATGTTCTTCACGGTGTTTTATTGATTCCTCATTTCTCACATTTCATGTGCAATTAGAGTCCCATCATCTATGAGGGAATATCTATTGGAAAAAGTTATGTGTTTCTTATATTTCTCCAAATTTTTTACACGTGCTATGGGATTCATAGTAAATAGAATCAAGTGGGGTGGTTTGGGTGAGTCCATATATTTAAATTCTATATTTTCTATTATTAATGGATTAAGATAAGAAGAATTTTCATGTTTTTTTAATGTGTTGAGATAATTAAGGTATTTCATATTCGAAATAGTTTTTCAAGATGGATTGGATGGTTATTCTAGTTGTTTAAATTGATTTAATTATTCCTAAAGCTACATGAGTTCAATGGGAACATGTTTGGATTATATCATGAGACATGGGGTGATATTGATTTCCAAAATTAACGTGACATGGTTCATCAGGTTTAGGAAGATAGTGATAAACCATGAAATGTTTGGGTTATGAGCATTTAATGTGGATAAATAGTTACAATGGAGGTTTTTTTGGTTTCTTCGTGAATTACCACTCACTATTATTGGATGAAAGCATCATTGGGGCTGTGGGAATACATGATTTGTACCCCATATGGTGGTCCATACCAGTCAATGGGGGTGGAGTACTCTTCAGACATAGAGGGATGGGATATGGTGATGACAATCAATTAAGGTGGAGGTTCCCACCATATAAATACCTAGCTGATGGTGTGTGAGACCATTTTATGGGGAATGAGGCTCACTCTGATGTTGGGTTTTATAGAACAAGACAATGGAAGGATATAATTCTTTAGTATTGGGAACTTGAGTTGATGATCGAATAATGATATATTAAACAAAAGTCCACGGGACTTGTGATACTCTTTTGGATATGTCGATGTGGCATTTAGTTTACATGAAATGTTTTATATATAAAAGTTCATGGTATGAGATTATGTGTAATTTGGAAATGTTTTGGGATATGAGGACTCATTTGGTATGAAATACAGTGAATAATTCATTCCACTTATAATACGGATGATATAGGTAAGCTCTTCCTTTGGGTTCCTTGGAACAAGAAAAGTGTTTTATGTGATGTGTAAGTAGTTTATATTTATTTAAACTTTTTCATCACTAATATAAATATGGATGTATGAAAAACACATGTTAGTGTTGAACAAATGATTTCATTCTCACACCCCACAAGGCCCCTTGAGATGAACATAGACTTTATGGATATTAGATTTGGTTAGGGGTTAGATTCATGGTATGAACTTTAGTGAGAAGGGATGCATTTTGGGTGCATGGGATTGATGAGAGACAGATCAGGGATTTTTTTCAACATTGTGCTAGAGTTATTTTTGGGTTTTTGAATATGTACTAATATGATCATCCCATAGGAGATAATTCATGTTTTTATATTTATTACATAACATTAATAAATCCTCATGGTTTGGTATGTTATTTCTTTTTGTTTTTTTATTGATCATATTTTATATACGCTTCCACTGAGTTTTTTATATAATTAACAACATAATTTGACTTTTTACATTATTATTATTAATACTACAATAGGTTATAGAATTCATATTATCCCCCAATATACAATTTTCACTTTTTGGTATCATTTAGAATATGGGGAGATTCTCATAAACTGATGTAGTCTTCTTGACCATAACATCGGTTAAGTAGATCATCAGTCAGGGAACTATAGTTTGTTAAAGTTATAAATATTTGGGATCCGAATTATGTGATATTTATGGTAACCATTATGTTCCCCCGTGAAAACTATGAATTTTTTTAGACTTTGGAATATTTCAGATAATATTTTCAGAGTAAAGTGTAGAGTCGATATGGAAATATGGGGCCTTTGGAGCCTTAGTGTTCATATATTAATTATATTAAATATAACTTATCACTCAATCACATTTTTTCAAATATTATGGAATAACTCAGGAATGGTGTCTTAGATTGGAAAATAGATATCACCATTAATGTTAGAGTATTGTTTTTACACTAGATATTACCAAAGTTATTTTTGAGTCGGATTATTTTATAGAGTGCAGTCATTGGTGGGTTATATGAATTAAATTAATTTATCAATCTTATTTTCACATATTTTCCAAACCCTAATAACTCATATAACTATACTTCCCTTAAGAAATTCCCTTTCTATGTCCTCAGAACCCTAGAGGATTGGGGGGGATATAGATAACTCTATTGGTGGGTCCATTGGAGGATAATCATTAGTTTATGGATCAAGGATCTGAGTGTCATGAGGCTTATCATCATCGATGGATTTATTTGATCTCAACAATATCAATGATGTAAAAATTCTCAATGACAATGATCGATCCAAACTGAGTCAGGAATTTGATTTGGTGGTTATATACCAATTTATAGTTAGATACATAGATAAATTAGTTCCATCTATATTAATATTTGGGTCATTGTTTGTTATTTTTTAAAATAGTTGATTTCATCTTACATGATCTAGAAAATAGATATTATTCCTCATCATTTTTTATTAATTTGATAATGGAATTTTTTATTTGGATTCTATTCATGATGCACAGAAATACATGACCATGGAATCAAAAATATAATTTTTATGTGCCTTTGTCACTATATTATTTTATTTTCATCAATAACATTTTAGTCGGACTATGATGTGATGATTCTTGGGAGGATTGATCATGTTCATTTATCCATTTGAAAAATAAATCATAATCGCTAGTTTAGTTTTGTGTTTATGGAGGTGTAATAGAGATGTGGTAGTGAAAATAAGAAGTGGATGATGGTTCGAGTAATGGTGGATGTATATGCTGGATTAATGAGATCTCTCCAATGGAATGGTTATTAGAAAATTCCGAGATATGGGAGGATTAAATCTGGCCACTAGAATCAGTGGATATCTGATGATGGAATGGGATATTTAGATTCTCCATAATGGGTCTGGTAAGTTCTTTAGAATGAAAATGGAATTTTTTTTATGATCAATGTAAAGATATAATATTTCCAATAGTGAAGTTTTAGGTGCAATAAATCAAGCTCTAGGTGTTCTGATATGACATATTTTGGTTTCAGAGGTGGAAAAGGCATATGAGAATATGTTTTAATTGACTATAATTTCGGTAAAATTTAAATGTGATAGGCATGTGGTTCATAAGAACACATGATGTATTGTCCCTCAGTGTGGTAGAACGGGTTTCCCATTCAGTTAAATATCACACACTGTGGGAGAATCCCAAACACCATGTAATACTTATTTGAACATCGTTGTGTGTATAGGGAGTAAATTACCAGGAGATTATGTGGACCTATATATCACGTGTTATTAAAAACACCATTTGTAACAGAAAATGAAAATGGGATTGGAATGATGAAACACCCCCAATTTATCCACAACCCCTATATTCAATGTGTGTTGTGGTGTGAACCTTGTATACTTTGTAAAATACATTGTATTGAAATGATGGAATACACCAAACTCTATCCTAACCTCTACATTTTGTATTTGGTAACAACACACTATATATATAGAAATACATGTTGTGTGAGATGGTTGAACACCAACATTACTAGACTCAGTTATACATTTCATGTTCCCCATGATACTAGTCATTTACTTCTTCTATGGTAATATATAGAACTTATTATCCATAGAAAAACATTGGTATAAGAATGGGTGAGTTACCTTGATCTATAATATAGTGGGTTAATAACCGTTTTTCATCCCTAAAAGGGTATTGTGAGTTGTCATACCAACAGCATAGGATGATAAATCCTTTATATGGGTTAGTTACAGATAGATTTATGTACCCCTATGTGATACCTAGGGTGTGATACCCATATCACTACACTAATCATTAATGGATGCCATCATTTATTTATATCATATCTATTGGTTATGTATAATGTGTGGTATAGTTCATGTATCCCTCTGTGAGACCTAGGGTATGATACCCATATCATTTTCACGAATTTATACTCAGATTTATAATGATTATGTTATTCTCATATTTGTATATCATAACAATCTATTATTCTGATTTAAATCATTAGATGTACATGAATTTTTCATTTCATCATTTAATTTTTTTTGTACATGTGAAACAACATAAATATATTATTTCAATCACAACATGTCAATAAAAAAATATTTATCACCAAAGATGACAATACATTATTCTAAATCTCATATATGGTTGTTATACATGTACATGTCTTTAAGACACACTATTATGTATGAATCGAGTATATGATGGTTGCATCCATCATTAAAACATGAGAGAAATATCCACCTGAACATTGAATTTTTTCAGTTTAAATATAATGGGTCAACATTATTAACCTACCTTATAAATGGTGGAAAAATCTTGTGCCACTAATATTATATATTTCAGGAGCTTGAGGAAGATTTCAATAGCATATCAGATGTATATCTTAAATTAGATCCAACGTAAATGTTTTCGTAATATTTTATACAGTTGAATAGTGCACACTTATTTCCCATCCCATAAGAATTTCTTCAGTGGGTGAGAATTTTTATATAATGTTATATTCTCCTTCATCACATCAATCCTTCATCTGAATAACTCTGTAGCCATGGTATTCCTGGGATGTTTCTTAATTGCATTATAACACCTACCCACCATAAAACCATGATCACCCTTATGCACCCCTTTCGGGCCTAGGGAAAATACATTAAAAATAATAAATAACATATATGAATTTTTAGGTGTATATAAATAACTCTTTTAATCATCTTATCTACTAAGAACTCCCCCTAAATAATAAAATTAAAAAGTATGTATGAGAGTGTGATTAGAAAGCCTATAACTACATTTATTCACTCCATTATGGGACTCCATCAAGTTTTTCATTTCATGGTATTTAGTAGACTCTATTAATAACAATATCTTCATGATTTCTATATGTGAGAACCATAAACTTCCCCTTCAATTACCAACATATTAGCTTAAAACACAAATAATAATTCATGAATAAGGTGGAAACTATATTTTCTTTAGATGAAACATCTAGGGATCGAGTTTCTACTCATCCTTTATTTCCTTTTCATTCCATTCTCATCATGGGATGTGGATTCTTTTTTATTAGTGGGATTTATGGATTATGCATATATTTCCATCTAATTAATTTATTATTTATATGTATTGTCATTATCCAAATTATTCAATGTTGAAAAACCTCTCATTTGTTTCATCAGGATTTGTATTCATTTATTATGAGATAGTTTTTGTGCGTGCTCATGTTTTGGATCTTGATATATATATGTTGAGGTTAATTTTTTCATCTAAATTATTAAACATATTTTCCGTATTAAATGGAATTTTTTAGGACATGATATATTATTCTAATTCGTTGGAGTGGAGTGTATCTATATAGATTAATTACAATGACATGAATTCCTCTGAGTGAAACACATCAGGATATGAATTGAATTAGAAAAAATTAAACATTTTCTATAAGAATCATACCAAATTTAGAATCTCCTTGATTGAGATGTTCAAACTAATATATTTATTATAATATTAATAGGATTGATGTATTCAATGTATCTAATCTTTATGTGGTCATATTTTCCAAAATAAAATAATTAATGTGGATTTATTTTTTTAACCATAATTATATAATTTTCATAGAGACAATAGTACATCAAGATTTCAGATATCAATTCCACATTTTTAGTAAAAAACTATGTAAATTTATTTGGATAGATATTAATATTATCTTTATAGGTGTTTATATTTCCCAAAATATAACTTATTTATATATATTTCTCTTTCAATTGAGTAACCACTGTTTTCATATTTCAAGCATCATCCATACTTGATTGTCTCCTTTCTTTATGTAATGTTTCGAGAGATATCATGTTATTCTTCAACTATTTCTATATGGTAATTTTGCATAGAAATTAATAGTAAATATCTTCAATCATATCACTTTGTTATTACATATTTTATCTCGTTTTTTTTTGTTTATATTTAACAAATCTTCTTATCTTCTCTGTAATTTTATTACATGGACATATAGTTTATCATCGAATAGAAAATTTCATGAATGATTCTAAATTGATCTTATTTATCATTGCATGAGCATTCATTGGAATAGAAAATTTTTATTATTTCTTCTTCTTCACTAGAGTCACATTTCATTATTATATACCATAGATCATTTTAAAATTTAGAATCATTCTCTAAACATTGGCTACAATAAGTGATACAAATAGATTTTTATTTTACCTCGATTTGAAAACACATAATCTAGGATGTATTCATCACTTTATTATTGTTATTGAAGACAAGTTGATTGAATTTATCTCTAAATTTTTATTGAAAAAGATAATTAAACATTACTCTTATTCTTTGCATCTTAAAATATCCCTATTTATATATTCCTAAAATAATGGTTTTGTTCTTATAGAATCCCTTATCAAATTCTGTCATAAAAATTTCAAGGATCAATAGAGGTAACTGGACTCAGCTTCCAATTTAAGAATTCAAGGATTGTAGTACCATTTTTGATTTAATTTTCTCCATTTTATATTGGACCTCTTGAAATATGTTCAGTTTCTCAATTAACTATATATTTTCTCTCAATCTCACCCTAGGTTTAGTTTGAGTGATATATAGAGAAACGCATAGAATTTAAAATATATATCCTAAAATCATACTATGTGATTTTTTGGTAATCCCCCTACATGGATTTGTTACTACCTCTACATGTGATTACAACTAGATATAAAATCTAGTTACAATCAATCTTTAATTGTATAGACCCATTATCTACTCATAATATCTAATTGGCTGGTCGAAATAATGACAAGCCTCTAATAGCTGGCTAGATACCCCAACAACAAGATTCTTATTCGATAATTCTCTAGAGCTAGAAATTTATTCAATATAGATGTTACCCATCCACAAGAATGATGTATGTCCCATTAATTATATACTTTATAAAGAACATTATCATTAGTTCTTATCTAAAGTCTCTATCCAAATGTAGTGAAATATGGATTCTCATCATTCCTAAAATAATTGGGTACTCGGTTTTCTTAATCATTTATAGGATCCCAAATCAATGTAATTATTTATTTAACACTGAAATGAATTTGGTTCTAAAAACAGTCATCTAATTATTCTTGAAAAAATTCTTCTCCGCCTTCATGTACAAATATATCCTCAAAACTATATTGTGCATGGGATCTCAAAAATTTAATGATTTTAGTGTTATTATAAATAACATATTTATATTCATCAATCAAATATAAATTCCCACTATATGATAGTTATAATATTTCATCATTTAAATACACCATAATCAATGGGTTTTATATATCATGTGAGTCATATGAGATTCTGGAAGGCTTATCATCATAATACTTCATCAAATAGTGTTAATCCTCCATGACTCAACCTTAATGACCCTGACCCGAGTAGCCCAAACCCTATGCCTTAATGTAATACATTTTCATATATTATAGTTTCAAATCCCAAAGGATAAAATAGTTTAACAATACTGGAAAATGGATTACATACATGAACATTACACTATAGTTAAAAACAAAATATACCACATAGATAACCCAATGATAATTCCACTATTCTCTAATCTTAACCCTGCATGTTAGACATAATACACATCTTGGCATCCAAAGAAAATAAAACATGTGAAAGTGGTGATATCATAAGCTCAGTATAGGATAATTTACAGTGTAATATATTACGAATAAATATAAATAATAAGGTCTGGTGAATAACATAAAACACATGACTTTAAACATAAACTTCAGTTTAATATGGATGGAATATAATATGATTAAATAAGACCATATTAATAATCATTTTAGAATAATAAATAACCTTTGATATTATTATATTTGAACAATAAATTGGATTATAAATTACTAAAATAATTATTAAAAAATTATAATTCTTAACATCATAAACATCATGTCGATTCCTCGATAAAGACACCTAAAAAATGGTTAAGGCCTTAGCCAAATCCATTTTTGATTTGTCTCATGAGACATACTGATGAATAAACAGAATATAGTGGATCCCATGCATCACATACTATGTAAAAATAATTCCTCATATGAATGGGGTTAAACATAAAAAAAATTTACTTAGTAAATTTAAATAACATTCACTAATTTGTAAACATAATAACTAATCACTATGAGTAGTATGGTGAATATAATAAAGATAACACAACCACAATATAACTGATCATAAAACTGGAAAAAATATGGTAGATGGTAATAAAAATTTATCAATCTCAATAAATCATATGACTCAATAAAGGTGTTTAAATACATAAAAATAATCTAATAAAAAAGTGGAAAATTCTGTGGAGAAATAATCTTTTTTATTTGCAAAGAGAAGTTATTTTCGAAAAATCATTCATATTTGACATAATTGTTTACAAAAAACAAAAAACAACTAATATAGTTTTTATGTAATATTTATTTATTTTTTAAAATAATGGCTTCTTAAAATATATTATTAATGTTACTTTATAACGGGTAATAAATTGAGAAGTTCCCTTTAATCGAGCGTGCGTATCAAGAATAATTGAGAATGGAACCTTGTAAAACATGTACATAATAATAAAATAAATTTGAACTGATATGAATACATGAGTTTGGAACATATAAAGTTAATGTATAATAATTATATAAAAACAATGAATAGTTACATTTGTCTAGATTGGGAGAAAACATAACTTGAATGAAAATAGAGGTTCGGGAAGAAACCGATACCTTATGTACAAATTTGTACTACAATTTCACTTAATGTCTTGGATGATGAAATTATATTCATCAATAACTTAATTTATAACTTGTTCAAAAAGTATTTTATTATTTATAAATTTATTATGTTCCTTTATGGCCTTTTTGATTAGTTATAAGATAAATGTTTTTATTTTGTAGTGTTCTTTTCCAAGGTTTTCATTAACAATTTACTTATATACGCAAATAAAATTTCATGTAAAATGAAAATAGTTGTCCAGAATTGAAATTATATGATATTAATTTTATTAAATAACTTTAATTTATTTTATACATCATTTATTTATTTGGGGTGAGGATGAAGGATTAGATAATACGTCAGTGGTAATAGTTTAGATTATTTTGGAGGTTTTTCGATCATAAAAAATTAGTTTTGTTTTATTAATTAATATTATGTACATATACTGGTTCTAGAAAATTATATAATAAGTAATAAATATATTTATAATATTTTATAGCAAAAAAGGATTTTTGACCATCCATAAAGGAAAAAGTTAAAAATAAAAAACACATCATCCATGAAGGCGGAGAATCGACACCTCCTAGATAATGTTTTCATCAATAAAATTAATGGAAAAGGGAAAAAGGCATGATATCAGATTTTAAATTGAAATAATAAAATTATATTATATAAAATATTCTATAGTTCTTGTGTCACTTTAGAAGTGGTAGGTGAGGGAAGGATAAGAATAAATGAAATAGATAATAAAATAATAGAAAAGGAAGGGGATTTTTTCCTCTTGAATTATCCACATTGAGAACATCTTTATGGTGATTGGTATTGATCTTTTTTTTGGAAAAAATGGTACAATACATGCGGGAGGGTATTGGGAAGAGGATGGGGCAGAAATTTTACATGGCTCAAATTTTGGGAGGTGCAATGGTAGGAGGTAGGGTGGGTGGAAATTATTGGGGAGGAGAGGGGTATTTTTTGAATATTTAATACATTTGTTTATTATTTTGGATCAAGGCTATGAATAGTTTGATAATTATTACAAAATATATTAAAATAATTAATTATATTTCAATATTATAGGCTTACATCATCCATAAATCATTTATGACTCAATAATTCCTGTTTTTGTTAAATATTATAACTTACAGAAAATCATTATTCACAAAAAAATTCTACTATCTTAGAAAAATATCATAAATTCACCCTACTTTTTTGAAGTATAGAATTAAAAAATGGAATCCGTTTTATTAAAAAAAATTAATTATTATAATATTTTTAATTTTTAAATAAAATCAAAATTTATTTGAAAAATACAAATTTTAAAATTATTATTGATTTTATAAAACATTTAAAAATTAAATGAGGTCTCATAAAATTATCTTATAATAATAAAAAAATTATTAATTTTCTAATATATATATTAAAGATATATTTATTTTAAATCATTATTTTAATAATAAAATTTTCATTGAATTTTTTAAATATATAGAAATAAAAACACTTAATTTATTATTATTAAAACACATAGTTATATTTATCTAAGTATAAGAATATTTTATTTTATTTTACAATTTAACAAAATTTTATTTATACTTTCATTGGAAAAGTTTCTATTATATTGGTAACATTACTACTCCTAATGATCACATTACTATTCTAAAGGTCATGTTACTATTCTATTGGTATATGTTCCTTAACATCACGAAATATCTCTTATTCCATTAATTATTCATTTATAAAGTTTTTATTTTATTATCTATTTGATATTATGTGATTAATACAATATGATACAAATATAAGAAGGGAAATATTTATTGATATAATTTTGGGTCGTTATATCCTCCCATACTAAAAAATTTCATCCTCAAAATTTCTAGAATGTCACCTTATAAATTGATTTGGGAAATTTTCCATCAAAATATCCTAGGGTTCCCACACCGCCTCTTTAATTTTACGAATTTTCCCATGTACCATTACCATATGAGTCATCCAATTTCTCAACACATATTCCATTGTGTCTAGAATCCATATATGATCTTCACAATAAGATAAACTAGGTTCTAATTACATATCTTTATCAGTGAGAACATGTGTCAAGTTTGGAATGTACTTCTATAACAGTGGTATGTGAAACACATCAGAAAATTTTGAATGGCTAGGTTCCATTTCTAAAGGATAATCCAAAAATCCAATTCTATATTGAATATTAAATTGAATGATGTACTTGGGGCTCGATTTTCTTTTCATACCCAGACTTATGCCACCCTTTCGTGGATATACATTATAAAAAACATGATCTCCGACATGACAATCCAAATATTTCATTTGGTTATACTCACATATAATTATCCCGATTTTCATTTCTTTTATACTTGTTTGAATATTTTTTACCTTTTTGGTTGTCTCCTCCACTAGCTCTAGGACAATAATCTTCATTTCACCAACTTGAACCCAAAATGTGGTTGTACATTATATTTTTATATACAATGCTTTATATGGTGCAATATGTATACTTTATTTAAAACTATTGTAGTAGAAAAATTATACAAAAAGGAAAATATGGATGCCATATACTTTAAAAGTTGAGTGACCATGATCTCAAAAATAATTCCCGTGTCTGAATGGACTTTTTTTACTTCCCATAAGTTTGCCGGTGATTAGATGTGCTCAAATGAAGCTCAGTATCAAAAAGATTCTAAAGAATTGTCTATAAATATTATTTATGTCATGGATCTCAATCATACAAAATTAAATTAAGTTCTCCATAATTTTATAAAAATTCATTAATACAGAGTCTTGCTAGGTGCTCCATTGAAAAATCTTTCGTTTTAATGAGTAAATGCATTGATTTGGTCGGTCAATCCACAATTAATCTTATTGTATCACTATTTATTGGAGTTCTTGGATACCCAATGACAAAATCCACAATAATATCTTCTCATTTCAATTTATTAATAGGAATATGTTTCATGAATCCTCTATAATTTTGTCTTTGATCCTTGACTTATTAAAAAATAAAGATCTTGAAACATATTCAATAATTTTTCTCTTCATATTATCCCAACAGAAATGTTCCTTCAAATATTTATACATCTTAGTGCTTCCAGGGTGTATAGAGAAATTTGATATGGGGGAATCATCCATTAAACATATATTTAGCTTGAGTATAGTGGGAAAAAATCCCTCTTCCCATGTTTTTGAATTCTATCCCCATACAAAATGTCTGTCAACTTCCCATCATTCACATAATTAATATTCTTTTGAAAATTATCTTCATCAAACTAAGAAAATTTAAACCCTTCTAATAAATATGGTTAGGAAACTAATTTAAAATGTAATTACTTATCAACTTCTCGGATAATCCACACATCGATATTGACTAAATATATAAACAAAGGATCCCATTCAATCCTAATTTTTTTTAGAACTCCATAATCCTTCCTTCTCAATGCATAAACTACATTATTTAAATTCCTTGGGTGATAGTGTATTGAACAAGCATAATCCTTGAGTAGCTCGATCCATCACCTTTTCCCCGTGTTGATTTATTTTTGTAATTTCATATATTTCTAGGTCATGGGATATGTATGTATCTCATATATTATTCAATATGGATAGGTTCATGATATCTTGAAATAAAGGATTATGGATTCTTACTCAGTAACATGAGTTGGATAATTTTTTCATCATTTTTTAACTTCCTTGATAAATAGGTTATAACATTATCATTTTACATAAGGAAATAACAAATTCCATTCATTTATTAATCACTATGAAGCACAAATCCCCCAAATACTGATGGTAGATTCATGATTAGAGAATCAACTAATCTCTTCATAGATTATTCAAAACATTACCCTCATTATTTTTTCAATATGAACATAACCACTCTAAGAGTAAGATTGGTTAACTGATTAGATAATTAGGAAGAATGTTCAATGAAATTCAAATAGTAAAATTTTAAACCAATAAAACAACCCTCCATTATGTTTTTTCGATGTAAGAAATTTTTAGACTTCCTTTGTCTTCAAAGAATCAATTGATATTCCATACCAAGAGAAAATATATCTTTGAAAAGAAACTATTTTAAGCAATAATTCTCCCTCGCTATAATAACCTTATAACTATTTTCTTCTCAGAGAATCTAGAGTACTCCACTTGTGGTTCTAATGGTCCCAATATCATTTTAAATATATCAATATATCGTCAATAAATACCACAAAAAATCATCAATATAGTACTTGAAATCTCTGTTAATTAGATCCCTAAAAATAGAGGATGCATTAGTCAATTCAAATGAAATTAATATAAACCCATAAGGTCCATACCTGGTGTGAAATGATATCTTGGGAATATTATCCATTTTTCACACCTAATTTATAATATCTATAATGAATTTAAATCATTGAATAAAATTTTCATCTTCATGATGTTGATCAAATAAATCATCAATACAGGGTAAAGGATATTTTTTCATTATTTTAATAGAATTGATTTCATTATAGTCAATGCATATCCTCATGGATCCATCATTCTTATTTACAAATAGAACATGGTATCCCCATAGAGAAACACTAGGGAGAATAAGTCTCTTATCACTCAATTCATCTATTTTTCACTTCATGCATAAAAATATCATAGTGTAAATTATATAAGGAGTGTTTGGTATAGATATTTCACCATGAATTAAATAAATAGAGTAGTCAACTTATCACTTTGGAGATTTTCCATAAAAATCCTTTGGAAATGCATAAATTTATTCTAACAAAATAGGTGCATCTTGATTTTGAATATTTATTTCCTCATACATAGATGATGTTTTCTATTCATCTTCATGAATTTCATTATGAAGATCTTCTAGTGGTGGATGTGGATAAGAACCATATGATAAAGTTACTTTTTAGAGATAAAGGATTCTACATATTTCTCATAAATTGTAACCTCCTTCTTTTTGTAATATATTTTCGTATGAAATCTTAAAATATAATCCATAACAAGGATTATTTCAAAAACTAAACACAGGTATTATGTAAATGTTTTCAACTGAAAGATGTTTAGGTTTCATAAAGGGGACTGACTGACAAATCTTTTTTGAAATGATAATTCATTTATGAGTTTGGAATAAAAATGGTTTTATTAAATCAAAAGGGAAATTTCGTATTTTATTAGACAACTGGGAAGATATAAAAGATTGTGATGATCTAGAAATGCATTATCTATGTTTTAGGAAATAACTTATGTACTTGATAAAAACCCATTCAGAACTTATGTATCTGAAGTTGTGATCTTATAAGATTAGACATACTCCCTTGTCCTTTAATGGGGAAAGTCTCTTTGAAGCATTTGAAAACTATTTACATTGTGTCCCTTCTCCAAACTATTGCAGCATTGAACATTGGTACCTTCTTTTTATCCCTTTTGATCATGGGATTGGTGGCGTTTTTCTTAATAATAATAATGGACACCATAAACTATTAATTAGGCACCATGTCTTTCCTTCCACATGTATCATATGTTGGAATATTCTATTTAATTATTATTATATTTAACCATTATTTACACTTTCACCCTCTTCTTATCTTGTTCTCCCTAAATATCCTAAGTCATAGAGAATTATTTCATTGTCTTGACAAACCATGAGACTATATCATTATATTATTATAATTTTTGGAGACCAATTTCCTTTAGAGAAATTCTTTTAAACCATAAAATAATCAATCAACATTTCTATATGGATTACATATGTAGTCCACTATTTATCAGCATCTCTTGAGAGATAATTAACTACCATGATAACCTTCCCCATTTCCGTAGGTCCCAAATAGAGAAATATATTCTCTAAGGAAATTATCACCTACTCCACTAAAAATGGGTTTTTAGTCCCATTATATCATGGAGACTCTTGTCATATAAAGTGTTCTAACATTGATCCTCTGTGTCGAGGATTATAATTATCTATATGGGTAAGGTTATTGTTTATAACATGATCCAGATATCCAAGTATTGTTATAAGCATCTTAGCACTAGTCACAGCTCTAGTACTAACATCCTTATCATTAATAGGTGTGAAATCCCTACATGGGATATACACATTGATATAATTTCCATCCCTTCCACTAGGTGGAATTTATAAACAATGGAACACACTAAATTAGGTTATGAATCATAATTCATAATTTAAAAAATATAAAAATACTTAACATAAATTGGAAATTTATTCATAGCTAATATCATAATCATTAACATGGTTTCTTTAAGGACATGATTATTTTTAAATATTACATAATGGTTTTTAATAAAAATATGAATTATCTTAAGTATATTCACAATGACCATCCAACATGGTGTGAAGTAATGCCCACTTTTATGTACTAGGTTACCCTATATCATGCCTAAGAAACCATGTCAGAGTTGTTAACCCTATGTAATTTTGTGCCAAACCCACATCCGCTTTTTGTATACAGACAGAGATGTATTACTAAAATGTCCCACAAAATTTTTAACTTAAGAAAATTACATGAATTTTTCATATGTTTATCCTCAAATTCTATATAATGGGTTTTTCCTATTCAATTTTTTCTCAGTATAGTTTCCAAATATTCGACTAAACTTCCTCTAATACCAAGTCTAAAGACACTGACCCTAGTAGCATGGAGTTGGTGCCTTACTTTAATACATTAACATAAATACAAGTATATAATCCCAAAGGCCTGATCAGTTTATCATTGTTGGAAAATATATTACATACATTAACATCACATTGCAATTCAAAATATAAAATACAACCCATATAATTCTTTGAGAACTCTATTATTCTCCAAATTTAACCCTACAAATCATCCATAATACACATCTTGGACTTTTGGGAAAAAACAAACATATGGAACAGGTGATATCCTATGATCTATAAGTGTAATCATACAATAAAATATATTATGAAAAAATATAAACAATACAGGAAGGGGAATAACTAAAAACATGCCTTTAAATAAAACATGAGTATAATATGGTAGGAATTAAAGATAATTAAATAAATCTATATAAATAATCATTAGAGAATGAAACATATCCATGGATATTATAATAGTAGAATAATCCCATGGGTTATGAATTAAAAATTATGAGCGAATTCATAATTATGGACATCATCAACATACCATTGAGGCCTCATCCAAGACACCTAAATACAAATTGTTAAGGCCTCGGCCAAATCTATTCCTGTTTTTGTCTCATGAGTCCTACATGAATTTTTGAGGGGAAATAGTAGGACCAACCCATAACCCACTAAGAGAAATTGATTCCAAATATGAATGGGATTAAACATAATATATATATATATATATTAAAAGTAAATATACATCCCAAATCTATAAGCATAATCACTTACCATTATATGTAGTATGGTGAATGGTATCTAGATAGTTCATCCATAGTGAAACTAATCATAACCCATTTAACAAATATATCAGATGATAATCATAATTTGATAAATCTTAAAAATGTATAATATTTTAAAGATGTGTTCAAATAGATTAAAATACTCTAATAAAATCATTAGTAATTATAGAGAGATATAAACTTTTTTTCCTTTCAAAGAAGAGTTCTTTTGGAAAAATTATGTCTATTTATTAATTTTTAATAATAAGAAATAATAAAATATAGATTTTGAGGAAAAAATTAGTGATTTTAACAAAACAAAGTAATCTTTAAATAGATTATGTATGGTACTTGAAAATGAGTATCAAATCATGAAGTTCCCTTTAATTAGGCTTGCGTATGGGAAAGAATTACGAAAGGAACATTGTTAAACATGTATTATCCCATAAAAGAAAGATGAATTGATATATATACATGATTTTGGTACATATTCACATAATTTATTAAATTTATATAAACGTAATAAATAATTTCATTGTTTCCAATATAGGGAAACTTAACCCTAATGAAAATGGATTTTTGGGAAGAAACCCATACCATATGTATGAAATTGTTATGACCTTGCGCTTAATGTATTGGATAATGAAATTATATTCATTAATAATTTAATGTAGAAAAATTTAAACATGTATTTGATTTTTTAATTATTTTAGTATGTTCTTTTTTGGATTTTTAGAAGACTTATAATATTAATTATTTCTGTTCAGGAGTGTTCTTTTCCTTGGTCTTCTTGACCAGTTTACTTTTATACACATATACAAGATCATGTAAAATATAAATTGTTTTCTAGAATTGAAATTTTATATTATTAATGATATTAATTAAGAATAAATGTTTTCCTAATTAATTTCATTATTTGGGGTTAGGATGATGAATTAGATAATACAGTAGTGAAAATGGTTTGGATTTTTTTAGCTATTTTTTGATCATATAAAATTATTTTTGTTTAATTAATTAATATTAGGTATATATATACATGTTCTAGAAAATTATATAAGATATTAAAAAAATTTATAATCTGGTTTAACCATCAAAATGGTTTTATAACCATCCTTTAAGGAAAAATTTAAAAATAATTAAAAGATGCACTCCATGAAGGTTGTAAATTGGAAGCTCTCGAAGGATGTTTTTGTATTTAAAATAAAAGGAAATGTAGAATATTTTTGATGGAATATTTCAATTGAAATAATAACATTCTATTATCTAAAATATATTTTATTTATTATGTCTCTTTAGATAGTGGATGTGAGGGAAGGATAATAATGTAAAGGAAATTGAAAATAAAAGAAAAGAGAAAAATAGGATTCTTACCTCTGGAATTCACACCCTTGAGAACCTTTTCTAGTGGATTGGTTTTGTTATTATGTTTCTCCCAAATGACCATGGATATGGGGGAGGTTATTTTGAAGGTTATTGGGATGAAATTGTTGAAGTATCAATGTCTATAAGGTGTGGGTAAAGAATGTATTGAGGATTGGTATTTATAATGGAGTAGAGGGGTTCTTTTTTGAATTTTTATACATGTGTTCAACATTTTGGATCAATTATATGAATAGTTATACAATTATCACAAAATATTTTATAATAATGATTTATATTTAGATATTATGTACTTAAATCATCCATATGTCATAAAATAATTAATAATTCATGTTTTTGTGAAATACCGTAAATTACCATATGTCACTATTCACGGAAAATTCAGCTATCTTAGAAAAACAATAATAATTATCCTAACCATTTTTTATGTGTAGAATTAAAAAATGGAATATTTGTTTTAAAAACAAATATATATATATATATGAAATTTTATTTAAAAATAAAATCTTCATTTATTTGAAAAATATTAATTTTAATATTATAAATGATTTTATAAAACATTAAAAAATTAATTGAGGTCTCATAAAATTATATTATAATCATTAGAAAACAAAATTCTAATTTATGACTCAATTTTATGAAAATAATTTTACATTTTATCATTATATTAATTATATTATTTTAAATAAATATCTCTATGTTACAAAAATATAAACACTTAATTTATTATTTTCAAAACATTTAGTTACTGTTATCAAGACATAAATATATTATATTTTTATTTAGAAGTTACCCAAATTTTATTTATACTTCCATAGGAGATGTTAATATTCAATTTGTCATAATACTATTCCTAATGGTCACATTACTATTCCAAAGTTCAAGTTTCTATTCGATTGGTATAAGATCTTTATCTTCTAGAAATATTTATTATTTCATTAATTTTTCATGTATAATGTTTTTATTGTGTTATCTAAGTGATTTTATGTGATTAATACTATATAAAATAAAGATAGGAATAGGAAACTTCATATATAGAATTTTGGGTTGTTATATCAACCATGAAGGTATCTCCATTCTGATACAAAAAGGTAATGGGGTCGATTCATTATTCATCATGACATTTAAATCACATGATCATATGGATATGTAATGCAATAATGTAGTATCCAACAACCTTTCTTTATTATCATCTAGAAACATCATATCACTCATGCTTTAGTCCTTTAATCTTTACATGATATATTCAAAGTTGAATACCTGAAACTCATACCGTTTATCTTATTTTGTTATGCAACAAATTTTTTATATAAATTACCATGGGTTATCATCACATCACGTAGTCTCATTACCATGAATTTTTAATAAAAAATATAATCATGTAATGATCCCCTAGTTTTAATATTGTATCAACTTGGTTTCTAGAAATGGATCATAGGAAGTGTGAGATATTCTTCATTTCGTGATTCAATGTTTATTAATGAAATATAAACTTCATGAAAATATTATTTTATCATACATATGCATGAAATACAATATTTTTCATAGGATAACATTTTGTGAGTTTCTACATCACATCAATGGAAGTAAATCATGTTCATGAATTTTGGAAATGCAATGACGCATGTATTGAGTATATGAATATTGAATACATTATAATAAAATGGAAAATATATAATCATGATCATATAAATGGATCATTTCAAAGATTATGGATCATAATAACTACAATGGATTGTAAATGATGGGACAATAACATGAAACTGAACTAAAAAATATCAAGATGTTTTAGAATATTATGGCAACATATTAGAGAAATATTGTGCATTGGATCATATAACAATTATTATTTTATTATTATATTATGTGGGTGAAGATAGTATTATTATATCCATTCACACATAGATTTTTCCAATGGTCAAGAACATCCAATTAATCTCATGAATTTCTTCATCACATTGATCCACCGGTAGGGGTTAACAGTCAAAACATTCCTCACCCATAGGCTTAATGGGACACACCTCATATGCATCATCCCAGCTTCCGAACATGTATATGACCTCACCCATATATACCCCAATATGCTATATGTGGTCGGACCACCAAGCCCATATGATCCCAGTGGGCACTATGAACATCTTCTCTTGTAGATTCATTGTTATAAGATATTTGATCCTACCCACCTATGCATAGGTTGTAGATTCCCTTTGATTTGATAGGTAGTCAAACACCTATTTAATTAGTAGGAAAATAAAAGAGTTATCAAAAATTAAGGAAATTGAAATACCATTTTCAAATTATCAATAAATGTATTTATTTTGTTTATTCATTCAGTTATGTTATTTTTGAGTGGAATCCTTTGAATCGTAATTCAAATACATATTTGTATGTTTTTATTCAACATGTTACAAATAATTTTCACACATTGAAATTATTTTTGAAAATTTAATCAATTTTACTGAAAAGATAAAAAACAATCTTATTTATAAGGCTAATTATTTAACTATAGATTCTAATTCCGTTAAATGAGTCGATAAAAATTATCATATTAGTACCACTTCATGCACCAACACATATTAACTCATTGACAAAAAATGAAAAATTTGGGCACAAAATACTTCCTTAGTAATAAATACTTGAGAGGTGTGGATGTAATAATATTATTTGGCATCAGGTTAGGTGGACAAAAACGTTGAATAATTTTATGAGTTTATCTATTGATGCATCACCTACCAATAGGTTAAGGATAAGGTTCTATGATATGGGTTGAAGTTTTATGGATCCATGTTTTTCAAAATGGGGATTTCATGAGTAGATATGGGCAGTAACTTGATTTGAGTGATCACAGATTGACTCACCATGCTAGCCAACATTTTATCCATTTTAGAGTAGATGATTTTTGAGGTTTTGGAAAGCATGTTCATGTAGGATGTAGTCCTACTTCATGGAGTTTACTCAATGATCATTTCATATTATGTTGCATGATCCATGAGTTGATTATGGAAAGGTAAATTGGATGTTTTGGGACTAAATTTAGGATAACAATAAATTTTATAATCCTAAACAGATGTACAGGAAAAGTGGTCCATTCAGGTTTTGGAGAACATGTTTGGGGTTTTAATGTTTGTTTGGAAATAGATGGGTGGATTATCTATCATTTTTGTATTGTACATATAAATATTGTTACCACTCCAATATCTTTGTTGAAACATTCAAGGACATGTATTTCTGACACTATCAGCCACCATTCTCATACATGGAGGTAGGTGAATAGAAATTACGGGGATAGAGTTTGTGTGAACAATGGATTTATAGGTTAAATTGATCTAGAGGAATATGATGGAAACATAGATAAGTCATATTTTCTATGTGTACCGATGATGGATGTATTTGGAGTTTAATGATAGAGACTTTGTGTTCTAGGATTTTTTGAATAAATAAGTATTATAGATATTTTTTAGGGATGCAAGTTACCAATGAGATACTTTGGAAAATTAAGGATACAACATAGAGTCAGAGATGTGGGGTATACCTTAGACCTTCCACTATAATTAGACCTATAACATTTTTTATTCAAATTTTTAAACACGAGAAGATAGATTCATTACTCGTTTCCTATTTTTTATGGGGGTGAGTTGGATGTTGAATATTGAATTCTCATTTTGAAGTGCCCCATCGAGACTGAGAACTAAATGGAGTGGGAATGATTTTTACATGGGTGCATGTTTTTGGGAATCATGGAAAGGTATAAGATAGATAGTGGGAGTGGTGGGTCAATATATGATCTCCATATACCTTAGTGTGAGTATTTTTTTTAGTTTCAATGGTAAAAATACTATAAGGTGTAGAGAGTTTAACAACTATTAATTTTTTATTTGACACTTTTGAATATTTTAGATAATATATTCAGAGTTATTGTAGGACCACGGGACACCCTGGGAGGGGAGGGGTGAATCAGGGGGTCAACTTTTTCTTTTAAAGTGATGGATCTTGTCCCCACATTGATAGAAACTTGTTAAACCTGTATGATGGATATGAACAGAAAGAAAACATTCACATTCAGATAGATGACACAACATGTTTTAATTTGTTCACCACTAAGGGCTACGTCCAAGGATCATACGCCGACCAGTTGTCGGTCGTACCGAATTCCACTAAACTTTACTAGTTGTGGATTACAAAGGTTCGGGCATAGTCACTCTGTCTCAGGATCACTACATTTATAAAAGGATTAGGAATAGCTCACTGCATCCCTCAGGTCACTCCTGTTGACTCCCCCTGTCTCACTGCCCTTGGTGTAGTCACACTCAGTTTATAGACATGAAGGTCTCTTCATAATTTCAAAATAATGCATCCTCTGTTGTATGTAGATGCTCTGTTGTAGTCCAACTTTCACTTATGTACTAATCTCACTTTTTACCGAAGGTATCAGGAAATCTTTCAGCTTATGTGCCTCTCCAAAAAGGAAGGGCGTACTTCGACCTCACCTGGCGTGCTTTTCCAAGAACGTCGTGCATGTTTCAAGACCGGCGTGCAAGTCACTTGTGCGGTACAAATTTGTCCCGCACGTCACAATAACCCACTTGCATGAAACTGTCTCCTTCAACTCCAAACTTTCTCAACTCAGCGCCTTTAACTCCCAAACCACATTGGACGCGCAACCAAAAATCGGCGCGCAACCTTTACTTGTGTGGCCCAAAAACCACTTGCGCGACTCAACCACTTGCACAACGAGATCTCAAAAAATCTCTAAGTCTTGATATTTGTTACAAATGAAGGGGGTGGTCATCTATTTATAGGAAAAATCTACCCCCTGCGCGGTGGAGCGCAAGTGTCCTCACGGTGCGCAAGTCCTGGCACGCAGCTCCAACTGCTCTAGGCTATGTCACGCTACTCACTTGCACGAGCACACCAATACTTGCACAACCCTATTTCCTTTTCCATATTTTGAAGCTCTGATCTCTAAAAACAACAGGCGCACAACTTACCAACCTCCTAGGCATCGGCGCACAAGTCCTTTCTCGGTTTGCAAGTAACTTATGTGACCAGCCCAAAACTTCTGCGGCCCTTATCCCTTTTTCATTTTTCCATGTTTTGATCTTGAAAAACATATAGTGCGCAAGTTCCTCTCTTTCAAGAATATGACACTCAAGTCTCTTTGCGAAAATCACTTTTCTCCATTTGTCGATTTTTAGGCCCAAAAATTTGGCAACCACTGGAAAATGGTTCCACCTTCAATACTATAATATGTGTGACCTATATGACCACTTTGCCGGTACACATTCTGAACTTCCATTGAGAATTGATAGAAAACACAAACCATACTCCAATTCCTACAAATTTTACCATGGATACAATAATGTCCCCCTTTGGGTTTGTTGGAAATCAGAAAATAAATTCAAAAGATCCCCATCCACATGTAAACCAAAAATGCAAGAAGAAACTTAGCCAACACTCTATGTCTACGTGAGAAATGATCGGTGTAGAAAACAAGAGATAGTGCTTGAATTGGGTTACTATGTTTTGGAATTCTCAATGACTCCCAATCAATACATGACCAATGATTTCCTTCTCATCCTTATCATCCTATCACTGACACCAAATTCTCATTGTGTCATAGAAGAATTACATGCCTGAACATGCCTGAATTTATTCCAATCTCCCCCATTGTCAATAAACACAAAAACTGGTAACTTTTTCATTATTCATCTCAAACCATACTCCCCTTGTATAGTATATCCCCGACAAACTTGCATCACATCCATAAACAGATAAAAACAGTTATCATAAATGGGGATAGGGGAATTGCATTACCACCTTATGTACTGGGAGGTGGCTGAACACTGAGGTTCAACCGATTATTCTCAAACACAGCCACTGACAGTGGCTTGGTTAGGATATCAGCCACTTGCTCATTCTTTCCCCCACGATCCATTATAATCTCCCCTTGCTCAAATTTTTTATTGATAAAGTGATACCTTATTTCAATATGTCTTTTACGAGAATGATGAATAGGATTCTTTGTGAGATCAATTGCGCTCTTGTTATCATAGTAAATTACCATTGGTTGATTCACCTCATCACCAATATATGTACGTTTTTGCTTCATTCATGGCAGTTGAGTGCATGCCTTTGTGGAAGATATATACTCAGAATCAGCAGTACTAAGAGAAGTAATTTCTTGTTTCTTGCTCAACGAGCCTACACATTTCTGCCTAATAAAGAAGGCTCCACCACTAGTGGAATTTTAGTCTACTACATCACTAGCCTAGTCAGCATCAAAAAACTCAGATAATTCATTGTCCCTTCCTACAAAAAAAATAACCCAAAGTATGTGTACCTTGAATGTACCACATGATTCATTTTAATGCCGCCATATGTTCTTCCTTTGGATTACTTTGAAAGAGGGCTGCAAGACATGTGGAAAATACAATATCTGGAGGTGTCTTTGTCAGGTACAGTAGGATCACAATGATTCTCTTGTACATGGTGGGATCTACAGAGGTCCCATCCTCATGCCTTCCAAGTATAGTTCCAACTGGAATCTACGTTGACATAGGTTTGGAGTCTTTCATATTAAAATTCTTCAACAGTTCTCTTGCATACTTTTCCCTAGAAATGTTATTTTAATCCTTATTTTGAATCACTTGTAGCCCCATGAAATATGTGAGCTCCCCAATCAAAGACATTTCAAATTTTGATTTCATGTAATTGGAAAATTCATCCACTAATTTCTGCCTGCAGCTACCAAATTTGATATCATCAACATATACTAGAACCATGAATTGATCTTTTGGAAAATTCTTCACATATATATTTTGATACACTTCTCCTCTTTTGAACTCTAGCTTCATGAGATATGAGTCCAAGCAATAATACCATGATCATGGTGCCTGATTCAATCTATATAGGGCTTTCTTCATTTTGCAGACCTTTGTCTCATCAGTATCAAGAACAGAACCCATAGGTTTTTCAATATAGACTTCTTCATTGAGTACACCATTCAGGAATTTTGTCATGACATCCATTTGATATTCTTTATATCTTCTTTGGAGTGCCATGGAATGGAAAAGTCTGATTGACTCCAGTATAGCCAGTGGAGAAGAGGTTTCCTCAACATCAACACCTTCAATCTGGGAATATCACTTACATACCAGTCGAGCCTTGTTTTTATTAACACTTCCATGCTCATCAAACTTGTTCTTGAAGATCCATTTTGTACCAATCACATTATGAACTTCAAGTATCTGGACAAGATCTCATGTCTGGTTCTTGTCAATCTGATCTAGATCTTCATTCATAGATTTTACCCAAGATTGATCCTTTGCAGATTCTTTGAATGAGGATGGCTCTACAACTGACAGAAATACAAATTTTGTTTTATTACTCATCCTCCTTGTTAGAGTGGGTGCACTCCAATCCCCAATTATGTTAGATGGATCAATCTCAACTCTACGATTTCTTTTGTGTGGTTCAGTTGCATTCTCTCCACCCATAGTTTCTTCTTAAATTTCTTCTTATGAGTCAACATCATGATGTGACTACTGAGTGATTTGTACAGATTCCTCTATTTCTGTATTCGTAATTACTAAATGTTCACTTTCTTCCTCACATTCTGCCACATCAGCATATGACGTTCTTGAAGAATTTTTGTTTTTCTATTCAATTATATTAATATCACTTCTTACCAAAATCCTTCCTAATCTCTTGTTAAAACACTTGTAGGATTTTCTGTTCATTGGATATACAAGAAAAATTCCTTCATCATCATTGTCACCAAACTTCCCTTGACATCCTTCTTTATTCCGAATGAAACATTTACATCTGAAAAAACGAAGGTATTTCAATGAAGGATTCCTTTCATGACACAAATCACATGGTGTCTTCATTTCTCCCATATAAATCCATGTTCAATTCTAAGTGTGCACTGCATCTTCAAAAGAGTCCTTCCAATAATGGCATGTGATACCACTCTCAATTAGTATAGTCTTGGCCATGTTGTTGACCTGTCGATTCTGGTGTTCAACAACTCAATTTTGTTTTGGAGTTCTCATAGCAGCTACCTCATGCTGCATTCCATGTTTTTCAAGGTATTTATCAAACTCAATGGACATGTATTCCCCTCCATTATTAGATCACAATACTTTTATTGTTTGTCCAGTATCATTCTCGGTGATTCGCCAATATGTTTTCATGCAGTAAAGAATTGTCGTTTCCTGTGAATGACCATAACTCATACCATTACACTATAATCATCAATGAAAAGTACATAGTACCTTTCTCCATGAGTTCCAGAAACATTTATTGGCATGAATAAATCTGTATGAATTATATCTAGAACATGAGATGCCCTTTTCTTCTTTGGCCGATATGAACTACAGACCAGCATTCCATGAAAGAAATAATCACAACATTTCTCACACTCACACTTCAGGTTAGGAATGTCCATGAAAATCCTCAATTTTGATATTTTCTCCATGTCTTGTTGATTGATGTGACCCAGTCTCCTATACCACAAATTGTTTTATTCGTCAATAGTCATGTAGCAAAAACCTTCTTTACTATCAACCTAATATAGGTGGCCTTCTGTTCTATATCCTTTCATAAGTGAATTTCTTGTCCTTCCATTTATAGTGCAACATTTCTAATTAAATGTAACAATAAGTACTGAGTCACAGATTTGACTCACACTGAGTAGATTATGACATAGGACATCTACGTAAAGGACATCCGTCTTCTTTATATCTCCATTAGATAATTCAGTACTTCCACTTCCTTTGATTTTAAGAGATCCATCATTACCAAATCGAACTGTTCCATCATCCTTCCTTTTGATATCTATCAACATGCCAACACTACCTATCATATTGGATGAACAACCACTCTCAAGAATCCAAGTACTATTGCTTTTTTTAGCAATGAGGGACACCTCTGCAAGGTTGGATTTCTCAATTTTCTTCCTTTCATTCCATGAGAAATTGGAATGAGTATAGAGAACTGATGGCCTTTCAAATATCTCATATGTGTATATTAGTTCTTCATATTTGAATTCTTCTTTGAGAGGATAAAATCTCTTTTAAAGAGAAACACTATCTTATCAATGAGATCTGACCAGTCTTGAATTATGGTATGAGGTGTCTATGTCCCTTATCTTCCTGCAATTAACATCCTTATGACCAAAGTTAGAGCAATGAAAACAGTATCCATAAAAACTATTTCTTCTATAAGATGGAGGATATGAACTCAGTCACCTTTTTTGATGTCCCATATCTTCCCCATTCAGATATCTTCTTACCTCTTCTCAATATGACATGGTATGGCCCAGATAGCCACAGAACTGACACTTCATTAGGGGAAATGTGTTCTCAGATGAATTTCTCCTCATACTCTCTTCCTTGGGAGAATAGTTGGACTGCCTGTCATTTCTGAATGTTTAAAGGTAATTTTCAATTCTATTTTTAGTTTGGATTGAAGTTTTCTTTTTCAGCACTTCAAGTAACTTTTCCACATGTCCATCTTTCATCTTGTATTTATTTGGGCTCTCTTTACTTCCACCCGTTGATATCTCAGCTTCACTGCCAATTCCACTCTTTCCCATGAAGGCGGGTCTATGATCACTCAAGATTTTTTCCTTCCCCATCTGAACCACTCTTTCCTCTGGCCAGTAATTATGCATCTGAAAATCTTCCAAAATGTATTTTCTTCCTTGATTCTTTTGAAATTGATTCAGTATAAAGTTACTCCTAGGAGTAACAACTTCCTCTTAAATACCCTCAATATTCTTGGAATTTTCATCTAGTCTGGAGGTGAGGTCCTTGAAGACCTTTTCCTCCTCTTCAATTCTTAGCTTCAGATCAACTACATTACCATTTCTTTCAGAAATTTTAGACTGCAATTTCACAAATTCTTCCAGTCGTTCAATTTCAGCTTCAAGTTGATCAACATATTCAGTTGATTCTTCTACCATTGACTTCAACATATTGCAACTCTTAAATTTAATCTTAAGCTTTCTAACAGCATCCTTAAGTTGCAACTTGGAATCTGCACTAGTTTTTAACTGATTTTCTCCACCAGTGTCTTTGGATTTTTCAATAGTGGCCATCATGGAAGCAGGTTTTCCAGTTTAAAATTATGGTTCTTCTTCATCACAGAATTCTTTATCATCATCTTTTTCTTCACAGACAAAACTCTTCTTAAGAACATTATTTCTATATTTGAAGTCTCCATTCATGAAAAAACTTTTCTAAGGCTTCTCAATGTTTTCAGTATCGCTATCATCGTCTTCGATCATTCTTAAGCACTGAGAAGAAATGTGCTTGAATTTACTGCAATAAAAGCAATCTAGATGTAACTTCCCTTTGAATTTCCCTTTTCGCTTCTGGAAATTCTTGGCAATGAGAGATAGAATTTCTTTTTCCTCGTCATCTTAACCATTACTATCTTTTGAGATTTTCAGTTTCTCCATGGACTTGAACACCATTTACTTGCTTACTCGTGTAGTTGCATCTTCTAGTTTGACTCTCATTTCATATGCCACCAAACTACTCAACAGATCATCCAAAAAGGTTTGGAAAGATGTCTTTCCTCAAGGGATGACACTTTTGCATTGTAAAGGGGTTGTAGCCTTATAAGTATTTTCTTCACAATATCAATGTCTCTAATTTCTTATCCTAGGCCCCGAATTGTTCCAACCACTCCAGTAATTCAATTGAATAAGGAGTCTGCATTCTCATCAGGATGCATCTTCAAATCATCGAACCTATTGTGTATCACTTGTAGTTTCGTGTCCTTCACTTTTCTATCACCTTTATAAATGTTTTCAAGTTTGTCCCACATGGACTTTTCTGAGGTAAAACTCATCACTTTTAGATAAATCTTATCAGAAAGTGATGCGGTAAGAGCATTTTGTGCTTTAGCATCTACATCAAGAATTTTTCTATATGTATCAGTCATATCTAGCCCTGTTGGATCAGAAACATTAATACCTTTTATAGTGGAAAATTGAAATTCCATTCCAAGAGATCTTAGATGAGATCTCATTTTTTTCTTCCAGATCTGAAAATTACTTTCATCAAAGAGAGGGACTCCCCTTACATTGAATTCATTCTCTATGATGACAAAAGACAGATTCAACACCAGTAAACTTTACACTCTAATACCACTTGTAGGACCGCAAGACACCCTGAGAGGGGAGGGGTGAATCTGGGTGTCAAACTTTTCTTTTAAATTGACAGATCTCGTACCCACATTGGTAGGAACTTGTTAAACCTGTATGACATATATGAACAGAAATCAAACATTCACATGTAGAGAGATGACAAAACACATTTTACTTGGTTCACCTCTAAGGGCTACGTCCAAGGAGTATACACTGACAGGTTGTTTGTCATACCAAATTCCACTAAACATCACTAGATTTGGATTAAAAAGGTCCAGGCACTGTCACTCTATCCCAGGATGACTGCCTTTACAAAAGGTTCAGGGATATCTCACTGCATCCATCGGGTCACAAACGTTCACTCCCCGTGGCTCGCTGTCCTTGGTGTAGTCACACTCAGTTTATATACGTGATGGTCTCTTCATTAATTCAAAAGAATGCATCCTCTGTTGTATGTAGATACTCTGTTGAAGTCCAACTTTCACTTGTAGAGTAATCTCACTTTGCACCAAAGGTATCAGGCAATCTTTCAGCTTAGGTGCAGCTCCAAAAAGGATGGGTGTACTTCAACCTCACGTGGCTTGCTTTTCCAAAACCATCACGTAAGTTTCAAGACCATAGTGCAAGTAATTTTTGTGGTACAAATTCAGAGCAGAGGTGACACCAATCCACTTGAGCGAAACTGCCTTCTTCAACTCCAAGCTTGCACGACTCAGCACCTTTAACTACCAAACCACTTTGGACGCACAACTGACAACCGGCGCGCAACCTCTTCTTGCACGACCCAACAACCACTTACGTGACTCAACCACTTGTGTGACGAGGGCTCAAAAAATATCTAAGTCTTGAACTTCATTACAAATGATGGGGTGGTCATCTATTTATAGGCAAACTGGACCCCCTGCGTGGTGGTGCGTAAGTGTCCTCATGGGGCGCATGTCCCGGTGCGTAGCTCCAACCGCTCTAGCCTCTTTTTCACTACTCACTTGTTCAACCTCACCAATAAATGTGTGAACCCCTTTCATTTTCCATATTTTAAGCTCTGATCTTGAAGAACAATAGGGGTGTAACATTCCAACCTCCTAGGCATCAACGCACGTGTCCTTTCTTATCATTCATGTCACTTGCACGACCAGCCCAAAACATCCATGGACCTTATCCCTTTTCAATTTTTCCATGTTTTGATCTTCAAAAACATATGACTCACAAGTTTCCTATCCTTCAAGAACACAACGTGAAATTATGTTTTCCAAAAGCACTTTTTTTCATTTGTTGATTTTCAGGCCCAAAAATTTGGCAAACACTGGAAAATGGTGCCTCCTTTAATACAGTAATATGCTTGCCCTGTATGAGCACTTTGCTAGCACACATTCTGAAATTCCTCTGAGGATTGACAACAAACACAAACAATACTCCAATTCAAGCGATGATGACCATTGTAAAACAGTAATGTATAGTGTTGGAAAGGGATTATAGGGTCCATCGATCCTAGCTGTTGATGTATTATTTATTTTAAATAAAATATATCAACCATAATTTTTTATGAAATTATAGAACAACATCCCAATTGTATCATAAATGAGAATATTGAGACCAGTGTTAAATCTAGATAATGGGTTCTACCATATGAATAATATAAGATATGTTAGTGTTTGACCCATTTATTTGATGTAGTTGTGGGTGGGTTAAATGAATTAAATGAATTTATTAATTTTGTGGTCACTTATATACCAAAACATAAGGTATAGTCTATTTAAATGAATCATTATATAATTTCCCAGGTTTTTCTACATAACCCTTTCATATTGGGAGGAAATATTGAAATATATTGGTTGGTGCTTTATGGATGATTAGGGGGTTGTTGATCAAGGACCAGATTATTGTTTTGCTTTTCATCATCGATGGAGGTCTCAGATCTCTCCAACATAGACAATGAAGAAATATTTTTTATCAGTGATAGTTTCAATATAAGGTATGGAATTTCATTTTTTGGTTTCTTACCATTTTATATTGTGATGTGAAAACTGATTAATTCCTTCTAAATTAATTTTTGGATCATTATTTGGTGGGTTGTCTAATGGTTGTTTTCTATTCCAAGATATAGGGATTTTATATTTCTTCCACACTGATATTTTTATTAGATAACCCACCACATTATTTGGAATATTTTAATAATGAAAAACTGAGGACATCCATTGACCAAATATCAGATTATTTTATGTTTCTTTTACCCTTTACTTATTTATGTTCATCCATAGTATTTTAGTTTGACAATAATTGAATTGTACCCTGGATGAATGATTATGGTGAATTGATTCTTTTTTATATGAGATAATTTTATCATGTTAATTTTTAGGGTTTTAGAGCTGTGATGGTGGCATATTGGTGACAATGGAAATCCAAAGGGGGTTTGGGTGATGGTGGATCTACAATATGAATTGACAAGATCTCTCTGGTGGTGTGATGATGAGTTATTTTTTAGTAATGATTGGATAGAATCTAGACACCATCAATGGTGGATATTCCAAGGCGGTATGAGATTTGATGGTATTTGGGACCAAGTTTATGATCGTAAATTGAAATAGAAATGAGAGGAGTTTTTCAATTAATAGAAGAGATGAATATATGAAACAATGATGTTATTGGTGTATTCAACATAGATCCATGTTTTCTAGTGCGATTCTTTTTGAATCATAGGATGTAGAGGAATTGGTGGAAATGGGAGAATATTATAGAGATTATAATAAATTACTATGTATAAAATATTTATTTCAAAAGAGAATTAAATATGTGGTCCTAACTATGTAGAGGTTGGGTTTCACATTAATTAAAATAACCCTTTTTTGTGGGATTACCACATTCCATGTAAACTTTTTCTGACCAAATCAGTGTGTATAGGGTTTACATGTTCAGAAGGCCATGTGTACATATACAATATTTATGATGGGGGCACATCCAGTGTACTTAGGGAATGGTATTGGATCGATGAGGGTTAGATGACATATACATGTTATATCTAATGTATAGTACACCCATGTACTAGGGAAAATACATGGTCTTGAAAAGACAACAAATTCCAATTGTAGGAATGACCTCTACATGCTTTGTTTTGTAACTGGACTCCATGTATCTTGAGGGAGTCATTCCATGAGATATGGAAATAAAAAAGAAGTGTTACACTCTTTGAGACACACCATGTACCCTAATAAACATTGGCGGTACTTATTCTATGCAAGGATAAATCCCTTTTTCTCCTCATATCAACTCAGGTATGGGATAAAGTGAGTTCCCTCAAACCACAATAATGTAGTTTCATTCCATTGCTCTTTCCCTAAGAAGGTAATGTGAAGGTTTCTCATCATAAACATAGAATGATAGATCCACTAAAAAAATATTTCTAAATAAAGTTATGTATATCTCTATTAGGATTGTGGTTGGATCCTCTATACTTATTCCATAGGCTGGGTTTGGTATCCCAATTTAGTCATCCATGGAATGTGATCCCATCTATATAGGGTAATTCAGGGAGAGATTGGTTACCTCTAATACCTTGGTCATGATCCGCTAAATATGTATCAATATTTGATGTACTCTGGTTTGTTCTAGTCTCATTGAGTGATTGACTTAGATGACCCACTCCCAGTTTCCTAGGAGATTCTTCATCGAAATATTCAATGGGATTTCCCTCCTAGATAAGTGACATCAGTAAAGTGAGACCCCATGAGGGAGTTATCTTGGAAATAAATTACTTTTAATCCTTTAATTGATTCATAGGCTATAAGTGAGGATGTGAACTCATATAGGGACTTCGTCTTTAATATTGATCATATTTGGGTTTTCTTGTTTTCTTCCCTCAACTTATGATTTGGATATCACTTAATCTTTGATGATTTGAGTTTGGTGATTTCTTTGAGTCAAATTTGTTATGTTCATACTCACCCAAGTATAGTATCTTCCAACAAATCCCATGAATTCTGCAAGAGACATTACATTCTATGGAGTATAAGGTGGGCGAAGATTTGGTAGATTTTAGTTGTTCTATATGTACCATTTATGAATATAGAAGTATTCATCTTGATAGTAGTACTCTTAGATCAGTAGGTTGGAATATTTTATAGTTTGGGTGGGATTCTATTTGGCCATTTTCACATGGTGTTCCAATTATTATACTCTGACATTGGTTATATTTTATTAATACATTTAAAAAATTAGGTTTTTATCTTTTCCACAATATACATGTGTGTTGAGACATGTTTATGTTTATACACACATTAGGAAAAGGCCCCCCATACATGGTATTTTCCTACTCAGTGTCTTATTTTATCCCCTAGCCTATTGAAGAGTTTGTTTTGGGTGTAGCACATGGATTAATAAAATACTGGAGGGACCTAGTGGGTTGGCTAATGAAATTCATACATCTCTCATTCAAAGGAATTTTTAACTCATTTTGACATTTTGGGTTTTCATTAAAGGTATTGCAAAATATTGAACCATTTAATATTAATATAATTTTTTAGGGAATAGTTTAATATTTAGAGGGGATAAATTAACCCCTTACAATTTTATAATATATTTTCCTCTAAAAATAAAATATGTTTCTGTACCTTTCTTTACACGCATTCTCATGTCTATAGAAACTATATACAAAAAACCATTATAATAAAGCAATTAAACTAGATATTATGAATTCTAATAATAACATTATAGAAAATATGTATCAATTTATTAAATAATTACAATTTATTGATTAATTCATCAAAAATATTTATTCAATTTGGAATAAAATATTTTTATGCTTCAAAAATGTGTTTTCATAATGAATGGTGTTTATTTAATTTTATTTTCATGATTATAATATTTACTATAAAACATTTTTAATTTTTTTTGAATAAATTAATAAAAAAATTTACATTATTATGTTAATATTAGTGTGTGGGGAATTAAATTGTGTATTCTATAAATATTTATTATTAATTGAATATTGAAACTAACGATATTTGTCCAAAATCTCATTTTTTTGAGGTAAAAGACCCATTGTATTTTTAATTTGATTATAATTTAATTTAAGTGTCCATTAATAATAAATAATATAATAATTTCCATAATAATAATCATTGTACTTGTTTTATATTTTTTTGGGTTTAAAACACATTTAGAATACTAGTCTTATGTGTTGAATGTGTTTTTTTATTAAAAATAAATTAATATTTATTTATTAATGGTTTTAATTAAATTTATAGTGATTATTTTAAGAAATATAATTATAAAATTTTTTATTACTCGTACATGTGGTGGAATGTAGGTAATTGTTTTTTCATAACGAATAAATTTTTTTAATTCAGTTTTCATTTGGGGTTTTGTGCATATATCAAATTAAATTCCACTAGTTATAAAAAATGGATATGATAATATCGGTCAAAAATTTTGATTCATCATAATATATATAATATAAATATTAAAATATAATTTTTTTTCATTTTTAATATTATAAATAATGATATATTTATAACATAGTTATGCTTAAAACAGGTTTACTGGGGGTGGGTTAAGACAAAATATGTTAATAGTATCACCAACCACATCTATGTAATTATTATCATTTGGAAGGTATGAAAATTATATTTTTATACCTTATAATAAATATGTATATTGATCCATGTTCGCATTAATATGACTTTATATAATTGAAATGTATTAAGAAATTTCATGGGCATCCTTCCCATCACTTATAAAAGGCCACCTCTCATCATTTTTTATTCTCAAAATTTGAGACTTCTATCTCAGTCATTCATAAATAAAAATACATAATATGATACTATAACTCTTCCTAAATATTATTTTCATTCAATTAATACAAATCCTTCATTGTATAATGTGCAATCTAAATGAGGACTCTCAAAAAGAGGTATAAATCTTAACCATGTTATTTAAATTTCAATATTTATATATATTATATTAACATGTAATATCTAAAAAATACAATTAATATTGAATAATAAATATAAAGAGATTATATTATTAATATTTCATACCCATTTTTCCATCATTCTTCATTAAATGGGAAATAAAAGTATCAATCATGTGTATGTGTGGACTACATCCACTACATAGTAATACAATCTAGATTCCATCACTAAATTTCATGTGTGGTTATAATGTTGGATTTAGTTTTTTAAATGATATTTGTAACACAATTATTCTTTAATAATTGATAGATATAATCAATATTCTTACATTTCGATCCATTGGAAAATGATAACATCACACTTGTGTACATGTGGACTACCACAACCATAAAGGATTTTATTTGTTTTCCAATTTTCATAGCTACAAACAAGGATATATGTAATTAAATATATAACATTATTTCTATAATAATGATTCAATAAGGGTAAATTATTATTTACATTTAATTAATTATATCTATAAACAAGACAAGACTCTGGTTTACATATTGTTTATTATATTTACGAAGAGATGTTTTTCATTTTTTATCAAATAGTTAATAAGGATGGTTATAAATTTTTATATAATGATTATGTATAATATTTATATCATCATTAATAGTATATATATATATATTTACCTCATATTAATAATTATATTTCATAATTGATTTTTTAATATTCATCACATTACAAAATTACATGCTCGATGATGTTAATATTTTGGTGTCTTTGAAAACATGGAATGGAATCTTATAACTCATTAAAAGGATTAAAATAGTTCCATTTTTAGAAATAGACAAGGATATTTCTTTTTAAAAACATTGTAAAAAGATAAAAAATGGCTAAATATGTCCTTGAAAAATCATAAGATAATAGTAAAACATTTTGGAAAACATTTTTAGAAAAAATAGTTTTTGAAGAACAATGATTTCCGACCATAAGACTAAATAAAATTGGATTTTCATAAAAATATTTATAATTTTATTAAGTACTAAAGAGCGTAAAATGGAACTAATTCATGAATATATCATGCATAACTGGAGGATAATAATATTTCATGATTGTTATTGAGATATGGATCATAATATTTCAATAATGTATTTTTAATTATAAACAATCCTGATAAAAGATGATATTGTAGTAATAAACTATTACAAATTTGGTAATGTTGAATCATAATCCCTATTAAAGAATAAAAATAAATAAATTTTAATATATCATTAAAATTGGTAGATTCTTGATATATCATGTTAGTTGGAATTATATACACACCATATAAAAATATAGGTTCATTACATGGCAGGTAATGAAATTAACACAAATTTTTTTTAATGAGTTAGAAAAAATTAAACAATAAAGCCTATGAAATAAAGATACTTAAATGTATATTTAAATAAATGTAAATTAAGTTATAATTTCCATTTAATAAATTTATGGATATTATATACATTACAGAAAATAAATGAGCGGTGAATAATGCATAATTCATAGAGAAATAAAAAGTGAGACAAGAAAATATTTACCTTATATCTTGAATTTGTTTGTACACATTAGAAACTCATGTATAATACATATAAGAATATTATAAATATATTAAAGAACCATATTAATATATAAAATAACATATATTATTTTTAATGACTTTATAATACTCGTTTATTATGAACTCTAGGTTAATGTAATGTTTTAGGTAATATCTTTTTTGTTTTTCATATTTAATTTGGCTTGTTATTCTTGATCATCTAAATTAGATAATAATTTACTTTTTTGAATAATGTAAAACATTATATAAATATAATATAAATTTATTATATATGTTTTATAAATATATCTAAAATATATAAGTATGAAATAGAATACACCGTTCATGGAGAGGTTAGGTCGTACATACGCATGAACGATGTTTCCATTTTATTATAATATTGGTAGAAATAAAGTAAATGAATTATATTTATATATATACAATATAATTAACATATAATATGAATTTCATATTTATCATGTATTTTCATAAAACCCATCCTTAATACATTTTATTTATAGTGTGAATAAATTACATCACTTTGAGGAGGTGGTAGTCCAGACGTCCACAAAAGAAGTTATCGCATTTTAAAAAATTGGAATTATTAAAGGTACCTTTTATATAAAAATTAAAAAAGCCTGAATAGAATTGAGATATAATATATATCATCTAAAAAAATAATGTCCGTAATTTTTTCCAACCAAGATAGTTGGTCATGGAAAAAAGAATAACATCATTTCCTGAGGAAGTAGTTTGTGGTACACAAGAACTTTAAGTTTTGTTACCCATTAGATGGATGTGGTGGTAAGTGTATGTAGATACCATAAAATAAAAAAAATTAAATTTTTTTAGGATAATTATTTTATTTTATAATCATTGAATAATACTAATAATTGAGGGTGTCAAGAATGAAAATAAAACAAAGGATCTGTTGGAGGCATGTTACCCCTTCTTTGCATAACTCCTCTTAATTTCCACCAAAGGGATTCCTGGGATGTATTTTAGAAAAATTGGAGGATTTTAGGATAAAGGGAGAAATTATTTTAGGTTATTTGGTTGGGAGTTTTCCTATATAAATGTATTTAGAGGTACAAATAACTAGTAGGGCTGAGTGCCTTTTTATAGTGGAGGAGTGTCATTCTTGTAAATTTTTGAAAAGAGAATTCAACCCATGCACTCCCCATGTCAAGTGGTCCCAATAAAGGAAACAATAATATATAACAGAGGTAATGTTTGAAATATGAATATGAAATGTATTTTGGAAAATTATATAGGTACTTTTGGTCCTTAAGTTTAAGGCTTAGTCTGTTTAAAGCTATTTGTTCTCATAATTGATGTATTTATTTAAATCACTATCACTAATTATTTTTTAAAAAATTAATATTAAATTTTTAGAAAATAAAAAATATTATGATTCCAATTATGAAATCAATTTTCCTAAATTTCCATAAAATATGTGGGATAATTAATTTAAATTTAATCATGAAAACGGGAAAAGAAAGCAGGTTATTAATGTAAAAATGAGAATTGGAATGTTTTTTATATCCAAATTCAATTTGAAATTTACATGAATTGAATAAATTATATTAATTTATTTATAATTAGTCAAATTTAAATTTATAACCAAAATCAATATATAATTTAACCATATATATATATATTAGTTGAAAATGACGTTTTGAATTAAAATTCAGTGTTTTTCACTATTCATCAAAAAAAGAATATTCTGATAAAAATACAAAAAAATTACCCAAGTTAAATTGTGATATTATTATTTCAAAAATAATTTTTTTAATAAAATACATAAAATCGTCAAAATTCAGATTTAAAATTTGTCTCCATTAAAAGGAGAAAAAATTACCTTTTAGAAAAATACATGATTTGTCCATACATTTTATTATTATTATCTTATATGTATAAAATATATTCTATATGAATAAAAAAATAATTATTGAATATATAATCATGAAATTTTATAGATAAAATTAATCTAAACTTTTTTTATTAATTTTCTAAGATATAACTACATTTGAACACTTAAAAATAGTTTTCATAGAAAAGTATTTTATTTATTATTAAATATTTTTTTCATTAATTTATAACTAATTATTAATTAATGTATTATTTTTATATAAATTTTTAAAACATATTTTTACAATTTAGTTAATATAATTTTTAACTTCTATTCTAATAGCTAGATTGTAGCAATAATAATATTTTCATAATAATATTAATATTATATTGTAGTTTGGTAAAAATGAGCATTATGTGTAACCCATTTTATGAACCCAGACCTTATTTTCAGGTATGATTTTATTTTCTGGTTGTTTTTTAGAAATAGATTAGTTTCTAGAAATTTTTGGAGTAGGTGTCGTGTACTCGGTTTCCGCGGGTGACCATGTACGGGCCATGTAATGGAAGGGGACATGGCCGTGTTTGGTGACCTGAACACCACCTAAAGTAGAGCCCAGAAAAGGCAAGTAAAAACCGTGTAATTTTAATGAACACACCATGTACACTATTGTTTTCATTAAACGAACAGTTTTCACGTCTGGCAGGCAGAACACAATTCTTCTTGACCTATTTTGTCCGGGAGCATCCGTACGGTCGTGGCTCTTCTTCAAGCCCCTGACATGTTGTCCTTTCTCCGAGTTGACCACTGTAGATTGTGTTGGGATCTCTATAGTGAGTTATCCTTTTCTATTTAACATCATCTCCTAGTTTCTCCACTTTTGAAAGATATCCCTAGATGAACATTTGTAATTTTGTTGTAGATATGTTGCATTCTAGGGAGATTCAAGGCATGACATTTACCTATATCGATCTCACGATACCGAGGTAGGTGGATTGTGCCTTTAAATAGTTATTCTTTGAATTATATGTGAAAATGTTTCCAATAATCATGTTCTTATTGTTGCGTGTTTCTGGATTTAATCCTTTTTATTGCCTAATATGCCTTCTATGATTTGATAAAGGTTAACTGTTTGAGAATAGGGTTATCTTTTCCAAGTTATGGATGTTTTTTAGAAGTTTCTTGATATTGACCGTTTGGTCTAGTTTTTCCTGTTGGAATGCAATTTTGTTTCCCATTCCTTGTGTTTTAAGGATGGAGTGATTATTTTTCTGATATGATTTTTCATGCCTTGTAGCTATTTTATCCAAGATGTACTTTTTTGGTTTACTTGGGCTGCTGATTATCGTTGTGCACGATTGCATTACACAAGGCTGTGGGAACCTTGTGTAGTGAGACTATAGAGAAAATTGATGTTGAGGGATTTTCTAGAGTTTCTGTTATAATTATCACTCTATGAGACCAGAGGGGGGATTGACGTTGAGTGCTTCCTCAGAGTTACTATAGTTATGTTACGAGACCACGGGAAAAATTGAAGTTGAGTGATTCTTCATATTGTATATAGTTTACCATTAAAATGATATATGGCTATTTTATGGTGAGTTCTTCCTCAAAGAGTCTTTGATTAAACATGACTATAGGTGGAATTGAGTGTGGGTGCTTCCTTAGAGTCGTCGCTATATCCTTGTTGTAAATTGAACCAGAGGGGTTAATCTATGAGGACTAACCCGAGGGTAACATATGTTTGTTAGATAAACTAGAGGAGATTGGTTGTGAGAAAATTCTCAAAGGGTTTCTAGTATTTGTAAATGGTTGGATAAATTTTATAATGTAGATTGATTGTAATTTAATAGGTTGCATTATTACATTTGAGTACTTCCTTTTTTACTGATTCATTTTCTTATTACCTACCATATATATTCCCTAACTGTTAGACACATATTTTGGGGTGGTTTCTTATTGGTATTCGTCTCACACCCTATTTGGGTCATTCTTTTTGGAAAAAACAGATTATATTGTTGTAGGTATAGGCAAGGGAAATTTCCCTTCTACTTTAGGTACATGGTTGCTATGGAGTTGGAGAGTGTGGGGCCAAGCTGAGGCTTGTGATGTAGATGGAGTTTATCTATTTCCTTTTGTACATTGGTTTATTACTGTATTCTAGCATTGTGATTTTTTTGGATTTGTTACTAGACATATGTATCATGCATCATTATATATATGTGCTTCAGTTGTTTATTTTTTCAGTCTTCTTCTCTTTACTTATTTCATGCTTTTACTGCATCCTCTATTGTATAATCACTGTTTCCACTGTGTTACTCTGTCAATGAGGTAATAGTTTCTCCACTATCATACCCATGGTCCTTGCTACTAGTAAGCAGCCTCTATCTTTCGGTGAAATGAACTTGAGACCATGTTACCAACCAAGTACAGGGCACCTTTGGCCAGATTCTAGAACCGGGATGTTACACCCATGCTATTGAATGGACTAAGTATTGAGTGTAATATAATACAAACATAGTGTTTAATGTACTAAAATATATTCTATGTATTATGTGTAGCGAAATATTAACATGTTGTTTCATATAATTCAATCCAAACTTAGTGCTATTATATAAGAAACAATATTCTGTGTTCTCTGAAATGAAAAATATCCAAAAGATCAGATTAATTCCAAATAAATATTTCAAAAAATATCAATGTGTTACATTCTACCCTCAATGAAATGAATTTATCCCTTGAAATTAATCTAGGTAATTAATGGGTTAACACTTTAATATTCATTTCAGAGATATCGACATAATAAAAATAAAAAATAAAACATTCATTAAAAAGGGGTTGTTGGAAGCATGAAGGATACCCAAAGTAACTCATAACTAGGTTTCCACATAGGTGAACATATTTATCATGTGAAAATAAGTTCAGGGAATAGAAATATAAGTATCATTTTCTGATGTACAATGATAGAGAATATCATAAGGAGATATTTGACAATCACAAAGAAATAACCCAATGAGGCATGAAAAACGTCATTGTTATCATATAAAATAATGATAAATTGCAATTTTTTATTCTCAAAACACTTTTTCCTAATTTTTATGGATTTCCCTATGAAGATACAATTTCTATATTTCTATATAATCTCACCCCTTGTGGTGCCTTGAACAATTTTTACATGATCTATTATTCCAAGAAAAGAAGGTGAATTTTGAATTCCAAAATCATTAGTATATCATGAGATCCAAAAATATAATTATAGGTAATTAAAAATATTTTATTAAAATTATTAGGATAGCACATGTTATCCAATATTCATACATCCTTATATGGAGAGATAATATCTTAAATCACTAAAACCATACCATAATTTTAAAATATAAAATTCCAAAAATGGTACACCATATAACCCATTCATAATATGAATGTATAAAACATTAAAAATAAACTCACTAAATCAACATAAAATTTATCAACACATATATCATAAGGTTTCTATTTGTTTTCACCTTCCAAACATTTGAATACCTTAATAATTCAATCTCATGAAATATATTAATAACCTAAATTATAGTAAATCATCATGAATGTTTCCGTATTACAATTTTGATTGGATATATTACATAAATACATAAATTTTGCAACGTTTATCCATGATATAAAAATCAAATCTCTCAAAAATTCTATAATCATTACCATAGTAAAATGTACTATCATGATTTATTTATCTATATCTATCATATTTTTATCCAACCTAAACAAAATTTTCATAATATCAGAACACGTTAAGGGTTACATAAACATAATAAAAATTTGAAATTTCCTTTTACTAAATTTTTTATGTCTTTAGAACCATTCAAAAAAAATTTAAATCATTAATTAAAATATTACAGTGAAAATACTTATATATTTCATGAATCGTATAACATAAACATTGAATTCCAAAGAATATGGACATCAATAATACATCTTTATTATAAAACCATTAATAGGATAAATCAACCCATTTCTTTATACAGTTTTTTAAGAATAATAAATATGATGAATTTCATAGGGTTTCTCAACCTCTATTTAAAAATGATTCTTACTTTTAAGGAAAACAGTGCTATTATATCATCCCTTACCTTTTAAATTTCATTTTCAGTCCCATTATATTCAGTACTGTAACCAATACTTGTACTACCTTGAAGATTATATTTATGATATTTCCACAGAAAAAATTGATTTTCATAAATCCTATAAATTCCACATCTAAAACATTAAATGATATCCTTGTTCGTTCAATTTTACTCATGGACTAAAAACATATATCCTACGTTGAGAAATACAAATCATTGAATAAAACCACATAATCATGAAAAATTTATTATAGTATGCCTAATTGATGAAACCTACTTTAAAATCATTGACACTATAGGCTTATTCTTAGATAAATATCTATAAATATACTTAGAAATATCCATAGGGATCTCACTAATGTTTTCACATCATAGTATTTAAGGATTTACTAACTATTCCATTGATATGAACTACAAGGACCCAATGTTGGCATAGATATTATATCATTTTAGATAAATATTTATCACTATAAAAATATACATGTCTGAGGACCATAACAATTTAGTGTCTTTAAAAAATTGCAATAACTCGATAGAATTTATTCAAGGTTTTCCACAAATAACTTCTCCATTAGTACTTCTATATAAAACCATTCTCCATAACATGGGGAAAACATAAGAAAGGTGTGAGATGAGATGATTAGTAAGGGTAAACAAAGGAGAGACATTAATAACATGATAATGAGGGGATGTGAAGATGATAATAACATTTTAAGATCAAACTCTTGAAATAAATGTTCATATACATGAGTCATGGTAGAAATATAGGATTTTAAAATGGCATGCATAATAAGGGAATCAAGAGCATAATCCATATATCCATAACATAGGAATAAGACATATAATAGTGGAATAAACATCATCTTATAACATTTTGAAAATATATAAGTAGAAACATATTAACTCATTATGTTAAGGGCCTGAAATGGGGCCCTCGTAAAAACTAATGGACAATCAAACAGGTCTGCAGATAACATTATGAGGATTCAATCAGGTTCACACATAAAATTGTGAACATGTAATCTGGTTCACACATAAACATATGGACATGAATCCATTTCTATGCATATCATCATGAACACTTAATCTGTTTCATGCATAAAATTGTGAACATGAAATCTTTTTCAAGCATAACCTTATGGACACATAACAAGGTTCAGTCATAACATTGTGAACCTCTAATCAGGCACATTCATAAACATATGGACATAAAAATTGGTCCATTCTAAACATATATGAGTCAACAATATTGAAACAATTCATTTTTTGTAGATATAGGTCACAGTCGTCACATAATAAAATAATACATATATACATCTTCTAGGAGATAAAAATAATTTCATCATATCATGACCCCTAAAAGATGATAGGTTTCATAAACAATAGATCAAAACCCAATAAATCAAATGGATATCCAAAAAATTTATCCATATCTTTAAAATTAGAAAACAGATAGTTCTCATAATCATTTCATCCAAGCATAATTCATGAAAAAATGGGGTTCAAAAACATTTTATCCTTGTATAACCTAAGGAAAAGATACATGTTTCCTAAACCACATGGAATAAATCAGTCAATGAAATTATCTCAATTGTTTCATTGGATCATATCTTTGGTATATATTAAACTATATCAAAGTATTTGAATGTATATAGGGAAGGATTTTGGAAGATAACATTATTTATTTCATAAGGATAATATCCTTCTATTAAATAACACTTTTAAAACATAAATTATTTTTAACATTATTTTCATTTAAAACTCACTTGGAATATATTAGATTAATCATTAAGAATAATTTAAAACATTTCATGAAAATATATCTTTATGTATTTAAAAAAATATTTTTCAACCATAAAACATTTTAAAAACCATCCATTTTGAAAAAAAATCAGTCTTATAAAAGATTCATTGATAACCATTTAAAACGCTATTTTATCATCAATAATTTGTTAAAAAACTTTTGATTTGAAAAAAAATTAAAAAATGAATTTAAATAATTTTTTGAAAAAACTATTTAAAAATGGACTTTTAAGCCTTTAATGGAATATTTATTTAAATTATAGTTAATATTGTTGAAAAATCCATACATGTCGAACATTTCTTTTTTACTATAACCTGTTTAATAAAGTGAATTAATTCAACCAAGATGAGGATATTACATTCAAAAATATTTTTAAAAAATTTTATCACAAGAGAAAAAAGTAACTTTAAAATCATTGGATAATAACAAACATATATGAAAACAATTTTAGAAAACCCGGTTTTGAATGAACATAGTTTTTCGACAAGAAGGTGAAATAAAGTCAGATTTTACTAAAAACATTTACCTTATTTTATAAAGAAAAAAAGAATGTAAAATGGTAATAATGCATGAATATATCATTTATAACAATAGGATAATAAAATTAATTAGTTTTATTGAGATATGGATCATAATATTTCATCAATGGATGCATAATCATAAAAAAACTCGATAAATGATTAGATTATAAGAAAAATCTATTAACACTTTGGTGACATTGACTAAAAACCCAGTGAAATAATAAAATATCATGAATCTTAAAGTATCATGATAATAATTATATTCATGATATAAAATGTCTATGGGATTTATATACACCCTATAGAAATATATTGGTGGATAACATGACATGTATCTTAAAAATGAAAAATTGAGAGAAAATTACATTACCGATTTGATATCTTTTTAACCATAAACTCATTGAAATGAATGTCATAAAATGGAAATGTAAATTACCAAATATTAACATATAATAACCACATAATAAATTCAAGTAAAATATATACACCATAAAAATGAAATAATTGGTTAATAAATAATAAGTCTCACATAAATAAAAGTGAGTCGAGAAAACTCTTACCTTACATTTTTTATTTCATCATTGATGTTCAAAAAATATGTACAATAAATGTAACTTTAATATATATATATATATAATAACTATATAATTATATATATTACATATATTATTTGTTTATCACTTTATATTACCCATTTATTAACAACACTATGATAATGTTACATTTTCGGTAATATTCACTCTGTTTTTTCTATATGCTTGGTTGTGTTATTCAGGACCCTATTTAATATTATTTAATATAATTATTAAAAAAATTTATAACATGATATGAATATAATATTTATTGAACATATATGTATTTATATAAATGTTTAAAATATATAAATATGAAATGGAATACATCGTTCATGGAGACAGTTGGCCATGCGTACGTATAAATGTTTTTTCCATTTTATTGTTGAATGGAACGAAATTAAGTAAATTACATATATATATAATAATATCATATAATTAGAATCAACATTTCATATATATATATATATATAATTTATGTCCACTAAACGTATCTTTAATAAATTCAATGTATTGTGTGAATGAATCACATCATTTTGAGGAAGTGGTTGTCCACACATTGAAAAAAGAAGTTATCATATTTATGAAAAATTGAAATAATTATGGTATTTTTTATATAATAGTCCCATAAAAACAAATACAACATAAATATAAAATAATTCATATAAAAATATAATTTACATCATATTTACCATACATGATATATGGAAAGGTAAAAACAAACATCATCATTTTGTGAGGTGGTAGATCATCATACACAAGAATAATAAGTTCATTGAACATTAGATGGAAGTGTGAGTATTTTTAGGAATTACACATAGAAAACATCAAGATATATTTAGGATACTGATAACATATTATAAAAATAATATAATAAGAATTTATAGGGTGGATAAAGAAAATAAATCAAAGTTGCTTGAGTGGGGATGTTACCTCTTCTTTGGGTAACTTCTCTTGGTTTTCACAAAAAAAAGATTCCTTTTTTAGATTATTAAATAATGATAGGGTTATAGTATGAAGAGAAGAATTATAACTAGATATTTGGGTATGTTTTTTATTATACTACTACTATTTATTGGTGTGAATAAGTTAGAGGGATGAGTGCCTTTTGATAGTTGATGAGGAATGACATTATTGTAAAACTTTTACAAGAGAATCGGCCCTTGTTTTCCCATGTAAGTATTCTAAAATAATGGTAAAAATATGATACAATGGATCATAGGGGTGATATATAAATATAAAATATATTTTTAACATGTTTTTAGGTCATTTTGGGATTTATGTTTAAGGATTATCCCATTGTTAAGCTAATCAGTCTCTTAATTACTTTAATTGATTTCAATGACTTTCACTAATATTTCTAGTCAATAAATTAACATAATTTTACACTATTATTTATTTTTATTAATAATATGGTATCCATTCTTAGAAGTTAAAATCATATAAGTGTCATAATGTAATTTAAATTGAATCCCTTAGATGGGATGACAAAGCATGTTGGTAAAGTAAATATATTCAAAAGATTTAAATTTTTATATCCAATTTCTATGAGAATTTGATTACAATGACCTAAATTTGATTAACATATTTTAAATTGATTTGATTAAACATGAAAAAAAATTAAAATAAAACTTTACTCTATAACTAAGTTAGATGAAAATAAAGTTTTGAATAAAATTTTATTATTTTTCACTATTCATTAAAAAATAAAACATCTTAGAAAAATATCAAAAAAATTCCAATGTAAATTTCGATAATACAATTCTAAAAATGATATTTATTGTGATAAATAAAAATTATAAAATTTTCAAAATATATATTTAAAATGGATTCACAATTAAATAACGACAAAATTACCTTCTATAAAAATACATCCTTTAAGTACTAGTAAATAAGGATATAACCATGGATTTACAAAAAAACATGTTTATAGGTCCAAAATATACCCATAGTTCTTTGAATACCATGTGTAAATGATTCATGGGGGGGGGGAATTTTGTTGGAATAACCTATACCCATGGTTTAAAAAATATGGGTATAGATTGGTTTATTCCCAAGGTTTTTCTAAATCGTGGCAACTAGTTTCACATGGATTTTTTTGGGAGACCTATACCCATGGTTTGAACAAATGATGGGTTTTGGATGGACTATAATTTTTCCATAATAATAGAAATCATAATAAATTCATTAATATATATATATATATTGACTATGTACCATAATGTTATCTTGATCAATTAAATTTACACCATTTTTTATTTCCCTTTTGGTTAAAAATCCTTAAATGTGAATTTTTTGGGTTTACTATAGATTGAAGAACATGTACACACAGTATACCTGAAGTACACGTCACACGCTTGGTACAGGTTTCAGGTCATGGACTCTGAGATCATGTCGTGAACTGGTAGATCATACTCTGAGCTATTATAATCTATCTACATGAGGTACACATAAAGTAGGGATTTAATACTGCGTTTTTAAACCTAAGTTGATGGGGGGTTTTCAGAGTACTTATCTAGAAAGGCCTTCAAGTCATGACCATGGGGTACATGTTGTGACCATCCCACCCCCAGGTTAAAACAAAACATTTGGAAGTACCGCTTAATCTTTTATTCTCATACCTCTCGAATCTCGACCCTAGACTCTCCCAAGATGGATTTTAGAGGTTTCCAACCTTTAGGATCAATAAAATCGTCTTCAGATCATCGATGCATTTTTGGTGTGACTCCTGAGTAAGTGTTCTCCATCATTCTTTGAGTTTCTCCCCTTCTCTCCTCATGGGTTTTCAATGGATCATCTAGAGATTGATGGATATTTCCCTTGTTGGGTTGGATCACTATTCTTGGTTGAGATTAATGATATCCTTCGCCATCATTCTTGTTAATGGGTGTCGTTGCGATTCTCATTCTCCTGGAATGAGAAAGGCTGTTCTGTCTCATTTTCCAAATTTATTACCATCGTATTTCATGATTTATTTTAATTACTGATTTAAATTCAAATTCCCATCCTTTATTTCAATTTCATTGATAAACCCCAATTCCAATAAATTTGAATATTTTAAATGGTTTTGAAAGGGAAACTTGGAAAACCACAGATTCAATTAAGTTAAGGTGGGTTTACGGAAATTGCCTGATTTCAATTTTTAAATATAAATTTTGGTTTTGAGGGAAATATTTTCAATTAAATTGTTGAATTTAATTGTGGAAATTAATTTTGAAAAGGTTGTAATTATTTTTGAATCAATTTCATACTCAATAAATGGATTAAATGAATTGATATAATCTCATTGGTTTTATCTAGCGAAAAAGGAATGTTTTTGAAATAAATTTGTTTTTGTTTTAAATAGAATGAAATTGGAACATTTGAAATAGAAGAATGGGATTGATCATATTTTTAAGAAGATTTAGAACAGTTCACCAATTATGTAAGAGTACATTCAATCCTTATGTAGTTAGTGAGTTATTTGTATACACTCTACACTATGACAACATTCTAAAACATACATGTGGCATGTCACATACTTTATGGGTTGGTGATGAGTCTCATATGTCTAGTTTCATATGGATGTGTGTATACGCATTTTTTTGAGTTCAAATAGAGAGTGTGTAATCTTATAACTAGTGAATACTATCAATACATTTGGCATATGACCATATTTATCACTTATTTATTAATATTTTTGAGATAAATGTATGTCATTTTTTGTTTGAACTAATTTACATGAATTCAGAATTTATAGAAATTGTTTTATAAAAACGTTTTACTTAATCCATTGCTTTAGAAATATTCCATCTACTATAAAGTAAAGCGTGTTCTTTGAATGTATTTTCCAACATTTTAAAAATGTATATAATGTATTTCTTAAATATGAGTTTAAATTTCCAAACCAGTTTGTTCTAAGAAACAGATCGATTTTATTTGGTTAATCTATATTTGGAATCTGTTATCGAATATTTGGTGGTATCCAACTAGGATTAGGATCAAACCCTTCTTTTTTTACTTCGGGTGTTTTTTGACTTCCATCTTCCAGGGTATAGCATAGGGAATGGATCTATTTGAGGTGGATCTAGTTGTTGATCTTTGGAAATTGTGTGTGGTGTCCTTATATCCCATGGGGTTGTTTTCTTGTTTAGTACATTGGGTTATATCACTCTTACTTTAATTCCTCTTGGTAATCTAGTAATTTTTCTCCCAGTATAGTTTTTATATTGATATGAATACTGTCTTTCATATTTCCCTTATGCATTCTTGTGGAAAAATCATTCCCACTTATATGTTTTATGATTCAAGGTTCTAGTCTCTAGCCTATGGGGATCATGAATTCCATTCATGTCATGTCAAGGAAATCTCAGTTAGTGGGTTACCAGGGAACCCAAGAAAGTTCATGAAAAATTTGTATCAGATGTGTTAATTTAACTTCCTTTTTTTATGAAGTCATTATAAATTTTTGAAATCATATCAGGACATAACAGGTAGTTGTGATTGATACCCTATCCAGCTCTCACTGATATTAACCTTATGTCCCTAGAGGTGGTTAGGGAAATATGTCCTATGGATTAGATATAGTCTTTTACCTATATAGATTTGTATAGGTTGAAATCCAAATATGTTGGTCCCTTCTATTGAGAATAATCTCTATTTCTACTCTGTTTGAGTGCTAATATATTGTTCTCTATTTATCTACTGATTTTTTTGTATAATCATGACTCTGAGAAGACATTCCAATAAGATGGAGGAAAAGGCTACTACTGAACCTCAACAAGAAAATCCTCTTGTTGATCAAAATCTGTTTGATGTAATATTTCTCACTGTTTAAGCACTAGGATATGCATCACCTCCAGTTCTCCCTCGGGATGAATCTTTGGATCCCCATGGGGATGTTCTTCAAGATAACTCTCAAGAGTTATTTCCCCAGAAGCCCTCAGTCTTCAAAGGCTCCACTGATCCTCAACATAAAGAGGAATGATTGGGAAATATATAACATCTATTTGAGTTCTTGGAGACATCAAAAGTGATCTGGGTAAAGTATGCCACCTTCATGATAGAGGGACCGAGAAGGATATGGTGGGACATGATGGTGATGGAAGGGAAACATGAGGGAATACAGTGGAAAGACATCAAGGTTCTTTTCACCAATAAGTTCTATCAACATTCCATGGTGATTTCTAAGGATGAAGAGTTTTTCAATCTTATGATGGCCAACAAAACCTTGACTGAGTATTCAAATAAAATTTCTGAACTGGTGCAGTTTTCACTTGAGATTGTATCTGATGAGAGGATGACGGCACAATGGTTTATGTTTGGAATTTCATCATATATAATTTCTTAGATTTTCATTATAAATTTTCCAACATATACCGATGTTCTAGATATAGAAATGGGGGTTGAGATGGACTTGGATGGAAAGTTAGGGTTGATTGGATTTCCTTTTTCTCCCAGTTTCATCATTGGTTCCTTCAATGGAAAATGGAAGTGTGATGATTATCCCAACAGATCTTGATGGAAGAGTCATTTCATACCTCCTATAGCTTTATGAGGATGTTATTTGACTACCTAATGGTGTGGAAAGCCTGGAAATTATTAGAGGGTTTGTACGGATGCACCAATGAACTGTAGCTCCAGATGACGTTCAAGATACTTATAATGGTAATGCCATTAATTATCTACTCTTCAAGGTGGGACAAGATCATAAAATCATCTTAACACTATGGGGAAATCAAATGCTTCACATTCAAATGGGTTCCAACCTTGGAATTTGGAACGAAGCTTCTTCACGTAGTGGACGAGTCTCCGAAGGTAGTAGACATGGGTCCAGTGACAATGATATGCCCCATTACCATTTAATCTTCATTAGTGACTACCCTTTTTGATACCGATATATCTCGCTATTTTATCAAAACCCATATTATCATCTAAATTAATATTCTTATGCAATAACTATCTTGTGAAAAGAATATTACTACACCCTTGGAACTAATATAGAGTAGGGTCTCAATATTTATTCAAGTTTCTTCTCTCTATATGATATCGAGATATCTTGGAATTTTTTTCTTCTTGATATGAAAAATGTTGACATCATATTTGGGATGGATTGGTTCATTGACAATAATGAAAAAATTGATTGTTATCTTCGATAGGTCAACTTTACTACACCCAGTGGTGTGCCCCTTCTTTTTCAATGAGAATGGGACCTATGGTTTGGCTGAGTCAGAACTTCTTATACAAAGATTAGGAAAGTGATATCAGTGTTTACTTTTTACCTGTAGCGAGACTTGATATTTGGTGAACTTCGTCCAGTTTTCTGCTTGTTTTCAAATGTTTTTCCTGTATTTTTCTCTGCTCTTCGACCAGTGAGAGATGTTGAGTTTTCTATTGAATTAATTCCTAGTAAACAATAGGTCTTTATCCAATCTTACTTCAAGGCCAAAAAAAGGCGGAAGAGATGAATTCACAGTTCGATAACCTTCTTGAGAAAGGCTATATTAGTCTATATGTGTCACCTTGGGTAGTTCCAGTTATCTTTACTAATAAGTATGATGGTTCTTTTCACTAATGTGTTGATTAACAAGAGCTTAATCGAGTTACAATAATGAAAAAATATCCATTTCCATGGATTGAAATATTTTATTATTGGACAAAAGGGGGCAAGTGGTATTCAATGATCGATTATTTATCTGGTTACCATAAGTTGAGGTTAAAGGAATCTAACATTTTGAAAACCACCTTTCTATGAACATATGAGAACATTGAGTACCTTTTTATCTCAGTTTTATTTAAAAAATGATCCCTTTCTATGGATTTTATGAAAAATATTTTCCAAGAGAATCTAGATACCTTTGTGGTAGTGTTTGTGGATGAAATTCTAGTTTACTCTAAATCCATGGAGGAGCATATGCAACATCTGAGAATAGTTTTGTGTCTACTAAGAAATAACTATCATTATTCAATGCTTTTTAAGTGTGATTTTAGGATTTGGGAAGTGAAATTATTAGAACATGTGTTTATTAACAGGGTGTATCAGTTGATCCTAAAAAGGTTAAGGCTGTTATGATGCGGTAACAACCATGAAATGCCTTGGAGATTCCAAGATTCTTATTCTTATCTAGATATTACCGCAGGTTCCTGAAAGACTTCTCGAAGTTGGATTCTCCAATGACTAATCTGACTCAATAGGTGGTCAAGTTTTCATGGAATGATAAATGTTCGAGTTATTTTGTTGAGAAGAAACATACATTGACTACTATAATGTTGTTGACTATTCCAGAAGCTAGGAAGGGTTATGTGGTCTTTTAAAAGGCCTCATGTTCTAGCTTGGGAAGAATTATTATACAGGTTGATCATGTATTATCATAAGGATATCATCAACTAAGGACACATTAGAATAATTATCATACCCATTATTTGGACCATGAAGTAGTGATGCACATGTTTAAAAGTTGTCAGCCCTAAGTTTTTGGGGAACTTTTTACAGTCTATTCATACCCCAAATTCATGAGTTATATTTTCTCTAAAATATATTTAAATTTTAAGCAATGGGGTTGGCAGGGGTACCTCATATTGGCATAACCTATACCCCGAGGAATTTTAATGTCATTGTTGATCCTTTGAGTAGGAAACATCCAACCCAAGCAGTGAAAGAATCCTAAGAAGAGTTGAATTTGATTGATCATTTGGTGAAGTTGCATAATAGAGTTCAAGAGGAAGGTTATGAGGAATATTTATGTTGTATTTAGCTAACATGTGCTCTTCTAAAGTTTAATCTCAAATACCAACATCTTCAGTATGAGTTCGGTATCATTAGAGCATCCCTTTATATTAGGGATATTGTTGCACAACAGTCATTCTATATAGAGGGTGTTCTATGCTATCGGAATGACATCACTGTGTTGTTTCGGAGAATAGAGGTAGTGTTGAGGGATTGCATTAATTATTAGTGTTTTATGAACCCTGGATGCACAAAAATGATCATGACATGAGGAGGTAGTTTAGGTGTCTTGGTATGAGTCAGGACATTGTTGAGTTTGTCTCTCATTATTATACGTGCCAGTAGGCGAAAGCTGTGCACCAGAAATCATCGCGATTGCATAAAATTCTTCCATCCCCAGCATGCATGTGGGATGAGATTTCTATTGACTATTTGGTTGGGTTTCATCGAATCCAGATAAAGAAGAATTTGAAAGAGGTTTTTATCGACAGGCTGACAATGTCAGATCACATTATACCCTTTCGAGACACGACCAATGTTGTGGAGTTTGGAAATCTCTATATGAGATAGATTTTTTATTTTTATATTTTTGCGTATTCTATTGTCTTTCAAAAAGATCCTCGGTTCACTTTCTCTTTTAGAGGGGCCTTTAGGATTCACTGGGATCTCAGGATCATTTGAGCACATCCTACAAACCACAGTCAGATGGCCAGATAGAACGTGGAATATTAGTTCTTTATGATATACTTTGTTCTCATTTCCTCTAATTTAGTGGGGGCTTGTAAGGATCACTTTGTGATACTTCAATTATCAGACAACTGCATTATGAATGTTTTGCGATCAGAATGGAACCATCTGAGTCCTTTTATTGTCAGCCTTGTATATCATCCTTATGTTGGTCAGAGGTCGGTGAATGTTCTTTGGTTGGGTCATTCATGGTAGAGGATATGACATCATTGATTTAGCTCATACATCATAGGATGTTGACAGTACAGATCTGATATAAGTCTTATGTTGATAGACGTTGTAGACCATTAGAGTTTTTAGTTGGTGATCAGGTATTCTGAAAGGTTTCACCCCTGTTGGGTCGTCAATGGCTTGGGAGGCAAGGGATACATTGTCCAATCTTTGTGGTAAATTTTGGGGTAGTTGAGATGGTGGGAAAATATGGGTACCATTTGGAACATCCACTATATCTAACATTGATACATGACGTGTTCCATGTATCGTAGTGGAGAATGTATCTACCTGATCCATCTCATGTTTTGAGATGGAGTGATCTTGAGATCAAGCGTGATTTATCTTTGACTATGTGACAAGTCGTGATTGTTTATTCTAAGACAAGATACTTTGTTGTAGGATGATACCTTTTTTCGTGTGCTATGTAATCCTAGTGATGATAATCATGAGACATGGGAGAGGGAGACACTGATAATAGAGTAGTGGCCTTATCTATTTGGCATGCAAGGTTCTTCATATAATTTCTGGGGCAAGAAAGTTTGTATGGTGGGGGAAGAAAGTTTGTATGGTGGGGGGGGGGGGGTTGTAACATCTTGTTACCTTGATCAACTAATTTTCCACCTTTTCTAATTTCCATTTTAGTTAAAAATCATTTTATGTGAATTTTTGGGATTTATTGTAGACTGTATAACAGGTACAAGATGTGTACTTGGTGCAGGTTTCATGTCGTGGATTTGGAGATCATGTCGTGAACTGGGAGATCATTCCGTGAGCTGGTACATGATATAAACCTAAGCTACACATCATGTATGAATTTAAAAATGATTTTTAACTAGGGTAAACGTGTTTTCAGCATACTTATCTAGCATGGACTTCACTTCAGGACTAGGGTGTACACATCATATCTCGAACATTTCCCAGGTTAAAGGCACATGTTTAGAAGTACTGATTGGTATTTTATTCCAAGAACTCTTGTCTCTTGACCCTATACTCTATCTATTTTGTATTAAATGGTACTCCACCTTCCAGTAAAATATGATCGGCATCAGATCTGTGTTTCATCTTCTATGTGATTCCTGGGTAAGGGTTCTCCCCCATTCAATGAGTTTCTCTCATCTACCCTCTTTGAATTTTCAATGGATCATATAGGGATTGATGGATCTATGTCATTTAGTTTTGTATCATGATTATTTGTTGTGTTTCAAGATCTCCTTCACCTTCATCCTCATTAACAATTTCCATTGCAAGTGTGATTATTTGGGAATGAGGATGGTGGTTCTGTATTGTTTTTCCAAATTGATTATTATCATATTAATTGATTTATTTCTATTGATAATTTAAATTTAAATGCTCAAACTTTATTTTAATTTATTTGATAATACCCAATTCTATTGAATTGGGAGATTTGAAATAGCTTTGGCACAAAAACATGGAAAACCCCCGGATTCCATTGATTTGGGGTAGGTTTATGGAAATTGGATGATTTAAATTGTGGAATATAAATTATGAATTTGAAGAAAATGCTTTCAATTAAAATTTTCAATCTAATTGTGTAAATTAATTGAGAAGAAGGATGGAATTACTTTTTAAATGATTTTATACTCATGAAAATGGCTTGATTGTAATGATAGAATCCTAGTGGTTTTATCTCTTGAAAAGGGATGTTTTTGAATAAAACATAATTTGGTATAAAATGGAATGAAATTTGATCATGCGAAATGGATTAATGGGATTGATCTTATTTTTATATAGTCCTAAAATAGTTCACCATCATGTTAGAGCACATGAAAGAATTATGTAGTTAGTGAGTTGTTTTGATCCACTCAACACTACAACAATGTTCTAAAACATACTTGTGGTGGGTCACATCCCTGATGAATTAGTGACAAGACTCCTTTGGATAGGTTCATAGGGACATGTTTACACACATTTTTATGAGTTCTCCATGATATTTTGGAATCCTATAGTAGTTTAATACTATATTACCCTTTGGAAGATGACCATACTGCACGCTTGTTTAGTTATATTTGACATATAAATATATGCCAAAGTTTGTATGAAATTATGTTAATTAATTCTTTAAAAATTAATTATCAATTATTAATTCCACATTACACTTCATTATCATTCCAACTAAGATCCATGCACCCTAGGCATAAGCAAACGGAGTGCACAATTTCTGAGAAATACATCCCTAGAATTGAATAATAGTAATCTCCAACCCGATGGGTTAAACATTTATTCATTCACTTTCAAAATAATCACATTCCAAAATTACATATATTCTATGAAAACCTCTTACGCTACCAAAAACAAGGGGATAGACACTGTGAGTAGATGAACTACTGGTTGAGTCCTGGCCACCAATATTAGAAGTCTCTACTAATTATCCTCAAAAATATATACATAAAAAGAACATGGAATATAACACATGTCTTTGCCACTTTTGGAAGGAGGGTAATTAAGACCATATTCCTCAAAGAGTGGGAAATGTAAAGTAGATAAAAAAACCACATATTCAAGAAGAATCGAACATTAATATCGACAATTAAGCCCAACTTGAACATGTTCCATCATCTATGGATCCCTCCACAACCACCGAAGGCACAATCTGATATATCTTACTGCTCTAGGAGTCAATTACTATAATAAAAACTAGGCCTACATTCCCACACCTAAAACAACAACCATACTAGATCAGCTATCCCCGACTCACGTCACATCACAAGAAGCAATAATAGACATAGAAACGGGCTCTTCGATCCTAATTAAATAATTCAACCTTCACACAAAAGGAGCCCTCGTGGCTAAAAAAACATACTATTAATAATACATTAGTTTATAATAATAATTTTATCTTTTCTAAATAATAAAATTATGTCTTCGTTTTGTCCAAAAAATATTATCAAATTTTTAAGGGCTCAAATCTATATCGAATGGCCCATTGCATGTTTCTAAGGATTTTGAAGTATGGAATATTCATGGGATACTACAAGATGACATGTCTCTATAATAAATATACCTAGTGGTCACGAATTTAAAAAACGCATTGAGATAGACCTGATTGGGAATTGGGGCACAAAAATGGCCCTTGCTGCAAACCTAATTCATCAGTCGATGGGGATATGTTTTCTAGATCATAATATTTTAACGAATAACTATGAAGGATATAAAGAAAATATAATTTTTATTAGGTAATATTAATAACATATATAAGTATTTTGTTTTAAGATATAGAATCACTTTTGAATTAATATATTACTAAAGGAATCAATTTTCACTAAGGTTTTATTCTTTTAGAAAAAATGTCTAGAAAATGGCAACATTACTCGTGCATATGTATGACCTACCTTCCCCCTCATAGTAAAATTATTCATTTTTCACGGCCAAATTTCATGATTGGGTTAAAAAGTAAAATTTATTTAAAAATATTATAATTATTTAATTATTATTATTATTTAGATTATATGATTGTATAATATATGCCAGAATCAGATCCTTCATAATGAAATCTGCATGTGAAAATAAGAAAATCACCACTAGAAACAATGAAAATAATGAAATATTATCAAAGAATGGGTAATAATATCATATAAAATATATTATATGATATTATAACTATTAATATGTTTCTATTCGATGTTAATAACATGTTTTAAAAAACCATTTTGGAGGATAATTAATGTTTTGTCAAAAAAAAGCATGAGGTCAGGGATTGGATCACAATTTCATTTCATTGAGGCATATTATAATGTTAAGAAATTATCTTATTTTATATTGTTAGTATATTATACATTTTACATTTAAAATAATGAATAAAAAATTATACATGGAATTTTATGTTTCTATTTGAATTATTTATTCAATGGGGATTTTAATTAAATGTTACCAAGTGGTAAGAGGTTTCTTAACTCAATTTCTATTTATTAGGTTAATATTCTACCTCATTGATTATTTCATTATAATATTCTATGTATAATTAATTTTTATGAAGACACATTTTATTTCCACTTTTTGTGGATTTATATTTTAAATAAAATATCAATTAATTGATTAATTCTCATATTAATGGCATGATCGTTGTAATTCTTTTCACTATCTCATTCTAATCGATATTGTTTCCTCTTGAATTTTAGTTGAAGAAAAATTATTTAAAATTTTCATATTAAATCCATTTCATTTTATTCTCCTTTATCTATTAAATATATTTTATATGTAATAGTAACTTTATCAATTTCTTTGGTTATTAAATATATTGAGATAATTTTTTATGAAATTATGAATACATTTCTCTCTTTGGTTTGAAATATGTTTTCTTCCAATACCAATTTTTTCTAGAAACATTTTCAAAAATGATTTAAAACTTTTCAAAATAATTAACTAAAATAATTTTACACATTCTACATTTTAAATATTTTTCCCATGAATATTATGTCTATTTTCAAACAATTCTCATTTGGTTTTTACTAAAAATGTGAAAGGAATATTCTTATCAATCTATGAATAAAGAATAATCCTAAAAATAATTAATGACTAATAAATTTTGAATGAAATTTTATTTTGAATGATGTTTTTGTTACATATTATTTAATATTAACCATTCACAAAATAAATATAAACTAATAAAAAAATTTCTAATTAAGAAAGATCCCTACATTAGTTTTCTATGAAACATATTAAAATGAAAAACATTATAACTGAGAAAAAATTATAAAATAGAATTCCTTAAAACGGAATGAATGGATCACCCCGTCCTTCTAGAATCATATACACAACAAAAAATTATACATAAATGAAACAAAATATTAGTAAACTAATCAAAAAATTTTGAAATGAAAATATAACCCTATGTGTTTCTCTAGTGAATTTTCAATGAAACAATGACATGGTTTATATATATATATATATATATAGTATAATTGTAAATGTGACCCTTGGGGTTCGATCGTCATATGATCATTGGTCAATATGATTGTTCTTCAAAATGAACATTGGTTAATTTGAACATTGTATTATATAACCTAGGTAGATTATTTTACCATTATATTTATTATATATAAGTAGTAATGAAATAAAATAATTGATAAAAAATGAAAATTTACTGCCTCAAGCAGTAGATTCAAGCTATTTGAATCCCATTTTTCAGAACATGGGAAGAGGGTATCCTGAATGGGGTTTTCCATTGACCAAGCCCAAGTCGAACTTTAATAAGTGAAGTTTTATAGAAATATCTTATGTCATATGATAAAGTAAGTGGAGATACTACATGGTCAATGTTAGCTGATCCACCCCACGAAAATACAACCATCACACACATCATCATTATGGTATATGCGAGTGTCATAAGGCACTATATGTTTTATTCTTAGTTATATAAAGTATAATTTCATTATTTCAAATGAATTTATTATTCTATAAATTCATTATAAGAATAGTTTTTATTAACAAAAATAAATGTTTAACAAAGATGATTTTTTTTACTCACACCCTCCTCTCAAAGCATACCCATACATGGATTGAAATGGGAGAAGATGGATTGTGACACCACGAGTCCCGCCTCCAATAGGCCCTAAGTTGGTGACTATCACAGAGGCTATAGTAAACACATAGATGGAAGAAATAACACTATGAGATTCACACAAGAAAAAGAAAAGGATATGATAGAAAACAACCAACACCTACTCTAAACACAAAGTAAAAGAAACCCAATAAGTCATATGTAAAGTCTATCAAGAACTAATAAAACTAAAAGGGAAACTACAAGTACCAAAATAAAGTAAAGTGGTAGTGACCACGAAGCCCAAACATCTCTGAAAAAACCCAGAGATAGTAGTAACCATCCTGATATATAACCTATTTCATGTGACCTGATTTTTTTATAAAACATAGGGTGAGTATAACAACACATTCAGTAGGATTATCCCCAGATCCTCTTGTGAAAATGTAACGAAATCATGTTAAAGAATAGTGAACAAAAAGTTAAAATAACTCATCACCTAAACATGTATATTATATTTCCAGTCCTACCATGGCTAATATCACTAAGACTTTAATATAAGATTATATAATATATACATAATATCATGGGTATCCCACATCCACTTCACCACTAGTTTTATACTTTTCCACGATGTCGCACGTCCTGAGCACCTCTCTTCAAAAAGGATAGCCCACATAAACTAGGGATAAGTACCACAACATGCACCTCATGCAACTCACCACTACATCCATGTACCCAACAATAACCAGATAGTTTCTAAGATCTACCAAATATCTCATAATTTGTATCATACATAAAGTTATATTACTGAAGCCACCATAGCCCATACCCTATGTAAGGATCCCCAAGCCATCATAACCAATGCAAGTTATACCTATAATAGACCTTAGGAAACTATATCCTGAATATATGGATGTGAAATAACCACAATCCATTTCATCCCACTATACACATATATGGGGAAAACTAATCATTGTGCCTACCAACATAAGAAACTACCAATAATAGAGAGCGAGACTAAAGGGGGTATTCTGCCATCCAACCCCCACCAGGATGTTGGAAAATACACCCCCTAGGGATGAGAATCCCCAGGGTGTCAGTATCTATAACCAATAGGGTGGGGTAGAATATAGAAACACAAAAAGTAAAGTGTATAAATAGCTCACAACAACACTATGGGAAAACCCCAGTCTTGGACTTAACTATAGTTAATGTCTCCCAGACTCCTAGTTTCTACTGCTAAGACTAGATATCATATAATAACATAACAATTTAAAGAGCTACATTAAGTTACATTATCCATTTTTATTAGTTTGACTTTATGTTAATTAATTATTTAAAAATGAATTAACCATTATTAATTCCACATTACACTTCATGATCATTCTAACTAAGATCCATGCAACCTAGGTAAAAGAAAACTGAGTCCATAATTTCTTAGAAATACAACCGTAGAATTGAATCATAGTAGTCACCACCCTGATGGGTTAAAAATTTATTCATTCAATTTCAAAATAATCACTTTCCAAAATTACAAATATTCTATGAAAACATCTTACGCTACCAAACACAATAGGATAAACACGGTGAGTAGATGAACTACTGGTTGAGTCCTATCAACCAATATTAGAAGTCTCTACCCATCATCCTAAAGAATATATACATTAAAGGAACATGGAAGATACCACATGTCTTTTACACTTTTGGAAGGAGGGTAATAAAGAACATCTTCTTCAAAGAGTGTAAAATGTAAAGTAGATAAACAAACCACATATTCAAGAAGAATATAACATTAATATTGACAATTAAGATCATCTTGAACATGTTCCATCATCTCTAGTTCCCTCCACAACAACCATAGGCACAATGTGATATATCTTACTACTCTAGGAATCAATTATTAGCATAAAAATAGGCCTACATTCCCGCGCCTAAAACAAGAACCATACTGGATCAGCCATCCCTATCTCACGTCACATCGTAAGAAGCAGTAACAGACATAGAAACTGTCTCTTGGATCCTAATAAAAGAATTCATCCTTCACACACAATGAGCCCCCATGGATCCAAAAAACATACTATTCATAATACATTAGTTTATAATAATAATTTTATCTTTTCTAAATAATAAAATGATGTCTTATTTTTGTCCAAAAAACAACTTATCATATTTTTAAGGGCTCAGATCCATGTCGAATGGCCCATTTCATGTTTCCAAGGATTATGAAGCATGGAATATACTTGGGATACTAAAAGATGACATGTATCTAAAATAAATATACCTAGTGGTCATGAATTTAAATACCGCATTGAGATAGACCTGATCGGGAACAAGGGAACAAAAAATGGCCCTTATTGAAACCTAATTCATCAGTCGATGGGGATATGTTTCCTAGATCATAATATTTTAACAAATAAATATGAAGGATATAAATAAAATATAATTTTTATTACGTAATATTAATAACATATTTAAGTATTTTGTTTTATGATATAAAATCCCTTTTTAATTAAAATATTACTAATGGAAACAATCTTCACTAAGGTTTTCTTCTTTTAGAAAAAAATGTCTGGAAAGAGGAGGTAGCATGTAAATGATGACTATAATGGATGATTCACTGATAGTGTGCTAATAGAGGATGGAATGTAAAACATCATGAGGATAAAAAATAAAATATTTTGAGTTATGAACAATAACACAGATCAATTCAAGAGAACATATTAATCTCGAATGGGAAATTTTTTATTGGGTCCTTTATGCATGAATGAAAAAATTATTTTAGTGGATCTACCAACCCATTTATTACTGAACAATGGATAAGATCTAATGAAAATATCTTTCTTGTACTGTATTGTTCGGAATAAGTGAAAGTAACCCTAAAATAAAATCTCATGCTATAATATTTATGTATTTCCAATCACCTCATGTTACACAACTTTTTTGGGTTTCATTTTGGGTTTTCATGTTGAAATTTTAATAGTTTTGGAAGATTATGTGAGAGTGTGTGGTTAATGCATTGTCTTCCCAAATAGTGTGCCCTCTAGAAAAATACAATACAACCTGAGGTAGTGGGATTTGGAATAGTTGGGACATGGTTATTCAATCCATGCACCCTCTTAGGAGGAACCATGTGGCTCATTTCAGACTGGTTCATTGTTGCTGTCTACCATTTGTCAAACCATGATGATCTACCCAAAAAACAATGCATATGGGTTTTTAATTAATACAAATTTGGATTAAAAATTCCCAAAACACCCTTTTGGATACATGATGGACCCGAATAACCCATATAAAATTTCCCAATTCATTTTATCCCCAAATAAGTGTTTTTAGACACTCTGATCCCTCCAATAAGCAATTCAAAGTTGGGGGAATTACCTTCGATCTTCCCCAGATGAGTCTCTTCAACCCAATATATGTCTCCCACAATCCCTTTTTTTCCACTATAGGGTTTAGTGGATCCCCATGTATAATTTTAGATCCAATTCCATCTATTTGGGATAACAAACTGAGGATTGACCCTTTTACATAGATTCTGAGATCATCGTTCTTTATTAAAAAAATCTTTTCTAGGGTTTGGTGATTCGAGAACCATTGATCTCAAGGATGGTGGTTCAATCATGATTTTTAATTTATGTTAATTCTAAATTTAATTATTTAATTTTTGTTTTCTGAATTAAATTAAAATTCGTGAGTTTAATTAAATTTATTTTAATATGTCTTTTGGGAACATATAATTCCATTAAATTATGGTTTTAAAATGGATTTTCGAATGAAATTGGAAGAGCCCTAATTCTATTGAATAGGGGTGTGTATATGAAAATTTGGGAATTTTAAATTGTTTAATTTAAATAAATGATTTGATTAAAAATATTCTATTAAATTGATGAATGTTGTTGTAGAAATGGATTTTATATAAAATGGTGGGAAATCTAGATTCCATTAAATTTTGTGTTGATTCAGAAATTGATGGAAACTAATGAAAACTAGTATTTCTGAATTTAATTTTTTAAATTTAATTCGGAGTTGATTTGAAATTATGATATTGTTAAATTGGCATAAAATGGATTTTATGGGATCCTTTGGATTCTGTCTTTCAAAAAGGAATATTTTTAATTAGAAACCCATGTTATGGTTTTTATAATGAAATCGACATATTTGAAATAGAGAATGGAATTAACTATATTTGGAGATATCTTGAAATAAATTTCCCAACATTGTTTTTTACTAGATAACATGGATGTGTTAGGTAGTTGATGAGTTATTTATATGACACATTACACTTTATAAAATTCGAAAATAGGAATGAAACACATCACATCTATTAAGTGATGGTGATGAGTCCCCTTTGGCCCATGTTCAAAGGGACATATGTACATATTTCTATGTCAACTTGACTGTTAAGTCCATATAGAATAGATCTATCATACCTCATTAGTAATATGCATGTGTTTCACAATTTTTAAATTATTAATGAATATATGGAATTGATATAAACTATTTTATATGCCTTTGGACTTATATAAAATTTTTTATATAAAAATTCTTATACATGAAATTTTGAAAAATTCCATTTTTTTTGAAATTTTCTATCAATTGTAAAATAGATCATTTCATAATTTATTTCCATATTTTGAAATTTAATGCATGAATTGATTTTATTAATCTTTTGAAAATCTAAACCTGTTAGTTTTAAATTTTAATATCTAATTGGTTAATTTAATATAGGAATATATTATGGAATCTATGGTGAGACCCTACTATTATTTTTATCTCCTACCCTACTTGTGTCTTTGGGTGTTTTTATATTATCTCCTTTATGGATCAAAAAGTGGTAAAAAACATTTGGATGTAATTGTAGTTGTTTATTCACGGTCTTAGTGAGTTGTATCTATTAGGACTTGGGAGTTTTTTCATATTTTCTAGCACAATTGGTTGTAGTAATTTGTGTATTTATACTTTTTTGAATTCTAGTACATTAATCATAGAAATGTTCCATTCCTACGAATATAGATTTTTTTATATTGTTTCTACATTTGTAGTGGAAAAATTGTTACCAATTTCACTTTTATTTGATGTTAGGTGCTCGTTTCCGACCTGTGGCAATCGAGAATGCCCTTAGGTCTATGTGTGAAAAACTTAGTTATTAGGATACCAAGGTAATCATGCTGGTTTGTGATAAAGATGAAGATTATAAGTGGTGGAAAGTGATTAGAAACATAAATCCAGGAAGGGATATTGATTCTATTGAGTGGGATGTGTTTATGGGAATTTTTTCAATAAATATTTTACCATTTCAATGAAAACAAAAATAGAGATGGAATTCCAAGAATTAAATCATATGGAAAATTAAATGGTGGGAAACTATGATATGAACATTAAAATTATTCATCTTTACACCTCTATCTTTATTATGGATCCTATGTTAAAGGTTGATAGATTATTTGGAATACTAAGACCACATATTCGTAGGATTTTAGAAAATAAAGACTATGAATGATGTGAGGAGATAATGAAGAGTGATATGAAGGTTGTACAAGAGTTTGGGGAGATTAAATGGTCACATTTATTGCATGAAATGAAGAGGGAAATATATCCATAATCAATAATTAAATTAGATCATGGAAGATGATGAAATATTTTTCAACGTCCCAAATGCAAAAAATGTGGGAAGAAGCATACAAGAAAGTAATGGGTTGGGTTTTTAATGGAATAAAAATGTTGAAGTGATGGTTATATAGCTCAAAACATTATAGGTGAGGTGAATCCTCAACTTATCAACACTAGTGATATATGGAAGATTGTGAAGGCCCAACTGGAATTTCAATGGTTCATGTGTGTATAGCTTGCACACTTTTCCAATTAATGTCCAAATTAGAAGATATTGGAGGCGAACCATCATCAACCTCAACATAGGAAAGGGAGAATTTTCGAGCATGTTCTATCATGAAGACTTAAGAAGATGATCCAAATGATGTGGTGGAAGTTCCTCTTTTTGTGCTCTCAGAGATAACAACTTCTTAGAATCATTTCAGTTATACACATTCTTTTATTTCATCCAAGTTTAAAAAGAATATAAAATCAATCACTAAATATATAGAACAAGAGTTATCAATCCAGACTCCTAGAGGAAATATCCTAGCTTCAATATCATATTGATTCTCTATTAATAACATTGGAGAACAGAACCTCATTGAGAATTAAGTAGTTATTCTCAATGTAGAATTTTTCATTATAGTAGGTATGTGATGACTCTCAATGTACAATGCTAAGATCTTCTTCATAATAAAGGAAATTTCAACAGTACTTAATGGAAAACCTACTGTAATTTTTGTAGGTGAGATATCTTGACACGATAATGGTCTACAAGAACATCTCATAGCTTTCATTTAAAGATTATCAGTGAATAATGAGAAAGAAATGATTGTATAAATATAGATAATGTCCCTATCATTAATGAATACATTGAAATATTTTTGGAAGAGTCACCTTGACATCCTCCAGAAAGAGAGGTAGGGTTATTAATTAAACTCATGCCCAGATGAAATATGATATCAAAGACCTTGTATATAATGGATCATAAGTAGTTAGAGGAATGAAAAAACTTTAATATATTTTGAAGAAAGGATTTTTCTGGAAAACAATTTCTTCTTGGGTATAAACTATTATATTTTTGAAGAATATAGATAGATAATGTGAATATGTATTGAATATAGAGAACATAAGAGGGTCACAGTGAAGAACATTTCTCTCTATGAATGATTTATTATTTATTTGATCATATTCATGGAGATCAATTCTTTTCCAAGATAAACCTTCAATCTACGTATCAAAAAAGGAGGGGTAAGAAAGAATATATTCCAAATACTGGCTTATTAAAAACGTATAATTATTATTTTATTTCAATTATTCCCTTTAGCGTAACTAATGCTCATGTTATATTTATGGATATGATTAATATTGTCTTCATAGAAAACCATGATATATTCATGTTTGTTTTTATTGATGCTATTCTGAAATGTTCCAAAATTTGAGAGGAGAATGAGGATCATATAAGGGTTAAATTAAAAAATATGGTGTAGGACAATTTTTTTCTGAAAATTCAGAAAATATAAATTATAGTTAAATGATGTTTCATTTTTGGGGAACATTGTATCCACTGAAGGAATATCAGCTGACCTAATTAAGACAAAAGTTGTAGAGGAGTGACCTCATCCCAAAATTGTAACTAATATTCCTATATTACTTGGTTTATCAACATATTATGGGAGGTTTTTGAAAATAATTTTCTAAATTTATAATCCACTAAAATGTTAACTAAAAAGTATCTATGTTCATTAAAAAAAATTGTGAAGAAATTTTCCTAGAATTGAAGAAGATATTTGTTACTGATACTTTGTTAACTTTACCCCATATTGGATAAGGATTGTTTATTTATTTTGATGAATATATAAAATATATTAGGTACATCCCAATGTAAAATGACCACATTATTGCTTATGCATCTAGATAGTAAAACCTCAAGAGCAAAATTATCATAAGATTGACTTAGAGTTAGATGTAGTTATTTTTGATCTCAAAATATGGAGGCACTATCATTATGGGATAAAATATGATACATAAATAGTCCTTTTTTTGAAACATATTTTCCTTAAAAATCATTTCATAATGATACAAATGATATGGTTATAACATCTTCAACACTATGACTATTCAATTAATTATTACCCCAGAAAAGAAAACAAAAACACTGATTTATTAAGTTGGAAAGACCCTGTTGTGATAGAAATGATGAGGATTCGAGGAGATCCACTGATCAAGAACTGAGTAATGTTTGACATGGTAATCATAAGGTAAGGGAAACATCAACCATTTCCCCAATTATTTATCAAAAATCATTTGTAAGGACCCAGCCTAAAACTGCACATATTTTAGTGATTTTAAACTATAATAATCTCTATTTGGATTTACAAATATATTTTAGGTTTCCTGCTTTAGAAAATTAGGACCACTCTTGAAAATTAAACCGAAAAATTAATTTTATTTTCTTATACTCATTATCCATTTTCCTCTTAAGGAAACCCTCTATAAAAACATGCTTTCTTTCATGTAAAATCATTACAGTTTTCCACTTACTCTTATCCTTATCTCAATTATCCCATAAATCAAATGAATTGGAAGTTTTCATGTGGCCACCCATCCTTGGTTTATCAAAAAACAATATCATGTAAAAACCCATCATTGGTTTTTCACATAACAACCAGTAATTGGATTTCCATATAGCCACATTTCATTATAAAAAAACTCTTAATAACCATAATGTGAACATAAATCATAAAATATTTTATCATCATAACAATATTTGAAGGAAATGAAATTTTCATCTTAAAATAACTCATTTTGAAAAACTACACACGTACAAAAGAAAACATTTTTATTAAAAGTAACCATATGAACACGAACATAAATATTTAACATATTACGAAGACATGATGAATGGAAAATTATCTATTTATATATAAGATAAATAATATATTCTGAATTTTTTTTTCAAAAAATATAAAATTAACCTCTTTTAGAAAATTGAAAAAACAATAATTAAAATAAAATTAAAATCTAAAAATGAGTATTAATTACTTCAAAAACAATTTCATAATATTAAAAAAAATATTTTTTTTTATAAATCAAGGACAAGATTGGAAAAAGAGAGTTTTAATTGCAACATTAAAAAGAAAATTTTCAAAATAATGTCCCTTAAAAATATAATATCATTTATGTGGGAATTTATAAACTTAATTTATGTGTAGAACCATAAAATAAATATGAAAAAGTTTAAATACATCATAAGATATTAAAAATTAATTTCAATCATAATATTATCATGCCATAATTAAAAAGTATAAGTGTAACCCAAAGAATGAAAATTAGGTTAAGAAATCCTTTATCTCACATTCAACTTTTTACAAAAGTGTTCAAAAACCCTGTATAATTGTTTAAAGAATTTTATTAACCCATTTAAGAACAATATTAATATTTATATCTAATTATGTTATGATTTTATAAAATCTTATGTCCCATTCATTAATAATATTTTATAATTTTTATGGTTTTAGGTGCGTTTGCTTCATGTTTTCATGATCGATTAATTTTTTATAAATAAGGATGTACTTGTTATATGATATTAAAACACTATAAGTGTAATGGAATAGTTTTTTATGAATATAAAAACGTATTAGTGGTCCCATATATCTATTTTATTTATTATGTAATGAGGATTCATTAGATAAAACATTAATGATAAAAGTTATGTTTATTTTTTTGGTTTTTCAAAACATCTTGAACTAGTTTTGTATTATTTAATATTTTGTTGGTATATTAGTTCTTGAATATAAAATAGGTTATAATATAAATATATAAATCCGATTTAACTATAATTAAATTTTATGAACAACCATGAAGGTAGTAATAGAGAACGAATAATCATTATTCACACAGATGGTAAACATTAATAATTTGGATAGAACATTAGTTTTTATGAATAAGAGGTGATGATACATTAAATGGGTATGTTATAATCCATTATAAACCAAAAAATATAGTATATTAATTATTATTTAGTTATAATTCATTTATGGATGATGTATGTGAGGAATAATTAGAAAATTAAAAAAATTATGGGCGAAACATTGAAAAATTTACCTCTAGACTATCACCCCCTCGATAAACCCTTGAGAACCTTGGAGTTAGTATTTTGGTGAGACCAAAAGCACTCGAAAATTGGTACAGTGAGGTTGAGGGAAATGGGAATAAATTTGAAGAGATATTGGGTTTTTTAGTCGATATGGGGTGGTGAGGGGTGGATTTTATAATTGAGGAGTGGTGGGTTTTATGTGATTAGATAATGATAATTTTATATTTAAATATAACCACATTGAGATGAAATTACATTACATGACTTTGTATTATAATTAATATTGATGTGTATGGTTTGGGTTGATTTATACCTCATAATTTTTTTTTTATGTTTTAGTTTTTTGTTATTTTAAGGTTGTACCTTTTAACTTTTAACATGTTTCATTTGTTATCTATACCGTGGTAAAAAAAATTTACCATGGTAATTTTTTTATGAATAAAAATTAGAACGACCGTATATCCTAATTTGGACCTTATGATTCCAAATATAGAATACATTGTACCAAATCAAATTCACATAATAAGAAAAATTATATTTAAAACATATCCATTTCACACAAAGAAAAAATGGGGGTTTTAAGTGAAAAGTCCAAAATATTAAAATGTGTTTATATCCAATTTCATTATAAAAATGATTCCAATGACCTGAATTTGTTTTATTGATGTATAATTGAACTTATTTTATTTTGAATCAAATTTTATATATAATTTAACTATGTTGATAAATAAGATTAAAAATACATTTTTAAATAAAATTCTGTTCTTTTCACTTTTTATAAAAAATAAAACTTCTTCAATAAATACAAAAAATTAATCATATGATAATTTTGGTATTAATTTTAAAAAATGAATATTATTTTTTAATTAAAATTTATAAATGTTTAAAAATATAATTATAAAATAGGGGCACAATTAAAAGGCATTAACATTTCCTTTTTGAAAAAATATTGATTTTTATGCATAAAATTGGATTTTTTTATTATTCTTTATCCTATAAATAATAATAAATGAATTTAAAAAAAATATTTAAAATAAAACATAAACTAATAATTCATATCTTTCACCAATTTTATAATGGCATAGAACTTTTTGGTCCACTGATTTTTGAAAATATAGTGGATAAACTATTTTTTCGGTCACAATGAGTCATTTCAAGAGTTTACCAAACTTTCTGTTTTTATAAATGTGAGTCGCAGTAGTGAATCAATCTGGTAGGTCGCAAGTGGTAATTTGTAATGGTCATTCATGATAGCTACTCACATCGATGTTTTATACATCAGTAGCATTAAATGGTGAGTCATCCACCAGTTGCTCAGAAACTTTATTCGTCCACTGGTAGCTCAGAATGGTGATTCGTCCACCTGGTGCTCGTAATAGTGTTTCATACTCGTTGAGTCTTAACGATGAAATTCATTGGTAGCTCACACCATTGACTCACATCAGTAGCATAGGGAATGGTGACTCACACCGGTGAATCACCTGGTTAGTCATCTCCAACATTTTTAAAAAAATTTATATTTCTCCAATTTTTCTAGTTTCTCCCCATTAACATTTTCTTTGACATAAAATGAGTTTAATAACATACTAAATTGTTTTTAGAGTCATTTCAAATCATATCTATCTTCCAAAAATATAAATATTCCCTTGATATCCAAACCACATTGTCTTGGTCAGGATCCTCCTTTAATGGATTTTAAAAACAAATTTTCCCATTGATTTAGCATATAAAATTTTTCAAGAAAACAACTTATCTCCCATGTGGGATTAACACAATATTGGTACTATGTGAATATATCCTTTTGTCCCCATGTAATAGTGCATTAAACTATAACCTTTAGACCACATTTTCCCTGGATGATTTTCTTGCTGCATTTTCACCCCCTACATTTGGCGCAATAAGGAAGTGATGATCATTTCTTCTCCCAAGAATAGATCCATTCATCCCTCTTTTATTTGAATATCATGTGGGGTGGGTTTATGAATGTCTTCTTTATGAGGATAAAAGAATAAAAAATTTATAAATATAATTGGATAATCGTTAGATAAATATGCAAGGGTTGGGAAAAGTGAAGTACAATCTAAATGTTTTTGTTTTTTATTGTTGTTGTGAATTGTATTGGAGAAATTACATGAAAATAACTAGTGTTTGTATGGGTTACATGGTTGTTTAGATGTTATTTATGGGATTTATGTTGTTTCTTTCATTGAAAACAAATATATATGAAATTTTTTAATGACATATAATCAATTAATAATTGGATGCCTCAAGATCAAACATTCTATGATAACCCAGGAATTAACAATTAGAATTAGATAAGGGATACCTTATTAAATTTGGAAATTGTTCATGGTGTGTTTTTTGTGGTTCTACAGTTGGGATAATGGTTGTGTGTTGGTGGTTCAGTTGGTTTCTAGAAATCATGGATTGCGATATTGATTTACTGTGGAACATATGAGATTTTTTATTCCATATGGCTTCCGAAAATGGTTTTTTTATGATGTGTTGCTAGGTATGACAATTATTTAGGGGGTTTATTTGTTGAGAGGATATACTTGGTGGACATAATTTTAAGAATTATGGTGTTAGTGGTTGGTATGAGTAATTATTTTATATTATCACCATGAGTACCATAGATAAAGCTTCACCCCATGTCCCAGAATCGATGTATGTTATGTTATGAATAGGTGTTAAATTGAAAGGAATGTGAAGTGGGTTAATTTACCATGCTCCTCCATCCATTATTTGAATTTATTCATGCTATGTTTTGTGGTCTGTGTTACTCAATTTCCTGGTTATTTATGTATAACATAAATACTTAATAGTTTTGAGATGGGATGATTTTTTTTGTAAATGGGATGGAGGTTTTTTGTGAAAAGCTAAATGAAGGGTTTCATAATTAAATATGGTTAAAGCTAAATAAAGAAATTAATGGATGTTGAGAGAAATATATTTATGAATAAAATTTAATTTTTCAACATTCTAAGTGACCATTGAGGATATTTATTGAGGTATCGGTTTTTGTGATAACCAAAGGTTGGGCTTGAGTGTTTAATATTATAAATGTATACTTGTATTTTTAATTATGATTTATATTCACACCCCACCCTAGTTGAAAACTATGTGCTGAACACCACCATCATCAGGGGAGTGTGTCTTTACCAATCATCTTGGTGAGGGGATGGATGGCTGGCTACCCAGTCCTCCCTTCTCCCTCTTCCAAGTACTGATAGCCCCATATTATTTTCGAAGGTTGTGGTTTGTGGGGCCCAAGTGTGTGCGAGAGAGATGTGGATTCATAGTTGTTTTTGAGATGAGATGTTTTGTGATTTCCTAGGTGTTTCAACGATTTTATGTGGCATGTGGCCCTGGATTCTATGTGCGAGATGAGATTTGGTATGGGGCCAACGTGCCTATAGGTGGGATGTGGCTACGAGGCCAATTTTTGTGAAGGTGTGATGTGATGATCTTCATTTTCCAATGTGAAATGACTATTTGTGAGGCCTAGTTGTGTGCGGGAAGGTTATGGTATGGAAATTTCAAAAGTGGTGGAAGCACCACAACTTTTTCCATCTGGGTGTGAGAGCATCTAATCAGTGGTAAAGTGTTACAAGGTCTCCAATAATCAATTTTATTATCATATTTCTTAACATGACTTACATTATTTGATGAGAGGGTCGTGGTGAGGTTGGGGTGGTTAGTATACCTTGTTATGGGTTTGTGGGTTCTGTTTTTTCTCACATGTTCATTTGTATGATTCCCACACTTGGGCATGAGAGACTTTGGTTTATTCTTTCTGAGTATACTTTTATTATCACCATATGTATATAAAACAGATTTTAGGTTTCCATGATGAATATGTGGACCATGTTCGTCATTCCTAGCTTGGACATTAGGAAAATTCTTGTGCCACTGGTCAGCCTAATATTTTGTATTTACATTGGAGTTTTTGTGACATTTTTAACCATTTTTTGACATGAATGTGAGATGGTTATTGGATTAATTTTATATATATTATGTCATGGATATGTTTTGTGTAAAACCATCTCATCTCCTGGTCATGTTTTCTTATAAAGGGTAATGCCTACAATATTGTGGGATCTTTGTACCATTGCTGACAGCGGCCTCCCCAGGGCCTACTGTAAGGGGACTCGGGGGGTCATTATATCTCTTCCATCATTTAAATATTATGAATGGAATATTTTTAGGGATGAGGTCATGATATAATGGTATAAGAGGTAGGTGGTTGAGAGATAGGATGGAGTCTAGGGGTTAGCATAGTGATGATTTCATGGTTTGGTATTGACAAGTGTTAGGTGATCTATGTGTGTGACATAGACCAAGGAAGATAGAATTGGACATGAGATGTTAGCCCCTCCTCCCCCCTCCCCCCCCTGTGATCTGATGCAAGGACTCTAACTATTCCTAATCACCATGTGAGACTACACTGTTTGTAGGGTAGAGACACTAGGAATGGTACATGCATTATAATGACTTGTGTTCTTGTCTAGATTGGGTTGTTTTAGTGAATTTAAAGTTGGTAAAAAATGAGTTAAATGAATTAAGATTAATCTTAAATAAAATTACATACTAATCATGCTTAGGAATTTCTTATTATAATTTTCTGCAATGGAACCCACTCTTCATATGCATATGGATCGAGATGTTGAGGTTTATTAGGATGATCTAGTAGATTGGAAGAGGGTTGATCCATTTTAGGATGATGACTGATGGCATATAATGTTACATTATTTATAGTGAATGAACTTGGGAAAGTAAAATGGTAGTGATTCAGATATGGAAACAGAGATCTTGTTTAAGGAGCTTGATATCACCTTCAGTTTGATTTGGTCCTTGGTGGAGTACTGGGTTCCTTTTTTGGTGATTCCGATATGGGGATTCGGACATCAGCGGTGGATGTTATACATAGGGGAGAGTAAGGAGGATGACCTTCTATGACTAGATTTCCAGAAGGAGTTTTGAGAAGAATTTTTTTAATCAACCATGAATGATGAGAAGAGTTATGAGTTACTCTCCCTCCAATATGGTTGCATGTTTATGAAAGATTTGGGGATTAAGTTCATGTTCCTCATTCATTTTATCCCCAATAATTTTTTGGATGAGGTGTCCCTGTGAGAGGCCTAGATAGGGTACTTATTCCTTCTATTTAGTATGTGATTTCTCTATTTACATCTCTAACAAAGTTGAAGGTTCATAAGAAGGAAGATATAATCGAGTTGATACACTCGTGATGAGGTCTACAATGATAGGGGATATAATAGAGTTCATTGATAGGTATGACCATTAGTGGAAGATCTCATGCACTTGGTCCTTCATGGTTTTGAATGTTATGGAAGAGACCTCTATAGTTTTTTTCCCAGTATTTTGGTTCTAGTGGTTCATGTGCCCATCATATGGGCTTGGGGATGATGTTTTTCTTTAGTGGAGTTCACATCCACCATCAGAAACAATCTCTAGACTCCGTTCAAGCTAAGTATGGTGGAGGTGGATAGGTTCTTCCCAAGCCTCAACTATAGATTCTAGCTATTTCATTTTAGTAGTAAGGACAATAGGCTCATGATTCACTAAGGGGAGATGGGGAAGGTTGAGACGGACCTCATGGTGTTCCTTAGAGACCTCGACTGGGGCATGGTCGTGGGGGTGGTCATCTGTAGAGGGGAATAGAAGAGGGGAATGGTAAGTTACACACTACAAATGTAGTAGTTCAAGTAGGGTCAGTAATGTTTTGATGTACGATCAGCTTGTTTAGTACCCTTTCTTGTTCCATGTTTGATTTATGAGCTTTACACTCCTTGTTGAACCTATTCTAGTCCATGCCATGGGACTAGACATAGATAGGTTTCCCATGCCCTAGGTGTTGAGAACACCAGTCAGAGGTCAGACCAATTTTTTTGATGTTATTCAGTGATGTTTTTTGAAAATGGGACTATAGTAGTCACATGCAGATATCTTATTGATATATTATAATCCATATGATTTCATTCTCAAAATTTATTGGTTGAATTCCGTATGTGTTATTATCGACTGCTTTTGGAGAAGAGTCACATTTTATGACACGGGTGACCAGTATTTGGTTTTCATTATTGAGCAGAGTTTTCAAGTTGGCCTTCGGGATAAAGAGCCTATCATTTGCATTGTTTTCCGGGATTTAATTTGAATTAGTAGATGTTGGGATTGTAGGGATTCCCATAGTTTTTTGGGAGTTTTAGTATTTTTTCCCTATGAAGTTTGCGATGTTACATGCTCAATGTGATTTTTAGTTTTGGATAGACATGCATCCCGCTTTTTTTATGATTTCATTATATCTTTATTGGATGACATATTCTAAGTTGCAGGAGTTGAGGATTCATATTATTGACTAGATGAAGAAGGGTTTTATCTGACCTAGTGTTTTTTTGTGGGGTGCTCTAGTGTTGTTTGCGAAGAAGGATGATGGTGGTATGAGGTTGTGCATAGACTACAAGATATTGACCCTGGTAATAATGAAGAACACATAAAATATCCAAAAGATAGATGATCTTTTCTACAAGAAGAAAGGATAATATTTGTTCTCTAGGATCGATCATAGGTCCGGATATCACACCTTGAGGGTGGAGGAGGGATAACTCCAAAAGACTGCTTTCAGGTGTAGGTATAGTTACATTAAGTTCATGTTAATGTTATTCGGTGTTACGAATGAACCAGATGTGTTCATGGTGTTTATGAACTCCCTCATTCAGGAGTTCCTAGACCGATTAGTCTTCGTATTCATCGATGTGATCTTGATCTACTCGATGTTAGAGGAGGAGAATTCTTACCATTATAGAACTGTCATGTAGGTTCTTCGATGCAAATAGCTTTACGAAAGGTTGACTAAGTGGATGTTCTGGACAAAAAGGGTTAATTTATCTGACATTATTCAATCTCAAAAGGGTGTAGTAGTTGACCTATCAAAGGATTAGTTAGCTTTTTCATGGGAAGCACCCAAGAATGTGGTAGATTTCTGTTGTTTTCTCATCCTTTAAGTCTATTTCTAGATGTTTGTACCCTATTTCTCTCGAGATAAAGGCCAATTGATAGATTTAACTAGAAAGGACCAAGAATTTGTGTATATTGAGTGGTGAAAAGTTACGTTCAGCTATATAAAGGTGAACTTGGTTAGTGCTCAAGTGCTCCGGCTTCTAGAGGAAGGGGTGATTTTTGAGCAGTTTGGTGTTCCTTCTTGTATGGGCTTAGGATGTGTCTTGATTTATAAATGGGAAATTATATCTAATGGGTATAGGCAGTTATGTCCCCAAAAAATTAATTTATCCACCCATGATCTTGAACTAACAGTGATCGTGTTTATGCTGAAGTTGTGGAGAAATTACTTCATTGGGGAGAGCATTGTGGTATTCACATATAACAAGAGATTGAGGAATATCATTTCCCAACATGATTTGAATCTGAGAATGAATATGTGGATGGAGTTAAGTCAAATAAATGATCATGATTTCTCATACACCTCAGTAAATGGGAATTTCATGGCTGGTTATCTAAGAAAAATGTTTCAGAAAGAAGTTGTTTAAGAATTTACTAATTCTTGGAAAGGGATGGAGGTGTTGTCATCCTTGCACTTGGATATAATGGTGGAATGTGGTAGAGAATATTTGTCTAAGATGATGGTGTAGTCTTCACAGATGCAATTAGTGGAGGATTCTCAATGGTGAGACTTTGAGATAGATGTGTTGTGTGATCTGCTTAACTATGGTTATGCTCTAGATGAATGGTTTGAGGATGGTCAAAATCATATTCCGTTCCCTAATAGGCTACTTTTTTGAGTTTCAATGCATGAGGAAGTACATTGTGTGTTTCAGAACTCACCATTAGAGGTACACCAATGAATTTATAAGATTTACAATGGATTTACGATGCTATTTTGGTTTCCCTAGATGAAGCGGGAAGTGGAAGAGTTTTTGACGAAATGCTTATTGTATTAGCATGTGAAGGATGAGAAAAATATTCTTGGTGAGTTTTTAAATTTGTTAAATGTATTTGAGTAGAAGTGGGATAAAATATCAATGGACTCTATGATAGGGTTACCAAAAGATTAGGGAGGCCATGATGTTATCTTGGTTGTAGTGGACCAGATGATGAAATCGACTCACTTCTTCGTGCCCAAAGAGTTAGTTGTAGTATATGCCTTGTCAAAAAGGTTTTTGGTAGAGTTTTTTTGGATTCATTGAGTTATGTGATCCATTTTATTGGATCGAGATATGAATTTTTACTAATGTGTCCAGACGGGATTGCAGTGTGCTTTTGTAACTCTGATACACCTCAACACTTCCTTCCACCGTCAGATAGATGTGAAGATATAATAAACTATCTAGAAACTAGAAGACATGAGGTGAGTAAGAATCATAGACTTTGGAGCATATTGGGTATAACACATCCCTTTGGTATAGTTTTCATACAATAATATCTATCACCCTTCCATTGGCATGGATCTGTTTGAGGCATTGTACGAGAGACCGTTTCATTCTTTGATGTGTTGGATGGAGGTTGGGATAAAATTAATATTAGTCTCGAGGTAGTGAAGAGCATAATAGATAAGGTTTAGCTCATTCATGAGAGGATGAATGAAAAACATGACATACATAAGTCACATTTCAATCACAGAAAGAGGCCCTTGGAGTTTGGTGTTGGGGACCATGTGTTCTTGAAGGTTTCCCATTGATGTGGGCAGTAATTATTTGGACAAGGTAGTAAGATTTTTCAAGATTCATCAGACCCTTCGGCCTATTGGGCGAGTTGGGGAGGTGGCATACTAGTTGGAACTTCCACCATCGTTATAGAGGATCCACGACATCTTCTATATCTCATAACTCCATCTGTATCTTCATGATGAATCCCATGTCTTTGAATGAGGAGAGTTGGATATCTAAGACGATGTGATGTGTGTGGAAAGGTTTATGGAGATCCAAGATCCTTGGGAAAAGTGATTTGTGGGTGGAACATTCTTTGTTGATCACATGTAGAGGAGGAATGGTGGCCTAGAGGAGGGTAAATGGGAGAGAAAAGTGCAGATGTGTTCCTAGTATCCATAGTTGTTTTGATTTTTCCCTATTTTGTTTTCCTTGTTATGTAATTTTTGAACCTTTTTTATAGTTATATGAGTTGATTCTTGGGTATGTAATGTGTGATAATTTCCTGATGTGTTAAGAGGGGATGAGATTATTCATAATCGATATGTATTAATTGTGATTTGGTTAAACCCATATGGGAAAGTCATTGCCGCACAGAGCGAATACTATCATGAAATTGAGGATGGAATTCCATAGTTAACATGGGAAGACATTGTGGTTTTTGTGTTTTTTTTGTGGTTCCTCATGGTTTTTTGGGTTACCATATGTCATACTATGTGTTCTTAGATGGTGAGGATTACACTACATCATTCAAACAACATAGGGTGGTTTATCATTGGACATTGTTGTGTTTGGTTGTTAGTAGTGTTTTATGTGTAGTAGGATCCTTGAGAGGTATCTCGCGAGGTGGTAGTCCAGACCACTCTTTCTTCTAGGCTTGGTTTTGAATTGTAGATGGTTAGAAAAGTTTGAGAGTTTTCTAATGTAAAGTACCTAACCTCTACGGTCCATTACATTGTGAAAATTCATTGGATTATGTTCTTTTAGATGCCACGATGACTCATTTTGAGAGTTTATAAAATTTTGGGATTTTGATATGGTGAGTTGCAATGATGACTTGCATCAGTAGGTCCTAAGTGGTGATTCTTAACAATAAGTCACAACAGTTTCTTGTGATAGTGAGTCGTCCACTGGTATCTTGGAATGGTGAGTCATCAACTAGTATCTTAGAATGATGAGTCATCCACTGGTTTCTTGGAATTGTGAGTCATCCACTAGTTCCTCGCAATTGTGAGTTAGGACCGGTGATATATAATGGTGACTCACATTAGTGACTCACACCAGTAGTTCGCACAAGTGGCTCGCACCTGTTTCTAACTAAATTATTACTCACACTGTTGACTCGCACCAGTTACATGCCTAACAGTTAGTCATATCTAATATTTTTTCAAAATTCATGATTTGTTAATTTTTTTCTAGTTTTTACCCTCTAACATTTTAATCAAGATAAAATGAGTATAATACCATATTTAGTGGTTTTGGGATCCGTTTCAAATCGTTTCAGTCTTCTAAATACCTAAATATTCCCTTGATATCCATACCATGTGGTCTTGGTTGCGATCATCCATTAATGGGTTTCAAATACTATTTATCCAATTGATTTAGGATATATCCTTTATAAATACAAAAATTGATATTTCTTATGTGCTTCTCTATGTCTGGGTACAAGCTGCTCATAAAAATTATTCCCTGAGGAATCGTTCACTGCGCAATAGCCTGTCGACCATGTTTTCCATGGAGGCTCTTCATTCTGAATGTGCACCATCTGCTATGGTGAAATAATATTTTTCTAATCATTTATTCATCCAAGTAGGGGTCACCACTTCTTTATTTTATTTTTATATAAAGTGGGGTGGGTGTATGAATATATATTTTGTGAGGATAATAGAATACCAAATTAATAATTATAATTGGATCAGATGAAGATCAATATAAAGGATAGAGGATAAGTGATATATGATCTACTTGTTTTTTATTTTGATTGTTGTTGTGAACTATATAGGATAGAAACCCCACATAAAATCATGCCATTGGTGGCCCTTGGTTGTTCATGATATACTTATGGGATTTATGTTGTTTCATTCCTTGAAAATAATTATATATCTAAAAAATTAACATTGAATACCTGGATAATAGTTGGATGACATTCAATCAAACCATCCACAATAACCCTAGAATTAACAATAAAAATTAAATTAGGGATACCATATAAAATCTATAAATTGTTCCTTGTGTGATTTGTGTGGTTCTGCAGTTGAGAGAATGAATATGTATGGATTGTTTGAAAGGTGTGTTAGAATATCAGATTGAGATATTTATTGATTGTGGAATGGATAAGTAGTGTGATGTAGTAAGATATCCAGAAATTGTTGTGATGGGATGTGTTGCTGGGCATGGTTGTGCTTTGGGGGTTTTCTCAATTGAGATGGTGGATTGGGTAGATTGAATTTGAATAATGATGATGGTAGTGGTTGGTATGGGTAATTTTTCTGGATTTTCTTAATTAAAAGTATGAAGAAATCTTTACACTGTGTCTCATGATTGATGCATTTTAGGAAATAAATGTGTGTTAAATTTAGAAGAATGTGATGAGGGTTAATTTATTATGGTTCCTCTTCCTTTTTTGTCTTTTGTTGTGGTATTTTTTGTGGTTTGTGTAACATAGTTGGTTGGGTAGTAATATAGAAAATAAATACATCATAATGTCAAGATTGAATGAGATGGTTTGGTAAATGTGAAGTAGTTTTTCAATGAAATGATAGATAATGGGTTTCACAGTTAACTATGGTTGAAGATAAATAATGAAAGGAATAGGTGTTGAGTGAAAGAGATTTGTGAAGACACTTCAATTTATCGACTTACGAAGTGATCATTGACGATACTAATTTAGGTTTCCGTTTTTGTGATACCCATAGGTTGGGATTGATTTTTTGGTATTATATTTGTATACGTTTATTTTCCTCGCGATTTTAATAGATTCTCCACCCTAATTGAGAACTATATGCTAAACACAGCCATTGTTACAAGGGATAGTGTATTTCCCAAGAATCCTGATGGGAGCATGGATGGTTGGACACATAATCTTCCCTACTCCAACTTCCAAGTGGTGATATCCCAATATTAAACAGGAATGATGTGGTTTTTGGGGACCATGTGTGTACGTGTGAGTTGTATTTTACCAGGTGTATTTGGGATGAGATGTGTTTTGTTTTCCCAGGTTTTTTGGGGATATGATGTGGAATTTGGCCCAGGCATTTGCAAACAAGAGGTGGTATGGTATGTGGCCTATGTTTTTACAGGTGGGATGTGGTTGTGAGCCCAACTGTGTACAGGTGGGATGCTATGACCTTTGTTTTACCAGGTTATGGGACAAGTGGTGAGGCCCAGGTGTTTGTGGATGGGTTGGGACGTGGTACTTCTAGAATAGAGGGGAGAGCCAAGATGTTTTGTATTAGAGTGAGAATGGATAATTAAGGAGAAAGTGGTGTGGGTACCCAATCATCATTTTTCATATTATATTACTTTACTTTACATGAATTGTTAGGTTATTTTTCCTTATTAAGGTGTGGGTGGTTAGTATACCTCATTAGGTGCTGATGCGATCTATTGATTTTCCACATTAGCTTTAGTATGTTTCTCTAACTTGTTCATCAGTGACTTTGGTTTTTTCTACTGAGTATACTTGTATTCTCACCCTATGTATATAAAACGTCTTTCAGGTCTCCAAGAGGATTACATGGACTATGTTGGACCATACAAGCACAGACATTGGCAATGTTGTTGTATCACTTCTTAGACTTGTTTTTTGTATTTAATTTGAGTTTTTTTGTTTTTTTAATAGTTTTTTTTGAACATTAATGTGGGATGATTTCTTATTTCTTAGATATATATATAAATATAGTTATATATTATGTCTTGGAGTTATTTTGGGATGAACCATATTATATCCTGATCTTGTTTTCTTATAAAGGTTAATGCCTCCAATATTGTGATATCTTTGTACTCATGGTTCTATTATCCACCTTGAGGCCTACAGGGGGTGGGACTCAGGGATTATTATCACTCTTCCTTCATTTCCAGATTGGGAGGGTCGTCTTTGGATGAAGGGGTTGAATCACCCTGATGATTTTATGAAATATTTTCCTTAAATAATTTTTATTCCTCAGTAGCACTCTTTGCATGAAATCATGAGTTTAAAAGATATAGAATATTCTCTTATTATAAAATTACCATTATAACATAGTTGTTAGTTTAGTGTGAATAATTATAACTAACTTATAAAAATACATTGTGAATTCATTGGCAATTAATTATTTATTGAAATTACAATTCAATTAGATATTTTAATTTTAGAGTGATTTACTATTGGTAATGAAATTAATGTGTTATATATGTGTTATATACTTAATAAAATATTTATGATATTAATCCAATTGATATTTTAGTCATAGGGTATGAATAAAACCCTATTTGATGTATAGAAACCTATTTTTTTTTGAAAAGTTTAAGTTTACAACTTTAAATGGGGAACCCCTTATAATATAATATTTTGACACAATAATAATTTAAATATGAAAACATAAATATTTTATTTTGAAGATGGATATAAAAATTTACTTTGGAAAAATTACTGATATTTCTCTGATAACATTCATGTTTTGATGAATAGTAAAAATACGAGAAAATTTTAATTAAAAACAATTTTTTCTTCAAGATACCAGTCATGGTAAAATTATAATAATGAATGGTTTTAAAGAATAAATTGAATATATTTTTATCATTAAATATAATATTTTTCATTACAATTAATTTTACATTTACTTCATATGTAAAATCATTTCAATTTTTTGCAATGTTTTAACTTTTAAACCCCGTTATCGCATTTCAACAACGTGATTATTTTTAAATTAATTACTAACAATTATGTGTTACTAATTAAGAAAAATGGATTCCATATTTGGAATTAGTAGATGGAAATTATTATAATAGGCTACTTTAATGTTTGGTCATTGTGAATAGTAACCTTGGTAATTATTTGTATTACTATGGTTAGACGTAAATCTGGTAATTATGGGTAAAGATAATAAAAACAAAATTACCCAAACTTGAAAAAATCCTATTAGATGACTAAATTAGAACCCTATCATCTATTTTTTTAAGTGGAATCATTTAATGGCAACTTACCTATTAAAATGACAAGAATGTAATAAAAACTCATAAATGTGACCAAATGTCACAATCTCATTTTATACAAGTATATTAATTTTAATATTTGGATTTCTAGGGGACAATATTGACTATATATATTCTATGGAACGTGAATATAATTACCTAAATCAAAGAAATTTAATTATAATTTTCAAATATTATATAATTACCATTAATGATGACACAATATGAATGAAAAAATAATTATTTTATTAATTGAAATATCAAATAAATGGTTTTAAAAATATTAAAATAAATAACATATGAAATAATTAATGTGATCAACGAATTTTCTATGTGACTACTACATTTTAAGAGTTTATTAGTTATTTTGGTTTGAATTTATCTTCTGTGTGGAGTTTATTTAACGTAAAGTAAATGAATATTGTTAAAATTGAAATTATTAATGTTTTATACAAATAACATATCATTAAATTCATTGAAAATCATGAAAATATTAAAAAATAGAAAATGATAATTATAAGATCTGAAATTTAAAAAAATATCCATTATGGTCAATTAAGACCATATAAGTAAATATTTATTACCATTAAATATTTAAAATGTCATTACCACAATTGAAATTAATTAGAATATCTAAGTTTCAATAAGAATTATATGGCTTAAATTGAGAAAATAACTAGTCCAAAATTTATTGTATGATGGTATTACAACCATATATCTTCCCATATTCTAAATTGGATCATTTTATATGGTTTTTTAGGTTTTTCATTTTATTATATATTATTTTTTATGGATTTTTCGAAAGTTCCCGTAACCTAGATTATAAAAGGGAACCTCCTCTACACCTATTCACTCCATTTTTTCCCTTCATCCTCAGACTTACCCTGATAATTTTCTTTCTAAAGTTTCTTATTTTTATTATATATCTTGTTTTCATGTTCCAAGACCAAATCTATTTCCCCATTTATAGATTTACTGGATGTAATTCAAGGAATAGATTATCTCCTCTTCCAATTTTTTCAAACTTCTTTATTCCTCTACTCTATATTCATTATTTTTTAGATTATAAAACAATAAAATCAGTTTAATAATATTCTTATATATTATTTTAAATATTAAAAAAACATATTTCACCTTCTATTCATCATACAAAAAATAAAATCACTGCATGTGTCTGTATATGGCTTGTCGTCTCCACGTCGTTGTGTAATCTATTTTTCACCACCACCTTACTTGGATTGATATAATGTTATAAATAATGACTATATATGATTATTATAACATTATAATAATTCTATAATATCCTATATAATCCAATTCAATACCATAAAACAATTTTAGAAATCCTATCATCGCTCGTGCGTACTTATGATAGACCATCTCCATGATGCGATGTGATTCATTCTACATGATCTTCATTAATCCATGATTATATACCAAAACTGAATTAATAAATATGATATATTTAATTACAATACAATTTTTTAGATTATATAATTATAAACTAAAATTAGGAATAAGAACTTATCTATCAAAACATGCAAAATAACATAAATAAGTTAATACCTGAATAATGAGTCACAATGAAATGTTACCAACATATAGATGAAAATATGATCCTAAATATTATAATAAAAATAATTATAATTCTATAATAAATCATTATAATTATTTAAATTATTATATATGAGGTTATAATACATATTAAGCATATCTAACCATAAGTAAGTGATAACTTTTCAAATCTCATTTTTATCTGAGATAGTTTATTCATAAGTTTTTACTTGCGTATATTTATCATCCACACCAATGATTCCAAAAAATGCATTTTTAAAATATTCTTTATATCCATAAATAATTTTTTAAATTTAAATTTACCCATTTGTGAATTTTTAATAGACTATATGAATCTAATATTTTATAGTTTTCGGTACGAGGTATTTTTGACTTTTTCGAAAAAGGATGAGAAGAATGTTTTTTAACTTATACATCATGGATGAATATTTTTGGTTACATGAAAACATATTTCCATGAAGCCTCACCTAAATTATTTAAATAATGTTTTAAATTAATTTTTTCCTTTTAAATTTGTGTGGCATTTTGAGAAGATAAAACATCTTTGAAAAAGAAAGGATATTTTCCTGAGGAATTAAGTTCTAGTGTTTTATCAAAATGATTTTGCATCTATAACGAAATAGGGTGAGGTTTATATCCCTACAATTACATAGATTATATTTCTGTTATGGTGGAATTATTTTTAAGGAATCTAATTATTTTAAATGGATTATGATTGAATGATGTTTAAGAAATTAATTTTATTTCATGGGTTATGATATGATAAATGATTTATATTTTGTGGCGCACATAAGAATTGTTTCATTATAAGATGGGTGGGACCTATATCTCCTTCCAATGACTTTGGAAAATATTTATATCTCATGATATATATATATGTCTAGAATGGAAAGTAAAATTGGTTTAGTAATACAGGGTTTGAATGAGGACTGAACTCAGTTCCATAATAGGCTTTGTCTACTATGATGGTCTTGGTGATGAGCCTTGACTAATATGAAATTATTTTTTATGATTATGGCAGTATGCTATGAAATTTCATGCCTTATGTTATGATTATTGGGATTACATTTCACTTTTGTTATTTATCCCATGACATGATCTTTTATATGCGGGATTATATTTTCAAAGGTTATGTTTTTATGATTCTGATATGAATGATATTTCACTTGTTTACCCTTACTGAGATTTTGAGATCACTCATTCAGATGTTTCTTTTTCCCAGCTAATGAAAAAGGGTATTAAGTAAGTTATTTCAAAAATGATTATAGTTATGGAAAAATAATCAGCAGACAATGTGGATGTTTTATGAACCATTTTTTATGTTTTCTAGTTTCTAATGAAATTAAACATATACGGTCCTGGCGTGGTCTTTTTATGTTGTGTAATAAATATTCGTCAATGTTGAAGTAATATCTATATATAATGAATGGGCCGTTCTAGTAGGTATCGGAGTAAAGTTATAGTTAACCTTTGGAATCACGTATGAGATAACCTTAGTAAGAAACGTAAGGATATGTATAAGTATAGGTTACAATAATTTCCAAGTATTTTAGTGATGTTCCGTAATAACCTTAGATAAAACCTAAAGTGTCCTAAATTGAAATTTTATTCTTTAATTAGGTGGTTTTATCATTACGATTCATGTTTTTTCACACTATGATTCCTGGTTTAATTCAATGGCTAGAAATGAAAGAAGCCACATTAATGCTGAATATGATGGTAAATGCAATGATTGTCACCCGGAAATACCAAATGTTATGGGATATGGAAAGAAAAATATTGTAGCCATGCTCAAAAAAAAATCTCAATATATGAATCATGAAAGACTTCCAAATGACCAAATAAGAGAGAAACATTCTATTGAATCCTTAATTAGACATCATCCACCATTATCCAGCAGGTCTTTTTATCCATTAGTGGTTAAACAATGGATTAGTACCATTGAAAATATATTTTCAATTTTATAATGTTCTAGATATGATAAATTCATATGATCATTCTATCATTTGGAAGGAAAAGATGAAATATGGTAGAATATTTTCAATAATACGTGGTAAAGAGATGAAATTGAGCCCATGGAATGGGATAAGTTCAAGAACATAATTTTCAATATGTACTTTCTTCACATTCTTTGAACAAATATTGATAAGTAATTCTTTGAAATTTATAAAAATGATGAAGAATCCATTAGTACCTATGAATAATTATTTACAATAATTTCAATGAATGCTTCTGGAATTATTTTCCACCATTAATGTAAAATTGATCAGTCGCAACCCATCCTATGGGGGGCCTACTGTTACTACCCCAAGCCCACCCTCTATTGGTCAAGGGCTAGCGACTAGCATCGGAATGTCATATCCATAAAATGGGATGGTATTTCCTTTTTAACCTGTACAAACACATATTCCAAGGGAACAACTAGAAGCAACCACACAGACTAGAAAACAACAAGGATGTAACCAAAAATTAATTACTGTAGTGAAAAGAGTGCTGAAAGTAAAGGGGCTAGAAATACAACCCCAACTATAAAGTACAAGTACAACTGAAAGGTACACGTAGAATGGAAATGTACCAAACAGCTCCTGGATCGTCCACTGAGGATCCTACCTAAAGTTTAGGTATAGATCATCTCCACTCCAATCCACGTCAGTCCGTCTCCTCCGTGTACAACCTAGTCCAGTATCCCTCGTGTCTCAGCCTAACTTCTCACTGTCTGCACAAGACACAACATGGTGCGGGTGAAGCCCATGCAGGGGTGTGTATAATAATACTTAGTAGGGACCCTGAGACCCTCAACTTTTTCCCAATGTTCCACAAAGTAATGACCTCAATCACAAATAAATAAATAGTCAACAGCTATACTTAGGTATATTCCAATACATATACCTATATAATCAATATAAACTCATCTCATAAATGAGAGAAGGATATAACAAAGGTAAAAACATGAACATAAAAGTACCACACAGGTATCAACATGAAGATATCACCATAAAGGTAAAATTACCACATAGGTATCACCATGAAGATAAAGGACTCAGCTCACACCAGGTATATTCTATGGTAGTAACTGTAGTATCGTCAGTCACCAACGTTGAACACCACAACTTTTAGATAACTCCTCCTCTATCAAAGATAGTGGGCCTGCTGTGTCAAACATAGGTTCTTACCAATAATAATGGACTGATTAGGTACTCCTTCGGTTGAGTACCGTGGGTCTACCATGTCACAAAGAGACGCTCCCCCCCCCCCCCCCCCCGTGGCCCGCTGACGTACTCCTCCTATCGAGTACCATGGGTCTTCTGTGTCACACATATGCGCTCCCACCATGAAATCCTAATTTAATCCTCCTATAAAGTACCATGGGTCTTCCACGTCACACAAATTCACTCCCCAATATAGGTATGTCGTGTCACACAGAGGCGCTCCCCACTGGGTCGTCCAAAAAAACAGTAGTCGTCAAGTAGTCTTTAGGTCTCAGCCAACCACATTGTTCTATAGGTAGTGCGCTTCGGAGAACCACTCTTCAAGCCATATGTCATATTTTAACTGGCATAGATCTCTAAAATTAAGTAACCTAATGATTTGTTACATCATAAGGGTTCCAATGAAATAGACAACACTTCCACCAGATGCCTCTTCTGCGTGTTATTATAATTTCATTGCAAAGGGTCCTGTTGGATTCAGATATGATCCAACCTTGCCGTACTCTAAGTTTCTCCAAGACTCTGATGGAGTAAGTAAAACAGACTATATCTCACCATGAATCTAAACACCGCAGATGTTTCGTCAAACGTACATTTTGTTCTCATGATAAGGCCCTTAATGTGTTTATGGTCCCTGTTGGGCCCAGGTCCTGTCCCACCCGGTCAGACCAACCCTACCCAATCTGAAAGATGTGGTAAGGCTTGTAAGTAGTGGCCTAGACTATAAGGATCATCCCGACCCATAAGGGTCAGCCATTCATGTAGAGGGTGCGGCCCTCAAGGGGGCGGCACACGAGGGCGGCGGCCCGCTGGGGCGGCGGCCCGACAGTAGGGGGCGTGACCCGCAAGGGGGTCCACCCTAACTGCCACTGGGGGAAGCGACCCCCAGTTTTCCCATGCGGCCAAAGGCCCTTCAAGTTTCATTGCATAGGCAGCGCCACATGGCGCCAAAAGGTAGCATACATGACCCATTGGGGTGAGTCATGTCGGATCAATCGTGGCCAGCCGGCATGCTAGGCGACCTCTCCACCAGTGCGTGATTTCATGTCGCACCACCATTCGTGGTCAGCCAGTGTGTCATCCTACTTCCTCCCATCGCTGCAATTGATTATTCAGGGCCCTCTTTGTTCATCAGCAGTGCGCGATGGTGGGACGCACCTTCTCCACGGCCGTCCAGTTCCGGCCGTTCCGATGCTCACTGTGGCTTTGTACTATTGCTTTTTCTTCCTGCATGTGATGACACACGATCCCCAACATATCCAATCATTATCCCTACACTGTTGGTGTTCCATGGAGGCACAAGTATACCAAGATAGTGGAGGGTTCAAGCTGGGTTCATTAGGCCCGCGCCATTGGTGTTAGCTCGTAAACCTGAGGGGGGTTAAGGTTTTAGTAATCAATTCAATTAAAAAACAATAAAAACCCTACAATGATACCCCCACAATAACCTCCAAAAAACAAATGAATTTTGGAGAAACTGGTTAGTTTGTTGATACATGTTCTTCGTATTTTTTAAGAACGGGGAAGAGGAAATCATTCAAAAAGCATAAACGTATAAACCCCCTACCTTGTAACCCATTGGAAAGCATCTGCAACTTGAAGGTGGGTTGGGGTTCTTGTTTACTGTAAGAGGATCCCAACGATGCTGCTCAAACATCATCCTCTGGTTCAGGGTTTGGTGTCACCCGTCACCTCCTGCTGGGATCAGCTCCATCTTCTAAGGGTCCAGCATCGCTGCACTCCTTCAACATTTTGTTGCTTGCGAAGCTATTCTGATACCTTCCTACAAGCTCCATATATATAGGTTAGTGGGAGGGTAAGTAATGACTTTGGAATTTAATGGGACTCATTGACTAGAAAGCTTCCAAATTCACCAACAACGTCGTTACATAGGGTTGGAAGTTCAAGACATTTATTTTCTTGATGCATCACTAGCCCCACCCCATTTCTTCTCTGATGGAAGATATGAAATAGAAATTAAATAATAAACTTATTTTATTTCATTTGTTTTAAAAAGTAACAAAACATAACGTTTTCTCTAGACCTGCTGTGATCAATCTAAAGTCTCCCTTAAGTGAATCCCAGCACTACGGACAGAACGGTGCCCTCAGATTTTTAATCCAAGCACTAGTTCAAATGTTAGAAAAAGACACTCATGAAGTTACATAACGTACCCGAATAAAAGTTCAATAAAGCATGAATGTTCACCCTTGACCCGCCTTGGTCAAGGTTAGGCTCTGCCTATTGAGAAAACTCCCCAATGAACTCAATGGTACTATTGAATTTTCAATCCGATTTACCCTTTAGACGTTATGTATTTTATAATAAAATAATTATCACTTTTTTATTTTATTTATGACCAAAAACTAACATTCATTGGTGACATGCGTCATCCAATGTTAGTATCTTCCTAAAGATAGAATACCCTCATGAGCTCAGTGGTGGTCTCAAAATTTTAATATGAGTTTTTGTTCATGAGTTATAATTATTTAAAAAATAAAATAACATTATTTAATTATTTTTTTACAGTTATTCCATTGTTGGGTTTTCTCAAAAGAGGCTTGTACTGACTAATCTTAAGTCATGGATAAGGTAAACCCACAATCCTAAACGCAACTATGCCCTCAGATTTCTGATTCGGGAAACTGTGTGAGAGTTATTCCACTTTTTTAGTAAAACTACCTATGTGCACTAATTAAAGCTGAAAAAAACTTTGACGGATCATTCTGGAAACTCTGGTCCTCGGAATCATGCACCATCAGATTTTCCAGTCTCGAAATAATTCCATATAATTAAAAATTCTATGGAAATTTATAGACATTACATTATCTTTTCATAAGTGTCATCAAACCAAGTCTCTAAATGGAATTATCCATAAGGGACATCAATATATATGGAAATTGATCAATATTCTCTCAAGGTAGATATGGAGATTAGAGTAACCCATCAGTCATATGGGTTTAATAAGAACTGAAAAATGGAATACAAAGGAAAATAGAGAGAACACATTGAAGAGATGACGATTTCTCCCTTAAGCTCAAAGTGTGAAAAAAATATGGAGGGAATTGTATTAGAGGAACCTGTTAATGTTTTAATTTTGGAAAAGATGGTCACTGGGTAGTTGAATGCTAATGTGATGGGAAAAAAATGTCTAAAGATGAGAGAAATGAAAAGGATACATAGAATATAACTCTTACACATCAATGAAACAAGTGCAATGAAATTGGGCATTATGAAAATCAATTCCCTAATCTACGTGTCATTTATGATGATTGACATAAACAAACAATTATTTCCAATACAATGGAATGTTACATGAAATCACTATTGGCGATGTGGAGTATGATAATAAAGGGGTGAAAGGTACACATTCCTTCCACTTTAAAGTAGAAAATTTTTTATTTGATTTTTTGGTCCACCTAGTATTTTATTTCTAAAGAATTATATAAGGGTATTGCTGTATTTCTAAAAAATTATATGTTGAGTTAGTTGTGAAAACTCTTAATGGCACAAAATTTTCATCAAGAGTTTATAATTTTTCTCATGTTGGAGTTTGTGGGAAAGTGATTCCATCAAATCTTTTTATCCTTCCTATAGTGGGATTTAATGTGATTCTTAGAAAGGATTGGAATTCTTTATATATAGCTCATATCAATTTCCAAGGAAGGGAAGTCACGTTTCATATTATAGATGAATATATGATCACTTATCAATGTAATAATGAATATAACCATTGAGTAGAATTTTATTCCATCCTATAGGTCCTGATTCTAATACATGATGGTCATTTATCTCAAATGGTTGGGGAGAAACTCTTGATTACGAATACACCCCTTATACAGGAGTTTGATGATATCTCTCCAAATTAATTTCCTTGTCTTCCACCAAATCAGGAAGATGAGTTTTTAATAGAACTCATACTAGGTATTCTACTTATTTCAAAGACGCCTTATATAAAGGCCCCAATTGAGTCACTGAAAATTAAATGCAACTCCAATAGAATCTTGATAAAAAAATGCATACATCCTAGTGTGTCACCATGGGGAGCACCTGTTCTGTTTATTAAGAAGAAAGATGTATCAGTGAGACTCAACATTGATTAACAGGAACTTTACAAGATCATCACCAAGAAAAAATATCCTCTTCCAATCATTGATGACTTATTTGGCCAACAAGGCGGAGCTCAAAAATTTTCCATGATTGATCTTAGTTTATATATCATCAATCAAGTGATAAAAGAGAGGATATACCAAATAGTGAATTTCATACAAGGTATGGACACTATGACTTTATAGTGATTCCTTTTGGTCTTTCTAATTCCCATGTTATCTTCATGGATCTAATGAATTGAGTCTTTAGGGACAATCAAGATTAGTTTGTGTTAGTCTTTATTGATGATATTCTGGTCTATTCAAAGAGTAGGGAAGAACATGTAGATCACTTGATAATTGTACTAAAGACCATGAGAAATGAGATGCTTTATGGAAAATTTACCATGTGTGAATTTTGGATTAAAAAATTTTCATTTTTGGGTCACATAATATCAAGATATAGGTATCTATGGATCTAGAAAACATAGAGTTTATTGAAAGATGGTCGAGACCAACTACAGTAACTAAGATATAATGTTTTCATGGTTTGGATGGATATTATTTACATTTTGTGAAATATTTTTAACGATTATCTAAACCACTCACCATGTTGACTCAGATAGGAGTTGAGTTTGTTTACACAGAGGAATGTGAAGAGAATTTCAAAGAACTAAAAATAAGGTTATCTATGCACCTATGTTTATACTGCCTTGTAGTGGAGTAAATTTTCTGATCTATAGTGATGCATCCAAGAAGTTTTTGGGATGTGTTCTCATGAAAAATGATATGGTGAAAAATTATCCCTTATAGCTATTGAAAATCCATTAGAAAAATTGCCCAAATCATTATTTGGAGTTAGCTGTAGTAATATTTGTATTCAATATCTGGGGGAATTATCATTATTGTGAAATATGTGATATTTATAATAATAATAAAATTATAAAGTATATTTTGACATAAATTACCTAAATATTAACCAAATAATATGGTTGGATTTAATTAAAGATTACGATTACTAAATACATTACCACCCTGGGAAAGCAAACAAGGTGTCAGATGAATTAAGTTAACAAGGTCATTTTAGCCTATCCATGATGAGGATCCCAAAAGATCCAATATTTATGGATTTTCAAAGGATGGATATTGTAATTTTAATAGAAGGGAAGAAATATTATCTCTCTCAAATTAATGATCAACCATCAATATAGGTGAAGATTAAGGAGGTGTAGAAGAAAGATATAGACCTAGAGAATAAGGTGATAAATGTTCAGGAATTAAACCATGATTAGGATGAAATAATAAGGTTTAGGTACCGGGTTTGTATTTCAACCGTACTAGAATTAAAGAAGGATCTATTTGATGACTCTCATAGTAGTTCAATCATTATTCACCCTGGAAGCACCAAGATGTAAAGGGACCTGAAAGAGTACTTATGGTGGGATGAAATGAAAAAAGATGTCACCTAATATGTCTCTTAATGCTTGGTTTTTCATTAATATAAGGCTGAAAGATAGTAGTCTAAGTGTATGTTACAACCATTACCCATACCAGAATGGAAATGGGAAAACACCAATATGGACTCTGTCATCAGACTTACCAAAACATCCAAAGGAAATAATGCTATCAGGGTTATAATTGACCACATTATAAAGTCGTCGAACTTCATTTCTACGATAGTGGATTTATCTCTTAACCAGCTTTCTAGGATATATGTAAAGGAAGATGTAAGACTGCATGGAGTAAGAATTTCTATTATATCTGATGGAGATCCAAGATTTACCTAGCTGTTCTAGAAATTTATTAAGCATGCTTTGGATTCATGGTTGAGTTTTATCACAATTTATCATCCTCTGATATATGGTCAGTCTGAGAGGAAAATTTAAACACCGGAAGACATGTTGAGAGCTTGATCTTTGGATTTCAAAGGCATTGGGGATCAACACCTACCATTGGTGAAATTTTCATACAATTATAGCTTCCACTATAGTATTAAAATGTCTCTTTATGAACCCCTCAATAGAAATAACTGCAGAACTCCAACTTGGTGGGATAATGTTTGGGAAAGAAAGCTATTAGGACATGGTCATTTTGATGAAGTGGAAAAAATGTTATATCTATTCAACAACACATTAGATCAGATCATAGATGAACAAAATGATATGCTGGAAACAAAAGAAAATACCTAGAGTTTTAATTGGGTGATACAATGTTTCTAAGAGTATCTCCATTTAAGAGATTAATGAGTTTTGAAAATAAGGGCTAGATGTGCCCTAGCTATATCAGTCCTTTTAAAATATTGGACCATTTTTGGAAGGTACCTTACCGAGTGGAACTTCCACCAAATATCAATCAAGATTATAATGTGGTCCATGAATCTCTCCTAAGAATGTACATAACAAATCCTTCACATGTACTCAGCTTAGAAGTCATACTGTTGGAACAAGATCTTTCTTATAAAGAACATCTAATACAGATTCTAGATCGTAGTGCAAAAGTTCTACAAAACAAGACCACATACCTGGTTAATGTATTATAGAGAAACTAATAATTTGGAGAATCTACATGGGAACTTAAGGATATTATGATGGAGAGATATCCTTGTCTATTTGTTTCTGAGTGATGAATTTTGATAGAGAAATTCAGTTTAATGGGGGGTAGAATGTAAGACCCATATGTTTTTTATGAAATATTTTCTTTAAATAATTTTTATCCTTCAGTAGATTTATTTGACCGAAATCAAGCTTTTAAACAATCTATGAGATTCCCTTGTTATAAATTTATTATTATCACAAAGTAATTGGGTTATCGGGGATAATTATAACTAATTTATGAAAATTCATTGTGAATTCATTAGCTATCAATTAATTATGAAAATATAAATAAATAATATATTTTAATTTTTGAATGAATTACTTTTAGGAATGAAGGAAATGTGATATATGTGTGTTATATACATAATATAATATTAATTATATTCCTTAAATTGATATTTGAGTGATTTTTTTTGTATAAAACCCTAGTTGATGTATAAAAACCTATTTAATAAAAACGTTTTATTTTATACCTTTGTATCGTGAAACCCATATAATTAATATTTTGATACATTAATAGTTTTTATAAGAAAATATAATCATTTTATTTTTTAAATGGATATAAAAATTTATTTGGATAAATTTATGATATTTGTTTGATAACTTCCTTGTTTGGATGATTCGTAAAAATACGCAAAAATTTAATTAAAAAAAACTTTTTTCATCGGTATACTTTATATGGTTAAATTATAATATTAATGGTTTTAAAGTATAAATAGAATATATTTTTATCATTAAATATAATTTATCTTATTATCATTAATTTTTCATTGAATTTAGAGGTAAAAAACATTTCAATCTTTTGTAATGTTTTAACATTTAAAACCATTTTTCTCATTTCAGCAACAGAATTAATTTTATATTAATTAATAAAACATATATGTCTTGAATTTTGACAAATGGATTCGATATATTGAATCATTAGGTCCTAATAATGTTAATTGGCTACTTTTATTTTTTGTTATTATGAATAGTAACTTTGGTAATTATTTGTATTATGATGGTTAAATGTAAATCGAGTAATTTAGGATAAAAATAGTATTATAAAATTACCCTAACACTTGTAAAAATCTTATAGGATAACTAAAATTTTCCTTTATCATCTATTATTCGAAATCTATTCACTTAATGTTCACTTACCTATGAATATGACATAAATGTAATAAAAGCTAATGAATATGACCAAATGTCACAATCTCGGTTTATATATGTATATTACTTTTAATATATGGATAACTAAGAGATAATATCATCTATAGATTGTATCTGGATATATAAAATAATTACCTACAACATATAAATTTATTTATACTTTTTAGAGATTAAAAAATTACCATTAATGATGACAAAATAGTGATGTAAAAAATTATTTTATTAATTTAAATATCAAATAAATTGATTAAATATATTAAAATAAAAACTATATGAATAAATTAATGTGATCCAAAAATATCCTAGATTACTATTAAATGTCAGGAGTGTATTATATATTTTATTTCGAATATATCTTATGTTTGGATTTTATTTAAATTCAAATAAATTAATAGTGACAAAATTGAAACTATTGATGTTTTATAAAATTAATATATTATAAAATTATTTAAAAATCATAAAAATACTTTAAAATAAATAAGTGATAATTATATGATCAAAATTTTCATAAAATATACTTTTAATTTCAATTAACATTATATATGTAAATATTAATAACCATTAAATAATTAGAATGTAATTACCCAATAAAAATTAAATAGAATAACTAATTATTAATTAAAAAGACATGGTTTAAATTGAAAATATAAGTTATTAAGATATTTTTGGTTAATTCTATTACAAAATTATCTAATCTCATCTTTTAAATTTGGAAATTTTGTACATTTTTGTATATGCTTTGATTTTATTAGAAATTATTATTTATTGAGTTTCCAAAAGAGCCCCTCACCTCAATTATAAAAGGGAACATCTTCCCTAACCTATTAACTCTATTTTGAGACTTCAAGACTGTAAAAACCCTTAAATGTTTCTTATAATATTGATTATTTTCATTCTAGAGGTTTTGGTCATCTTCAAAGACCAATTACAGTGCTCTATGAAGAGATTTACAAGAAGCACGTCAAGGAAGAGGAAATCTCTTCGACCGATTCATTGAAACCTATTCCTTATTATACTTCCTCTTCATTAGTTAATTCATTATAAATTAATAACATCAATTTCAATAATATACTGATATGTTATTATAAATATGTAATGATCATATTTCACCTTCTATCCATCCTACGAAAAACAAAATCACTGCATGTGTGTACGTACGACTAACCGTCTCCAAGTCATGGTGTAATCTGTTTTTCACCACAACCATACATGGGTGTGTATAATGACATAAATAATGACTATATATGATTATTATAACATGATAATAATTTTTAAATATCCAATAAAATCCAATCCAATACCATTCAATAATTTTTGGAATGATATCATCGCTCATGTGTACGTACGACCTTCCATCTCCACTGTGTGGAGCGATTCATTCAACATGATGTTCATTAAACAATGATTATGTACATGAATTGAATGAATAAACATGATTTATATAATACTAATACCATTATGTAACTGTTATAATTATAATATGAACATATGAATAAAATCTTATCTGACCAAACATGCATAAGAACATAAAGTAGTTCAACCCCAAATAATGGGTAACAATTAAATGTTACTAACAAATGGATGAAAATTTGATCATAAATTTTATCATAAAATATATTATGAATCTGGAATAAATTAGTAATATTATTTAAATCATTATACATGAGTTTTGAATATATATGAAGCATATCAGACCTATTGCATGGGATAACTTTGCAAATATCATTTTTATCCATGATTATACATTCATAAGTATGTACTGGTGTATATTTGTCATCAATGTACATGTTTCATAAATAAGTATTTTAATAATATTCTATATATACTTCTATATATTTTTATGGTAAATTTTACCAATTGGTGAAATTTTACGAAATGGTATGAATGGAATATTTTATCATTTTTGGTATGAGGTACTTCTTGAATTTTCGGAAAAAATTACGAGATGAATTTTTTAACTTATATGGTATGAATGGATTTTTAGGGTTACATTAAACAATATTTTCATGAATCTTCCCCTACAATATTTCAAGATTATTTTTAGCTAATTTTTTTCTTTTAAATTTTTGTGGAATTTTGAGAAAATGAAACGTTTTTTAAAAAGAAATGATATTTTCATCTGGAATTAAGTTGAAGTGTTTTATCAAAATTATATTCCATCAAAGATGTCATAATTTTATGTTTATATCCCTCTTATTACATTGACATTATTGTGTTTTCTATGGAATTATTTTTATGAAATCCATTTATTTTAAATGGAATATGATGGAATGATATTTAAGAAAGCCATTTTATTTCATGGGTTTGTCTATGATATGTGTTTTATGTTTTTGTGGAACACATACGAATGGTTACATTATGAGATGGGTGGTGCCAATATCTCTCACCAATTAATTTAGTAAGTATTTATATCTCATGATATATTAATGAATATAGGGTCAAGTAAATCTTGTTTATTAATACATTGATGGATTGAGGAGTGAACTTGGTTCAGTATTGAACATTTTCTGTTATGATGGTATTAACGATGTTCTTTGACTAATATGAAATGATTTTCAATGATTATGTGTGTATAACATTAAATTTCATGTCCTATATTGTAACTATTGGGATTATATTTCACTATTATGATTTATCCCATGAAATGTTCTTTTATATGTAAGAGAAGATTTTCAAATGTTATGTTATTATGATTATGATATGAAGTATATTTCCCATGATTTCCCTTACTAAGAATTTGAGATCACCCATTCATATGTTTCTTTTCCATAGGTCATTTAGAAGGGTATTAAATAAGATATGTCAAAAAAGAGTATAGTTATAATGAAATAAGAAGGAGATAATGTTAATGTTTTATGAACCAGTTGATTATGTTTACCAGTTTCTAGAGACACTAAACCTATATGGTCCTTGCATGATTTTTTGTTGTTATGTAAAAAATATTATTCAATGTTGATGTAAAATCTATATATACTTAATGTTTAATTATTCTGGTTCATGACAAATTAGTAACCAAATAATACATTTTATAAAAAATATCAAACTATAGATTAAAATTTTTGTTCATATAATTTATTCCCTCCATTCCAATGACTAGAAGATAACAATAAAATTTATATAATAAAATTTAGTAATTTTATTAAGATTTATGTGGCATATCTTGTTTGATAAATATCATAATATTTCCTATAAAAAACATCAGATGTTACGTTCTCCCTCCATTTTGGAAGTTTCATCCTCCCAATTTTGAACTCAATCTTGGTAAATAGGGGTCAAATTTTCAATATAACATTTTTGAAATCCTATTTCAGAGAATGAATAATAAAAAACTCCAATTTAAATGGAATAATGGTATGTATGAAGCTCTCTTGAGATAACACGTACTAGGGTTCTGTGTAAAAACACATGGACACGGAAGAGTAAAATATCTATAATGTTCTAATAAAGAGTGATAGGGAACATGGTCATTATAAATTTGACCATAAAAAACAAAAAAAAACTTATTGTAAAACCTATATAATTTCTAAATTATTTTAATCAAATTAATATTACTTTTATGAAATTTTTCGTTTCACATAACACTGAAGATAGTTTATATTATACTAAATCACATTATTTTACTTGCAGTATATGAAACACCATGTTCATGCACTATATGGAACATAAATTATAACTTGCACCACACAGAAAAATGAGATTATCTTTTGTTACATGAAATAGTGAATTTCAACAATGGATTGCGTAATACGCTTGAACAATTTTTATTGAACAATATCATATCCCTAAAATGTTATTTTTTAACACAAAAAAATATAACCTAAAATTTAAATTATAGGTTATGAAATTAATTAACTAATTTCCCAGAAAATATGTCTTACAAAATATAATATGAATTCATAGGTAACCAATTAATTATAATTGAATATGAATACATATTTAATAAAATGGTAACATTATTATATTTATGGTCAGGATGATGTTTTACCATAATGAATTAAATTAAATACCCTTAGTGAGTGATATTAATATGATATAAGTGTTATATATTTTTTATATATTCTAAAAAATATTTTTTTATTCCACCAATATATTTGATTGACATAAGATATTAACAAACCTAATTTAGGAAAAAAACATTTATTTTTTATAAAAGTATTTTTAACACCTTTTAATGGAGAAACAATTATAAATCCAATTTTTGGAAACTTTATAGACTTCATATGTCAATATAGACTTTATACTAGAAAGTGAAACAATAAAATTAGGTTGGGATAATTTTATTGTATTTTCTTGTAAGGTTCAATTTTTTTGAATAGTTAAAAATAAAGGAAATTATTTCAAAACTAAATTTTCATATAATTTATTTATAATGATAAATTATATAATAAATAGGTTTAAATTTTTAACTATATAAAATATTTTACAATTAATCCAATTTTGGTTGTTGGGATCAATTTCACCATGAAATTAGATACAATAACATAGAAAATATTTCAATGTTTTTACATTAAAAACTAGAATTGTCTACCCAAATTCATGGTTAATTTTAAATTAATTTAAAACACTTATAAAATTGGAATTTATAAGAAAAGGATTAAATATTTTCAAACACCATAAAATATAATTTTTATGATGGTCAACTTAGTTTTTTACCAAAAATATATGTGAACCTAATTAAAATGAATTATACTGATTAATGTGAAATTATGATTATTTAATGACTAAACCCTAACCATAAGGGAATAAATGACCTATAACCTTTTAAAAAATACATTTTATTGCCTTATTTTAACTCTATCATCACTTTTATATAATTTTTAACATTTTTTTATCCACATGAATCATGAAAAACATTGGTGGAATTATCTCTTAAAATATTTATAGGAGTGTCACTCCTCCTTCCCTATAAAAGGCAACAACCTACCCCTCTTCTTCTCACATTTAAACCATATAGGATAGGCCATGATCTACCAAATACACTTACAAAAATCCATATCTTCCTCCTTGAATCATCCGATTGGAAGGATGTCTTCCAAGGAATCCTTTTGGAAAAAACCAAAGAGTTACATGAATAAGAGATAACACCTTTTATTATGCTCTATCCTTTTATTTTTCTTCTCCACCCCTCCACTATATTTATTACATTAATTTATATGAAAACCAGTATCATCTATATACTATTATGTGTTTATGATAATGATTTTACCTACACTTACACACACCTCCATCTAATGTGTAACGAACATACTATTTTTGTGAATGAATAACTACCGCCTCAATAAATGATGATTTTTCAATTTTTCTTACCACCTTTCATGGTGGAATTATAATATAAAATCAAGTTATATATTCCATATTTTATATTTAGTATGTGTTTTATTTTATTTATTCATTTGTAAAACACATATCTGTTGTACATTCAATTTTTTTGTTAATTTTATAATTTCATTTTAGAAAGTGTAGACTACATCCCCCTCAAAGGGATATGATTTGTTCATACAAAAGATAGAATTTATTGAGAATTATTCTTTTTTATTATATATGAAACATATAGAAACAACGTTCTAGCGTACATATGGCTTACCATCTCCATGAATGGTGTACTCCATTGTGTGGTTGTATTTTCTATATATTATTATAGAACACATTTAATATATATAAATTATTTTTATATCATGGTTTAAATTATGTAAATCATGATATAATGTATAAGTATCAAATATATTACAAATTAGGATACATGTGAAGAATAAATAATATTTTACTTGAAGTGAAACAATGACATACAATTGTTAAGAAGAGGGTAATATAAGGTTGTAATTAAAACATATATGGTATTAGATATATGAATATAGTTATATAAAATATATATAATAAATTTATATTCATTATAAAGGTGTTTCGAATGTGTACTATCAGAGTCAAGACATAAGGTAAGGGGATATAATCTCATGTTTTCTGTGTGAGATGCATGTTATGTTTGACACTCATTCCTTTGGTGTAATGTATATACTACAAATTATTTTATTAAAAGTATATTACTCTTAAATTTATGGTTACTTAATTATCCAATTTATGACATTTCTTTCATGGTTTCTAGGTTTCAAATGATACCAAATCGGTGAAATAGTTATATCTCAATTTTCCTCTTTGAGACTCATATTTGGTTATGCACCTAATTTCTCCTTAGAGGTGAATATGATTACATATTACTTTTTATATCAAGAATTTAACTTTTTAAATATTCTTTTAGGCTTCATTTAATTTCATTTTTATAAATTTTGAGTATTATCCAATGTTTCTATGTTATAAGAGTTTATTAAGACAATCTCATCAGTTTTCAAAATTGTTTATGTTTATGATTCCATTGATGAAATCATAGGATTCATCTCTCATGAACATTCTTGAATTTTATTCTTTTATTTTTATTAATGATTTATTCACATATTGGTATCATTTAATCCTTTCATAGGTGTATAATATAGTTAATAATTTTTTTAAGAAATCCCGACTTTACCCTCTCTTCAGTCAGAAATATATATTCCTTTAATATCAAGTTTTCCAAAAGGGGTTTCCAATAATATTATAATATTATAATTAAAATATTTTTTTTCAATTTTTTATTTGTTTAATTCTTTAAAATGAATATTCATTTCTATTTCTGAACAATTAATTTTATTAAACATTTTATCATGAAAAGGGAATGTTCCTTTGACCTCATATGGCATGTATATATTTATCCTCCGTAAATCATTTGAGACATTATTTTCATGTTTAAAGCATAATTTTTAAGAAAATGATATTAAAAACAAATTTCAATGAAATGGTTTTCCAAAAATATTCAATCTTCATTTATATGTTTTTATGGAAAATGTTTGTCAAATTTTTTTCATGCATTATTCATTTGTTTTAAAATTATTTTCAATGGAAATGGATTTCAAAAGGTTTTACGTTTTAAAGAAATTGTTTCAAATAAGACTGGATATTTCCCTCAAGAAATGTTTGAAAAATATCATTCCATGTTATTTTCCTTAAAATATTAAATCACTTGATGTTACTAAATACTTTATAGGAAATGATCCAGTGGGTCCATTAATATTATTTCATGAATGGTGTATGTTTTGATTGAATGATTCTCAAGACACTAATTTCACTTCCATAGGCTTTATTCTTTTTAAACCATCTTCTTTTAATGGGATAAACATTCATTAAGGGATTATGAACCCTATTTATTTTCATAGGCTATGATGTGATGAAATGTTATTGATACCAATTTAATTTTACAAGATACGATTTGATGTTTGTTATACCCTTCACTTTTAATGGATCATGATATGATGATTTTTTTAATGTTGTGGAACATGTATGGATGGTTTTATTATGATATGGGTAGGAACTATATCTCCCTCAAATACATTTAGTAATGATAAGTTTTATATTTGCTCAAAGGGTACACGTGCCATATCCCATGCCCGAAATCATGAATGTACATGGGTTGTAGCTGATGACTAAATGTAATAGGGTACCCATGCTATAGCCCAAAACCAAAAACAAGAAGGTACATGGGTTGTAGTCTATGAATAATAGAAATAGGGTATATAGGTAATATTCCAATCATGAAAACCAAATGGTACATAGGATGTATCCCACGAATAAAAGTAAGAGTGCACATGGGTTGTAGCCCAATCCCAAAAACATGATGGTACATGGGTTGTGGCATGAGCATAAATGTATGAGGGTATAAAAGTATTCATCCCAAGCCCAAATAAAGTTTGTGGGTCATGGACCGAGCCTAACATGTTATAAAGGTCTTGGTAAGTATCCTTTACAAAATATTTTCTATTCTTATGTGCATGCCACAAATTCCATGTCTTATTCCTAAGTTATTATTTCCTAATTTTTGATAATAATTCTTTTATGATCTATGTCTTATGAACTATCAATATTAATTATGATATATAACATAAAGGTTATAATATTCAAATGTCATGATAAAGTCCCATGCCTTTTGTTCAAGTTATGTTTACACATTTCCATTATTTACTCTTACTGAACATTTGAGCTCACCCCTTTATTATGTTTCCTTCTCTGAGGTTATAAAGAAATGTTTTTGGTATAATCACTAAAGGTGGAGATATTTATAAGATATTTTGGTTCTCTTGTACTAGGATAGAAGATTTTTTTCCAATTTTCCACATACACTAACCGATTATGGTCCTTGGGATTGTATTTTTGTTATATACTGAATATTCATCTAAATTGATATAATATTCATGTATGTCATGCCTGGTTTGTTATAGTTGGTGTCAAATGAAACAATTATTCAACCATTGTAAACTAAGATGATAAAATGGTAGTGAGATCCCTAGGTATACTCACAAGGATATTTCTAGGAATGTATCTATGGATAAGTATAAGGAATTGTTAATGTTTAGGACGTTATCCTGGATTTTTTGTAAGAGATATAGTGAGTCATTTCCTGGAATTAAAAACCTGTCTGGATACTACAAGTAGATTTGGATTTGGAACATATGTACCTGGGGGTGAAAACTCTCAGATGATTTTCTTATCCTAACTCAAGGTAATCTGGTACATGACTACATGCCTTGTTGTACCCTTAAGTTGAAACAACCAGGGGATATGTTTTGGGAATTCAGAAAATTACCAAAAACCATGATGATGGATTTAAATATAAGTCTGGATAAGATTAAACTAGGATTAACGTTTAGTGTCATAAAATAATAAAGGAGACATTATTTATACATAATTTAATTAATTTTTTCTTGAGTATGTGGTTTTGTTCTATGATATGTAATGCTCACACTATACTTTTAGTTATAGTTAATGGAAGAAACTTGAAAAAATTTCGTTAACATTGATTATTTCAAAGGTAGAAAATATGGGTATTATGAAAATATATTTCCCTATTGCAAATATCTTATGGATAATCAAGATTTTGGAATGAGTATTGGTTATACTTTTGACTATTAAGAGACCACAATTGACTTGTGAAATTTATGGTGTGTTCTTCTCATGTTGTTTACATTGATCATAAGAAGCATTGTTAGATATAGTTTCAGGATCCTTAAGACATGATTCATATTCCATATTCTATGAAATTTTAATTATGTAATAATTTGATGAATCTTGAATAATGGTATAAGAATAAAGATGTATTAATGAATTATTTATGTTATGTAATTCCACGATTATGTTATATGAATCCTGAAATGTATAATTATTTTTAGTACAAGTTTTCATTAAGGATTTAAAATTATATGATTTAATATAGGTGAATACATATAAAAGATATTTCATTTAAAGGTGATATTTTTATTAAGGGAATGTAACCCTTAATTAATGACTAAAATTGAGAAAATGATATTTGGATAATGATATGTTGGATATGACTATGTAAATTGGGTGATACAAATTACCTTGGAGATGACTATTGAACAAATGGTCTCTATCATCAAGGATGAAGTTTACAAAATCTAGGATTTAACGAATATTTTAAAAAATAAATGGAATAGGGAATAATTCATGTTTTCCAAAAGTATTAATGGTAATTTATGTCATTACTATGTTTCAAAAGAACGTACGATGAAGGTATCCACGTGTTTTCAATGCAACAACCAAGAGATTATTTGTGATATGTGGGGGATCATTGTTAATCTTATTTCATGAATCTAATTCTAATTTTGAGGATTTTCATATTTTAGAAGGGTTATAAGGTTAACAATTCATGAAATGTTTAATTTAAATGTTGGAGGAATTATTTATACATGATTTGGTATTCAAAAACTTATTAAAAAGTATATTTAGTGATTAACCATATTTATATGATGTCCATCTTATTTATTTAGGAAATTATATTAGTATTGTTTTAGAAAAATAAATCTTATATGTTGGGTGAAAAAAAATCATGTTCGTAAATGCCATGGGTCTAGAACACATGACCAAAGCACGATAAGGTATTCACGCATACCACTAACCTAAGTAATGTGGCAGTTTTTTAATTCTCTCTACCACATCCTTTTTGTAATTTTTATTGACTTTTTTATATCAAAATTTTGTTTTTTATTAAATAGTTGATAATTATTGTGTTTTTGAACCTGCTATGTAAAATAATAAATTTATATTATAAAACATGTTTATTAATGTTAATTAGTGTCATTTTAAATAATTCATAAATTAACTTAGTCTGGCGAATTAGAATTTTATTTATTTATTCTTTTATTTTTATATAATTTTCAATTCTAGTTAGTTTAGTAACTCATTAATTTAATTTGGTAATTATTTATTATTTAAATTGAAAATAAATAACTTATTTTGGGTTTCTAGTCATTTAATAATTAAGTTTATTTTCACAAATTAGTTTTATTCAATTAATTTTTTTATTCTTAAATTTAATTAATTTTTTAATTAATATGTTAGAAAATTTAAGAAAGTAATTGTTTTTATTTTAATTTTTTTAAAATTATTTAATTAAACACAAGTAAATTCATTCATTTGAAAACACAATTAATTTTATTATTTAACTTTGTTGTTTTTAGTTTTTAATTACATTACATTTAATTTAATTTATTAATTAATTAATATAATTGTAGGTTTATTAATTAATTTAATTTTTTCTTTTTAGTTTTCAGGTAATCATGTTGGCACGTCACACCGTTTCCATCACGGTGCCTCCATTCCTATCCCACCATTTTCACCCCTTGTTGCCACCATATCGATCATGGTGAGACTGTGAGCATCACTCACGGTGCCACCGGTTTTCCCTCACACCGCCTCACTTACTGTCTCACATTTTTCTTCAAGGTGCCACCGTATTCCCAGATTCCCTATCTCACTGTTTCTACCTAGGCACTATTTCGCACTCACGGACTCACTGTTTTGTTCAGGGTGTTGCAGCCATAAATCTCCAGCACCATCCCCTCTACCATAAACCGCACCCTCATTCAAGAAGCACCACCACAATCATCAATCAACACCGCAAATAAGAATTCCAAATTCTCATTAGTATAAATCAATAATTCTAATAATGAATTTGAACCAGAAAAAAATCAACGACACACCCGCAAACTCAAGATTTGAAGAAGAATCACAGAACCTGGTCTCAGCAAAATGAAATCCCCAAATCGTACTCTAACCAAAACTCACCCTCCCTTCTCCAAACCTCCATGACCCCTGCCTCTTCACACCGCATCTCTGCACCACCTCCCTCACCACACCGGTTCTCTTACCGCCATGCTCCTACTTCGAATCGCTTCCCACATCTCCCTACCCAGGTCATGCCGTAGTCATTCTTGAGCCATGAGCCTCCATCCACCTCATCCAAAAAAACCATCCGACCCACATCTCTGGATATGTCTTTCTACAGCACAACACAGTCACCTCCTCCACCTTTCCATTCGAGCCTTCGATTGATTCCACCCCACACTTTCCCCTCAAATCCATCGCAGCCCCACCAAAATCTACATCCTCTCTTCGAGCTCACCTGAGGACCTCAGTCCCGGCCACACCTCCCTTACGCATCGCCTGACTCCCCTGCCTCCTTTCTCCGCATGCCTAACAGACCCGCACCCCTCCCCTATTTCTTATTTCATTTTCTTTAATGTTATCATTAGTTTATCATTATATTATATTATAATATATAATAACATATATATATAATATACAATAGTATTGATATTAACATACATAATAAATATAATTAGTATACCATTAATAATATATAATTTTGTACATTAGCTTATATATTATATATCATATAAAATTTAATGATAATAATAATAGGTATATAATCTTATATATATAATTTCATATAATAAACATTCTTATTATATTAATTGATATTATTATTAAATTTACGTAGTGATATTAATATATAGTGTATAAATTTATTTGGTTATACAGAATAGTTACTTTTTATTGGGCTCACGTGTGTTTGTTGTTGTTTCGTGGAAGGGGCAGGATGCACTCACTTGGAGTAAATTAAAAATATTGTGACATTCACATAAAATAATGCCACGTGGATCTAATATTTCTAGGAAATAGTGTATCCCACCGCTCGGACAGCTTTTTCATTTGTTTAAGAGAAACTACTCCAGTGACCAGTGCGGGAGGAGCAGCGCAGTGAAAGCTTCACATGGAGGCGAAGGAGCTCCTTGGGAGAGATTCCAGAGACTTCAACTGGGTGATGAAGGCTCAGGAGGTGGGAGAGACATAAAGCAATCCAGCGGAGCAGGAGCAGGAAGGATATCAATAGGAATAGAGGGAACTCGAAAAAAAAGTAGCGGAACTTTTATTGAGATGAAGAAATAGAACAAGAGGTACATTGATATTTTCCATCGCGAGTATATTAGAGCACTGAGAGTTTCAGATAAAAGCATTTTCACACCTCGATTCCCAGGGCAGGACATTGAGCGCATTCCCGCGCCGCATCCACCATTGAGTAGCAGGAATTTACAACTTCATGAGATTTAGTAGGGAGACGAACAATTTTATTTTCCTTGTGATTTTTTTTTCTGAAACATAATTTAACATGAACATCATTACTTCTTACTCTATTGTTGTATTAAAACCAACCATGATGTCCAGAAAATTTCCTTCGGGGGGAATAATCTGGTTGATTTGATTTTTTTAGTCTCATTTATGCAGTGCATCATTTAACTGGATTGTCTATCTCAGTGTTTATAGAGGAGTCTATTTTCAAGAAAACATGATCGAGTGAAAACCAATATTTTTTTCACCATAATGAAAACTATATCAATTTAGGTAACTCACTGACAAGTTAGTTATGCTCGAATGAGAGAGACACACTGAACTCGAATGACAAGTTGAGCCCGGTGACTTCTGACTTATTTTTACCATTTGATGGAATGCCTTTTACAGTCGAAGGACTATAAGAGCCATTTCATCACAAACTATCCAGATTAAAAATTTGGCCAGTTACTTTTAGTCAGATCCATATTTTTTTTAAAACTCTAGTGCATGAACGAGGCTGATCAATATTGAATTGGCCAGTATACTTTCTCCCATACTCATCTATTAGTTGTTTACACCTCAATTTATCTTTCTGCTCTGTCTACTCCCTTTTCACTCACTAGCTCACCCTCACTTCTCAACACACTAAATTTCATTCACTCCCCTTGACCACCACCAACTGTATTTTTATTTTCACGAGTGTGTTTTTGTTTAGTTTTTTGAGATCACCATACACAACATGAGGCCCCCCTATGGTTCAACCTAGTCTAGCCACTATCCTAAGTCGTAAGTAAGTTATAAATTATAGTTTGTCGCCCGTGCCAAACAATGCGCGAGTGTGCAAATTTTGGTGCCATTTATAGGGAGGTTAGTTGTATTTAAAAAAAAAAATCCATACAAAATGTCACATAAAAAATCACAAAAAAATATCTCCAAAAAGAAAAAAATTGAAATTTAAAAAAAATTATGAACCTGCTGCATGAAAAACAGGTCTAAGTATGAAGACATAGTATCTGGTATCCCTGAAATTGATAAGCAAGCTAAGGAAGCGAAAAAGAACAAAGAAAAGGTCAAAATGGAAGATAACAGAAATGAAAACTTGAACAACCCACTTCCTTAGAATTTCAACCAACCTAGAATGATGAACCCACCCGAGAATGAGATAGTTGAGAGGCACAGTTTTAGAGATTTCTTTTTACCTTCAGTGTCTAGCAACCCTTCATGCATTAGACTATCTCTTAGGTCTAGGAATTACAAGATCAAGCAATCCATGCTTAATCAACTGCCCACCATCAATGGAATGCCTAGTGAAGACTCTCTTGACTTTATTTGAGCCTTCTATTGTAGTGTTATGTAGCTACCACTTAGGGGTCTCACTGATAAAGAGCTTAAACTAAGAGTGTTACCCTTTTGCCTCAAGGGCAATGCTAGTTCTTGGTTTAAATAGTTAAAAGAAGAAATATTTTTCACCTGGGATCATGTTTACAATTCCTTCACAATGAAATTCTATCCTAGGAGGTTGACATCTAGAATTGCACAAAATCACTAGATTCGATCAGGATGAAGGAGAACTGTTTCATGAAGCCTGGGATAGGTTTAGAGGTTTTCTTAGGCAGTGTCCAAACCATCAATGTACACATCAATTACTTATGGACAACTTATACAATAATCTCACCAGTTACCACCAAACCTTGGTGGATCAGTCTTCTAGAGGAGACTTTAGTGATAGGACTACTGAGGAGCTCATACAGATCTTTAACACCTTAGCTCAAAATTCCTAGCACAAATGCTCTAGGAGGATAACCATTATGAGATTTGAAACCACCCATACTCCTCGAGCTTAAGCCCAAGCTTCTGGGTTATTTAATGATAACCGACAACAAATACATAAGGAGCAGTTCCACCATTGTGGCATGTATGGACATTCTCAAACCTGTTGTCCAAACTTCTATATTCCTATCCAGCCTCATGAGATTTCTAGATTTGCTGGCTATGGACCTCAGATGTAGCCTAGGTATGATCCTTTTTTCCACACCTACAATTAGGGGAATAGGAACCATCCAAACTTTTCATGAAGGGATCATGGAGTCCTCCGACCTACTACCCCTCCTAGATTACAGCAGCCTCCTAGGCAGTAATTCCAACCCCAATCCCAACCAAGGGATGAGTTATCCAACTCAAATAATGAGGCAAGAGACATGTTCCATCAATTGATAGGGAGTTTTGATGAAAAACAGACCAAAAATTATATTGATAAAGTTCAAATGGATGTTATAATGAAGAATTTAGAAATTCAAATTGGGCAGTTGGCTAGGGACTCTAGTAACAGAGAAAAAGGTAGGCTTCCTAGCACCACTGAAGCCAATCCTAGGGAGAATTCCATGGACAGGACCACTAGAAGTGGTCTCTAAACTCACCAAGAGCCTTGGAATGAAACCCAAAATTCTGAAAATGAGAAACTAGATGAAGCTGGAAACTCAAATCTGAAAGAACCTGAATCTGGAAAATTGGATAGCACCACTGGAATCCCTACAGTCCATGCTGTTCAAACTCAAAAATCCAAAGAAAATGGTTTGAAAAACAAAGGAAATAATGGGAAGAAAAATGTTTATGAATACGTTCTAGAGATGCCCCCAATTGTGAGGAATTTTTCCCTATAAATCCTCTTCCCACAAAGAATTAAGAAACCAGTTCATGATTATGAACTGTTGAAATTTTTGAAAGTGGTTAAAAAGATGAACATTGGTATACCATTATTGGAAGAATTGATTCAAAGCCCATAATATCTAAAATCACTCAAGAAAATTTTTTCAAACAAAAAAAAATTAGAAGAATTTTCAAACTGTAGCTTAACAGGGGAGTGTAGTGAAGTTTTACAGAATAGGATACCTCCTAAGCTATAGGACCCTGGACGATTTTCTATCCCTTTCAGATTTGGGGATAGAGGTGTTATGTTCAACTATTTGTGTGATCTGGGTGCTTGTATTAATATGATTCCACTGTCACGTTTTCAACACTAGAGATTAAGAGTTCCCTAACCCACCACTATTGTGTTACAGCTTGCTGATAGGTCCATTACTCATCAAGTGGGTAGGGATGATGATCTGTTAGTGGGAGTAGGAAAACTATTTTTTCCTACTTAATTTATTATCCTTGATATGGACTGTGACCAGGAGGTTCCTATCAATCTTGGTAGGCCCTTTTTGGCCATAGAGGGAGATGTGATAGATATTTCTAAGGGGAAACTAATTTTTAATTTCAGTGAACAAAAAGAAGAATTCAATGTGTTTAAGAAAATCCAAAAACCCACCCACCCATTTTTTCAAAAAGATGAGATATTATTTGCTGAGAGTAGTGTTGGTAAGGAGGAAGAGGATCTTCTCAGAATGATAGATGAAATCAATAGTGAACTTGAAATCCTTGCTGCCTCTTGCATGGGAATTAGATCAAGTAAGGATAATGAATTTTTTGATGAATATGAGGAAGAATTCTTGAAGAACATAGATGAGTTTTTTTGAGCAGATTCTTACCCTGATAGAGGAGTCTAAGTTTGAGGAGATATCTTTTTGATGCTCTATAAGTGAGGATACAACCATGTATACTTCCTTATTCAGGAGGAATCAAGAAGACCTTGGGCCACCTAGGCCTAAGTGTCTTCCCTCATGCCAGTCACCACCCACCCTTGAACTCAAACCCCTCCCTGCCCTTCTCAACTATTCCTTTTTAGGAGACAATTCCACCCTTTCTATGATCATTTCATCCAACCTGGATGTGTCAAGAGAAAAATCTTCTTACTATTTTAAACATTTACAAGTCTTTCATATATTGGTCGATTGCTAATATCAAAGGTATAAATCCATCCTTCTGTATGCATAAAATTCCAATAGAACCTGAGTTTAATCCTAGAGTAGAATCCTAAAGAAGAATCAACCCCGACATGAAGGATGTTTTGAGAGAATAAGTGATTAAGTTGCTTGATGGTAGAATATTTTTCTTATTTCTGATATCCCCTAGGTCACTCATGTCCTTGTGGTACCTAAAAAAAGTGGATTGGAAGTGGTCAATAATTAAAAGAATGAGAAAATCCAGAAATGATTAGTGAATAAATGGAGAGTTTTTATAGAGTACAGCAAATTGAATTCTTCCACGAGAAAGGATCAATTCCCCATGCCATTTTTGGATCAAATGTTAGAGAGATTGGTTGGAAATGAATTCTTATGCTTTATTGATGGTTATTCTGGTTACAACCAGATTTTCATTTCACTTGAGGACTAAGAGAAAATTAGCTTCACTTATCCATTTGGTACATTTGCCAACTGGGGGATGCCCTTTGGCTTATGTGGTGCGCCTTCTAGTTTTTAGAGGTGCATGATGTAAATTTTTTCAGACATAATTGAAAAGATTATTGAATTTTTCATGGTTGATTTTTCTGTTATGGGAGATAACTTTGAGAACTGTCTGGAAAACATGGAAGTAGTGTTAAAAAGATTCCAAGAGACCAACTTAGTCTTAAACTGGAAAAAGTTCCCATTTATGGCCACTGAAGGAATAGTTTTGGGACACAAGATTTCTAAGAAGGGGCCAGAGGTCGATAATGCTAAAATTGAGGTCATATAAAATCTTCCCCAACATAAAAATGTCAAAGGAATTAGAAGTTTTTTGGGTCATATTGGGTTCTACAGGAGGTTCATTAAATACTTTTCTAAGATTACTAGACCCTTGTGCTCCCTTCTAGTTAAGGATATACCCATTTTCTTCAATGAGACATGTCTAGAGGCCTTTAATCTGCTCAAGGAGATGTTGACTACTTCACCTGTAATCACTACTCCTGACTGGCAGCTTCCCTCTGAGGTCAGGTGAGATTCTAGTGACTTTGTATTAGGAGCTTTGTTAGGATAGAGGATGGATAAAAAACTTCATGTTATTTACTATGAAATCAAGTTTTTAGATGATGCCCAGAAAAATTATTCTACCATTGAAAAGGAGTTGGCTGCTGTGATGTTTGATTTGGAAAAGTTCAGGCAGTATTTGATAGGATCAAGAATCATAATTTTCACAGATCATTCATCCCTTAAGTATTTTATGGCTACAAAGGACTCAAATCCCAAACTCATGAGGTGGACCTTGTAGTTACAGGAATTTGGTTTGGTGATGAAGGACACAAAAGAGGCTGAGAATGTAGCAACACAACACTTGTCCCGATTGTCCAATTCCCCAAGTAAGGAACCAAAAGATATCAACACTTCTTTCCCTGATGAATAATTTTTTGCTACTTCTATTCAGCAGTCTCCTTGGTTCGTATACTATGACAACATTTCTGAAGCTAGAGTCTTGCCCATGGATCTCTCACACAACCAGAGGAAGAGGTTTATATCTGAACTGAAATATTACTTTTGGGATGACCCTCTTCTCTTTAGGAGGTCTGATGATGGGATTTTGATAATAGGTGTGGTTGAGGATGAGATTTTACCCATACTTGAGAGAATGAATTCATCACCTTGGGGTGGCCACCATGGATGAGAAGGGACTACTCAAATGTCCTCCAGGCTGGTTTCTACTGGCCAACACTGTTTAATGTTGCTAGGAGTCTGGTTATTAGATGGGAAAATGTCAAATTTTGGTAAATGTTGGAAGAAGGTAGGAACTACCCCCTAAAGGTATTCTTGAGGTCAAAATATTTGATTTTTGGGGCTTGGACTTCATGGGACTATTTCCATAATCATATGGAAATGAGTACATTTTAGTTATTGTGGATTACATGTCCATGTGGGTTGAGGCAGTAGCTCTACCCGATAATTCTACTGCTAGTGTGGTGAAATTCATCAAGAAGATCATCTTTTCCAGATTTGGTGTTCCTTGAGAATTCATCACTGATAATGGGACTCACTTCAATAATTATAACTTCAAAGGTTTGATGGAGAATTATGAGTGCTTAAATAGGAAATGCACCACTCACAACCCATAGTCTTGTGGGCAAGTAGAAGTTTCAAACAGATAGCTCAAAAAGATTTTAGAGAAAACAATGTCTATCTCTTGAAAAGACTAGTTGAGGAAGTTGAAAGAGGCCCTTTGGGCCTACAGAACAGCTTATAAGAATCTTATAGGGATGTCACCACATAGGATAATATTTGGGAAAGCATTCTATCTACCTATTGAGTTACAGCAGAGCTCTTATTAGGAAGTGAAGGCACTTAACATTGATTTTAAATCTTCTCGAGAGAGGATACTGCTAGAGCTGAGTGAGCTGGAGGAGATTCGAAGAGAGTCCTATGAGAATTATGAAATTTAAAATGAATGAACAAAGCCTTTTCATGACTAAATCATTCAAAATAGGAATTTCAAGATTGGTGAGAGGGTCCTTCTTTTCAATTTTATATTGAAGATGTTTCTAGGAAAGCTGAAGTCCAAGTTGTCTGGACCCTTTACCATTATTAGAGTTTTGGTTAATAGAGCTGTTGAGTTAGTTGGAGAATAGAATCGACCTTTCATTGTAAATTTTCAAAGAATAAAACACTTATTTGAAGGGAAGACAAAGGGCTTGGCTAACATATATATTATGGAAGAATGAGATGATTCAAGTCTAACTGAGGACTATAAACTCAGTGTTGCATGGGAACTAACCCATGGTAGCTTTCTTTTTTTCCTTTTATTTTTTTTTGTTAATAAAATTAATCCATGTTTATTGTTCTCTGGTTCAAGTTATTAACTGATAGATGGAACTTCATGAGTTGTTTTTGTTTCAGAGAGAGTTGTTTCTTTTAGAAACTTGTCCATGAAACCCCAAGGGAGCAATCCACTGCATTTTATTGATACCATTTCTGTATACTCACTCACTTGGGTTATTTATCTTGACCTTCAAAATCTGAAATCTTATTTTACTTATTCGAACTTGTAGTTTAATTAAGAGGAGTAACATCCTAATGATGCTGAAGAGGATCTTTTGATGAAAGCCACTATTAAAGGTCCAATAATTCAGGGAAGTGATGTTATGCCTTTTTCACTTTCAATTACATGCTAACTCTTCACTGTGAACTACGTGTGGGATAAATACTCCTAATCTGTGAGAAATTACTATGTATTATTGCATGGGTGTTTAGCTACTAGTATCTAGAGAGTTGAAAATTTATTTTGATCTGATTTGTGAACCATGCTTGCACCCATTACTTATAATTTCATTATGCTACTGCTGCACCTCACTATTAATCATGCTATAATTTGAAGTAAATTTCTTAAATCCTTTGTCTACTCTTCAAACATTCAAACATGAATTTTTAGGAATAAAACTGATCTTGTTGCTGGTGGAGTTGGTGGGGATGGGTTATTTTATTTTTAATTTTTTTTAATTTTTTGTGTGGCAAAGAAATTTTTTGAACTTCATTGATACCCCTACCTATCATTTTACTGTATAAATTTCCATCTAATTTGAACATAAACTGTATTCTACCTTAAAATACAACATTGGGGAAAATGTTTTGGTTTTAAGTGTGGGGGAGAGGGGTCATTCTAGTGTCATGTTGAATCCCCCCTTCTAGAACCTGAGTGTGTAGTTGTTTAAAAAAATGGTAATTTTTTTTCATTTTAAAAAAAATGGTTCAAAATTTCATTCAAAATTTTCAAATACATTCATCACATGATAGTCCCTAGAGGTTCACTGTTTCTTTAATTTTGTCTTTTTTAGTGGATAAGTGTTTGATAGATGTTGAGAGTGACACTTTTTCAGAAACTGTTACGTATGAATGATTGCTGAGTGCAATTGTTCATTGTCTCTATGGATCTTTCTGTTTAGGAACTGAGGATGTGAGTGTGATAGGATAGGTTTTTTGGGATGAGGATCATGACATGGAGTAACTAGAATTTCTCACTCGAACCCATGGGACTCACATTTTTATAAAATAATATTTAATCACTTTAGAAAGTCAACATGAATGATTTTTAATTAAGTCCTTTGTAACTAGAGTAAAATTGGAAAATGGGATCCCACTGTGAGTATCTGAGATAAGGTGCATTGGGTGCATTTCTGTGAATAAATAAAGCCAACTTAAATTTTAATAAGTGATGTGCACAGTGCTCTACACAGGGAATATGGCTGGGAAAAAGTAAAATAAAGTGACATTGTCAAAAATTAACTCATTAAGGTGAGGGGAATTTTGAACCCAGGTGAAGAAGGGAGTAATTTAATTGGTTAATATTCATTTTAGTTGAGTCAATAAAGTGATGAAATTAATGGAATTTAATTTTTGGAACCTGGAGGAAGGTGAGAATGGATAGTGCGCTTCGTTATGATTAAAGTTCCACTCCATCTAACCATTCAACACTCTGTGAATCAGTACTTGAATTGGAAGGTGAAGTAGGATAGTTAATAAATACACATAGGAGGCCTGACATACTTGAAAGTGTATGAATTTTTGTGGCTTTTGGCATACAGTGAGTTTTTGAAGCTGGACAGGACATCAGTTTTGAGCACCTTTGAGAAACCTAACTCATTGTTTGGTCCTACTCCTCTTGATATTAAAGTTTAGTCATGTATGTTTTGAACTGAAACTTACAAAAACATCATTTTGTTTTAAAGTCAAAGGCATGTATTTGTCTGAGGACAAACAAAGATTTATGTGTGGGGGAGTTTGATGTGGAAGTGTTTTCATACTATTACCCACATTCTTTTTGTATTTTTATTGACTTTTTTATATTAAAATCTTGTTTTTATTAAATAATTGATCATTATTGTGTTTTTGAACCTGCTGTGTAAAATAATCAGTTTTTAGTTTAAAACATGTGTTTTAATGTGATTTAGTGTCATTTTAAATAATTCTTAAATTAACTTAGTCTTGCGAATTATACTTTTATTTATTTATTCTTTTATTTTTATATAATTTTTCATTCTAGTTAGTTTCTTAATTCATTAAATTAATTAATTAAATATTTATTCTTTAAATTCTAAATATATAACTTATTTTAGTTTTTTATTCTTTTAATAATTAAATTAAATTTAACAATTTAGTTTTATTCATTTAATATTTTTATTATTCAATTTAATTAATTCTTAAATTAATTGGTCAAATAATTTAAGAAAGTAACAGTTTTTATTTTAATTTGTTTTAAATTATTTTATTAAACCCAAATAAATTCATTCATTTGAAAACACAATTAATTTTATTATTTAACTTTCCTATTTTTAGTTTTTAATTCCATTCAATTTAATTTAATTTATTAATTTATTAATCTATATTTAGTTTTATTAATTTATTTAATTTGTTCTTTTTAATTTGCAGGTACTCACGGTGGCACATCACATCGTTTCCATCATGATGCCTCCATTCCTATCCAACTATTTTCACCCCTCGCTCCCACCGTATCTCTCACGGTGAGGTTGTGAGCATCACTCACGGTGAGACCGTGAGCATCACTCACGGTGCAACCGGTTTTCCCTCACACCACCTCACTTACTATCTCAAATTTTTATTCATGGTGCCACCATATTCCTAGATTTACTGTCTCACTGTTTCTACCCAGACACTGTTTCACACTCACGGACTTACCGTTTTGTTCACGGTGCCGCAACCATAAATCTCCAGCACCAGCCCCTCTTCCATAAACTGCACCCTCATTAATGAAGCACCACTAAATTCACCAATCAACACCGCAACAAAGAATTCCAAATCCTCAATAGCATAAATCAATAATTCTAACAGTGAATTTGAACCAGAAAAAAATCAACGACACAACAGCATACTCATTATTTGAAGAAGAATCACGCAACCAGGTCTCAGCAAAATGAAACCCCCAAATCATACCCTAACCAAAACTCACCCTTACATATATGTACCTTAATAACCCCTGCCTCTTCACGCCACAGCTCCGCACCACCTTCCTCACCACATCAGTTCTCTTACACCCTTCCTTCTTCTTCGAATCACTACCTGCATCTCCCTACCCAGGTCGTACCATTGTCTTCCCTGAGCCACGATCCTCCATCCGCCTCATTCAAAATCCCATCTGACAAACATCTCTAGCCTCACCTTGCTCCATCACAACTTCGTCGCCTCCTCCTCCTTGACTTCCAATCCATCGACCGATGCTGCACCACACTTTCCCCTCAAACCCAGCGCAGCCCCGCCGCAATCTTCGTCCTCTCATCGAGCTCACATGAGGACCTCCGACCTGGCCACAACTCCTCTCCACATCGCTCAACTCCCCTACCTCATTTTCCCCAAGCCGAAGAGACCCGCACCCCTACCATATTACTTCTTTCATTATCTTTAATAATATTATTATTTTATCTTCATATTAAATTATAACATATAATAACATATATCTATAATATAAAATAATATAGATATTAACATAGATAATAAATATAATAAGTATAGAATTAATAATATATAATTGTGTACATTATTTTTTATATTATATATCAAATAAAATTTAATGATAATAATATTAGGTATATAAGCTTATATATATAATTTCTTATAATAAAGGTTATTATTATATTAATTGATATTATTATTATCTTTAAGTAGTGATATTAATATATATTCTATACATTTATTTATTTATATATAGTAGTTACTTTTTATTGGGATAATGTGTGTTTGTTGTTGTTTCATTTTAGGGGTGGGATTCACTCACTTGGAGTTCATTAAAAAAAATAGTGATGTGCTTATAAAATCACGCCACATGGATCTGTTGTTTCCTAGAAAGATTTTAGCTCACTGCATGAATATCTTTTTCATTCAGTTAAGAGAAACTGCTTCACTGACCAACACGAGAGGAGCAGTGTAGTGAAAGCTCCACGTGGAGGCCAGGGAGCTCCTCGGGAGAGATTCTAGAGAGTTTCACTGGGTGATGAAGGCGTAAGAGGCAGGAGACGCATGGAGAAATCTAGCTGAGTAAGAGAAGGTAGGAGATCAATCGGGATAGAGGGAACCAGAAAAAAAGAGGCGGAACATTGACCAAGATGAAGCAACAAAACAAGGGATATATTAAAATTTTATATCGTGAGTAGATTTGAGCACCGAGAGATGCATATCAGAGCATTTTCACACCTCGATTCCCAGGGCAGGACATTGAATGCATTCCAGCGTCATATCCACCATTGAGCAGCATGAATTTACAACTTCAGGAGATCAAGCAGTGAGATGAACAATTTTCCTTTCCTTGTGATCTGTTTTTCTACAACTCAATTTAACATTAACTTCATTATTTCTTACTCTATTATTGCATTAAAACCAACCACGATGTCTGGATAATATCCTTCAGGGGGAATAAGCTGGTTGATTTTATTTTTTAGTCTCATTCATTCACCACATAATTTAATTGGATTGTTTCTCTCATTGTTTACATACGAGTTTATTTTCAAAGCAACGGGATCGAGTGAAAACCGGTCTTGTTTTCACCATAATGAAAACTGTTTCAATTTGAGAAACTCACTGACATGTGAGTTATGATCGAATGGGAGAGACACACTGAACTCAACTAACAAGTAAATCCCAATGGCTTATGACTTATTTTCACCATTGGATGGAATGACTTTTACAGTGGAAGGACTGTAAGAGCTATTTCATCACAAACTGACCAGAAGAAAAATCTGACCAGTTACTTTTTGTCAGATCAATTTTTTTAAACACCAGTGCATGAATGAGGCTGAGAAATATCGAATTGTCCAGTGGAATTTCTCCCTTACTCATCTATCGGTTGTTTACACCTCAATTTCTTTTTATTTTCTGTCTACTCCATTTTCACTCACTGTCTCACCCTCACTTCTCCACACACTAAATTAATTCACTCCCCTTCACCACCAACAATTGTTTTTTTAATCTTCGCGAGTGTGTTTTTTTAGTTTTTTTAGATCTCCAAACACAACATGAGGCATCCCTGTAGTTCGACCCTAGCTTCCTACTATTTTAAGTAGTAGGTAAGTTATAAATTTTAGTTTGTCGCCCATGCCCAATAATGCGCGAGCGTGCGCTAAGTGTTGTCTATGTTAATTTGTACATATTTTGGTTGAATAATTATTAATATTGAACCATTTGAGTCACATTTTTTATATAACAATTAGTGTATTAACCATATTTATTTTTACGAATAGCTAGAGGAAAATTGATATAATTTTCATGCTTTTGTGGGCCTTATGATCTTTCTTAAAGTTTATTTTAGAGCTTCCAGAATCCGTAATAATTTTTTTATTTCCATTACACAATGTAATGTATGAATTATAAATTCATTATAGCATAACTATATAATGAAAAAAATTTATATAAATATATCAATAAATTATATTTCCTTACATGTTTTGTCTATAATAGAGCTACTCAATGTTAGTATAATGATCAAATGAAAATGTGTTGTTTTAATACCATAATTTTGTTAAACCAAGGGCCTTTTAAATCATCATAGATTAATAATTCTGAAGCCCTCAATATTTCATTGATCAATCACTTGTTCGTGATTTATGACTTAAATAACTCCCTATAAATATTTATTCCTTTACTCCATGTCCACTCTTCACTCTCAACATATGTTCTCTTGTGTAGAAATGCATTTACATGTTACTTTGGGTAAGTGTTATTGTTTAAACATTCCATTTTTAGGGATGTTTTAGAATACATTTTTATGAAGTTAGTTTATATGAACGAAAAATTAAAATATTTAACCCTTGATTACCTAGATAAATTTCAAGGGATAAATTCATTATTAGAAGGGTATATTGTAACCCTATGAGATTCTTTGACTATTTTTTTGAAATATTTTAACCTTTGAAATATTTTTCATTTCACATAACACTAAAAATAGTTAATTTTATATTAAATAACTACGTTTTCTTTGAGTCATACTCAACACCATGTTAATAGTAAACAAAACAAAACTTAAATTTTAGCTTTCTCCACAATAAACAATGAGGTTAGCTTGCATTACACACAATAATTAATTTCCTCAATGGATTCCCTAACACTCTTGACTGATTTTTACCAAACAGTAGTATATCATTAAAATGTAATTATTTAATATAACAAGATATAATATAGACATCATGTTTGAGATTAAGAATATAAATAACTTATATATGAAAATTTATGGTCAAAAATATATAATATCAATAAATAAGATTCCAATTTAATATAAAATATTATGAATGCCGATTGAATTGAAAAGGTATTATTATTATTTTTATGGTCACAAATCTATTTTACCACAATAAAATAAATTAAATAAAATTTTTGAGTGATATTAATGTAAAATATATGTAATAAATTCAATAATATATTTTTGGTATCACCCAATAGATTTGATATAAATAAGTTATTAACATACATAATTTTATGTATAAAACCTATATTTTATATAATGTTAGTTTTAACACCTTTTAATTATTAACCCACATTAAATACAATATTTGTACCCTTTATAGATTTAATATGTCAAAATTATCTTTATATTTTTATGTGAAACATAAAAATTAGGTTTGGATTAAATTTTGGTATTTTTCTGTAAGGTTTTTTTAATAGTTAAATTTACTAGATTTTCATTCAGAATTTATTTTTATTATAATTTATTTAAAAGGATAAATTATATTTTAAATTTCTTTAAAAGTTTAATTAGATAATAATTTTATCATTTAATCCAATTTATATCGTTGCAATAAATTTCACATTGAAATTGGATATAAAATAATATTATACTTTTTAATGTTTTTACTCTAAAAACTCACATTTTCCACCTCATTGTAGGATTAAATTTAAGTTAATTTAAACCATATTGGTGATTATAATTTAGAAAAATGGTTTCCATATTTGGAATCAGAATATATTATAATTTATAATATGGACGACATATTTTTTTACCAAAAATCTTTGTGAATGAAATTAAAATTAATTACATTGATTAATGTAACATAATGCTAAACTAATGACTAAAAATTAATCTTAAGGGTATAAATGAGATAGAAACATTTCCAAAATCCATTTGATGGATATATAATTATTGTATAATCATTATTATATACTTTTTACAATTACATGATACACATTAAAATTGAAAAACGTGGGTGAAATTCTATCTTCAACAATTTACAAGAGTACCACTCCCCCTTCACTAGTAAAGGCCACCACCTCACCATCTTCTTAGCACCTCTAAAACAAATTATGATTGGACAAGATATTACCAATACACTTCCCAAAAACCATACCATTCTCATTGAATCATAAAATTGGGAATAAAGTCTTCCAAGGAAGCATTTTTTCCATAAACCAAAAGGAGTTACTTGATTAAGTGGCAACGTCTTCTCTCATGCTCCTTCCATTTATTTTCATTCTCCACCCCTCCAATATATTTAATAAATTATTATATAAATAACACAGTATCATAAATATACTCGGATATTTTTCTTATTTTTTTAAACCTATACTTATACAGACCTCGATCTAATGGGTAAGTAACATACTATATATGTGTACGGTGAACTACCGCCTCACTAACCATTATTGTTCTATTTTACTTACCACCTCTCATGGGGAAACTTATTATGGATAATATGTTTATATATGTAATATATTATAATTATTATTTATTTAATCTTATTTATTCCTTTTTAAAACACATATCTTTTAAATTTCCATTTAGTGTTAATATGATAATTGTGATTGAGGAAGTGTGGACTACCACTCCCACAAAGCGATATGATTATTTCATACACTAAATAGAATGTATTAATGATTTGAATTAGTGGTTATATATAATATATATTATATCATAAATATACATTAATAATGATATAAATATATTCATATATTTCATTTAATTTCATTCTTTCAATATGACAATAAAAATATAAATCACATTCAAGCACATTTAAAACTTTTCGTCTCCATGATATTTTTATTTCATTGTATACTTATAAATTAAAAAGATTATTATAATAAAAATATACAATATATAAATGACATATATGTATATAATGTTTTACATTATATAAATCATTATATAAATTATAAGTACCAAATACATAACAAATTAAGACACATCCCAACAATAAAGCGAATATTACTCAAAGTGAATCCTTAAGAAAGGATTGTTAAGAAGTGGGAAATATAATTTCATAATGAAACCATATATTTTATTAGATATAAGAATATGGTTTTTAAAAGATTTATATTAAATTTATATTTATTATATAGGTCTTTAAAATGTGTACGATAAGAGTCAAGACACTAGGTAAAGGGATCTCATATCACTTTTTTTCTGTGAGATACATTATATATTCTCCACTCGTTCCTTTTTGGTGGTTTATGTAATTACCATGATCGTAGTACATTTATATTATAATTAAAATTATGGGTATTCACATATAATTTTTATGATCTTTCTTTCATGGGTTTTCAGGGTAAAAAGTTACCATATTAGTGAAATAATTTATTTTCTCAATTTTCCTTCTTTGAGACTCATGTTTTTTATGCACCAAAATTATACTTAAAGGAGTATATACATGAATTTTACTTTCTACATCATGAATTTAATTCTTTTTAGGATATTTTAATCTTCATGTAATTTATTGTTCTTATATAGAGAATATAATCCCATATAACCATATTATAAGAGTTTACTGAGACAATATCATCACTTTTAATGATTGTTTATGTTTATGCATCCTTTGATGAAATATTATAATCCATATCTCAAAAAAATTTATGAATTTTATAATTCTATTGTTATTAATGATTATTAATATATTGGCTCCATTTCATCATATCTTTGGTATATAAGATTGTTAATAATGTGTTTGTATGAATTCACGTCTTTACCCCCACTTCGGATGGAAATATGTGTTATATTAAAATTATGTTTTCCAAAAATGGTTTACAAGAATATTATAATATTCTTCTATGATAATTAAAATAAAAATTTTACCCTTTTGTCTTTTTGCAATGTTTATAATGGAATATTATTTTTTCTTTCCAAATGAGGCATTTCTTAACCTTTTTACTGTGTAAAAGTAATGTTCCTTTTACCTCATACGACATGTACAAATTTTACTCTTTCAGTCCATTGAGGAATTATTTTTATGTTTAAATGTTAATTATTAAGAATTTTTTTAAAAAAATATATTTTAAAATAAATGGTTTTCAAAAAAAATCATGATTTTTTTATTTTTTTAATGATAATTTTTTTCGAAATGATTTAAATCTTTATTTCTATGTTATCAATTTATTTTTAAAAAATGGTTTTCAAAAGAATTTATGTTTTATTAGAATTTCTAAATAAGTAAAGGATATTTCCCTCGATAAATTTTTTAAATATATCCTTCCATGATATTTTCCTTCTAATATTATATACCATGATGTTACTCATTCACTTCTTGGAAATAATCCAAATGTTCCATTAATATTATTTCATGAATGGTTTATGTTTTGATGGATTAATACTTAATACACCCATTTCACTTCCATAGGTTTTATTATTTTAAAACCCACTTCTATTCATGGGTTATGATTTCATGAATTTGTTATGAAACCTATCATTTTTAATAGGTTATAATGTGACCAAATGTTAGTTATTCCCATTTCATTTCATGGGATATGATTTCATGTTTATAAAACCTATTTTTATTTATGGGTCATGAGATTATGAATGTGTTATTTTATCATGACACATGTATGGATGATATTATTATGACATTGGTGGGACCTATATTTCCCTCCAATGTACTGGGTAATGACAAGTTATATATAATCTCAATGGGTACATGGGTTGTATCTGAAGCCCAAAAACAAGAAGGTACTTGGGTTGTAGCCTAAGGCTATAATTAAGAGGGTACATGGGTCAGTGCCCAAACCTAAAAATAAAAAGGTTCATGGGTTGTATCCCAAGAATAAAAGAAATAGGTTACATGGGTTGTAGTCAATGCCTGAAAATAAGATGGTATATAAATTGTAACCGTAGAATAAAAGTAGAAGGGTACATATATGTAGCCCATACCCAAAAACAAGAAGGTACATGGGTTGTAGCCCGATCCTAAAAGTAATAGGGTATTCTGGTTTTTAGGAAAAACTTGGTGTAGTTGCATGAGAATTATCCCAATCATATCATGTTATAAAAATCATGGTATATAGCCATGAAAAAATATTTTTTATTCTTATGTGAATTCAAAAAATTCCGTGTCTTATTCCTATGTTTTTTACATAAATTATACTATTAATTGTATTATGATCTAAGTATTATGAACTACCTTTCTTTATTATGATCTCCAATATGTAGGGTATGATATTGAAATGTTATGCTCATGTTCATTACCCTTTGTTCATGTTATGCTTACACATTTCATTTATTTACCCTCATTGGCCATATGAGCTCACCCCATTCTAATGTTTTCTTTCACCATGTTGTGGTGAAATGTTTTTTTTATACTTACTAAAGGTGGAGATACTTATGGGAGATGTTGAAGATCTTTCACCAGGATAAATGATTTGATTACTTGGTTTCCAAAGAAACGAAACTATTATGATCCCCAAGATTTAATTTTTGTAATGTATAGAATATTCGTCTAAGATGGTGTGATATACTTGTATGTTAAGACTGGGTTTCTATAGTGATTATATAAAAGGAAATTAATTTATCAATATCAAAACAAAAAAAACAAAAAAATTTATAATAACCTTTTCTTAGATTTTATGAATTATTCAACATACATGAGTAAGAATAAAAGAAAACATGCTTACCTGAAATCTATTATTTCAAAATCATATTTTACCAAAATGACGAGTATTCAAGATTAATTTTCCATACTAGAAGAATCATAATCATATTTTTTAGATCACTAAATCTATAAGAGAATACCTATGTGTTCCTCAACTCTTTAGAAATTAATCATAACTAAAAATATTAGTAAATGAAAAAAATAAAATGAAGAAAAATATTTTCAACCTAAATAATTCAACAGAAATACCCAAATTTGAACATACATAATTAAAAAAACACATCCCTAAAATTCCTCATAATATTTCCAACTAATATTGAAACCCAATAATCAGAAGTATTTTATCACATAGTCACCAGTGATAAATGTGTTTTTAATATTCAAATGTCATTAATTACTCCTGAAGTCTCATAAAAAAGTAATTTCCCTAATAATAGTCTTGATTTAATAATTATTTCCATAAAGAATATGACTCACCATAAATCATATAAATTTACAAAATATTACTCCCATTTTACATATCAAATAAAACCCCCTAGTGTTATCATTAACATAATCATATAAGGTTCCAAATATAATGAATATCTTCTAGAATAGTATTTATCACTTAATACCCAAATCAAATACCAATCTCTTGGTTGTCAATATGATAACACATATGATCCTCAAATTAAATGAACAATTATCCATAATATGTTTTAATAATAATAAAATATACTCACCCAAACATACCATATGCTAGTTCTAGGCAATGATCCCTTATCGCCCTTTGGTTGCATATTTGATCCCAGTGGCCATTCTAGATGTGATGATTTTCACCCATCCTATGGGTTGTTGTTTTTTAAAACTATATTAATATAATTTTTATAAAATTATAGGAATTTTAAAAGCACCCTCAAAAATAACCATTTTATTTTTCCATAACAATGGTTATCTGATACCTTACATTTTTCATCCAAAAAATTAAGAACCAATATTTATCTCAATTTTGGAGATCATATAGACCAAAAGACTTCCAATTACATTAAACTTTTGTGTAACAAAATTTAGGCAATTATTCTTTAAATAATATTTTTATATCTTAAAATAAAGGGCTACATTCTCATTAAAAATATCAACTTTTTACCACTTCTAAAGGGTATTTATTAAACCAAACAATTATTTATAAATTTATGAAAACAAAAACAACAGTAGAAAAATCTTTAGTTGTTCCATGATTATAATAATATATGAAAATAAAAACAACCTAAGAAATTTAGAAACTGAATACATAAAAATATCCTTTATTAAGCTTCATTTATAAGCCATTTACCATTATTTCTCCCCTTATTCAATAATAATTTTATTCCAACAATAAAATATAATAATTATTTCATTATTTTTCATCAATATAAACCGTAAAGGTTATCCATACGTTTAAAATTATGTCAAAAAAAGGAGAATGATTTTTTACCCAAATCACATGATAAACATAAGGGTTACACAAAACTCAATTTAAATAAATGTATACTAATATACTCTTATCATCAAAAAGTATTAATAAATTTAAATATTTAATCATCTGTTAATATACCATTTCACTTGAATCTATCATATGTTGACATAATAATAATTCAGTATTCTCTATAATTCCTTAACCATGATTTTACATATTATTCTTTAATAAATCATTTATATGAACAAAAATATGAATCATGTATAAATATTAATATATTTCAAAGCATGAGACAAGAATTAATTCATATTTTTCATATAAATTTCAAATTTCATAATATTCCATTGTTATGGAATTAGGTTTTAATAAACCCTTATCTGTGTCGTCCTTCAGATACCATTCATGATTCTCCTTTCTAGGAAAATAATTAGCCAAATTATCATACTATCCACTTTCAAAACATTAAATTAGTAACTCTTGAAAGACTTCTTTCACCTTATGGATTTTACTAAACACATCAATTTTCCATCAAGGTTTATTTATTTATGATTTCCTTTAACACAAAAAAACATCTTCCCATCCTTTGAATACATTTTTATATACAATTATTTTAAAATTATTAACACATTTGTTATTAAATATATTTACCATTATGATTGTGTACATATGAATATACTAAAGGATTAATTTCCCTCATTTATGATGAATTATGAAACTCACAGAAGTTCAGGTTTTTAGTCATTAATCTTAATAGATTGTTTAAAATAACCACAAGTGTTCCCACTAAATCAGACATTTCATTTGGTTTCTCATTTAGATAGCCACAATATTTTCCATTACATCCATTATTACTTTGGTTACCGATGAATCCAAACACTTACTAAATCCCAAAATTTTAGTGTAAGCATATCAATAAAATCATAATTCTTAATCTTAGGAGAAAGATACATACTAAGATATACGTTTTCATTTTTTCTAAAACTAAATCATATTATCTAAAATAACTACTACTCTCTATACCACGATTAACATTTTAGTTATATATGACATTTAACTTACAGTTAAATAATATCCTAGCCTCTAAAGTTATCTAAACCGTGCTTTGGTACCAGCTTTGGTGAATTATACTAAAAAATTGCATATTCTAGTTATTTTAATCTATAAATATATATATTTCACTACAAAATATATGTTAGTATTATAGTTGTAGGGAAATAGGAAAATTATTCCAACGTAAACCCATAAATTATAAGTGGTCTCTTAATCTCACTTTCATTTTTTCACTAAAGGAAACCCTTAAAAACATATTTTATATTCATGTAAAATAATTAAAATTTTATCAATTCTATAATACTTGTATCTATTCTCCCAAAAATCCTATGAAAACATTCTTAAAATATGATATGAGAACAAAAGATAAATATGGTACATAGAGGAAAGGAAAACATTTGTTGAGTGATAATCCATAAAAATATTTTCATAAAAACATTCATATTTATTGAAAAAATGAATAATATTTCAAACAAATCAATATATTAATTTTTTTTTAAAATATATTTTCATGAAAAATAATTATAAAAAATTTAATTTAATGTAGATAATTTGGGACATCCTTTTTTATATCAATCATAAAATGGACTAACTAATATGGTAAACTTCTAACTCTTGAGTACACAATGCATTTTAGTTTTTATGTAACCACCAATACATGGATTATCATAGATACAACCGTAATTAGATTGTCACATCACCACATATCATTGGATTATCATGTTACTACCTATAACAACTCACCTTCACCAAGATTAGGGAAGGGACAAAAAACTACTAAACCCTTCCTTCTTCAAGTTGAAGGACAGATAATAACCCATGAGTCCCACCTTCTGTTGGCCCTGGAGTGGAGACTAGAACCAAGGGTATATAATCACATGTAATATGTAATTAATTACAATATTTATTTTATAGGATATGGAGATACCATGGTAAAACCCCAAAAAACTTCAAATTTTATGGTAAAATTAAATCCAAAACCCATTCCGTATTCATGTTCAATGATAAACCCATACAAAGTACAAGAAAACTCCAAAGAGAATGTACCTAAATAAAATAAAAATAGCGAAAACAACTGTCTCAACGAACAAGCTAGTATGGTCTGGCATAGTCCCCGAAGTCCTCCTGGAATCCTGAAAGCAGTTTTATATATGTTTGGTGAGTATACATTTATAATCAGTAGGGAAAACCCAAATGCTCTCATTCACAAGTGGAGGGGCATTCTAATTCCCCGTGAAAAAGTATATGTAACCAAAACATCTAGCAAGGAAACTGTCCACCCATCCTCCCCAAGGCACACTCTCCAAATTACACAAGTCAGGTAAGTAATAGTAAAATCACATCAATATTTGGGTACATGGTCCTATTTCCCACTGGTTATTGATGACATCCTAAATGTTAGAACTCCCCTCCATTATCACTATAATCTCACTTCTTACCCAACCATAACCTTATGGGCCACCACAACCCCATTTCCTAGTAGCAGACACCTGGGACACGACCACCACGCATCACGCCCATAGACAGTTGGGCCACCACAAGCATATGTAACCACGCCCGCAAACACCTAGGCTAGAACAACTACCTCCATGTCCAAATACACCTAGGCCTCATCCTAATTAATATTTAGAAACAAACCTAACCACACACACCTATGACAACTACCACAATGTACCCTTACCGACGACAGTTGGGATATAATGGACCTCAGGCCATCACAACCTACCTGAAGAGTCTTGGGATACTCAGTAGAGGGAACATAAAAGAGATAATAACCAGCCGCCCAATAGGATGTCAGAAAAAAAGCTTCCACCCTAAAGTAGGGGTGTTCATTACAAATTTCTCAACATAGGTGGGGTCTGAAAGGAAACAAAATAACTAAATTTATATATATTGGTAAAAAAGAACTCATTCTATCATAAGGGTCCTGAAACTGGACCATACACAAACACCATTGTTACTATTCATTAATACAAAAAAGCACAACAACCACAACTCGAGCACCACCCATTATTGTCATAATGTTAAAGTGGATACTTTAAAAATTAATAAATCACTACTAGGAAACTAATAGGTACATTTAGAAGTCAAAACAACTCTGAATGAGAAAAAAACCAAACATCAATTTAAGCATTCAGACCCAGTTCTCTTGTAAAGTCAAAACAAAAAATGGATTTGTGAGATCCATCAATGTACTGGAACCAAACCAATGCCCAAAATATGGCCCCATACAACCTCAGATCCAAAAACGATGAAATTAAAAATTGGGTATCCCATCCCCTTCTACATCACCCACAAGAATCTGGTAGAACAATCGTTCTTATTAGAAGAACATAACAAGAAAGTTTTCATATTTAACCACACCATTTATCATGTTTTTTCTATACATTTGGTTAACCAATGTGATAAAAAAGGATTATTATTCATTAGGATACCATTAATTCAACTGAGTTTATGTGATTAACCATTTTCCATTTTACATCCACTGAATCACATGTTTATACATGGAAACAGAGGTTCATTAGTGTGGATGAAAGTACTAACAAATGCCATTATTTTCATGGGGAAAAATCCCATAAAGTACACAACATATGAATGAAAATAAAATAGAAAAACATCATCATGATTAAACACACCACTGCATTATTTATAAACCATTTATTAGCTTCAATAAGGTTGGGTTTCATCCACACCCTCAGGAAAAACTATCATAATCATCCTACTTGATACACAGTAAAGAGAGACAAAGGAAGACCCTATATGGATGAAAGATGATCAATGTTTTCTATTCTCGCACCAAGAAATAGGGATGCGTGAATTACAGAAGAAGAACTCAAAGGACCCTATGAGTTTGTAGGAACTGTTCTAGAATGGGCGCACGATTCGTCTCTGAAAGAGGGACTCCAAAAACTCCGACGAAAGTAAAAGAGACCAGGGAAGAAGAAGATGTATAGTGATAAAAGGTCAGATCCTGGAGTTATGGGATAAGAAATCATGAACATCATTAAAGGTGGATTGTTGTTTCTTCATGTAGTTGGACGATTACACATGATTGAATTGAAGGTTTCGGACGTAGCTGAAGCGCGTGGGTGGATATGCCCACATGGATTTTTTTTATTAGCAATGATCAATCCAGGATCAATACGACGATAAATACCAGTCTCCATGGATCGATTCACAGAAATAGAAAAAGATGAAGAAAGGTCTCGGAACCAAAAAAGTTGATCGTCATAGGTTGATTATAATTAATTTAATTAATTGAAAATAAGTACTTTTTGGGTGTTCTTCCTTCATTGCTATTCCTGATCACGTTCCGATGTGATTCGTCGTTGCGTCACAAAATCCAAGGGTATACTTCCTCTAGTTGTGATCCACACGGGCACCACTTATCTCTTGACACTGCCAAAGGTGTGTCTAGTTGCTAGTGTGGAGAAACATTTTCTTGCATTTCCCACCTTAGATTGTCTTTATCCAATGAAGAGGATCTCTCTTGGTCTTGAGAGCATTCTTCGAGGAAGAAGTTCTTTCGGCCTTGATAGAATTCTCCAGAATTGTTGTACACAATGATTCTATTGTAGAAAAAGATTTGGGGTTGTGAGGATATTAATAATCGGGTTTGAGGTTTTATAGTTATGACAATAAATAAATGTGTTACGCGTTTCATTTATTTCATTGAATTTTATTGATAACCCCTATGTTTAATAATTAATTCCATGACGTGCGCCCATGCTGATTATAATAAATTTCATTTAATAAAATCAATAATAAATCCTCAAAATCCTAACCAGAAAACTACACGGTTTGTAATCATTAATACATTGTTTGTACTTGTTTTCAATAAAAATACATGGCGTGTAATAATTTATACACTGCGTGTACTTGTTTTTCATTTACTTTACAAAATGAAACCTACACGGCGTGTAATCATTAATACACGGCGTGTACTTGTTTTCCATGAAAAACTACACGGTGTGTAATCATTAATATCTGGCGTGTATATCTTGTTTTTCATTTCCTTCTTCCTCTATCATTAATACTATTTAGGCTTACTTAAATAATTATTAAACCACATACAAGAATAATCTTTATTCTACTTGAGATACTTGGATACACTTAGTGTGTGATCCTCTAGGCCTCTTTCTCATTGGCATTAGGCGGGCTTTCCTAAAGTCCATGATTAGTGTCTAGCAATGGGTCAAGGAACCCAAGAGAATGAAGTTGATGCCACATTGAAGTGTCACCTCATACAAACTCTTACTCTGTAATTTAATCACATTGTCTCAATATCTCATCAAGAAGGTTTCATGGCAGTGTCATAAACCTATATGCTTGATCTGTCATTCATTGACTTCCAAAAATAAAATCGTCGTGTCACCAAGGCCATGGAATTTGTTCGACAGTTATATTTCAATCAAAGGGCCCAATATATCTTCTTACATAAATATGGAAGGTAAAAATCCTTCCTTGACTTATCCATTGACAACATGTCATTCATGATGCACCCAACGTACGCTGCTTCCCCCCAATTATCTACATGACAGTTTTTGTCAGCAAATCTATGTGCGCGAGTAATGACATGAGTTAATGATAATCTTCCAGTCTAAGGACAATTACACATGCTCAATGATCTAAATATCCGATGAAACCAAGACAAGCGGAATTACTACTGGTGGGTCTATTCTCATAATCTCCCATCTTGGAGATTACCTTGTGTGAACTCCATGAGAGAGAGTCTCGTCTTCGTATGAGTACTTGCACATGACGGTCTGTATACTATGTGTTATATAATAGTATGTCATCCAACCATAGAACATTATTTTAGAACATTTTTATAGCATTTCAAGGTTCTCATCATAGCGAGGATCTTCCATGACCTTATTAATGCAACAAATATTCCCGAACATTATTATATTATAGTCATGCAAAACAATGAAAATTAAATAATAAGATTACATTCATGTAATCAAAGTACAAAATAGTTGGTTCTTAGGACACCAAACCTTAAAAAATCACACTTAGAATAGAGCCATCTGCCTATGAATTTTAGTCTTCTAGACCTCCATTGATGATGATCATGTTTCTACTGAGTCAAGGATTTAGTCAAGGGGTCCTCAACATTGTCTTCTTTGGAAATAATGCTCACTTCAACTGCACCTATCTGAGAAAAATCCCTCAAGAGATGATACTTCTGAAGTATGAGCTTTGTCCGCTGATGTGACGTTGGCTCTCTTGCAAGTGCCTCCACAGTAGTATTATCACAATAGAATGTGATAGGAACATTATTTCTAGGTACTACATCTATATCTTGGACGAAGCTTTGCGTCCATAATGCTTCTTTAACTACCTCAGAAGCAACAATATACTTGAACTCTGCTATAGAATCTTCCACCACACTTTGGTTCGAGCTCTTCTAGATCACTACACCCCTATTCAAATTTGAATATGTATCCAGTCTGTGACTTCATGTCATCTTGATCAGTCAGGAAAATAGAATCTACATGTCCTCTGATGACTAGTTCCTCATCTCCTCCATAAACCAAGAGCATATCCTCTTATGTCGTAGATACTTAATTATAGACTTGACTGCCATCAAATGGCGGTCTCCTGGATCATCTTGATATCATCCTACCAAACTTAATTCATAAGAAACATCTAGACTTTTACATAGAATATCATACATGACTGATCCAATCAGAGATGCAGAATGGATCCTTTCCATTTTCATTCTTTACTCATGTGTCTGAGGACACATTATCTTGGAAACATGAATTCCACGTGAAACTGGAAACAATCCCCTCTTGGATTGTTCCATACTGAATCTCTTCAGTATCCTGTCAATGTATGTACTTTGACTCGGGCCCAACATTCTCTTGGATCTATCACAATGGATCTTGATCCCAAGAATATATGTTGGCTCTCCCAAGTCTTTCCAGGAGAATTATTTGTCTAACCATGCCTTAACTGACTGTAAGAGAGGTACTTCGTTTCCAATTAGTAATATGTCATCAACATATACTATTAGGAAAATGACTTCACTTCCACTAAACATTTTTTAGACCCAATGATCACATTCATTCATAACAAGGCCAAATTCCATTAATGCGTCATCAAAATGAATGTTTTATAACCTTGATGATTTCTTTAATCCAAAAATGGATTTCTACAACTTACATACATTGTTGGAATCCTTTGGAGTCACAAAACCTTCAGGTTGTGTCATGTAGACATCTTCCGGGAGGTTACTGTTATAGAATGCTGTTTTGACCTCCATTTTCAAAATTTCACAGTCATGGTAACCAACAATGGCCAACAGGATTCTTATAGATTGCTGCATTGCAACTGGTGAAAAGGTTTCATCATAGTCAATTCCTTGACACAGTCTGAAACCTTTGGAAACAAGTCATTCCTTATAGGTGTTTACTTTCCCCTTCATGTCCATTTTGTTCTTGAAAACACATTTATTACCAAAATAATTTATAGCAACTGGAGGATCTACTAAAATCCAGACTTGGATTTGGTACTTGGAATCCATTTCAAAATTCATGGATTCTTGCCACTTGGTAGCATCTATTCCTTCAACTGCATCCTTCTAGGTAATAGGATCATCATTGTTACCCAATAATGAGTCACCATCCTTGGTGACAAGAAAACTATATTGTTCTAGTTCTCTCACCTCTCTCATATTCCTACATAGTTCTTATGTAGTTGGAACAGATTTTTCTACCACAGGGATTTGTGGAATCTATTCTGGTACCAACTCTTGTGTATCTTGAGCCTCGACTTCATCGAATTCTATATCGCTCCCACTATCCCTTTTAGAGATGTTCTCCCTCTCAAAAAATATGGTGTGTCTTTCCATTGTTACCATTTTTCTTAGGGGTTTTATATGTAATATCCCCTTGTTTCCTTGGGATATCCTATAAAGATACACTTTGTGCCTTGGGGTTCATGTTTGTTACCAGAAGAGGCCTTAACAAATGCTTTGCTACCCCACACATGAAAATTCAATAACATGGCTTTGCATCCACTCCGTAACTCATATGGAATACCATTTATCAATTTAGTTGGTACTTGGTTTAGTATGTGTGCTACTATTTGTAATCCATATCCCCAAAAGGATAATGGAAGACTCACATGACTCATCCTTGATCTCACCAAGTCCAACAGGGTGTGGTTCCTCCTTTCACTTACACCATTCCACTGAGGTGTGTAAGGAGGAGTGAGTTGAGATAGAATCCCAAACTCTCGTAAGAAATCAACGAAGTCCTGATTAAGATATTCTACTCCTCTATCTGAGCGGAGTTTTTTTATCTTATTATGAAGCGGGTTCTCAACTTCATTCATGAATTCTTTGAACCGATCAAAATAATCTGACTTATACCTCATTAAGTAAATATATCCATTTCTACTAAAATCATCAGTAAAAGTTATGAAGTATGAAAACCCACCCCTTGCTTCAACTGGAAATGGTCCACACTCATCTGATTGAAGTAATTCTAGAGGCACTTTATCCATTTCACCATTCTCACTAAATGGGGCTTTGGTCATTTTTCCTTATAGACATGCATGACATACACCAAGTGGTTTTAGTTCGAAAGAATCTAAAACCCCATCATGATGTAATTTTGTCAAACGGTTCTCATTGACATGACCTAGCCGGTGATGGAAATGTTGGGTGTGGTATGAGTCATTTGAATTACTTTGACATCGATTTACATTACTTGGTTTATGTATTCTAACACATAAAGCCCGTTATATAAATGTGCCCTACGATAACAAATTCTATCTTTATAAAAGTAGAAACATCCACTTAAAAATTTGAAGATTAATCTATCAGTATCTAATATGGATACTGAAATACTATTTTTGGTTACAGAGGGTACATAATAACATCATTTCAAACCCAAGACCATCCCAATTGGAAATGTGAGGTGGTAGTCTCTGATAGCTACAAAAGCGAGTCTGGCTCTGTTGGCTGCTCATAGATCCACCTCACCTAGGTCAATCTTTTTAAATCTACTTGGTTCATGTATTTGGATATAGATGTGAGAACCAAAAGCAGTATGTAATTACCAATTGGTAGAAACAAATAGATTTCATTTCATAAAAAATGCACCTTAAGCTTCCCCTTGCTTCCTTGGCTGGGTGCAATTTTTCTTCTAATGGACCTTCTTGCCACATGCGAAACAAATTACATCCTGTTCTCTTGCCTTCCCTTTGATCATAATTTTCTTGGAAGGATTTTAAGAAGCTTTTTGATTAATGAACTTCTCATTCCACTTTATTTAATTCACCATGAGGACAGAAGGCTTTTCACACTTCATGTTATTATCCACATGGCGAACGAGGATAAGAAGATCAGACAGGGACTTCTCAATGTTGTTCTTGTTAAAGTTCACAACATAGTTTGAGAAGATCTGGGGGAATGATACAACAATGATATTTGTACCTAGTTCATCAGGGATTTTAAACCCTAGAACCTCCAAGCACTCAATTTATCCAATGAGCTTGACTACCTGACGCATGGTTGGGGAACCCTCTCCAAGATTGCTCTGAAATAGATCCTTGGATATCTCAAACCTTTCTTGTGTTACTCTCTCCTGGTATAGAACATGAAGGTGCTCGAGCATGCTATAGGCATCCATGTCCTCATGAGACTTTATGAGCTCACTTGACATTGATGATAGCATCAAACATTGAACGTCAAGTGCATCACTCCAATGCTGATCATAGACCAGGAAATCTTCATCACTCTCCCCTTGGGGAGGGGAATTAGGAAGTGAGGACTCCAGCACGTAATAAATTTTGTCATGGAAATGGATAACCCCAAGGTGCCTAAACCATTCCTGAAAGTTACTACCGGTGAGGATATTGTATTTATCCAGAATTGATCACAGAGAAAAGGTGGTTGATGAGTTTTCCATATTGATTCTACAAATTAGAAGAGCAGATTTATCAGTACTTTCTTGATTACATTTTATGAGAAATAATAAATTTTATTAAGTATCCTACTATTTTATCATATCCTAATGGCCCTCACCATTGAACTCGGAATTTCTAAATTCCATGACATTCTAGAGGCAAGGATCCATATTCCCCTTCGCATAACCCCAACAAGGGTTGGTCAAGCTATTTGAAGGTATTTAGGTTGGAAGGTCTTTGACAACTGTGAGCTTACAGTTCCGTGATCTATTAAGTGGACTCATGAATCCTAAATTCCTAACTTTGATTTCCTAAACGCATGCCTTAATTTTACAAAATATCTAGAAAGGGCTACTCCTCTTGATGTAAAATGTTTAATTCAACCTGAAACATTTATAAGATCTTCCTTTATAAAAGTAAGTGTCCCAACAAGGGTTGGTCAAACACATAGTTTTATTGATTCTTTCTCTTAATCAAGTAACAGAATCCTTGGTCTGACATAATATAGTTTTTGAGGGATTTTATTCTTTGTGCATATTTTTTCATTATCACATTCTTGTTAATATTAAGTGATGCTTTCTTATGTGATTAACCATGTTCTGATAATGTTTACGCAAACTCCAGTTTTTATTTTATTCTATATTTTCATGCTTGTTTATTTCATTAATTATGTGATCGTGACAGTACATACATCATAAATAAACCATTCAATCAGACAAAAATAAAATAATATGGCATGATTTTGAGTTTATATTGGTTAGCTTATCTTGGAGTTTTGATAAGATAACCCAGACCTAGGGGAAAACACCTTGAATTGATGGTTCATGTTTTGCTGCTCCCACTTGTCCACCTTTGTATCATCTTGGGTTGGTTTCACCTTAGCTTCGGGTTTTGAACCGTCTCCTCTAGCATGGGAGATCATCCATTAGTTGGGGTTTACATTAAATAATCCATGGGCACGCCGACCATACATTTTATTTGAAGAGGGATCGCAGGCCAACAAATTTAAATTAAACAAATTTAAATGAAACGAAACACACATAAAAATGGTCTTTGGTCTAGATCATGATCATCCATATCATACAAAGAAATTTACACATATTTAGAATTCAATTTCATTTATTCGTTATATTATTTAAGATAAGTCACAATTGAAATTAATTAATTATGATATTATAATTAATAAATTCTTAATCTTAAATTCCTTTCTGAAGTTCCTTGAGATTCTTATCATCCATATCACTTGTACATGTCTTGGTAGTTTTGGAGGAAACCTGGTGAAATTCCATTTCTAGAAAGTATACGGTGTGTAGTTTATATTTACACAACGTTTATTTCTTTTCACCCTTTATCCAAATTACATGTTCGGGGGGTTTGGGGTGTTTTCTCTATAATGGAAATTTTGGAGTACATAGTGTGTACTTCCTTGTTATGCAGATACCGGTCTGGAAATCCCATGTATGCGAACCACAGCTTCTCCTTGTACACGGTTTCACTTAAGCCAGATCGGACTACACAGCGTGTTGATTTAACATACACACCATGTATTCCGGTTCCACATGCCGTTCATTTTTGGTCAAAATGGGGTAATAAATACATAGGAATACTCAATTCACACAACATGGTTTGGAGGACCAGTACCAGTTCGTTGAACCTAAGTACACGGCATGTAGTTTTCATTACACACCGTGTATTCCCATGTTGTACAGGCAGAAAGAGCGGCTCCTCCGGATGTGTTCCTCATTTTTATATTAATAAATATTAAAAAAATGTTTTTTCTATGATGTGAATCGAGAAACGAAGGAGGAAGAATATATCTCTTTCATTCGGTTTAATATATTGATTTACCAAGAATTGAATCAAATATAAATGCGTAAATTATAAATGAAAATTAAATAAATATAGTAAACATTGTATCCTCCCTCTGATACAAATTGAGAGTTCTGGGAACAGCGGAAGTGTGTTGGTGGATGTGCCCACATGGATTTTTGTCATTAGCAATGATAAATCTGGGAACAATACGATGATAAATGCCAGTCTCCACGGATTCATTCAAGAAAATAGACAAAGAAGAAGAAAGGTCCTGGAACCAAAAAAGTGGATCATCACATGTTGATTATTAATTAATTAATTAATTAACAATAAGCACCTTTTGGGTGTTCTTTCTTCATTGATATTCTTGATCACGTTCGGATGTAATTCTTCGTTGTTTCGTAGAAACCAAGGGTAGACTTCCTCTAGCGGTGATCCACACATGCACCACGTATCTCTGGATGTCGCCAAAGGTGTCTCTGGGTGCTAGCATGGAGAAACCTTTTCTTGGGCTTCCCGCCTTAGATTATCCTGACCAAATGAAGAGGATCTCTCTCGGTCTTGAGAGCATTCTTGGAGTAAGATGTTCTTTCGGCCTTGAAAAAATTCCCCAGAATTGTTATGCACAATGGTTCTATTGAAGTAAAAGAGTTGGGGTTGTGAGGATAATTAAAATCATATCTGAGGTTGTACAGTTAAGACAATAAATAAACACGTTATGTGTTTTATATATTTCATTGACTCTTATTGAAAACCCCTATGTCGAATAATTAATTCCTTGACATGTGGCCACACTGATTATAATAAATATCATTTAATAAAACAATATTATGTCCGCAAAATCCAAACAAGAAAACTACACGTCGTGTAATCATTAATACATGGAGTGTACTTGTTTTCCATAAAACTACATGACATGTAATCATTAATACATGACATGTACTTGTTTTTCATTTCCTTTCCAAAATGAATACTACACGGAATGTAATCATTAATACACGGAGTGTACTTGTTTTCCATGAACAACTAAACAGTGTGTAATCATTAATACACGGTGGGTATATCTTGTTTTTAATTTCCTTCTTCACCCATCATTAAAACGGTTTAGGCTTCCTTGAATAATTATTAAACCATGTATGGGAATAATCTTTATTCAACTTGTGATACTTGGATACATTTAGTGTGTGACCCTCTAGGCCTCTTTCTCGTTGGCATTAGGCGAGCTTGCCTAAAGTCCAAGATTACTGTCTTGCAATGGGTCAAGGCACCCAAGATAAAGAATTTGATGCCTCATTGATGTGTCACCTCATATGAATGATTACTATGTAATTTAATCCCTTTGTCTCAATATCACATCAAGCAGGTTTCATGGCAGTGTCATAAACCTATATGCTTGATCTGCCATTCTTTGACTTCCAGAAATAAACTCATCGTGTCACTATGGCCATGGAATTTGTTTGATAGTTCTATTTCAATAAAAGGGTCTGAGGTATCTACTTTCGTATATATGGAAGGAAAAAATTATTCCTCTACTTATCCATTTACAACATGACATTCGTGACGCAAAAAAAGTACCCTACTTCCCACCAACTGTCTACGTGACAGTTTTTGTCAGCAAATCTAAGTGCACGATTCATGACATGAGTTAATGTTAATCTTCCAGTATAAGGACCATTATACACACTCGGATATAGAAATATCTGATGACACCAAGACATGCAGAATTACTACTGGCGGGTCTGTTATCATAATCTCCCATCTTGAAGATTACCAATTGAGTACTCCATGAGAGAGAGTCTCGTCTTCTTACAAGTACTCACAAATGATGGTGTGTATACTATGTGTCCAATCATTGTATGTCATACTACCGTAGAAATTTATTTATGAATATTGTTATAGAATTTCAAGGTTTTCATCTTAGTGGGGATCTCCCATAACCTTATTAATGCAACAAATATTCAAGGACATTATTATATTATAGTCATGAAGAATAATGAACAATATATAATAAGAGAACATTCATGTAATCAAACTACAAAACTGTTGGTTATCAGAACCCCAACCCTTAATTCAATTAAGTGGGATTTAATAATTATCCTTTTAGATGGTGGGGATAATGACTGTGAGTTAATATATTTTCTTTAAGAGGAGAAAAACATGTAACATGGGAGAAACTGTAATACACAACAAGGGTGTGACACTGAGGAAAAAGGCCACACGTTTCGATGGCTCAAGGTTCACCTGATTAATTGGGGTTTAAAAAATCTTTTATTGCCATTAAATGGATTTGGAAAGGGTAATAAAAAACTTTTACGTCAAAATATTTGTTATTAGGGAAAAATGGAAGGTCCTAGAAAAACAGGGAAGGACTCACCGTTTGGTGAGTCACCGTCACCCTGGCATTGTCTCCCTAGAACTATTGGTTCAAGCATTAATCATCGGTTCCACCAATGCCCCTCACTGCCACCGATGTATATCAGTGCCACTGATGCTTATTAGAGGCACTGGCACCCATCAGTGCCACTATTTTCCTCTCAGTTCCACTGATGCCAATCAGTTCCGCTGATACTCATCGGTGGCACCAACGCCCATTAGAGCCACTGACGCCCATCGATACCAGAGTTCGCACCTCGGTTCCCCTGATGCTTCTTGGCGCCACCGACACTCATCAGTGCCACTGACACCCATAGGTTCCACCATTTGTTCAACCCAAAATTTTGGACAAGTAATGGACTAAGAGGGTCGAGCCATTACATCAGATACCCCTCCAACTATTCTCGTTCTCGAGAATCCAATAATAAACCTAATGAAAATAGAGGTGTTCTAACAACCACCTCATAAGATACATATCAGGAGTAACCCTCCATGACATATTGGAATACCTCTCCCTCATATTGATCAACAATAGAGGCTCTACCGCTCCCCTCCCTTAAGAAACCACACAGACATATAAAGGTTAGACCATCCAATCACACGGATTTGGGATCCACTTCATCCATGCCATGATACTATCCAATTTGGGAGGCATTGAATCAATAGTACGGGTTTAATTACATACACATTAATGAATCTTGATCAAGGATAAGGTTCTCCACTCCCTATAGGCAGAAATCTTCACACACATTCAGATAACAAGGTGAACATCATATCTCATAGTTAACATGTCAACCAATACATCACAATCTAGTATAATAAAATAGGACAAAACTCAAAAATGCTCTGGGTACTAGGCGAGAACTTGTGCCTCCTATTCCTAGGTACTCTCATCAAGTCTACCATGCCTCCATAACACATGATCCAAGGGAATGGTTTGTCCACAAATCCCCTTCTCTTCATGATCTTCGAGCTCCACTAGTCACTCTACGAACGCCGCTTCATCATTGATATCCATCATTCCTCAGTCGAGGATGTGTGAATCATTGTGTGGGTATCGAAGGAGATGATAAACATAGAAGATGTCATTCACCCTCAGTAGCGGTGGTGGTTGATCCTACTATTAAGCCTCTTCAGCTTCCCACTGCAATACCTTGAAGGGTCCTACAAACCTAGGAGAGAGCTCACTCCCCCTTCCGAACCACTATTGTCCACAATATGGGGAGACCTTCAGGAAAACATGGTCCCGAACATCAAACATCAAGGGTATGCTCCTATGATTGGCTTACGAATTCTGTTAATACTGAGCCAACTTCATCCTCTCACGTATTAGTTGAACCTTTTCCGTCATACTTTGCACCACCTCCGAGCCCAGAACACCTGCTTCCCCGACCACAATCCATCACCTGGGTGAGCGACACAACCTTCTATACAAGGCATAAAATGGATCCATGTTAATGGTTGAGTGATAGATATTGTTTCAGGAAAACTCTACTATAGGAAAGTGTCGTACCCACGATCCTCTAAAGTCCAAAATACATGACCAGGGCATATGTTACGATTTTTGGATGGTTTGATCTGTCTTCTCGTCTATCTGGGGGTGTAAAGTATTGATGAGGTATAGTTGGGTACCAAAATAATGTTGTACTACTTTCCATACTTTGGAGGTAAATAGTGTTTCCTGATCCGAGAATATGGACCTCATAACACCATTTAAACTCACCACCTCGTCCACATACTTTTGTGATAAGGCATCCACTATACATGACTCCTTGATTTCTAGAATGTGAGATGATTTTTTAGCTGGTCCACGACTACCCATATTGCATCGCAACCTCCTCAAATCATAGGTGGTACCTTGGTAAAATATATCGAGACTTCATCCAATTTAAAGTTGGGGATATCTAAAGGCTGCAACAGATCTCCTGGGATGTATATTTCCGCCTTCACCTACAGAAACATGAGGAACTTCACCACAAACTATACTACATTTCTCTTCACTCCGGAACAAAAAAAACTATCCACTCAAGCCCTGGTACATCTTTGAAATTCTTGGGTGTACCACTAAGGGAAATTTTTGGAAGTCACCAAGAACCATTTCGTGCATTTCCATAGAGACAATTTGTATTTCGTGAAACAAAATTCGATTCTAATCATCTTCCAACCACCCTTCTAGATAATTTCCCTTCATAACACGATCACCCATCACATCCACCTTTAGCCCCCCCCCCCCCCACTGAGACTCCTCCACCCGCTACAAAAGAAAGTACTGGACTTTCATCTGAAATAGACATCCCCTACCACTATCCTCCCTTGCACCTAGGTGTAAGGAAGCCAACTCCCCCATCACCTTCCATGCATCTGCTAATTCTATAACTGCATCCTTGTGTGAATATCTACTAAAGGAATCGACCACCATATTCCGCATTCCTAAGGTGTACAAGATTTTGAAGTCTTAGTCCTAAAGTAAATCAATCCACCTCCACCGCCGCATGTTCATGTCTCGTTGGTGGAAGATATAAATCAAGCTCTTGTGATCCGTGAAGACCATGAATTGTTCCCTGATGAGGTGATGCCACCATAAATTTAGCGTGAACACCACCACTAAATTATCTAGGTTATGGGTGGAATAGTTATGTTTTGGGGGATGTAACTTCCTATTTCAATAAGAGATGACTCCCTGATGCTGCATCAGCACACACCCCAGGCCTAGGCTTGAAGCATCACAAAACACATCAAATGCTACCCCTTCTTCTGGTAAGCACATCACAAGGGAATTAACCAACTTCCCCTTCAGAAAGTTGAGGAATTATTAGCAATTATCACTCCTTACAGAAGCCTAGTCTCTATTGGTCAAGGTGGAAAAATCTACTGAAACTTGAGAAAAGTTGGGCACGAACCTCTGGTAGTTACCTGCTAGACCCTGGAAACTGTGAACCTTCGCGTTGTTCTTGTGTGCTAACCATGAAAAAATCACCTCGACCTTCGACGGGTCCATTGTTATTCCCTACTGGGACACCAATTGTCCTTGGAAGTTCACGTCTCGTGTCCATAACATTCATTTGGACAACTTCCCATAGATATATTGTTGTTGGAGGACCACTAAAACCATCCTCAGATTCTCAGTGTGACCCTCCTATAATATTGAGTAGATCGGGATGTCGTCGATAAACAAAACAATGAACTGGTCCATATATTCTCAGAACACATAGTTAATGAGCCCCATGAATAGGGCCAGTGCATTCGTAACACCTAATGGCATGACCAGAAACTCAATGTTCTCATATCTACACCTAAAAACTGTCTTCAAGATTTCACGTTCCTCCAATCACAACTGGTGATATCCCTATATCATTTCATTCTAAGAGAACCAACCTACTCACATAAACTAGGGATATCCCTATCACATGTCGTTCTAAGAGAACCAAACTACTCCAATAAACTGGTGAAAAAGTTCTTCGATCCTTAGGAGGGGGTAAAGGTTCTTGATTGTCACCTGATTTAGCCTTTGGTAGTCTATAAATAGCATGAGACCCCCATCTGCCTTCTTTGCAAACAAGACTAGAGAACCCCCTGGTGATGTGCTCAGTCATATAAAACTCTTCTTCATCAGGTCGTCAATATTAATTTGTAACTCCTCCTACTCAAAAGAAATTATCTGATAAAGAGACATCAGAATCTAATGGGCACTTTGTTGTAAGTGTATCCCGAAATCAACATAACATCAGGGGGGTAGAGTCACCACTTCTATAGGGAAGATGTATAAGAACTCACTGAAGATCCCTAGAACTTACAACATCTCTGTATTGGCCATCTCCACTAACAGCTCTATTAAAAAAGTGTGAAGGGGCTCTAGACAAAGGATTCCATCTTGGAAACCCCTTTCACCGATGAAAGTCTCAATTTAGCAGCCTTTATCTAGAAACAAGACCCTTTTCTAGAATCAGTCGATAATTAAACACATAGATAACAACCATCTAATGCCTATGGCTACATATGTAGAAAAATATGGCCTTCACTGGACTGATGTGGTTGTACCATCAGTCCAAATCCCCAACAAAAATAAGACAAGATGGTTTGACCTCTGACTGGTGTACTAAATACAAGGGGAACAAGAATTATCTCTATGTCTAAACCCAGATCATGGGATAGACTCGGTGAAACAAAGGAATGCAAAGCTCTTGAATCATTCAAGTCACAAGAAAGAGTACTAATCAAACTGATAGTACCTTGAACATCCTCTGATCTTGCTGGAACTACTACCTTTATGGCATGAAACTACCCACAACTAGCTCCTATCCTTCTCAGTTGTCACCCCCTCCCCAACCACACCATGCTCGAGCTCCCTGAGGAGTGCCCTGAGGTTGGCCTCCTCCTATGATGTCTACTCTTAGAGGAGTGGGAGCCTTTTTACCCTACTGCGACTGTAGAAAAGCCTGGCTAGAAACTTCTACTACTGTGGGGGGCACTGTACCTAACCACCAACAATCTACTGCACTCGGCCTAGATATTTATTTTTAAGGTGTCCATGACAGCCACAGAAAAATCACCTTGGTCTTATACTCTCTGAGAAAATTAAAGGACTGGGAGATCGAAACTGGAACTACTGATGCTTGATCACTGCCAACTGATACCTGGATAGACCTGATGTAGAAGGTATGCTGCTAACAACCTTCCCCTTTGATGAGATCAACTGGCTCCCCTCACACAGCACACCTCCTAGGATGTGCATCTTTTCAACCACTTTATACTTCTTTTGAACCTCCCGGTATGTCGGCAGGGTGAAGCGAGTAACAACATACTGAAGAAAAGTTTGGAGTACCTCCTCTAAATGTTAGTCCTGAGACTCCTCATCTAGAAAGAGCTCTAGTAAAAAGGAAGGAGATCCTTGAACATGATCCCCAATTCCCACACAGTCATACTGTCTTGTTAGAGGGATATCGATACATTACTCTTCTAAAACATCATTGTGGAAGAAGGGAATTCCACCCGGAACATCTTCTCGAAGTCTATCCATGAAACATCAACATCCCTATTATTCTCGAGGTAGAGCGTCCACCACTGAGACGATGTTACACTTATTTGACTAACAACTAGAGGAATCCAGTGCTTAGCTGGAGCCCATATCAAGATGAAAGTTATCACTAACTCCTCAATCCTTCTTTTTATCTACATGTCTAAGATGCTTCCCTCGTACTTACCAATGGACTACTTCTGAATGGAAAGAAGCATCTTCTACCACTGGTCGTCCTCCACCTCTCGATCAACCCTCTTTTGATCACTCAAATCATCCTCCTAGGCCTCGTTCACCTACAATAATTTTGGTTGTCCTTCGGGTGCCATAACTGCAAGGTAAATAAGGAATTCCTAACCCTGAGTAGTGTAGAATATCTCTTTAAAAAATTTCTCAAAAATTATATTCATTTTAAACTCCCCAAAAACCCCGAAGACATGACAACACTAGTCATTAGAATGAATGTACCTTTCCTCGGGTATCTACCCGACAATTATTGTAGCCTCACTTGGTCATTTAGTAAGTTTTGAGTGTTTTCATTAGATCACGGGGGACCTAAAATCCCGTGTCATATCTGGTCTTCTGCGGCCTATTTCACAGACCATAATTGCCTGAAACTATTTCCCTTCCAAACCATGCACTCCTCAGTGTGCCTAACTCCGAACTCTATCCTATCATTCAACCATTATTATGATACCATTCTATCATGACCATCCTTCACAAAGATGAGGGAAGGGATAGAAAACTGCAAGACCCATCATACTCTATGTTGAAAGAGAGATAATGACTCCTGATCCCCACCTTCAATAGTCCCCGGAGTGGTGACTATCACGAAGGGAATAGAATGACACATAATATTGAAGTAATTACCCATTTTATTTAATAGTATCAGGAGAAACAATGGTAAAATCCCCAAAAAATCTAAAAATATATGTAAAAGTAAAACCAAAAGCCATTTCATATGAATGTTCAAAGATAAAACCATACAAAGTACTAAAAAACTCCAAAGGGAATGTACCAAAAGAAAAGTAAAACAACAACAGAAATTGTCCCAACACCCGAGCTAGTATGGTGCCACATGGTCTTTGAAGACAACCAGAAACCTGAAAGTTGTTTTATATATGTAGGGTGAGTATACAGGTATACATAGTATGGAAAAACCAAAATCACTCATACACAAGTGGGGAAGTATTTAATGGCCCATGAGAAAGTAGAGGAATCCAAAACACCAAGCAAGGAAACTATCCACCCAACCTATCTAAGTCACACTCCCCAAATAATGCAAGTTATGTAAGTAATAGTAATAGCACAACGTTATTTGGGTTCCCCACACCACTTTCCCAATGGTTATTGAAGACATCCTATGCGTCAGACCTCCCCCACAATTCTCATTGTAGTCCCACTACCACCCCCAAATACAACATTATGGGCCACCGAACAACGCATCCCACCCACAGACACTAAGTCCAGAACAACTACTGCCATGCCTGAACAAAACTAGTCCTCATCTCGAAGACACCTAAGAAACAAACCATCCAACACACAATGAGGCAAACCACTACAACGTACCCTGATCGAAGATTCTTGGGCTATAATAGACCTTAGGCCATCACAACCTGCCCAATGAGTCTTGGGATACTTTAGGGAGGGAGCAAAAGGGATCTAATAACCAGCCACCCAAAAAGATGTTGAAAAAAACACCAACCCCCATCAAATGGGGGTGTTCAGCACGAAGTTCTCAATTTGGGTGGGGTTTAAATAAGAAACATAAGAAATAAATTTATATATATAGGTAAACAAGAACTCATCCCAACCTAAGGGTCTTGAAACCATCCAATACAAAAACACCCTTGTTACTATTCATTCATACAGAAAATCACATCAACCACAGCAAGAGAACCACCCATTTTGGTCATTATGTTTAAGTAGTTTCAGTAGAAATTAATTCAACACAACCAGGAAACTAATAGGAAAATTCACAAGTCAAAACAACTCTGAAGGAGAAAACAACCAAACATCAATTTAATCATTCACACCCAATTATCTTGTATTTTCACGATAACAAAAGGGATATGTGAGATCCCTCGATGTGCTAGATGCAAACCAAGTGCCAACATATAGCCCCACACGACCTCAGTTCTACAAACCAAAAAATGAAAAATAGGGGATCATAACCCAATCCACGTCACCCCACAAACGTCTAGTAGAATAATTGTGCATATTAGCTGAACAAAAAAGGGAATTTTCAAATTTAACCACATCATTTCGCAATTTTATTCTTTTTGGTTGGTTAACTGGGGTGATCACACAAGGATTTTTATTCATTGGGAAACCATTTAATCATCCGAGTTCACATGCCTAGTTTCCATGTTACGTCCATTCAATCACAAGTTTATATAGAGAAAAAAAAGTTAATTAGTGTGAAATAAAGGACCACCTACACAAATTATTTTTAGTGTTTATAAGCCCATACAATTAAAAAAATATGAATGAAAATAAAATAGTACAACAACATCATCATTAAACACATCCCTTCATTTTTTAGAAACCAGTTATTATCGTCGTTATGGTTGGGTTTCATCCACACCCTGAGGAAACATTATCATATCCTCCCTGCATGATACACAATAATGATACATGAATGAATACCTACTTGGATGATCAATGATCAAATTTTTCTCATCTCCCACCATGAATTGGGGATGCATGAATTATAGAAGAAGAAATAAAAGGACCCCAAGATTGAGTAGGAAAGGTTACAGCAAGTGTGCACAATTTTTCTCCGGAAGAGGGACTCTAAACACACCATGTAACAGAAAAGAGGTCAGGGTAGAAGAAGATCTCTGTTGATAAATGGTCAGATCCTGGAGTTACGGGATAAGAAATCATGAACAAATTTATAGGCAGATTGTGGTTTCCTTACATGGTTGGGTGGTTACACATGATTGAATTAATTTTGATTTAATCATTATCCTAATATATGGTGAGGATAATGGATTTGAGTTAATATATTTCCTTTAAATGAAGAAAAACACATAATATGGGTGAAACTATAAAACACGACAACGGTGAGACACCAATGAAGAATGACACATGATTTGGAGGCTTAAGGGTCACCGGATTAATGGGGGTTTAATACATCCTTTACTGGCTTTAAATGGAATTATAAAGGGTATTAAAACACTTTTATGTCAACAGATATGTAACCAAGAAAAAACTGGAGGGTACTAGAAAAAAAGGGAAGGTCTCACTATTAGGTGAGTTACTGTCACCCTAACACCGTAGCCATGGAACCATCACGGTGGCACCATCGCACTGGAACCATCGCTGCCATCATAAACCATCAGTTCCACTAACACCCATCGGTGCCACCGATGTCGATGGGTGCCTCTGATGACATTGGGTGCCACTGATGCTCATCGGTGCCACCGACGCCCATTGGTTCCACCGTTCTCCCCTCCGTTCCACCGATGTTGATCGGTGCCACCGATACCCATTAGTTCCACTTTTCAACCCTCAGTGCCACCGATGATGATCAGTGCCCCTGACACTCATCGGTGCCACCGACACCCATCGGTGCCACTATTCATTCAACCCTGAATTTTGGCAATGTAATGGACCCAAAGTGTCTAGGCCTTTACACAACACATAATTTTAAACAATTCCTAATGACCATAATAAAAACATTAATCATGAAGTATTTCATCACAAAAAAAAATTCTAAAAAATGAACATTTCATTTTTCAATCATTCATTTTGAAAAAAATGAACCAAAATTATAAAAAAAAATATTTGAATGTAATTATATAATATTGTATATTATTATTAAAAACATTAAATGGAAATTATGGAATGAAAATTCACTCATTCTATATAATTTTAAAAAAACATTCCTTCCATATTTTTGTTAACAATGTCAAAAAGAACCTCTTTTAGAAAATGATAAATAAAATAATTTAAAAATATTTTGTAAACATAAAAAACTAGTATAAATGAATTCAAACCATATTTGGAGATTATTATAAATATTGAATAAATTTTAGAAATTTTGGACATGGATGGAAAAGAGAGTTCTAATGGTAACTTTAAATAGATAATTTTTGTAAGAAATTCCCATATAAATATCAGATCATTGAACTGGGAATTAATCAAATTAATCTAATATATGAAAAAAATAAAAAAATATATATTACTATTTGAAATAAAACAGAATATATTTCATATTCATTTAATGAATAATAATACCATTACATGGTTATGAAGTATAATGGCAACCCAAATAATGAAAATTTTGTAATGAAAATCCATTACATCACGTACAAATTTATTCAAAAGATTTTAAACTTAATATATAATGGTTTAAATAATTGTATTAACTAATTAAATATTTATATTTATATTTATATTACCTTATATTAGGAGTTTATACCATCTTATGACCGATATTTTAATAAAATTTCATTATTTTCACGGTTCCAAGTGCATTTTTTTCATGTTTTGATGATTGATTCATCTGTGTATAATTATTGATGTTATTGTAAAATGGGATTAACACTCTAGATGTGGAATTAAATAGTATTATAGAAATTATTGATCTTATAATTTTTCACCTGTATAATTTTTATTTCTTTCAGTAGGATGATTCATCAGATAAAACATTAATGCTAATTGTTTAGTTTATTTTGTCAATTTTTTTGAACATCGCAAAATATTTTTGTCCTATATAATATTATTAGTGTATATATGTTACTGAATAATAAATAGGTTATAATATAACCATTTATAACTTACTTGACCATAATTACTCTATTATTTCTAGTAATGATTATGGTAATGCAAAACAAATAATTATTCATGGAGATTGTAAACTGACAGAATTTGGATAATAGTTGTGTTACTTTGAATATGATGATATGATAAATTAAGTGGATACGAGATATTAATTACGAACATAAAACTCCAATATATAAATGATCCATGATTTATCATTCATATATGTATTAAATAGGCGAGGAGAAATTAGAAAAATAAAAAAAATTAAAGCAGGTATATTGAGAAAATTACCTCATAAATATCACCACTTTAAGAGACTGTTGAGGTCCTTGGTTATGGCCTTTTGGGGAGAATAGAAAAAATAGCACATGAGGATTTCATGGAGGATAGGTTTTGGAAGATAGTTGGGGAGATAAAATGTTTTTATTCGAAATATTGTGGTGGGGGATTGTATTTATAATTGATGATAGATGTGTTTTAAGTTATTAATTAATAATTATTTTATACCTAGAGAAAACCAAATTGAGGTGGCATTAAATTAAAAAAAAATTGGTTGATAATTAATATTTTAGATGATATTTACGACCAATAAATTCCCAAACCAATCATTTAATTTTTTTTATTTTATAGTTATTTTAATCCATTATATTTTAAACTTTAACTCCTTTAAATTTTACCAATTCCACATTTAATAATATTTTTTACCATGGGAAATTTTTTATGAATAAAGAAATTGTAATTTACAAAATAATATTTAACTTATGATTCAAAATATGGTTTCCAATTTACATAATTAAATTAATATAATTACAAAAATTAAATTTAAAATTAATCACATAGGGAAAAACACATTTTTAATGTGAAAAGGTCAAAACATTGAAAGGTTATTATATCCATTTCCAATATGAAAATTATTCTAATGAACATAATTGGTTTTATTTATGTGTAATTTTACTTATCATAGTTTAAAAATAATTAAAAATATAATTTATCTATATAAATAATTAATAAAAATTTTAGTTTTTAATTTTTAATTAATATTTTATAATATTCAATGAAAATTGAAACTTCTCTAAAAAATAACACAATTTAATCCTAACAAAATTTTGGTATTAAAATTTTAAAAATAAAAATTATTATTTCATATAAAATTTATAAATGTTTTAAAATATAGTTTTAAAATAGGTGCGACATTACAAGGCAGAAATATTAACTTTCAGAAAAATATTGTTTTTATGGTTATAATTGTATTTTTTTCACATCTTATGCCTACCAAACCTGTTGGATGAATTTAAAAAAAATTATAGAAAATATAACATAAAAAAAATTAATTGATATAAATCACTAAATGTTATTCATTTAATTTATTACGGTAAAATTACATTGTGGTACTAAAAATGGGGTTTTTATTAAAAAACATCCTTTATTTCCAATGGGTATTTATATTAATTTATAATTAACTATTAATCAAATAATACATTTTATAAAAATCTGTAAATAATATTTTTATAAATAATTTCATCTAATTTATTCCTTATATTCCAATATCTTTGAGATTACTATCCCTTTAAAAAACTATTTAGTTGTTTTTATTGCTTGATGTGGCATATCATTATTATTATTAAGAATAATGTTTCCATTTAAAATATTGGGATGTTACATAATTAAAAGGAAATAATAGAATATATAAAATAAAATATCCTCTATTACAAAATAATATATAGTTTTTGAATAATTTAAAGTTTTATGACATCAATATTGATCAACAAGGTGAATTGAAATTTCATACAAGGCCTTGTAATCCTTCTATCATAGAGAAAAAGAAGGATCTGATGGATTTTCCACATAAATATACATTGTATATACATCATAGAATCACTAAATTTTTTTGGGACCTTTATCATCATTATTGGTGGGATAATATGAAATGTTAGATTGATGACTACACTACAAGGTGCTTAGTGTGTCATCAAGTGAAGGAGGAGTGAAAATTTATAAAGGGTTATTCAAACCACTACCCGTAACAACATGGAAGTGGAATAATATCTCTATTGACCTCATCATTGTTCTCCCAAGAAAAAACAACTAAAATAATGTGATATAGTTTTTTTGTGGATAAAATCACCAAGACTTCCCATTTCAGATTTTTTCAGGAAAATTTCTCTCTTGAACAAATTTTCATGATATATGTAAAGGAAGTGTTGAGGTTCCAAGGGGTTCCAATTTCGATCATTTATGATTGTAATCCAATGTTAACATATATATTTTACAGAATTATTTCACATTCTCTGAATACAAAATTGAATTTTAGTATCATTTATCATCTCAAACTAATAGAAAATTTGAGAGGACTATTTAATCACTTGAGAATATGCTGAGAACATTATCAAAAGAATTTAAAGGTGGAAGTGGTCAGAACCTTCTATTAGATGAGATCTCAGGGAAAACAACTTCCACTTGAGTGTTAAAATGTCATTATATAAGGATCTATATATAAATCTAGTTGGAACTCTTACTTGTCTGGATGATATTGGTGAGAGAAAGATCCATGGGCCTAATATTATAAAAGATTTTCAGAAATGATTAATTTCATCCAAAAAAATATAATGTCTTCTCGTTGTTGAAAAAATAACTATAAAAAAAGTTATCAAAGGGACTTAGGGTTTTATTTTGGGACAATTTTTTTCTTTTAATATAAACCTGGAATAGAGTCATTCATTTTGGAATGAAAGGGATTTTTCCCCTATGTTCAATGACCCCTTTGAAATCCTTGATCACATATAAGTAGTGTCATATCAGCTAGTACTTCCACAAAGTCATTCTCAAGTACATGATGTATTCAAAATATCTCTCTTGAGTAAGTAAATACGTGACCCCTCATATGTACTGAATCTAGAGTTTTGACAACTTGATTATGTCCTCTCTTATGAGGATCATCCCTTGGGGATCATGAACCATTAAGACAAGGTTTTACGCAACAAGACTACCATCATGTAAAAGTGATGTGGAGGAACCATACATATGAAGAAGTGATTTTGTAACCATAAGAGATAATGATATATATGTATCTTATCCTTTTGTAAACTAATAGAATGATTTTAAATTTCAGGGATGAATTTTTTAAGAGGGAAATAATGAGTTGAACTGGACCTTTTAAATTATATTTATTTTATAAGAAAATTTTCATTACATATTATATAATATTATGCATGTGAAAAATAAATACAATCCAACTAAATTTCATCTCATTAATAATGATCATAATATTAGTCATATATGAATACAATTAACATTCAAAACATTAAAACTGACAAAAATTATAAAATGCAATAGCTAAAATGGGATTGTATGGATCACTCCAGTCCTCTAAAATTGTCACCTTGAAAATAATTATGTATAAAATAAAAAAACATTATTAAACCAATAAATAAATTAAGAATTAAAAATATTTTCTTAACTAGAATTTTAGTGAATTTTGAATGAATGAATAAAGTGTTATTTATATGGTATAAAGGGAAATGAGACCCTTAAGATTCAGAATTTATATTTTCATTGGGAAAATATGACCATTGGTTTATATGACCGTTGGTCATGAATATCATTGGTAAATTTAACCATCGAAATGTATACCATCGGTTGATAATTTTACCATTATAAATAGTTTTATATGTAGTAATGACAAAGGATAATTGATTTGGAATGGATAATCTATGGTCTCAACCATATAGTCATGCCATTTGAAACACATTTTTCATAATATGGGAGGGAGGTATCATCACTCAGGTTTTCCCATAACCAATCCCAAGCCACGCTTTAACAAGTGAATATTTAATGAAATTTCTTACGGGAAAAGTTCATGTTAGTGGATATTACCACTCAGTTCATGTCAGTAGATCCGGCCCATAAAATTTCAACCATCACACACCTCACCCTTATGGAATATGGGAGTGTGATAAGGGGTTAAATCTCCAAGACATAGTTACATAATGTCAAATTTTCTTTTTATAAATAAAACATTCATTCAAAAAATCCCTTTTGAGAATATTGTTTCAAAAATAATATATATGTTTAAATGAGAAGAATTCGAAAAAGTTATTTTTGAAGACAAAATAAATATATGTGTATTTTTTTATTAAATATAAACTTTATATTATCATCATAGGTATTCTAAATTATATTTTTTAATGATATAATAATTTAAAACAATATTTCTTTAATATAAATTATATAATGATTTCATAATGGCCTATGATATTTTTTTATATGTGTCATAAATATGACCATCCATTGATAAATTATATTATTCAATAAATAATGATTTTTATTTTTAAAAGTTGAAATTATAAATCTTATAGAATTATTATGATAAAATAAAAATTATATCTAAATTCAAGACATCAAAATTATGATAGGTTTTATTTTTTAGAGTTTACTAACATAATTTATATTTTTGAGAATAGTAAAAAAATACAATTTTGTGTTTTTAGTCTATTTTAGGACATTATTACTATGTCAAAATGATGTAATAATTATTTTAACACAATACGCTACCTAAAAAAATTAATACTAAGTATTTTGATAGTTTTCAATAAATTTCTATAACTATTAGAGACTTTATATAGTCTAAAAAGGAAGATATAATTTTTAAAAACATTTCTTTTTCAAATACTTAACTTTTCATGCCAAAAAACTATTGGAATGGCTTTCAATTATGGTGGATTAAAATATCATAAAACCTGATATAAATTTCCAAAACCATGATAAAAACACAAGGGAACATCAATGATTTTTTATTTTCCACAATCTAGATTTCAAATACATATATTAAGAAATGATTTTACAATTCCCCCGCTTCTTCTATAAATACCCACCTATTTCACCATTCCCCTTCATTCATGTATGAACCTAGTACTTTATTGAAGTATGGAATATTTTACTGACATTAAATTTCTATTTGTATTCTTAAATATGTCTTAATATAAATTTCCTTATAGTTCATGGAGGTGTGGAGGGTGTTAGGGGATTTTCAAAGCCAAAAACCCAACCTTTGGGGTGAAAAAGGTATTTTGTACAGTTAGTATAAGCAACATACTAAAGTAGTCATTGTTACATCTAATTGTGTGAGGCTAGAAAATGGAGTCCTACATTCCATATGGTTAAACAGCCATGCGATTTGGGGTGCATGTCAATTCATGCATCTTTAAAATGTTTCACAGTGGGATGAGACCCAATTTGTGCATAACTAGTCAAGCCGCACATGAAAACTATGAAGGGGGATTCATTCTTGTAGAAAAGGGTTCACCATTAGCCTTTGGTTTGGCCAAATGTGAATCCAAAAAATGAAAACCATGAATTATTTGGAAATGTATTTTTCCCCTCATTTAATCTTTTATTTCAACAATATTTTCTATTGTTCCCTTATTGCATAGCTGTGAGATTTGAGAGCTCATTTGTATGCCTAAATATGTAATGAAAGTATATTCTCTATCTGATCTCAGAATCAAGATCTATAAGAATCATCAAATCATTATCATTATAATATCTGTTCCTTTCTCTCCATTCCTCATTCTTATTTGTATTAGATACACTATTTATGTGCATTTAATTTTCCCTAATATCAATTTTGTCATCATGTCTTCATTTTTCTCCCAAACTGAGTCAAATTAGAATTTTATAATGGATAAGAAAACTGATATGGTCCTACTATAGATGGTTTTGTATGTGTTAATATTTATTTCATAATGTCTCACCCACAATTATTAGAGAAATGTCTTTTAAATGGAATTAAATCCTCAATATAAATTGATAGGCGTGGCCTACATAATTATCATAACCCATTAATAAATGTATATAAGTTAAGAAACATGAATGGAACCACACCTTGGGTGTGTTTATTAGTTAATTGGACTACCATTGGTGGATTTTTACTTAGTTTCATTTGAGATGTTTCTATTTCTCCCTACCATAGGATTTTTATTATTTATCTGTCAATTATAATTAAATTTAATTGTAATTTTTTTTAATTTAAATTGTGTTTTGAAATATAAATCAAATTGATAAATAAAAGGAAATATAGGTGATATATCAAGAATATATCTACGTACTACTGATTAAACATGAAATTCCCTTATAATGAAATTACCATGCGAGTTAAATAGATGCTAAGCTTCAAATAATAACCCATGAATGAGGTTACCTGATGAGGTGTTTTTTAAAGGAAATATTTTTAGTGATGACATTAAAATAATAAATTGATTTTAGTGAATTATTGTCATATGGTTTGGGTCACACATGGTTTCTTACATGAATCCCATGTATGGAAATATTTGGCTTCTGTAGTTCTTAAACTTAAGTGACACATGGACTCCGTAGTGTGCTTCCATTAATAGACTCATAAGGGCAAACAATTTTTCACCCAAGTAATACATGGACTACTTATGGATTTCCCCAGATTTAATTAGAGGGATTTTGATCATATACATGATTGAGGATACATGGTCTGACTTTTTCGACCACCATGGAAGAAATCATGGGGAAATGATTTTATACCGCACTTTGAGTGATAGTAAGATTCTAATATGAAATTACTAGGAAGGGATTATATGGTTTTGTAATGCCCCAACCCCACTTAACTAGAGTCGGTGCATTATTGTGTAACGTTGGCAAGATCACAAAAGATGAAGTCTCGAAACACCAATTAGTTTTGTAGCCATGGAAACACTAGATACATTCATAAATATTGCATTACATCATAAAATGAAAAATCACAATAACATATACTCCATAGTCCACACTTCTATCCCCTTCAGACTATCCCTGTAGGTCAGTCATAAAATATTTCTTCACATCCTGGGAAAAACAAAACATTGAAAGGGGTGAGCTCTGATGCTCAGTAAGGATAACAATATAGCGGAAGCTTTCATAAACAAACATAAACATTTAAGGCAATGTATGACTAAAACAAAAGCTTTTTAAACTTGAACTTCAACATAATATGGAAAAATTAAAATGAGATAATGACATTTACTTATTCACATGGATATTCTATTGGTCGAATAATCACATGCAATATCAATAACCACTTTCATAATGATAGAATGCTTAATTCCAGACTATCATAACCATGTAGCCAAGGCCTCGTGCCAAGACTACAAATAAGATTTTGTCAAGGCCTCGTGCCAAGACACTAGTTTGTCTCATGAGACCTGCTGATGCATCGAGGAGCTATAGAGGGCTCCACCCGTCACTTATTAAGTCCAATGCATTCCTCATATGAACAAGTTTAAACATATCATAAACCATAACATAATCGTATCACATAAAACATGCATAAAGGAAACATAAGATTTCCAAATTTCAATCACAAGATATCAATACAACACATTGATATTATAAAAACCTATTCAAAACCATTTTCAATACCAGAATAAAATAAAATTAAAACATTGTATTTATTTTTCATTTAAAAAAAGTTATGGCTGGTAGAGGAAGCCGAAACTCAAATAATGGTCATGGTAGCAGAGAAGTCGTTGTCTCCGCATACGTAAGAAAAAGACATTCCTTTTGACGTTTAGTAAAAACGCTTCGTATAAAAAGATTCCTTTTGAATAAAAGTAAAAGTCAAAGGGGTTTATACACCCTATAAAGGAAAGTTGTGTATAAAACCAAATATGATTCAATGAAATGAGATTGAGACGAAGTCCTTACAAATATCATTTTTAAATAAAATATATCTATTATGTGTATTCACTATATGTACAGATAAATAATGTATAAATACAATATAGTACATAATAATATCATGAAATAATCTGAAAGTAGGATATTAACCCAAAGAATGTAAATTGGGTTAAGAAGTTCCCTTAAAAATATCATTTTTTTAAAATAAAATAAATCTATTATGTGCATTCAATATAAGTACACATAAAGAAGGTATAAATATAATATATGACATAATAATATCATGACATAATTTGAAAGTAGGAGATTAACCCAAAGAATAGAAATTGGGTTGAGAAGTTCCCTTACCAAGATCATTTTTTTAAAATAAAATAAATCTATTATGTGTATTCAATATAAGTACACATAAATAAGGTACAAATAAAATATAGGACATAATAATATCATGACATAATTTGAAATTATGAGATTAACCCAAAGAATAGAAATTGGGTTATGAAGTTCCCTTACCTCATGTCTGACTTGACTCAATCGTTCTTTAACCTCCTGAATAATAAACTAGAGTTAATTTATATTTGCTTAAGAACAATTTTCATGTTCATTATTCCTTTTATATCACTTATTACCATGTTCTTAGCAGTATGTAATTATTTATGTTAATAACGGTCGTTTTGTCGATCTTTGGTACTTGAGTCAAAAATAATCTTCTTATAATTACAAGTTGTTCATGTGGTAAAATATAAATTATATAAACAATTATATTCATGATGTAGATATCATATATATCATATATATCCATTATATACTTGCATTTATAATATTACATAACATTTAGACGTAAAAAATGAAATGCACCGTTCATGGAGACGGTAAGCCGTACGTACGCATTAACGCTACTTTCATTTCTATCTTGTATTTAATGGAATGAAATAATAATGATATAAAGGTATATTATAATTCTAGTATAATATCATATATAATATCATTTACCCCATCCTTTATACATCCCACATATGGCCTTAACGATTCAGATCACTTTGAGGGGGCGGTAGTCCGCACTTCCTAAAATGAAATTATCATGTTTAGCCATAATGGAAATCATAATGTATGCCATAAATGAGGGATAAATAAGAATAAGGAAAACATAAACATATATATATCATATATGAAAATATTTTCATCAAAATTGCAACCATTATAGGATTTAAAAGAACATTGAACACTCATCGTTTCGTGAGGCAGAAATTCACCAACCGTAGAAACAATATGTTCTTTTACCATTAAACGAAGGTGTGTGTAAGTTTAAATCAAATACTTATCATAACAACATCGTATTATATTTAAGATACTGGTGTTGTTACAAAATAAAGTAATAAAAAGAGTTTAAGGGGTTGGAGAAGCAAAATAAAACAAAATAACATAAGAGAGGACATTACCTTAAAATCGGGTAACTCTTTTTGATTTGAGGCAAAGGCTTCCTTGGGAAGACTTCTGGCCAAATTGAGGCCTCTAGGAGTAAGAGAGGGATGTTGAGAGAGTATTTAGGCAGATTTTGGCCGAGAAATATGTCTTTGAAGGTGTGAGTAAGGTGGTAGTGGTGGGGGCCTTTTATAAGAGGAGAGGAGGGGCACTCTTGGAAACTTGTGAAATGTTACATTATTATGAAATAATTTTCGGATTTCAAAGGACCCAAAATTATATATTTCTAGGATAGGGTGATAAGGGTTCAAAATATACCCACACAATAGGTTTTTGACAAGTGTAAGTCTTATAATTTACATTATATTTTCATTTTATTTAAATCGTTAAATAATGAGGTAATCGCTGCATCATCCTGGTGTCACAAATAATTTAATTTATTTAATGTCTAAAAATTATAAAACAAATATCATGATGTAGTAAATCGTTTTATCTTTCTAATGAATATTTATAGTAAAAACTATGACTATTATAACCCCATTTAAAAATTGTTTTAGTAAAACAACTCATGTTTGTGACATTTTTATTTTAACATTAAATAAATAGTTTTTAATGTCATTTTACTACCAAAGTGGCTCCATGGGGTCCCCAAGTTGACCCATGGATTGTCTTGGTTGACCATGACTCATCCAATAGAGGTAGGACAAGTGTAAAGTTCATTTCATATTATTATAACATTATCTTTACCTTAAATTACAGTAATTAACATTAATCGCGATTAATTAAACTTAAAAGTTACTATTCACCAAAAATTATTTTAATACCATTGTACCACATTTTACTTCACAATGACAACCATGTATGTAAGATTTTTGAAAATAAAATCACAGAAGTGGTAGTGTTTCATTTAAACAAAAAATCGGTTTTTTAACTACCACTTAGGGGTTTCAGTATTTATCAGAAATTGAAGTTTTTCAGAACAATGCCAAAATTTCACCCTAAGATATAATTGATATTCTGAATTCAAAAATGTTGTCTATTTTATAAAATTCCAAACATATAAGTTTTATTAATTAATTTTATAATTATTTCTCATTGTCACAACAAATAGCGTGTTTTTAAGAAACAATATATATCAAAATATTGATAATTTTTTATGTCCAATTTCAAAGTGAAATTAATTATAATGACCACCATTGGATAAAATGGTAAAAATATATTCTAATTATACTTTAAAACCACTCAATATTATAATTTATCAATATAAATTATTTTGATTAAAAAAGTTGTTTTTAAGTATTTTTCACTATTCATAAAAAAATAGAAGTTCTCAGAAAAATACCGAAAATTCAACATAGGCTAATTTCGATATTCCGAATACAAAAAATGAAGTCAATTTTGAAATATAAAATTTATATAATTTCTAAAGGTGTGTATTACTATTCATAACGGCTACATTGATTGGTTGTGGGGTGTTGAATCTCGAACCTACGTATAATGCAAGCTATTGCATTATTAAAAGAGAAGTGTATCGTGGAAGCTCGGGATGTTACATTCTCCCCTCATTAAATAAATTGCTTCCTCGCAATTTGAAATTTTTCTTTGAAAATAAAAGGTTGAAAATAGAAAATACCTTTATGGAAAACCCACATTGGAAATAAGGTTAATAAAAATATAACATTAAAAGAAAGAAAGAGAAGTACAAAGGTCACTCGAGATAGCCCATACAAGGATTCTATGAAAATATGGATATGGAGGAAAAACAAACCACCAAGGTCTGATGGATAGTTGTAGAAAACAGGGTTAGGAGAAATTTAACTACAAGAAAATCACAATCTTGTGATTGGTTAAACTATCATTGATTCCCCAGTTGGAAAAGTTAACCGACAATGTTTTTTTTAAGTTACCTTTCATAAAGTTGAGGAATTTATTTAGGAGATTTACTAAGAACGTAACGAATATACTTACTTGTCATGTAGACTTTCATTCTTTAATAAATTTTAACCACAACCCCATCTTTCACTACAAATGGAAACAGAACTCAAAAATATTCCATTTATCCTAATTGTATAAGGTTCAAAATATTACCACATAGCATTTAGATTAGGAAAACTAGTTTATAATAACCAGGGAATTCCTATAGGATAGTAGTAGGTAATAAAGGCATGTCGCACTATGGTTGTGGGTTCGATTCCTGCAGCTTTGTCTGACGCGACGGGTTATCCCCCAACCTGCAGGTTGCCCTTTTCCTAAAAGTATAGTATTATAATAATCCAAAAATAATATTCATAAATGTTTTAACCATAAACAATACTACCCAAAGTTCAACATAATCCATTCCATCCATTAATGTTATCCAAAATACCTCTGTCCAAACTTGTTCTAAAAGGTCTCTAAATTCCAAAATCAATTGTATCATCAGATTCCTAAAAAAAGTAAAGTTTCTCTTATTGTCACATAAAAAAATATGATTACATTCATCATATTAAAACCTTAATGAAAACAACAAGTACAGTAGTACAATCCTTATATATATCACATTATTTTTATAACTAGAATATAATCCTTGAGTCCAAAATCACCAATACATTAATTATTCCACTACAATTGTAGTAACAACATAAGATTGTCCTTTATCCCTTGGCCTTTCTGGAGGTATGTTTCCCTGACACTTAGGACATTCATTTTCATAATTCCCCATCTCCATACAATTGTAGCATTCAATATTGATAGCCACTTTCTTTCCCTTGAAGTCCCAAGCCTGGTGACCATTTTATCCACATTTTTAACAAACTCCCATTGCTTTTAGGCAAGTACCGGGGTGATTCTTCCCACAATTATCACATAATGGAAAATCCTTCTTTCCCTATTTCCCTTTATATGTCTCTTTTTCTACCGTTCTCTTCTTCTCTTTCTTTACTTTATTGTCATATAATTTAGAGAATTCATTTTCTGTCTTGATAGCACATGAGGCAATATCTTCGTATGACGAGAAGGTTTGTGAGACTAATGTTCAACGGAGAAATGGTTTTAACCCATAAAATAAACGATCGATATTACTTCTTGGGTTACGTATATAATCTGGAGCATGCCTCACTAACCTTATAAAGTTAGCCTCATACTTTGTGACATTATCATCCTTCTTCTTCCTCAGACTCAGAAATTTCCTTTCCATATCTTCTCTATGGTCACGAGGGAAGTATTTTTCTAAGAAAAGCTCTTTTAACTCTCTATATTCCATACTTGATACTTTTTCATCTTCCTTTGTGTTTTGAATCAGTGACCACCATTGATTGGCATCTCCAGTAAGGCGGTAAACTTCCATGACAACCTTCTCCCTTTCACTACTCCCCAAGGCGTGGAATATTTTCTCTATAGAGTTTATCCATTGCTCAGCTACTAATGGATTTTTACCCCCATTAAATGTTGGCGGTTGTTGCCTCATCAAACGATCTAAAATTGATCCTCCACATTGCATATCAGGGTGCTCCATACGAGTAAAGTTATTATTCATAACCTGAGTGAGTTGTCCCAGTATGGTGATAAGGTGATCAGCACCAGTTGTATCTCCAACTCCAAAATAAATGTCTTGAGCAGGAGGGAAATCCCTACATGAAGTGCATGCATTTATACGGTTTCCATTCCTCCCACTATGCTCCATTTCTAAACAATGGAATAAACTAGATTAGTTTATGAATCAAAATACATAATTCCATACTTGTAAAACACTTAACATAAATTAAACTATAAATGGATATAATCCATAATCATAAAAAGAAATGTTTTCTTTGAGGAATTATATACTCATAAACCCTTCATTGTGGTTTGTAAAAAAAATGAGAATTATCCTAAGCATATCCCTCGGGAGTGTCGTAACCAAGAGTGCAGCAAGGCCTGTTGTCGTGCACCAGTTCCCATTCGAGTCTATCTCAAAGCGGTGTTTTCGGGTTTTACCCCTAGGTACATCTGTGCCAGAGCCGCCTCTACCTGCTCGTATCCAGACAGGTATGTTTTGCATGGAAAACTCATTAAATCTCTATAATACCAAAATTATAGGATGTTCTTCAATACTAATCCTCAAAGTCTATCTTAGGGCTATGTTCTCTAATAATAGTTTACCTAAATCTAGCTTCAGAGGTTAGTACTAAACTGCCTCTGATACCAATTGTAATGCCCCGACCCTAGTTACCTATAGTCGGTGCATTATTGCGTAACATTGGCATGATCACAAAAGATCAAGTCTCGAAAGGCTGATTAGTTTAGTAGCCTTGGAAACACTAGATACATTCATAAATGTTACATTACATCATAAAATGAAAAATCACAATAACATAGACTCCATAGTCCACACTTCTATCACCTTCAGACTATCCCTGTAGGTCAGTCATAAAATATTTCTTCACATCCTGGGAAAAATAAAACATTGAAAGGGGTGATCTCAGATGCTCAGTAAGGATAACAATATAGTGGAAGCTTTCATAAATAAACATAATCATTTAAGGCAATGTATGACTAAAAGAAAAGCCTTTTAAACATGAACTTCAACATAATATGGAAAAAGTAAAATGATATAATTCCATTTACTTATTCACATGGATATTCCACTGGTCGAATAATCACATGAAATATCAATAACCACATTCATAATGATGGAATGCATAATTCCAAACTATCATAACCACGTAGCGAAGGCCTCGTGCCAAGACTACAAATAAGATTTTTTCAAGGCCTCGTGCCAAGACACCAGTTTGTCTCATGAGACCTGCCGATGCATTGAGGAGCTATAGCGGGCTCCACCCATCACTTATTAAGTCCAATGAATTCCTCATATGAACAGGTTTAAACATATCATAAACCATAAAATAATCGTATCACATAAAACATGCATAAAGGAAACATAAAATTTCCATATTTTAATCAGAAGATATCAATAAAACACATTGGTATATTAAAAACATTTTCAAAACCATTTTCAATACCAGAATAAAATAAAATTAAAACATTGTATTTATTTTTCATTTAAAAAAATCTATGGCTTGTAGAGGAAGCCGAAACTCAAATAATGGTCACGGCGGCAGAGGAGTCGTTGTCGCCGAAAACGTAAGAAAAAAACATTCCTTTTGTCGTTTAGTAAAAACGCTTTTTATAAAAATATTCTTTTGAATAAAAGTAAAAGTCAAAGGGGTTTATACACCATATAAAGGAGAGTTGTGTATAAAACCAAATATGCATCAATGAAAGGAGATTTAGACGAAGTCCTTACAAGGATCATTTTTAAATAAAATATATCTATTATGTGTATTCACTAAATGTACACATAAAGAAAGTATAAATACAATATAGTACATAATAATATCATGACATAATCTGAAAGTAAGAGATTAACCCAAAGAATGGAAATTGGGTTAAGAAGTTCACTTACAAAGATCATTTTTTTTAAATAAAATAAATCTATTATGTGTATTCAATATAAGTACACATAAAGAAGGAACAAATACAATATAGGACATAATAACATCATGACATAATTTGAAAGTAGGAGATTAACCCAAAGAATAGAAATTTGGTTAAGAAGTTCCCTTACTAAGATAATTTTTTTAAAAATAAAATAAATCTATTATGTGTATTCAATATAACTACACATAAAGAAGGAAAAAATACAATATAGTACATAATAATATAATGACATAATTTTAAAGTAGGAGATTAACCCAAAGAATGGAAATTGGGTTAAGAAGTTCCCTTACCTCGTGTTCGACTTGACTCGATCATTCTTTATCCTCATGAATAATAAACTAGAGTTAATTTATATTTTCTTAAGAACCATTTTAATGTTCATTATTTTTTTTATATAACTTATTACTATGTTCTGAATATTATGTAATTATTTATGTTAATAACGGTCGTTTTGTCGATATTTGGTACTTGAGTAAAAATAAACATCTTATAATTACAAGTTGTTCATGTGGTAAAATATACATTATATCCAAAATTATATCCATGATGTAGATATCATATATATCATATATATCCAATATATAGTTGCCTTTAAAATATTACATAAGATTTAGAGGTAAGAAATGAAATTCACCGTTCATGAAGACGGTAAGCCGTACGAACGCATGAACGCTACTTTCATTTCTATTTTGTATTTAATGGAATGAAATCATAATGATATAAAGGTATATTATAATTCCCGTATAATATCATATATAATATCATTTACCCCATCCTTTATACATCCCACATATGGCCTTAACGATTCAAATCACTTTGAGGGGGCGGTAGTCCGCACTTCCTAAAATGAAATTATCGCGTTTACCCATAATGGAAATCAAAAAGTATGCCATAAATGAGAGATAAAGAAGAATAAGGAAGTCATAAACATATATATATCATATATTAAAATAGTTTCATCAAAATGGCCAACACTAGAGGTTTTAAAAGAATATTGAACAATCATCGTTTCGTGAGGCAGAAATTCACCAACTGCAGAAACAGTATGTTCTTTAACCATTATACGAAGGTGTGTGTAAGTGTAAATTAAATACTTCTCATAAAAAAATACTATTATATTGAAGATACTGTTTTTCTTAAAAAATAAAGGAATAAAAAGAGTTTAAGGGGTTGAGGAAGCAAAATAAAACAAAATAACATAAGAGAAGATATTACCTTAAAATCGGGTAACTCTTTTTGATTTGAGCCAAAGGCTTCCTTGGGAAGACTTCTACCCAAATTTAGGCTTATAGGAGTAATATAGGGAAGTTTAGAGAGTATTTGGGTAGAGGTTGGCCGAGCCAAATGGCTTTTAAGGTGTGAGTAAGGTGGTAGTGATGGGGGCCTTTTATAATAGGAGAGGAGGGGCACTCTTGGAAACTCATGAAATGTTACATTATTATGAAATGATTTTCGGATTTCAAAGGTCCAAAAATTATATATTTCTAGGATAAGGTGATAATGGTTCGAAATATACCCATCCAATAGGTTTTTTACAAGTGTAAGTATTATAATTTACATTATCTTTTCATTTTATTTAAATCATTAAATAATGTGGTAATCGCTGGATGATCATGGTGTCATAAATAATTTAATTTATTTAATGTCTAAAAATTATAAAACAAAATTTCATGATTTAGTAAATCTTTTTATCTTTCTAATTAATATTTATAGTCAAAAATATGACTTCTATAACCTCATTTAAAAATTGATTTATTAAAACAACTCATGTTTGTGACATTTTTATTTTAACATTAAATAACAAGTTTTTAATGTCATTTTCCTACCAAAGTGAATCCATGGGGTCCCCATGTTTACCCATGGATTGTCTCGGTCGACCATGACTCATCCAATAGGGTTAGGACAAGTGTATAGGTCATTTAATATTATTATAACATTATATTACCTTAAATTACACTAATTACCTTTTATCGTGATTAATTAAACTTAAAAGTTACTATTCACCAAAAATTATTTTAATCCCATTGAACCAAATTTTACATCCTAATGAAAACCATGTATGTTGGAATTTTGAAAATCAAATCACAGAAGTGGTAATGTTTCATTTAAACAAAAAAATCAGTTCTTTAACTACCACTTAGTGGTTTTACTATTCATCAAAAAATGAAGTTTTTCAGAACAATGCCAAAATTTCACCCTAATATATAATTGATTTTCCAAATTCCAAATTTATTTCTATTTTAAAAAATTCTAAACATATAAGTTTTATTAATTAATTTTATAATTAATTCCCGCAGTCACAACAAATATCATGTTTTAATGAAACAATATATATCAAAAGATTGACAATTGTTTATGTCCAATTTCAAAGTGAAATTAATTCTAATGACCACCATTGGATAAAATGGTAAAAATATATTCTAATTATACTTTAAAACCACTCAATAGTATAATTTATCACGATTAATTATTTTGATTAAAAAAGTTGTTTATAAGTATTTTTCACCATTCATAAGAAATTGGAAGTTCTCAGAAAAATAACAAAAATTCAACATAGGCTAATTTTGATATTCCGAATACAAAAATGAATTCCATTTTGAAATATAAAATTTATATAATTTAAAAATTTGGGTATTACTATTCATAACAGCTACTTTGATTGGTTGTGGTGTGTTGAATCTCGAACCTACGTACAATGCAAGCTATTGCATTATTGAAAGAGAAGCGTATCGTGGAAGCTCGGGGTGTTACATGGTTCTTTGGTTATAATATTTTTGGAGTGATATATGTATTAAAAATAAATAATACTAAGGATGGGATTAGGTTCTAAATAGAAAAATAAATGAAACGTTTATATAACACGTATTTTAATCCAATGAGAAATCTTGGATCCATGTAGATACCGAAACTATAATCACAGTCTGGTTAGGCATCCATTGATCACATATCCTTCATAGGGAAAACGGGGCTATGTGTCGGGTCGCAATACTAATTCAATAAATGAAATTTATTAATTAAATTAACTTTATTATATATTCATTCTTGAATGAATATTTATTCAGAAACATACAAACTAAGGTCGAAACAGGTTGCAGAGGTTGGGTTTCCATGGGAATCCAGACCTCTACCAGTTGATTACATTTATATACATCCTTTCTATATTTTATTAATTCCTACATGCTATTTTTATAATATATTCACTCATTGGATGACACTATAACTTTTCTATTTTCCTACTATGATTTGTATCTCACACCCTATTCGGTCTATAGATGGTTGCCTAAATAGACTATATGATTGTAGTTATGGATAAATGAAATCACCATACTAATTTTTATTTATTGATACTTAAGAGTAGGGTAGAACATGACTGAGATAAGGTTGATGATGATTTGTGGATATCATAATGTTTTTCTTTTGGTAATTTTTCACATATACTTTTCTGATGACATGTATAACTATTTTGGACATTTTTAAGAGACATATGATCATCATTTTTTATGTGATTCATTCTTGAGCTATTTATTTGTATTTTTATTAGATGTTTTCTATTGTAAGATTGATTTAATTCTTTAACTACATATTTTTTATCACATATATAAATTTCTAGACTCTAGTGATGATGACATAGTCTCACCATATACAACCCAAGGCCTTTGTTGCTCGTCTATAGCCTCTGTTGTTTAGGAAGATGTATTTGAGCCCATGTGGCCAATAGTGCTTGAAGAACTTTTAAGTGGAATCTAGGACTGGGATATTGGAAAGTGGTATTAGGTAATCCTTTTTGGTTTTTCTTACTATTTAGAGATAATAGATAACCATATGAAGAAATATTAATTTGGTAAAGAGTAGTTCTTACCTATAGCTAACTCACATTTCGTAAAAATCCAAACTTCCATGAATATAATTTCTATTTTTGGTATTTTTTCAAATAAAATTGATGTTATTCCTCTATTGGGTGATGAAATTTACTTTTAATGTTATTATTGAAGTGATTATTGGTTTTATATTTTTGAAACTTGATGAGATGATCATATTTCATTTCGTGAATAATTTTAGGCACTTTACAAAAATCACATGGCATGCCATTTAGGATTCATTACATGCAGCACAATGTTATGATAGGTTCTCTGATTGTTATACCAACTGTGTGATACAAATTTTGTGTGGGTAATAGAGAATCATGGTTATTACATAGAGTCTCTTCCATAACATAAGAACTTATTTCCCAATTAGGCTATAGAATACATCCTAATAATCCAATTGTGGCTCATTGAGTCATGGATCATGAGGATAATGGGATAGAACATATAATGATGTGAATTAGGGGTGTGCCAAATTTTGGTTCATAAAAAGAATGCTCCATTATCAATTGGAATTTGGAGAAAAATTTGGTTCAATAATATAATAAATTAATTGTGTTATGATGAATGTGAATATAAAAATTAAATGAAAATAAAAAATTGTTATACATTAGAACATGACCTAGACTCGACCATTGTAGTGGTTAGTAAGATGTATATATTACTTATATATGATCTGTATGTCACCCATACCTGACTAAATGACTAGGAAGAGGGATTTACTCTTATATATGAGTGATTGAACCTATCCTTTTTTTAGAGACCCGAAGCTTGACGTACATGGACAATACATTAATTTTTCGGAATACTTAGTACATAACAAAAATAGACACACAAGGACCGTAATAGTTTAGTGTCTTTGGAAACTCGAAATATAATCTTCTAATCGTGGTGAAAGATCTTCAACATCTCCTATAAAGATCTTCCCCTTTTTTTCTTACCTAAAACCTTTTTTTATATCCTGGGGAAAAGAAAACATAAAAGGGGTGAGATAAAATTCCTAGTAAGGGTAAAAATAGAGAACATAAAACAGTCCATAAATATTTGAATGCAAAAACTTGAACATAAAATCTAATCACCATAATCTTGAGCAAAGACATGAACCTTGGAAGTATGTAAGGAATATATCGTAACGGAACATCAATAGTGATAAAATATCATGGGAATAAATCATGTAATTGTGGAAACCATTAAGAACTTGTTATTATTTCCATAGTAGCCATGGCATTGCTTCCAAGACCATCTTAGTGGACAAAGTCCCTTTCTGAATCGAGTTCACTACTCGTTTCAGCCTTGTAACACTAAACCGGATTAACTTACCATTCCAGCCATGTCTATCTCATGAGATATAAATCTTTACCCAATGAATTGGATGGAGATATAGGTCCAACCCATCTCATAATGAAATCATTATTACTTGTGCCACAAAATAAAAATACATCATTCATAATAACCAAACGAATAAAAGGGGTTTCATAAACATCATCTCATCATCACATAATCCATATAAAAGAAATGGATATCATTTCATAATAAGAAATGTGAAACCATTTAAATCATAGATACATTACACTTGACACATACACATATGAAATAATGTCATCTTAGATGGAAAATGGTTTTGATAAAACACTTTAAATGAATTCTTGAGGAAAATATCCTTTTTTCTTCAAAATAAATTTCTTTTCACAAAACGGCATGAAATTTTAAAAGAAAGAGATTTTGTTGAAAATAGTCATGAAATATTTTGGAGGAAGCTTCATGAAACTAAGTCTTTATAAAACCGTAAAAATCCTTTCATGCTGTATACGTTAAAAAAAACATTCTGCTCGTAATTTTGTTGGAAATGTCAAAAAGTACCTTGTAGGGTAAATAAAAGAAAGATTCCTTCCATACCATGGGGTAAAAGTCAAAATGGGTAAAAAGGACTTTAAAAATACATGAAAACACTTTTATAAAACATGTACATGGATGATTGAAATAACCCCAGTAAATACTTACAAATAAGAAATCTCAGATAAAAATGAGATTTTCAAAATTATCCCTTACCTTAGGTCTGATATGCTTTGTACATATTCGAACCTCCTGTATAATGATTTAAATAATGTCATTGACTTATTAAAGAATCATATTCATTATTATGATATCATATATGTTTCACTTATGACTTTATATTACCCGTTCTTTTGTAAATTCCATGTTAAAGCAGCGTTTTGGATAAAATCATTTCATTTATTGTATGTGTTTCGACTTGTCGTTCTTGATATTAATACTTATATCCTGATTTACATAATTCAAGAATTTAAAACATGATTTATATATAATATATATTCATCATATACATATATATATATATATAAATATTATAGATCGATAAAAGGAATGAAATACACCGTTCATGGAGACGGTAGGCCGTACCTACGCATGAACGTTGTTTTCGTTTCCTTATTGAATTGAATGAAAATAAATAGATGAAATATATATATATACATAAATCCAGTAGAATTATTATTTAATATATTTCATTATTACTTATTATATATACTTTATAATCATTTATTAATGGTTAATCATTGAGAATGAATCTCATCGCGTCGTGGAGACGGTATTCCGTACGTACGCACGAGCGATGATATCGTTCCCATGATTATTGAATAGAATTGTAGTGGATGGTATAATATATAAGAATCAGTATGATGTTATAATAACCATATATAGTTATTATTTACACCATTATACCCATCCATGTAAGGTGTTGGTGGAAAAACAGATTTCACCACGGCGTGGAGACGGTATTCCGTACGTACGCACGCGTGGTGATTTCATTTTCCGTAGGATGGATAGATGGTGAAATAGGGTTTTTTCATACATATAATAACATATCATTATATGATTTATACTGATGTTATTAATTCATAATGAAACAACTAAATAAGAAGAAGTGGAAGAAGAAATAAATTTGAAAGAATCAGTAACGGACATTTCCTCTTCTTTGAAGCGCCTCTTTGAGACCTCCTCTTAGGGAACAAAAATTGGACTTTGAAGAAGACAAGGACCTCTAGGATGTTTCTAGGGAAGTGGAGAAGATAATTTTGAAGGGGTTAGCCGAGCTTGAAGGCTAAAAGTGGTGTGAGGAAGAGAGGGAGGAGGTGCCCTTTCATAAGGGAGGAGAGGTGCACCATTGGAATAACTAAAAATATTATTTTATTATAAAGTCATATTCGTTTTTTAATAACTCCAAATTGAGTTATTTTTAAGATAAGGTGGGGATGGGTCGAAATCCTCTCATCCAATATAATTTAGACAAGTTTAGGTTTCTATTTTAACCTTATCATCTAGATTTAACTTTAACTTAAATAATTTTTTTTACCGTGTCTTCTTGTTTTCATACACTATAAGGTTAATAAAATTACTATACCAAGCCAAACGAACCCCAAGTTTTTTATTATTAATATATATAACATTATCTGAATCATTTGGCCGAACCTTAGATTTTTATGAATAAAATAACAATTAATAATATAATATTTGTTTTAGAAACTATTTGATGTCAATTTTGACACTATTTGGTAATTGTTTTTTTTTTTGAAAATCATAACAGAATGATTAGTTCGAAAAAAGTTAACTAAATCAATAATAACATGTCATAGTAAACTTTAAAATTAGTTTAATTCATAAAAACTCTCAAATTACATTTATTTGGGTATTTATAACATCAATTATGTCAATATTTCATTCATAATATAATTACTGCATCATCATTGTGTCATAAATAAATTAAATAATTTTAAGTTTAAAAATTAAAAATAAAATACCATTATGTATGAAATATTTTTATCTTTATAATGAATATTTATAGTCGAATTTATCTTATGTATTACCCTATATTAAATATGGTTTAGTTACTAAACTTTGAGTTTAACTATTTTAACCCTTCTTTAAATAAATTAATAATATATGTCCTAATCTAATCCAAGTGGTCCTAAATGGTCATATTTTATTCCTAATGTTATTTTTGGTCGAATTACACTTATCCAATTGAATTAGGACAAGTTTTAGGGTAATAATTATATCCTTTTTACCCTTAATTACCTTATTTACTTTTAACCGTGGCAAAAAAAGTAAAAAGTTACTATTCACCATAAATTATTTTCACCTCATTGAACCAAATTTTACTTACTAACATAAACTGTGTCTCTCGGATTTCTCAAATTCCACACACATAAGCGGTAAAATTATGTTTTATGTGAATTTGGAAATTCTCCTAGGAGGTGGGTAAAAGACGGTCAAAAGTTCAATAAAAATTTTATATATATAAAATTATTATAAAATGACTCTATTGAATTACATTGAACTTATATAGGTATTATGTGTCAATTTTGACCTAATATAAATTTAAATAGAATAATTAATTATTTAAATAAAAAGTGGGTTTTTAAATAGTAACCAAGTGCTTTTACTATTCATCAAAAATTGAACGTTTTCAGAAAAATACCAAAATTTAACCCTAGGATAATTTCGATATTCTGAATCCAAAAATGAAGTCCATTTTGAAAGATGAAATTTACAAAATTTCAAAAAGTGGTTGTTACTATTCATAATGGCTAGTTTTAATAATATTTTAATAGCATATCGTTGTTTAGTAAACTTGGTATTGCGTACAACACATGCTATCGAGGAAAGTCGTGATTGCGTGTAATGAAAGGAAAGTCAGGGATGCATGTTTTGCAAGCTCCTTTTGGTGTAGCGTACAACACAAGACATTAATGAAATTAAAAATAATATTTTTCATAAAATCTCGGGGTGTTACACTTTTTCAATAATTTCACTTTTAACTATGAACATTGATATCATTCGTAATATGAGGAGTGTGCTTGGAATTTGTAGAGGTATACCGCTTTAACATCCACTCGTCATGAACTAAGACGGTTGAAGAGTCAATTCATTGGATGTGGTGGGTCATGGGATACCATTGGAACCTCTAGTAGTGCCATCACCAACAACATTATTTTTACTAGACCTAGTTATTTATGCACAGTTTCAAGAAGGATTTATGAGTTTCATAAAACTTGTTCAAGGAGCACCACAAACCTCACACAACTATATTAGAGTTTACACTTGAGTTCCATTTGTAGCATAAACCCATGTTTTTTGGGGAGGACTGACCACAATCAATAATTTCCTTGCTAGAGGTCGTACTATCTATTATCGATCATCTCAAGAAACCTCCTTATAGGTGATTAAATATCTCTCCATATATGCTCAGTGATTCCTCCATGAGATGTAGAGATGTCATTACTAAGTTGGATTATAATATGGATATAGCACTGTGGGATTTTAAAATGGCCTTAATTGAATTATTTCATCTTATGATGGTGAGGGTTTATAGAGCCTAAAAGTTTATTCACATGGATTTTTGTGTGGTTTCAGTTATGGATTATTTGGCCCATTTTATTGACCTAGAACACTTCACACCTTATCTATTGGGTGATGAGTTATCTAAAGCCATGTGATTCAAGGATGGTCTCATACAAGATATCTAATTGTAGGTGAATTTATTATGGATGACTAAAAAATCTAGAATATTAAATTAGGTGCTTATCATAGTGTGAAACTTGGGATAGGTATGGGTACGAGTAAAGGAAATTAATAAACTAGATCTAATGATATATCAAATGGTAATAGGAACAATAATTTAGAGCATTCACAAAGTGACATTAGTATCCAGAGCACAGACTCAGGTAGCCAATTTAGGTGCCACGAGTACGGTAGGCTAGTACATATGAGACCTCAGTGCACAAGTTACCTATTTGATTGATTATCCCAAAGAAACATGGTTCATCTATGACACATTTTCTGATCATTTCTTTTAGAAAGATTTGAGGGGGGGAACTGAACTAACTCCACATGATTCAAAGGTTTTATATACTTCTATAAGGAAGGAATATAATGTATAACCAACTGATCAAGCCATGGTAGCGGTCTTGGTTGTGGTATTTTGACCCTATATTTGTAGTTATAGTAGACAATACATGCTTATAGTATCCAGGTTATATCATAAGTCCATGGATCAATCCAGAAATATACAATTGAACCGACACCTAGGGGTCGAATCCATAGACTTATACTATGAGAGTTACTATTTTAATATTCTAAAATTTAGAATCTACCCATTTCGATACATGGGAATATCATATTTATATATATATACCCTATATGGAGAATCCTAGTCTTATTTTCTTGTGTTCTGAAGACCTTATGACTCTTAACACACCATTGGGAATTATAATGCAGGATGTTTGTAATCAAAGGGAGTTCCTACATGAGATTGGTGGGTATCAGATCATATGAGATCTCTTTTTCCTTGATGTGAAAAGCTTTTAAATAATTCATGGGTAGCATTTGTTGGATCAATTTCATTATTTTATTGTTTTCTATCACCATAGGGTGATCTTCACATCACCATAGGTTGGAGAGATTATTTAGAAGGGTGAATGGGATATACAGGCGAGTCAAGATGGACCCGAGAATCAAGGGATGGGATGGATGTCATCATATATTGAGTGTTAAATTTGGAACGATCAGAGAATATATCAAATATATTTCCCTCTAGTGGTTGATTATTTAAGATGAATTTACACAGATGAATTTTTAATATTACCTCTAGTGAACGAGGTAGTGTTCACTATCGATCTTGTGCAAGGAGATATATTAGTATCCTATCATCCTTATTAGGTGACTACCACTTTGATGTAGGATCTTATGATACAGTTAGAGGATTTAGGGTAAAAGGGTTTTATCTGAGCTAGTACGTCGCAATGGGGATTTTCAGGCCTTTTGAAAAAATGGTGGATGATAACCTTAGGCTATGTGTGGATTACTTGAAATTGAAGAAAAAATTAGTTATGAACCAGTATCATCAATCATGGATATATTTTCTCATCAACTAGATTTGGGGATCTCAAGTTTTCCCAAATATTGATTTGATATCAGGTTATCACAAAGTGAATGTTAGTCTATCATACAAACCTCATAAAATTTTATGTATCATTTAATGTATATATGAGTATTTTATTACCTCCTTCAGTTAAAAAATTGTGATATCTTTTTTCTTGGAAGTAATGAACCCTGTTTTCTATCCTTATCATAATCGGTTTTCATGGTATTCAATGATGATATATTGGTGTATTATCACAATCTAATAGACCATGCCAAACATCTTGATATCATATTGAATATATTGAGATACAATCAGTTATATTCCTTTCAAACAAAGTTCAACTTATGGATGTATAAGATTCACTTCCAAGGTCACATTATCTTGGAGAAGAGTGTATTGGTGGACCAAGAGAAGTTGAGACCTGTAGTCTCCTAGAGATATCCCATGAATGTAATTGAGATAAAAGTCTCTTAGAGATGGATGGATATTATATACCATTCATACCAGACATATCATTCCTAGAATCATTTCTCTTGATCTTAACTAAGAAAGGTGCGATGTTTTATTGGTTAGATGGATGTGATTCAGACATTTAAGAGCTAACAAGAATATTGAATTTAGCAATGATAAAAAAAATATAGAGAAAGGTAAGAGTTAAATTGTGTACTTTGATTCATCATGTATTGGGATAGAAGTTGTTCCTATATAGAGATATAGAGTTATAGCATATAGTTCATAGAAGTTAGGTCCCCATGATACGAACTACCTAACACATGATGTTGAGTTACCTGTAGTTGATCATGCATCGCATTGTTGGAGATATTACGTACATGGATTTTTTTTGTGTTCATGGACCAAAAAATCCTCTAGTACTTATTTACAAAACATGATATTAAAATGATACAATGAAGGTGGGTATAATAACTAGATTATATTGAATTTGAGATTTTATACATGCCTAAGAAGATAAATGAAGTGGATGATGCATTGAGTAGATTATGGTTTGGGTCTATGAGATGCACTTAGAGGAGTAGGATAATCAGGGGTATTAATTTATATCATCCTCACTTGTGACCACCACACTAATGGATAGAGAGGCGATACAGAATCTATCAAATTCTAAGATCTTTGTACCATTGGAGTGTGTGGTAGGTGAGGAACCTCCTCTTGATTAGATTATAGTCGAGGATAAGATTCGTTGTGTACGTGGTTATGTATGGGTTATATTAGATATTATAGATGAGATGATGTTACAATTTCATGATACATCCTGGGTAGTTAACCCCATCATGACCAATATGTATTGGAATTTACATAAAAATACTGGTGGCTGAGTATGAAAATAGATTTAGCTAGTTTTTTATGAGATTCCCCAAATATAATTTAATGAATGTAAAACACTAGGGACTATTCCAACTTTTAAATAAACTTCCCATTTTTAGTGGATATTTGAAACATCATAATATACTTCACGAAAGGGTTACCAAGGATAACTTGAGGTAATGATTCTATTTTGATTTTTTTTACAGGATCTGAAATGTTTCACATTTCTTTCCTAACAAGGATACATTTTTAGAAGATGATCTTGGTAGGTTATAGATTCATGATATAGTGAAACTTCATGAGGTCCCACATACTATAATTTCTGATAGGGACTCCAAATTTACCTCAATGTTGTGGAATGTTATGTTGAGTGTGTTAGTTATATAGGATCTACTTAGAAAAACATACTACATATGATAACTGGAAAATTTGAGAATGCAATACAGGTTCTCATGGACATGCTATGAGCATGTGTACTATATTTCATGGTCTATTGAGAGAGAAACATACCCCTGGATGAATTCACCTATAATAACAGATTTCATGTTTCGTTAAAAATAGCACCTTATGAGGCTTTGTATGGTAGGCCATGTTGATCACCCCTTTTCTAGATAGAGGTGGGATAGGAAGCAATGCTTGAACCTCATATCGTATAGAAGACTACATAGTATGTTCGGTTGATTCAGAAAATGGTGAATACTACAAAGGCTGGATAAAAACATGGTCTGATCATTTAAGATTCCATATAGATTTTGAGGTTGGGAATCTAGTCTCTTTATGAGTCTTGATGAGGGTTGGAAATAGGAGGATCAAGAGATAGGTTAAAAATTCCCCAGGATATATCAGGGCATTCGAGACTCTGGAAAGAGTTAGGCAGGTATCATATTGGTTGGGTACCAGGCCTTGCATGAATTCTTCCATGTATCTCATCTATTTTGTTACCATTAAGAACCAAATCATTACATTCATTCCAATGAGGTTGATTTACTTGTATATGTGTCCTTTGAGAAGAATCCTATTTTTATTTTGTATTATTGGATGAAGGTTCTCCGAAGCTGGGCATTTCTTCATGTATGGATTCTATGGAAGCATGACCACGTACAAAAGCTGACGTAGGGGTGGGATTCTGATTTATGAGAAAAACGTATGGAGTTATTCTCAGACATTCTTGACCAACCTTGAGAGGGAAACTGAAGGATGAATTCGTTTATGGGGTTGTTTTTTAGTACTTAGTTCTTTCATGGGGTGAAAAATATTTCACTTCGATTAATTTTTAATTTAAATTATAAAATATGGAATAATATAAATTATTTTTGTGTTTATGGTGGTTTTAAGGGTATAAAAGGCTTTTCAAATCCTAGAATCCAACCATTGGGGTGAAAACGCCCATCACATGATTAGTAGAAATTAAGAAGGGTAGGCCGCACTATTATTTCTAACCATGCAAGGATGGACAGTGGAGTCCTACAAGATGAATTATTAAACAAACCATGAAATTTGTGGCACACTGTTGTGCATGAAATTTGTATAGTTTTTTACAATGGAATAAGATATGGTTTTCATACATTTAGCCAAACCGTGTGTGAAAATTGTGTGGGGTTCCCCTTTCCTATAGAAAATTGTGAATTTTTGGCATAAAAGTTTTCCAAATGTGCAGCAAAATACTGAATCCCATCAATTATTGGTAAATTCGGGTTTTCCATCATTTAATATTAAATTTCAACCCTAATTAATCTTATCCTCTTGTTTCACTACCATGAGCATTGAGAGCTCATTCGGATGCCTAATCTAGGAATTAATGGATCTTATCCATCTGAAATCAGAATCAAGATCTATTGAAATAATCAAAACCATATATTTATGATATCTATTCTTTTTTGTTTCAACCCTAATACCACATGTTATCATCTACACTATTTAGGTTCAATCTCACTTTCCCTAATATTAGGTTCTTCATCCTTTAATCATTTTTATCCCAAACTGTGTTGAATCCAAAGCTGACACTTTACAAGAACTCCACTACGGACCTACAGTAGGTGGTTTAAATGATTTCCTTCAATTTTGAAGTTTATATATATATACAAACCATTGTTCTATGTACCGAATTTTCTTATAAACACACATAAATTGGAATTTAATCATTTATTTAAATTAGTAGGTGTAAAATATATAATTAACAGAACCCATTAATAAACATTTATAGGATAAGAACCTTGAATATAACAACCCCTTGGGTGTGTTTCTTAGTTAATTGGACCACTATGGTGGTATTTTTAACTTTTATACCTATGACATGTGAATATTTCCTCTTTTCAGGGGATGTTTAATATTGAATTGTTATTTTTAATTGAAATGAATTATAATTAGATTTTTAATCTGAATTGGGATATGAATTGTAAATTTAATTGATATTAGAAAGGCTATAGATGACATATCCTAGACTCCTTCAATGTATTGGTTTATTAAGCATGATATTCCCTTGTAATGAAATTCATATGAGAATTAAATAGAGGTTAAGGCTTCTAAATAAACCCATTACATGAGTCACCTTCTGAGGTGAGTTTTAAATGTAATTTTCTTGGTAATGATCATGAAATTGCAAAATTAATTTAGTGAATGATTGTTGTATTCCATAAGTGACACATGGGTTCTTATATGAAATACATGGATGGAATCATTTTTATTCTTCCTTTATTATGCCCGTGCGACACTATGACTCCATAGAGGTTTTCTAATGACATACTCATTGGGGACAACTATTTTTTTCCAGAGTGATACATGACATTCTTATTGATTTATAAGGACACACTCAGAGGGATGTTTTTCATATATTCAATGGGTGATACATGGGATCTCTCAGTGGGCCACCATGAACAAGCTCAAGTGAAAATGTTGTAATAGTAAACCTAGAGAGATATTGGGATTCCAATGAAGAATGTGTAGGATGGGATTGTAAGTTCCTTGGATTATAATATGCCTGAGGTGATACTTGGATTCCAAATATGTAATTGTAATGATGGGATCTATTTATAAATTGAATAATTAATTATATTTTTATATGATGCATCTAACAATATACCTCACAAACATGGATTCATTTAGAGAAATAAACTATTATTATGGACTAGTTAGACGTCCTTTGATCACATATCCTTTACTGGGAGTGTTGGGATACATTCCTGGTCTCGTGATTTTCTCATTAAATGATAATGGTTAATTTAATAAAATTGACTATAAATTCACAGGGGACTAACTATTTAGTCAAAGACATACCGGCCTTGGTTGAAGGAGGTAGCATAGGATGGGTATCCATAGGAACCAAAACCATTATAGGTTTATTACATTTAAAAACTTCTTTTCTAAATTATATCATTCCCTACAAAGTATTATTATTATATATCCACTGATAAGATTGAGCAAGAACAAAGGTGGTTTCTTACTGGGATTCGTATCTCAAGTCCTCTCTATGTTGTTGATGTGTACCTGAAAAGACTATATGATTACATGTATAGACAAGGGAAAATTCCCTACGACTCGTTCATGACTACCTATTAAGAGTAGGGGAGTACATGGATATGTTGAGTCTCATGATTCTATTTGGACATAACAGTATCATAGTTTGTTCCCTTTTTGAAATGTATTGTACTGATTCCCTGTATGCATATTTTGGTCTTCTTCTATAGAAATTTCATGTATGGTAAACATTTTTTATTTGAGATTCCTTCTGGAATTGTATATTTGTATCTTTCTTGGATGTTGTATATTTAATGATTGATTGATGGATTCCTATACTTGATTTTTATTGAATAGTTTTATTTATACACTCTAGTGATGAGGGAATAGTATCCCCACAAGAACCCATTGTCTCTCATTGCTGGTAAGAAGCCTCTAGTGTTTGGGGAGATGTTCTTGAGGCTATGCGTCCAACAGTATTCAAGTCACATTTTAGAGGCATCTAGGATAGGTACCTTATAATTCCTAATCCATCCTCCATGTTGTTTTGATGATTTTTCACCCACGGAGCCCTCCAAAGTGTTCCTCAATCCCTCAAAGATAAATGTAATGATTGAAATTCTAATTATTATGTTATGCATATTTTTCATGACATATTATTATCCCGCATGTCTATATTTATATATATCATTAACACATTCTTTTTAGTACCATTTGTTTTTTCCCTTACAAGGATTCACGCCCACCCATTTCCATTGATGTATGTACCTAGGATACTTGATAGAGTAAAAGTAACTTAGGGAGTGTATATGATATGTATTTAGGAAAATGTTTTATTTTCTTATTTATTATGTACCTTATTTTCATGAAACTAAACTTCTAATGATCATGTATTTTTACTATGTAATGAAAATCAGTGTAATTAAAAGGTGGGGTTCCATATTTTTTTAGTGAAAATGGAATTTAATGTTACCCTTTATAGAATTTGTGCAATTAACCACCTTCATCAATTCAACGTCCATTAAGATTCATTTTCCATTTTAAAATTATATTTTTAAATAAAATATTTTAAAAACGATTTTCAACGAAAAGCATTTTCAAAATATTTTTCTAAATTTAATGGATATTTTCCTAAGGAATGTTTTTATTGTGTGTTTATGGTATTTCTATTAATCAATAACAACAACCCTTAATTATTAATTCATTATGTGTAAATTGTATTGAAACTAACCTTGTTCTTCCTATGCATGGTTTATGATCTTTTTAAATAAGGAATGCATTGACATTAACTTCATTGATTCATTTTTAATCATAAACATTCAATTTTATTAATCAATTTCTTGTGGAAATTAAATTCCATATAAATTTCAGCATTATTGATCATGGATATGTCTGATACTAAATCTGTATATCATTTCTATATATGGTTTTTTAACATTGAGAGTTATTTGATTGACTGGGGAAATATTAATAAAATATGTATTGTTACTCAATACATATATTTGATGATAAACCACATTGTTAATGAATTAAATAGAATATTTGATATATGATAAATATATTAGAAACGAAATAAAATGGTTGGGGCCGTTTATAGAAATCCAATTGATGCATCTATATATCCCATGATACAAAATCAATTGGAAAAACTGAATTCATTTGAAACTAGACGCTTTGAACTATCTTGTGAAAGGTATTGAACATATAGATATATTTTTTCAAACCATATGAGAGTATACCAAGTATTTTTCATAAATCTTCTTGTGAAGGGTCATGACGATAAAGGTATCATGTCTATGTGAAACCCGATGTTTGATAATTAAAAAATTTTATTAACCTAGATTCAGTTATCATTATCCATTATGTTTTTCCTATGATATTATATATTCATTCATTTATTTCTCATTTTTTTTAATTAAATGTAATGTTTTATTAGTTTTTTATCTTCCCAAATTGATTATTCATTATCTTACCATGATTTTAATGTCAATTAAATAGATTATTTGTACAATTATTTAGATTTCCATGTTGATACTCTTATTGATTCATGATAGATTTTATTATACTTAAGTGTTACATAGAAATTGAGCACACCCTTATTTTCTTTACTTTCTTAGGAATCCATAAACTGAACTATGTTTGATATGTAAAGATATTCCAGAGGGAATAAAGTTATTCTTGAGAAATAATTAGGGTTTAATATTTGTTTTCAAATGTAATGTAGGACTCAAGTATGTATCGAGTTTATCAGAACTGCCAAACTGATTATCCCTTTAAGATTTTATTCCATTTATTGTTTTCAAATGTAATAATGTGGGGACCGAATTTGGGCTCCTGGGGGCAAGGATTCTATAATTGGTTTTAAATGATGTTTGGTAAAAATCATAGGAACTAGATTTAAGAAAAATTGATTTGTGATTGGGAACTTATTATAGACATTGAGGATACATATAAAATAACATCCAAATTTTTTGGTATGATATGGATTATGTGGGTTTTCCTAGTAATACATCCATTTATGGTTACTGTAAGTGGATTTTTTTTTAGAAAAGATGTTCATAGTGGTAATAAATCTAAAAGGCCACATTTGGATTTACATGATCATCACCTGTTGTATGATAATTGTCCTTACAATGTACTAGGAATGATACTCCTAGGGGATATAATAATGAAAATTATCATTTTCTAAAGAAATCATTATGATGGATTTGAATTTATAATAATGATGAATGATATTGGATAAAACATACCCCTGAGAAAGAAATATGATGAAATAAATCAAACAATGTATTAATGTATTGGTATTAGAGTATTAAACTATAGATGTATTTTACCAATGTTATTTTGGTTATAACAATCCTAAAACATCTTAATATTAAGTTACATTTTATAAGTATATGTATCTTTATTAAGTTATGATTCATGGAAACCATAATGGGTTAATGATTTTATGAATGAAAAAAAGTTCAATGTATTAATCACATCCTATTTAGTTTTTATGTAATGAGATTCTATAGAGATTAAGGATATGTTGGGGTAAATTTTAGTAAGTAAAACCCATTGGTCTAATATATGTTTTTGTAAAAATATTTTATTCAGGAATAATTCGTTTACATTTTATAGATATATGTTTAAATATATTGATAACCTTTAGGGTTAATATTATCATTAATGAAATTGTGATAATAGTCAAATAATATTAATAATCATTACCAATAATAATAACAATGAAATTTTATTTAAACCATATTATAAAGTTTACTAAATGATTAGTTTTATTTGAAGGATATCCATCACATTATTTTTTAGAATGTTATTAGAAGTATATAAATGCATTTTTTTTAAAAGGACAACCTGAATTATCGATGACAACCCATAACATATATAATGGTGGTGGGTATAAAACCCATGACCTAATGTAAATAAGGGTTTCACACATAGTACTAGACTACATGATGTCTGGGTTAATATGTCATTGTTTTTAGTAAAATGGGTTGAAAAATAAATATTAACGATGAACTGGTGGTGTTTTATTTGAGGTTTAAATATTAATTTATTAAATTTCATATATTTAGCTAAGAATATTGGTTTTTTAAAATACTTAGAAACAACATGAAATACTTATCACTCTTTTATAGATCATATATTCCATTAAAAGGGAATTTTAGTACTTCTGGTGTATAAAAATTTATTTTTTTAGATATTCATACTGTGGAGTATGGGATGAATTGGAATTTGATCAAGGAACAACCAAAATATAAGATTTTTATTATAAAATAGAATGAATCAAATTAATTTTGTATACTCCTGAAATTTCATCAACATTAATAAAATGACGATGAAACAAAAAATTTATCATATTAAATTCATATATTATAAATAATATGGACTTTAAAATGAACACATATTTCTAGTTTTGAGCCCCGTAACTTTCCATTGTCAATTCATCATCATTATCTAAATGACAACTATCAATATCTATATTTTTTTATAATTTTCTCCAATTTTTATATCTTCACATCCCACCAATTAACTTTTCCATAAAATCATAGTTATGTGCATGTCTAGATGGCCATGGTACATACCATTCCATCTTATTAATAGAATTTTTTATTAACCCTTTTACATTGTGAGTATTTCAAAAAAAATCAAACCCTCAATTACCAAAACCATGTTTAAATTGTGGGGATGGGATTTTTTTAAGGTGGAGAGAATTTAATACCCAATAATTATAAAATATGTTTATTTTATTTGATAGTTTCGAAATGAAACCCCAATAATTAAGTGGAATATAAAACCTCGAGACATTACAACATATTTGTTTTTAAATAAATTTAATAACTTCAATATCTTTAATTACGTACAAAAATGATTTTTCCATTCCTTTCATGTAATAACGATTATTTGGATAACTTTAATTACACATATGACATAGTTTTACTAAACAATAATATATTTTTAAAATATTATTATTTAATATAATAGTAACAACCTAGATGTAAACTTTTAGAGCATAAATAAGATTAACTAACATAGGAAAATATATAATTTTCATATAAAAATACTTCTATTTATTACACAAATTAACATGATTTATTACATTAACATTTACTAAAGACAACTCTAAGGATTCAGAGGTATAGTGTCTTGGAAAATTAGGAAAATTACATGACAACTAAGAACATAAAACAAAATATCTTCACTGAAAACTTCTTTTACATGACCACGAAATTGCTTCGTACATTGTATTTCATGGGATAACCTGAGGAAATGCATAAGGGTGAGCTATAAAACCAATTAAGGGATTAAACATGTCATTACATGAATAATATGGAACATGTTAGGAAATTGGCATATCAATGGTGCATAATACAAATATGAACATAAAGGAATTGTAGAGTATGATTATCATAACATGGAAATATGGAAACAACATTTAACATGATATTGGCTTGAGATAGGGATCATTGAACATGGATCATGAGTAAACCCTCATTCCACATGAATTAGAATGATTAAACCATCATTTAACAAGGATTATCATGATACTATTCTTTTCTTAATACATTGGAGCACTATTATGGTGCACCCTTCTTAATCATTTAATTTCATGCATAAGTATTCCACATGAATCAATCAACAGAGAATCATTAAATATACACATTTAATCTATTATAATGGAATTTGGAATAAATAAATGAAAATCTTTAATCAATAATTAAATGTTCATAAGGGTGAATACCCATGATATAGAAATGGGAATGGTATTCACTACACAATAACATTGACTTGAAAAATTGTGGTGCAATTTCGGCAACATAACCACATAAAATATGAATTTATAAAAATGGTTGATGAGAGAGAATGGGTATCTCAAAATATATAAATGAAATGGATTTTAAGTGGGTCTTATAGATACATTTCCCAATATATGTAATGGAATTTTGAGGCATAAGAAAAAGAATAGCTTGAATGTAAATGAGGAGAGATAAATCTCTTATGGAATCTCAGCATGTTAACAGGTGTACATGGGAGGAATTAGTGGGATAAAAAGGGGTATATAATCATTCAAAAATAAGTAGGTAAGTATATGGGAGTTTTGAAATAATACCCCAATATTTTTAATTTAATTTAAAAGGGTATAACAACATAAGGAAATTAGGACAAAAATGAGATAGGAGGAAATCCATTATGTGGAAGTGTGATACCAGAGGCTTAGAAGAGGATTGTGAGAATATTATTGGGAGCTTGGGGAATCTTTGGAGGATTATATATACAGAATTTCAGGTTTTGGTCGAGCTCCAAAGGTTTTTAGTGAAGAGACGTGTCAGATTGGGTGGATTTATATAGGAAAGGAGAGGAAATATTTTATTATTTAGGTATTGTAAACCATACATTGAACTAATAAAAACAACTAATCATCCCAAGGTTTCTTCTAATTTGTAGTGGAAAACATTATTTAATAAGGACAATGGAATAACCTATTAAAATATTAGGATTTCTTATATGGAGGTGATTCATACTTTCAAGGAAATCATTTTAAAAAGTTAAAATGTTTTATAAGTCTTGGAGGGTCCACCAAGGAACCATAAAAATAAAAAAAAAAATCTAAAATATATTTATTTTAAAGGTAAATAATATATTTTCATAACATCACTTATATAGTATTTTATTACATCACTATTAGGGTTATTATTATGTCATAAAACATATGATATATTAAACAATTTTTAATTTTTACGCAAAAAAAATCGATTGTCACAAAAAATTATGAAAATTAACTGTTAGATAATTTCGAGGTCCTAAATATAAAAATTAAATTCATTTTATCTATTTAATTTTATAAATATGTGATATTTTAATTTTAAAATAAAATTTTACATTTATCTAATATTCATGGGTTTTGACAAAAACAGTTTTCAAACCATAATAAAAATTTCAATTGTATTCATAAAAATTAATACAGAAATTTATATTTAATAAAAATAAATTTGGTAATAATATTTTATTAAAATATTATTTCATTAAAAAATCCATTAATACATCAAAATAAATTTTTTAATTGAAAATTAACTAAAAACTATATGTTATTTGAAACCCATTTACAAAGTAACAATAATAAAATGAATGTATATTCACTATTATATAAAAAAAAATGTTCATATTTATTGTGAAATGTTCTTGTTACATAACACTTTAGAACACCCACTGAAGACCTAAGGGTAAGGTGTGAGATGGGGACATAATCTTGGGTGGCTCGGTTAACATCACTCTTGTTGTAATCTCTATTAACTTCTACTTCTCCTGTACACGGTTCCATTAAAGCATAATGTTTTGAAGATCATATTGGGCCTAGTCAAGATAAAATCCCAGTGATGTTACCTCTATTCTGAGATCAGAAAAACGGGATACATATGGATAAATTCTACTATATGAGGCCATTACTTCCTTTCCCTAAGTAAACTGTATATATTAAAGCCCATATATTTAAACTAATAATGTGATCACTGTTCAACGACTATATTAGAAACAATAAAAAAATTTAACAGTATTTTAAAATCTAAAAACAAAAAACCAAGGTCGTTCATAAGTTTTATATAACCATTTTACAAAATAATACATTTAATTTGATCCAGAAGAATATTCATTAATAAAATTTTGGGTTGTTACAATATCCCCCCCCCCTTTAAGAAAATTTTCCATCTAATTTTTGTTTTCCCATAATTAAACAGATGTGGGTAGCTCTGATTCGTCACTTTCTCTGATTCCCACATTGCTTCTTCAAACGTGTCATTTTTCTACAACACATAGAGGATGGTCATTGTCTTATTTTTATAACTTTTTCCCTATGATATAATATCTTCCCCAGATTCTATTCATAGGAAGGGTTTTTCTCCAATGGTACATTTTCTAGATTGAGAACATGCGATGGGTCATGTATATACATACTCAATAGTGACACATGGAATACATATTTTACTTTAGATATGTCTCTTGGGAGTTCTAGTTGATAGAAAACTTCTCCAATGTGATGAAGGATCACAAAAGGTTCAATGTACCTTGGAATAAGCTTTTCTTTCCCAAATCTGATAACTCTATTCCACAACAATATGAAAAGTAATACAATTTATCCAACATCAAACTCTAGGTCTCATTGACTATTATCAGCATATATATTTTGTAGACTCTGAGATAATTTAATGCGCTACAGGATGGTCTTAACCTTCTCTAAAATTTCATTGAATTTTTTTGGACATATGAGTTCCCACTCCCCAACTCCATCCCAACATGCTGGTGTTCTGCACCTCTTCCCATAAAGGGCTTCATAAGGTGCCATTGGGATGCTTGATTGGAAAAAGTTATTGTAAGACAAATAAACCAAATAAATATGTTGATACCATCCTTCTTTGAAGTTCATTGAGATTGCTCTCAACATTTCCTCAATTATTAGGATAATATGATCAGATGAACTCTCATTTTGAGGTTCATAAGTCATTCTGAGGTTCAAATTAGTATTCTGAGTGTCATGGATACTCTTCCAAAATAATGTAGAAAATCATGGATCTCAATTAGATACAATAGATAGTGGTACTCCTAGAATCCTTACCACTTCTCTGATATATATCGGTTCCATTTGATTCAATGAGAAATCCTCCTTGAATTGCGATGAAGTGTGTGGTCTTTGTAAGAAAATCCAAAACAACCTAGATAGGATTGTTTCCTTTGGATGTATTCAGAAGTCCAGTGACAATGTCCATGGTGATGTTCTCCCATTTCCATGTTTATATGGGTAATGGTTGCATCATCCCCTTTGAATTATTCTTCTCAGCATTAACTTGATAACATACCAGGAACATTGATATATACTCATCGATCTCCTTCTTCGCGTTCTCCCTCCAATAATGGTCTCTGAGATCTCGATACATCTTTGTGTTTCCTGGTTGAATGGAGAAATTCAAACTATGTGCATCATCCAAAAGTTCATTCTTTAATTTCAGATTTTATAGAACACTTAGTCTTGTCCCAAATCTCATAATTCCTTTCTCATTATCATTTAACTATGAGGATTTCAATTATTTGATAGTTTCCACTTTCATCTGAATTCCCCCATTGCCCTTTTAAAAATTCTTTAACCGTTCCAAAAAATAAGGTTCATTAATAATTTTTGAAAGGATTCATGATGTTCCCTTATTTATCATTCCAATGTCCATCATCATAAAATATTAGAAGATTGGATCTTTTTAAATTCTCTTCAATGATAGAATTTATGGGTCTTTTATACTTAGAGAATCTTCAACCTTTTTTTCTTTCCCAAGGTGGTAATTTATTGCGCAGTAATAGTCTTTGATCAGCTCTAACCATCTTCCTTGGTGCATATTCTACTCTTTCCATTTGAATATATACTGGAGGCTTTTGTGGTATGTATATATTTCACACATCTCCCCAAAAAAGAAATGTCTCCAAATTTTTAATTTGATAATCATGGATTCCAACTCTAGATAATGTGTTGGATAGCTTCTCTCAAAAAATTTCAATTTCCTTGAAGCATAGGAAATGACTTAGTCATTTTTCATCAACACATAGCCCATGCACTTATCCAAAGAATCACTAAATACCAACAAAAATGTTCTCCACATGTTGGAAGTGTGAACATGGTAGCAGTGACAAGCCTCTATTTACACTCCATGAAGCTCTTTTTTCAATCATCATTACAAGAAAAACTGACTCCCTTCAAAGTTATCTTGGTATGAGGGTTTGAAAATTGTGAGAAAAGTTTCGCATATCAGTGATAATATCTAGCTAAACCCAAGATGCTATAGGTATCCATCACTGATGATGGCATTGTCCATCCCTAAATTTTGGTTTTCATGGATGGATCCAAACATATCCCATTTATTGTGATGATATGACCCAATAAGAAGACTTCCTTCAACCAGAACTCGCATTTTTTACTTTTCATAGATATTCTCTTTTTGCAAGGTGTATAGTACAATGCTTAGATGTTCCTCATGTTAGTCTCTGGTTTTAGAGTCTATTATAATATTATCTATAAAGACTACCACAAATATGTGTAGTTATTTCTAAAAACTCTATTCATAAAGCCCATGACAATTTCTGGAGCATTATTAAGTTCGAGAGTCATTACTCTGATTTCATCGTGCCTGTACCATGTACAAAAATCTGTCTAGGGGACATCCTAATTATTCACCTTTACATGGTAATATCTCAACCAGAGTTCCCCATGGAAATGTATTTTGATCCATGTAGATGATCAAACAATTCAACAATTAGGTGTTTAGGATATTTGTTCTTTATCATTATTTTATTGTGCTCACGATTGGCAATGTAAAGGCGAATTAAACCGTCCTTCTTCTTGATGAAGTGGACTGGTGCACCCCATGGTGAATCACATGGGTTTATAAACCCTTTATCAAGAATCTCTTTTAGTTGTTTCTTTATCTCCACAAACTCCAAAATATCAATTCTACAAAGAGTATTGGATATTTTCAAAGCCCTGGGTATAATATAAATCCTGAATTCAACATCTATTCTAGGAGGAAGACCAGACAATTCTTCATTAAACACTTCAGTGAGTTCCCTCACAATAGGCATGTCTTCATGGACTGTTGCTTCCTTAGACTCAATCATTTGATCAAGATATGTGTTCTCATAGGGTAGTAATAAACATGCTTAAGATGATGGTTCTAAAGAAGATTCATCATCCTACATGAACTTGTACAGAATTGGTGGTCTATTCTCCACATGGATATTTACTTCCCTCTCACGGAAATTTATGTTGGATCTATATAAGTAAATATAATCCATGTCAATAATTTCATCAAATTCCCCCATAGGGAGTACGATGTTGTTTTATAGGAAGTTTAATCCGAAAATTTTGATAGGGGGGGATTTATATTCTTGTCTAGTAATGATTGGTCCATTTACCGTTCTCACTAACATATCTACTTCCATGATTTGTGGTGATGTTCGTATTGTTCTTCTATACATTATAGATATAAAATAATGTATAGAACCCAAATCAAAAAGTATGTTCACTATTATTTAATGAATACTACTCTACCTATCACCACATCATTTTCAGGGTTCACTTCAAAGGAATTGATGGAAAAATCTCACCATTACTACCATTGAGGTTTTTGGTTGCCTCAAAAAACCCTTGTCTTAGGGAACTGGTTTTCAAAATACCTGGGTTCTTTGATGTTGAATAAATAGACAATGTGTTGAGGTTCATACCGAGTGTTCCTATCCTCTATCACTGCATCGGGTTTTTGTTGTTGGAATTCATTTCTTTTCCACACCTACAACACGTCCCCGCCCTCTTTAAGAAATATTTTGGGTGTTTTTTCCTCACATTTGGCATGTGGGGTGATGGAATTTCATAGCACCTTTGGATTTATCCATTAGACATAAAGAATTAATTTCCAATATATAGTTCTTATCCTCATGATACCCCTGATATTATCTAATCTCAATTTTGACTTTAAGGTACCATTAGACAATTTCCTCATAACTCTTGTAGTCGCGGATCACTAAGGCTTTTCCTAGGTATGGTTTTATCCCACCAAACAAGTCGTCAAACATTTATTTGGGGGTAATGACAAAGATGGAGGTGTACCATTAAATCCTTCTGATTTTTTCATCGTATGCTATAATGGATTAATTGTCTTTCTACATGAGGGGAAAAGTCCCTTTCCATCCAAATTTGGAGGGTAAGCAAAAAACATTTATCGAAAAACAATTTTTTGGAAATCCTTACATTCCAACAATTCGATCTCTTCCTCAGGATTCATATTTTTGATCAATATCCACAATTTTTCATCATCACCCTCTATACGATAAGCATCTATAAGTATATTCTCTTGTCCAGAATATTGATGTACAAAGATGATCTTTTCAAGGGATATGATCAATTGTTCGGCGATTGAGGGATCAGATGATCCATTAAAAGTATGAGGACTTTGTCTTTGTTATCTCTCAATTGTGGATTATTCGGTCTTAGGCTTGTTTGAATCCACTTCTTGACCTATGTTTCTATTAAAACATGATTTATCTAAGAGAGTCTTGTGACAATATTTGTGATTACCACTCCCATCGGGTTGGGAGTCTCATTAGAACAGTCATCACATTGATCCTCACATCAGTTGTTAGCTCGAGTCCTCTTATTTCCATTCATTTTCTATAATTGAAGGAATGTTAGGGGTAACACCTAAAGGGGATTCCAATGAATAAAATGGATAACTTATAAATTACATTTATTTGCTTAACTTATGAATATATAGGCTTTAATATATGTTATCCATGATCTAATTCCCAACATATAATCTTAGGTGCATTATTTATTCCCTTAATAATGGTTAATACAATGCATATGAATTTACCTAAGAATATTCCATGAGATTTTGGTAACCAAGTGTGCAGAAAGTCCAATTATCATGCAACAGTTCCCATTCGAGTCTACCTCAAAGCGGTATTTTCTAGTTTTACCCATGGATACATATGTTTCATAGCCACCTCTAACAAATCGTATCCAAAAAGGGATTTATTTTCATTATAATACACTTACTCAATACTCACCAAAATTTAGGTATGTTTTTTTTATACTTAATCATTTCCCTGAGTCTTTCACTGGGTTTTTCTAATCAAAGTTCCCAAAAATAACTAAACCTATCCTCTAATACCAACTATGAAAATCATAATCTTTATTAGACACTTAATCGTGATATATTACATAAAAATGAAATTATGGAAACTCTATGTATCATGGTTTATATTGTATTTGGAAATTAAGGATATTAAATTACATGATAGAACATAAAACCCCACATCTTTATATGAAACTTCTTTAACATAACCACAACATTCTTTCTTACTTTGCATTGCATGGGATAACCTGAGGTCATGCATAAGAAAATGGTGATCTATAAATCTCATTAAGGGTGTAAACAATGAATAATATTAAGAATATAGTACATGTTAGTCAATGATCATAATAATGGTGAACAAGATAAACATGAACATAATGTTATGATATAGCGTGATTATATAACATGGAAATGTGACAACAACATTTAACATTATTTTAGTATGGTCCAAGGCTCATTGCACATGGAGCATGAGTAAAATGACATTTAACTTGAATTATCATGAGTAAACCTTAAATTCACAAGGCATATCATGATATTATTCTTTACCCAATGCCTTGGAGAACTATCGGGGCACACCCTTCTTAAAAATTTCTTCTCATGTATAAGTGTGACCCATGGATCAGAAAACATGGAATCATTCAACATAATAATTTATTCCACAATAATGGAATATGGAATACAAACATTAAACTCTATAATCAGGAACTAAATGTTAATAAAGGTTAATACACTTTATAGGGAAATGGGCAAGGTATTCTCTACACAATAACTTTGTCTTGGAAAATCGCAGTGCAATTTTTCTAGCATAACGGCGTGAAATAAGAATTCATAAAAATTGTTGATCAGAGAGAAATGGATGTCCCATAATATTTACATGAAATGGATAGTATGTGGTTAATATATATACAGGTCCCAACATATGTAATAGAATTTAGAATCATAATGTAAAAGAATTTCTTTAATGTAAATGAGGAGAGATAAATTGCTTACATAATTTTGGTATGGTAATGGGTGTAGATGGGAGGAATTAATGAGAGTAATAGGGGTATATGATCATTAAAACATAAGTGTATAAGTATATGGGATTTGGGAAATAATACCCAAACATGTTTAATTGAAATTAAAAATGTATAACAAAAACATTTTAGACAAAAATGAAAAATGACGAAATCTTATACTTGGAAGTGTGATCGCATAGGCTTGGGAGAGGTTTGTGGGAGTATTCATGGGATCATGGGGAGCCTTGGGAGGATTATATAGAGATTTGGGAAGATTTTTGTTAAGATAAAAAACATTTCAGTGAAAATATGTGGGATATTGGGTGGATTTATATATGAAAGGAGAGGGAATTCATTATTATTTAGGTTTGGACAGAATAAATTAAACTAATAAAAAACAAAAACCATCCCATAGATTTTTCCATGGATTTTACAAAGTTGATTGGAAAAAATTATTTTATAAATCCAATGCCCGAACATATTAAAATATTATTCTTTCTTATGTGGAGGTGAGTCACACCCTCATGGAAATCATTTTAAAAAGTTAAAATGTATTATAAGTCTTGGAGAGTCAACTAAGGCACCATAAAATTATCCAAAAAATATAAAATCATATTATTTTAATGGTATGAAAATAATTTTCCAAATATTAAATTTAAATTATTTTATTGCATCACTATTGGGTCATGTTTATGTCATTAAACACATTATAAATTATACGAAATTTAATTTTTTCCAAAAAATTCGTCTGTCTCAGAAAATTATGAAAAAATAACCATTTAATAATTTTGATGTCCTGAATCAAAAAATGATATTAATATTATATATATTATTCTCAATATTTTTTAATTTTTACTTTTAAAATAAAAATTATCATTTATAAAAAAATCAAGGGTTTTGACAAAAACACTTTTCTATCCTTAATAAAACTTTTCGTTGTATTTATAAAAATTTGTAGGTAATTTATATTTAATAAAATTTATTTTAGTAATAATGTTTTATGATATTAATTTTTTATTAAAAAGATCCTTTAATTCTTCAAAATAGATTTCTTAATTCAATATTAACTACAAATAATATTTGTTCTCTAAAAACCATCTAAAAAGTAAAAATAGTAAAATAAATGTATATTATTTATTATATAAAAACATAATGCATGTAATAATAGTTCTAATTTATTGTTATATAACCCCTTATAACACCCACATAAGACCTAAGGGTAAGGTTTGAGATGTTGATAGACTCTTGGGGTGGTTCAGATAGAATCGCTTGGGTGGTAATCTCTATTAACTTCTACTTCTCCAATAGGCGGTCTTGTTCAAGCTTAATATGTTGAAGCATGGATTGGTATTGGTCATGGGAAATGTGTAGTGTTGCTAAATCCATTCCAATATATGAAAAATGGGATTCCTATAGACCAATTCTAGTAGATGATTCCATCACTTCCTTTCTCTCAGTTAATTGGATTTGTTAATGACCTATATTTATACTAATCATGTGGTGACTTTTAAATAACTATATTAGAAATGGTGAAAATTATTAACGGTTTATTAAAATCCAAACATAGAAAACCAATGAAGTGAATATGTTTTTTATATCCATTTTACATAATAATACATTTAATTTGATCAAGAGGAACTTTCAATAATAAAATTATGGGTCATTCTAATATTTCCCCCTTAAGAAATATCTCCCTCAAAATTTCATTTTCCCACACTAAAATTGGTTAGGGTAACTCTGAATTATCACTTTCTCTGATTCCCATGTTGCTTCTTCAAACTTTTGGTTTCCCTACAACACTTTGACGAAGGTACTTTTCTTACTTCGTAGAAAGTTTTCCCTATGATCTACGATCTTCACCAACTTCTCTTTATAGGAAATGTAATTATCCAATGGTACCACCTCTGGATTGAGTACATGTGTTGTGTTAGGTATATACTTATTCAATAGTGACACATGGAAAACATCATGTACTTGAGATAGTTTCGGTGTGAGTTCTATTCGACATGACACTACTCTAATGCGATCAAGGATCTCAAAGTGGAATATGTACCTTGAACTAAGATTTCCCTTCTTCCCAAATCTCATAACTCTCTTCTAGGACAATATGTAGAGGAATACCAGGTCTCAAAAATCAAAATCTAGGTCTCATTGATGATTATTATCATAGCTCTTTTTTTGACTCTGAGCGGCTTTAATGTGCTGCTGGATGGTCTTAACATTCTCCATCATTTCATCGACCATTTCTAGACCTAAGAGTTTTCACTCTCTAACTTCATCCCAACATTCCGGTGTTCTGCACATATTCCCATAAATGGCTTCATTAGGAGTCGTTAGGATGCTTGAGTGAAAACAGTTATTGTAAGAGAACTCAATCGGAAGAAGATGTTGATCCCATAATCCATCAAAGTCCATTGAGCATGCTCTCAACATGTCCTCATGTTTTTCGATAGTCTTCTCAGATTGGTCATCATTTTGAGGATGATAAGTAGTACTAAATTTCAACTTAATATTCATAGTATGTTGGAGACTCTTCTAGAACATAGAGGAGAATCATGGATCTCGATCAGATACAATAGATAGTAGTACAAGATGAAACCTTAAAAATTCTCTGATATATATCTATACTAGTTGATTTAATGAAAAAACCTCTTGAAATACAAGGAAGTGTTTTTTCTTTGTAAGATGATCCAAAACAACCCAAATAGTATTTTTCTAGATATCTTTGGATATCGGGTGACAAAGTCCATGGTGATGTTCTCTCATTTCCTTGTTCTTTTGGGTAATGGTTGCATCATCCCCTTAAACTTCTTCCTCTCAACCTTCACTAGCTGACATACCAATAATATTAATATATACTCAGTGGTATTTTTATTCATGTTATCCCACCAATAATGCTCTAAGATATATAAATACATCATTGTGTTTCTTGTGTGAATGGATAAATAAAAACCATGTGCATCATCTAGAAGTACATTATCTAACTTCAGATTAGATGTAATACATAGTCTTGTCCAAAATCTCAAAATTCCTTCTTCATTAATATTGATCTTTGAGGATTTCCATTTTCTGGTAGTTTCCACTTTCTACTAAATTTCCACATCATTAATTTGTTCATCCTTTAAACATTACAAAAGAGATGGTTGAGAAATAATTTTTGAAAGGATTTAAGATGTTCCCTTCTTTATGATTCCCATGTTTATATTCATCAAATAAAAGAATATTAGATAATTTCTAATTTTCATCAATGATTGAATTTGTGGGTCCTTTCTATGTAGAGCATATGACCCTTTGTTCTCTTTCCCATGGTGGTTGTGGATTGAGAAATAATTGTATTTGATTGTCTCTAACCATCATCGTTGGTGTATATTGTACTCTTTCTATGTGAATATACAGATATGAATTTTGTATTTCCAATATATTTCACACCTCTCCCCAAATATGTATTGTCGCCAAATTTTTAAATTAAGGATCACTACAACCAAATCTAGATCATGTGTTGGATTGTTTTTCACATGAAAATTCAATTGAAGTGAAGAATAGGCAATTAATTAATCATTTTACATCAACACATAGCCCATTCCCTTCTTCGAAGCATCACTAAATACTAAAAAAGTCCTCAACATGTTGGTAGTGTGAGAACAGGGACAGCGACAAGCATCTTTTTCAACTCCTTTAATCCCTCTTAATATTCATCACTCCAAGCAAACACGAATCCTTTCCGAGTTATCTTAGTAGGAGGGTTAGAAAATCATGGGAAATTTCTCACAAATTGGAAATAATATCTAGCTATCCCTAGGAAGCTATGTATATCATTCACTGATGTTGTCCTCGATTATACCAAAATTTTGGTTGTCTTGGAGGGATCCAAAGATTCATGTGATGATATGACATGTGAATGAGACATACTATAACTATAACTCACACTTGTTGTACTTTTCATAGAGATTATTATTTCACAAGGTCTCTCGTATAGTTCATAGATTCTCCTCATGATACTCCTATATTTTGGAGTATATTATAATATCATCTATAAAGAATACACAAATTTGTTGAGGTATTTTACAAAGACTCTTTTCATCAAGTCCGTGATGATTACTGGAGCATTAGTGTGTCCAAAATGTATTGCTATGAATTCATTCTCCCAATAACCTGTAAGAAAAGAAGTCTTGGGGATATCCTCCCTCTTCTCCCATACATGGTAATATACTAACTGCTGATCCACCTTGGATAAGTATTGTTTTCAATGTAGCTGATAGAACAAGTCATAAATTCTGGGTAGAGGATACCTGTACTTTATCAAAATATTGTTGAGCTCACAATAATCAATGTAAAGGCACATTGAACCATCCTTATTATTGATGAAGAGGACTAGTGCACCCCATAATGAAGAGCATGGGCATATAAAATCTATATCTAGATTTTATTTTAGTTGTTTATTTATCTCTGTAATGTCTACAATAGCCATGATATATAGAGTCTTGGATATTTGAAAATCCCCTGGTATAAGATCAATCGAGTTCAAAATATCTTCTTGGAGAATGAACATGCAATTCCTCCAGAAACACATCAGTGAATTCCCTCAAAATAGCGATGTCTTAAAGAATGGTTACTTACTTAGACTCAATCATCTGATTATGTTATGTGTTCTCATTGGGTAGTAATATCCATTCTTGATATGATGGGGATAATAAATATTCATACTCTTCCTTGTACTTGTATAGAATCCGGGGTCAATTTTGTATGTTGAGAGTGATTTAACTCTCACAGAAATTTATATTGGCTATAAATAAGGAAATCCAATACAAGACAATAATTTCATCAAATTCCACCAAATGGAGTATGATAAGGTTCTCCACAATTTTTAATACACAAATTGTGACAGGGGATGAGTTATATTAATGGGTTGCAATGCTTTCCACAGTTTTCATTCTCATTGACATCTCTAGCTCTATGATTTGTGGTGATGTTTGGATTGTTCTTCTAATCATTTGGGATATAAAACAATGAGTAGAACCACAATCAGAAAGTGAATTCATTATTCATGAATTTATAACTACCATACATGTCGCCACATTGTTTTTGGGGTTCTCTTCAGTTGTAGTGATGGAAATATCTCGCCCTAGCTGCATTAAAGGTAGTTGGTTGCCTCCTAAAACCCTTGCCATAATGAATTGGTATGAAAAGTGCCCTAGTTAGTTCTAGTTAAAGAAATGAAAAATGCTTTGAGGGTCAAATGAAGTGTTCCTCTCCTCTGTCATTGCAGTAGGTTTTTCTAGTCAGCAGTTAACAGCCAGATTCCCTTCTCTTCTACACCTAAAACATTTTCTATTCCCCTTTAGGGAATTTCTGGGGTTCTTCTTTCCACACCTTTGGCATGTGGGGTGTTATAATTTCTTAGCACCATTGGATTCATCCATCATACTGCCATAATTAAATTCCACCTTAGGCTACTTAACCCCATGATGCCCCTAAGATTCACTGATATCCATTGCATCTTTGAGGGCACATCTGAAAATTTCCTCATAGATCATGAAGTCACAGATCGCTAGGGCTTTCTGTAGGCTAGGTTTTTTCCACCAAAGAAGTAGTAAACCATGCATTCGAGGGTAGAGACAAAGTTGGTATTGTATCACGAAATCCTTGGGATGTTTTCCTTGTATTCTCTAATGGATTCATCTTCTTTATTCTTGAGGGAAATGAAGTCCCCTTCCATCATAAGTCAGAGTGTGTGTAGAAAATATTTATCGAAAAATATTTTCCTAAAATCCTTCTATTCCAAATCCTTGATCTCTTCCTTAGGCTTCATATTTTTTATCAATGTCCATCATTGAATAGCTTCTCCCAACATATGTTAAGAAGAAAGAAGTACTTTCACTTTTTAGAAGATTATTATTTGAAGAATATCTTCTCAATGGATTTGATCCACAGTTCATCAATTGAGGGATCATATAATCAAATAAAAGTAGGACTTTGTATCATGATGCTCTCGATTACGGCTTCTTCTATATGGGGGGTTGAATGTTCCTCTTGACCCATTTTTCTATTCAAAACATTACTTAACTGTGAGAGTGTCTTGACAATGTTTTTGATTCCTGCTCCCATTGGATTGGGAATCGCATTAGAAAAGTCTTCACATTGATCTTCTCATTGGTTGTTAGCCTAAGTTCTCCAATTACTGTCTATTGGCTGGAATTGAAGTAATGTACGGGGTAACACATAAGGATATTCTAATGAAATAAATTATAACTTATAAATTACATTTATTTCCTTAAATTATGAATTTATAGGCATGAATCTATGTTATCTATGATCTTCTTCCCAATATATTTTCATAGGGTCATTTTTTTATTCCTTTAATAATGGATCATACTAAGATATTGAATTTACCAAACCATATCCCCTGGAAGTGTGGTAACTAAGAGTTCATCAAGGCCTATTTTTGTGCTTCAGTTCCTGTTCGAGTCTAAGTCAAAACGCTGTTTTTTGTGTTTTACCCATAGATACATCTATTCTTAAGCCATATCTACCTACACATATCCCAACATGGATGTATTTTTTTGACAAACCAATTACTCAATACTCACCAAAATTTAGGGATGTTTTTATTATAATTATTCGTATCCCTAAATAATTCACTAGGGTTTTCTAATCTTAGATCCAAAAAATATCTAAAACAATCATCTAATACCAACTTAACAACCATTCTATTTATTACACACTTAAACATGATTAATTACATAAGCATGAACTTATGATAACTCTATGGATCTATAGGTCTTGTGTATTAGAAAATTAGGAACATTAAGTGACAACATAGAACATAAAACCCAACATCTTTATTGAAAACTTCTTTTATGTGACCAAAATATTCCTTGCTACTTAATATTTCATGGGATAACCTGAGGACATGAAAAAGAAAGGAGTGAGCTATAAAACCTATTATGGGATTAAATAAGTCATAACATGAAAAATATATTACATGTTAGGAAATATAAATATCAATGGAGCACAAGAGAAACATGATCATAATGGCCTTATATATGATGATTATCGTAACATGGAAATGTGGGAAAACATTTAACATGATATTAACATGAGGAAAAGATAATTGCACATGGAGAATGAGTAAAACCTCATTTTACATGAATTAGCATGAGTAAAACCTTATTGAACTTGTCATATCAAGATATGATTCTTTATATAATGTATTGGAGTGCTATCTGGGCGCACCCTTCTAAATCAATTCATTTCATTCATATGTGTGCCACATGGATCATACAACATGGAATCATTCAACATCTTCATTTATTCCACGATAAAGGAATATTTAAAACATAAATTATACTCTTTAATAAATATGTAATTGTGCATAAAGGTGAACACCCTTGATAGAGAAATGGGAATTTTATTCACTACACAATGACTTTGGCTTAAAAAATCATGGTGCAATTTCAACAACATCACACCGTCTCATAAGAATTCATAAAAATGGTTTATGATAGAGAAATGTGTATCTAATAATATGTACAAGAAATTTAGTGTAATTTGGTCATATAAATACATGTCTCAACATATGTAATGGAATTTAAACGTGTAATATAATTGAATTTCACAAATGTAATTGAGGAGAGAGAAATCCATTACAGAATTTCGGCATGGTAACATGTGAACATGGGAAGAATTAATGAGAGAAAAGGATTATATAATCATTAAAAAAAGAATAGAATTATTGGGGTGGTGTGAAATCATACTCCAACATTTTTAATTCAAATTAAATGGGTATAACAACATAATGAAATTTGGGAAAAAATGAGAAAGGAAGAAATCCCTTATTTTGAAGTGTGATCCCAAAGGCATAAGAGAGGATTGAGAGAGGATTATTGGGATATTGGGTCTCCTTGGGATGATTTTATTGAGAGGAGGTTAGGGTGGATTTATTTAGGAATGAAGAGTGAATTATTTATTTTTTAGGTTTGGGACACCACACATTAATCTAAGAAAAACAACAAGTTATCCCCTAATTTTTACCAATTCTTTTTTCCATTATGGAGTGGAAAAAGTTATTTTATAAGTCCAATGGCCGAAATTATTAAAACATTAGGCTTTTTTTGTGGAGGCGAGTCGCACTCTCAAGGAAACCATTTTAAAAAGTTATAATGTTTTCTATGTCTTGAAGGGTCCACTAAAGCACCATAAAATTAATTAGAAAAAACTAAAATAACATTATTTTAATGTTAAAACATATATTGGCCAAAAAACCTGTTTATATTGTTTTATTACATCACTATTTTGACATTATGATGTGATAAAACACATTATATATTAAATTGTATTTTATTTTTACTCAAAAATTTATATATTTCAGAAAATTATGAAAAATTTACCGTTAGATAATTTCAAGGTTCAGAATCCAAAATTGTTATTCTATTTATGTAAATAGTTCTAAAAATATGTAAATATTTACTTTTAAAATAAAAAACTACATTATCAAAAATTAATGGGTTTTGACAGAAAATTTCAAATATTAATAAAAATTTCAATTATATGGATAAAAATTTATACGGTAATTTATATTTAATAAAAATTAATTTTTTAATAATATTTTATTAAAATAATATATAATTAAAAAATAAATTCATTAATAAAAATAGATTTCTTAATTTAATAATAACTATAAATACTATTTATTCTTTAAAACCCATTTACAAAGTAACAATGAAAAATTAATTTATATTCTTTATTATATAGAAATATAATGCACATAAGTTCTAGGGTATTGTTACATAACCTCTTATAACACCCACGTAATACCTAAGGGTAAGGTGTGCAATGGTGAAAAACTCTTGGGTTGTCTCTGATAACATCACTCGTGTGGTAATCTCTATTAACTTATTCTTCTCCTGTAGGATGTTTTATTCTCGCTTAACATGTTGAAGCTCGTATTAGTATTTTTCAAGATTGAAGCCCAATGATGCTACCTCATTTGCAATATATGACAAATGGGATTTCTATGGAGAAATTATATAGGATGAGGCCATCACTTCCTTTTTCTGAGTAAATTAGATTTCATAAAGGCCTATAGATATACTAATCAAGTGGTCACTGATCAATGTCTATATTAGCAATGGAAAAAATTCTTAACGAAATTTTTATATCCAAAAATATAAAACCAAGGAAGTGCATAAATTTTATATAACCATTTTATATAATAAGACAATTAATTATATCACGAGAAATTTTCATTAATAATAGTTACATTCATTACATTACACTTTTTCATTATTTATTTATTTATTATAAATAATATAAAAATTATTTTAAAAATAAATGTAGTCTAAAAAATTGTACTTTGGTAAAATAAGGATTAATATAACTTTTATAACATAATTTATAATTTAGTTTTTAATAAAATTAGAGTCTTTATATAAAAAATAATTATCATTTTATAAATTGGGATACCCAAATTATCTTATGGTGAATTTTTGGTATTTTTATGAAATGTTTTATTTGCTGATGAATGGTAAAAAATACATAATTGTAATTGAAAATGAACTTTTTATTTACATAAATAATAACATTTAACAATATTTTATAATTTTTTAAAGATAAATTTGTAAAATTTTATATCAATTAATCCAATTTTTTCATTTTAATAATTTCCATATTTTATTTAGATATAAAAATTCAATAAATTTTGGATCATTTTCCCATTAAAAACATGCTTTCTTGTTACATTACAGGATTTATTTTAAATTCAATTTCTATACATTAGTGAATTTAATTTTTAAAAATGTAATAATTATCTAGAATCAGAACAATTTAAAACTTATTATGTTTTCAACATAATTTTTTTCTAAAAGAATATTGAATTTAGTAAAAATTAATTATTATGGTTAAGGTAAAATTGATTTATCAGGTGATAAACTAAACAAGAAAGGGTACAAATAGACCACACACTTGAATAAAAACTATTATATTTTCATAATTTGACCATTAAATCTATATGGTTCAAATATTCCCAATTTTATACCATTTTGATAAATGATAAATTTTGGAAAACTGCATTCGATTTACAAATATCAAGTGTGTCCTCTCCCCAGCATATAAAAGGCCACCCGATCTCTTATATTACTAACACCATAATAACTAATTGGAACCAAAAAAAATATCCCAAATAACATAAAAAATTCCATCCCCACATTATATATTCCTTTTTTGTATTAAATTCATCCTTTGAAGGATTCACTGTAACATAATGGAGGATACCTAAAGAAAAGGTTATGTATATCAATAAGCGTATTAATTTTACTTATTTATACACCTCATTAAATTTTTATTTTTAAATTATTATATAAAATAAGTAACTTAAATATATTGGGATGATTTTATAATAATTTATTGACATAAAATCATGTTCACTTTGATCTAATGGGTTATGAAATCATCATTTGGGTGTACGATGTACTACCACCTCACGAATCGATGCTGTCATTTTTCCATTTCAAAATGTCATGGATGGGTATAATGATGGATATAAAATACATATATAATATTTTTAACATATTTTTTATATATGGAAACAAAATTATTTATTTATACATTTAACTTCAAATCCTTACAACACATGATAATATTGCTCGTGTGTATGAAAGATTTCCCCCACCCCCACAAATCAATGTAATTCATCTTTCACAAATTGTTTACATGGAAGGTGATACAGATAAAGAAAATGATTATATGTGACATTAATGAAATTATTATTATATTAATAAAATATTTATCATTCCATTATTGATGATACATATCATTTTATTTCTTTCCTTTTCACTAACATAATGATGATAACATCATTTGTGTATGTGTGGAAAATCGCATTCACTAAGCGATGTGACTCAATTTTCACTTACACCCCACATGGATGATATATTTAAGTATATAATATTTTATATATTATTTTATTATAATTTTTTAGATATTATATATTACTTTCATACTTTCAGTAATGATCATTAGAAAATTGAAAAGTTACTTTTGAGTATGTATGACCTACCGTCTCTTTGATCGTAGCGTACTTCATTTTTCATACCATATTAGATGATTTATTTTAAATATAAAATTTAACTAAAAATATCATTATTATGTGATTATTATTTTTCAAAAAAAGTAATATCTATAATATATTCAAAATAACTGAATCTTTTAGGAAGAATCAACCATTAGAAAATAAGGCAATTACCATCAAACATAATGAAAATGACAAAAGTTTATTGTTGATGGAGTAATAAGATGTTGTAAAAGGGTAATTTTTGACATTTAAATGTAGATATGGTTCTATTATAGGTCACTATTTTTTTTAAAACACTATATATGATGTTTAACAATTTTCAATTAAAAAGATGCATGAGGTTATGGATTTCATCTAAATATCATTTTATTGAGGCATATTATGATGTTTTTCATGTAGTTTATTGTGTATGTAGTATATACTATACCATTGGAATATCATAACATTAATAATTCATTCTTAATGGTATTTTAATTTTCAATTTTATTTTTTACATCATATTGACTTTCATAAAATACGTAACAAGTGATAAGGGATTTCTTATTTCAATTTTTTTCATTGGGTGATTCTTATACATCATTGATTATATCATTATAATATTATATGTATAATTTAAATTTATTAAAATAGATTTTATTTGAAAATTAATTATGTGTATTTATCACTGAAACTCATAATATATTTATTTATTAATTATCACTTCAATGGTCTTATCATTGTAAAGCGCTATTTCAAAATCTCATTCTAACTGAGATTGTTTACTATTGAATTTCAGTTGAAGGAATATTATTTAAAAATTTCTCAATAATCTCATTTAACATTATTATCAAATTTATATGAGATATTTTAATGTAATATTACTATTATTCAACTTATTTTTAGTTAAATTGATAGGAATTTTTCATTATGAAAATATTAATTCATTGCTCTATTTGGTCGTAAATCTATTTTTACCCAAACCATGTTTTCTAAAAAAATTTAAAACATGTTTTAACAATTTCAAAATTATTTATTAAAGAACTTTTTACAGATTTTTATTATTTATAATTTTTTTTAAATGAATCTTATATTATTTTCCAATCAATTTTCATTTCGATTTTGTGATAATGTTAAATGAATCTTCTCGTTGTTTTCTAAACTAGGAACCTTCTTATCATTTTTAATGTGGATAAGTTACATTGTTTTTTAATTTTAAGAAATGTAAAATATTACCCTTCATCATTTTCATCATTTATTTGAAGCTTCAATTTCATGTTTATGGGGATATTTATGATTAATTTTTTTCAACATGTTTTTAAAAGAAATTTATATTCAAAAAGTTATTTAAAATGGAAAGTATGTTTTCCTCAATAATATTTTTAAAGATATTTTTTTGGATTTTCTGTTAATCAAGGACTAAAAAAATGTATTATTACACCAATGGTTATTAATTGTTTTTATTACATCTTTATTCTTCATATGTATCATTGATAACATCTTTGGATGAGGAAAGTATTGACATTCAATTCTTGATTCAATTTTATAGTCTTAAACTTTTCTTTGAATTATTCAATTTTATATGGACATTAAATTTCCCAAAAATGTTGATATTATTTATCTTGGATATTTTTATTTCTTATAATATATATCATTTATTAATATATTTTTATACTTAATGTGTTATTATGTTGAGTAGGGAAATATTTATAAATATGAATTCTTTACTCAATATAGAGATTTGATGAAGAGGCAACCTATGAATGAATTAAATATCCGATTAAAAATTCATGGAATGATTTGAAAATGAAATAAGTGAGTTGGGGAATATGTATATAAATTCAATTGATGAATAGTTAGGTATCATGAAGAAAAATAAGTTTGAAAAAACCTATTCATTTGTTAACAATAGTTTTATAATTTATTGTGAATGGTCTTGAGTTTAGAGATATAGTTGGCCAAATTGTATTTTTTTTGACCAGAATATTTTAAACCATCTTATGAAAGGTATTAATAGTAAATATAACATGTTATTGACATATATAACAAATGATAATTATATATTTCATTAAATCCAATTAACTCATAATTATCTATGTTATTTTTGAAATCGCTATTATAAATATGGCATTTAATAGTGCTAAAAATGTACATTGTTAGTGAAAAAATACACTAAATACTGGAGTGGGATTAAAAGACATAATATTTTATTAGTTTTAAAAATCAATGATAAATGCATGCTTTATCAATGATAAGAAATTTCTGTTAAAAGTTTCCTTTATTAGTGCATCAGGAAGAGCTCATAAAGAACCCCTTGTGTCTGTGTTTTTCTATAGCCCTAATAAAGCACACCCTTTATTAGTTCCATTGAAAGTGATGATAAAGGGTCCCTTTATAAATGTTATTAAATAAATGATAAAATATCCATTTATCATTTTGTAAATTGTACTGATCAATGTATTTTAATTATAAGCACCATTAATAGTGTTGATAATGGGGCATACGGGTGTAGTGTGATGTTAAAATTATAGGACACTCTAGTAAACAAAACATTATAAAAACAAGAAAATATCTGTTGAAATTAAACATTCAAATTAAAAAAATTTAAATGAAGTAAAATTTAAAACAAAAATAAAACAATAAAAATATGATACACATTTCAAATATTGGTTTTTTACAATCACAAGAGTATGTTAAAATTATCAAAGAAATTCAAAAATATCAATGTTCTTTTGTTTTTATCCCCAACCCCTAGTAAAGTTATTTCACAAATAACCACTACATATCAAGAAAAATAATTCACCTATATAAGAAAAAAATTCTTATTGTTGTCATTATATAAAAAAATAATTTAAAAACAATGTTTTAATTTATACTAGAATCATATACATTATGTCAAAGAAGGAACAACATGTATGGGATTGAGTTGCATTTGATTCTGGCACATCACATTAATTCTTGTTCTTGTTCAAGAATTTTATCTATGAAAAATAACTAAATAAGTATAAGATTAATATTATATGTAAATAAATAAATAAATATATGATAATTTGATGAGAAAAAATAATATGTCGTTTTCTTGGTTTTGGAAATGTCATGCACATTTTAAACAAAAATGGAACTTATATATTGAGAAAATAAACTATGAGTCATACTAAGAACATGATGTGATGGATTGATGAGTGGTAAATTTATATACTTTATAAATCAATTATAGATAGTTTTCCTAATTCATTAAATCAATATGAATGTGTTTTCTTGGTTTTGAGTATGTCATTTCAATTTTTTACTAAAATGAAAACATGCACATTGAGTCATACAAGTCACATCAGGTGAAGAGATGAAATTATTGTGATTCCTACATATCACAAATTAATAATGAATCATGTTACGAAATTTTTAACAAAATCAATGATTCTTTTCTCATGTTGTATTGAATGAAAAAATTGTTATCTAAAATGTAAATTTTAAACTAATAACAAATAATTTGAGTCATACCAAAAAAAATGTATCCAATTTATGTGTCAAATTCATTCACGTTAAAAATTAATTATGGATTTTATTTATAAAGTATCTAAAAAATAATTGTTTTATTAGTTTTGATTATGATACTTGACATTTTTACTAAGATTAATATCACTTTTAAATAAAAAGACACATTTAAAGTTATACCAGTCACACCATTAATCAAATTGAGATGAGAATAAATATTCAACATCAGTAATGAAACATTTATCATTTTGAAAAATTATAAAAACAACATGAATTTCTTTTCATTGTTTTGAGTATGATTTTTTTTACTAAAATGTTGTTTTAATCTCAAAACACGCACTTTGAGTCACACTGGTCCCGTCATGTTTCTGTATGATGTGAGACTCATTTATAAAAATTAAAAATGATATATGAATTTTTTTTCCTAATGTGTTGAGATAATATGAATGTTTTTTATCCATTTTTACTGAGTGACAAACGTTTTTAACTAAAATGTCAATTTTAAAATCATAACAGACACTTTGAGTTATATCAGAAGCATCGTGTATTAGTTTTTGGTGATTCTGAACACTACATGTAAAAACAGAATTATAGATTATTTTGAAAAATACTTACATAAAATTCGAATTTATTTCTCTATTTTGAGTATGTCACTTGTCTTTTTTTAAAAAAATAATGTCAATATTAATGAGAAAAATAAAATTTTGGAGTCATAACGGGAACAAAATTCATTATATTGAGGTGAATCCAATACCAACATGTCAAAAATGACATATGGATTATTTGAGGAATTTATAAAAACTATATGAATTTGTTTTCTTGGTTTCGAGTATTTTGCATGAATTTTTTTTATGAAAATTATTTTTTAAACCTGAAATGAAAACATTGATTCATGATAGTCACATCATCTGTAATACTGATGTGAGATTGGTTCCTACACTAAAAAAACAACTTCATAATAATTTTCAAAAATTACCAAGACAATATGAGGGCCTTTTCTCTGTTTTTAGTGAGTGAAACTCTTTTTAAACTAACATTTCAATTTTATACTAATAAATAACACTTTGATTTATAACAGGAAAATTTTGTATCTAATTTGGTTTAAAATGATTTTTGTATATCATAAATCCTATAGGGACCATCTTTATAATGTATCAAAACATTTTGAATGTGTTTTTTAGGTTTTGATTATTTCAATTTTTATTTTTACTAAAATTAATGTCAATTTTAAATAAAAAGAAACACTTGTAGTCATAAAGGGAGTCAAATGTATCAGATCAATGTGTGTCCAATTTATACACATAAAAAATAAATTAGGTTCATTTTCTTGATATATCAAAATAATTATAATTTTGTTAACTTTCATGAGTATGTCACTTCTCTTTGTAGCGAAAATTAAATTCAATTCTAAATAAAAAGACACAATTTGAGTCATATCAGCAACAACATGCATCATATTGTGGTGAGTATGATTCCTAAAAAATTACTTATGGAAGTTTTTCATAATGTATCAAAATAATATGAATGTTTTTTCTTACTTTTGAGTAATTTAAGTGTCTATTTTTTAATTAAAATTTTATTTTAAGCTGTAAATAAAGACTTTGAGTCATACTGGTCACATATTGTGTTTGTTTGACATGAGAAAAATTCCTACACATCAAAAAATTACATGAGAGTAGTTTTCAAACATTATCAATAAAATATAGTAATGTTGTATCTGTATTCAGTGTGGGATACTCATTTTAAAGTACAATGTAAATTTTAAACTAAAAAAATACACAATGAGTTATATCGAAAACACCGCATATCAGATTGTGTTGAAATAAATTTTCATACATCAATAATGACTTATGGACCATTTTACTAATGTATGAAAACAATATAAATTATTTTACTTGATTTTTAATATGTCACAAGTCTTTTTTTTCAAATATTAATGTTAGTTTTAAAAAAAAGAGACACAATGGGACATACCAATAACACTATGAATCAGATTGAGGTTTGAATTATTCCTACATATACAAAATTTATTGTGGATCATTTTACAAAATTATAAAAACAATATAAAAGGCTTTTCTTGGTTTTGAGTATTTCATTTTGTTTTTTTACTAAATTTAGTGTGAATTTTATATAAAAAGATACACATGGAGTCCCACTGGTCACAATGTTTTTACGATTATGCTAAGGCTAATTTATACACATATCAAATTAATTATTAATCATTTTGATAATGTATGAAAGAAAAATATATTTATTTATTGGTTTTGAGAATGTGATGTTTACATGGAACACAAATATAAATTATTATCGAAAAACATAAATCTCGATTCATACCAAGAACACTGTTTATTATATTGGGGTGAGACTGATTGAGTATATGATTTCTATTTTCTTTGAATTGTCGAAAAAATGAGAAAATATTGAACATTTTCTATTTTGATGTAATTGGAAACCCTTTACTACATGAAATACCCCTATCTTAAAGAAAAATGTTTTATATTTCCTATATTATTTCAGACAGTTGAAAGAAAAACATGGCATCGAAAAATATATATGAAAAATCTAAATAATAAGTAAATATATATTATAAGGAAAATAACATAAAAATAGTAGATAAAATTAGCAACAATGAACTAAACAATGAGTATGAGTTAGCCTTATCATGGTGTCTGTAAACTTTTTTGAAAACATTCCTTTTTCCCATTATCTATGTTGCTTCCTCAAATTCCAATATCTCATGATCATGAGATACTCAAAATAAACCACCCCAACTGGATAAAAAGAATAAACATGCATAAAAAATAAAATTATTATAATATTATAAATAAATAAATTAGGCCTAAATATAAAATAATACAATAATAAATAGTCAATATTTAACTAAATCCAAATAAAATTAGTCATACTGAGTACACTTTGTATCATATTGAGGTTTGGTTGATTCTTACATATCAAAAAATACTATGGGATCATTTTCCTAACGTATCAGAATTATATTAATGTGGTTTCTCAGTTCTGAGTGTGTTAGTTGTCTTCTTTACTAAAATGTAAATTTAAAACTCAAACCACACAATTTGAGTAATAACGATCACATAATGTGTCTAAGTGATATGAGGTCAATTCCTACATGTAAAAAATTAATTATGAATCCCTTTACTTATGTTTTAAAATAATTCAATCTCATTTTTTTAGTTTTGAGTATTTTGACATGAATTTTAATCTAAAATGGGGCATTTCTACTAAGAAGACGTACATTGGTTCATATCGACCACATCCTATCATGGATTAATATGCAGTCAATTCCAATATGTTAAAAATGTATTATAGATCATTTTTATTTTTTTAAAATAATATACGTTCATTTTCTTGGTTTTGACTATTTAATGTTGTTTAAACAAAAATTAATCTTTTTTGTTGAAAACACATAATTTGAGTCATACCAATCGAAATGAGTGTAAGATTGATATGCAATCAATTAATATGCTGAAAAAATGAATTATGTATCATTTAAGTAATTTTTGATAAAAATTCAATCTCTTTTGCTCATTTTTTACTATTTCATCTATGTTTTAAACTAAAATGACACTTTTATATTGAGTACACATACCTTGAGTATTTACAACCACATTAGGTGCCATATTTATGTTTTATTGGTTCATATATGTCAAAAATGACTTATAGTTCATACCCTAATGTTTGAGAATAATCTGAGCTCGTTTACCTTGTTTTGATCATGTGAACTATGGGTTGAACTAATGTGTAAATTTATCAAAATAACTAAGAGATAGAAAAATAATGAAATTAACTAAAACATTAGAAAAATGATGAGAAAATTAACTAAATATTAAGTATTAATTAAACTCTTCATGATGCATGTATACATTGTAACACCATGTATTCTTCCAATTCATTTATAAAAACATTTTATCCTCTATTATACCTCTTCTTGAGATGTAGAACAAAAATAATGTATAAGAATTCTGGTAATAATTCTTAACATACGAAATATATTTATAAGGTAATAACCCATACTAGATCACAAAAATAGACGTTAATAACCTAAATTTGATGCCAAAAAAATTCTGACACCATGTACACTCCCCAATCATCTCTAAATAGATTTACTATTTTTGAGTACGAAGGTTGTCAGAAATCATGGTAATATTAAGGAAATATAAAAAATGAATGGTTAATAAATATTATTTCAATGAAATTGTATATACCATTGGAATATACATATTCATGGATTCTGGTCTTTCTATAGTTTATGACATCTATCATATATTTTCATACACAATACAAATAATTATTGTTATTATTTTACTTTAGACATTGCAGACACTCTAAACAAACTGTGTAATTTGTTTTGGAATATGTTTTTTAGTTAACTATTTATCGATATAACATAATCTATTTCCATTTGAATTGATCCATTATATTCAACTATTCATTAAAAGGTTTGATACATTTATTTAACATATATTTATCGACAGCCATATCATAACAAAATTTTTGTTAAAACACATGCTAAGGCTTAGAATTTGAATTTTATTTAAAAATGATGATGGAAGTGCATTACAAATTCTCAATATAAATCATGTGTTTCTTTTTTTATAGATATTAATGAATTGGATCCAAAAAATAAATATTTGGGTTCCGCATATTGATAGTGAACATCATTATGTGAATCCTTAAAAAAAAGTAATTTAAAAAATTAAAATATATTTTATATGATTATATTGATGAGTTTTACCCATTCATTATATGAATAAAAAAGTATTTTTGATCTGTTATTTTATTGTCAAACACCTCGTTTGTCTCATGTTTTTTCATATCAACTTCATTAGTTTATAATTTAGAATCTTCTACATAAAAAATACAAGGATTAATGAATCCAAATCACGATTCAATGTGTTTTCCCTTTATATTGAATAAATATAAACACAAGTAGAAAATAAGAATAGTTATTATATTTAATGAACATATTAGATGAATTTTTGGATTGAATTTTTTTTAAAATGTATCTTCTATATGTTTTCATTGATGAGACATCCATCCATTCAAACATGAGAATCTCATTTATACTTTCATGACCAACAATGATTGTAATGAAGGGTACAAATATTTATTTAACAAATGGAATGTAATAAACATTTTTATCTATATGTTTTATCACTATATTAAGTTATTAAGATAATAAATGTTGCAGTGGAACTGGTGGGGAGAAGGTACTCCCATAAGGTCCATTATATTTCATGGTTTATTTACTAGATTATCTAAATCTGACCTTCTATTTCCCCATCGCTTTATCTATTTTTTATTCCATGCTACACTTCAGACTAGTTTTCATCAACTATTATAGTTTTTTTGTATGTAAAAATATGTTAAATATATACCTCAGGTATCATTATAAGAATATAAGTCCATGTTGTGAATATTACACTAGCATCATTGACCATTTTTTATATATAGTTCATAAAGTTAGACAAGAAAGATAGTGGTCACCTCTTGAGCTAACTCAATACCCAATTTCTTATAATTTTAGTGTGTTATTTATTTTTTATCTTGTCTCCTTGGATATTATACAGTATAACCCTCATAATAGCGTAGTGTGTGGGTGTTGAAATATAGAAATCACATAAAGCTTTAACCCTATATAATATTTGATATATAATGTTATTGAAAGTTCTTTGATTCACATAATGGATAAGGTGTTATGAAAATTTTGATTTCTTAAGGTATGTTATGTGGTTTAGGGGAATGATTTTCTTCAATGATAGTGGGGTTATTTGGTAGTTAATGTGTGGATCTTTGTTCCACCATCAATTTTATTTTATCCATTCTCATATATTAGTCTTCCAAACCATACCATACAATAATATCTTATAAACAATTTATTTATGAAAACAAAATAATTTCATCATATTATATTTAACTTCCTGTGTTATTTTATTCTCAGAATATGTTCATGGAAACATTTAAAAAAATAATCCTCAAATGCAAGCATATTGTTTCAACCCCTTAAAATCTAATGAATGTATATTTTCATCTATTAGAGTGACTATCGATTTCTGGGTCTAAACCTTATAAAACAATATTAACCTAAATTGATATTCCAATATAATACTATTACAAAGAATAATGAATTAATATTATGTGATATAAACACATGTTTCCTATACTTCTTTTTTTATTTGTTCAACTAGTTTACCGTCCATATTCAGGGGAGTATCCTTCTACAACACAGGGCATGGGATGGAGGTTGCTTTAGATTTGGATTCATAAATCAGGGTTTAAAAAATGAGAATATATTTTCTCATATAAAATAAAAATTTATTACTGATTGAAAATACATAACAAATTATTCCCTATTGAATCATATCCCATCCATACTTCGATATAGGGGAAAATTAGTAATGATGAACATTCATTGTATTCATCACTCCATTTACATTTCATATTTAATTTTTTTGAATTAAATTGGACAAAATAATTAATATAAAATAGTAAATTATAAAATACAATGATCATAAAATTATTTCTCATCATGATGATTTATTAAAAAATTCTAAATTTACTATTTAATAATATTTGCATAAGTAACTGGTGGATGGGGCCTTTATTTCCCTTCAGCATCAACCAAATGTAATTTGGTAAGAAGTATCTGGAATCTTATATGGTATATTACATTGTCCATTAATTCATATTTAGTATGTAAATCATCAAATACAATCTAAGTCTTCATGTAATAATGAAATGAAATCAAATATTCAACATATAATTTTTGAATAAAATAAAAAATGGTTAATATAACATTACCTTTATATCTTCCCAAAGGGTTTCCTTTATTATAGTTTATACCTGGATACATGAATAAATATGATGTGTGACATTAAACCACATTGTGACCCTAAAATTACTAATAATTATTGACTTGTTGGGGTCAATAGGTTAACCATTTTTATTCCGAAGAACATCGAATTTTAGGTCCTTACAACTTTCCTTGATAGATTTAGTAAACATAGTGATTCTACATCAATCGTGTTTTTTTCATCAACATGATATTGATATCCTAATAATTCTTTAGTTTTAGCATCATCCACATGTAGTTACCTGGGATTAGTAACATCATCATGGGGAGAAGACATTGTCTGCATGAGTAGTGAGAAATTTAATTTAAATTATACAAACAATGTAGACAATAGATTATATTATGAAAAATAATAATATAATATTCAAATAATTTTTACAATATTATTATAAACTATTTATTTTTTTAAAGGTTGAATAGATTTGGATCCACCATTGAGAATCCTAATTCCCCCTTTTTGGTCTCCTCTAATTTAAATGGCATTGTCTACATTGAGACATCCATGAACTAATTGAGATATTTGAATAAAATGGTTACACCCAATTTAATTTTAATATAACTCTATTTTTTCTAGTCTCTAATAGGAAAATTGATCAATTCATGTTAACTAAATGAAAGACATAAAAAACCTTTACTACTTGATTCCATTATGCATTGCTCATCCTTTTCTCTTTCCACATGAATATTTACCTTCATGAAGACCATTTCATCAATATTCACTACACTCCTATTGTCAACCAATTTTAAATTAAAAATAGACACATGAAATTTTGTATAATTCAACATGTATATCTATTTGATAATTCCTGAATATAACATTTTCACATAAATTGTTTTTCTATCCATGGAACCATATAAGTGCATATCTTCTACCACAATTGAAACTCTACTATTTTGTATTATACAATAGTCATAATGTTTTTTTACAAAACATATAACCACTGATTAAAAAATCATTTTAATTTATAAAATTTTCATTTGTTCCCCTGGATAGCCAACTAGGTAGTTCAAAAAATGATTTCATATTTCTAGGTCACACATTGTAAATATGATCTTGGAACAGTCATATAAATTGGTGACTATGTTTATTTGATATCCATACTCCATCCCTCGATGGAATCAAATTTATAATAATTTTTCTATGGTATTGGACACATGGATTGATATATTCACAATTATGTAAAATGTAAAGGTTTGATTGCTCCCACCATATGATGGTAATTATAACAACATCTCTCTAGAAAACCCTTCACCCATAACAGATCCTTTTTGATAGGAAATTGAGATGCCAATGCTGTCATTATCTGACAGTTAATCAATAAATAATTTAACATATTCGTCCAGAATATATGGTTATATAAATGTTTTTAAAGAAAAACAATTTTGACATACCCTTTCAAAATCTTCACATATTTTTCAATGGTTTATATCCATAAATAATGGAAATTTCAACATATTTTAACCTCTCTAAACATGTGAATCATCAGTGGGACCATTATATCATATAATTAAGGTGGGAAGAACATGTTTAGTTCACATAATATAGTTGAAACCTCCTTATTCAGGATTATAAACTCCACTAGGTCAATAAATTTATTGGAAATGGCCTTGAAAATTAATTAGATTCATGTTAATTTATATTTTATTTTTTCATAAAAAATAAAATATAATTTTATAGACATCGATTTTTTCCTCCAAAAAATGAATATCATGTTGTTTTATTCCTTTATCATTAAATTTTTCTTGGCCTTGAAAATTAAGTAGATTCTTGATTCCATATATTGTTTTTCTATGAACACTTAGTAACTTGCTAAAAACACTATCAAATAAATTTTTTCTCCCTGATTGACATCATGAAAATTTTGAATTTACAAAAAAAATCCAGTAGGATAACTCTATGAAAAATGACCTATTTTCGAACAATATTTCATATGTTTTTTTATTATGGTTCTTCAAAAATAGTATTAATGTATTTTAGTTTATTTAATAGTTGATTAACTCTTAGTGGATATGCTGTTTTACATTGTTTGTTATTCCCATCGTATGTTTTCATCCAACATCGATATTTATTCCATTTAGGAAAAAATATATATTGTCTTAAAAATATAGTATTTTAGGAATTCATTAACCAAAAAGAGTATGTTAATTCTTAAAAAATGGTACACCCCACCATTTCATTAATTATATATCATAAAAAACTTCTATTGGTTGGAAATTCATTTATAATATCATCCAAAATGGCCAGAAATGTGAATTATTCCATTCTACGGGCATAATTCATTGTAAAACATGTATCCAACATCAATTTCTTAACTTTGATCAATATAACCCACTAGGAATAGATATCAATAATTGGGTTTTTTTCTAGATATTAGTATAGATAACATAATTTATTTGGGCTTCAAGAATAACCATAGTGCCAAGTTATAACTTACCAACATGACTGACCATGTACTATGAGTACTACTATGTACACCAAAAGGATTTATTCTATATATTGATACTTCAAGAAAGATTTTTCTTGGTACTTTTACACTTTAAAATTCTCATAATAAATTTTCTTCTAGTGAAGAGAGTCCTCTATATGATCTATTTACACATCATTAATTCTTTTATATACATTCCATGTGAATGTTATTGCAGTTTTAATGATATCCATTTAATATTATAAACCATGGACTGATAGAAATGTACCATGTTACTTTGATGGACTTAATTCATCTTTAATGTATCAGTCAATAATAAAATTAGGGAATTTTATGAGTTATTCATGGTACTTGAGAGACAATATACAATAAATTGTACAAGAATGTAGTTTTTTATTGATGATTCCCATTATACATATCATTTTTTAGCGTTATATGGGAAAAAATTCTTTATATTATACTACCATCTCATTCAAGATACCATGTAGTTTGAAAAAGCTTATGTCAGTCCATATGATTCCAAAATTCAAATTATATTACATCAATATAGTTGAAAATGTTGTATATGTAGTACAATTGGAATACATTGGTCTATTAAAATTGAAATTTATCTTCTGAAAAAAAATGTACAACAAATAATTTCATCCTCAATTTCCAATTTAAATTTCTTCAAAACAACCTCTATCTTCATTTATACTGGTATTAATATCAAATCATCCATAAACTACCACATCATCTAAATTAGTGTGAACATTCTATTTCCCCATGTTTAGTACAAATTTTAATGCTATGATCTATTCTTTGAAAAATAAAATGTTCTTATAAAACATCCCGACTAATTTGTGTTGAATACTAACAACATAAACGTAGAAAATTAACTTGATAAGGATCATATGCATTCCCTATTGAAATCACGATGAACTATTTAACTCCACAATCATAATACATTGTCATACGATTAACATGAATCTATTTTGGATTCATACGCATCTGATTAAGTGTATAAAAAATTAATTTTGTTTAAAAATAAATAAATACACATATTATATTCGTAATCAAAAAAGAAAATTATAAATAGTTATAATAATGGCAACCCAGCATTAGATTATTTCAAAAAAAATTCATATACATGGAAAGAAATGGGTAATTGAATTTAAAATAATAATTACTTCAATGGTGTTAGGTGATAACCTATGAATTTATCTAAAATGGTCATCAATACCCTGAATTAGATGACTACTACTCATATTTGTCCATGAAACAAAGGTTTATGTTCATAAGAGATGGGATATATGTGTAAAGAAACAAAATGAAATAACAGCTCTTCAGGATATACAGTTGATGGGGATGACCATTGCCTCTAGAATGTAATTGTTCCTGGTCTGGGAGTTAGTGAAGCATAATGAATCATTTCTATGTTTATTTCTTAAACCTAAAAAAATGTAGAAATAGTAGTATGATCCCTACAAGGTATTCTTGATTGTAGTGACCAAGATAATGATATATAGGATGGTAATACATAAAGTCATATCGAGACAACCATTATAGTTTCTACATTCAAAGAAAGCTTTAAACTGATTATTTCATGTATACATATAAAATATTTTATTATAGATGTTAATAAAATGGATTTACTAATCAATTGAATCACTTATAGACGTATATTAATATAATATTAGCTAATAAATAAGTTGTAAAAAATATTTATTAAATATTTTTAAGATTAATATTTATATTTTATAATAGTCGGTTTAGATTATTTAATATTAAAAGTATGTTATTTTTTAAAAGAAGTATTTTTTCAAACTATTGTGAATTTTTAACATAAAACATTTAATATATCATTAATGTGCACATCAGTTTAATTTATATTTATTTTTCAATTGGTTGTTAATGTAAAGGAATGTCAATTTGGATTAAAGAGGAATGAATTAGATGTTAGAAATCATTGACCATTTGATAGATTAATTTTTACATGTTAGAAAAGGAATTTGGACTATATGGATACTTGTTGATCTTTCTATAACATAATATGATGGATGAGATAGTTTCTATGCTTAATAAATGTGTTTAAGTTTAGATAAATATCTTTAATTGTAAAAATAATTTGAAAAATGATAGGACTATTGAACTGTTCATGATACCTTGTATAATTTTTGTTGGAAGTGGTTTAATGATTTTGAGAAGATATCTTGAGTTTTAAGGAAACCATTATTGATATACTTTTTAAATTACCTACTAAAATTAGAGATCAATAAATCCTAGATAAAGGTTCAATAATGATGGACTGGGTGGAGGTAGATAACTATATTGAAATAATCTATCATGAGTATTTTATATTCTCTTAAGGGAATTCAAATCACCTCAAATATGTTTGTAATTATTTTGATAATAATAAGAATTATTTGATGATAATTTACTGTAAATTAAATAGACTGACATGGGTCAACAATGGTTTTTTTTGAGTTAATATAATTAATTATTTAAATTCATGAGTTAGAAGCTTGAAAATAATAAAAGCCCTCAGGTATGTAAAAAATGAATCCAGTGAATTGTTAGCACAAAAAACAATATTTTTATATCCAAATTAATAATCATAATATTAGATTCACTCTACATTGTCATTAATATATATCTGTGAAAACATAATCTAGACCCATGTATGGATGATTTTTTTATATGTAATGTTTATTGAGGTTTCCTGATCTTCATCTATGTACACATGATCCTATGTAAGTATCATGCCTCATGTTTGTATGCATATATTACTATGTATGAATGAATTATTTTCTACATAATCATGAATCCTCAATTCATATGTATTATTCCCAGTGCTATGTACTCATTAGAACATAGAAAATATGGTAGAATTTTTCCTAATCTAAAGAGATTATATAGTTTTAAAACTGATGATGTAATTTATTACGATGATTCCAAAGTCATTATTTCATCTCCATAGCCACACGATGATTTTCTAATATATTATAAAAATATAAATTTATGAAGTTTAAATGATATGAAAGAAGAGGAGATCAATGTTATTTTTATTATTAATTTCAAATTAGGATATTTGATATTAGATAATAGTGATTAAAATGAAAATATAATATAAATGATTACCATGATGATATTTTGTGTTTTAAATATCACAAAATATTTTTTATACCTAAATATAAATAAAAAAGTTGATTTAGTCTATACCAGCTTAATGGGAATATCTCGTTCCAAACTAAGGAATATTCAAACATTTAGCTGGAAAATATGTACATTTTATACATCTATAAAGAGTAATTTTCTTATGTTAGAAGAGGAATGTGGAAGATTCGGTTTTTAGGTGATAAATCCTTCATTATATAAACATATTACATAATAACATCCATTACAAATATAAGTAGAACACCAAAAAAGTTCACATTATCAAATGAACAAAGTCTTATATAAACGAAACCATCATCCAATGTGTATACCAACTCTAATATATTCATATAAAATATAATATACCAACTTCAAGGAAGAGTAATAGTTTTAGACCCTCCATATAAACATAGAATTCACCAACCATTGGGTGGGGCCTTTTTCCAAAATTTTAAATACTGATTCTCATATACTCAATATATGTTTAATAATCAAAACATCTTTCAAATAATTTTTCAATACAGTCTTCAATAACTAGAAACATTATATCAAATAATTTAATGTTGCAGAAATACTTTATTCATTTGGTCTATAAAATTACTCCCAAATGTTTTTTATTTGAAATTTAAATCCATTGTAACAATAAATCACAAATTAATTCCTTTTTAATGATATTTGATTATTAAAATAAAATAAACCATTAAGTTATTTTCACAAATAACATTATCAAAAAAATTTATAGAATTTTAACTAGAAATAATTAATTTTTATAGAAAAAATTGTGATGCATAAAAAAAATCTAATTTTTTTTACATAATTGAATATACAAATTATCAAGAACCAAAGAGTCATAAATTTCACATAAGTTATGCATTTATATAAAATTCCAAGAACAAAACAAAAAATAGTTATTCCACTCGCATTGGAAACAATCATATTCACCTATGGGTTTTCTAAATTCAAAGGATTCAATAAACTAAAAATACATTCTATTTAGATTTCTCGTAAATACCTAATATAATTATTGTAAATTTCATTTAACATATAATATAAAGGAATTATCATAATTTTAATTATAATATTTTTGGAATAAAACTATTATAGTCTTTTGGAACTTTCACAAGACCTAGGGAATGAAACGAATTTAGATTCTACTAAGTTCATTAATAATAGTCATATATAGTAGGGAACATGTTATTTATTTAAGGGAACTCTCATGCCACTAACCGCTATATAGAGATAAATAAGAAGATGTTGTAAAAAATATCAATGGTCTTGTCGAACTCGAAGGGTGTAGATTTTATCATCCAGGCCGGTAAAATCAATAAGTGTCAAACGACAAGGATTACATACCCTAAATACTGATCCCATGATAGCATTGAACCAATAAAATGCTCCATCAATAAACATCGTGGAACCTAAACAAGAAAGTAATGAGAGTGGAGGAGAAAAGAATAACATACATTATATTCAAGGATTGATTTGTCTTAGATAAGGCAAAGGGGGTGAGAAGATATGTATGGAAAATTGTGAGATTTTGATTGGTGTGACTATAATCATTTCTATTACTGTTATTGTGAATAGATGGGGGAGGGTTTTATCAGTGCTTAAAAAAATAACTGATAAAGATACCCCTTGTCAGTTCTAAAACAATAGGTAATGATAAAATAATTCTTTATCAATGCTACGGATGCACTAATAAAACAAATACTTATTAGTAATAAAGTTTTAATACTGATAAACGCAAAACTTATCAGTGATAAAACGTCCTTGTTGATAAAGGATTATCATTATAAATTATAAATAAATATATTTTTCAATATAGTTATAAATGTTTTTATATGATTATAAATGTATTTATATCATTTTATATATTTATATAATTATATATATAATAGTTATATTAAATATATTCATTATTTAAATATACTTATTATAATTTCAGAATTATTTATAAATATAATTTCTGATTTATAATTTTATAAATACATTTTGATTATGTTTATTTATTAATAATTAGATATCTATAATATTATAATTATAGTAAATATACACTTATATATATATATTTATAAAAAAACTTATTTATAGATATTTTCATAATTATGTATTTATAATTATATATATATATATATAAATTAATTTTTAATGATAACTATATTTTTCCATTATATAAATTAATATACCTAGAACAGTGCGTGCCATGGAGTAAAATTCATGGACCCATAAACCTTACTAAAAATAAAGTATAAAAATATCAAGAATAGAGATGAAAAATAAAATTGGTACACATGCCACTTCCATCATAAAAGAAGAACGTTCATAATAATTATTTTTTACATCCACCACCCCTTCAATGGGAGACATTCAAGCCCTTGGGATTTCTACCTATACACTATTTCATTGAATTGTTCCATGTTTTACCTTTTTTACCCACGTCTGATGGGTCATCATTCTGACTATGTGAGTCAGAATCTTGATCAATATTCATGGATAGTTTGAACAACATTTAATAGAATTATTTATCAATAACAATATTATGATCTTCTATTATATCATCTCATAGGATGGTCTCATTAAGAATATTATCCCTTGACAATAATTTTTTTATGGAAGTATCCCCATGTGAAGGCTCCCCAAACATAGAAGCAGATTACACCTACAGATCAATATTTTCGACAATCAAATTACACAAGAGGGATAAACAATACTTCCATCACTTATTATAGACCATGTTAAGCCTTCCATACATATTTTATGTTTTTGGTTCCATTTTTCTCAAGATTATCAATATAGAAGGAATATAATTTTTTTCAATAAATTGAGTATAGAATTGAATGTGAATTTTGTTCTGTAACAACCTCCTTCCCTATTTGTTCATCCTAAGCAGCAGGGGATGGTAAACTTTTAGCATCTCCACATGAAGGAACATGAGTCTCATTCCATACTGACTGCTTTCTAATGATCCCATTATTTATAGTGGAAAACATGACAAAATGTGAATATATGGGATGTGAATAACCTTCATTAATATCACACACTAAATGCATAAACCCCTTACTGCCTATAACAACCTATGACACCATTCCAGTGGATGTCCAAGAATATTTTAATGTAGCTTAACCTGGGAAAGATTCACACAAGTTCCCTAACCATTAGCCTTCCAAATATCAACTGTATCACCCATAACATCATAAAATGAACTATAAAGGAAACCCTCCTATTGTATGTGTTATTTTGCTTCATCAGATTGATACTTATTTTCAGTTTTATCATCTTGAATTACCATGTCAATATTTAATCTATTAAAATCCTCTTTAAAGGAAAAAATGTTGTCCTCTATTTGTTGCACTGACTATGAGTTCAGAAAATCAATGGTTCCTTCCTCATTTCATATTCCCAACTGACAATCAACAATGACATTCTTCCAATTATTGTCCATACCACTCCCATGTAAATGAGCTCCCTTTCTAAGGGGAGAAACTTCAAAATCTTTAAGAGATGGTATTATGACATCATGGGGGGAGCATGTACCTACTTTTGTGTAATCTACCACATGAATAAACAAGAGGGAGGATTTCACTAGATGATTTCCACATTACTCACATTACTATAAAAATTTGTTGCCTTTTCAGTAGGTATAGACGAATAAATATCCCCACTACCATGAATCTCATCCAGAGCATAACACATCCCAGATTTAGTCCCATTATCACTAGGTAGATAAAACATACATATATCAACATGGTACCCATATTTCATACAATTCAAGAATCTGATACCCATATGATAGTTACCTCTATCAAGTCCAATTCATGGTAATTTCCTGAAAAAATTAGGGACCAAATCATACTCTATATTATTTTTAAATTTAATGTCACTAGAAACCATATAAAGCTTCTTAAAAAGTGATGGGTAGATATCAAATTAAAATAAAATGTTAGCGTAATGTCCATACCTGTCCAATTCAATCTTCTTTTCAATCTTTTTAGGGAACCAAATACCAAATAAATATTCCAAAGGATGCTTTGATTCCAAAAAACCCCATTCATTCCTTTATGTGAATCATATACTATGCAATCATGTTCTTGGCCTTAAATGGATCAAACCAAGTTCCCCAAACCTAAAATCAAAGGGCCCCAAGCTTCAAATTAAAAAACCCACTACCCAAAACTATAAATCTCATCTCAGAATAAGGATATCTTATATGATAATAACACATACTGATTGAAACCGTATTCCAATTATCAAAACCCCATACCTGGAGTAACCATTTCTTGAAATCGTTGAGCTTCCAACAATCATTCTTTGGTTGAGAGGTTATTTTTGAAATAATGGAATTATTACAATACTCAATATATTCATAAAAAAGATATAAGATTTGTTCTAAAAACATGAGTGATCAATTTATAGAGATCTAGTTGTTGGGCATAACAATGTCAAAAAAAATCATGGAATAGTCTGTCCCTAAAGGCACAACTACCTGCACTACATTTTTTTCTTTTGAAGCATCAAAATTGGCCAAATCAATAGGTTCTATAGAGAAAGAAAGGGGAACCTTCAATACTCCCTGAACTGAATCCTAAAAGACAAAATTTTTTATGCACAAGCTAAAAGAAGCCTCAATATTTTTTGAATTACCAATGAAGACCTACACAGGGTTGAAGTAACCATTAACAATCATAATCACTAATGAAATCACCTTAATCACCATTGATGAAGAGAGATAATCTCTCATGCATTAACATATTTAATTATCATATATATATATATATATTAAATAAATATAAATAAATATAAATAAATATACATATAAATATCTTAAATAAATTTGTTATGTAGATATATTTATTGTCATTTTATATTTTCAAATTTATTTATATGATTATATATATTTATATAATTATATATATTGAATAAATAAATAAAAATGTAAGACTAAAAAAATAAAAAAAAAATAGTTATAATAATTATTTTAAATTTTTTTACAATTTCATAAGTATTTAAATATATAATTATTTATTTATATTTATATAAGTAATTTGGTTAAAAATTAATATGTATATGTTTAGGTAATGAAATATTTATATAATTATATATAAATAATAAATAAATATAAATATAAATATAAATATAAATATATAAATTGCATTCATTATTTAAATATATTTATTATAATTTTATAATGAGTAAAATATATAATAATTTTTTATGAGAAATATAAATACTTTTTAAAAAATAATATTTATTTATTTATAATTATAAATATATAATTTTGAAATTATAATAGATATAAATTTATAAATATACATATTTATAAATATTTATTTAAAAAATATAATTTTAACACTATTAATTAATATAATATTTGAAATTCATTTATTTTAAAAATGTGTGAAATTGAATATTTAAAAATGGGTAAACTAAAAAAAATATTCAAAAACTAGATATGTTCTATTAATTATATATAAATTATTAAAAATATGGATATACATTTAAATAGGGATTAATAAGCATGGATAATATTATAATATATTATTTAAATAAATAAAAAAATTATTAAAAAATGATTAAATTCCAAAAAAATGAAAAAAAATTTAAATAATAATAAATAATACCTATGTATAATAATATAAATAAAATTTATAAAATTTTCTTATTATAAAATAATATATTAAATATTCCATGTTAGTAAATCAAATTCTAAAATTAGTATTAAAATTTTAATATATTACATAAATAGTAGGTGTATGTGATTCTATATAAGATTTAGTTTATTATGTAATTATTTATGTGTTAGAATTATATATAAAAAATGCATTAATTACATATATGTATGCATGAAATCAATGTAACACACCATTTATATACATTCAAATGAAAAATCAAACAACAATACATTAATGTTCATTCCATGATACAATTAGTCAACATTTTTTATTAACAATAGTTTTTAATTATAAACCATTCTTCACTAAATATATGATTTATTTAATGTAATCATAAATATTTTGTATTATATAAATTATATTTTTTGAAATTTTATATATATTGATATATATATATATATATATATGAATATAATTCTATTTTAAACGTATTAATGAAATTTTTTTTATAAAAAAAGTAAAAATAAATAAAAAATTAATATATTTTTAACTATTACATTTAATTTATTTTCTATATTTATATGAAATATATTTTTTATTAATAATTTTTATTATTCTATAAATATATTTTAAAAATATTCATTTTTATAAAAAATATTAATCAAATAACATTTTAATTAATTATTTAATTTATACATGTTGTAATTTCTGGTTTAATACAATTAATTATTTTTTAATTTTTGAAAATTATTACAATTCATTATTTGTATGTATCTATATTTACAATACATTATTTGTTAATATTTAAAATATATATATATATGAATATTAAATTAATTCATTTTTATTAATAATTATTTAATTTTTATAAATTTTGAAAGTTTTTAATTCTCCCATTTATAATTATTATTTATTTAATTATTTAAATTTATTCGTTTTATATATCTATATATAATATATACTATATATTATTATTTATAATATATATGTAAATATATATTAAATTTCTTAATTAGAATTTAATAAATATTATTTTCAATTTTTTTTTAAATTTATTGACTTTTAATTTTTATTTTTTAAATTATTTATATTTTTAAAATTTATAATGAATTTTTTAATTAAAAAAATGGGTGGGATGGTCCATGTAAAGGGTTATTGGGCAAGTAGGTTGGGTTGTGTATGACCTGGCCGTGTATATGGGTGGGCTAAGGGCCAAATGAATTATAGGGTGGGCCTCAACCCAAGATAGACCTTTATGTAGCCCATACGAAAGTTTGTAGATAGTTTATGTGGGAGCCCATCACCATAATAGGCTTCTGGGAGTGTAATGTGGTTGAAAAAATTATAAAATAATGGACGAACCAATGCAATTCTGATGCTGGTTTGGCTAGCATGATCAAAAACTTTATTAGCGTTAACAAATATACACATAAATATTACCCTATATCAGTGATATATATAAAGCACCGATAAAGATCCCATTTATCAGTGCTAGGTGAATTACATACAATGGTAGCCGTTTAACAATGAAAAAAAGTGCTGATAAAGGGTACCTTTTAAATACCATTTTCCTGAGAACAGATCTATGTTACCCTTTATCGGGATTTTTAGCACTAATAAATGCATCCTTTATGAACACATTCCACTAGTGCTGATAAATACTAGTGTTGTATATTTCATGTTATGTTGCATTGTGTAATATGTTCTATAGCTAAATTTCATTAAAAATTTATTTATTAAATGGAATGTGTTTTTCTTTACATACATTTCCAAATTGAATCTTCTTTATCTTACAATAATAATCAAGTTATTCATATTTCATGTCTGTTCTATTATTTACATTGTTTTGTTGATTATGCTTACTTATTAATGATATAATCTATTGAACTTATCCCTTAAATAGTATTTGATCCCACGCTTATTTTGATTCCATTCACAAGAATCCATGAAGTGTGCTATGTTTGATAGGAATGGATATGATCGAGGAAATATTTTAAAAAAATAAATAAATTATTTAACAATTTTTTTTTCAAATTTGTTGTATGGATTGAGTGTGTATTCAGTTTATTAATGATTCTAAACAAGTTTTTCCTTCTGAAATTGATTCCTTCTGTCCTATTCCCATATAGGCACATACCATGGTTATTGGGGTTAGGGATACTACACATGAAATCCTAAGGTCACATCGTCACACCCTAAAATATTTCCACACTCATTGATGAAAACGATTTCATCTTTTTCAAATTTCTGGCTTTAAGATGTATTGATAACACTCTATCTAGATATATTGTGGAAATGTTTTTCATAAACCCCACTCAACTTTATGTCTATTTTATCTATAAAACCTCACTAATATAAAACATTGAATAGGTAGTTTAAAATAAAAACTTCTTCATAGACATATAATAAAAATACTTAATGACCCCACCATCATTAATAACACCTAATATAAGATTAACTAGAATAAATCAAGTTAATAAAATCCCATAAAACTAGGAACATTGATCCTCACTCTTTTTCTTCATGAAATCACCCTTCAGCAAATAGAAATTGGAACTTATATTGATCATATTCATTAAATATCATTATTAGAATCCATTTTATCCAAGATCAGTATCAGTGTCATGATTTCTATGGCCACCACCCAAAATTGATCACGCTTCTTTGGATCCAACTAATCTCATTTATCTCTCAATCGAGCCCAATTTTCATTGTTTAATTGATATAAATTTACCAGATTTTGTTCTTTATATTCTTAGATCGAGTTCCATAATGATTCAATCTACTTGATTTGGTAGATCCTAATTTATATAGCCATATCACTCTTCATTCATTATTGAATGAATCAAAATAGCCTCCTCAGAATCTCTTATATTAGGCATGGTTGAATATAAGCTAAAAGCTAGTTGGATTTAGAATTATAGATCATTTAATTATGTGGATTATTGGTTAAAGAAGGTTGTGAAGATTTTTATGTGAAATATTATTTTTCTTCTCAGAATTAGTTTTGGGTATTCATATAGTAGTTTTCCAATTAGTTATTATGGTAGGTCATATTTTAATGTATTGTAATACCATTAGTGTGGTAAACTAGGTATCATAATGACAACTCAACAATTCATTATTTCCTTTCAAATATAGTGGGCATAGATTTTATTCATATGATAGGTTGAGTTATCATGGTGACATTTAGAATATTGAAAATTTGGTTGATTGTCCCTCTATTCATGTTTGATTTCAAGACAACACAACTTATATCCCCTTATGTGAATCCAAATTTTAATATATTGGATTGCTATAAAATTTTATCCATTAAAATTTAAAATTAAAAATGTAAAAGTGATTCCCTCAATAAATATACACATTTATAAATTAATAATATATTCCCACAATTTATTTTCATTTTTATAACAAAGGAATATATAATAAACTCATGTGATGTTCAGAAAAATATCATATACTCTTGAATATATAATATTCAAAGAAAGTTTCATCAAAATAATTCAAGAAAAATAGTTATAAAAATATTACAAGACTATGATCAATTGTAAATTTAAAATAAATAATCAAAAACATGTAAAATAAAAAAAATATCCAGAAAAATATATTTAGATTAGAAAAATATTAAAAAAAATTATCAATTGAGGCCAATTTTATTTAAAAAAATATAATTTTTTTACACTGAGGATATTAAAAATAATATAAAAATGAGCACAAATTATTTTTATGATCATATTAATAACAATGGGAGGAATGATACTTTTTTGATCAGTGATATTAAGTTTTATAAATAAGGATAAAATATTTTTTCCTTCATTAAATATAAAAGTAATTAATTCATTAGGAATGTTGTTAGGATCGGGGGAAGTAATTTATCCATTGAAATTTGGGTAGATGTGAAGAGAAACATTTATGCATCATTTATGTATTTTCAATATTCAATAATTTTGGAAGATAAACTATTACATGTAGAGTTTTTTTATAAAATATGCTAAAATATATTAATTATATTGTAAATATTAATTTTACATATAATCCCATGTGCATGCCACAATAATAATTGGCCAGGATTAGTGAAAAGACTCTTTTGGGATGTAGTATGTCTTAAGATATAGTGGACCAATTTATGTTAACATGAATGAAAATAATTTCAGATCATTTTTTAAGTAGACATAATCCAATTGATAAACATGAATAATGCAGTTTATTATTTTGGGTTGTGTATTTTTTAGTGCCACTAGCATTTGGATACTGATGGTCTGGGGTATAAAAACATTTAACATTGGTTTATTTGTGATATTTTGAAAACATATAAGAAACCGGTGAATTTTTTTGGTAGATCATATTACCAAATCGTAATGTAGTAATTTAAAACATTTTATGTGTCAATAAATTCTGAAAACAATTTCTAATGAGAATCATGTGTTGAATGAGATGAAAGTGGAGAAAGAACATAATGTTTACTATGATATAAAATTAATAAAATTTTTAATCATGTATAAATATTGTCAAGGGAAGTATTATTACTTTTGGGATTATTTCCTTAAAAAATGACTAATTCCGTTAGAGACTATTAAAAGATAAGATAAATTAAGGTAAAAGTTTTCAAGGACTTTTAACAATAAAGCTGTATTATTAGGAATTCAATATTAATAGTAAAATGTTTTGGATAATTGAAACAAAAATATTTTTTTATTATTTATTGATGTTTATTTTTATATCAAGTAATTTAATGAAGTCTTCTTGTCACAGTGAATTGTTTATTAATCTGATAGTTTTAATAATGAAAAACTAATGAAATAATTTGAAAAAATATTTTAGTTAATATTTTCTGTATATAGAATTAAAATACTAATAACTTAATTAATGATTTAATTCCATGATATAACAAAATTTTCTAGTTTTTAGGTTTATAGAATTAATTTATGTGAATGAAGTTTTTGAGTATTTCATTGAATTGACATGGATTGTATTGGTTGTATTTCCATTGGTTATTTACATTTATTATTGTTCTTAGTTTTTTAATTTCTGGATTAAAAAATTAATTATCAAAAATTGATATTTTGGATTAAATTTCCTTTTCCAAGAATTTATAGGTAATTTCATATTAGTGGTTCAATATGATTTGAGGTATTTATGGTTGAAAATTAAACAGAACTAGAAATTAAGGATTTAGAATTTTTTTAATATTTGTTTCTTCTTGATGATTAATTATCCCATAAATTCCATTTTAATATTATTGTTTTTGATTATGATGGATATAGATTAAATATATTAATATAAAAAAATTTATTCAATGTAATTATATCAAACATAACTTGGATGTTAAAGAATTAAATTTAAAGACTTGACCTATTGAAAAAGGATCATCATGGTGAAATTATATGTGGTTATATGTGGTTTTATTTAGAGGTTGATTGGAATATGTTTAAAAATGTATGATATACCAATTTTATGATTATGATACTAATGTAATTTTGATGCCTTTGAGGATAAATGTTCATATCATCTGTGAGGATTTGTCATTCAATTACGGTATACTAATGATTTTATCAATATATTTTATTTTTGGTAATTCAACTATCCATAAGTGTATATGGGTCATGATATTTTAAATATTTATGTTCCCTAAAATAAAGTATAAATGATGGTTTTTATGAAATTGCATACATACTATGCAAAAATTTTACGGGTTCTATGAAACTCATTTGCAAATTTTCTTCCCAAAACTCCTTTTTCAATGGTTCAAAATCAGAGAGTTAAACCATGCACTTCTAAATGTGAAGTGGTTAGTGAACAAATATTGGGGTTAATAATTTTCAAATCATGTGATCCATATTTCATGAGAAAAAAGGTATAGTATATTCAAAATTCATAAAAGAATGAGTATTTTAGACATTAATTCATTAACCATAATTTTTAATGGATTTTTATAATAGAACACTATGGTAATGAAAAAAATATTTTCCCATTTCATTAGTTATATAGAAATCATAAAGCCACATCCTGGTAGGTGGATTCAATACATCCTAGTAGATATCCAATTTGGTTATTCTTTGTCTGTGGATTGTGACCATATATGTATTTATAAACCAATATTTTTTGACAAAAAAATAGTTTATAAAATAAATTTACATAATTTAATTTACGAATGTATCTTGGGGAGGGAATTTTTTATTAAATAATTTTAATATATCCTATATTGTATTCTCACATGGGTACATTGTATGTGTGAGAATTATTTTCGACATAATTATTTTAAAAATCCTGACTCTTATACAATATAAAATTGGGTGGAATGATATGAATGTAAAGTAACAAATAACTCATTGACCTATTAAATTGTATTGTTAGAATATTCAAGTGTGAATTGGTGATGAATTTATTTATATAAGAGATTGATAGCTACTTGATATATCATATGTAATTAAATATTATTTTTATTGTTATCATATTTTAATTTTTAAGGACATTAGAGTTTATAGTGATCTCTAAGAAATGTAGATTATAAATTTATTTTGAGAAAAAAGACTGAAAGGGGTTTTTTGGGATAGAAAACTTTCATTAGTCATGAAAATAAAATATATCATTGGTTTTATGTTTTTTCCAGGAAAATTTTAATTATATAAAATGGTATTGATATGGTCTTTAATTTTATTTATTTATTTTGGAATATTTTTGGTCAATCAATTTTTTGTTAAAATTATTTGATTTATCATTATAAGTTAACATCACATTTGGTGGATTATAATAATAATATATATTTATTATAGTCGTAAGGAAATAAATGAGTCTATAATCCCCCAATATATGTAGACATTAATTGGAATATAGACATGATTAGTCAGGATATTAGTAAGGGAAGTGTAATGTACATTATTATTAGAGTGTTATTGACCCATTATAGAGACATGGTAGGTTGATTTAGTGGAATTTTATTGAGAAAAAATTAATTACATGAGGTCTTAAAGTTTTATTTAACTTTTGATAAAATTTAATTTAAAACAACTTCTATTTTTTATGTCTTTCAATGTTTGTAATAAGCGAGTTTCATATATATGAATTATTTCACTTTTTTCATCTATGTGAACGTTGGAAATTTTTATCTTTTATTTGATTCACAACATGAAACTAGATCTACGAATACATTGATCAAGGTAATGTGGTTTTGGACAAGTTTCCATTTGGTTTGAGCCCTCACTCTAGGTAATTATAACACAACATCATAGTTTTAATCTTGTTAATATATTACAGGAAGTTGTTATACATGCCCTAAACACAAAAAATATTTTATTATTATCAATATAAATATCATTTTAATTAATATTAAATGTCACGTTCATGACTATAGGAACATTTATATGATCATATTTATGGAAAATAGCTTTTCATAGGAATATTATGTTTTTTCATGAGGATATTAAACTACCTACAGGAAGGACAGAGTCATTGAATCTTTATTAATTTATAAATTTTTGTCTAAAAAATAATTTTGAATGGCTAAATGTATTGATCATGACCATGATTTCATAGTCACCCTTTCTCTATTTATTATTTTTCTATTTAAATTGATCAATAAAAGAACATTAGCTAAAATTTTTCTTGTTTTTATTGGTCACTCACTCTCTACCACTATATGTATTCATCTATAAAATGTGTTATAATTATTCTTACAAAAATAGTATATAATAATATTTACAAAAACAAATAATTGAATAAACACCATATTTAAATGAATTCTTGTATATGTTCAAATTACTATATTCTATTTTATAATTACTTAATTATAAATCTAATTAATATTGAAATAATATAATATTAACTATAATTTAGCATAAAATTATTTATCTATTTGATGGTAACAAAAAATTTAATTTTCATTATTCTGGCATAAAATAGATATAATTAAAATTTAATATATTTATATTTTACTAATATCATCATTACAAATATCTAATAATAATATTAATTCCATAATTTGAAATCCATTTATTACTCATGTATAAAAGAAAAAATTTCAAAATTTTTTATTTATTTTAATTTATATGAAAATAATAAGTTGTTTAGAATTATTAAATGTATAAAATAAGTCAAATTATACTATTGTTACAAGACAAACCATTTTTTTTACTACTAAGTCCCTACTAAACTACCATTACTAAATCTAGTAATAAAATTAATCCTCTAACATCCATTAAACCAACACTAGACTAAATATAAATTTTTATCTATAATGGATAACCAATTTTATGTATTCCCAAAATTTTATGGGTTCAAATATTTTAAGATAAATTACATCTAATTAACGATTTAATTAGTTTAATGAAAAACATTATAAATCATATTAGTATCCAAAATTATATTTTTCCATAATATTATAAATTATATTATAATAAAATCATATAATTTAATTAAATATAAAAATTAATTTAAATTCCATAATATTGAAGTGAATAATAATAATATTATATATCATACACACGTAGTTGATCTCCATTTGAATCTATGTCACATAACCTTTAAAAGTTATCTATTGTTTTTTTGTCTTGAAAATTTCTTCCCCAATTTAATAATGTTTCACATCTTAGGGTAGTATTAAATACATTATTTAATGACACTTCCAGTGGAAAATATATATAATACATTTATTTATATGTAGCGGGTTTGTTATATTTTTTTATAAAGAAGAACTATTAAATAAAATTAAATAAAAATAAGGCCATCTTAAATCACATCATTCATATTTTTTAATAAATCATAAAATACTATTCATGACAAATTCATCCAAAAAATTAACATAAATAATTAAATATTTTTTATCAATAAATAATATTGTTATTCCCCCACTATATGTATACATAAAATTAGATAAAAAATTATCAATACATTTTTATTAGTGTGTTATAAATTTTTATTGTTAGGTTTATCTTTCCCTCATTGAAAAAATATCATTTTATAGGAAAAATAAGTGTTCTAAATAGACCATGATGAATCATAGGATGAAATAATATTCAGATACCCTTATTGTAATAAATCTCATGAGAAAAATATTTATTATACACCCAATATTAGTACCCTTATTGATATCATTTTTTCAAGAACTTCCTAAATGATGTGAAACATTTTAATTAATCCAATATAACACACCTTCTCTTGTAATTATGTTTTGTAGAATCAATTGGGTGTTTCCTCCTCTATGTATTAATTAATTTATTATTAAAAAATAATTTATATAAAATTTTAAATAATTAATTACCATAATGAATAAAACTCTATAAAAAAATTGAAAGGTCTTTTTCTTAATATAATTGATGTTTTTTGAACATGTGTTCATATACATTTTTTCTATTTGATGATGTTTTTTTACTTTTATATATATTTAAATTATATATTATATAATTTTTAAAAATTCATTTTTTTGAAAAATTGTATTATCCTTTTACTCCATGTTATATTATATGTTCCACTAAAATGTAAAATTACAATTATTTCAAATTTTATCAAAATATAAAGTTGTATTATTTGGTAGCATATTATTATCTTCCATTTTTTCCTATTTCAAAAATTATAATCTAGATTTATCCTTCCACTTAACTGTTTCTGATCTTTTATTATGATCGACATTTGTGACTAACTCTACATCTAGTTTGTTTCAAGTGGAGGTAAATATCTTATATGAGTATCCTTGTTTTGAGAAGATAACATTTTTTTCATAGATCTAAAATATTTATAATGAATTATTAAATTCAAAAAATATTTTTACCTTTCATTAGTTCTCTAACCCAACCCATGAATGCCTTGGATAGGGGGTCAGATTGATGCTCTATAACCCTAATAGTTTCATTTGCTTAGATTACCTGGGTAGAGTCTCCACAGTAGGTTATGATGTCTGTAAGAATTGTGATATGGGGACATGATATATTCCATTATTCTTAATATTTATGTCTTTAATCCTTTTTCAACTGTTATATGTGGTTTACTAATGTGACACAATATGGTAATGGAAAATGTAAAAAAGATTTTTTAAATGGTGAAATGGGATTAATTTTAGAAATGGTTAAAGTAAATATGGTTAACTAGTGGAACAAAAGCTATATTTTATTAACTTTTCATTTATTTAATATTTAAATGCATTCTCTCAACATACTAGAGATTTATAGACACCGTTATTGGTGGAAAAATGAGTTTTAATGACACTGTACTCAAGACATCAGTGGGTACCCATGCAAATTTCATGATTGCAGGTCGAGACAAGTGAAACAGCCCAGTGTTTGGGAGTTGATTTGGGTAATTGATTGGAATGAATGGGGTTATGGACTTGAGGTCATGATCATTTTGGGTATTCCACAATTTTCATTTTGTTTTGGAATTGTTCACTTAGAGTTGATAGCATTTCATGACATTTCTACTCTTAGTAATGGTTTTTACCGAGATTTGGGAAGTAATTATTTATGAATTTCTAATTTCCATTACATGTTTTTCCTCTAATTTATTCTTTTCCTCCTATAATTACTCTAAAAAATAGGGTATAATATCCCCATGTGTTCTATTAGATCCCCACCGCTCATTAGAATCCTCTGGTGTATGAGGCAGCATGCTTGATTTCATCTTGCAACCCGTCTCAGAGAACTGGTGTAGTGGCTCTTAAGTAAAGGATGTTACAACTATACATTCTTTTTGTACCAACATGTTATATTATATATTATTATGTTACTAATGTACCATTAAAAGCTATTCATCTAGTCCATCAACACTTTTTTCTTATGTTAAAAAATATGGATTGGTTCTTCACAATATGAAAAATGATTATCCAATTTAATTTCATTAGATATCATCACATGTGATGTATTTTTAATGTTCCTCCTAAATAAATTATTGTGGTAGAAATCATCAACTATATAAAGACCAATATCAATTCCCAAATAGTAATCCAATGATCCAATTCATTAAATAAATTTAAAATTCATGATGAACTTAGGAATCAATTTCCCATTATTTTTGAATCATATAAAACATTTTTATGGATATTTCTTCATGAAAACAACATCTACCACTTCTAATATTAAATACATCATTTCATTAATGCTATAACATTGATTTATTATATGATTTTCATTAATAATATTTTGAATTGTCATTACTTTAACTATTGTCTCCAAAAAAATACCTATGAATATTAGCATGCTTTCACTAATCTTATCTCAAAAATTTGGAGTAAAACCTCTCTTACTATAACATTATTCATATGGTTGAACTTGAATACTTAAATGGAATATATTATTATAGAAAAATTTGACAAAATATAAATAAGGATCTCACATTGTTGAAAAGTCAACACTGAAAAAAATCGTCGTATAATATAATTAAAAAAGAGTCTATTCAGACTACCCATTAGTGTAAGGATGATATTAGATGATTTGAAATATATCAGTTCCAGGATCCTTATTACAACTCTTCCAAAATATCATTGTAAATATAATATTATTATTAGATAAAATTATACAAAGTTTACCCTCAAGTAACATAACTTCATTAATATCTATCTATTCATGGATCTCAAGAACATAATATTCTATTATAGTGAGTAAATGTGTGGAATTGTTATGATGATCAAAAATAAAGTAGAGATAATGAATTTTTCCTAGATTCATTTGAAATGTAGTGAAAATGTACATTCTAATATCACCCCTTTTTTACATAGGAATATATATAAGTGGTTTGAATCATTTTTTATGTCTTATCTCATCCTTTACCAACTCAAATTCCAAGAATGATAATACATATTATTCAATTTCCGGGTACATATTTTCCCAAAAAATAGTTCTTTCAAACCCTAATATGTTTTGATGATTTATTATTTATGTATAATGTAATTATATCTATAAGAGTTATCAAATAACTCTCTATTTGACTCATTTATGGATGGAACATATAATTTCATTCAAAATTTTAGCACACCAACTATATAAAAAGATATACTAGTTTTGTATTATTAAAAAAATTTATTTTATTTTTAAATTACTTATCATCGATGTTACATCTCTGAAAATTTTATTATAATGATGTTTGGGAAAATATTTGGAAAAGGGGTGAAATTTTTACTTTATTATGAACTAAAAAAATAGCACTTTACTATATCCCACAACATATATTCTTTTTTAATTCCTATATATATTGAAACTCTAGGATCATTCACACTAAATGCATTAGTTAGCCGATCACCCTTCCCAGGGTTGTAGTTTCATATGAAATTATAATCCTTGAGTATCTAAATACATATCTTTTTCTAAATGTATAGATATTTCTATCAAAAGTTGTATTTCTTGAACTTTTGGTATGTTTAAATATATCATTTCTTAACATAGATATGATGCCTCTATATCATTAATGGAAAAATTATGTCAACCAAATAAACATAATCTGTAGTATAGTTCTATTAAAAGATTTTCAGAATCCTCGATATATATGAAATAAATTTATCATTTTACATAAGAATATATATAATTAATTTTTTGTGTTTAATTAAAACACATTAAAATCCATAACCACTGAATGGTATTGTCTACACTGATTTACTGATCATCATATTATTTAATTCATTAAAATTTTCATTACATTCATATAACAATAAAACCATAACCCATTTGTGTGTCAACATGGTAAGTGGGTTTTTTAACTAGGAAAAATATTCAAAAATCACAAATTGTAACCAACTAATCAAAAGAAACTACATACCTCAATTTCCTCCCATAAAAGTCAATTATTTTACAACTATTTTCTTTTAGGATCAATTGATATTCCATTCAAAGAGATAATACGGAATTGAAAATGATCTTCCTAATTCCAAAATTCACAATTGATTAATTTATATATAACTAATATAATATAAGTGTCTCTAGAATGATTTGATATGAATATTATTATCTTCATAACTTTTGGAGTATTCATAAATATCAATAATAAATACCACAATGAAATTTTCATTATATTCATTTGACACTCTTTTCACCAGATACATAAAAGCATATGGTGAATTTGTCAATCAAAAATTAATTAATATAAAATCATAATGTCTATATTATGTATGAAATGTTATGTTTTTAATATATTACTTTCTTACAAAACAATTATGTGACCCCAGATGAAAACAGATTAGGGTAAAATATTATTGTCATTTAACATGACTAATAATGTCACCAATATAAAGAAGAAGATATGTTTTCATCATGGTACTCACACTAATTACCATATAATCAAAAAAATCTTCAAATACTCACACTTATTCTTCATAAATTGAATAAGAGTTACCAAATGTAAAAAATAATGCTTTATGAATACCTTATGACACTACTAAATTATTTTTTCATTAAATACACATGGTCTAATATTACCACTCAACATTGATTCATAGAAATATGTTTTTTTCAAGGGATCACTTCAATAGAAAAATTAATTTTTTAGTCTATTAGATATCCATGTAGTTCTTTAGAAAAAATGTTAATACATTGTTAAATTATTAGATAATATTATATACTGGTTGATAAATTCCCATATATAGGTTATTTATTCTCATCTTGTCAAATAAATTAATTTATGAAAGTTACAGGGGGTTTATTTTTTTAATATTTAGATGATGAAGAATATATTCTAAAGAAAAGGAATTCAACATCTTGATCACAAATTGTGATCCACTTCAATTGGAAATAATGTTTATTATTATATTTTGAAAAATAATATATTTCAAGTTTTATTTAAAATTCTACCATATGTATAATAATTAAAGTTTTGATTATTTTATACTTCTGAATCACTATGAGATATAACTAAAATATATTTTGTACAATAATATTTACTCTAGGTGTCTTGATTAATAAATTATTTTTCTCTGGGGTGGGAAAATATTTATTTATCTTAATAAACATGGATGTTATAAAATAGTGGATAATCTAGAATTAAATAATGAATTATCTAAAATTAAATTTACAATATAAGTACCTACCACCACATTTCATGTAACATTAACTTCGACTATACAAATTCTATAATCATAACACTTTACCCATGACTTATTTGTGGTAATTTTACATTAAGTTTGCGGTATTGGTTGGTATAGTTCCCATTCTCTTTAAAATTAAATAATTGCACAATTCTGCCTTTTACTTACTATTTGATTGGAATGATATACTTTTTCTCCAAATATATAGTGAAATTTAATTCCCATCATGTAGCTAACATGGTGTTTTTCCCCGAGAATCTAATGTTTAAAATTCAACCTCCCAATTCTTCAAATACTACATATTTTAAATAACGAGGATCTAAATCATCTATTCCTCATCTTTCATTTATTATAAGTTGGAAGACATTGATAATTATCCCAGTTTCTTCATAGTTAATGATATAATATTCTCATTAAATTAGAATATCTGGGAGACTAATTCCCTTATATTGATTTTGTTTAAACTATCATAAAATTGTAAATATTTCCCTATATATTACAAATATTTTCCACTTAAGACCCTGTAAAATTTATAATGGTGTGTTCATACTAAGAAACATTTCCTCTTTAGGTTTGTTTTACACATAGAAATAGTGTGTATATATCTTCTCATTTCTCACAAGGAAATTACATTTCCATGAAATATTCCTTAAAATAATTCAAATATATGATCTTTGTTTCTTACACATCCTTTGTTATTTGATTCAATGAACACAATTAATTTTTTTTCACCTGTTATATGATCAGTTTCATTGAAAACCATCACCCATTCATTATATTCCAAAGAGAGAATTATCTTTTCTAAGTATAATAACCATTTATTGTATTCTAATAGATTTTTTTTGTAATAATTAATGATATATTTTGTTATTTAATGAAATTATTTAACACACTGAATTTTTTTTCATATGTACATTTCTCTATATATTTTAGTTTATTTTTCATAACATCATTTATCTATCCACATATAATTATAATTTGTTCATTTTTGGCTATATATCTAAATCTACAATCGTTTCCATTCTTAATAGGGTAATCCCTATATATATTATGTGAATCGATATTGTTTCCTTTCCATTCCATGATATCCATTTCTAAAAGATCTATAAAATATATTATATGATAAAATAATAAATCACAATGTATAAATTTCGAATTGGTGAAACAAATAGCATAATTTGAAATTTTATCCACTTTAAATATGAGAATCATAAGATTAGTATCTTGGTGAGTATAAAAAATCACAATTGCTTCCAAATAATTAATAATGGTTTCTATATATTATTTAGGTAATCCAAATGAATTTATTCTTGAGGTTTTAGGTTGGGTTAAAATCATATTCCCACATATTGATTAATAGATATGATCGACCTAACACCCAATACACCACATTTACAGTCATTACCCCTAGCTGAATCTTTTCCACAACAAAATACACTTTCCTATATCCGTATAGGGATGAATTTTCTAGGAAAATCAAGAAAATACATATATTACAAACTAATATAATATAATCTTATACATTGACTTATTCCTAGAGTAAGTCAGAGGATTATATTTTCAAATATATAATTTTTTAATTATAATTCTCATTGTTTATAATAAAATAACTCTACCACAAATTATAACATTCATATTCCTTATATTCCTGGTCCATTGGCAACATTATTTAATAGATACTAGATCTAAGTGATCACATCAAGAGGTATCAATTACTTTTTAAGTAATTGAAAACTAGACACAAGATTCAATTAGAAATTACATTTGAAACCATAAAAACAATATACATTTTCATTGTAGACATTAGTAATACATGCAAAATATCATTTAATATCAATCATAGTATACATCCTCACAGAGAGGATAAAAGAAACAAAATAAAATGGTTTTCTTACTTTCATAGATATGAAATCTCTATAGTCGAAACTATCATAGAATTAATATAGAATAAAAAATTTAATTTTAATTAATGATGACATGATAATTCTATATAAGTAATCACATGAGTGTGAAACTTATCCCTGCATAAATTATCTATTGGAATATTTACATGTAAATCTAAAACTAATTTCATAATGATTGAATTAATGACTCCATGAATCTTATAATTTCCATCATGGCCTTGGGTAAAGGCATCAAACATGAATGGGTAAGGAATATTCCCACCACCAAACATTTTTTGTCTCATGAGACCTACAAATTAATCATGAGAATGTGTAATTATATTCCCCACATATCCCTTAATAAGTAAAATCCATAAATCATATTAATGGAAAATATAACTTATTAAACATTACATAAATATTAATAACTATCTACAATGGAATAATTATCATAGAAATTATATTACATTTTCCCCAAAAATATTATTATCCATTCATATGAATATTTTTGATTTTAGAATTAGATTATATTTTTATTGAAACATAATACTTTAAAAAGAATTATGAAATCTATAGAAATAATCATAAAAGATCACTGGAAAATTTCTAGAGAACAAACACCTTTTAATTGTAAATCATTTACTAATAATATGAAAAAATTAAAAAATAAATGGAGAAAAATTTTCATACTAAAGAACTAGGGATTAATCTTGTGGTATATTCAATACATAGAGTAAACATGATGTTAATGAATGTTTTTTTCTGTGATTTACATTAAAATAAATATTTAGTTTACACATTTGGTAAAAAATTTCTCATCTAGAAAATGAGAAGAATATTTCATACATGAATTTTTTGAAAAAGTAAAAAAGGTAAAAGTATATAATAAATATTTGGAAATGTTAAAAATATTATTCATAACATTATAAATAAACTATTCAAGTGGAGGAAAATGACTCATGTATAAATAAAAAATGTAGGTTTTCCTTGAAAACATTATTTCAAACTATTGTCTATAAAGAGAGATGAAAATGAAAAGAAAAGTCTTAATTTATATAAATAATAAGACAATAATAAAATTTATGTTTCTTAAGATTGAATTATCAGATAATTACATAAAAGAGAACATAAATAGAACCAATTCTTAATAAGAATGGGTGTGTAAAAAAACCCCTTACCCCATGTCAGACTTATTTTATACGTTATTTTCACTTTATGTATAATAAATTTAATTTGTATTAAATAAATAATAGAGAAAAATAAATTATCATTATATAGTTCATTATACAATTATAAAATAAAAATATATTTATATTAGTAATTATATATAAAATGAATCCTTTTTTAGTGTTAACAATGTTATTTTTCATGTTGATTTTGGTTCGGTTGTTTCAATACATTCATCATGATCATGGTTCCGTAATCTCAAAAATTTTAACTTGTTTATATTTATTATATAGATTGATTATATATATAATGATTTTTGAATAGAAGACGTAAAAAAATGAATCACACTACATTGTTGAAGAGGTTGTCTGCACATACAAATTCGTGACATTATAAGTTTTTTAACGATTGAAAGAGTAAGAAGAAAAATTATATATTGAATTTAAAAATTGTAACAATGTTAAAAATATAAAAGATATTCATTAATTTTGTCTTTAAAATCATCCATGTAATGTGGTGATGGATAATGAAAGACACTGCTACGTTGAGACGGTATACCATATGTACACATGAAGGATGATTTCATTTTTCATTGGATAAAAATGAAATGAATACATGTTTTTACACCATATTAATCACTTTTTAGTGTATGTAACATAGTAATGATATTTTATAAGAATAATTATTGTATATTTTGAGTAGGTATAAGTAGAAATAAGAAGACACTTGGTTATGAATTATACATATTCTTAATAAACCCACTTTTTTTTATAGTTAATGTCTTATAAGGATGGTAGTTTTGGAAAAATATATCCTATAGTTGAACGTAATATATATTTAGAATTTATTTTGATTGGGATTTTAAATTATTAAATTATAATGATTTCTAGAGAAAAGGGGATATTCGAGAAAAAAATGTTTCAAGTTTGTTCTTTGGAGAACGCTCTTCACACACCTATATATATTGCATTTTCTTGGACCATAGGTACATCTATGATCGTACATGTATTGGATACATCCTCTATTATACTATTATAGATTTTTTCTTCGATATTATACCCTTTTCATTGTTCTCTATATCTACCTCAAAACTCAGTTACCAGTGGTTTAATGGCGGTGTCCACGTTTTTTCCATCTCAAAGAGGTTCTTCGCCATCATATGCACCCTTCTTGACTACCACCAAGCCAATAGTTCCTAGAATTTCCACCCCTATGTTTCTCTCTAGCTCATTGTATTACTACTATATTCACATTTTCTCTTAAAAATCAATCAACGAAGCATTGGATCCTAAAACAATGTCACTTGTAGAGAGATTTTGGGCGAACAACCCCCCTTATGTTTTTAGACATTTTTTGGATCTTAGGGTCTGGGTGATCCTTCTAGCATCTCATTGATCAACCTATGATATTTTTGCATCATCTTATCTTCCAAGATGTATTTAATTATAACCTATAATTTTTTCATAGATACATTGGTTGAAGGAATTTCAATCTCCTATGTTGGTCCATGGATGTGCATCATGGGAAGGAGTCCCCTTAAGTTGAAGTTTATATGATTCTCCATAGGCTACCACTTCCTTTCATCAACATATCCTTTTTTTAAAGTATTAGGGACTCTTTAGGTTAGTATCTTTGTTCATATGATCAAACATTGCAACTTTGAGAAGCATCGACCATATGGATCTATATGTCCATGGATATCCCTCAAGCTCTACAATCTCAAATCATTGACTATGTTTAAGATATATAAAATTAGTGTAAATAAATTATTTACCTCAAACCTCTGGCTTTATTTAGTATCTATCACATCCATGGATGCAATGTGTTGTATTTTGGCGGCAACGTGCTGACCGGGATTTGCGATTGGTGGCTATTGTTCACTCTATCGAGATTCTGTCATCACCCTCTATTGAATTTACATGATAGTTCCTTCATATTCAGGTGATTTCATCCTCTTATGGTGGTGATTCCAATCCCCCCACTCTATTCATTAATCTATTTAAAGTTTTTTTCTACCCCATCCCCCATGTAAAATTCCCAAGTCACCAATCTTCCTGGAGTGTGTTCCATTAAATCTAAGTCTCATACTTCTTTATCATCCTTGGGGATCCATTCTATCCCTAATCTTTAAGGAATAACTATAGTTAGTTCAATTATATTGAGTATATATTTTCTCTTTAGAGAGGTACATTTCTCGATGTGCTTGTATCCTTGGAGGAGTCTAACAACATTGTTATGAAGGATCTCTATTAAATTTCACATATTGAGGATAGAGTTTTATGGGATGCTATTTACCATTATCAAAATATGATATCCAGTTATCTGGTTAATTTTTCTAAATCTTACAGTGCATTATCATATGTCCTCGAGGATGAATCTCTCGCGTCTCTCTTGCATATTTAGGCTTTAAGTAGTATTTGCATGAGATCTCGATTTAATAAGTGATCATTTTATCATGTTCAAATTTCTAAAATTTAGGCTTCCCATGGGCCAAAATCTAAGTACACTCTTTTGGGAAAATTTATTTCATTGTATATAACACTCATGGATTGGGTTCATGAGTGAAAATTAATATATTTAATTATCAAAATTTCTATAAATAAATGTTATTTTGTGGAAATTCCTATATTGAAACAAAATTTTTCCATGATTACTGATTTCACTACAAGATGTGAAAATGTGATTTCATTCATGGTGATCCCATGAACCCCCATATTTTTATTTTCTAGAGAAACATGGTGTCAGTTTCTCTATTGTTATTATGTAATCAATATATCATGGTGATGGTTATCTTTGGAAACTCTTCCTACTTCATCTTATTATTTTATTGCATGTGTGACCCAAGGATGATGGATCAATTGTGGATTGATCTTGATGTTTTTTATTTGTGGAATGTGGATTGGAAAATTGGAGGGGCCTTAAATATTATAGTAGATCTCATAGAAAAAAAATGGTTGAGGGAATTATCATTGGATAGATTTATCTGAGTTTACATTATTCATGTCTCTGAAATGTCTGTTAGAAAATGAATTTTATAGGGATAAAATTACATGGTGAAATAAACAAAAGGGAGGACAACATTTCTAGAGATTGCTTGATCATTTCTTAGATAACCTTCATAATGGCAATGAAATCCCTAATACATTTATTGTTCATCTAGTTCATGCTCTATCATACCACTTCCCCCTCTTGGTGCATATTGTGGATGGATAGGAAATGGATAACAATACATGTTTCTCTAAACAGGGAAAAATGATTCCAGACTATCACAAAATGGTTCGGCCTTCATGGAGTAAACCCATTTGATAAACATTATGGTCCAAACTTCATTAATAAACTCAGGTGTTTTTTAGTAGACCTTCTGGTCTAGATCAAAAATCAACCTTAAATATTTCAATATATTGAAATGGTGGAACATGATCTTAATCTAGAATAATAATGTCTTAATGAGGTATGTGATCAAGATTTATTAAATTAACATAATGAAAAAAAATGAAAACGTTAAGAGTTCTACTGTATGAAAAAGAAAGAGTTTCATGGGAGAAATCTAAATGGAAGTGGATAAAGTATTAAGACAAAAATAAAATATTCATTATGGATTGTATAAAATATAAGTTGTCAGGTTTTCTCATAGAATAAACATGGAGTATGGATATTTCACCAAATATATAAATGTGGAGGGGAGTATAGTGGAAAATAATTATATGACTCTCATTATATGTTTTAATCTAGAAATGTATAAAAGATATCCAATGGGATAGTCAATATTATAGGCTTTTATCCCTAGTGTGGTGTAGAATGATGTCAATTTTTTGATTGAATGAATCTATGATGAAAATGAGATTTAAGAGATTGTTACTTTTTAAATAAAGTGAGATCAATAAGGTTTGATGGATTTCATCATTCTTTTTATTTGGACTCCTGGGTGGTGGTTAAGGATAATCTGGTGAACATAATTTTGGATTTCTTTCATGGGGGAAGTTTTCTTCTCGTGTCTAGTACAAAAAAACTTATTCTCTATAAAAACATTTATGAGACCCCTATTCTATTAAAAATTATGGACCTATCAGTGTCAGTAATTATCTACCCAAGTCCATTGCTGTTGTGATCAACTAGAGGATCTTAGGCTACTTATAGAAGTAGATTTAGGATAAACAATATAGGAAATTTATTAGTAGGTCCCCATAGGTTTCCATTTCTATTTCATAATATTTTATATGTAAAATATATAGGAAGAATACAATATCTAAATGGGAAATTAAAATTTACATGGATAAGGCTTATAGAAGACTTTAATGGGGATTCATCTTGAAAGTGTTTTCATCAATGGGATTCTCATTGTGGGTGTCTGACTCATTCATCATTTGGTTCAATTCCACTAGGTGGTTGGTGAATTTCACTTGAATTAAATGTTGGTTTTTATTGAATTGAACTTCCTGAGATAAGGATATCCTATTTCTCATGTCCTCTTTATTCAGTCTCATTATTCTTTTAGTAAATTATTGTTCAGTTCCGTGAAGAACAAAAGCGTCCTTTCATTCTATTATAGAAACAACTTCAATGAAATCTCTAATTTTCTCTTTTTGGATAAATTTAATATCTCCATGAATGGATGATGGAGATATATCCAGATAATATAAAATTATAGAGATTAATATTTATAGTGGATTGGTCAATGTGTCCACTATGATAAGTGTATAATTTATCTCTAATTTTTTTTATGAACTGATTTAAGAAGATGGAATATTTTCTAATAATTAATAGAAATATCTTCCTGATGGATTACATTTAAGCCCCTAAATCTCCATGTGTTTTTGGCATCCACCACAATGGTTTCCCGGTTTAAAAAATTTCTATGTCCATTAACAACTAGAAGAGCACATTATCATCTTTTGGGGGGTGTATTCTGTTGTCCAATTGTGTTTTTCATCTTTTTTAATTCATTTTCTCTTGGTTAACAAAATCATTAAGAACTATGATTAGAAATTAGGAAAACTTCTTGACATATTTTGTTTGGGATTCTAAAATAGATATTCGGTTCCACTAGGAATCTTGGGAAAGTCTAGTCAAATAATTGGAGTTTTTTGGTATTGGATTCAGGTGTGTGGTTGATACCATGTAAAATCAGTATTACAAATTTTATTGGGATGCCCTAGAAGGGAATTCAATAAGGGTAAATTTGTAAAATGAAAATATAGTGATGTTTTTGTTGATACAAGAGGTATGGTCTCTATTCTCTGGAACATTTTGTGTGAAAATATACAATATATTAATCTCCAATGTGGGTGGATTTATGGGTGTGGTGGGATCAAATACTAAAAACACAACTTGGTGCGGAAATGCATTTTTTGTAATGGATGGTAACCCCCAAATATTAAATTTTATGAATACTGAAAGTGTCTAAGATTCATTCATTCCCCCCTATCCATACCTCTGTGGGTGGTTTTGAATAACCTTAAACTATCCTTTGATATGGATAATGTTTTCTTTAATGGTACTATATCATGGCCTTCTCCTATAATGAGTATCATCTTTCACTCTAGTTTAGTCTCGATGATGGAATGGGTAACCTACTATGGTGTAAAGAAATTTTAAATGGGTAAAATCATCTTATGTGGTGACGGTAGCACTATTTTCATCTTACTAAATATGTTATCAAACATTATGGTATCATCATGGTTTCTAAGTGTTTCTGTTGTCATAACTCCAAGAGGGAATCAATTGAACACCTCTTTTTTGGGACATTAGGAAAGGAAGGTATAGAATAGGGTGAGGAGCCTTATTGGAATTGATAATTATGATGGAAATTGTGGGGTATTTTTTCTTTCCTAGATTCATTTTCTATAAGGAAATGTCTTCGATAGGAAGGTGAGACCCATTGATTACCATTAGTTTCTTGACTACTAGGAATAATGGAAACAAAGCATGAGGTAATGGCCATACAATCTCTTTCTTACTGATGTAAACGCTGCCTAGGTGTCTAGTTCTTGATATAGGGGTTCATTAGCAATACATTGGAAATTCTTAGTCCATGAAAATGATCATATATGGAAATATATGTTTACTTGTTCTTATAGGGTGTATTCATTAGGGTGATGGGTCCGATGTAATCCATCTTTTAATTCCTTCAAGATCAATAATGATGGCCTCTAAAATCTTGGAATTCACATAGTTGGAGAATTTTTCCATGACCCTAGTTGTTTAGTGGGTATTTCTTTCAGTAGTTTCATGGACATTTTGATTCTATTGTTGTGAAGGAAAAGGATTTTCATAATGTCTTGGTGTTTTTCTTTTTTAATTATATCCCCTCATTAAGATATAAACATATTATCTGTTATTTAAAACTAATTCAATGGAAGGTATGACCCCTAGAGTATTGATTAGAATATTCAATATTTCATAGAGTATATTAGTCATTCTGATATGAATCACACATGGTGGGGAGTAAATTTGGTTTTAGATAGTCCTGACTCAATAGGGAATCAGAAAAACCCACTCAATATTTATTATCATTTGGGTTCTGTTCCCACTGAGTGTGATGAAATTGATCAGGATAATTTCTGGGTCTCCCTCACTTTATACATACTTGAATTTGATGTGAGTTTTCATCCCACTTGATTCTAAATTAAATAACAATCAATGATTATGGAGTATAGGGGAGACGTAGTACCCTTTTCTATATGAGGGAAAGAACCCCCTTTGATATTTTGAAAATACAAATCCTTATTAATGTATCACTCAATAAAAATGGATCTTAAATGACCCATATTTGAATATTAGATGATATTTGGTTGAAATACGACCATAATATAAGATTTAGTCAATTTTTAGGTCATTTTGACCCTAATAATTTTAGTTTTCTCACTTTTAACACATTTTAACTCATATTATCTTAACTAACCTTTTACCTATATAAAAATCCGTACTAAAAAAAGTTTCCTCATTAAAAAAATTCAAAATTATAATTTCAAATAATGATACAATTCTATCAAATTCAATTTCTACAAGAATAAAAAATTAACATAAAAACAAACCTATAAAAATAATTGAAAACAGTAATCTATAGATTTTCATTTTAAGTATAAAAATGTTTTTATAAAAATTTAAATTTTAAATCTAATACTAATGATTTTAATTTGAATTATTCATAATTAAAATGTTTTAATTTCTTTTTTAATGCAATCAAAAAATAATTATTATTTGTAAATACTTCAAAAGAAAAGATATTTTTCTTAAAAAATCATATTTTATACTCGCATAAAATAAAATTTCATTGAAAAATATAAAAATATCACCCGAAGATAATATTTACAAGATTATTTAAATAAAAATATTAAGTTAAGCAAATTCTGTTTACTAGGAATGTTAATTTTTTTAATCATATTTTTGAATAAAACTATTAGAATTGTGATATTGTATTTCTCAATGTAAAAACATTCTATAATTCTAGAATCTATGTTATAGTCATTTTGAATTAAAAAAAGAACAATTTTAAAGCTAAGGTTAATTTTCTTTAAATAATATTATCTTATAATAATTTGTATGAAATTTTTGGAGCTTTTCATAATGTTTTAATCCTAATTATCATGTTCTAAACTTTACGACAGGGATAAAAATTTATCATGATAAATATTCCTTTTGACTAAAAATGAAGTCGACATAAGTTACAAATACAATCCATATGATAACAAATAATAAATCCATTTTTAAAGATAAATTTTATATGATTGAATGAAGGTAATTTTTTAAAAATGACACAAAAAGAAATAATGATTTTTAGAAAAATGAGGTTTTAAGCCAAAAAATTATATATAAAAATTTTAATAATATATTTTTTGAGAGAAATAAATGGATTAAAATTATTTCAATATAACTAATTATTCTTTTATATCAACTATAAATATACTAAGACTATTTAAATACATGAAATTAAATGTTTTTTATAAACAATTATATTTTACATTAATCAACCAAAAATTACTCCTCTCATAAAAATATAAAAAAATATACCACATAAAAATTCAATATTACCAATCTAAAGAAATTTTAATATTGTGAGTATTTTTTATATAGTTTTTAAAAAATAAGTCTAAAAACATTTAAAAAAAATAACAAAACCAATTTTTATAATAATTTATTTTCGATGCTTAATATGAATTTTTAATCATATATTACATGGTAACAATCATTATGTGTTTGTTATATTTTTTACTGAATATATAATAAATAAATATCATCAAATTCATTCATTAGAAGTGATAAATGTAATTTATTAATATTTTAATACATTACGACATTAAAAATAGTTTCCTGACTAGTTTTACTTTTTATAGTCATATGATTTTATCATTATTTATAAATAACTGATTATCAATTTATCCATAATAATTCATTAATTTTCATGTAAAAAATAAATTTTTTATAAATTTTTTGATTTAAAATGATATATTTATGATTTAAATGATAAATATAAACATTAACATAATTTATATGAAAATTAAAATTTTAAAAATAATCGGGCGTAACCAAATGTTATTTAATTCATATCATATAAAAATTATTACTCATTTATTTGGAATTAGCTACTAAATATTACTTAGGAAAATATTTCAATATATTTGAAAAACAATTTACTCTTATTTATAATTTCAAATTTAACAACTTTGTCAAAATGACCATACTTGAATAATAATTTTTAATCCATTTATGATCAATGTTATCTGAGGAACACATGATTGATCATATTTTTCATTAAAAGGAATATAAAATAACATTTATGTGTATTAAAAAAATTTATTATAAATAATTATAATTGAAGATTATAAATTTTTGTTTGTTGAAAAAATGTTTTCCATTATATTATTAATATTTTTATGTATATTATATTGTAGGAAGAAAATGTTTCATGGAATTTTAGTGCAAAAGATAATGTTTTTTAATTTAATTTACCTTCATTGAGGCATTTTTTTAGATTTCACACATATTCATCTTTTATATGATGTAATCAGTACCAAAAAGATTTTTTTATCATTTTTAATGATTCATTCATGTATTTTATAATGAATTATCAAAATTCATAATTTATTCTCTTTTAGTTATTTTAGTATCAATTGTTTTGGTTTTTTATGTCTTGATTTTCTTTTATTGATAAATTATTTTATATTCACCACTTGTTTTATTTTTTTGTATATAAAAATTTATAGATGATTTGTCTGATATTATTCATAACATTATAGTGATTTTAAATATCCATCATTTTTTTTAATTTTCATGCTTTTTTTGTCAATTCAGTTAATACTAAAGTCTTAAGGGGTTTTTATAACTAAAATTATTTTATTGAGGCGTAATTATTAATCTTTTACTATGTTTTTACAAAAAAAAGTATTATATATATGATTATATTATATTTATTTCATCATTAGTTTATATTTAATTTAATTTTTCATCTAAAATTGATATTATATGAGTTATTTGTTTTTTCCTTAAATTTTATGACAATAAAAATAATTCTCATCCTCTATAAATGAGTTTTTCTTGTTCAATGTCCATATTATATATTCTTTCCATTTCTATATTTTCTAATTTTAAATTCTGAATAAGAAATATTTTTTTCATGCATAAATTTATACTTAAATATTTTCAAATTAAATATTTATAACTCCATTTATGATGTCATATTCAATAAAGAAAATTTAAATATTAAAAAGTATTATTCTTCCATGCACCTATTTTCTATTTTCCACTAAACAATTGTTTTAAAACACCATTACATCATTATCTAAGGGATGTTTACTGAGATTTATTATTATGAAATTTTTTAAAATTCATTCATTATGAATTCTAATATATAATCTTTTCCAAAGTGATGCATAGCTCTGAATCTTAATGATGATGTTGTTAAATGTTTTTGAAATACCTTTTTTAGTTGCCTTCATTTTCCAATTTATTTCCAAAGGTTTTATCTCATATATATCCATTTTTTTGAAACCCCTATAAATTCCTTTTGTGACATTATTCTTTTGAGTGAATTAATTTTGTGTATAAGAAATTTTTTTATTAAATTAATTTTTAGTGATACCATTTGAAAATGTTATGAAACATGTTTGGTTCCCAGTGATGTATTGTTTCATTTATGTTTCCTTAATTATGAAACAACATTTACAACATATAAAATTTTTTTTTTTACTTATGAACACAATTCAACCACACAGCCCCAAGAACACAAAACTTTTCTTGGTTGACTACTAAATAAGTGTAGGTACGTCCTTAGTATGGTATGGAAACAATCCAATATCACACAATCCAATAAAAACAATACTTTGATATGGAATAGAATAAGTTTGATGTTCCCTTACACTTTTGTTTCCCTATGAAACCAATCCATTAGTGTGTGTTCTTATTCTATCAAAAAATAATGTAATACAATGTTACGATTCTTCTTGAACTACTTTCCAAAATTTGATCTTTTTAAAAATATTCTCCTTCAAAACCACAAGATTTTAAGAACATCCTACACATCATTTTGATACCTAGTATGATACCCTAGTGTGATTTTTAATTTCTCTTAGACATGAGTTTCTTCTATTTGAATGATCTATTCAAATAAAAGGGTATTCAAAACTTTTTTCCACGATGATCCCTCACTATGCTCCCTCACAAATCTTACATCCTTCATGAAGAAACCTTCCTTCATGGAACATACTACCATCATGAACCTCTCTAATTTAATGGGTAGTATACCATAATCATGAAGCACATATTACGTAGATGAAATGACATCAATGAATAATTTTGTATTCTTTTCTCCATGCTCAAACTCTCATATAAATTCAGTTTCATAGAGCACCTCTACCTCCACAAAATCACATAAATTACAGATTTATGCTATTATATTCATAAAAAATGAAGTAGGGTCACCTCATATTTATAGGCTTCCCCATTCATGATGATCAACCACCTGTAGTGAAATATTCATATAACATGAAAATTTCTTAAAGATTCTCCACCATTTGTGGTGATCAATTGATTATTTTCATTGTCACGGAGATCACTATCAAACATTCATGTGTTATACATTCTACACTTCTCATAATAGATGATATCACATTCAACATTTATTGAACCTTCATAAAACAAACTTCTTGAATCCCTTATTTTTGAAACTCATGCCTTTTCAATATTTTCACAAGGCCTTCAAAAAAATACTTGTTTCGTTATGCTAGCCAACAACTAAATTTTGGGTGTCCAAAAAATTGGAAAACCCTAGGAAACTACACCTCCTTGAAAATATTCTTCTGAAAAACCAACCATTATCATTATATGTCATCCAAAAACATCTTTCATTCCATAAAATTAGAAAATGAATGGAGTCACCTTTTCTCCACTTACATTCATAAGGCTTGAATCACAAGTTCTCCAAACAACTTATGATATTTTTAAAATACATTCTTGATAAGAATCAATATATTTACCAAGGGAAATATTGTAACATCACTATATCTCACCAGTATCATTTCTTACAAATCCAATGGACTATTAAGATCTTTGAATATGATTTCCTAAGTATGATTACAAGTCTGATCATCCACTAGTACAAAGTCTGGTGATTTCCTTTCTTCTCAATCTTCTTTGAAAACAAAATAAAATAACTAAATATGATACTCTCCATTATCATCTTGATCTAACTAATATTTACCAGTAACAATTTTTCCCCTAATGGACAACCTAGATATGATTGATGACCTTGATTTGCGTAATACTAATCCCATAATCCCAAAGAGATACATTGATGAAATTACACCCAACCTATGTACCAAAATGAATTTCTACATTAAACCCAAAACTCTAATTATACATGTAACCTATTTTTAATTATAACCATTCTATTTAATGAATAATAATAAGATTTAAAATTTTAGTAAACCAATTTATCAAGATAAATGTAATGTGTTCATTACACGAAACCAATACAATAATTATCTTATTTTTCAACATTAAATGTATCCTAAAACAATATCCTCTTAGTCATTCCATGATCATTTTAATATACATATCATAATCCGTCATTTCATAAAATCCTTTATTTCATAAAGGGACGTTATTGGATAATTTTTATGAAGTAAATCTCAATATATATTAAGGAAGATCCTTTTTAGTCCATATTATTGTTTTCTTTTCCACTTCATATAACGAAGTTGATTGATAATATACGTATATATAATTAATATGTCTCTAATGACATAACATTAAACTATAAAACCTCACACAACCTGAAATATGTGATGATATAATTTTGGATTGTATCCAAATCCATTTTCACACTCTCACTAATACATTCATGCAAACAGATCCAAATAGTATTTTTGAAACAAGAGGAAAACCTATGGGAACTAATATCATAGTCATAGTTTCCCATTCCTAGAATATCACAATTTTATTTCTCTTAAAATTCTTTATAACTATAATTACATAAAAAATATAAATTTGTGTTATTTATTAATGGATAATTGAAATAGTTACAGAAAAAAATAAACAGGGGTATATGTTAGACGTTCGTCTGGTTAAAGAAATGATAAATGAATTGAAAATTTAATCTGGTATGATAGATTCATTATTATTATAAGAAAATAATATACAGATACATGGGTTCACTTCAGGAGAATAGGATGATAGGGGGTTGAATTAAATTTAAAACATATTTTTTCCATTAATTTAATTTGATTAAAATTTATAAAAAAAAATATAAATGGTAGGCCATAAGAATTATAATGCACCACATACCATATATGGAATTATAGCTACCACATATTGTAATGATGGTTTTGTTTTCTAACCCACCTTTTGTTTTAACATAAAAAAATCTATATCCAATCCATTGGATTATTAGATCAGTCATCCATTATAGTCATAATTACACAATCGAGTTTTTTTCTGAAATATTGACCTTGATCTCTACTAGAAACTCTTTAATTCAGTACAACAACAAATATATATTGAATGGTGTTCTTTTTTGAATTATTTGTTCCATATTGTATGTGGGTCTATAAAAACTGTATAAAAACATGAATTTTTTTCCTTATTTAAATCATTGACCCATTCTAGTGAATGTATATGAGTACTACACCCATATATTCACAACACATAAGAATCTCTCATAAAAAAATACATTTTACTACTAAACACATACTATGATATAATATTCCCATTAATGATATATTCACTCAGTTCTAATATGTGTATGAATTATTCATCTAATGATACAGACACCTCCAAATTGACATCATCAATACCTATTATAAAGGAAGGGACTTTATGGAAAATCTAGATATTAGTAACATGGAATATATTATACATTACACAATTTCTCTATGATAGAGCCTATTGTTATGTGTTTTAATTTTAGGTTGATTTTATTATTTTTTAGTAATATAAGATATAGTGACAATTAATCAAGGTGATAGAATGTATTTGATATATTTTATTATTTTTTATGTTTTTTAATAAAGTGGATTATAATTATAGGATTATGAAAAGATGACATTATTTAGTCATATGAGGTGCCATGAAGTAGAGACATAAAAATAAATGATTAGATATAGTAATATACCACATCAAGATAGGTTGAAAATATCAGAGGGATTTTGAATCATCGGTAAATAGATGGGTAAAATATTATATCAATAATCATAATGAGATAGCAATAGTTTTTATTCTCCAAAGTTACATATTTATATAATAAATGAGCCTAAAAATGTTTCATGAGATTTGAGACGTGATTAAAATGACTAAGATTATGTTTATGGAGTTTTAGAAAATTCTATTCATGTTGCATGGTTTGGTGTTCTATGTTTTGGAGAACCCATCAGACACCATGATGTCCAGAATAACTTCAATTCATTCTGAACTATACAAAGTTGTGTTTCATGTATTCATCATTATTTTGAGTAAACTGTGTTAGGAAAAGGGGAAACCATGTAAGGTAAAGTAGGGTAGGAGACATTATGCAAGGCCTACACATGGTTTCGTAAAAACCATACACATCTTTTAAGAAGTTTTCTTTTGGGGTGTGCATTGTTTGTGTAACAAAAAAATTAAAATCTCATATTATAGATTCCTTATACTATATTTCATATAATTCTAAACCCAATGATCTATTATGTTTAGGGTTTTATAGGTTTTGGTCATATATATTACATAATAATTCCTTGTATTACAAAGTTGACACCTCCAATATGAGTCCATTTGTTCATTAAAATAAGACATTTAAAATATTATAAGATTTATTTTTATGAAAAGTTATCACTACTTTCAAGATGGATTATTATTTTCCCTTACCTATCCTGAAACCCTATGATTTTTTAAATCGTCTGATCAAAAAAATCTCAGTAATTGATATTAAAATAATGGAAGGAATGGTTATTCTATAAATACTTATTTTAAATTTGCCTTTTTCAAAATTAAAATCTTGGAAAAAATGAACATTTTATTACCTATGATAATGCATTCCCTACATAAATATTTTAGTAATATGGTTCTCTAAAAATCATAATTGAAATATGATAATCATGATATTATCCTAAAAACTATTAGAAACTCATAATAACATTCTAACAATGTTATACTTTTCACCCTTAAAAAGTAACGTATACATTACTCTAACAAAATGATCATTATATTACCTTGAAAAATCACATGATACCCATAAAAACCCATAGAATTAATAGATAAATAATTTACGTTCTATGTGATATAATTTCTATATACTATTATAATCACTCTTAAAAAGGGTATAACTGTATAGTCAACATTCATACCTAATTCATTTGAGAGATATCACAGACTCACCAATGCATGGTTTAACATGGGAACACAAGTTATCAGTTAATAATGTAAAAAACCATCGTTATTTATTAATTTAACCTCCTATAATCATAAAAAAATCTAAGAACCATAAAAAACAGAATTTATTAAAAAATAATAATTTTTCAATAGTTCGTTCATTAAAATAATTTTTTGAAAAATAAAATTTTCATTTTGAAATCAATTAATTACAAAACAATTCTTCAATTAAAATAGAAAAAAATATATTTAAAATATCCTTTTAAAATTGTAAATTAATATTTAATGAACAACTTACTCATGATAGAAGGAAATATTTTTCATGTACTATGAGTTAAAAAAAATTCTTTCATACTTTTGTCAGAAATGTCATAGAGTCCTCATTTGTAAAAAAATTCCCTTAAAACTTTTTTGAACTAAAAATATCATTAATGAATAAATTAAATAATACTAATATTATATTAAAAAAATTATGATTGTCTTAAAATATGCATATTGATGAAGATGATAGTTTAAAGGGAACCATTAAAAGATGATTTTTAAAAGAAAATCCTTTACCTGGAGACTAACTCGTCATGTATAATATTTTCATCCTAAATAACTTTTTTTAAAATTTTTATTTTTATAAGGAAATTTTTCATTTTACATATTCCTTTATTTATATTAAATAACATGTTATATAAAATGATTGAATTAATTAGTTTAACTGTAGATATTTTTAGGATATTTAGTTCATAAAACCAAAATGGATTTGAAAGGTCACCAAAAATCAAATAGGTCATTATAAAATTTTGTATTGAATAATAATTATTATATAAATATATTGTTTATACATCAATTATACATTTAAATACAACCATTAACTATGATTATGAAAAATGAACTACATTATAATCATGGATATGGTATGTAGTCCATACACATTATAAACATTTCTATTTTTCAGTGATCATTATGGATCGAAGGTAACTATTATTGTATCTTTATAGAAATAAAATATTATTATAATTATCATATTAATTATTTAAATTTTTTATATGTATCATCCTTTTGATATCATTATTAACAATGAATCACATTGCTTTGTGGAGGTGGTAGTCCACATGTACGCAAGAATGATGTTATCATTTTCCGATGTTATCATTTTCCAATGTATCAGAACATAAGAATTATTTTTATATTTTCATTATTAAATGATAAATATATTTATAATTTCATATATATACATTTTATTCATCATTATAACCAATCATGTGATATGGTGATGGAAATTGAAATACATCAGTTCGTGAGGCCTTAGTCCTCCAAACACATGAATGATGGTTTTATTTTCCATTTGACGGAAGTGAAGATGGATATAGGTTGTCATATTAACATAATAAGAAATTAGTATATAAAACATAACATTTTTATTATACAGTCATGGTTGAATAAGATTTTAAGGATGTGGAAGAAGAAATAGAACTAAAATATACTCTTAAAAACAATATCTATTCTTTGAACTTATACATTTATTAACACATTAGGCCCTATAATGTTATTATTTTTCATAAAAAATACCTATATAATGAGGTTATGGATTCTAGGAAGTGATTATCTTAGGTATTGGCTGAACAAAATCTGGTTTTATGTTTAAAGAAATAAGAAGACGGTGTTCTCATTTATAAGATTGGGGAGGGGAATTTGTGGGATTACATAAAATATTAAATAAATATAAATTATCATTCAATTAAAAATAGATAAATATGTTATATATTTTTAATATAGTATTATTCTTAGTGGAAATAATATCACAAATAATAAATAGACATGTTTTGAAAATATTTTTACCCTTATCATTGGTTTTAATCCCTTGTTATCCCCTTTCAGTCTTACCTTGAAGAAAAGGATTTTTACTCATTGGTGGTCAATATAGTTACAATAATAGGAAAAAATCACATAAATGGGACATGGTTTTTATCATAAACATTATACTAATAACAATCCTCAATATAATATTTTAATGATATTTTTTCATTTAATAAATTATCATTTTTTATAAAATATTATTAATGATAATTTTTAGAACTATTCATTACACTAATTTTAAAAATGTCAAGAAATAAAGTAAAATATGAAAAAAATCATAATATACATGTAATGTTATGGTAGTCTATAAATTTTTTTTATAAAATTAATTATCAATAATTATATTATATTTATTATTTTTCATATCAATTTTTTTTATTTTATTCCATAATTGAATAATTAACGCATTAGTGTTGTGTAAGAATATATGTTAATTATTTCACTAGTAAAAAATCTAAATAAATTACATGACAAATTTTAAAATTTAAAATTTAAAAATTATGATTAAAAAAACCTATTTTTAATTTATATCCTTCACAAAAATATTGAATTTATTTAAAAAAGTGTTCATTTTTTATTTTCATTAAATAAAATATGTCAAAGGTTATAATCACGTATCAATGGAAAAAATCAATAAATTTAACATTTGGATTATTATGGACATGTTCTAATCATTAAATAATTTTTTTCCAGGTGTTAGGGTCATTTTATAATTTACCAAATATTATTTTTAACCTTTAGTTAACTTATTTACCCTTAAGCATGGTTCAATAATATCTAATATTACCATTCTTACTATCAAAAAGTAAAAAATAAATATTTGATAAATTAGGACCCACTAATTCAAAAAATGAAATCCATTTTAAAAATTATAAATATTAAATTTCAATATTTTAATTTAAAATTAGAGAATAAAAATTGCAATGAAAAGCTATTTTTCAAGAAAACACCCATTTAAAATATAAACTATTTGTACCGATTTCTTCAATAGAAAATATTTTTTAAAAAAATATAAATATATTATTATGAAATAATATTAATTAATTATATGTTAAAACTAAACCAAATATAGAATTTTAGTTTGTAAAAACCTTAAAATAAAACAAAATTTCAAAATAATATCATTTTTAACTACTCATTACAAAATCAATATTTTCATGAAATTTATTAAAAATTCCTCAAAAGGTAATCACTGCAAGATGAATTCAAAAAATGTATTAAATTTATAAAATTAAAATTCAATAAATTAGAAATAAATAATTTAAATTAAACTAGATAATCTATAATAATCCAAATTAGTTAGAAATAATGGTTCTTTATTTTTAACTGAAAAATTGTTAATTTTTTCTACAATTAGTATAAATATATAAATATGACTAAAAAATATATAAAAAATTAAATAGAAATTACATGGGTTTTTAAAAATTGGTGTATGATTAGAAAAACCATGTGGCCACACTATATGAGGTTTTTGGCTTATACTCCGCCAATTACATGGTTGGAACACTGTTTTGAAAACCGTGCAACCAGACCATACAACGTCCCAAAAATTCATTAAAAATGGAAAAATGAAAAAAATAATCCCCTATTAATTTAATCTACTCCACCATATTCCTCCCACTTTTGGTACACATGGACCCAAGGGTTTCATTAACCTCTTCCTCCATCTCCCAACTTTCAATTTTGTGTGGTCGTGGAGATTCCTTTGAATTTTTGGTGAGTTATTATCCTCTGGTGGATTCCATTTTTATTAAAATTGATCTAATCTAATTTATGAGTTCATTTGATTAGGTTTTTATATTATTCCATGAGATTATGGTTTAATCATCTATTTCTCTAAGGTTTATTGTATTTTTCTATGGTAGAGATCTCTAGATGAATTTTACAGATCGTTGGGTGATATTATGTTATGGTGTGAATTTTTATGATTTTTTATGTTTTCCTAGTTTATTTAATTAAATTAATTATTTAAATGTCGTCTCCTCATATGGACGTTTCTCTGTATAGTTTGGGAGTCCATTTTAGAACTCGTGTGGTGGTTTTATGATGTATTGATATGATATAATCTCTAGGTGAGTTTTGCTGCATTATTTTGTGTTAGGATTTTAAATAATTAATTAATTATAGGTTTAATAATTAATCTATATTTTCCTAGAATTTTATTATATATTGGATAGTTTATGGGAGCTCATATTGATGTAGATGGGTTTCATCGAGACTTGGATGGGATTCAGTAAGGTCTGTGTGTATTGTATTTTTTTTGAAAATATTTATTGATGAGGATGGTGTTCCATGTGATTTACGAATAGACTTGTTAGATAATTTACTTGACTATGAAGTGTGATCCTTAAATCCCTTGTTAGGAATTTTCTAATTATTGTTGTATGTTAATGGTTGTGGTCATCGAATTTTTACCGTAGTACTTAATTATATCCCTTTAGATCAAATGATATTTCTATGAATGAACCCAATACATCTTATTGGGATTTTCATTACTTTAAAATGATATTTTGGGATTTTAAGGTCACTGTAGGTAACTAATAATGTTAAAATAGTTATGACATTTTTGGCTAAATTAAATGGATAAATAACTAACAGGAGGAACTTTGAATAAATAATTATGTGTTAAAATATTATAAAATCTGTTGTTTTGATGTTGTATGATTTTTGAAACACCAATGTGGCCCTTGAAATGGTCCTAATAGTGATAATATGTAACAACCTAATGTTGGGTATCAAAGTTTAAAATTAATGATTTGAAATGGTTCTTGTTTTATAATAGGTGTTGTCCTATAACTAGTTTATTGAAAAGATTATTAGTATTTGATTTCAATTTTTGATTTGAAATGGGTATGTGGTTTCCCTGTTGGTAAAATTCCATGATTTATATTTCATTTTTTATGGACAAAAACACATTTTACATTATTAATTATTAAAAATTCATATAAAACCTTTCTAAATTTTAATGGTATAAAAATGGTTTGATTTTTATCCCAAATATTTAGTAATTTCACGATGTAGAACCTTGAGAATCCTTCATTGGTGTAACAGGTTAATGTTTTTGTCATGTCATTCCTCATCTATGGATCAAGGTGCTGATCATGGTGGACCTCAGCATTGTTTAAGGTCTTCTTTATGGATTTCATCATATATAGTTTAGGGTGTTGGTCCTGGAGGTCTATAAAACATGGTTTAAGATATTGGTCATAGTGGTCATCACCTAAGGTTTAAGGAGTTGGTCAAGGCAGTACTCACACATGGCGTAAGGTGATGGTCATAGTGGTACATCCCTTTATATTATTGTTTTGGAAGTGGTGTTCATTAATTTTGGTTATAATTTTTTTGATGGTATCCCTCACCCACATATTTTGATGTTAGATATATTCTCCTCATCTTTTAGTCAGAGTAAAATGGATGTTTAAAGAAAAACTAATATTTTTCTATTGATGGGGTTTGGATGTGGTTTGGGGAATATCAGATATTGTTTTTTATTTTTCCCATGTGGATATGACAAACCAAAATATATTTTTTAACATAGTATAAATCATCCTTTTCTATTCATTAGGATGACCAGTTCATGTTGATGCATGTTTGGTTTGCATGGGTGTCACCCTAGAACCTGAGGGCTAGTTGGTACTATATATGAAATTGATTCCCTTGACTTGTATATTTTTAATTCTACTATTTAATTATTATAAAATTTTTCTATATACACTATTTCATTGACCGGTATTTTCTTTATATGTTGTTGGTAGTGGCCTATTGAGTTGTACTCACCGCTTTCTCGGGTCGTCATATCACTTGGTTACCCAAGAAGCTCTCAAATGTTTCTTGTAGACACAGTTTTAGGTCGAGGTATGTGTTCATTTTTCTTGGATGGTATGTACGGATCAGATTGTGTCAGGTTATTAGATGAGGTTCATAATAGTGTTTCCATATGGAATGATGTACTTATTTTCATTTGTTATTTTTATCTACTGAATTGGCATAGTGGGTGGTAAAAATTGTTTTAATGACATGGAAATCTATGCCCTTTTACATTGAATTTTATTAAATCATGATTAATTTTGAATTATTTACATATATTATGATATGTTTGAAATTTTTGTATTTACATATAGTTCTACAATTTGATATGGTGTTATATTCTCCTCATAGTTCTACATATACCCCTACTACTAGCTGGAAAACTCTATTATATGTGGAGTCTCAATTGAGTTCACGTGGAGAATCATATCAGGGAACTAGTCTATTGGATTTCAGGTCAGGATGTTAAAATGTAGGATTATAGTAGTTACTTTCTGACTGATTTACTATCTAGGTCTTGGTATACATAAGAAATAGGGATTTTTACGGTTTTGTGACAGATTTCAGGCGAGTGCATTGTGGAAAAATATTCCAATAGTATGTCTAGGTTTCCATGGGCTCGAATTTCTATTCTGGTATCTGATATCATGGATGTATATGACTTTTTCATTGGGAGTCACACATATTTTTTGGATTTGATAACATATGATTTATTTATGTCACTTGGATAGTATGAAATAATCATTTTGTTTCGTTTTGATTCTCAGCCTTCAGTGGAAAGAGGCATCTAATGCATAATGTTAGGTAGTATAATAAAAATGTAATATGAATCCTAATGTCTGATTTTTTTAGATTTCATTTTTACCAGGATTAGTATATCTATGGTGAGACACTCAACTGTGCATATATCTATGAGATCCTCACACACGATTGGCATAGTAACCATTCTAGGTCATCGTGGTATAATTATAAGACTATTGGATCCATCGTGCACATTTTTTTGGGATTGGATTCATGAAAGGTTCTTCTGGGGAGTGATATGATGTGCATATAATTAGAGAGGATGATTTCCTTAACTGTGTTCATTTGGTAAATATATTACCCCTTTATGGTATGAAACACTAGAATATTATTTTTTTACTTGTTGATGTTGTGTGATTATAATATGTTAGTTTTTTTGATACCCCATGAGTTCTGGCCTTCATTGTGTTAGCATAGTCCTAGGGTGGTTGATCCTAGAATCCTTTTTTACATGAATCTTGTTTTTCGAGTTGATGTTGAGTGGCCTTTGATGTTGACCCATGAGAGTGGTCTCATAGGTTATGTGTTATTTTTGGTGCATGAAGTAAATATGGATTTTTGGAATTTTAAAAATAGTGTAAAAACGGTGAGTCCTAGTACGTGGGTTTTCCACATAGGATGGAATTTTTTTGATTAAAGAGAACATCAGTGCTAGTGTTTCATCCTCATGGATGGTTTCTATTGGGGAAAGATAGTTCTAGTTTCTAGACTGGGTAATGGATTAGTATATGGATGTGCACAGTGTTTATGATTTGGATTGGGAGAGTAAGAGGTTCTACAGGGAATGTGCTTCTGGGTGTAAATTTTTCAATGGGAAATGAATTCGTAGGTGACTTATACTTGGTATATTCATAGTTATATTAATATTTATATATCATGTTTTCATTGAGATGGAATGAAATAGAGGTGTTTAGGATTTGGTGGAACATATAGTTTATGAGGGAAGGATCGGTTAGGTTCCCAACTGAATTAGCATTGGATGCATGTAGATGAACATTGATAGAGTGCAGAGGATCATTGTGTATTTTTTAATTACTCTAGGGTTTGGAGTGGTTGAGTAACTGGTATTGGATCATGAGATTATTTTGGGTTTGGTAAGAACCAAGGGTGATATTCTTTGCATAATAGGGAAATTCAGGGAAGGCATGGCTAGTGGATAGAGATTGTGAATTTATGATTCGTAATGATTGACTCAATAGAGTTAGAATGATATTCTGTGGTGGGGTCACACAAGATTATATTATATTATTAGTATTTATGGGATCATAGAGGCATGGGTGAATATTTATTCACTGTGTTATTTTTTTTAGGGGTCATATTTTATAACATTGTACACTTATGGTTCTTGAGTAGAAGAAAAAGTCTTGAGTAGTATGAGAAATGATTTCACTGCCAATAGATGCTTTTGGGTTAGGAGTCCTGGGTCCTTTGGATGTTTTTTTCATGTCTTTGAATGTAGAGGTGTAATTTTTAATGGATATGTGGTGGTATTATTCATCGATAACATCTTAGTGTTCTCTGAGCCTAGAATCAATCATGCCCAATGTCATCAAATCATTCTGGGTACTCTAAGTTGAAAATGAATATATTCCTATTTAACTAAATGTTTTCTTGTTTTGTTGTATTAAATCCTTATAGGTGGAACTCAGAGATATGTGGGAGTGAAGTTTTATGGTGGTAGGCACCATTAGACATGGTAAAATATTCCTTGTGATAAAATTGAAGATGGAAAATTCCATGGGTTCCATTCACAAAAGTTGATGATTCGTGATAGTTAGTGTTTCTTTTCTATCTTCAGTTAGACAAAGACAAAAACATCCAATTATTAGGATAGGAATTCATGGAGGGTGGTCCTTGGTGATTGATGTTTCTTGAGTGACATGATGATAATGACACTTCTATGGTGGGGAGTGACATGTCAGTCATGGAGGTATGCACCAAATGCGGGTGACATTATATGTGTGTAGTTTTTCTATAGATTAGTCTGGATGACACTATAATACCAATTAGGAATTGTTGTTGTGTGGGATTAAATATAAGTCCTTGGCATTAAAAATTACATAATCATGAGTTATGTCAATAATTTGACTTTATTTCACATTGAGGATCTTTTCATGTTGACAGCTTTAGAGAATTGGTTCATAACTCATACATAACAACATTAATATTACACGTTGAAACTTCTACTCACTATCTAATTTTTTCACAAAACAAAATACTTTTTAAAAATAATAATGGTTTTTGTGTTTAAATAATATATCTTTTCCCTTATCTCATCCTTGACTCTATTCTTCTATAAGTCCTTTGGAAAAAATTTCAAACCGTGGGATCAGCATAAAAAGCTTAGTAATGGATAGAAAAAGAAGGAAAACTATTAGACTTGGGAAAAAATGAAAACCCTCAATAATTTATCATAATGTAAAACTTGTTACCTTTAAGAAATAGTAAATATACGTTACTGAATATAGGCTAATTGCTTATCCTCTTTTTAACCAAAATATTACCCTAAACCCATAGAATGAAACATATAACATATAAAGGTACATTAAAACATAAAATTACTAAAATGTAATAACAATTTGGTATAATTCAACACATATATCTAAATATAATATCCACATGTCCAACTTCCATTCTCAATGAATTGTAGGTTATAACATAACCACTGGTCCTTGGTTTATCAAAGAACCACCCATATTTGGTGTATCACATAACCACCCATCATTGGTTAATAACATAACCACTCGTTAAATGTCCAAGTACTATAACATAATCATAACACATAAAAGACTTCAATTTTACCCATTTCACTCATCATATTTTATTTGAAATCACAGGAAATCATTTCAAGATATTCACATGTTAAATCCATTTCTAAAACCTTTTATAAATTTTAATAAAGAATCTTTTGAATAAAAGTGTCCCATACCAATTTAACAAATTTAAAATAAATTGAAAATTTAAAACATTAATTTCTATATAAATAAATTCATTAAAACTATTTTGAAAACATGGACATCAAATATATGGTTTTATAAGAATAAATCCTTAAAACATTTAAAATGATGTTTTAATTTATGAGTCCCTTACCACATATGCAAAACATGAATAAATATCATTAATGAATAAAATTAAAAAACATAAATATTATTATAATATACAAATTAATTATATAACAAGTGAAAAGGGTTTCATAAACACTTTAGAGAAAAATAATTGTCCATAACCTTAAGATATGCCTTTATGAAAAGATATTGAGTTGAAATCCATTAAAAAGATCGTATCATTATATTAAGGACAAATCTCTGAAATAAATATTTGTGGATAATATAAATACACCGAAAATAAGTGTATTTTCTGTGTAAAATAGTTATATTTCATCAACACATATTCTTGAAAAAAAAACAATTACATGGATATTTAACTAAATGAATGGATATTGAGTTATGATTTCCCTTAAAAGATATTTTTTTAAGAAAATAGATAGATTATGGGAATTAACAATAAATAAACATAATGAAATTATTAATAAAATATTTGATATTAAAAATTAATTTCTCACATAATTATAGAATAATATAATCAAGAAGTAAAACTTTACCTAAAAGAATGAAAATTGGGTGAAGAAGTTCCTTTACCTTAAATATAACTTGCCTCGTTCCTTAATTATATTCCTGAACAATAAACATAGGTTAATTTATAATTTAGTTATAACATTTCTTAATTTTATCATCCATTTTATATTACTTATTACTTGGTTATATAAATTAGTTAGTTATTTGACTTCATATTGGACTTTTGTCAATGTTCGGTACATGAGTAAAAAACGAACATTTTTAGATTACAAATTACCCATGTGGTCAAAAGTATATCATCTACAAAATATTATTCATGATTTATATATCATATATATCCATTATATATTTATTTAAAAAAATCCATAATATTTGGAGATATGATATGAAATATACCATTATGGGAGACGGTAGGCCATACGTACGCATGAAGACCACTTTTATTTCTTTTAATATGAAAGGAATTTAAAATAAATGATACATAGGTATATTATAATTATATTTTATATATTATAAATAACTTTATTACATATATCCTTTATAAATTCCTTGTATGGCATGAACGAGTCATATCGTTTGGAGGGGGTCATAGTCCACATTTCCTCTAATGAAATTATCGTATTTACACATTATGAAAAGAATAAAGGTGTGTTGTGAAAATAATTATAGAAAAATATGTACATTAATTATATAATATATATTTTATATAAATACAGTGCCATCATAATGTCCTCAATGAGAGGTAATAGGGGAAAAATAAACAATCATCATTTCGTGAGGTAGTAGTTCGTAGTACACAGAAACTGTATATTCTATATCCATTAGATGAAGGTATTTATAACTGTAAGTCATATCCATAGAATCAAAACAATATATTAAATTTATTACATTTTTTTTGTAATAAAATAATGTAACAAAGAGTGGTTTGAGGGTTAGATAAAGAAAATAAATGAAAGGATCATGGGAGAGGACGTACCCTCTAAATTAGGTAACTCCTTTTAATTTAAGCCAAAAGGCTTCATTTCGTTTCCCTTTAACCAATTTAAGGCTAATAGGAATAATAAAGGTATGTTGGGAGATTATTTTAGTATATTATTTATGATCATAGGGGCTTGAGATGTGTTAGTATGTCGGTAGAGGTGGTGACCTTTTATAAGAGGGGGAAGGGGCGCTTTAGGAAAGTCTTGAAATATTATTTTATTATAAACTTATTTTCGAATTATAAAATCTAAAAAGTGATATAGTATGAGGATAATATGATTATGGTCCACCATCCTCACAACCAATAGGTTTTAGACTATTTTAGGACAAAATTATATCATTAACTTATAGCTTTAACCATTAGTTAAATAAATTAACTCTTACAATGTCATCATTTATTTTTACACTATATGGTTTATATGGTTACAATAAAAAGACAAGGAAACCCAAATTGGATAATTAATTACATTTTAAACTTTTTATAATTTATTTGGCTGAATGTCATATTTTTATGATTGTTATATCATTAAAATAATATGGGTTTTAAAAACTCATTTATGTCAATTTTGACACAATTTAGTAATTGATTTTTTAAGTCATAAAAACATGATTCATTTGAAAAAAATATATTATCTCCAATAAAAAATTTCAAAATAATCAAAACAATTCATGGATGTCCTCAAAATATTCAATTTAAATTAATTTTAATATTTATAATATAATTTATTTGAATCTTCCATTAACAAGGTAATCACTTCATCACCTGTGTGTCATAAATAATTGCTTTTATTTGATATCTAAAAATTAAAAATAAAATACCATAATGTATAAAATATTATTAGATATATAATTACTATTAAAAGTCAAATATATCATTTATATAACCCCGCCTAATGATCATTTTAGTAAAAATATACATGTTTGTGTTCTATTTCTCAATCCATTAAATTAATTATTATAACATGTCATTATCACATATGATTGGATCCATGGGGTCCTAAAAACGTCCAATTGATGATCATGGTCGTCTATATCTCATAAAATAGTATTAGGACATGTGTTAGGCATGTTTTATGTAATTAGATTATTATTTGTTACCCTTATTTAGCTAATTTACCCTTTAACCATCGTAAATAAAAATAAATTTGAAAGATACTTTTAGTAATGCCTAAAATTAAAAGGGACCTATTTACATCATTTGGAAATTTTTATTCCAAATAAAAAATCTATTTTTACATATTCAAAATACTGAATTTTCCGTAATTAATTTAAAATTAATTCTTCTTGGTAAAACGATAGAATAGTTTTTTGACATGTAATAACAATCAATAGATTAACGTGCATTAATATTTAATTTCAATGTGAAATTACTTACAATGACAAAAATTATATTAAATGATAATAACTCAATCCAATTAAATTATAAAATAAATTAAAATCAAAATCTAACTATATAAATAAATTATATGAAAAGGCATTTTTGAATTAAAATGTAGTTTTTTCACTATACATTAAAATATTGATTATTTCATAAAAAATGAAAATTTTCAATCGAAAATTATTTTTTATTTCCTAATTATAAATAATAATTTTATTTTTTAAAATATAACATATAAAAGTGTCAAAAATAATATTTAAAAAGGGATCTCCATTAAAAGGTGTTGAAACTATATTTTTAGATAAATACTCCTTATATCTATAAAGTTGAATTTGTTCTTATATGATTTCTAGAAAACACATAAGATGAATTTTTAGAATTATATAGAATTATTATTTCATTAATACAATCCAAAAAAGAGTGATTGAACTATTTTATAAATTAATTATTTAGAATTAAAAAAAATTCATAAAAATGAATCTTTTATATTCCATTTGTTTTTTATTTCATTTCCATTTTAAATAATGTTTTATCCAATGAATCATTATTTAAACAATATTTTCATAATTCAGTTAATATTTTTAATTCCCTTCATTCCAACAACTACGTTATAAAGATACCATTAAAATTATAATTATTTTTATTTTGTTTAAGCTCGATGTAGCATATCATATACGCTCTTAAATATAGTGTTTCAATATTTAAACATAGAATTTTACATCCTACACCATTTAATAAAATGAATCCTCAAAATTTTAATTTGGGATTTGTAACTAGGATATGACTTTTCAAATTACTTTTATTTCAATCCCACATCAGAAAATAGGTTAACAAAACTAAAAGTTTAATTGAATGAAAGGGAAGTATAAAGGTAACCAGAGATAACATATACTAGTATTCCACATAGGAGAACATAGATTTATAAGAATAACTATCCATCTTGTTCTGATGGATAGTGATAGAAAACATAATCAGGAAAAAGTTATCAATCGGAAAACCTCATGCATTTGATGGGTTAAACAGTCTTCGATTTCACAATAGGAAAAGTAAAAAGACAATGTTTTTATTTTAAGGTTAATTTCATAATGTTTTAGAATTTATTTACAATATTGAATAATAATATAAAGGATCATACTTACTTGTCAATTATAATTTCATCCTTAAATAAATTTCTACCACAAAGTCATCTTTTCACTGAACAACGATTATTCAAGAAGACTTGGTCACACATGAAGCACTATAATAAATGTGATGATAATAACATAATCAAAAAATGATTAATTATATATTTATCATGTCTTGAATCATTAACTAGAACCAAAATTTTTAGGATAAGAAAAGATAATTCCCTTAAAATACAAACCATTTATGAGGAACCAGAAAACTTTTATTCTCTAATATTAAAGAGTAATACCCAAAGTCCAACATAGACCTCTCATAAAATAATTGTCCATATAATTTCACAAAAATAATCTAAACTAGGTTTGACACCAGAAATTTAGAAGGGTTATATAACATATTCTTCCAAGATAGATTTTAATATTTATCTCCTAATAACATCAAACACTCTTAATAGTTCGTACACAAAATTAATTTCCCAAATCACATATTCTCTAAGATAGGTTAATCATTTACATTTACAACCCAAATATATATAAGTCCATAAATAGGTCATATATGTATTCATAAAATAATTTAAGCTTTATTCATCAATATAAAATTCCATATTATTCTATTTAACATTATCAAAATGGGATTCCAAAATAGTGAATGTTTTCCAAAATAACATTTATCACCTAATCACCAAATCATTTTCCTATATTGTGGATATACATTTGAGAAAACATAAGTTCCAAAAACTAAGTTATTTTTAATCCATAAAATAGTTTAGCGAAAAAGAATAAGTCGTGGTGTCCATGGACATCACGTAGGCTCCTGGTTGGTGATAAATACCAGTCACACATTGGTTGTGGGTTTAATTTCCACAGCTCTGTCCGACGCAATGGTTGTCCCACAGTCTTCATGTAGTCCTTTTTCAAAAACTATATAATTTAATAACATTCCCCAAAAAGAGATAAAATCATAAAAATAACCATAACATATTTTAATGGAAATTTTTTTCTCATACCCCGCATTTTGTATCCCAAAAAGTAACGTCACATAATTACCTCAAAATCAAATATCATATAATGGTTATCCATTACTTTATAATTGTGTCCACAAAAGAAAATATAATTCATCCTCAAATAAAATTTTCACATAAAAAACTATAGGGTCACACATACTATAAAAAATCATTCAATTCAATCCCACCATCGAAGGAGAATTAAAAATTTTAATCATTTATTCATTCAACAGTCTACCATAACTCTATAATCCCTTATATGTAGACTTCTTAATCATTCAAAATTTTTTATGATAACCGAACTAGGATTTTACATCTTATTAATCAATAGTTAATTCATAAAAATTGTAAATGTGAATCATGTCCTAAGATTCAATAATTTCAAATAATTATAAGAATAATAATACATACCTTTCGAAAATAATTTTTAGATTCCTCATTTTAAATTATAATAGCATTTAGTATTGAAAAAAATATATATTTTTAGGGTCCTATTAATCCCATTCTAGTTCCATCTTCAATTGAAATCTATTTTACTAACAACCATAGTCCCTTCATTTAAAACATTAAATTAATAATGTATAAAGAACATTTTACCCTTTAGAGTCTATTAAATGCTTTCTTTTTCCATGGTAGGATATTGCTTTATGAAAATTTCTTCCACATTTATAACATCTTCTTGTCCCATTAAAATATTTACCTAGATGTTTCTTTCTATATCCATAACACATATGTTGATTAATATACTTACTTTTATGATTATTACATGAAATTACATAGGAATTTGTTTCTCACATATATGATGCCTTAAAAATCACCATGGTTCAAGTGGTCAATCATGACTCTAGATTGTCGGTTTAGAATTACCACATGAGATTTCATTATAACTACCATTTTATTCAGTTTCTTATTCATAAAACCATCATTGTTTAGTTCACATCCATTATTACTTTGGTGCTTTCGAAATATAGCCATTTACTAAAACCAAAAATTTTAGTGTGGCCATGTAAGTAAAATCATCATATACTATCATATAAAGAATATAAACACTAAGATATACTAATCCCTGTTATCTCAAACTCATTTAATTTTTCAAAAAGGAATACAACACTTTCCAATATTCTAACCATTATGGTTATATACATCATTTCAATTATTCTAAAATAAAACCCTAACCTATAGTAATATCATAATTGACCTCTGATACAAAAAATAAGTCCTAAGACTTAAGCATTACTTAATCATAATTTGCGTCATGAAATCATTCTGAGGATCTTTTCATGTTTATAATTTTTTGATAATTAGTCTATAACTATTAAAAAATAGACCCAGACATTATATATGGACAATTACACTTATTATCAACTTCTTTAAACATAAGAAACACTTTAAACAAAACATTATTTCTTTTTATTAATAAAACTCTTATTAACCTCTTCATTTCTCTTACCCATATTTATACCTATTGGAAAACATTTCAAAGAATTGTATTAAAATAAAAATTTCATTAAGGGATATACAAAGAATAAGAATTTTTGGTCTTGGGAAAAAATGAATACATTATCATAAAGTGATACTTTTCACCTGTAAGAAGTAGCAAATATGCATCCTTAAATATAAGTTCATTGATTTCCCTTTTGTAACAAAAATATTACCATAAACACATAGAAAGAAACATATAACATATAAAGGTAACATGGGACATAAACTTACATAAATGGAACAACCATGACTTCGACTTACACACATATCACTAAATGGAATAGCCATACAACCGATTTCCATACCCAATGAATTGTAGGTTATAATGTTATGACCCCTTATTGATTTATCACGAAACCACTTGTTTTTGGTTAAATGCATCTAATTAAACTTCCTATTATATTTATTATATAGTTTTTGTTATAAAATAATGAAATAAATCTTGGTTTGTGGGTTGGAAGTGGAAAATTAATTAAAGTAGTTTCATAGAAGATGTTTCCTCTAAATCGGGTAACTCCATTTGATTTAAGCCAAAAGTATTCCTTGAGTATACTTCTGGACAAGGTAAGTATTATAGGTGTAATTTATTGATGTTATAATCTTATCTAAGAAAACTTTGTATGGTTTAAGGGGCATGAGAGTTGTGAGTAAGTGGGAATAGTTTGTGGCCTTTTATAAGATGGAGGAGGGGCACTTTATGTATTACATGAAATATTATATTATTGTAAATTCATTTTATAATTATAAAAGCTTCAAATTTATATATTTTGAGGTTTATATGAGTATGGGTCTATGTTCTCTCATACAATAGGTTTTAGACCAGTTTAGGTTACAAATTGATCCTTATCATTTGTCTTTAATCCTTAGTAAAATAAATTTACTCTTACAATGTCTTCATTTATTTTTACACTATATGGTTAATATGGTTAATATAAAATTTCAAAAGAAAATCAGCTGAATCAATAATGAAATTTCAAAAATTATCTAAGTCAGTTGACTGAATCACATACTTTTATGATGATTATATAATTTAAAAAATGTATTTGATTTAAAAACTCATTTATATATATTTTAACACTATTTAGTAATTAATTTTTGTTAAAGTCATAAAAACGTGATTCATTTGAAAAAGCTAAATTAAATAATATCTAAAATGTCAAAATCCCCCCAAAAAATAATTTATGTCATTAAAATGATCAAATTACATTTATTTTAATATTTATAATATAAATTATTTGAATCTTTTATTAATAAGGTAATCACCGCTTAACCATTGTTTAAAAAATACATTTATTTATTTAATGTCTAAAAATTATAAATAAAATAACAAGATGTAAGAAATATTTGTAGCTTTCTAATGACTATTTATAGTAAAAGCGATAAGTTATATAACCCCACCATAAAATCATTTAAAAAAATACATGTTTATGTTATAATCCTCTTTACTTTATATTAATTATTATTACAAGTTATTATTACATCTAATTGGGTCCATGTGGTCTTGAAATAGACCCATGCATGATCATGGTCTGAAATATCTTATCAAATTGGATTTGGAAATGATTTAGGGTAGTTTAATATTATTATATTTTTATTATTTTTTATCTTTATTTACATGTTTTATCCTTTAACCATGGTAAATAAAAATGATATTGAAGTTACAATTCATGATGTAACACAATAAAAGGGAACTATTTACAAAATTTGTACCATTTCATTCAAAATATGGAGTCCATTTTCACAAATTCAAAACAAATAATTTTTAGTACTTAATTTAAAGTTAATTCCCATTGTCAAAATGATAAAATAGGTTTTTAAAAAGTAATAACTATCAAAAGATTGATGTGATTTTATATCTAATTTCAATGTGAGATTAATTCCAATAAAGAAAATTGGATTATATGATATAAAAGTAGTAAAATTAAACTTTAAACCCAATTAAAAGGAAAACCTATCTATATAAATAAATTATATGAAATGATAGTTTTGAATTAAAATGTAGTTGTTTTTACTATTCATTAAAATGTTGATTTTTTCAGATTAATACTGAAAATTTCATCCAAAATATATTTTGAAGTCCATTATCTAAAAAAGATGTTTATTTATCAAATAAAATATATAAAAGTGACAAAAACTAGATTCAAAAGAGTTTTCAATCAAAAGGCGCTAAAACTGTATTTTTAGAAAAATGCTCATTTTATTTATAAAATTAAATTTGTTTTAATATGATGTCTAGAAAACACCTAAAGTACATTTTAGAAATTATATTAAATTAATATTTCATTAATATAATAATTAAATTATTTGGATAATTTTATAAACATAATTTTTCACATTTAAGATGTTTTTAATATAAATATATCCATTATATTCAATTGTTTTTTTAGTTTCATTTCCATTTATCATAAATTTTGTAACCAATGAATCATTATGTAAACCATATTTTCATAATCTAGTAAATAATATTCATTCACACTATTCCTGTGACTAGGTCATAACGGTAACATTTAAATAATTACATTTAGATGTTTGTTTAAGATATATGTAACATATATTGTATGCTATTAAACATAGACCTTCATTCTTAAAACAAGGGATGTTACATTAATTTTTTTTGGGAATGAAAATAATAAATCAATTTTGGTGGATGACTGAGCCAAGTAAATTTGTTGGGCATGAGGATGATCTGAAAAAGTAATTTTTGGTTCTTGTGCCAGTGGTGCACTAATGTGTGCAGCAGGACGCGATGACAGTTTGGCCTTAGTAAGGGTATTGATTGTGGAATATAACTAATATTTCTGTATGGAATATAGTAATAATTATATAATAATCATGTAATACCTTCAGAAATGAATTTATTGTGATGCTTTCTGGTATAAACATTCCATTAGTTATCGCCCGGTAAATTTGGGATGAGTCATCTAGAGATTGAATGACTTGGGTTTGGCGTGACATTAGTGTGATTCTGATTTTGGAATGGGATATTTAGAAATTTTTTGTTTATTCATAGTTTTAACATGGTTATATAGTATAAAAAATCCCCTGTTTTATTACATGATTATAATATCTAATGATGTTGATTTGGTGTTCTCATGGGAGTTGGGCGTGTTGTGTTGCGTACCATGTTGGGCCCGTTGTGGAAGCATGAGTTCCTGGTTTTTTTGATATTTTCTGAATGTGTAAAATCATTACTGTTTTTGGTTATAAGTTTAATATTATAGTGTTTAAACAATATATCCAATGAGTTTTATATAGTTACATGATTAGTTGATTAGTTTGTTGGGATTGTGTAACCACCAACTTAGTGTTTTGGGTTTGATAAATGGGGTTGGCTGAGGATTTATACGGTTGATTTCCTTGAGTTAGAGGTTCTCCTTTGGTTAAATTTCTAATATTTGGAGATGGAATAAGGAATTTAGTTGTAATTGGGGACCAATGTTGGTCTGACGATGTAGATCGATCCTGTGTCCAGACAGGTTGAAATTTTCAAATGGATTTTGAGTTTTCATTTATTGAATGTGTCAAATGTTGGACGAATACTTGGAATGTAATTCTGAGAGTTTTAATTCCTAAAAGTTATTTTTAAGATTTCAAATGAGTCTTGATATGTATATTAATATTTTATGTGGGATTTATAGGATTTAGGTTATTTTTTAGGGGTTTTGGATACTTTTGACAATGGTGCATGGTTTAGTGTGCACGATTTATGAGGAATCAAGTGACACCTTAAATATCTGGATGTTTTTTGTTTATTTGGAAGTATGAATTATTTATATTCATGGTTTTATCATGTTCTATGTATAATGTTCATGAAAAATGGAAACTGTTTGAGTTAACAGATAGTCTGAGATATAGTGCATGGCTTACAAATGTTTTTAGACACACCGTGCATGTCATTGCATAATTTTTCGTGTGGGGTGTTTAGGGTTTTGATATGGTTTTGAAAAACATATAGACAAACCATGTACCTATATAGATTTTATTAAAAAGGTATAAAGGGAAAAAAACTACCCCATGGATTTTTATCCAATAGACCCCACCCCTTTGGTGCTCAAGAACCAGGTGATCTTAACCCACTTCGTCCTTCTGCTAACCTTTTATTTGGGGATTGTTTAGTGACATTGCATTATTTTGTATGTGACTTATTATATCTTTTTAGATTCCATTTTTCTTCATAATATTATAAAATATTTTATTAATTCTCAGGATTATTTTTTGTTGGTGATTCATCTGAAGTATGGTGGAATCATCCATTTCTCAAAGTTATTTTCATGGACACTATAAAAGATACACTATGATGACTTCTACACATTATTGGTTAATGTATCATTAAGTAATTAACTGGAGGTGAATTTATTATAATTTCCCTCGTAAAACTAATATAAATAATTGTTTTAATTGTATCGCCTCTTGTAAAATGGCCCCGGAATATTGTCTGTTGTCCGTTTTGGACCTCCTATGGTAGATTATTGATGTATTGATAAGAGATGACTGCCTATTGAGTTTTTTGGGAATTACACCATGTTTTGGGTTTAATAAATTAAATAATTATTTTTGTATTAATTAATAAATATTTATTACTTTCCATGTGATTAAATACTGGTTGATTGAGACGATCTCATTTTGATGCTGATGGGTTTGACTTGGATATGGATGGGCTTTAAAAGGGCCATTGTTATTTGGAAATGTTTGTAAAGTTGTGTTGAGGAGGTAGGTGTTCATGGATATTTACCTATTGGATTGTTAGATTATTTACTTGTATTTTAACGTATGTCCCACTAAATCCATTTTGTGGCATGTTCACCTCTATGGTTTAAGTAAATGACTCTATTATTTAAATTGGAACCTTATACCATCCTTTGATCCCATAAGATCTATTGATATGTAAAATAAAGAACCTACAATGGATATTGGGTATTTTTGTTCCCTTATTATGGTATATTGGGATTTATAAGGGTAATTTTGGCACCATATGTGATTAACCTAAAAAACATGTTTTTTATATTAATTTAATGGCTATAGAGATAATGGACAGAACCTGGAATAAATAGTTGTGATTTTTAAGAGGATAAAATGTGTTGTTTTCATGTGGTAATATTTTTAATATTCCAATTATCCCCTTTAAATAGATTAAAATGTAGGAAGTTGTTTCAATATGATGTTAGTAATCAAATGGGATTGCATTTTATATGAAATGGTTCTTGTTTTTATAAGAGGTGTTGAGATCCATGTGGTTTATTAAAAATTTTCATATAAATGTATTTAAAATATTGATTTTAAATGGGTGTGTGGTTTAACATTTAGTGAAATTTACAGATGTTAATGTTAATATTAATGATGGAATGATAGTCATAATACTAATTTTGGTGTTAAAGGTTCATATGGACACATTATAGAACACGATACACAACATATATGGATATTATATCAATTTTTATTAATTTTCATAACATTAGAAAATTTAATGATCGAGGACCATAATAGTTTAATGAATTTGGAATCATGGAACACATTATACAAATTAGGTGATATATCTTCAAATATAAAATACATATCATCCCCATTATTAATCCTACCTAAATCCAATCATCAAAACCTAGGGAAAGAAAACATAATAAAGGGTGATCTCAGATAATCAGTAATGGTAAATAAAAGAGATATGTAAGTATAACATTATCATAAGGGTAAGATAACATGAGACTAACTTTAGAAGATAATACCGTACTAATCAAAAATCATATAGATGAGTTATGGAATAAATATTTTTTGTTTATAAGACATCAACCATATGGGTGATAAATCATCATAAAATTAATAATAAAACATAAGATCATTTCATATATGTGTGGAACCATCACTAATAAAAAACAATTTATTATGTCTTGGTAAAATACCAGGACCATAAATATAGTGAATCAAAACCCACTTGTTTCCTATATTAGATCAATATGAATCTATTTCCCATTTTCGATCAAGAAATTCCTATTTTCAATTGTGGATTACCATACACCTATTTCTAGTTATGGATTTGAAGTCACTTGTTTACCATTATGGTTCAATACTGTTTACATGTATCCCATTTTATATCATGAGATATAAATATTTACCAATTAATTAGTGGGAGAAATAAGTCCTAACAATCAAATAATGAAATCATACATATGTGTTCTATAAGATAATAAAATAATTATCGTATCTTGAAAAAAATGTACGAGTTTCATAAATATCATATCACAACCCACAAAATAAAACGGGAATCATATATATTTCTTCATAACAAAACCTATATAGAAGAGAAATTATTTGTAATAGTTTCATAATTGAACAAGGTTTGAAAATAAGAAGGTTTCATAACTACTTTATCATTGTATAACATTTGAAATAGAATCAGGTGTCATAAATATTACGCCATTAAATCATAAACCATTATAGAAAGAATATGAATAGTATTCATGGATCATTTCCCCATTAATGAATATTTAACACCAATATATTTAATTTTATATGGAAAATATTTTTGAAATATCTTCAAAGTCATTTATTAATGAAAATATCTTTTCCACTTGGAAAATTTCTTTTTGAAACATAATACATTTTTAAAATATATTTCTTCAAAAAAAACCATTAAAAAATAAATGGGATTCTTTGAAACCCTGATTTAATAGTTATAAAACATGAGAAAATTTTAAAGTAATTTTCCTATAATATTATTTTTAAGATAAATGAAAAAACAATGTGAAATAATTTTTAAGAAAACATCATTTCTGAATAAAACTTATCATTAATGTAAGGGAGAAATAAAGTATAATTTAATTAAAAACAATTTATTAACAATATTAAGTAAAAGATAGTGTAAAATGGTACCATTATATTAATATATCATGAATAAATATGGGATAAGATAAATCATCATGATTCCTGAGACATATAACATTTTATTTCATTAACAGAACTATAATCCTAAACAATAAAAATAAACGATGAGATTGTAGCAATAATCTCTTACCAACTTAGAAATTTTGAATCCTAATACCCCTGAAATAATAAAATAAAATTAAAATTACAATATAATTAATGGAATTATATTCATTGTATAAAATGTAAAATTTAATTATATACATCTCATAAAATAATATAGCTTCATATCAAAACATGTGTCTCAAGAATAAAAATTGAGATAAAATTACTTTACCGATTTGGTAACTATAGAACCATAAAACCCCATTAAATTAAGATCAAAATATATATATGTAAACTACCATAATTTGGAGGATAATTATCATTTAATAAATTTATTGGAATTATTTACACCACACAAAAGGAATAAGTTTGGAATAGGGAATAAGTTTCAAAGAAATAAAAGTAAGACTAGAAATCCTCTTATTATTTCAGTAACATTTGAATAATGAGATATGTGAAATGGTAACATAAATTAAAACGTTTAATATCATTAAATAAATTAACTTCATAATATAATATTTCATTGATTAGTATATACACCACATAATAGTAATAAGTGGTGAATAAATTATATATCTCACTGAAATAAAAGTGAGATGAGAAACCCCTTACCTTAAGTTATGACATTTTTCATGCACTTTCAAACATCATGGATCATAATTATTAGTTTATTATAAATATACCACATAAATTTATTATTATATATCATACCATGTTTTTTTTATTTTGACTATCTATCGACCCTTTATTAACAATTTCAGGTTAATGTTATATTTTGGGTAATGACTGTGTTGTTTTTCATATATGTTTTGACATTTTATTTTTGGTACCCATGATTAGATCCTGAATTAATTATTTCCATAATGTAAAAAATTATATAAAAGTAATATCTATTATTATATAAGTACATATAATTATATATAAAATGTAGAAATATCAAATGGAATACATAGTTCATGGATACTACAGTTCATACGTACGTATTAATGATGTTTCTGTTTGCAGATCACATTGAAAGTAATAATGTAAATGAAAAATATTTATATATATTATAATTATATTATATTTAATATTTAATATATATAATATACATTTACTAATCCCATCCTTAATAAATCCTATGTAATGTTTGAATGAATCACATCTCTTTGAGGTGGTGCTAGTCCAAACATCCAGAAACAAAGTTATCTTAATCCCAACAAATGTAATGCATGATGTTTTGTATTATATAATAATTAAATTAGAATAATTAAATATTAAATATAATATAAATAATATAAAAATATTAATTCTATCATTATTCACAACCTTGATGGGTGGTAATGGAAGAACGAAAAACATCAGTTCGTGAGGAGGTAGTCTACTATACACACCGACCATGATTGTGTATCCCATTTGATGGATGTGTGTGTGAGAGTAGGTATTACCCTTAAAATGTAAATATATAATTATATTGAGTTTATTTACATTTATATAAAAAAAATTGTATGTTTAATTAATGGGATGGAAAAAGAAATAAAATAGAAGTTCTTGTTTGATGATGTTACCGCATATTTGGGTAAGTCCTTTTGGTTTTCTCAAAAGGGATTATGTGGTCGGATTTATTCAAAAAGTTAGGCATATAATACTAAGTTATATAATATAGAGTAATATTTTGGTAGTTATTTTATGATCCAAATGGCTTGAGATTTGTGACTAAGTGAGGGGGTGAGTTTTCATTAACAGTGGAGAAGGAGTGGTATTCTTGTAAATATAAAAAGGTAAAAAATATGGGGATGTTCCTCTTATAGATTGTTCATAAAATAATGATCACTTTATATGGAAATGGTTTATATGGTCAAAAAAATTCGATTTATTTTCCTTTGTACATGTTTTAGGTTGTCTCCCCACAATTTAATGTTTAACCACTAAGTAATCTCATTTTTACCTTAATCATTTTAATTAATTTTAATTACTTTCACTAATATATTTTTGTAAAAAACTAAATTAAAATTACTATAAATTTAAAATAATTATGATTCCTAATATTGAATCCATTTCAACAAATTATAAACTTATAAGTGGTAGAAATTAATTTGCAGTTACTCCCACAAAAAAGATAGGATAATAAGTTTTAAAACGGAAAATATTCAAAAGTTTGAAATGTTTTTATATCCAATTCCAATTATAAATTTATTAAAATTGACTCTTTTATTTTAATATATGTATTATTTATCTAAATATAATATAAAAATATTTAAAATATAATTTATCTATTTAAATAAATTATATTAAATTTTTGTTTTGAATTAAAAATAATATTTTTTTAGTATTAATCCTAAAATGAAGCATCACATAACACACATGAGCCTCAGCCTAGTTGGTGATGTCTCTTTACATACATTACTGTAATAGGCACTGTAGCAGTTTCTGTTCGATATTGTAGCAGCCAGAACAATTCACCATGGGCCAACAGTTTGGGCTTAGAGACCTTACGGCCTTCGGGACACCCAAGGCCCTTGGGTCAGAAAGGCTTTTGGGCCACCTCAATTTAGAGACCCAAAGATTGATGTACATATAAATTACATTACTTTTGAGAAATACTTAATACATAACAAAAACAGACACCAATGGACCGAAATAGTCTAGTTTTTTTTTGAAACATGAAACTTAATCATCTATTCATGGTGAAAGATCTTCAACATCTCCCATAAAGATCTTCCCCTTTTGTTTTCATACCTAAAAACGTTCTTTATATCCTGGGGAAAGGAAATCCTAAAAAGGGTGAGCTCAAATTCTCAGTAAGGGTAAACATAGAGAACATAAAACAATCCATAAAAAATGAATGCAAAAACATGAACATAAAATCTAAACAACAAAATCTTGGGCAAAGACGTAAATCTTTGAATTACATAAGACATATATCATAATAGAACATCAATCATGATAAAATAGAATGGGAAAGAAAACATGTAATTTTGGAAAATCATTAAGCACATGATATGATTTCCATAGTAGCCAAGGCATTGCTTCCAAGACCATCTTAGTGGAAAAAGTCCCTTTTTGAATCGATTTCACTCTTCGTTCTAGTCTTGTATCACTGAACCGTATTAACTTACCATTCCAGCCATGACTTTCTCTTGAGATATAATTCTTTACCCAATCGATTGGAGGGAGATATAGGTCCCACCCATCTCATAATGAAATCATTCTTACATGTTCCACAACATAAACATAAATCATTCATCATAACCCAACGAATAAAATGGGTTTCATAAACATCATCCCTTCATTACATAAACCATATAAAAATGGATATCATTTCAACATAAGATAAGTGAAACCATGAAAATAATAGAGACATCATACTTGAATCATAAACATGCTAAATAATGTACTCTTAGATGGAAAATATTTTTGACAAAACATTTGAAATGAATTCTTGAGGAAAATATCCTTTCTTCTTCAAAATCATTCTCTTTTCATAAAATTACATGCAATTTTAAAAGAAAATATTTTTTTTTGAAAATAATCATTATATATTGTATAGTATTATTCATGAAAAAATGGCATTATGAAACTATAAAAATTTCATCATGCCGTATAAATTAAAAAAACATTCTCCTTGTACTTTTAACAGAAAAGTCAAAAAGTACCACGTATGGTAAACAAAACAAAGATTTTTTCCATAACAAAAATTAAAAGTTGAAGAGGGTTAAAAATGACTTTAAACATTAATTTAATAATATTTAACACTTTATTAAAGACATTTTTATGGACATGTATGAAAAATATAACCCCAGTAAATACTTACATATAAGTGATCTCGGATAAAAATGAGATCGCAAAATTATCCCTTACCTTATGTCTTATATGCTTCGTATGTATATGAACCTCCTGTATAATGATTTAAATGATTTAATTGAATTATTACAGAATAATATTCATTTTTATGATATCATATATGGATCATTTATTACATTATATTACCTGTTCTTTTGTAAATTCCATTTTAAAGCAGCATTTTGGGAAAAATCGTTTCATTTATCATATGTGTTTTGATTTGTTGTTCTTGATATTATTTCTCATATCCTGATCTACTTAATTACAGATTTTAAAAAAAATATTTATATATAATATATATTCATTATATAAATATATATTATATATTGATAAATGTAATGAAATACACCGTTCTTGGAGACGGTTGGTCGTACGTACTAATGAACGCTGTTTTCCTTTCCATATTGAATTGAATGGAATTAAGTAAATGAAAAATATATTTACATAAATCCATTATCATTTTTATTTAATATCTTTCATGATTATTTATTAGATATATACTTTATAATCATACTTTAATGGTTAATCTTGGAAAATGAATCTCATCGCGTTTGTAGAGACGGTAGTCCGTACGTACGCACGAGCGATGATATCGTTCCCATAATTATTGAATATAATTGTAGTGAATGGTATAATATCTCAGAATCATTATGATTTTATAATAACATATATAGTTATTCATTACACAATTATACCCATCCATTTAAGGTGGTGGTGGAAAAACTAATTACACCACGGCGTGGAGATGGTATTCTGTACGTACGCACGCACGGTGATTTCGTTTTCTATAGGATGGATAGAAGGTGAAATGAGGTTTTTCATATTTATAATATCATATCATTATATTAGTGATTATTATTTTATTACTTTAAAATTAAAAAACTAATGAAGAAGAAGTTTAAGAAAAAAGAAACTTGAATGAATCGGTAGAAGAGATTACCTCTTCTTCATCGTGCCTCCTTTAAACTTACTCTTAAGGGACCAGAGTTGGTATTTTGAGAAGACCATAACATCAAGAATATTACTGGGGAAGTTTAGAAGATTAATGGTCAGGTTTTGGACGATCTTGAAGAATAATAGTTGTGTAAATAGAAGAGGAAGGAGGTGCCCTTTTATAAGGGAGGAGAGGGGAACTTTTGGAAACCTCTAAAATATTTATTTATAATAAACCTAAAACCCTCATAAAAACATTAAAAGTGACTAAAAGTAAGATATTATATAATATAGGGTTGTAATAATATCATCAAATTAAATTTAGACATGTTTTTAGTTTATTTTAAACCTTATCATTTTGATTTATCATTATTTAATCTATTTAATTTTATTTGTGGTTATAATGTTATAAATTTAATATGGTTATAAATACTTACCTATGTGTTCTTAATTCTACATAATTTGATATTTTATGACATGTTATATCTTATAAATTATAATTTTTAATTTGTCAAATATTTTTGTGATTTTTAAACAATTAAATAATATAAAATATCAATAGTGTCAATTTTGACAGAATTAATTTATTTGAATTTAAATAAAATCCACACGGAAGATATGTTCGAACCAAAATATTTAATATATTCATAACATGTCATATTTGTCTATAAAAATCTTGTATCACCTTATATAGTTAATATAATATTGAATTTTTATTTTTTAAAACCATTTATTTGATATTTCAATAAATAAAATAATTTCAACATCATTATTGTGTCACCTTAATGATAATTATTTAATCCCTAAAAATTATAAATAAATTCACATGATGTATATAATTTTATTAGTTTTCTAGATACTATTCATGATCGAAGTTTCATGAATTTTATCACTAAATTAAAACTATTATACTTATAATATTTAATAGAGTGACATATTGTCACTTTCTTTGGTTTTAATAATAATTAAATTATTTTCATGGTAAAAAGTCCATAAAATGAATATAATCATTCCCATAGGTGATATTCGTCTAATTTTAGACATCCAATATAATTTTGGCATATTTTAGGGTAATTTTATAAATTTAGGTTTTCCCTTAATTACCTGATTTATCTATAACTGAAGTAAAAACAAATTACCGTAGTTACTATTCATAATAAAAAAAAGTAACATATTAACATAATTTGGACCCACTGAATCCAAATATGGAATCCATTTTTCAAAATTCAAAACACATAAGTTTCAGTAATTAAATAAAAATTTATCCTGTTGTTTAAAAAATGGGTTTTGAAAGATAAAATATTGCCAAAGATTGAAATGTGTTTACCTATGAATTCAATGTAAAATCAATGGTAATGACATAAATTATATTAAATGGTAAAAATATATTCTATTTATACTTTAAAGCCATTAAATAATATAATTTAACCATATAAATTATTACAATGAAAAAAGTTGTTTTTAATTAAAATACAGCATGTTTTACTATTCATTAAAATATGAAAGTTATCCGAATAATATGAAAAATTTATCCAAAGTAAATTTTTTTATCCTTATTCCAAATAATAATTTTATTTTGTCTAATTGAATATATAAACATGTCAAAAACTATATTTAAAGTGGGTGTGCCATCAAAAGGTGGCAAAACTGCATTTTTTTGAAATATACTTATTTTTCCCGAAAATTTTATTTTGTTCTCATACCATGTTATAGAAAATGTGTAAGATTAATAATAAAGTTATAAAATTCAAAATTTAGTTAATACTATTAATAACAGCTAGCCCATAATAAAATTATAACAATATATAATTATTTAGTGAAACCTAGTATTGCGTACTACACACGCTATCGAGGAAGGTTGTGATTGCGTGTAATGCAAGCCAAGTCAGGGACGCGTGTAGTGAAAGATCCTTTTGGTGTAGAGTAAAACACAAGACATCAATTAAAAATAATAATTATCATAAAATCTCGGGTTGTTACATTCTACCCCACTTAAAATGAATTTCACCCATGAAATTCATTGGGGTTATAAATAGTTTACTACTTGAAATTTTCTTTTATAGAAATCCACATCGTAAAAAGGAATACTAAAACATAATTTTAAAAAGTGAAGTTAGTATCCTAACAGTCACCCAAAGTTACTCAGCACTGGGTTTCCACATAGGGCAACATAGGTGAAAATATGGATATGGAAGAGAAATCTAACCATCATGTTCTGATGGAGAGTGGTAGAGAACATGTATAAGAAAAAGAAATCAATCACAAAGACATAAATTTGTGATGATTTAAGGTACCATATAATTCATTGGGTATGAGGGTACTAGGAAAACGTTTTGGATTTTCAAGATCATTTCCCTAATGTTGATTAATTGTTGAATTAAAAGAAATACTTACATGATTTTGGTACAATCTCATCGTTGTTCGTGCCTTGAACAATTTCCAATTCATCTCTTAAAGATATGAAGTTGAATTTTTCATTCATGAAGTGTTAGGAGATCATGCGATAGAATGATAGGTCATTCCATCTGTTTCTATAGCACAAAGTTTATCACAGTTTATTAAATATACATAAGTCCATCTATGCTGACATTAATCATATATGGTTGCTAAAATAGATATATACTTCATCTATCATAGTGAATAAAAAAAATAAAACTAGTTTCTACTAACTAGGGACTTCTTGTAGTCCAGTGGTTGACGATAAAGGCATGTCGCTCTTTGGTTGTGGGTTCAATTACCGCATCCATGTCTGACGTGATGGGTTGTCGCTCGTCCTACAGTTTGTCCATTTTCTAAAACTATACTATTATAACATAAAAAAAAGTTTTTTCCTTAAATAGTACTATTTGATATCTAACTTAATCTATTAAAATCTCTAGGTTTATCCAAAAAAATTCTGTCCAATCTCATTGTATAAATAAAATGATTACTAGAAAGGGCATCTACCAATCACTGAATACAATCATTTATCGCCTGTATATCATAAGATATATATATCTTGTTGCTCACATTACAAACATATAAATTCCTTAATCATGTATTCTCTTGAAATATTAGTTACCATAGAAGCTTAGTGAAAACATGAATGATGTCAAAAGTTAAATCTTTCAACATACCAAAATCCAAAAATTCTGTATACTCAAACCATGATATCACTTTGTCCTCATACCAGTCATGAGCTCATCAAAACTACCAAACATATTATTTTATCCTTATCCATTCAGTATGCGTATATCATCTGTTTTCCAAAAATATTTCACTCACTTTTCATGGTTACTGGTACCATAAAATTATTAAAAACCACAATATATCAATAAATAAATATTCAAATATTCCACAATACTACAACATTATTTTGGAATCCCATTACATAAAAACATTATCATTCCACAACATTTTTGTCATATTCAACATATCCAATAGTGATCACATGTTAATTCCCTTTGTCCATTTCCTTAAGAGGTTTCTCACGTCCATAATCATTAACCCTTGGATTAGGGCATTGATTTTCATAATTCCCCATTTCATTGCACTTGAAGAATTGAAGTGTTGGTGGTGTGTTCTCTGTAGTATTTTCTCTATTCATATCATTAGCTACCTTTTTTCCATTACTTCAACACTCAACTACTCGATGAACTTCTTTTCTACACCGAAAACAGTTTCTAGTCCCTTTAAGACATTCTCCACCATGATTCTTTCCACACTTTGAGCATAAAGAAACATTTGTCTTCCTCTCACCATTATTTTGAGATTTTTTCTTAAACTCCATCTTTCTTTTCGTGTCAAAACCATGAGATGGATATGTAACACCATCTTCCATTTCTACCTTGATATCACAACACAAAATTTCTTCATAGCTACTGATGTCTCTAATTTCTAATTTCCTTCAATGACTTTATGTTAAGAAACTGAAGAATCGATCAACTTTACTTTCAGGTTGAATGATAAATCCAGAAACATACCTTGCAAGCCATGTAAAATTCACCTCGTATATACCAACGAATTCATCATCCTTCTGATTAAGTTCAAGGAACTCATTTTCCATCTTTGTTCGAATAATACGGGGGAAGTACTTATTAAAAAAACATGTTCTTGAAATCGTCCCTTTCCAATGATGCAATTTCATCCTGGGGCCTTGTATTCTTAATTAGAGTCCACCACTGGTCTGCTTCACCTTCTAAATTGTAAACAGCTAAAATGAATTTTTCAGGTTCTGAACAGCGAAGTATGGAAAATATCTTTTCAATGGTATTGATTCATTGTTCAGTAACAAGTGGATCAGAAGACCCATTGAAAGAAGGTGGACATTGCCTCATGAAGGACTCAATATAATATTGTTCACTTCTCTGCTCATTTGGATGTCCAGATTGATTAATAGCTTGTGTAAGTATAGAAATAAGATTTTTCACTCCATCTCCCATAACATTGGTTTTATCAGGAGGACAATCATTGCATTTTCCATTACATTGATCAACAAGGTTCCTTCGGGTTCCATGAAACGTCTAAAACCCAAAAATAATAGTGTGAGAAGAAAAAATAATGCTAGGGAAAACAACATAACAAAGGGGGAGTACCTTCAATATCTAATATCTTAGGTTTAATTCTAATATCGTTACCGTAATTCTAGGACTATAACCTATACTTATACTTAACCTTATAGACATCCCTAGACATACCTTAGAAATATCTAAAGGGATTTCACTAAAGTTTTCGCTTCCTAGTTTCCAAAGGTTAACTAAACCTATCCAAGGATACCAACTATAGAGACCCAAAGCTTGAAGTACATAGGCATTACATTACTTTTGAGGAATACTATTTACATAACAAAAACAGACACCAAAGGACCATAATAGCTTATTTTCTTTCGAATCTTGGAACATAATCTTTTAATCATAGTGAGAGTCCTTCAACATCTCCCATAAAGATCCTTTCCTTTTGTTTTCTTACCTAAAACCTATATTTTATATCATGGGGAAAATAAAACATAAAAATGGTGATCTCAAATGATCAGTAAGGGTAAATATAGAGAGAATAAAACAATCTATAAACATTTGAATGAAAAAACATGAACATAAAATCTAAACATCAAAATCGTGATCAACGACATAAATCTTGGAAGTAAGTAAGGAATATATCATAATGGAACATCAATAATGATAAAATAAAATGGTAAGATTACATGTAATTGTGGAAAACCATCAATCACATGATATTATTTCCATAGTTTCCAAGGCATTACTACAAAGACCATCTTAGTGGACAAAGTCCCATTCTGAATCGAGTTCACTCCTCGCTCCAGTCCTGTATCACTAAACCAGATTAACTTACTATTACATCCATGTCTATATCATGAGATATAAGTATTTACGCAATGCATTGGAGGGAGATATGAATCCCACCAATCTCATAATGAAATCATTATTATGTGTGCCACACCATAAACATAAATCATTCATCTTAACCCAAATAATAAAATAGGTTTCATAAACATCATCCCATCATAACATAATCCATATAAATAAATGGATATCATTTCACTATAATAAAAGTGAAACCATTTTAATAATATAAAAATTATACTTGAATCATAAACATTCTAAATAATTTCCTCTTAGATGGAAAATAGTTTTGACAAAACATTTGAAATGAATTCTTGAGGAAAATATCCTTTCTTCGTCAAAATCAATCTCTTTTCTCAAAATTACGTGCAATTTTAATAGAAAATAATTTTTTTGAAAATAATACTGAAATATTTTAGAGTAATATTCATGAAAAAAGGCATTATGAAACTGTAAAAATTCCATCATGCCTTGTAAATTAAAAAAACATTCTCCTCGTACTTTTAACAGAAAAGACAAAAAGTACCACGTATGGTAAACAAAAGAAATATTCTTTCTATAACACAAAGTAAAAGTAAATGGGGATTAAACATGAAATTAAAAATACATTAAAAAATAATAAACACTTTATGAAAGACATTTTTAGGCACATGGATGAAAAATATAACCCCAGTAAATACTTGCGTATAAGCGATCTTGAAAAAAATGAGATTGCAAAATTATCCCTTACCTTATGTCTGATATGAATTGTATGTATCTGAACCTCCTGTGTAATGATTTAATTAATGTCACTGAATTATTACAGAATCATATTCATTGTTATGATATCATATATGGTTCGCCTATGACTTTATGTTACCCGTTCTTTTGTAAATTCCATGTTAAAGCAGCGTTTTGGGTAAAATCGTTTCATTTATCGTACGCGTTTTGATTTTTTGTTCTTGATATTATTACTCATATCATGATTTAATTAATTACATAATGTAAAACATGATTTATATATAATATAATTTCAGTATATAAATATATATCATAGATCGATAAATGGAATGAAATAAACCGTTCATGTAGACGGTAGGTCGTATGTACGAATGAACAATGTTTTAGTTTCCTTATTGAATTGAATGGAATTAAGTAAATGAAACATTTATTTACATAAATCTTGTATCATTATTATGTAATATCTTTCCTGATTATTTATTACATATATAATTTATAATAATACTTGAATGGTTAATCATAGAAAATGAATCTCATCGCGTTCGTGGAGATGGTAGTCTGTATGTACGCATGAGTGATGATATCATTCCCATAATTATTGAATATAATTGGAATGAATGATATAATATCTCAGAATCAGTATGATGTTATAATAACCATATATAGTTATTCTTTACACCATTATACCCATCCAAGTAAGGTGGTGGTGTAAAAACTAATTACACCACGGCGTGGAGACGGTATTCTGTACGTACGCACGTAGGGTGATTTCATTTTCTATAGGATGGATAGAAGGTGGGATGGGGTTGTTTCATATTTATAATTTTCTATCAGTATATTAGTGATACTGGTAAAATTACTTTATAATGAAGAAACTGAAGAAGAAGAAGAAGTTGAAGAAGAAAGAAACTGGAAGGAACCGATATAAGAGATTACCTCTTCTTTGACACGCCTCCTTTAAACTTTCTCTTAAGGGACTATAGTTTGTCTTTTGAGAAGACCCAAACCTCAATAATATTACTAGAGAAGTTGAGAAGATTAATGGGCAGGTTTTGGCCGAGCTTGAAGGCTCAAAGTTGTGTAAATAGAAGAGGGAGGAGGTGCCCATTTATAAAGGAGGAGAGGGGCACTTTTGGAAACCTCTAAAATATTAATTTATAATAAACCCAAACCCCATGTAAAAACATTCAAAGTTACTCAAATTAGGATATTAGATAATATAGGGTTGTAATATCATCAAAAAATTAAATTAAGACATGTTTGGAATTTATTTTAAACCTTATCATTTTGATTTATACTTATTTAATCTATTTAATTTTGTTGTTGTAATAATGTCAATAATTTTATATGGTTATATATACTTTATTATATGTTCTTAATTATAAATAATTTGATGATTTATTATATTTTAGATCATATAAATTTTAATTTTAATTTTTTTAATTTTGGTTTGTGATTTTTAAAAAATTTAATAATATAAAATATCAGCAGTGTCAATTTTGACACAATTAATTTATTTGAATTTAAATAAAATCCACATAGAAGATATGTTCGAACCAAAATATTTAACAGATTAATAACATGTCATATATATCTATAAAATTAGTGGATCACATTAAATAGTTTATATTATTTTTATTTTTATTTTTTAAAACCGTTTATTTGATATTTCAATCAATAAAATAATTTCAACATCACTATTGTGTCACCTTTAATGATAATTATTTAATCCATAAATATTCTAAAAAAATTCACATGATTTAGATAATTTTATTAGCTTTCTAGATACTATTCATTTTCAAAGTTTCATGATTTTTATCACTAAATTAAAATTATTATACCTATAAGATTTAAGATAGTGACATGTTGTCACTTTCTTTGGTTTTAATAATAATTAAATTATTTTCGTGGTAAAAAGTATATTAAATGAATCTAATCCGACCCTTAGGTGATATGGGTTTAATTTTAGTCATCTAAAATAATTTTGGCATGTGTTAGGGTAATTTTATAATTATAGGTCTACCCTTAATTAACTTATTTATCATTAAATGAAGTAAATAAAAATTACCGTAGTTACTATTCACAGTATCAAAAAAAATAAAAGTAACCTATTAACATAATTTGGACACACTGAATCGAAATATGGAATCAATTTTTCAAAATTCAAAACACCTAAGTATCTGTAATTAAATTAACATTTAACCCGTTGTTAAGAAAATGGTTTTTAATAGTTAAAATATTTCCAAAGATTGAAATGTTTTTACCTATGATTTCAATGTAAAATTAATGGAAATGACATAAATTATATTAAATGGTAATAATATATTATATTTATACATTAAAACCATTAAATATTATAATTTTACCATATAAATTATAGTGATGAAAAAAGTTTTTTTTAATTAAAATATACTGTGTTTTTACTATTTATTAAAATATGAATGTTATCAGAATAATATGAAAAATTTATCCAAAGAAAATTTTTATATCATGATTCAAAAGAAGAATTTTATTTTTTCAAATTGAACTTATATACATGTTAAAACTATATTTAATGTGGGTGCGCCATCCAAAGGCAGCAAAACATTATTTTTTTTAAAAATACTAATTTTACCCGAAAAAAATATTCTGTTCTCATACCATGCTCTAGAAAATGTGTAAGAAGAATAATAATGTTATAAAATTCAAAATTTAGTTAATATTATTCATAATGTCTAGTCCATAATAAAATTATTACAATATATCATTGTTTAGTGAAACTCGGTATTACGTACTACACACGCTATCGAGGAAGGTTGTGAATGCGTGTAATGCAAGGAATGTCTGGGATGCGTGTAGTGAAATATCCTTTTGGTGGAGCATAAAACAGAAGACATAAATTAAAAAGAATAATTCTCATATAATCTCGGGTTGTTACACTCAAGGCCCTCAAGGCCACCTGATTTGCAGTTGCACAAACAGATTGTACAAGGAACAACTCTAGAGGAGGAAAGAGGAGGAAAAATCCACCAGAGCAGGGATAAACATACTTTGGAAGAATGATAGGGTATGGAATTTTCCATCAGTACCAATCTTTTTCACCCCTGCACATGGAAATACTTGCGAAACATTCATGCAAAGGTGGAGAACTTATCACGATGCAGATGCTGGGGAGGAGCAGTTTCAAGTAGTCATAGTCTGTATTATTTCCGTAAGACGTACGGGTCATGTAATGTCTCCATGCCTTTGGGAAATGCAATTCCTAACCCTACGATCCTTGTAAGGGTTCCCCCTCACCCCTTTAATGGGGGGTTATCAGAAAATCAATAAAAAAGAAGTCTTTCGGGCCATTCAGTCAAGAATACAAACAATTTACCTTATGATAATTTTATGTTATTTAATAAATTAATTTAATTTTATGAAATTAATTTTATAAAAATCCCAAAAAATATATTTCAAATATTTACTCCATTAAAGGGATTTAAGGTTTCCTTTTCTAAAATATATATATACACACACATAAAATTGTTTTTATTCTCATCTTTTATCTAGAAAACAAATAATATTGATGTCAAATAGTTCATTGAATAATATAAATTTATATATATATATATATATTTCATTAATATAATTTATCAAAAGTGTTTTAATTAATTTTTAAGGTGAAATGTGTTTGGTTTTATAAATATATATTTACTACAAAAAATTCACATATTTTCAAAATGGTTTTATTTTCAATTCTACATAATTACTCACCAAATAAGTGTTCTTATATACATGTTTAGATGATATTTTCATAATTTTATTTATATTATTCATTACCACCATTCCAATATCTACGTGTGAAATATAATCATATTTTAATAATAAAATAAATAGTACATTGTAGATAGGTACAACTAGGTCTTTCATGTCATAAAAGTTATTGAAGGCACTGGGAATTGTGTGTAACAAAAGAAAAACATTGTTTTTCATGTACAAAAATCTAATCTATGTGATATGTGTATTGAAAGAGAGAATTTGTTTCATACAATGAAATAATTACTGGAGGATTTCGTATAAAAAAAATCTATATTCAGTGTTTCATGAAATGAAAAATATAAAAAGGATTAAATTGAATTGAATAAAAATTTCATAACTACTCAATGTGTTACATTATACAACACATAAAATGAATTTAACCCTTGAAACTCTTATGGGATATCAAAGGTTTAATACATTGAATGTTCCTTTCACTAAAACCCACATCACAAAAATGAATGCTAAAACATCCATTAAAAATTGAATGTTGAAAACAAAATGGTTACACAAAGTAACTCATAACCAGGTATGAAGATAAGAGAACAAAGGTTGAAAGTGAAAAGATTTCCATGGAAGAAAAATCTAACTATCAATTTATAATTGATAGTGATAAATAAAAATATTAGGATAAATTTAATGATCATAAACCCATAACCCAATATCGATTTAAAATGGTCATTGATATCATAAAGAATAATGATAAATGAAAAAAATTATTTAAAAATATTTTGATAAAGATGTAAGATAAAAATATGATAAAGATGATCAATATACAAGACGGGGGTGAATTGTATAGTTTAAAAATTCCTTTGGAACTTTTAATGATGATATAAAACATTCAATTGTTTAACAATGTTAGACAATGTAAATTCACAAGACCTTTTAGTTCTCCAAACTTGATAGATTCCAAAAATATTATTCCAGAAATGAAACTTAAGAGAAGTATTCAAAGAAAAAAGATTCAACCTTAAAGTGTATAAAATATTACTAATCAGAGTATACAAGTATAAGAATGTATAAGATAGTTATACATTACTTAATAATCAAAATGAAACAGAAAATTAACTTCAAACAATACAAGTAACAATTATAAATTCTTTTAACCAAAAGAGTAGGGTATCCAACAACCTAATATAAAGGTCCCTTGATTCCTAATTTCAAGAATGTTTGTCTTACCAACACCAGGGTAAGCCCTCGATAGGAATATCAGAGCCTGTCTAGCTATCCCTGAAATCCCTCGAACATCAAGGTAGTCGGTACCTCTATCTTCCTTATCATGGAAGTCCTCAAACATTAAGGCAGTCAGCACCTCTGTCGTCCTATCCCTAGAATCAATCGATGGTAGACATCAACAATCAGATTTGCATGAATCAGGCTGAACAAGATGTTTAGTACGCACAATACATGAGAGTCTCTCTCTCTAGAAATCACTTCAGCATCATGTAATCTCATGATTGATCAACATGTGTATTCTAGTGAGCTCGTTCAAATGAGCTCCAATTCATAGGCCCATCTCCAACTGTCGACTCCCTCCACCAACGATCAAATTTTTCCATGAATTTTAGAGGGATCTGTACACATGTCACTCAAACAATGGTTAGTTAGAAACATAATGCACAACATCATTTTATAACCATAAAAAAATTAAGTAAAATATGGTTTCTCAACCACATATATTTTTCGGAGTATAAAGAAAAATAAATTGCAGAGTCTAAATTACATGGATATTTGGATTATATTTATCAAGGAATTTAGAATTAGAATTCAATAGAATTTGGAGTCTGAATTATATGGAAATCGGAGTGTGAATTCTAAGGAATTCGGAGTTTAAATTCTATGTAATTTAGAGTCTGAATTCTACAAAACTCGGAACCAGAATTATGAGGAGCTCGGAGTGTGAATTCCAAGGAATTTGGAGTCTGAATTGTGAGGAATTTTGGAGAATGAATTGTGAGGAATTCGAAGACTTAATTTTAGATAATTCAGAGACTAAATTTGGAGTAATTAGGAATCTGAATTTCAGATAATTCAAAGTTTGAATTTTAGAGAATTTGGAGTCTTAATTTTAATAAATTCAGAACCTGAATATTGAGAATTCAGAGTCTGAATTTCATAGAATTTGAAGTTTTAATTTCAGATAATTTGGTGTCTGAATTTTAGGGAATTAGGTGTCTGAATTCAGAACCTAAAAACAGAATACTCTATATCTAAGTATTTACATGATTATGAGGTTTTAGATATGAAACTGATTTTTACAATTTAGAAATAAAAAGAGTTAGAATCTAAATCATGAACAATGAAAACATAGGTAAGGGTAAAATTTCCTTGGGGAAGGAAATGTTTCCTTATAAAAAATCTTCAGGGAAAGAAAATTTTTCTTTGAGATAGAGATTTTGTGATTTTCAAAACATAAAGGAATGGAAAATTCATAAGGAAACCTTATTGACTCAACAATCTCCTTATTAAAAATAATTTAAGGACTTAGAAATTCCATGGACTTGAAAATTAAAACTTATCTCCCTTTACTTATGGATCAAAGAGAATATTACTAACTCCCCCATGGGATTTGGAATCACTTAGGATTTTATTCTAGATTTCCGGAATGATATTTTTCATTTTCATGATTTTTAGAATCATCATTAATAAGAACATTCCTCTAGATGAACTCCCCCTTCAATAAAAAATTCTCTTCTTTACTTTGGATTCTTTTTAGTATTCCTTTCTCCCCCTTTGCGATTTTCAAAAAATAATTGAGGAAGTGGAAAAATTGGTTCCTTAAGCATTAGTACTAAAAAAATATGGAGAAAAACAAAAATTTCATTAATATTGTAAGAATTTGTAAAAAGAGTAAAATACAAAAAAATATGATTGTAATGAAATTATCCCTCTTTCTCTTTCTGCATTAGCTTCTTTACAATAGTTTTTAGCTTCTTCAGCTATTTGTGATCCCCTTCTACTCGCTTTAGAAACTGATCCTGATCATTACTTTTCTTTTTTAAGGCATGAATTATCTCTTATTGAAACATTAGAATATCTAACTGGGATTTCAATGGTTTTTCATGTTTAACACGCTTCTCATCAATCTCCATTCTAAGATCTCTTTCTCTTTTCCAATTCATGGCCACTGAGTTATGATTTCCATTCAAATCCTTAACATTCTGCTTCCGAGTAGTCTATTCAAGGATTAACTTTTCCTCAAAAATATTTTAATGAACTTTAATATTCCCATCATTAGTATCAATAAAATACATTACATTATCATATAATTCATCAAAAATTTTCATTTCATCAATATCCTTCTTTGACTAGCTTGTCATCCTCTTGAACAATCTTTTATCTACCTTATAACCAATGAGAAAGGTCTTGAAATCTTCCTCTAGTGAAACATATTTATCCATCACCAAGGAAACTGATTCCGACTTATGTTTTACGGTATGCAGAAGCATTTGGAATCTTTAATCTATGCTTGGAAATAATGAAATAGTACCTACAAACTTCATCAATGACTAGACAAAAAAATCATCTCCAAATGAAGATCATTCTGAATCTGAATTTTTGGTTGGTGAGGATTCTTTTTCTATATCCTCATCTTTCCTTTTTGATGAAGCACTTGAATATTTCTTCTTCCCCACAGATTTACTTGGTGTATTTACAACCACATTCTTTCCATTATCTGGTCTCGGAATGATATCTTGTTCTTTAGGTGATTCATGCTCACTATCAGATAGCTGAACACTCTTTTCATCCTCAACATCTTGTTTCTCAGAATCAACCACTAGATATTATAGACGAATAAAGTCTTGATTACTTATTTCATCATATTTTGGATTATTCACTTCTTCTTTACCCTTCTCATATTTTCCTATTGTAACAATTTTTTAGGATTCATCTTGTGAAGTCCGAATTTATAGTTTTATAGATGGACTTTCCTTCTCATGGTACTCTTCGACTTCCATTATTATATCATCAGATTCATTTCATCTTCTTTTACCTCCTCTTCTACTTATATTTCTTCTTCCAATTCCTTAGCAATTTATTCTTCTTAAAGAGATTCTGTAATCACCACTTTTTTCCCTCGAGTCTCTAGCAATGGTTCTATCAAAAAGAATTTTGGTACCAGAATTTTTTCAGAGTATCTTTTAGTAGCCTTGATAAGATATTGAATGGCTTCAAATTACAACAATTTATTCCTTTATTTATTTTCTTTTTCTTCCTTTTCAATATTCTCAGCAGTCTTTTCATTTAATGTTTTTGCTTTAGCAGGGTATAAGCCAAATGTAGACTCCCCTTCCTTCCAGTTTTATTATCCACTCTTCACATGGACACAAATTCATTGGGATAATATTTTTTCTTCTTTGTATTTTGAGGGGATGACTTAGTTTTCTTGGCCGTAGGATTATGTTTTCTCTTCCAGATCCTTAGACTTTATCTTCCATCCTTCATTCTTAGAGGCTTCAGCAACTTTTGGATTCGTTGACAAAGCTTGTAATTCTTCTTTAAAAAGATCATAGAATTGTCCAGATTCACTAGAAAATGTGATTTTCATTCTCCTTATGGTGTCATCACTTAGCAAAATAGCATTTTAATTTCTCAGCAAGGAACATCCTGAGATTTTGATTGACTGAAGTAAAATAAAAATAATCTTTGAAAGAGTGGCCAGATATATAATAATTTGAGACTTCAGATTTCCATTCTAAATATTTTCAATCGTTATTAAGATATACATTTCCAAGTTTCTCTTCCTTAGATACACCAAGAAATCAAAAATATAGATGTAACTCTTCTTCAATGTATCTTTATCCCCATTCCTTGGAATTTCAAATCCCTGAACCCACAATTCAGGAATTAGAAAATTTATAGAATGATGAGTGATCTTTGGAGACTTTACTCTTTTCAAGCCAAGACATTATATTGCCTTATACTTGATAAAAGATCCTAATTCACCAGGTAACTTCTGAGTACAAAACTTTACTTCCCCTTTATAAGGAATACCAATCAGACTTGAAACCTTTCTGTATGAAAGAGAGTAGGTCTTTACATAACACTTGAATGAAAATTTATCTTTCCCTCCTTCATTGAAAAAACTAACTATTTCATAAAATCCCACCATCATTTCTGCATAAACTAGATCTTGTGCCTTTGGGTTCAAAATAAAAATACTCTCCCAGACATTCAACTTAATATTTTAAGAAACAATATAAGAATACTTGTCAATGATTTTCTTATAAACTAGCCTCTATCGGTATATCTTCCATTCAAATATTTCCTTAATAATTGACATTTATTTCTGAGGAGAATCATAAGAAGACATCCGGAATTGAGGAAACTTTTGAAGATTTGGAACATCTGTAAAATACAGAGGTGGAGTTTTAGCAGGAAAAATCCTGAAAAACCAATGTGGGACAACCATTAGGGTGGGGATTTATATAGGCCGTTTATGTGACGGTTCAGCTTCCCTGGTTGATCCTACGATTGTAAAAGTTCTGATCACATCTAATGGTTGAGATGATAATCGATGATTTAATTTGATAGGTTCCAATTTTTTGAGGATTATTAAGAAAAAACATTTGGATTTATTAAAAAGAAATCCGAAAAAAAATTCTTAAATAATATACAAATACCAGCAAGTAAAAATATGATTACCAAAACTTAGTAAAAAAAACATAGCTTCTAGATTTCTTGGAAGATTATTCATAATAAAAAAAACATGATTAACTTTAGATTCCAAATAATTTTATTGCCAAAATTTTAGACTATGAAAAATATTTTTGATTACGATAAATAATGACTACGAAAACAAATTGACTACAGAAAAAAATGACTAATAAGAAGATGTACTCCCCCTATGGAGTGGTTTTTCTTACTATAAAGATATAGGTTTCAACAAGAAGTTAATACGGAAGATTACCATATAGTTATCATTCATAAATTCTATTTAATGTATTCAAATCTATCAGAGGGAAAATATTTTGTGAAAATATCAGCAAATTGATCTTATGTTCTGATAAATTGAAGAATGATATCTCCTTTTTCTGTGTGATACCTAAGAAAATGATGCCTAATATCTATGTGTTTTGAATGGGAGTGATGTGCAAGGTTTTTACTTAAGGCAATGGAACTATTATTATAACACAATATTTGTGTTTTGGTCAAACTCATACTATAGTCTGTGAGTGTGTGTTTCATCCACAATACTTGAGAACAACATCTTTTATCTTCTACATATTCAGCTTCAGCAGTGGAAAGTACTACTGAGTGCTGCTTTTTCATGTCTAAGAAACTAACGAGTGTCCTATGAAATGATATGTTCTAGATCTATTTTTCCTATCTATTCTACATCCACCAAAGTTAGATTTCGAAAAACATTTTAAAACAAAATCATTTACAGAAGTATAGAAGAGTCTTAATTCTATGGTTCCCTTTATGTAGTGAAAAATACATTTCACTACCTTTAAATGAAATTCCTTAAGATTGAATTGATATCTTGTACACAAAAATACTGAAAACATTTAATCTGGACGACTAGCTGTCAAGTAAGGTAGACTTTCTATCATACCTCTAAATGATATTTGATCTACTGGTTTCCCAGCTTCATCAAGTTCAAGTGAATTTGATGTACCAATGGGAGTACTTATACTATTAGTGTTGTCATACACATACATTTTAAGAATATATTTGATATACTTATGTTGGGATATATAGATTCATTCTGGTTTTTGAGAAATTTGAAAACCAAGGAAAACTTTAACTCACCCATCATACTCATTTCAAACATTAATTTCATTAGATCGGTAGAGGAGCCTTGTAAAGATTGCTGAGTTGAACCAAATATAATGTCATCAACATAAATTTGAACAATAAAAACTTTTTTCTTATCTTTCTTTATAAAAAGGGATGGATCAACATTTCCATTAACAAAATTATTTTATAAAAAAACCATTTAAGTTTATCATACCAAGCTCTAGGATCTTTTTTATGTCTATATAATTCTTTAGTAAGATTGAAAAAATATTCAGGATGTTTTGTATCTTCAAAAATAGAAGGTTGTTCAACAAAAAATTCCACTTGAACATAGACATTAAGGAATTCACATTAAACATCCTTTTTAAAAAGTTTGAAGTTAATGAATGCTGCAAAGGAAGGTAGAATATAAATGGATTCATGTCTAGCTACTGGAGCATAGGTTTCTTCATAGTCTATTCCTTCTTGTTGATTATAGGCTTTAGAAACCAATTTAGCTTTATTTCTTACTATGAATCTATTTTAATCAAAAGTTTTTCTAGAAACTAGTTTTACTCCAATAAAAAAGTTTCCATTGGTCTTTTAACCATGGTCCAAATTTTATTCCTTTCAAATTCATTTAGATCATCTTGCAAATCTTTTATCCAATCATCATCAACTAAAGCTTCATCAGTTTTTTAGTTCTAATTGGGAAAGGAATGCAAGATGTTCTACTTCATTTCATAAAGAACATCTAGTCCATACCGATTTATTTACCTCACCAATGATACTATCACTCATATTATTATTAATAAGCAACAGATTTGGATTTTGTAAAACCTGTTCATCATAATATGGTAGGGAATTTTCTTGAGTAAATGTTTTAGAAACATTTTCATGGACATTTTAATTATCAAAAGGATATTCTATCAAGGGTTGATAATTAGTTTTTGAAAACACATCCAATAATATAGTTTGAGGATATTTAAAAACAAAGGTATTGGTTTCATCAAATTTATCATTTACTGTTTCTTAAATAGTACAAGTATTCTTATTTAAAACTCTATAAGCCTTAGAGGTTGGGGAGTAGCCTAAGAAAATTCCTTCATCAAATTTTGCTGTGAATTTTTTGTAGATTATCTTTGGTATTAAGAAAGAAAACTTATCAACCAAAAACCTTGAAGTAGGAAATTCTATGTTTCCTATCATTCCATAACTTATATGGTGATTTTTTAAGTAAAGATCTAATCAAAAACATGATTTATAATATAACAAGCAGTACATACAGATTTAGCCCAAAAATGATTGGGTACTGAATATTCACTCAACTTGGTTCTTGTTATCTCTTGAACAATTATGTTTCTACTTTTAAAAACACCATTGTTTTGAGTAGTTCTTAGTGCTGAGAAGTTAGGAGTAATGGTTTTTCCACTACAAAAAGTGTCAAAATATGAATTTTGAAATTCTATTCCATGATCACTATAAATAGTTATCAAAGGAATATTTTTCTCAGTTTTTACTTGGGCTCATAAACATTTGAAATAAGAAAAATATTCATATTTTATTTCTAGAAAATAGACCCATGTAAATCTAGTGTAATTATCAACTAGGAAAAATACATAATATTTTCCTCCAATGCATCCTATTTGCATTGAACCAAAAAGATCGATATGAACCAACTGTAATGAATCAGTGGTTGAGACTTCACCGACTGATTTAAAACATCATTTATGATTCTTGCCATATTTACAAGGATTACAAAATTTTGAAGAATCAAATCTAAGCTGCGATAGATCCTTAAATAGTATTTTCTTAGAGAGTTTGCATAGGTCCCTAAGTTTACAGTGTCCTAACCTTCTATTCCATAACCAAGAATGATCTTTCATTGCACTAAGACAAGGGAGATCTTGTCTCCTATGGTCTTCTAGGTTTAGATTGTAAGCATTCTCTTGCCTATGGGCAGAAATAATAAACTCTTCCTTGGAATTGTGTACTGAACACTTATCATTACAAAAATTCACAAGGTAACCTTCATCTCATAATTGACTTATGCTCATAAGTTTTTTCCTAAAACCCTTAATGAATAAAACATTTGAAATCAATGTTTTTCCAATAAGAACAATATTATATATACAAATAATTTTTCTTTGAGAATTATCTACAAAAGTTACTTTTCCTATTTTCGTATTGATAATATTTTCGAAGAACTTTTTATTATAGTCATGTGTCGAGAACATCCACCATCCATGTACCATGTATTACTGTTGGTACTAGCATTACATTCTTGATAATAAGAGTGTTAGACTTCCAGAACCCAAAATTTCTTGGGTCCAAAAACATCAAAAAGAAAAATTTTAGGAATCCACATTTTCTATGAAAAATAATAAATATGAAAACCTAATGTCTGAGTTTTGTTTATGGAAGAATTTTTTCCCAATGCCCACCACACTGACACTTAGTGAAAAATGGATCAGTTAGAGGTACAAAATAATTGTTACTATAAATCAATTTTGAATGAGTATATCCAAATCCAGAATTATTCCTTAGAGTTTGAATTTGGGAATACATCTTATCAAAATTTTCCATACCTAAGGTAAGGTTTTACAAACACTTATCTTTCCGACTCTTTCGCTGGGGCACGCGCATCCATTCGTCCACAGAGGAGGATGCGCTGCTTGTTGCCCCACATTCCTGCTTTCCAAAGGCGGGCGGCAGTCGCTCCTTATTCAGGGAGGTTTCCTCCTTGATCGAAATGGGATGATGGGATGTCGGTTCTTCCTTCTTTGGATTCCTCCTCAGAACTCGTCACCTAGTCTGGGTCTCCCTCATAGATTTAATACGTTGTTTGTGAAACTCTTCCCAGTGCCATGTTTCCATGGACGCCGGTTAATTACACTGCTTCTGTCAGGACATTCCAAAGGGTCCGGTCAGGGCAGCAACCTTCAGTCGGGGGAGTAGTCACGTTGAGGCATCAGTAGCATGTCTGGATGCTGGGGGCCTGGCATGTTTATCTATTATCCCTGGCCACAGGGCTTCTCGAGGGCGTGGAGGCTCGAGGCATCCCACATCGAGCGTGGGGAATTATATGCCATAGACATATGTCTGAGGTTTTCCTCAGCTTCCTGTGTTTAACACAAGGCATGCCGTGAGTTTAACGTCCAGCGAAGACGGATCAGCCCGATCAGAGCATTAGCTAGAATGGATTGGATTGAGGGATTTCCTTTGTAGGGGGTGTCGATACCGAGATCAGCTTATAGACGGTTGTGAAGAGGAACAGATGGATGGATGAATGAAGTAGAGAGGGGAATGGAAAAGGACCATCGCAGGGGTGACGGTGAAGTTGGGCTTGAGCCTCGAAGAGACCTCCTACGTATCCCCGTGGCAGGGAATCAAAGTCCACGTAGTTCAGGTGTGGGCGCCGGAAGGCCGACACGAAAGTGGACCTTGGCCCAATGGATGTCGTCAACGAACCAACGTAAAGGTGTACCTTGGTCCGATGCGTCAGCAAACCCATGAGAAGGTGGACCTTGGTCCGATGGGCATCGTCAGCGAACCGATGTGAAGGTGGACCTTGGTCCGATGAGAGATGGGCTTGAACCTTGTGGAGGCTTCCTACGTACTATGCCGTGACATGGATCAAAGACCTCGTAGTTCAAAGGGTTTCATCGGTGAACCGATGTAAACGAGGGACCTTGGTCCGATGGGGGATGGGCTTGAACCTCTGGGCTTCCTACGTACCATGCCTTGACATGGATCAAAGTCCTCATAGTTCTAGTTGGTCACAACGGCTTTCCGTCGGACTGGAAAATAGTTTAACGTCATTCTGGACGGGGGTGGAACTCGATGTGAATTGGATGACTGGTGGGCTTGAACATCGTGGAGGCTTCCTACGTACCATGCCTTGACATGGATCAAAATCCACGTAGTTCGGAAGGGGCTTCGTCGGCGAATCGACATGAAGGTGGACCCAGGGGGTCCACTTGTGGTGGGCTTGAACCTCGTGAAGGCTTCCTATGTACCATGCCTTGACATGGATCAAAGTCCTCGTAGTTCGGAATGGATGAGTCACAACGGCTTGCCATCGGACCGGAATGGAGTTTAACATCATGCTGGACGGGGATGGGACCCGACGTGAATAAATGATGGGTGGGCTTGAACCTCAAGGAGGCCTCCTACGTACCATGCCTTGACATGGATCAAAGACCTCGTAGTTCATATGGTTGTGCAGTTTAATGTCATGCTGGACGAGGGCATATAGTTTAACATCATGTGGGATAAAGTGTTGTCATGGCCAATGCCAGCTCTAAGCCCATGTGAGTCATGCTCAGTGTGAGAAACAAGAGACATCAAGGACTTGACGATCACACCGCAAAGGGTGCGTCCGTGAGAAGTGAAGAGGGGCTTACGCGTTAGGCAGCCCATGGTGTTGGGACTTACTCCCGGATGGAGGCCCGAAAAGTGCGACAGAGGCGTTGTGAAAGAGGGATTGGGACCAATGATGGGAGGTGCCTCGTTCCCTATCACGTCATCCACTGACCTTGTTAGTGGGGAAGTACGGAGATGCAGGGGTGCAGCCATCCGTTGGGGAACTAGGGTCGCCCTTCTTCTAAGAACATATGCCACTCGAGTAAGGAGGATATCATCCATTGTGGATGGATGATTCCACTCCCGTGGAGATGAGTGGCATAAAAAATGTTTGAGCTAGGGGGACCCTTCGTGAGAGGCACGAGGTCGGGTCACATTTTAACGTCATGTGTTGAGGACGTGGTGCTTGGCAGTTTAACGTCCTGCAGCTCAGACGAGGTGGGTTCACTCCGCACCCCTAGGACATACATAACTGGTACCCTCTGGTCCTTGGGGAAGGGAAGGTACTGGCAAGGCCATGGTCAAGGGGGGTTGTGGAGTGAACCATCAAGGGGTCCACGTTAGCATGGCTATGCGAAGGAGCAATAGCCGTTAGCGTGCCTATGCGAAGAAGCATTAGGCGAAGCAACGCTACAAGTGGTATTGTTCCTGGGACTTTGAAATCACATCGTGCATACTTGGAGGGTCGCACGAGAAGTGGAATTTCCGAGAAAAGGAGTTTGCTTCGGGAAGTGGAGTCCCTTAGCCTTAGCATAAGGCGTAGGTGTGAATGGAGGGTGCTTCACGAAGTGGAACAGTATTCGCGGAGCGCTGCCTCGTGAAGAAGAGGTGCCTCGCGAAGCAAGGTGCTACGAAGCAGTGTGCTTCCCGATGTGTGGCGATCCTGCCTTAGTATAGGGATCACTTGGACAGGTTGGGTGTTTCGCGAAGCATAAGTGCTCCGCGGCTGCCCGGGTTCCCTTGGGAATCCTCTTGCTTCGCGAATTCCCTTGAGCTTCACAAAGGGCATCCCTCTCAGAAGAGGGGCTCGAAATGAGACAAAGCAAAGGCGTCACGCGAAGTAGAAGTACCTCGCGGAGCTCATGATTACCGGGGGGAAAAGGGTGCTTCGTGATTCGGGGGAGGAGAAGCCGAAAGGTCGGATTGTCCGTCCCTTGGACTCAGGGGGAGCCCCGTATTTATAGGCAAGGGGCGCCGCGAATCAGAACCCGCGCGCCGCCAAAGGTGCTTCGCGGCACGGTCACGAACGTCAAACGCGTTCGCGGAGAGTTACCGCCTCCGGAGCTTCGCGGAGGGCTCGCAAACGTCAAACCCGTTCGCGGGGAGTTACCACCTCCGGAGCTTCACGGGACTGCATTGCTCGGGGTACTTCGCGTCGGTGCTTTGCGTCGGCGCTTCGCGTCGGTGCTTCGCGAGGCAGTGTCTCGGCCATCTTTTTCGTCCCTTTCTTTCGTGCACTATTTTGGCGCCAACAAATGCCCCCCCCCCCCAGACTTGGAGCCACGGAGGGTGATGGGTCAATGTATGAGGTAAAATCTCCAAAATTGTCGGCGGTTCACGATACAGACTTCGCGAAGAGGGCCTGTGGTGCTGACCGGGGCCACAGATCCGGATGCACCGTGATGCTCCGCGCGGGTGAGGCGCGCCGCGATGCTCCGGGGTCGCCACATATAAATAGGGGGTCGACCTCTTTTGTCTTCACGTGACTTCCTTGTCTTTTTGTGCTCTAGACCTCGCGAAGCTCTGCGTATGCCTCGACAGCCCTCCACGAACGAGCTTCACGGCGAACCGCGGGTTTCCGACTCTGCGTCCGCGCCAAGCGATCTTCTGCTTGTCGGCCTAGGCCAGACTTCACGGTTTGGCCTCACGACCGACCTTCGCGATCCAGCTTCGCGATCCATCTTCGTGATCCGTTCTGAAAATATTCTTTTCTGAGGGCCGGAATCGAAATGGCCCATCAAGAAGCCGTATTGGGGGTGCTTGCAGATGTCGCCCGTCGGGATGAGATGGCCAACTGCCCAGGCCTTTGGGAGATGGTCCGAAGCCATTCGGACCACGCTTCTTTGACAGATCTTCTATCGGAGGGTCAGAAGAATTATCCGCAGTGTAAGAATCTGCCATTGTAGGGCTTCGGGTTGAGGGATGACGTCTTCATCCCTCAGGCGAGTAGGGACGAACCAGCTTGCTGGTTCAGGAGTAGACCATGCCAGCACCAATGGTTCAGGGTGGCCGATGGTCATGCACGGGAGGACTTCACACCCGTTACCGCTGATTGTCTCTACAACCATGTAAACGATATTGACGGGAAGCCATTGCACCTAGAGACGTCCCCTCATCTCTATCATACCATGCTGAAGGCGGATTTGCAAGATTCGAAGAAGGGATGGTCTGATGAGTGGGACCTGCGCCAGGGCATCAACTTTACTGATGACTGGGCCTGGGCCTACTGGGTAGACGCCTCATGCGAGGAGTTTGGGGCTGAGCTGAGGAGAGTGGGGTTATATGAGGCGGCATGGGCCTCCCAATTCCACATTTACCAACCAAAGAAAATGATGTCGGAATTGCTGAGCAGATGGTCGTCTAGGACCAATACCTTTCACCTGCTTCACGGGGACGTGGGCATCAGCCTGTGGGATGTCCACTAGATTTCTGGGGTTCCAATCTTGGGGGCCATGTATGATGAGTTTCTCCCTGTCATGAGCGCGTGGGATGATACCGAGAAAGTGCCGTGACTGGCGTCAGTGCTGATGGCATTCGTCCCTGGAGAGGACAAGGAGGCGGTGAGGGATGTCCACTTTAGGAGATGGTTCATGTGCTTCCTGAATTTCCCAGAGAATCGAGAGTTCCCTTCGAGGCCTCTAACTTGTCCAAGGGCAGCCCAACGGGGTAAGGGGCACTCGTATTGGCGGGTCTTGGAGGACAGCCAATGGAAGACTTGGGGTTTCAGTGTTAGCATTGAACAATAGCCGATAGTTAGGCTGGCGGCATTCATCGCGACTCTCATCTGCGGTTGGATCCTACCGGTGAGGGATACAAACATGGGGGTGCGGCCCAGCTCGTTTTTTATGGCGTCCATGTTGGCCATGGGGCAGCGGATCAATCTGGGGATTCCAATGCTCGCCAAACTGTACAGAATGCTACGGCACATTAGCTAGGGCAAGAAGCTGCCAAGGATATGCGGACCCTTTCACCTCCTGTATGGGTGGATCGCAGCACACATCAGGGGGATCTATGAATATCCAAACCGTATTTCACCGCCGGGATCGAATTTTTGCCCCTCCATCCTGAACGCGGTCGAGAGCTTCCCATTCAAACTAGCCATGTCGATGGTGCTGAATCGGGTGTGGAGGGCGGATGAGTTTAATTTACACCCCTTCCCATTGCCGACGGGGATATTGACTGATGACGGGCGGGGATCAGAAGAACATCGGGCTTACCTCCTAGGCTTTCGAGGTGGAGTTTTGGTGGCACGAGTAGATCGTGAGCCACTCTGCGAACCGTACACCCCGCATCGATTTGCGAGGCAGTTCTGGTGCCTCCAACGGCTGACCCCGCAGGTCTACTGGGAGGTGTGTCATGAGGAGCACCCGTGCGTGATGAGGTAGTCATGGCTCATGTTCACACGGGAAGATGGGAAGATGCGAATTGCATTGCCTCCATTCACCGCCGCTTTCGGATTTGTGAGGGAGTATGCCATTAGTTTGGAGGCTGCTTACCTAGGGGAAATGCTGAAGCAACCGACTATTCGGGTCGGTGACGGTGGGCCTCCTCTATCTCGAGGTCGGGGTCGGAGGGCAGTTAGGGCCGCTCGCGGTGGCGGTGCTGCCGTGGCGGCGAGACCCGCATTGGCCGAGGGTGTGGCAGCAGTGGCGGATCTGGTTATTCCGAAAGAGCAAGGCCATCCGGAGGGGCAGCCACCGAGGGTATTTCATAGGATATCCACTCAGGCTCCGGGGAAGCGCCTACGTCATATCGACCTGGCAGAGGATGTCGTCTTCCCAGAAGCCTGGGACATTTGGGATGTCAACCGAAAATTTCTCAGCCCACCTGAGATATGGGCCCACCTGAATCGCCTCAGGATGGAACTACCGGGCATAGGCCCAGTCCGGGCCGGCTACATGGCATCTCCGGCGGAGGCAGAGCAATACCTGGATGAGCTGGAAGATTACGTCCACTCTAGTGGTGTCCCTTGCCCAATAACAGACCGGGTGAGTGTACTGGTGAATCGAACGGTCCCCCCACATTTATCGGCTGCCGACCTGAGGGAGCGCTTCCCCCTGCTGGAAGAATCAGATGACTCCTCTCGGGAGGTTGAGGCTGGAGGAGGGAGCCCGTTGGAGGAGGGCGAGGTCGGAGATCATGGCTCAGATTCCGATGATTTCACAGAGGCTCTCAAGGTAGCATTCCGAACCTTATGGTCCGTTCTCGGGCCGCTAGGGACTTCTCACCGTTGTTTTAGCCATGCAGGAGGAACTTGTTCACAAGCCTCGTTCTCGCCCCTTGGCGGGTGATGATGCGGGACCTTCAGAACCCGTGCCTATGGCTGCGTCCAGTTCCGCGTCTGGAGGGACCAGAGTACCCGAGGTGGCTTCTCCGGAATCTACAGAGCTTCCAATAGTATAGGGAGGGCCTCGCCTCGGGGTCCCGTCAGTACCAGCTCGAGAGTAGCACCAGGAGGTCGATCTCCGTATGTTTCCTCTACTGGCTTCCTTGTCGTCATATGTAGGTTGTGCCAACTAATGTTTCTTTCCCCCTTTGTTGTACAGTTCTCCGACTGGCGTGGGCTACTACAGTAAGGCTAGTCGGGATGTCTGGTGGCATCCCTCCTAGGGGCATGCCGGTGATGGGGGCGATAGTCCCCCCATCTCCTCAAGCTGCAACACACATCATCACCGGCAGGACCACCAGCAGGTTCGTGCCTAAGGTCATCGAGGTGGACTCTGATGAAGAGGATCGGTCGGCAGGCCCTACTCCTGTCGCACCTACTTCGGCGCCAGATGTCGTGCCAGATTCAACGCCAGATGCAGATCCCGCCGAGGACTTCCTGCAGGCATATCCTCCGTACGAGCCTGCCAGTCGCACAGATTGGGACGAAACGGCCTCCGACGAGGAAGATAGCAGCATAGTCTGTCGCCAGTCGTGAAAGCTAATTACACGCTTTATCAAGGACACCCCCCAAACGCTATGGCTGGCCAAAATTGACAGACTCCGCTCGCAGTTGCGTGAAGTGTGCACTAGGGGAGTGGACGCCTAACGTCCTCACGCGCTCATCCGAGATCTTATGGCCGAAAAGATCCGGGAGCGTGATCGTGGACTCAGCGTGGGCTGGAAGTGGAGGAAAGCGACAAACATCAAGAAGCTCCAGGAGGCTGAAAGTGAGGTCCAACAGCTGCAGACCCGTGCAGATGAGAACTCAGCCTCTCTGAATGCGCAATCTGAGCTGGTCTCCTGGTTGAAGGCCCAGCAAGCGGATGCAGAGGAACTCATGAGGCAGGCCTCTGGAAAGATGGCTACTGGTCAGGCTGAGGTAGAGAGGGAAAGGTCCAAGGCTGAAAAATTACGCCCTGCTGCTACTGAGGAGGAGTGGGAGATGAGTCAGCAGCAGCAAGCTTTGGACGCCACAAGCCAGCAGTTGGCGGAGCTGCAACGCTCTTTTGACAGAGTCAACCCATCCATGGGGGGAGTCAACCCCCGAGTATTTTAACATACCAAAAAACCTTTTATTGGTACTTTCGTGCTTCAATTTATTTTTCTTTGTTTTGAATGTCGTAGCACGCACTATTTACACTATTTGAATCGCCTCGTTACATCCCCACAATGATTGCGGGACGTTCGGCGAAAATTCCCCAAGCCCACGTGGGTCAAGCCCGATGTGAGAAACAGGAGATAGTTGCCTTCTCGTCCCACCTAACATAGGAGTGGGGACCATGCTCCAGGCATGTAGGATTTGGATTACCAGTCCGGGTTTCTGAAGGATGGGAGAGGCTTGACCGAAGAAGAAACTTTTCTGAACACCCGAATTACCATTTCCTCAGCATGCTCTTATGCACGAACGGTGCAACGCCAGGGGCGCTAAAATTGGTCCAGACAGACAGAAACGGGAAGTGTGAATCATGACACCCAATATTCGGAACACTGTGGGGTTGGCATGACAATAAGGGACGACCGTTAACCTTGGAGGGGAAGCGGTATCCTTACTACGTTAGCCTGTAATGAGGACAAAAATGAGGGTCAACCGTTGACCATGTTCGAAACACGGGACCATGCCACAAATATTGTCGATCAATCCTTCGGGACGTTGGCCCAGGACAGCAGGCGGACCCTAGGTCAAGCATCCATACTATTAGGGGGTCCTTCCGAACATGACCAGTCTTCCGGGACGTTGGCCCAGGATGGTAGGTGAGCCGATGCGGCATGAGACCAAGCCGTTAGGGGGTTCCTTTAGAAATGAAAGGGGAAGATGGTCCGAATAAGGGGCACTCAAAGTATGGAATATGGAGTGATGGTTTGTCTGAACAGAATCCAACACTCATGTAATTACACCACCGTGGTGGGAGTACGCCATATGGGCACATTGGTCTGATCATGGATCATTCCTTCATTGGGACAGGGCCTCTCTGGAGAGGGGGTCTGCCGCTTCCCAATGTAATCTTGGGGCATCCTAAACTTGTTCAGGGCAGGGTCATAATTACACGATCCCCTATGAGGGGTCCAACCAGGGGGAGGAACAGGATTTTGCGATTCCTGAGGCAGGACCCTAGGTGAAATGCCTGGGTGTCTCTATTTATCCCATAAGGATGGGAATCAATCCATATGTAGTTCTGGGGATGCAGTTTAACGTCATGCGGGATGAGGATACCTGGACTCTTGTAGTTTAACATCATACGATAGGACGTGGAATAAAAGGGAAGATCCCAGGGAACGTCTAGTTTGGTAGATATGAAACTGACGTGAATGAGGAAATGGAGTCCAAATCACACCACGTACTCCCAGAGGAAACTCTTCAGGGTTAGGGACCAAGAGTGAGGATTAGGCTGGGCCCGAAGTAGAATGGTCAGGCGTTCCTACGTACCCCATTAGGATGGGAATCAAGCCATACGTAGTTCTGGGAGCGCATTTTAATGTCATGCGGGACGATGAGAAGCCTGACTGTGTTGGTACACATCCTGCCAAAACTACTAAGCCCACGTGAGTCGTTCTCTATTTGGGAAACAAGAAGTAGTGGTGGGAATTTCTCGACACAAAAAGGGGAAGGTTAGGGAAAAGGGACGCTCGGTGAATACCGACCCTAATGACACTAACACGGTCATTTAGCGCACATAGATGCATGAAGAGAAAGAGCCGAGTATGATGGAATTACACTTGAACATGAGAAAGTGGAAATGTGTGAATCATGGCGCTCGAGATTCAGATCACGATGATGGAGGCGTGACGATGGAGGATAACTGTTGACCGTGGCAGAAACCCAGCATCCATATTGCGTTATCCTAGAATGGGGACAAACAAATGAGGGTTGACCGTTGACCATGTTCGAAACACAGGACCATGCCACAAATGTGGTCAGATATCCGTAGGGACGTTGGCCCGAAACGATTGGAGGGCCCTTAGGTCCAGCATTCATGGAGATCCCTTAAGCCTAGTATCCATGTCGTCTGAGGGTCCTTTTGGATGTGGTAGACAATGAGGATCCAAATAGTGAGCTCATGAAGCTTGGTCATGGGACGAAGGGAATGTCCGTATGAAAGTCCCTCACTTCCGCCTCTTTGTCGAAACACATCTCAATATGACAACGAGACGTATTAGATAGGGGGGGAAGAGTCCTTTCCCAGAGGGAGATCTTAGTTTAGGGTCGTAGAATTCGGACCATGGATGGGGGGGGACATAAGAGGCACATGGTGGAGTAACTCAAACACCCGGCGTGAATGGGAATAAGGGGTGTGTACAGTGCGGTGAACAACCTGATGTGAATGAGGACGTAGTCCCATACTACATCACACGACCCCCTTGGGTGAGGTTTTAGGTCGAGGGACCAAAAGTGAAAGTTAGTCTGGGCCCACAGGGATGTGCCCGGGCGCTCCTACGTATCTCATACGGATGAGAATCAAGCCTCACGTAGTTCTTGATGGACCATATACCATAAATGGGTAAAGGGAGCATGGGACTCATGGAAAAAAAACCCGACCTGAAGGAGGACCTAAGCCCTACTTATCATGCGTCCTCTGGGGAAATGCTCGAGTCGAGGGACCGAACACAAAGGTTAGGCTGGGCCCACGAGAAATTCCTCGGGCGCTCCTACGTATCTCGTGAGGATGAGAATCAAGCCAGACATAGTTCTCAAGGGTGACATGGTAAGATACCAGTGCCAGGGGAAAAGGGGGTGCGGTCGTGGCCCTTGCACTAAATGAAGCGGAATTTGATAAATCTTGTTTGTCCTTTAAGGTGAGTGGGTTTTTTTTGTGAAGCGACATGCCTAGAGTAGTAGGTCGTGGTGTCTCCACAAGGATCAAGTCATGATGGGAGTTGACAAATAGCATGGCACGTGACCAATACCCAAGGTGATGTCCTCTACGACTAGGTCACCATAATGCAGTTCTGTTTTTCATCGTGCGGCCAGGACGATAATGTCACAGTTTAGGGTCATATGATAGGACCAAGCATGCATTTTATCGGCATGCAGCGTATACGTAGCAGAGTCGATGCTAGGCGGGGAACATGCGTAGTGTTATAAAACACAATTGATGGATACATGATCCCACATCACATTGTACGCCACTCGGAGAGGGATACCTTAGGCCGAGGGGCCTATATAGTGGTAAGTGGTGAAACAGGGGGAGAGATTGGCTCCCTAATTGGGCTGTACCTGAAGACAGGGCGTCTGGGCGGTCCTACGTATCCCATGAGGATGGGAATCAAGATGAACGTAGTTCCGGATGGATCTTAGTTTATGGTCTTAGAGCTCGGACCATGGGATCCCCGAAGGGCGTCGTATTACAGCCTTGTTCCCATGACATGAAAAGGTGCACTAAGGGATAGCGCCAAAAGTGTCGATATTCCACCTGAACATGACGGGGTGAAAAATGATGTGAATCATGCAACCAACATTCGAGGACTGAAGGTGCTGGCATGACGACAGAGGATTACTGCTGACCATGTTCGCGAAACAGCATCCTATCGCATTAGCCTGAAATGGGGACAAACAAATGAGCATCGACCGCTGACCGTATTCGCAAAGTGGGATTTTGTCGATTTGTTGTCCAAATCACTCGGGGGCATTGGCCTATAACGGTATTAGAACCCTAGGGCATTGTATCCAGGCCGTTCTTGGGGGTCCCTCCAGGTGTGAAAGGTAATGGAAGCCCGAATGGAGGGGAACACGAAGCTTGACAAGTGGAAGGAACTTGATCAAGTTGAATCTTACCCTCTTGGTCCTAGACCAGAGTACTCTTAACACATGGGTGAATCACTTCTAGGAGTCGAGGGACTCAACTTGAGGGCAATATAGAGATGGTGGACTCCCGGGAAAGAGGGCATAGTTCCAAAAACTCCGTACCATACCTTTTTACATCCCCCTCCTAGAGAGGGATAGGCCAAGTGGCCTAGGTGACCAGGAGATCAGGAGATCTCTAAGAGGTGGGGCTAGGCCCGAAATCTGGAAATTCAGGTGGTCCTAGATATCCCGTGAGGATGGGAATCAAACTGAATGTAGTTCTTAAGGGTGCCTTTTAACGTCATGTGGGACAAGGAATAGGAGGGATAACTCTCTAAACGGGGGTGTGCGTGGTGCATCTATTGCAAACCCAACATTAATGAGGTCATAATCCTGCACTACGCCACGCAGTCCCGTAGTCGGGGTCCCGATGGCAGGACCAGAGAGGTGAATTAGCTGAACTAAAGCTGGACCCAAAGACAGGGGGTCTGGGCATTCCTACGTATCCCATTAGGATGGGAATCAAGCTGAACGTAGTTCTAGATGGATCTTAGTTTATGGTCTTAGATCTTGGACGATGGTTGGTGACAACTTCTCGAGTAAGCACAGACGTCAACCCAATCCCTAAGCCCATGTGAGTTAATCTCGGTGTGGGAAACAAGGGGGAATCCCCATCGCAATGCTTGGGGAGTTCATCAGAGGGGAGTCGGCTGAGAGCCCCGGAGGACACCTTTAATGCGGCTTTGTCCCTGTAACGTGCAGATGCGCACTGAGGAGTAGTACCAAGAGTTTCGAAACTCTGCTTGGACACGATGAAATGATGAAGGGTGTGAATTGTGTACCCGAAATTTTGGGCTCAATGGGTTGGTGTGGCGATAGAGGAAAACTGTTAACCATGGTGGAAACGCAACATCCATATTGCGTTAGCCTGAGGTGGGAACAAAAAACGAGCATCGACCGCTGACCATATTCGCAACGCGGGATTTTATCGATTTGTGGTCTGAAACCCTCAGGGGTGTTGGCCCGTAACAGTAGGAGATCCCTTGGGCGTAGTATCCAGGATATTCTTGGGGGTCCCTCTGGGTGTGAGAGATGATGGAAGCCCTGATCCAGGGATACACAAATCCTGGAAAGCGGGTGTGGACGTGTCCGAGTAAAGCTTGGCATTCCAGGTAATAAACCAGAGTACTCTTAGGAAAATTGGTGAACCGCCGAAAAAGGGGTCAACAAAACAACTCAGAAGGGAGAGGTACATGGAGTAGTCATTACGAGACCGACGTAAATGAGGACATAATCCCACACCACACCATATAATCCTCTCATGGAGGAAGGGTAGGCCAAGGGGCCAAGATGGGATGAAGATTCCCGAGAGATGGGGCTGGACCCGAATCCTAAACATTCAGGTGGTCCTACGTATCCCATGAGGATGGGAATCAAGCCACACGTAGTTCTCTGGATGTAGTTTAACGTCATACAGGATGAGGGGAGAGTAACATACCTCCAAACAAGGGAGGTGTATGGTACGGAGAATAAACCGACGTGAATGACAAAATAATCTCATGCAACACCATACACTCCTATAAGAGAGGACCTGGGACGGGGCCCGAAAAAGGCCAAGTGGCCTGATGGTTAGGCATTGGTCAGGGAGGTCTGACCCGTTTGCTGTTTAACGTCTTGTAGTAAGGACGAGGGTTGGGGACCCAAGGAGGAAAAGGGGCCTGAGGCTGGGCCTCGTTGGGGAAGGCGTATGGCATGGTACATGATCCCTACGTAAATGAGGACATAGTCCCACACCACACCGTACACCCCGAGTAAGAGGTTGGGCGGAGGGGCCCGAGAAGGCCAAGGGGCCTATGTTCAGGCATCAGTCAGGAAGGCCTGACTGGTCTGCAGTATAACGTCTTGCATGAGGACGGGGGTCGGGGACCCGAGGAGGCCAAGGGGCCTGAGGCTGCGCCTCGTAGGGGAAGGCGTATGGCATGGTACATGATCCTTATGTAAATGAGGACATATTCCCACACCACACCGTACACCCCGAGTAAGAGGTTGGGCGGAGGGGACCTAGAAGGCCAAGGGGCCTAAGGTCAGGCATCAGTTAGGAAGGCCTGACTGATCTGCAGTTTAACGCCTTGCATGAGGACGGGGGTCGGGGACCCGAGGAGGCCAAGGGGCCTGAGGGTGGGCCTCGTAGGGGGAAGGCGTATGGCATGGTACATGATCCCTATGTAAATGAGTACATAGTCCCACACCAGATCGTACACCCTGAGTAAGAGGTTGGGCGGAGGGACCCGAGAAGGCCAAGGGGCCTAAGGTCAGGAATCAGTCAGGAAGGCTTGACTGCTCTGCAGTTTAACGTCTTGCATGAGGATGGGGGTCGGGGACCCGAAGAGGCCAAGGGGCCTGAGGCTGGGCCTCATACGGCATGGTACATGATCCCGACGTGAATGAGGACGTAGTCCCACACCACACCGTACACCCCTATAGGGAATCAGGGTCGTGGGCCCGACCGCTAGCACCATCCGGGGGGAGATTTGTCACTTCGGGATGGGGTAGAATGAATCACTGCACTCGATGTCTGGGACATCTCGGGGTGGACCCGAAGATCTAGGACACTGTTGACCATGTTCGAAACACATTGTTCCTATGGTTACCTGATATGGGAGCAACAAATGAGCATCGACCGCTGACCAAATTCGCAACGCGGGACTTGCATCGGCTTGTTGCTTGGAAACCCTCGGGGGCGTTGGCCCGTATCGGTAGGAGATCCCTTGGGCGTAGTATCCAGGCCATTCTTGGGGGTCGCTCCGGGTGTGAAAAAAAATGATGGAATCCCAGTCAAGGAGTGGGTGAATCATAGCTATATCCATCCACGAAAGAGGCGAACGTCTCCAGGGGGACGTGCAGCCGGGTCGAGGCTTGCTCGACGTGAGTTGGGGAAAAAGTGTGCACCCTGCCATATGTCTTGACCCGAGGGGAAGATTTTGGCATTCGTGCTGGGCCAACGAGCGAAATGCACGGGCGTTCCTATGTATCCCATTAGGATGGGAATCAATCCATACGTAGTTCTTGAAGACCATGCAGTTTAGCATCATGCGGTGAGGACGTGGGAGGATAGAAAATTGTGAGTGGGCACATGGTGCGACCCTTACAATCCTTGTGTGAGCGGGGTTGTATGAGCGGGCTAAGAAATTCTACTCCTCGCCACACAAAGATCCTCCAAGGAAACTATTCCCAGGGGGGATAGCGGAAGAGAAAAGCTTGGAGCTGGGCTCAAGACGAGGCGTCTGAGCGTTCCTATGTATCCCATTAAGATGATAATCAAGCCATACATAGTTATTGAGATGCAGTTTAACATCATGAAGGACGAGGATGCATCTCATTTGGGGATATGTAAGGTACGACAAGTAATCCGACGTGAATGTGGATATAATCCTACACCCAACCGTACAATTCCGCAAGAGGGTAAGTCGGGGATAACCAAGGGGCCTGAGGTCGGATCGCGGTCAGGGAGACCTGACCTGCTTGCAGTTTAACATCTTACAGTGAGGACGGGGGTCGAGTGCATGAAGAGGCCAAGGGACCTGAGGCTGAGCCTCGGTCAGGAAGTCCTAACCGGCTTGCAGTTTAACGTCTTGCAGTAAGACGAGGGGAGATTTTAGTTTAAGGTCATAGAGCTCGGACCATTTTGCAGTTTATCATCTTGCAGGACGAAGATGCCGTTTAAGGTCGCGTAGGACCTTACAGTTTAAGGTTGTGTTGGACCATAACGTGCAGTTTAAGGTCATGCAGGACCCTGCCATGCAGTTTAAGGTCATGCGAGACCATGATGCATTTTAAGGTCGTGCAGGACCCTGCCATGTAGTTTAAGGTCATGCGGGACCATGATGAAGTTTAAGGTCGTGCAGGACCCTGCCATGTAGTTTAAGGTCATGCGGGACCATGATGAAGTTTAAGGTCGTGCAGGACCCTGCCATATAGTTTAAGGTCATGCGGGACCATGATGCAGTTTAAGGTCGTGCAGGACCCTGCCATGTAGTTTATGGTCATGCGGGACCATGATGCAGTTTAAGGTTGTGCAGGACCCTGCCATGTAGTTTAAGGTCATGCAGGACCGTGGTGCAGTTTAAGGTCATGCAGGACCCTGCCAAGTAGTTTTAGGTCATGCGGTACCATGATGCAGTTTAAGGTCGTGCAGAACCCTTTTTCCCTAGGCAAAGTATCGCTTGATGAACTTGGCATTGGTGGGAGGAGTTATGTGCTCTCCATCCGTGGTCACCAAGGAGTATGCTCTATTTGGGTAAACCTTATGGATGATATAAGCACCTTCCCACTTGGGTTCTAACTTGGGAAATTTCCTACCGGGAATCATTGGTGCTCGAAGGGCCAGTACCAGGTCGCCCTGTAGAAAAGAGCACAGACGAACCTTCTTGTTGAAAGCCCTCGCTATCTTATCCTGATGCCTTTCCAGATTATGCAGGGCACGAAGTCGGTTCTCGTCCATTGCTTCTAGTTCAGCTAGACGGATTTCAGCTATCTCATCTGATGTCTGGTGATCATAGACTGTAGTGCGTAATGATGGCAGCTGGATCTCAATGGGTAGGACGGCCTCAGCTCCATACACCAGGGAATATGGGGTCACCTGGGTAGAGTTGCGAGTCGTCGTCCGATAAGCCCAGAGGGCGTTGTGGAGCTTGTTCGGCCAACTTTTCTTGTTCTGACCAAACATCTTCTGCAGAATGTTAGAGAGGGTTTTGTTGAATGCCTTGATCTATCCGTTTACCTGTGCGTGGTAGCGGGAGGTATGGTTCGAACGGATGCCATACTTGGCGTACAATTTCTTCAGTTCAGCCGCTCAGAAATTGGTTTCGTTATCGGTGAGGACGGCATGAGGGGCCCCAAACCGGTGGATAATATTGAAGCTCACAAAATCAACGATGGAATGGTCCTTGAACTCTTTGAGTGGAACCGCCTCTACCCACTTGGAGAAGAAATCTTTAGCTGTCAGGATGAACCTACACTGGCGAGCTGTTGCCGGTGGGTATGGTCCCACTACATCAAATCCTCATACCACAAATGGCCAAGAGTACTTGGTGGGGTGGAGGGGTTCTGGCGGCCGGTGCAGGAAGTTGGCATGAACATGGAACGTGTGGCATCTCTTGGCATACCCAATATAATAATGGATCATAGAGGGCCAGATGTACCCCAACCTCCGGATTTGATGGGACAGCTTTGGCCCAGCTTGATGGGCGCTACAAGAACCGGCGTGAACCTCTTGCATAACTTGAGGAATCTCTACTCCTTGAATGAAATGGAGGAGGACTCCATCAAAGCTCCACTTGTAGAGGATCTGTTCAAGACTGGGGGCGCTCTGGAGGGTAAATTGCAGCGCGCGGTGTCGGATTCACTCGCGCTCGGCCCGGTCATCCGGGAGGCGACCATTTTGGAGATACTCGACAGAAGGCGCCCTCCAGTCGGAAGTGGCTTCAACCACTGTGTCTGACGAAACCGGGACCTCTGACGTAGAGGGTCCGGCGGTGAGATGACTTACCCACAAGCCATCATTGTCCTCTTGGTTGACGGGGGCAATGACTCTCCGATGTGCCACATGTATGATCAAATCATCTTGATCGGGTTCTACGAGCGACGCGGCTAAGCCATCCAAGGAGTCTGCTTGACCGTTCTGTGACTGTGGGACATGGGTAACCTCTGGTCGAGAAGAGAACTGGGCCATTAGGTAGAGGGTGTACTCCAGCAACGGTACAAGTTCCGACTTCCTAACGACATAGTCCACATTAACCTGTTTGATTACCAGCTTAGAATCTCCTTTCACATGTAGACGGGGCACATGGATCTCAAGGGCCAACTCGAGACCGGTGATGAGAGCTTGGTACTCTGCCTCGTTGTTCGTACAACCTTCTGACAATAGGAATGAGTATGGCAGGATGGCTTGCGCCGGGGTAATGAAGATAATACCCAGGCCCACTCTGTTCAACTTAGGATCATTGAGCCTCCTATCGGTGGGGCTCCGGGAGGCGCCGTCGGAATGCATTTTCCAACACGGGACGACATGATCGACTGAGAGGATCGTGTCATCAGGAAAATACAGGTCCAGGGATTGATCCGTGGAGGTTGGATGGGAATCTAAAAAGTCTTCCAGCGCCTGTCTCTTAATGGCCTTCTGAGGTACAAAACTGATATCAAACTGCGGGAGAATCACTGCCCAACGTGCTAGTCGGCCAGTCAGCATGGGGAGGTTCAGGATGTACTTCAGTGGGTCTACCCAAGAGACCGATTGCACCTCATGGTGCTGCAGGTAATGTTGTAACTTCTACACAGCGAAGACGAGCGCAAGGCAGCTCTTTTCGACAGGGGAGTATCTGACCTCCGTATCGAGAAGCATACGGCTGAGATAGTAGAGACTATTCTCTGTACCCTCGTTATTCTTCTGGGAAAGCAGTGCACAGAGGGATCTTTCCAGGGCGGTCACGTAAAGGATCAGCGGCTTTCCGGAGACTGGTGGCATCAAAACCGGAGGATGGAGTAGATACTTCTTGATTTCCTCAAAGGCGGTCCGACACTCCTCATCCCATTCATAGGCGGTGCCCTTCTTCATGAGCTTGGAAAAGGGCTTACACTTTCCGGCCAGATTCGCGATGAATCGAAGTATATAGGCTAAGTGGCCTTGGAGGCCTCGATGTTCTTGAATGTTGCTCGGGGGAGGCATTTGGATTATGGCCTTGATCTTCTCTGGGTCGATCTCAATACCTCGGTATCTAACAAAAAAGCCCAAAAACTTCCCAGAGGGGACCCCGAAGGCACACTTCAACGGGTTCATCTTCAGGTGACGGGAACGGAGGAAACCGAACACCTTCTCGAGGTCTTTGAGGTGGTCCCGGTGCTGACATGATTTGACCACTAGGTCATCTACGTATCACTCTACCAACATTCTAAGAATCGTCTTGAATATACGGTGTATGGACCTCTGATAAGTGGAACCTGCATTTTTCAAACCGAATGGAATGACATGGTAGAAAAAAGTATCTTGGGGAGCCCTGAAGGCAGTGGACTCCTCGTCTTCGGGGGCCATCCGGATCTGGTTGTACCCGGAATACCCGTCCATGAAAGAGGGAGCTTGGAACTCGGCCGTGGCTTCAATTAATAACTCCGTCACTGGGAGTGGGAAGTCATCCTTTGGGCAGTGGCAATTAAGATCGCAGAATTCGATGCAGACTCTGATCTGTCCATTCTTCTTCCTGACTAGCACAATGTTGGCAAGCCACTTGGGGTACTAGACTTCTTTGACGAAGTTGGCTTTGATAAGCTTGTCAACTTTGGCCTCAACCATAACACCATGAGATGGGTGCATCTTCCTAGGAGGCTGCATAAATCCACGATGGTTTTCTGGGAGGCCCAGACGGTGAACGGCTACCTGGGGATCTAGTCCTGGCATCTCGTTGTAACTCCAAGCAAACACATCACGGTGTTGTTTGAGGAAGTCTACGTACTGCTGCCCCTCCTCGGGGGACATGGATGCACTAATCAATGTGGGTTTCTGATCTTCCTCGCTACCAAGGTTCACCTGTACCAGTTCATCAACCGTGGTAGAGACGCCTTCCTCAATGGTGGGGGGAGCATCCTCCAGGTCTTCCTCTCCACCCGTGGGGGGGTTTCCCACGACGGGAGATACTTCTTGGCTATCAAAGCCTGAGGGGCAGCTGGTGCCGGCTCGGGCAGTAGTGGTCATCATATCAGGAGACTCACTCGCCATCAAGACCATAGTAATGAAGGCAGTCGACCCTATCCCATCTGGCCTTCGGCCTAAGGGGACACGTTTGATGGTATCGAAGCAGTGGTGAAGAGTCGGCCTGAGTCGATGGATTCCAGCCCGATGGAAGATACACTTATGGCGTACCGCCATTTTCATAAGCTTGACATTCCGGTACCGTACAGGGGTAGGAGGTTCCAGGATCACCTGAGCCTTGTTGATGTAGGAGTACGAGGTGATTTTCCGACGTCACATGGACACGAGAACATGCCTTCCTTGTGTACCCGAAAAAAGAAAACATTACCCCATGTCGAGGGTCGCGGCCTCCAATCGGTGGATCGGGAGGATGTAGGCGTCATCCATGCTTGCCCAGGGATCACTTGTGACCAGGGCGGGTTCATCCTCACTTACTAGGATTTGCATATCCTTACTTTTGTAATAACCCGCATCCAGATAGCGGGCCTCAGAAGAAGCGAAAGGGGACGCATCTCCTTGGAGCACGCCTACTCGACCGTTGAGTGAGTATTTGAGGCACTGGGGATACGAAGAAAGGACCGCTGCATGCATATGGAGCCATGGCCTTCCCATCAACGTGTTGTAGGCGGAGTCCTGAGAGACGACCATGAACTTGGTGCTGGAAACTAAGGCATCGAACTGAGTCTTCAGGCGGATCTTGCCGACTGGGGTTTGCTCGGTCTTGTCGTACCCTTGGATTCTGAGGTTAGAGGGAGTTAAATCGCCTTTAGACAGACCCAGGTTTTGCAACGTCCGAGTCGGAATTAGTTTGATTCTGGAACCTGTGTCAACGAGGCAGCGATGGACTTCCACACCATTGAAATGACCAGTGATGTACAGAGGGATAATGTGCCCCTGTATAGGAGGGTCCTCATCTTCACCGGAGAATGAGATAACCGCCTGAAATTTTGTGTTTTCATTCGTCTCGGTATGGAAGGCTTCTGTAGCTACGACCTCCGTCTCAAACTAGAGGGGGCTCCTTAGGGCCTCGGCAAGTGCCTCAGACATTTCAGATGAAAGAAGAAGGGCCTCAAAGATAGAAATCCGTGTCGTAATGCCGACCAGGTGCTTCAGGACATCATACTTTTGTGCCAAACGCGAACCTCTGCCTACAAGAGGTCGTTCGACAGTCGGAGGCATAGCGGGTCCTGCCGGTTGAACCGGCGATCGGCTAGTACTGGGTGCATCCTGCTGCCTACTGGTTGAAGCCTGGAGAGTAGTCGTCGGACTAGGATTGGACAGTGGAGGTTGTCCTGTAGTCAGGCAAGACTGACTGTGATACGAACGAGGCAGCTCTCCCTGATCTAGAAGCATGAACGACGGTGGACGTAGAGTCGAGGGCGTTAGATGGGGTTGCGCGTGCTAAGCTCTACGCTGAGCCTGCTATCTGGTCTCAGTAGCATGCACGGCTTGGTTGAAAGTGCCTGCTGACGTACCTCGATGACCGGTGCGGTTGCGATTCCGCTGACTTTGACGTCGGCTGGATACATTGGGGAGGTTCGCCTGGCGTTCCCCCTCATCGGGAGTCATATAGGGCTTTACCAGCTCCACGGTGTTAACTGAAGCGTATCCCTGACTATCACTCGAGGAGTCATCCACCACCGGGAGGATTCTGGGAGGAATCCCCATTTCAGGGGGCATAAAATCGCCGAGAGTGTGGGATGACGATGACACCGATGGAGCGCGTTTCTTCTTCTTGCGTCGTCGCTACTTGCCCTTTTTGGAAGTGGTCGACTGTGAAGATGATGCAGAGGTACCAGCTACTTCTTCTGAAGGTTCCGACTGCTTCAGCCGCACCCGGATGATACCATGGGCATGGACGACGGTTTTTCGAGCCATCCAGTCGTCGTATTTCTAGGATCCGCGGCTGGGAACCTGCTGCCACTCACCTTCGCTGTCGCTGCCGATATCCGATCCTGCAAAGACACCCGCCAGTTGTGCTGGGGCCGGGCTCAACCTGACTATGTTGTTGTTTACCTTGTCTTGATGCCAGTCTTTAAACACATAGCATTTCTTGAGGGTGTGCCCCAGAATCCGATGATAAGGACAGTAATTGGGGTGATCGGTGAGATGCACCTCTGTCGGCCTTCTACACTCAGGCAGGCGCACAATCCCTTGCTCTAGAGCACTTCGGAAGTAGCCAGGGACCTGATTTTTGTTGAACAAATAAGTCAGGTGCCTTCTTTCCGGATAGGGGGCCCTGGGGGCCTGGCCCTGACGAGGGGCCGGAGGGGCCTGCCGAGGAGGCGGCGCCTGATTGTCTCACCTGGGTTGCGGTGGCGCATTGCACGGGGGAACCTGTCGATTCTGAGGCGGTCGCTACTGGGCGGGATCCAGTGCTTGAGGTGGAGGACCTATTCGGGGTTACGGGGGTGGCGTCGCTGGAAGTAATTCCAGCTACCTAGGGGCTTCTATTTTGGCCACCGCGGAGGGTTCGGCTCTTGCGGTCCTCCTGGCTGGGATCATAGGGGGCAACAAACGTGCCTGACTAGCCTGTTGCAGAGCTTCATCAAGGCGATGAGCCTTATCTGAGAAATCTCTGAACACTCCAGGGTAGTTCTGGGTAATCAGGGAGGGTACCAACTCTGTTTTGATGTTCCCCACACATATCGTCAGTAATTTCTCCTGAGCCTATGGCATATCGAGGGAAAATGTAAGTCCCTTCCACCGGGCGATGAAATCTGTGACTCGCTAATCAGGCCTTTGCTTTCACTTGAAGAGGTCTGCAATGCTAGTCTTCTGCGTGGTGGAGCTGAACTGGTATAGGAACTGTCGGCGGAGATCCTCCCAACCGGTCACCGACCCGATAGGGAGCTGGCTGTACTAGACGAATGATGGACCTTCCAATGTCTGTACGAAACATCGGAGCTTGGCAGCTTCCTGCTGAGCTGGGGTTCCCAGCATGGGGCCGCACCTGGAAGAAGAATGAGCCAAGTGCTGCGGTGGGTCCCCTATCCCGTTTATGGGTGAGAAAGTGGGGTTCCCAAAACCCGGGGGCACGGGCATATCATCTACCCACGCGGGATACGGCTTGCCGTCCGGTGGGACCGCCACCTGCCGCATTTCCAACGCTTCGAGGCGGGCTGTGAGTGCCGCTATCAGATCATCAAGGTGGGGGTCCCTGTCTTGACGGAGATCCCTGATCACAAGTGCGTTGCCAGGTTCTTCAACACGGTTGATGGCTTCGGCAGCTCGTGGATCGACTGGCGGAACGACCTGTGGGGTGACTGGGGGAACCCGGACTGGATTCTTCAGATTGCCCCGTCGCTCGAGGAGGGTTGGCGAGACGTATCGCACCCTCTTTCTGTATGTTCTGGCTTCTGCCCTGTCCATGGAAGTAGCATGATCAGGGTTGCCTGGAGGCACCTCACCGGGGTGAAATTGTTCCTGCCCCTGCTGCCCCGGCCTGGGATTACCATAGTCGGGTCACCGCTCCGCAGCGCGCTCATCCAAGAGTTCATCAACCAGCCTCTTCTGCTCAGCAAGCTGTTGGCATAACGTGGCCTTCTTGGGATCTTCGTCCGTTTTCTGCACAGAGGCAGATGGGTCGGAGTGCTTGACAGTTCCGACGTGCTCCTTAACCTTGCCGGTATTTTGCCCGAGTACCAGCGACTCGGTGGGTACGGGGAGGCCTAGCAGGTTCCTCTACTGACGGGTAACCCTCCCTGATGGGTCCAGCAGTGGTGGTACGCCCTCAGGAGGTACGTCTCTATCAAGGAATTCATGGTCATCTTCCCTGTCCACTACGTCAGCCATGTGGACCGCGACCCCTCTTGGGGGCATGTCCTTGATGTCGCATAACAAATCGGGCTACCATCGGATAGGGTCGAAGAGGAGAGCGGTATAGTGTCCCCAACCACGGACTTGAACATTGGGGGTAGCTTCCCTGACGATTCTGCAGAGTACTTTGAAACTATGAACACATTTCCGTTTAAGGGCGCTATGGCGGCCTGGCGACTCAGGGTGCTGGGACAAAGGAGTGCGTCTGAATCAGTCAGGCGGCATTGCTCGCCGATTTCTTCGAAGTGCTCTCGACTTCTGGGGTACACCAACCGCTTGTAAAGAAGGAAGAAGTGTGTCACCCATAGGGTTCGACAGAAGCACACCACTTCTTTGGGGGTAAGTGACTCTGGTACGTGAAAGTTCAGCGCCGCCGTCGGCCAGAATTTCTCCGAGAAGTGGTCCGCTGCGAGAATACTCCAGAATCTCTTGGGTTCGGACTCGGGGTCTGGCCCTGTATTTCCCCACTCATCAACCGGTGGCGGTTGAGGGACCGGTGGCGGTACCGAGGCAGAAATCTGGGATAGTAAACTCGGCGGCAGAGAATACGGCGAATGAGCTGACTGGACGCAGAATTCCGGGCCATCCTCTGAAGAGTAATGTGACCTGGCCACAATGTCATGATACGATGGGCCGATAGTTGCAGCTTCTGGCACAGGAGTCGTGGATACCGGCGACAGGTCATGTCGTCTCTCTACCGCCGTTGTCCTCTAAAATAGCTCACTGTGATCTCTGGTAGAGGTAGAGGCCTCTTCTGGTGACAATGGTGGCGATTGCACGGTCGAGACCTGCGGAATTCCCAAGATTTCTTCCTCCTGGATGTACCTGTGGAGAGATATGGGAATCTGGTGGACCACATATTCCTGGAAAATGAGGCTAACACGCCTGGTTCCTACCCCAGCCCTTGATACGGAAGAGAGGGGAGAAGGTTCCATCGCTGAGTCGCACTCCGCATCAGAGTCAAAGAAGCTGGCAGGTTTGATCTCCACCCGGGCCTTCACAGGACTCTTCCTGTGGCGACGACGACCCGCTCTCCTGCCCCGGGGTGGCTCTTCGGGACACAGTTGATTCTCATCATGTAGCCTCGGGGCGGCGCTGGCGCCGTGGCGGAGAGGGCCCCCGCTCGAGATAGCCAAAGTGCGAGGGTCACCAGGGAAAATGTCGAAGGGTACATGGGGAGGACCTCCATGGACAGCACCCATGTAGGCGGAGCTTTTGTTGGAACCGACAGGAGCATGGGGAAGACCTCCATGGTCTATGTGGGCGGAGCGAGGCTGAACTTCACTCCTTGAGTTGCTGGGGAGAGGAGGACCTTCGCCGGTCGCAGAGAGGACGTAAGGAGGTCCCCCACGTTGGAGAAGGACCGGATGGATGGTTCCTTCAGATCGGCGGTCGGGGGTAGGAGGATGGGCTCCATACCCTATATAGTGGGCGTGGGAAAGGTTTATGTGCCGAGCGTCACTGCCGCGGGGCAGGTCTTCCTTCGGGATGGGGGTAGCGCGAGGCATACCTCCAGGACGAGATTCTGAGCAGGGAAGGTCCAAGCTCTGTGGTGTAGTGGTACGGGGAGGGCCTCCGTATGGGGTGACATCACCGTGGGTTAGTTCGCGGTGATCACCACTCAGGCCTGCAACCCGGAGAGTCAACCCAACCTGCCCGTGGGGCGGTTGGGGTCTCGATCCTGGTTGGGTGAAGGAGTGCCCCTGCTCAACGTATACAGGGGCCCCATGATGCACGTCGGCGGTGACTTGAGCCACTGTAGTTGTTGATGTTGACGCACCTGGGAAAGCGTCCTCAGCCCGGGCCGGCGTTGATGTCGGGTCAGACGAGCTGGCGCAGGTGGTGTAGGGGCATGGCTTGCCTGCTCCTCCGGCAGAGTCGAACTTCGGCGCTGACGCGGCCGAACGGGAGCCCTTGCATGGAGCCCTTGGGTCGGGATCCTGAGCGGGCCGAGCCGGACGGCGCCCACCTCATCAAGCTAAGGCGAGGAGTCGTCGAGGCGTTCCGGGGACAGGCTCCCGAAACAGTTGAATGTTGGGGTGGGGAGTAGGGGCACCCTGCGCGGCCTGTTCGGGCAGCGTTGCCGGCGGGGCCTGGATGCCTCCAGGTCCAGGCAGGCCATATCCCGAGTTGGGATGACCCCTTCCTCCTCGTACCTGCGTACGAGATTGTTGATCACCCTTCGCTGGATGACCTCTGAGGGGGAAAGGGGACGTGGGCGCCCCGTATTCCGCGATGTGGCAGCCGTCGTGGCGGTAGCAGCGCCATGTGGGGTGGCTGTGGCGGTCTTGCCCCTGCCCCTGCGTAGTCGAGCGGGCGGTGATCACATCTCTATAACAACAACCTGTTTCCTGAGAAATGAAGGGATCAACTCATCAGTATTGCGAGGAAAAGGACTGACAACCAGTGCCCCAACGTCCTTTCATTCTCCACATTTGTAAGAAGGATCCACGCCAACACGCTGCAGAACGGAATGCCCCACGTTCTACTACCCCGACTTCCAGTGAGTTTCATGACAGGCCCGATATTTTCTTGGCGAGACCAGGAACCGGATATCTGGATCCAGTGACACATCAATCTACTGGTGTCTCAAACGCTACTAATATCCACATTGAGGAGAATAAATTCACATCGGGTTCACCATTTCTGTTTCCGATGCTTTCGCCGGGGCACGCGCATCCGTCCGTCCACGGAGGAGGATGCGCTGCTTGTTGCCCCGCATTCCCGCTTTCCAAAGGCGGGCGGCAGTCGCTCCTTATTCAGGGATATTTTCTCCTTGATCGAAACGGGATGATGGGATGTCGGTTCTTCCTTCTATGGATTCCTCCTCAGAACTCTTCACCTAGTCCGGGTCTCCCTCATATATTTAATATATTTTTCGTGAAAATGTTCCAAGTTCCATGTTTCCATGGACGCCGGTTAATTACACTTCTTCTGTCAGGACATTCCAAAGGGTCCGGTCAGGGCAACAACCTTTAGTCGGGGGAGTAGTCACGTTGAGGCATCAGTAGCATGTCTGGATGCTGGGGGCCTAGCATGTTTGTCTATTATCCCTAGTCACAGGGCTTCTCGAGGGCGTGGAGGCCCGAGGAATCCCACATCGAGCATGGGGAATTATATGCCATAGACATATGTCTGAGGTTTTCCTCAGCTTCCTGTGTTTAACACAGGGTATGCCGCGATTTTAACGTCCAGCGAAGACAGATCAGCCCGATCAGAGCATTAGCTAGAATGGATCGGATTGAGGGATTTCCATTGAAGGGGGTTTCGATACCGAGATCATCCAATGGACGGCTGTGAAGAGGAATAGATGGATGGATGAATGAAGTGGAGAGTGGAATGGCAAAGGACCATCGCAGGGGTGACGGTGAAGTTGGGATTGAGCCTCGAAGAGACCTCCTACGTATCCCCGTGGCAGGGAATCAAAGTCTACATAGTTCAGGTGTGGGCGCCGTAAGGCTGACGCGAAAGTGGACTTTGGCCCATTAAATGTCGTCAACGAACCAACATAAAGGTGGACCTTGGTCCGATGCGTCAGCGAACCGATGTGAAGGTGGACCTTGGTCCGATGGCCATCGTCAGCGAACCGACGTGAAGGTGGACCTTGGTCCAATGAGAGATGGGCTTGAACCTTGGGGAGGCTTCCTAGGTACCATGCCTTGACATGGATCAAAGACCTCATAGTTCAAAGGGTTTCATCGGTGAACCGATGTAAACGAGGGACCTTGGTCCGATGGGGGATGGGCTTGAACCTCTGGGGCTTCCTACGTACCATGCCTTGACATGGAACAAAGTCCTCATAGTTCGGGTTGGTCACAACAGCTTGCCGTCGGACAGGAATATAGTTTAACGTCATGCTGGACGGGGGTGGAACTCGATGTGAATTGGATGACTGGTGGGCTTGAACCTCGTGGAGGCTTCCTACGTACCATGCCTTGACATGGATCAAAATCCTCGTAGTTCGGAAGGGGATTTGTCGGCGAACCGACATGAAGGTGGACCCGGGGGTCCACTTGTGGTTGGCTTGAACATCGTGAGGGATTCCTATGTACCATGCCTTGACATGGATCAAAGTCATCGTAGTTCGGAATGAATGAGTCACAACGGCTTGCCATCGGACCGGAATGCAGTTTAACGTCCTGCTGGATGGGGATGGGACCCGACGTGAATAAATGATGGGTGGGCTTGAACCTCAGGGAGGCTTCCTACGTACCATGACTTGACATGGAACAAAGACCTCGTAGTTCATATGGTTGTGCAGTTTAATGTCATGCTGGACGAGGGCATACAATTTAACATTATTCTGGACAAAGTGTTGTCATGGCCAATGCCAGCTCTAAGCCCACGTGAGTCATGCTCGATGTGAGAAACAAGAGACATCAAGGACTTGATGATCATGCTACGAAGGGTGTGTCCATGAGAAGCGAAGAGGGGCTTACACGTTAGGCAGCCCATGGTGTTGGGGCTTACTCCCGGATGGAGGCCCGAAAAGTGCGACAGAGGAAAGGCTAAAGAGGGATTTGGGACCAGTGATGGGAGGTGCCTCATTCCCTATCACATCCTCCATTGACCTTGGTAGTGGGGAAGTACGGAGATGCAGGGGTGAAACCATCCATTGGGGAACTAGGGTCTCCCTTATTCTATGAACATACGCCACTCCAGTAAGGAGGATATCATCCCCTGTGGATGGATGATTCCACTCCCATGGAGATGAGTGGCGTAAAAAATGTTTGAGTTGTGGGGACCCTTTGTGAGAGGCATGAGGTCGGGTCACAGTTTAATGTCATGTGTTGAGAACGTGGTGCTTGGCAGTTTAACGTCTTACAGCTCGGACGAGGTGGGTTCACTCCGCACCCCTAGGACTTAAATAACTGGTAACCTCTGGTCCTTGGGAAAGGGAAGGTACTGGCAAGGCCATGGTCAAGGGGGGTTGTGGAGCGAACCATCGAGGGGTCCACGTTAGCATGCCTATGCAGAGGAGCAATAGCTCTTAGCGTGCCTATGCGAAGAAGCATTAGGCGAAGCAATGCTACAAGTGGTATTGCCCGTGGGACTTAAAAATCACATCGTGCATACTTGGAGGGTCGCACGGGAAGCGGAATTGCCGAGAAAAAGAGTGTGCTTCGCGAAGTGGAGTGCCTTATCCTTAGCATAGGGTGTAGGTGTGAAAAGAGGGTGCTTTGTGAAGTGGAAAAGTATTCACGGAGCACTGCCTCGTGAAGAAGAGGTGCCTCGTGAAGCAAGGTGCTACGAAGTAGTGTGCTTCGCGATGTGTGGCGATCCTGCCTTAGCATAGGGATCACTAGGATAGGTTGGGTGTTTCGTGAAGCATAAGTGCTCCGCGGATGTCCGGGTTCCCTTGGGAATCCCCTTCCTTCGCGAATTCCCTTGATCTTCGCGAAGGGAATCCCTCTCAGAAGAGGGGCTCTAAATGAGACAAAGCAAAGGCGTCACGTGAAGTAGAAGTACCTTGCGGAGCTCATGATTCCAGGGGGGCAAACGGTGCTTCGCGATTCGGGATAAGAGAAGCCGAAAGGTCAGATTTTCCGTCCCCTGGACTCAGGGGGAGCCCCGTATTTATAGGCATGGGGCGCTGCGAAGCAGAACCCGCGCGCCGCCAAAGGTGCTTCGCGGCGCGGTCGCGAACGTCAAACGCGTTTGCGGAGAGTTACCGCCTCCGGAGCTTCGCGGCAGGCTCGCGAACGTCAAACCTGTTCGCGGGGAGTTACCGCCTCTGGAGCTTCATGGCGGGCTCGCGAATGTCAAACCTGTTCGCGGGGAGTTACCGCCACCAGAGCTTCGCAGGACAGCGTTGCTCGGGGTGCTTCGCGTCGGTGCTTCGTGTCGGCGCTTCGCGTCGGTGCCTCGGGAGGCAGTGTCCCAGCCATCTTTTTCATCCCTTTCTTTCGTGCCCTATTTTGGCGCCAACAACTTCCTTGAGGGAAACATTTCTTAATTCAGTCTAATAACAAAGTTATTAACCTCAAAAACATTAGTTTTAGCACTGGAGTTAGTCTCTAAAACATTTTTCTTATAAATTACTTTTTCTATATCCTTAGAAAGTTTATCCTTCTCAGAATTATCTTCCTCACTGGTTTTTGAAAAAAGTTCACAATCATAAATTTTCTTCTCAAGATCTTTAGAAATATTTGATAATTCTTTAGTAAGAATAGAAATTATAGAATTTTCCTTATCAATCATTTTGAAGTCTTTTGAATTTTCATTCACAAGGATATTAGCATACCTAGACACTTCATTATAAGTAGGTAAACTATTATCCTCGTCAGATGAATATTCTTCATCCGAGGATTCACAATATTAACTTTCACTACGATTTTTATTCAAGGATACATTGGTTATCAATTCATCATTGAGTATATTGGCCATTAAATAATGATTTTCAATAGGTAATAGGGCATGTAAACCAAGATTTTTCTGACCGGAAGATTCATAATATGAGGATTCACCAAGAGAGTTTCCACCACTAGCACTCAAGGTGTCATTAGCTTTCAAAACATTCATTGCTTTAGCTTGGTAGTACTTTTTACTATTCCTCTTAGAATTTTTTTCCTTTCTATCCTTTATCTTCAGCATAAGAAAATCTATCCTTATATGCCCATCTCTTTTTCATTCATAACAAGTGACATTAGATTCTTTCTTGTCCTTTATTTCTTTCTTCTTATATCTATCCTGAAAGTCTTTCTTCCCAACTATTTTGTTCATCCTTCGAGCAAGATTAGTTAATTCATTCTCAAAATGTTCACTTTCACTTGATTCAGATAAAATAGTGACCTTCTTAGATTTGGATCTAGTAACCCTTTGCTGAGTCTTGGCTTTTGTATGATTTGTTGTAGTTTTAAAAGCAACACTTCCATTTCCACTCTTCTTCTTAATATTTCCAGTATCTATTTTCATTCAAGTTTCATATTGAAGAAGGGTTCTAAATAGCACATCAACAGAAATCTATGTAATTTTCTATTTTCATCTATAGTTATCCTCTAGGATTTCCATTCATTAGGCAGGATGTCTATAATCTTCTCTACAAGATCTTCACATCCAAACCATTCCCACGCATTGATTGTAAGATGTTGAAAATAGTCATGAATCTCTTTTCTACCATAAATATAGGTTCTCCATAAGGAAAGAATAAACCATGATACTTAGCTTCCTTGCATAGCTCTTCTAGTTTCGATAGCATTGGAAGTTCCAAAATGAGTAACCTCTAATTTCTTCCAAATAAAATTTGCATCATCACAAGAAGAAATCTGGCTATATATATTCTAAGTCATGGAACACAAAAAAGTATTGTGTACCTTGTAATTTAATTGATATTCTAACTTTTCTTGATTAGTAAAAGTTCTGACTTCTTATCATGAATCTTGTAATCTCCAGTAAGCATAAAAGGTTTTCCACTCCAGTGTCGATAACCGAAATCTTCATACGATCTCTCCAATATTCATAATCATTCCCATCAAATATAACTGGTCTAGTAGGATTATGATTTTAAATCGAACCAAAATTCATTCATGTCATCTAAATGAAATTATCATTCCACAAAAACTTGTTAATAATAAATGATTATAAATAAGGATAAAAATACTAATCATGGAATGTAAAAAACTACGAAAACATGAGCAAGAAAACATATAGGTGAATATGATTATTTTAGAGACCTCCTATGATACTAATTATAGGATCAAAATATTATGTATATTCACAATATAAAAGAGGAGATGGGGTGAATTTTATACTTTAAAAATTATTTTATAACTTATAAATATGGTATAATACATTCATTTGTTTAACAATGTTAAACAAGGTAAATTCACAAAACCTCATAGATCTAAAAATGTGATAGATTCCAATAATATGGTTCCAGAAATGAAACTTAAAGAACTTTACAAGGACAATGATTCTACCTTAAAGCGTATAGAATATTAATAATCAAAGTAAACATGTATAAGAAGGTATAAGATTGTTATACATTCCTTAATAATCAAAATACAGTGGAAAACAAACTTGAAACAATACAAGTAACAAGTATAGAATATTTTAACCAAAAGAGTAGGGTATCCAACAACCTAGTATAAAGGTCCCTTGATTCATAATTTCAAGAAAGTCTGTCTTACCCACACTAGGGTAAGCCCTCGATAAGAATATCGGAGCCTGCCTTGATATCCCCACAAGTCCTCGAACATCAAGTTTTTCAGAACCTATATCTTCTTTATCAATGAAGTCCTTGAACTTTAATGTAGTCGGCACCTCTATCTTCATATCCATGAAAGCTCTCGAGTGTACACAACAACAATCAGCGTTGCATGAAGCAAGCGGAACAAGATATTCAGTACGCACAAAGCATGAGAGTCTCTATCTATAGAAATAACTTCAGCAGCACGTAATCTCTAGATTGATCAATGTGTGTATTCTATTGAGCTCATTCAAATGAGTTCTTATTTATTGGCACATCTCCTATGGTAGGATCCCTCCTCCAAAGGTCATATTTATCCTTTAATTTCAGTGGGATTTGTACACGTGTCACTCAAACAATGGTTAGTAAGAAACAAAATTCATGACATCATTTTATAAATATAACAATAGTAGGTAAAATATGGTTTCTCAACCAAATATATTTTTCAGAGTCTATGGAAAAATAATGTTCAGAGTCCAAATTACAATGATATTATGATTCTGTTCTTCATGGAATTTGGAATAAGAATTCAACAGACTTAGGAGTCTGAATTCTAAGGAAATTGAAGTGTGAATTATAAGGAAATCCGAATCTGAATTCTAAATAATCCGGAGTCATAATTATATGGAATTCAATAACCGAATTCTGATGAAATAGGAGTCCAAATTCTAATGAATTCGGATTCCTAATTATAAGGAATCCAAAGTATGAATTCATAGGAATTTTGAGTTGGAATTATGAGGAATTTGGAGCCTAAATTTCATAGAATTCAGAGTATGAATTTGGAGGAATTTGAAATCTAAATTTCATAGAATTCTGAGTTTTAATATCAGATAATTTAGAGTCTGAATTCTAAGGAATTAAGAGTCTAAATTTTAGAGAATTTGGAGACTAAATTTCAGATAATTTGGAGTCTGAATTTCAAGAAATTCGGAGTCTAAATTTAGAAACTAAAAATAGAATACTCAATATCTAATTATTTATAAGATTCTGAGGTTTTAGATATGAAACCAATTTTTACACTTTATAAATAAAAAGAGTTAGAAACTAAATCATGAAAAATGAAAACAAAGGTAAGGTGAAAATTTCCTTGGGGAAGGAAAAGTTTCCTTATAAAAAATCATCAGGGAAATAAAATTTGTCTTGAGATAGAGTGTTAGTGATTTTGAAAACATAATGGAATGGAAAAAACATAAAGAAACCATATTGACTCAATAAAATATGATCAATTCTCATTCGAATATATACTCACTTCATTTAATTCACATTAATAACCACAATATCTTTTTTTGGTCATTCCTTGATCAATTTAGACTCTATCTCTTACTCTAATAATTGAAGTTGAATTTGTTTTCCCAAAAATAGTAACTAATCTTAAGATCATTAAATATAATTATAATTGTTTCCATCTATATTTAGGTAAAATCTTATGAATATTATTAGCACATATTATCCAATATTCATAAATCCTCATACGTTAAGATAATAATTTATTCTATAAAACCTAATCCAATGTTTATCATAAACCATTCCATAAATGGTTTAAATTATAACATTTCTAAAATTCAAAAATATAAAACATTAGAATGAAGGAACTAAATGTTTCAAAATCAACATAATATTGATCCCACATATATCATAAAGTTCCTCTTGGTTGTCACATTACAAAAACTTTAATAACATCATCATTTATTCTAGTAAAACACATTAATAACCTAAATTGCCATAAACCCTTATATAAAACATGAAATATTCATTATTCCAAATATTATTTGATATATTACCTAAACACAAATTTTTTTTAAAATACATCAATGATATCATAAACCATATTGTTAACTAATATTTTATATGTTTTGAAGTCATAAATATGATTCAATTTAATTTTTCCATATCATGATCTCTTTATCTATACTAATTATCATTTTATAATTCTGAAGAAGATGTTATAGGTTACCTTATTATAATGAGACATTTCTAATAAATCCCTTTTTAGTATCATTTGTTATATTCATGAAAATAATTAAATAAAAAAATCTAAAAAATAACCTCATATACTTCATTATTCGTATAGAATATTACTTGAATTTAATAAAATAATAATTTGATCACTTAACATCTTCTTTAATCTTTTAACTAATCTTTATAATGTTATTTGTTGAAAATTATATTCTAAAATATAAAATATAGATCCTTAATACTAAAGTTAATCACTATTATAAATAGAACTATTAAAAAATAAATTACATTTCATATGACTCTTGGGGTATGTTCTTCATCAGCAGCAAGCCCATTACTCTTATAACAATAAATATTTACAACGTGATATTTCTTTGAAGAGATAGATTTTCATAATTCCCATAAATTCTTCCTTAAAATAATTTTGTAGTCAAAGAAAACTTATTGAGGTCATTATTCACGTTCACTATGTTAATGAATCATTTCATTTTCCCTTCGTAGTTACTTGCTTCCTGTCTTTATATTAAAAATATACTCATGTTTTCTTAAATCATCCTCTAGTTTTATTTAGACAGTGATCTAATTTCTTGGAAACCACTCTATCAATAATTTAACGAATTTCTAGGAGATTTTCTTAAACATCAACTCATCATTTGACTTATACTTAGAGACATATATAGATATGTCCTTATAAATATCCATAGGGTTCACACTAAATATTTTTCATCATAGTTTCTAACAGATGACTAAACATTTCCATTGGTATAAACTATAGTGACTTAGGCTTAACATAAAAGTATATTACCTAATTTTTATGAATCTTAATCATGTTACATAATTACATTCCCAAGGACAATTATAATTTAATGTATTTTGAAAAATAAAACACATTATAAATATTTGGTGAAATATCTTTTTCATATCCAATAATGATCTTCCCCTTTATTATTCCTACCTAAATCATTTATTTATAACCTAAGGAATGGAAACATAGGAAATGGTGAGATTAGATTCTTAGTAAGGGTAAATAAAAAATATACATAAGAAAAACATAAGAGTAGGTTGAAAAGAAAATGAGAATAACATTTGAAGATCATACCCTATATATTAAATATCTTATACGCGAGTTAGGTAATAACAATTGTTAGTTCATAATACATGAATTATAAGGGTGATAAATCATTAGAAATTAATCATGAACAATAATTTCATGTAATTTATGTTTGGAAGCATCATAAATACGTAAAACCATTTCATTTGTATATTTTAACAGCCAAGACCATGAAAACAATAGATCAGGAAACACCTGTTTCACATAGTGGATCAGGATGCACCTATTATAGATTGTGGGTCAGGAAACACATGTCTCCCATTGTGGATCAATACATACCTGCTTCCCATTGTTGATCAAGCCCGTTAACTTGTTTCTCATTTTATCTCATTAGATATAAATATTTTCCCAATAAATTAGAGTGATATATAGGTCCCACCCATCATATAATGAATTCATACATACTAGTTCCACATCATATTAAAAAATCAATCATATCATTATCCAAAAGGGGTAGATTTCATAAAAACCATATAACAACACATAAAATTAAATGGGTATCATAAATATTTACTCATAACATAAACATTACAAACGATAAATTTTTACTCATAATTTCATTATAGAATAATCCATGAAAATAATCGGGGTTCATAAGCATTTTATCATTGTATAAATAATGGAATAAATGTAGGTGTCATAAACAGCATGCCACAAAAACATAAACCGTTCATGAAGGAATATGAACTCTATTATTGGACCATACCCATGGTAAAGAATATGTAACACCACGGGATGTCATCATAAATATAAAATAATATTGAATGATCTTTTTTGACATTTCTAGATTAAAGTATCATTTATTCTAGGGTAAATCACTTTTTGAACCATAAAACATTTTGGAAACTTCTTATTTGAAAAACAAACATTGAAAAATTATAAAGAAATCCTTGAAACCCATTTTAAAACATAAAATAATTTTAAAATAACTTTCCATGAAAATTATATTAAACGATCATTTAAAAACTATTATGGAAATCTTTTTTTAAACATTGTTTTTGAATAAAACAGATTTCTGAACGAGGAGAGAAATAATGTTGATCTTTTTTAAACATATATATTATATTATGTAAAATATAGTGGATAAATGGTAAAATTACATAAATATGTCATGAATTCATATAGAATATGAAAATACATGAGGAATATTTAGATATGGATCATAATATTTCATCCACATAATTGGAATCATAAACAATCTCAATAAATGATTAGATTATAACAATTATCTCTTACCACCTTAGAAAATTTGAATCATAATCCCCATGGAAGAATAAAATTACATGAATAGAATAATTTCTTTATTGGAATTATAGTCATGAAATAAAATTTTAGATGGATTTATATACACCTAATAAAATAATATAGCTTCATAATAAAACATGTGGCTGAAAGAAGTTAAATTGAGAAAAAATTGTTTTATCAATTTGATATCTTTTGGACCGTAAAACCCAGTGAAATACGTATCATAAAATGGATATAAACATAACCATGAATTTAAGGATAAGGATTATAAAATAAATTCATTATTCATTAAATACATCACACAAAACAGTTGATTGGTGAATAAGGAATAAGTATCGTAGAAATAAAAGAGATACTGAAAATAACCTCACTATGTGAGAAACATTTGAATCATGATATACATAAAGGAATGTCACGAATCAACCTAGGAACCTTATTATCCCAATAAATGATTCAGTCCTGAAAAGTCATGGATGTTGTTCTTGATCTCCATTTGTCGATGAATAGCACTAGGAATTATACAAACTGAGAGTGGGAACAATTTTTCAACAAACATTGTGGAATAAAAAAGAAAAAAGGCAATGTTCATATCAAAGGAAAATCTATTGGGAGTAATGTACCAAAAGTATAAATAGAAATATATCCCAAAGTACTACAAAAAAATAATCAAATTAGGGATAACAACCCAGGAACCAAATTAAAAAAACCACCATGTCCTAGGTTCAGCAACAATATGCACCAACAAGAGATTCATTTCCTTTCCTCGAACCTAGAATGGGATAATCTACAAACACCAAAAGGAACAATTATTGTTTGACCCAAATCCAAGTAGTATTTCAGTAATGGATCCCACAAAAAGATGAAAATATTTAATTAACCTATAAATTATTTCAATTTTAATATAAATTTGTTTGGTATTCATAAAATTATATTTTATAAAATCATGCTTTAAATTATAAAAGATATAAATACATTATCATTTCATGAATCACATTTCAGATGATATATATACATTTCACATGATGTAATTTTTATTCAAACAATGGATCGTTTAAAAAAATTTACATTTTCCATAATTTATTCAATAAAATCGTTTTAATAAACTAGTTTTTGTAATTTCAAAAGGCATATAAATTACCTCCCAACTACAATATATATACATTTAGAATGATAAAAGAATTGAGAAACATGGTCATGTGTAAAATAGGTATGATAGTTTCAGCCTATAGGGAACCAACTCTATGAATAAGTAAAATCATGTACATATGTCCCTTGAACAAAGGCCAAGAGGACTCATCACCATCGCATAAGTGATGTTATTAGCTAATATGATTTTCTAGAATGTTGTAGAGTCATAAAGTGTTTTCCAAAAAAACTCACTAACTCCCTAAGGAGTGAATGTTTTCAAGTACAAAATCAATTATGGTAAATTTATTTAAAGACTACGTAAAATAAAATTCATCTCATTAATCAGTTCAAATATTCCAATTTTCACTTTAAAACCTATAACATGTTTTAAAAGAAACATGCCTTTTTTACCAAGATGAAACCCCTGGATTTCCATCAAAACCATTTTTCAAAAATTGGGATTTGAAATCAATTCACCATTAAATTTCACAATAAAATTTTATCGTTAAATTCCAAAATGTAATATTCAAAAAAATTCCATTAATTTCAAAACAAACCCCTAATTCAGTAGAATTGATGATATTTCCAAAAAAAAACTTGGCAAAACCAGTTTCATAATTAAATCCAAAAATTTAACTAAATAAATTACTACAAAAACCATAATTTAAATTGAACAATTTTAATTACAATAATTTCTATAAACACACCCCAATTCATTGAATTGGGGGATTTCCAATTTCATGCAAAAACATACGATTCCAAGACACCCAATTCAATGTAATTGTGTTTTAAACCAAAATAATAATTTAAATCATTTTGATCAAAATTATAATTTTTCTAAAATTAAAAATATTTGATATTAAATAATCTAATTCAAGGTTAATGATAATCATCATCGTAATAGAATTACCTATATCAGGATCCATTGATCTCAAATCTCAACATCGTATCCAAAAAAATTTAATGAGGAATAATGTAAACAATGATCTATGATTAAACCTATGTTTATATTCAAAATACATGGTATTACATCCATAAATCAAAAAAAGGATCCTCAGAACCCTAGAGATAAAAAGAGACACCATTAAATATTAAGAATAGAAGTAGTAAAAAAATAGGATGATAAAATACAATCATTCACCTATGTTAGAATCACTTCAAGGAGGGTTTTGTGAGGCTAATAATCATTCATGGGAGCTCTATGAAAGGTAGAAACTTATTTGGGCCAATTTAAGTATGTTTGGGATACAAAAAGACATTTTAGGAAAATAAAAAAAATCAGATCTCTAAATATATCATCTCTATTGATTCCTAGAAAATATCACATTGTTTGGAAAATACCTATGCAAGCAATGAACCCAATATAAATGGGTCAGAAATTATTTACTAAGGGGGTGCATGACCTGACTAGCCTATGAAATCTGTGTAGAGATCTCTATCCAAAATTTTCTATTTTCCTATATCATTGAACAAGGTCTATAAAACCATGCACCAATCAATCAAAAACCATGAACTAGACAAGAAACATCCAAAAATTATTATAAATTCACCCAAAAAATTCCAAAAAACACAAACAAATATCGATTAATGGAGGGGTTTAGGAATACCTTGATTTAGTGACTAGATTTTACAACATCCCAAACATAGAAACTTTCTATCCCCAGAGAGACTATGAAGAAACCAGAATTCCAAAATTATAAGTCCATTGTAATTTTATCAGTTCCTCCCTCTCCCACATCTCATGAGAATTAGAACTATGCATCCATTGAATAAATATCAATGGTTTCTTCCTCCCAATAAGTACCTCAGTTTCATAATCAATTGTCTGTATTGTCCATTAAATCATGGATAAATAGAGTTTGACCTCGATATCACTCCAGCTCAAAACATGAGATGGATCGTATATATACTTTCATAGTTGATATACATGAACAATGTTTTGTATCAGTATCATATGTGGGGGAAGTTCTAAAATATATGAATCTTTTCTCACATACCCTATAACCATGAATGTTCTCAAAAAATGGGGAGCACGATTCCCTTACCTCCCAAGCCACAGATGAATCATATGGGGTGAAACATTAAAGTACCATTAGATAGTAACTAAGAACTACAATGGTCAATGATGATAACCAGAAAAATATTTATATATTTTCTATATCACCATCATCCTCAAAAAAAATCAGCTAGATTATTGTTGTCTTCTGTTGTAGAAAACATTGTCCAATAAAGATTGTTTCATCAACATCTAACCCACATCACAAATACAAGGCTTTAAAATGATCCATCATAATTATGGATTGGTAACTATTGTGTTTATAAAACTCATCCATCCATAAATTATCATCCCAATCCCCAAAACATTCGAGAACACAAAAATGAATCATATCCTCATGAATCCCAATATCTCTTTCTATGAGGCCATTCGATTATGGATGGTATTCCATACTCAAATAAATGATATATCCCAGTTCTTTCTAATTACCTCTTCGAAAGAGATATGTCAATTGTGGATCCCTATCAGAGACTATGGTAGATGAAATATTCACAAATGAATGACCTCTTTCATATATATATTTCATGACTCCTCAAATTTGGTTATATCATGAATGGGTATAATTTGATCCCACTTGTACCGACTAATGACCAAAACCCATATCCAATTATTTTTTTAGGGTACTAAGAAACTCAACCACAAATCCCCTATATCTCTCATCCAAATTCAAAGTATAGATTGGAAGTGGATAATGAAACTTGAAGGTTTCAGGTGATCATCCTTAACCTATTGGCATGTATAAAAATCAGTGAAAAACTCATAAATGCCATGTATGATACCTAGACACCAGAATTGTTTCCACATGTCATTGAAAATAATCATGGACCTTAAATACACTACCCACTAGGAATTATAAACATCCCCCACAACATCTTTCTTTATCAATGATGACACCAAGAAATGATTTTGACATAATAGAAATTACACATTTGTGAATGACTTTTCAAAAACTTTCTCCCCACCATACAGAGAGTATCTGAATCTACAAAATGCATCCTCATGTTTTTGTTCATGATGAATCATCTCTATAAGAGCATATGTCAACTAGACATTGGATAAAGAAACCTCAAACACTAATTCATGGACACCATCATGAAATTGTGAAAGGGGCCATCAAATTGCACTATTCATAAGATTCATTCACTAACTAGGTTAGAAGCTTCCCCCTCAAAGAATCAACAATTAAATTACCTTTCAACTGATAAAAAATATCATCAATTGATGAAAACAAATTTTTATTCTTCACTGTAACTCAATTGAGTATTCAGTAATCTACACATAGGTAGAGTGGACCAACATGTTTATTAGAAAAGATAACTGGTGTCGCCCAAGGTGAAAAACATAGATGTATAAAGAATTTATGAAGAATATAACCCCACTAGGACTTCAACCATTTTTTAGATGGTGTCGTGTAATATGAAGGAATTGAAATTGGTTGAGTATCATTAATTAAGTAAATGGTAAGCACAACAACTATCTTTGTGAATTTCCCTTAGAGGTTACACACTTGGAGACAAAATGATAATTGGAGGTGGAAACATTCCTATATCTTGGATAGTGTTAATGGTTACCATTATTAGATTTTTCTCAATAAAAGGATTCACTTTTTGAGGTTTAATAATAGCTTTCTACAAGATTAGATTCGTACTTCATCCCAGAGGCATGAGGCAACACAACATCTTCATACAATAAGGAAGCCATCATATTATCTCTCAATTAGATCAACAAGTGAAATTAATCCCAACAGATTGAATGGAAAGATTTTTATTTGAATCTATCCTAATTAATACAGTTAAAATAATAGAACTAATCCATAAGATATATTTCCCTAACCACCCCTAGAAACTAAAGGTTCATTATGGTGAGATCTGTTTAGACACTCAATTACAACTACCTCATATGTTCTGACATAATTTCCCAAATTCATATTAACTTCAAGACAAGAATCTCATCCTCCTATAATACGATATTATAAAAAACCAACCTAGGTACCCTGGTATCCTGATAACTGATCTGGTCCTGACATATCCTGAGAAGTATTCTCGATCCCCATGGGTCAGTGACTAGCACATGGAATAATAAAAACTTAGTGTGGGAAAAAATTCCAACAAAAATTAATGAAGTAAAAAAATAAAGAAGAAAATATTCATATCAAATGAAACTCCACTATGAGTAATGTAACAGAAGTAAAGAAGGAATTAATGACCAAAGTAAGATATCATAACTTCTAAAGTAAAGAAAATAATCCATGTCTCAAAGGACACAACATAGAAAGTGCAAGGCTCTACTACTGGATCCACCAATAAGATATCTCATTCCCTTTCATGTACCTATTGGGAGATAATATACAAACACCTGATGGTGTAATTTGGGTGCAAGATAATCCCCATTAGGGTATCACCCAATGATTCCATAACAAGATGAAAATATCAAATTAATAATGACAGTTTATTCAATTTTCATATAAAGTGTATTGGAATTATTAAAATAATATTTAAACAAATCCTGATTTACAATTTTATTATTGGATATACATTAGAAATTCAAAATTCACATTTTAGATGATTGAAATAAATTTAAGATGATATAATTCTCCATCAAAATGAATCATGATTTATACATATGTAAATATATTCAAAATTGAATAAATAAACAATTTTTATAAAATAGTTAATATAAATTCATAAGGAATGAAAAATAGTTCACAATAATGGAATATATATATTTAAAAGGACAAAAAAGTGTGGAACGTGGTATTTTTCCAAATTTCTACGATACTTCCAGGATATATGGACCTAACAAAGTGAATATAGAAATGAATGTACATGCGTCCCTTGAATGAAGGCCAAGAAGACTCATTACCATGGATGAAGGGATGTGATGTGCTAATATGATGTTTAAGAAAATTTTATAATCATTAAGTTTTTATAAATAAGTAAATAACAACCTAATGATTTCATGTTCTCAAGTACAAAATCAATGATGGGAAATTCATTTCCAGACTACTTAAAAAACAATTCATGCCATTCTACATTTTAAATATGCCAATTTTCTCTGTAAATATAATAATGGGGTATAATAAAAAACATACCTTTTTAGAAAGATTAAACCCCTAGTTTCTAATAAAACCCATTTAAATCCATTTTTTTCACAAATAGGGATTTGAAATTAATTCACCATGAAATTTAAAAATCCAATTTTACCATTAAATTATAAAATATAATTTTCAAAATAATTCCATCAATTTCATAACAAACTCCCAATTCAATGGAATTTATATTTTTCAGAAATTTTCCTTCATAACCATTTTAACAACAAAGTCCAACATTTTAATTTAATTAATATCTATCAAAACCAGATTTTAATTTTACTAATTTCAAATAGAAGAATTATCATAAAAACACCCATGAAATTGGGGGTTCACTAATTTCATTACAAAAACCTATTTTTCAAAACCCCTAATTAATGGGAATGGGGTTTTTATCCAACAGAATAATTGAAACCACATACCTCAGGATTAACATATCATGAATCTCAACATCACAAATGGGAAACTCTAAAGCGGAATAATGTAAACAACAATCTATGAATCATACATCAGTTTATATCAAAAATAGAGTGTATTAGATATATAAACCAAGAAATTAATCCATGACACCCTAGAGAGATAAGACAAACTATGAAAGAAAGATAATAGAAGATGAAAACTTAAAATAAGAGGATCAAACTCCATTATCATTGCTTCGGATCACTTCCAGGATTGGTCTGAGGGGTCTAGAATTCTTTTTGAGATATCCAAGCATGGGAGACACTGCTTTGGGTTGGATGAGATCTGTCCAAGAACTAAAAATAGGGTTCAAATAATTTAAACAAAAAATTGGATCTCTAAAAATTTTGTTAGAACAGTTTCGTAGAAAACTACATCACGTTGGTAAAACCCCTTCACCGGTAATGCACACCTTATTAATTTTTCGAATAGTTTTTCTTGAGGGGGTTCACATACTGACTAACTATGCACAAGCTGTGCAAAGATATCTATCCAAAATTTTCCATTTTCTTGTATCGGTGTGCATAGTTTGGAAAACTGTGTGCTAGTCATGAAGCATCCATACACTATCCTAGAAACTTCCAAAATAGAAAAAAATCTTCCAAAAAAACACAAAAAAAACCCAAACAACACTCATTTTAAAGAAAGATTTAGGGATAGATTAAAATAGTAACAGGATGATTCAAGGAGTCACTTCAATTTAAACGTTAAATATAATTAAATAAATTAGGTTCATTTTATAAAATTTCAGAAGTTAGTATATACATCTCAAAATAAAATTAAGTGGGTAATATATCATATATCTCACATAAATAAAAGTTAGATAAGAAAACCCTTACCATAAGTCTTGAATTTCCTCAACCACATTCAAAAATCCAATATAATACATATATGTTCATTATAAATCAAACCAAGAATCATATTCTTATATATCATACCATATTTTTTATTATGACATTATATGACCCATTTATTAATAATTTAATGTTAAATTTATGATTCCGGTAAAAACCGCTTTTTTAAATATATGTTTTGACTTGATAATTAAGATCCTAATACATGGATAATGATTTAATTATTTACAAAATTTAAGATTTTATATTAATATCTTATATATTCATTATATAAGTATTTATAAAAATATGTAAAATATTGAAATATGAAATGGAATACACTATTTATGGAGATGGTAGGCCATATGTACGTATGAACATTGTTTCTATTTTCATTTCGTATTGAATGAAATTAAGTATATAAAATAAATCTATAAATAGATATGTATTTTCATTACATTAAATTAGTATTTCATATATATAATATAGGTTTACCAATCCCATCTTTAATACTTTCAATTTAAATATTAAAGGAATCACTTCACTTTGGAGAGGCGGTAGTACACACATCCACAAGCGAAGTTATTGTGTTCCAAAATAATGGAATGAATGAAGGTATGCATTATCTAATAATTTAGAGGCATAAATAAAAAATATATATCATATATATCACTTAATAACATAAATTCCCACATTATTCCAAACCTTGAAATGTGTTAATGGAAAGAAATGACATCAGTTCACGAGGCGGTAGTCTTCCATACACAAGAACTTTGAATGTGTATCCCCTTTAATTGAAGTGTGTGTGATTTTAGGTCATATATATAACATATAATCTTCTATTTATATAGAGGATACTAATATTTTTATATAAGTGTGAAATAATAAAAATTGAAGGGGTGGATAAAGAGAAAAAACCTAATTTCTTTGTGAATGATGTTACCTCATCTTTTGGGTAATGCCTATTAGTTTGGATGAAATGGCTTCCTTGGTACGATTTATTCCCAAATTAATGATTTTATTATGAATGTAGAGATTTTTTTAGCTCATTTGGTCATTTTTAGGATGAGACAACGTTCATTAGAGGTCCTAAGAAGTAAGGCAGTGTGTGCCCTTTCATAGTGGAGGAGTGATATTGTGGTAAATATAAAATAGTAGACATTATTAGAAGGTCTACCTTAAATTATGGGCATAAAATATGTGTACATATTCGTTAAAAGGGATTATTTAGTCCATATGTGTCCTGTCAATGTCTTTTGGACAAATTTCTAGGTATTTCCAATTAAGTTAATGTTTAATCAATAAGTAAACTTGTTTTCACATTAATTATTGTAATTAATTTTAATTAATCTCACAAATATATTGGGTAGAAAAATTATTTTACCTTAATAATAATTATAAAATGTTGTTTTTTAATATTTTTAATCGATTTTCTCTCATTCTAAACATGGAAGTGGATGAAATTAATTTAAAATTAATCATACATATCGAATGAGAAAACGAATTTTTAAAGTGAAAATATTCAAAATATGGACCTAAATTCTCTTAATTTATGTATAATTGATATGAATATACATTAAAAATAATTTAAAATTTAATTTAACTATATATATAATTTAGATTAAAGTGAAATTTTAAATTAAAATTCAATATTTTTTACTATTCATCCAAAATTGAAATTTCTCAAAAAAATACACAAAATTCACTCTATGAAAATTTTGAGAATATTATTTCAAAAATGAAGTTTATTTTAAAAAATTGAATTTATAACACTATGAAAAATTGTTTTTAAAAATGTCATAACATTAAAAAATGCTAAAATTACCTTATATATATATATATATCTCTCTTTCTGCGTGAATTTGGTTTCATTCTTATCTATTGTCTAGTAAAAAACATAATATTGATGTTTAGAAGTTAATTAAATATAATATAATGATATATTTATATATCATTAAATTAATTTATAAATTTTTTTATTAATTTATCAATTCAAAAAATGTTTGATTTAATAAATAGAGATTTATACTCAATTATTTCATATATTTTCATAAGGGTTTAATTTATAGTAAATTGGTTCACAAATAATTATTCTTATATAGATTTGAAAACCATAATTTCATAATTTAATTAATATTATTCATAACTACTATTCAAAAGGCTATGTGAAAACTGTAAAAATATTTTAATAATGATATCAATAGTAAATTGTTGTTTGGTAAAACTAGTTCTTGCATTCCACACAAGTTATTGAAGGAACATAGCATTACATGTAACACAATAAAACACTATGTTTTATTTACCGTAAGATTACATATGAGTTTCATGTTGCAAAATATTATCTCTGTTTTGTGTACAGAGAAATAATAACATTGTTCTTTTATATAACACAAGATATATTTAGTATTCAGTGAAATGAAATGTATCAAAGAGATTAAATAAAATCGAAATTAAATAATTCATTAAAAACGGTGAGTTAAACTCTTGGTAAATGATAATTGTTTTGAAATGATTTTTGTGGTTTCTGAATGTTTAGTATGTTCATGGTGTTGATCCTTTAAATGTGATTGTTGGTGAAGTGTTTAATGGTGATAGCTATGGATGTCCTCACCTATAGTTTTGGGTGTTCGTCATGTAGGTCCTCAACCATAGTATATGTTGATGGTCTTTTTTTCCCTCACCAGTGGTTTAGTTTTTTGGCCAAAGATATCCTCACACAATGATTATGGTTTTAGTCATAGAAGTATGGAAATATGGTTTAGGTTATAGTTCATAGAATTACCCGCCCACGGTTTAGGGATTTGATCAAGGTGGTCCTCACCTATAGTTTTAGGTGATGGAAATGGAAGTCCTCACTTATGGTCAGGGTGTTAGTCCTGGTAGTCATCACCCATGATTTTTGATGTCGGACTAATGGTTCTTGTCTTTGAGCATATGTCTGATGGATGCTCTACGAACCACTGATATTTATATATTACTAGATACTGGACTGAGGTCATAGGAATGTCATATGTTGTTGTTTATATTTCCCAAATATAGATGATAAATTAAAATCCTTTTTTTATTCTCCATACACATCAACTTCTTATATGATATAGATGACTTGATCAGGTTGATGCATGTTTGGTAAGCCTAGGTGTAACCCTTGATCCTAAGGTCTAGTCATTACAAGAATAGAAGTTTTTTTCTTGACCTGTATATTTATTATTTTGCTATTTATTTATATTAATTTTAATCTACATACACTATTTATTTTACTGGAATTTTATTTAGAGACCGTTGGTTATGGCCTACTGACTTATACTCACACCCTAGTTGGGCCACCATGGTACTTTGGTACTCAAGTAGCTCTTATATTTTTTTCAAGAACATGTTTGTATTGAGGACCGTCTAGAGTTTTTCATAGAAGGGTTTGACATTTCAGATGGTATGAAGGGATTTGATGTGGTTTGACTTAGTGTTTAGGTTGGTCCTAGTGTACTTATTTTTTTATTCATTTTATGAATTGGGTTTCCTATGTGGGTGATCGATCTAGAATGAATAACCAATCTATTTTTCCCTTAATGTATTTGATTTTATTAGATCATTATTATTTTAGTTCATTTATTCTTTCAGTTATATTTTATATACAATACATTTTTGTATTTATTAATGGTTTTTTCACACTAATATAGGGGTATATTCTCTTCATGGTACCCACTTATTCCCTTATAACTAGTTAGAAACACCAGGAATATGAGGAAGAACTCTTCAGTCTATGTGGTGAAATATATTTGGGAACCATTCTCATTTCGTATACTTCGAGATGTTACAATTTTTATATAACTCACCATATATACAAACTACACTATGTAAAGGGTTTTTAATATTGATAGGAATGGTTGTTTATCACATAGTAATATATAGATTACTATGATATCTAGTATTTACGTCACTATAATGACTAAATGAAATAAATAACAACATCGAAGAGAAACTATTTATTCATGGAATGTATAAGGGGGGTCAAGATTAAAAATGCATCACAATTTGGTTTTAAATATATTATTTATTTGTAATAATAATTACTTAGTGTAATATGAGAAAATAATTACTTAATAAATTAAAATCAAATATTTTTCTAAAATAATAAAAAGGTTTCATTACTATGTGATTAATTATGTTGATCATTTTTAAGAGTAAAATTTAGATAAATATTAGTTCTTTATAGATAGGATAAAAATAATATGGTTGGGGTCATGGATTTGAAAAATGAGGAGAATCTTATGCTCTTAAGACAGTACAATTTATTGAACTATAGTTTTAATGTGAATGGGTCCCCATGTTCACCATGACACTATGTAATCCAAAGATAATCATAAGAAATAAATAAAGATGAAATGGGTTATTCATCATGGTTATTGGATGAATTTTATCATGGACATTGTTTATGGATAACAAATGAACATAAGTTTTTCTATATTAAAATGGATATCATTATTGAATTCCAATTAATTCGATATTTGATTGAAGATGCATATGGATGGTATTTTGGGTTTCAGAAGAAATTTTAAATAAATAATGGTATGGTAGTAATGTTTCTATCTTTTGTATTATCCATTATTCAGGCTTGATTATCCTGACTAGAGATGCCACAAACCGCATCATGATCTAGATTTTATTACATTATTTAATTCCAAGAAATAAATATTCTAGTTTTGTAATAAATATAGATTTTTAGAGAAAAAATATTTTGATGATGTGGTTTAAGGATACTATATTGATTACTATATAATAGTTTTCATCAATATAGGAATAACAAACCATGATGTTGTTCTAAACATCATATATTGATGATTTGATTTTAATTCAGAAGGATACGATAGAGCTGAGGATTATAAGGATTTAATTGGAATAATAGAGTAATTTAATCACTAAAAAATTATTGTTAGATAAAAATTATCTTATATTTTTGGGAGAATATGTATTGATATTATTTATTGACAATAATTCATTTATTTTGTGATTCATTATACGTTTATTTATAGAAAAACTAAAATAAAAAAAACATTGGTATATTTTTCTTTGAGTAGATAAATATTAAAATAGGGATGCCTTGATAGAGTAGTCATTTTTTTAATTGATTCATTAAATGATGAATAATCATTAATGGGGTTTCATTAATTTCAGTTTAATGATTGGTTCTGAACATGGAGCATAATTAGGTAATTAAATTCCTCAAAATATTATTTTTTAGAAAAAGATAATTCTATATATAAAATAAAATATATTTAAATCAGTTTACATTTATAACAGAGAAATGATATTTGATAACAAAAAATGAATAAGGATGAAATTTTAAATCAATTTTGAATAAACTATAGTGCTTTCCAATAGGAGTCAAAATAGTGTCATTTTCTTATAATCAATTGACTGTTATATCTATAAAATGAATAATAATTTTGCAATGACAATGAGATAGAATGTAGAAATTAGAGTCACCCATGAATGGTAGGTGATATTTCACATAGTTTTCTATGGATAGTTCCCCTTGGAAGGTATTTATCATAGAATAATTGTTACATGTATTAAAATATTGTATTAAGTTTTGAATTTGGTATGCCTCTATATATTTGTGTTAAATATACTTAAACAAAGACTTATTCATGTGAACTAAGTAAAATGGTTATGATACGTGTTTTTATAGCTTCATTATATGTATTTATTATTCAAATTTTTGGTGATTATAGGTGACATAGATTGAAGGTTGTTCTATATAATTATTAAACTTGATGTTTTCATAAGTAATAGTTATGTTTAAAAATGTTTTAGTTGGTTTTCATAAAAATTCACTCCCTTAAGGGTTTTTGAAGTCTATTATCATAACTCAAGGGAAAAAATAATTATTATTAGATAATATATATTCTAAATTATCATTCAATATATTAAATTTGGTTTTTATGATTCCTTGTCACATAAAATTTTTTTTATTGACATCTATTTTTTATAGCACTAAATTCAATTTTTTTGTTATGATATGATTTCATATCTAATAGATTTTGGTGATATGTCATAGATTAAGTACATCCTGATATAATATTTAAAATTAAAAATTAAAAATTTCATATTGAAATGATAAAATGATCATGGTTTTTTCCAATGATGTGGCCTTAAACATTACATAATCTATTATCTTTAGTATAAAAATAACTTCATTTCATTTCTAGAGATCTTTTAGTAGTATAGTTTTTTAGAATTTGTTCATTACCCATATAAAAATTATTATTAATTTAAGAAGTGGATACATCTATTTATTATCAATTTTACCATAATATAAATATCTAAAAGAGAAACTGGGTTTATTTTCATGATATATCTTCAAAAAATTTAGGTTGTCTAATTCAACATCCCAACTCATACTTAAAACCCTACGAAATACATTTTTAAATATTGAATGTTCACAGAAACCTTAGTAATGGATATAAAAAGGATGAAAAAAATTAGTCTAGTGAAGAAAAATAAATGCTATAAAATATTTACCCATCATATTTTTATTTTATAACACGAAATAAGTCATTTCAATACAAAAATCAAAAACTCATTTCACTCAGTGCAAACCATTAAAATATATACATATAAATTAAAAATCCTTTTGAGGTAACTTAGTGATTCATATAAATAATCCATTATAAACCCATGTCACTCATAAATGGTGTAATGTCCCAAAATTTTACATGTAACTTTTTTAATTATATGGAATTATTTCGAGTCTGTGCAAATTAATGGTGTGAGATTCTGAGGCCCAATATGTCGGGAATATTTTTTCAGGTATGCTTAGTGAACACGTGAGCACCATTTTTTAACATTTGAACCGATTCTTGGAATTGAAATCTGAGGACACCGTTCAACCTGAGGTACTGATATTCGCTTAAGGATACCTTCACCTCAACTGCAGTAGGTTGAGCGTGTAAGTTGGTTTTCCGGTTTTTCGTGGGAGAGTTAAAAAAATAATAAAAATAATAAAATTAAAATTTATTTTTATTTAAATGAATCCTACCATTTGAATCATGGTGGTCGGGACCACCCGACCCTAAACCTATCTTTTAATGTGAGGTAACTCTTGGGATACACCAAATTAATGATCAAAAATTAATTGATTATTAAATATAACATAATTAAGTTGGTTCCTCACCTCTTGTGGGGGAAATCTTTGGAAAAAGAGAGAAATATAGGAATCCATTGGAGAATCATCCTCCAATGAAGAACCATCTTCAATGAAGAACATCATCCGAATCAAGAATGTGGAACCGTCTTTGGAGCATGTTGTGGGAGCGACAGACATCGATGTCTTCATCGTCTTCATCTCCTCCCCACCGCCACCTCCAGAAAGAAAATGAGGTAAAGTTTTTTTTATGATTGTTCTTCGTTAATTTATGTTGAATCATTCTTCTCAAGATACATTCTATTGGTCTAACATGGAGGGTGTGGGCCAAAGAAGCACAACCCAACCCCTCTGAAATCTTCGATGTCTGACCTGTTCTTCATTGGTGAACATCGGGATGAACGGAAGCCCACCGACACTACGTCTCCAGTGACCGATGCTGGTAGGGCATATGGCGGTGGCCAACACTCTGACTGGCCGCGGTGGTGGTGGCAGTGCAACCGCACCATCATAGGAGGCCATGGACCGATGACAATAGTGGAGGAGAACTGAAGACGACACACCGGCCGGTCGCATGGAACTGGGGCAGCCCACGTCTGTGCTGCTGGAATGGGGAAGCCGACCAAAACCATCGGCCAAACACGTCACGTCGAGCAGGACCGCTCCAAAAATTCTTGCATGAAAACAAGTATCACCACATGAAAATGCCAGGATGGCCAAAACCGAATGACCATTTTCCCATTCTGGAATTCAGGGGGCGCCTACCCCTAGTGTCGGCTAGGGAAGACCCTACAACGACTGGCCAGATTGACCGCGGGCTTCATCGTGAGCCAACAAGAATACCCCCTCAGTGAGCCACATAGAGAGGGTCGGGCCAGACCCGAACCAAGTCGGGTAGGCCTAGGCTGGGTCTGGCCTGGTCGGTCTGACTGGGTCAGACCAGACCTGAGCCCATCTGGATCCAAATATGCTTTTTTGGCCATATCATAAGAACCAGGCATCCGTTTGATAAACCATCTGCGGTTCCAGAATCCTTGAATCGAGACATTACTTTTGGTATACTCTAATAGAGTTTTTGATAAATTTGGTGTATGTTTGAGATGGATCGATCCCGAATCAAGTCGGGCCATCAAAACTAAAAGGTGAAAAACATATAGATCGGGTGTCCGATTGACGCGCCGTCTATCGCATTTAGTCTCTTACGATGTGGAAGACCTACAAGATACTTCTTCATTGGACTTTTTGGTAGTTTATATATCGAACAATGTCCTGAGGAATGGAACATCCCGTAATCAAGAGTTTTTATTGTGAGAACCCTCTGAATTTCTATACTTGAGGAGTTTTCAGATCCTATGTGGGTCATCATTAGATCCTGTGTGAGTCAGCACACAACGATCCTGTGTGGCTCAGTGCATACTGATCCTATGTGGGTCATCGCCAGATCCTGTGTGGGTCATTTTTAGATCCTTTTTAGGTCAACATTGATCATGTGTTGGTCAACATTGATCATGTGTGGGTCAACAGTAGATCTTCCCGACGAAGTAATATTATCTAACAATACAACTAATCTTCTATACTTTGGTACTTATGTTATACCTAGTGTGAGTTGAGTTTTTTCCTTTTTAGTACTTACATTGGTGGTGTTACCTTCATTTTATTCTTTCCTTTATTGAATAGTTGTGCATTAGGCCAAATAGATGGGCCTTGTGTTTCCTCATGAATGAGATGGGTATTCCTTATAACATATGTATATGTACGGGAATATACCTATGTGGGTTTGACTGTTGTTTTCAAGATTTTGGGTTTATCTATTATAGGTTCTGAGATACCTTAGGGGGTCTCGGGGTCTCTACTATGTATCGTTATACTCATCTCTGCATGGGCTATTCCCTCTCCTTGATGTGTCTTGTGGAGACGATTGACAACAATGATCGAAGATGAGGGTACCATGTCTGGAGGCTACTCGGAGGTGAACCTTAGACAAGGAATACTGTAGAGATGACCGTTCAATAGCATCACTTGCCCTTTATGTAGGATCCTTGGTAGGTGTTCAGATGAGTTATTTTTAGTTTTACTTATACTGCCCAATTTGGATTGTATTTTGGCCCCTTTACATACTGTACACACATTATTTACTATATAGTTTACTTTGTTCTTGTATCTTGATGTGAGATTGGTTCATGTGAGTTTATAGGTTTAAAGGAAATTTCTTCCTTGTTTTAGGGATATTCCTTTCAGGTTCTAGTCACCAGCCCAAGGCCTATGGAAGGCGGACTTGGGGTATTCACGGCATAGGCCATGGGGGACGGGTCGTGTCAAATTAGTATCAGAGAGGTCGGTTCTATAAAAGAACTATGACTCTAGTATTTTTTGTATGGTAATATTGTTATGTGTGATGAGTGTGGTTTTTATATTGGGTAATCTAGTGTTGGTGTGGTGGCCGAAGTATCCATACACCCGGACCCTGACTTCTAATTTCTGACTTAGTGAATGAAAACACTAATTATGTGTGTGTTTTGGAAACGTTTTCTTTGTGATCTTTTTGAGTCAGCTCACTAGGTATAACTTAATAACCATGGTACACCTATTTCTTTCCAGGATTCTTCCCCGAAGATAGCAAGCCATGGTTCCAGGTAGAGTACGCGATGACAGCCCATCAAACGACAAAACTTCGGTGGAGGACCCCTATAGGTAGTTGAACCATCAGGTGGTGTACCGGTAGCCCCACTACCTATTGGGAAGCCGATCCCACAATCCCCAGCAATAGAGGGTGCACACCGCTTGAGCATGTTGCATGCGTTTCAGCTCTATAAGTCACTCATGTTCTAGGGAGAGACAGATCCACATGCAGCTGATGACTAGATGGAGGCCATGGTTTGAGTTTTTCGACAAGTAGGGACACCAGCTGATCTTATGGTGATCCTTGCAACTAGTCTTCTTCATGTAGCTGTGGGTAGATGGTGGATCTTAATACTCTAGGTTCACGATGAGTTCAATCTAATATGGGCGGACTCTGATAGCATTTTCAGGGCAGAGTTTTTACACGCGACCTTATGCTCAGTGCGTATACAAGAGCTTCCCCACTAGTATAAGGGCATCATAATCATGGCTTGGTATTCAGATAGATTCACCGACCTCTTGAGCTACTTCGCTGACAAGGTCTGTGCCCCTTTCTTCAAGGCCCCGACCTTTGAGCAGGGGCTCAGATAAGATATTAGATCATCGATGATTTCAATCATCATCTTAACATAGGCTTGTGTGTCAGAGTAATCCCTCTTAGTGGATATATTCCTTCCTGAGAAGTCACCAGTAGTGAGACCCACCACAAGACGTCACGTAGTAGATTCATCTGCAACAAACAGAAGACAGATGATGCAGAGGTCCAAGAGGACCTGAACTACAGGTTCTTGACCGCATGAAATATGGTCGGTCATATTTGGCTCTCGAGAAAGAGCATGATAGGTGAGGAGCATGCAATATTACTCATGCAACAGGAAGAGTCTCATAGCTCACAACTGCCCGACCCGCCATATGGATGACCAACAAATGGTAGAAGGACCCCCAGAGAAGAGGCTAAGATTTGATTAAGGAGTTCTGCAGGCAATAGATAGATGTGGCTGATGAGATGGTCGTGCAGTAGGTGGTGGGCAGCGATACGAGGTTCTACCACCACCACCACCAGGTGGTCCACCATGACTATAGGGAGCAGTTGGACAAGGACGAGCTCAGGTCCAGGTAGTTGAGGCCTAATACCATGACACTCAAGAGATGATTGGACATACGATCTATGTATACTCTACCTTAGCTGATGTACATAAGGATAGAGGTTCCAGTCACTCTTTCTTTGACACGTCCCTTGTTTAGAGCTCAAAGATTCTGGTGGAGCCGTTAGATCGATCCATATGTCTAGAGACTCCAAAGGGAGAGGATTCTAGGATTACACACTCGTGTCAGCAGTGAGAGCTTACTCAAAGAGGCAATATCTTTGGAAAGGATCTTTTAGTACTGGAATTGAGGCCTTATGATGTCATCTTGGGTATGAATTGGTTGTCTACAGTCCATGCTTCGATCGACTGTTTTAGGCACAAAGTGAGGTGAGTCCACAAGGATGGGACTATGATTTCCTTCACTGGTGTGAGGGGAACCTTCAAAGCAGAGGATGGAATGACTCAGCTGAGGGTTCTGCAGATCACACATCATTTTTCTAGCCTTACCCTCAGGGTGGTTGATTTTGAAAGTCCGATCTATCCTGTAGTGGTGGACCAGTACACTAATATTTTCCCTGATGATATTATGGGTCTAACTCCATGAAGAGAGGTCGAATTTTATATCGACTTTGACCCCGGGATGGCACCAATATCAACACTAGCTTATCATATAGCTATCACAGAGCTTTGAGAACTGCGAGTATAGCTGGAGGACTTTTAGAGGAAGGGATTCATTAGGCCCAATGTTTCTCCTTGGGCAGCCCGGATTTTTTTCACTAAGAAGGCGGATGGGTGTTTGAGACTCTATGTGGACTATCAGTGCCCGAACCAGGTGACCCTGAAAAACAAGTACCCACAACCAAGGATTGATGATATCTTTGATCAAATGAACAGAGCACGGTGGTTTTCGAAGATAGACCTTAGTTCAGGCTATCACCAGCTCAGGGTATGAGACTAGGATTTGCAGTAGATGGCCTTCAGATGTTGGTATGGACATTATGAGTTATTGGTTATACCATTCGGCATGACCAATGCCCCAGTAGTGTTCATGGGACTCATGAACATGATCTTCCGTCCATACCTTGATCGCTTTGTAGTAGTCTTCGTCTATGACATCTTGATACAAACAGCTACATGGGAGGATCATGCATATTATTTGAAGATAATATTGGAAACACTCTGAGAGATCCAGCTTTATTGTAAGCTCTCTAAGTTCTAGTTCTGGATCTGAGAGGTACACTTATCAGGACACAGTATCTCAGAGGTTGTAGTTATATTAGATCCAGTGAAGAATGAGTTTTTGCTTGCTTGGAATACACCCAGGAGTTTGACAGAGGTGCGAAGTTTCATAGGGATTGAAGGTTACTAATAGAGGTTTGTTCCTGACATTTCTAGATTTGCAACACCTTTATCATAATTGATGAAGAAGGGGTAACCCTTCGTGTGGTCAAAAATATGCCAGAAGAGTTTCCAGGAGCTGAGGATGAGACTGATGAGTGCCCCCGTCTTGATACTATTAGAGGAAGGTGTTGGGTACGTAGTTTACTATGACACATCAGGGATTGGGCTTGGATGTGTCCTAATACAGGAGCGAGTAGTGATCACATATGGTTCTTGACAGTAGAGACAACATGAGTAGAACTACGCTACCCATGACCTATAGTTAGAAGCATTGGTCTTCGCCTTGAAGATGTGGTGACATTACATAATGGTGGAACCTTTTACAATCTACACTGATCATAAGAGTCTCAGGTATATCTTCCCTCAGAAGGACCCGAACCTCAGATAGTGGTGTAGGTTTGAGATCCTCCAAAACTATGACATCATGATAGTCTATACTCCTGGGAAGGGGAATGTGGCAGTAGATGAAATCAGCATGAGATCTGGTATACAGTTATTGAGTGGGGAGACAGAGAAGCTATCCAAATTGCAGATATCCTATGTGGATCAAGTTGGAGCAACTTATCTTCAGTCTCTAATAGTCACTCCCTCACTCCTTTAGCATGTTTGGGAGGTGCCTCTAGGGGACATGGACTACAAGGCCCGACGTGCCCAGATATCCATAGGACATGAACCTAATGGATTTTCTGACGGTGGGGAGCACAAAATCCTCTTTAGAGGGCATACTATGGTACCAGTGGCACTACAGGAGGAAGTATTGAGGGAGTTCTATACATCCCCTCTAGCTATATGTCCAGATGCGGTGAAGATGTACTAGGACCATCGGCGTCATCACTGGTTTCCGATAATAAAGAAATCAGTAGTAGTTCTTGTCTATCGGTGCCTCACTTGTCAGTAAGTGAAGTCATAGCATCAAGTTCCTTTGGGATTAGTTCGGCCACTATGGGTTCCATAGTGGAAGTCAGAGGGAATTTCCATGGGCTTCGTGACAATACCTTCACTCATGTCTAGGGGTCAGGATTCTATCTGGGTGATCATCGACCTAATCACCAAGTCGTCCCACTTCCCACCTTTTCGAAAGTAGGTAGTAGTATAGGGATTGGTATGCCTCTACGTGCAAGGGATTTTATGGCTTCATGGATTTACTTCAACGATTGTCTCCGATCATGATGCACGATTTACTTCCCAACTATATAAGGGGTTTCAAGAGGTGTTCGTGACCCAGCTTAGATTGAAACTCTCCTTTCATCCTCAGATGGATGGCCAGATAGAGCGAACAATTCATACCCTTGAGGACATTCTTTGTTCTTGCATCGTTGATTTTGGTTGTAGCTGGGTGTATCACTTTCCCTTGGTAGATTTCACATACAACAACAACTACCACTCCACCATCGATATGGCACCATTTGAGGCATTGTATAGATGACCTTGCAGATCACCTATGTGATGGACTTTCCCAAGGGAGTCAGCACTCATGAGACAAGAGATGGTAAAGGATACCACGAAGAAGGTTTTGATCATCCAGGAGTGGATGAAGACTACACAGAGTAGAAAGAATTCATATGATAACAGGAGATAGAGACCTCTTGAGTTCGAGGATGGTGATTATGTCTTCCTACAGGTCCCACCTAGATGAGGTTTGTGGAGATTTGGTCGGGGCGGAAAGGTATCTCCGAGGTTCATCAGACCCGTTCAGGTCCTTAATAGAGTTGCCAAGGTGGTATACCTCTTAGATCTTCCTCCTCAGTTGCATCGGGTTCATGAAATTTTCCACGTATACCAGCTAAGGAGATAAGTACATGATCTTTCTCACATCATTGACTTGGGAGAGCTGGACATCGACGATGGGGTGATGTTTTCAAAGGTTACAGTGGAGATTGAGGATCGACATGAGAGTGTTCTTCATTGGTGGTTGATACCTCTGGTGTACATCCGTTGGCAGTACATGAACCACGAAGAGAGAACATGGGAGCAGGTGGCTCAGATTTGTGCTCAGTAACCCTACTTGTTTCCCTATTTTGTGTTGTGGATTTCAGGGACACAAAGTCCTGAGGGGGTGTGGGGGAATTTAAAAACCAATAATTTTCAATTTAATTTTTTTTAATTTTATGGAATTATTATGAGTATGAAACAATTAATGACATGTGAATCCAAGGACCATTTTTCCTGGATTTAAGTTCTAAACTTTTTTTAGGTACGTTTAGTGAACACGTGAGTGGTGTTTTGTAACATTTGAACTGGTGCATGAAGTTTATATCTGCGAAAACCATTAAACTCACAGCGCCGATATTCTCTTAAAAAGACCTTTACCTCGATCGTAGTAGGTCAAAGGTGGAAGTTTCTTTTCTGATTTTTCATGGGAGAGTTAAAAATAATAATAACAAAAATTAACATTTATTTTTATTTAACTGAAACCTCCCATTTGAGTCTTGGTGGTGGGGACCACTCATCTATAATCCTCTATTTTAATGTGATTTAACTTTTGGGATAATCCCAATTAATGATCCAACATTAATTGATTATTAAACATAACTTAATTAAGTTGGATACTCACCTCTCCTGGAGGAATTCATTAAAAATGAGAGGACTTGGGAGATCCATTAGAGAAACATCCTCCAACGAAGAACATCTTCTAGATCAAGAATGTGGAACTATCTTTGGAGCATGTTGCAGGAGCGTTGGACAACAACATCTCCATCTTCTTTATCTCCTTCCTCATGCCTCCTCCAATGAGAAAACGAGGTAGGGTTTCTTTAAGATTATTCTTCGTTAATATACGTTGAATCATTATTCTCGAGTCGCATGCTATCGATCTAATGCGGAGGATATGGGAAAAAAAGACATGGTACGAACCCTTTGAAATCTTCATCGTTTTACATGTTCTTCGTGGGTGAGCTTCAGAATAAGCGGAAGCCCACCGGTGCCACATTGTGAGCCACCGATGTTGGCAGGGCACAAGGTAGTGGCTGAAACTCTGGACGGCCGCAATGGTGGCGGTGGTGCAACTGCACCACTAGAGGAGGTCATGGCCCATCGTCCGAAACTGAAGAGGATGATGGCTGGCATGCCGTCCGACCACGTGGAACAGGGGCGGCACACGTCTACACAGCTGGTAGTGGAGGAGTCTACGACTGTTAAGCCACAGCGGTTCACCCGATGGACGAACAACACCCAGCTTGTCGTGGGAGGACAACGGCTCCGTCGCATGGTTGGAAGGGGGAAACTGGCCAAAATCTCCGGCCGACCGTGTAGGGCTGACCGGGAACACTTCGGCGGGTCCCGCGTGCCAGCAGGCGGCGCCATGGGGTGCCACTAGGATGGCCAAAACTAAACACCATGTGGCCATTCAAGAATTTTGGAGGTGGGGGGGGGGGGGGGGCTCCTCTCCTAGTTTTCGGCTAGGGCGGACCTTACTATGGTGGGTGACCCCCACCGCGGGCCGCACCATGTGAGTCGTGTCGAGTGGGCTGCTCCCAACAGGTCGTGCCCTGCGCAGGCCGTGCCTATCTGTAGCCCAACAGTCCGGGCCTATCCGTGGCTTAGCGGGAAACAGCCCGCCACAACCCAGCCCATATGGGCCGGACCTGGACCAGGTCAGGTTAGCCCAGGCTAGGTCGGACCGAACCCGGGCCCATCTAGACCCAGATACACCTTTTTTCCATATCTTGAGAACCATACGTCCGTCTTATGATCCATTTGCAGTGCCAGAATCCTTGGATCGAGATAGTTCTTTTGGTATAAACCACTTGTGTTTTAGATAAAGTTGGAGTACGGTCGGGTTGGATCAAACCCGAATCCAACGTGGCCCCTAGAACTAAAAGTCTAATAACTTACAGACCAGGATTCTGATTAATGCTTCGCTGTCCCATTGGGTCCATTATGATGTGGCAGACCTAAGAGATACTTCTTCATGGGACTTCTTGGCAGTTGAAGTTTTGACCGATGGCTTCAGGAGCGAAACCTCTTGGAAGCAAGCGTGCTTAGTGCATGAACCCTCTGGTTGGGTATACTTGATGAGTCTTCAGATCCTACGTGGGTCATATTCAGATCCTGTGTGGGTCTGCGCTCAGCGATCCTATGTGGTTCAGCACATGCCAATCCTATGTGGGTCAATACAAGATCCTGTGTAGGTCAATTTTTGATCCTGTCTGGGTCAACTTTGACCCTATGTGGGTCAATAGCAGAGCTTCCTGACAAAATAAGATGATATAGAAATATGTCTAATCATCTATACTTTCGTACTAAAGTTATACCTTGTGTGAGCTGAGTATATTCATTTTTGGTACATACCATTGTGGTATTCTTCTATACGGAATTACCTTTGGGGTACTTACCTTCATGGAGTTACCTTCATGGTATTATTTCCTTCGTGGAACAATTTTTATTTTTGCTAAAGTGTTAGTACTTTTGTATCTTCATGAATGAGATGTGTATACTTAATAACTTAGGTATATGTATGAGTATATATCTAAGTGGGGTTGAAATATTCATTCATGTTTTTTTGTTTATCTTTTTTTAGTTCTGAGAGTCCATAGGGGGTCTCGGGGTCTCTACTAAGTATCATTATACTCACTATTACATGGGCTACGCCCGCACCTTGCTATGTCTTGTGCAGACGGTGGACAACACGGATCGAGGATGAGGGTACTGGGATCAGAGGTTGCTCGGAGGTGTACCTTAGATGAGGCGTACCACAGAGATGATCGTTCAATAGCTGTACCTACCCTTCATCTAGGACCCATGGTGGGTTTTCACTGGAGTTGTTTTTACTTTTACATGTACTTTCTAGTTGGGCTTGTATTTTGTCCCCTTTACTTACTATACACACCATGTTTACTATATTGATTAATTTTTTCTTATATCATTCTCTGTGCTTGGTTGGTGTGAGTTTACAGGATTAAAGGCAATGCCTTCCTAGTTTTAGCGATATGGCTTTTCGGTGCTAGCCGCCAGCCCCTGGCCTATGGAAGGTGGGCATGGGGTAGTCACGACATGGTCCCTGGGGGAGGGGTCCTGAAAAATGGAGCCTATTTAAATCCCATATAGAAACCCACCATTTAATCCCACCTTCGTTCGTTTTAATATAAGAAAAATTAATAAATGCATTATAGTGCTATATGGGTATAATCGGCATAAGAGATATATGAGACCCACTCATTTTTCGTATTCATTAGTGGGTATAAAACCATCTTATAAGATATATCAGGCTCACCCTTTTCACATATATAATGATAAATTACCATATAATGAATAATGTTTTTTATAATTTCACATTTTCATTATAAAATATTTTAAAACTTTTGTAAAATTGAATGAAAAACACATTCAGATAACAAAATTCTTTTTTCCTTTCAAAACACATTTCAACAACAAACAATAGAGAAAGAGGGAAATATTGTTTTTATTTGAATTAATAAATAATAAATATAAAGGACTATAAAAACAAAAATAATTGTTATGGAATCAGGAAAAGTTGTTTTCATTATATAATATAAAATATATTATTTATTTCTGCTTTTTTAAAGAATATTAAAAAACTTCCTTATGAAAAATAGTGAAATAAAACCCAAAGTGATATAAATTTTCATTTATAAAATTTTAATTTATATTTAAATACATCTATAAAATTATTTTTAATATTGTTACATAAGAGAAAAATATATTTAGGGAAATTTTAGAAGATTATTTTTTATAGGAAAGTCCCTTATCTTATGCCCAATATATATCTTTAATTGCTTATATTCCTAAATATTAATCTTATGTTAATTATAAAATAACATTATAAATATTTTCATTTTTATTTTTCATTTTATATCACTTTTTACCATGATATATATAATTATGTAACAAAACAAGTTCATATTAGGTGTTTTGATAATATTCGGCTCATATTTCAATTATGACATCAAATGGTAGACTATGATAAAATTGGTCATTATTAAATAATCAATTGAATAATAATCAGGAAATATTTATCAATTTTCAACAATAATTATTCTCTAAATCCATCAATGAGTGATGGTTTGTAAAATGATCTATGTTAAAATCATAGAGATGGAAGTCCATACATACCCATGAGTAGCATTTCCATTTTTAAACAATCATTATGGAAACAATATAAGTATTATATTATCATTATAGATTAATAATTCTAACATTAGTACCATATTAATTTTTTAAAAATACTTATATATATATATATCATCTATGTGATGTGGTTATGGGAATAAAATCATATCGTTTTCTGAAGGGGGTATTCCACACCTACACATGAACAATATTATAATTTTTTAGTGAATGAAATGGTAAGAAAATAGGTGTTATATCATATTTAAATAATGATAAATAATTCATTAGTATCATACATATATATATACATTAAATCAATCATTATATCAATATGCGAGAGGTGGTGATGGAAAACTAATTGCATATGTTCATGTAGAGGTAATAACTGTACACCCAACTGATGAATTTTACTCCTATTTTAGGGAATAAAAATGGATATATCACTTATTCGGACAACCTCCATTATTTCAATACATAAGATCTATAATGGAGGTATTTAGACAAAAAAAAAGAAATATAGGATTTATATAGTGATAGATGATTTTTATTTGAGGAGATAATGTCTAATAAGTTTTTTCATTATTAATAAATGAGAAGAATATGTGACCTTTTATTAGAGAGGTATCAGGAACTCTTGGAATTGCATGAAAAAATAAATTAATATGAATTAATTTTTTTATAAAAATTGATCTAAATTGGTAATATTAAAATATAATACGAGTAGTAAGATAAATAATATTATCAAATAATATTTGGACTATTCTAGATCATTTTGTTTTTCTTATAATATTTTTTATCCCTTGATTAACGCTTTTGGAAATTACGGTGAAATTATGGTTTTTTATTGTTAAGGCGTCAATAGACTTCAAAAAAAATACCCAAATTAGAATGGGTTGTTTTTTAGATTATATGGGGTTATGAACACATCTAAACACAATAGCATTGGTTAGATATAACCACCGCTAATTTTCCAACAATATTTTGTTAGTAGTTGTTTTTGGAAACATATGGTAAGGTAGCTCGCAATCAGCTGCGGTTGAGTTAGAGGGGGTTATAAACCATCTAATTTCTTAGGAAAATAAAAAATTAGAGGGTGTTATAACCGCTTATTATATCTAAATAATTTTAGTGGTGGTGTAAACAAACTAAAATAGAGCTGTATTCCCCATATTTGGGTTGTTTTTTCAACTAACTCTAATTGAGCCCCATATTCCCCATATTATAACTGGTTTAATAAACTGACTCTAATATTTTTCATTAAATATTTAATTTTTTAAATCTCACCCCTCTTATTCCCCCATATCCCTCCCTGCTCACATTGTACGACCCTCCACTCACGTTCCCATCCCACCCCTAGGCATTCCCTCCCATTCCACACAACTTCTTATTCATGGTTGCTCTACCATTCCCCCGCACAAAATTCTATGACCACTTTTGTTCTGCAGCTGGTGATTGTATTCCATGATAGTCCTCTAATCTCACTCAGCACAACCACTTTAAAAATACACACTAGCTTGTTTGGAAGCAATGACTTGTGTTATATCTCTCAAACCGCTCCACTACTATGGAAAACTCTTTTTCAATTTTATAATTTGACCTTAAAATATTTATATATATTATGTGGCTTATTCATATTAAAATTATTTGAAGAAATATTTAAATATGTATAAATATATAACCTATATTTATTTACATAAATTAATATTTTCATGTTTATATTAAGTATTTATTCATTTATATTACAATACATTTATATTGTATTTAATTTATAAATTTCTTTAAACTATATAATTTAGATGTTTATTTACATAAATATTATTATATATATTTTATAATTCAATTTATGTTATGTAAATATATATGTATTTATATATTTATAAATTAATTAATTTAAATTATTTATATACATAAACACATATGTATATATGATACACATGTTTTCTAATAATATATATATATAAGTATTTAATTAACAAATTTATATATTTTATTAGAAAAATTATTAATATAATGTATTTCAATAAATATATTTATTACTATTTACATTAATATATATATATATATATTTATAAATTTTTTAATATTTTTTATAATTAATATTGCACAAAATATGTATATATGAAATAAAATTTAATCATATATTTATATTATATACAATTATATTATATAAAATACAATTTAAGAAAATACTTTATAAAAAATACAATTTATACAAATATTTATATACAGTTATAAAAATAAAATTTTATATTATATATAAGTAATATTTACATTATATATAATTAATATTTTTAGAAATACAGTTTATACAAATATAAAATTAATATTATATGAATCACAATTTATACAAATATTTATACAATGTATTTCAATACATATATTTACTATTATCTACAATAATATATATGTAATTCAAGAAATATATTTGTATTAATTTGTGTACATTAATATATACATATTTTTATATATTGGATTTTATATAATATTAATTATATTTTATATAAAATCATAAACATAATATTTAAAAAAAATTATTATTATTATGATATAAATTATAAAAACCACAATCTTACTTGTTTATATGATATATTTTCTAATAATTTATATTTATTTAAATATTTAAATAATATTTTTATTCTTTTATATTATACATAATTAATATTATATGAAATAAAAATTATAATAATAAAAATATATTATAATTTTATATAAATACATTTATGTATACTTATATAGACAATAAAATATAATCATATAAATATTTTATATTATATTTTTATATAATGTATTAATTTAATTTTTATATAGTTTTATGTTTTATATATAATTTCTAATTTTTTTTAAATTGTGGGGTTTCACAACCCCTGTAGTCTCTTAAATTTGGGAGGGTTTTCAAGCCCCTCTAATTTAATGATATTATAGGGCGTTTTGAACGGCCTTTAATTTGTGACATTCTTGGGGGTTTTTAACCCCCACTAATTTAAGACATTAGAGGGGGGGGGATTTAAAACCCCACACAATTAACATATTAGATTTTAATGAAAAAATATTCTAATATCATTTATGAGTGGAGATTGTGAACCCCCTCTATTTTCTTAAATGGAAGGGGTATCAAAAACCCATCTTAAATCAAATGAGATATTAAAAAAATATAATGTTAAAAAATTAACAAGGGGATCAAAACCCCCTATAGTTCAAGAAATTAGAGGGATTTAATAACCAACTCTAAATTATATTATTATAGAGGTCTAGACATAACCCCTCTAATTTATATTAAAAATGAATTTAGAGGGGGTTGTGCATAACCCCCTAAAATATACTGTTTTTTATAGTGATATAGTTTGTACAAAAGACAAAAATAAAATAAATTGAGAACGGTAAATATTTTAATATTATCATAATAAATGTAAGACATTAGAATTTTATAGAATTTTAAATCAATAAATAAATTATAAATTTCATAAAATTTCAAGAATTTCAATTTTAGAACTATTCATTTAATATGATGATTAAAACACAAAGAAAAATATTGAATTAGAATATAATCACATTAAATACCCCTAAATGTTATAATTAGCTAATTTTTCTGTAATATTAATTCATTTAATTATACTAATATTACTATTTATAATTTTATTTATTCTGTTTTTCTGTTATTTTATTAACTACACCATTAGCATTGCATAAACATGAAAGGTAAATTTTTATTCCATAAAAAATAAATATAAATATCCTTGAATAATATAAATCTTTGATGTTTATAAATAAAATATAAAATTGAAAATTTACTTATGTTATCCCCATGTTAAAAAATTTATATTTATTAAAAAAAGGGTGTTACTTTTTTGACTTTTCAAAACATAAAATTGTATATTTATAATAACCACATCCAAAGCTAGTCAAAAGGTAATATAACCAAATTGTAACATCCTAGGTAAATAAAGATTATGATATTTTCATATTTATTAATATTTCGGAATTAAATAGTAATATTACTTTAAGTGTGATTCTATGTTTGATTTTTTACTCGACACGCCCCAATGGGTTTCTCAAAAGTCTTATGTTGCACAAAAGGCTGAGTCATACTAAAACATAATAAAATAATATTATTTTAAATGGTAGTTAACGCCTATCCGTTGTATTATAATGAAAGAAAATAACTAAAAAATATATATTTTACATGATTGTTAAATGACTTTTTATTTATCTAATAAATTTTAGAGGCTTAAAATAAGAATAGATCCAATTTTAAGCCTAAAATACTCAAATAATCTTTAAAAGGTCGATTTACAGCCTTTTGATGGAGAGCCCTTTTTTAAATCTTGTTTCTGTCACTTTTATATGTTCTATTTGTAATAAAATTATTCATTAGAATCGGGCATCAAAATTTATTTTGGATGAAATTTTGGTATATTTTTGAGAATGTTGATTTTTTAATGAAAAGTGAAAAATACTACAATTTAATTCAAAAAACACCTTTTAAACTAAATTATGTATATACTTATATTGTTATATTAGTTGGTTTTAAAGTTTAATTGGAATATATTTTTACCATTTAATAAAATGTTTTTCATTTAATGTAATTTTACCTTGAAACTAGACATAAAGAAGTATCAATCTTTTGATAGTTATTATTTCTTAAAAACATGTGTTTTGTTTTGACAACATAATTTAATTAGAAATTAATTAATGAAACATATATATTTTGAATTTGGTAAACTAGAAACCATTTTTTTAATTAGGAATATAAAAATTATCTTTGGGTAAACTTTTGGTATTTGTATGGAAAAGTTAATTTTTGATGAATAGTGGAAAACATTACATAGTTGTTAAAAAAATAACTTCTCCATTTAAATGAAATTTTACAACAAATGTAAATTGCATTTAAAAAAAATGACATAAATGGTTGTCATAATTATGTAAAATTTGGTTCAATAGGATGAAAATATTTTTTGGTGAATATTATCATATGATTTAAATTTTCCATGGTCAAAGGTAAATAGGGTAATTTAAAGTAAAAATAGTATATTAATAATATAAAATTACTTTAACACTTTTGATAGCCTTATTTAATGGGTAATGTCTGACCAAGAAAATCCTTGGGTGAGACTTTTAGCCTTTTAAAGCCACTTGGGTAAGACAGTGTCATTAATAACTTTTTTAAAAAATGTAAAAATAAAAATATCATAAACATGAATCTTATTACTGAAACAATTTTTATATGAGGTTATATAAAAGATATCTTCAACTATAAATATTATATAGAAAGCTAAAAGGCTTTCCAACATAACTTTATTTTATTTATAAATTTTATAGAACAAATAAATAAATCTAATTCTGACACAATAGTGATGCAGTAATTGATTCATTAATAAAAAATTTAAAATAAATGAGACTATAAATAATAAATTAAATTTATTTTGAAAATTTTTATTCCATACCCTAATTTTATGGATTATTATGATTTTTTATATTTGGATTAATTTAGGTTGTTCAAAAGAATCAATTTTTTATTGTTTTTTTAAAAGTCATTATATTAATAGTTTATACATTGATATAAATGAGTTTTTAAAATGAATACTATTTTATTAAATGATAAAATAGGAAATAAAATATTATATTTTTAAAAATGACTTATATAGTATTAAAAATGTCAGTAGGGGTCAATTTTTTGTTTCTTCGAATTTTATGGAAAATTTATTAATCATATAGTGTGAATATACAAGAGGACATGGTAAAAGTTAAATCAATTAACTAATGGTTAAAGATAAAATATAGGGTTTATTTTATGCCCTAAACATGTATAAAACTCATTGTCTGAGAGGATTTTTAACAATACTTAGATTATATTTGAATTAAATGAGTTCGGGACCCTTTGAAATTGAAATCCAGTTTATAATATTATAATATTTTCAAACTTTTTTAAAGGGCCCCTCATACCCCTTATAAAAAGCAACCACCTATAACCATTACTCACACCTTCATCCCCCCATGTATCATACAATATCTAACCAAATAAGCTCCCAACATCCCTCTCTAACATCTATATGCCTTAACATAGGCATAAGGAAATTCACGAAATCCTTTTGGCTCAATCCAAAGGGAGTTACCCAAATCAAAGGTAATGTCTTCTCTCAAGTTCTTTTTTTTATTTTCATTCTCTAACCCCCTAAACTATATTTATTCCATAATAGGATAACAAAACCAATATCATAATTATATAATGAGTTATTTATGAGAATTATTTGAACTACACTTTCACACACCTCCATTTAATGGATACGAACATACTGTTTCTATGGACGACAAACTACTGCATCATGAAACGATGATTGTTCAATTATCTCCTAACACCTCTCATTATGGATATTATGATGGAACTATATTTATATGAGTAATATATTATATTTATAGTGTCTCTATGATTCTGTATTTTTTTATTTATAGTATACCTTAATGGTTTCCATAATGGGTAAATATGATAATTTCATTTGAGGAAGTACAGACTACCGCCCCCTCAATGTGATGTGACTCGTTCATGCCATACATGGAATGTATAAAGGTTTTCATTACTGAAATTATATATGATATTATACTATAATTATAATATACTTATGTATCATTAAGTTTTCATTCCATTAAATAATAAATATAAATTAAAGTAGCGTTTATGCGTACGTACGTCTTAACATCTCCATGAACATTGCATTTCATTTCTTATCTGCAAATGTTATATAATATTATAAATACATATATATAATGGATATATATTATATCTAAATAATGAATATAATTTTTCAGATAATGGACTTTTGACCTCATGGACAACATTTTATTTGAAGAAGTTCATTTTTTTACTCAAGTACCAAATATCAACAAAACGACAATTATTAATGTAAATGATTGTGAAATGTTTATAATGATGTAATAAGTAATATAAAATGATAATAATAAAATTGAAAAAGATTCTTAAGAAAGTAGAAATTAACTTTAGTTTATTCTTTAGGATATTAAAGTACAAACATGTAATGTCGGATATAAGGTAAGGGACTTCGTCTCAATCTCCTTTCATTGAAACAGATTTTGATTTATACACAACATTCATTTATATGGTGTACAAACCCCTTTGACATTTCATTTCATTCAAATGGAATATTTTTCTATATTGAATTTTACTAAGCGACAAAGAGAATGTTTCTTTTTTTAATGTTTGTGGTGACAACGACCTTTCCACCATCATGAGCGTTATTTAATATTTGGATTCCTAAACAAGCCGTAATGTTTTTAAAAGTAATATAAATACCGTACACTCTTTTTATGTATTTCAGTATTAAAAATTGTTTTGATAAAAGTCTTATTATGTCAAAATATTGTAATCATATATTATTATTTCAACATGGAGATGTTATCTTTCTTTTATACTTGTGATATGTGTTATGATAATGTTATGGTTCCAAGGCATTGTTTACATGTATGGGTGGTTCCTTGATAAACCTAAGGTGGGGGAGCCTAAGATAGCTCTCCAATGCATTGGGTAATGTGACAGAGGTAAACGTTATTGTTTCTTCCAAGAGTTTTAGGTAAAATACTGTTATGGGAATTCCATCGTAACTCCCTATGTAACTATGAAAAGTACTATATATGTATGTTATGGATTCCAAAAGTTAACTTAATGATTTATGACTTTCATGTGTTATTAATAAATCTTATGATTTTTTGTAGTATTTTAATGTTTGGAAAGTATGATTTCATTGATTTTTAGGTATTGATGGAATAATGATTCCTTCCAATCTTTTATAACCCTTGGGGAGATTTTTATTCTCATCCCATGTTTTTAAATGTTTTTTATAGGATATAAGGGTAATATAATGAAATAATTCAAGAAGATTTATATCATGAAAGGAATTATTGTTTTCATTTAATACTTTTTATTTTATGAAAAAATGGATACTGAGTAGGAGTGTATACTTTGTAATAATTGAGATGTAATATAATATTTATGGGCTAATTCCCCAAAACTCTAAACCTGAAATGATCCTCAATGTGAATTATTAACTTAATTCAATATTACGTAATGGTTAAGGTCGGGCCCTTATAGTTGGTATCAGAGGTCGGTTTAGAAAATATTAATAGTTAGGGTATTATAAAATAAATGTCCATAAATTAATTTAAATTAACATTGAAATGATATAGAATTTGTAGATTACCATGTGTCTTCACCTAAGATATTTTTGTGTTCAAAATGGTTTTCCACATAGGAAATATAGCAGCTATGATGGGATGACATTAAGAGGAAAACAACCTTCCAAATCAGCAACCTGAGATGGTCAGAATTGGAACTAAAATGTTTTTTGCAGTGATGGAACAGTTGACTCAATCTATAAATAGTGGTGGTATCTATGCAAGAGATCACCCAAATCAACTACAAAGGCACATGTTAGTAGTGGTCCATTTCAAAAGGAAACATCCCTCAACATTAAGAGGATATTCTGACCTTGTACTAGCTAAAGAGTGGATTAATGAACTAGAAGAAGATTTTTGATGTCCTGCGGTGTTTAGAACATCAAAAGGTGAGTCTTTCTATTTACCGTTTCGAAGGTGAGGCCGATCAGTGGTATTCGATAGTAGAAAATATTAAGGATAGTGAGGAGATTGATTCTCTAGATTTAGATGATTTCAAAGGTATGTTTCCTGAGAAATATTTTACTAAAGTGGATCGCCATATGATGGAAAAAAAATTACTAGAATTGAGGGAGGAGGATGACTTAGTTTCTTATTATGATGAAAAATTCACTGGACTGGCAAGGTATGCACCAAATTTCATATGAGATCTTGATAGTAAAATCATCCATTTTTACTCAGGATTAATGCCAAAGTATCGAGAGGAATTAGATTCTTGTGTTTTTAAAAGTTATGAAAAACTTGTTCGGTGTGTGGAGAAGGTGGAAATGGAGTTTTTCTATGATCATGTGTTCTTTGAAAAACAAAATAATAAGTGGTCGAGGTGGCAGACGAAAGGGAATAACTCGTAAAAAAATTCTGATCGTAAGAATATTAAGTTTACAGTTTGTGAAAATTGTGGTAAAAAGATTGTTGGGGAAGGTATTTTGAATTCTGGTAGGTGCTAAAGATGTATTAAAATGGGACATAAGGTTCATAATTATGATGAAAACAATGAGGGCAATGGAATGAAAAAAATATAATTTTTAGTTAGCAAAATATTTTATGTTAAATGAAAAGGGTCATTGTTAAAATGAGTGTCCAAAAAATAACTCATCTGAGGGAAATTAGTCAAACCACATGTAGAAATGGGTGGTGAAATATTTTTCAATTACATTAGTAGATGTTGGGCCATCGAATAAAGTAGTATCATCTACACTGTTTGTTTATTAAGATTATGTCAATTTGTTGTTTGATTAAGGGTCTACACATTTATTCATTTCTGAGAAATTGCCTTGTAATTTGGGAATCCCATCTCAATATATGAATCTTGAACAAATGGTAAAAACACTTAGAGGAAACTTTGAGACAAAATGAAATTATAAGAACCTTTTTTCCCTTGTGTGTAGAAAGAATCTACCTGAAAAGATTATTGTTTTTCCTCTAGTAGAATTTGATTTTATTTAGGGTATGGATTGTATTTCAATTTATCATGCTAAGATTGACAGCAGAACTAAAGAGGTTTCTTTTTAGAAAGAATTTCAGTTTCTGTACAAATAGGAACCATTACTTATGATAACATATTAGGAAGCTAAGATACTAGTAAAAGGTGTAAATGGATGTTACCTTGAACATATTGTTGAAAACAAAGGAACTATTCATATTAATTATGTTCCAATGGTAAATGAGTATCTTGTTGTTTTTTCGAATGATTTTCCTGGTATAATACCTATTCAAGAACATGAAATTTTTGTTGACTTAGTTCTTGATGCTAAGACATTTTCAAAACCCCATATCGAATGGCTCAAATTGAACATTTAGATTTAAAGAGGAAATTGAAAAAGTTATTAGATAAAGGTTTTATTCTAACATTCACATCACCATGGGGTGATCCGGTATTGTTTGTTAAAAGGAAATATGGTTCAATGACACTTTTCATTGATTATAGGGCATTGAATAACATCATTGTTACGAACATGTATCCTTTGCATCATATCATTGATTTGTTTGATCAGCTCTGGGTAGATCATTATTTTTCACAAATTGTCTTCAGGTCAGGGTACCATCAGTTGAAATTAACAGAAGAAGACATTCTGAAGACTATGTTTCTTACTAAATATGTCCATTGTAAATTTTTAGTTATTCCTTTTGGTTTAACCAATACATCTGCTATATTCGCAGACCTTATGAATAGAGTTTTCTATGAGTTCTTGGATGAGTGTGTGGCTGTTTTTATTGATGATATTTTTTTTTATTCCAAAAGTAAAGAGTAACATGAATGTTATTTAATTGTTGTTGTGCATACCATAAAAGAAAATTACTGTATGGGATATTTATCAAGTGTGAGATTTGGTTACAAGAAATTTCATTGTTTGGTCACATTGTTTCAAAAAATGGTATAATTATAGATCCTTCAAAAACAAAAGTTGTCGAATAATGGAAAATACGTACAAATATTACGGGGATCTTTAGTTTTCTTTGATAAATAAGATATTATCGGAGGTTTGTTGAATTTTTTTCACATTTATCTCGCCCACAGACTATGTTAACTTGAAAAGGTTTTAAGTTCAATCGCACCAAATAATGTGATTATTGTTTTAAATAATTGAAAAGAAGATTGTTAAATGATCTAGTTTTGGAATTATTATCTAGAGATGGTGATTTTTTTTATCCGCAGTGATGCTTCAATGAATGATCATAGTTGTGTCTTAATGTAGAATGATCTGGTAATTCCTTATGCTTCATGTAAGTAGAAACCTCATGAGTTAAATTACTTGAAACATGATTTGGAATTTGTTTCTATTGTTTTTATTTAAAAATTTGAAGGCATCATCTGTATGGAGTAAATTTTGAAATGTATACTGGCCAAAAAAGTTTAAAGTATATATTCACTCTGAAATAATTGAACATGAGATAGAAGAGATGACTAGAATTAATCAAGGATTATGATTTCACAATTCATTAACATATAGGAAATCCAAATAAAGTTGTTGATGATTTGAGTCAAAAAGTAATATTACATTATCCTTTTTACATTTGGAATAAGATTATTTGATTAAAGATTTGATTAAATTTGGAATAGAAGTTTTTGGTACCAAAAATTCCAATGTTTTATTTTAGGTGTCAGAAAAATAATCTTTATCAGACGGAATTAAGCCAACATAGAAGAAAGAATGTGAGTTGCAGAAAATTGTAAAATTGGTTCATAAGGGTATGTTACATTATTTTTAAAATTGATAATGATTGTATTTTGAGATTTAGGAATACATTTTTGTGATTTGTGATTCACAGTTGAAGAAAAAGTTGTTATGTGAAACACATAGTTATTTATTTTCAGTTCCACCCAGTTGTACTAAGATGTACATAGATCTCTGGGTGTATTACTGGTGGGATGGAATGAAAAGATATATTCCTAACTTTACTATGAAGTGTTTGACTTTTCAACAAGTCAAGGAAATGTATCTATAAACAAAATGGATATTTCAACGTTTACCGATTCCAATGTATAAATGGGAAAATATTTTCATGGAATTCATTATGGGATTTCTGAAGACATCTCGAGGTAACAATGCTATCTTGGTTATTTTTGATTTATTGACTAAATATGTTCATTTCATTCCTATTCTAGATACTTTTTCTCTAGATAAAATTTCTCGATTGTATGTTTAAGATATAGTCTGATTTCATAGAGTTCCCCTATCCATTATATATAATCATGATCTCAGGTTTTCTTCTATCTTTTGGAAAGGCCTTCAGAAGTCTTCGAGTACTGAATTAATGTTTATTATAAAATTTCATCTTCAATCAGATGGGCAGTCAGAAAAAAAAATTTGGACATTATAGGATATGCTACGTGCTTAATCAATTGATGACTTGGGATATTAGAAAAAAACGTCTTTATTTGGTTAAATTTTCTTAAATTAATTGTTTACATTCAAGTTTACAAATGGCTCTATTTGAGGTATTATATCGAAATTGGTGTCGAACTCTAGATTTTTGGGATGATGTTGGTGAAAAAGATATTGACGGTACCAAAATTGGTAGAATGGATGGCAGAAAAAGTTCAGTTTATTCAGAAGCACATGAGAATAGCTTATAGAAGGATTAAAACTTATGCATATAACCAGAGGAAGGATAATTCTTTTGAGTTAGGTGATAATGTCTTTCTCATAGTTTCCCAATGGAAAAGTGTGATTCTTTTTGGCAAGAATGAAAAGTAGAGTCCGAGGTTCATTGGACCCTATGAAATCCTGGAGAAAGGTTGATCTGTTTTCTACATAGTGTCTTTACCTCCATATTTATCTCGGGTACACAATTTTTTTCATATTTCAATGTTGAGAAAGTATATTATGGATTCATATCATGTTTTGAGTCTATAGGTAGTTTAGTTGGAAGAGAATATTTCTTATGAGGAAAAAATAGCCCAGATTCTTGACCGTAGAGGGAAATTCATTCAGAATAAGTTAATTAATTGGGTAAAGGTTTTTTGGAAAATCTATATGGTTGAAGAGGCAACATGGGAATCTAAAAATACTATGAGGGATAAATACCCCCACTTGTTTGATAAGTGAAAAGAATTGCGGGGAAAAAATTTCCAAAAGGGGGGAACGATGTAACATCCCAGTTAAATAAAGAATATGAAAATTCCATATTTAGTAATATTTTTGAATTAAATATTAATTTCACTTTAATGGGGATGATATGTTCAATGGAGTACCCGATCTGCAATAATGGGTTTCTCTAAAGTCTTATGTTTCATACAAGGCTGAGTCATACTGAAAAATAATAATATAATATTATTTTAAATGGTAGTTAACACCTAGCCGTTGTATTGGTATGAATGAGAAAAACTAACAAAAATATGATTATACATGTTCGTTAAATTTCTATTTATTTATCCAATATATTTTAGAGGCTTAAAATAGAAATGGATCCTATTTTAAGCATGAAATACTGTTATATTACATAAAAGGTTGATTTAATGCCTTTTGATTGAGAACCCTTTTTAAATATAGTTTTTTAAAATTTTATGTTCTATTTGAAAAATAAAATTCTTATTTAGAATCCGGACATCAAAATTTACTTTGGATGAAATTTTGGTATTTGTATGATAATGTACATTTTATTAATGAATAGGGAAAAATACTGCATTTTAATTCAAAAATGCCTTTAAATATAATTTATTTATGTGGTTTAATTCTTCATTTTATTGGTTTTAATCTATAATAGGATTATATTTTTAGCATCTAGTCCAACATTGGTATTTAAAGTAATTTTACTTTGAAATAGGACATAAACAAGTTTCAATCTTTTGATAGTTATTTTTTCATAATAACATGATTTTTGGTTTTTAAAATAGAAATTAAATTTAAATTAATTGATGAAACATATATGTTTTGAATTTGAAACAATAGACATCATTTCTTAATTCGAAATATCAAAATTAGCTTCGAGTGAGTTTTTTGAAATTTTCTGGAAATGTTAAATTTTTTAGGAATAGTGAAAAACACTACATGGTAGTTAAAAACCCATATTTTTCATTTAAATGAAATTTAACCTCTTCTGTGAATTGAATTTAAAAAATCCAACTAACATGGTTTTCATTAGTAATTAAAATGTGGTTTAATATGATGATTTTTTGGTGAATAGTAACTTTGGAGTTTTTATTTTTAACGTAAAAGGTAAACAGGGTAATTCGAAGTAAAAAATAGTATTATAATAATGTAAAATTACATTAACACTTTTCATAACCATATTGGATGAGTAATTTCTGACTAACACAATCCATGGGTGAGTATTTTGGCCTCTGAAAGCCACTAGGTAAGATAATGACATTAATAACATTTTTAAAGTAAAAAATAAAAATATCATTAACATGAATCTTTTTACTAAAACAATTTTTATATGGCGTTATTTACATGAAATATTCAACTATAAATATTATTTGGAGAAAAAATATTACCTAAATCATGGTATTTTATTTATAATTTTTAGGCATTAAATAAATAAATTTAAATCTGACACAATGGCGATGCAGTAATTCCTTTATTAATAAATTATTTCAATAAATGAGATTATAAATATTAAAATAAATTTATTTTAAAACTTTTTATGCCATACACTAATTTCATGCATGATTATAACATGTTATATTTTAATTAATGTGGGTTTTTTGAAGGAATAAATTTTTTATATGGTTTTTAAAAGTCTTGATTTGAATAGTTCAAAACATGACATAAATGAGTTTTTAAAATGAATACTATTTTACTAAATCATAAAATAGCCCAAAAAATCTAATATTCGGCCAAATGACATATATAATGTAAAATGTTTTATCAATGATTCATTTTGGGTCTCTTCAAATTGTATAAAAAATATATTAACAATATAGTATGAATATAGAAGAGGACATGGTAAATGATAAATTAGTTATCAAAGCTTCCAACATCCCATTCATCCACCTATAAGCCTTAACTTAAGAATAAGTCACTTCAAAAAACATTTTGGTTCAACCCAAAGTGAGTTAACCAATTTAATGGAAACATCTTCCCTCAAGTTATTTTCATTTATTTTTCTTCTATAACCCCCTAAACTCTCTTTATTAAATTATTTTATAACAACAACAGTATAAAAATTATGCTAGTATATTTTTATGAGATGTATTCAAACTACACTTCCACAGACCTTCATCTTATGGATATGAACATACTATTTCAGTGGATGGTGAATTACTGCATCATGAAACAATGATTGTTAAATTTTATCCTCTCACCTATCATGGTGGCTGTTATAATGGAACTTTATTTATATGTGATATATATTATATTTAAATTTTCTCTATTCTTCTGCATTTTTAATTTATAGCATACCTTTCTGGATTCCATAATTGGTAAATAGGATAGTTTAATTTGAGAATGTGTGGACTACCACCCACTCAAAGTGATATGAATCATTCATGCCATATGTGAAACCTTTAATGGATAGAGTTACTAAAATTATATATTATATTTACTAGAATTATAATATACCTATGTATCATTATGTTTTAATTTTATTAAATATGAAATAGAAATGATAATATTGTTAATGCGTACGTATGTCTTAACATCTCTATGAAAGATGTATTTCATTTATTACCTCCAAATTTTATGTACTATTATAAATACATATATATAATGGATATATATGATATATATGACATCTAAATCATGAATATAATTCTAGATATAATGTAATTTTGACGACATGGACAACTTTTAATTATAAGTAGTTCATTTTTTACTCAAGTAACAAATATCTAAAACACGACAGTTATTAACTTAAATGATTATAATGTTTATAACATGGTTATAAGCAATATAAAAGGAATAATAATCTTAAAAAAGGTTCTTAAGAAAGTATAAATTAGCCTTATTTAATTATTCAAGATATTAAATAACGAATTAGTAAATTTAGACACGAGGTAAGGGACTTCGTCTTAATCTTCTTCCATTGAGGCATATTTCTATTTATACATGACTTTCGTTTATATGATATGTAAACCCCATTATAATTTCATTTAATTAAAAAATAATCTTATTCTGTGTAGAAGTTTACTAAATGACAAAGGGAATGTTTCTTTTTTTAACGAATTCAGTGATAACAACCTTTCCGCTGCTGCGAGCATTATTTTATATTTAGCTTCCTTAACAAGACGTAATGTTTTTAAAAGGAAAATAAATTCCATAACTTCTTTTTATGTATTTTGGTATTTAAAATGGTTTTCATAATGAACTGATTATATAAATATATTGTAATAATATATTATTATTGAAACAGGGAAATGTTGTCTTCCATTTATGCTTGTGTTATGTGTTAAGATTATGTGAGGGTTCTTGGGTATTGTTTACGTATATGGATTGTTCCATGATAAACCATGGGTGGGTTAGCATAATATAGCTCTCAAATTCATTGGTTAATGTGAAAGAGGTAAACATTAATGTCTCTCCTAAGTGATTTAGAGAATATAGTGTTATGGGTATTCTAACGTATCTTCCTACATAGCTATGAATGTTACAATGTCAGTATGTCATAGATGATACAATTTTCCTTTTTGATTTATGATTTCCATGTGTTACTCATAAATCTTAGGATTTTGTGTGGTATGTTAAATATTGAAAAGTATAATTTCATTGATTTGTAAATATTTATGTACTACTGTTTTAATTCCTTATTTTATAACCTTTACTGATCTTTTTATGCTCATCCCATGTTTTTGAAATGTTTTTCACATGATATAAGGAAGGGTAAGAGAAAGGAATAGTTAAAGAATATTTTTATCAAGAAAAGAATTCTTGTTTTCTTTTAAGATTTTTAATTTAATGAAAAAATGGATACTAAGTATAATTGTCTACATTGTAACAATTAAGATGTAATGTAATAATTATGGCCTAATTCTCTAAAACTCTAAACCTAAATATATCCTCAATGTAAATTATTAACTTAATTAAAGATTATGTAATGTTTAAGGCCATGAACTTATACAAATAATGTTGATTAGGGATTATATGGACACCTAAAATTAAAATAATGAATTTCTTTAGGTTCAAAATATTGTCTCTATAATATTTTTTTAACCAAAAATTACCTAATTTAACATTTATCATAGAGACACAATTAGTATGATTAATTATAATAATGACTAAAATTAAAGGGAATTATTTAAAAAAAATTATCCTAATAATTTGAAATATGGAATCCATTTTTAATTATTAATAACAATTATATAGATGAATTTAATTTAAAATTGAACAAGAAAAACTAGATACACACATAGTTTTCAAAAAATACCATTTTATGTATAAAAATATTTTATAATAAAAATAAGAATAAAATTATATTCCAAAAACTTTATCAAATAATTTTACAATAAAAATTAATTGATGATATTTAAAAAATAATCCAAAATAAAATTTCAATATCTAAATAGTCAAAAATAATATAACATTTTCAATAAAAATCAGTATTTTCATTATTCATCGATAAATAATTTTTTAAAAAATCTTAAACTTTCATCTTAATGAATTATTATATTTTAGTTTCAAAACTAATTTTAATTTTATAAAATACATTTTCTATAACATCAAGAGATTAATTTGTATATCTTAACTAAATAAGTAATAATATTATTTAAAGAGAAATTATTTTTAAAGAGTAAAATGAAATTACAAAATATTTAGCGATTATTTTAAAAATATTAATCAAAACATTTATATTTAGTAGCATCATTATATTTATTTTGATAAAAATTTATTACTGTTCCTACCTTCCATTTCAATATATTTTTCATAATGGTCATATTTATATAATAATAATTCATTTCCTATATAATCTCAATGTTGAGTATTTTTCATGCATTCAAATATACTATTTCTTTTAAAATCAATTAAAATTACATTTTCCACCCTCTAATAAACTTATTCCTCACAATTTAAAAATTTTCTCATTAATCAATGGTATGAAATTTGAAAATTACATTATAAAAATCCACATCACAGTTTTTTAATAAAAACCTATCTATATGATATTGAAATGGATTTAAAAATATCATCTAGAATAACACATATATAGTTTTCAAATTATAAAAAAATGGTGGGATGTTAAAATATGGACATTATAGAGAAAAATAATTCCCAAGGAATGATATAATGGGATAGAAAACATGTACAAAAAAAAATTAGAAACCACGTTATAATAAATATGTGATGTGTGAAGATACCATTGAATCATTGGATATGATGCTAATAGGACAAAAATTTTGTTTCAATATTATTTTCCCCATATTTGGGGATTTGGTTTACTATTTAGACAAAAATAATATGTAAATATATTTAATTTTCTTTTCATATTTAATCCATTAATCAATTTACATCAAAATATCTTTTTTTCTTTTAAACGATGAGTTTTCAAGAATATTTTTTCATTTGTGAAGAAATAAAATAAACTTCTAATGAATAATCTAATCCACAAGGCGATAAAAATATATTACACCAATCATTATTAATTAATGTAAAAAATGTATGAACAAGATATATAATTCCAAAAATGAATAAACTTTTATTCAATTAAATAAAAAATAAATCAAAAAAATTTAATAGCAATACCCAATGTTCAAACTAAATAAATTTTAAATATTTATAATTTAAATTATTCAATCTATTCCCCATTAAGATTGAATCCAAGTTACGAGAATAATTTTATCACACATTCTTATATGATGATTTATAATTTATCTTCCAATAAAAATTATAACTTCTTTTTTATCATATAAAAATGTATATCATCTAATAATATAATCATAAAACATTTTTCATAATTTACATAAATAACTTTATTAACTGTAAAGAAACAATTAAATAATTTGTGAATCCAAAAGAAAATTCAAAAATTATTCTAAAAATAATATCCAACTGAATTTTTTAAACATAATAATATTACGTTTCCAGAAAATATTACGTTATTTTTAGAAGAAAATAATATTAATAAAATTGTAAAATCATGTTTCAATCCCATGGTTATCTATATGATGAAACATATTTTCACAAAAATTAACAGCCCATAAGAAACTCAATATCAGTGATCATAAAAACCCCAAATGGTATCAATAACTTTATGTTTTTTCCCATAAATTATAAAGTCATTTTAAATCAAATGAAACACCATGTTAAAACTAAGGGTCACATATTAACGAACCATCTACCAAACCAGTTCCAATATCTCGTAAATTATTCCAATAACATAAAACATCCAAAAGGGGAGTCTAATAACATTCACTTATAACCACACATAAATATTTCACTACAAGTTAACTCTTCAATAATTCTACATAGAAACCTTAATAATTTAAATGTCTTCATAATAATTTAACAATGACTTTACATTTTTTCCTTGAGACTTCCTTCTTAGAAAAAACATCAATCATTTATTTAGATTCAATAATATCATTATATAATTCTTGACATAATCCATAAATTTCATATAGAATTCATATATTTCCCATAATCCACAATAATGGTATTAGGAACTACTAAACATTCATTTATATCATCTTATTGATCCAATTCTTAAGCATTCCTCCGAGAATGTCAATTTTCAAAAGGCACTTATTCCCCCACATTTAAAATATTTAATGTATTCAATGTGTTTATTTTTATTCCAATTATTTATTCTAAATAATCCTTCATTTTAAATTGAAATATTTTTACTTTATTCCCTATTATTCCACATATAAAAATTCTATCTCTTATTTGAATAAATTTTCCATGGTTTGTTTTCAACATTCTTCACACATAGATCATTGGAAACTTTTACATTTAGCATCTTTTTCATCAAAAATTCCATGAATCATCATTTATTATCTTATTTTAAGAGTTTGGTAACTCACCTATGTTCTTTTTTTCAATCACAAATCATGATGGTTGGTTAATAATATTCATCACAACTCCAATTTTATTTAGTATCACATTCAGACAGCCGAAACATTTTCCCTTTACATATATCATTCATTTTTTCTTCCTATTGGATCCATATATTTACTAAAACCATAGTGGTTAGTTTGACCATATAAATTAAACCAAAAAAACTATATTATATGAATTATAAAAATTGATATATTTTATTACACTTTATCTTAAACACTTTCAAGGTTTCCAAAATAACTATAAATTTCCCATACATACTAACCATTATAGTTGTCAAGGATTTTATACTTATGCTAAAATAAATTCTCATCCACTACAGTTATCTATTGTCTACACAGATACCAAATGTAAATAAAATGAAATAAACATTACATAATTTATTTTCATTATAATATAATTCAATTTCATTTATTTATAATGTTAATTCTGTTATATGATTTTATAGAAATCGGTAACCACCCTTAAAAAAATAAATTTTACATTAAAAAAGCGGTCACTTTTACTTAGTGTCCATTATTTACATAACATAAAACTTTAAAATGAAAATTGGAATATATTTATTATATTTTGTCACAAATTTAATCATTACTTCATACATATTACTTATAATCCATAAAGTATTCACCAAAAACATTTTAAAATACTTCTTAAGAAAAGAATATTAACATTGGACATAAAATGATAAATCAAACATTCCAGTAAAAAAAATGAAAAAAATATATTTATCGATATGTTATAATTTTAGTGAAATTAAACAATCATTTTCAAATGAAAAATGGAATCACTTTTTAACAAAGATAACCTTTAAATTATAAATTAATAAAATATAAAATTTTAGTTAGGAATGTTAGAGAATCATATTAAAAACCCATGTCAAAAATATTGGATACCATTTAAATCCATTGGAAAAACCCTTTAGTAACACCCTGCTACTTTCCTAGTATGATAAGTAAAATTACTCAATGTATTGAAGTGCTATAAAGGATCCCCCAGTGTATAATTTATATGGGGATTACCCCTTTGGATGAGATATAATGGAGATAAACCACTAATATATGATATATAAGGCTCACCCATTTAATTTATATAATTATAAAATACCATATTATGAATAAATCATTTTGTGATTTTATTTTTCAAATATAAAACATTTCAAAAACTAATTCTATCCTTATATTTGATGAACTATTAGATATAAAAGAATAATTTTATTTTCAAAATCCATTTTAAATAGAAAAATAACATTAAAATGGTATGTAATTTGGTTTTTTGAATAAAACATGAAATATTTTATATCAATAAAAACATCATATAATAGTTACTACATTGAGAAAGGTTAATATCTCCAAATATTTTAATATAGAACTTTATGTTTTTGTCTCCTTGTAATGAAACCCAAAACATTGTGAAAAAATATTCCTTCTGATAAACATTGAAATTCAGTTAAAAGTGACATAAAATTCCCTTTATATTTATTAAAATCTATATAAGTACACCCATAATGTAATTTTAAAATTTTTCACATGAAAGAAAAATAATTTTATGGGAAATTTTTAATGATTATTTTTATTTGAATGTGCCTTATTTTGTTCCAAAATTATCACATGTGTTATTTATATTTCTACATAATAAAATTCAATAAATTATTTAATTTTATTAGAACCTTTTTCAAGTTTATTATTCAATTTATTACAATTTTTAAGAACAAATATGTAATTAATGAATAAATTATGTTCATGTTTTTTGTTTTGATGATATTCGACTCATATGTCTAATATGACTATGGTAGGTTGACTATGGTCTAATAGGTAATTATTATATATTCTATAGATTATTAATAAAGAAATAATTATAATTTTTATACATCCATTATACTTCTGAAACAATCCATTGGAGATAAATGTTAAAAAAATTATCTACAATCATTGATATGGTAGTCATAAATATGCATGACTAATATTCCTATTTTTCAATTGTCATTATAGAAATAATGTAAGTATTATTTTAACAGTATAAATTTATAATTTTATCATAAATTCCATATTATTATTTTTTAACATACTTATATATATTATCCATGTGATGCAGTGACAAGAAATAAATCATATCCCTTCATGGCGGTTGTAGTCCACACATACCCATGAAAAATGTTTTCATTTTATAGTGATTCAAATGGTAAGAATATAGGGGTTATATTATCTTTAAAATGATTAATATGACATGTATATAAATTATATAAATTAATTATATTATTATAACGACCAATGACATGTTGTGGAGGAAAATGTGTTATATCAGTTAATGAGGTTGTAGTCCGTTGTACACATAAACGATGAATTCCTTTCAAATTTGATGGAAGAGAAGATAGATAATGGTTTTGACATTATAATTAAAACACCAAATTATATTTAAGATATTGTTTTATTATTTCATCATTAATAAATAATATTTAATGGTGGTATAATAAGAGACAAGTAAACCTCAGTTAAGAACTAAACCACTTATATGGACAACATCCATTGATTAAAACCTTTAGACTTATTAGGATGGTATTTTTTCAAAACTAAGGACTCAAGGATGTATATAGGTATTTTTGGAATTAAATTGGTAATATATTTGACATTCCAATAGTTTTTTTGTAGGGTGAATATATGATAAGAATATGTTCCTTTTTTATATGAAATGGGAGGGGAACTCTTTAAAGATCATAAAATATTTCATTAATATAAACTATTTTTTATTTCCAAGGGATCATAACTATTAGTATTTGAATATTAGATGAAATGAGTTTAAATAGTCATGTAAATCATTTTCTAGATGTGTTTATATTAAATTTTCATCCATATCAATTTTTTTATCCATTCATTGACCCTTTCGACAATTACCATTATATAATTATTTTTTAATAATAACAGGTTATTAGTATTACAATAAATATAAAAAATGGACAATAAATTTAAAATTGTTGATATATTCAACAAAATATTAATCACAAGGGTGAATACATGTTTTTTAGTAATTTTTTATCATTTAATATTATATTAGATTAATAAAATAGTAATAATGTCAATTTTTAAACTATTCATTTACATTTCATTTAAAATCATAAATAAACATGGACGAGATTAAAATTTAATAAAATAAAATATATTATATTATATTTTTTTCATTAATGTTATTACTTTTAGTTTTCTAATTTATTGACCAGATTAGTTTTTTTTCATATTATAATACTTTTAATACTTTTAATATTATATATTATATTATTTCATTAATTGATAAATTATTGTGCCAACGTTATGTAATCATTTAATGAAATTATTTCTTCACATAATATAAATAAAAATAAATTAACATGATGATGAAAAAATATTATTTCAATAAAATATTTATATTTAGAAATATCTTCTAGTTATTCCCATTCAAAAAAATATTTTATTTTTTAAAAAAGAGCTTGGAATTTTTCACTTAGCTATACATAAAATATTATAAATATCTTGATCACATATTTAAGAAAAAAGGTTCATATAATTGAATCTCTAAAAATTATGGACAAATTTTATCTTCCAATAAAATTAATGCCAGTGTTTGGAACATTTTTGAGTCTTATCATATTAACTTTAACACATAATTACCATATTTACCCTTTACCATTGTAATGAAAATTACCATGTTTAGTATTTCTAATAAATAGATACAAAAGGGAAATATTTACCAATCATAGACCCCCCCTGATTCCAAATATTGAATCCATTTTTCAGGATTCAAAATATATATTTAGCAGAAAGTAATTTAATATTAAATTATCTAAATGATAATAAAAACAATAATTCATAAAAAATACTTTTTAAGTATAAAACGTTATTATACGAAATTGAAGAATAAAATTAATTATAAATAAAACGAATTCATTATTGTAAATAAAAAATAACTAATTATAATTTAAAACTAATAGAAAATATATTTCCAATTTAGATAAAATCATAAAAAAAAATTTCAGGGAAACTTATTATTTTTCAATATTCATTGAAAAATAAAACTCTTCATATGAATGTTGAAATTTAACCTAAAGGTTATTTTCATATGAAAATATAAAAAAAATTATTAAAATCATTTAATAATGAATCTAGAAAATAATTATAAAATTTTCTCACAAGAACATTTAAACCCATTCAAGATGAGAACATATTAGGGTAAAATGGAATTTCAAAAAATTGAGTGATTAATTTATAAGTATTTATCATCACAATTATTTTTTTTAGGAAATTTATGTATATTTCATAAATATCATATTCCTATTGATTCCTAAAAATTCAATAGTTGGGTCATAGTGGACATATGTACATAATATTATTTCATTGTTAATTTATGGTCATTATTGTGTATTTTGTTTTCTATCGAACAATGGAGTTATTTTGAAATCACAAGGTACTAAATTAATTCATTAATTGATGAGGTATTCAAATGTACATTTCCCTAACAACCGAAATTTATTATTAGGGAGACGTTATAGAATATTATTAGAGATACAGTGGATTAAGATATTATTATGACTTCTATTATGAAGACTCAATGGTTATTCTTATAAGATGAGTTCTTGATGTTGAATGTATTTAGGAAATATATTATTATAGGAAATAAGAATATTATCTATAATAATATGAATACAAACATGAATATGAACACAATAATTAAAGAAATTTTTGAGTACATTCTTTTACAAATATGATTGGAAGTATTTTTTTGAAGACCCTTTCAATATAGATATTAATATAACACTAGTAATATCAAATATAACATTAATTGAAATGAGGTTGTGGGGAAATATATATATACATATATATATTAATTTAAATATTGATCATGTAGTAGTTGATGAGATATGTAATAATTATAAGTAAAAAAGGATCAATTTGAAATATTTCATGAAGTGAATTTCAAAAAAATATTAATCATGGAATTAGAAAAAAAAAATAAAAGTGTAATAGTAGTTTTCTTATAATTGATCTATTTTTAGAATTTCTGAAATGATGAATGGGAAAATTATTTACATAAAAAAATGCACAAGGATTACAAAAACTTGTTTTTGAGGAAATGAAACTCAATTATTTCATTATCAATCTTATAAAAACAAAAATTAAAGTATTAAATAAAAATGTATTGTTTAAAAACAGTGAATTTCAATGGAAAATTAATGTATAAGGATTGAAGGTCATGGATTTTAACTAATCCATAATTTATATCATTATAAAGAGGTCTCAATTTAGAAATTATTAGTTCATGGTTCCTAAAATTGTGGATCAAAATGGAATCCATTATAATTACAAGATTATAAACCAATAGAAGGTATTTTCTACTATAAATATATGACAATATTAATGTGTTTTACCTTTGGATGTTTGTTTGTCTACTCCTTTATTTCCCAAATGCCATGTGTACCAAATATAAAAAATTTCGGCATATAGACTGTAACATTCCAACAATATGTACACAATGGAACATTGTAGAGTAGTTATGCTTAACAAGAATATAATATACACGGCTCATTGAAATTCCCTAGAGAAAATATTAATATTTTATATCTTATATAGAAGAATAATTTAATCATATATTGGGATTCTATGATGGGAGGGTTCATCTCCCAAATAACGTTCTAAATTCTATGAAATCATTTCCAGGTGTATCCTAACGGATTCCACATATATAATTGAGACTTTTAGAATAATAACAACATGTATTGATATTATGAATAAAAATTTCACAATCCAGCCAACCCAGTATCCCTATGGTACTAAAGCATTATCTTTTTTGTCCAAAAAAAGAATAGAGATGGTTTTTCTGAAAATAAAAGGAAATTAATTCATGGTAAAATAATATCCAACATTGAGGAAGTATTAAAGAATTTTTCAAATATGCCTATAGTACTCACTGCATTTCTTTCCTACTAATAACCTATCAACTGGACACATAGGCCTCTCTATGAAATTAACATTTGGATGAGAAAAATTATCATGTTATTATTAAAGTAGAGAGAAACATATCAATATAACCAATGTAAATATATTAACCCATTTTTATATAAGATATATTTTGGAAAATTGCCACACCACATCCAGGAAAAATGGCATTGAGTCTCTATCTTATTGTTATTACAATATGATAATTTGGAAGCTGACATAATATTATTATATCGAAATATACTATCAGTAAGGGTGGATTTATGGAAAATATTCTTATCTAAAAATATGCATTTAGTTTTTACCCTTGTAAATCAGTGATATTTAGACTAAAAAATATATATTTTATGAGAATGAAAAAAACATTCACAATTAATAGATATATATTTTCAATGATCTTTATAGGCTGAAAAAAATTCAAATGATCATCATCTTTTATAATGATAAAAAACCTATTCTTTTCATAATTAATAACCATATTGATATATCTCATATTCTTTACCACCTCATGGTTCCTCATGGTAGGATTCACCCCCAGGAATAAGTTATTTTTTTAAATAGTAGTCATCCAAGATAGAGATATCAACACATCATATGATCCTTCATTAGTTATTGAGATGGGTATGTGAGATATATTATACACTATTTCAAATTAATAATGTTTTAGAACACGCTAGTTTTAATGAAAAAAATAACTTACTATATTTTTTTGATATTATTTAACCACAGATATTAACCCACAAAAATAACCCAGTCTAATTATCCTTCACAATTTTATTTTTTCATTCATTATGAAGATCTTGATCTCACCTTATCTATAGTGAATTTCTAGGAATGTCCACCTCAACAAGTTGTATTGGGACACCTAATATTATTCCTATTGAAAATTTATTTTTTCAATATGCTTGATGATACCTCCATGTATAATAATAAGTTACCAAAAATGATTCAAGATAGATTAAATGATTTTATTGTGGGAGTGATCCTTTAGTTAAATAGGAAACCCCAATATTTAAAATTAATATATCATAAAATGTGAACATAATATATGTCTAATAAAAAACATGGATTATAAAATTTAGATTATACTAGAGGGAACCATGTACACCGATACCAATTGTGATACCCAGTGGATATGGTTGACAAATTTGGATTTGTTGAATCACATGTGACTAGTTTTACTAGATTTTTTTCAATCATACTTTATATAATATAAATTTGATCTTATAAAACATTTAAGATGACTATATATAATATATTTAAAAAATTCATAACATATGAAAGATAGAAATTATGTGATAAAAAAACATGATATTTTTACAATCATCACCCGATGTGGGAAACTTTATTCGTTATATATTTGGGTTCACTACAAGACATAGATTCACATCCATTGACAATTTTCAACTTAAAATGGGTCATATGGGTATCATTCACAGTGATAATATTGAAGATATTATACAATTATAGAGTATTATATACTTTATCTATATAGTCTTTAGCTTGATGACAGGTATGTTGTAACTGTATATCTGTAGCATCTGGAGATAAACGTTTCTTCAAAATGAACTACGTAATACATTCTTATTTCATCTATTTAATGAATGCTCATCCACATTAAGATCCTATTACATAATTTTCAGTATTCAAAAACCATTGAATAGATAAAAAATCATAGAAACAAGTTGGTCATACATACTTCTGTAAAAAATGTGAACTAACATCTAATTCATGTCAATGTATAATAGAAATACACGGTATTTGATTATTCTCATCATAAAACATGGATTCTATCCCTAAAACATTATAAAATATTTTGATAACTTTTATAAATATTTAATCGATGTATAATATATTTTAGGAGTCCTAAACTTCTTACAACTATTAAAACTATGAAAAATAACAAATATAACATAGTTTTCTTTTCTTAGTCATAATTTACTAGTTTTAGTAACTACCATTTATTCAATGATTTATAATTTTGAATTATTACATTGAATAGATTTTTTATCTAAAAAATATTTCTTATAATTTATAAATATTTTTAGGTAAATAAATTGCTATCCAAACAGTCCATGTAGTAAATACACATAAAATACATCAAATAATTACTTCTAACCCTTCTTAACTTGGCTTCACACTAAAGTTTCCAAAAAAAATCTCATATCATCATAATAAAACCTATATTTAATGGTTGTGTATTCTTGAAATCAAGATACATTACATGTTATTCATGTAATATAGTATCACAGAATATGATACATAAATAATGATTAAAATAGTAATTTACAATATACAAGGAAGAATAATTAAAATATAGTGTTCCTTTTCAAAGAAAACATCATCATATAATACTATACTTCCACTCATTCACCTATTAACATTGTAGTGTGGGGTATTTTTAGGTATAATAAGTATAGCACTAAACATTATCATAGTTAATAGAACATATTTACATGTTCAATACATTGATACATCACAATTATGAGGTATTATATTAAAATAATCAAGTGTTGGTTGAAACAAATATGTTGTACCACTACTTAAAAAAAATTCATTTTCTCAGATACACTTCAAAGTGAATGTATATATGATTTTACCCAGTGAAAACTATAAAAACGCATAGATTCAATGACTAAATAATTATAGTGATCTTATCCTCTAATCTTACATGTCTTATTATTTAATTAACTCATACAAGATCAGATATATTTGTCGCTTATTTTTTTGATCTTAGATCAATTATAATTAAATATCTACAACAATGATGTTTATTTTGTGAGACAAAAATCATCGATTCCTTATATCTCCATAAATAATTGAACTATAATTTTTTAATTGATCATCACTCAAATACATCAAGGGGTAGTTCCATTGATTTTGATGTCAAAAAATATCATTTAAACCAATTTTGTTTGAGGAAGAAGGTGATATAATATGAATATTGTTGGCATGACCTAAACTCCCATGAATAAATTCCCTAGTATGTTTAGGAAGTAATATGAAATTGGTAATTTAATTACCCTTATAGTCACACTCATTTTGAAATATTTATATTGGCCCATAAATCATGTTGCATCAACCTTAACTTTGGTTTACTAATTCATCATTTCCTAAGATGAAACAAATGATATATTTTAAATCCTTTGTTTTATCTCTAGACTATGACCATAGAACCCCAAATACCTCACACCTCCCAAAATTTCTCATACAAACTCTACCCCAAGTTGGCTCCTTGTGATTCCATAGCTGCCTCGGGTAGTTTTAGTCAATGTTTTCCACTACATCATAGAATAATAACATTCCTACAATAGTTACATAGGATTGGGAAATTTTTTAAGATATTGTACAAATAATTTTCCCATATAAAACTATTTACTTTGGATTTCAATACACATCACATAACTTTTATATTCATCTTAAATTTCATTAAATTTAGTTCTATATAAGATAGATAAATTATATATCCCAATAAACTCAATAATTTAATATTTTCTAGAATTTAATGAAATAATCATATGTGATTAGTTATAGTATCTTATATATTATATTCCTTTTTCTTTTACATATAACCAACTAAATATTTTACTTATATATAATCTAAAATCATACTAATTAAATCAATATAAATAAATTCGTACTAGAGTTTAAAAAAATGATTAAAATTTCTCAAAACATTCCCAAAACTACCAATGAAAATATTTGTCACAAAAAAATTATTCGAAGATTATTTTTTGAGTGCTAAAATATTCATAATGCTCAATTATCCTTGTATGGTTTCTTCTATAGTATCGATATGTATTTTTTGATTTTATAAAAACCTTCAGGATATTTCAATATCTAAAATATTCCAAACTAATATGGAATCTTTTGTAATTTATAAATCAAACATCCATCCTCAATATACATTGACCCATTTTAAACTAACACATAAATTATATGTTCTCTATATTTCTAAACTCAATAAAGTATAATTTTAAATAAAAAAATCATTTCCATCATATGATAGATTCTTAAGATTTCATCAATGGAAGAAAATTCAATCACCAAACTCAAAATGTATGAAAAACAATTAGTTTAATTAGTCTCAAAATATATCAATAAAAATTCATTACTACCGTAAAAAATATCCATTTATTGAAAAAAACACTTGGTAAGAATCAATTATTACTTGATATTAATGAAAACTATTTCTAGAAATTCAATAATCCCATAGAACCTATGAGAGTCGTGAATGGGGTTATAAAATGTAATAAAAAAATGAAGACAATGGTTTGCATTACATCCAACCCATATATATGGTATGATAAATGGTTATAATTACTTAAAATCAATATACCCATTATAAATAATGGTCAACATTAAAAATTACCTATTAATGGATAATAAATCAGAGTCTTAATCATGTAAGAAAAATATTACATACATAAAAATGGTCTATATTATAGTAAATATGTAAACCTTGTGAGTGACATTATTTTAATTAAATCCATATTACACACTAAATTAGATTCCAAGAATTCATCAAACCCAACCCATAAATAAAATGATATATACATGTCACATTACACATAAAAAATTTAAAAAATTAAAAATATAGTATCAATAACACAATATTAATTTCATAGAAAGTAAAAAATAATTAAACTGACCAACCTATATATGATTAAAAATCATGGTTGGAATTACATTGAATCCTAAACCATTTTCCACAATACGTATATTACTCCGATCATATTAAATTATCATGTATATTATTTCTCATTATTGAGGAAATCTTGTGAAATTATTTAGTTACCTAATAACTCAATTTTAATAAATTAAAAACCATCTTCGTAGATATTCAAATGGTTATCTCCACTTTAATTTGAAGGACATAATAATCAATGCCTATATCATTAATGAATATAACTTGGAAGACAAAACATCACACTAAAAAACAATATTCAACACTAAATGTCCGAGGAACCAATAATTTATTTATTAATGATCCATCCACACCCATCCAATAGATATTAAATGTCAAAAAATCATTATATATATGTAACAGAGACAATATACTGAACAAAATGCACATAGTCGTAGATACCCACAAATAAAATACACCCAGTTAATTTGTTCGTGTCTATATCAGTCACAAAATTAATAAAAAATTAATTTAGAATTATTATATATATTTGGATAAACCATCGAGAAAAAACCAAAATATATGGGAAATAGGACACAAATAGCAATTATGACCCAAAGATATCAAAAACATAAAAAATATAGCTTCTAGTGATGCAATTTAGATATTTATAGACATATAATAAAGTAAAAGTGTTTTGTAGACATGTTCATTAATAGGGAGGTTAATAAGAGAATGAAATGACGTTTTGGACAATTTATTTAACATAAATAATTTTTTTAAATATTTGAATGTATATCATTTGTTAAATTATGAATGACTAGTGGGTACCTAGAATCATTATTACCACTTGTCTGGGGCCACCATCTAGCTGGTGTACCCCAAGGGAAAATACCTGATGTCTAAACATATAGGTTAATTATTAAATTTCTCGATGAAACCGATACTATGTCGAAATATAAATTGATTTATATTATTCAATCGTATTTTAATTACAAACTTCTAACCTTGGACAAGAACTAAAAAATTCAAAAAATCCCTATTTTTTTATAATAAAATAATTTTCGATGAATCTAGATTTTTTTGGAACATATATTTTTAAATATTAAAAATAAAACAGGAATATTATTCAACATCAAACAATAATATTTACTATTTGTTGATATAAAAACAAATTTCACTATTCTTCATCAATTTAAAAAATTAAAAAGAAAATTATAGAAAATTATAATAAAAAACAAAAATTCATATATCAATATAATTAAATGAGTTAATTATCATTTTGGAATAATTAAATTAATATAAACCTTTATAAAAAATGGTCTACATCATTCCCTTTTATGTATTTATTTATACATAAGTTTTTATTACTTCCTACTTTGATGAATTTGTTAGTGAAGAGCTATGATATACATTCAATTCATTAGGTGACTATAATGTTTTTGCGATATCTATATATTCCTCAATTGGTTTAATTCAAAATTTAGTATATAAATTGTTTTTTATCATTCCATGTTATTATATATTATTTTCAATATTGATTTTTATATTTTGTTTTCTTATATTCTATGCTATATAATTTTTTAAGCATTGAATATTAAATTTTAACTAGTATTTGGAAAAATATATTATCATATAGAAATTTCAATAAATTAATAACTTAGGTCTATAATAGATTTGTAAAAATATCATAAATAATAATATTATTATGATTGAAATAATATCTTGTACTAGATATTTAATATCATTTAAAAAAATTTATTAAATTTTAAAAAATGTACACATTTATATATGATTTAAAAAGACTTCCTTTTATATTTTTTATTATGTGTATCACCCCAAGATTTTTTGAATTAATATTTATTTAATATATTTAATCATTTAATATTTTTCATTTTACACAACACTGATTATAGGTTTTTTATACGGAAGCACTAAGTGTGTATTTAATTATAATCAACATAAAGGAAATATTACACCAAAAAAACACATATATTATATTGAGGTACATAAAAAAATATTTTTTCCTATTATAACAAAAAATAATTAGTCCTTTTGATACTTTTCATTAAAAACGGTTCTGAGTTTTACTAACCATTAATATACGATATTTATTATTATTAAAATATTATTATAGATACTTCAAGCTGTTGGATTTGATGTGCTTATTAATATAAACTAAAAAGTGAATATATTATTTACCCAAGTATATAAAATTATTCCTTTAGTTATCAATTTCTATAAGTGAATATATGAACTATTTCAAAATAAAGAAATTACATTTCTACGAAAACAATTTTTTTATGTACATATTTTTTTATCTCAATCAATTAACTAATCCAAATTTTATTAATATTTTAAATATTATTTATATATAATAAATTAAATCAATATTTTTTTTCTCCTCTGATATATCTGATACTTATAAGATAAGAATAAATCCAATTTTATGAATAAAAGAGAAGTATTTTTTCTAAAAGGTAATTTTACTACCTTTTAATGGATAACCCATTTTAAATATAAATTTGACACATTTATAAATTTTATTAGTAAAAATAAATAACATTTTTGAAATCATTACACAAAAAATTAATTACAGTGAATTATTTGTATTTTTCTATGATGTTTCATTTTTAAATTAATTGTGAATAATAATGAATTATAATTCAAAAATTCTTTTTCATATAATTTATTAATTAGGATAAATATTGTTTTTTTTTAAGTTATATATTGTCAATTATACATCTATGAATCCCATATAGGTCATTTTAATAAATTTCACATTTAAATTTAATATGAAAACATTCAAAACAATAATACATTTTTACTATAAAAAACATGTTGCGTCGCTTAGTCCTTGTAATAAAATTTTAATTCATTTCTACCACTTTTATGATTGGTATTTATTAAAATTTAATCCAAATTTTTAATCATCATATGATATCATTTCAAATTTGTGAAACTATTTTTTTAAAAAATCACTAAAAGTAATTAAACTTAATTACAAAGATTAAGAAAATATTAGTTTAACAAGGGACTAAACATTACACTAAGTGGTCAAAATAACCTAAAAGATTTTCCAAATGAAATTGGATTTACATATATATACCCTATACACCCCCTTTATATATTGTTTCTCATTATTTGAGACATGATTCATAATTAAAATTTTGGTTGAATTCCATTTTCCCAAATTTACAAGAATGTCACTCACCCATCCCCCCACTAAAAAAAGTCATTCACCCCTTACACTTATTAAAACATATAAAGCCATCTGGATATCCCCAAATATTTTAAAATAATATCCTGAAATCCCTCCTCATATTTTATAATCCCTCAATTGAGAATAAATCCAACGAAGGAATATATTTTATGAAAACCAAATATAGTTACCTAAAGAAGAGAAAACATCATTCCTCAATATACATTGTTTTATTTTCATTATACACACACTAAAATCTTCTTTTTCCAAGATTATATAAACAAATAATTATCATAAACCGATATAGATGTTTTTATTTTATTTATTTTACCTACACTTCCACAAACAACCATCTAATGGGTAATAAACATATCGTTCTAGTTTACGGAAAACTACTGAATCAAGAAATGATGTTATTCATTTTTTCCTATACCACCTTTCACGGTTGGGGATTGTCATGGACACTCTATTTCTTAATAATATTAATTATATTTATGAAATTTTTATTCTTATGAAAGAATTATATAACACATACCATAATATTTTACTTTTTTTGTAAATATGATAATGTTGTTTGGGGAAGTGTGGATTACCACCTCCTGAAAAATAAATGTGAATCTTTGACACTCTACATTGAATGTATTAAGGATGGAATCAAAGAAATTTTATTATATACTTGAAATAATAGTTATTAGGTAATTATATTATATATATATATATTTAATTTACTTTATATCTTTCAATATGAAAATAAAATGGAAATAACGTTCTTGCTTATTTTCATCCATCCATCTCTATAAAAGGTGCATTCCATTTCATACTTGAATATTTTATAGTCTGCTATTAATACATATATAATGAGTTTAATATAATTTTTTACATTATGGAAATAAGTTAATTGTGATCTAATTATGTGTTTCAATAATATAATAATAAATGAAAAACAATAACAAAAATAGATATTACCAAAAATGTAACACTAACCTGAAGTTTTTAATAAAACTGTCGAATAAAGTCATAAAAAAATAATATGTGGTCATAAATATATTAATATTATTTTCAGATTGATTTATAATAAATTCCTATTTATTAAATAGGATGACTGGACATGTATAGATAATGTTAAGGCTCATGGTAAGGGAATTTAATCTCACTGTTTTTCATCAGGTACATTCCATATTCACCACTCAATTAATTTGTGTCGTGTATATAATAAACATGGATGTATTATATAATATTTATAATTATATTTGTGGGTATATAAAAATATATTTTATGATATTTATTTAATGAGGTTTATGTTTCAAAATCTACCAAATTGGTTAAGTAATTTTTTCTCACATTTCCTTCTTTGAAACGCATGACTTGTTATGCACCTATATTTTCACTTGAGTTGTATATACTAAATTCCACATGTTATATCAAGAATATAATTATTTTATTGATATTTAATTCTTTATGTAATGTTATTACTTATATTTTATTATGATTCAATGTATCCAAGGGGTAATGGTTTATTACTACAATCATTGCATTTATCATGATTATTTACAATAATACATCCATTGATGAAATAATATGATAAATATATCAAAAATTATCATGAATTTTCTTAACCACTTATTATTCATGTTTTATTGATGTAATTGCACTATTTTCTAACTATTTATAAATTATGATAATTATTAAATGTTTTTTTAAAAAATCTTACTTTATTTCTTTTTTCTGTTAGAAATGTGTGTTCTTTAAAAATAGTTTTTTTAAATGTTTTGAAATATAATTTACTATTATACGATAATTTTTAAAGGAAATTTTTACTCATGTTTTTCGTTTTATCAAAATGATTCTAAAAATAAATCATTACGTAGTTTTCCAACTTAATAACTTTTATAAACATTTATATTGAAAAATTATTTTTCAATACATAAGAATTTTTCTACCATAATGAACATCCTTCCTTCGATGTTTCCTTTCCATGTATAAAATATTTATTTTAAAAAAAAAATATTTTCCCTTATATTATGTACATTAATTTTTTTTTAATTTTTTTTCATTGAAAAATGTGTTCATATTTTGTATGATTCATGATGTGTTTTAAATGATTTTGAGATATAAATTTAATGATATTTAAATATATTTCTGAAGAAAAATGTGTTCAAATACGCATTAAATTAAAAAAAAATATACCTTAATTTAAAAAATTCGCGTTTATTTTAAAATAAAATTATCTTCAAATGGTTGTATGTTTAAAAAATCAGATATGAAAGGATATTTTACCAAATAAATGCATTAAATGTAGTTGTAAATATTTCATTATAATAAAAGGATTAGTGAAATGGTTTTGTGGAAATGGATTTCCATTGAAAGGATATCTTACTAAAGAAATGTTACACGTGATATTTCAAAATCACTCTCTATATAAGATGACATTATTTTCTGGGTTATTACTTACTAGGGATATTATCCAATAATACCATTTATATTCATTATTGAATGGTTTTTTGTTTATATAGAATGATTTTTATGAATTCTATAACACTACAATGAGTTATATTCTTTTGAAACACATTTATTTTCATAGGTTATACATTGATTAATTGATTATGAACCCTATCTCTATTTCACATGTAATGATATGATAAAATGTTATGATAAGAATTTCATTTCATTGGTAATGATTTTATGTTTATGAAACCCATATATCTTTATCGGTCATGATATAATGTTTGTTTTATTACCATCTTGAACATGAATATATGAATTTATTATGTGACGGTTGGGACCTTTATCTCTCTCCATTGAATAGGGTAATGATTGATATCTCATTAGATAATTATGGGAATCGGGATGGCATGTTTGATACACTATTAAAATATGGGGAAGCTTGATCAACCATGGGAATATGGATAAAAACGATCCACTATTGTAAGATATGGAAATGCGATCGACAATGGGAAGATGTGGAATCATGATCCACCGTGGAAAGATGAGGAACCTGATCAAATATGGGAATATGGGGAATCCCAATCCGTTATCAGGAAAACACTATTAGATGGGATGATGGTGTGTACTCCCTGGTATTTTTAGTCCCCATGAAGTTCCATGATATGTTTTTGGAAGTGAGGCTTGACTTTTAGAGAATGATGTAACATGTTTAGGTTTCTATCAAAAATTCTATTTCTTATATATTTGATATGATCGCATGGTTTATGTTCTTGGTAATCTTTTTATTTGTGTCTTAGGATCCAAAAATATTTATTCAATGTCTTATGGTTATGAAAATTTTATAAATGGTATGATATTCAAATTCTATTCTCATGTTATCATATGCTTATCTTCATGTAATGATTATGTTTTTCCCTTATTAACCCTTATTGAGAATTAGAACTCACCCCTTTCTAATGTTTCCATTACCCTATGATTTAAAGAAAGGTTTCAAGTAGGAGTAATAAAGGGGAAGATCATTCAGGGATCTGTTGATGATATTTCACTAAACTAGACAAATTTGTTCCATGTTTCCAAAGACACTAAACTATTAAGGTTTTATGAATGTACATTTGTAATGTTTTCAATATTAATTAAAGGTAATGTAAAATCCATGTATGTGATGCCTTATTTTCTATAGTTGGTATCAAAGGAAATTAGTAGTCAGCCTTTGTAAACTATAATGAGAAAACCATAGTGACATCCCTTGGTATATTTAAAAGGATAGTTCTAGGTATGTCGCTATGTATATGTCTGATGGTGAGGTAATGTACAGGAAAATATCCTGAAATTTTGGAAAAAATAGAGAATGTGGATTCCTAGAAGTAAATATATATCTTGATATTACAAGGGAAGTGGATCTAACACATATATAAAAAGGTTTAAGAATAGTAAAAACACTATATTTATCTATACTCAATCAAGAACTAGTGCCAGATATCAAGCCTTGTTGCAAACCCAATTTGACAACAATGGGGAATTTTCTTTATGAACTAAAATTTTCTTTTTAAACCATAATGATTTATTTAAATAGAACATAATCATTAATAACCTGGGATAAACCAAATCTATCAAGAATTAAATATGTATACTTTATTATTTATACATCCTATAAGTAATTTTTCATGATAAGGTGGTTTTATGAAATGATATGAGTTTATAACCCCAAACATTATGGTGTTACTCAATAGAAGGTAATATAATTGACTGGGTTAACAATAAGAAAAGGGTCTTGAATTAATATGCCATCTTATAGTCATAATTATTAATATATAAATGACTTATTTCAAGGTTCCTTAATTTATGGTTTCAAGATTATTAATATTATCTAGACTAACAACTTTTTTATGATAAGTGATCTTTATCAATGTCATTGATTATTTATTATTTTATCCTATTTACAATCTTCCCATATAACCAATGTTCTTATATGTGGAAAACTAGTTATGTGATACTTTTGGTAACCATTATGTTTTGAACTTTCACATTGAATGGATGTTTTAGTATTCATTTTTATGATGTGGGTTTCATTGAAAGAAACATTATAGTATAAAAATAATAGTAACCTAGAGGTATTTAGAGAGGGAAATTCATTTTTGGAAGTAAATTTTAATAAATTGATATTTTTTGAATTATTTGTTTTGAAGTAATTTACTCTTTTTATATTTTTCAATTCACAGAACAATAATTATATCTTTTTTATACAAAATCACAATGTGTGGATTACATTATTTGAAACATTAAGTCAATATTATTCTACCCAAAACATTTATATTAAGTTTATCTACACACAAAACAATATTTTTATTTTGTTACAAACAATAATGAGTCTCTTATATAGATTCTGTTACATGCAAGGCTGTGTTTTTCCATACAACAATATATTATAAACATTATTATAAATAATTATTACAGTTACCATAATGCTCTCAGAATGGAATTTACAAGTAAGATTAACTAAATTTTGAAAATTTAATTTATAATGTATATTAAATGATTCCTCTTGTTGTAAATTACATAAAATGAATATAATAACTATTTGAAAATAACAAAATTTATTTTAAAATAATGTTTTCATTGTATAAACAAAATTTTATCTAATAAAATTAAAAAAACTAATTTTGATTAATGTTTTCCAATAAAATTAAAATATTTTATATTGAGTAAATATTTTTGATACTCATCCAATAGATTTTATATTTATCATATAATAATAAATCCAATTTTATGAATTAAAATAAGTAATTTTCTAAAAGGAAATTTTATTGCCTTTAATGGAGAACGCATTTTAAATATTATTTTTGGAACATTAATAATTTTTATTTGAAAAAATAAACTACAGTTTGGAAATAGGAACTAAAAAATAATATTAAGGTGAGTGAATTATATTTTTTATGAAGTTTTAATTTTTAATAAATATAGAATAATACTAAATTTTAATTCAAAATTATTTTTTCATTAAATTTATTTATAATGTAATATTGTGTTTTTTATTAGAAATAAAGTTAAATTAGATCATGTTTGCACTAAATGATCAAATTAAGGTCATTTTAATGAAATTAATTTCCAAATTTGATATAAAAACTTACCAGACATTTGAACATATTTATTTAAAACCCCGCTGTGTGGTCCCATCTGTGGAAAAGCATTTGAATTAATTTATGGAACATCATTGTTTGGAATTTTGAAAAATGGATTCCATATCATGGATACGAATAATATATAATTTTAAATTATGTCAAAATATTTTTTGATATAAATAATTTTTGATGTAATAAAAATTTACTACAACGATTAAAAGGAAAATTAGATTAATAGGGACCAAACCATACACATAAGGAACAAAATAACCTAAAGACAATTTTAAAACCCATTTCATTTAAATATTAATATCCCTAATTAACTTTTATTTAATTTGGTTCATTATTGGATCCATTTTCATAGAAAAAATGTGGGTTAAATCCCCTTTTAAAAAATATACAAGAATGCCACTCCTCCTCCTCTATAAGATGTCTTACACCCCTCCCAATAATTCACATATATAAATCTATTTATATCACCCAATTGTTTTTGAATAAGTTCCCAAATACCATACTTCAATTGATAATAATTTCATTTGGAATAAATCCACCAAAGAAGCTCTTTGGTGCAAACAGAGGAGTTACCCAAAAAAGAGGGAACATCATTCCTCAAGATAATTTGTTTTATTTTCACTAAACAACCACAAAATTATTCTTATTAAATTATTATATAATACAATAAGAATCATAAAAATAATAATTATTTTATTATTATAATTTCTCAACCTAAACATATTCACACTTCCATCTAATGCTTAACGAAATTTCGGTTCTTGTGTATGATGAACTATAACCTCGTGAAATGAAGTTGTTCATTTTTCTTTTTACACCTATAATCGTAAGAAATTAAGATGGAACCACTATTTTTATATTATATATTTTATATTTATGATATATTTTTTCTTATAGAATTATCATATAACACATACCCTCATTATTTACATTTTTTGTAAATATGATAATTATTTTCGAGAATGTGTGGACTACCTCCTCTTCAATGTGATGTGACTCATTCACACTCTATATGGAATGTATTAAGGATGAATTTAGTGATATTATATAACATATATGAAATAATAATGATAATTTAATTATATTATATATTCACATATGTCATTTACATTCTTTCTTTGAATATATTAGTAAAACGGAAACAATAATAATGTGTATGTACGACGTACTGTCTCCATAAATGGTGTATTCAACATCATATTTTTATATTTCACATGCTATTATAAATATTTATATAAAGAATTTTATGACTTTTAAATTATTCAAATAAATATATTATTATCTAATTAATAAGACCATTTATTAAAATCCAAATCATTTATGAATAAAAATACAGGTATTACCCAAATCAAATCATTTACATGGAGATGTTAATAAATGGTTAATATAAAGTAATAAAAAACAATATGTGGTATTATATATAATAATTTGGTTAGGTGGAATATTTTTAATAAATTCATAATTATTATAATGTTTAATTGAAAGTGTATGATAAAATTCAAGACCTAAGGTAAGGTAATTTTATTTTACTATTCATTACTATGAGATACATGTCATATTCACCACTAGATTCATTTAGTTGTTCTATATACTTCCTGTAGATTTATTATTTAACTATTATACATAAATATATTTGAATTGAACACTTAATTTATGATATTTATTTAAAGATATTTGTATTTTAAAATTTTTTAAATCATTAAAGTAATTTTTTCTCACTTTGCCTTCTTTGAGATACATGTAATGCTATTCACCAATATTTTTAATTGATGTGTATATACTAACATTGAAATATTATATCATGAATCTCTTTATTTTAATGATATTTTTTGATTCATATAATTTTATTCATTATATTATATTATGATTCAATATTACCAAAGTGGCACCAATTTGTTTGTATATTCTCATCATTTATTGAGATTTATTTTGATTGAGCTTCTAATGATGAAATATTATTATCCATATAGTATCAAATATCATGTATTTTATTACCCTATGGTGATTAATTTTATATACAGGTAATTTTAATAGTATACCACATATTAAAACATAATATAATTCTGAATTTTTTTTCATGAAAATCATATTTCATTTTGATTTTGGGTCATAAATATGTGTTATTTTAAAACTATGTTCTCTAAAATATATTGTCAAAATGTTTTTATTTTATCCAATATTTTTTAGAGAAAATTTTTTACCATGTATATACTTTTTAAAAAAAATTTAAAAATTAATCCTAATTTCATTTTACAATTGAGGTACTTTTATAATCATTTGTAGAACAAAAATAATTTTTTGCATGTACGAATTTATCCCCTCCATGAAAATTCATCTCTTGAAGCTCCATTTTTTTTAAGGATTCTGTTTTAAAAAAATGTAGTTCGTAATATTATTTAGATTAATTGTTTATTACTTTTATTTTCAAAGAATAATGTTTTCAAAAATGTGTTATGACATTATCATTGTATTAAATGATTTTCAAAGATTCCATTAAATTATTTCAAATATACTTCCAGAAAAATGGTTTTCAAATATTTTTTAAAATTTCAAACTATTTTAAATATTTTCTATCTTCCTTTAAATGTTTTCATGTTTATTTTGAATTAATTTTTTCAAAAGTTAATTTGATTTAAAAAAATATTTTTAAATGAAATGATATTTTACTAAAGAAAAATTTTAAATAAAATGATAAAGAGTTCATTATAATAAAAGGATTAGAGGAATGGTTTTATAAAAATAGATTTCCAATGTAAGGCACTTTATCCAATGAAATGTTCCATGTCATCATTCAAAATATTTATCTTTATAATATGATATACACAGTTATATTTTATGATTTACTAGAGATATGATCCAAGAATACGATTCATTTTATTTTTTGAATGGTTTATGTTTAAATGGAATAATTTTTATTGAACCCTATTCCTCATCCATGGGTTATATGATTTTTAAACAAATTTTTTTATCGTTTATGCTTTGATGAAATGATTATGAAACCTATATCATTTCAATAGTTAATGATATGAAAAAATGTTACGATACCAATTTTATTTTTGGGTTATTCTATGATGTTTATGAACCCCATCTCTTATTATATGTCTAGTTTTTATGGAAGTTTTATATTCTTGTAGAACATTTATCTATGATTTTATTATGTGATGGGTGGTACATATATTTACCTCTAATATATTCGGTCATGATTTAGATCTCATTATATAATGATGGAAATAATGTATATGGGATTGATTCACTATTAGAAGATAAGGGAACACGATCCACTATGGGATGATGGGGAAACCTTACTCACTATAGGAAGATGGGGAAACCCGATCCATTATGGGAAGATAAGACAGTCGATCAACTATGGTAATATGGGAATCCTGATCCAATATGGGTTGATGTTTAAATGTATTACCTTATAAGTAAATGGCTATGACTGGAGATGGTGGTGTGGCCCTCCTAGTAGGTGTATTCCCCATGATGTTCCCTAATAAGCTTTTGTAAATAACCCTTGACATTTAGGTAATGATGTTATATTTTTATGTGTCTGTCACAAATTCTATATCTTATTCCTTTTATATGATCAGTTGGTTCATGTTCTGGGTTATCTTATGATTCATGCATTTTCAACTTATAATATTTATTCCATGTCCCATGATTATGATTATTTTAGGAGGGTATGATCATACAATGTTATGCACAATTCCACATATCCTTATGTTCATGTTATCCATACTTATTTTCTTGGTTTACCCTTAGTATGAATTCAATCATACCCCTTTCTTATGTTTCCTTTCCCACAAGTGACATATAACGTTTTTAAGTATTAGTACTAAAGGGAATTAGCATTAAGGGATATATTATAGACCCTTCACCAATTCTGAATAATGTGTCCAATGCTTACGAGCACACTAAACTAATATGGTCCTGAAGAATGTAATTTTATAATGTGATGAATATTCATAAATATGATGTAATATGTATGTACGATAGGCATGAGTCACTATATAATTCTTGTTTTACGTAATGTTATTCACTATAATTTTAAAAAAGGAAATATATTTTGATCTTTAGGACCCTTATGTATGAAGATACTTTACTTACATATATATTCTGAATTGAAGATTCATTGTTTTACAAATTCATATCATGTAAAATTTTCTTACTGTCACACATAAATATGCGAATGGTAAAAAGTTTTTTTTAAATTATTAGGGATAATCCACCTTTTAAGGGTTGAATGGGAACCCGTACATGACTCGTGGGCCCAAGGAAAATGGCTTGACTTGACCTGCAATACACGACTCGAAGGCCCAAAGGCATACCATGCCCAATACATGACCCGTAGGCCCATACAACTTGAACTACCCCTTCCCAGATTCTGTATCATTAGTCACCTAGCTCCCCGCCCTGAATTTTTGATCGGCTAGGATTGCCCCATACAAAGCTACATAGTTCCTGGTCCCGATGGATGTTGCCATACACTCTCATTCTTCCAATCCGGTTTACTCAGCTTTTGGTGGCTACTACTCTTGTTGCTCTGATCCTCTTCTAGGGTATGTTCTATGTAAACTAGGCTACTCCAAGTTCTACGTGGCTCAATGGCCATGTGGCCTGAAGGCCTTTTATGACCTAAAGGACCTTGAGACCCATAGGCCCAAACTGGTGTCTTGAAGGCCCAAATTGGGTGAGTAGTTTTAGCTGCTACAGTACTGAATAGGAAACTTCTACAGTACTGCTACAGTTCTTGGAAATTTTCCTTTACCCGGTTTTGAACCTGGGTCTCTTGGATGCCAAGCAAGATCCCTTATCGCATGGGTACGGGCTCGTTGGCACCTTACTATCGCACCCAAAGACTGGTTTACTAATGAGTAAGTGAACCTAATATCTACCTTTCCCAAAGCATGCATCCACAAATTTTAGTGGCTACTGACTAGAAGGGATTGTATGTAACACTAATATGGGGATACTACACCCTCATATCATAGTGATGTGCCCAATTTTTTAATACTTTTTCATTCATTTATTTCACATCAAAACATGTTTTCCCCATATATCTTTTGTTTTATGGGTAAAATTCATTATTATGCTGATTATTATAAATTTCTGGATGCTTCTAGCTAGAAGCACAATTCGGGGCTGATCAGAACAAAATTTCAAGTATACAAAGTTTTTACTTTTATAAATATGTCGTGTGCTACTTCCCAAACAAATATTGGGAAGACTATATACATACCCATGTTTTCAGCGAAAGAATATACGATGTCTACTTCCCATTTATATGACTTGTGGCCCTTATAGATGAGGTAGGTGGAAGATGAATGATATTATAGGCCATGTGTGGTTGAACTACATGTCGTCTACCTCCACCTATCAAGCAGCGCCCTGTTCCAAGCCAAATAAAGTTTGTTAGGTCACTAAGCAGTAGAGAAAAGATGGCCAAAACTCGTTTACCAAGTTACATGTTGTGTACCTCCTATTACACATCGTGTACCACTAAAACCTATAAATATGTTTCAGGGACTTCATGTTTGGGTGTCATTTAGTTTTCATTCATTAAAATATATTACATGGGGGAGCACTCTAGAGATAACCAAGAAAATGAGAAGAGAGAGAAAGAATGGGAGAGAAGAGAAGAGGGAAGGTTCTTTCGTGCTACCTTCCTGACAACCTTCACTACGAAACATTCAAGAGGATGAATTCATGTATTGAAAGTTGTTTAGTTAAATTCTAATCCATGATTAGAAAAATTCCCTATGTGTTGGGGCTATGGAAAATTATGCGTTTTAATTTTTCAATTGTGATATTGTAATCATGATATTCATTTTCTCTCTCATAATTTCTTATCGACTCTTTTTATATATAACTAGAAACATCGTATCGGACCAAGAACAGGGTTCCTAGAGATCTTTAAGGAATTTAGATTTAAAACATCCATGATCATTGGTTGTTTTAATCATCTCAAAAGAGAAAAAATTAATAAAATTAAGAGAATTAAAATTCAGGACAAAAGAATTGGTTTATATTGATTTATAAAAAACTCACTAGACCCAGGAGATCATGTTAAATTCTTAACCCAGATATGTGAGTTATCATGAATAAACCAACCTCATAAACAAATTTATTTAATAACAACCTTTAAAATCCACATCCCTGATGCATTTTTATCCAAATTTTAATCCAAACCAAATATTTGGGTTGGAATTTTTCATTTAAGTAATTTGTTTAGAAATGGAAATCCAGTCACTTATATATCAAAACACTAAAAGAATCGACTCTAAATTTCATTAAACATCAATAAATCAATTATAAACTAGATGAAAAACAAAAATAACTCCCTTTTGTTGTCGATCGACCCCTTGTTGGTAAAATACTTGTTAGGGTAATAAAATTTAGATTGTCGAAATATAACACATCGGCAGGAATGATACCAAATTTTGAAACCATTAATTTGGAATGAAAGTTCATATTTTTTAATCAAGTTTGTATCAATTTTAGTGAAAATAAAAAACAAAAAAATAAGAAACTATTATTCTTCCTCTCATTTATATTTTTCTTACTTTTTTTCTTCCTCTTTTATGGTTAGTGTGTTCTGTTTTATGCAAGTTCATAAGTGTATGAGTGGCTGCATCACTCGTTCTAAGTGTGTTGAGCCATCATATATTTTTCCAATTGACCTAGATATCGAATGAACACTTTTGAGGTGACAACATGTACTTTTGGGCGAGCTCAACCAAAATTCCCCCAGGAGAATATAGAAGAGGGAAATCTAGATTCTATCCAGGGAAATGGACATCCATTTGGTCTAGATGATGACCATAACCAACAATGAAACCCATCCCCACTTGTTCTAGATTACAGATACCCACCACAATAGCTGTAGTACATCCCTCCAAAAAGGATACCATTTAACCAATAACCCTACTATGTTCCAGAGCAGCAATATGTTCCTCCTCCTCCTTTAGAATATCATCCACGACATACTCTTTAGGTGTATGGACTCCACTCCATCCACAGGGAAAACACAATAATCGTTCGACCACCAATGTAGGACCGGCTCATTGAAATTAAACCGTCCATTATGAAAGTGATCCAGAAAAAGGTTCAATAACGTGGTTTACCATGTGAGGACCTGAATGCTCATCTCTCCTACTTCCTCAAGATATGTGACACCTTCTATCACCATAGAGTGTAAAAATATGCCATTAGTCTTCACCTATTCCACTTTTCATTATGGGATAATGAGAAATCATGGATCAAGGACTACCTCAATGGTCCATCGTCACCTCGGATGTGTTATCCCTGATATTCTTTCCCAATTACTTCACGCCATTGAGGATGGTGATACTACCAAACAAGATCCATAACAATTAGTAGCATGACTCAGAATCCTTATACAAGTCATGAGATTGCTTCAAGGAGATGCTACGTAAATGTACTCACCATGATATTCCACTCTAGATGCAAGTAAAGAACTTCTACGATAGCCTAACCACAAACACCTAATCCATGGTGTATGTCACTGCTAGAGGAATGTTAATGTGGAAATATCTAGAGAAACTATTTAACCTCTCGGAGGAGATGTCAGCCAACAGTATCCAATGGAACTCATAGAGGATAACTCAAAAGAAAGTCATGCACAACATTGATTCCACCATGATGCTTGCTACCCAATTGGATGTGGTGTCCAAGAATATCGATGCTTTGAACCTGAAAAACCCATCCCAAGTTCAAGTAGCAAACTATCCTACATGTAGAGAATGTGGTGACATCTTCATCATTGGTGAATGCTAGGATTCAACTATCTGACCATCAATAAGTGAGGTGATCAAATTTTCACATAATCGAGGGCTAAATATGTACCCTTAGAACAAGAACCCTACTTGGAGAGAACATAACAACATGGGATACCAACAGCAATAGAAAACTCCTCCACCGTGAGACCACCTAGATATGGTCAACAAAAGTTCAAGAACCCATATCCAGGACAACAATAATAGGGGACTTACCAGTAGCAAGGATACCAAAACCCATGCCCAAAAACACCAAGGAATCCACCACATCCACCAGCTGCACAACAAACTCACCAAGAACCCCCATCAGAAATTGAATAAAGGATGACAAAATTTATCACCATTACTGCAACACGATTTAGAAACCAGGAATATTCCATTTGATGCCAATAAAATCAAATTAGGTAACTAGAAAACCATCACTCTTCAAGGAAACCCAGTACACTACCAGGCAAAACTAAGATAAACCCATGATAAGAGGATCATACAATGACATTACAATGTGAGAAGGATCTAAATCAGACACCAACTACAAAAGAAGGTGAGGCTACAAATCTAGCTCAACCTTCACCCTATTCATCTAAAGAATCCTCAGTAATGAACCCCTCCCCATAAAAATAACCATCAAAAGAGAATGAGGTCTCACTTGTTAAGGTAAAAGTGGTGGTAAATCATTTTTAGCCCACCTTACCATTTCTAGAGATGGTGAAGTAAAGCATGATGATCACTAGTTTGGTATATTTATGGTGATTTTAGGACAACTTCACATCAACATTCCTTTCGCAGAAGCTTTATCTTAGATGATGGTGTATACAAAGTTGATGAAAGAGATTCGCTCAAAAAATGGATTATTTTGGAACCATTACACTGAATAAAAAAATGCTCAGATGTGGTATATCACTCGATTCCTCCAAAACTCCATGATTTAGGTAGTTTCACCATCCCATTTTCCATTAGATCTTGTGAGTTTATGAGAGATATCTATGACTTAGAAGCCAGAATTAGTTTTATTCCCTTAAGAGTCTTCAAGAATCTCGAGAACAATGATTTTAAACCCACCCAAGTGGCCCTCTAGCTAGAAGATCGCTCTATAAAATATCCAAAGGGGATACTCAAGGATGTGCTGGTGAAGGTAAGAAGGTTAATTCTCCCAGCCAAATTATTTATTCCTGACACGGAGGAAGACCAGGAGGAACCTTTGATTATGGGAAGGCCTTTCATGGACACAGGCAAGGCACTGCTCGATATCCACCGAGGAGAATTGATCTTCAGAGTAGGCAGTGAAATACTCTCCTACAATGTCCTCAAGGATGTCATGATGACATCACTACTAGAACATGAGGACTGTTATGTCGTAATAGAAATGGAATGGAACTGTATCTGCATGGTAGAAGTTATGATAAATTATTTTATCATTGATGACCCACTCTTTATATATATCCAAGATGCACTCAAGGAGTTGTAATTTCTCGATGTCCAGGTCGATCGTTACTTGAAACACATAGTTGTTCCAGACATTTTGGAGGAAGTAGAGGAGAAACTAATTTTTCCCTCGATCATAAAGGAACCTCAATAATAGATAAATCCTATACTTCATCTAAAAAATATGGATATCCAGGTGATGCAAACACTCTGCCACTAATCCTCTATGCTTCACTCACAAAAGATCAATAAGATGCACTCTTACAAGTTCTATAAAGAAGAAAACAAGACATTTAGTGTATAATTAGTGATCTGATTGGAATAAGTCCCACAATATTCACTCATAAGGTCCTACTAGAAGAAGGATAAAGGACCACATGGAAACCACAACGACAGTTGAACCCTCCCATGAAGGAAGTCATGAGGAAGGTGGTAATAAAAGTTTTAGATGTTGGAATCATTTACCACATTTCAGACCGCCCATTTGTGATTCCTCTGCAAGTGGTTCCAAAAAAATGGGGGTATATCTGTGGTATCCAATGATAATAATGAACAAATAACTACACAGATAGAATTCATTTCAAATCTTCCTATTCCAATTTCTCTCAGATCCATATGATGTTTTCTATGGAATGTCAGTTTCTATAAAAGGTTTCTCAGAGGCATTTTTAAGATTTCCCTACCACTAACCAATGTCCTTTCCAAGGATTCCAAATTTGGGTTAGATGAGACACGTGACACAACTTTTCTCTATCTGAAGAAATGATTGGTGGAATCACCAGTGATGATTGCTCCATATTGGGAGGAAAATTTTAAAGTAATGAGTGATTCAAGAAACAATGCGGTTGGCGCAGTACTTGGGAAACGGATGGATCTCATCTTCTAGCCAATTTAATTTTCCATTTGAACTATGAATGAAGCACAAGTGACCTACACTACCACAAAGAAATAAATTCTTGTAGTGGTGATTTCATTAGATAGGTTTTTTTTATTATTTTATGACGTCCATGGATATTGTTTATAATGACCCATTAGCACTCAAGTATTTTATGAATAAGAAGGATGCGAAGACATAACTCATCTGTTGGGTGTGTCTCCTCCAAGAGTAAAACATGTAGATCCATGACATGAAAGGCAATAAGAACATTATTGCTGAGCACCTCTACTGCCTAGAACTACCTCATTTGGAGAAGCATGATGAAATAGACAATAGGTATGACTTCAAAAGTGAGAAATGTTTCTCAATTGAAGGAACAACTCCACCTTGTTATACATATATTGAAAATTATTTTGTTGAATGATCATTTCACCATGACCTCTCTTACCAGTAGATGAAGTAATTTTTAGCTGATGTCAAGAGGTACTTCTGAGAAGACCCTATACTCTTTTGATCATGTAGAGATCGTATGATTCTCCACTATATCCTAAAGAATAATGTTTTTGGAGTTTTGGTGTTCTGTCACTCCTCACCAGTTAGAGGACATCGTGTCCCAGACCGTACGATAGCGATGATCATGTAGTCTAAATTGTGGTTGCCTACCATTCATAGGGTTGGTCGTTACTTTTTTACCAGGAGGGATCGATGTTCGGTGATAGTTAATATTGGACGACAAGCCGAGATGCGTCAACACCCCATCCTAGAGGTTGAAATCTTCGATGTATGTGGAGTTGACTTCATGGGGATATTTCCCCCCTTCATATAGGAACCCTTTAATACTTGTCTATGTGGATTATGTCTCCATGTGGGAGGAATCCATTGCTACAAAACATGACACAACCAAGGTAGTTCTGACCATTTCGAAGAAAAACATCTTCTACAGATTTGGTGTTCCCCGAGTGTTGATCAGCAATAGGGAATTTTATTTTCACAATACATTAATTATAAATGTGTTACTTACGTTTGGGGTGAAGCATGACATGGGAACACCTTATCATCTCTAATCTAGTGGACAAGTAGAAATATAAAATTGTGTGCTGAAATAGATCCTAGAGAAAATGGTTATAGATTCGAGGAAGGATTGGTCCAAAAAGGTTGATGATGCCTTATGGGCATACCAGAACACATTCAAAACTCTTTAAGGGACGTCTCCATTCTACCTTGCCTATGAGAATCCATGTCACCAACCTGTAGAGCTGGAACATAAAGCCTACTAGGCTATTAAGTCGCTAAATTTTGATTTAAATTTTGCTGAATAGAGGCGTATGTTCTAGCTGACGGATCTTAAGGAGATCTGATTGGAAGAGTATGAGAGTAAAAATGTCTACAAATAAAAGACACGAGTGATTTGTGACTAGATTATTTCCCATAAAACCCTCCAAACTTATGATCAGTTATTTCTTTTCAACTCACATCTAAGATTGTTTCTAGGAATTTTGATGTCCTAATGGTTGGGACTATTACAAGTGATCAATGTTTTTCTCTATGGTGTGGTATAATTTGCTGCTGAAGATGAAAAAATGTTCAAGGGGAATCGGTAACACCTAAAACATTACCATCACATTGAGGATATGGTGGGTACAATCTCCAACAGTTATTTCAGGTAACTTGAGGAATGTAGTTTGAGGAAATGACATAAAACAAAGGTGCTTTCCTGGATGCAACCCAGAGGTTACATGCTGTATACCTCCTATACAAATGGTGAGTACTAATCATTTTAGTTTATATTACTAATGTTATAAATACATATATTAACTAACATAATAAACAGTGATGATGCCGGTACTGATTCTAAGGTCACTAATGTTTATCCAAGCCGTCACCGGTTCGAATCCCTCTATACCTATCATCAACACAGGGTTCATCCTTTTTATACTCGTGTTTATATACATGGTGTGTGTGTGTGTTATTTTTCAAAATAATATATATGTTTTTTTAAATAATAGAATATCCATGATGGGGATGGACTGACTGGATATGGTCATCTACTAAATCCAAAATCCCTGGGTTCGAATCCTAAAAAAAATCCATTTCCTTCATTTTTCATATTAATAAAAACCACATGACATGAAATTGAATACCCGTCATGTGTTATATGTTTTAATTTATAATATAAATTTTTTCTAAAATATGAATATACAATCGAGTGAAGTTGGATGATTGGCAGAGTCTCGGCCTTAGATCCAAAAGACCCAGGTTTGAACTCAGCAAAGATCCTTGCTTCATCCCTTTTATTCCAATAAAAAAACACCATTCCTTTTCTTCAACCCATGTAGAATTGGATCTATACATTAAATATATATAATTAATAAACATCAGCAGTAGTAAAACCTTCTATCTAATGGTTGAGGGCTTACGTTTGGATCTGCTGATCGCCTGTTCGAACGTCACCACAAACACTGGACTGAAGGTCATACGCATATTTTTTCAATTTTAGAACACATGGTGTGTATTACTCAATATAAAAAAAAAATAGTGATACATGGTTTATGTGTCCTATAACATGTCACGTACCGCTAAAATAAATGTTGGGACCCTACCAGGAAAGAGCCTGTGTCACGAGACCCCCTCCCTCCCCCTTTTCTTCCAAAAGATGTCACACCCACCTACTCTAAATATGCCAATTTTTTGTGCTTTTTATAATTTTTGATGAATTATGATCTTCACACTAGGTCACACTTCCCCCCCCCCCCAATATTTCAGTGTTTCAATATCATTTCAGGTTGTTTTCCGATCAGTTGACTGTTTGGTTTCACGCACAGCACAGGGGTGATGGGAAGAACACATGTCGTGTACTTATTTTAAATGGACAAAAAACGTAAAATTTTTTCTATTTGGAAGATATATGGATTTTAAATTTAGTGCATGGAATGTACCGTGCCTCCCATCCCCTTTTGGCCCAGACTGTGTCTTCCGGGACACTGCCTATTCCCATGTTCCAATACACGGCGTGTTTGTCCAGGACATGTAGTGTTCTAGAACCCTTCGTAGGATGTTGTCTAGATGGTCTACATGCATCACTCGCCATGTTACAACACATGGTGTGTATCCCTTTCCACATAGACTTTAGTTTCTGTTTCCCCTTCCCTCATCGAGCCGTGATTGGCTCATTACATGGGTATCATACAATGTTGAGGTACACAACATGTACACTATGATACACACCGTGTCCTTATTTTTTCCTAAAACATTCCATCAAAGCATGTCTATCCAGGGTACAAGGGTTCCTCCAGAGCACTTATTACACACTGTGTACCCTCGATCTACATGCTGTGTTTTACTACTTTTTCAGTTTTCCCACTTTTTTTCATTTTCTTTTTCTTTTTCTTTTCTTTTGTTTTTTTCCTTTTCTTTATAGTATAGTTGATAAAGATAATGTGTGTGGGAAGAGGCATGATTCCACTTCTGAGGGAAAGGGACCTCCTAACAGTTGGATTCATCTTAGGAATTATGAGCATCCATCTTTTTATTTTCCATTTTTTCCATCCCCTAGAATTGGCGGCACTGCCTCCTCTTCTAATTCTGCCATTATCTATGACATATACCGATCTGATGGTTTCTATTTCCCCATCTACTTCTAGTCCTATAGTGGCAGCCTCCTCCCCATACATTGTGGTTAAGAGCTCTGGTGCTACCACTTCTTCTTCTGGATCCCTTCCCTCATAGCCACCCTCAACGCCAGTGGTGGAACTGACCCTTCCATCACCACCACCTACTGGCCATCCTTCTGAGCCTAATCTGATATCCACTACTCTATCTAATAACACAGAGGTGGGACCATATGATCTGGCACTAGTCATTCCACCACTGCATGCACTGGATGATAGCCACCCTCTTCCACATCCATGAGTTTTTTTTCTTTTGGATCATCCGGCGACAGAGCAATTAGAAAACTTTTCCTGCTGCACTTTACAGTGGAACTTCTGCTTCCTCGATATTTCGGTGTCGCATCACCTTTGAATTTCGGACGAGAATTAGGGTATTATAGTCGATAGCCATCTTTTTGGATACATTTCTAGTCAATACTCTTACTTATAATGATTTATTTTTGGATTTTATGGCCACCTTTAAGTTCTATGATCCCACATACTTCCAGACACCCAAAAATACATCTCACCCAGTACGTTTTCAGCCTGGGGAATACATTTTCCACTTACTATGGCCGATTTTTGCTGATGGTGAAACTTTTATCCCAATCCTTCTACCCCACATATGGTCTCTACTTCGACCTTCCTTGAGATCTCTGATCTTGGTGCGATTTGGAGGGAGCTTGTTGGGCCTGACCATAGTTACACCACAACCTCACCGAAGAGCACGCTCATCATTAACCCTCCTCTTCGTTTCATTCACAAGTTATTTAAGGCCATTATATTTCCTCTCCACAAGGATATAACTATTTTGTCTAGATGGGTCATGGAGCATCTTACATGTATCATCCAGCATGAGCACCTAGACCTCCCCTGTATTACAGCTTTCTATTTTCCTTCTTTGATTTATGCCCATCCGGGCATCCTGATCGATGGGTTCTATGCCACCTGATTGGCATACTATTTGGGGTGGTGGGTTTGAGAAATCTCTCCCTCTTTATTACTTGAGTTATCCTCAATGTATGGAATTCCTCAGGCTTATCTGTATAAGGTTGGTCGATCATCAAGTATGAGCTCTTTGTGCTTGTGCAAGATGCCCCTACTCCGGTCGGGGTACAAGCTGACATGCCTGATTCTACTGGTGTTTCTATTCAGGATCCACCCAATCCATATATGGATGTACCCCCCCCCCCCCACCACACCCCACTTCTTCTGACCTTCCTTTTTCTTCTTCTATTCCTTCTTCTTCTATCACTTCTACCTCCCACCTTCCCCTGCACCATCAGCTACCCCTCCAACCAGCCCCTCCCTGGACAAGATCCCTCACCATCTGGGCATCCTCGAGCATGGTCCAACATCCATACATTATACACAAATGTGGATGGAGAAGATACTGGGACTTTTCGTTAGACACTTGGATCTTTCAGTACCTCCATCGCTTTCTCTTAAGTCTTCTCCTCAGCCTTTTTCCCTGCAGTTACCACTTACAACTCTTGCCACGTATTCAATTCTCTTCTCTACCACTAGACCCGCTGCTACCACTCCTACTACCATCCCGTGCGTCACTGTAGAGCCTCACACTCCAGGTCCCCCTCCTGAGACACCGACTACTACCACTACTGTTTAGAGCATGGATCTTGTGCCTCTATCTTCCACTGCTACTGTCGTTCCTTCACTAAGAGATCCTCCTATTCCATATGAATCTTCTTCTAAGGCAACTCCATGACTGGTTTTTCGTACATTTATTTTCACTGTATATATATGTTTTGTTCTATTCCTTGGATTTCCTATTTTATATGCATGTCATTTTTTCTATTCCATTGACAGTCACAAGTTCACTGGATCAACTTCAGCATCTCTATTTATGGGGGGAGTATTTTTTTAGTATTTTATTTTACTTGATACTTTGGGTTTACCTCTTCCACTGCTTCCCCTAATCTTACACCCTTCATTCCCCCATATTTCCTCCTCTACCATGGTATTTCACTTGGAGGACCACGTGTTGTATTATGTGTGGGGTTGGCCTTTGATTACACTAGTTTTGTTCTTTAACTGATTTAAGAGACATCATTACTAATTGACATATTTTAAATTGTGGATTTTTTTTGATAAATTATATTTATAAATAATAAAGGAATAAAATAAAATTTTAAAGGTTATCTTCTTATTTAAATTTAAAAAGTATTTTAAAATGATTTCTAATATATTTTGATTCCGGATTTTAAGCCATAGACATTTACATGTATTAGACTGATCATTTTATACTCATTTCATGGCCTGATTGACCCCTATTTTATCCATTCTCGAGAGGTATTCTAAACCATTTTTACATATTGTTTCTTATACCCTATTTCATGAGATATTATTGGTATATGCATAAGTACAAAAACATGATATTTTTTCTCTTCAAAACATGATGATTTTTTAATCACATTAAAATGAGTAAGGAATTTGATTGTTTTTTATACCCTTTGACCTTGAGCCCTACCCTTCATCTGATCTTCATAAACCCTTTGAACCCCTGAACTAACATTATAGGAAGCCACGTTACAAGCCTATTAACCCTTACTACCATAATTATTTTATAATTTTTCATGATATTTCATTTAATTTTTAAAAATAGTGGCTTTGGTATTTCAGTATACATTTTGGTGAGCAACCATGAACTTAAGTGTGGGGGATTTTTTCACTTGTTCAATTAAAAAAAGGATCCCAGAGCATACTATGCATTTTAATATTTATGGTCCCTCATTATAAAAAACATTAAAAATAAAAAAGATAGACCAGATTCTTTATAAAATATTACTCAAGGTTTATGGTCCCATTTGGGCAAGGGACTATCGTGTTGATGATACCCTTTTTGAGATATCTTTCTTGGGGATGGATTTCCATTGAGATTTCTTTTTAATATCATGACTTCTTGTTTAATAATTCATCCTCATTTTTAATCCTCTAAGATTAAGTTTTTTTCATTACCTACCAACACTTATCCTCATAAATATTTGAACCTTATTGTAAGCCCTCATGATTTTTGTGATTTGATTTCTGAAGTAGAGAATGAGAACACATGGAAGACTATGGATAGAGTTCATATACTTAAGATTGAGGAGAAAAATAATTAGATAAATATTGATTGATGATTGTGGTGTCTTTTGGTGAGGTAAATCATCAATTGGAATGTTTATTTATGAAAGTTGAAAAACATGAATGAAATAGGATGCAAATTTTCAATTAAATTATATATGAGGTATTATTATAATATCATTGAAATTAAAATATGTTTTTTTCCTTTTAAACAAATATACTATGGATATATTATTCACATTTATAATTATTTAAATGATTCACTTCTTATAGTATGGATTTTGATGATAAGATGTTGATATTTTTCTTGAGGACAAGCAAATGACTTTGTGTGGGGGAGTTTGATGAACCCGATTTGTGTATTCTTTTTCATACTTTTTATTTATCTTAAAAACTTGTTTTCAAAACATTTCTTTTGTTTTATGAGTAAAATGATTTATTTTGGTGATTATGATAAAATTCAGGATGCTTCCTGCCAAAAGAGAAAATCGAGGCAAAGCAGAACAAAATTTCAGGTATACCAGGAATGTACTTTTATACACACACCGTGTACTATTTCCCAAACACGGATCAGGAAGACTAGATACACCCCCATGTTGTCGACCAAATCATACACACCATGTAATTCCCATTTACACACCATGTGTCCCTTTTAGAAGTGGTTGGTGGCCAATGAATGATATTACACACCGTTTGTGGTGGCACTACATGTTGTGTACCTCCACCTACGAGGCGACACCATGTTCCAAGTCAATGACGGCATGTTAGCTCGCCAACCGGAAAAGAAATGATGGAAAAAATGAGTTTACCATGGGAAATTTTGTGTACTTCTTAGCACATGTCATGTATAAATATAACCTATAAATAGGTCATAGGCCCTATAAATTTGAGATTCATTCATTTTTCTTTCATTAGAAGATATTCCAAGGGGAAGAATTCTATTGACAGCCAAGAAGAGAAGAAGAGAGGGAACGAAGAGGAGAGAAGAGAGGAGAGAAGTTACTTCTGTGATACCATCTTGATAGCCTTCACTCTAAAGCTTTCAAGAGGATGAATTCAGGTAATTCATGTTGTTTAGTTAATAGCTACTCCTTGAGTAGCTAAATTACTTATGTGTTGGGGCTGTGAATAAGTATGTATTGTAATTTGTCAATTGTGATTTTTAATCATGTTATTCATTCTTATCTATCATAATTCCTTATTAACTCTTTCTATATATCACTAGAATCATTATATCTAAATAATAGTTGGAATTTTAGTGATCTTTAAGAAATTACGATTTAAAACATCCATGACCATTGGGTGTTTTAATCTCCTAAAAAGGTTTCTAATTAATAAAATTAAGATAAATAAAATTCCCTACCAAGGAATTTGTTCAATTGATATTGAAAAATCTCACTAGACCAAGGGGGGTTTGTTACATTCTTAACCTACATATTTGAGTTATCATGAAAAACACAACCTCAAGAGAAATTATTTTAATCACAACCATTACATTCTACATCCCTAATGCATTTTTCTCTAACTTTTAATCCAAAACAAATTTCTTTATTTTTCTTTATCATTTATGAAATTTGTCATGAAATTGACATCCAATCGCTTCTTTATCAAAACACTTAAAAAATCAACTAAATATTTCAGTAAACTTCACTAAATTAATTACAAAATAGATAATCAAAATAAAAATAACTCCCTTTTCCTGTGGATCGACCCATTAGTAGAACTATACTTGTAAGTGTAATACAATTTGTATTGTCAAAAATAATACTTCAGAATGATCGATAATATATAGTTCAGCATAATAGTAAAATAATATGATAAAAATTGAAGAAAATATAAAAATAATATTGAACTTGAATAATAAAACATATAGATATTATAAAAATTGTGTATAAACCAATTCTATTATCATATATAAAATGATTATCTTGCCAAGGTGAAATAAAAAAGGGATAGTAGACGGTAAACAGAGTAAAATAATTATTAAAAATTTTATGAAAAATTAGTAATGAGGAAAATGTTATCTCCACTAGAATCACATGAATATTATCGGCCCACTGATCATGTACTATATCAAAAGATAAGAAATTGGACATTCGAAACTACAACCTTCCTTTTATCCTATGTATTAATCATGAAGTATATTAGGGTACCAATTCTCATCCCAAACATGGTTTTGGATATATTAATTATGACACCAGTAATAATGTCTATAAAAAATCATGTATGTGCATATAAGATGAATAAGTGTGTAGGTATAATAGTAATAATAAATATAAATGAATAAGGGTACAACCTAAATCTATAGTACATGAATCTATAAATAAATTACATATATAATAAATAATTGTGCAACATAGAATGTCATCTAAAATGACCTACACAGGCTTTTAAATTTTCTAGAGTATGAGATATTCTGAATAATCATGTATCAGGCCTAAGAGGGCCATGAACCATGGTCAATGACCCTGATATCCTCTTCTAGTCCATAGATCTCAACAATATAAAATTATTTGCACTGTAGACCTTCAAGGTCCAGGAATCCAAGGCCCATGGATAAGGAATCCTCTTAGTAGACATTAATATCATTCATATAAAACCCTTTAATGGATTGGTTAGCGCCCAAGGAGCATGTCTGTGGTGGTCATTGAAGGATGAATCCAAGATAATAGTCCCAAGAGTCTAATATAATATAATCATATGGGATATTAGTTCCTCACCTCAAAACCTAAAATCGGTGGCCTACAATTCCATAAATGAACATTTTAGTTTTTATAATGGTTTATGGGACCATTTAGTATATATTTTCATTATCAAATGAATTTACCAGAATAATCTCATTAACCATTACATGTACAAGTGACAACAAAGAGTTCCATGTTAGTGTATGATCCAATTCAACAATAATAACAGAATTATTGCTAACCCAAGTGATTTTCCATTGAATTAAAAAACCCGAATTTATTCCATTTTATTACACCATCCATTAATAAATTAAAATGTTTTTAATTGTTAGTTATCCTTTAACAACTTATTCAATTTATATCTGAATATGATTAGTAATTGGGAAGTTCAACTATCCCTAAGGGCAGAATAATCCTAAGTATTGAACAAAACCACCTCTAGGGTGGTTTGGGATGAGTTTGAAAACCAACAATATGGCATAATGGTGTTAAAACAAATTTAAATCATTTTTAAACATTCAATTTATTGGATATTTAATTTAAGTACTGAGGATTAAAATGACTGGCATGCACATGATCAAAAAATATATATAAAACCCAAGATATTAGGAAAATGGTATATATTATATACCTTATATGAGTAATACTATTATCATCCATTTTCACCCTTTAACTCAGGATATAATGGGATAAATAAATGACAAATATGAATAACCTAAAAAAATGGTATATCAACTCGCATCAATTTAGCAGTCTATAACGATAGATAAGTAAAGAATGGGAGTAATAAGATCAAGGAACATACTGGTATAGATCCACCATGATAAAAGACACATGATTCTAATATCAAATTATGGAGCTATCAAAATTAATATGAGGAGATGAGATGGTAGATCCAGCATATGGATACTATACAAAATAAAAGGTGAGAATAGTGTTTAATAATTAAATAGGATATGGTAATGAAAACATTCACCCATTTTAATTGGGGTGTATGGTTTGGATGCAAGATTAAGTAAAATGGTGTTCCAACCATGCATGATTTCTGCCAATTTGGCACAAAAGTTATGGGATATGAACACATTTTGGAAACCTATGTGCATGTTGTGTGGGTCCCCTAGGTAATTCCGCAATAAAATATTTCATAATCATGTTACCTAATACAAATGGATTTTCAAAGTGTTGTCCTCTATTATATGGATGCATAGTTATGTCAAAGAGTTATTACTAACATTTCACTAACCATGCTCCTCTTCCTACTATTCCAAAAACCAGAACTCCATTCTCTGAATGAGCCCAGAATGTTCCCAAAAACTTCCTCAAATATCGTAGATCATTCATTCAAACATATCTAATGGTTTAAACTAAAATTTGAAGGATATGTAACCCATACGGAAAACTAGTTTATTACAATATCCCCTCTATTAAATAAATCATCATCTATTTGACCTTCCAAGGGTGATAAAGAATCATTTGTGAATAACTCCATCCATATAGAATGTAACTTGGCCTCTCACTCCCATGTCTTATCATGTACCTATTTATTTTTTCTTAGAATCTATATTAGAGGAACATACATTCCTTAGAATTATTTTGTTCTATAATAAATTTTACTTATAAGAGGATCCTCAAAGGATATATCTACATCCAATTAAACCTCAAATTATTCAATAATATGACATTAGTACAATTTATAATGATGTAACTGATATAAATAGAACATGTTATTCATGGAATGATTATAATGAATCAACTTCAATTAATACTATACCAGTTTAACTTTCTGTAGAATCTTGAAAGGAATTAAATAATGGGGATAGAGTTTTCCCTGTATCTAAATATGTTTACACCATTTTCATGGGAAAAAGTAATAATACTCGATCAATGACTTCAAACTCTAAATTTCATTAAAAATGATTATCATAAGAGATTATTCCTATATTGAGTTGTATCCATATTCTTCCCTGTAAGTTGTACCTTCACTGAAGTATTATTAACGATATGAGGTCAAAATAGAAATTATGTTCCCACCACTAACTAGCACAATGGTGATCTTCATAACCTATCATGTTAATACATATAGGGATATATCTGTATAATAACTTGTAAATTATTATAGTAAATGAAATCAGATAATTTTATGTTTTTTTCAAAGAACCCACAAAATCTATGATGTATACTCAATGCATCTCCTCTAAAACCAGTAACTTATGCTCAGAGTGACTGGTAGTCTATGGGTGATCAGTTGTACTCTACTATACTTTTCCACCCAGTTCCCAATGCATCCCCTACAAGATACATGAAGTAAATTGAGCATATCTATATGATACAATAGTATATGGAACATCATGAAGGAATATGATCATTTGGACATATATCCGTCTTATCCCATCAACTAAAATATTTTCTCTGATATGTAGTAAATGAGTTACCTTTGTTAACTTATAGTACATCATTCACATTGCGTCATAATATCATAGTGAGTTAGGTAATCCCATTAAAAAAATCAAGACTTGTGTCATCCCATTTCCACTCAGGAATTGAAAATGACAACAAAATCATTGTTTCCTACTGGTGTTCCACCATCAACTAATGATAGGTGGAACAAAGAGAAATAAAACCACATAATTCCCATTTTATTTTAGGACTATAGTATTGGAATTTTAAATAAAAGTGTGTCTTTTTATATCAATGATTTACCTCCCAAAGTTGGCATGATGATATATCATCATTTCCACTTAGATATCTATAGGAAAATAGACATATATAAAAATTATTAATAGCACATCCTCACCAATGATCCAACTCAACAGTGTATCCATACCATAAATGATTTACTGTGATTCCAATCCCTCGGGATTAAAAATAATCCTCATATTCACTCTATCGTGATGTGAATATGTTAATATTAATTTAGTAAGAATAGACTATCCATTCATGATTTTTCTAGACCACTATTATTTTCTCTGAAAAATGTTTTATCGGCTGCCACTCACTACTGTACTATTGAGATGCATGAGTCAGATCCTTCCATCTCCGAGCATCAACAACAACATTGGATTTCCTAGTGGTATGAGACATCTAAATGTAAAATAATTATACGTATTACACCCATATTAGTTTCCTAAGATATAATTCACATATTTTGAATATATAATTTAGTTTTTTAAGTCCATGTAAACCAAAAATTCTCTCACAGTAGTTAATTACCCCAATAATACAAGTCATGAACCACAAATGATAGCTCGAGATTGTGAAACGGTTAATTTAGGTAACGAGGCCTCAACTAATGATACTTGTAATACACGACTCAATATAACAACATCAAAAAAATCCCATATTGATGTCTGATGCATTATAATAAACCAAGTATCCTATACTAGGATTTTTTAAAATAAGGTTCACGGCTAATGTCAATCTCCCTTTCAGCTATTGAAAATCTTCCATGCATGCGTCAGAGCATAAAAGAATGACACATTTCATGAAAAAAATTTGAGTGGTGGTTCAACACATAAATAATCCTCTGTATAGATTATCTAATAACCATATAGAACTAAGAAAATCCATAACTCAAAGATATTTTTGGGATTATACTATGAAACTATGTATTTCACCTTCTCTAGACAACTGCTACTCCTCTATCTGATATAATGTTTCCAATGATGTGGACGTTAGAGATCCAAAATTGGAATTTCGTGAGATTATCATACATTTGGTGCACCCTAAGAGTGACCAAAAGGATATCAAGTTATTGGGAATGTTCATGTCACGTATGAGATTACACCAAGATGTCTTCAACAAAGACTACCACAAATGAATCCAAATATGGTACATAAATAAATATCATCAAATCTCTGAATAGTGGTGTTGTATTCTTGAGATATAACGACATAAAAAATTATCATAAAATTATGTATGTATCACATAATGTTGTTCATAGTATATCAGAGGTTCTAACATGCACATGACTGTAGCATGACTTCAAATTGATCTTATAGGAAACCCTATCTTCTTATAGATAGTGGAAGAGGTCATCCATATAGGTAAGTGGATATACATACTTCAATCAATAGTGATCCACATAATGACTAGTGGTACAATCCACCTTAAATGAAAAAGGATTATTAAACCTAATGGGAATATGTTGGGTAGTAAAAATCCATATCTTTAATGCCCTTTAGCTACCTCTGATGCTCTTATAACACTATAGTAGTCGTCCTATAAGAAGGAATATATACCCGTGAAACTCCAATAACTAGATCAACTATAAAATCTACATTAATCTCCTGAGGTAGCCCTAAAATATTATCAGGGAATATATCTAATAAATGATCTACAAGATGTGGGAAATCATCCTAACATATCACTTTATCATCCTAATAAAGGAATCAAATTTGGGGTTTCACTCTACCAAGTCCATAATCCTCGAGTCCATCATGATTTTCCTTGACATCATACTCGCCCTTGTGAATTTAACTATCTCTATCTAGTGATTTGAATGATACCCTTTGGAGATAGAAATATATATATGAATGATAAGGATCCAACCATTCCATATCATGAATCGTGTCAAAACCATTCAAATCTAGGATGAGAAAGATCCATAGAAAACCATACCAATGTATCTCATGGGGAATTCCATTAACTATGGTACACTATCTGATTGAAAACCCAATAGAGTATAGAGTTTCATGATTCCACATAAATTACATATATTAATTTTAATAATCTATATATTAACCAAATATATAATGGATTAGGGACTTCCTATTTCAAATAAAGTATATAATCGAGTAAACACTACTAAAATCATATCTCTATTATAAATAGATTGACACTATGCTCTTTAAGAATTATTTGGAATCCATATATCATTCCATATTTGTCGCCTTAATACATATAATGAATTCCATTGATAATCCCTCTTTGTTGGAACTATAAATATTGGGTCTAGAACCCTCAGCCATAACCACCTCCTAAGCATGCACGACCGGTACTGTTTCATTTCCTTAGAAGACGTGGATTTGAAAATCATGCTATTAAACGAGGACTTAGTGTGCATCCTCTTACACCAGAAATAGGTAAATGTTTTTGAAAAAACCATGTCATATGGTCTACCATATAATAGCCTTTTTACTTAATTATAGCTCTATCTCACTGATAATATTTATTACCATGATTAACATACCGATGACAGATCAAAAGGCTTCATTAGAGCATACTCGAACAAGTTATACCTCTAGAAGAAAAACCAAAATGAAACATCATACTACTATACAAGATATATCTCTAATGGGGTAATAAATTAATATTCAATATACATCTACTTTCTATATGGTTACAGTCAGTAATGAGGTCCCGGTTCACTTACATGGGAACGGTAGTAAAACAAAACACAATCACATGATATCAGAAAGCATGTATAAGACCATACTAAAAGTGTTTAGACTTAGAATTCATGTCACACAGGAGATAAGAAATGAAATTATATACATACATAAAGAAGGATTAATAATCCATAAAATATTGATATCCGTTCTCCATATTCATAAACACATTGGCTCTTCCATCCCCCAGCTTCCCTAAAATGAGATAATCAAAAATGGTTCTCTAAAAATCCATTCAAACCATAGACCCCTAATTTTTTTCATGGGTCCAAAAATACAACCATATATTTCGTAATCACACATTAACAAAGATATGATATTGTCCCTCCTATACTTAACTATATCATGTTTATTGAAAAAGATATCATGTCCGCCATCCATGACACTACAACCTATTGACCACTCTCCCTTGAAAACGTGGGTGGTTTCTACTACAGAAACCCTCACATAATCTTTTCCATATAAGGTTAATTCATTTAATCACCATATATGGTATTCATGAGTATGAATAATCCCTATTTAAATTGGTAATCAGTTCCATAGTTGGATATAAATGGAGGAGATATAATTTTCACCTTTGGAGGTAATATTAGTAGCGCAGTGTCAACCACATCTAGAGAATGATCATCACCACCCTCCTGAAAGATGACTAAAATATGTCATAGTAAAATAGATATTAAAATACAAATTTTATATATTAGATAATTCCTAATAAGTATATAGATCAAATATAATAGGGTTTTACTAGTACATGTCTTCCTATATAAAACACCCATTCATCTTCCTTCTCTAACAGCTAGGTTTGCAATGTATAAAAAAGCAGGGTGAATTATAAGAGTCATTTCATATACCCTACTATTAAGGTGATGTTTGGTTCATGTAATGTAATTTAAATACTTGTTTTCAGAGTATTTATTGTTAATTTAATTTAACAGGGGAAAACACACTTTTTGTTGGAATTGGAATTCTCATTTGCTATAAAACATACAAAAACATTTACATGGAATTAGAAAGTTCAAATGTGATTATATATATATTAATCAAGGTACATTAAGATACATTATCATCCAAATTTATTGAGTACCTACTTTATAAATTGAAATTAGCATGTCATGTAACTGCATGCAACTAACGTTTCATCCCATGTGACCAATGGTTCATGGTAAAAATATATTATAATTGTAAAATTAAGGTGACACCATCATGATATATGGGAAAACCCATTTAGTAAGATGTAAAAACTTCAATGAACCCATTATTTATCTCATTAATCTGACAAAACCGTTATTTAGATAATAGATAAATCCATCATAGTAGTACATCTTGTTACAAGTGATGCACATAGAAAATAGTTATGGAATGATTTTTTCATGACAAGTGAATCATCAGGTTCCTAAAATGACACATAATATGATTCATATTTTCCATAATAGGCTACGGGTAAAACAAAATAAACCATAATATTAAAAATAAAAACATAAACATTCTTGTTCATCATCCAAATGTGAAATTAATACAACAATAATAAGAATAATTCTGAAAAACGTTTCCCATCCTATGAAACATTGGTATTCCTTATAATTGGTGTAGTTACTCCTATAAACATGCTCATTACAAAATTATAACATATAATTTACTCCTATATTATAACCAAGATAGTAATACAAAAGGAATAGAGCCTTAGATACCATATGTTCCAACCTGGTTCGGGTTCACTTATCAACTACCAAAAAATATAAACACCTAACCACATAAACAACTCACTATATGCTAGATTAATATCAATAGTAGCGAGGGTTTATAACAGTGTGATGGAGATCAAATACCCTCATATCACATTAAATCATTAAAATATATAAATTAGTTAAAGAAATGATGGAAATATTATAGTAATAATGAAGAAAAGTAATAAAATGTTTAGATATCATAAAAACTGATTGAAACCAATTCTCTTGTCTTATTCAAAATGAATCTCATACCCTAGTGATATAAAAAATGGGATACTATATAAATAAGAGTTAAATAGGAGTAAAAAACATCCTATTAGAAAATAAGAAATATATGAAATGAAATTTACACTAGTATCATGAGAATGAGATCATTCCTCTTATCCCATACTACATTAGAGCATAATAAATCAAGCATCTAAAAATAGACCCTTTCATTTTTCCCTACATATAATCATGAAATCTATTTAGGTACCAATAAACAGGATGAATATGGTGTGAGCTATACTCAATAAGACATCCTCAATGAGGTCTATAATAAATATAATATATAAATGTAACCTGATGTAGTGTTCTAAAATAATAGTAATGATGAATATAAATGAATATAAGGTCCAAACCAAATCTATACAATGTTATATGAAAAATAATTCCGTAAATAATTAATAATTATACCATTGAAAAATTAATCTCCCATAGCCTACCCTAATTAATAATCTTTCAAACAAGAAAAACATATACAGAATAATCATATGTCAAAAATACAAGGGCTAGTAAATAGAGTTAATGACCAATTTATTCCTTACGTGTTAACAAATCACATCTATAACAAACAAATTGGGTAAAGAAGAAACACATGGGATAAGAAACCATGGCCAATGGATGAGGCATCCTTTTCACATTCATAGATCTCATCCATATAAAACATGGAAATAAAATCAGGTTCTTCCCAATGATCATGTTTGAGGTAGTCTAAAAAAGATATATCCAAGGTAATATTCAATGTAATCTAATGTAAAATAAAAATATTGGTCATTGTTTCCATGCCATGATACCTCGTATGAGGGATATACCATGTCATCCTTGATTAATGTAATTTATATAATGACTTTTAGAACTATGATTGTGTCCCTGACCATTATCAATTAAATTTATCATAATAAATTCATTTACCATTTTACATACAATTGATATTATTGAGGGTCATTTTATTTTCCATGAAACATCCATAATAATCTATATAATTAGAGGAAATACAATATATTTTCCATTTCATTCCAAAACACCCATTTATAAAATTAAATTATATATATCTTTCATAAATTAAAATGTTCCAAAAAAGGTATTTAACTTTTAAGATTCATTCTATGTATATCTTAGAGATCTTAATAATTGGAATTCTCAACATTCCCAAACGGTGGAAAGATCATAAAAATATATCAATACCACCTCTAGGGTTCTATGGGTTGAGGCTGACGTGCTCTATTAATACATAGATTTATAATAATATGTTTAAATCATTGTTCAAACAACCAATTTATTGATTTATTAATTTATGTTTCAATTCCATTGATGTATGTCTTGTTCACAAGGAAAATATATTATAAAATCCAAAACATTTCAGAATATGGTATAAATAACCTAAAATTGATAGGTAGTACAGTTGTCATCCATTTTTACCCAATAACATAGACTAGAATGATGGAAATTTAATAAATAGATGAATACCTTGAAAATAGGGAATATTACTTCACATGAATTTATCATTACATATAGAGAGATGAATAATGTAAAGAAAGAATATGATTGAGGATATAATCAGTATGTATCCTACATGATTGAAATAATATGATTCCGAACTCAAACAAAGTAAATATCAAAATGAAAAGGATTAGAGGAGATGGAAAATCTAACATGTGGGATATAGTAAAAAAGGGAGGATAAAATTTGGTATAATTATTAAATTGGGAAGTTAAAATATTATATTTATCCCATTTTTTAAGATTTTCAGGGTTTGGTCAAACCATGCGCTAATCATGAAAGATTACTGCCAATGTGAAACTAAGCATGAGTTATAGGTACCTAGTTTGGAACACTATGAACAGCCCATGTGGGTCCCCTATTAACATTCTATAAAATTATCTCAATGAATGTGCAACCCACATTTATAGTTTATCAAGCTATTAACCTCTATTATGGGCATTCATATTTAATTGGTATAGTTACTACTAATCCTGTGATAACAATTTATCTCTACAGGATCCTCCAAAATTAGAAGCTCATAGATCTGAGGTTTGAATGAGCCATGAAATATACTGAGCCATTCCTTAAACTATTAAGAAAAATAATTTAATCATATTTGAATGATCAAAGTAAAATTTTATCAATCCATAACCCAATTGTAAAATCATATTACTACACATACATATTTAATTATTACTTACTCATATGGAACCAGATATAGAGATAACTCTTAGAGAACTATATATGAATATATAGATTATTCTTACACATGAGAGTACCCAAGTGTAATATTTACGAGTTCAAAACATTGTTCTTGAAAAAGTATTACATTTTGAGTTACTCTTATATAAAATTATTTCATTACCTATAGAATTATATTTGAAATATTTTATGATTGATAGCTTCTTAATGACATATTAATCAATGATTATGATAATATAACATATCACATGTTATTTTAGATAATTTGGGACATCTTTCTTTTATTAAAATTCAAATCTATCAAATTTAAATGGAACTATTTCCTATAACTATATTTATTATTCTATGTGTTAAATAAAAATTATTTTAGTGGATATAAATGTTTATTTAATAAAATCTTTAATAGAACTGTATGTGATAATTATCTATTTTTAATGATTGATAAATTGTAATATCATTGTTGGAATTTTAGAAAAAATATTATATAAATATATTATAACTATTCTAATTGTTATAATTTTTTAATGTGAATTTGGAAAATAAAATGAATGTCATTGAAAAAATATTCAAAAAAAACTGAATTTTAATATTACATGTTTTTAGATAAAATACTTCTAAAACATTAAAGGTAAACTTTTTATACATACTGAAAATATAATTTGACGTGGACATGCTAAATTCATTGAGATTCAATGTTCAACATATACAATGGTGGTTTGAAGATTATTAGTTTACACCAACATCAACATTCATTTAACATAACAAAATTAGGGTTTTTTGTTAATTTTATTGTATTATAACTATATTTCACTGTATTTTTTTATTTATATATAACATAAATAACAGGCATGTTTTTCCACCATTAATGTTATGTGTCTAGTTAAGTATATGAAAACAAAAAAGAAAGACACATGGCTCTACACAATCCTATAAAAGGTATGGTTGGTTATTCCATAACATAAATTTGATGGTAGTGATTATTACCTTGGTTTCGTAATTAGATGGTTTTTGGTTTCTTCCTATATAGGTCAAAATTATTAGTTGTAATTTGTTTCCAATCTTCTATAAAAATGATGTTTATTGGGGGGATATTTGTACTCTTGGGTTTAGAGTATGAAGTGTATATGAAAGATAACTATGATAATAATTAGTATAAATTTTATCTTTTTCTCTCTTATTATTTATATGTTATATACACTCCAAACTCATATTGTACAAATTTTTATATATATTTTTTATCTTTTACATTATTTAATTATGAATTATAAATTAAATCACTCGGATTATTTTAATATAGAATATCATTTCCCCATCTTGCCTATTTACATCTCTATTATGGGAAAAAATAATTTAAATCATGGAATTTGATCATTTATATATATTTAGTTTGTTAAAGTTGTCATAGAATTTATAGTCTAAGGGACGGAACATTATAAATAGTAGGTCAAGTTTGGAATGATGTAATGATTTTTAAGAGACCAACATTAATTGATGGGAATGACTATGATTATCAGTTGGACCGGTTAAAAACCTAAATGAATTATTTAAAAATTTAATAATTGGACTTAATGGTAAAAAATTCCTAATTTATAGTGGCTAACCGTGATTCTCTTGTTGGTAGTGATACAACTCTGCATGTTCTAAATAATATTATGATTAATATTTTTTTATGGTATTATCTGGAAAAAAATTTATCATGTATCACTATGTGAGAAAACTCATGATATGTACTTAATATATAATGTCACACAGTATGGATCATATTGGTTGATAATAAATAATATTGGGAAAAAATGGTCAATACAATAAAATTTAAATGTGGGGAAAATTATAATTTTCTAGGAAATTTCTGATAGATTCACAATCATTTTTGAATGGAATGAGTGAACTTGGAGAAACGTCATACAATAGTTCTATGGCTGGTGGAGTTCCCAGAACAGTTCCTAAGAATTGGAATGCTATGAACATTTAAATTAATGAATGAGAGAATATCAACAAATTCACTATGATTGTGCATATATGTTAACTAATATAATATAAGGATTAGAGTAATTCAAATGATCAAGAAACTAATGAAAAAATGAAATTAATTTATTTTAAATGAATTTTTACTTCCTCAACTTCCAAGAATAGTGTTTCATGTTCATTAAAATTGTAAAAGAGATTATAACTGCAAGAGTAGTGGCTAAATTTTTTGAAATTCAAGAAGAAATAGAATAATTCAATGGCTTACAAGAGTAGTAGATAAAATTTAGATTCAAATGTTAATCTATAGGTGAAATGGGTAACTACAATCATTATTTTGCTGATAAATATGATAATGTTTTATTTTCACTTTTCTACTCATGTTTTCATGTTACACGTATTAATTGGAAAATAAATTTTGAAATATATTTGTATGATTTATAGTATGGTAATGGTTAGTAATTCCAGTTATGATTCATATTATGTTTTTAACCTCAATTATAAATTTTATATGATTGTGGAAAGATTTCGAAAATAATGATGATGATATCCAAAATAATACAGTCACTACTAGAGATACCTATATAAAACAACATAAGCATAATAAATTTTAAGTAAATGAGAAAAATTATATTTATTATAATGTTTCTATATATAGAGAATAAAATTATATGCCTATTAATGAGATTGAAAATTGGAATAAAAAATATTATAACACTACTGAAAAGGTATGAGGGGTTTTTGAAGACAATAAAATGTATAATGATAAATATAAACCCAAAGTAGACAATCAAATAGAATAATTATATTAATTTACTACTATAATATAGTATTTTGATGAGTCTATGAGAATTAAATGAATACATAGGACAAAAAGTACAATGATGATGTTTTTTATGATGGGAAACTACACATGTTATTTTGAATGAATTTTTATTAAATGTAATAGTAATGGTTATTATTTAGTATTTTCTTTAAAATAGTCCATTTTTTATGTTGAATTTCTTTATTCACTATTATTTGTTCAATATTGTAGTCAAAAGACTGATTTTATGGATAATTATTCTTCCTATATAAAAATTAAAATAATTTATACATCATGGTTTATGGAAAGATATTATTAAAAATATATTGAATGTAAGATGATATTCAAACCAAGGTAATAATTTTTTTTATAACCAACATACATAACCTTAATAGTATTATTAATTGGTAAGATTTCACGAGCATTACATTTTTAATTTTTTTATTTTGGACACTAATATAGTATTTAGCATGTTTATAATTGATTTATTATTTAATCGATAGTAGGTACAAATATTATTCATGAGTTCAGTAGATGTTATTATTTTAATTTCTGATATTTCATACAATACATGCATGCTTGATTAATAAATTATTATTTATTATTTATTAAATTTATTTATTAATGAATGGTGTAAAAGCATATTATTTTTTTATCTCATTATCTAATAAATAATTTTCTATTTTTTATAATATAAATATTTTTATGAACTACTCAATATTTTATTTAATTTTTTGTCTTAAAAATGTGGGAGGTAAGTTCATATTTTTTAATCGTCAAAAATTCGAAGAACATTCAATGGCCCTCATCATTTTTTTCCTTTATGATAATCACTTATACTTATTTTATTTTATTCATTATTTTTTTATATTTTTAACTATTCAGTATTCAATTTTTTTTTGTATTAATTTTAGTATGGATTTATAATTTTTGATCTTTTATTTTTTCTATTATATAAATTTTAACATTTTTAATATATTATGTATTCAAAAAGTATCTAGAAATAAATATTACAGCTAAGAGGATTAGATATAAACAAAATATTATGTTTGTAGTGGTGATGGGTAGATGTCGTACATATTGATATTTTCTCAAGTCCAACTATATTACATAGAGAGTATTTACACATATATACTGGAATTCATGTATTCATAAATGTCAGGTCTTTTATATATTTTTTTTGGAGAGATGAATAAAATTACACATGGGTGTATACATACATAATATTGTTTATGTAATATATTTTTTACCAAGGAAATATATTAAGTATTAGATGAAAATAATTTATGAATACATTTTCCATAATTAAGAAGCTAGATTGAATATTTCATTTTTTAAGGGGACTTTTCTCTAAGGAAGAACATTTATGTATTTATGTAATACCACTACATATTAATCCACATTCCAATATAACACATATGAATCGATAATTTAAAATTGAAAAATCTCTTATATATGGGGGCCCATATGCAATTTGGAAGAGTTGGAAATATCACATGGGAGAAAATATTATGAGTGTAATTGCACGTACATATTATTTTCACACTGCATAGAAAATTTCATAATTTTTGACATGATAAAACATCTACATTTGATTATAATATATTTCAACAATAAGAATTAACATAAATTAATTGTGATATGATTATATATTTATAATTTGATAAATAATTATAGAATCCCTACATATATTAAAATTAACATGTTTGGAATTTTAAATGCACTATTTTACATTATTATAGATATTGTTCAACATGTTTAGAATTGAAACATATTAGGGATATAAATGATGATTTAAAATATGATTTTTATGTATAAGTGAAGATTTATGAGTATATTTCTATGAAGGATAAATTTGAAGATCATTATTGTAATTATGGGTAAAAAATTTATCTCTATATATATATTAATTATTCAATTGGTTGTAATTTATAATCTATTTAAATTTTGTTAATAAAAAAAATATTTAATCCACATGTAGAAATATATAATATTAAAATATGACTAAAATATTCAAAAAAAAGTGTTTCAATATTGAGAATAAGTTTTTTATGCATAGTTCTAATAATTTTTTATCTGGGATTGCTAAATTCCTAGAGCATGATTATTCTAAAATGACATTGCATTGTTGATGTTGATTTATTTGACAACAGAATCCTCATACATTTATTTAATTCGTTAACTTTTTTATTTAATTAATTTTATAATAATATTATTATATTGTAAGGTTTTTTATTTTATTAAACTACTCATATATTATTTATATCACCATTAAAAGGAGGGTTCATTATTGTTCTTTTCTAACCAAAATTCAAGAAAAAAGATTCTTCCAGTTACATTAACTATAGAATAAAATTACACCTCCACATTATAAGGAATTTTGAGTTATTTTACTTCGTTAGGTAAAACATTATGCATACTTTTTTTCTCATGGTGTGAAAAAGAATGATTGTTAAGATTTTTCCAATCCATCAAAAGTTCTTCCTTTAATGTATAAATATATACTCTTTGGTTGAGAGGGTAAATAGAGAACATAGGATCATTATAATCATAACTAATATAAAAATTCCAAGTCCTTTAATTTTATATAAATTATATAAAAATATGATTCACTCACTTTATTAATTGGTTATGATAACATTATTTTATCTTATTGTCCATTAAATTACAATTTATCATTTAAATTTCTTTGATTACTTTTTTATAATAAATTCACACAAACATTTCATATTCCATATCTATTGTAGGACCATGAAACATTAAACTATATTTCAAATCAATTACTCTCATTAATTCTTTAATATCACTGTCATGTCCCTTAAATTAATCTTATACTCTAACAATTAAAATAAAAATTCATAAATAAGAATATATCAATAACCACCTTTAACATTTTCTATTGTTTTGATCTATATGATTAATTTTAACTATAATATCACCATTTATATAATTAAATGATTTCGGATATTCATGATATGTTATTTCAAAGTATGAATATCAATAACACATAACAAAACACATGGAAACTTTTTTTTAAAGGAAACACATTAGAAGTTTTGTACATACTGCCGAAAATAAAATGAAATATTTCTATTGTAAATAAATTCATTATAATTATAAAAGGAATAATATAGTTCATACATCATAAAATTATACTATAATAATGGTTTATTTCCTTCTATTTTTAACTACTAAATTTTTTTTCATAATTTTATCATAACACTAGTAGTTGGATAGTACACTACACTTCTACATTTCACATAAATACAGCTCACTATTATATTTTAACAATAGGAAAATTTTTATTGATAAATTTAATGATAAAAATATAATCTATAAATTCATAACTTATCATATTTGAATCAAATAAAATCACTAAATATTTAATTTTATTAACATTTTGGTAATGAAATTAAATTTCATAATTAATATTTAGTCAAGAAAAACTTATTTTCAAATTAATATATTTATTGAACCTTAGTTAAAATTATTTTAATCTCCCATTAGAACAATATCATTAAATATATTGTTTGTCTCAAAAATCCCTCACCTTGGGTTTAGTATTGGAAAAATGAAAAAAACCTTCACTAAATATATCCTTCAATCCAATCATCATATATAAACATAAACAAACATTGCACAAACAATATAATACAATGTAATAAAACTTTATTTATAAAAAATAATATATATTAAACCTTAAAATATTATCTTTTTGAAAATGAAATGTGACATTTTAATATAATACCCACCTTAAACAGCTTTTCTATATATTTTAATCATTAAACCTAAACATATAACCAGAAAAAATTGCATAAAACTAACACACACAAGGTGAACTACCATGTTTACCCATTTGAAATCTCTGAACAAATGTAAATTCACATTTTTTAAGATTTCACTCCATCCTAAAAATATATATAGCATTGGAATTGTTTTTCAATATTTATATTTTAAAATAGTTATTTTATGAATAAGTGACAGGGTTAATGAAGCCTCTTTACCTTACCCTTGACAATGCTAAGGATAAACTACCACATCCAACCTCGGTTTTTCAAAATCATGTTTAGGATATTTCTTAGTAACCACATCCCCAATATAAACAATTCATCATATTCTAAAATTATGGCACACTAAAATGATTCATGCTTCATATAACAACATTGTATTTTCTTCATTCCATATATGATGGTTTATTTATTTTTTAATCACATATGGAAATAATGTACTTATAATGAATTAATTGATCTTTTATATTATTTTATTTTTATTTTTACGTTATTTATATGTGTGATTTTTCCCTAAATGATAATAATTATAGATCCATTTTCTATGTTAAAATTTTATTTTAATAACCTAATTCTTCTTCATTTTCCACTGAGTAAATGAATCTATTCTTTAACTATTGGGATTAAGTTGGTAAAAAAATTTGGAATCTAGATGAATTTTGTGTTGTATTTGTAGTATTTTGTTGCTAAAGAAGAAACACATAACCTCATTTAATATTTATCATGATCAAACTAACAATATTATTCAAAATATATGAGTCAAAATTCTTATGAATGTTCATTAGATTGGGAATAAGTTTTCTTGAAGAAAATCATCACTAGACTCGCCATGGCTCTGGAATGAAGAGGTTCAATACTAATGTGGATCAGAGTCTGAATGGATCTCTTGAAAATATAATGATTCTTTTCTAAACATGGAGTTCTCGTAAAAAAATATTTTTTATATAAATTTTTTCATGCATTCTATATTAATAAAAAGGGATAAAAATTCTACACATTGTATTGAGGTCTGGTTCAAAAGAGAGAAGTATCTGGAGGGATGGGAATTTATTATACGTTCAATTAGAATCCAAAAAATGCTATGATAATCTAATTATTTAAAAAATTTATAATGATGTGGTTATAAAAAAAGATATAATTTCCTTCCAATATCATTACATTGGAGTGAGACCACTAGGGACAAAATTGTTTGAAGGACATGATGTTTTTGTTCAGACTATGATTATATGAAGATGATGGTTTTTTATTAGACTAAAAATCCAAATGATAAAACTATTTAAGGGAATAATATTATTAATGCTGAAATTATATATTGTAAGAAAAAAGGGAAATCTGTCATTGAAGTCAAAACTATAACTTCGGAAATCAAATGCGGTGTTCCACTAATACGAGGATTAATCCTAACACAGATTATTAGAAGAAGTGGGTAATGAAAAAAGAAAACATAGTCATAATTTTTTTCATTATGAATTTTTTGGACCAATGAAAAATAAAATAAAGTGAATTTGATTGGAATGATTTCAGTAAAGATGTCAAATACGGATCAACTTTATAAATAATTTATTCAACCATTTTCATCAAGATGAATTTTTGGATGTTTTATTTTCATGTGGGTCATGATAGAGAGAATAAATATTATTTTTATAAATAAAATGGTTCAAATTTCATTGGACTAAATGTGGTTCCAAATATCATACTGGAGGTCAGAAATATCTATCAAGAGGAACACAGAGGAAAATATATCAGACATTGCTTAACATTGATTATGTAATCATATGAATGATCATCAGTCTGATAATAATAAAAAAGGTATAACTGTATAAAGTAGTTAAAAATTTATTTCAAGGGGATATTGGAGTTTGAAAAGTTTAGATAAAATGGTTTTCAATAAAGATTAAAACCGATGCTAAAATGTCGCTTAGGTGGTATAAATATATTTAAATTTGAGAACCATTCTTATTAAAAAAGAAAATAATTCCAAGTCTAATGAAGTAGAAAAACTAATTATGGATGAATATATTTAATATTTTATATCCTTAAATTAGTGATGAGAAACGTAATAATTTATATTTGGTTTAGATTTATTACATGCTGGTCAAGAAATTTCATTTGACCATATGTATTCATCATAATAATGATATCAAAAAATAAATCAAAATAAGATAAAAATATTATTTTGAAAGGTTGAACAGAGATGATGATGTGATAATATTATTGCTATTTGTATAATAATCAGGAATAGAATATAATATTTTGATAAATCAATTATGTATTTAGAATTATAGGGGAATTTAAGATTATAGAAATTTAGTTAAGGGTCGAAAATTCGGAATCCCACCTAAACCAATTTTGGGGATACTATAAAAGGATGGGAGTACTTTTTTACTTTATGTCAATTATACTTTTCATAGAGGAATAGAGAAACGGGATCATTGAATGTATTGAGAGAGATTGATTTTAACGATTGTTAATTCTTAAAAAATTTTAAAAGATAGAGAAGAAATAAGAAGGGAGATAATATTAGATGTGTTATTATACTGTACTTTGTCATCAAATATTTAAATAAAACTCTGATATTTTATCTAAGTCATAATAAGTTTAAAATATTTTTCAGCGGTATATTGGAAGACGGGTATTTATAGACTGAAAAATCAGACTTCTAGAACGAACTAGGAAATTAGAATGAGTTTCATTATGAATTCCAATGATGTTCCCACAAGTTTTTTGGTAGGGAAGTGAAGAATATTTTTGAATATCATATTTTTTAATGTTTATAATGAATTATTGTAACATGCCTCCAAGCATCTGCTGGAATTTTCTTACCTTGTTACACAAAATTATATTACATTATTTCATTCTACATGATGCACATGCACTATTGTATTGATCAGAATTCCACAAAATTGGTGGGGAATATCCTAATTATTTTTCTTTACACCAAAGGATTTTTTTCTAGTGGATTTTTTAGTTTCATATTTTTTTCCATTCCATAATAAGGATTTTTCTACTCTTTTTGGTTAGGGAACCATGTAAATTCTTATGTTTATATAGATGCGTGACAGTTTTTTTTCAACATGGTAACATCTCGTTAACAAAAGAATTTTTTTTCATACTAAAGAGTCCTTAATGAATAATATATTCTTGTTTAACCCCATATCAGTAATACATAGATCTAGGGTGTGAAATTACAAATGGTATCCAAGTGAAGGTTCCCTCAGTGTAATAATTTTTTCTATTTGTAAAGAGAATTTTTGGAGGAGAATATAAACTATGTGAAAAGTAAGGGGATTATATTATTTTTTGTAAAGAAAAATCACAACTAAAAATATATAATTTTTACAAATATTATAACTCTGGGGAAATATTTTTTTGAAGATGAAAAATATTGTTTTCCTCCTATTGATGAAATATATCCTCTTTCATCAGTTGAAAATAAAAATATTTATAATAATTTAAGAGATTAGAATATGATACCCTAATCACTTTTTGAAATTTATTTTATAAACACTACCAAAGTTATTTGGGATCAGCTAAGGAAAATTTATGAAGGAAATACAAATGTGAAAAATTCAAAGTTATAAATATGTTGAATAAAGTATGAAGATCCCAAAATGGGTGAGTATTAATTCATTTTTGAATTTTTTACTATTGTAAATTTTATTGTCAACACCATCACATGTCTTGGTTAGTGGATGGAAGATTAATTTTTTTTGAAAAGATTATAATAATTATTCTAATAAAGTTTTATGCCAAATTTTATTTATTTCAAGATATAGAATAAGAAAAATTATTTATGGATGATTTGTATATTACACTCATTACTTATAAAATGGGAAGGGAGAAAGTAGTAAAGTAAAAAATAATATATTATTATGATATGTATTTTTAAGATGAAAAAAAGAAATTCAAGAACGATTCTTGAATATATATAAAAGATTCTAATTTTAAAAATGATATATGTAAAATTCAAGATGTATTTTTATCAACATTTTATAAAAATTTGAAAATATGTTCCCAAAAATATAGAGGAAAACATCCATTAAAATTTGATGAATGTGAAATTTTTGGTCACTTTGGAGCTAATTTTACTCAAATAATGAAAGAAGAGGATTATGGTGACGATGATTGCAAGAAGAAAAGATAACTGAAGAATCATTTGGATAAGGATAAATCTTATTATAATGGGAATGATACAACATTATCCAAATCCAAAAGAATAATATTTTTTATAAATAATAATAACAAGAAAGTTATGTTTAATACAAACAATTTACATAGCTTTTAGGAGAGAACAATTTTATGAAAATAGTTAACACTAATTAATTAAGAAGTAGTATTTATGAATAAGTTGAAGAATAAAGTCAATTAGAATATCATATTAATGAATATATTAAAGTATTTATGATAGATATTGTGTTTCTTGATATAGAAAACATGAAGTGGAAAAAATGAATATTCTTCAATAAACAATCAAGATTTTTTTCCGGATGACAAAGTCCTACTGGTGGAAGATATTGAACAATTGAAGAAATAACTTAGTCTAAAGAGAACTAGAATGAGAACATGAAAGTTAATCTGGAATAAAATGATGTAGAGGTTTAACATTATAAAAAACATTATAAATGTGAATAGAGGGTTATATGTTCCATAAATTCTATCTATGAGGTTGGTGAAAATCTTGTAAATATTGATCATAATAAAGACCATAAAAAGTAATGTCTAAAGGATATGAAGAAAGATCAAATTTTTTATAAAAATAATCAATATCGGAATATTATGTATGTTTCCAAAAAAAATCGAAGAAGTTATATGTTTTTATTTTTCTTAGTCTAAAAAAGTTTCTATTACATAATGTTTCGATATGGTAGAAAAATAAAATCATAATGAAAAATTATATTTTGGTTTACAACATAATTAATTGTAGTCAATGGGTACTATTGGTATGGTGGGGGAAATGGACATATGGAAAATATGTGTTTTTTCCATAAACAAAATTAATAATATTCCAAAAATTATATAACATATTTCTTGAGAGGGATACAATCTTCTCAATGAATTATTTCTAAAAATAATGTTTAGAGGAAACCTAAGAAGTTTTCTGTGAACTTTTAAAATAGGTTCACCCTATAGAAAATATTTTTTAATGGTGTGAAAATCCTAGATATCTCAAAAATATATGTCCCATTTTGTTACCATAAGTAAAATTATTAGCAATTCTCATATTCCATTTGTATAACGACCCATACTTTACTTAAATTGAGATTACATCATAATAGAAGTATATTTATTATAATATATAACAAAACAATAACAGGACCATATAGGTATAGTTTCCTTAAAAAATATTATACATAAACAACTTGTTCATAAAACATCTATATTTTCTGCCATTTATTTCATTGTGACTATATTGATTTTTGGAATATCATACTTAATACCCTTCTTCTTGGACTGGGGAGAAGAAACATGCTGATTGAGGGTAAAAAAAGGAGATATCAATCATATATAACTTTTGAAAATCTTATCCTATATATAATATATCATAATATCATGTCATGGGATAAATCATAAAAGTTTAATATAATCCCAATAATCGTAACATAAGACATAAAATTTTGTGGAATACACACATAATCATTGAAAATAATTGTTATATTAGTAAAGGCTCACTTACAAGACCATCATAGTGGACAAATTCCATTATTGAACTGAGTTCTCTCCTCGTTCCAACCCTGTATCCAGGAACTAGATTAACTTGATAGTCTGACCATGTCCATATCATGATATTTAAATATTTACCCAATTCATTAGAGGGAGATATAGATCCCACCCATCTCATAATGAAACCATTCTTTTGTGTTCCACCAAAATATAAAAATGTACACCATAGCATAACCCATGAAATCAAATGGGTTTATTAAACATCCTTCCATCATAATCAAAATAAAACAAATGGATTTCCTAAAAAACATTCCATCATAATCTCAATTAGATATTAGTAATTACAATTATATTAATATAAATATATGTAATCTTATATGGAATTTTTTTTAATAAAACACTTGATCTTTATTCCTACGGAAAATATCCATCATTTTTCAAAAACATTTTCATTTCTCAAAATGAAGTTCAATTTTAGAAGAAAAGAATTTAGTTTAAAATACTATTGTAAAATTTTATAGGAAGCATTATCGAAATAAGGCATTATGAAGATGTAAAAACCATTCATGTCACATAAGTTAACAAAACATTCTCCTCGTATATTTTTCAGAAATGTCAAAAGTACCTCGTATGGTAAACAAAAGAAACATTCCATCCAAACCACATAGTTAATATTAAAATGGGTAAAAATGTCTTTAAAAAAATATATAATAATAGTACACAAAGTATGAGAATATTTTTATAAAACTTGTATATGAATGATAAGTGTGTCCCCACTAGATACTTAAAAATAAAAAATTTCTGATATACCGAGATTGGAAATGTTATCCCTTACTTTAAGTCTGATATGACTCACATGTATCCAAACCTTTTGTATAATTATTTAAATAATGTTACTGATTTATTATAGAATCATAATCATTTTTATAACAATATTTATGATCATATTTTCAACTGTTTTTTTGTAACATTTCATTGTGACTCGTTATTTGGGTATTAACTTCTTTATGTTCTTATATATGTTTTGCCAGATAAGTCCTCATTCCTATTTATAGGTTATATTTATATCCTTTAGAGAATGGTATTGGTATATTATGTATCATATATATTCATTCAATTCAAATATATAATCATTGTTTAATGAAGATTATGTAGAACAAATCACATAGCACCGTGGAGATGGTAAACCATACGTATGTACAAGCAACAATATCATTCCCATAATTGTTGAATGTAATTGAATTGGATGGTGTATTGTATCTCATAATTAGTATCATGTTATAATAATCATATATATTTATTATTTCCACTATTATACCCATTCATGAAAGGTCATGGTGAAAATTAGATTACACCACTACGTGGAGATGGTAAGTTATACGTATGCATATGCATTGATTTCATTCTTCGTAGGATGGATACAAGGTGAAATAGGGTTGTTTCTTATTTATAAAATAATATCAGTATATTATTGATATTTATGATATTAATTTATAATGAAACAAATAAATAAGATGAACTATAAGAAGAAATAAATTTTAAAGAATCAGTAGACGTGATTACCTCTTCATCGACGTGCCACCTTTAGATTTCCTCTTTTGGTACTAGAGACAGTCTTATGAGAAGACCAGAACCAATAGAATGTAACTAGGGAAGTATTGGAGAGAAATGTGAATGGTTTGGATAGGATTTAAGGCTCCAAATAGAGTGAATATGAGAGGGAGGATGTGCCCTTTTATAAGAGAGGAGAGGGATAATTTAGGAGACTCTAAAAAATATTAATTTATAATAAATTCAATTTGGACTAGAAATGGTCCAGAACATATTAAATTAAAATATAATATTATTTTTGTTCGAATAAAAATCATACAATGAAATTTAGACATGTTTAGAAAATTTTCTTATCTTTATACTATTTGTTTAACCCTTATTTTACCCTTTTTAATCTTACCAAGATATAATGTTATTTACACATTGTGGGTTAATGTAATTACCATATCATATCAAAAAACCCAAAAATAGTTATTTTGGATTTTTTTGGACTTATATAAACCATTTAGATGAATATTATATTTTTTGGAATTTAATATCATTAATAAACTATTTTATGTTTTTAGTTTTAAATTGTGTCAATTTTGGACACTATTCATACTTGACTTTTTAAAAATCCAGAAAAACATTATTCCTTCGAAAATAATGCATTAACTCAAATATTTTATGTCACTGTCATCCAAAAAAATCTTGGATGACATCAAAAAAATAAAATTATATTTATTTTAATATTTTATAAATTTATTTATTTAAATCATTCATTAATGGTGTAATCACTACATCATATTTGTTTCGTAAATAATACTATTTATATAACCTATAAAAATTATAATAAAATACCATTATGTAATAAAGATTTATATATTTATAATTACCATTTATAAGAAAATATATCTGTTATATAAACCTATATTAAAATCAATTTAGTAAAAGTTATATGTTTAGGTTTTAAATATCTTTACATTAAATTAATTTTTATGAAATGTCATTTTCACATCCCTGTAAATCCATGGGGTACCAAAATCAACCAATGGATGACCATGGTATAAATTATTTTATCCAGTAGGATTAGGATACATTTTAGGGTAGTATTATATTATAATATTATTATTTTTTACCCTTTTTTACAAGATTTACCCTTTAACCACGACAAATAAAATAATAACTGAAGTTACTATTCATAATATCCAAAAACTAAAGGGTACATATTCACATAATTTGGACCTTATGATTCCAAATATAGAATCCATTTTTTCAAATTCAAAACACAGAAGTTTCAGTAATTGATTTAAAGTTAATCTCTTTGTTGAAATGAAAAAATAAGTTTTAAAAGATAAAACATTGTAAAATATTGAAATGTTTTTACCAATGAATTCAATGTAAATTTAATGATAATGACATAAATTATATTAAATGGTGAAAACATATTCTATTTATAATTTAATACTATTAGATATTTTAATTTATCTATATAAATGATGTCAATGACAAAAATATTTAATTGAAATTTAGAGTATTTTTACTATTTATCAAAAAATGATAGTTATCAAAAAATTATCAGAAATGTTTCCAAAATAAATTTTTATATCCCACTTCGAAATAAAATTTTTACGTTGTCTTATTAAAATTATTAATGTGCCAAAATATTATTTTCAGTTGGGTTCTCCATTCAAAGTTATAAAATAGACCTTTTTTTTAAAATTAGGTTCTTATACAAAAATAGGGTTTTATTCATACCCTATGACTAAAATTTTAATTTGATGAATATCAGAAAAATATTTTATTTAGTGGATGACACATATATCTCATTATTATCATTACCAAGTTTAATGAACTCAAAAAATACAAATATCAAATTGATTTATATTTTTATAAATAATTAATAGCCAAAGAATTCATAACCCATTTTTATATGTTAGTTATAAATATTTTTGAAAACCAAACAGTTAGGATAAAATAGTAATTTCATATTATGGGGATCTCATAGTTTATTTAAAGTCACCATTTAATGCAAATAAAGTTACTGAATGATAAAAATTATTTAATGAAAATATATCCTAAAAACATCTTGGTGTTACATTCTACCCCACTTAAAATGGATTTCACTGTCAAAATTTGTCACTTGGAAGTAAACAGACGATGATACCTCTCCCTAGTCATATCATTAAGTGACCATGTATCATTATCTAATAGGCGGTTCCTCCATAAAACATTGACCGAGCGAGTGGTTTTCTTTTGTAGAACTTATTCACTACGATCTAGAATCTCTATCAGTTGTTCTTCATAGATAGATATTTCTCCAATAGTATCAATTCTGATCTTAGTACATGTGAATGATCAGGAATGTAAATTATTAAGAGGGATACATAGAACACATCATGAAATTTAGAGATATTTTTGGAAGCTCCAATCAATAATCTACCTTCCCAAAACGATCCATAATTTCAAAAGGTTTGATATACCTAGGGCTCAACGTGCCCTTCATTTCAAATCTTATTACTCTGTTCCAGGGAGATATTCATATGAACACCATATCACTCACTTCAAACTCTAAGTCTTTTCTTTGGTTTTCGTCATAATTTTTTTGTCGACTCTGATCTTCTCTTATGTGTTGTTGAATAAATTTGACATTTTCTGTCATTTCATTAACACTATCTGGTCCAAATAGTTTTCTTTCCACAAATGCATCCCAGCAAGTTGGTGTTTTGAACTTATTTCCATATAGGGCTTCATTAGGAGACATCTGAATACTAGATGTAAATCTATTATTTTAAGAAAATTCCACCAATGGTAGGTATTGATCACAACCACCTTTTAAATACATAGAGAAAGCTCTCCACATGTCTTGTAGAGTTTTAATTTTCCTCTCAGACTGACTAGATATCTAAGGATGACAAAAAGGGATGAAACATAACTCTATGTCTACAGAATGTTGAATACATCACCAGAACATCGAGGTAAACCTCAGATATTGATGAAAGCTAATGGAATGTGGTACTCCATGAAATTTTACCACTTTAAAAATATATGAGCAAGATGATCAAGAGATAAATACTCTCTAATAGATATGAATTGTTCGGACATCGTAAGGTGATCAACTATTCCCTCGATATAATTATTGCATTTATATGTTTTGGGAAGTCCGATAACAAAGTCCATAGTGATGTTTTCCCATTTCTATTCTGGTATGGATAATGGTTTTAACATCTCCTTATACTTCTCTCACTAAGCTTTATCTTGCTGAAAAACCAAAAATCAAGAGAAATATTAAGAGACATCATTTTTCATTCCGTCCCACCAGAATAAATCTTTTAAGTCCTTTTACATATTTGGGCTTCATGGGTGAATATAGAATGATGAATAATGATCCTCATACAATATCTCATCTTTTAATTCAGGTATGGGAGGAACACAAACCTGATTTTTGAACCTTATTATTTCATCACAATAAAGGTTGAATTCAGGAACATTTCTCACATTCATTGGTAACTCTACAACTTTATTATGTGTCACTTTAATAATCAATTGTATATATGGTTGATCTTTTCAGTTGAGAAAGATAGTATTTCTCCCCTTCCGTTATAATTTCATGATACATCATTTTCAAATCCATTAATATTTGATCTTTTTTTATCTTCATCATGGATAATCAAACAGTGCCTTTTTGACTGAATGCATCTTCCACCTTGTTTTCTTTCATAGGTTGGTAATGTATTGATAAATCAAAATCTTTAATAAACTCCAACCATATTATTTGCTGCATATTTATCTCTTTTTGTGTGAAAATATACTTTAGACTTTTATGATCAGTATAAATATCACACCTTTAACCATAAAGTTAATACCTCTATATAATTAATGAAAATATTACCATAGATAACTCCAAATCATGAGTTGGGTAAATTTTTCTCATGCATTTCAACATTTGTGAGTCATAAGCTATCACCATATCATTTTTTAGTATTACACACCCGATCCCCTTCTTGGATACATCACTGTAGATCAAAAACATTTCTCCACTACAAGGCAGTGTGAGCATAGGTGCACTAGTTAACATTATTTTTAGATCCTTGAAACTCTTTTCACATTCCTCTACCCTGTTGAACATAACTCTAACCTGAGTCAACATGGTTAGTGGATTATATAATCGTGAAAAATCATTCACAAAACGTCGATAATATCCATCCAAACCAAGAAAACTTGAGATCTCAGTTACGGTTGTTGGTATCAACCATCTTTCAAAAACCTCATTTTTTGTGGGATCCATAGATATCCCCTCTCGTGAAATTATGTGACCAAAAAATGAAACATTTTGAATCCAAAATTATAACTTGAAAATGTGGCATAAATATTCTCTTTTATGAGGGTCTTTAGTAAAATTCTCAATGGATCTTCATGATCTTATTGAATCTTTCAATAGATAAGAATATCATCTATAAAGACTATAACAAAAAGATCAAGATAGTCTCTAGAAACTCTATTCATTAGATCCATGAAGCTAGAAGGGGAATTAATAAGACCAAAAGGCATCACTATAATTTCATAGTGTCCATACCATGTATGGAATGTCATCATTTGTATATCCTCCTTTTTGTCTCTAAATTGATGATACCATAAATAAAGATCAATTATAGAAATTTATTCATCTCCGTGTAGTTTTTTAAATAAGTAATCAATGTAGGGAATATGATATTTGATCTTGATAGTGATCTAGTTATGTTCTCAATAATCAATGCATAGTATCATTGATACATCCTTCTTCATAACAAACAGAACAGGTTCTCCCCAAGTTGATACAGTAGGGAATATTAATCCCTGGTCAAGATTCTTTTGGAGTTTCTTCTTAAAATCCTAAATCCCAATTGGGGTTATTGTATTTTTTGTATTTGAAAAGGGCATACCACCTGGTCAACGTTCTATTGAAAATTGAATTTCATGATTTGGTGGAAGTTCTGGAAATTCCATTGGAAATACATCATCAATCTCCTGTAAAATGGGATAATTCTTAATCATGAGTTTCTCCCTAACCATTTGAGATTAATAACCCTCATTTATTGGAATCAAGACCCATAAGAAGGATGAAATTTCCTCTGGAAGGTTATATTCATACTTGCACTATTATATGATCATAGATTAATCAGAAATATAAAATTTGACTTCCCTTCTTTGGAAATTGATATGAGCTTCATATAATGAAAACCATTCCATGAAAACCAATCCATGAAAATAATCACATCAAATTTCACTATTGGAAGGATCACAAAATATGTGGGAAGCACTTTCCCACAAACATCAATTGTAGAAGAATTGTAATCTTTAGATGTGACCTTTGTGCCATTAGAAGTTGTCACCACTAAATCAACATATAATTATTGATTTAATACGTTGATACCCTTAGAAAATCATTTATAAATAAATGAGTGGGTAGATCTATAATAAAATAACACATTTTCTAGTAATTTCACATTTCTCCACTTCATTATCATACTCCATGTCACCGATTGTAATTGTATGTGAATTTCCTTTGTCTTTGACCATAAGAGTTTGTTGACGTTGATCATCATAAAAAACCCTTAGATTTGGAAATTGATTCATATAATTCCCCATTTCCATGCATTGGTAACATTTAGGTTTAGGAGGTTAATTTTGTGTAGCCTTTTATTTGTTCTCATAAAGACATATTTTCCCGATCACTTCAGTGTTCAATTGAATGATGACCTTCTTTTCCACACTTAAAATATTTACCAGTTCCTTTAGGAAAATTCCCTCCATGTTTATTTCCACACATTGAGCATAACAGAAAACTCATTTTCTTTTTAGTGTGATCTTTATATTTTCATTTGAGTTCCACTTTTCTATTCTTATCAAACCCATATGACTGATGTGTTACTCTAATATCTATATCAATCATAAGAGCTCATCGAAAAATTTACTCATAGATATTGAAGTCACTTATGGATAATTCCATTCAGAGACATGGTATTAAGCCACTAAAGAATCGATCAATCTTACTCTCAGGTTTTGATAATAATTCCAAAAGTGTACGTTGCATGTCTTGTAAAATATTTATTGTAGTACCAACAAATTCATCATCCTTTTTCTTATGTTGAAGGAACTACTTATCCATCTTCATTTGAAGAATACAGGGAAAGTATTTATTGAAAAATAAGTTATGAACTCATCCCATTCAATGGACTAAATTTCATCACTTTGCCCCATATTCTTGGTATGGTTCCACCATTGATAAGTTTCACATTCAAAAAGATATACTACTAAGATGACTTTATTTTTGTCAGAACCTTGTACAACTGAATATATATTTTTAGTGGTACTAATCCATTTTTAGCCACTAATGGATCATAAGATCCACTGAATAATGATTGATGCTGCCTCATGAAAGATTCAACAATAATGTTGCTTCTTCCTTTTCTTATTGGGAAGTCTTGCATGATTCAAAACTATAAAAAGCTGTGTTATCTTGGCTATAAGGTTTTTCCTTAATCTCCCATAACATTTGGTTTTTTAGGGGGACAATCATTTCATTTCCTGCCACATTCTGCAATAATTTGGTTCCTTTGGGATCCAGAAATTGACTAAAACCAAGAAGCATAGTGTGAGATACACTATTCATAAGATGAAAACCACATAATCATGAATAATATTTCAATTTAGCACACATTACGTTTTATCATAGGTTATTTATAGATGTTTCTATAACTCTAAGATTATATCTTATACCTAGAAATATACTTATGGTTCTAACTAAGGCTATCTCATCCTAGTTTACAAAGGATAACTATAACATTACTCTAATACCATCTATAATGACCTATACTTTACATATATTTATATTACATCAGAATTGAATTGTATTTATTAAATATATAACAAAACCAAAATAGTAACGTACTGGTATAATGTCTTTAGAAACTAGGAAAAATAAACAATAGGTTCGTAAAATATATATTATCTCCCATTTATTTCATCATGACTAGACTCCTTTTAGGAATATCATAATTAATACCCTTCATCGTAACATGTGGAAATGAAACTTACAAAAGGGTGATCTAAAATGCTCTGGAAGGGTAAACGAAGGATATATAAATCATATATAAAATTTTAAAATATTATCCTACATATAAGAGATCATAATAACATGTCATGGGAGAAATAATAGAAGTGAAATTTAATCCCAATAATCATAACATAAGACATGAAATTATGTTTCATACACACATAAGAATAGAAAATATTTTCATATTAGTCAAGGCAATTTTCCAAGACCATCAAAGAAGATAAAGTCTATTAATGAACTGATATCTCTCCTCATTCCAACCCTATATCACTGAACATGATTAACTTTCTGTTCAATCCATGTATATCTCATGATGTATAAATCTTTATCCAACGCATTGTAGTGAGATATAAGTCCCATTAATCTCATAATTAAACTATTTTTATGTGTTCCACAAAAACCAAAAAAACATTCACCATTTCATAACCCATGAAATCAAATGGGTTTCTTAAAATTCCTTTTATCATAATCGAAATGACATAAATGGATTTCCTAAATAATATTCCATCATAAACACAATAATATCATATTAATAACATGGATAGTAACATAAATATACGTAATCTTTGATGGAAAATAATTTTGATAAAACACAGGAACTTCATTCTTGAGGAAAATATCCTTTATTTTTCAGAGGTTTTCTTTTCTCAAAATGTAATTAAATTTTAAAAAAAACTAGTTGAAAAAAAACTTGTAAACATGTAGAGTAATATTAATGGAAATAATTTGTAATGAAGATGTAAAAATACGATCATGCTGTATAAGTTTAAAAATCATTCTCCTCCTACTTTTTCCGAAAAAAGTCATAAAATACATTGTTTGGTAAACAAAATAAATATTCCTTCCAAACCATGTAGTAAAAGTCCAAATGGGTAAAAATGAATTTAAATATACATCGAATAATAGTACACATTTTATGATAATAGTTTTAGAGAACATGGACATGGATGACAAGTATATCCCCAGAAGATACTTATGAATAAATAATTTTGGATAAAACGCGATTAGAAAAGGTATCCCTTACCTTAAGTCAGATATGCTTTATATGTATCCAAACCTCCTGTATAATGTTTTAAATAATGTTACTAATTTATTATAGAATCATAGTAATTTTTATGATAACAGTTATGATCATATTTTTATCCGTTTGTTGGTAACATTTCATTGTTACTCGTTATTTAGGTATTATCTACTTTATGTCTTATATACGTTTTTTCGGATAAGTCCTTATTTGTCTTTTTTGTATATAGTTATATCATTTACATAATTTTATTATTATAATATATATTTTATATATTCATTCAATTAGTTTATATAATCATGGTTTAATTAAGATTATGTAGAACGAATCACTGTGCACTGTGGAGACGGTAAGTCGTACGTACGCATGAGCGATGATATCATTCGCATAATTGTTTAATGGTATTGAACTAAATGGAGTATAGTATCTCATAATAATTATCATGTTTTAATAATCATATGTATTATTATTTACACCATTATAAAAATCCATGTAAGGTGGTGGTGAAAAATAGATTACACCATGGCATGGAGACAGTAAACCATACATACACATAAATAAATTTGAAAGAACCAGTAGAAGAGATTACCTCTTCCTTGATGTGACTCCTTAAAAATTTATCTTTAGGAACTAGAGTTGTTCTTTTGAGAAGGCAGGAACATCTAGAATGTAACTAGACAAGTTAAGAAGATAAATGGGATGTTTTTTCCAAGATTCGACGCTCAAAATAGAGTGAAGAAGAGATGTAGGAGGTTCCCATTTATAAGAGAGGAGAGGGGCACTTTAGGAAACTCTCAAAAATATTAATTTATAATAAATTAAATTTCACAAAAAAATCGTCCAAATCATATTAAACTCAAATAAAATATTATTTCTATTCGAATACCCATCATCCAATAATATTTAGACTAGTTTAGAATATTTTTTATCCTTATCCTTTCGGTTTATCCCAAATTTTACCCTTTTTAATTTTACAGTGATATCAAGTTATTTACACATTTTGGGTTAATTTAATTACCATATATTGTCCAACTACTCAAAAAAAGTTATGTATTACATTTTTATACTTATATCCACCATTTTTCCGAATCATATATTTTTAATAATTTAATATCATTTAGTAAACTATTTTACGTTTTATGTTACAAATTGTGTGAATTTTGGACGATATTCATACGAGACTTTTTAAAAATTTATAAAAACCATATTCCCTAGAAAATAAGGCATTAAATAAAATTTAATATGTCAATTTCATCTAGAAACTTTTTTTATGACATCAAAACAACCAAATTTCATTTTCATTAATATTTATTAATTCATTTATTAAAATCTTTCATTAATTATGTAATCACTACATAATATTTGTGTCATATATAATACTATTTATATAATCTGTAAAAAATATAAATAAAACATCATGATGTTGTAAATATTTTTATCTTTGTAATGATTGTTTATAATAAAATATATCTGCTACATAACCCTATATTGAAATCAATTTAGTAAAAGTTATGTGTTTAGGTTATAAATTTATTTACATTAAATTAATTTTTATAAAATGTATTTCTCAAATACATGTGAATCCATGGGGTCCCAAAATCAAACCAAGTATACCCATGGTCTGAAATATTACATCAAATAGGATTAGGAAACGTTTTAGGGTACAATTATATTATTAAATTATTATTTCTTACCTTATTTACTAGATTTACCCTTTTTCCATGGTAAATAAAATAATTACTGAAGTTTCTATTCATAGTATCCAAAAATAAAAGGTACATATTAACCAAATTTGGACCTTCTGATTTAATATATGGAATCTTTTTTTACAAATTCAAAACATAGAAGTTTTAGTAATTGATTTAAAACTAATCTCATTGTTGAAATGAGAAAATAGGTTTTAATAGTTAAAACATTTCAATAGATTGAAATGATTTTACCTATGAATTCAATATAAAATTAATGATAATGACTTAAGTTATATTAAATGGTAAAAATATATTCTGTTTATACTTTGAAACAATTCAATATTATAATTTATCAATATAAATTATCTCTATGAAAAATTTGTTTTTAATTAAATTTTATCATATTTTTAGTATTGATCAAAATATGAAAGTTACTAGAAAAATATCAAAAAATCTTCCAAAGTAGATCATTATATCCTACTTCGAAATAACATGTTTATGTTTTCATATAGAAATTATTAATGTTCCAAATTCATAATTTTAAATGGGTTCACCATTCAATGTTATAAAATTGATCTATAAAAAAGGTTCTTATACATAAATAGGGTTTTATTCATACCCTATAACTAAAATGTCAATTGCATGAATATAAAAAAAATATTTTATTAAGTATATAACACATATATCTTATTAATCTCATTACCAAATGTAATTAACTCATAAGAATAAAAATATCTAATTAATTTATATTTTTTATAAATAATTAATAGCCAAGAATTAATAATTAATTTTCATAAGTTAGTTATTATTATTCTTCCTCTTCTAATGGATGGGCTATAACGGTAATTTTATATTAAGAGAATATCCCTATTCTTTTAACCTCGCAATTCTGTGAAAATCAAGCTACTAAAGGATAAAAATTATTAATAGAATACATTTCACTAAAATATCTAGCTGTTTAAATTTATGAAGAAATAAAAAGTACAAGAAAAAGCTCTTTTTGTGGAAACATAACCCAAATAAACAAAAGGAGAACTACCTTATATCTTAGATATTGGATTTAATTCTCATATAGTTGGATAATTAAATTTTTTTAAAAAATTAAATGAGTTTAATGAAGAAATTGTGATATTTGGAGGTGATGAATCTCTAAAAATCAAATGTGTTGGACCAGCCATAATTGAGGAAGAAAATATAAAATCCATGAAATATTTGTTTCTTGATGGGCTGAAACATGACTTTCTAAGGTTTTCAAAAAACATTTTTATGATGAAAATAATGTTATTTTCTGAAAATATTAATTTTTTTGTGAAATGCATGGAATATGGAATGATAGATACAAGAATACAATATAAAAATGGGAAAAATGTTCCAATTTGGTGAGTTTTAAAACACTTGTTACTTAAGAATAATGGAAGAAAATCCGTTTTCTCATAAAATTATGGGAATTTTTTTTGGAGAAATATGATCCAGTTATCGAAGTGATATAGTGACATTGGTAATATAGATATGTTAAGAATAACATATTGGTGTAGCGGTATTTTTCAAAAGGAAAAGATAACAAACTCTATGAATAAGAATGATTAATTTTTTTAAAAATTACCTCTAGAACATATTCATTATGATATGTACTGTCCTATAATAAAATAAAAATCCTTATAGGTGTATACATAAATACATTAATTGATGAATTTACTCTCAATTCTTGTGTTATGTATATGAACGACAAGATAGATTCTCTAAAAATGTTTAATGCTTCAAGAGGAAAGAAGAGATGACATGTGAGTATTCATTAAATAAGTTGAAAAATAAAAAATATGGGGAATAAAAAAATGAATAATTTAAATATTATCATTATAATCATAGACTTCATAATGAGTTTTGAACACCATACAATCCTAAAAAATAGTTATGCTAAATGTAAAAATGAATGATTAGTTGAAATGGAGTTAACTATTTAACTTGATCATTGTCTCTCCAGTTACATTGGGATGAAATCCCTGAGAACTAATATTTATTTTCACAACTGATGTTCCCACGTGAAAAAATAATATATAAATTTATTTGAATTGTTTTATCATAAAACCACTTGTTTCAAACACTAAATATTTTTGGGAGTCTATTCATCCTAAATAATGAATGTGGAAACCTGGGATAGTTTGAGAAGAGATTTAGAAAATATATTTTTCTTTTTTAAGATAAGGAATGAATAGGAAAAATATTATTCATAAATGGGTCGAGAAGATTAGTTGATTAAATTGATGTGAATGTTATTGAATGATCTGAGTAAGACAAAAAAAACTCTGGTAGATAAGGAAAATGAATAGGAAGAATTATTTTTTTATGAATTATGATAAGGATGAATTTAATTAAAGTCCTACTAAAAAATAATAATCGGACTCAACTATTTCTAGTGGTGAGGGAGAATGTTGAAAATATCATCCTAGGATTAGGTGGAAAGGGGAAGATCAAGACATTATTAGTAATAAATATAGAATAGTTCAAACAAGAGGAATATCAAATTCTATTACATATACTTCCTTTTATTATAAAGTATATCTAAAATATATGAATGAACATTTGGTGCATTCGGTATGGGTTTAGGCTATGAATTAAGAGACTGATTAGATATAAATTAATGGTACATAACAACTAATACCTAAACCAAATATAAAATATTATAGGTACAAAGTCGTAATTATCGATCAAATCAAAATGATGATAGTGATTTGATAAGAAAGAAATAAGGATTATTTTTGAAACTTTTATCATATATTGAAGGCATTGATTGGATTAGAATTTTTCTCCAATGGAAAGATCTGAAACAATAAGAAACATTTATTATATTATTTCATAAGGAAATTATATAAATTTACTTATGAATGAAAATTTATCATTTTTGAATGGTGATCTTGTTGAGCATTTTTATATTGAACAACTGTGTGGATTTATTTTTGGGAAGGACGAATGTGATGTGTGCAAGTTGAATAAATCATTTTATGGTAAAAAAAGCTCAATGTGCATGGTATTTTAGATTTTATATCTTCTTAAAAAGGATTGTTTTTAATAAAAGAAGGGTAAATTTAAATCTATATAAAATTAATGTTACGTTTTTTCCATCATCATAATTTTTTTGATGACTTTCTCTTTGATGGTAATGATGAATGAATTTTTGAAATATTTTTGAAAGATATTAAAAAGTTTTTTGAGATTTCTACGCTGGGTGAATTTACATAATTTAATGTCATAAAAATTTCAATAAATTAGAAACTCATATTTATTTTTGAAGAAACTTATTTTAAATAATTTGTTAAGAAGTTCAACAATGAAAATTTTAAAAAAAATTATACACTAATTTTACTGGGAACCAAGTTGACAGAAGATGGAGAAGGAAAGGAATTTTATTGTAAAAAAATTTGGAAGATGATTTGATGTTTTTTGAATTTTAATATCTAAAGAACTGACATTGTTTATTTCATTACTATATATAGAATATTTCAGATTGATTCAAAATAATCACATATATTACCTAGAAATATAATTATCAATTATATCAAAAGCTGAACAAATTTCAGAAACATTTATGATATCTTAGATAGTATCTACCAGTTTGAGTATTTATATGTAGATTTTTCATTAAATGTAAATGATATAATTTTCAAATATAGTAGATTTTAGATTTTGGGAAACCTTTGTGTTATCATACAGAGAAACAAAATTTGTAACTCTTAGAAATGATTAAGCTTAGTATGTTTCTTCCTCTCAATCTGCTACTTAATTTATGTGTATGAAGACTCAGTTAGAATACATACTTATTGAAGTAAATATACCCATATCCTAGGATACAATAATAAAAGTCAACTAAACCTTATGAGAAATCTAACCGGATGTTACTGTTAAAGAAATTATTTATTTAAAATATCATTTCATCAATGAGAATGTGGATAAAAATGAATTGACATTGTATTATGGTCTTATATCAGAATATTATATTGACATTTTTAGAAAACCATTACTGTAGGAATCCTTTTTGAAAATAAGGTTGAAAATAGAAATCCAACCTCTTTTTCATCAATTATTCGGTATGTTTTTCAATCCCCTCTCTCATATAATCATTTGGTAGTGTGGTTAATGGGGATAATTATTTCATGAATCTACCGATTGATATGTGCTAAACCATTTTGGAAAGCATATATGTAGGGGTAGTTGAGCATAATATGTAAAATCAAAATGTAAATGTTGAAACTTTTATAATAGTTTTTTGGAGTGGTTGTATGAATATTTTCTTATTTTAAATTTGAATAAGAAATTATGTATGTCAAGAAATATGTGAAAAAAAATTTGAAGATGATTCATGAATCACTAATTATGGACTACATGGTTCTTATGTAAATAATTTTTCTTCTTATAATGTGTTAGAGCATGTTAGAATATAATTTTTGATAATTAATCCATTTTATGTGGTAGCAGTGTTCATTGATTTATGAACCCTTGTTGAAAAAAATCCCAAGGGGGATATTGTTGGGACCAATTTGGAAAGATATTGTTTTTTGGAAGCTGTAAGAATTATTCATTATAAGTGTTGTTAATTTTTGTGAAAGAAAAAAGAAATGAAAACAATTTTTCTTTATTAGTTATGATAATCAGAATTGAATTTAGAATATAAGACTCAAAATGATTATGAAATTCAATCATATTAGGGAGCATTTTTTTGGATGAAAAGTTTCATCAGCCTCACCATGGGTTTAAAATAAATAGGTTAGATCATAATTAGGATCCATGTTTGAATGGATCCAATGAAAATATGATGGTTTATTGATAATATTAGTGTTCCCAAAAATCATAAATTTTTAGGAAATCTTGTGATGAATTCCTTATGATAAAATGGGGGATAACAAGTGCTAGCAATCATTTATAGGTTTGGTTGTAATGAAAGATGTTGATAGAAGGATGGGAAGTTATAATAAGTAAAAATATAAGATATGAGTTTTTATAATGGCCTTAAATTTTTTAAAATTCATGAGGAACTCATGAAACAATATGAAGTAAAATATTTCAAGTCTCAATATAATAATGTGGCATCAGCATGCATAGTGTTTTTTGAAGTCCATGTTGTTTTTGTTCGAACTGTGGGAAGATGATGATATTGGTTTTAGGTCAAACCAAAAATCCACATGATAGAAATTTTCAATGAAATATTTTTATTGAATTTCGAATGTGTGTATCCTAGTAAGTAAATGAAATAAGTTTTTGATGTTGAAACTACTCACACTGGTCAATCATAAATGGGGTGCCATCGATCATCCGAGTAATCTGGACATCGATTTTCATAAGTGTTGGTGGTTGAAGAAGTGAATCATAGGAAAAATAGTTTTCATTTGGAGTTTTTGGGAACAATGAAAATGAAATGAAAGAGAATTTCTTTTGGACCAATGCTTATAAGGAAGTCAGAGACTGATCAATTAGATTAACATTGTAGTCAACCATTTTCATCAAGATGAATTTTACATTCTTTTATTTTCATGTGGTTATAAATATAAATAAGAACTAAGATTTTTTTGTATAATATGGTTTAAATTTCCTCATAAAAATTGTGGTGCTAACGATTGGACTGGAGGTGACATAGATCCATCATGATTAAAAAAGAGTTCAATATATTAGATATGGTCTGATGCTGATAACATCATCATATGCATGATCATCAGTATAAAAAAATAAGAAATGTAGAGATTCATAAATATGATAAAAATGAATTTCAAGGGATAGTGAAGTTTTAAATGCTTAGAGAAAATGTTTTTAAAAGAATATTAAAACTGGTGTTGAAGAATATATGAGGAGGTACAATGTTCTTTAGATGCTTCAATTATTTTTATCAAAAAACAAACGAAATTTGAGTCTAAAAAGTTGAAATATTTGTTTCTGAAGAATGGATTCTATAATTTATATCATTAAATTTTTTTCGGAAAAACCTAATAAGGTTTGTATAGATACGATTTATTTTCAAGTGGGTCATCAAAATTAGTGTGACTCTATGTCATCATCCTAATAAGAAAATCAGAATGAAAATATGAATCAGACTGAAGAACGTTTAAAATTATGATGTGATGAGACGATGTGATAAGATTTTTGTGGTTTCAAGAAGGATAGGGGAAAGAAGAGAAGATTTGAAGATGTCTAACATATATCCAATATTTAAGGGGAACTGAAATTTTGGAAAATCTGGTTGAGAAGAAAACATGTTAATATTCTAGCCAAAACTACTTTTGGAACCCTTATGGAAGGAAAAGAGTAATTTATACATTATGACACTTGTATTGTTCAGGGATGAAGAGAGAGGTGGGGCACTAAATGTTTTCAGAGAGAAGGAGTTTCAAGATTGTGCCTTACTAGGTATTTTTACTAGAGAGAAGAAGAATAAGTATAAGAAGATGAAGAAGAAGAAGAAGCATGATCATATTCTGTGGGTTATTAGACTGGACTGGGTCATCAGACAGGGAAACTAGAACAATATTTTCAAAATAAGATTGAAGTAGTTAAATATTATTTCAGTGGTATTATAGAAGACATATATTTCATGAATAAACAATTCGACTGGTGGATGAAATTAAAAAATTTGATTGAGTTTCATGATGAAGTCTAGGTAATTTATTACTAGTTACTAGGTGGGAGACTGAATAATTGTTCTAAAAGATTTATATTTTTTAAAGACGATAAGGATGAATAGTAACATTTTTTCAAGAATCAAGTGAAATATTCTTAATTTGTTTGTAAAAAACTATATTTCATTATTCCATACTACTTAGTGAACATACACTTGTGTTTTGATTATAGTGTTACAAAAGTGTAACCGAATATTATATTGGTTTTTATCTGTACTAAAGTATTTTTTTAGTGGATTGTGTGGTATCAGATTACTTCTATACCATACTAAGAAGGTGTTTCCTAATCTTTAGTAGATAACCATGTGAATTATTATGTTCTTGTGGATGTGTGGTTTTTAAATTTTCAGTATAGTAACAACTCTTTTACAGGATGCGGAGTTTTTTTCATAAGAAATGATGCCTAAAAGAAAAAGATATCACATATTCACCCCTTCATCCCCTTAGTGACAAATTTATCTAAACTATATGACTACGTTATTCACAATTTAATAAGAATGAATCATTATGTTTTCTATACCGATCACATGAATAGTCTGTCACTACTATAATTGTTTTATAATTATTTACCATTTCATCATTATTCGATCAATTTAAGAATGTGGAACGTAACCTTAAGTACCATTAAATAATTGTTTTACACATTCACATGTGTATTATAATAAATAAATAATAATTTATTATTTTTTTTACTGATATCCCCTTCCATGTTGTTGATTTCTAATGAAAATCCTATTACCTCATATTCTCTAAAAATTACTAATATTATTACCATTCAAATTTAAAAATATAAGGGAAATTCGAAAACCAATATAAATTAATATTATGTACATATTATAATTTTTTTAGAAAAAATATTGATATGAGTTTAGTATATTATTGAATCAGTTTTGAATGTGAGGTTAATTCCTTATTTATTTTATACAAAAGAAATAAGAAGTACCACGATCAACTAAACTGGTTCAATCCATACTAACCATTCATCGATTCATCCAATCATCTATAGGATTTTTCATTAAATTATCTTATATACAATACTAATTTTAAATTACCTGAATTTTTTATAAATATTTTTACTTATATATCAAATATTTATCCAATTTATACCAATAGAATCATTTATAGAAGTAATTACAAACATGTTCAACACATCCCTTTAAACTCATAATATATCGAGATGTCTCAATCTATTACCTCATGTATATAATCCATTTGATCAGGTAAAAATAAAAAATAAATTATATATACTAATCTTTCTTATTATTTTATTTCTTCTCAAAGGATTCATATATATATATATATATATATCCAAATTGATATGTTCATAGAGATATTTTCTTTCAACCTCCAACCATTTATGTGGAAGAATAATGAGTATTATTTACTGCAATGTTTTTTTTTCTACATTCAATATCCTTTGATTAGTGGTAAATCTAAACTATAATATTATTTATCCAACTTCATAAATTTCATTTCATTTATGCGGTTGTTATCACTAATCAATAAATGAATCTATATTATCATTCTCATGTGATATTAATATTGTGTTTCTCCTAATTTAAATAGGTAACATAAAATCTAGTAGCCTCTTTGTATGACACATTAATTAAAAAAATTAATCATAACGTTCATTATTCAATGATATCACATAATTTCACATAAAAATATTTATAAACACTAGATTTTTTGTGTTTCTAACCATCAATCAAGATATTACTCTTTCATTTCATATTTTTTCTCCAACATCCTTTGAGAAATATATTTGATTTTAAATATTCCATTAGTAGTAAATGTGATTTAACTTTCCTTTTTTTTGAAAACATGTTGTATCCTTATATAATCTCTCACTTGTATTAAACAACTACTTTCAATAATCTCAATCATATCATCTCATAAATTCATCTAAAGCTAAAACTGTCATATATTCTTTCTCCTTTCCCCATTCGAGGTATATATATTATGTTATAAAAGACCTAGAAAATCGAATCATTTAAGTACCTCATTCAACACAGGAAAATGTTTTTTCATTTTCACTCAATATTTTTTAGTTTATCATAAAATATAACATCATTGTGTGGGCTATATCTCTTTAAAATTATTCATTTTGATTCTTCTATAATATTATATTGTATTATATTATATTATATTATATTATATTATAATATATTATATTATATTATTATATTTTATTTTAATTTATTTTATTTTATTTTATTTTATATTATTTTATTTTATATTATATTATTTTATTTTATTTTATTTCATTTTATTTTATTTTATTTTAATTTATTATATTTTATATTATCTCATATTACATTACATTACCTTTCATTATATTATATTAGAGTATATTATATTATATTATATTATATTATATTATATTATATTATTATATATTATATTATATTATATTATATTATATTATATTATATTATATTACATTACATTATATTATATTACATTACATTACATTATATTATATTATATTATATTATATTATATTATATTATATTATATTATATTATATTATATTATATTATATTATATTATATAATATTATATATATTATATATATTATGATATATTATATTTGACGAGTGACTCCTTTCCAAATTCTTATAACCACAATAACACCAACAACAGCAAAAATAATGAAATCATCTGAAAAAAACATAATTATAATATAGGTAATAAAAATTCAAATACTGGAAAGGGATATATTATAAATTTCACAAACCAAATTTAATTGGTATTATTAATAGATCATCCCACCCCTCCTCATTGTCTTTAGTAGAAGAAGAATTATTAATTGGCCTATGGAAACATACCCAAGATACTAAAGGTTTACAATAAATGAAAAGAGCTTCAATACTTTTCGGGGGAAATTTCCCATTTGAAAATAAATCAACTTCAACCAAGTATACCATAACAAAAAATAACACTATGATGCATGATAAAAATGAAATAAAAATAATTTAAATTATAAACATATAGAGAATGAAAAATACAAAAAGAAAATACACCATAACCAATATCAGATCACTAAAGATGAAGATTAAACCACAATGTTTAAATATACCAAAGACATAAATCCACAGCTCCCAACATGCTCAATGCTCCAACTCTAAAATATATTACAAATAAACCTCTAAATAAATGAGATACCTTTTCTTTTACTATGTCTAGATAAATAAAATATGAAAAAGAAAAAATTTACCAATGAAGGGGGGATGAGTAAGAAAACACGATTGGTATTCCCCAAATGTCTCCCAAACTCATGGCACTATGGTAGAACAAGTTACATAGTTTATATAAAATGACTTATTAAAAACCATTTATAACATTTTAACAGTTTATATGAGATCTAGAAGTTTTCTCAATAAAAGTGTTTCCCTGGAGAATAACCAATCAATTCCTAAAAATAAATTCTCAAATCCATTTGGGATAGTCATTTATAATTTCCAAAATCCCACACAACCATACATGAATGCCTTGGTGAAAGTTACATACTTATGATCAGTATCTCATAAATATACCATGTTTGTAATAAGGTAACCGTACTCGTGTTCCCTAATGGCACATTCCCTTCCAATGTGTCATGTCATTACAAACACACACACACCAACCAAGTAAGCCAAAAGTCACGTCAAAACAAAAATTTGAATCCATTTCAAAAAACATTTATTTTATTGAAAAATTTATATCATTCTATTTTTATAAATTAAAAAAAATACTATTTGTAATATTATTATTTTAATACTATTCAATAAATCACATTCCACAATAAATCCACACTTCATAGAAACCATAACATAAGAAGGCTTATACTGAGAATTTGACTCCAATTTCAAAATCAATTTCAAGAAATTAAAAAAAATTGAAACCAATCCTTCAGGTTATAATAAGAGTAGTTAATATTCGATCCACCTAACATGGAAATAATGGTGAAATAAATGATCAATACAAATTATTCAACAAAACTAGGTTGAAACTCCAAAAACCCACCTTAGATCTTATTCCAAAGGATCAACACAACCAAATTTCATCATTATTAGAATACAATATCATAGATATATCCCTAATAGACAATATATAGAAATCTATTGGAGGGATGAATAATATTTCTAATGAAAATGACCAAGAATAGCTATTTACATGGAAATTTGTCATTCAACACACCAAAAGTCGCTAACAGACCACTCTAGGATCATGTAGAAGGGTTTCCATGGACTTTGGGAGGATATGAATTTGAGTGGGTGTCTGTTTATAGGAAAATGAACCATTAAGGTAAAATATGGATTAGATCCATAAATTTTGGATCTTATTTTTAACACCCCTTGTTTAAATCACACATTTAGCCAAACCATGAACTAGCTACTGCCACAATATGAACCTAGAATGGTAGGAATGTATGTTAAAAAAACTATATTACAAAAATTTTGAACCCATCTATCCCCAAAACCAAATTTTCTTCTAGGATTCGGCATGGTTTTTCAAAATATTATTCCAAACTATACATCAACCTAGAGCCCACTACGTCACTTTTCACGATTTCTTAGACATGTTTCATAGTTTCTACTACACCTTCTCAAACTTCTCACCACCATAAATTACTCAAAAACTTTCCAAATGTACTCTAGACTATCCAAAACATCACCCAATAAGTTTAAATAAAAAAATAAATTATTAATGGGTTACATACAAGAAATTAGGGGTGATACATTTTCCCCAACATTGGACTCTTTATCCATAAATAAGGGAGAACCACCATTTACATGATATACATCAGGCCACTTCTCATCAATATCTTTATCATGTTCCCATGTTTGATCATCAATCGTACCATTTTTCACAAAACCTACCCTTAAATGATTCTTTTCCCATTAAATACATTATATTTCCTATCAAAACTTTGTACTAGGAAATAAACCAAAAAATAATTTGGCACTATGTCAATTGGATCCCATTAAATCAAATGGTAAGGATCTGGTTGATGCCTTTTCAAATTAAATACATGGAACGCATTATATTCTACACTGAAAGGTGGTGTAAAATCTAACCAATATTACACCTCACCAAACTATTCAAGTATATTATTGGGGAATATGTATCTGTGAGAGAACATGCACTTCTTTCTAAAATGATGATACCCCATACCTGTAGAGATTCTAAAGAGAACATTATCACTTAATTCTAATAAAAACTACCATCTAAAATGTTTCACATATGATTTATAATGACTCTGATCTATCTGTATCGTTTTCCTGATAAAATGATTCTTTTTCTTTGTCTCTTGGACATCGCTTGTCCCAACATTTGATGTCTCACCTATTTCCACTAAAAAAGTGTTGAACGATAATGAAACCCATACAATTCATCATAAATACCCATATGTATAATGTCTTGAGAACTATTATTATATGATAAACACACTAGTCATATGTTATACTTCCACGATCCACAAAAAACAATCAAAAAATCTGCAACATGTCTTATATCTTCTATATCATCCTTTTGAATTTCGAAAACATCTATGGTGGATATTCCATACTCATGGTCAATTGAGTGTCATGGGATTAGTTTATCAGTTTCCACGAATGATACGTAAACATTAGATCTCTATCTGATACCATTAAAACTGGTACAACATTCATCTTTACAACTTTAGATATGTTGATTTTATAGGTGTCCTCCACCATATGAGATTCATAAATATTATTTAAATTAGGTGACATTATGAGTCAATATAAAGTCACCAAGGTAGAATTGTGTTTCCAAATAATCCATGGGAGACATTTCACAAAATCAATAACTATCTACTCCCATTTAAAAATAGTAATAGATAAATACAAAAACATACCCACTGGTCTTTGATTAAGTGATTTAACTAATTGATAGGCATGGAATCTTGAAGAAAACTCATCCAACCATATTTTAATACCGACCCAAAAAAACTAAGATTCAAATTCCCTATACATATTATGTATTCTAGTATAGAAAACTCATTTCGAATTGTATTAAGCATGTAGATTTTGTCACTAAGAAGTCATAGGTAAGAAAATATAACCTCAAAACCAAAATAATTAACTTCCATATTGCTTTAATATCTTAATGGTCTAACCAGAATTAAGTTTTAGATTTATAAAAAAGCATTATGAAGCATATTTATGTTCATCTTTGACCATATCCACGAAATCAGGAATGAAAATGACTAGAATAAACACTAGAACACTAATTTGAGCTTTAAAATCTATCTCTATTTCAATTATCACCAACATCCACTACCACTAATATGAAGCCTCTTATTCCAACTAAGAATACGAATTCTGAATTATTGAATCTGCCACCAAATTTCCTTTACCCAGTGTATAAATAATGTAATGTCAATCATTTTGGAGATATTCAATCCATCTTATTTGTCTCAAAATCAAATCCCTATGCGATAAAATTTGGTTCAGGATTTTATGATTCATAAACACCATAAATTTTTCACTAATGTTATAATGAAGTAATGTTTGCAAATAACAGACCATAATAGATAACTAAAAATCATATATTGGGTACATATTCTCAGGAGATCATAACTTCTATTACCCATAAGAACCAACATGATCTCCCTACATGAGAACTCATCACAAACCTGATCCCCAAGCATAATAATACACCGTGTACCCTTATCCTGATTCTGGAAAAATAATGATTGGTGTATCTATAAGGAATAAATTAATCCAATGAAAATAATTATTTCACTTCCCATTACATTGGAATTAAACATTATTCCTTTTCAAATCTATCATTTATGATTCATGTTGTGATAAATCAGTAAAAAATAATTGATAAAAACAAGCAAGGACAAGAAACTGCATTTCTCAAATTCATTAATTGGTGGATTCCAAGATATAATAGCTTATATCTTTTCTACATGAAAATAAATTCCTCTTTCAGAGATATAAAATACATCGATATATACCTCTTATATCCTAAACTAACACTTTGATAATTTCTCATATGGATGATGATCCCCCAAAATTTGCAGCACTACCACTAAGTATTGACAATTAACAACCCTTTTCCTTGAATAAACTAATATGTCATCCGCACACAACACCATAAATAAATATTGATATATTTCAAATATCTTATTAATTAATTCCATGAAGAATATTGGTTTATTTTTAATACCAAAATTCAAAACCACAAACATGTAGTTTCTATATATAATCTTTTAACGGCAAGCCCAGCCTGAAGCGATGCTTCTGACTATTTATTAATAAAGGAAAAGAGTACAGAGGAGACGGGTGGGGTCAAACAAAGGGACTTTCCCTCATCCATCAAAGAATAAAATTAAAGATCATAATAAGACATATCATTACCAATATCAGAGTCATCAGTAGTTTCCCATTCAGATTGGGACTTACCCTGATTAAAGATCATAAGAATATTGGAATTAAACTTGCCTGATAGCTTAGAAGATCAATTACACACGTTGCGAGGTATATCAGAATAGTAATTCCTTGGCCTTTGCCTCATGGAAGTAAGAGTATAATCTTCCTCCCCTTTACCAAACATGAGTTAATTTTTGAAATAAGTAGGCCCACCGCTACCCACTGTGACCCCTTCCAGCTCCGAGATGTCACCCCACTTCCCATATATCCTATAGTAATTCAAGAGATTCTGAATCTCTTGATGAAAATAAACATGTTGACCAGTGTTAGAAGTCATCTCAACAGTCTCATCACGTAGAAAACCATCACCAGGTTTATAATTCATGCATGTATTTGAGGGGTCAGTGCAAGCAGGAGACCCTACAACATAGAGAATAGTATTTTTTCAGTCCCGACTAATCCAGTGGGAGTAACTGCACAACCATTCATGGGTGTAATCCCCTTGGAAACATCAACCTGTATAATAGAAGAACCAATCCTCAGTGATATAGAGTTTTTCTGAATATTAGAAGGACCACTGTTGGCTCTCAATGGTGACAAGTCCACCATCAGTCCCTTATCTTTTGAAGGAAACTGATGTTCTTCTATAGAGGACAACACATCATATTTATTGGAATAGGGCTTTATGTTATGATAAAGGGATTGTGACACATCCACATCGTTCCTCTTTGATTTCCTTCTACCAAAGTTATATGGATGAACCTTTATCCCACAGTTCTCACAGGAAATATGCCTCTGACATTGTTCCAATGAATGCCCAACCATCATACATTCATTACAAAAAAGTGGATTTATTTCATACTCAAAATCAATTTGAATGTCATCCGTCGGAGTGGAAAGAGTTATCTTTTCAATCAAGGTGGATCTAAGATCAATCTCTAGTAACATCCCGGCAAAGTGTCCAAATCGAACATTCTCAGTCTCCTTGTCATGTCGTATAAGAGTCCCAATTTCCCTACCAATATCATACGGAATGTTTGGGTGCCAAAGGACCCAATTAAGACCATGAAGACGAACCCATACCTGGGAAAAAGCATTCCTTGCAAATGAAGAATTGAAGTCTAGGTACCATTCATGAAGGTCGATCCAACCAGGCTTCAAGGAAAGAGTTCCAGTGATCCACACATGAATTTTAGAAGAATATTAATGAATAGTGTCGTGAAAGAAACCGTGTACAAGAGATATAGACCTATAATCAGAGAAAACCCAAAAAAAGAAGATCTATCAGACCAATTCATCGAACCTTTGGGATTTCTGACCCTTGGGAATAAAAAGACGTGCAATCAGAGAGGTTTTACCAATGGAAATACTTTTAGCAAAGACATCAGGACTAGACACAACATGTGCTAATGACACTTTTCGAAGAATTCTTCCAGAACATGATTTAGTGAAAGACACAAATGAAAACTTTAGCAGAACATTTGTATTTATCCTCTGTGATGTAGGAAAAAATGAATCTAAAGGAAACATTACAGAAGCCAATTTGTTGGAGCCATCACAAACATCCAAATAAAAATATTTCTTCAGCGGCAACTTTGGATGGGACTTGAAATCCCGACCCCACGTGCCTCCATCTCCAAAAAAACATGAACCAAAGTCCGGGATTTGAGTTCAACCTCGGAAACCTCTATAATGGCATCGTGATCCCAAAATCCACCCTCAAGCCGATCGCGGACAACATGCTCCTATAAAAATCCATCCTCTGAGTGCATGCAGTCACCTAGATTCGTCGCTCTGTCCCACTAGGAAATAGACCGGACATCAACTTCATGAACCGCACCCAGCCGAGACGGCGGAAGATTCCTCGTAGATGTGGAACCACCGATCCACAATGGACATTCCTTCCCGACAGGTCCGACCTCACCAGCTATATGCATGGAGCCGATGAAATGGGGAACCAACATCTCAAACCCTAGGAAACTGAATCGCAATCGCTGTGGAGCTCCCACACCCCCCGACGTAGAATAAACTAAACTTCCATATCTACTCTTTTACATTATCTTTAGAATATACACTTTCTAAACCCATAATTGTTGATATCTTAATCACATTTAAATTTTTTTTACTATTGGGCTCTCATCAATTGATCCTATAGGACATCAATGTGTGGAAGTGGATAATGATTCATTGTCATAACATTTTATTCTTATGATAATCCAAAGAAAACAAAATATTTCCTTCCACATTTTTGAAAAACAAGGCCGATGATTCCCATAGATACATACTCTGTTTAATAAACCCTTTACAGTCAATCTCCTCCAATTTTTCATTGAAATCACAAAATTATATTAGAACCATTCGAGAAGATGGAACTCGGATTGGATTGGTCCTTATAAGGAGATCGGTCCTGAACTCTCATTCTCTTGTGTGTGGAATCCCAGATAAGCATTCAGAAAACACATTTGGAAACTGGATAACTACTATTACAAAACCACTATTTTAGATTTCGTCCACTGATTCAAAGGTCAAAAATACTATATGATTTGAGATAGTTCATGTGATGGTCCAATCAAGCCTTTTGAACCTTCCTTTACATTATGGTCTCCTATAATGTTGGGATAGATTCCATCATCAGTAAAAAAACTCGGATTTCATATAACAAAATTGATTTCAAGCTTGAACATCTTCAACTCATTCATACCTATGATTATTTCCCAAACATCAACATCGATCACATAGAAGTCCCAGATCAACTCTACTTTATTTATAGTTATTGTGAATGATCGAAACATAGGCTTGAAATTCTCTTTGACCAATAATGTTTTTATATTTCAAAATATAAGACATTATCTCTACATGAAAAACCAAAAAAAACAACTACATGAGAGGAAATCAACAAATGGGGTGCACCTATATCAAACAAATATTTCATAAGGTTATAATTAATAACAATAATACCTATCACCATTGATGGTCCATATCGATCATCTACCATAACTTTCTTAGATCAATAGAATTTCTTACTCACTTCACATTGTTCTTTATTGACTTACTATAATTTAAATACATGAGAAGACATGGTATTCCTAGAATCACCTTGGATAGAAAATTTCTGGTGATAGTAGTCATTTTTCTGCCCTCATCTTATCAAAGGATACTATTCTTGAAAACATTTAATGTTTCCAAAGCACCCGATTTTGGAGCACTGCGAAAATAGAGTTGAGGATTCACTATCTGGTTGCAATTGTGCAATGATCTTGGTTGTGCTATAAAATCTCACTTTGTGTGGTTGGAAAATCTTCATTGAAAAAATTTAGTTTTACTCTTGGGGTTCACAGGAAGATTAATTGATCCATATTTCAGATTTTGATTCATCCCACTACATATGAAATATATTTCCATATTCATCTTACTCTAATAATTAGTCTTCACACTATTTCCCATAGGTATCAACATGCTTCATATTCTTGTACTTATTGAGATAATTATTACACCCATCATCTCTCTATTGGCTATTAAGATATAATTTGCCATACAAAGAATAGAAATATTTGAGTGAATCTATTTCCACATCCTTGACTAAAAAACGTGTTCAATCACAAATTCACTATTAGAAACCTCAATAACAAAGTAAACTAAAATCATAAATCCATCCACACACTCTATCAATGGGGGGATCTCATACTGGAATCTGAAAAAGTAATTTGTTCTTACTATCCTCAACATGTGAGGTTAGAATTGTATGTTGAAAAAATATTAAAAATCATCCTATGTGAGGCCTTTGTCAAATTTATTCCAAACTGCAGATTCTCACAATTGGTATGCATGATCCTCAACACGTATATCAAAAACATGAAATTTAGCTTAGCTTGAGGTCCTAAGAAATAAAAGATCTGATTCATCCTACTCAAACAAACCACTTCCTTCTCTAGTCTAGAATCACCCTAAAATATGGATGGATTCTACTTCTAGAACCAAATAGAATAATCCACATAAATTTTTTCATACATCAGGTTCTCTCTATCCACTTCTTGAAATTCGTATACAATGCTTTGAACTAGCTGTTGGTTCACAAGTTCCTTTGGTGCAACCACATTCTTCGTAACTTCTTCATATTGGTTTCTAAGATTCCCATAAGGTTCCATTTCTTTAACTAAAAAGCCTATAAATATCACTCTCTTTAAAATGAAGTCATATCATTTTAAAATTATATCGGATCAAAAATATCACAACATGGTTTTTCCAAAATTCCACACTTTTTTACAACCAATTTTTGAAAAATAAACCATGATTTTGAAAATGAAACCATTTTCAAAATAGCACTATCATGGTTTTTCTTCATAATATCAAAGATGATAACATTTTCTAGCATTTTCAAGAAAACAATATATTTTTTAAAATCATTAATCATTAATCAAAAGGTACTATGAATTTTTAGTGTAATTTTATTTCTACAATGCATGTCAAGATCTTATCATTAGATAAACCCATGATAATGAGGTTAAAACTCTAATAAGTGTTTTAAAAACCGTATTTACCCAAATCCTTGGCAACATTTGGTTCAAAATAATTATTATATATACTAATTTTTATTCTCTTCATTTCATATTTCAACAATCCTACTCATTTCTATAATCCCAACTCAATGAATAATTATGAAGGATTTTCAAATCCATGGATATAACAACGGATACCCAAGCATTGGAAAAACAAATTCCACATGTCCCAAAAGATTTGGATCGACGATTACTAATAGCACTTATTACATCCCACCCCTCCACATTATCTATAGTTAAGGGATAAATTGATACTTGGCATTAGGAATAATCCCTTAGAAGCCTAGGGGTGGAAATAAATGTCAAGGGATTCAATACAATGATTGGAGGATATTCCCATTAAAAATAAAACTACCACATTAGACCATGACATAACTAAAAACCACTATATGGTCCATTATAACAATGTAATACAATATAACCTAATAACAAAAAGACTAAAAAACTGAAATACAACCAAACTACATCATAACCAAAATTAGAATGCCAAAGTGGAGGACTAAACCACAATGGTGAAATACTCCAAATATATAACTCCACATCTCCCAACATTCCCCTTTCTCCAAATCCACAATATATATTAATATATAATGACTAATCTCTAATGAAAGAAGATACCTTCCCTTTACCAATGTCTCGATAAATAATATATTAAAAAGTACCAATGTATCAAAGCAGGGGTGAGTAATAAAACTCAATAGGATTTCACCAAATGACATTCCTACTCATGCCACTAAAATAGAAAAAGTTATCAAATTTATATAAAATATTTTTTATAAAACCATTTGACGCATTTTGAAAATTTATATAAAATCTAATAATTCTATCAACATATATGTTTCTAGGGACAACAACCAAACAATTCATTCAAATCATTTCACAAATTCATTTGGAATACTCCATTACAAGATTCCAAAATTCCAAAGAACCACACAAGAATTACTTGGTGAATGTTCCTAACTGATGAGATATGTATCATTTTTCTACCATGACATACCAAGGTAACCATATACTAGTTCCCTAATGGCTCACACCCCTTTCCATAGGGCTACATCATGAAATAAACACACACTAACCATGAAAACCCTGTCACGACCCGCCTCGGGGCCCGTGCCGTGACTACCCCAAGCCCGCCATCCATAGGCCAGGGGCTGGTGACTAGCACCAAGGTATAAATCCCAACAAAAGGGAAGGCATTTCCTTTGAAAGTAAACAAGAACCACAGAGTAAGAAAGCGGAAAAGTAAACACTAAGTAAAAACTGAAACAAGCTGTGCTAAAAGTAAAAGGGGCCGGAAATACAAGCCTAACTGTAAAGTACAACTGAAAGGGAAAAAATGCAACTGAAAAGAAAAGCCGCAGCGTCAGGCCGTCCTTTGGAAGTCCCACCTGAAGGGTGGGTACAGATAGCATCTACAGCTCCTCGGTCCAGCCGTCCGCTCCGAGTATGTCCCTCCCAGTGGTCCACCTCCGGGTACCGTCCTGCTCCGCACGCCTCCACCACGATCAGCACTGTCCATCGTCTGCAACCAACACCACGAAGTGCGGGCATAGCCCGTGCAGGGGTGAGTATAAGCTACTCAGTAGGGACCCTGAGACCCCCGAAGGTCTCCCAGAATCCACAAAGGATAATCCACAAAGGAGAGATACAATCACGAAGTAACATCCGACATTGATTATGTATATTCCCATACATATACCTAAGTCATCCATTCTCGTTCGGCTCCAACATCCGAGCCCAAGCACAACCCAATCCACACAGGAAAGAAAAACATATACCCACACAGGATAGCTCAACACAATCCATAAAGTAGAGTAAACAGTAAATCCACACAGGATAGCTCAACACAATCCACAAAGGAGAGTAACACAAAATTCAGCTCACACAGGTATACTTCTTCGAATGAGGATAAAGATGATCACTGATCCATCTAAGTCGTCGGACCCACAAAGGATCGATAGGTAACTAACCCCCGCAATGACCCACACAAGATCGGGCCCACACAGGACCTGTAGGCGCTGGCTCACACAGAACTGCTGAGCGCTGACCCACACAGGATCGGACCCACACAGGATCGGGCCCACACAGGACATGTAGCACTGATCCACGTAGGATCGCTGAGTGCAGTAGTCGTCACAGTCCACTGAGGATATCTGCACAGTCTTCGTCTCAGTCCACTGAGGATCTCTGCACAGTCGTCGTCGCAGTCCACTGAGGATCTCTGCACGGTCGTCGCTGTCGAAGTAGCAGTCGCAGCCAGCACTAGGGTTCCCACACACAGCAAGCTCGTTCGGGAGGGTCCTCTCCACGAGCCGAGAGGCTGATACATCAACTGTCACAAAGTCTGAAATTGATGTATCCAAAAGTTCTGAATCATCAACAGGAACTCAACGTCGCAGACAGCGCGTCAATCGGACGCCCGGTCTAAGAGATATTGGCTTTTTCGTCCCCAGGTTCCTTTCTTCACTGCCAGATCATCCAAACGCCCTCGCGTCACGTTTTTTCATCGCCCGCCAAATCCGTACAACCACGAAGAACGGTGGAGGGTTTTCGGGCCGTGTTCATTTGGCCCGCACCCTCCACGTTAGATAAAAACAACGGGAGATTTATTCAACACATCCAAAAACAATTTTAATAAAATAAAATTGTTCATAAGAATCCAGGTTCTTTAATTTTTAAAGAAATTTTCATAGGAAAAAAATAAAATATTCACAACAACCCCTACCTCGTCAAGTCGTCCCCTGCGGGTTCCTCGTGGAATTGGGGATCGTCGCGTCGTCGCGGTATCCGGCATCGCGTCGTCACGGAAGGGTGTCACGCCGACGAACTCCGATGTTCAAGAACAAAAAGATTTAATTAATATTAATTAAATTTTTCTTGAGTTGAAAACCACAAAGGAAATTTAAAAGAAAATCTGAAACTCTCACCTCAACGGATGATCGATGGTTTTTGTTGCGGATTAAGGAACGTCGCCGAAGAACGTCGCGGGAGAGGAAACGTCGGCGTCGCGGCACACGGCGTCGCGTCGTCGATTTTGCAGGTTCGCTGTTCTTCATTGGAGGCCGGCATTCTTCGCACTCTTCGCGTTCTTTTCATTCTTTGCGAAGAAGGGTGAAGGCACAAGAACTTCTGTCAAAAACCTCTCAAGGTGAAATCCTCCAAATGTCGTGTTGGTCTTAGTTTATTATTACGCAAACAAATGAAAAAGAGGTAAGTAACGACCCATTAATTCGTAGAATTAATTAAAAGAAAGAAACTGCCCATTTAATTCATGAATACAACCGCCCAATTAAATGGTGCGTTAAGAATTTAAGAAAACGCGTCAGTTGACTTTCATAATGATGGGTTTTCGCGGGTGCGTTACTTAACGGAAAAGAAACAGCAGGGCTCATGCGGGCCCCACCTCACAAATATCCTACCAAGAGGGTAGGATATTTCTGGATAGGATCCTATCCGGATCAACTCAGCTTAAGCCGCTTTTATGTGACTTCAAGTGGCTTCCAAATGGCTTAAGTGAAATAAAATATAGTTTGTAGAACAATTATTTTATTTCTTAACCTTAAGCCCGAAAATTAAAAACCACAACTGAGAAAATGCAACTCCGGAAGAGGCGTTTCTAAGCAAATATCGGCGCTGCGTTTTCATCGATGCCCTCAGAATTCGATTTCGGGCACCGGTTCAATAGTTAGAAAAACTCGCTCGTCCGTTCACTGAACGTACCCGAGCCAAACTTCGAAAAATGCTTCCGGGCACACCGGGCCTCGGAATCAGGTGCTGTCAAGGACTGAGCTCTTGTAAAATTCCAAAGAAAATTAAGAAAAAAAATTCTTTGAAATTTACGGGTCATTACATTACTCCCACCTCAGGGCTTTACGTCCCCGTAAAGATACATCATAAACTAGGGAAACAAATGTGGGTACTGAGCACGCATCTGAGCCTCCCGCACCCATGTGCTCTCCTAGAGGTTCCTGTGCTGCCATCTGATGCGCACAAGGGGAATCGATCTCCCACGTAGGACTCGCTCTTATCTATCCTCTATCTCCACCGGGACCTCAGAAAAAGTCGCCCCATCATCCATGTCTAGCTCCCCCTAGTCAATGATGTGCGTCGGGTCGTTCACGTATCTCCTCGGCTGAGACACGTGGAAGACGTTGTGCACCCAGTGCAACTGAGGTGGTAGAGCCAGGCGATAAGACACCTTTCCAATCCTGCTGAGGACCTGGAATGGTCCAATGAAGCATGGAGACAACTTGCCGCCTCAGCCAAATCTCCGCAAACCACGTCGAGGTGAGACACGCAAAAAGACGTGGTTGCCATCCTCGAACTCTAGTAGCCTCCGCCTCCTGTCATCATAAGACTTCTGCTGGCTCTGAGCTGTCCATATCCGCTCCTGGATGACCTGGACCTTCTCTATCGTGGCCCGGACCATCTTTGGTCCCACAAGTGCTGACTCCCTAGGGTCTGTCCAACACAATGGAGATCTGTAAGTTCTGTCGTACAATGCCTCGTATGGTGCCATCCCGATGGTGGAGTGGTAGTTGTTGTTGTACATGAACTCCACCAAGGTTAGGTGATCCTCCCAACTGCGACCAAAGTCGAGGACACATGCGCGGAGAATGTCCTCGAGATTCTGAATGGTCCTCTCCGTCTGACCATCCTTCTGAGGGTGAAAGGCGGTGCTCAGACGTAGCCGCGTCCCGAACGCCTCCTACAACCCCTTCCAAAGCCGGGAAGTAAAGCGAGTGTCTCGATCGGAGATGATAGACGATGGCACACCGTGATGCCGTAAAATCTCCTGAACGTAGAGATGCCCCAAGCTCTCCACTGAGCCCTGCTCTCTGATGTCTAAGAAGTGTGCCGACTTGGTGAGTCGGTCAACAATCACCCAAATGGAGTCGTGACCTCTGGAAGTGCGTGGAAGTCCAGTCACAAAGTCCATAGATATGTCGTCCCACTTCCACTCCGGGACCTCCAAGGGCTATACCAAGCCTGCTGGTACCTGATGCTCTGCATTCACTAGCTGGCAGGTGAGGCACCGTGAAATGAACTCTGCCACAACCTTCTTCATGATCAGCGACCAGTGATGTCGTCTGAGATCCCGGTACATCTTCGCCACTCCAGGATGTACCACCAAAGGAGAAGTGTGAAACTCTCTCAGCACCTCCTCTCGTAATGCGACTGGTACCAAGGTACGTCCTCTGAAATGGACATCATGCTCTGCTCCAAGGGAGAAACCATCAGGTGCCTCTCCCGAGGATATCTTTGCACGCCGTGTCTCACAGTCGGTGTCCCCACGCTGTGCCTCTCTGACCCGCTGTAGTAGTGGAGGAGTGACTATGAGAGACTGAAGGAAGGCTGCTCCATCTCTATCTACGAAGGATATCTACAAGGCGGCTAGCTGCTTTGTCGCCTCCTCAAGTAGCTGAATGCCCGTCCTCCTGCTGAGGGCATCAGCTACTAAGTTCCCCTTCCCAGGAGTATAGACTATCTCAAAGTCATAGTATTGGAGGAACCCGAGTCATCGCCGCTGTCTCGGGTTCAGTTCCTTCTATGAGAAGATGTACCCGAGACTCTGGTGGTCAGAAAAGACTGTAAAGCGCTCGCCCATCAGATAGTGCCGCCATGTCTTCAGAGCGAAGACCACTGCTACTAACTCCAGGTCATGGGTAGCGTAGTTCTGCTCATGCGGCCTCAACTGACGTGATCCATAGGCAATCACGGCACGCTCCTGCATCAGGACACATCCGAGTCCAGTCCCTGATGCATCGTAGTAGACTACGTATCCAACTCCCTCCTCAGGCAACCTCAACATAGATGCGCTGGTCAATCTCTGCCTCATCTCCTAGAAGCTCTGCTGACAACTGTCTGACCACACAAAGGGTTTCCCCTTCTTCTTCAAAGCTGATAGTGGCGTCGCAAATCTGGAGAAGTCTGGCACAAACCTCCGATAGTATCCGGCTAGACCCAAGAAACTCCGCACCTCTGTCACGCTCCTGGGTGGCTCCCAATCTAGCACTGCCTCGATCATCGCGGGATCCACTGCAACTCCCACCTCAGAAATGACGTGCCCCAATAAGTGGACCTCACGTAACTAGAACTAGAACTTTGAGAGCTTTCCATAAAGCTGGTGCTCTCGGAGTGTGTCCAGTACAACCCGCAAGTTGTAGGCATGCTCCTCCTTCGTGGTCGAGTACACCAAAATTTCGTCGATGAAGACCACGACAAATCGATCGAGGTATGGCTGGAAGATCCTATTCATGAAGGCTCATGAACACTGATGGAGCGTTGGATACACCGAAAGGCATAACCAACAACTCATAGTGGCCATATCGACACCTGAAGGTCGTCTTCTGCACGTCCTCGTCTCGAACTCTAAGCTGATGATAGCCTGACCTGAGGTCTATCTTCGAGAACCATTGTGCTCCCTTGAGCTGATCGAAGAGGTCATCAATCCTCGGTATCGGATACTTGTTCCTCACTATCACCTGGTTCAGGCGACGATAGTTGACACACAGTCGCAAGCTCCCGTCCACCTTCTTGGCGAACAAAATCGGGGAAGCCTAGGGTGAAACACTGGGTCGGATGAACCCCTTGCCCTACAAATCCTCCAACTGTACTCGCAGCTCTCGAAGCTCAGCGGGGGCCATCCAATACGCTGGAGGGGATATCGGGGCTGTCCCGGGGTATAGATCAATATAAAATTCTACCTCTCTGCAATGAGGTAGACCTGGAACGTCTTCGGGGAAGACGTCGGCATACTGATCCTCCACTGCAGGAAAACTAGGACTCCGCACATCCACTGCTCCAAGGATGAGGCTAGCCAACTGATTAGTGATGGGCTGCCCTCTCCTCTGCGTGAGTCCATCCTGTGCTGCAAAGGCTCCCTTCTCGCCGGTGAAGGTGAACCTGCTCCCTTCGGTGCGCACACATCGCACCTTGCGCCTAAAACAGTCAATCTGAGCATGGACTGTAGAAAACCAATCCATTCCCAAGATGACATCGTAAGGCCTCGACGCCGCTACAAGAAGATCCCAGCCGAAGATCTCTCCTCCTAGAGTAAGCTCATACTGTCGGCACCAGTGCGTAATCATCGAGTCTTCTCCCGTAGGGGTCTCTAGCCGTAAGGATCTAGACAACGGCTCTGTTGGAATCTCCGAGCTCCGAACATGGGCAGCGGCTATGAAAGAGTGACTCGCTCCTGTGTCTATAAGAACTGTAGTAAGGGTGGAATAGACACAAATCGTACCTCGAATCATCTCTGGCGCACTGTGGTCGTAGGCCTCCGCTGCCTAGAGCTGTGCCTGTCCCTGCCCGCCAGCTCCCTGTGGCCGGGGCGGGCCTCCTTGTGGTGGTGGTGGCAAAGCCTCAAGGCGTCGCCCACCACCTACTGCTCGGCCAGCTCCCCTGCCTCGTCCGCCTCCACCCTACGGACCGCCACGGTTGACCCTCTGCCTCTGCCTGGGTCGGGATGCTGAGGGAGATCAGCGATGCCGTGATCTCGTGTCTCAATCCCTTCTTGAAGGTCCGGGCCTGGAAGAAGGTGTCCCGTACCATGTCGGTCGAGTAGCAAGAAAGATCGGTGAACCTCGCCGCGTACTGGGCGACCGTCAAGATGCCCTGCCGTAGCTGAAGAAGCTCCTGAATGCGCACCGCACGGAGGGTGGCTGGGAAGAACTCTGAGCGGAAGAGGCTCTCGAATTCCGTCCAGAGAAGAGATGCCTCATCGTGCACCTGAAGCATCAAGCTCCACCATCGTCCTGCTGCTGCGTGCAGTAGGCTCACCGCGAGGATCACCATGAGGTCTGCTGGTGTCCTCACTAGCCTGAAAACTCGAAAGACCGCCTCCAGCCAGTCCTCAACTGCCTGGGGATCCATCTCCCCATGAAACCTGGGTGGTCGCTGGTGCTGGAACTCGTACAGAGCTCCGAGGTGATGTGCATCGTCAGTGGTCGGTGCTGGAAGCATCGGGGGCTCGGTGGGAAAAGGTACCGCCTGTGCCTCTGTTGTCAACGGGCCCTGTACCGAGGCCTCATCGCTCGGCGAGCTGTCGTCGCGCCCTACTCTCAGAACCCTAGCTGGCTGTCATCATGGGGGCATCATGAAAAGGAAACAAGTGCGCCACGGTCAGAACAGTATACCTGGTGAGCTGACACAAGTAATCACAAAGAAAACTTGAAACACACATGCAATCAATGTTTTCGTGCATTAAGTCGGAAATCAGAAGTCAGGGTCCTGGTGTACGGATACATCGGCCGCCGCACCAACACTGGACTCCCTGTACTGATAACCACACCCAATACACTAAACATTATTGCTTCACATAGAAGAAACATCAGAGTCTACGGTAGAACCGACCACCTCTAATACCAATTTGTCACGACCCTTCCTCGGGGCCCGTGCCGTGACTACCCCAAGCCCGCCTTCTATAGGCCAGGGGCTGGTGACTAGCACCAAGGCGTAAATCCCAACAAAAGGGAAGGCATTGCCTTTGAAAGTATAAAATCACCACAGAGAAAGCAAGCGGAAAAGTAAACACTAAGTAAAAACTGAAACAAGCTGTGCTGAATGTAAAAGGGGCCGTAAATACAAGCCCAACTGTAAAGTACAACTGAAAGGGAAAAACAGCAACTGAAAAGAAAAGCTGCAGCGTCGGGCCATCCTCTGGAAGTCCCACCTGAAGGGTGGGTACAGATATCCTCCACAGCTCCTCGGTCCAACCGTCCGCTCCGAGTACGTCCCGCCCAGTGGTCCACCTCCAGGTACCGTTCTGCTCCGCACGCCTCCACCACGATTAGCGTTGTCCGTCATCTGCAACTAACACCACGAAGTGCGGGCATAGCCCGTGCAGGTGTGAGTATAAGCTACTCAGTAGGGATTCCGAGACCCCCAAAGGTCTCCCAGAATCCACAAAGGATAATCCAAAAGGGGGAGATACAATCACGAAGTAACATCCGACAGGGCTTAGTTATATTCCCATACATATACCTAAGTCATCAATTCCCATTCGGCTCCAACATCCGAGCCCAAGCACAACCCTATCCACACAGGAAAGCAAAACATATACCCACACAGGATAGCTCAACACAATCCACAAAGTAGAGGAAACAGTAAATCCACACAGGATAGCTCAACACAATCCACAAAGGAGAGTAACACAAGATTCAGCTCACACAGGTATACTTCTTCGAATGACGATAATGATGATCACTGATCCATCTAAATCGTCAGACCCACAAAGGATCGATAGGTAACTAACCCCCGCAATGACCCACACAGGATCGGGCCCACAGAGGACCTGTAGGCGCTGGCTCACACAGAACTTCTGAGCGCTGACCCACACTGGATCGGACCCACACAGGATCGGGCCCACACAGGACCTGTAGCACTGATCCACGTACGATCGCTGAGTGCAGTAGTCATCGCAGTCCACTGAGGATCTCTGCACAGTCATCGTCGCAGTCCACTGAGGATCTCTGCACAGTCGTTGTCACAGTCCACTGAGGATCTCTACACGGTCGTCGCTGTCGAAGTAGGAGTTGCAGCCAGCACTAGGGTTCCCACACACAGCAAGCTTGTTCGGGAGGGTCTGCTCCACGAGCCGAGAGGCTGATACATCAACTATCACAAAGTCTGAAGATGATGTATCCAAAAGTTCCGTATCACCAATAGGTACTCAACTTCGCAGACGGCGCGTCAATCGGACGCCCGGTCTGAGAGATATTGGCTTTTTCGTCCCCGGGTTCCGTTCTTCACTGCCGGATCATCAAAACGCCCTCGTGTCACGTTTTTTCATCGCCCGCCAAATCCGTACAACCACGAAGAACGGCGGAGGGTTGTCGGGCCGTGTTCTTTTGGCCTGCACCCTCCGCGTTAGATAAAAACAACGGGAGATTTATTCAACACATCCAAAAACAATTTTAATAAAATAAAATTTGTTCATAAGAATCCGGGTTCTTTAATTTTTAAAGAAACGTTCACGGGAAAAAAATAAAATATTCACAACAACCCCTACCTCGTCAAGTCATCGCCCGTGGGTTCCTCGCGGAATTGGGGATCGTCGCGTCATCACGATATTAGGTGTCGCGTCGTCGCGGCAGGGTGTCGCGCCGAAGAACTCCGAGGTTCAAGAACAAAAAGATTTAATTAATATTAATTAAATCCTTCTTGAGTTGAAAACCACAAAGGAAATTTAAAAGAAAATCCGAAACTCTCACCTCAACGGATGATCGATTGTTTTTGTTGCGGATTAAGGAACGTCTCCGAAGAACGTCGCGGGAGAGGAAACATCGGCGTCGCGGCACATGGCGTCGCGTCGTCGATTTCGGCGAGTTCGGCGTTCTTCGTCGGAGGCCGGCGTTCTTCGCGTTTTTCACGTTCTTCGCGTTCTTCGCGAAGAAGGGTGAAGGCACAAGAACTTCTGTAAAAAACCTCTCAAGGTGCAATCCTCCAAATTTCGTGTTGGTCTTATTTTATTATTACACCAACAAAGGAAAAAGAGGTAAGTAACGACCCATTAATTCGTAGAATTAAATCAACGAAAGAAACTGCTCATTTAATTCACGAATAAAACCGCCCAATTAAATGGTGCGTTAAGAATTTAAGAAAACGCGTCAGTTGACTTTCATAATGATGGGTTTTCGCGGGTGCATTACTTAACGGAAAAGAAACAGCGGGGCTCGTGCAGGCCCCACCTCACAAATATCCTACCAAGAGGGTAGGATATTTCTGGATAGCATCCTATCCAGATCAACTCAGCTTAAGCCTCTTTTAAGTGACTTCAAGTGGCTTCCAAGTGGCTTAAGTGAAATAAAATAATGTTTGTCGAACAATTATTTTATTTCTTAACCTTAAGACCGAAAATTAAAAACCAAAACCGAGAAAATGCAACTCCGGAAGAGGCGTTTCTAAGAAAATACCAGCGCTGCGATTTCATCGGTGCCCTCAGAATTCGATTCCGGGCACCGGTTCAAAAGTTAGAAAAACCCGCTCGTCCGTTCACTGAACGTACCCGAGCCAAACTTCAGAAAATGATTCTGGGCACACCGGGCCTCGGAATCAGGTGTTGTCAGAGACTGTGCTCTTGTAAAATTCCAAATAAAATTATGAAAAAAATTTCCTTGAAATTTACGAGTCTTTACAAACCCAATGGCATGAAAAACCAAACAATTCAATACATTTCAAAAAAACAATTCCATTATTGAAAAACATTCAATCATACATATTACATGGATCAAACCAAAAATCCATTTCTAAAATCATAATTTTAAAACTATTCAACAATTTATTATTCCAATGAATTCCAAAAGTCACATAAACAATTAGTAATGAAGGTTTCTACCATGATTTGAACACAAAATTCAAAAATCAATTTAAATCAATTCTTAATATTTGAAACTAAGAGTTCATGATCTAATAAGAGGTGTCAAGATTCAATACATTACCTCATAAATTATGGTTAAAATGAATAAAAACATGAATTATTCAACAAAAGATTGTTCAAACTCAAGAAAAAATTCCTTATATATTATTCCCTCACATCAAAACGGCGAACTCTCATCATTATTAAAATAAACTATCATAGATCTTCCCACAAAATACTTTATTAAAAAAATATTATAGAAGAAATAACAATATATGTAAGGAAATCTAAATATAATAGAGACTTACCAAGAAATAAGGCCATCAACACAACAAGATTCACCAAAAGATCACTCCTAGATCAATGAGAAGGGTCTCTATAGCCTTTGGGGGGAAAAGAATTAAATTTAGGGTCTGTTTAGGGGGAAAAGATTCAGTATGGGACAAATAAATATTAGACCCACAAAATCCAGATCTTATTTTTAATTATTCATGGTTAGCTTGCATAGTTAGGAAAGCCTTGTGCTAATTGTGTTCAAGGTACTAACTCAAGATGATCCTCACATGGTTGGATTGTACTCTAAGATAAATCGTACACCGACCATATCATGCACTAACCATGTTGAAGCCCTCTATCCCCAAAATAATGTTTTCTCATAGGGTTACACACAGTATGGAAGAAATGTGTTCTTAACAATGAACCTACCCAAAGACCTATACATCACATTAAACTATTTCTCAAAGTTGTTTTAGGGTTATTACTAACCATTCTCAAATTGTGAAGCTCCAGAAAAGCCTCATAAAAATTCATAAATTCGTTTATACCCCCACACATTTCAAAAAAACAATTTACATACAAAACATAAATAATGAAATGGTTACCTACTTGATACTGGCGTTTCTAAAATTGACATGATAAATTTAATTTCAAACATTGTTTTTTTATTATTTAAATTTTTTAATTAATGTATATTTAAAATTAAAATCATCATTTTTATATTTTTATGAAATTCAGATTTCTCTATTATGGTAAACAATAATTACATAACTTGCATAAAATATCACAAAATTTCCCAATAATATATAAATAGGAACTCAAAATCATATATATAATGATAATTAATGACTACAACAGTCAACATGGATTTTAGAATCTATATGAACCATTATAAGTTTTTTTTCTCCCAATATTATTAAAAAAATTTCAAATATGTTGTTGAATTTATTCATGTTTTTAGCCATCAAAATCAAATATTGAGATTTTATATTTTCCATTATCCTAACCATAACACCAAATCCATCATTTCATTCTTTCACTTTTCTTAAACATTTAACTAGTTCAAATTTATAATATCTTTTAGTTATATGATTCATTTTTTGTTATTGATAAAATAAATGTTTTAATTAAATTTGTGATACATTATCTAATCTATTAGATTGTTTATCCTACTATTATATATTATAAATAAATTACATTAATTAATGTTATATTATATATTATATTTTCACCAACCAGTTAAATTTATGATAACTATCCTTAAATGATAATTCTTCATAATTTAATTTTACAACTACATTTTCCTTATTCACTAAATTAATCAATGAAATTATCACATTAATCACATTTTTATTATATAAAAATCATCAAATAAATGTAATTTTAATTTTTTATAACTTTATTAGAATTATATTATAATGATAGTTCTATTTGTTGAATTTTAACTAAATAGTTCATGAGGTTTTCAAGAGTGATTACACCTCATCTTCAGATTTACGCTCTATTAGTTATAAAAACAATACATTAAAGTTTCTAAGAGCTGAATAAAAATTAAATAAATGATATGTTAAAATAATAATTAAATCTTCACATTTAAACACTTTCTAGTTAAGTTATAAGTGATTAAAAACATAACTTTAACATTTATATCTAAATATTAATTTTTATCTATATTGTTTTTTCACTAAATGTCATCTTGCCAATATTTTTAAAGTATATCTATTACTTATCCTATTAATATTTATTTATTAAACCACTATTATTTATTTTATAGGTAATAAAAACATGAATATATTATAATGGAAGTAGATTGAAATCATAAACATCATGTAATAAAACTATAGAATCAAATAGGTTTAATAAGATTAAAAGTGACTTTCTAACAATTATGCCATATAATGAGTTTTTATAAATACTATAATTGAAATAACAAAATATTGAATATGATAATTAACATAGAAAATAAATCATATCTTATCAGCTACAAGCCATCAAATTTTTTATTACAAAATGTTTTATTTACCTATACAGATATTCATAGTGCCTTTATAAATAATGTATACCATCTCAAATTGTCCCATAACAGCCATTATTTGATTCAAAATAGTGAATTTATTTTATAAATTACACAAAACTATAATATTTCATGAATTAAAATCATTCCCAAGTCTTATTAAATTATCATCAATAATTAATACACATCCTTTTAGTAAACTATTTCCATTTTAAACAAAAAAAGAGTATCCCAAAATATGGATAAAATATATAAGAACAAAACCAGCACTAATAAGTTACAATTATTTTAACAAAATTATAAAAATCCATTGATAATCATTGAATTAATATGATCGATGATTAATATAAAACTAATTAACATAATTTAACATAAAATAAAAATTACACATGACACCACTAACAATGAACTTGTTTAATTAAAATAATGAAAAAAAACTAAATACCACATTAAAACAAAATTTAGTAAGGTATATAGTTTTTTCACTAAGATAATGAAAATTCCATTAATAGATAGCACTTATGGTTTTCATAATAATATAATAATTTTAACTAGTTAGGATGAATAATTATTATTTATTCATGCAACTTATCTTCATCTGGGATGAATGTAATTTTGTAAATCAATTCAATTAGGAAACTGATACTAAAAATCCCTATAGATAAGTTAATATAAAAATATACAAAATTATCCCTTCAAAATTAAAATCTCTTTCCTTTAAATTACATCCAATTACCCATTTCAATTTTCTTCAATAGTGTTATCCATTGATAACAACCAGAAGGGTATACCCTTGAACATGTGTGATTAAATATATAGCCCAATAGGAATAATGATTCAGATTATATATGAATTATAATATATAAAGGTTTAAGAAAAACTACATTATCCAAAAAATGATCCATCAATTTTTTTGGATGGAATACCAATTATATTTATCTTCTCTTGTCACAAGAAATATAAAATTCAATGAACAAACATTTCAATATGAACCAAAAAATTTAAATTTAACTTAAAACAAAATATATTGATGTATTTGGAAATCCATGATTATCATATAAAAAGAAAATATTTGATATAGTTTATTAAAAAAAAGGAAACCATTTTGTTATTTAAATTTATACTTTAATATTCACATTATTATTTATATAATTTTAATAATACTGTGAAGATGAATTATCCCAAATCAACACTATTTTTTGTCTTCTTATTTCTTTTATCACTATTCAATGTTTAGGATGTTCCAAAAATTTTATACCATTAATGTAACATTTAATTCCAACTTATTCTTTTAAATATGAAATAATAATTCAAAATTTTGCTTCTATACACAAAAACATTCAACATTCATTCTAATTATATTCCAATTTATCAAATAAATTCATCACATGACCAATGATATAATGATGTGAGATGTTACATTATTCAGTTTAATCACATGTGGTAACTTCAAAAACAAATTAAAAAACACAAGGAAATATTGGGTTTCTATAATAACTCACTAGATTACTAGTACACTACAGAAAAGGGTATCTAAAAAATAAATATTTTTAAAAATACCCATATCTTCCAACAGAGAAAAATTATAAAGATACCATAACTATTGTGTTAAAAAATTATTCTACTATATCATTTCATCTTTAGAGAATATGGTTACTTTCCACTAAATCTCAAGTGGAGATAAAACACACATGTAAGATCATTTTAATTTCAATTCAAATTCAATATTATTTAATAAAAACTCATATATTTTTTTATAAACTCAAAAACCATATGATAATACATTAAGTAAAACCTCACAGGATCTTTATCATCTAAATTTAAACTAGAATAAGTTTTATATATGTTTTTATAGTCTAATACAAAAATATGAATAGTATACTATCACCTGAAATAATATTCAAAATAATATAATTTTCACCCTCTAATCACAATTACTATAGATCCATTAAAATCATATCTGACACCATCGTGGTCAAAATTGGTGAAATACTAAATCATTTACAAACATTAATTTTATTTCTAATCATCCTTCTATAAATATCATTCATTATTTATGGTAGTTAACCAAAAATCAAGGAAATAATTTTCCCATCCTCATAAATGTTAATATTAGAAATGAAAGTTTAGGAACAAAAAGGTATTCAATTTGTTTATGGAACCCCGACATTAACATAAGTATATATTTCAACATTTTTTATTAATATTCAATACATATCACAATTATACATTCCTGAAAACTATAATGTTTTATTATATTTAGGGACTACATACATAAAGAACTAATTTCAAGAAACATATTCAACATCTCCCATAAATATTTCTTATCAATTTACTTAAAAAATATCCTAAAATCCTTGGGAAAATGGAAACTTAAGAATGGGTGATCTCAAATACAAAGGATGGGTAAGCATAGAATATATCAATCAATTATCATATGTGATCATAAGGGTATGAAAACATGGTCATGATATAATAAATTCAAACCAAATCAAGTAATTATCATTAATTATTCTTAATGTAAAAAGTAATTATAATAGAAAATGAAAAAAATCATATGATTGAGTAATCATCGCTAATAAATCATACAACATGAGGTAATATAATAAACATAGGAATGTGGAACAATCATAAAAATAGAACATTTTGAGCATGTATAAATAGTAATAGGTACTCCCATTAGGATAAGGATATAAAATCATATCCTTGAATAAATATATTGACATATAATTAAGTCCACATATAAACTTATTGATATCAAAACATGTCCAAAGATAACATAGTGAATTTAAAACTAGTTACACATTTCATATTTGTCTTATTTTTTATCCATCATTACCCAAGGCAATAGAGGAATATGATGGACCTACCCATTACATAAATATATCCCATAAATTCTCATAATATCATAAACATTAATTATTTGATCATATCATAAATAATGGAATAGAAACAGGTTTAAAAGCATCATTTTATCATGGAATTACACATAGAAAAGAAATTGGTTTCACAAAAAAATAGAATAACATAATAGAGCTATATATGAGAAATGGGATACATAGTATCATCCATAATCATAATATTCCCCTTAATTATCCATCCAAATAAATAAAATGGACTTTATAATAAGATAAAATCCTCAATTAATCCTTTAAATCCTTAATGGATGATAAGAAAAATAAAAATATTCTTTATAAGATCATTGAAATCATTCTATGACACCATGGGTAAACAACCATTTATTTTGATAAAATTTTCACAATTTTTTCATAATATTTAGAATATCATTTTCACTATAAATAACTATGAAACATTCTAAATTAATATTCAAAATAAATAATGTTCATGATGGTGGGATAATCAGTTTATGTCGTTAAAGTTAAATTGAAGATTTATTTCATACTTTTTTTGTAAAAATTATTAAAAATAATATTTATAAGAAATTTTAAATTGTAAATTATATCTTATGAAATTAAATATAATATTTTAAAAAAATGACTATAAAAAAAGTTATTGGATCATTGGAATGAAAATTCATAACATCTATTTAATGAACTTGGACATGGAATAAAAAGATCCTAATCACAAATAGATAATAATATTTGTTTTCTTAAAACAATCATTGATCATTTTAAGTAAAATTGAATAAAAAATATATAAATTTTTATAAATTATAGGAAGAAATTGATAGTTATAATATATATTTTTTTCAAAGGATTATAATTATATAATTTCTAATGTATTAAATTAAATTTAATAATCCCAAAAATGATATTCAAACAAAAATCCCTTTCAATATTGTAAATATTAGAATAAAAATATCACAAAAGAGATAACCTACGATAGATTTCTAAGACCCAATAATTTATATCATAATTATAAGAAAATTAATTCATTTGATGTTTATAAATTACGAAAGATAAATTAGTGGTGAATATAGATTATGTCCCATAGAAATAAATTTGATACATAAAACTCTTAAATGATTTATTATATTTCATCATATGGGTTCAAAACTAGTATTTATAAAATCAAAATTTATTTTAAATACATTTTATAACCATAATCATTCATATAATATCATTCTTGATATAATTAAAGAATCATATCATAAATTTTCACATTTCTTTTAAAATCCTTATTCTGAGTGATAGTTATTTTATTATTCATGCATGTCTTAGTTTTTAAGTTATTTTAATTTAATATTGATGATGGTTATACATTCTAGAAATTCATAATCATACCATGATTATTATATGTAATTATTATATACAAATTTAAAAAAATTAATGTGGTGATGAAAAATGATTTATATCACTATGTAGAGACGAAAATTTGTGCATACAAGAGAGAAGGGAGGTAGGAAATTGTTGTCACATAATAATAATAACATCCTTAAATATTTATAATAATTCTTTTATTGTGTTATGATTTATACAAAATTTTTAAGGGAAATATAATAATAATTAATGTGTAAAGGAGTTATGTAATATGATTATATCTTCTTTCAAGGAACGTATTTAGAAGACAGATTAAGCATTCAAAGGATAGTCTAAAGAGATAAAGAAAATCTCATTGCAATAGGTAAGTAATATAGAATGTTATATGGATAGATTATGGTTATATTTTTTTATGATGTTTGAATAAGAGAAAAAAATAATTCCCTTATATAAGGGAGAGGAGTGGCACAATTGTAATTATTCTAAGACATAAATTAATATACGCTCTTATTCAAGATCTAGTGGCACAAAGGAACAAAAAATCAATATTACAGATATTATTTTTCTGAGAACTTATAACAATATCTTTTATAAAATTTAATGAGATTTTTTGATGTTAATATTCAATTCAATACCCTCGTAATCAAAATTTAACCTAAACTGTGATAACTTAACATTTTCACCATAATAAAATTATAATAAAAACTAAAGTATGTTGGAAATATAAATTTTATTCTACATAGTGATTAATTTTTTTGAATAAATTGTATTTGATAAAAAATCAATAGGTGATAGAAACTGAATTTAATATATGTATTCAAATCACATTTAAAACTTTTTTTGAAAAATACAAGATTTAAGTATCAAACATAGCATTACATCAAATAATGTATAAAAATTATTGCATTTTTTTTTGAATAATAAAAAAAATTCTTTATACTTTTTATCAAGAAATAATCATATATAAAATTCTAAATATACATATAAATGAATATAAAACCAATAGTAATTAATTTTGAGGGAATATAATTGATGTTCATAACTGTCACATATCAGTTACAAAATTAAAAATAATAATTTAAGATATATTATTTTACCCTTTAAACAGTTATTTGGTAAAAACCCACATATATAATATGATAAAATAAGGTGTTATATATTTTTACTACATTACCCCATAGTTTTTACATAACTTTACATATTTTACACTTATTATAAAGAAAAATATTTATCATTGTGACTATTCATAATGAAAAAATATAACAAAAAAATTAATAAATGTGAAAAACCTAACTCTAAATATGGATTTTATATTCCATGACTAAATACCTAATAGTTTTGTTAATAAATTATAATATAAATCCATAAATGGAAATAAAAAACTATCTTATGTAAAAAATTGAACACCAAACCAGATTACATTATCATTATATGTCTACTAAAAACTATTAGATGATTGATAAAATAATTTATTTAATATATGATATATAAATATCATTAAAAAAATTCATTAATATTTGTTTAGTTATATTATTAGTAGAAATAGACATTGTTTACAATATATAGTTCTCTAAGAAAATATCTCTTTTTTACCTTAAATTTTTTTTAAATTCATTTATAAACAATTGATAATCTATATATGAATAATTATGAATTTTTCTACATAAAATATTAACATATTTCCTTAATGAAATTTTATTATATTGATAATTATATATTTTTAGATAAAACTATACAATATAGAGAAAAAAATAATTCTTATCATTAAAATAATATACAAGAATATTAGTGGTTTTTTATATTAATAAATAAATATTCTTATATTAATGAAAACCATAATACCTATTTTTCATTGTATGTTTATCTCAATTCATACTCATCGATCCAACTGTTAGTTGATAAATATTACATTAAATAATAATATTTTAATAGTATATTCTGGCACATTTAAATGTTCAATTCAGTATAATACACTATATCAATGAAATAACATTTAAATAAGTTGAAATATACAATAATATCTTTAAGTATTTCATTTTATTTCCATTTAATAATATATTCCTATAAGTTCCTCCAATACTAGATAAAATACTTAAATATTCCACGTCATATCCTCACGTTCCCACATAGCTACCACAATTTTTTAACCACGAAACTCTTTGAATAATAGTAGTCTTATTATACCAAAGATTCTCTATTTTATTTAAAATATCCATTGGTAATTCCACATTTGAGAGATCATGTTCTAATTTTATGAGCATTGAGTTCTGTACAATTGGAGGGTCAAATTGTTATAAAACAATATGTTACATTCATTCAGGATTTCCTAGACCCTTATTTTGATATATTAAATGTAAGGACTTTTCATGGTGTATTTCATAGATAATTTAGAAAATCTTGTATGACTAAGGGGTTATGATAATTTTGAACATAATTTTGGAAAATTATGCGGTCTTCTCATAAAAAAATGTTCCCAAACTTGATTCGTCAAAAGGGGGAACATGGATTTTCCAAAACATGTGGCCAACCCCTCTAAACTATTCATCATTACGTACAGAGGGTTTTCATGTTAGCACAAATTATAACAAATTGTGAACCCTCCTATGAGAATTGAGTACCCTATAGTTGGCGTATATGGTTAGATCACATGGTTATTATAGTCGTGCTGTCATATATAGTAAACCACACACACAAGATTAAATTCTACAAAAAAATTCAAAAAACTAGAACTCACCTTTTGTGTTTCCGAATATACCAATTCAACCCTAACAAAAATTCCATTATTGTTAAGGCTATATAGTGACTCTTTGGGCTCCCTAAACCCCTTTTCACCATAGATCAACACATATTTGGTTTCATTCAATCATTAGTGGGTAAGTGGATCTCCTATAGTGTGGTTTTTTCCAACCACCCTTTCTCCCCTCAATAAAATTTGATTGATCATCATGTTTCTGAACGATCTAACCCTTTTTTGGACCATTATTCTATGATTATTTATTATGGTATAATCTTCCTCATTATTCAATGGTGATCAAATTTCAAACATCTTCTATGACCGTGTGAATAAAGGTAGGTACTTTTGTACATCCTTAATCAATTAATGAAACTAAAATATTCTTTATTGAATTGAAATGAGTTTCAAATTATATTAAAAAGACTGAATTGAAAGTATTTAATGATTGATATGAAATGTAATGCAATTTATTAAAAAAACCAATTTCAGTATAATTGAAATTTGGAATGCATTTTGGAATAAATGATGGCTTTATTTTTAAATTTTTTTGATAAATTTATTTGGTGTTTATCATTGAAACAAATGGATTAATTTTAAGGATGTTATGAAATGGAATTAATTGATAAAAAAACTTCTTCTATTTTAAATAATAAATATATGTTAATAAATAAAAAATAGGAGATTGTTTTGATTTTATTTGAAATTATGGAATTACCCATATATGTTTTTCTTTAATTTTTTTGATGTACTTGTTATCATAGGTAGCTAGTGGAAACAAGGGAAATAATTTTTGGACCATGCCTCCATAAAAATTTATTGATGATGATAACTACTTAAAAATATATCGTATGACTAGTAGTGATGGTTTACACTCTAATTGTGTAGAAATCAATTATTTTTCCTATATTGGGGTGTATTTGTGTGTGCACAACTTACTAGAGTCAATATCATTATGAGATGTAGTTGATTATTATAATATTTGTCTTTCATGTATGCTTGTTTTATATGATTTGTGACTTGATTGTACATGTAGTTTATTATTTAAATTCTTTATTCATACCAATTTTTTTATATAAGAGGCTTATAATGTTATTATTTATTTCATTTATTTTTATATCTCCCATCTCATTTAAATGTGAAAGAATGTTTTATTTTAAAATATTTGAATGAAATACATTTCCTTTTTATTTAAAATTGAATGTATTATTGGATAATTAATATGGAATTGATTGTGAAACACTTTTATAGGTTATACTTGCCTTTATATCTCACACCTTACCTTTCCATTAAGGAATTTTTAGACTTTCTTATGCATGGTCCATGTAAAGTGAATGAAAAACATGGATTTTTTTATATTATTGAACCATGGGAATATAGAGTGATGATAGTGACCGGTTGAGTTTTTTTTCTCCTATTATAGAGGAATTTCTTAGATATTTTTCTATCTGATGTTTTTTCTTCCTTTGGGATTCTTATCTAGATGTTTGGGCACAATATTAACTATTTGGGTCTGGAACTTTTCTATTTTGTAGTATTGAACATTGTGCAATATATATTTTATAATCTATAATTTTTATTGAAAATTGTTTCCCTCATTGATATTGTATGATTCTAGGTTCTGGTCACAATCCTGTGTGGGATTGAGAACACCCTTATGGAAATGTTGTCAAAAATATTCTTTTAAGTTTCCTAATCACCCAATTTGACCCTAACATGGATTATTTGGATGTGATGTCTTGTAAGGGGATATTTTGGCACCTCTAACCCCTTTCCATAGTGGATAAAATCTTCATTGATCTAATTAGATATATTATTTGTCATTGGATATCATTTTACGATGTTTCTTATAAAATCACTTTCTCCCATTATAACACCCTGAACCTAGAATCCTTGAATCGTTGCCTTACTTTATTATATTGGCATAGATACAAGCTTCAAATCCCAAGGGGTTGAGAAATTTATCATTTTTGGAAAACTGGATTACATACTTGATAGTAATTTTACATTTGAGAATATAAAACATTATACACTAAAAAAATAAAAGAACTTCATCCTTGAAAGTTCATCCATAGATTTCATCATTATATAATAGGGAAAAGAAAGATAATAAGGTAGATTTAAAATGATATATAGGGTTATATAAAACAAATTCAATAGATAATAAATTATAATTAATCAACATGGGAAGGAAAATTATTTAGAACACATTCCATTAAAATAAATAGATACGGAATAATAAATATGGAAAGGAAAATAACTAATAACACAATCCATTGAATCAATAAACATAGAATATAAATGTATCCATATATAATTTCAATGAAAATATCTCATAGGAAATACTAATAACTAAATTTTCAACAAAGTAAATGATTATTTATAGGACTTTATTTTTTACATGAACATGATTCCTTTACTATCAATATTAATGCTCAAGGTAGTTTAAACTATTATGATTTGGATAACTAATTCATCTCATGAGACTATTAATGAATCATAAGATGGGAATTAACTAGTCCCCAACCAACATGTATCCTATTAAATGTTTCCCAACCCATGGATTTCATGTCCAAATAATTACCCAAATATCAAATAATAAATTTAAATTCATAAAAATAGTTCCATATCCAAAATCCTTATTGAATAAAAGACACATAATTTTAAAAAAATCCCTAGTTAATCAAATAACTATAAATGTAAACACTATATTCAAAAATGGTATATATTTTAGGTGATAGTTCTATAAATTTCATTAGAATGTGAATATTTAATATAAATTTAATTTATAATAATAATGATCATAAAGAAGTTATTGTTTCAATATACTGTTAAAAATCACAAAATAATGAGACACTACAATGTAATCTTTTCCCACTAGGTAATTCACATGTCAAAACCATTTAAATTAGATAAGTAAAAGTAAAAACATAAATAACATGAATATAAAAGGATTAATTATATAATATGTAAAAAGGGTAATTTGATACACTATTATAAATATATAATTGGTGAATATGACATTGTTCTCACTTGTATATAAACTGAGATGAAAATCCCTTTCCTTGAGTCTGAATTGCCATGTGTGTCTTTATATTCATAAAAAAATTCAGTTTATTATTTAATATTCTAACAAAATTTTTCTTTTTTATCATTAATATTATTCCACTTATTAAAATATTTTAAACATCTACTTAAAAAATTTTGTTCACATTGAGTGTTTTGACCAAATTTGGTTTATATGTCAAAAATGATTTTGGCAGGTAAACTATGGTATAAAGGGTAAATATATAAACATAGACATAATTATAATCATTAAATAAGTATATAATTTACATATACATAATACTTTTCATACAATTATCTAATGCTGGTTATAAAAAATGAATCAGCGTAAGAATATTTGAGACTGTAGGCCGGACGTACGCATGACTAATTTTTCACATTTTTCAATGATCATTATAGAGAGATTCTAAGTAACTAATATATTTATTGAATTATAATTCTATAAATAATGTGACATTATTTATTTATATTTACTTATATATTTTTTGATGTAAAATTAATCACATTGCAATGTGGAGTCGAGAGTCCACATATCATTTAAATACATTATCACTTTTTTAGTGTGTGAAAGGGTATAAAATAAAATGATATATTATTTAAAATGAAATTTAATTATGCAATGAATATAATATTTATGTTAGGTTTTCAAATATTTTTTTTAATCAAATCCTTATTACATTCCATGTAATGTGTGAATTTATCTTGTCTCTTTGAGGAGGCACTAGTCCACACTTCCACAGATGATGTTATCATATTGAAAAAAAATGAAATAACAAATGTATGTGTAATATAAAAATTATAGAAGTATGAAGAATAAATATATATCACATAAATAATATAAAAACCATTGTTTCCATCAAAATTTCATTCCATGAGAAGTGGTAAAGGAAAAAAGGAACAAGATCGTTTCTTGAGGCAGTAGTTCACTGTACACAAACGGTAAGTCTATTTCCCATTTGATGGGTGTGTGTGCAGGTGTAGGTCAAAAAAATAACATGAAAAAATATAATAATATTTAGGATACTTATTTTATTATATAATTATGAAATAACAATAATTTAAGGGGAAATGAAAAAAAATAAAATATAAATTCACATTGAAGAATGTCACCACTAGTTTTGGGTAACTCCTTTTATTTTTCACCAAAGGGCTTCCTTAGATTTATTTATGCACATGTTTAGGATTCTTGGATGAGGGAAGGGATTTTGGAAGAATATTTTGGTGGATTTTGGGATAGAAAATGTTATTTATAGGTGATAATAATTGGGAGGGGTGAGTGACTTTTTATAATGGAGAGGAGTGGCATTCTTGTAAATTTTTTAAAAGGGAATTATACCTATGTTTATATGATGTAATGTGGATAAAATAATAAAGAAAATATATGTAATGGAGTATAAGATATAAATAATTCTATAAAATGGAATTTGGAAAATTTTATAGGACATTTTGGTTTATAGGTTTATGTTGTAGTTCTTTATTATTCTAGTTTTTCACTGAATTGTTATAATTGATTTTAATCACATTCACTACTATTATTAATAAAAAACCAATTAGTAGATATTAGAAATTATTTAATATTATGATTTAAAATATTGAATCAATTTTTATAAATTCCAATCTTATAAGTTTTAGAAATAAATTTAAAATGAATCTAGAATATTGGGCGACAATGTAGGGATTTAATGTAAAATCATTTAAAAGTTTGTTGTGTTTTTATAACCAATTTCAATTTTAAATTGATTAAAATAACCTAAATTAGATTAATATAATTAAAATATATCTTATTAATTTTTAAAAACAACAAATAATTTAATTTCATGTTAAAAATAAATTATATGAAAAAATAGTTTTTAATTTAAATTATGTATTTTTTATTATTCATCACTAAATGAAACTTCATAGAATAATATGAAAAATTAAACCTTAGATAATTTTTATATTCAAATTTAAAAATTAAATTTTATTATGACCTAAAGATTTTATAAAATTTCCAATAAATTTATTTAAAATATGTTTTCCACTAAAAGGTGGTAAAATTTATTTTTTAGAAAAAAAAATTTAAGAAAATAATTGGATTTATTCTTATCTTGTACTTATGTAATATATTTGATGAATTTTAAAAATATTTGATATAATTATATATATAGTACATTAATATCAATCACTAATTGTGTATAATTTAATTTATTACGATAAAATGATTTTCTTTCCAATAAAATAGTTTTCATAAAATCATTCCCTCTATTTTAAATTGGTTATTATATTAATTTATAATTAATTTATTACAATATATTATCATGTTTTATTTAATACTTTTTATAAAATTAAATTTAACAACTAGTTTTTATGTTATTAAATTAAATAATAATATCTGAATAATATATTTTTTTCGAAAAAACATGGTCTAGTATGTGATTAAAACAACTGAACAAATTGTTTTTGTTTGTAACGTAATATAAGTCAATTTTTCATCATTATAAGATATACTACAAGTGTATTTAAAATATTAAATAAAACCTAAAAACTTATGATTTTATACTCTTTTCCATGGTTGGTGTCATGTTTCACACGCATTATTAAATAAAATTTTCTTACATAATAGTTTTAGGATATTACATTCCCCTTTACATAAATTAAATTTCATCTTCAAAAATTATACATTATCTTGTAATCAGGGTTTTTATATTTTAAAATAATATTCTTTAAAACCCTACATCATAATTAGGGTCGAAACAAATATTATTAATAATAGTTAAAATGAAATGTGATGGTCACCACAAAACTATGCTTCTGAATATGAGATCATTAGTGAAAAATATGGACATGGAACAAAAAACTAACTATTATGTTCTACTAGTTGGTGATATAGAACATGTTTAGGGGAAATGTTTTGACCATGAAGCCATAAACCAATGTTGTTAACAAAAGTCATTTATGTCATCAAAAATAAAGATAATATGATAAAAGTCCCTATCAAAACCATTTTCCTAGAGTTGATAAATTCGTTCAGACTCTATGAATATAAGTAAAAATATGTTCCTAAAAAATAATATTTTCCATTGATTGTGTCATAAACGATTTACTCTTAATCTACTAGTACAATATTATTTATATAATGAAGAAATACATTAATATATAAAAAATCATTCAAATATTAACTTACTATATTTCATAAATTGTCAACTTTTCCAGATATTTAGGATCCAAAAAAATAGAAATAAGGTTTTTGAATTTACAAAAATACTTTTTTTATCAATACAAATAAAAGGATGTATTTCTATAATCATAACATACCAAACATGTGAATGCCCTCTTCATGTATTCTCTTGAAATATTTTGAAAACATTAATTAACCTAATATACTATTGGAAAAATTCATTCTTACTTTTTATTTAACTGTGAAACATGTCATTGGATAGACTCCTTCTATACAAATTTTTATAAAATCTTTTAATGATGGAATAAACGACTTTTTCAATAATAAATTAATTATTTCAGAGGTATTTAGTACTATCCCATTTAATTTCTTAAAATCGGTCTTCTTGTTATTCTAAAATAATTATCTCAATATCGAGAACTCGTTAAAGGATATATTTCCCTTGACAATGTGATTTCCAAAACATTTAACTTGATACTACATCAATATCCTATGTACCATTCAATATAAGATATCAAATAATAAAAGAAGAAGTATTACAGTAAAATAATTACATATTTCATTAATCATAATATGATAACATCATAAATTTAATAACTTTACAATGTTTTTCTTAGATATAAGTATAGAAGTAAATTAATCATTAGTCTTCAGTTGTATAAATAATAAATGATTGGCCATGATCCATTATCTTATTTGAAGGTATATTCTCATGATTTTTTTAGAATTCATTTTCATTTTTCCCTGCTTCGTGTAGTTGTATCACTAGATAGGAGTGTTTTTCATTATTACCTATTCATTTCTTGATGGGATGACCCTTTTATGCACATTTATAAGAAACTACCATTCCTTTCAATAATTTACTATGGTTATTCTTTCCATAGTTATTATTTTTGGGAAAAACATTCTTTCCTGATTATCCCTTATCTTTTTTTATTGTTTATCTTGTTATCTTGATTCTATTTTATGTCACAAGACTTTGATAATTATTTCTCTTTCTTGATCAAACAGAAAACTATTTCATAGTATAAACAAAAAAATTTAGACTATAGTGCCCTTTGGATATATTCTTCTAGAATATAAAAGTAATAGTCAATCCCAAACTTCATGTTGCATATGTAATCCATAAAACACCATATTAATCTTGTAAAGGTATCTTCATAACCAACAACATTGTATTCCACCACTTTCTTTAAACTAATGAAAAAAATATTCATCTCAGTTTTTCCTCATGGGGGAATTATTTTTCAATGAATGTGTCCTTAAAGTATTTCCATTCTATGAGTTATATTTCCTCTTCATTGACATTACTCTGGATCAACAACCACAATTGATCAACATCACCATTGATATAATACCCTTAAAGTGTAAAATTCTCCTTTTTAATGCATCCTAATGCAATAAATATATACTCCAAAGACATAATCCATTTCGTAGATGTAATTGGATCAGTAGTCCCTCAGTTTTAATGGAAACAATATTTTATAAAGTGATCCAATATTAAATAATCTCATTGTGGAAGAGGTTGCTTTTTCTATGAAAGGTTATGTGTCATAACCAAATTAATCTTTCCTAATATATCCATAATGTTCTCAGTTCTAATACTAGCTATATTATATTTATATGTAGGATAACCATTATATTGTTCATGAGGATTAATACCATTATTTATTCCATTAAAGTTTCTAGACCATGAAATATATTTTATTATAATATAAAATTAGGTAAAATAATATATAATCCCATAACAAGTGAAATATATAACATAAATTGAAAATTTAATGTGTATCTAATCACATAATCAAAAAAATGGTTTCTTTGGGTATATCTTTAATTTAATGTCCTTTATAATTTATTATAAATAAATGTGAATTGTCCAATTAATATCCCTTGAGAGTATCAAACTAGGAGTGTAGTAACGACGTTTTTTGTGTACCAGGTAACACTTTACTCAGAATCGAAACACCTTTTTTGGAGTTTTTACCCCTAGGTTCATCTAATCCAGAACCACATCCTATTGTAGTATACATAGAAGGATGCATTTCAAACAAGAATCACACAATATCTAACCAACAAAATTTATAATTATTTTCTAAAATACATATCCTCAATTTAATATTATGGTTATGTTATATAATTTTTTTTTAAATCTAGTATCCAAGGTTACTGCAAAACCTGCTCTAATACCAACTATAATGCCCTGACCCCAAAATCTCCGATCCAGTGCCTTACTTTTTTCTATTTTCATCGATTAAATATTCAATTCCCAAGGTAATGAAATATTTAATAGTTTTTTCTAACAATATTACATACATAATACTCATTTTACATTTGGTAAAATAAAATATGATATATAAAGAAATTAAATGAACCACATCCTTGAAATCACATTAAAATATTTCTTCTTTATATCCTAATGAAAAGAAACATAATAAGGGTGAGATGAAATGTTTATTAATTGTAAGTAAATGAGAATAATTAATTATTCTATGATATTAAATTAACAAATAAAGGGTTTTAATAGAGAACACATTTCATTAGAATAATTGGATAAGGAATAATCATTACATTAAGGAAAATAACTAAGAACACATGTTATGAAATCAATGAAATGAGAAATAAAATGAATCCATATATAACGTCGAATAAAAGATATCATGGATAATAATAATAATATAAATACAAATAAAGTAAATTATTTATTATTTGATTCTATATTTCCAAAGAACATGATACCAGCCCATGTATTTCATGTCCAAATAATTTTTCATAAATATAATAATTAATTTATATTAAAAAACATAGTGCCTTATCAAATTATATATTAAATAGAAGATATAGATTTATCAATAATTATCCAGTTAATCAAATAACTATCAAGGAGAACAGCTTATGTAGAAATGTTATACGGTTTTTGAAATTAATAAATCCATTTTAGGATAATATGTAAATTTATTCAAAATGTAATTTCAAATAAAAATAATTATATGGAATTGATTGTTTCAAGAGAAAATTATCAATCACAAAAGAATGTGTTACTAAAAATATATCATTAACCATTAAGAAAATCTCAGGTAAAAACACCTTGAAGAAAATAATTGAAAGTAAAAAACCTAAATAACATGAATATAAAATGATACATTATATAACATATAAAATGGGTATGTAGATACACAACATAAAATAAGTACATTGTGAATATATCATTTATCTCATAGATAGAAAAAGTGAGTTGGAAATCCCTTACCTAAATCCTGGCTTGTCACATGTCTTTATATTAAAAATAATAAAATGATGTTAATTATTTATGTACTTAAGAATATTTTTCATGTTTTTCATTAATTTTATTTCACTTATTACAATATTGTAAACAACTAGTTAAACAATTTTTTTTGGGTCAGGAGTTTTGACCGTATTCTTTTATATGTAAAAAATGACATTAGAAGGGAAACTATGGTAAAAGGGTTCATTATATAAACTTATACATAATTATAATCATGCAATTATTTTCAAATTTAGGCATCAATTATAATTATAAAGTCCATCTAGAAATATGATTAAGAAAAATAAACCAACATTACAATAATGGTGACGGTGGGACTTATATACACATTTGTAACGTTTCCATTTTTCAATGATAATTATGGAATAAAGGTAAGTAAAATTTATCATTCTAGAATTATCATTATATTAATAAATAAAATATTATTTAATCATATATAATAGTATATATAATTATTATGATGTAAAAAATAATCCCATCACATCATAGAGTTGGTAGTCCACGCGTCGATGAATGATGTTATAATTTTCTCAGTGTGTGAATAGGTAAAAAAGAAAATAATATATTATAATTTAAGAAATTAAATTATGCCATCAATATAAATATATCTTATGTGTGTAAACTATTTTTTATTAAATCCATCCTTAATACATTCCATGTAATTTGTGAAGTTATCTCACTACTTTGGGGAGGCGGTAGTCCACAAGTCCACAAAAGATGTTGTCATATTTACAAAAAATGGGAAGTATGAAGGTACGTGTTATATAAAAACTATAAAAGTATAATTAAAAAATAAATATTTCATATATAATATAAATAATAGTTTTATCTCATAATACCCAGCATTTAGAGGTGGTAAAGTAAAAAAATGAATGACATGGTTTCATGAGGTGGTAGTTCACCCAATATGAAGGGTATGTTTGTTAAACATTTGAATGAAGTGTGTTTAAGTGAAGGTAGAAAAATTAACATAAAAGTGTATAAAAATATTTATGATACTTATTTTATTATAAAATCATGGAATAAGAATAATATAATTCATGGATAAAAAATTAAAACAAAAATGCACATTGAAGAATATTAACTCTTTTTTTGGTAACTCTTATTGGTTTGCACCCAAGGGCTTCATTGGTCTAATTTTTACCCTATGTGAGTAATATATGATGATGTTAGGGATATATTGAGATTATTTGGGAAGATTTTGGGAGATCCATAGGGATTGATATGTGTGAACAAGTGGTAGAGGGAGTTCCATTTTAAAGTGGAGTGGTATTCTTTTACATTTTTTATAATGGAATTGCACCCATGGTTTTTCAATTTCATGTGGAAAAAATAATTAATATAATTATAGAAAATTTATCATAGCTTCAAAATATTACTATAAAATGTGTTTTTGTAAAGATGATATTCCATTTTGGGCCTTATGATTAAGGTTTAGTCATTTGTAATTCTAATTTTTCTCTTCATCGCTGTAATTAATTTTAATAACATTCACTATTATTTTTGGCTATAAATTAAGTAAAATATATTATAAATTATAAATTATTCTGAATAAAAATATGGAATAAATGTTTTCAAATTCAAATGACCTAATTTGAATAAAATAATTTCTTAATAATCCCACATACAAGATGATAGTATAAGGTTTTAATGTAAAAATGTCCAAAAGTATGCTAAATTTTTATATCTAAATTCAAAGATAAAATGATTAAAATGAAAAACATTTATTAATAGATGTAAAAATATTTTAATTAAGATATAAAAGAAACAATAAATATAATATATTCTTGTAAATAAATTATATTAAATGGAAATTTTGAATTAAAATTCAGTATTTTTATTGTTCATCAAAAAAAGAAACTTGATAGAAAATACCAAAGTTTGTACCTAAACAAATTTTATGTTACAATTTATATAAAATGGTATATTTGGTATATAAAATTTATAAAAGTCCTAAAAATTATATTTAAAATAGGTTCTCCATTAAAATATAGAAAAAGTATATATTTAGAAAAATATAAAAACTAAACATAAAACTAGATTAATTCTTATCTTATTCAAATAAATTAAATTGGATGAATGAAAAAAATTATTGATTATATAATATATATATTATATCAATATCACTCACTACTTTTAATTTATTTTATTTATTTGGAAAAAATGGCTTTTTGAGCCAAAAATTGTTTTTATAAAAACGTTCCCTTTATATTGCATTTATTTTTGTATTAATTTGTAATTACTATATAAAAATATATTCCCACAATTTGGTCACTAATATTAATAATAATAAACCCAAAGGATTGGATATATCTTATTATAATAAATAATAATATCTTAATAATATATTGCTTTTTGGAATAACTCGGTCTTAAGTGTAACGCAAACTATAGAACAAAGTCATTCTTGCATGTAACACATGAAAACCTAGTATTAATACATAAAAGTCTATGGAAATTTTTTTTCAAAAATATTAATTATATCATAAAGTGTTGGGATGTTATATTATTTTCAACTCCTGTTTTATCATGTGATACATTCTATTAAATATAATGTTTTTACTTTAGAGTTTTGTGTTGTTACGCACATCATAAAAGTGTAATGGATAATAATGTTTTTGTGGGATCTAAATTTTGTTTTGTAATATCATTATTCAATGTTTTTTTCTTGGTCCCCAAAACCAAGTTCGCCCATGGTGATCCCATCGAGAGTGTTTTCTTTGACCTAGTGAATAAAGGTAAGTGGTTCCATATTACCTTTTCCTAATATTCAAACCAAATTAATTTTGAATTGAAATGTGCCTTAGTTTTTTTTAAAAACATGTTTTAACTGATTTTATGTATGATTTTAAATGTAATTTATTTTATGAAAACCACAATTTTAATTTAATGGAAATGTGTTTTGGATTTTTTGAAAATAATATATTTATTTTGAAATTTATTTGATCAATTGATTTGATATTGAAATTTGATAAAAATGGTTTAAATGAAAAATTGTATTGAAAAGGAATGAATTTATCAGAATCAATACTTTTCATTAAAAATGAGTTAGGAATATTTAGAAATGAATAATGTATAGTTATATCAATTTATTAGAAATGTTTTATTTTCTGAGGATTTATTGATTGAGTATTAAAAGAACACGTTTTCAAGTGTAGTTACTAGAAACTGAGACAAGGACATGTAGAACATTCATTTGTAGAAATGGATTGAAAATGAAAACTATAACTAAAATAATTTTTTCCTAAATTCCCATGATGTGTTCCCCTTTTGATGTGTAGACATCCGATGATGGGTTCCCCTTTTGGGGTGTATTTGTGTGTACATATATTGTATGATTTTATATTTCTATGATATGTGTGAGTATAATATTTCCTGAAAAAACTAATATATCGTGGGTCTTCTATATATATTGTGAAACACCTCGATATTTTGGATATTTGTTTTCAAATTAATTTATATTTTTTGATTTTTTGTATTTCACGAAACACTGAATATAACTGGTAAAACATGAAAACACAATGTTATTTTTTCTTTGTACACAAGATCAAGTTGATATTATGATACAAAAACACTTAGATTATCTTTTTGTATATGAGACACTATGATTTTCATCTCTTTTATAAAATGTTGAGTTCTTTTGATGAATTGTGTGACACACAAGACATGATTTTACTAAACTACAATGTACTATTAAAAATATTATTATAATATTAATATAGTTTTCACCAAGCCATTCGAACGGAGGTTATTAATAGTATTAATTAAATAATAAAAATATGGTTTACCCACACATATAAAAAGAATTATTTGGTGACTAGTTAACTCAAAATTTAAATAAAACCCTTTTGAAAATATAGGAAATCTATTCTCGGAAAAATATATTTATGAAATCAGTCACGTTATACATCAATAAATAAATTAAAAAAATTTCATAAAATTATTTTATTTAAATATATATAGATATATTAAATATAATCAACTATTTAAATTACATTTTACATGTTTTCTTGATATGATAAACTAATAAAACCAATTTTATACATAAATATAAATATTTTTCAAAAAGGAAAATTTTCAATAATTTCATAGAATACCTAATTTAAATGTATTTTTTAAAATATATTATAATTTTATTTTAAAAAATAAAATTAATTTCATAAATTGGAATATCAAAATCTACATAGTGTTAATTTTTTATATTTTCTGAAAAGATTTAGTTTTTGATTAATAGTGAGAAATAATGAATTTTATTTGAAAAAATATTTTTCATATAATTTATTTATACAAATAAAATATTTTTTAATTTTTTTATAATTTATAATTATATAATAAAAATCAATTAATATAATTTTGGTCATTGGAATCACTTTCAAATTTAAATTATACTTAAAAACATTTCAAACTTCTGAACATTTTTACTTAAAAATCCCATTGTTTCATCCCGTTTGTAGGATTAACATTAAATTAATTTCATCCACATTTGTGATTATAATTAGGAAAATTATATTTAATATGTTTAATAATAGTAATTTATAATTTATTTTAATTTCCAATCAGTTTTTTTTAAAATATTAATGAAAGTGATTAAAATTAATATCAATGGTTAAGGTGAAAAAAGATTACTCGGTGGTTAAACATTATACATAAAGTGTAAAAATAGAATTAAACTTGTAAAAAACCAATTATATATTCAAAAATATATCTAAAACATTTATTTAAAATTTTTTGGGTGCAATGGAAGCCTCTTGGTGGGTAAAAACGAGGGGGGCATAAGATTCTTTTCAAAAATACCATGTGTGTCCTCTCCCACCACATATAAATTAGAAGTCACCCCCTCAATTATTCACACCTCTCAATCCCATTTGATAAAAAACCCACATCATATTATACTCACAAAATTATCCTTGTATCCTATTTTTTAGGATATAGAAAACTAAGTTAGTCTTTTGGTGAAAAAAATAGAACTACCCAAAGAAGATGTAACGACCATCTACAAGAAATTTTTTTAATTATTTATAAACCCATTAATTTTTTATAATTCAATGATTATATTATAACTTAATTATCCCAAAATATATCATTATTTTTTTATGTTAATGTTTCTACCAAAACCTAAAAACACTTCCATCTAATTAGATACACAATCACAATTCATGTGTACAGAGGACTACGACCTCGCAAATCGATGTCATTTGTTCTTTTGTTAGCACCTATAAAGGTTTTGAATAATTAAGTACATAAGTTTTTTATATGATATATATTATTTTTACTATGTATTTATTATTATTTAATATCTATATTACACAATATATTGTGATTTTAATTTTTAGTAAATATGATAACTTTGTTGGTTGATTCGTGGACTACCACCTCCTCATAGTGATGTGATTTGTTCACAAATTACATCGAATTTTTTAATAATGGTTTTAGGGAATTTATATTGTATATATAACATAATAATTTCCATTTAATGATAGTATTGATATACTTATATGTTTTTTACTTTTCAGTTTCAACACAACAATAAATCATACATAGTGTTCATGTGTACGTATGACAAAATGTCTCCCTGAATGATGTATTACATTTGAATTTTTTACATTTTTAGATTGTTATAAATACATATATAATTAATTAATATGATATTTGTATATTTTTTATCATTACTTAGTGATTAAATCCTGATATAATTAAGAGGATCAAGAAAATAACAAATCAATACTCATGTGAAAATCAAAAAAAATTATTACCAGAAACTTATCATTAACTTGAAATTGTTAATAAACATATACTATAAAGTCATAATTAAATAAAATTTGGTAGGATATATATGGATATTTTGATTTGGTATAATTATAATAAACATATATTTATTATTCATGAGTTTTTAACATGTATAAATAAATTATTTACTTACTGTAAGGGTTTTGTCATCTCACTTATATTTATGTGATATATATGCTATATTCCACACTTATTATTTTTTTTGTTTATATAAATAAATATGAATTTTTATATATTTAAATTAATTTAAATAATGATATTAAAATATTCAATTGATTTTATACTTTCAAGGAGCTTATGATTAAAAAGTTACTCAATTAGTTAGGGAATTTCTTGTCTCACTTTTATTTCAGAAAGACTTATGCCTTATTCACAACACAATTATTTTTTGTGGTGTGTAAACATCTAATGAATGTATTATATTATAATAATAATTAAATATATTGGTATTTACATATCAATTTTATGATCTCTCTTTCAAGAGGTTTATAGTTCAAAATATACAGAATTGGAAACCTCATTTTGTCTCGTTTTACCTTCTTTGAAAATCATATTTTTCTATGCACCCAAATTTTTTTACGAGGTGTATATATATTCACTTTTAAATTTTATATCATTAATCTTACTATTTTAGTTATATTATAAAATTTATGTAATTTTATTCAATCATGGGGATTATGATTCAATGTTACCAAATTCGTATGAGTTTATTGATACAATCTCATTTTTTATTAGGATTGTTTAAAATTATGCTCTATTTGGTGAAATATTATGATCCACATCTCAATAAACCACGTGAATATCATTATCCAATTTTAATTCATGATATTATTATATAATGGTTCAATTTGTTTTAATATTTTTTATTTAATATGATTACAGAAATGTTTTTAAGAAAACTCATCCTTATTTATCTCTTCGGTCAAAAATATTATTTTTCAAGAAACGTGATTTTTAAAAATGTTTAATAACATTTTTTCTTTTAAAACTATTATAAGAAAATTTTAATTAATAAAATATGTTTAAAATGGTTTTCATATATTCCTTCATAGTTTTTTAATTTATATTTCAAATAAAAATATTTTCATAAATGTTTTTCATTTTAAGAACAGTTTTGAAGAGAAGAAATGATATTTTCATAAAGATTTTGTTTAAAAAGTTATATCAAAATTATTTCCAATTTAATATGAAATATTTTTTTGTTACTCATTCTTATCTATTAATATAATGCAAAGGTACTAGTCATATTCTATTTTGAATGGTTTATGTTTTGATGTAATGAGGTTTATGAAACTCGTTTTTCCCTCATGAGTAATACAGTTATGAAGCCCACATCTTTTCAATGGTATAAAATTGATGAAATGATTAGAAAAACTATATATTTTCTATATTTTATGATATTATGACTTCATTATAACACCCATATCATCTCATGGGTTATTTTATTATTCTTATGAAAAACAATTTTTCATGGGTCATGATATGATGAATGTTTAATTATATTATGGCATACATATGTAAAATTTCAGCATGTGATAGGTGGAAATAATATATACCTTCAATTAATTGGGTAAATATTTATATCTCATGAGTTTATTATGGGGAAAATTCAATGAGATTGATCCCTTATGGGTAGAAGTATAAATCTTATTCACTATGGGAAGTATTAGAAACCCGATCTACTATGGGAAGAAGGGGAATCCTAATAAACTATAAGATGAAGGGGAAACACATTCCACAATGGGAAATAGGTGTGTACCAATAAAATATTATTATAGTATTGGGAGTTTTCCTTGAATAATATGATGTTTTTCATGAATCATATTACATGTTCAAAATGTTATGCATGGACCTGGTTGCAAGTCCATAAAATTATGACATGTCCTCATTTCCTATCCTTAACTTTATGAGTAAACCTAGTTTAATTTATATATGTTCAAAATATTATAAGTTGATGTATATGGAAAAAATTCTATGTCTTATCCCAATTTTATACTCTCACATTTTATTCGCTTCATTTTATTAGGATTCAGGTGTTATGAACAACTAATATTTATGCCATCAATCATGTTTATGATCTTTGATGTTTTGGGCATGATATTGAAATGTTTTTATCAAGTTCTAACACCCTTAGGATCATATTATACTTATATTTATTAATTGTTTTACCCTTATTAAACTTAAAATATCACACTTTATAAATATTCTATTCACTATGTTATGACAAAAATTTTAATAGTATTAATAAAGGGGATGGTCATTATGGGATAATTTGGAGATCATTCACCAAGTTGGAAGATATTATGTTCCATGTTTCCAAATATAGTAAAATATTATAGTCCTTTGGAATTTGTTTTTTTAATGTTATTAATATTAATATAAAAGGATGTAATGTTAAGCTATGTTAATATTGGGTCTCTATATTTGGTATCAGAATAAAGGCGTAGTCATCATTTGAAAACCAGGATGAGAAAACATTAGTAAGATACCTGGGGTTATTTCTATGGATATGTCTAGTGATGTATATGATTGTTAGCCTATGGTTTCATAGATTTTAAATTACGTTTCATCACTTTGGCGTCCTATATTTACATTTTCATGATTATGTGGTTTTATCCATGATATGTTCTTCTTGATCTATTGTTTTTGGTCTTGGTCCATAGTGGGAGCTAAAAGGAACCTGCATAACATTGAATGTTTCAGTTGTAGCAACTACCTGAATTGTACAAATCAATTTCCTAAGTAGAAATTTCATTAAGATAATTAGTAAATTTGTAAGAAAAATTGTTATACTACTATGGATAAATAGATTAAAGATGATATGTGGAAGGTATAAGAAGTTTTATTAGTATTTTTTACATTTGACATAAAAAAGAATTATTAGATTAAAGATCATGAACCATAATAGATGATTCATATAATATATTATTATAATAGGGTATTAAATAATAATATGATGGATCCCGAGTAATGGATTATAAATAATGATTGATGATTAATGTTCATATGTTATGGAATTCAATGATTATGATATTAAAAATCAGGAAATATATTAGTATTTTTAGTATATGTTTTCTTCATTAGGAATTTAAAAAGATATTTTGAATCTTTCTGATGACTAAGATAATTGATTTAATGTAAAAGTAATATTTTTATTAATTGATGGTAACCGTTAATGTATTCTATATGTTTTTTTAAAAATAGCAGGGCTAAATTGAATATTGATATGGAAATAGTAATTTTGATGGTACTGATTACCATGGAACTGATTATTTATTTGTTGAAAAATAATATATGTTATCAAGTATGATGTTTTAAATTTTTTGTATTTAATGAATATATCCTAAAAAATTTGAAATATAAAGTCTTTCATGTTTTCAAAATCGTTTTATGGTAATTCAGTTTATTACAGTGTATCAAGAATATAATTGATCCAGGTATTCACATGTTTGGTATGTCAAAACTAAGAGATATATTTCAATATACAAGGAAATAATTATATGATTATTTTGAGAAATATAGTAACCTTATTTATAATGATTTGGATTTTCATGTTTCATAAGGGTTACAAGTTTAACCATTTATATAATTGTTTAAAATAAACTTTTTATGAGGATTTAAATATTAAAATAGTATCTAACCATTTAATCATATTGAATAACCTTTTCTAACCATTTTTCTATGATGTTAGATAAATATATATTGAAAACCTATTATTATATTTTTAGATCTCCTGATATTCAAATGATTTAGGAATAAAAAATTAGCCTTGATTTCTTAGAATAAGAGCTAATGTGGAAATTGATTAAGGAACAAACAAATGGTGATATTTTAATGAAATATTATAGGTGTGTTTTTTATGTTATTAAATATTAGGAAAAAGGATATTGGAAAAAAAGACCCTAGTGTCATCATTTTGATTAATGAAATGATCCATTATATTATCACATATTAATGATTTTTTGCTGAGTAACGTTCTATATATCACTCACTTTCTTACGATCAATGAACTTTATCACTCAATATAATTATTTTTGATTTTATTACATGACTATATATTCACATATGTTCTCATATTAATAATTATTTTTATGAGTAACTTTCGGGAACCAATATATTTATCAACATTCACTTGTTAAGGGAAGTTCTAGTATTCATTTTTATGATGTGGGTTTGTATTAAATGAAATTTAATGTGTCAAAAATTTGATAACCCAAATGAATTAAGATTGAGATATTCACTTTATGGGGAGTAGAATGAAACACCACAAGATTTTGTGAATTTGTTTCAAATTAATTTGAAAATTTTTATATTATTCATTTCACACAACACTGAATATAGATTATGTAACATGAAAACACCAAGTAATCAGTAAATTGTATTAAAACCCAATTAGATATTGTTCTTAATGAAACAATTATATTTTCTATGAGTATAAATAACACTGTATTCTGATTTCATTACACACAATGTCGAGTTCCATCGATTAATTGATTGATACACAAGAACTAGTTTTACCAAACTACTATGAAATATTTTTTATATTAATAAAATAATATTGTTGTTGTCACCTAGCCTTTGGAAAGGATTTTATGAATACTATTAATTAAATTATGAAAATATGGTATAAAATGTCTATAGGAATAATTATTTTGTGACGTATTAACTATAATTGAAAATAAAACCCTTTTGAAAATATTAGAAAACTTTTGTAGAAAAAATATTTTTATGCAATGAAACATGTTTTACCTCAATAAATTAATTAATACAACTTTTATAAATTATTTTAATGAAATATATCTATATTATATATAATCAAATATTTAACTTTAATATTACATTTTTTTCTTGATAAGTGGTACGAATAAAACCAATTTTACAACAAATGATATATATTTTTCTAAAAGGTAATTTCACCGCCTATTAATGGCATGATTATTTTAAATATAATTCTGAAACATTTATAAAATATATTTTAAAAATTAACTAAATTTATGTAATATTATTATCAAAATTTATATAAGTTGAATTTCTGGTATTTTTCAAAGAATTATCATTTTTCGATGAATAGTGAAAATATATATTTTAAATTGAAAACATATTTATCGCCGAATTTATTTACATTATTAAAAATTGATTGAATTTAGTTTTAATGTATAATTAGATAAAATATTAAAAAATTAATAAAATATAAGTCATTAAAACTAATTTCACATTGAAATAGGATATTAAAATATTTCAAGATTTTGAAAATTTTTACATTAAAACCCCCATTTTCTCATCCCATTTATGGGATAAATTTTGTATTATATTCTAACACATATTTAATTTGAATTTTAAAAATGGATTCCAAATTATTAATCTTTATTATATTTAAGGATTAATAATTTCAAATTATTTTTTAACCCAAAATATTTTTAAAATTGATTAAAATTGATTTGAACAAATAATATAAAAACATGATTACTGTATGGTTATGATTTGAGAATTAGGAATAAAAATAGCCCTAAATAGGAAAAAAACCAATTATATATAAATATTTAGACTTAAAAATTTCATGGATATAATTTTTTCTAATATGGATTCCTACTAGTAGATAAAATCTTCGGGGGCATGCAATTTTTTTCATAAATGGAAAGGGGGTCCTCTCCCTCCTCATATAGAAGGGAACTCACTCCCCCAATTCTACACAACTCTCAAGACATTTTTATCCACCAAAAAAATTTCTATATCTACTAATAAAATAACTCTATTCATACAATTAGCCTCAACTTTGGTAGAAATTATCCAAAGATATAAATTTAGTGCAAACAAAAAGAAATTTCCCAAAGAAAAGTTAACAACCTCTAAAAATTTTATTTATTTCTTTCTCCACCCATTATATTCTTATTATTACATTATTATATAATAATATCTGTATCATAAAAAACATTATATGTTTTTATGCTAAGGAGTCTACATAATAATACACAAAATTCCATCGAATGGGTTACAATATCATCGTTCTTGTGTACGGAAGACTACCGCCTCGCAAACCTATATCAGTCGATCTTCCATTAAAATAGTTCAAGGTTGGTTATAATGATGGAATTACTATTTTTATATGATATATATTATTTTTATCATTTTTTTATTCTTTTATAATTATAATATAACATATACCTTCATTCCTTTCATTTTTGGGAAATACGATAATTGCTTTTTAAGACATGTGGACTACCAGCTCATCATTGTAATGTGATTCACTCACATTGTATATGAAAGGTTTTATATATGGTTTTAGTGATGGTATATAATATATAAGAAATATTTTTTCTACAATAATATTAATACATATATTTAATTTACATTCTTTCTTTCATTATGGCCAAGAAATAGATATAACATTTGTCCGTTTATATGACCTACCGTCTTCATGAATGGTGTATTACATTTCATATTTATATATTTTATATATTATTATAATTTTATTTATACTGAATGTATCAGATATTTATATCATTTTTATCATTATTTAGGTTATGAAATCATGATTTAATTATTTGGTAAAATGTTAATAATCAAAACACATTAGAAAAAAAGCTATTATTACCTAAAACATAACATTAACCTGATATTGTCAACAAAACTGCAATATGAATTCATAATAAAATCATTTATGGTATGATATATTGTAATATTGTAATTTTTTATATTTATAATAAACATATATTTATTATATAGGATTTTTTACCATGTATAATGAAAGTCAAGACTAAATGTACGGGTTTTCTAATCTCACTTTTATTCCTGTGAGATATATGTTATATAGACCACTTATTATTATTATATAGAATATATAATTCCATATAAAATTATTCATATTAAATTTAATTAATTTCACGATATTAAAATTTTAAATTTATTTTATTCTTTCATGGGAATCATAATCCAAAATTATCTTACTTGTAAAGGTATTTTTAGTCCAACTTTCATTTTTATGAGATTTATGTCGTACTCACCACTTATTTATTTTATTTGGTGTATATAATACACATAAATGTATTATATTATTATAATCCTTAATTTTATTGGTATTTAAAAATACATTTTATTATTTCAATTCCATGTGGATTATAGTTCAAAAGTTTCAAAATCAATTAGGTAACGTTATGTCAATTATCCTTTTTTTAGATTAATCTTTTTTATGCACCTATATTCACTTTCTTAGTGTATATACAGTCACTTTTACATATTATTTTAATGTTATTCATTAATGGGGATTATAGTTCAATGTTACCAAAGAAGAAAAAGTTTATTACTCCAATCTCATCGTTTATTAGGATTGTATATTATTAAACTTCTATTGATGAAATAATATGATCCGAATATCAAAAACTATTGTTAATTTTATTCTCCTATTTTTATTAATTATATAATAATGTAATGGTACCATTTTTTTCTAATGTAGTGTAGTTACAATGATTAATGAAATATTATTAATAAAACCTGACTTATATTCTCCTTTGAGTAAGAAATTTGTTTTAATCAAAAACCATGTTTTCTAAAGAAATAAAAATAATACAAAGGAAAATGATCTAATTTTTTTGTTATAAAATGTTTTTAAAGTGATTTTAAAATATTAATATATATGTTTTCAAGGTTATTTTTAGAGAAAATGATTTTCAAAAAATTATATTATTTAAAAAGAGTTCTTTAAAGAATAAAGTATATTTTCCTTAATAAAAGTTTTCAAAATAAATTTCAAAATTATTTCCCATATAAAGTTACATATGTTGGTGTTACTCATTCCATTCAAGGGATATAATCTAGGGGTTCCTGTATTTTTCTTTCTCGAAATGGTTTATTTTTTTATGGAATGATTTTTATGAAACTTGTTTCTCTTTAACGTGTTACATTCTGGTTGAAAATGGTTCTTTTAATAAGTTAAATATTGATGAAATGATTATATATCTTTTCATTTTTTCCCCTATTTATGATAGGATGAAATGTTTTTGATACCCATATATTTTTATGGGTTATAACATGATGTTTTGTATACCAAATTTTTTATGGGCCATGATATGATGAATGTTTAGTTATCTTGTGGCACAAAAATGAATTATTTAATTATTTGATGGGTTGGACAAATAACTCTCTATAATTAATTGGGTAAACATATATATATCATGATATGGTGATTGGAAACAAGTCAAAGATATTGATATTATATGGGAAAAAGAGAAACCTGATCCACCGTGGGAAGAATGGGAAACCTAATCCGCAATGGGAAGAAGGGGAAACCCAACCCACTATGGGAAGGAGAAACCCAATCCACATTGGGAAACTAGTGCATCCTTATCCACTATATATATATTCTTTTTATTGAAACTTTAATACTATGATGGTATGCATGAGCCTGATTACATGTTCAAAATTTTATGTGTGGAACTGGTTGCATGTCCATTTGTTTTTTTGAGGGCCTGATTTCATGTCTTTATCATAAAGAGTGAACATGTTTCTATTTATACATTTTCACAATAGTATAAGAAGATGTTTCTACCAAAAATCCTTTGTATTATCCCTAGGTTAATCTCTCATGTATTATTATCTTGATTTCTATATGATTCATGTATTAGGGGATACCAATATTTATTCCATAATTAATTTAAATGATCATTAATATGTTGTGTATGATCTTAAAGTATTTTTAGCATGTTATCAAAACCAGATTTTCATTTTATCCTTATGTATATTACATTGTAAAACTTACTAATAATCTAATCTCAAACTTTCTTATTTTTTCCTTTCACCAGGATGTGATGAAAAGTTATAACTAGTAGTACTAAAGGGGGATATCATTATTGGAGACTTGAGAGATCATTCAATAGGTTAGAAGTTATTATCTACCATGTTTATAATGAAAATAAACTATTACAACCCTTAGGAATTTATTTTGATAATGTTATAAATTTTCATCTTAAATGATTTAATACACATATATATTAATCATGGGTCTATATATATTACATTAATAAGATATTTACTATATTCAACATTCCATTTATTATTAAAATATTTTATTCATGACAATATTTCTATATATGTGTTTTATATAAAATATTTATTTAATATAATTAATGATATATATGAAAAATAATTGACTTATGAATGTATTTTTTGTTTTAAAATATATGAATGAAATACCATGTCCTGTTTATTTATATTGGATAAATAATTGGATTTTTTTGACTTTTAGTATTGAACACTTAGTGAGACCCTATTGGTATTTATTACTTGCACACTACATTGATTATCAAGAATTTTTAGGCTTTATTTTCTCGATCAGAGTAAAGGGAATGTCCCACATATAGGTGGTAGGTGTTGTTGATCCATGGGAATATGGATTGATAATAGTGACTGAAAAATATGTTGTACACTTGTTACGACATGAGGTAAGGTAAATAAAGTTCACAAGCTTTCTTGAAGCCTTATATGAAATCCTTAGTGGTAGAAAACAGATCCCTCATTTATACTAAGATTTCCTCATCTTTACTAAGAAATTTCATTCGAATAATGTTTCTAGATACTAAAGGTAGGGAATAAACTTACCAAGGTACATGGGTTAGGTGGAAACCACCAAATATAGGGCTGAAACTCATTGTTGATGGATCCTATATATCAGGTTTTATGAGATGAGGTGTTCTTTTGAGAGATAGAAGTTGTTCAATCAATTTTTATTTTAGTAGTTTTATGGAAAAGGTAACTCGATGGGGGTAGAGAAGAGGGCCATGGTATGTGGACGAATGATGTGTATACATTTCAACATCAACATTACTATGTTGGAATTATCTTCCAAAGAGTTGGTGAGTCTTATCATTTGGAATACCATCCCTCCCTGGGATTTTAATTATCATATTTAGAAGTGTAGGTCGACTAGCATTCTATACAAGTGTATTGGTTCACATCAAAGCAATTTTAGGATTATTGTTAGGGGGCCACTCAGATACTCTGTCATTTCTGTCCCCAATTATTTTTTTCTTTATAAATTTTTATAATAAAAAGTTAACGTTGTGGAATGACCGGTATCCAGAATGGTTTATGAAAATTTTTTATCATTGGTGCATGTTATTCATTATTCTGTGGTGTTAGTATGCATTTGGGGATGTATTCATGGAACTTAGGAGGTTGTTATCGGTATGTTCTTGGCCATCAATCACTATAATGTGCCCCATGTCACTATGGGTGTTTGAAAAAAATTTCTTTCAAAAATGTTTTGATCCGATTTTAGAATTTTCCATACCACTGATGTGAGTTTTGTGAAATAGAAATCTAAAACTTCGTCTTGATGGAATCAATATACCTATAACTTTTTTTGGTGTATACTTTCTGATGAATTCATTATTCTATATTGATGTTGTTTAGTATCATTCATTTTAGAATATCTGTGAATAGTTACTAAGAGAATGTTGTAGGTGAACCACAATGAGAAAATATTCTAATCGAACAAAACCATGTCGAGATAATATTATGTGCTATATAATCTCTAGGACATGCATCAAAACTCATTCCTATGCATATCCATCTTTGTAACATTACATGGATGAATCCTGGATTTTTTTGAAGAGTTTATTTAGTAGAAGCCACTGTTATTAAAGGGATATAACGATCCTCCAAAGGATGGGGACTAGTTGAGAGAGGGCGAGAGAATATTTTTCAAATTCCATGAAAAAACCCAAATATATTTGTTTGTATTTTTATAAATTTATTTTGGAATGAATTAATAGCATATAGTGAGATTCTACATTGATAGTGAAAAATGACTACGATTTGGAATGGATGAATTTTGAGTTCCTTTCACCAATGAGTTCCATCTATAATCTATGGTGTTGGAGATATCCATAATGATCCAAAAAAATCCTATAGGATGAATCAATCATGCCTTAGTGAAAAAACTAATTTTTTGAGCTTGTTCAGTTTTATACTAATGTGATGATTATTCGGAATTTTAGGGAATGGTGATTTGAGAAGGGTATTTAATGAGAAATATGATTTCATGTTTTCCTCTCGAACCTGGAATATTATACTGAGGTGATTCATAGGGAGTTCATGATGGATCATGATCTATATGGTAGTTAAGGGTTCACATGAGATCCCTTTTCTCCAAATGGCATATCAATGAGTTCATTTAATGGAAATAGTATTCATAATGAGTTTCTGGGTGGTCAAAGACTATAGGAATATTACTTATATCTTGCAGTTCTTGTAAGAGTCCGATTGGCTTTCTTCTAGTGTTTCATGGTTAGTAATTGGATATGTATTTGTACATAGGAACCAATGATATAGAGTTCTAGCGGTCACTCAGGACTCCTAAAAAAGTTCTAATATTTCTTCTTAGCTATATGTATTATAATGGAATCATCAACTCCAAATTGTATTTTTGGGAAATCAGATGCTTCATGATATAAGGATTTTTAGGTGTAATAATCTAGAATGATTCCTCTTCACATAGTGGAGGGATATCCTGAAGTTGATTATATAGGTAGATCAGCTATGAGAGGTTACCTTACCATCAATCCATCTTTTCTGACATATTTATTTGATATTGGTGCATCATACTCATTTATATAAACTGATATTGTGAATATGATAAATATTCCTATTGATCATTTTCCTTATGTGATAGATATTACCACACCCATAAAAATGAATAGATATTAGGTTCTTTGTTGTCCTTTTTGTATTTTTTGAAACTAGAAATTGAGATTACATGGTATTTTCTAGTTATCAACATGAAACCTCTTGACTTCATACTCAAGATGGTTTGGCTAATTTCTAATAAATATTGGACTGAATGTAAACATCAAAGGGTCTCCTTTAATACACCTGGTAGGGAATTATGTATCATTCTATGAAAATGGGACCAAAGGTCAATTATATTCATACTTCCATTCTCATAGTTGGGCATGGTAATATTATTGTTTCCATTTGACTTGGAGTGATCATATTTGGTTATTCATCTCCCTCTAGTCATCGTCTTGTTTCCCAATTATTTTTCTTCTGATTTCTCAATTCGTCCATTAGTAAGAGAGGTAAATTTTCCGTTTATTTATTACAAAGTATTAAGAAGATAAATATTCCTTCTTACCATATATAACTAAGATAATTTAATGGGATAATGATTTAATTAGATGACCTCTTATAAAAAGGATATATATGTCTTAGTGTGTCACCTAGGTTATAACATGTAATCATTATGATTAATGTCGATGGAATAATTTTGCACTACATTGACTAATTAAAACTTAATCATTTCATAGTAATGAAAATGTATCTTTTTAAATGAATTAGAGTTCTATTTTACCAATTAAAAGTGGAATAGTGGTTCTTGAAGATTGATATTTGATCTAGTTATCTCTAATTCTGAATTAAATAATCGGACATTAAAATGACCGACTTCATGTGTAGGTATTACTATTATGATTTTATTTTCATGCCATTTGGTCTAACTAATTCTCATGTAGTTTCATGTCTTTAATGAATATGATTTTCCTTGTGTACCATGACTCGTTTGTAATAGTCTTCATGGATGAGATCATGGTTTACTCAATTATTATGGAGGATCATGTGTGTTATCTCAGAGAATTACTAGAATTCATGAAAGATCACCAAATTCACATAGAGAATTTAAATAGTAATTTTTGGATATATAATGTGATTTTTTTGGGACATGTGGACTCAAAGAATAACATCTTTATCATTCCTTGGAAGGTTAAGGCTATTTTGACATGGGAGAACCCATATATAATTTCTCAGAATCATAATTTCTTGGGACTATCGGGGTATTAATTTAGATTTTTTAAATATTACATGAAGTTATATTTTCAAACGACCACATTAACAAGAATGGGAGTGATGTTATTAAGGAATAAAAAATTTAGAGTCATTTTGTTGAGTTTAGATGTCTTTTGACTTCTTTATTATTGTTGAATCTTCACATATATGGGTAAGGCTATGTGGTCTTATATGAAAAACCAAGTTTGGATTTGGAACATGTTATCATAAAGGTTGATCACGTGTTATTGTATGGATATTGAATTTTTAGGCCACAAAGGAATAATAATATGACCCATGAACACAAACTCACAGTTATGATTCACACTCTTAAGAGTTTCCAAAATTACCCTTTGAGACATAGGTTTTGACTTTATTCTAACCATAATAGAATTATTTATATCTTCTCTCAAATTTATTTGAACATCTACCAAAAGAATTAGTTTGATTACCTGAAATACATTAATTACAATATAGCCTATACCCCATGTAAGTGAAATGTCATGGATGATGCTTTGAGAAGGAAACATCCATCCAAATACATGAATGAATTATTATAAAACTAGAACCTGATGGAAATTGTTTCATAGTTTCATTTATTATTTCAGGGGGAAGAGGTGTAAGATGTCCTAAAATGTTTTCAGTTGACCACCACTATTCATAGAATGATTTTCATTGAATATAATCATGGTGATCAATTCTATAGAATTAAAGACTGTTCTTATTGTGGGGTGATAGTTACAAAATGTACATTCTCTTCTGATGGAATAATATGTTTACATAATCAGTTTTTTTTGACATTTTCTTTAAGTATGTCCATAATTAGGGACTTCTTCTGTAACACCCGAGATTTTATGAGGAATATTTTGTTTTTTTGCATAATTTTATTGAAAGAAATCTTTCACTACACATAACACTGTCTTGGCTTGCGTTACACGTAAGAGCAACCTTCCTCAATAGCTTTCATTGTACGCAATACTGAGTTCCACTAAACAACGATATATTATTAAAATATTATATAAACTACCAGTTATGAATAGTAATACCCAATTTTTGAAATTTTATATATCTTATCATTCAAAATGGACTTCATTTTTGGATTCAGAATATTGAAATTAGCCAAGGGTGAATTTTTTGTATTTTTCTGAAAACATTCAATTTTTGAGGAATAGTGAAAACACAGGGTTACTATTAAAAAACTGACATTTTATTTAAATATTTATTTATTTTATTTAAGTTTATTTTAGGTTAAAATGGATAATTAATACCTATATAAGTTCAATGTAATTCATTGGAGTCATTTTATAATATTTTTAAATATATAAAAATGTTATTGAACTTTTAACCGTCTTTTACCCACCTCCTAGGAGAGTTTAAAAATTTATATAAAACATAATTTTACCACTTTTTTGAGTGTAATTTCTAAAATCAGAGAGACAAGGTTAATATCAAGTAGTAATATGCGGTTCAATAAGATAAAAATATTTTTTTGTGAATAGTAACTTTTTACTTTGTTTACCACGGTTAAAAGTAAATAGTGTAATTAAGGATAAAAATGAAATTATTATTACCCTAAAACATGTCCTATTTCTATTGGATAAGTTTAATTCGACCAAAAACAGCCTTAGGAATAAAATATTACCATTTAGATCCACATAGATTAGATTAAGACATTTATTATTATTTTATTTAAAGAAGAGTTAAAATGGTTAAAATCAAAGTTTAATAAATAAAACATTTTTAATATAGGGTTATACATAACATAATTTAGACTATAAATATTCATTATAAATCTAAAAATATTTCTTATATAATTTAATTTTATTTATAATTTTTAGACATTAGATAAGTTAATTTATTTATGACACAATGATGATGCAGTAATTACCGTATTAATGAAATATTAAAATAATTGATATTATAAATACCCAAATAAAATGTAGTTTGAGACTTTTTATGAATTACACTAATTTTATTGGTTAATATGACAATTTATTATTGATTTAATTAACTTTTTTCGAACTAATCATGCTATTATGATTTTCACAAAAATCAAAAACAAAATAGTGCCAATAAGTGACATAAAATAGTTTTTAAAACAAATATTATATTATTAATTGTTATTTTATTCATAAAAATCTATGGTTCGGCCAAATGACTTATATAAGGTTATATATATTAATATTTAACAACTTTGTGCTCTTTTGGCATGTTATAGTAAGTTTATTAACCATATAATGTAAGAAAATAAGAAGACACGGTAAAAGTTAAATTATTAAACATATATATAAATCTAAATGATAAGGTTAAAATTGTATCCAAAACTTGTCTAAAATCTATTTGTTGAGAGGATTTAGACCCCTACCCACTTTAGCTTTGATATAAATCAATTTTGAGCTATTAAAACCTGAATATGACTTTATAATAAAATAATATTTTGTGTTTTTTCTAATGTGCCCCTCTCCTCCTTTATAAAAGGGCACCTCCTCCTCCACCTCCTCACAACACTTTGAGCCTTCAAGATCTTTCAAACCCTACCAATTTCTCTTATCCACTTCCCTAGTAAGATTCCAAAGTTCTAGGTCTTCTTCGAAGACCAACATTAGTGACCTAAGAGGAGGTTTCAAAGAAGTGTGTCGAAGAAGAGGTAATATCTGTTACCGATTCATTAAAATTTATTTCTTCTTCTACTTCCTCCTCTTTAGTTGTTTCATTATGAAGTAATAACATCAGTATCAATAATATACTGATATGTTATTATAAATATGAAATAACCCTATTTCACATTATATCCATCCTATGGAAAATGAAATCACCGCACGTGCGTACGTACGGAATACCGTCTCCACGTCGTGGTGTAATCTATTTTCCATCACCACCTTACTTGGATGGGTATAATGGTGTAAAGAATAACTATATATGATTATTGTAAAGTGATATTGATTCTGAAATAGTATACATACACTTAAATACAATTCCACGATCAAGGGAATGATATCATCGCTTGTGCATATGTACGGCCTAACGTCTCCACGATGCGATGCGACTCGTTCTATATGATATTCATTGAATAATGATTATATAAATGGATTGAATGAATAAATATGATATAAGTTACACTAATACCATTCTGGAAATGAGTTATCCATAACCTAAAAATAAGAATAAGAATTTACTCGAAAAAACACGCATAAGAACATAAAGCAATGAACACCCGAATAACAAGTAGCAATCAAATATTACTAATAAGAAGATAAAAATATGACCACGTATGATATCATAAAAATGAATATGATATTTCAATGACATTATTTAAATAATTATAAAGGAGGTTCAGATACGTACTAAGAAAATCAGACCTAAGGTAAGGGATAATTATTCCAATTTCATTCTTATCCAAGATTATTTATTTGGAAGTATTTACTGGGGTTATGTTTATCATCCATGTACATGTTTTCTAAAAATGTTTCATAAAATGTTTAGTATTATTACATGTATGTTTCATGTAATTTTTATCCTTTTATAGCTTTTACCGCAATGTTTGGAAAGAATCTTTCTTTTGTTTACCATACGAGGAACATTTTGACTTTTCCGACAAAAGTATGAGGATAGTGTTTATTTTTAAACTTATATGGTATGAACATATTTTTACAGTTTCATAACTCCTTATTTTCAAGAATATTACTATACAATATTTCATTACTATTTTCAACAAAGTCCTTTTCTTTTAAAACTTCATGTCATTTTGTGAAATGAAAATGATTTTGAAGAAGAAAATATATTTTCCTCAAGAATTTATTTCAAGTGTTTTATCAAAACCATTTTCCATCTAAGATGATATTATTTAATATGTGTATGTTTAAAGTATAATATCTATATTATTTACATGGTTTCACTTTTCTTATGATGAAATGATATCTATTTGTTTTATATGGATTATGTGATGATGGGATTATGTTTTTGAAACCCATTTTATTCTTTGTGTTATGATGAATGTTTTAAGTTTATTTTGTGGCACAAGTAAGAATGATTTCATTATTAGATGGTTGGTACCTATATCTACCTCCATTTTATTGGGTAAAGATTTATATCTCATGAGATAGACATGGTTGGAAAGGTATGTTAATTTGGTTCAGTGTTACAGGACTGAAACGAGGAGTGAACTCGATTCAGAAAGGGACTTTGTCCACATAGATGGTCTTGGAAGCAATGCCTTGGAAACTATAGAAATCATAACATGTGATTAATGGTTTCCACAATTAAATGTTTTATTCTCATGCTATTTTATCAGGATTAATGTTTCTTTATGATCTATGCCTTACGTACTGCAATGTTTTATGTCATTTCTCAAGATCTTGATGTTTAAACATTATGTTCATGTATTTATGTTAAAATGTATATGATTTGTTTTATTTTCTCTATGCTTACCCTTAATGAGGATTTGAGCTCACCCTTTTATATGTTTTCTTTTCCCCAGGATTTAAAGAAAGGTTTTAGGTAAGAATTAAAAAATGGGAAGATCATTATGGGAGAGGTTAAAGATCTTCCACCACGATTAGAAGATTATGTTTCGTGTTTCCAATGACACTAAACTATTACGTTCCTTGAGTGTTGGTTCTTGTTATGTATTAATTATTCTGAAAAAGTGATTTAATGTCCATGTACATCAAGCTTTGGGTATCTACATTTGGTATTAGAGGAAGGATATAGTCAACCTTTATAAACTTTGATGTGAAAGCCTTAGTAAGATCCCTAAGGATATGTCTATGCATTGGAAAAAATCTTAGTGTTTTAGAATTGGCCATGAATAACCAATGATAATACTTAAAGAGTGAAATTTTATTCTTGATTATGTGGCTTTACTATTATGATTAGTGTTTCTCACACTATGCTTATTGGTTTTAGTCAATAGATGGACCCCAAAGGAACTGTTTTCATCAATGTAATGGAAAATTCAATGATTGTCCTCTTGAACAAACCAATTTCATGGGAGATGGAGTGAAAAATCATATTGTTATACTTATACAAGCTATGAATCATTATGGACTTCCAAATGATCAGAAAAGGGAAAAATATTCTATTGAGTCCTTCATGAGGCATCATCCACCTTCTATCATTGGGTCTTCTGATCCACTTGTTGCTAAACAATGGATCAGTACCATTAAAAATATATTTTCAGTTATTTAATGTTCTGAACATGATAAAGTCATCTTAACAGTATATCGTTTGGAAGGTGAAGCTGATCAATGGTGGAATCTTATTAAGAATATGAGTCAAAGGTATGAAATTGAGTCCATGGAATGGGACGAGTTCAAGAACTTATTTTTCAATAAGTACTTCCCTCGTATTCTTCTAAAAAAGATGGACGAGGAGTTTCTTGAACTAAAGCAAAAGGATGATGAATCGGTTGGTAGCTATGAAGAAAATTTTACAAGACTTGCAAGGTACGCTTCTGGGATTATTATCCAACCTGAGAGTAAGATTGATCGATTCTCTAGTGGCTTAAAACCATGTATTTGAAGGGCGTTATCCATAAGTGACTTCAATAGCTATGAGGAAATTGTTCGATGTGCTCTCAAGGTTGAGATGGAGATTGGAGTAACCCATCAGTCATATGCATTTGGTTAGAAGAGGAAAATGGAATTCAAAGGAAAATCTAAAGAGCACCCTGAAAAGAAGATGGGTTTTCTCTTATGCTCAATGTGTCGAAAGAAACAAGGAGGGAGTTGTATTAAAGGGACAAGTAAATTTTTCAAATGTGGAAAAGAAGGTCATCGGGCATTTGAATGTCGTAATGGTGGGAAGAAGATTTCTAGTGATGCGAACAAAGAAAATGCTACATAGAATAAACATCCTACACTTCAATGTTACAAGTTCAAGTAAATGGGGAATTATTCCAATCAATTCCCTAATCCAAGGGTTTTTTATGATGATCGACGTCAACAAACTCTTAAGGCCAAAGACAAAGGAAAGTCACATGCAATTTCTATCAGCGATGTGGAGTACGATAATGAAGTGGTGAAAGGTGCACATACCATACACTCTAAAGTAGAAAATGTTTTATTTTATTTCGGATCCACCCACTCTTTTATTTTTGATGAATTTTCTACGGTCATTTCCTTATTAACTCATCAATTAGATGTTGAGTTAGCTGTGACAACCCCTAATGGCACAACAGTCGCATCAAAAGTTTACAATTCTTCTCTGATTGAAGTTTGTGGGAAAGTGCTTCCTGCAAATCTTGTGATCCTTCCTATAGTGGATTTTTATGTGATTCTTGGCATGGATTGGCTTTCTTTATATGGATCTCATATCAACTGCCAAAGAATGGATGTCACATTTCATATTCCAGATCAATGTATGATTTTCTATCGATGCAAGGATGAACATAACCTTCCAGTGGAAATTTATTCCATCTTATGGGTCTTGATTCCACTAAATGAAGGTTATTTATCTCAAATGTTGGTGAGAAACTCATGATTAAGAAAATTCCCATTGTATGGGAGTTTGATTATGTCTTTCTGGAAGAATTACCGGGTCTTCCACTAAATCGTGAAGTTGAGTTTTTAATAGAACTCGTACTGGGTTCTTGGCCTATTTCAAATACACCTTATAAATGGCCCCAATTGAGTGGAAGGAATTGAAGAAGAAACTCCAAGAGAATCTTGATAAAGGACTTATACTCCCTAGTGCGTCACCTTGGGGAGCACCTGTTATGTTTGTTAAGAAGAGAGATGGATCAATGAGACTCTGCATTGATTATCGAGAACTTAAGATGAACAATATCAAGAAAACATATCCTATCCCACACATTGATGACTTATTTGACCAACTACGTGGAGATCAATACTTTTTCAAGATTGATCTTCATTCATGGTATCATAAATTAAGGGTCAAAAAGGAGGATATACCAAAGACGGATTTTCGTACAAGGTATGGAAACTATGAATTTATAGTGATGCCATTTGGTTTTACTAATTCCCCTGTTATCTTCATGGATCTGATGAATAGAGTCTTTAGAGACTATCTTGATCAGTTTGTGGTAGTCTTTATAGAAGATATTCTTGTCTATTCAAAGAGAAAGGAAGAACATGAAGATCACTTAAGAATTGTATTGAAGACCCTGAGAAAGGAGAAGCTTTTAGCCAAATTTACCAAGTGTGAATTTTTGCATAAAAAAGTTCCATTTTTTGGTCACATAATTTCAAAAGAGGGGATATCTGTGGATCCAGCAAAAACAGAGGTTATCGAAAGATGGCCAAGACCAACAACAGTAACTAATATCCAATGTTTTCTTGGTTTGGCTGGATATTATCAATGTTTTGTGAAATATTTTTCACGATTATCTAACCCACTCACCAAATTGACTCAGAAAGGAGTTAAGTTTTTTGGACAGAGGAATGTGAAGAGAATTTCAAGGATTTAAAAAAATATTATCTAGTTCACCTGTGCTCACACTGCCTTGTAGTGGAGAAAGGTTTGGGATCTATAGTGATGCATCCAAGAAGGGACTGGGGTGTGTTCTCATGAAAAATGATATGATGATAGATTATGCCTCACAACAGTTGAAAATACACGAGAAAAATTTCCCAACTCATGACTTGGAGTTAGCAGTGGTAATCATTGCATTAAAGATTTGGAGGCATTATATTTATGGTGAAAGGTGTTATATTTATAATGATCATAAAAGTTCAAAGAATATTTTCACAAAAAAGGAGCTGAATATGCGCCAAAGAAGATGGTTGGAGCTGATTAAGGATTACGACTGCTCAATTCATTACCACCCGGGGAAAGAAAACGAGGTGGAAGATGCATTAAGTTGACAAGACCATGTTATATTATCCATGATGATGATCACAAAAGATCCAATATTTATGGACTTACAAAGGATTGATCTTGGAATTATAATGGAAGGGGAAAAATCTTATCTTTCACAAATGAATGTTCAACCATCTATTCATGTGAAGATTAAAGAGGCACAAAAAGAATATGTAGAGTTACAAAAGAAGGTGAGAAATGTTCCTGAATTCAACCTTGATTGTGATGAGATAATAAGGTTCGGGAATCGGGTTTTTGTTCCTCCCATCCCAGATTCAAAGACGGATCTGCTGGATGAGGCTCATTGTGCTTCATTCTCTATTCATCCTGGAAGCACAAAGATGTATAGGGACCTAAAAGAGTACTTCTGGTGGGATGGCATGAAAAGAGATGTTGCTGCATATGCCTCTCGATGCTTGGTTTGTCAACAAGTTAATGCTGAGAGACAGAAATCTAAGGGGATGTTACAACCATTACCCATACCCGAATAGAAATAGGAAAACATCACTATGGACTTTGTCACCGGACTTATTAAAACATCCAAAGGCAATAATGATATTTGAGTCATTATTGATCGTCTTACAAAGTCGGCACACTTCATTGCTATTAGATAGGATTTCTCTCTTAATCAGCTTCCCACGATATATGTTAAGGAAGTGGTAAGATTTCATGGAGTACCACTTTCCATTATATCTAATCAGGATCCGGGGATTACCTAAATGTTTTGGAGAAGTCTTCATCTCACTCTGGATTCATAGTTAAGTTTCAGCACTGCTTATCATCCTCAGAAAGACGGTCAGTCTAAGAGGACAATTCAAACTCTAGATGATATGTTAAGATCATGCTCTATGGATTTCAAAGGTCATTTGAATCAACACCTACCTTTGGTGAAATTTTCTTATAATAATATCTTTCAATCCAGTATTTAGATGGATCTTTATGAATATATCTATGAAAATAAATGCAGAACTCCAACTTTTTGGGATGAAGTTGGGGAAAGAAATCTATTAGGACATGATCTTGTTGATGAGATGGCAGAAAAGGTTTGATCTATTCAATAATACATAAGAGCAGCTCAGATTCGATAAATAAGTTATGTCGACAACCAAAGAAAAGGCATAGAGTTTGAAGTGGGTGATAAAGTGTTCTTATGAATATCTCCTTGGAAGAGAGTAATGAGATTTGGAAAGAAGGGCAAGTTGAGCCCTAGGTATATTGGTCCTTTTGAAATACTGGATCGTATTGGGAAGGTAGATTTTCGATTGGAGCTTTCACCAAATCTCTCTCAAGTTCAAGATGTGTTCCAAGTATCTCTCTTGATAATGTACATACTCGATCCTTCACATGTACTCAGCTCAGAAGTTGTACCGTTGGAGCAAGATCTTTCTTATGAAGAACAGAAGATAGAGATTCTGGATCGTAGGGAAAAAGTTCTACCGAACAAGACCACCCGCTTGGTGAAAGTTTTATGCAGGAACCACCAATTATAAGAAGCTAAATGGGAACTTGAGGATATGATGAGGGAGAGGTATCCTCATATGTTTGTTACAAAGTGTAGAATTTCGACGGAGAAATTTATTTTAAGGGGGGTAGAATGAAACACCCGAGATTTTGTGAGAAATATTTTTTTATGTATAACGTTATATAAAGGAATATTTCACTACACACAACATTGTCTTGGCTTGCGTTACACTCAAAAGAAACCTTCCTTGATAGCATGTGTTGTACGCAATACTGAGTATCACTAAACAACGATATGTTATTAAAATATTATATAAACTAGCTGTTATGAATAGTAATACCCAATTTTTGAAATTTAATAAATTTTATCTTTCAAAATGGACTTCATTTTTGTATTTGTAATATCGAAATTATCCTAGGGTGATTTTTTGGTATTTTTCTGAAAACTTTCAATTTTTGATGAATAGTGAAACTCCTGGGTTACTATTTAAAAACTGACTTTTTATTAAAATAATTATTTATTTTAATTTAATTTATTTTAGTTCAAAATTGAAACTTAATACCTATATAAGTTCAATTTAATTCATTGGAGTCATTTTATAATAATTTTATGTATATAAAAATTTTATTGAACTTTTCACCGTCTTTTACCCACCTCATAGCGAAATTTGATGATTTACATAAAATTTAATTTTACCACTTCTGTAGTGTGGAATTTCTAAAATCCAAGAGACACGGTTAATATCAAGAAGTAAAATGTGGTTCAATAAGATAAAAATAATTTTTAGTGAATAGTAACTTTTTACTTTTTTTACCACGGTTAAAAGTAAATAGGGTAATTAAGTGTAAAAATGATATTATTATTACCCTAAAACATGTCCTAATTCTATTTGATAAGTTTAATTCGACCAAAAACAACCATATAAATAAAATATGACCATTTAGGTCAACTTGTATTAGATTAGGACATTTATTATTATTTTATTTCAAGAAGAGTTAAAAAGGTTAAAATCGAAGTTTAATAACTAAAACATTTTTAATATAGGGTAATACATAATATAATTTCGACTATAAATATTTATTATAGAGAAAAATATATTTCCTACATAATGTATTTTTATTTATAATTTTTAGACACTAAATAGTTTATTTTATTTATGAAATAATGATGATGCTGTAATTACCTAATTAATGAAATATTAACATAATTGATATTATAAATACCCAAATAAATGTAATTTGAGACTTTTTCTGAATTACACTAATTTTATAGGTTAATATGACATGTTATTATTGATTTAATTACCTTTTTTCGAACTAATCATGTTGTTACGATTTTCACAAAAATCAAATACCAAATAGTGTCAAAAAGTGACATAAAATAGTATTTAAAACAAATATTATATTGTTAATTGTTATTTTATTCCTAAAAATCTAAGGATCAGAAAAATGAATTATATAAGGTTATATATATTAATAATTAACAACTTGGTGTTCTTTTGTCTTGTTATAGTAGGTTTATTAACCATATAATATAAGAATACAAGAAGACATGGTAAAAGTTAAATTTTTTAACTTAGAGTTAAATCTAAATGATAAGGTTAAAATAGTATCCTAAATTTGCCTAAAATCTATTGGTTTAGAGGCTTTCGACCCATACCCAGATTATCTTCGATATAAATCAATTTTGAGCTATTAATAACCAAATATGACTTTATAATAAAATAATATTTTAAGTTTTTGCTAAGGTGCCCCTCTCCTCCCTTATAAAAGGGCACCTCCTCCCTCTCCTCCTCACACCACTTTGAGCCTTCAAACTCGTCTAAACACTACCAATTTCTCTTATCCACTTCCCTAGTAATATTATAGTGGTCCTGGTATTCTTCAAATACCAACATTAGTGCCCTAAGAGGATGTTTCAAAGAAGCGTGTCGAAGAAGAGGTAATATCCGTTACTGATTCATTGAAATTTATTTCTTCTTCTACTTCCTCTTATTTAGTTGTTCCATTATGAAGTAATAACATAAGTATCACTAATATACTGATATGTTATTATAAATATGAAACAACCCTATTTCACCTTATATCCATCCTACAGAAAATGAAATCACCGCGTGTGCGTACGTACGGAACACCATCTCCATGTCGTGGTGTAATCAGTTTTCCATCACCACCTTACATGGATGGGAATAATGGTGTAAATAATAACTATATATGATTATTTTAAAGAGATATTGATTCTTTAATAGTATACATACACTTCAATACAATTCCACTATCATGGGAATGATATCATCGCTCGTGCGTACGTACGGCCTACCATCTCCACGATGCGATGCGACTCGTTCTACATGATCTTCATTGAATAATGATTATATAAATAGATGAAATGAATAAATATGATATATGTTACACTAATACCATTATGGAAATGAGGTATCAATAACTTAAAAATAATAATAAGAATTTATTTGACAAAACACGCATAAGAACATAAAGCAATGAACACCCGAATAACAAGTAGCAATCAAATATTACTAATAAGAAGATAAAAATATGACCATGTATTATATGATAACAATGAATATGATAAGTCAATGACATTATGTAAATCATTATACAGGAGGTTTGGATACGTACGTAGAAAATTGGACCTAAGGTAAGGGATAATTATTCCAATCTCATTCTTATCCGAGATTGTTTATTCGTAAGTATTTACTCGCGTTATGTTTATCATCCACGTCCATGTTTTCTAAAAATAATTTCATAAAATGTTTTGTATTATTACATGTATGTTTAAAGTCATTTTTATCCTTTTATAACTTTTACCACATGATTTGGAATGAATATTTCTTTTGTTTACCATATGAGGTACTTTTTGACTTTTCTACCAAAAGTACGAGGAGAATGTTTAATTTTAAACTTATACGGCATGAATATATTTTTACAGTTTCATAGCTACTTATTTTCAAGAAGCTTACAATACAATATTTCATGACTATTTTCAACAAAATCCTTTTCTTTTAAAACTTCATGGAATTTTGTGAAAAGAAAATGATTTTGAAGAAAAAGTATATTTTCCTCAAGAATTCATTTCAAGTGTTTTATCAAAACCATTTTCCATCTAAGATGATATTATTTAATATGTGTATGTTTCAAGTATAATGCCTCTATTATTTTCATGGTTTCACTTTTCTTATGATGAAATGATATCCATTTCTTTTATATTATTTATGTGATTATGGGATGATGTTTATGAAACCCATTTTATTATTTGGGTTATAATGAATGTTTTGAGTTTATTTTGTGGAACAAGTAAGAATGGTTTCATTATGATGTGGGTGTGACCTATATCTCCCTCCAATGAATTTGGTAAAGATTTATATCTCATGAGATAGACATGGCTGGAATGGTAAGTTAATCTGGTTCAGTGTTACAGGACTGAAATGAGGAGTGAACTAGATTCAGAAAGGGACTTTGTCCACTAAGATGGTCTTGGAAGCAATGCCTAGGATACTATGGAAATAATAACATTTGATTAATGTTTAACACAATTACATGTTTTATTCTCATGCTATTTTATCAGGATTAAAGTTTCTTTATGATCTATGCCTTACGTACTGCCATGTTTTTGTCATTGCCCAAGATCTTGATGTTTAAACATTATGTTTATGTATTTATGTTCAAATGTATATGATTTGTTTTATTCTATACATGCTTACCCTTACTGAGCATTTGAGATCACCCTTTTATCTGTTTTCTTTTCCCCAAGATTTAAAGAAAGGTTTTAGATAAGAAAAAAATGTGGAAGATCTTTATGGGAGAAGTTGAAGATCTTTCACCACGATTAGAAGATTGTGTTCCGAATTTCCAAAGACACTAAACTATTATGGTCCTTGAGTGTTGGTTATTTTTATGTATTAATTATTCCAAAAAAGTAATGTAATTTCCATGTAAGGCATGCATTGGGTCTCTACATCTATAATTAATTGTGGGGGTGAGACACTGAACCAAGAAGTTTTTTTATGATATTAGATGATAATGTTCGGGTCTATGTATAATATGAGACATCACTAATTACTTTTCTCATTGTTATACCTATCACAAGGTCAATATTGTTAAATTTAAAACATTGAGTTTACTTTAATCACTTCAAGTTCTAAAATAGATTTGATATGAGTTTATATATAAATGTTTTATGTATTTCTGTGTACCCCTAGGAGAAAATGATATATGGGTCGTGATTGATCAGTTGATGAAATAAGATCACTTCTTACACATTTGTGGCATGACCAAAGTTATTGAATTGGGACATCCTTATATATATGATATTATCTAATTAGATGGTGTCCCTTCTTCTATATTCTCTTATTGGGATCCCCATTTTACTTATCAATTTTTTGGAGACCTTCACGAGGAACTATATTATAATTTATTTTTTATCATGTCATATCATCCGCAAATATGTAGTCAAAGACAAATAAAAATATACATTCATGAGTAAATTATTTGTCTCTATGTCACCAATTTTTATTTGTCTAAGGATGTCCATTTGGGACTAGTTGAGTTTTATTACAATGACAATTTTTATCCAATAATTTAATTGTATCTTTTTGAGGACTTGTATGGTTGACATTATAAATATCCACTATGTTGGTCATAGATTGGAGGTAGTTATTTAGTTGGTCCATGTTCGGTCAAAGAAACAATTAATAATATTGAGTTGATTAATTAGATAGTTTTGATAGAATTTAGATAGTATAAATCAGATTCTAACTATCATTGTCGGCTATTAGGGTTTTTATATGGTGATGTGGTGTTTTCGGAGTTTTCCCCAATTTGGTTCATTGATGTATTCAAAAATTGGGGAAGTTTACCCCTTATTTTTTGTACCTTTTGTGGTTTTTTATAAGGTGAGTAAAGTGTATGTGTATTTAGAACATAAAAAATTATTGGAATCAATAGATAATTTGTTCCACATGTCAAAACACCATATGTATTGTTCTAGCACATATAATTCCCTGATATGGGAGGATCCTGATGTTGAGCCTCATTTTTATGTGACTAATAATATAGTCACTATTATGGATTATAAGAAAAATGAACCTCCAAAGAAGAATATTGCTTTATTATTTACTCTATGGTTTCATGGCTCTGATTCTCATGAGGATTAGGAGCATGAGGAATTGATGAGAGAGCTGTGGCCTTAACTATTTGATATGGATTCTTATAAAATGATTTTTATGGATAAAAATCATTTACGGTAGGGAGGATGTAACATCATGTTACGTTATTTTAGGTATTTCATGAACCATTTTTGATCTTTTAAAAGTTGGTTCCTGTTTTGGGATCATTCCAAAATAATTTGTTAAATTTTTTAAGCTAGAGAGACTATTCATGGTTGGTTCATGGTTAGTGAAAATTGGTTTATTTCACCCAACAAAACATTAAATCTAATGTGAGAATCTAGATGGGGGAGCACAGTTTCTCCAAATAGTGTGTCCATCACCACCAAAACATGGATCCTCTGGTAGTGATGGTTTATATTGATGGTTCATCGTTTAAAAAACCATGTGACCACCTATGATAAATTGTGGCCCCCACGAAAAAGAGCTCATAGTCAGAGAACATGGTGTGTCTATCCATGTGGCCCAAACTATATACCATGAAAACATGTTTTAATTTATATGGAAATTATTTGGATAAATATATAGATGCTTTTATTTTTCCTTATGACAACATTTGTCAAAAACTCAAATTCCATTTTTTAGATGGCTCTAAGAGGTGATTTTCCCTCCTTGAATCCTTTTCATAGTAGATCATTGCATCATTTTTGTTATCTAATCTTCTATAGGTTAGTGGGTGTAACCCCCTGAGATTTATTGAATTATTTTTTTACAAATTAATTTATATTTTTGATATTTTTCATTTACCATGAAACTAAAAATAATTCTAAATAAATAAATATATATATATATATAATAAAACACAAAGTCCATCATTCCTATCACACGACACCAACTTGGCTTCGACTATATGTTATACTGATGTGTATTTCACTACATGTTATACTGACATATCTTGTGCTACCCGAAAAACTGACTAGGTGTACATTACTTGCAACACCGTGTATTAGAAAAGCATCATTTTATTAGAATTTTATAAATGATATAATTATAACTTATTCATTAAACATATAAATATGAATATTAACAAATAATTTTCATATATTTTTTTAAAATTTCATTATATAAATAAAACTTATTGATAAGGATATATATGATTTTTTGTAATGTCCTTTTATGTTTAAAAATACAATTTTCATGAATGAAAAACATTTAATAATGACATTAATATAAGGTACGTTTAGAAATTTAAATTAATAAAATAAAATTATTTTTTTAATTTGGAATTTCTAAATTATCATATTGTGAATTGTTGAGATTTTTCTTAGAAACATCATTTTATGATGGATAGTGAAAAATACTACTTTTAAGTTAAAAAGATAATTTTTATTAAAATAATTATTATTGATAGATTATATATGAAATTATTTAAGGTCAATTTTTTTCAATTATACATATATTAATACAATTTAGTTTTTTATGCACAATTTCACTTTGAAATTGAATATAAAAACATAATATAATTTTGAACTTTTTTCAACTTTAAAGACCCATAATTTTGTCATGTCTGTGGGATTAGCATTAATCCTAATATTGATTCTTATATTAATTGAATTTATAAAATCTTACATACACCATTGTAATCATTTTAATATTTATATTTTAATTAGATCATGTTTACTTTTTCCCAAAATTAATAGTAAAAGTGATTAAAATTAATTGCATCGATTAAGGTTAAATTAAGCTTACTAAGAGGCTAAAAGAAAAACCAAAGGCCCAAAACGACTGATAACCTTGTACAAACTCCATTGGATGTTTATATTAAAATGTATACTCCCTTGGAACAATTTTGTTTCATTATTTTATCCACTTGAGACATGGAAGACATGGGTGGAATTCTCTAATTAAATATATACAAGAGTGCCACTCCTTCTTCCTGTAAATGGACACCAACTCTCTCTCTCTCTTCTTCACACCTCTAAAAACACTTACGGAATTCCATGATCCTCTAAATAAAATTAAAAAAATCCCTTAATTACTCCCTAAAGACTCCATTTATTCATAATTTTCCATGAAATCATTTTGGCACAAAGAAAAATGAATTTCATGATTAAGAGGGAACACCATCTCTCATTCTCCTTTATTTTATTTTACATATCCACCCCCTACACACTATTTATTCAATGATTTTATAGAAACAACTGTATTATAAAAATTTAAACATGTATTTAGGATTATATTTTGACTTACACTTACAAACAACTCAATCTAATGGGTAACAAACATATTGTCTATGTGTATGGTGTGAATCTGCCTCACAAAATGAAGATTGTCCAATTTTCCTTACCACCTATCATGGAGGATAATACGTTTCACAATATATTAATAAATATTATATATTATATTTATTATATATTTATGCTTTTTTATTCTTTTTACAATGCATATATGTTTTATTATCTATTTAGTGTAAATATGATAATTTCATTTGAGGAAGTGTGGACTACCGCCCCCTCAATGTGATGTGATTCGTTCACAGAAGAAATGGAATGTATAAAGGATGGGTTAGTAAACTAATAATATATATATATATATAAGATTATAATTATACTATAATTATATTATATACATATATACATATATTTCATTTTCATTTCTTCCTTTAATGAAAAAAATAATACAAACAACATTAATGCGTACGTACAACTTACCATCTCCATGAACCGTATAATTAATTACTTAATTATATATTATATATATTATTATAATACACATATATTGAATATTAATTATATTTATATCATTTTTTATATTCTAGAATCCTGATAAAAGTATAAGGGTGAAATTTATAACAAATTAATACAAATGCGATGAACAAAACGAATATTATCAAAAGTGAATACTTAACATAGGATGGTTAACAAGTGGTTAATATATTAAAACAATAAAATAATTTCTATTATTAGATATAATAATATGGTTATTAAAAATATTTATTGTAAATTTATATTTATTATACGGGTTTTTGAATGATTACGATGAGATTCAATACATAGGGTAAGTGGATTTCATCTCCCTTTTTTATTTCTGTGAGATTAATTATATGGTCAATAATATTTCATTTTTTGTGGAATTTGTACTGGCCATTATTTTAATATATATATATATATTAATAAAATTTATCAGTATTCACAAAACCATTTTATGATATTTTTTTCGAGGGGATAAAGTTTCAAAAGGTTACCAAACTGGTAAAATAGTTTTGTCACAATTCTCCTTCTTTGAGACTCAAGTTTTGTTATGCACCTAAAACGTCATTCGAGGTTTATATACCTAAATTTTAAATTTAATATTATAAATTTCATAAATTTTACAATATTTTATGTTTCACATAATTTCCTTTTCTTATATATAGAGTGTGATCCCATGTTACCATATAAGAATATTTTATTGATACAATCTCATCACTTTTTTTTATTGTTACAGTTTATGATTACATTGATGGAATTATTTGATACATATCATAATAAAATTCATGAATTTAAATATCCTTAGGTTATTAATGATTTATTCAAATTTTGGTGGCTTTTATTCTACTCTTTGGTACAAAAGATAGTTAATAAATTTTTTTTAATAAAGTCGAACTTTACCCACTATTCTTTCAAAAACTTTTATTCCATTAAAACCATGTTTCCTAAAAAATGATTTACAAGAATAATCTAAAAATATATTTTTATCATTAAAATACATTTTTAACCTAATTTTCTTTTACCAATGTTTTCAAACGAATCTTTTATTCTCTTTCAAAACGAAGAATTTTTCTAACATTCCTACACCAAAAAAGGAATGTTCATTATAACTCATACAATGTGAACTGGTTTAACCAATATCAATCCTTTGATCACATATTCTCATCTTTGAATGATAATTTTTAATACAATTTTTAAATATATATTTTTCAGGATAAATGGATTTCAAAAAAAATCATGGTCTTTTTATATATTTTTAAAGAAAATGTTTTTCAAAATGCTTTCAAGATTATTTTAAATGTTTTCATGTAAAATGGTTATCAAAATTATTTCAACACTTATTTATAAGTTTTAAAATTAATTTCAAATAAATTGGTTTCAAAATGATTTCAGTCATTCTTTATATGTTTTCAAAATGTTTTGGAAGAAAAAGGTTTTAAAAATTTTTGAATCTTACTTTATAAGTTTTCAATGAAAGATGTTTCCAAAATGATTTAAAGTATTATTTATTTCTTTCAATGTATTTTATTAGAAAATTATTTTCAATTTTTTTTATGTTTTAAAAATTTTCAAAAAATAAAGGATATTTTCCTCATGAATTGTTTTTGAATGATATTCTAATATTATACTCCATCTAAGATGGCATTCATTGATGTTAATCATTCTCTTATATGGAATTATATAAGGGTTTAATATATATTACTTCTATGACTGGGGTATAATTAATATCATGGTCATTATGAAACCCATTAATCTTTCATAGGTTATGTATTTATGTAATTTGTTTCACTTTTACATGTTAATCAGTTGATGAAATCATTATGAAACCTATATTTTTGTCACAAGTAATCATATGGTTTCAAGTTTATGATACCCATTTAATTTCATAGGTTATGATTTGAATATATAGTATATTGTGTAACATTTATGTAAGATTTCATTTTGAGATAGGTGGGACCTATATCTCCCTATAATGCATTGGGTAATGATGTATATCTCATGAGATAGACTAATATGGTCTTGGGACTAAACCATGACTAATAATATGGCCATGGGAGTGAACCATGACTTCCAACATGGTATGTGGAGTGAACTCATGCTACTAATATGTCCATGGTAGTGAACAATTACTACAATGATGGTATTGTGACTGAACCCACACTACTAAAATGGTCCTGGAAGCGATGCGTTGGCTACTACTGAAAGCATATTATATTCTTATATGTCTACCACAATTCCATTTTTTATTACTATTTTATGATTTCAGAGCTTATGTTCTTTATTTACTTATGATTCATGTCTTATGAAATTCCAATAATTATTATGATCTCTAATATTTAGTTTATGATATTTAATTGTTATGTTAATGTTTCATACTAGTTTGTTCATGTTATACATACACATTTTTTTAATTACCATATTGAGAATTTGAATTCACCCCTTTCATATGATTTCATTCCCTTGGTTACGAAGAATATTTTTCGGTAAAAGTACTAATGGTGGAGATATTTATAGGATTTTTGAAGATATTACACTAGGATAGAATATTTTGTTTCCATGTTTTTGAATAAAATCAACCATTACAGTCCTCAAGCTTGTATTTTTGTAATGTACTGAGTATTCATATTCAATTATATAATATCCATTTATGTTAAGCATGGATCACTATAGTTACTATCAAAGGGAGGTTCCAATCATCCTTTGTAAACTAGGATAAGAAAACATTAGTGATATCCCTTGGTATATTTCTAAGGATATGTCTAGGGATATCTATAAGGATAAGTATAATGATGATTCAGTGTTTAGGAAAATTTCATGGAATTGTGGTAATGGATAGAATTATTGGTTTTATAGAAATATATCTTTGTATACATACGATATGTGGATGAGGTCCTATCATAGATTCACCTAGGAAAAATCTATGAATAGATGTTCTGTTCCGAACTCAAGGAAATCTATGGTTAGCAAACTGTCCTTGCTGAACACTGGGTTTGACACTTCTACGGGATATGATTTTGGATTTTACAGACCCTTGATGGACAATAATAAAGTATTTAAATATATATTAGATTTTAATAACGTAGGATGAACCGAGGGTGTCGTAGATTAAGGATGGTGTCCTAATTTAGACATCCTATAAGTAAATCATTTCTTGACTATGTGGTTTTCTTCTATGATAAGTAATGCTCATGCTCTGATTCTGGTTTTAATCAATTGTGGAAAGTAGAGGGATCCAGATTAATGTTCAATTTGATGGAATATTTGAAGATGAAAAATCAAGTGGGATGATCACTGGAGTGGGAGATATTGTGATAATTACTAATCAATTTTAAAGGAACATGACTATCAATGCATACCTTAACCCACTTTCAGATTCACCAAGGAATATGGAATGGACATTTCTGAGAGTTTGGGTGATGGAGACCATATAGAATATAAGATTTTATTTCCTTTGAGTCATGAATGTGGAAATAATCATCTATGTGAATGAATTAGAGTAACATGAAGATTTCTTAACTATGGTAATGATGAACTCAAAGAAAGTGAATTTAGGGGAAAATGAAGAGTTCAATTAACAGAATAGAGGATAATGTTTCCTCCCTAACTAATAATAAAAGGTTATGTTTTTTAAGTGTGGAATAAATTTTAATTATGAATCTCAATGACCCAATATGAATCTTCCTTCTAATGATAAGAATGTTTGTGAGAGTAAAGGTTAGAATTATAATGATGAAGAGTCTATAGATGGATTGTGATAGGAAAGAGTTATTATGTAATAGGATGAGGTATCCTTTATAATGGCATAAAGATTAAGTGGAATAATAAAGTCTTTTAGTTATTTTCATTCAAGATTAATTTTATATGAATGATGAAATGTATGGGGATTGTTTAGTTTACGCATTTCACTAAGAATTTACAAGAACACATTAAATGGTTCTTATATAATAGAAAAGTGATATAATGGTGTGGTGATGTCCCTGGAAAATTCATTATTTATTGAAATATAACAATTAATATGTTCCTTACATTATGATAATGGTTTCTAGATAATGATATGTGGGGTACAAATAAGTATATTAGAAGATACATATTATATTAGAACTGATTAATGACTTGTTAAAATGTTTTTATTCTACCATTGAGGAATTTTACAACATTTTTAGATTGATCAAATAAATCCAATATACATTAAATAATGAAGCATGCATGTTTTAAATGAGGATTTATAGTAATTATGGTTATTATCATGTTTCACAAGAAGATATGATGGGGTTATTCACATGTTTGTAATGTGATGACCAAGAGAAACTTTCTGATATATGGGGGAATCAATGTTAAGATACTTTCATGAAATTATTTCTATGGTTTTATATTTTCATATTTTAAAATTTTTATAAGGTTAAAAATTCATAAGGATTTCAAGTTAAACTTCTGAGGAAGTATGTATGCACTGAGTTTGTTTCGAAAACCTTGGTGAAAAGTCAACTTAGTGATTAACTTCATTTCAAGGATGTCTCTCATATTTTTGAAATCATATTAGTATTTATTTTAGAAAAGGGAATCATGTATGTCTGTTGGAAACCAATCAAGTCCAACAAATTCCAGGGTTTTGACCTGATGAATGAAGGACGATAGGGTTTTCATGCCTTTCACTAGATTATGAAATGTCTTCGATAATGTATAATTATTTTTTATGAATGACTATTTTTGATGAAACACTACAATTACTTTTTTATACGGAGATTAGTAAATTAACCATATTGTTTTTTTTGAATATTTATATATAAATTTCTATACTGATAATTATTTTATGGACCTCAAGATCTTATAAAAGTGTATTTTAGCCCTTTATACATCAATGTTAATTTTAAGATATCTATTAGATGAAATAATGGATGAATTATAAATTGTTAAAATTGAAACTAATGAATGAAATTTGGTTTATAGGAATGTATCAAGTAAGTATATTTCAGTATATTATTGGTTAAAAAAATAATTAATACATGTTTTCATAATTCTCAAATGAAAATGTGTTTATCTAATACCTTAATTTTGTTGAACTAATGGAATTTAAAATCATCACATATTTATGACATTAAGGCCCCCATATTTTAATTAGTCATTTACTTATTTATGATTGATGACCTCAATAATTACCTATAATTATTTAAAGTTTTACTCTATGTCCAATATTCACTCCCAACCTATTATATCATATTTGTAAACCCAGTTATATGTTACAGTGGGTAACATTTATTATTCCAATCTTCTCTTTTTAAGGGATCTTTTAGTATCCATTTTTACGATGTGGGTTTATATGAAAAAAAAATCAAGTATTAAACCGTTGATAACACAAAATAATTTTAAGGGTGAAATTCATTTTAAGGTGGGTAAAATATTACACCCCATTATTTTTTGAATTATATTTATTTTAATTTATTTATTTATTTATTGATATTTTTTATTTCACATGACACTTGAAACAGTTCAATATATATATATATACATTAAAAAATTAAGTCTAGAATTATTTGTCATAGGGAACCAACTTCTCATACACTACACAAAATACCGATATTTCTTGTACTAAATGAAATACAGACTTAGCATTTGCTACTGGAAGCGCTGACTGGGTGTACGTTACACATGACATTGAGTTTCTGAAAATCGTAAGTTTATTATAATTTTTTAAGTGATATAATTATAATGAATTCATTAAAAATAGATATTTTAAGAGAAATAACTAATTTTAAAACATTTTTTATAATTTTATTATGTAAATAAAACTTACTGATAATAAAATATATTATTTTTGGAAAAGTCCTTTTATGTTTAAAAATACCATTTTCTGGAATGAACCGCTGTTAATAATAAAATTAATTTTAGAAAAAAATTAATTTGAAGTTTCTAAAATAAAATTTCATTTTTGATTTATAATGTCATAATTAGATTAGGCTGAATTTTTTATATTTTTCTGAGAAACTTCATGTTTTGATAAATAGTAAAAAATACTACTTTTAGGTTGAGAAAATGTATTTTTTTAAAAAATAATTAATGTTAAATTATATAAATATTTTTTCTTTGTGAAGGAAAAATTGGATCAATTATACATATATTTATACAATTTATCTCATTAATATCAATTTCCCATGAAATTGAATATAAAAACATAAAAAACATTTGAACTTATTTCTACTTTAATGACCTTTAATTTCATAGTAGTTGCAGTTTGGCTTTGTGATAAGCACCCCGTAATCCTATATGAAAAATAGGAGTTCAAACCCCAGTGGGCATATGGTACTATAGTAGTATTGTAGACGTACTATAGCAGTTGAGACACTGTATCACGACGGGAACTATAGCGGTGGGTACTATAGCAGATGTGGTACAATAGCAGTATTATTCATTGAATGGGCCTTGGGCTAAGATTTAGTCTGATGGGCCATGTAATGGGCTACATTCCCATTAGGCCTTCGGTCTATGTAATGGGTCTCCCTCTTCCCAGTCAAAAGAGGTATTTTCTTTGCTTTAATAATAGAAATGAGGCTTTGGTCCCAACCTTTTAAAAAACTACCATTAATTTCATCCCATATATAGGATTATCATTTATCTCAATTTTTCAGCTTATGTGAATTGAATTTTGAAAAACAAACATACACTATTGTAATCTATATAATTTTAGTGTCTAATTATATCATGATTATTTTTGACCAAAATTTTTAGTAATAGTGATTAAAATCAATTACATTGATTAAAGATAAATTATGCTTAATATAGAATAAAAATTAATCATACGGACCCAAATGTCATATAAAAATTCCCAAAATCCATTTTATAGCCATATTTAGACTATATCCTCTCTTAGATTCACTTTGGATCATAACTGGATCCACATGCAACATGAAACATTTGGGTGCAATTCTCTCTTTAAATATTGAAAAGAGTGCCATTCCTTCCCGATAAAAGGCCACCACATGTCCCTCATCATCACACCACTAAAACCATAGTGGATTGGCCATGATCTGAACAAAAAACTTCCAAAATTACCTCCCTTCCTCTATTAATTTTACCGTTGGGAAAAATTTCTTTCAAGGAAGCCTTTTGGCACAAAACGGAAGGAGATACTGATTAAAAGGTAACACCTTCTCTCAAACTCCATTCTTTTATATCCTGTCTCCACCCCCCCCCCCCCACTCTATGTATTCCATGATTTTATAAAAACAACAGTGTACTAAATAAAATATGAATTTTTTATGCTGAGTATTCTACCTATACTTACACACTCCTCTATCTAATGGGTAATGAACATACTCTTTAAATGTACATCGCACTTCCGCTTTACAAAACAATGATCATTAAATTTTCTATAAGGCCTCTCATGGTGGAAATTTTGATGAAATATTTTTTAATAAATATTATATTTATAATTTATTTAATCATATGTATTCCTTTTACAACACATGCCTTTTTTACATTCTATTTTTTATAAATTCAATAATTTCGTTTGAGGAAATATGGACTACCACCCCCTCAATGTCATATGATTACTTTACACACTACATGGAATGTATTAGTGTAGTATAATTATATTATATATATAATTAAACTATAATTATATTCTATGCATATATTAATATATTCCATCTTTTCATTCTTTCAATGTGAAAATAAAAAACGAAAACAACATTTGTGCGTACTTACGATTTATGGTCTCCCTGAATGGTGTAGTCCATTTTATAATTTTATATAATATAGATTATAATAATACAAATATAGTTAATATAAATTATATTTCTATTATGGTTTTTATTATGGAATCACGATATATTCATAAAGACCAAACGTATAAAAAATGAAGACACATGCGAAGAAAATAATAAAAATTATCTCAAGTGAAACATTAACATATTATAGTTAAAAAAGGGTAATATGGGGTCATAATAAAAACTTATATGGTATTTGATATTATAATATAGTTTTATAATATATTTATTAAAAATTTATATTTTTTATATAGTTTTTTTGAATGTGTACGATGAGAGTCATGACACAAGGTAAGGGGATTTCATCCCACTTTGAATTTTCGTGTGATACATGCTATGTTTTCCACTCTTTCCTTATTTGTGGTGTATGTGCCGACCATGATTGTATTACATTTATCTTAAAATTAAATGTATGGTTATTAAAATATTCATTTTATTATCTTTCTATCATGAGGATTAATTTTCAAAAATTTCTAAATTGGTGCAATAATTTTGTCTCAATTTTCCTTCTTTGAGACTCATGTTTTGTTATGCACCTAAATTCTAGTTCAATGTTTATAAAATTACATTTTAAATGTTATATCATGAATTTAATTCTTTTCATGACATATTATGCTACATTTAATTTCCATTTCTTACATGGAGAGTATGATCCCATGTTACCATGTTAGAAGATTTTATTGTAACAATTTCAAATATTTTTTGAGATTATTTATGTTTATGATTCCTTTGATGAAATTTTATGATCCATATCCCAAAAAAATTAATTTTATAATAATTTTTTTTTCGTGATTTATTCATATATAGGTACCGTTTGTTCTACTATTTGGTACATAAGATAGTTAAGAAATTGGTTTTAACAAATCTTAAATTTATCGTATCTTCGGCCAGAATACTCTATTATTTTAAAACCATGTTTTCTAAAAAAGGTCTACAAGAATATTCAATCAATATACTATGATAATTAAAATATATTTCTACCATTTTTGTCATTTACCACTGTTTTCAAATCAATCTACTTGTCACATTCTGAATAAGGTATTTTTTTATCCTTTTTCCATGAAAAACACATTTTCTTTTTACCTCATATGACATGTATGAATTTTTCCACGGTAAATCCATTAAATATTCTTTTTCATGTTTAATGGTTCAATTTTTAAATAATTTTTTAAAAATTTAATTTCATGGAAAAGTTTTTTAAAAACATTTTCATGATCCTTTTATATTTCTGTATGGAAAATGGTTTTCATAATGTTTTCGAGATTATTTTATATGTTTTCAGGGAAAATGTTTTTCAAAGTGTTTTAAATAATTATTTATAAGTTATCATATTATTATCAAAGAATTTTTTTTCAAAAAAATTTCAATAATTCTTTATATGTTTTCAAAAAAAATTAAATTTTTTTAAATTTATTTTATAAGTTTTCAGGGTAAAATTTTTTAAAAACTATTTCAATTATACATTATATTTTTTTAATGAATTTTATAATAAAATTATATTTATATGATATTATATATTAAAAATAATTTATCAAACAATAATTGATATTTTCTTTGAGAAAAATTTTTGGGATATATTTTAAAATTATTTTCCATCTTATATGACATTTATTTATGTTATTCATGCCCATATAGTGAATGATCTACAGTTACCATTCATATTACTTCTATGAATGTGTATTTATTAATTTCATGGTATTTATGAAACCATATTGTCTTTAAATGTTTATATGTCTATGAAATCTGTTTCTCTTCCTCTAGTTATCATTTTGGTGAAATGATTATGAAACTTGGATTTTTTCCACAGGTTATGACTTGATAAAACGTGTATGATACCCATTTCATTTCATGGGTAATGATATGATTATTTATTATCTTTTAGAACCTTTGTGTATGATTTCATTATGAGAAAGTTGATACATATTTCTCCCTCAATTGGAGTGGGTAAGATTTATATCTCATAAGATAGATGAAGATGGTCTTGGAAGTAATCCTTGACTACAAAGATGGCTATGGGAGTGAACCATGAAAATCAACCTGGTATAAATAGAAAACTCATGCATCCAGAATGTCCATGGAAGTGACCAATGACTACCAAGATAGTATGGGGAGTGAACCCATACTAAAAAGATGGTCTAACCAACGATGCCTTGGATACTATGGAAATCATATTATATGCTTATGTGTCTTCCATAATTCCATGTTTTATTCATATGGTATTCATTCAGGGATTATGTTATTTTATTACTTATGATTCATGTATTATGAAATTAAAATCAATAATATGATCTCTGATATGTAGGGAATGATCATAAAATGTTATTCTCAAGTTCCACGAACATTTTTCATGGTATTCTTACGCAGTTCCTTTATTTTACTTACTAATCATATAATCTCACCCCTTTGTTGTGTTTCGTTTCCCTAGGTTATGAAGAATGTTATTAGGTACAATTACTATAGGTCAAGATATTTATGGGAGATGTTGAAGATCATACACGTGAATAGAAATTTTTATTTCCATATTTCCAAAGACTCTAAACAATTATGGTCCTCAGGCATATATTTTTTCAATTTAATGATTATTTACCTAAGATGATTTAATATCCATGTTTTTTAATCCCATTTCACTATATTTGATATCATTTCATGTGCTTTATTAAGATCTATCTTCATATCCTCTTTTTATAGTGACCGATCATCTTATTTCTATAGAATCTGAAATCTATTTTTTGGATCTTGATTCTAGTTTTTGTTTTGTGGTCTCCTCTACCATGGTATTCATTGGGAATCCAATCATGAGTGTTTTCTTTGAAAATGTGATTAAAGGTATGTTTTTCCATATTTCTTTTCCATGTGATTGAAACATTAATTTTCTTGATTGAATTGAAAGGATTTTTTAATTGAATTAAAACCCCGAATTTTAAAGGATTTGATGAGTTATTTTAAATAGTATATAATTTATGAATGTCCCCAATAATAAATGAATATAAATATTTGGAAGATTTTTTGGAATGGATGCATTTATTTTCAAAATTATTTTACTAATTTATTTGATTTCTTACCTTATAAAAATCACTTAATATGAAAAATTATATGGAGTGGCATGAATTGATTAGAACATCAATTTTATTTTCGAAATGAGAAAGGGGTGACACAAACTAAAAATGGGGAAATTGTTTGAATTGATTCATAATATTTGAATTTCAAATTTTTTATTGCTTGATTGTTTTTATTAACATATCAGGATGGGTAGTTAGTTGTATCTACGTTCTGAATGCTATCACCATTCCTCCTAAAAAATTGATGTGTGATAAAAAATGTTACTAAAAAACAATGGCATCACTGCATGTGATGGTTTCTACAACTCGAGTGTAGATTTCCCCTGATGGTTTCCCAAATGGGGTGTATCTTTGTGTGCACAATGCACTAGATAAGATATCATTATGAGATGCGTCCTGATCCTATTACAAAAAAAATTTACTTACAATGTGGATTTTGTGCATGGTTATTTTTTAAGATTTATTACATGATTATACATGTTGATTCTTATCAAACTATTTTATTCATTCAAATTGTTTTGTGCAAGAATTTTTTTTTATATGTTTATTTAATATAATTTTTGATGTATTTTCAATCTCTTTTAAAAGTGAAATCATGTTTTTGTTTTAAATATTGTAATAAAATACCATAACATTTTTATTTAAATTGATAGAATAATATATTTATTTAATAAGGAAATTCTTTTAGAACACACAGTGAGTTCATACTCGTATTTATAGCTCACACCCTACATTTTAATTCAATAATTTTAATACTTATTATGAAACGTCCTTGAATATGGAATGTGCCACATGGAGGTGGGGGGTTTTCGTGATCATTATTACCACAGAGTGAATATAGTGAATGACGGACCTATTTTCCACTTTTTACATATGATTTTCTAATATTTTTTTATAGTTGACCTTTATGTTTCCTTTGGGATATTTATCTATATATTTGGGCACTATTTTAACTATTGTTTTGGTACTTCTCTATTTTGAGTGTTGATCATGTTAACAATTATCTTTTATCTTCCATTGATTTTTTGGTAAATTCATTAACTCCTTGATCTTGTATCATTCTAGGTGATAGTATCTAGACCTATGGTTTTAGGTATTCCCTTCAAGATATGTTATATCCAAATCGAGTATCACTATACCTGAGTATATGGGATAGTTCAAGACATTGTATATCCACGTGATGGATACATTGAATACATAATCAAATTAAGAGAGATTGGTTGTAATAACCAATAGATAAGGAAAAATCTTGATAAAATCAATAATTTTGAATTTCCCTATATATATGTATTAATATTAAATTATTAAAAAATATAACATTCTAATTTATAGGATATATTCACTGGAATTAATTTCTACAAATATCAAACTCGTGATCTCATCGATGAATTTCAATTACAAATTCCTATCAACTCTGTGTAACCCTGATATGTTTCTTACTAGCTCTAGGATTATACCCCATTTAATTTTCTAAATTATTTTCATATAGAAATATTTTTGTAACATTATCATACCAAATTGGGATTATTAAATTCCTTTAATAGAGGAATTTATATGGAACCTGCAAAATACATGACTGGATGATTTTATTGTATGTAAACTTTGGTAGAAATTATTATTAATTTTAAAACCCATTGAAAATAATTGAACATTAAATCAATATATAAATTTTGGTTTTAATTGTCCTCGTATATTGACCTTATGACATGGGATGATATGTAGTACTAATGTTTAGTTTCATATTCAAATCATGTTGAACAGCTATTCATAATTTTTAGGTAAACCATACAATTTAATCAGAAACAATATAATGTGTTAATTTATGAAACCATAATACATACCTTATTTATAACATTGAAATACAATTAATATTGAAATATTATCTGATAAAAAATAAAATGCACTAATTTTTTAATGACATCGACTATAACTGAAATATCATTATATCCACAAGATGACTTTAGGAGTCCAATGAAAATATCGGAGATTATTTTTTACAATTTCAATATGGTATTGATAGTCATTATAAAGTCACATTACACTTAATTCTCTAAGGATTAAATTCCTAACAAACCAAGGATATAGATACATTCTCTACAATATATCTCTTCATGTTTCCCAAAAAATTACAATTTTAGATACACATAAAAATTCATATGTATAATTTAAAAAGGGAATTATAAACTATTAGATTCTTCTATGTCAAATTATTATTGTATCATATTAATGGTAAATGTAGACTCTTCCGAAAAAATATCATTGAATCATAATAATTGTTGATATATGAGTATTTCCCACATTCTTCAGTGTCTTCATATCCTTTTTATTGATTATTACCTCATTATATCATGATCACATATCAATCATTGAAAAATATTAATCTACATATTATTGATCAAATAAGTCATAATATAAGGATAGAGGATACATATTCAAAAACTTTTCCTTTATTTAGTCCATTAAAAACAATTAAAAGATTTATTAACACATCATTTTTATTAAAAAAAAGATAAATCGAACCATATGTGTAGGTTAAAGGATGAATGAATCCCTCATATAGATTATCATGGGGTTATTTGTTAAAATAATATTACAAAAATGATATAATTCTATATGAATTTTTTTGAAATAGTTTTATACAAATCAAAGAGTTCTTCTAAAAACCAAAATTTAAGATTTGATGGAAGGATAAAGAAGTTATCAAGAGATATATCAATATATTTCTAAATAATATGCATATCATGAATATTGATATTCTCCAAGACCATTTAAGATAACTATTTCTCATAAATACGTTTTAGGACTAATAAAACAAAATCAATTTCCATTTTATATTCAAATTTATCCTCACAATGAAATAAATCATATGATGATATGGATTATAAAATGTGATTTACTAATTATAATAATTCAATTAGAAATTATGTAAAGTGATAAAATAAAATATCAAAACCCCATAAAATTTCATTGATGGGTGAATAATAATACTTCCATAATGAACATTATTAAAAACATTAACATGATGACGCAAATCTATAGTAGAGGATATGAATGCATTATCCATCATATGTCAGTTTAATGATAAATATAAAATATATTCATTCTTGGTATTAGAGTTATCCCTTATTATATGGCATTGACCCACATAAATCCTAGGTCCCAAAACAAAAAATGAATTTTCTTATAAATATTTCATTAGGATTTACTTAATTTCCACTGTTAAAAAATTCATCCATCCTTAGATAATAAGTTTTTTTATTCCCTTATTTTTTATAAATATTATTTATTTATTTTCCATTAATATGTTTCATTGGTTTCTTCTTCCCACGTTATCAATATGTAATAATCTCAATATTAATTATATTATGGTAATTATAAAATACAATTCTATTATATTTTCTTCATTCAGAAAATCACATTTGTTCATTTTGTTAAAATATATTGAGATTGTTGGTTAATAATTATTATTATCTTTTATATTCCATCTTCCAATTCATTTGTTTTTTCATAATGGGGTGCCTTTTTTTACATCCCAATTAGAATTATCATACATCATACTAGTTGCATAAATTGACTAAATCTAGAAAATATAGTGTTAGAAACAATTTTCATATTGAGAAATAATATAATCAAGAAAAAACAATTAATATGATGTCTAATTCATAACAACATATTTTCAATATATGAATATTTTAGTTTAACATTTGTTATCCATTTTCGTTTTCTATTTGTATCCCTTCAAATGGTTTATAACAAAATTGTAAATTAAAACAATTTCATCCCTCGAGAGTTTCTAGTCGGGTTGTGTAATCTTTAGCCCACTCATTTTACCTTGATGATGATTATGTTAATATCCAATTACCCCATTTTATATGTGTTACCCATATGTAAATATACACCACAACCCCATCGATTTTTCAGTATAAAGACATAGATAAAACTCCTATGAATTAAGACAATCACTATATTACCAAAGCATCATGAATTTATCATATAAATATATATATCATGGGGGTTTTCAACAAATTTATATTATCCTAATCTCCCAAAATAACTAAACCCTGCTTTGATACCAATTGAGGTGACCAATTCATAACATACACAATCATATCGTAATTTAAAATGAATATTCAACACATATCATAGTTATACACACCCCAGAACAATAAAATTTTAATTATAATTTAGAATAGATACATAAATAAGAAGACTAATGATTAATATAAAATATCAAATAGAAATTTCTTATATAAAAATAGTATTCTTATACATATTCTAAATAAAAACCATCTCTATGTCATAGGGGAAATATAACATAGGAATTAATGAGCCTGTATGCTAAATAAGGGTATCCATAGAAGATATAAATAGTGAGAATAATGGTATCAAAACATGATTATAAGATAACAAATACATTCCCTATCATGAATATATCATTTTTAAATAATCATTTCACGGTTATTTTTAATAGAAAAATGAGAAATTCATAATCATGTTGAACTGTAAATAATCAATCATTATCCATGAGATCGTATAATAAACATAAGAATAAGGAAAATAATAATATTATAACACTGTGAATATGTAAAATAGTAACATGATCTAACATTTAGTCAAGGAATTGAAATATGTTCTCTGTATAAAATTCTGAACATTAAACCTAGTCTATGCATAAATGTTCGGACATGAAATCTGTAACTCCCCTCAATTCGGTTTGGTTATTAGACCCTAGGTGTTCCTATCATTAAACTAATTGATGTTGAATAGTATTTAGAGTGTATTGAATATATTAGGGAGAAAATACACTCTTGAATAGAGTTTTAGTAAATGGAAAAATAATATATAAATTCTTAAGTAGGAAACAAAAACTATAAATGAAAATAAATTAAAATCAAATAATTCTTGAATGAATTTAATGAATAGATCAAGGCAATGTAATGTCATAATGACAATCATACATAAAAATTACTAATTAGAAAATAAATTATAATCCAAAACCCCTAATCATAAAGCTGATGTTAGGCTTGTCTCTAAAAACTATCTTATCTTGAAATAAATAAATAAAATAGATCCATATTCCCTTTTCCATGAATGTTTCCATGAAATCTTCTTATGTACCGAATAGTTGTCCAAAAAAGGTACCACCAATTATGTATAAAAAATCTTGTATGAATACATTGTTAATGAAATAATATAAAGAGTAGGGATATTGATTAATAAATTAATACATTTCATCAAATAATCCTACCATCACTCAAGCTCTAGGATGACATACTAGGTTAATATAACAGTATTCAGCTCCATATTAAAATTATTTATATACTATTAAATCTTACTACATCATGATATATCACCCAAACTATTGTTAGATTCACTTAAAATAGGGCTAATTTCATGAATCTTGTATCAAGTAACCATTTCATACTAGACCATTAAACGATTATAGAGCCACCTAGGTCATACCAAATCACATGACTCCAATGGGAGCATAACCATATCATACATTACCATTTAACTAGGCTAAATCCACTAAAGATATCCCATTGTGCACTTCTAAACCATGTATAATTCATAATGTCATGACATATCATACTAGAATATGATAATATGCTATCAACACTTACGTGTTTCAATGGAACCCATCAAGAGTGAGGGAAAATCAAGAATCAAGTTATTATCACCAATATCTATCAAGAGAAAATCATAGAAATCATCGATATATAAAATATAAGGTGCAATACATTATATTCATACCATCTAATTATGATTTATTAATCCACTTATTCTTTATTGGAGGATTCTCATATCTAGAATGAATCACCACAGTCATTAAATTCTAGGTAAATAATTATCTTATAAATTTATCAATGATTTAATATTTACAAGGCCATTCCAATTCTTATTTTAGCTAATTCATAATATTTAGAATTATAATTCATTTTAGTTTCATGGGTAGTCACACCTCTCAGGTTATTATAAGTTAGATCTAAATTCCGAAGGACCCAACGAGATCTAAGGGTTATTTAAGAACGTGAAATTAATTAAACATGTGAAGTGTATAATTTTTCTATGTTGTTGAAAATTCATTCTAGTTTGATCCCACAAATTTTACGTACTATAAAGATGACATAGAAAATGGGTAGTCTTCTTGAAACAACCCAACTCAAAAGAAATTAATTCATTGAAAATACTCCACATATGAGGTATTGAACCAAATATTTTTCATTATATTTAAGAAGAAAATAATACTATCAATGAAATACATGAGATATTGGTACCAATCAGTCAAAACATGCTATTTTTCTTAAAGTATTTATAATATGGTTTGGTGGTGGAAAAAATAATGAACGAAATTTTTACCTTTAACCTCTTGATATGAACGCTAAAATGAAATAGAGCATATCGTATGATTCATGTTATAATTCTATATTACATCCCCCATAAGGGAATCAATTATTAGGAAGTAATGTGTCATAGAAACATAGGGAACAATATATTTTAAATAGAATTTGGGAATGGAACAAACATGATTTGATTAGTGGATTCACATTTTGAATTGCCCATTTTCCATTTTAGTTGAAAGACCAGTCATATCATCTTAAGAACCATACTAATGTAGTTTAATGTCATGAATACCTAAAAAAGTTATGATTTTTCTTTTCTTGGACACCCATGAAACCATTATAGATGTGAATGTCTTTCATGGGGTCACCTAAACCAATCAGGACATGTATATGATTCACGGTATTTTCCCAAATTATTCACCTCATGAAATGGGGGTTAATAGTGTGAATACATTATATATGAAAAACACTGATCATATATTATTTCACTTCTAAAAAACTTAATCCAACTAGAACAACAATAAAAACAAAGGATAAAAAACAACTAGAAAAAAGAGGTTTATGAATATAAAAATCCGGCAATGAAATAAAAATTTGATATTATACAACATCCCCATTATATAACTTATATATCTCAAGTTTTCTTCCATTTCACGTTTCTGGGTATTGATGAACATAACTGGACACAATGTATGAATTAAATAATCCATATCTAAGATATCTACATGGTTAGGACAATCCTCATATTTCAATCAGACAAGAGGTTTTTAATTTCCTCAAAGGTTCTCCTAACAATGGTGTATCATACTAATTGTGGGATCCTCAATGGACACAGCAACATATAGATAAATATGCTCAATTTATATCATTTGATATGGTTTAGGATGATATATCTAAAGCTATGACTTCTAAAATATGTACTGAATGTATCTTTGACACTATAGAAGGGTTAATTGTTACTCCAATGAATGAATAGTTTACACTATCTAGAACAACCAAAAAAACTAGTGTGATGGATTCCTTTTCTAACATATATAATGATTCCCCAACCTATGAAATAATAGAAGGATAACATAATGATAACCTCAAAATCGATAAGTGCTCTCTGATTTTAAGTGTATGAATTCTAACATCACTTCATAGTCATGAACAAATTCTAGATCTACAAACCTTTCTTAGAGTTCACCTATATGACACTAGGTCCATCGAGGTCCATCTCAAAAAACTATAACAAAAAACAAGGGGAAATAAACTACCGTCAAAAATTTACTGAAACTTTGATACTATGAATGATTAATAGAAACTATTATTATAAGAAAACACCATGATTTCCAGATACTACTCCCTTAGACCCCCAAAAATTCAAAACACATGCCAATGACATATAATGTAGAATATGAATCATACATTAATAATGATATTCATTCTCAATATGGAGAAAATTACATAGAATAAACTATGATCCTAGTTTTTTAATACCCTTTCATGATTTATATGTGATATGAGGATCATGAGAAGAAATTATACCCCACAATACATCAGGCATTCAAACTATCTCTCACGCATAGAGACTAGCCATTTCATTAATCGTGAAGGACTTACTGATAAGAATGATATGTGATTTTTTTGTTAATAAATTCACAATAATCTATATTATATAAATACTATATATTTTCTACTTAATCATATAATTAAATCTATAGTGACATCACCCCCACTTTGATCATAAAACAATATGAGGATGCAATATCCCAAAATGACCTCTTATGAACGGACAACACCTCTTAAAAGGTGAAACATAACTGTACAAAATCCACTAAATTATTATTCATTATTACACAGATTTACATTATATAGATATAATGATACTTATTTTTTATACCTAGATGTAATGGAAATTTATGAAATTGAAACTCTTTCCTGAGCACATCACACAATCTCGTTGGAACCAATACACATGAACATATTATAAGAACATATCTAAAACTAAGAGTACTTCTTGATGGAATCACACCACTATATAATATATCCTTCGACCTTGATAAATCAGGATCATATAACATCTTATTCACGATCTAATCAAGAAAAATGGGTATAATAGATGTCTATGTCTGATACACTCATCCAGAGGACCCCTAAAAACCTTTAAGCTTTTCCTAGAAGGGATTCATTAGGCTCCAAGGAATAATCCATCAATCTAGCCTATGTGGCTGGTTAAAGAAATGATCCACTCTTATTGTGTCTCTCAACCTTACCTTGATTAATTCAATAAATAAAATGGAATGTAAGACAATAATTTAAAATGTTCAGTATAAAGACCTACTAAATATCATTTAGGATATTTCTCCCAACATATATTATCAACTATAATCATATCTCAATTATTACAATGGTTGAAAAATAATCACATTCTATCCCTCCTGAATCCACACATGAGGATATTTATACTCCATCCCATCATGTTCAAAGAGACTTCACTATCCCACACCATAATCTTAATTGAATAATTCTACTCCTTAATCACACAAGAAAATTCTTACTACATATCCAAATTAAGACATCCACAATTATTCAAGGTTGAACCACTTTAAGATAATCTGTTGATCTTCTTCCAAAAGCTATATCAAAAAAAATCTGTATTTATCCATATACCATTGAATTATTTTGGTCTTGATCATTCAATTAAGATCGCCTATTTTAGGTTAGTTTCATCAATGAAAGTTCACCCATCTAATTAATCATTTTGAATGAAAACCCATATTAACTGAATGCATCCAAGTGGGGAATACAATCTACTTTAATATTTTATACATGGAAAACACTTTGAAAATATCAATTCAAATACACTTCATATATGATTTTCATGGAATCCAAAACCCTAGAAAAAATATTTATAATATTTATTTTATATTCTAATATTCTATATTTTAGTTTGAAATAAAACTGCATTATAGTGAATAATGGTTCAGGAATCTCAGTGGATTAAGGGTTCTTGAAGGCATAAATGTACCATGAGATTATTTATGAAAGTATGTTGTATGAATTTTCTACTTGCACGTACACATTTTATTCACACACACGCTTCCCAAATTGTGTTTCAATGTAGGTATATTCATGTAATCTTTAATATACTCACCATTTCCTTCTCAGTTTCATCATACACACACTATCCACTATGTATTTCCTTCCACATGTTCATGATCATGCTTTTATGCATGAAAAACTCCACTACTACTTTTGTATAATGATGAATTTGTGAAATATTGATATTTAAAATCACTTCATCATAAGACACAATGTCGGTATAAACTACCTTGTAGTAGGTAAAATCAAGTCACGTGAACTGAAATTTTTATATAGATCCTAGAACATACCAAACACTTGGGAGACACTTTTTTACGTCGTTCCATTTTCTTCATAGAAATCCATTCATCATGATCAAATTAAATATTTAATTTAACGTGATGGATTATTGTGGGATAATCTTATCACTAGAATAACGATTATTATGAGTAGTTATTCTTCTTCATGAGCCATTGGGGTTTACGAGGAAATTTTTATGATGAAATGGAAGTCTCTCACAAATTTCAAACATAATCAGCAACCCATATATTCCCCTATTCCTTTATATTAATAGCTTATGTGTTCTGCATGTCACATGATTTTTAATAAATGAAAAAGGAATATTATATGCTTAATAAATAATGTTGAATCTTGTATTGTTAAATTCCCCCAACCTCGAGTAAATGAAATCAACTTTCAATGCCGAAAAATTTGGGATATCATCATTGAGAACCTATTTTGTAGTGAGATCCCCATGTGAATATGGTGAGGATCACATGAACTGCATTTTCCTTCAAGATCAAGCTCCCACATACCCTAATGGACTTCTGAAATTATCATTTTTAGTTGGTTCATAACAAAATATCTACATTTTGTTACATTAATTAAAAACATAATTTAATTCATGAATTAAATATGACAATATGATCCTCATTCCATCGGGAAAATTTTAAAAAGTGGAGAAAGATCAATCATATTAGGTTCGATAATTTATTTAATGTACTAGATCTCCTCAAGAATACCGAAGGATGAATTCAATAGATGATATATATCATATAACTCATTTGAGATGCATCGTGTAGTTGTGCTTATATCCATCTTGATTAATATTGATAAACATTGAACACTTAGTTTCCATCCCACATTGAACAGGCGATGTGTCTCTTGTGTAATATAATATACAACCACTGATCAATAGTGGCCAAAAACATCACATCTCTCTAGTACCACCCCGTAACTCTTCACCCTGCCATTGGGACACCATAAAAAATGGTTACACTTCTCTTGTGTGCCTCATACACGATCCTACATTAAGTTCACTCCTACTCCCACCCATGCCACCATTCAATTGTCCTTGGATATTCTCTCATGGGTGTAGAGACTTTTTGGGTCCTAAAAGTTCCTTGGTCGACCCTAGCTGAGGTAGAAACTTTGTTTGGCTTATATTTCATGTAAGACCGATGAAAAATACATAGAAAAATTTCCAAGTAAATAAGTATAATTCAATTCCATGAAAAACTCATTCTCAACTCCCCATAATAAAATACCCATTATTAATCTTCTTCCCATCATTTAATTTATTGTTTTATGGTATTAAAATTCATTAATCAACATAAAATAATGAATTACTTTTCTCAATGTCATAACATTTAGTAATAAATGTGAAATACTCCTTAGCACATGTTTGTAGTTTATATCACTTATACAATCATTTGATTTAGCTCATGGGGAATTTCTCAAGCCTTACACCCATTGAAATGAATTCATAAAAAACTCTAGTAATCACAACCTCCCATCATCATCTTAGTAAAAACTAATTTAAATATCATTGACAACAGATGATAAACTGGGGCCAATAATCATTCCCTTTGTATTTTGTTGTCAAAACTTATTTACACACTCTATAGTAGTCAATATGAATACTCACATATGTCTCCCCATTATTGGAAATCAAATGAAATAGAAAATTTGGGATTTTAAAAATAATATGTTATCCTCTAATATAATATTATATCCAAAATACCTTTGAAAAGGGGATGATATCACCTGGTTCTCTTATCAAGGAACCTTTAGTTTCCAAACTCTATGTCTTCATTGAAAAAACCATGTTTGGAATATATATATATATATATATGACCATGGTTTTCAATGATATCAATAAAGAACCATGAATTTGAAATCATTAATAAAATATCTCGATTACCATCAATGGGATTAAAATAAATCATTTTTATCAATGATAAAACAAATCAAGCACATAATTTATCAAACAAATCAGAAAGTTCCAATGGAATTATAAAAACTCCCCCTTTATCTCATTTTTTCCCCGACAGAGAACTCCCCCTTAAATTATCTGATAAATACATTTATGGATGAGGGATGGAAGCTTGATTGACATATCTTGTCCTTTAGGTTTTAAATCGGTTCAAAATTTGCATATTCATTTACATGGTTCCCCCCCATTAGATGATTTACACTTTTACATCCATTCTATAAAATCCAGTGGGATCTATGAATAAAAATCTCATCAAGTTATCTAGAAGTGGCATCCTTAAATATTTTCATCAATTACCTACATTTTTAGTAATGAAACAAAAAAAATTGAATAAGGAGTGACATGTTTGTTACTAATAAATAACATTCATACTGAGGTATTTCATTGAATCTAGACTTCTTCTTCAATTTCGTAGAAGTTGTGACTTATCCATCATCATCAGTTGATACTTTTGAGGTGTATGTACTTCCAATTTCATCATCAGATGATTTTTTTACATGATATATATTCATAATTCTCAATTCTTGGGTAGGTAGAATTATCATACAATATTATATTTAATTCATAGTTTTTTCACACCTATCACACTTAATTATTTTCAAGTCTTCAAAAGTGGATGACTTTTTTTCAAAATTATGTGGACGAAATTTCCCCACAGAAAATTCTGTAAAAACATTATTTCCTTTAATTTAAGAGTGTTTTTCAACTTCCTCCAATTTCATAGAAAATTCGAGTAGGGTTTTTAAAACAACTAGGAATTCTTACCCAACATTTCTTAACTTATATATTTATCCACCAGTCTAGCCTATATTTTTATATTGAATATTTTCCCCTATAATAGTATATGAAATATCTCCTAGGAGATATGTAAATCATTTATCATCTTTGTGACCTTCAAGACCACATCTTCCAAAACCTATCTTGAATAATTCAAATTTGATCTTCTAACAATATGATGGATTATTCCTTGGTCGCATAGCTATGTTTTTCATAATTCATCTCATTTATTAATAATTTCCCCTCCTTGATTCATGAATCATTCCTGGTAGTGGCATTTTTTACGAAAAGGAATATGAATTATATAAAAAACTACACAATACCAATATTAGATGATAATCTATGATAATATTGATTGAAAATAGGTCTTCTATAAAGATTTTTGGCTGTATTTTCACATATAATGGATGTTTCATCTTTTGAGGAAATTGTCTATTGAATTAGTCTAGTGTGTTTTACAAGAATTTTTATAACTAACAAATATAAATTTTTATTAATTTGGTATATAATCTACCCTTTTCAATGGACCCTTCTTGTTTACTACTTTAGAAGATCCACCCTTAATCTCAAAAAAAGTATTATATTCTTATTTCATATTCTGAAAATGACTTGGAGCTAAAAGGCACTTAGAATGCATCTCAGATAACTCTACCTCTTTCAAAAAAATATTATTTTAAGATCATTCACCTCTTTTAATGTTAAACTATTTTAATCCTATTTGGTTTGTGATTTTCAATGAGTGTAGGTTCATCGTTGTTCAATTATTCTCCTCCATGTGAGTTTTACTCAGAATACTTTATTTTCATTTCAATGTCCTATACTCTCTTCAGAAATACCCTTATCTCATTGTGATGTGTCTCTTGCTTCTTATCATGTTCTCCATTCTCATATATAAGTTTTCTTTTCTCATTTTTTGAGATTCATGTTATTCTCAAGTGTATAACAAATATTCTCATTAATGTACTATTATTGATCAATTCATTCCTGACCTTCTTTACCTTCAAATGTGTCTTTAGTTTTTTTTTAATTTTCTTATAAGGATTACCATATTTATAGAAGGTTATTCATATTCTATGTAACTACTTGATGATGAAAATTTTCTAATTTTCCCAGTCAACATATTTATTCTATTTTAAGTTGTGTTATTCTTCTTTTTCATCTCATGGTTTCCATTTTTATATTTTGTATACTTATTCTTAATGTAGTCTTCTTCCACAATATAAATTTTATAATTAGACTACTTGTATTTATTTTTAAATAAAAAATAACCAACCAATTAATAGTTGAATAATTTTAATGGATTATTAATTATATATCTTTTGTTTATCTTTTACATCGTTGTAATAATTTCCTTCAACTGATTATAGTCTTTTTCAGCTTGTTCATCCTACGAATCACTTGATTTTGGTTATTCTTAAAATCTAGTTTTAAATTTTTCGGGAAATTAAATGAAATATCATCCTTTTATTAATTCATAATGTTTTTTATGTTTATCAAATAATATTTTATGAGAATACAATAATGTTCATACAATGACAAATATATTATTTTCTAAGTGCATAGACTTTTAAATCAAATATTGCTGAAAATTTTTCTCATAAATTTTTTCACTTTGGTTGAATCATATAGATTCTCATGAAAATCACTAATTATAATGATAAAGTAGTAATAACAATTTTATCTATCACCATTTTTATATTTTTATATCAACTTATCCTGATTTTCAACTTAACTTCAATAAAATTAACATTTCATACACACTGTTTTCACAGTTTAATCAAGATTTCCTTAGTAGTTTAGAGACCAGTCACATTATGGAATAAATTTTATGATAAATACATAATAATTTTATTTTTATCCATTTCAACCATATTATTATTCCTCACACATTAAAAAGTCAAAGTAGAATTCTCAACATAGTGTTGATATCTCACATTAATAGAATCTCTCACTTCTAAATTATGTGATAGCAGGTAATGTGTCATATTATTTTTACATCCATGATAGTTCTCATCATTGAATAATAAAATACAAATATTTTTTAGAAAACTAATTTTCTCCATCCTCCAAATTCAATTGGATATTTTATAAGGGACCTTGGCTCTAATGTCACATGTAGTTCCCCGGGCTAGATTTACCGCTGAGAGAGGAGGGGTGAAACAGTGGTTTTTTTATAGATTTCTACATTCAATTAAACCTCTATGTCTTGTTAAATACTCAATACACTCATCTTTTTTCTCTCATATGTAACATAAATAATGTTTTAGATAAAAAAATCTAAATAATAGAAGGATTTATAAGGTCTAGTACAATGGCCTACTATTTACCATGTTCAATATTTCTCCCAACTATTATTCTCCACTACAATATTATATTGGTGATTAAATTTTTTTATATATCGTAATATAATATCTCTATTTAATCCCATAATAGGCCCTTTATACTGGAACCCATAGTTTAGAAAATTATGCATTGCACTCCTCCAGAATCCTTAATGAAGACTTCTTCTCATTAATATCACAAGAGACTTCATTCTCAGAGTTAAACTAAATACATCCACCATTAATCATGGTTTTTCCATTTTATAATGATTATTTTATCTTTACCTACAACATTATTTAATTGAAACACTAATTTTTACCTATTCTAGTAAATGTGTATTCTATTATCCTTTCTTAATCAATTCTGATCATGTGTTCTTGATTACTTTCTTCATCACAATTATGACCAGTCAATTATTCCATATAAATGAAAACCCGATCATAATTAATGTGTGAATTTGGTGCACACAATATATTTTATTATTTTATAAAAGGAAAATATGTGTACAAAATCAATTCAAATCCACATAATTATTTATTTTCATGGAATCCATAACCCTAAAAAACATATTTATAATTTTTATTTTATTTTATATCATTCAATTTTTTTTTTCAAACCCCAACTTCCTTAGAGTGAATATCAGTTCTTATATCTCAATGGGTTAAGTGTTCTTGAAATCATGAAATTATCATGAATTTATTCTTGTAAGAGGTTTGTATGAACTATCCACCTTCAAACACACCTTTTATGCACACACACATTTCCCACCTCGTGTATCAATACATGTGTATGAATGGAAGCTAGAATATAATCTCTACTTCCTTATCAATTTATTCATGCACACACTACCATTAGTTTACTTCCTTCAACATGAGCATGATCATGCATTTATACATAATAATCTCTACTACTACTAACATGAATATTCCAATAGCTAAAATACTGATGCATTCAAGATATTCTTTTCATGTAATGATGTATGTATACACGGAATTGTAGTTTTCTCAACAAAGTCATGTGAACCAAAAAGGTTTCTCACGTCACATAACTTTTCAAACGGTAGGGTGATACATTATTGTGTTGTCCCTTTTTCTACATTAAACTATATTATTCATGAACAAAATTTAAAGTGATTTTCACTTGTTGATTTCTCATGGGATACTCAGACCACTTTCATAAATCATATCGCAAGGAGGGATTCTGCTTCGTTAACAAGATGGGTTTATAGTTCTCTATTTCTCAGAATATCAGAGCCCCTCAAAAATTCTCACCATCAATAAAAAACCATATAAGCCTCAGTTGGTCTTTGTTTATAGGAGAATAAAACTACCTATCCTCTAATTTTCATTTTGTGATGAGGATATATTCAAATGACAAAGAATAATTTTGATACTCATCTTGTTAAATGCTCTATGATCTCAGGGAAATTAAATCGTCATGAGATACTAAAAACCACGGTGCCTCTTCTTAATGAACCTCCTTTAAAGACATATCCTCTTGTGTATGGGATAAGGATCACAATCTCCTCATATTCATTTAATCTTACACTCCCTCATGACCGAATGATATTTTGTAACTATTCTTTATAGTTCATTGGTAGATCATTTCTTTTATCTTATATCATAAATGAAAAATTTGGTTTTATACATGATTTTGAAACAATAAGATGATAATAATTTAATTATAAACATCATCAAATATGGAATAAGAATAAATATAGTAGGCTCATCTAGTAATCTAACATACTGGATCACCATAAGAAGGTTGTAGGAGGAAGATGTTCAAGGATATTGATCATATAGCTCAGATGAGACGCTTCATGTGGATGCACTAATTTCAATGTATTTAAAAAGGATGAATGTTGTTCACTTATTATTTATCCCACATCGAACTAGGCAATTTCTAGTCTGATTTATATCAAACCACGACCGCAGGTAAGGGGACGATAATCGCTTATCCTTCTAGTGTAACCATGTACATCTTCTCCTTACCACTATGCCACACTACACCATTGCACTATTCCCCTATAAGCCTTATGTGTGGGCCATATGAAGGTGAAATTATGTTCCCACCCATCTCATACATGAAATATCCTTAGAATATATTTCTTGGTCTCGGTGAGCCTTTGGGTCCCACATGTGCCTTGTTCAAGCTTGGATGTGTCAATCTCTTTGGTTGGAATAATTTTTATATAATCCATATGAAAGCCTAAAAAATCCAAGGCAGTATAATTTCTTTCCAATCCAAAATACTTATCAACTCCCCTTCATTCAATACACTTTATTCTTCTTGTTCCCATTGTGAAATTTATTACAGAATGGTCTTCATATGATTTCCTCATCATGTATTAATAAATTTCTCTTTCCATGGCCATCACTTTTAGTAAACAATGTGCAATAATCCTTTCCAAATATTTTTTAATAAGATAACTTATGAAATAATCTTATTTAGATCATGGAGAATTGATTAATCCGGACATCTAATGTTAGGTATTTATTAAAATTTACTATGAATCATGAATTTTCATCATCAACGAACCAAACTCATATTTACTTGTCATTTACAACAAATACAACAGTTGTCCCAATAAATAGATTGAAGGATTTTATCTCCTTTGATAATTTTGGATGAAAACACCATACATAATTATTGAAGGTGATTAGAGTTTGTCATAAATATGGAAAAAATTGTCACTTGGAAGAAATTGAAAAGGTAATAAAGAGAAAATTGATATTTAGTGTTTTAACTATAGCTAAACTGGTAACTATGCAAATGAACTCCTACAATATCAAGGGATTCTAAGGGGTCATGGTCCATATTATGGTATTGACACAAGTTATGAGGAATGAATAAAGAGATTCTATATTTTAAGGTAAGAAATATTTTTTAAAAGTATTTTATTGGTGATGTTCACATCATATATACTATGGATTATATAAGCATTGTACTACAACAATATTTTATTCAAGATTTTAGAACACATGTTGAATGGTACTGATATCCATGAAAATTGGTTCAGTGGAAAGATGAAAATTGTGAAAATAATAAGATTGAAGTAAATATTCACCTTCATATATTTTTGATAATGAAATAATGTTGTTTATATTAATTGATGTTTGATATGGATAAGGAAAATGACATAGTACTTAATACCAAGGAATTGATTAATGACTTGTTAAAAAGTGTTTTATGTCGTCTTTGATGGACTTTAAAGCATTGTAATATTTATGGAATACATCAAATAATATATATTTTAGAAATGTAAAAATGAAGCATTCATTTTTTAAATATTTTTTAGTTAATTATGTTTATTATAATGTTTAAAGTGAATACATGAAAATGGTATTCACATGTTTGTTGTGAAATGATTTATAGATACTTATTTTTTATTTTAATGATAACATAATTTATAAAATTCATTGACCTTATAATTTTTTGTAATTGGATAATTTGGAAGATAAATAAGTTTAATAATTTATGATATTGTTTAAGTTGATCTTTGGATATGGTTTTAGATATTAATATATTACTTCAACAGATGATGTGACCTGTTTTGAGAGATTAAGTAAAAAATATTTCAAGGAATAACCGAAGGACACCATTGTGTTTATGAATTAGAAATATGTCGTGTATATTTTTTTTATTCATTGATAATGAATAGATTCTGTTACTCTAGGAAAAATGGATACGAAACAAAAATATTGGCATATTATAATCAATTTTAATGATATCAATGAACTTTTTTCCATTATCATGTGTTTGGATTTGATGTCAGTAATTTTATCTAAAGCATGCTCTCTATCAATATCCATTTGTATTTGAGTGTTATAATTATCTTCCATGTCAAGGTTTTCCTTCACCACCTATCTCCACATATCTGGAACCATTGTTATTTGATAGTCCAAAATAACATTTTCACTTCCCTACTCAAATATTATTTGAATAATTTTTTAGATCCATTATGGTGTGGTTTTTTAATGAATGTGTTTCCAAATATATAACCTTAAATCTCAAAAATCATGTTTAAATTGTGAGGACACAATTTAATTTAGGTGTAGAGAATGTAACAACATGAAATTATAAAATAATAACATTAGGTTTGATATTGTTTGTGACACGCAACACCAAGGATATAATGGAATATAATATCCCAAGAAGTTATGATAAATTGACGATTTGAAATAATTTTTTTATTCTATATATTTTAAACCACACAATAATGACTAACATTTATCACATGCAACAATGATTTTATTTGATAGTTTATGTTACAAGAATGACTAAATTTTAACAATAATTATATATAATATTATTTGAAATGAAAATTAACTCATAAATATTAAATTTTAGATTATAAATAATACTATATTACTTATAAAAATATGTTTCAACTCATTGGTATCCATTTAAATATAAATGAAAATAATAATCATTTGATTATAATGACTTTTTTATAATGAACTATTGTTACGTGCCCAAAGGAAATTTATATTAATAAATTAAATTAATTACTACTATTTAAAGAATATAAATGAAATATATATAATATATGTATATTAATTAACAATATTTACATTAATCAAATCTATTTTAAGGGTATAGGATAAAGACAAATCCAATTTTACGTATAAAAAGATGTATTTTCCTAAAGCATGTTTATCCTCCATTTCAATGAGTACTTGTTTTAAAACTAAAATTTGACACTTTCAAAAAATCTATTTCCAAAAATAAACATTATTTTTGAAACTATACTGTGAAAATAATCATTGGGTGTTTTTTATTATTTTTTAGTGATGTTTTATTTTTGATGATTAGTGAAAAATACTGAATTTTAATTGAAAAGTGACATTTCATATAAATAATTTATAATGTTAAATTATGTGTTATATTTATTTTAATGTAATATAAAATAAATTATTCGTTTATTAGTCAAATTTAGGTCATTGGATTCAATTTTATGATGTATTTAGATATAAAATATAATGATGTTTTAAAAAAATTCACTTTCAAACCATATTTCATGTACCCTCTTTGGGATTAATTTTATATTAAGTGATACCAATTATGTGATATGAATTTTAAAAATAGATTCCATATTTGGAATCATAATAATTTATAAGTTAATTAAATTCATTGTAGATTTTTACAAAAAATATTTGTAAAATCATCTAAAATTAATTTAAGTGATTAACGTTGAAATTAGTTTCCTAATTTGTTAAAGTTTAATATTAAGGGAGAAAATAACCTAAAATCTTTTTCAAACCCCATTTTATGGAAATATTTTTAACATATTCCATGTTGGATTAAAATGTACTCTTTATTTGAGGCACAATAGGTTAGGGAGACCTCCCTACATTTTTATCTATTTTATATTTACCAAAATTCCACTACTCATACATTTTGAAAGGGCATTCACTATCCCTCATTATAAACAAATTTTAAGAATTTTGGCTCCTCCAAAACCTACCCAGGTCTCTAAATATTATTTTTTTATTTAATTTGATAAGAGAAATAAATCCCACCAGGCTACGGGGTATGAAACTGATTGATCTTGAGGGGGTCATATTTAATAATAAGACATCATTAATATGGTAGAGACCTGATATAAAAATAAATAGAAATACCTTCACAGGTATGGAAGTTTCTGGAGAGTAATTCAACTCTATAATTCCCTTGTCTAAAGGTATTCTCATCCATGATACATTGGTTTATGATATATTTGAACATGTGAATCATGTAAATGAGCTCCCAAGGACATTTATCCTTACATTAAATGGCATGACCCAGACGGTATAGTCCAACTCCACTTTTGAAACAACTATATAATAGAGACTCTATATCTACAGTCTAGATTCCATCGTTATGACCTTAGACTCTATTGAATTACCTACTCCAATGAAGGTACTAAACCCTAGGATAACCAAGACATTTTTTCCCAAACATTTAAACTGCTTCTCATATCTTTAGCAATGCAAGAACCATAGATGTTCATTATTCCCCATTATATGAGCCTCCCATTTGATCCATTAATCTGTAATATTGATACTTCCTTCCATTGAATGCATAGAGGTCCTGGATAAAATTTTGAAAAGGAAAAAAAAATTCTCGAACCCCTAATAAGCCCCTTGATCTACGCAAGATAAGACATGGATCAGACATTCACATGATCAAGGGGAGGTTTTTTTACTTCCCTCATGCTATTCCTTGCCTCTCTAATAGTCAAAAAACCCATAATGAAGATCATGATACAAAAATTTCACCCTAACCCCTGATATACCGCACCATTGAACCACCCTGACATAATTACAGAAAGAGAGTCGGGACCACATGAGATTCCCCACTCCTGGCCAACGAAAACCTATAATCTGATCTTCCACTCACATCACCAAAAATAGATTCCAACATGATTCCATACTTGTATAGGAAAAATATTCATCCAAAAACTAGTATGACATCCATCATTTTCATTTTAACATCATTACTTAATTCAGGGTGTCATAGCATCCACCCCCAAAAAATACATTTTCAATGGAACCTCCTTGCACCACATTTTTTCTAACAATGAATAAATCCCATGAGTTCCCTTCATAGAGCCCAAATAATCCTGCATATTGAATTTTCATGTCATGGATCTATAATAAATAAATCTTTTCCGTTATAATTTCAGGAATATGTTATTAAAAATTATTTTTGATTGGAGTCCAATGCGAAGTTGCTCAGATCATGGAAATTACTTTCTTCTTTGAAAGAAAATAACTAGAATAGGAAACCCTATAATATAAATATGATCACCAACCAAATTATCTACCCAATAGTTGATATCCCCTAATCCCACCACCCACATAACTTCCCCTCCCACTCTTTAAAAATTAATAATCATATTAATTTATAGTATTGACTATCTTCAATCATTAGTCACACATTTGTTCCCTTTTTTCCTATATCTATTCATCATGACCTTGGACCACATGGTATTCAATTAAATTATTTCCAAATAAAACCTAGTATGCATACTGAGTATAACGTCTGAAAAAACTAAAAAGTTAAATTCCACCCTACACCAAATTTTTATCTATCTTCTTTCATTATTATCAATAACATCTGTCACTTTGATTGGTGTCCCATATAAACGATGTAAGATAATTTTCAATCCTCACAATATTTCCTTTTAGGGAATTATGAATAGAAAACACCTAAATATATATTGATGTAATAAAATTGTTAAGTAGTGTTATTCTCCCTCTTAATGAGAGAAATTGATTATTTAAATTTCAAATTCTCTTCATTTCTCGATTAATAATGTCTTAAAACATACAATTTATATTTATTTAATCCGAGATGGGGGTTCTATGGTACACCATAGGGAGGACTCACCTATACATTCCCAAACTATTTGGAATAGATCTGTATCTCTTGTTTGAGAATGTTTTTTGAATAAATAAAACATTCTATCACAAAATAATATTTTTCATGCTACATTTTATATATTGCTTCTTTATAATGCAAAATCCATTGATTGATTTTTTTCCCTTCATTTAAATAAGAAAAAAATATAATTTGCAAATATAAGATGTGACATCAATCGCACCCCACCACTTATAGTAAATGGTCTTATTTTCCCTTCATCAATTTCATAGTTTATACTTCTTGACCAAGCTTTATGATCCATAATAAAGAGATTATGCGATAAATGATATCATATCCTGAGGCCTCTGACTAACTTTATGAATCCAAACCCCTTCCCTATCATGGAAATAGAGATCCATGGGGAGGAGAAGAACCTGAAACAAATGTCAACAAACCATTATATAAAACCAAAACCCCTCATGAATTTCATAATAAAATTATTTTCCAACTAATCATAGTCCTTGTCTATATCCATTTTAATAATGATGTTACACCTTATTTTTTCTGATGATGTCATCCACCATCTACTTGAAAATATCAATAGCCCCATAAATTTTCAACCATTTTAAAAATCCATGTTTCTCCTCAGAAACTATTTTTGGAATAAATATTCTTAACGTACTATTTATAATTCACATAATTGTGTAGGTGAATTTGATCTGAAAGATTGTCCTATAATGGTTGAGTGACATGGGGTCCTCAATCATTAAAAAAATCGCAACCCCAAAGGAACATGAATCCCTTGTTATAATTCCTCCTCTAAAATGATATTGAAATTCTTCTCTAACTTTAACTTTATTGATTTCCCAATAATCAACAAATAATAACTTGGGGAAGCTATCCAGACCTTGCGAGCTGCCTAGGATTAAACTACAATATTCTTTTTTAATATAATCACCACTAATGTCACTTATAACTAGTCATATTCCTAGCCTCCATCCATCCTCGAAATATATTTCATGAAATCCTCATCCCTTATATATCACATGGTCCTCCCATTTTTTGACAAAGTTGTTACTTCCAGGAGTTCTCTAAAGTGATCAAGAGCCAATTTCTCGGCCTCATTAATCTCATTTTTAAAGGATACATCTTGTATATTCAAATTAATTTTAATATTCACCATAATTTCTTTCAATAATTCTTGAAAGAATCATGTATTACTTCCCCCCTCCTTGATCTAGAGAGCTCTTGATTTCTCTATCCAAATTCATTTGAATTTTGTGAGTCTTTAAAAAAGAGTACTTTGTTTTTATTTCTTGTTTACAAGAACATAATATCCCCACTTGTACTGTAGGTTTTTTCTCTATCCTCCTTATATTTTCATTAAACTCCTCCATGCTATCCACACTACCCACTCTTTCATCAATCTAATATTTCATGTCTGACTTTTGTCTTTGGATCTGGTGATACAGAACAATCCATTATTTCTAAGACTATGTCTTATCCCATGAGTCACTAACCATTTGTAAAAACCTTCCATCCACATATAAATCCTTGAATAGATTAAATTACTTCCTTCCATTCCTCCCATATTCAAATGAAAAAATGGGAACATGATCAGATAATGTCCTGTAAAGATGCATTATAGTTGATATAGAGATGTTTTCAATGCCTCAAAGATTGGTCATAAATCGATTGCGCCTACTCCATATTATCCTATTGAATTTAATATTATATCACTAGGTTAAAATAATCCAAAATAATCCCAAATCGATCAGTATCTTATCAAAAAATAAGATCTTGATGTCCTATATAGCTCCTAGGGAAAATTTCATGCCACCTCTTTTTTCAAACACCTCCATTATCGAGTTGAAGTCTCACCCAAAAAACCATGGATAATTCTGTGGTTGAAACTATTCTAATTGTTTCCACACAAAAAATCCTTTTCACTTAATCACAGATTACATAGTAAAAAGTGAACAACAATTCTTGACCACCCACTCATATCTTTGTGGAAACGAACTGTTGTGAGGCCTCAACAATCTCCACCGAGACTCTATTATTTGGATGGATTCTGATGTGGCTATTATCCAGTCTTGTATACAAACAATCAGAAAAATCAATCACTCTGATAAGAGCATCTATATTTTTTTCCATCTGCTTGTGCTCTAGAACCATGAACACTGAGGCTTGAAAACACAAAGACTGAACCTAGATGAAAGTCAATTTGGTTCGAGAACCCTAACACCATACATTCTATATGATATCTATAGACATTTAAAAAAACATATTTAGTATCCTCGAGACTGAAATATATACCTGAAGAGGACCCTGGACTTCTACCATATAAGCCTTAACTATAGTTCAAGTACTGCAAACATTATTTGGATATATGGGTTCCATCACTGAATCCTTTATCTTGGATTACACTCCATTACTATTATAAAATAATGAGATATTTATCTCTTTATGTATCTCTAAGAATCCTACAAGGGTATAAAACCTATTAATATGTACCACTGTAAGAACATGTAGCCTGGAATTTCACTTTAGTGAGCCCTGGTCATGTGGAGAAGGATTTCCTTAGTAAGAACCAGACAAGGTGTTATCCAAGACTAGAGCCCTCATAGAGGATGATCCCTCTGGCTAGATAGAATCTTAGCTGGAGAGGAGGGTGAACCACTTAGACTGAACAAATAATGAGATTTTTCTTTGAAACCCCACAAATAATGATACAGAGTCTCAGTATACAATTAGAAGATCAGGCCCAACACCAACAATACCCTTGTCAATATAGCCATAATGTTTCTAAAATTGGTCTACTATAGTACATGCTTACCATAGAGACCATTCTTTGACATAAGAGTTGAGATCGACCACGATCCCCATAGTATAATATCAAAATTTTAATTCTAGTTTTTCAAATTCCTATAAACTTTTAAATTCAAAAAACCTAATAACTGGTGTGATGTTAGGACACTCGTTAGAGAGGAAAAATAATTGACACTAGATTATGATACCTTTGGTAGGGAACCATGGGATGAAGACTCTTTGATAGCCTCTATGGCATTGGTGGAGGCTAGTAAAAAATCCAAAAAATAAGAATGTGGATCCTAATTCCTTTGCCTATAGCAGTCCACCGAGTGGACCTGAATGCTTCAATGATCATAAAAGTGGGATAACTACAGCTAAAAAAATTCTTTTCCACCAACCAAACTCGTCACCACCTCTAAGGAGGATATGGGATGGGATTTATTTATCCTGATCGAGCTCAACAAATATTTGTGGGCATGAAAAATCTTGAATATATCTAGTTATGGTGTTGTTTTAGAGGTAAAATAATTCCAACAAACACCCTGAGTTTTTCTAATATAAAGAAAACCATGGAAGGATTCTTATGTGGGAATATGATAACATCTCTTGTTTGTAAAGCAAACTACCATATCATGAAGAAATAAGATTCATTTACATGTTACACATAATCAATTAATGATATGTTTAATAAAAATTTGTGATATATATAACATAAATATGATTTAGAAATGATAATATATATTTATATAGATGGTTTACTTTTCTTTCATTCAATACAACAAGATAATTAAAACATCGTTCATGCGTATATATGATCTACCATATCTATAAATGGAGTATTTAATTTACTATTACTAAATTGTATAGATTAATATAAATACATATATAATAAATATTTATTATAAATATATATTTCTATAAATTATAGAGATTCTGAACTCATGATCTAATTAAGATGAAATAAATTATATGTCCAAAAATACTCAAAAAATATAAAAAATTTAAAAAAATAATGAAAATTAACAAATGGTCCTAGATGTATTATAAAAGAATGATATATGATATTATAAATATTAATATGATTCTTTTATAAATTAATAACATGATTAAAACCATTATAAATGATTTTAAATATAGTGCAACCAAAAGGTATCAAATGGTAAGGGATTTTGTCTCAATTTACATTCCGTTGAGACTATTTTGTTATAATGAACAAATTCACTTTATTATGGTGTGTATACTACCCCATTTTCATTTAATATTATTATTCACTCATTATTCATGGAATTTTATGTTTTATATTCAATTATCTCATACACGGTGTTTTGAATTGAAAATTACCAAATGGTAAATGTTATCTTGAAAGCTCACTTTCTTTTTGTGATTATTAACGCTATCTTAAAACATTCACATTCATGTTAAAATTTTTAATTGGAAATTATATTTATTTTTTATCAATTTATTGTATGATTTATATTATTATTTCATACACTATATGAAATTTTGAAATATGAAATTTATCTTTTTTAATGTTATAGGATTTATTAGAAAAATATTGATAAATATGTATACATTACTAAACATGGAAATTTTAGAAGGAACATTATTCATGGATTTAACTCGAATATTGGATATATGTTAAATTTTGTGTACAATGAAGAAATAGGTAGTTTACCTTTTAATACAACAACTTTGATGCATATGTATAATCATGGGATGAAATTAGGTGAAAAAACCCTATAAATTTGAAACTTATATGTTTTAAACTGTCTTGAGGATATATCATGTAAATACATATTGTTAAGTCTAAATATAATTACCTTGTTCCCAGTGTATTTTAAAATTTTATGAGGAAATATCAAATTGGTAAAGTTATCATGTGACTAAGAAACTCAACATCAAATAATTAAGAATTTCCACTATTCAAATTTAGTTATTATTATCAATCTTATTTTCACTATGAAAAAATATATTGATTAATTTCATTGTTAGTTTGTTAATTAAATGGATTTTGTTTTTTATCATATACCATACCAAATTATTTACTCATTTTCTTTTTATTATTGATTACATGGAATGTGTTCTCGGTTATATAACTTTCGATATTTATTATGAAAATTGTTTCATTATTCATTCTATTATAATTAACCCATATTGATAATGTGAGATCTACAATATTTTCTATATGACTTAATGATGATTAATATGACTGATAATCATGAATAGTATAGATAGAATGAATTTATTCTTGAAAACCAAATATATTGTGAATTGTGTGTTGAATTGTAATGAAAGTCTCATGTATGTTTCTATTTTACCATTAATATTAAAATATATTGTCCTGTAATACATGATTTATTTGTAAAATATTGAAATGTAGTTGTAGAAATGACAAGATCCAAGATTATTAGGGTTGGGTTGCAACAATTTTATTATAATCCCTATAATTGTATCCACTTGACAATGTTTAATCCATCACATAATTTTGATAATATCCTGTTAAAAAAATTTATATTTTTTTAAAATCTTAATGTGTTGATAGATATGGAATTAAATAAAATTTAAAATTTTATTATTTGTAATGAGAAATTTTTTCCAATATATTGGATAGCTATGGAATTATGAAAATTAAGGGAAAAAACAAGCCCACATTATTTTCTACATTATGGTCATTGTATTGTTACTATTATTATGAATACAATTAAATAATAAAATTTAATATGTCAATAGATTAGAATGTTATAAATTTTATAAAGATATCCAAGACTATATAATTTTATTATTCAAAATGATTGTACAAGTTGTTATTTTTTTCAAATACATGATTCAAAAAAAGGTATCAAAATAAATTATATTCATTGTTTATTCCCAAAAATTTTAAAACATTAATATAATTTCAATTATTTTATAAAATTATGTTATCTCTATTAATATAATAAGATTTATAGTTAATTTTATTTCATCCTCCTATAATCTCACTTAATAATTCATGATTTTTTTAGTGCCTTCAAAAAAAATTGATTCTTATTTGAAAATGTTTCATGTAATAAATTAATTTTTAGAAATTTTAATATAATATATTCTCTAATGAAGAATTTTTAATGAAACAATGTTAACCTCTTAATCATGTCATTTTATTATTCTGAGCATTGGAGGTTTCAGGATATGATTATTGGAAAAAACCTAGCGGTTCAATTGAGATTATGTTGAAATGTTGAGTAATGATGTTATGGTATATGAAATGTATTTAGAGGAAGTTGTGTGGTGTTTTAGTGAGGGTAACTTTAACTGATTTGATTCATACTCCATGGAAGTTATAATTCATGCTATATTGAGAAGTGTCACTTCTCATAGTTTTTTTTAATGTGTACTATAGCATTGACGATTTAATGGAGGTTATTTGGAAATGTGAGAAATATCTATTTTTTAGTAGGTCACTTATAAATAAAATTGGATACCTCTCGGGAGCCCGCTCTTCGGGGTTCGATTCTCAGAAGCGCACTCTTGGGTGAATTTTTGCATCCCATGTACCGCTCGCCTTGCTGGGTCACCCGGTGTCTCATCGGGTGGGTAGAATGGGTGCACTTCACCAGGAGGATGGATTGCTATGTCAAACCATCACTGATCGAGGAGTCATCCCACAGGATGAAATTTCATCTCCGTTGACAACATCTCCTACCCGGCTGGGGCTTCTCCGGAAGAACTCTTCGTGGGGAGGGGGTTCTTGAGTGTGGATGGTTTGAAAAGGCCACTCTTGGGGATTCCCTCTTCCTAAACTAAGATACTATTATATTATACATTAATTATTTTATATCTTTTTAATAGAGGTTTTTGTCATGGGGTGAATAAATTTAGGTTTTTGGGGGTTATTTGATAATAAGCCTAGGGTTAGGGTCATAATATTCATGATATGGAGACTAGGTGGCTAATTTTGAATGTTCTATTTTTTGGGTGACATTGAAAAATTGTTACGTGTTTTTAGTGAGACTATTCCAACATTATATTTTATTAATGGATTTATCAAGATATAAATTATTTGAGTTGGAGTATGTTGTGATTTGGATTTTGGACAGTAGTAAAATTTGACCGATTCCTAATTTGACCATGTCTTACCATTCCATGAGGTTTAATTTTCTAACATATGTGTACAATAAAATAGTGATTTTAGTTCATCTTTTTTTCATCATATTTACCAGACCATAGGTTTTTATAAGTGTGTCCAAGGAGGATTTTGAGAAAACATATTTGTCGAAATATTATTACTTCACAGAACTGATTTCTTATGTTTAGATTTGAGAAACTCTTAGTTTTATCAAGATATTCTCCATTTTTTTCTTTAGATGAGTTATTGTAAGTAGTTTTTCTTTTATTTTTTATATTTCATGTTATGGTTTTCATGAGAATTTATGTAATGTCTATTTTTTAGGATTCCATTGTGTGATCAAATTCTTATGAACCTCAATTATTTATTGTGTTAGAAAACATTTATTATAGCCTTAATTGAGGTGGGGGATTTGAAAAATCTATTTTAATATGTGTATAACGAGGATTCATAGTGATTTTATAGTATTTGGTGGATAGTAAGGATTAACCTAATTATGATAATTAAATTTATTCAATATTGGAATGATTAGATCTAGCGATTCATATATTATTACAAGTCTCAATGATATTGCCTTTTAGATTGTTAAATGTTATTTTTCTTTAGGAATTATAATTTCTTATATTGTATGGATAGTTTATGTGGTTCTATTGCTTTAACAATCATTTTAAAATTTTAATCAATTAATGTTTTTATGATGTGGTTGTTTCAAAAATTATGAATCTGGTAATTATTTGTGTATGATATTTAAAAATAGTTTATATGAAAAGAAGATGATTGGAGTGCTTGTTATTGGAATTGGTGGTTTGAATAATATTATGATTCATGTTGAAATTTATATTGGTGTGGTGTTTTTTGTGTATTTTGTGGTTGGTTTTATAATATTTCATGTGTTGGGTTGGTTTGTTGTGGCTAGTTGCCATATGGTTATAATGGTAAGATATTATTTTAAATGTTGAATGGTTTGTGGGATGTTATATGATATGGAAGTGGTTATAAGGCTACTTTTTTATGAAGTATGAGGTATCATGGGTAGTTACCATGGTGTATGTGTTGGGTTGTGTATGGGTTGGTTTCGTGCAGTGCGGAAGTGTCCAAGATACCTAGGGTTATGGATTATTTGTATTGATGATGAATTTGGGAGTGGGTGTAGAAAGGAATTGAATAAAATCGTGGGTTACTAATGAATTTTTAATGTTTTAAATGAATATAAAATGGTTTGGAAAATCATGGATGATTGTTAATTAATGGATTTGTAATAAATTTGGAAATAAATGGAATAATGAATTTAATATTGTGATAAATGTTATATTATGGAGTGGTTAAAAAAATTAACTAGGGAGTACTAGACATTTTATTATTTTATTATGAGGTGTGGTTTCTGGGTTAGTGTATTAGTTATTTTATTGGTTATTGGGGGAATGGTATTAATGATATGAATGTCATTACATGTGTTAGAATTATTTTTTGGATGAGACTCATTTAGGTCAGTAATATGTATTCTTGCAGTATATGATAATTTTTATTATTATTTTATAAGACCCATTTTTGAGTTGGATAAACACCTACACCCAAATGTGTTGGGTTCCTGGTTTCTTCCACAAACATCCAGGTTGTAATGGGATCAGGTGGTATACCAATCAATCTTCCTAAATCTATATTATAGTCACATAAAATATATGATTCAATTTGGTTGATAAAAATTGGTTTTGACGACTAGAAGTCAAAAGTATGATTGATATGATGATGAGGGTGGTAATAATGTGTTATATAGTGGGGGAATTCATGGTAGGATAGTGTAATGAGGTATATATCTATTATGCACATGACATATTTATATGACTGAAAATTGATATGTAGTTAAGATATATATATATTTTTAGAATTAATTTTTGTATATGTGATTATTATATTATGATGTGGTTAAACTAAATGTTGATATTTGGAGGTGGTTTTAACGAAATTTAAGGGATTGGAGTGTTAGGATGTTTGTAATTGGGGAATATTAGAGATAAAACAATGGGGACTTTGTGTCATCTACCATCTTGTTATAATATTTTATATAATATTCATATACCAGGATACAATATTTAGTATGTGGGTCTAGGGAATTTTTGGTTAGTCAACCATGTGTAGGTGCATGTTTGTTATATAATTTAAAAACTAAAATGTCACTATTATTCATCTAAATTTCGGTGACTAATTTTGAAGAGGATACAACTAGATATAATTTTATTCTCGCCCCGATACACACAAGGACACACACAGACACAGACACAGATATATATATATATATATTATTTAAAAGTTTGGAGGAAAAAATTATAGTATGGGATGAAAATTACAATACTAGTTCCTTAGAATCAGTGATGGTGGAACTACCATAAAGCATTCATTTTGGTACATCTTTATGTGACACTAGTATTGGGATTAAATTTTCATGCATTGTAAATTGGTATTTTAAATTTATAATCTTGTTTTGTTTAATGGAATCATTTATATGTTCTTATAGTTTTATAAGGTAATGACTCTAATTGTTTTTATTTATACACTTTATGTTAATCACAACCCCTTGATTTATTACATGTAGGCTTCAAGGATCAATCTCATCTATTTTTCATGACTAGAAGGGGTTCCAAATTTCATTTTGTTAGGGAAAAGTGGGATGAAGTATTAGTTGGGAGGTATGATGGAGTCTAGATTGTGGAACTCATTATTATTGTAATGGAATGGTATGAGAAATATTAATTGAACCTTTTGGGTAATGTAGGAAGGGATAATAGCTGTGACACAAGCGATTAGGTACCACTATTCTCCATTTTAAGGACCGTAATATTATTAAGAACATTATGAATGATAATTTTGAATATAGGGTAGATTCCAAGGATTGTAAATATTTTATGTTTTGTTCATACATATTTTTAAATTTGATTTATTCTATGATGAATTAAAATAAAACTAATTAAGTAAACCTAAATGGAATCAGTGGAAATTGGATCAGGAATCTAATTTTCTTATTTTTAGTAATATATGCTGATAATCATCCACATGAAACCCTGGTGTGGTAAGTGTAACAGGTTGGTCAAGTGGATTTTTTGAGGGTAAACCAAGCTGTTCATGATGATACATGGAGGATAATCAGGCATGATTTTCATTATCTTAGACTTATAGACTAATTATAGAGCATCTCTAATATAGAGGCATTATTCATGCTAGAGGATTTGGAGACTGATTTTAGTCTGATTTAGGATAGGATATGATATTGAATCCCATTGGTTATTATCTATATTTTAGGACTCATTTTCAAAAAGTTCATTTTTTATTTTAGAAGTTAATAGAGGCATATGTTCTTAGATATTATTTTTTAGGAAGTTTAATATACAGTTTATATCATATTTGGTGATTTTCGAAAATATGTAAGTTTTTATCTCCCAAAAAAACGGACCCTGGGCATGCAATAGAATAAGATTAATTTCAAGGACCTATTTTTCATATCCCTTGATCCCTTTCCCGATGAGGATAGAATATCATGACAATTATAAGAGGATTTTCAACTAACTATTTGATATAAAGTTACCCTTTTTATTTTTAATATGTATTTAGAGTTTTAAAAGAATGTTTAGGTTATTATTGGAATTAACCTATAACCAATAAAATATCAATATTAACGTCTTTAAAATATCCAAATGGGTAGATATTTAGAGAGATGATCTAATATGGTGGATAAGTTGAGGTCCATACTTGTGGTGATTCAGTCATACCCATATTCTTTTAATTTCTATAGATATGGGTTTTCCCATTTATCCATATATAGATCTATTCCAATGATCTTCACTTACTGTGGACCTTTTATGAATGATATTATTGAATAATCATTCAAAGATCCTAATATGGAATGGGCATTCAGATAGCTTATCTTTCATAACAATGGTCTCTCCAAAGGTTTTATCAGTAGCAAGAGAACCATTATTATATTCAAAATTTATTAGATGGAGACTGTATATCCCTAACCTTTTTTCCATACCTTATGTAAATAAGATTAATCATGTCCATAAAGGTTTTTATTAATAAGGATAGTTTGGTTTGGGTGATAGATATTTTTCTTCCATGCAAGGGAGATGCCATTACTAGGAAATATTGAGATTAATTGAGGTGTTGTTTTCTTATAATATACACTAGAATTCCCTATTTTTTATTTAGGAGCATTGTATTTTCTATAACATCTACCTTGAATTTTACATTAGTAATATGGGTATAGAATCCTCTAATTCCCTTGGTGATTACTATACCTATTGGATGACATTATAATTTTTTTAATTTATTTTGGTAATTAAGAAGATGATAGGGAAACATAAATCCTTAGGGAATTAATTTTTACATAATAAATTGTCACATAATATCATTATTTGAATATATTTAGGGAATATTGTTTTGAAGATCATTAATTTCATTTTAATGTTTGGCATGTTCTATGTTTTTTGGTGTAAAAATTTTGTGTTCATTAGTGATTGGGACCATCAAATGGGTCTTAGGAAATAAGATCATATTTTTATGAATATCAATACTTTCGTTGGACTTGTTATAGTTATAGTCAATGGTTATTTCTAGACACCTCAAGGAGTTTTCAAATCTTTCTCCCAAGAATTTGGTGACACGACCCCCCCCCCCTCGATGTGATATTGACTTTAGGATAGAGTTACAATTCAGTGCCTCCAAAAAATGGATGAAGAATAACATATAGAACATTCCATGACATGGGACATATGGATTAGAATATTTATTCAATGAAAAATGGTTTCATCTGGATTAGAGTTTCATTATATTATGATATTATGTTTTTTATAAGAATGTGTATGGTGAAGAGAGGTTATTTATAGAAAACCAATGGTTGAATACCATTAATTTCAAGAAGTATTATACCCTACCAAGGATATATTATTTATTCAATCTGTTCAAGTATCGTGGAATGATTTAGAAATTGAATTAAAATTATCATATCATCATATGAGTGTAAAATATGGGGAATCTTAGAAGATAACCTTCAAATTTATCTATAGGAGGTATGATATTATAGTTATGTTATTCAGTGTCCAAAATTCTAATGAAATATTCATGGTACTTGGAAAACCCATATTATGTGAGTTTATATATTATATTTTTATAATCTTTATAATTGTAATAACTATATATTTTAGTTTATAATAGAAGTCTATAAAGCCTCTTAGGGTTTCCTTCTTTGTCCTTCTATAACATCATCAATATGAGATATTGTAAAAGATAATTTTTTGGATACATTAAAAAAATTTCTTTAAGTATGTTTTGTCCCTTCATGTAGTGGTAGTCAATCTTATAAGTATTATGGTGGTTTTTCATGGGACACACCCAATAATGACTCGTTTATTAATATCTTCCTTGGTATCATTGGATATTAGTAAAGTATAATGTGTAATTCTTTTACTCTTAAATCCCAATGACAACTCTAATTTAGAATGAATATATATTTATAAGTAATAATCAATGTTTGGATGTCCTCAATTATATAAAGGATGGTCTGATAATTTCTCTCATTATTCTCCTACCAAATTAAGGATTAATTTATGGGGTGTTCTATGGAATTTTTTGTCTCACTCTTCTATGTGTATTGATTATTGAATAGATAGTGATTTCTTATGGGTTAAAGAAGTTACATAACCATAAGAATAACTATCCCCCTCATGAACACAATTTATTTATATAAGTATTTCAATTAATTAAATAATTGCTCTGCTAAATTTTTTGGAGAATTTTTGGTCTCTATAAATCACATAAAACATAGTTTTATTTTCTATATAAGGGGTGTTAATTTATATAGCAGTTCTAGACTGAATTATTATATGATTTTGACTGTTAAATCTATAGTATCAAAATAAATTGGTATATAGTAATGGATTTACTATTTAATAATTCACGAAAGGATATTAGTTTGAACTCTAAGATTCGTAGAGATTTATTGAGGATCTTGAAGAGTTACATCATTATATACTAGTGGATATTTATAGGGGACAGAAACTATAAATAATTGTTAAAACATACTTAATTAATAAATTCAAAGAGTCTCAATGGGGATACATTGAGTTGGTGGTGGTGTGTGTTAAGTCCATTCATAGTGATACTAAATAACGATTTTCTAATGGTTATTGGAAGTAGATATTATACTTTGGAGGACTATATAGTCCATTATTAATTTGTATGGAATAAATTTTTTAGTCACATATCTCAAAAAATGTATTGAATTAGAGTATATACATGACATTTCATTCCATTTCAAATTAGATCATATGTCTTGGAATAAATTTCTTTATAGAGGATCTTACGTTATGGTGTTAAGTAGTTGGTGAATGATAAGTGTTGGGCTCAATGTGTATACTTATAGACATTTAATATTATTGAGTGCTAGATATAGGATACCTGAATGGATTTTTTCATTAGTTTATCTCATTTTTATGGATGATTTAATTTTATTGGGGTAATTGGTGATTTTTTGAAAATGATTACCCAATTCATGGATTGAATGAGTCAGGTGATAATAATGTTTTTAAAATGTATTATTGAAATATTTAGTGTGTTTTTATAATGTATATAGGTCTTTCATCTCCTATCTTATTCCTTGTATCACATCATTTGTCTAGGCTAGAATCTATAATAACTAATATGTCAAGTATACCATAACAGTATTTTCTATCCAGAGGGAGATGTGGAGACAAAGTGAACCTCTTTATAATGGAGGATGTAATTGTAGAAACCCAAAATCTAAAAACACAAATCATTTGTAAACTATACTAAATTTGAATAATATGTATGTGATATAATCAAGAAGGGATAATCAACATAATATTCATCCATAACGATATAAATAAATGATTCCAATATTACGTTGAAAATATAAACTACGAAGTATATGGAATATTCTTACACCCTTTAAATTATTTCTAATATCCATCTTTATGTCTAGGGAAAAGGAAAAAATGGTGAGATTAGATTATAACTATGTGTTATATATATTATAATATATAATTAGTAAATAAGGAATATTAATAATTTCAAGTCAAATAACTGAAAACACATTCCACATAATTAATAAATTGAAAATGAAATTCATTTGAGGATAATATCCATGTATTAATCTAATGGATATTAATAAAATAATAATAAAGGAATAAAATGATTATTAATGGAAATCAAGATCCCACAAACCCTAAAATAATTACCATCAAGGACTTGTTTAAAGATTATTTAATCAATGGGTTGGTATATACAAAAAACCCCAATTAATAATGTTGGGAAATTTATATTTCTAATGAGACATTTTGATGTATCAAGGGGATATCAAAAACCATGCCCTAATAATAATTTTTTAAAAAATATTTTCTCATAAATGGTGTCATAAATTTAATCCACAATCAATATGACTTATCAAAAAATATTCATATTGAATAAATATAAAATATTATTCTATTTTTTATTTAATAAAACAAGATCTACAGTATAAACCATCTAAAAAATGGTAATTTTTTTTTGGAAAAATAAAATATATAATCTAAATTATAGAGATATTTAAGATAAATGTGATGTAAAATTAAAAATTATAATAAGAAATTAATTGTTTCAAGTGAAATTTAATGAACACATAATTAATATGAGGTGAAATATTACCATCAATTCATCATGAATATAGGTTTTATAATAAAAAATATTTCCTTTGTATGATAAATGAAAATAGAAAAAAAAATTAAAATAATATTTTATTAAATATTTCTCTTCATAAATCCATTAACATTATTTATAATATTCTAAATAATAATATAACATTTTTCATTGTGGGTAAAGGTAAGGACCCCAATTCTCGGGTGCCCATCGGGCATGATGTACTAAAAATTTATTACAAATAGTTACAATAATACATCATGTCCCATTACTACAGAAGATCACGATGCTCAGGATTCTGGGAAACCAGCTGCTTCTGAAAAACTTCATTAGTACAAATCCATGCCTGAAAATTTTTAAAATAAAAATGTAGGGTGAGCAAATTATTCCTAGTAAGGGGTTTTAAATGTTTAAAGAAAATTCTTTCTCAAAATAGTAATTTTGGAGATAATAAAACACATTACTAAAAATAGGGCATTATCTTTTCTTAAAACATGTAAATCCTACATTCTTGAAAACCACTTGCACAGAAATGAAGTACGTATTTAAAGATAAACTTTAAAGATGACATAAATCAGAGAGTGCAAGTATGTGAAGAATGGGTAATGCATAATTTACAAACAAATTACTTCAGTTCTAAAAGATTGTATGTAAGCAGGGGAAACATTCATATCATGATTCATTGGCACATAAAATTCTTATAAGAACATACCACATGGGTTACAGTCCATATCCTAAACTCATTCTCAAATTCAAGGGAAAATTCCTACTAGGGGACATCCCGTTAGTTGAATTATCCCCTGGTTGACCATTTATCATCTCATGCGGAGGGAATGTATAATGTCGGGCTTTGTCAAGACCTTGCATCAAGACCATACAACATACTTAATACGGGTCAAGGCTAACCACCCATCCTGTTTTTATGGTAGCCCAAGCCAAGGATAACTGCCAAGACAGTCGCACATAACGTCTCATGAGACTCATCCTTTACCCAATGAATTGGAGCGCTGTATAATTCCGGGTGCACCCGTCCATAATCATTTCAGTCCAATACATCCCTCACATATTTGACGTGGTATTACATTCATATGGTTTCATTCATACATTCATAATCAAAACCCCTTTTACGTACATATTCATAACTTGAAATGGATCATGTCGTAAATGTAAAAAGAACTAAACTTTTGGCTTCAAATTAAACAGTGATGTAAATAAACTAAATCAACATACTCTTGTACATGAAATAATAATTAGAACACTGAAAATAATGAATTTTCATGTAAAGTTACATCGTTTCCATTAAATAAAACCCATTCGATTCATTATATGGTTTACATGTTCTTAAAGACATTAATTTTCTTGACATATATTTATCACTAAAACAAAAGAAAAAGGTGGAAGATAGGGTTTTATAAATATACATGGAATTCAACTTAACACAAAACAAGGTTTCCTCCTATATGTGTATTGTGTACAACAATAAATATCATTTTTAATTCATAAAAGTCAAAACAGTTTTGATTTGAAACTTATATGAAAACTTATACATGAAAAAATGTATATATAAATTGCATAATCACAACATAGTTGATAAAAAAAGGTTGCTAGTATTGTATATTTCATAACAATAGCTCATCATTAGTAAAAATTCCAAGAAACCATACTCATTTTAGGATTAAAAATTTTATAAATATAAATATGTATATATATATATTAATATTTATATTTATATACACGAAGATATATATGTGAGTTCCAATAAACACCAATTTGAATATCCATCATTCTAAGGGTTTTATGCAACAGAGACATCGGCTAACCCCTGGAAACATTAATCATATTAAGAATGAATGTTTTATAAAACCTAACATATACATATATACAGAACCGTAAATGAAAAACGTGTAAACATGGTATTTCATGAAGAACACCCAACACAACAAACCCTTACGTTCATACTTTAAAACGTTCTATAAAATTAAGTGATACAATTAGTAAAACTGATATGAACCTCCTTATACACAATGTTCATATATGAATATATTCTTATATAATCATAAACCGAAACCGTAGAAGAAGAAAAAAAGACAAAGGTTTCCCTCAACCCGATTTGGGTTCTCCATGCAGAAGCGGTTGTGAACGGTTCTCCAGGCCATACATGTGTCCAAGTACATAGTGTATATACATTTAGGTATATATATATATCGAAGCTAAAAAACACAAAGAAATACTTTTCCCCCTTACTCTGGTTCGATTCTCCGTACAGGAAGGGGAAAACGGGTATGAATCAGTTCTTATAGTCTTGTATATATATCTATATATATTTATATAAAAAGTGTATGTTAATATGTATAACCATCTAAACTGATGGAAAACGAGACCAAGGAGTTTGCATTACCTATTCTTGTAGAGGAGAAGAAGATGCAAGACACGATGTCGAGTTGGTGGTCGAATATCTAAGAAAGCTCGAAGAAACCCTCTCTTCGCCTCGGTGAAATCCGGAGCATAAAAGTAGGAAATATCCTGGAGAGAAGACATCGACAGGGGGTATCTGAGGCTGAGGCGGTGCCAAACCTATGGAAAGAATGGGAAATGTCAGGTCCACCACCGTCCTAGGTAAAGAAAAAACACAGCCTGGGCTACTGGTTTGGCGTGCACGAGGAAGAAGAAGTCGCGTGGAGAGGAGGGAGATCCGGAAAGACTTGGATGGCCAAGATTAAACCAAGGGTGTATCTAATGGTCAAAGACTGGTGCGGCACTTAAAAAATTTGGACGGCCGCGATGGAAGGGGGTGGATCGGATGGCCTAAACGCGACGTGGTGAAAAAAAATGAGGGTCTCACCCCCTGTGTTTTCTTATTTTTTTTAATCAATAATACTTTTAATTTTTTTATGAAACTTAATATATGAACTTTTTTATTATTAACCTACAATTATTAATCACTTTTTAATTTTAAGAAAGGTCAATATTCATTAATGATTATTTATTTACCCCTATCTACAACATATTATTATTTTTCCTTTATTGACTTGTATCAACCTATTTATATTGATCTCTAATTAAAATTAAAGATCCACATACATTAATGTTGTTAATAGACATAATAGAATTAATAATTATTATCAAGTTTCACAATTAAGAGTGCGTTGATGTAAATATTAACATTATGAAACTAATTTTGTAAGATAAATTATAATTTGATATCATTTCAAAATTGTTAATTATAAAAAGTCAAATAAACATTTTTCTTATTATCATTACTTATTTTAAATTTAGGTGTAAGTATAATACATTTAACTTTATGTTTGACATAGAAAATATATATATATATATAACCCAAGAGTTTTCATACATATTTTCATAGACTAAAATTAATCCCACCAGATTCAATATAGTTATTCATAAAATAAATATTTACTTTCTTAAGTTAAAATGTGTATAATAAATAGTGGAAAATGATAATATTAATTCCCACTATTTTTCATTATATAAAAAAATTATCATTCTCATATGATTCACATTTTGGGAAAACAAACAACTAAATTAGCTATATTATCATTATTATTGTTTTTGTTTTAATAAAACATTAAATCAAATAACATAATTAATCTTTTTGAACATTTTGGGGGTATTCAACTCTTAGCTTCAACGGTCCAATTGAAAATTAAAACATTAGAGGATAAGTGGATCATGGGGGATCCAACAGCTATATTTATAGTCGTTAGTGTCTAACAGTCGGATAGGTGTTCTATAAAAAATCTGGCCACGGGGTATCCCACACTCAAGGTGACTGAAGAAGAAAGAGGAGGAGATGGTTCAAGTTATTCCTTTGGTTCTCAGTACGGATTCGGTGTCTTTGGCCATCCTTATTTTCATCTTGATGGATGGCAAAGATCCATATCGCCATCTCGGGGTTCTTGTGGTTTTAAGCGGTCTTCCTGTAATTTTAATCGGGTTTTTAGATGGAATCTTTGGTTTGCTAGGCTTCTTGTTTGATCATTGTGAGTTGTAGTTACCAAAGTGTTCCTCATTTGAATAAAAGAGCCTTTCATTCATTTTGATGTGTTTTCTCTATTTTATTATTATTATTATTATTATTATTATTATTAGATGATTGTTTTTTCGATTAATGCATAAACATGCCATTATTCAAAACACAGTTTCTTGGGTTGTTACATTATTTCCCCCGTCAAAGAGTTGCATCTTCGCAATTCTATTCATAAAAAGAAAACAGAAACCCTAGTTGTACAACATTACCAAAATAGGAGATCTGGCTCAGTTAACGGAATACCAAAGTTGGTACATAGTTCTTCTGTTTCTCTAGACCAGATGCACCTTGAGCAGCAGGTTTTGAATCCATGCTCATGTGTAATACATGCAGGCTTACATAGGGAGGCTCGTGCAGTGAAATGCTCGGAAATGTCCGAGTGGAAAAATTCCCTGATAACCCTCCAAACTACATCATGCTTGAGATATTCGAGGGGGATTATGCGATTGAGGATACTGAGGTTTAAGACCTGAAACATAAAGGCTGCACTGAGGTGGCCACCTTGAGCTGCTATAAGGAAGCAAGCTCTGGTGGAAAAGTTTTGCATCAGAGTAAACCACTGGAAGAGGCCTTCGTAGTACCTTACCCTTCACCTATAGCAGGGGAGTTGGGCAACGACAATGAGATTAAAAACAAGGTCATACCCCTGACATGAACGAAGAATCTCAGGACTGTTCGCTAAGTCAAGCAGACGTTGACAAGATCCTCGCATGTGGAGAAAAGATAGATAATCCACCATGCATGTCCTGATCAAAATAAACTATACTAACTCATCAGGTAGAGATGAGTGGTTCATTTGACCAGCCATCTAAAAAAGAACATTCAAAAGAAAACACTTAGCAACACTGATTAGGTAGTGGCAGGAAGGAAACAGGAAACTTTCAATTACACAAAAGTTACATGGAAAATCCTGAGTTTACTAAACGAACACCACAAAGAGAGAAAAAACTCCTTAACTCCTCAAACCACACACGGGCTAAAAAAACTGAGTTAAACTCATGGAAACATCTATTTCTCCTACTGATTTTATCATGAGGGGTATTGAGTTGGAAAACATCATTATACACCTATTTCCTAAGATACAATCGGGTGGACTCATCTTCCAACACCCCAAAGTCCATTAACTGGCCCCAGAAGCCGTAGTGAAAAATCTTGCACAGTTAAGCTGCTCGAAGGTCTCCGACAGTAGCAGCTTCTTGAAAGGGTTTATCGAGAATCGTGCCAAATTCATCGCCAGTCGTGAACACTAGGAAGAGTCCCTTGTGGTACCTTCCCCGACGTGCATAAGAGGGGAATTGGGCTGTCATCATTAGGAGGTAATCCATTCCCAACCCCTAGTGTAGACTAAGAACCCTAGGGGAATTTGAGACATCATACATGTGCTTACATGAAATGTGAATTCGGGAGTAATTAAGAAAGTTCTCACTGCTATCTAGAGATATAATGTTCTCTAGAGCCTCAGTGGGAAGTGACAGTAAATCGGTAGATACATTTCCATCATCCATCTGAAAGTTTCAACAAAATTATTTAGTCAATCATAGTTGTATATTCATACTACCTGGTTTTCCATAGTTTCCTAAACTCATCCTCTAATTCCAACTGTAAGGACCCTGATTCCCAGGTGCCCATGGGGCTTGATGTACTAAAAATTTATTAAAAATAGTTACCATAATACATCATGTCCCATTACTACAGAATATCATGAGGCTCAGGATTCTGGGAAACCAGATGCTTCTAAAAAACTTCATTAGTAAAAATCCATGCCGGAAAAGTTTTAAAACAAAAACATAGGGTGAGCAACTTATGCCGAGTAAGGGGTTTTAAAATGTTTAAAGAAAATTCTTTCTCAAAATAGCCATTTTGGAGATGATAAAACACTTTACTAACAACAAGGCATTATCTTTTCTTAAAACATGTAAATCATACATTCTTGAAAATCACTAGCATAGAAAATTAGTATGTATTTAAAGATAATCTTTAAAGAATACATAAATCAGAGAGTGAAAGTATGTGAAGAATAGGTAATGCATAATTTAAAACCAAATTACTTCAGTTCTAAAAGGTTGTATGTAAGCAGTGAAAACATTCATATCATGATTCATTGGCACATAACATTTTTATAACAACATACCACATGGGTTACAGTTCATATCTCAAAACTCATTCTCATAGTCAAGGGAAACTTCCAACTAGGGGATATCCTGTTAGTTGAATTATCCCCTGGTTAACCATTTATCATCTCATGCGGAGGGAATGTATAATGCCGGACTTTGTCAAGACCTTGCGTCAATACCATACAACATACTTAATATGGGTCAAGGCTAACCGCCCATCCCATTTCCATGGTAGCACGAGCCAAGGCTAACCGCCAAGACCGTCGCACATAACGTCTCATGAGACTCATCCTTTACCCAATGCCTTGGAGCACTGTATAATTTCTGGCACACCCATCCATAATCACATGAGTCTGAATCATCCCTCACATATTTGACGTGGTCTTACATTTATAGGGTTTCATTCATACATTCTTAATCAAAACCCCTTTTACATACATATTCATAACTTGAAATGGATCATGTCGTACATGTAAAAAAAACTAGACTTTTGGCTTCAAATTAAATAGTGATTTAAATAAACTAAATCAACATACTCTTTTACATAAAATAATAATTAGAAGACTGAAAATAATATATTGTCATATAAAATTACATCATTTCCATTAAATAAAACCCATTTGATTCATTACATGGTTTACATGTTCTTAAATACATTAATTTTCGTAACATATATTTATCACTAAAATAAAAGAAAAAGGTGGCAGATAGGATTTTATAAATATACATGGAATACAACTTAGCACAAAACAAGGTTTCCTCCTGTATGTGTATTGTGGACAACAATAACTATCATTTTGAATTCAAAAAACTCAAAACAGTTTTGATTTGAAACTTATACGAAAACTTATACATGAAAACATGTATATATAAATTGCATAATCACATCATAGATGATAAAAAAGGTTTCTAGTATTGTATATTTCATAACAATAGATCATCATTAATAAAAATTCCATGAAACCATACTCAGGTTAAGATTAAAATTTTTATAAATATATATATGTATATATTTATATTTATATAAACGTAGATGTATATGTGAGTTCAAATAAACACAAATTTGAATATCCATCTTTCTAAGGGTTTTATACAATAGATACATCGGCTAACCCCTAGAAACATTAATCATGTAAAGATTGGATGTTTTATAAAACCTAACATATACATATATACAGAACTGTAAATGCACAATGTGTAAACATGGTATTGCATGAAGAACACCCAACACAACAAACCCATACGTTCATACTCTAAAACGTTCTATAAAATTAAGTGATACACTTAGTAAAACTGATATGAATCTCCCTATACACAATGTTCATATATGCATATATACTTATATAATCATAAACTGAAACCGTAGAAGAAAAAAAGACAAATATTTCCCTTAACCCTATTTGGGTTCTCCATGCAGAAGAGGTTGTGAACGGTTCTCCAGGCCATACATGTGTGCAGGTATAAAGTGTATATACATATAGGTATATATATATATATACATATATATATATATACCAAAGCTAAAAAACACAAAGCATGACTTTTCCCCCTTACTCTGGTTCGATTCTCCGTACAGGAAGGGGAAAACATGTATGAATCGGTTTTTATGGTCTTGTATATATATCAATATATATTTATATAAAATGTGTATATAAATATGTATAACCATCGAAACTGAAGGAAAAAAAGGCCAAGGATTTTCCCTTACCTTTTCTTGGAGAGGATAAGAAGATGCAAGAGACGACGTCGAGTTGGCGGTCGAAGATCCAAGAAAGCTCGAAGCAACCCTCACTTCTCCTCGGTGAAATCCAGAGCTTAAAGGTAGGGAATCTCCTTGAGAAAAGACATCAACGGGGGGTATCTGAGGCCGAGGCGGTGCCAAACCTGTGGAAAGAGGGGGCAAAGTAGGGTCCACCCCCGGCCTAGGTGAAGAAAAACGCAGCCTAGCTACTGGTTTAGCGTGCGCGAGGAAGAAGAAGTCGCGCGGCGAGGAGGGAGATCCAGAAATATTTCGATGGACAAGATTAAACCAAGGATGGGTCGAACGGTCAAAGACAGTCGCGGTGCCTAAAAAAACTCAGACAGCCATGATGGAAGGGGGAGGATCGATCAGCCTAGACACGATGTGGTTAAAAAAAACACGGGTCTCACCCCCCTGCGTTTTCTTATTTTTTTTAATCAACAATAATTTTATTTTTTATATTAAACTTATTATATGAACTTTATTATTATTAACCTACAATTATTAATCACTTTTTTATTTTAATAAAGGTCAATATTCATTAATGATTATTTATTTACCCCTATCTAGAGTATATTATTATTTTTTCTTTTATTGACTTGTATCAACCTATTTATCTTGATCTCTAATTAAAATTAAAGATCCACATACATTAATTTTGTTAATAGACATAATAACATTATTAATTATTTTTAAATTTCACAATTAAGAGTGCGTTGATGTAAATATTAACATTATGAAACAAATTTCGTAAATAAAATCATAATTTGACATCATTTCAAAACTGTTAATCATAAAAATTGAAATAAACATTTGCATTATTATCATTACTTATTTTAAATTTAGGGGTAAGTATAATACATTTAACTTGAAGTTTGACGTAGCATATATATATATATACATATATATATATAACCCAAGAGTTTGCATACATATTTTTATGGACTAAAATAAATCCCACCAAATTCAATATAGTTATTCATAAAATAAATATTTACTTCCTCAAGTTAAAACATGTATAATAAATAGTGGAAAATGATAATATTAATTCCCACTGGTTTTCATTATATAAAAAATAGAATTCTCATATGCTTCACATTTTTGGAAAACAAACAATTAAATTAGCTATATTATCATTATTATTATTTTTGTTTTAATAAAACATTAAATCAAATAACATAATTAATCTTTTTGAACCTTTCGGTGGTATTAAACTCTTAACTTCAATGGTCCAATTGAAAATTAAAACATTAGTGGATAAGTGTATCATGGGGGAGCCAACGGCTATATTTATAGTTGTTAGTGTCTAACAGTCGGATAAGTGTTCTATAAAAAACCTGGTCTCGGGGTATCACACACTAAAGGCGACTGAAGAAGAAAGAGGGGGAGATGGTTCAAGTTATTCCTTTGGTGCTCAGTATGTCTGCGGTGGCTTCGGCCATCCTTATGTTCGTTTTTATGGATTCCAAATACCCCTATCGCCTTCTCGGGGTTCTTTTGGTTTTAAGCGGTCTTCCTGTAATTTTAATCAGGTTTTAGTTGGAATCTTTGGTTAGCTAAGCTTCTTGTTTGATCACTATGAGTTGTAGTTACCAAATTGTTCCTCATTTGAATAAAAGAGCCTTTCATTCATTTTGATGCATTTTCTCTATTTTATTGTTATTATTATTATTATTATTATTTATAAGATGATTTTTGTTCAATTAATGGATAAACTTTCCATTATTCAAAACACAGTTTCTTGGGTCGTTACAGTAAATTGGTTAATGATTTATATATTAAAAATTTCCTCTTGACTTTTATTAAAAAAATTCAAAAAAATATAATGATCATTATAAATATTACATTAAAATATTTCTAAAAGTATATTCTAACATGAAACTTCCATAATAAATAATTTGATACAATAAGAAAATCTTCTGCAATATATTTTACTAAAATATAGACATGGATGAAAATTATTACATCTTAAAAATAGAAATAAGATCATCTTTTATTTAAAAATTTTATTACTTCATACAAGTGAAAATATAGAAAATGATGGGTAAAAATATAAGAATATATTATATAATAATATAATAATACATTATATGGTGTTTATTAATTATTAATTATATTATTCCATTACATAAAATAAGAGTAATCCCAAAAAATGAGAATGTAAAATAAAATATTACCAATTTGGTAGATTTGAATTTATAATTCCGTTAAATAATAAATATAATTTGATACAGTAATCATCATAAATATATAAATATTCATTTTAAATACATCCATGGGGTAGTATGTACACCATATAAATATAAATAGGTTTATAATACAAAATTTGTCACAATAGAGTAGAAATTGAGACAAAATCTATTTCCCCATAATTGAAATGCCTCAGAGGTACTCTAACTTTATATGTAATAAATTTTTGTTTATTATAATTTTATAACATATAAAAATAAATAATTATTATATCATATACAATCATATTATTATATTCCATGACATATGTATTATTATTCTATTGTTAAAATTTTTATTTTGGGGTGTTAAATGTTACATTTTTCAAGAGAATTTTGATACGGTAGTTTGGGTCATTACAAATTCATTATAGTTATATAATATATATAATTATAATAATAATAATAATATATATATATATATTTATTATATATATATATATATATATTTAAACTTATCCATAAAAGGTAGATAAGGGAAAATAAACTACACCGTTTTTTAAGACGATAGGTCGTACTCAGGAATGTTGTTTTCAATTTTCGATAGATGGAATGATGGAATAGTAAATAATAATTCTTATTTTCAAATTATTTGTTATATTATTCATATAATATTAATTCATTAGTTATATCATTATGATAATCCAATTCATGGGGACATGAAAATGAATTACACAGTTATGTGGAGACGGTAAGTCGTACGAAAACACGAGTGATGTTTTATCTTTTTAATAAGATGAAAAAGAGTTGGAAAATGGTTATACCCAAATAATAATAATAAAATTATTATTTTGATGATATTTAATTTTTTATTTTATTATAGATACGACACATTAAGTGGAAATATAAGATGAAATAAACATGAATGAGTTGGTAAAGATGATTAACACTTCTTTAGTAGTATTCCTTTCGAATCATTTTTATGGAAATATGGAAAAGGTTTTTAATTATATAAAAACATTTTATTCCCTTATAATTAATTTTATAAGATAATTTGGATGTTTTTTGTCAATATATATGGCCCAATGTCGTGTATTGAAAATAGAGAAGGGGTTTTCTTTTATTATTTACGGGATAGGTAGTTCTGGAAATTATTGAAATATTATAATATAATATGTGCTAACTCATGTAAAAAATTTATATAATGAGATATATTCAATGTTATGGATTAATTAGTATTATTGTTATCATAAAATCAAAATTGGACTAGTTTAGATATCATCTTAAACCTTATCATGTTTCTTAACTCCATAGTTATCTAGTTTTAAGCATAATCCTAGTTATGACTTTTAAAATATTAAATGGTTAAAATTGGGATTATAATTTGGTAATAGGTCCATAAGTGGCAAAGGAACTAAATTTAAGTCTAAACATTTACCATATTATCTTATTTTAGGTTTTTTATGATTTTTATATAATTTTCATTATAGATTATTTTCATAAAATATCATATACTTCATTTTAGATAGTATTCGTTTAAGTTTTCACTAAAGAAACCATAAAAACATGTAGTTAGAATATAATCCTTTCAAACACACATAATACGATATATTAATCTATGAAATTATGGAAAAACGATTATTCAACCAAATTTTATAATTTTAAAATTATTAAAATCATTTATTGTATATTACTTTTAATAGAATATATGTTCTGTTGGAATTTTTTATGAATTATAATTAATTATATGATAACAAAAAACTAAAATTAAATTAAAATTATTAAAAATTTGTATTTGAAATGACCATTGAAAAAAATAATCAACTTTTTTAACTCTAATGTAAAAATATTTTTGATATTAAATTCAATAGTGTCACAAGTTTTTATCTACTTCTTAAGGTATATTAAAAGTAAATACAATGAATAATGGAACCATGTGGACTTAATTTATAGATTTGGATGGTATGGGATGAACTCAGTTTATATAATAGGATAGAGCAATGTGTTAGATATATTTTAAGGCCTTACCTTTATGTTTTAACACTATTTCACCCATTTTACCTTTACTGAGGTCGAAAATATCAACCAAGTTGACTATTCATAATGAACATTAATAAAAGATGAATACATACCAAATATGAACCTCATGAATCAAAATATTGAATTAATTTTATAAAATTAAATTCAACTAAGTCGAATAAATTAATTTCAAAAAACCACAAAACCCAAGGAAAAAATATTTTTTAGAAAAAATTTGTTTTTTGTCAAAAAAAATAAACTTATAAAAACTCATATATAATTATTATAAAAATGAAATTAAGTTTATTATTTTTCACAAAAATTTAATTATTATAATTTGGAATTAAATTAAATTTATTTTGTATATTTATTAAATAAAATAAATTTCATTTTCAAAGAATTCGACAATATATCATTTTTCACAGAAAAAAATATATATTTTTAGAAAAAATCCAAAAAAATGAAGGAAAGAAAATAATAATAGGATGAATTAATAAATGACATACTATTGACATAATAATATACCATTATGTTTTGTTTTTTTATTTATTCTTATTTTAGATTATAAATAATGATATCAATGATATTTTTTTAAATAGAAGTACATCGGATAATATTAGGTTATTAAATTAAACTACCATTAAAAATTTAACTCTAAACAAATTCAATATGATACCAAACATTGGGGAAAATTAAACAAAAAAACAACCTCAAAATCCCACATATATTTCTTATTTTTATGATTTCTCCACAAAACTGACTATATGAGAGGTCCTATTTCATATAACGTTCTATATATAATCTGAAATCCCCACTAGTTGTTCCACATATTACTAATATCACTCTAGTGGTATGAGATTTTAGATTATTAAAAGTGAATGATCGAGTATTTACATTCTTAATAGATATAAAATGATGAAATTTTGATCTTGAGTGAGATAAAATAAATTAAGTGGAAAATATATCTATGTCTCAACATTACATTATATAAAAATATGATAACCTTATTCCAAAGAGTTATTCATTGGAATATCTTTCCACTATATTCAAACTCTATATATCATTAATACCATTCAACATAAATTTTATTAGGATTTGATCAAACATTATACATTTTTCAATATATATGTTCTTCTCTACCACTTTATCACATATATTAGGTCCCAATAACATTACTTCTCCATATTCATCATTAAAAATTATTGTTCTATTCTAAATTATATAGATGGCCTCATAAAATTGATCTAAAATCTTTACTAAAAGATACTACTTTTTTACCTTTCTACCAATTAGAAGCAATTATTCTAATCAACTTTTCATTCCAGAGCTTAAAAACCATGAAATGTATTTTTGAGTTTTAAAAGTCCTATATTAATGAAAATATTTTTGGGGTAATTAAATGTAAGGAAACTCAACTCTATATCAAGATCATAAAAATGTTTTCTCCAAAACATTAAGTAAACCTCAGTACTTGATAAGATATGATTCACAGTGGTTCCCTGAGAAATATCACAACAACTTTAATGTATATCTAAGTAATCAAATTGTGTAAATATTCTCTAATTAAATTAAAATGAACTGATTTCATAAGATTTTTGAATAAAACTCAATGATAATTGTGACATGTATATGTTTTAGGGAGTTGGATATAGAAATCCATGGTAATTTTTTCTCATATCCATTATGGTATAGATAATATATGAAACAACCCCTTAGACTTGTGTTATTCACACATATCATTATAACACAGTAGGAATTGGGATACACAGTTGAAAATATCGATTTTTATGTTGTCCCTCTATAAATACATTTTTATTTCTTAATAAATCATTTTAATTATAGGATTAATGTGGAATGATGTGCTATGATATTTATCCCACAACTCCTTATTAAACACTATCATTGACAGGACACAAACAACATTCCTAAAACATATTATTTCATCATGAGTACTGTAGTATTTTGGAAAGTCTCTCTCCATCTTCTATAATTCCGAATATTCTTATGTACCTTTTTAATCCTTTCTTGGAAGGATATTTGAACATTTATATGAGAAATATGGTATTTTTCCCCATTTCCTAGGATATCAATATATAAATTCTAAATTTCCATAAATATTGGATCTCCCTAAATCCTTTTTGTAGAAAAAGTATCATGGTAATTCTTATATAAAGAATAAACAACCTTTTTGTCATTAAACAGTGGTAACTGATTGATTTTTCATAATGTTGGATCAACTCAAACCATTTTATTTAGCTAAAATTCAATTCATTATATGTAAATATATTATTAAATATTTTATGATCAATATATATTAAAAAAATAATTATTAAGATAATTATTCTATAATATCAATCCAAAAAATAAATCCTTCTAGCTCAAAATCAATAATTTGGGAATTATACTCATGAATGTTCTATTGGTGGGAGGCGCAAGATATCACTATATAATTCTGAATGAGGATTCATCCCATCTCATTTTATATAGAATCATTTTATTCCCAAACCATTTTTCAGTATATGTTTTTTATGAATAAGTACATTGACAAACCATATCTCCAATTAATTGAAATTATCCTCACATTCATTTTTCCTCAAGTACTTAACCCCCTTCAGAGTAAACATGGAGAGTTGGTTATAGAGTCATGATAAGGTGTCACAAATCATTTGCAGTATCCATACAACCCCTAATAACTATGTACCTTAGTTACCATGTTTTATTGATTCCATTTCTCAATACATTATATCAATAATGAATCCATAAATATACCTTCAAATGAAATTATATTACCTATGAACAAAACATTTTTTATCCAAAATTCTTACTTTTTAAAATTGGAATATAGATACTTCTTCCTCATAGTCATCAATAGAATTATCAAATATTCTTAATGATATTGTTTTATCATTTAATATTTAAAAATAACATATATAATTACTATAAAAACTGATTAAGGTAATCTAAATATAATTTTTCTGTTAAAACCATAATGATATCAGGAGAATTGTTAAGCCTAATTTTCATTAATATAAATTCAAAATCACTATACCTTTTACGGAAGTGATTATCGAGTATATCCTCCTTGAACATTATATTATGATATCTAGATCAATTATTAATCAGGTAAAAATATTTAACTCATCACATTTGACTAAATAAATCATCAATATGAACTGGAAGATACAAATTGTTAATTATTAATTTGTTAGGATCCTGATAATAAATGAAAAGATGAATTAACCCACCATTACTCTTAAAAAGGAATAGGTGAACCCCATAAAAAATTAATATGTTGACTGAGTCCATTTTTTGATTATGATTGATGTACTTTATCAATTCATTCAACTAAATCATTTCAATTCTATATTGTTTCTTTAAAATAGGTTTCACACCATGTATAATATCTATTTATAAAAACATCAGGATTCAAAAATAGACTAAGAATCTTTTCAATAAAGAATTAAAAAAATTCCCTTACAACATGAATAAAAAATTCTGAGTTTCTATACACACATATGAGATACTTTTCCCTCATGAATTTGTTGTAATACCCATATGATGTATTTAATATAATTTGGGAATAAAATTACATCCTCACATCAAAATCATTTCATTGTTTCATTTATAATTTTGAATATAACTTTCCTTCATTGAAATATGATGTGGGTTTTGTAATGATCGATCCAAATCCATCCCAAAAGTACATCAAATTCAAATAGATGTTGAATGAAAATATTTACAAGTAGAAAAATTCCAGAAACTAATAACTGAGTGGAGCTATAGACTTCAAATTCAAACATCCTATAATTAATATTATTCGCTAAAAACTAGAAATATAATTTTTTATGTGGTGATATAAAACTCTTATTAAATTTATTAGATATAAATTTTTTGGAAGAACGTGAATCAAATAAAAAATTACTTATATTTTTTATGATAACTATAATTGTAACACCATCTCTTGAAACAGCCACTTAATCTATAATAATACCATTCATTTGGGATTTTCTCAATGTTTTATTCTTCGAAAAGTTTCATAGAAACATGGTGAATTATTTGGAATAATTCCATATATATTTACATCTTACTCACTAAATAATAGTAGATTTATTCTTTTCCATAAAACTATCGACCATATTACCCTTATCTCTAGACTGGTATCAAAATCCATTTATCTTTAATAATTTCCTTATATTTTCATTCCACAATTTTTACATGATGAAAATAGGTTCATTATAGTTTTCTTTATCAATGTGTTCCCTTTCTCTTTGTTTTCAACCAACCTACTCTTATATTTTCTCCCCATAATGTTAATGGACTTAAAAAATAATTTCTCTATGTTAATGGTACATAATACTAAATCATTATATAAAGAAATTTTTGGAGAAACATGAACAATTTGGTGGTTTCAGATATGAAAATAATATAAAATATCAATATTCAATTCTATATTTTGTATACAGTTTTATGAATTAATATATAATATTCTATAGTTAGGCTCATATATTTCCTCAATTTCATCTTCCTTATTGTTAAGTGTGACTAAATTCCCGTCCATTAATGTTCATTTTTCTTGGGGGAAATATATCTCTAATAAAATAACATTAAAATTTATCTATTCAAAGTTTTCTATTTATTTATCCTCTTTAGTGTTTCAAGTCAATTATCACCATTTATGGACATCTAGTTTTCAAAAATATATATTTCAAGAATATAATTTTCACATTAATTATATCCTAAGTCAAGGAATATATTTAATAGGGGCACAAAACATTTTCTAAATGGAAATGGATAATTAACCCTCATATAGAATGGTTGCTTCAGTCACATGAGAATATCCATTATAGGATAATAAAACTTTGCAACAAAAGGTTACTCTATTTTGGTAAGGTCATTAAGAAAAACCTATGTCATCTACACTAATATGGACATTTTCTTCCTAATTCCAACACTATATGTACTGGTTTTCTCAGTAGGGAAATCCATACATTATATATGGGAGTTGATTTAAATTAATATATTATTTTCCATTGCTAACTAATAGAACAAATTTTTTTAGATCATAATCATCATGAATATTGAGCCATAAAATAAAAAAACATTTAATAGTATAATTTCTCAAATACTATATTTTATAAATAAAATTCTCATGTTATCTTTGTTTATTTAATATTCAGTTCCCATGTTTTGTACAAAATATCATCTCAATCCAATGATGGAAAACCTAAATCCATCAACCTAGAGTTGTAGTCATAATTAATAAATTTTACTAATATATAATTGATATTATCCCAAAGGATTGATTAGTTTAGTTTTTTAAATCATGGTTTATTGTCACCTATCGACCGGTCAAAGTTCTGATTCTTTACAAATGTGTGTAGAAGCACTCGGGTCAAATCCACAGTGATGATAAATTTTAATATTCTTTTGTTTTTAGTTGATTTTATTTTAATTAGGGGGGTTTATTTGTAGAGATTAATTGAAATGATTTATTGATTTAAAAATTTAATAAATATTGGGGTGAGTTCATCATTAGGTAGTAAAGCTTGTGATATCCTTGATCTTTTTTTATTGAGTTAAATCAACACCCACATCACAAGTTGACATTAATCTGAATTCCTAATTGTTAAGGATTTAATAAAATCCATAACGTAACTTAGGGTTCTAATATTAATCATGTATTGTTTATGGTAGTGTATTTATGGTTCCAATAATCCATGGAAACCAAGTGTTAAACAAAACAATTCATTAATTGATGAAATGTTAAGTCCAACATACACAATGTTAATTAAAAGAATATTGATCGAGAAAAATCTCTCAATCTATTAACATCCCTAAATTACGACACACCACAATGAGATATTTAATCAGCCACTGAAATGATTATTAATCTGGTTATGAAGAATATAATGATAAATTAATAATATAAGAAAAATAAATAGATAATAAAAGAGTGGTGCGTCGAACACGCACACAAAGAATGACGATAATTAAAAATTAACTATAGATTGATTGAGAAAGAAAATGAAAAGAAGGGGATTCAACTATATTTAAACTATATTAAGAACATTAATATTAATCTATAGAAGTTTGATGAGAATAAGAGATATTGAAGAAAAAACATTCATTATAAGAGAATTTTAAAAAAAGACATAAAATATTACAATAATGAAGAACAAAAAAGTAAAAGAAAAATGAGAGGATGAAGGATCACTCTAGTGAAAACATGAGTGTGGAAGGTCCCCAAATCCCTCGACAAGGATTTGGTCGTGCCAATTTCTTATATTATCTTCAGAAATTATATTCCCCTTTGAAGGATTGGAGGGGATGTATTTATAGCCCATAAAAGTGGACTATTTGCATTCCCCATCTGTCCCTCCACTTGGATCGAATATTTGGACATCTAGACTGCTTAATCTCGAGATATCTCCTTATTAAAAGTTGTAGAAAATAATGTTTTCTGACTTCCCTCAACATTTTGAGTCATTAGGACTTATAGATCCAATCTTATGTCGGTTTTATTAAATAAAGTTTAATTGTCCATTTCAATCCATACTTTTTAAAAGGCAGAAATCAGAATGGGTTTATCAATAAGAATATATCGTCAAATTCGAACACGTTATTCAACAAAGTCGGCCTCATATATATCCTCTTTCTCACTGAAAAATATCAGCTTAATTTTATGATTAGATCATGTGATATGTCATGAATACTTCACTGATCTTATTTACCGGCCAGAATAGTGGGATGAGTTTAAAGATATCAGTTGGGCCCATTGTATTTAGATTTGGGCCTTGAAATTTTTGTCCAAGACTCATTACGTTGTCTCCAAAACGTTTGAGGAGAATTAATTAATTTTTATTTTTATATTAATCCTAGTAATTCAATCTTCATGGATGGGCTAGTACCTTCACAAATTTGGTGGGCCTTCTTGTGTGGTCGATATGACCCTTCAAATGGTAGAATGTTCCAATTATTCATTATAAGGATATGTGTTAAATTAAATAAGGAATCCTAAAAAACAAGAATGATGTAATTTGGATCAGTAAAGTGAGAGTTATAAATAAAATAGTAAACTAACTCAATTGGACTACTTCTAAAAATGCAAAAACAAATATACTTAGTATTAAAACATTAATATTTCACACAAATTATGCACATTTAATATAAAATCAGTAAAGGGTGTATATAATAAGTCATGAAAATATTAATAACATCAACTCCCCCACACATAGTCTTGTGAATTTCCTCATGGGAAACAAATATAAAAACATGACAAAATTATTTTCACTCACAAAAAAATATTAAAATTTTGTTTTCCCCAATCAGGAGAGTTCTAGAATACATCACTCATCCATAATTAATTCAACCACAAGTTGTTATAGAAATAATGTTCCAAACACAATTCATTTTTTTCATGCTCAAATTTAGAAATTGAAAATGGTGGAAAAAAAACTTATTCCTCTCAAAATGATAAAATTAATTTATAGAGCTTCACTCATTCAGCAACCAAAAGTGAAAATATTAGAGTTTATAAGACCTCTCAGCTTCTACTCCCTATCCTAAAGTGCTAAAAATCAATTGGTCTTTTTAGGGGGTTTTCTGTGGCTATTGGAAAAAATATGGAAGGAAATGAAAACACATATTTAAAAGAGAATTATTGTGTGTATAAATATGCAAAAGTGGAAGAAAAAATTAAGGGGGCGAGAAGATAAAATATTTAGAAAACACAAAACTTCTTCCAATTACATAAGTGTTCATCATTTTTCTTTTTCTTTTTTTTGTATTTTTTTTCAAAAGTTGAACATGAAATAGATCTCACACTCATCTCCCAACCAATGATTTATCTTCTCAGGACACTAATTGTAATAGTTGTAACAAGATCAAAGGTTGAGGAAGAGTAATTTTTTACATACCAAAGACACAACCATTTTTTTATTTTTTTGAACACTTGTCAATAACATTTAAAAAATTACATAAATAAAAGTACATTAAATTTCCCAAAACACACTGAATGACAACCTCTCCCCCACACTAAAATAGATTATTTCCCTCAATCATATGATAACATGGTGAAATCAATAAAGGGTACCCAAAATTAAATCCATTCCCCCCCCATTTAAATTTCCAAAAATTATGCAGTGAAAATCCATGTTGATATTGGGTGGGATAAGGTATTGGTCTTGTAGTGTGTCTATCAAAGAAAAGTTTTTCATAGGATTGAAGGGGATTTCAAAATTTTTATTAATGTATGGTTAATGAGAGGCTATTTGGATATTAAAATTCTCATGTGGTCCGTAAAATGCCTCTATCATATTAATTCACACTAAATTAAGAAATTCAGCTCGAAGGTCTACGAACTCAAGAGTCAAAAATGGGGGTGAAAAACACACATTTTGAAAATATGGCCATAGGTTGCCTTGTCATGAAATCTAAGGTTTTTTTTATGGCTGGAAAAAATCATTTTCCCAATCAAAAACTGAGCATTCAAATTTTTTTTATTTTTACAATATATTATTTATCCAAATTTATGAAGAAAAAACAAAATTTTTGAGTTGAAGCCGTGTCTTTTAACTCTCCAAGATAGTTGGAAAAAATTTTAAAATTAGAAGGTGAGTAAGAATTAATCTTGATTCTTCATATTATTATTATTATTTTGATTTTGTTTGTTCTTTTAGGTTTTTTAGTTTTTTATAAATACACAACCACACAAAGGACGAAGTGTAAATAAACAAATGTGAGGAGGAAAGTGGTAAAAAAACAAAATGAGAAGGAGGGAGGACGAATAGAGAGAGTGTGTGTGTGTGAATAAGATTTGAGGTAAAGAGGTGCCCCTGGTTTGGATTTGGTGGGTTTCCATCTCCTTCTAGTGGTGGGTCGATTGCAGAATTTGGGGATTCAATGGAAGTCTATGTGGTTCACGGATTGTGTGTCCTCTCATGGTGATGCTTTAACTGATGTCCATTAACTGTGAATGTCCTTTTTAAAGAGGGGAGATGGACTTGCACTGCACCAAATGGGTAAACATTATCAATAATAAAATTACCTTCCCAACAAGAATTAAGCTTACCTGGGTGAAGTAGAAATTGAGAATTAAAAAGTAATACATTTTTACCTTCATGTAATACCTTTATCAGGATGTTTTTATCATGGATCACCATAGACTTTTCTTTGAAAAAAGTTGAATTCTCATATGAATCAAGTCGAAGCTCCTCAAGTTCATCCAATTGCAGTAATCTTTCTTCACCAGATATTTTATAATCAAAATTATAGGTTTTCAAAACCCAAAAAGACTTATGTTGGATTTCAACTGGTAAATGACATGCTTTACCAAAAACTAGCCTAAAATGAGACATCCAAATGGATTTTTTATAGGCAATTTGATAACCCCAAAGTGCTTCACCAAGTCTTTCAGGCCAGACTTTTCTAGTGGGATTTACAATTCTCTTATGCACTCTTTTCACTTCTCTATTTGAATGTTCAAACATTCCTTTTTGGGGGGATGATATGCAGTTGAAGTTTTATGTACAACATCATTTTGTTTCAAAAAATATTCCATTTTTCTATTAAAAATTGGGTTCCTAAGTCACTTATTAAGGCACGTGGTGTGCCAAACTGGTAGAAGATGTGTGTCTTTAGGAACTCACTAACAGTATCTGAATCATCCTTTCTAGTGGGTTTGGCCTTGACCCACCTCAAAACATAATCAACTACAAGAATAATGTATGAGAATCCATTTGAAGGGTGGAATGGTCCCATGAAATCGATACCCCAAACATAAAAGATCTCACAGAAAATTAAATGTTTTTGGGGGATTTCATTTCACTTTGAAATTGTTCCAAACATTGGGAAAGTGGGACATGATTGACAAAACTCATGTGAGTCCTTGAAGAATGAAGGCCCTAAGAATCCAGAGTCTAGGAAATTTTTGGAGGTCCATTGTGGTCCAAAGTGGCCACCACCAGGCATTGAGTAACAGAATTCTATGATGGAAGAATGTTCATTTTTATCAAGACATATCTTTATTACAATGTAAACCCTAGTTTTGAAAAGTTTATTTTCTTCCCAAAAATTGTATTTTGAATCACTTTTCAACATCATTTTTTGTTATTTTGAAACAATTACAAGAAAAACACCATAAATCATGTAATTTACAATTGGGGCATACCATGGTATTTTAGGAGTGAGAGATGAATGGTGCTCAGTGGGGAATTCAGGACCGATGATTTCTGAATGATAAGAATCAGAAATTCTACTCAATTGATCAACCACATGGTTTTCTTTTCTTGTTATATCATTGATTTCGTGGTTAAAATCTTGGAGAATTAGTATCCACCTTATTATCCTTGGTTTGGAATCACTTTTATTGAGTAAGAATTATATAGTATAATATTCTGTAAAGTTGATTATTTTGGCAACTAAGAGATAGGGCCAGAATTTATCTAAGGCAAAAACCACGGCTAAAAGTTATTTTTTAGTCACAGTGTAGTGAGATTGAGTTTCATCCAATGTTTTTGAGGCATAATAGATGGCATGAGGAATTTTTTCCTTTCATTGACAAAGAACAGCCCCAACAGCTCTATCAGAATCATCACACATCAACTCAAAGTATAAGGACTAATCTGGGGGTTGGATTATCAGTGCCGATATAAGAGAAATTTTGAGATCAATAAAGGATTTCTTTCAAACCTCATATAAATGGAAAGTGACATCATTTTGGAGAAATAAAGTTAGTGGGGGGAAATCATACTGAAGTAATGGTTTAATCGCTGATAAAAATCAGAATGACCAAGAAGTGAATGGATTTCTTGAACAGAAGTGGGTTCAGGAAGTGATTGGGTCACTTCAATTTTGGCAGGATCAACTTTAATACCCTCTTTTGAAACTATGTTCCCTATAAAAATCCCATTTCAAACAATGAAGTGGAATTTTTGAAAATGTTACCCAAGGTTACAGTTGACACACTTTTGGAGGACTAGAGAGAGTGAATTCAAGCAAGATTAAAATGACTCACCATAAATGGTAAAGTTATCCATGAAGACTTCCATGCAGTGTTCAATGAATTCAAAAAAGAGGCTCATCATGCACCTCTGGAATGTTGTAGGATAATTTCAAGGTCCAAAATACATTCCCCTATATTGATATGTTCCAAAGGGCTAAGTGAAAGTAGTATTTTCTTGGTCCTAATGTGTTATTGTGATTTGGAAGTAGTCGGTGTGTCCATCAAGAAAGTAATAGTGCGACATTCCAGATAACTGTTCTAGCATTTTATCATGGAATGGTATGGGGTAGTGATATTTTCTTGTTTCAACATTCAATTTCATATAGACTATGCACACACACCATTTGTTCTTCACTTGATTTGTGACTACCTTTCCATGTTCATTTGTGACAACAGTTATCTAGCCCTTTTTAGGTACAACATGAATTGTACTAACCCACTCACTATCCGAAATTGGGTAGATAATACCTTCTTGAAGAATCTTGGTGATCTCCACCATCACTAACTCAAGTATAAGTGTATATGGATTTCTTTGTGGTTGTCTAATTGGATTGGATGATTCCTCAAGATGTATTTGATTCATGAAAAGATTAGGGTTGATTCCTGGAATGTCATACAGGGTACAACCTAAGGCCTTTCTGTTTTCCTATAACACTTGAAAAAGTTTGGAATCCTCAGTTTCGGTAAGTGAAGAAGAAATAATGATAGGATATGAGTGATCAGGGAATAGGAATGCATATTTTAGGTGTTTGGGAAGTGGTTTTAGATCAGTCTCATCTTTCATTTTTTTCTTTAAACAACTTAGGAATGGAGGAAGGGACATCAGTTTCTTCATACTCATTTTCCTTAATAATTTCCAAGGTGGAGAAGTGGAGATCAGAGTTTATGTGGGATTCAAGATAGTTTTCAAGTTCCTCTATATTGATGGAGTCTATGAATGAGAGGTCCACATCATATTCACCATTTATGACTTGGTTAATCATGGTGCAGATTTCACAATATTCTTTATCATTTTATCATGAAGAACATGATGGATTGGGGTTAAATTGACTCATAGAAGTGTACTCAGAAGCATGGATTGAGAATACATTTTGATCCTCTGATGGTTATCTCATAGCTTGGAAAATGTTGAACTTGACCAGTTGGTCACAATATTCCATGGATAAAATTTATGAATGAATATAAATTTGGTTTCTCATTATCATTAGGAATGTTCTTCCTTGAATTAAGAAAGATAAATAAGAGTTAATCTCACCTTCCATGTCAAGGACATAGAAATTAGCTGGGAAGATAAGATCATTAACACGGACAAGGAAATCCTCAATTCTTCCCTCAGGACTGGTTGTGCATTGATCATCTAATTGAATGACAACACCCTTTAGATATAAGGGACCTTGACCAAGGTTGTAGAAGATGGATTTGGTGTTGACATTAATTGAGGCTCCCAGGTCTATGAGTGCATCATCAAAGTTGTAACTTCTAATTTGGCATAGAGATGTAATGGTCCCTAGATCTTTGAACTTTAAGGGAATAGACTTTTGGGTGGAAACATTTTCAATAGTCCTAAGTTTCCCTTTATGGGTACACAACTCCTTCAGAAACATGGCATATTTAGGAATTTTTTTAATGGCATCTGAGATGGGAATGTTCACTTCAACACGTCTAAACATGTCAAACATTTCCGGATTTGGTTCAATAGGCTTTTTTAGCTGAAAAATGGCTTGAGTAAAAGTAATTGGGTTACTAAGTGAAATGGAAGGAGGTGAGGGAAAGACTTCATATTTCTTTTCAAGTTTCTTTTTCTTTTCATTTTCTATGTCAAACATTTAAAGGGGGGTTGGAGGAAATACCTTGAGTCATAGTAATTTTCTTCCCTGATCTATGTACAATTGCACTTACATTACCCTTGGGGTTGGGTCCTGGGTGTTGGGAAGAATTTTATTGTTTTTACTGGATCAGGTGGGATGCATGTTGACCAATTTGGGATTCAATATTTTTGAGGCTAGAATTGGTGGATGAGGAAAGATCTTACACTTCACATTCCCATGGTTATGTAGAAGAAGGATCTTGTCTAGGATTGGGATTACCTTGATTTTGGTTCTTGGGAAAAAGATTGTATTGGTTTTGGAATTAGGAAGACTCACTTGGATAGTGTAATCCAAGATGAGGATTGTTCCTTTATTGTTGAGGAACAAAAGGATAAGGTTGTTATAAGTTACCAACACCTTGACTATATTGAAACGGGTTCGTGTTTTGGGGATGGAATTGAGGGGGATGAGATATGGGATTACCATACCTCATGCCTTTTTTTATAGGAAGAAGGCAAGGGCTCCGAGTGAGGTTGGTTGATGTTTTTAATTAACTAACCTTATTTTTTAGGGTTCGGGTTCTACTGAGAATATAATGCATTGAGCTCCATTCATCCAGATGAATCAGATTGATCCTCTTCAAGTTTTGGACATGTGTCAGTTGTATGAGCTCGTGAGTTGCAGATTCTACAATTTTTTATAGTTCTAGGAAACATTGATTGTGGAAAAGATGAGGTTGGGGATTTGGATGCCACAACTAGTTTTCGTACAAGACCTGTAAGTTCACTCATCCACTTAGTAATATTGTTCATCTCTATGGATTGATTGTCTTGCACTTGTTTTACTTAATTATATTCTCAAGTATGTAATTGTTGTGTGTTTGCATCCATGTTTCTTATACGATCTCTTGTAACTGTAGGAGTTTTATCAACAAGAGCACTTCCACTGCTAGCATCAATGAGATTTCTCTCCATATCCAATAACCCCTCATAGAAGTATTGGATCATGATTTGGTCATGGATTTGGTGGTGTGGTCTAGTTGAAACAATGTTTTTGAACCTCTCCCAGTATTCATGGAGTGATTCACTTGGGAACTGACTGATACCACTTATTTCCTTACGGATAGAAGCAGTACGGCAAGCAAGAAAGAATTTGTCAAAGAACAGGTTCATCATGTCATTCCATATGGTTAAGGAACTAGGAGGAAGTTAGTAGAGCCATGACTTAGTAGTGTCATCTAGGGAGAAATGGAATGCTCGTAGTTTGATTTGTTCCTTAGAAACCCCTTGAGGCTTCATGGTAGAGCACGCCACTTGGAACTCTTTAAGATGAAGATGTTGATCCTCACCGGCTGGACCGTGGAAATTAGGGAGAAGATGAATCAAACATGATTTGAGTTCGAAGTAATCCTATATGTTTAGATATTGAATACCAAGAGGTTGGTAATTCATATTAGGGGCACCGATTTCTTAAAGTGTTTGTTCCTTAGGATTGGCCATATCTAATTCAATAGGTTGGACAAGGACTGGTTCTCGGATTATTTGATTATCCCTAATGTTCCGCCTAAGTTGGTGAATTGTTTGCTCAATTTCAGGGTACAACAAATCTGAGACATTGTTTGGGAGGCTATGAGGCATTCAAACAGATGTTGGAAGAAAGAAGTTGATATGTTTTTCTTTTTGTGTTTTCAATTTATGATTTTTATGAGGAAGGTGGGTTTTTATTGGTGTTTTTTTAAAAAAAAAATTTTGAAATTTTTTTTATAGTTTTTATAAAATAACCATAAACTAAAAACTATTTAATTGAACCATCCCTAGAAATGGATCCATTAGAAAGCGCGGCCGATTTTCACCTATTGATCAGTCAAAGTTCTGATGCTCTGCTAATGTGTATAGTAGCACTCGTGTCGAATCCTCGGTGATGATACATTTTAATAGTCTTTTTTAGTTGATTTTATTTTGATTAGGGGGGTTTGTTTGTATAGCTTAGTTGAAATGACTAATCGATTTTACAATTTAATAATGATTGGGGTTAGTTCATAATTAGGTAGTTAATCTTGTGATATCCTTGATCTATGCTTTATATTTCATTAAATTAACACCCATGCCACAAGTTGACGTTGATTGGAATTCCTAAGTGTTAAGGATTTAATCCAATCCATAAAAAAAGATAGGGTTCTAATCATAATCCTAACTGGTTTTTGGTACTGTATTTATGGTTCCCATAATACATGTAAACCACTCATTAAAAAAACAAGTCATTAATCCATTTACATGTTAAGTCCAACATACGCAATGTTAATTAAATGAATAATCATCGAGCCAAAGCTCTCAATCGCTCAACAACCCTAAATTACAACTCACCCCAATGAGAAGTTTACACATCCATTGAAATGATTAGTAATCTGATTATAATTATTATGATGATAAATTAATAATATAAGAAAAATAAATAGATTAATAAAGAGTGGTGCATCGAACACTCACACAAACGATGATGATAATTAAAAATTAACTTTAGATTTATTGAGAAAGCAAAAGAAAATAAGGGGATTCAATTGGATTTAAACTATTTTAAGAAAATTAATATTAAACTACAGAAGTTGGATTAGATTAAGATACATTGAAGAATAAACATTCATTAAAACGGAATTACAAAAAAAGACTTACAAGACTACAATAAAGAATAACACAAAAGTAAAAAGAGACAAAGAGAGGAGGAAAGATCTCTCAAGTGAAAACTTGAGTATGGAAGATCCTACCAAGACCTTGGAAAGGGATTTTTCGTGCCAATATGTGGTCCAATATTCTGAAATTCCATCCCCTTTTAAGGGGAGGAGGTGGATGTATTTATAGCCCAAGAAAGTGGACTATTTTAATTACAAATATGTCCCTCCAATTGCCTAGATGATTTGGACATCCAGACAACTGAATATCAAAATATATCCTTCTTTAATGTTTTAAAAAGTAATGGTGTCCTACTTCTGTCAAAATGTTGAGTCATTTAGAATTATGGAGCAAAAGTTATAGTGTTTTTATTAAACAATGTTAAACATTCTATTTCAATTCATACTTTTTAGAAGGCCAAAATGTGAATGGGTTTATCAACAGTAAGATGCCTTCAAATACGAACACTTTATTCAAAAATATCGTCCACATATATCCCCTATTTCTCACTGAAACATCTCAACATGATTTTATGATTAAATCATGAGATATGTCATGAATACTATATTTATTTTATCTCCCAGCCAGATTGGTGGGCAGAGTTTAAATGAATCAGTTGGGCCCCTTGACATTGTATTTGAGCCTTGAAATTTTATCCAAGACTCATTAAATTTTCCCCCAAATGTTTGAGGAGAATGAATGAATTTTCACTTCTGGAGTAATCAAAGAAATTCAATCTTCATGGATGGGCCAGTTGCCTCACAGATTCTGTGGGCCATATTCTGTGCCCCATATGACCCTTTAAATGGTGGAATGGGACAATGATACCTTCTAATGATATGTGGTAAATTGAATAAGGAATACTAAAAAAATAACCACAAAATTTGGGTAATTAGGGTGATAGTTATAAATAAAATAGTAAACTTACTCTATTGGACTACTTGTAAAAATGATGTGAAATTATACTTAGTATAAAAACATTAATATTTCAGACAAATTTTGCATGTTTCAAAAAAAAATAAGTAAATGGAGTATATAATAAGTCTAGAAAATATTAATAACATCTATTTTCTTAAAGAACTAGTTACATCTGTGATTCCTAAATTAAAAAAGAAATAAAAAATAGATACCATAAGAAACATTATTACATCGATTATATTATTTACAATATCTTTTTTAATATTCTAGGAAAAGTAAAAAAAATAATTGTTGAGATCACATGATCGGTAATAGTAACATATAGTAAAATATATCATCAATATATATGTTTTAATAAATATGGAATTTTATATAACTAAAAAGACAATCCATTTAATCAACAACTTTATCATGAACTCAATCCTTTTATATCAAAAATAATGTAGTTTAATGGAAAATAATAAATAAATTCTTAGTTATGTAAATTTTTAATGATTTACATCATTATCTCATACTTTATGGTGACTTTTTCATCAACTCCATGTGACAATATTTTGTAAACGATGGTTAAAAATATACAAAAAAATCAATAAATTTATCCAAAAGATTTTCCTTATGATGTCTATCGATGCATCAAAGGGGTTTCTGTAAATATGACCTACCCACAACTACATCTCCAATGCATTAATCACATATTAAATGATCCATTTAATTAATAATAAATATTAAAAATCATAAATTATTTATATTCAGTAAATAATAATGAGTATTATTATAATAATAATTCATAAAATAACTTTTATAGTAAGACACCATATATTAAAATGGTAAACTATTTTGGAAATAATATTATAAATGATTTAAATATATATATATTTAATAATAATTTAATATTTAATTAAAAATTATCACAAGAATTTTATTGTTTCACGATAAACATAATGACCTCCAAATTAATAATAGATAAATTATAGCCATTAATTAATCAGAAATATAGATTTTTTAATAAAATAATAGTTTTAATTGGATAAAAGAAAAATGAATCTATAAAGTAACCAAAATATTTCATTAAATTTTTTATTTTTAAATCCATTTAAATCTTGTTTATTTATTTAAAAGATCATAAAACTGTTTTAGTGGAGGTAAAATATGTTATCCTTGTATAATTTTAAAAACATTCCCATTAACATCAAATAAACAATGTCCAAACCAACCCTTTATAAAAAATTATAAGGATACCATTAAACATGTTTAAAAAAACATACATAATATAAAAGTTTCTTAATAAATCATTTCATTAAATAAAACTTACTTTGGTGAAGTAATTTTAAAAACTATAGATATATAATAAAAATAAACCTCATCAAAAAGATAAATAAGATCCGTTATTCCATTAAAAATCTCATTTCATAATTATTATTCCAAATAGGGGTGAATTGGAATAAAACATGATAAATAATTAAACAATCATAGGATATTACAATTTATGGATCTCAAGAGTGGTATATATTAAAATTCATTTAATTTAAATAAGAACAATCCAAAAAAATGAGACTATAAAGTAAATTGGTACATATTTTTTAACATTTAAATTAGAACATCTTGAATTAATAAACATGAATTGAATAATTAATCATTAATAATAAGTGTATAGTCATTTTAAATAAATTAATGGGGTTGTATATAAACCATGTAAAAATAAATAGATTCGTAATACATAATATGTCTTAATAGAGTGTAAATAGAGTCCAAATCCCATACCACGGGTTCCACATTCCTCATATGTGCTCTAACAACGCATATAATAACTTTTAATTAACTATAATTCTACAATAGTGTCATATACATAATTATTATAACATATATGACCAATGTATTGAAGTACTCCTGGTTTCAAATAAATAACACTTTGATTATGTATTTTAAGTATATAATGTTTGGGGTTATGTTTGGGAATATTTGGAAGAGTTTTTAAACGTTTTTTGGGCTATTATGGAGTTAAATAGTTATATAATGGTTATTATCAACCATGAAACACCTCCCATAAACCATTTAATGGAGAATATTGGTCACTGGGTAAGTGCGTGGTTGGCGAATGGTTTGTGCAAACCGTGTGTCCACCTAGGTGAAATTGAGAAAATTCAAACAAATATTTTGAGTATGGTTGGGACCCAATTTTTCTAAAGATAAAATAAATCCAAACAAGTGGTGTTTGGAAGTAGTTTAGGGTGCACAATATTATCATGGTTTTCCTAATTGTTCACATAAACTTTGCTCTATTAAATTCAAGAATCGAAAAGTGTGGATCTAATTCAGATTTCCCCTTAATGATTCATTTTCTACTAAATATATCCTAACGTGATTTATTCTCATCTCAAAGGATCTATAGACCCTTACCATAGATTTGGGTAAAATGCCTTAGTGATTAATTATTTTTTGTAGGCACATAGTCCTTAGTAAGTAACAATTATTTGGTGTTTTCCTTTGATTTCATATTCTTCCCTATCTTGGATTCAAATAACTAATCTAATGTAGATAGATCTACATTTTTTTTATTCTAGTACTTATAAGATATGATTTTTTTGGGTGATGGGATCGTATGAGGTTTTTTGGAGTTTCAACCCAATTTTTTAAATAATTTGTTGCATTCTTCATTTTCACCTATGTTTGTGTGGTAGATAGATTCCCTCTCAGCTAATCTTAATAGAACATGAAATCAACCTTTAGAATTGATTGAATCAATTGAATTGAAATGTTTCATTAATGTGAAAGGAATTGGAGACACCATCTATAGTGATTGTTGTTGATAATGTTGAATGTAGTTTATTGTAAAAAGTTAATAGTTTCATGATTTAAAAAATAATGATTTTAAAATATGTATTTTTTTATTCATGGAAATTATTTGATAGAAAATGTTTTTAAAAAATGAATTTTTTTATTGAAATGGATTTAAATTCTTTGTTGGACATGGTATTTAGAATAAACGGTTGGTGTGTGTTTTGTTTCATTTACAAGACCCTATAGAAGGGGTGTGTGCCATTGGGGCACTTGGTATATGGTCACCATGTGAAAACATTGTAGATCAAGAGATGATACTCATTAGTATAGAATTATCCCTATGGAATTCATGTATGTATTTCTGAATGTGTAGAATGGAATGGGTTTAGATAAATGAATTTGATAATTGGGTTTAAATATATATTTTTGTTTATTTCATTGGAAAATTGTGGTAGTTTTGAAATCCATTTTGGTACTAAAATTGGTTTGGTTTTGATATAATCTATTTTAAATTGTATAAAATATTTTCTATAAATTTTCTATGACGTTCTATCCTATGGGTTAAGGGATTTCATTTCTGGAGGTCCAACTAAGTTTTATACTAACCCACTACATAGGAATTTTTGTACATTTTTAGATATTTTTAATCGAGATATAGGTAAAGGCATGGTATCCCATTTCTCTAGTGATGATTCATGATACCTCAAGAATTAATTTTATATTTGTATCTTGGATATATTTTGGAGTTTCTGAGTAGTATCCATGAAGTCTCTATGTTGGATGGTTTTTTGATTCTTTATAACACTAAAAACAATCTGGGTTATAGTTTGGTATCTGTATCAATTATTAATACATTGAGTTGAATTGTATTATTTACAAGAATCTTATAGTGTTTTTTTGGTTATGGTATTCTTAGCTTGGATAATTTATTTTCAAATGGAAAATAGTTCTGCAACTGTTTTTGAGGCCCTTGTTATTTATTTACATCCTTTGGCATCTTGGAGACGTCACCTGAGGCCAAGTAATTTCACTACCTCTTTCAAATCCAATGAGGAAAGGCGAGATGTTAGAAATAGTATCATTCATTTTTAGTACATATTTCATTTTAGGCCAAATGGTATTGGTTTATTGTTATTGGAGTTGTAAATTCATTCTTCACTAGTCCTTGAGTTGGGATTTTAGAAAAGAGTAAGATTTTTATATCTAGAATTATGGTGGGTAAAACGGCCTTGAAAACCCAATTAACCTAATCCTCAAGGTATTATGGAGTTGGGTACATAATTGTTTTTGACAAAATTATTGGAGTTGTAACCTCATATTTACGGTTATAGCTGATGAGAACATAATGTCATGAATTAATAAAAATGACTTCCATCTAAGAGTGAATAATTCATTTTCAGTAATGACGTATGATTTTGTGAAAAAGAGTTTATTTTTTAAAAATGATGAAATTGTTTTTACATTTGATATTATTAAAAGTTTGGGTACTGGTATTTTGAATAGGTCATGATTTTAAATATCATTATAGAATTTCCAAAAATGGGTTGAAGGTGAAAAATGATTAATTTTGGAAATCATTGTTGTGATAAGTGTATTGTGGTAAATTTGAAATTTTTGAGCATTCAGTTGTTAGAGAATGATACTAAATGGAGTTTTATAATCATTATAGAAAATATCATGAGTTTTTATTTGAAGAAACCAACTAGATGACAATTTTGAGAATCTGTTTTTACATGAGACACATGTAAACAAAACATTTGTTGAAAGAATTGTATAATATTTAAAAATAGTTGATAAAGCGAACTAAAGTAATAAACCAAGGAAACTGGATCATTATATTCAGTTCTATATGTTTAATCCACCCCTATTTTGGAGTGATTCGGGACCATATAATGTAGAGGTGTGACTCAATAGGATTAATAGAATCATGGATTTCCTAGGAATAACAGTTGAGTTGAAAGTCAAGGTGGAAATGAACTGGCAGGAGGAGAATTCACTCATGTGGTGGCATTTGAATGTTCACGATAAATATGACCAAGGCACATCATGGAAAGATTTTGAGTATTTTTTCAATAAAAAATTCTACACTAAAAATATTTACATCTTCTATAATGATATATATTTTCAATTTGATATTAGAAAAACTCTTAGGGATTGAGTACACAACTAAATATAGGAATTTTGTATGCTTTACACTAGATATTGCAATAAATGTGTCCTTGATGGAACATATTTTTGAATTATTATTATGGAATAATATTTTATCATGTTTAATAGTATTTATATAGTAGATTATATAGATATGGTCAATAGAGTGATGGAAATCAATTTTAGAGTTCTTGGGAGGATGATCTCGTAAGGGGAGCTGACTCGGTAGGGTTTCCCCTGTCACCACCGACCTCTGCTTCACTTCAGATCACATCAAACCAGCTCTCCTTCGCGGCAGTCTCGTGATGAAGGATACCTTTACAGGGGAGAAGTTTCTTGATTAGAATTTCCTTCACGGCCTTCTCATAATTTTATAGCCTCTCCATGCTCTACCCTCTCTTCATTGGGTAGTGTTTCATCTGGAAACGTCTTGAAGCATGCGTTTGGTGCTCCTGCTTTTATGGAGGTGGGTTGGCGTGCAGTTTTGTGTATGTTGGGAGTGCGCATGGTAGTTCAAGGTAGTTTTCGGATGATCTTGTAAAGTTGGTGATAGGATCTTGCCTGTTTGTGTCAAGGTCGAGCAGCTACCTTCGGGGTTTGGTTTTTTTCTCTTTGATTTCCCTTTTCGGTTTTGTTATTGGGGTTTGTTCTTCGGATATTATGAATTTCTGGATCTGGTTATGCTGTCTGCATTGGATCTGTGAAGTTCGAATGATATTTTTTTCTTGATATTGTAAATGCGGAATCCTTTGAGGTTGTTCTGGTTTGGGTGTAGTGGAATCATTGGTATTGCGGAAGCAGAGTGTACGATTTTCACTCGGAACTTCTCATGACATTGGTATTGTTTACAGTTTTTTGTGTTGACGTTTCGTGGCTTGTGATTTTGGTATGATTTGAAATAAGTGAAGGTTCAAACGAAGATGCAATGTATTCTGTACTGTGGATATTCGGCTCTAATTACTTATAACTGGGTGAAGGTTGGGTTGATCTGTGTTGTTGTACACTATAGTGGCTAATCAGTTTAAATTCTGTGAGGTTTTTGTGGCGTTGTGTTACTGTGGGTTTGGTCCATGAGACTCTGCATCCATTTTTCTTAAATGGGACTTCCTAGATGAGGTTTAGATTATGGAGCATCCTCTATTTCATTGCTACTCAGAATTTTATTTTTTGAGAGGGCATGGTGTTTTCCATCTGTATCGGGCCCGTGCATCTTTGCACGGGACAGCTAGTCATGTAGCGATGGGAAGGTGGATGCTGATCGTATTGTTTTTTATTCTAGAGTGGGGCTTTTTCATACTTTATAATTAGATTGTCTTTTTTCTTGATGAACTTGTCCCATGGAGGCATGGTTGTGTATTAAGTCATTGATGTCACTCTAGTTTCACACTTTTCCTCAAAAGTGTTATTGAAATAAAAATTTAATTTTCAGTCAGTCAATAGAGTGATTGTGGAATAAAGGGAATGTTCATGAACTACTGATGGAGAAGCATGTTGATACCTACATGAATTATTTGGATCTATAATATTGAGAATAATAAGTAGAGGCACACCTATATCCAATTTAGGGGTATGACTCAGAATCAAAAGGCTAGATCAATAAATCTTCCACCTAAAGATAAGAGCAATCCTTGATGTCTTCAATGTGACTCTTTTTTATAACACGAAGAATGATTTTATGACACCATCGACAGCATTCCACAATTTCAACCATATGGGATATCTTTAGTGTTATTATCACAGTGCACCAATATTAGGTGTTCATGATATATATCATAGTTTTTAGAAGACATGAGATTAAATGGGATAAGGGAAACAAAATAGTTCTCATCGATATAGCTGATCTAGCCTTGTTTATTCTTGGAATACCAAGAACTCTCATAAAGCATAATATAAAATAGTTAATAATTAAAAAATTTCATCAAGTAAGCAGTTCTATGGATATGAAGAAATGATAGTAGATGAATAATATGGACCGTTGATAGTGACAGGTATGGTTATTTTGAATTCAATCCTTATGTAATATTTTTTTTGATATGGGTGATTCCTAATATTTTATTTCTTATCATTCTATTGATCTTTAATGTTTTCATGTTAAGGTGATAACTTCTATTTTAAAACCTCAAAATCCTCTTGGTCAAAGAGAACGGCGTGCCTTTATATTCAAATGACGTGATATAACTCATGGTATGACCTAATTGATATGGATTTTTTCTTGAATTTTTTGGATGCGTGTGACATAATAATATGAATTATTGGTTGATATTATTCAAATATCATATCGATTGTTTTTACTGATGATTTAGTTTTATGATGAATAATGGTTGGGGCATCTTATTATAGGAGACCCGAATGTAAATGAAGGAACAACAGGATTGTTACCACTAGAATTTGGAATGATATCATACAAGTTTTTATCTTCAAAATCATAATTGGTGGATGAGGTTTACAATAGTGGGTTCTTGATAATTATTGAATAGTTTTCACTTATTTTTTCATAGTATTTATTAGGGTTTCCTCCCATAATATAAGTCTAGTTTCTTTCTGATCTATAAATAGGGACCAGTCCTATATCTCTTTCATCTTATTAGATAGAACCAGTAGAAATAAGGTAATTGAATTTGTAGTTGGAATAGATGGAAAGAAAGAAGTTCATTCGGCCGAGTATATCTCTGTGGGAACATCGATTTTATTTTTAAAAAAATGTGGATGGAACTATTCTATTGTGTGTAGATTATCATAAAAATGAAAATGTTATGATAAAGGATCAGTATTCACTTGCACAGATTGATAATCTTTTCAATCAATTGAGGGTAGTGAAATAGATCTCCAAAATTGAATTCTAATCGAAATCTCTCCAATTCTAGGTTTTTAAGGATGCCATTCCAAAAAAACAACTTTCAAGAGATGATATGGAAATTACAAGTTTGTGTCTATGAATTTTGGTCATACCTCCAATGGCCCGAAGCCTTCATTTTTTATTTATTTTTGATAATCCAACTTTCAAGGGGTGAGGCGGAACCCTTTCAAGGCCCGTAGGACTTAGAGGAATTCATTTGCTCGTATGCTTCAAACATTACATACAAACCAGACTAACTACTTGGAACTTCTCATCCCCAACATCTTTATCGTGAAATTATCTCTCCACCTTCACATGGATGTTCAGCTAGGCATTCCCATGCATGCACAGGCTTGTCTCGATGGCAGGTTCCATACCCGCTCATTCTAGGAATCTGTTTAGCTTCTACTGTAGTGAGAGCTCCTTGCTCATCCTCCTTTAGAGCTTGTTCCTTGTAGGTTGTCTGGTTTTCATCCTCACTTAATGTGGCCCAAAGGCCATGAGGTGTCCCAAAGGTCTTATTGACTCGAAGGCCTGGGTGGCCCGAAGGCCTTATAGGACTCAGGGACCAAATCGGTGGCCCGAAGGCCCAAACGGAGGCATATTCCCAGCTGCTATATTTCCAAATAGTGCCTGATATAGTTCCCCCTACATTACCTGCTATAGTACTACACATTTCACCCGAATTCTTTATTTAAATGATGAATCATATATTTAAAATGTGTCAGGTTTCTTTTGTGGTGGTTTCTGTAGATTATATATTGGTGTATTCATGGAAAAGAGATAGACATGAGAAAAACATGGTGATATTATTTGGAATATTCAGGGATCACAAGTTATATTCCAAACATTCAAAGTGTTGATTTTTGATACATGTGGTACATTTACTTCTCCATGTCACATCCAAAATAAGTGCTTTTATAGATTCAGAAATGATAGACGTTGCGTTATCATGGAAATCACCCAAGAATTTCTTCAATATACACAGTCTCCTTCGCATATGTGGTTATTATCAATGTTTAATTCATTAATGTTTGTGAATATATTCACCAATTTTAAATATGACAATGAAAAATATTACATTACAATGGAATGATGAATGTCATAATTATTTTTGGGAGCTTAAATTTTTCCTTGCATCACCACCAATCATGATACTTCAATAATTTGGACAAGGGTACATGTTGTAATGAGAAGCTTTGGGATCTGGGAATGGATGTTTTTTCATGCATGAGGACCATTTTTTTAATTATGGATCATGGTAGTCAAAACTTCATGGGAATAATGACACAACTCTTGATTTGGAATTAGATTTTGTAGTGCACGCCTGGAAAATTTTTCATTATTACATATTTGGTGAGAAATTTATGGTTTTTATAGATCATATGATCTTGAAACATATCTTCAAACAGTGCTATTTTAATCAAAGAAAAATATAGTGGGTCAAATATCTTATATGTGTGAATATTACTTAATGTATACACTGGGTAAAGTCAATTCAATGGTGGATGCATTAAGTAGGAATTCATATAGTATGTTGGGGAAAAAGTATTCTCTTGAGAATAATTTGATGTATGTTCTAATATTTTTTAACATAAATTGTGATGAAAGTGGTAGTTTTGTGGTTTTCCGTCTAGTTTCAGTCCATCCTAATTTTTTTGTGAGGGTTAAGGAGAAAAATACATATGATTCAAAATGTGTTTCAGTAAATTCAAAACATGTTCTTAGGGAGTCCATTGAGAGATGTAAGCTATATGTGAGTTCAATGATATTTGTTTTAGATCATATGTTCATACCTATGGATTTAGAATAATACATTATTTACGGTCACCATAAATCAAGATCGGCTCTTCTTTTTATAATATAGAATATGTATAAGGTATTGCAAACAATGTTTTGGTTCCATGGAATGAAATGAAAAGATGATGAGCTTTTTATGAGAAGCCCAACCTATTAGTAGGTTCATGAAATACAATGGAAGCCGTATATTGATTTACTCATTAGCTATTCTTATTTCTAAATGGGATCTAATGTCTATGTATTTGGTGATTGGCCTCACATGGATGGTTCAGAGACAAGACTCCATAAGGGTGATACTGGATCAGCTCACTAATTTAGCACATTTCATCCCTATTCATGAATCCCACATTGTGGAGGACATTTTAATGATTTATATATGAGAGTTTATAAGGATTCATGGTCTACTAGTTTTGATTTTATCAGTTTGACAACTAAGTTTTATGTTTCATTTCAAGAAATCCTTAAAATAGACCCTTGGGAATCAGTTGATTATGAGTACATCATATCATCCTCAGATATATGGATAATATGAGATCTTGATAAAAAAATCGGAAGACATGCTTAGGTCTTGGATAATGGATGTTGGTGTATCGTGATGGAAAACATACCATTATTGTAGTTCACATATAGAAATAGTAATCAGGACACAGTACATATGTCTCCTTAAAAAGTTTTTAATGGGAGTCCTTTTCGTTCTCCACTTTGTTGGGTTAAAACATATGATACATCACTAGTTGGATCAAGCCTTGTCGAAGATAAAACAAAGAATATTTATTTGATGTAAAAGATAATGGGGATGGATTAGAGTCACCCTAAATCATATGTGGGTCATCGTTGACGATCATTATCATTTGAGGTGAGTGATCATGTGTTCTTAAGAATGTGTCCAAGGATTGGGCATCGTCCTTTTGGGAAAATAGGAAATTTGTATATGAGATACTTTAATGGGTTGGTGAGGTGGAATATCGGTTTTATTTTCCACTGTGGTTAAGATCAACATATCATGTGTTTCATGTATCTCAATTGAAGAGGAATCAATGTGATTCTGACCATGTGATTTGATGGGATCACATTGACCTGGATCGAGATGCTTCATTGATTAATGTTCCAGTATGGATTGTGGACATGAAATATAATGTCTTGAATGAGAAAATAATTTTTCTAGTGAGAGTTTTTTAGAAACATGGTTCGATTATCAAAGAAACATAGGTATAAAAAAGGTAATGGTTTAAAAAATTCTTGAACTCTTTCGTGGCATTATTAGGGTTTCTAGTTTCAATGGATGTAATGTCCAATGGGGGGGAAAATGTAGCACCACTGATTTTATAAAAATAGATATTTATTTGTCTACTTTATCTATATAAATCTATTGTTTAAATTTAGTAATGGTTTTAGGCATTTTGAACCTTTATTGGGGATTTTATGGAGGGTCACGGTTTAAGCAGGGCTAGTAGAAATTATGAAACACCTCTAAGAAACCTTTCAATATAGAACATGGGTAACCGTGGAGGTTAATGGTGTATCAAAACTCTGGAGCCACCCATATGAAACTATGAAAAGTGTAGTATAGGTGATTATCATGGTTGGGTTACTATTTTTTCAACTGTGTGGGCCAACTATGTGAGGGTGCTTTGAGGTAGAGGCTAGAACAAGATTTTAACATTGTTCGCCTAACCATGTGCCTAAACTATGCACTTTTTAAAATAATATCAAAAAATAATGGATTTAGTTTTAATTTTTACATTAATGATTTTTTCAAACCCCAAAAAAACCCTACCATAATTTCCTCCCCTCCCAAATGTTGTGGATACCCTTCCCATAAATCAAGGATAAACCCATTGGAGATTATTTTTATGCTGGATTCCCTGATTCCATGGTAAGTACACATTCATGGGTGTTTTCCATTGATTAAATCTTCTTTCCTTTATTGTTTTTATATATCTAATCAAATAGTGATACATCTATCTTTCTTCATTCTAATCAAGTTCATATATTATAATTTTGGTGTTAGTGAACCAGATCTATGGTGGTCTTTTGGATTTTAAACCATTTTTGTTGAATAATTTGTTTCCTTCTTAATTTTCACCTAAATTTGTGAGTTATGTGTCTTATATATTGAATCCTACTATTTTAACATGAATCAATTAATTCATATTTATTGAATAACTTGAATTAATATTTTCAATAAATGTTAAAACATAGGTAGAAACCCAATCTAGTGATGGTTTATTAAATAGTGGAAAATTGGTTGTTGTATAATGTTCATTGTCTCATGATTTTAAAATGACTATATTAAAATATATTTTTTTATTCATGAAAAAATATTGATATTACTTTTTTCAATAAAATAAATTATATATTAAAATTTCATTTAGTGGTTGGTTTGACATGGAATTTTGAATAAACAATCGGTGTGTGTTCATTTTCAATGATGTGGCCATGTGTAAGGGTCGTATGAAATTGGGGAACTTGGTATATGGTTACCTTGGGGCAAATTTGTAGATTAGTGATAGACCTATCATGAGTATGGAACTATTATCTAGGCATGCATGGGTGGATGTACAGATGTGTGGAATTGAATATGTTTTTCCAAATAGATTTCAGAAATGTTTTCAAAAAAAATGTTTGGTTGTTTTAAATAGAAAATTATTTTAGTATAGAAAAATATTTTGGTTAGGTGATTGTTTTGGTTTTTAAATAATCTATATTAAAAAAAGAAACTATTTAATATAAATGTTTTAACATGTTTTATCATAGTGTAATGAGAAGTTATTTCATTTGGGAAAATCATATTGAGTTTTATACTCACCCATTCAGGAAAACTATGGTTCATTTGTAGATATTTTTTATCAAGACAAAGGTATCATCAAGGTATATCATTTATTTATTGATTCTTCATGATACTTTAAGCATGTATCATGGAGTTAGATCTTGGAGCTTTTTTTAGTTACTATGTTGGAGTCATGGTGTCTTTAGTTTTGATGTTTTTTGCCTTCCTTATTTCACTTTGATATGGTTTTTCTTGAAGTCATGTATTTTTTTCATTGGGTTTTACATTGAGTAATATTAATTTTATTAAATATATATAATACTGGTTTTTTATTTTTGGTATTCTTGGTATGGATTGTTTATTTTCAAAGGCTAAAACATCCCCAAACTATTTATGAATCCCTTATAACTTATTGTTAAACTTTGGTGTCTTGGGGATGTCAATTTAGTCCTAGTAATGTCCCCACCTCTTCTAAATATAATGAGGTGGGGCGATATGTTACACTTATAACGTATCAACACCCATTTAATAATAATTCTTGGTTAAAATTTTTGTTTTCTGGTGTTAATTATTACATTTTTTCTTGGATATTTTGGTTCAGTATTTTCATCCATTGTAAATTGATTAAGTAACATCAAATAAATAATTTAAATCATTAAAAAGTATAAATTATATTCACTATAAACAAGTTTAAATTAATATATAAATGGTACACATAGAAAAATTAATTACAACGTTCATAGAGACGGTAATCCAAATATATGAATGAACATTGTTTTTAATATTGATGGGCACAATGAAATAAATGTAAACAGTAATTCACTATTAAATAATCATTCTTATTTAATATATTTATTATATATTAAATAGTTTAATATTTATAAACATCCAATTATATTGGTGATTAAAAATTAATTAATCTGCTACATGGAGATGATAAGATGTGCATACACATGAGAAATGTTTTCAGTTTTCATATAATGGAAAATATAGGTAAAATTGGATTCCTATTATAATAATAACACCTCAGTATGTTGAAAATATATATTTTTTATTTTATTATGGATACAACATATTTATTTAAAGTATAAGAATATATTAACTTAAAATAGTTGGAAGTAATATTAAATAATTCTTCTATAACCTTTATTTATATTCTTATAGAAGGAACCACATAACATTCTATTATGAATAAAATATCATGTTATTATTCAACATTGGAGTGGATAAGACAACTAGGTAGGTGACTTTAGAACAATATGTCTCAATATGGTGTAATGAAAAGAGAACGGGTTACCTTTTATAAGTTTGGGGTTGGGAAATTTTCGAAATTCATGAAATATTATAATCTATTAGGTTTATAACTCATGTACAATTGTTAAAATATTGAATAGATTATAAGACATAGTGTATATTTTCTTAACATAATCATCATATAATATTTGGATAGTTATAGATATCATTTTAAACATTATCATTTTTAATAACCCTTCAGATAAATAATTTGTTACTTCATTATGGTAATGATGTTTTAATATTAAAAGTTTATACTTACTTATATGGTGAAAATTGGAACATAAATGAAAAATAGATACAATTTTAAACCATATCATAAACTCCTTTTAATCATTCGTGTTTTTTATTATGTTCAAATATTTTAATAAAATATCATTTTCATAAAATATCATTATTTTCCTTTTTGGCTCTATTCTTTTAATTTTACATTATCATCACAAAGAAATTTATGCACATAAAATATAATCCTTCCACAAATTATTAATATGCTAAATTCATCGATAAAATATTATGAACACAATTTAATATAAAAATTAATTTATTTATTTGATATCTGTAAAATCATTTATTTTATTTCTAATTATTTGAATAAACACTTCCTTTATGTTACATTAACATTTAATGTAATTTTTAAAACAATAAAAGTGAAAAATAAATTATCTTGATAAATAAAACTAATTCATCTTTTATACAGAATATTAAATCATAAAATAACAATTATTTATCCTTATAGAATAACATTATGGATATTAATGTGATGAGTGTGTCATTTATTATTTATTATTTTATTAATGTAAAATATATGGATTTATCAATGATAAATGACACAAAGTGGCAATATTTTCATTGAATGGAATGAAATTCCTGAAATAAATTCATAAAATTTTATAAATAAAAGTGTTAATGAAATTTTAAATCATTACACCAATGTTTTAACACTATTTTTTCCATTTTATCAATAACGAGGTGAAAAATATAAAACAAGGATACTATTCATAATCCACAAAAATAAAAGGAACCTATATAATGAATTTTAACCTCCTAATTAAAAATAACTAATTCAATTTATCAACATCAATTCACAATGGTTTCCTAAATTTATAAATGATAAAAAAACATAAATGTAATGAATGTTTTTTAAGAAAAAATGTGTTTTTATGTCCAAAAATGAACGTAAACCAAAATAGGTATAATGATGATTCAAATCTAAATAATTATATTATGTTAAAATATATTAGACTTATGTTATTTAAGAATTATATTCACTAAATGTTTTCTATTTTTCATTTAAATAAAATGATAGTTTTATAAATATCATTATTTTTTAAATATTCACTAAAAAATCCTTTCAGAAAAATTTAATAATATCATATTATGATAATATTAAGACAATTAATTTATAAATTATATAATTGTATAATTATAATATTTCAAAATCTTTTACTAGTTTTTTTAATTTATTTTCATGTAAAGAATGATATATATTAAATTTATTTAAAGAGAAAAATTTCTTAAAATCTTGGGATTTTATAATGCTGCAAGCCTATGTTAATGATATTATAGGAGTGTTGGTGAATCAAATACACCTTGATCGATTAACCAACAATATTATCTACCATTATTATATTGTAACTTTTCCATTTAATGTGTTATATAGGTAGGTATTTATATATATTTTTTTCTTGATTGAGGTTGATGAGTAGGTGACCCTTAGACCAGATGTGGTATAATGATTAATAGAGATGATTTAGGTTGATTGAGATTAGATGAATTCAGCATTTTATCAATAGAATTATTCGTATGACTAGTGGAGAACACCATTATAGTAAGATATTAGGGTATTTTCTTCTTGAAAATTAACCCACATAATATATATCTGTGGTATGGATGAAGGGAATGGTTTCTCCCTAGTTCATCAGACCATTCAAGGTATGGATTTTTGTGGTCAAAGATGAGTATTGTAATGATATTCCCCCATAGATATATTTGGCCGATGATATTTTATAAGTATCGTGGATTCATTGTCACCTCAATGATGACACTCATTATCTATATTGTAGATATCTATATGTAATGTGATTTACAAAATTCATATAGTGGTTGGCGGAGACTCGTAATCATTGAAAGAATTTGTTGTGTATAAATGTAATTTAGTTGGTTTATGTTTTTTATGTCATAGTGGTATAGTGTAATGTGTGTGGGAACATGAGTTAGAGATTGATTCTCAACAGAAAGAGATATTTTTACCATTATTCTTCTTGATGATGTGATTGATTGACATAATAATGATTTGATACAGATTATATATTCATTTTGATAAAGTTATTTTTTGTGGTGGTGATTTCTCAAATAGGTATCTCATAATATGTTTTGTGATTGATGATTTATACTTTATCTTCCTTTTATTGCTTTTGATTATCATGGAATAAACTCATTTGATATGTATCAATTATAATGGAATGAACCTATATTACCCATTAAATTACATATTATAGGTGATAGAGTTGTTAAGAGAAGATTATATGATAAATGAGAGGATTATATAATGATTTAGATAAGAAAGAAAAGTCATGGTGAATTGGTATAAGGTACATCACTGATGGATTAATATGGGGTTGTGTAACTTAAAGGATAGGTGTTATGGAATTTATTTGAATTTTATTATGGTTTGAGTGTATATTTCTCTAAGTTGGATGATTGGTCAAGGTGTGGTGAATGTGCGCTCTAGTTTGATGCTTTCAAAAAGTGATTTCTTGAAAAGTGTAAAATTTTACATTTCATCCTCATTTCACTTATATAACATTGCAGTTACTCTTGTGTTGTCTTTTATCAATATTTTAGTATCTTGATAGAGTGTTCAGTCATGTGGTGAAAATAAATTGGTGTGTTTGTGAGGTTTCCCATGAAATTTATTCATTATGGTGCCATAGTTTTCAATATGTCTAACCTTTATGGATGATTTTTGGAGTTATATGTTTTAGGTGGCATAAAGCAATATAAAATTGGTTTTTAGTGATATTTACTTAGTGATATTGTATTAGAGGATTTTGTGGGTATTAAATTGTTGTAGGTGGAGTAGACCATGTTTTATATTTTGGTGGGAATATTTATTTCAACAAGTCATGGTATAACCAACACATATCCCACAATGAAGTTATAGTTTAAAACACCTATATAAATTTAGTAGCCCTATCAAATTCTCATTGATTATAATCATTATTCAAAAAACCATTTGAGACCACAAATTTTTCATTGAAGTATTTTGATCATAGTTGGGCTTCAAAAATATGAAAGGAATTTGAGGAAGCTACTAAAAATTTAAGAAATTAAGAATTAAGTCCCAAAACAATCTATGGAGTTCTATTCACTAAATTACATAGAACCAGACAAAACAAAAAAAACATCTATTTTAGAACGTTTTTAGGAAACATAACTACTTTTTCATATTTACTGAAAAAATGTCACTTATTTATGTAACATCAATAATTAATCATTGTTTTAGGGAAATGTTGTTAATTTATACATAATTTTCAGAAAACATCTCTATTTTTTGGACTTTTTTCCAGAAACATCGCTAAAATATATATTTCCATATATCCCATTTTCTCGAATTGACGTAAATATATATGTTGAAATATATCTTAATATATATACACATAGATACATATATATAATCATAAATAATATGTATATATATATTACCACACACACGCACATGTATATATATATATAATTATAAAAATATAAACAAATATATAATTTTAAATTTGGCAAGTTTTTAAGAAAACATGACTATTTTAGTGGCATTTTAAACGGTATTTGGAAAATTTCCTAATTATATTTGTATAATTATAATTATATATATCTATACATACACATATATATTTACAAACACATATATATATATATATGAACATTTGTATATATATATATAATATAAACCCAGAAGAATATATATAATATGAACATATATATAATAAGAAATTATAAACATATATATATATATAATATGAACAAGAAATCTTCTAATAAATATAAACATATATATCTTTGAAATATATAATAAAAATGTATATATTTAAACATATAATCTAAACATACACATACACATATAGATATATATGTTATATAAACATCGATATACATACAATATAATATAAAAATTTATATATTTATTATAAACACACACACATATATATATACGATAAACTATAAAAAACATGTAAAATATAAACATATATATGTAGTAAAATATAAACATATATAACAATATATAAACATAAAATATAAAATATAAAATAATATATATTTATTTATTAAATATATGAATATTAATTTATAAAACAGACACATATATATATATATATATATTAAATTTTAAATACTAACATATATTTATATATATATAACACAAAATAATTAAATATTATAAATTTAATCATGTTTTTATAAAAATTTGACTATTTTCCGGACATTTTACCAATGTTTAAAAATGTGGCTAGTTATGTGTGTGTGTGTGTGTAAATACGCATGTATGTTTATATAAAAACACACACGCACACATATATATAATGATATACTATATATGAAATATATAAATACAAATATAAACATAAACATATATATATAATATAAACATAGAAATAAACATTTTATATAAAATATATATAAGCCTAAAATACAATAATATACATAATATAAAATATAGACATATATGTTTAATATAAACACGTATATATAATTGAGATATATATATTAATATATATAAATAAATATATTTTTTAAAAATATTAATTTTTTAATTTGTATATCTATTTATACAAATATATAAATATGACATAATACATTTATATTATAAAAATTATAATTCGTTATTTGGTCCCCTTATTTTAATGCTGGAAATTTAGGGACCAACCTCTATCATATTATTTATACTCATTATGATTTGGGTGTAAGGCGTACTCGAGTTGGGGTGGGTCAAGCCGAGGTTCTGGTGTGGTGGGGGTTCCAGGACTATGATAAGAAAATTTGTGAGGTAGTATGGAGATGGTGGCACCTAGATGGGAGAGGGGTTTCTCATGGAGGGCTTGACATGGGTAGGGGAAGGAATGGATGAGAGAAAGGGCACTGGTGGAGAGGGTGAAGGGGTGGGGATGGATGAGACGGGAGAGGGAAAACATGCAATTTTGGATGGGAGTGGAAATTATGTAGAGATTTTGATGAGAGATTGGGTGATGGTGGGGGCACCAGGATGGGTGGTGGGAGACTATTAGGATGGGATAGGGGCACCAGAATGGGAGGGGTTGTCGTGCCATGACAAGGATTTCTGGTGGAGACTGTAATGGGTGTGGGAGATGCATGGTATGGGTGAGGGAAACCGAGCCAAAATGGATAGGAGATGGGAAGTTATAATCATTGATAAATACAGTTTCACTATATAGTGAGGTTTGTAAAAGTCTCAATTTTGCAATAATTAAAATCGTCCCTAATTTCATGATGTTAATAAATGACTCTAAATTAGAGACACCACATTTAGTGAAATATTTTAAAAACATTGGTAAATTAATTTGATACAATTTAAAATTTCCCTAATGGGAAAAAATAATTCTAATTTGTGTTTATTTATAGGGGAAAAAACCTCATCCCTTCCCCATGGAGCACAAGCTATATCGGATTACCCTTTACATGGTACTCTAACAAATGAAAATTTTTGTGTGTTTCAAGGCAGTCATTCCATGTCACCTATAAATGACATTTTGTTTGCAATGCAATGAATGTATTTGAACACCCAAAAAATAAATTTATATTTTGTGGTTAATGGGATGAAAATTAGGCCCCCTCAAGAACAGTTTTCATTTCCAATGTAAGGTGGTGGAATAAAGCCCCCAAAAAAGTTATTTTTTTGTATTTAAAGGCAGTGAAACAATGTTCCCCATGAGTAAAATTTATTATAGTGTAAGCATGTCACCCTCCCCCTAAGAAATCCAAAATCTTTTGTCGGTGATGGTTTCATTACTCAACCACATGACTGATGGAATACCATGTAGAAAACCGGTCATTCATGGAAAATAATTATTTACCCTTATTTATAAATAATAAATCTTAAAGTGGATTAAACACATAAAATAAGTACATAATGGTATATTTTATGACTAGATAAAAATATTGTAGGTAATTCACCTACCCCATATAGACCATTCCAATGGAACCGTTGGGAAAAGACTTACCATGCATCCCATAAGGGGAATACCCTTGTTCCCACAAAGGAATCCAATCATGATGATTTCTCCCACCATGACCCCCCACGCTATATAAGAAAGAGAGGTATGTGGAATCTGGTATCCTTAGTTTATTTAGTGCTTCAGGTATTACTTCTCTCTTTCTGCATAGTTTTTTCCTTATATTTATAGGTTCACAAATATTCTAAATTTTCTCATGTTCCCCACACCAAAATATGGGAACACCATCATTGATACCTCCCCCTTGGACATTGTATTCTTTTTTACTAGAGATAGGAGACACCTACATGTCCCCTATCCATCTAAGAATTCCCATGGTAAAGAATGTCTTATATTTAACCTTCTAACAAGTAGGATCCATATAATGTTAACTGTAATTCATTCTCACAATAATGGGGATCTCAACATTAGGGATAGTTTTAGATTGATTCTCTAGTTGGGCAGTGACAAGTGTTTCCAAAAATGTGAATAAAATTTTATGAAATTTCCCATTTTCATTGATAATCTCACCTCAATACACTCTTCTACTTGGTAGAAGGGGAAAATGGTAATCCCTCTAGAAGTAAAATCCTATCATTTATTTAAAGACATATCATTCCCTTGTATACCCACACCCTTTCCCAACAACAAACAAAGGAGATCATTTGAAGTTACAAATATTCCACTTCCACTTGTTTCTCACACTGAGAATGACATGTGTGGGATTATAGGCGAGTGGTGATCATATCAATAGCATCAAAAAACCCGTAAAATAAGCCTCCCTATTAGGTTTAATCCTTGACACATCTAAAAAATTTGGGTTTTGATTCCCATTCTAGTTGGTTACATAGGAATCCTATATGAGGTTAAAATACAACATTCTCAATTCACCATCTTCTTTTTGGGGACATATTCCCAATAATATCATGTCCCCAAATGAGAAGGCCATATTTTTTATGATCCCCCTTTCATATCATCCTTGTTATCCTATGTCTTATGGTTGAGTGTTGTCTTTATGAGTCCATAATCATTGTAGGATCAATGAATTCCCATCAAGCCATATAACTACAACGACCAACCATAAAGGGAAACTCTAGTGTCATAACCACACCATTCATTTCTAGGAACCATCCACCAAGACATACATGTTACAATTTAACATACTATATGGTCTGGTCCTTGTCATATGATACTAACATTTAGGACCTATACCATTCAGTGGCACTGAACAACATGGGTTTTGATTCCTTTCATAGGTATAATTAATAATCCCCTCTTAAGGCCTTAATAATGATATTAAAACTTCCACCACCTCTCTAGATGGAAATAAACTCTATATAACATAATCTTGAATCTATAACCATTATATAACAAAAAAATAATTACTATGTGTACAATGGAACTATATTGAAAAACTATGATATATATTGGGGGATCTATGAATGGAGAATCTATGATATATATAGATGCATAAATTTATGGATTAACACTAATACAAATAGATAGATACTCCTGAATTTATATGTCATTGATTTAAAATTCTAAGGGAAACCAATTTTATTTTATTTATTATAATGGTTTCACAAATATGTCTTAAATCAATAAGAGAGTCCGAATCTGGGAAAATATTCCGCACAAAAGGGTTAGATGGGCCTGACCCCTCATTCACTCGAGCAATGTGAGTTCATAAAACTTCATTTCAATATCGTACGTTGTTTTATTTCCTTTGTAAAAAAGGTCCCTATAACATCATGGATATGATACCTCTTGGGTGTTTCGAGTTCCTGGGATAAACCAGGTTAGAAACCATCTAAAATTGGACTTGAAATAATACAAGTGGATTGATGAGACAAATTATGAAACCATATTCAACACTACACAATTGGTAGTTGGGAATCCCAATGAACATTAAAAAAATTGACAACCTAACATGTAACCTATCATTAACTAGAATAATTATATCAGACATGTTTATGTCCATTTTATAATCTCATAAAATTAAATCTTACAAACACGAATCATTTACGATAATAAATTGTGCATGAATCTGTTTATTTGAATTCTTCTTTAATGGTTTCCCTTATTTTTTATTTTAATAAATATATGTAGGGAACCTTCAATAAAACTATATTCAATCAAAATGGCATATTACTAACTAAAAACTATTTATGCATTAGATGTATCAAAAGATGGGTCCTCAACTAGATAAAGGATAAAATCTTCATCCCATCCTATCTAATGGGTGTCAAACACATTGTTTTGTGAGTACCTCCTTAATTGTAATGTCCTAACGATATAGGACATGAGAGAATTCATACAAGGCATGGATCCTCTCCTACCTTCCACCTAGTGATGGAAAATGGAAAATAATCACTTTCCACCCATCGCAATCTCAAATTATTCTAGCAGCCTTTACTTTGGACAAAACATCGAACTCATCCATTACCTTATGAAGGTTAATCCAGATAACTCTTGGATCCTCATATTGACACCATTATAGTCATCATGAAAGGATAATATTATAAAAAACATCCACCAATACCATGCAACCTCAGGTCCTCAACATGATTAGGATTCCACCCTAAGGGCTCCTACATAGATCAAATTGACCCGAGAACCTAGGACAGCCAACTGAGGGTGACCATAAATCATCTTAGAACATGCTAACATCCTTCTTCTCACTAGAAAGTCCCTCCAAGAAAATAAGGCGGAAACTCCTGAGACGTCCCACATACGTCTTTATGTACATCAAATCTTCTAAAATAGTTTGGTAGAAATAGTGAGAAACATGATAGTACGTCATGATAGAAAATAATGGGTAAACCCATATCTCTACCTCCACACATGATGATGATAATTATATCCTAGAAATAAATTCTTGATAGGATCAGAGATACATCCCCAATTCCACGATAAATGGTAATATATTTACATTGTAACTACAAAATCCATCCCACACATCTTGGAAGAGATGGGATGACATGAATATATTTCTATCCATATTCTATATGCCTTCCAAGATATTATGATTGAAACATAAGTTATTATTATTTAAAAATAACCCCCTCCTCCTATTTTTAAGTTGCCTATAAAAATGATAAGATGGTCACTCAAGAGTAGACACATATTCATGGTCATGTCTAGGAGGATCATTCATGTAGTAACACTATAAGTGGAAAACATGATCCGGAACACACATCCATTCAAACTAAAGATTATAGATCAAGTTCAATGACCTCTCAACCATAAGAATATATACCTACCATATATATGGTAACATTTTCCATATTCTAGAAGTATCATGAGACTCTCTCAAGAAATATCCCACATAAAAAATTAAATGTTCATGATATTTGACTCTAATATCCAAATGGATAATATATGAAAAAACATCTCTCTAATAGGGATTGAAAATATAAGGCATGGAAAAAAATATTTCCCTACTATAGGGTGGTGTTCTTGAGTCCATAAAACACCTATTAGTGGTGGTCCATGATCCTAATTATTCATAAACATATTACATAAAAATAGCTATTGTTGAAAAGTTCCTACTCGAATCATTTCTACCAGAAAATATGGACGTCCTCACCATTCAATTAATCATTAATTCTTCCATTGTGGCATAAAAAAGACCAATCATTATTGATCGTCTCTTTATATGATCCCCAGAAACCCAAATCAATGTTATAAGATCAAATTGAAAGAATTTCTCCCTGGATATCGTCTTCCTTGAAGTTTCTTCCCATGCTATATTCAAAAGTATTTCTCCTTAAAGTTCAATGTTTTTTCCACAAGGATAGTATTACCCATGATGAAATTCATTACCAAGAACCTCCCCATAGTTATATTTTATTTCAAAAGGAATGTCCACTTCTTCATGAATCAATTTTGATAAATCCTTCCAATCTGGAGGTTCTTGATACGGTAAATTAATTAATTTTTTATGTATATCAAAGAAAAATTAATATCCTTTCTTAGAAAAATTATATCCAAATGAAATAATCATTCTCCATACCAAATTTGGTTCTCTTTCCATCAAATGTAAAAAAGTTGATTCTCCATAATCCCTCAATTTACAAAAAGAAACATGTGAAATTACCATATTAATCAAACCTAGTGAATGAATTTTTTGAATACGATGAAGACAATATATTTTCAATATAGTAATAATTGGCTATAGACAATGTCCTGGTCATATTTTTGCTTCTAAAAACCCCTCAATATATAATTATTATGAAATTTCTATAAGAGTCTGTGCAAAAACATTGAATGCACATATGGAAAAATCTTCATCAGCTAAAAGATAATTTCTTAACTTTTGATTTATAGAAATAATAATTTTATGGTTATTGAAAAAAAAACATATCATCAAATCAACGTAACTATCCTTCTAACGGAACAACACACAAAATTATTAAAATAGAGGGATGGTCTCTAAAATGCATTTATTGATGCATTGTGAATGCAACATCTGCAAATTTTTGATGCCCCGCCCATATTTTGTAGTGGGGGATGAAGTGAGCATATATAATTTCACTTAACCCTATTTATGGATCATTAAATCTCATAGAAATGGACACCATGTAATGTTATCACTCTAATTAGGAACTTAGAAGTGATATTCTTTCCAAAAACATTGTATACTCAATAATAATTTTCCATAAACAAAATAGATTAACCTCGATCATGGTGAGAGATATTTATTTAAATTATCCTTCATTAAGCATACTTGATGGTTGATTAATATTCCCTCTTATGTAATGATAGTCATCAAAAAAATAATCTTTATAAAGTAAGTATCTTTTATGTGAAACATATAATTAACCCTACATATGTTTGAATGAATCTTCATAAGATCAAATTAGAAGATACACTACTAACAACCACAGTAATACATTGGTTTCTAAAACCCATATGTCGAGGTGATATTTATAATATAATATCCCCTATAAGACCAATAAATCTATATTGATGTGATTTACAGATGGATTAAAAGGAAAGATGGCCCACTGTCATGGGGAAATTTCAACCTTAACCCCATACCAGAAGGAAATCGGTGTTTTACATCTTAAAAGGAGTTCCATAGTGCGGACCCTCCTGTTTCTTCCCATCTAGTGACATGACATCCTCATTAGGGGGATTTATGATGAACATTTTAGGAGATTTTATTCTAATTACTCTTATCCAATATTCTCTAATAACACTATTAATGGGAATTACAAATTCCCATAGTGAATTCAAGAAAAAAGAAATCTAGATTGGGTACAATTTCTCCTAGCCATTACTCCTCTTTCGTCGCATATTCATTGGGAAACCGACCCACTTTTCATTCAGATACATGTGATACACCTATAAGACATTATTAGTTAGTGAACATCATTATCACCACAAACATAGATAAAATAAAAAATATATACGATGAATAATAACATGAGGAGGATCTTCCCATCCAAAAAGCAATCCACTCAGAAATGACTGAAGAGGAGGTGTACCAAAAACCATAGGATTTATACTAATTAGGAAATTCCCTCAAATACACTACTTCCACCTCCTCAGATGAGCATGAGGAAAGGAAAATGGTAAAGGTGTGTCAATATCTTACACACCGCCCAAAAATATTCTCCATAGTAAAATTGAGGAAATATTTTCATAATATGAGGAAGATATTATGGAGAGAGGAAAAAAATACTGAATTTCATAGAGGAAACATCCCTATTGGTTATGTTTTTTTGGTAGATCCTCGTATTTCTCTCACAACTGATGTACCTCAAGAAGGATAGTTCTTATAGAAAATAAAAGCACATCCAAAAAATATACTCAATGAGTGATGATTAAATAAAATATTTTTGGACCCCACAATGGTGAGAAATTAAAAATTAGCACTATTTGGGACACATAATGAGCTATTATAGATGTTTCCATATACAATAACCCACATAGGATACAAACTCTAGGTATATGACGAGCCAAAAAATATAGATAAACATTTTCCCCCCACTACTTCTTATCTTAATCATCCAAAAATTTCCCCTGATCTTGTTGACAGAATTGAGTCATTAGAAAGCCAATTGGAATCAATGGATAAACAATATGCACTATCAATATCGGAGGAAAATATTTAACCAGAATGGGTGGATACAATATCCTCCTTCCAATAGTTTTTTATCCAAATTTTCCAACATTAAATGGATTAGGGGATCCAAAACCACATTTTATATACTTTTTATACTGATTTAGTCTCATGATGGGAACTATTGAGTTGTAAGAAAATTACATACTAATATTTTTTTTATAACTCTAGAAGGACAAGCCATTGATTGATATACCAATTTTCTAGCCAGATTAATCAAGGGGTGTTAATAATGTCACCAATATTTTCCCAATAAATTAATTTTTTTTCGAGGAATATATTCCTTTTCTCCTCAAATTTAAAATATATAGAAAATGAACGGGTCTTTGATTTTATTGAACATTGAAAGGTTTTGACTTTCCCCCCTAAACATGTTGCTCCCTCAGGATGACATACTAGGTCTTCACATTTAGAATCAACATGAAGACATGAAAATTATTCTAATCACAGTACAGTATCCAGGTGGTTTTAGGGATCTTCCCATGGGTTCACAGAGGTTTGAAGATTATATTTTTTTAAAGAAAATAAAATGCAATGTAATGACTATAGCTTTGCAAAGTAGAATTGGATTTGTGGAAACCATGGTCCTTTCATTCAGAAAATATATATGACAACTCCTAATGAAAATACCAATCCTCCTCAGATATTAACTTCTTCTAAATAGAAAAATTTTCAATAATACCACCCTTAGGATGTGGGAAAGGAAAAAAATTATCCCAATTTGAAAATATAAAATACAATGTTTATTCTTTTTTATTACAGAATGTTCCAAAATACTTTATAACTACCATGAAAAATTTATTACGGATTTTTGAGTTTGAGAGGACCAAATAAATTCCCTTGATGATCACATGAATTTACAACCCCTTAACCAGATGTTTTTTTAGTTCGTCCAATATTTTTTTGTTAATAAAGGCATTATGTAAAAGAAGGTTGATTATTGGATATGAAGCTTGGAAATCAACCAAAACAATAGGATTGTGTACAACTTGAAATCAAGATGAAGTATGTGTATGGAAATATGTTATGAGTAAGGATGATATTTTTTTAGAGATTACATGATAAGGTAAATAATTATTCAAATTCATTATATCCTCAAGAAATAGTTAAAACATCTGACATCACACTCAGTTTATTCTGATAAGATGAGGCCAACAACATTAGAAGAAAAATCTCATAAGGTTAATTCATCCAAGAAGTGGACTAGTCTAGGAATAAAAAAATTTATAAGAATGTGTGATAGTAAATAATCAAAATATGACAATGAATCTCTTTGGTTTTATTCCACTAATCCTGAGATTATGGGTATTATCCCACAATGCAGTACAAAAATAATCTTCTATTCAAGTGGAATACTCATAAGACTATGAATCAACATTAAACTCAAATAACTTCAATTAATTAATATATCCTTTTCCCAATTTTTAAAATGATTATGAATTTAATTTCAATGTGCTATATCATTAAACCACTGATAGAGACCCCTACTGCTAAGAAGTTTGGGGAATAAATAATCATTGATTTACCCAATCCTCCAACCACATCCCCTCCAGATAAATTTACAATTCTAAAAGTAATTTATGATAGCTTTAATGAGAACGGGATGAATAAAGAAGTACACCCACAATCTCAAAGAGTTTTATAGAACCTGTTATTTGGGAAGAACGAATGGAAGGGGTGTAATACTCTTGTAACCCCAAATAGTTATCTGGGCCTAGAATGACTAATATAGTAGTATAAAATATCCCCTCTACTTATTTTCTACCATTAGACTCATCCACATAAATCATTTCAACCTATCACGAAACTACTAGGGGAAATCCCTTCATAAAAGGACTGAACTTTGACTTAGAAATATGAAATATTGAAGATACTAACTACATATCTAATGAGGAATTTAATTATGGATGATCTAATCATCTAAAAGATTCATTAGGAAGAGATATATACCCTATTTAATTTCATTTATTCAATGATTTTATAGAATATAAAAAGTATTTTATGATGATGGGGAACTTTAGGGCCATGTATGTGTCGGTTAGACTAGATGACATTAAAACATGTTGAGATTTAATTGATAATAGATATGAAGTTAATCTAAATCCAATATGAACACTTAATCAATTTATATATAGTAAATATAACATGTTTCCTTCTCCTCTAAAAAATTAGGTGTATAAAAAAAGTGAAAAAATCTAGTCAACTCGATCAAGCTAAGAACTAAATTATGAGACCTTATATATGACTCTAAATTTTTGGTCATTTTTTATGATACAACCTTCATAATCATACAAGGAAGTACATTATTTCAAAAACATGCAATAATACCATCATCATATCACCAAGGCCACAAGTACTATGTAAATATGAAATTTAGGGAAATACTTTCTGATAAATCCCCATTTGAATCGTATAAGTATCAATATATTGATGAAGGATTTTATCAGAGAGAAGGTAAGAGAAAATTGATTTAGAGGTTTTCCAAAGATACTTCCCCAAATGGTCTATATATGACCCCAACCAACCAATTCAACCATCTTGGCAATGAGTATGTGATGGCTGTCATACAAATAAAAATTACGAGTTCATAATTGGACATGTACTCATCAACACATAAATTCATCATCATGTATCATAGTAAGTTAAATATGAAGGAATTATCAAATCACCACTATAAAATAGAGACATATATACCTCTGAATCATAGAATATTAAACCTTGTACAATCTCTAATGGTAACCCTTTATCACTAATCCATCCAAAAATGGGTATGGATAAAGATTAAGAGGAATAAGTTGTGAAAGAGTAAGAGAAATGGAAGATGAAGAGGATTATTACCTCAACGAAAGTACTTCTTCATTTGACTAATGTGTCTCTTCCACTATCGATGAACTATGATAGGTAAATCTGGCCAAAGAAGAAGATATGTGGACAACAATAATCAATGAATCAGTTTCCATTTGGGATAAATAGGTACATAAATCCTTATAATAGAAACAGTGACATGTATTCACCTCAAAATATATAGAAATTCCAGGACTCAATCTTGATGTGGCTGCTCACCACCTGGTCCCACACAAATATCATCATGGTTAGAAACATGCAACAAAAATAAAAAATCAGCTCATGCTACCAAGGATGAAGCTAAATTTGATAATATCATAAAATAAAACATAATTCGAAAAATGTATTACCCCGTAGATCAACAATATCTTCGCAAAAAGAAAAATAAGGGGCATATGAGGGTGGGTATCATTTTTTGAGATTTCAACTTGTATTTAGAAAAGGATGATTTCCCTGTTTTTATTTTAGAACAGATGATTGATGAAATAGTTGTCTACCAAGACCAATATTTCATGAAAAAATACTTAAGAAAAAAATAAGAATGGAACCTGAGGATTAATATTAAACATCTTTCATGTTAACATAGTGGGTATATTTCAATTTTATGATTCCCTTTGGGCTAAAAAGTTATGCCACTAAACACCAACATTACATGAGTCACATATTCAACAATTTTTCTGCATAGTTAGCTGGGTTCTTAATTGTGGTTTGGGGGGGTGAAATATTGATATCATTCTAAATATATTTTTAACTTCAGTCCATCGTCAAATAAATCTATTACAATATATCATAAAAATGAACCCCTTAGAATTTTATTTCATATTTACATTGGTAGAATTTCATGGTTTTATATTAGATCGTCAAGGAATTGGATTTAATGTTCTGGAAAAATGATTTCTTTGAAACTTCACCTCTTTAAAACCTCAATGTGTTATGAGGATAGAAGGGGTCGTTGATGTCAATAGAAACATAATAGAAAAAATTGTAGGAAACTGTGATCTGTTCACCATTTTCATGAAATAATGGGTCACATATTACTAGAATAATAACTATTAGGAATCATTATATGGACTCAGGAAATAAATTGTGTGTTTTACTATAGAGATGTGGGATATAAATTATAATACCTACTCTTATATGTGATAGATTTAAAGAGATAACTTGATACATTACTCACAAAAAATAATGATACAATTAATGAAAAAAAATTATTATCTCAGTCGTACCATCCCCAATAATAAGATTCGTTAAACATATATAGATAAGTGATATATGGAGTTTAAATTTTCATATCAAAAAATAATTAAATACATATAGTACCACATGGTCCATTTGATTTTACAGAATTTATCACTAAAATATATACTCAACTTCCCATATAGACATGATATTTGGTGTGCTGGGAATTCATTCTTTAGAAGTATGCAATTTAGTTTATACCTAAAAATATAATGAAATGGTATATTTTTAAAGTTTTCCTCACATAGAATTCCCCTTTAAAAGAAATATCTATGAACATAAAACTTCTAGAAAAATAAATCTTCTATATCCAAGGGTCCCCTAAAATTGGAAAGACATATTCAGATTTCTTATCTTGAAGACCAACAAGAAAATGAATAGAAGACCCCATTATCAATAAATAGGGGTTCATGGTCAATATTTTCTCTCTAGAAAAGGTTTTTTTCCATTATTCCCTCATTTTTAGAAGTTTATACCAATAATGTGTAATAATAACAGTCCCACATTATAATCTTAAAACACATATGGAAAATAAAAATTTACCATTTCAATATCAATGGTGCATTTGAGTTTCTATTCAACCAAGTAAAGTGTGATTGAATTATCATAAAAGTATTGTTGTCCCCCCAACATGATTAGGTCAAAGGCTGGAAATATAATTACCCTAAAAACAAATATTGTCTCACATCCCACACAAATAGAACTCAAATGGAGATACAAAAGATAATATAGGCACAACAATTGAATATTTTTATAGAGGTAAAAAATCAATCGGTATTGTAAATCGTAGAATGGTTTTATTTATTTTTTAGGGTATCATGGAATATATATATGAGGTTAATTCCATCCCTAGATGAAATAAAACTAAAACAATTGGATGAAAACCATCCTAGACTGCCCACATATTGTGGATTATTCATCGAATAGAGCCACAAAATAAAAATATCTGATGTAAGGAAGTGGAATTTACCCATTATGATAGCCCAAGGTATTAGATGTTCCACTATATATAAGGATTTTATGGAATTATCCTCGGATGCATTGATGTATATGATACTATCATCATTATGCAAGAAGCCCATGATGGTATTTATTTCACCAATTAGCTAGTAACCAGGCTTTCTCACCAGATTAGATGGCTTTGATATTTATGGCCTTCAATTACACATGATTGAACATAGTTCACCATAAAGTTTGATTCTTGTCATGTGTATGAATCATTAAACTATAAAATCATGTAATTATTATATACTGCCAAATAATTCTGGAAATTCTCCATATTGGGAATGGATGTCATGGAAATATACCCTCCTAGTACCGCAAGTAGTTTAATGATATCCTTACTCATAAAAACTTCTTCTCAAAATGAGATAAAGGAATACCCCTAAAATATGTAAAGTCAAAAGAATCATTAATTTCATGAATTCCAACATCATTTATAGGTTTGGTGTCTCTCATATAATACTAATGGAAATTTTTACCAACGTTTTTTCTTCCGAATTGAAAATTTTGGACAATAAGAATAACATTGAGTAAAACCATTTATCTCATTATCATACTACAACTAATGGATCGATAGATTATTTAAATAGAAATCTATATAATGGGATGCAAAAAATGGTGGGAAATAAAAATAAATCATATCTTGATAGGCTTATTCTTGCCTTATGGTCCTACCATACCACAAACTGCACTGCTATACTGGAGAACCTTTATTTACTAGTATATGAGACAAATGAAGTTTTTCCCATTTAAGTCCAATTTCCATCACTCCTCATCTCTATTTTTTGATCAATACTCTTCACATAGTAGTCCCACAAGTGTTATGATGAGTTTTAATGGGTCTAGGAGAATAGACCGAAAACCATACATGTCTTAGATATTCATAAAAATGGGATAGCATGACATATAAAAAGAGTTTTCACCTTAGTTCATTCCAAAAAGGATAACTAATTTGGCCTTTTAGGAACCCAATGACATATATGAAGAAAACTATGAATTTTGAACTAAAATAGGTAGGTAATTTTTCATCGATAATACATTTTATAATTGCACATATTCATTGTTCACCTTTTATGGTAAATGTATTACTAAACTTAAAAATAAAATATTTGAAAATGAATTTCACATGATAAATGATAGTTAGACTTAGTTGTATGACCCAAAACTAAAATACACCATTCATCTTTAACAAATGATGTTAAACAGTGTTGAATAATCCTTTAACATGACACTAAAAGGAAAGCCTCATACCATCATAGTAATAAGATGTTAAATTTTATAACAAAATATTCATTACATAGATTAAAATTTAATCTTACCCTATACATCAAGAAATGAATTCCCAGGGAGAAAATTCTATGATGTCTTGTGTGCTGAGAATGGGATTCCTCACATGGGATGATTTCCGAAACACATAGGATGTCTCACATGATATGATTTCCAAAATTCATGGTATTCAAAATGTAAAATGGTTTCAAAAACTCATGGGATACCTCAGAAGAGAGAACTTCATTAATTCATGGGATGTATTAATACAAAACCCACACATCTCTTATTGTATCTAATTCTAAGACATAAGGGTACTTATCACATGACTTCAAAAGGCATGACCAGTGTTCCAGGATGCAATACAACAAGAAAATACACTAAAATCCCTCATTGTACGACTTCAAATTATAAGGATATTTCATTTCCCTAAAAAATCTACTATGTTTTTGTACACTATCACATAATCTAAAACCACATGTTGATTTTTCTTTGTATTAGAGGACTTGTGATTATGATGTTAATATGTTGTTTAAAAAACTTATTTAGATATCCCCAATAAAATAAGGGATACCCTAAATATTTCTTATTTCTCGCAGTGAGTATGGAAATAAATGGACTTTGAATCTTGGTAAGGGACTCCTATCATTGTAATATCAATTCATTGTTCAAGACTCATGACTATAATCTATGAAAATATCACTAAAATGGCCTCTATATGATGTCATACCTCATGGATCATCTTAATAATGGGAAAAAACACACTAGGGACATGACAATAAACTAACAATATCACATCTTTATAAATTGATGATAAAGTTCATTGTTATCTTCCATTTCACATGGAATTGAAATGCACAATGTTGTATCACTCCTTAGAAAATACCACCATTCTAGGTGTTGATATCCTTTAACACATTTTCTCTAAAAAAATTGAGTATTGATTCTCATTTAAATGAGTAAAGTAATAATATCTATATTCCTAAACCTAGAACAACCTATAAGATAAGAAAATTCCCCCACTATCTTATACATGAACTACATCTGTATGGGTGAGTCCAATATGGAATTTCCCTTTCACTTGTAAAACTAAATTTTAAAAAATATAACCATATATGAATTCAAGTTTATCTGTGGAAATTCATTCCATAAATAACTATATATGGATTTAATCTCATCTAGATGAGTTATGTAGTAACACTAAAATCCTATATCCTAGTCTAGCCATAATATGATAAAAAATCTCCCATATTGAAGAAACAACATGACCAGTTCCAAGAGTTCGACTACATAAGATCAATGTATGGCTTGATTCACATCTCAATGATATATGTAGTGACTCCTAGATCTTCTATACCACTATGGATATAATTTAATAGTGAACTTTTTTCACATTATTAAGATAAACCAACTCTCAGTAGAGTTAAAATGGTTTAGGATATAAGATTTTTAAAGGATCAAAGGAAGATATTCCCACATCGCATTAAACTAGAGAAAAACTTCATCAATGTTAAGAATTTAACTACATTGTTCATGTCCATACCATATAAATTAAAACTATGCATTGTTGTTTCCCATTCCAAAGAGGACCATCATTCCAAGAGATGTTATCCTATATCACCATTATATATGAATTGCATGTGGATTGATTCTCTTCCCAATAAGATACATAGTGAGGCTCAAATTATATATTCTAGGGATATCCACTAAAAAACACCAAAAATATTATCTGAAATATTATTTACGATGAGGTATGACATTCATTGATCATTTATCTGCAGTATTGGTCTAAATTACCTCAACGTAATTTGGTTATATTCCATTAAAAATAACTATTATTTTTTTAAAAAACTCAGATCCTCATAAGCTTCATCTTGATATTAGTGATAATAGAATCCAACTCCAAAGGACACCTTTTTGGACTAATAATAATATTCTCAAATGAGGATATTCATAATATGCCTCCAGATGTAGCCTATAAAGAAAAATGAAACTTTATCCCCTAGAAAAAACCCATTTTATCTCCATACACCATGAAGAAATCATAGTAGAGACCACATTTATCATTTGGTTTATATTTAGACATTATGTGTATGTTCCATATTATTCATTCAGATATGAGAATCTATAAAGTAACAATTAACAAATTCCTTCACATCCTTACCATCATGTCTTGATAATGCAAGAATATATTTGTCCACGTAGCCAAAACCAGATGGTTGGCCATGTATTTTCTCTACTGTATGATAATAATTCATGATATAACAATTAGAAATAGCCTTAAACCAAGCAACGTCTAACTTATCTAATAGTCCCACAATATCCTCTTGATTCCCACAACGATCAATGATCACATGAGATTATAGATATTATGTGATAATTATGGTTTACATGATCATCAATTTATAGAAAAAAATCCATTAAATCATTGGTCCCCCTTTCATAACCTTAAACTATTTTGAGTGGCTTCCAATATGTTTCATTTTCTTATGTATGGCTAAGATCCGTTTAAGGAAATCATATCCTAGAACTTAATTTGGCTTGATTTTAATTTCAATGAGATATGTAGTGAAGCCAAGATTCATTATCCTATGACCATACACAATAAAAAAATGTGTATACTACATATATATTTCATATTATCCCATTATATATGGGAAACTGATCATGGGTTCCATCATTGTACAATTAATGATTGTAGAAAAACACCTCATTCCATACATACATACACAATTTATGGTGTATAGTTTCCTTACATGGATAATAAAGACATAAATCCTCCCTTTTTACTATAAAACATTATTTACATAGACAACACTTTTTGGACGTCAAAAATTCATATCTTTGCAAACCTTACATGGATACTAATGATAAGAGAATCCAGCTCTAAAGGGATCCTTAGATTTGACAATGTGAAATATTCCCAAATGTGTAGCTTCATAATATGGATCCAAATGTGTGATGTTAATCAGAGGAACCTTCATCCCCATGAAAAAACACTTTTATCCATATTTTCCCACACATTTTAGTGGAATCCTATTTTAAAAATTGTTCATTGTTTATACATTTTTTCTCATACCTTTTCTACAAATCCAAAAATCCAATGGTCATGACTTAAAAAATTCAATATTTTCATCAAAAAAATATTAAAGAATTATTTATTGGAATTATTTATTGGTTCAACTCACATTAAACGATGGTCATCCAAAATATCAACTTCATTGGTCTAGATTGTATAACTAAAATTTACAATGAATGTATATATACAACTCAACAAAGTTAAATCCTTTAAAACCGAAACCTACGAAAAATTTTAGTCTCAACTCACTGGGTATACACTCCACATGATCTATGAAATATCGAGTATTTGAAATTTAATATAAAGAAAAAAATATAATTTAAAAACCTGTAGAAGGGAAACATGAAAATTAGTATAATCATAGCATACTAGGAATTTACTTCAAATGGAAACTAAAATATCAAGTTGTTGAAATTGAAAAGGAACAAAACTCTTTAGGTTGGAAATACACAAATAGAAAAATAATGAAAATCTATTCCATTCCATCTAAGTCTAATGTACATCAATTTTATATGAAAATTATGATAGTGGCAGAAAATAAATATTTCTTGTTGGGTCACTTATCTGACTCAAGAAACATTCAAATTAATCACTCTTTGTCCCACATCCTATATTAATATTTTTTCTCCTTGAATATATATTCCTGGAATTTTTGTTCATATATTCAAAATTTTTATATATGATTATTCATCATATTGAAGAGGATAACTTTGGTTTTATGATGATTATAATTATAAATATACCCATATTTGAGCTAGGAACAAAGAGAAATAAATGGATTAACTTATCCTATATGTTTATCATTATGAAAATTGTTGTTACATGGTAATTGAATGATTCTGAACATCATGAAATTTATTTTTAAAAGTATATAAGATGATATAAAACAACTATATTTATATCAATTTTGGAAGAAAAAAATTGAAAAAAATGTTCATTCATTTTCAAAAAAAATATTCTTTAAAGGTGGAACAACCAGAATCTAGAGCCTCTCAATATAATTAAACCTATAATGTCATCATGCATGCTCTATAAAGTCACTAAGCTAGATAATTATTTGATCAAAGGCATATATTGGTCATCATAGTTTAAAAAATATTTCATCCTCTATCTCTGCATCATACCTCATCCCTTCTACCTTTTCAACAGTATCAAGATTAGAATTCTCTTTATCTTTTGTAAATATTTCTCTATATCATCCTCTACATCCACATGAACAATTTCCTGATTTTTTTGATCGATGTCTTGGATAATTTGATCAAATTAATGCTAGATGTTTTCCACCATTTATTCATATTCTATAACTCAGCCTTATTGACTAACAGGAACTCTAGCTTATTCAGAGTTCTCATTGAGTAAGATTATCCTAATCGTAGTAAAATGTTCCTTAGAATACATATTTTCAACAAGATATTGAAGCACACCAGGCCTGTCTCATATGGTAATCTATTTATCCACCTTATAATATATTGTGCGATAATAAATCACTCCATAACCAATCAAAGTGTACATGTGATATAACCAGGGATATTTTTCTGGTAAATTTGATAATGGGGTTTAGTAAATCAATTTCTATATGTGCCACCATATTTTTTTGTATAAAGAAGAATGTTATTGAGGGTCTTTTTATCTACCTACTATTAAATTTCATAAATAATGATATTTTATCAAACTATCCCAACTTGAAAATTTTTATAATCATCAATTTTAGAATGGCTAGGATCTAAAGAAGATAATGTCTTAGAATACTCAACAAATTTGAAATTTTATGATCCATTGATTTTAGAAGTTTTTTAATATTCATAAATATTCAAATTAATTTGTAACTATGAAATATTAATATGATATAATCAAAAATATGAGAGGCTCGCCTTCTCCAACTAGGTAACAATCATCATCACCTCACTCGAGGGCATATACGGTGCCTTATCAATAGCTCGAGGATCGATCTCAGAAGACACTCTTTCCAAGTATGTGCAAGAAATAAGTGATTTTCTGGAGAAATTAGTATCTGTAAAATGGTTGATCACAGACTTTGATCTCATAAGAATGATAATAAATATACTCAGAGTGATAGTCAGGCTTAACTCTCCTAGGATCCAAGTCATTCTTACCTATTAAATTGTTCCCTCTATAGGAAATAGGTTCCTCTTCCCCAATGTAATTCCAATCCTACTGGACTATACTTATAATGGGTTATAGGTCATTTGATCCTAAGGTGTTTTCATCCAAGGATTCATGATATAAATAATGTTTCCATCTTGACTCATGACCCATCCGATCCATATTTCTTATGATTTTCATCTATTACCACAGTTTTATCTAAAGAAGATGGGGATACCTATTCACTTTTAGAATCTGTTACAACCCCTTCATAGGTAAATTCATCAATATAAGATAACATACTATATGAAAATTATGTGAGGGGACACGATTCATTCTGGTTATACATAATCAGATGTATATTGTCTTCTTCCTCTATTGTATGTTTGTTTTAGTTTCTTATAAAGATAAAATCATAGGGAATGAATTAGGTGGGGGTGTAAATTTTATTTCTTAATATGAAATTACAACCTATATATATTCATCTACTTTGGGACAGTGTTTTTCCATAACTCATTCAAACACTATAAAATCCATCCAAATAATTATTCCCCCTCATTATATTTTATATAATGAGTTGGTGGTAGCTAACATACATTCTCCTAGAAAAATAATGAGGGGAATAGGATTTTGGGATACAAAATACATAAAAGAGAGTTTTTATAGGAACTCACACTATCTCTCTGTCAGAACTGGTCTCTTCTTCCATCTCCAAAAAATTTTATCACACCCATTCAAGATAATTAATTATATCATTGAATGAACGGATGGAATAGTATATGTATTCATTATATAAACCAACCACATAAAGGGTTTTCTATGAATTTTATATTATAAGGGTATGTAATCATCCCAAATCAACGAAAATAGAACTGCCCTTCCTAAAGAACACCCTAAATTTATATGGTCTGTTATTTCTATATGTATACCATTATTTTTATTCCTTGAAAAAATATAACATTATAAAAAAGTATAATGGAGACTGAACCAACCTTGTGGGTTGGGTGGGATCAAGTAATCACACCAAATTCCCTATAATTATAGGTTTTTTATCACTCTGTAATGTTGGGTGAATATGAGAACCCAATTGGGAGGGATGGGGAATGTCCCAATGTATTATCCCAATGAGAGAATTACATCATCAATTTCCTATAAGGGTATCTATCTACCTTCCAATAATTTATTATTACTTTCCTAATGTTTCAATATCTCGTATATTATTCCTAAAAATATATAGATACTATGAAGTGAGTTAATGGTTGAATAAAGATTCTACACATAATCCTCCAACTATATTGCATTCTCCAAATATGTAATGTTTTTTGTCATTTATATTCCTCTTTATCCTGTTAAAATGACTTAATTACACTGATGAAAGAACAATATTCCATTAATAGGAATTGAACCACTCTATGTATCCCACCTTATCCAGGCCATTGGATATGAAGATATTAAAGGGTCAAATGCTTTGGAAGATGGATTAAAATCATGGAATCTAGGGAAAATTCACTATTTATACACTCTAATATATATTCAATTGGGAATTCGGATCACTGATGGATTTATATCCCTCAATGTGAGCTGATATCCATCCTTAAAGAACAAATAATGGTCCAGTGATTCAGTGTGGGTGTTTCCACTTATGAACCCCCTTGTAAATGGAATATATTTTCAAATGTCAAAACATCCAGGATAAAGTGTATACTAGTTTCAAGTTGGGGATCCACCATAAACATTGTAGTTATAAACTAAATTATAAATTTATACACCATAAAAAACCACTATTAAATATTTCTAAAAAATATGGCAACTATACATATTGATAAACAATAGGGGTGACCTACCAACCCCATTTATCAAAATAAACGGCCATATGAATCATCCACTAAAAACCAACACACCATTAATTTCTATTATCTGGTCATATCCTCACCCTCATTGCATGGTGCAAAGGATAATTAAGTATGGAAAATCATGATTCCTATCAGAAATAATGACTTCCAAATTAGGATGATTCTTAAACATTAGAAGATTCCGTACAGTGTCAGTCAACTTATTTATGAGTGGGGGTATTCTCTATGTCATTCCATACTAGAGAAGGATGATGTAATTATACATTCAAATCCCCCATTATTGGAGGCCTCATAAACATATGAAAATCCCATAGACACATACCAACAACCCCTTGAACAATATGGAAAGTAATTGTATTTGAGATGCATAGGTTGAGAATATTGGGGAGAATAGATATATTTCAGTGAGAAATGACTTTTCATAACCAAATATCATCATACATTCATACAACCCTTAACCCATACTTGTATTCTTCACAACTAATCGGAAAAAAATGTCCTTCTTCAATCTTGAAAAAATTACCCTCCAGGAAGAAGATCCCATTTTTCTAAAAATAATTTATCTTAATCATCATTATAACTATCTCAAAATGGGGTGATAACAATGTTCATAATTTTCTAGAACCTATACTTATTTTTTCAATGAAAAAGGGGTATAGCCCTAAACAAACCCCTCAGAAAATAGTTATAGTTTGTACAACCCAATCACTACGATATTCTCCCTCAATATATTATTGTATGTTCTTATCTAGACTTAAGGATGATATTCACAATGGGGTGGAGGGATAGTGATGTCATACAATAATCCAAAAAAACAAATTGGTGTCTTATTTGTGATATGATAGTATTCCAAACTAGTATCCATAATCTCCATTAGTAACTAATTATGTGGGATAATGTTATTTTTTTCACAATCATCAATTTTATATATCATGTACATCCTCCTTTCATGAAAATTAGTGAAAATATTATTAGGGTCCATTTTAGCTATGTAAATTAATCAATAACTGATAGAATCAAGAAAATAATTCAATAAATTTTAAAAATATGTATATAAATTGAATCGTTATGTGGACCGCATAGTAGTCCCATTTCCAAACAGACATTCAAAATCCCTATGTGAGAAAAATTATACCACAAATAATGATACTTAGATACAATAAATACCAGTTCATCGAGGGTAATTATTTTATACTTGGAAATGGATATTTAGAAAGGGAAATCAACATGCAATGAAGTGTTGCAAGTTATAAGCTCAATGTGATTCATAGAGCACTAATATTTTTATACATGAAAAATATGTTTGGAATGAATCTTTTTTATAACTGTGGTATTTCTTCCATGTCCTCATACACATTGTATAGAATTCAATCAAGGTTAATTATACCTTATAATTTCCTCCTCTTCAGACTAAAATGACCCCATTCTGAAGGGGGGATTTGTTGGGACTAAAAAAGATCTTATATAATATGGGTATGTTGTTAGGAATTTTATAAATCCAAAATCAAGTAATTAAAATATTCATGGAGTTTAAATAAGTAAATTAACTTAAACAATGACCTAGAATATCCCTTCCTCATTGTTCACATGTTATGTGGGACTATATCTCTACATGTAATTCGGACAAATGCAAATCATTTATGGTTCAAGGTAGTGAATGCACAACCCTACCCCCCTAATAAATGTTTTTAATTAAGAATGTTTTCTATTATAACCCCCCATAATTTAAGCCCCATTTTGTTGATGAAGGAAGTAAAATTAGACCCCCAAAAAAATTATTTGTGGTGCGGGGTGGTGGAATTAGTTACCCTACAAAAAAATTCTCATTTGATATGTGAGGTGAGGAAATCATGTAACTGGAAAATAAAAATATTTTATAGTGTGAAATTCGTGACCTACCACTATGAAACCCAAAATACATTAATACTAATAGTTTTATTACACGACTGTAGGGAACCAATATTACTATGGAACCAAATGACCAATCTAGAGAAATTATGTTTTATGATGCCTTACTAATACATGATATTGAAATGGGAAATGGACAAAGAAGAAGAATATTTAGACATATGAGAATATTATATAATACATTGGTATGTATTCCACTAATCACATTTAATGAGGATAAGAAAAAGGTAGACCTAGTAAAGGGATCCCTTAAAAATGGGCATACATGTACACCTACAAAGGGAATACCCTTGAACCAATAAAGGAGGACCGTTATGATGAATTATTCTTTCATGATCTCTCATCAATCATAATAAAGAGGAGTATATAGAATTGGGTTTCCATAATTTATTTTTCCATTATGATCATTCTTACTTATTTCAAAATATCTTTTTGCCCTATATTTTCCATAACATGATTTATCCAAGTGAAAACACAATTCAAATACCATTATCTAGAAACATCATCATTAAAACCTCCCCCAAGGATACTTGATTAATTCATCATAGGGGCAGTACACACCAGTGTGTCCCCATCGAGTCATGCATTCCAGTGGTAAGGAAAGTCCCACATTTAACCTCCCTAATAGGTAGGATAATAAAAATATTAATAGTCATCAATTTTAATGTTAATGAGGATCCAATATTTAAGGATGGGTGTCAATTGATTCTCATGCCACGAGGGGACATTTTTTCCAGAAATGAGAATCAGATATTTCTACATTCCCACCATTATCATCTGTATCCTCAAAGTAATCCAATATTAAACTAATCAGAAGGGTATTCACATAGGAATACATACTAGAATAAGCCTTTGTCTTTTCTTGAATGATATCTCTTTTCCTTACATACCCTCATCCTCATCAACCAGTTCATGAAGGAGTTTGTGTGAAGTTCCAAATCATACACTTGCACTTGTGTATATCATCAAGAAAGACTCATGTGGTCGTAAGTATCATTGTTAATCATATCATTATCATGATTGGATATCCTAAAATAGGCCTCTCTCATTAGTATAATCCCCAACACATCCTTTTAATTTGGGAATTGATTCCCATTCAAATAAAATATTTTGGAATCCTCTCTGAAGTTCAAATTCAATGTTTTAAATCCTCTATATCCTTTATTGTAGAATATTTTGAAAATTAACATTCCCCAACCTAGAAGCCTGTATTACTTAATGGCCCCAATATGTCTCACCCTTATTGGCCCATGCCTTTGGGGTGATAGATGTATTCACATACCTATATTCCTTGTACAACCAACTATTCTCATCGATATATATTCCCAATAGGACAAACCAAAAAGGGACATTCCAACATAAGTCCCACACCATCCATTTTTATGACCTTCCACCTAGAATTACTTTCTTTATTAAACTGAAATGGATGGTCAGGTCCATGTCACATGACCCTAAAATATAGGAAATTTCCAATTAATTTGAAACAAAATATGTGGGTTTTGATTAATTTAATGATAATACATTTGAAGCCCCTATTTTGGGATTTAACCCTATATAAAAACATTAACTACAACGTTAGATGGAAATAAACTCTCAAGCACCCAATCAGGGGGAAATAAACCATGATCATTTAAATATAGCATTACCATGTAAACAATAGTAGGAGGTGGGGAGACAATGATGAATATAGGTGGATCCGTCAAAGAAGAAACATGGATATATAGATATGATTCCACTGATAGAGAACCATTGATACAAAAATTTTGTTATTAATTTATTTTTATGTGATTGATTATAATTGTGAAGGGCTATAAGTTTTGTTTTACAATTTAAAAATTATTAATAATATTATATAAATCTACAACAGAGTCACAATGTAGTAAAAAATTCCCCTAAAAATGATGTGATGATCCAACCCTCACATCCTCTTGACTGATGTGATCTCCTAAGTGTCATTGGGAGAATCTATCAATGACCACCTAGCTTTAGAAATAAGGTCAATAAAGAATCATGGGTACATAAACCACTAGGGGTGTCCATTTTGATGAATAATCCACATTAAAGGTCCCCTAGAAGTGGATGTTAAAGGAATGTGGTAGCTAAACATGAAATTATGTGGTTAACATAAGACAATCTCATTGATGTGGAAATGAGAAAAAAATTCCATTAACTTGGGCCTCTGTTGTTTAATAATTATTTGATAACACGTAAAAATTTATTAAAATTTATTAACAAAATGGTTGATAACATTTTTCATAAAAATTAAATTTATTATTTTCCCTTATTAATAATTATAAATCCCCTCATTGAATAGTTATTTCATTCGTCGACCACTGAATGTTGTTTGATGATTTTACCCATAATTAATTTATTATCTTTTCCGTGGATAAAAAATATTTGAAAATGTTCCATCAGGTAAAAAATTGTATAATGTAAAGAATATAATATTAATTAATTATATAAAATTTTATAATAATTTATGTATAGTGGTAATATAAAAACTAATCTCATCTTATCATGGATGTGGTAGCCCACACATATACACAAGCGGCATTTTTAGTTTCAAAATAATGTAAATGTATGATGGTAAATGATATATTATTTCTTAATAATCATAATTATTTTTAAAAAATTATCAAACCATTAAAACAAATCATGTAAAATGGTGAAAAAACATTAATTACACCGCTACGTAGAGACAATAATCCATACTAACACATGATCAATGTTAAAATTTACCATAGGTTGGAAAGGTGGTGAATAATTATTTTCCCATAATCATAATAATATTATATAATAAATGGGATAATAGATAAATTATTTTTGGAGGGAAAAATTTAACTCAGATGAAGTAGATGAATATATACACTTTTAAAGATATGGGTAAGATGATTAAATATTCTTTAATAGACCTCCTTTCACATATATATAAAGTATTCTTAGGATCATTTAGGCTAATCCAAATACCTAAATAATAATTTTAAGAAATCTAGGATGGTTTTTGGATATGTATTGAGTGATCTGTTAAGATTAGTGTTTATGATTAATTTAGAATGAGATATCCCCTTTTATAAGCGAGGGTAGGGACATATATAGAATTACATAAAATAGTTAAATAATATAAAGCCATTTTCTTATTCTTGTGGAACAATAGTATAATATCATTTAATGTTATAAGTATAAGGTTCAATTACAATTGAAATATAAGGTTTTAGAAACATTTTCAATTATCTTGAAACATTATCCCTCTATTCATAACCCTTTTTAATCATTATACCCTTAACAAAATTGATATTAATATATCATGGTTAATATTCGTTATGAACAAAATTTTGTTTATATTTATACCTAACATTAATTTTTTTATTCCAAATATGGAATTAATTATTAATTATTAAACTCAAATATGTGGTATAAATTACATTTAATATCTAAACATAAAATGAATTGAATTTTTTATTAATATGTATACCTATTTTTAGGCATAAAATTTATTTTACAGCCAAATTAGTTATAATTATGATCAAAATTGGATTAATTGTATTATTTTAAATTCAATTATACTTATTTTTCATTAAAACTATTGAAAACCTGAATGGTACCTTGTAAATAATTTTTCAAAAATAGTAAAATTTAAAATAGTTTTATTTTGAATAAAAATAAAACCTAAATTCATATGATGATATGAATTTATTTCAAATTTAAAGGTTATATTAATTAATCTGTATATGGCTTATTAAATATATATTTTTCCTAGTAAAACTATTATATAAACATTCATGTTATTATTATATGATTCTAATGTCATAAATGTGATAAGTTTTGTTAAAATTGTATTTTTCCTATTCAATGAAAAATAATCCTTATCAATAAATTCTCAAAAATTTACCCTAACACTATTTTAAAATATCAATTTCAAATATTATATCAATTATTTTATTAAAAATTATATATGTGGTATAAATTAACTATAATATTGATACACAAAGTGTATGAAATTTTTTTCTTAAATAAAATTTATTTTTGAAGCGTAATATGAATTTATCCTAATTATTTTCTTAATATAAAAAAATGTATTTAATCTCATTTAATTTGAAATGTATTCACATTATTTAATTAGTATTTTTTTTAATAGTGATAAAAATATAATGAAAACAAAAAAATATTTTTATAAAATTATCTTTTTTTGGAATAAAAAATAATCTTCATTTAAAAAATTTATGATCAATGTGATATTGATTATTATAAAATTTAAGGAAAATTTTGATTCATATATTTCATATGAAATTTCCTCCCATTCATACCAACCAAACAGACAATTAGGGTATAAATGTAATATTAATATATTATGATTTAGTAATTGATCTATGATTGGGGTTGTGTATGGTGTACACAATCAAACATATTGTTATTTTAGAAGAATATATAATCAAAAACATGACATGTTAAATTATTACCACCATAATGAAAATATGGAATCACAATTATAATTCAACATTCATTGATCAAAAACATAGTATTTGATATAGATTTTATGATGAACTCTAATTTCTATTTTATAACCTTGGAAACAAATAACGATCGTACCTCAGTAAAAAACATACTTGAAAATCTATTTCTGAAATATTACCATTATAGAAGATATTAAGTTTTCACATAATAATTTGTAGATCATTCTTTAATGTTTTTCTATTTGGGAACTTTCATTACTATTAGGATTGGAAATACGTAAAAATTTACTAACATTATTTATTCCTAATATATAAGTGTGATTAAATCATTTGATGTAAATCATGATGATTAGGATCTGTTTTTTAGTCCTAAAAACTAACATAAACCAATAATCCACCATAACTTAAAAAAATAATGTAAGGTTATTCTTCCTATGAAAAAATAATGTTTTTAGGGTAAGATATAATAAAAACTAATATGAATAAACATTTATTAAAATTAATCTCTATAATATTAATAGTAATCAATGGTTATTTTAAAACTCCAAAAATATACTTCGTTAAATTTGAACTCAAAAACCATAAGGGTTTGAAGACATATTCTTTATTTTATCTTAAAATGACCATTATCATATATACTATCAGAAACCTAAATTATATTATTCCATAATCACATATTTTGAAATATAATTGTTTCTAAATAACCAAAATTTCTAAGATATAATGTACAATATGATACATGATCATTCCCCGTGTATCACTTTATCATTTTACAAAATTTCCTTAATGTATATCTATATATTCTCTTATAAATATCTCTAATAATATAAAATTTAAAAAAAATAGTGATTAATACTAGTAAAAAACATAGTTATAAAATCAATTTTTCAAAATTTTTAATAAAAATAAATACTATTATAATAAAACATTGAAGTTTTAACTTAATAATCATTGTATACCACCATTGATAAATACGATAAAATAATAATCTCATATTCTTAAATTTATCCAGTATTACCATGATTTAATGTCCCTTTTGGTGATATTCTTCCATGAGGTATATTCTTTGGTTTCCTTTTAAATTTGAAATATAAATCAAAATTCCATCTATGGGTACATTATTTCTAATAAGCGAGTCTTCAATATATAAATATTCACTCTTAATAATTTTTTCATTTAATTTTTTCCCAATAAATATGTCATTAATGAATCAAAATTTATTATTAGAATATAGATAACCTTTATTTTATTTTAATATATCATCAATAAATACTAAAAAATAATTATCAAGGTGATACCTGCATTGATAATGGGTATTTAATACCTTCCATCAATTTGAAACCATAGTTTTATAAAGGAATAGTCTTTGGTCACCCAAATTCAACATGAATATTAATACTTGGAATAAACTTCCATAAAAAAATTTAAAATACTCTCTTAGATTTTCAAAATTCACTTGTTAGGTATGTTTATTGACAAAATACTTCCCAATATTTCTATTAATGTTCTTCTGATAAAATTTATTGTATCCCCAACTCTATTAAACCAGATCGGATTCTCATATATTTCATTGGTTAAACATATAAGTTATCAGACCATGATGGATATATTTGTGTGAAATGTTTGGGATTCTATATACACATATGGTTTCCAGATAACATTATATAAAATAGAAAATAACATAAAAACAATATTTCATCCTTGAAGATCATTCAAAGATTCCTTCTTCCTATATTAAGGATTGGAAATGATAATAAATCATGATATCTAACTCTTACTATAGGAATGAGTAAAATGTAATATATCATTACTAGATAATTAATAATCCATCTATTATACTGAATAATGAACACCCATTCCATTTCAATAAACAACATGAGTTCAAATTACATGCTTGTCTAATATCAGCATATCAATAACATAGATAATGGAAAGTAAATTTCAAAAATGAGATAAACATAAATCTATACATTCATGATCTTTCCATCAAGACCATGACCATTTTATTATGAATATGACCACCATTTCTTTCACTAAGACAAATTAATTGAATGGGATGGGTAACACCAATTGCAATAAATATGTAGCTATATGTTTTGTCTCTTGAGACATGTTTATGCATCAAGGGTTTATAAATAACCAAGACCCACCCATCAAATTTAATTTTTATTAAGTACCTGTATATTAAATAAAAAAATAATTCCCAAAAATAATTATAAATCAATAAATATTTTTATTTGAATAATGAGTACAGAATATCAATATTATCACACTCAAGTTTTTGAATTCATATACATTCTGGTTTGAGTTGGGTTCTCTTTTATTCTCTATGTTACTAAGTGTTAATAGTTTTAATTATTTGGGTATTATTTCCATTTATCCATAGTGTATATTTTTTCCACATATTTCCTCCGAATTCTTGGTGAAAAAAGAAAATTTAAGGTGGACATAGTGTGGCGCACGGTTGGTGCATGGTTGGTAGTAAATGTGAGCATTTCTCAGGTAATGGTGTGGTAGCTGCAGGTCAAGGTAGTAACTACTACACAAATAACACAAAAACATGTGTCTCATCCTAGTAATTATGTTGTTGGTGTCCCCCATGGTAGAGTTAGTTGCACTATCACCGCATGGTTTGTCCAGTTGTATGGACTAACCATGCGTCCAATAAGCTCATTAAAATTTGGGAGTTTTGTTTTCTCTATCACTAATTTTTAAACCATTTCTCCCCCTTTTCATGACCCTCATGGAATCTTTATCACTTGGTGTGTTCTCGTAATCCCCCCCTCTCCCTTAGTCTCCATCCTTGGGTGTTTTTGCCTCGAATTATTAATGGAACCCTCATGTAAGTCACTTCTCTCTGGATTTCTTCTTCAATGATAGGGTTCTTCCCTATTATTCATAGGGTTTCAGTTTTTTAGTAGGTAGGGATCCTTTTTTAGGGTTATATCCTAAAATTTGGTGCTTTAACATGATGTTTTAGGATTTATATCTCTTCCATATGGTCTAGTTGATGTGTGATTGATGTTTTGCACCGGATCCTGAAATTTTCTTCACCTGAGATAGGTGGTTCCATGCCTTGACATTTTTAGATGATTTGATTTTCTTGCATAGTTAAAATTTATATGATCTATTCTTAATTTTTATGGTGATAAATGTGTTTTATACGGGTTTGGATTGGTCACATGATGAGAATCGATTTAATAAAGGTAAATGGCCATGTTTTTTGAATTGTTTGTGTTTCGAAATTATTAATATGTTTGGAATTATTATGTAGAATTTGAGAATTATTTTTAATTTAATTCTTTTTTTAATTGGTGGTTAGTTAATTTTCGAAATCATTAAGAAAATTGAAATGAGAGTTCAATCGAGGATTTGGAATTTGGGGTTGAATAGTTTTTCGAAAAATGGAAAGTTTTGTTTTTTGATATTTAGTGTTTCTGTGAGTGACTGCATGCATGGGTTGTGTGTGGAAAGAGAATTAGTTCATATTTTAGCATAGAAAAATTGATGTGTGAGACTCCATTGGATACCATTGGTGAATATGAAACCCAACAATCCTATTTTATTTTTTAAAATTCTTTTTATGGAAAATTTGTTTTTCCTTTTTGTATTTTGGGAAGGTTGTTGTGAGGTGTTTTGATCCTGAAAAAACTTTTTGGTTGATTTTTGTTTCATGTTGAGTTCTTTTCAGTGATTTAGCTTTTCGATAATAGTTAGTTTGTTCTTGTTTATGATTTTGTAATCCCTTGATCCAATTTCCTCTAGGTGATCGGCACTTTTTTGTGGTACTTTTTTCTCAAATGACATGTTTGGTTGGGTCCTTGGTTTTCTGTTGTTGGCTAGTGCATGCCCCCAAAATGAATTAATGGGTGTTCAAAGTGTATCCAGGGGTGATTGACCATTAGCATACCATCTATTTTATGAGTGTATGAATTTTTTATTTTCTGAGTTTCAACATGGAAAGAACTTCTTCTTTTTCTGTTTAAGAGGATTCTATCACAGTGGGATAAAGGAAGCATAAGGATTTGAAATAATCTTCGGATCCATAGAGTTTTCCAAGTAGTAAAAGGTGAATTTTGACACCTGTAAACCTAAATTTCCCATCCCCAAGTGGTGAAGTATGTTTTAATGGGAAAAGTGGAAAATGGTTTGGGGATCTTTTTTTTGGATGATACCTTAAAAGGGGGCATTGGGTTTTATTTCAGCCTCATCTGCAGATCAAGGGTTTATGTTAGGCCACCAGTGTGGAAAGAATATTAGTAAGGGGATATTAATGCCACTCTTAGAAATTGTGTTTTTCTCAAGACTATGTTTAATGTCCATTTCATTATAAGTCCCCTTAGGTTTTGATTATCATGTATGGCAACATCGTGTAGTGTCATGTTCTCATTAAAATTCAAGGATGGGTGTTGTGGAACCATTCTAGAACCACAGTTTTAATAAAAATGTGCATTTCTTTTTAGAGATTCTGAATTTATCTATTCTGAGTGAAGGTAAATTTCTTGTGTCCTTTCATTCATTTTTTTCTTGTTTAGTGTGAAAGGGGTTATGTTTGAACATCTTCTAATCCCATGTCTTGGTGAAATATCCATGTGAGAGTAAGTGTATTTGGGTGTGTGATGTGTATGTTCGTGTCATCTAAATCATGATGTGGTCGGTTGTAGAACCATAAGGAAAAGTCTCATTTGGGGGGTTTTTAATTCTTGGTTGTAAGGAAAGAGATTCTATAATCAATAGTGCTCTAGCCATAAGACCCAAACTGAAGCTACGATATAGTCAGAAACCCCCAGTATGGTGAAGAACCTTGGACTGGTGTTTGTATTCAGTGTGAGGAAGGAAGATAGTTTAAGACTCAAATAGTTATTTCATTAAAAATATTCATGTTTGGTTGAAAGGATGTGGTTGGTTCATTTCTAATCATTGGAAGACCCACCGTGGTCTCAATGAAATTCGTCAGGAATAAATCAATGTTATGCTACTCTTTATGGTGGGGGTCTGTTCAGGCCTCCCTATGTTAGTGATTTGGATTTGTTCCTAGTGTTAGATAGGATGTAGGTAGTTTCCTTCATGGCTATCTAACCCAAGCTCCTTTATTGAGTAAATTTTTTGGTGGATGTGAGCCCATCGATTTTGTTGAAATAAGGTTGTAAAAGTGACCATCAAAATGTGGTTTGGGTTCATTACTCATCTTGGGTAGGTTGTACGAAATTCATTGGTAAAGATCAGGGATTTTTTTCATAGAATTTTTGATGGTATGATATCAGAGTTCTTTATCTTTGATCAATCATCATGAGGTGTTTCAACTTTTTAGGTTGGGTGTCTTGTAGCGGGAAGTCTATTCTGGCCTCCAGAGTTACACTTTTACCCATATTTTCTTTCATATAGTGTTCTTTCCTTCTCTCCATTCATTGTATATTGGGAATCTATTGAGATGGCAAGGAGTATTTTTTTTGTTTATTTATAATCAACCTTGGGATGGATTTATGGGATTGAAAAGCATTATGGTTGGGAGAATTGCCACACCTAGTATTTTGAATTGATCTTCATTCCATATTGGGTCAGGTTCTCAATTATTCTCTTGGGAACTGAGTGTGATGAGTTTGAATTTTGTGGCTTTTCATTCCATTTATACTTGTTCTTGATATTTCCCTCAGGTTTCCTTTTAATCCTTGGAGAAAAATTAAAATTGTGGGTGAAAAGAGGGTGACACGCTATTGGAATGGGGTAAATAGTAATCATGCACACTGCCTAGGTAAAAAGTGGTAGTTTTAGGTCAAGGTAGTAGCTAACACATGACTAGAGCACAACCATGCTCCTCAGCCCAGTTACCGTGTGGTTGGTATCCCCTTTGGCAGATGTAGTCCCACAGTCATTGCATGATTTAAAAACCCATGCATACTAACCATGAGGAATTCCTACTCATTAACATTTGGGGGTTTCATTTTATCTCTCCCTATTTTTAACCCCTTTATCCCCCATTTCACAACCTTCATGGCCTCCCCAACACTAGGTGCATCTCCCCTATACTCTCTTATCCCTTGGGCTCCCTCCATAGGGTATTTTGGAATGGATTATTCAAGGAACCCTCATGTAAGTCTCTTCTCTCTTGATTTATTCTTCCATTCTATGGTTTTTCCCTATTCTTCTTTCAGTTTCAGTTTTTAGTTTGTGGTGTTCCATTTTTTGGGATAGATCCTAATATTTGGGGATCGAACATAATATTTTAAGATTGATATTTAATTCCTAGGGTGCGGTTGAGGATTGATTGATGTTTCACACAGGATTATAGAAATTTCCTCACACAAGGTTGGTGGTTCCTTGCCCTAGCACTTGTCGATGATTTTACATGCCTGTTCAATTAATTTTTAAAGGTTCTATCCTTCATTGGTGTGGTGTGAAATATGTCTTATAAGTGTTTTTCATTATCATGTGATGAGAATATATTTAAAAAAGAAAAATCTCCATGTTTTTGTGTTTGTTTTGTTGTGGTGTTTGGTGGAAAGGTTTTATTGGTTGTTTGAAGGGTTTGAATCATGTAATCATAATAACTTATGGTGTAGATGGGTTAGGATGTGGGTTTTTAAGGGAAAAAGAAATACTTTTTCATGTTGGGTTTGTTGTTCACTTTTAATTCTGAATGGTAAATTTTTTACATAATTGAAATAATGTTTTGGATTTAAATGGGTTTTTGTTCGTGTGGATTTTAATGGGGATTGGCCCATGAAAATGGTTCAACTTATCATGCAATATTCTTGTGATAATTTCAATGGGGTTTAATGAATTTTTCAAGTGGTGTAAAACATAAACCTACCTGGTTTTATTCCATGTAAAATTGAAAGTGGATTGGTTTATATTAAATATTGATTTCCCCATATATTTATAATGTTTGGCATATGTATGTGGAAGTGGTGGTATGGGTGACATGTGAACATGAAATTGAGCACAAAGGGAATCCCAAGTATCTAGTTGGGTAGTCTAGAACTATTTCACTAGTGACACAGATGTGGAATTTCCCAGTTTCACTTACCTGGATTGATGACTACAACACTAACTAAATTATGATGATAAATGATTGCCACTAAAATTTTAGATGTTTATCCTCTCTAGTGGCTCGTTCATGACAACGCTGACATTTGTGGTTACTATACCTTGATTCACTGAGAAATGAGGTTCTAGTGTCTCACTTAAACTACATTAACCCTAGGTATTTACCTATAGTGTTCCACACTATATTATGTGGTTACATATCTTGATATATAGTGGGACTCTTGTGGGTTTTTGTTTTCATAAATTTATTTTTTATTTTAGGAAAATCATGGTGAATTGGATTTCCTTGAAATTGAACCATTTATAAAGCGTTCACCCAAGAAAATTCCTGGAAATTTTTTAAAATCACGTCCTGAAATGATAATGTTAGATTATTTATTAATTTTATATCATGTAATCTCTTTATTTGGGTGGAATTGTCCTAATATTTTGCTCAATCCATTCATACAGCATTGGGTGTTTGTATACTTGTAATGATTTACTCAGGTTAAGGCAAGGTGTTTCAAAATTGTGGTCATAGACTTTAGTGGTCTTCATTGTGGATCATGACGAATTCCTACTCATTAAAATTTGGGAGGAGTTCTAGAGGGTTAATAGTAAAGTTAACCCATGTGTATTCCATATGTAACTATGTCAGATAAAAATCAATCCTTATGGAAGGCATATGGTGGCTCTAGATTTCAGTTAACCATGGGATAAACATTCAACATTTTAAATTTTTTGATTGTAAAGATACACATGGTTGGAAGATAGTTTGTCGAATCGTGAGACCCATCCTTGAAATGAAAATAATTTAGACCCAAAATTACTTTTAAGACCAAATTAAATGGATAAACCACACATTTTTAAACGTATATATAATTATCAAGATACATGTTTCTATTTGGTTGATTCGGGTATTTTCATCACCATGGATTCCAATTTTAGTTGATCATTTGGTGTTCGACCTATAAAATATAATTTAAAAGTTTATTTGTACTTGCCTTTGATATTAGCTTTTTCCCATTGAGAGAAATCATAGACCTGTATTTCCTTATATAGGTAATTGTTTTTGGGTTTCTATTTATAGAAATATCATATGATTACTTTTTTGAAATTTATAACGAATCCAGACCAGTTATATCATGAATTGATTCATTAAGATGAATGTGTTGAGGTAGCTTGATTATATTGAACAATAATGTTTCCTAAAATTTGAAAAACTATTTTTATTGAAATAAAATTAGAGTTTTTCCTTTATAAAAACATTTTGAAAACACTATTATTTATATGATTTTAAATTATTTGTTATGTGTGTCTCCCACAACCTGACTAAACAAAAAACCAAATGTGTTTTTGAATAACAAATATTTTTACTATATGAGTACATTCCAAGGGAATTGATTGTTTTCATTAATACAGAAAATATAATGGGGGCTTGTTGGATTTTTTTGCTGTTATATTGAAATTTTTACACATTTTATTTCATCCCAATTTGATAAATTGGGTCTCATTGGATGGGTTTTGTACCCTTGAGTTGGAGTGTTTAGAGGGCCTCTTTCCGTTGGAGTCTCATTGGGTTATTTCATATCATGTATGTTTGTTCTTGGAATAGTGGTTCATTTTATGTGAGTTAATTTCACTTCTTATGTAAATATATATATCATGAAAAAATGTTTTTTTAATTCTCCATCCTACTTTAAATTACAGATGAGGAAACTGATTGTTATCAAAATGTAATTAACTAGTTTTCATGAATTATTTCTATTTTCTTATATTCACACCCATGTCTTAAGAATGTTAGTGTATAAAAAAATTGTTTTTGACTATGATACAAGAACTGGTAAGGTCCCATACTATAGTAGAAGAGCTTCTAGATGTTGGTTTCATGTTTAAGGGGTAATTGATCATGTTGATATTCATGTCCTGGTGATTGTGCAGTTCCACATGGTTACCGCATGGGTTTTTTGTGTCATGGTATTCTATAATTTTTTAATTTATTATCTTTATAGTGAAAATTATTATAATATTTATTGGAATTATCATAATTAGTCTCATGTAGAAAATTATATTATGTCTTCTTCATTATCATCTATTAAAGTATGTATGTTGAAAATGGAAGACCATACCACAAAATCTCATATACAATTGGAATTTATTATCAAAATTCAATGTCTGGGGGATTTCACATATAGAAAATACAATTTTATCCACTTCCAAACTAATGGGCTTGGGTCAGCCTGTAACATGTGGGTTGTTATGCGATATGGAAGTGGGTGTAAGGATGGTTGTTTTAGAATGTGGGGGTATTGCAGTATATAATAACATTGTCTATATAGTGGTTTATGGGATGGTTAGATATGTGTTGTGGGTATATGTCATAGTTCCCATGAGTATGAAATATAGTTATTACTGATGAATCTTGTAATTTTCATGTTTTATAATTGAATAAACTGTTGGATAATAATTAATTATTAATACTTGAAATGAATGAAAAATAAATGTGATTAAAATGGATTATGGTTAGTGGTTGGCAGTATATAAATATAGAAATGAATATAATAGTGAATATAATATATATGATAAATGGTAAATATAAAATTGGAAATCTATTATGATTAAATAGATAGTTCTGAAAATTTTCTGGATATAGTCTGCTAGAACATGGAATGATTTGAGCAGTATAGGATGCATCATTTTTTAGAGAATTATTAGTGATGATGTGAAGGTGATTACAAGTGTTGGTAATTCAGTTCAGGTTATAAAAATTTATATAATGCTCTTTTATAGGTTTATTTTATATTCTATTATATTTTTATTTCGAATGAAGACCACCTTAGTGGTCTAACCACGTAGAAACCCAAATTTTTTTTGGTTTTTAATCTCTTCCCAAAACATACATGTTTTAAATATATTGAATAGATAACAACTCCATTATCCTTAGTCAAGCTTATAGTCATAAAATTACTATGAGGGATGAGTTTTATTTGAATGTGTTGTGATGGTAGTATTCAAAATATCAATTGATGTGATAATGATGTTATATCGATGTATTATTGATTGGGTTCATTCTTAATATGAGAACATGAAATGGTTTCTATCCATCCTATTCATTATAACCTGATATGATATAAAACTGATGTGTGGTTATGATATGTGTATATGGTATGTGGATATGGATACATTGGAGTCTGATTATGATTCGGTTCATGATACATGGGTATGTGGATCTAATTATGATGACATGGAATGGATTAGTCTATTAGGATGATTCCTAGTTGGGTGTGAGATTGAAAAACTTATAAGGAATTTACTTACCCTCATTGTGAATTTGGAGACTGAACTGGGCATTAGTATCTAGGATCATGGGGATTTCTAATGGTTTTTCTGACTGAAGACATTTATACTAGTATTTATTTTTATGATACTTTTGTATGTATAGAATGTTCATAAATTATGATATAATGTTTTCCATATATATTATGGTTTTAATTGGTGGTTTTATTTATATTTTTCTATCTTTCAGTAAAAAAATACATCCCATTGAGGAAATTTATACCCTAGATGTTATTAGTCACTCCCTGGCCTATAGGAGGTAGGATTTGATGTTAACATCCATCTGAATTCATGAAATTCTAGGGGTTCCCTACATGGGATCGTTGTGATATTTAACATTTAATCCATCATAAACACTTGATTTATGATATATTAATTCATTTTTAAAATATTTATAAATTTATTGTACAATAAGGTGAACATCAAATCAATACATAAGTTCACTAACATGAAATTCAACCGGTTATAGCTTCTCACATCTCTAAATTACATAATGAAAAATCATTATTTTTTAATTTTTCATAATATGAAACTAATGTATATAAATATATATAATAAAATTGGTTAAATTTATATCTTGTAAAATTCTAATCTGATGAATTCCATATCATCGAATATTTTTATTCTTATATCCAAATGTTAACTCAATAACTTATCATAAATCAAATTCATCAATTTAATTTAAAACCATGTCATTAATTCATTTAATTATTTGTTTTACATTGAACTATACAATTAACACAGATTCTAAAAAAATATGGTTTACTCACAGCACAATATAAATTCATTGATTAATCATTTACAAATAAATCGAACAATCACACACTCTCATTATCCCTACAGTAAAAAATATTAATCTTTGATATTTTTCCATTTGTATTCCTTTTTTATTTTCAAAAAAAATTAAAAATTTTAATGCAATAATTTTGAAATATTTATATATTTAATTTTTTTCCATAAAGTATTTCCATTACACTTTAATTTCAAATTTTATTAAAATTTTATTAAATATCATTCCAAAAAATATCATTTTAAATACCTAATGTAAAATCAAATTGATAGATTTATTTTTGGAAATTTCTATAAATATTTTCTATTAATAATAATTAATATAAAATAATTAATATAAATACTCAATGTTACTAAAAAATATATTCTATTATCATAATTATATACATGATTAAATATCATCATTATCATTATATATAATAAATTTATTTTTGTTTATAATTAATTATTTTCATTATAATTAAATAGATAATTTATATAGTCTAAGGGAAACATTAACCATATAAATGAACTGAATAAAAAGTAAGAAAGGGGGAATGGGGATTGAAAATGAACAACTACCATTATATCCCTAATTAGACAACTGAGAGTATCAGGATAATATATAAATCCCCCTTATAGTCGATTGTTAAAAGATCATCCTCCAAATTATAAATTCTAAATGTGATCTAGTAACCATTATTATAATCAAATATAAATAGTATTTTATTATACATATCTTCCATAGTGGGATAGTTTAATATTTCCCATAATCATATAATTGTTTTTTATCTTTAATCAGATCCTTCTTGAAGGAATTTCTTCCTTTTTAAAAACATGATATTTTTCATCATCCATGTAACCCCACATATAAACTCTAATATTTTCCATTAACTAGATTAAAATTTATTAAATCAAAAAATGTTAACCACCAATACCATTATTATTTCTATGTGGTATATAATATTCATTTGAAAATACCCCAATGGGATACTTATTAGGAACCAATTTCCCTAGAAACCTTTATCTTCATTTGTGTAACCATATTCTTACATGTGAATATAATCCACCAAAACCCACATCTAATCCATTAGTTTTTTATTATAAGTCTCCAATTATATATGAGTCACTATATAGTCATTTCCACATACAAATTGAATAACCCTAAAATAATGACCCTATAAGTGAATTTACCCCTATTACGTTTTTCTAATATACGTTTGCATAAAAATTTTTGTGAAACAATTTAAGTGATTATACTAAAGAAACATATATTGAATTGTCTCATTCTCATTCCGTAGACCTAGTTGATCATATATTCAATGCCCTCTACCAAAATTTCTGTATTTAATACATATGATTCAAACTTCAATGCAAGGATCCAAAAAATTTCTAGATTCCTCTTTCAAATTATCCAAAAAACCCTCAATTATTTCACTTTTAGATTAAAAGGAAAAAATTTAATTTATAAATAACATTTTTTACTAACATGTCAAATTATTATAGGAAAATATTGAGTGAAATAATAATATTATACTTAAAACATAGACTAATTTCATCATTTAGAGTGTCTAAAATAACAATATTGATTAGTGTGTAACATATTTTATTCTTAAGAAGCATCCTTATATAATTCCCAACTTGATCAACATTAGTTTATTTTCCCAATTTATATTTATTTCCTTATATAAAGGAATTTTAACATAGAATACCAGGATTCCAAAAATCCTAAATATGACCCATAATTTGAATCCATTGTAGATCTCCCGTTATCTTAAAAGACATAGGATTAAAAAAAACTTCCCACTCATGAATGAAAATCTTATATGTATTTAGGGTAATAGATTTAAAACTCTATTCCAAATGAATTAAATCATTTTACGGAAAAAATTCCAATATTCACACTCTATAATGGGATAAAACTCCATTCTATAAATCCCATTGGTAATGTAACAAAACTAAAAATCATCCATTTTCTATTGATTTGATACCATAGTATGAGTATTTTCCATTGGGTAACTATAAACACCTGATATATTTGGTGAATCTAGTTTCACTAAATTCTAAAATATATATATACACTATTCCAAATATTAACCCACTTTGGTATTTCAATATATACTACTGGATAATACAAGTTGATCAATTTTTGTTTAATCAAACCCATGAATATCACATGAAATGAAAAATATAATATAATGATCAATATTTTTTTATAATGACAAGCCCCATCATGAGAAATCTACTCCATGTTGTGGGTGGTTATTAGACCAGATTAATATAATCTCAAAAATAATAACATGTTGTTACAATTGGTAAGTTATGATCCTAAGACAATGGATCATCCCAAAAATAAAAATAATCCCACTAGAATTCACATACTCTTATTAGATGAGCTTCATATCACTTATATCAAAATAGTTAACTCACAACACTATAGATCAAGATGCACTTCAATCTCTATGATATCACTACATTAAATGATAAAATATTATTCCTGAAATTATTCTATGATTTATTGTAGGTCTAAAAGAACAACAAAATAAAATTTCTTCTTTACAAATGATAATTCATGGTGATCCATAAAAAAATATTTTGGTTTTGTTTTCTCAACACATTCATCAAATACCTTGGCTGAAAATGATTAGTTAATAGAATGTCTCATACATCGACCTTTCCCAACAATTATTCTCCCACTTTCAATCTCACTATTTTGGACTTATATAAAACAAGATACATATTTGACTATTTTTTATATATTTCAACATCCACTAACAAAATCTGCAAAATAGAACATGGTTAGATTCATTATGTTCTCTTATACCACGATGTTTTTTATTCCTTAACCCAGATTCATGTCTCTAATGCTCACTCACATAATTATTATCTCACTCCCTCTTACCACCTTTTATATTCAAGAGACACCAAATTTATTTTATTCATTTATTAATATATTAAATATCTCCATCAATATTAGTTCCATTGTCTAAAAATATCCCTTTGATCCAATCACATGGATGTGTTCCCAAGATATCATGAATATTCCTTTTTCCAAAAATTATTGTCTCAAATTTTTTCTTGGAATACCCTTTTCACATATCCTACTAATTAATACCTTAATAATAATTCCCCAATTTTTTCTACCAATCGGTTCAAAAATATTTATTTTAAAAATATGACTCTGAAAAAATCCATATATAATAAATAATAATGACTATATAAAAATATTATTATGGTATATATTGTGGCATAGATTATCTCTTTGCATCGTGATAGTCATTGAGATTTCAATTTGAGATGTAATATATATTTTTATTATTTGAGAACACCACCAATTGATTAATACCATTCCCAAAAATAATGGTCACCCCATTTGAGAAATTTAATTCTATGTAGAATATTAAATGATTCATCAAATTTCATTTCCATGATAATTTATTCTAGAGATAAATTATTTCAACATTATTGAAATTATTATAATTTCATCATGGATTGATATCATTCTTCGAAATATTATAATCATACTCTAAATAATTTTCCATAAATTAATGATAATTCTGTTTTTTAAATCAATGATAAACAATAATATATTTTCTATATTTTTTTATATAATAATATAATATCATATTTTCTTACTATAACATCTTATAGAAATTGTATAACACCTAACTCATATGTATAGTGAGCACCAAGAATATTTTGTACCATGAAAGATATTTTCATTTTCTACAAACCTCCACCTATATTATCAAAAATATTATAGAGGAATTTCATATATGGGATTAGGTTTCAAATGTTAAATAACATCATTATTTGGAATAAGTATCATATACACTTAAGTATCTTATAAAAACTGAATATCACATAAGATTATAATATTATATGTGGAATGAATATGATATGCATCTCAAATACTATATTTGGATAAGCATTTCATCCATTACTCAGTTATGGTATAGAGAATAAATATTTTTTGCATCATAGATATCATACATAAATAGAAATAACCTAAATAAGTATGATATACTATTGTCTAAGAAACGTTTTATGGGTAACCACAAATATATTTCTTAAAATCAAAATTATCAAATAAAATCAATATTATAATAATAAATCTTCTTGATATATTACTCACTATATTATACATAAATATAATAAATAAGCATTTTTAGAATTAACTAAATAGACTAATAATCACTTTCAAGATTCTCTTAGAATTATCAATCATATAAAATAACTCAAATAAAATTGGGAATTTATCAAACAAGGTAAATCATCATTAGTATTATTCCTAATGTATCATGGAGTATATAAAATTTTATTTGAGTTCCTAAATTAACAGTCACTACCTAAAAAAATTAATATTCATTTTAAATAGAATAATAAATGATAAAAAACTATATATTTTATTTCCTTTCAAACCTAATTTGTTTCATATCTTGTGATGCATGAAATAATAAATACAATTAAATGTGAAAAAATATATATCCATTAAAATGTAGACATGATATTGACTAGTTAAAATAAAGGAAAAAAATTATTAAATGAATTTATATTTAAAAAAATAATAGGATATAATTAATGTTATGGAATTCATAAAATTCAATTATTGTGGCTAAATAAATAATAAGGGTGATTAATTATTTATAAGTTAACATTTCTAATAACATATTTTTATGTCAATTAATTTAAGAAACTAAATATCATATGGAGAAAAGATATTATTTATATAAATTATACATTTATATCTATTTATGTAGTAATTAAAATCAAATAATAATAATTATATATAATATTTTAAGAAGTTATCTTTCTATGATTTTAGTTTTTATTATATATCTTTACCTTTTTGTAAATGTAAAATTCACAAATTTTAGAATTTTTGAATTTCCATTTCATATTCTATATAATAATATTAGAATAATAATAATTTTTACGATTTTATTTGTAATAATAGATTTTATGGTGAATGGTTAAAACATTTTTTTATTAAATATTTAACTTTTATTCTTGTTATTAAATAATTATTACCAATAAGTTTATAAAAAATTTAAATTATTAAAGATAGATTTAAAAAGTAAAATTTTTTATTTTAAAATAAAATAATTTTATAAAACCTATGTATTATTTTTAAGAACATATGTAATATTTTATACTTATTTAAAAACATTTTTCCCTTATATTATAAATAAAAAATTTAATAGTGGCATTTGGTTTTGTGTAAAATTTAAATCCATATAATTGTTTTTTATAAAAAATATTTTAAATAAAAAAAATTGACATTGTTAAATATATACTACATAATGAAAAATTATTCATAAAAACAAACTATTTTTAAATAATGTTGTTTATCAATTATGTGTGACAATATTAATTTTAAATTTTATAACATATATAAATTTTATTTGACAAAATGATATAGATATTTTAAATAAATATGATCATATTTAGTAATAATGTATGGTCTCATAATACTAATTCCCCCTAGGAGTTTTATTGGGGATTCAAGGTGTTTCGTGGAGTTTCTATGAGTTCTAGATATTATAAAATAGTTATTTTTGCACCTTTATGGTCACCCTGCCATAGTAGATGTTATGATGTTTCCCATTCTAAATTATTTTAGAGTCTTGACCATGGTAAAATAGTTTTTCTCCCTTGGGTTTTTGGATTTGAGTTTTGGTGTTGGTCATTTGGTACTTGAGTTCACCACTAGGAGTGAAAAAACATTTTTAGAAATTTTAAAATTTGTTATTTATTTTAGTTAAACATTTAAAAATATGGATAGGGACACATATTTGGAATCCATTTTGATAATTCCATGATGGTTATGAAACTTGGTGGGTCCCAATGTCAAAAAATGGGATCATGGAGCCCTCCTCACTATAATATTTAGCATGGAGGGGCTAAAACGGATTTGGATTTGGCATTATACCATGTGGGAAGCCATGGTGGTCTTCAATGTTTTATATCGATGTTTTTTATGGATGAAAAATCTCCATAATCTAATTCTTCTAAAATTATATCATGCTTTTATTGGGGTCACAACGGGCATTTTAGTAGTTCAACACAAAATGGTGAAGGCTTTTAGGACACCTAAGTAAATATAAGTCTCAATCTCAATTGTTTAAGATTTTAATTTTTTCTATAAACACTTAGATGACCCTTTTGAATCACTTTGTCCTCTATTCACACATTAAAGAATTAATACTCCTTAGATTGATAGATCAATTTATGGGATCATGTTATCTTCACTATCTACTAATTATTCATGTTACCCCCTTTTAAATACATTCCAAAAATATGTTTTGAGAGTGTTTCACTATTTTGGATTAATGTTTAACCATATCACGGGTGGTGATATTCGCTCTTATAATCTTATGGTGTTACATTAAATTTTTTTTGGTGTTTCCTTTAGTGGTGTTTTTTTCTCGATTGTTTATTAATTCTCATAAAATTTGTGCTTTTATTCAATGAAGGGGATCTATTACATCTCTTATTATTATGCGAATGTATCAATTAGTAATTGTTATCATCTTCTTTAAATGGGTGAGATTTTTCATTATAATAATACAATGTTGAAATTCAAAAACATGATGAATTGATATTAAACAATCTGGAAAATTTTAAAGAGAATAAGAGTTCTTGTATTATTATTTTTACAATATCTTCATTTTAATTAATTTCATTTCATATAATAATGTAGTTTTAAATTATTCAATAATTGAATTACTACATGAAGTTCATTCCAAAACTTAAAGGGATAATCATGATTAAATCATGAAATTAAAATAATGAATATGATATCTTATGTTGTAGTGTTATTTGATTTTTTGGCATATAATGAGAATAGTTTATACGGTATGAAATAATTAATTGAAAATATAAATATCACATGTTTAAGGTATTTAATTAATTCATTTTTTTATTTAAATGACTATTTGGGATTTGAGAAGTCAAGTAGTTTTTGTCTTTATACATCTCCTTGATGTTATCTAGGATAATGATAAATATGCATGGTTATGTTATTATTTTTTATTAACATGGTAAATTTATTTAACATTTAACAACATAAATACAATATAATTAAAATTAATTTAAGAACCATGAGTATTTTTCCAACTCTGATCATTGATTTTATTTTATGAAATTATATTTGGAAGGAAGTATGATTTTCTGGTAAGCTATGTTTAGATAATTCATTTTGGTTTCATATGTATAGAAAATGCATTTACAAATCATATGTTCTTAATGGTAATTAGATACTTACAATTTTTTGGATTACTTTTATGTGGTTGGTAACATTGATGAGAAATTAAATGGTATCTCAAACTATAATGATGGCCAATGAAAATTGTAGAGGGTTGTATTATGTTGTAAGAAATAGTGTAGACACTAGGATGATAATATGGGTTCAAGAAATGTCTTCATCATCAATGTGATGAATATTTTTTAATTCATTATTGATTTTTAATTTATATCCAAATGGTTGGATGATAATTTCCTGATCTGTCTCAGACCAGTTACAACATTTTATTTTATACACTGAGTGTCGATTTATTAACTGGTAAAATATAAATGAATACTACAACACTCAAATGATACATGAAATGTTAGTTTAGATAATATATAAATTGGTGTGTGTAAAGACCCGTAAATTTCAAGGAAAATTTTTTCTTAATTTATTTGTGATTTTACAAGAACGCAGTTTCTGACGGCACCTAATTCCAAGACCCGGTGTGCCCCGAATCAATTTCCGAAGTTTAGCTCAGGTACATTCAGTGAAAGAACGAGCGGGGTTTCCTATCTTTTTAACTGGTGCTCAGAATTGAAATCTGAGGGCACCGATGAACTCGCGGCGCCGGTATTCACTTAAGGGGACCTTTACTGCAGTTGCATTTTGACGTATGTGGTAGTTAAAAATTGGGGATTCAATAAGAATTAAATATAATTTTTGTGAATCAATTTTATTTAAGTGGAAGTTTTTCCCTCTAAAAGGAAGTTGGAGGTGGGGCTCACACCCCACCTAACATTCCCATGGAAAAATATCTAAGGTTGGTGGAGCCCACATGAGGCCCCATCTTTTCACATTCCCTCAACACCTTGAAACCCCTCTTTAACTCTCCTTGTAATTAATTGTGGAAACTCTTCCTCTCCCTCTCTCTCCTCTTTAATTTTTCCAACACATGTTAATAAATGAATTATAACTATTTAATTAATTAATTAAGTTGTTTGAATTTTTAATAACTTGGGAGAATAAAATAATATCTTGGCCATTATATTATTTTCTCACTCGTTGTGTTGGGATTTTGGGGGAAGCTCTAGTGAAATTGAGAAGGGTGTTCGTCTCTTAAAACTATGAACACTGACCATCCAATGAGGAACATCTTCTCCCGCTGTAGAATGCTTCACGCCTTCAACTCTTCTTCTTCCTGTTGGGCGGAGAAAGAAAGGAGTGATGGCAAGAGGGGGGGTGAATTGCCTTTTAAAAATTAATTAACAAATTAAAAACAAAGTGAAAGTGCAGCGGAAATAAAAGAGGCAAGACACAAAATTGATAACGGAGTTCGGCCTAAAACCCGGCCTACGTCTCCGCTCCCAACTCAACCGTTGAGAGATTTACTACCGCTTGCTTTTTAATGGTTTTATCAATAAACCCACTAGACTTTAAGGTTAGTCTAGGACCTATTACAGCTTGCTTTTATTGGTTGAGCAAGAACCCACTTGCTTTCAATGGTTGAGCAAGAACCCACTAGCCTTCTTACAGGTGAAGGCTAGCTCACCTATATCTCAAGCCTTTTAAAAGGAAAGGCTTGACTAACCTCTTCACACCTTGAAGGTGGTGTGAGAACCCAAAGAAAGGGAGATGAGAAAGAGATGGGGTTTGTAGGCACAAACCCAAAATGATGCTCAAAAATGATAAACAAGAAAAACCGTAATGGAGAAGCCTTGGGCGCAAAAGGATTGATGAAGTTGATGAAGTGCACTCCCAAGCTTCTATGGTGGTGCTCCTTGGATGTGGAACTGAGTTGGATCAATTTGAGGTTCCTTGGAGAAATCCGCCGGAGGTTCGCCAAATGATCAAAATGTGTCCCGTGGGCTTCAGTATAGTTCCGACATAGTTCCGGGGCTTCCTTGTCCTTTATTTATAGAGGGGGAACCCTCATATGGCCGTTAGAGACCTTAGGAGCCGTTGGAGAGGCTTTCAGAGCCGTTGGAGGCCAAGTGGACAGGCTGGTCAAAAGCCCAACGGCTAGTTTGACTGCCTCCACCGGCGGACCGGTGCATAGCCACCGGTTGGCCGGTGCTTGCAAAATGGAGAGGCCTTCGGGCTCAGGCACCACTGGCTGGCCGGTGAGGAGGCCACCGGTTGGCCGGTGCTGAGGCAGTATCAAACATTGTTCTGGCTGGGTGCCACCGGCTGGCCGGTGCTGAGGTCACCGGTTGGCCGGTGCTGAGGCAGTAGCAACCTCTTCTGTCTGGGCTCCACCGGCTGGCCGGTGGTGAAACCACCAGTTGTCCGGTGGTCTGGACAGAGGGATGCCTTCTGTCCAGGCCTCTATCGGCTGGCTGGTGCTCTTCCATCAGTTCGCCGGTGGACTGAAAATCAGTCCACTTTGGCTTCTTGCTTTCTTGGCCCAATTCCTTGGCCACCTGAAATCATGCCTAACATCCAAAAACACTTAAAACAATATTAGATAAATAAGAGAGTGATTGTGATCATGAAAATTAAACCACAAGGGGTACGAGAGGTACAACAATCTCCCCCTATTTTGATGATCACAATCACCAAAACAAACAATGTAGAAGATTGAAATGAGAGGCATGCTTTAAAGGATAAATGGGAAAGTAAATCAAATCATGAGAGAAAGATTTCTCCCCCAATCAACCAAGAATTTCTCCCCCTTTGTGATTATCAAAATAGCACGGGGCATAAAACTTGATTGAGGGAAAGAGATTTTAAACCAATTGAAATTAGAATTGAAAGTTTTGAATCAAAAAATTGAATAATAGTTTGAATTGAATGTTTGAAATGAAAATTTAAATAACAGTTTGAATTGAAAGTTTGAAATGAAAATTGAATTGAATATTTTGAAATGAAAGTTTCGATACCAAGTGTTGAAATTGAAAGTTTGAATTGAAGGTTTTGAATCGAAAATTTTGAAATTGAAGTAAAAAGGGTTTAAACGATCCTAACTCCCCCTAAATAAAAACAACAAATCACCGGGGAGAGGATTTTGAAACCGAAATAAATTTTGGGCCGGAGAGACTCGCTAAAAGGTATTTTTCAATCCACACTTGTCTAGTGGCGGGTCTTCTCCTAAAAAGTTCATCATTAAAGAAAATACTTTTGGGGCGGCCATACCGGGCATTTTTACAATTGCACTCATAGATTAAGTGCCCGGGTTTTTTACAATAATTGCAAAATTTAAATTGAGAGCTCCCCCTTACAAAAATAGTAGGTGCATGGGAAGAGGAAGCTTGCTTGGAATAGCCAAGCCCTTGGGTGGTTCTAGATACACGTTGGGAACCTAGGAGTTTGGTCAAATTTTGTTCACCTTGGGTGAACATGGCAAGGGATTCCCTTAAATCCTTGATAGTTGATTCCATGGAATCAACATCGGGAAGATTTTGGATTTTGAGGGACAGCTCTTCCTTCTCTTTGAGAATTTGTTCCTTTTCCGAAGAAAGTTTTTTGAAATTCTTTTTTAAAGCAACAAATTTGGAAGAAAGTTCGTGAAAACCTTCCTCCAATTGATCTCTATCATGTTGGAGATCCTCATAAGACATGTGATTGAACGAATTTGAATTTTAAGAACAAGAGGATGAGGAGTCGGAAGATGTTACCTCATGAAATGTCATTAGGCATTTGTTACCATTGTCGCTCGAGGAGGAGGAGGAGGAAGTGGAGCTATCACTCCATGTGGCCTTGAAAGCCTTCTTCTTTTCCTTTTGCTTGGCCTTTTTCTTGTTTAGTGGAAAATCGGGCTTGTAATGGCCTTTCTTGCCGCACCCGTAACATGTTACCTCGGGCTCGGATTTTTCATTGGGTTGAGCCTTGCGGGCCTTGCAAGATTTCTTCTTTTTATGCTTCTTCATGTATTTGTGCATCTTGCAGGCAAGGTTCTCCATTTCGGAATCGCCGCTTGATGAGGAAGACGAGGAGGAGGAGGAGCTTTCTTCTTGTTGAACTTTGAAGGCGATGTTCTTTGGAGTTTTGATCGGTTTGCCTTCCTTTTCAGCTTGCCTCCTCATGGTGATTTCGTAGGTCATGAGGGATCCGATGAGTTCTTCGACCGGCATGTTTTTGATGTCTTTGGCTTCTTGGATTGCCATGAATTTCGGTGCCCATGAGCTTGGTAGGATCCAAAGGATCTTCTTGACCATAGTTTCTGCAGACACATCATCACCAAGAGACTTTCTACCATTGAAAACGTCAGTAAAGCGAGTAAACATTTCAGTAATATTTTCATGTGGGTGCATAGTAAAAGACTCAAAATCTTGACGGTACATGTCCAATCGAGTGTCCTTTACTTTGTTGGTCCCCTCATGGGTAACCTCCAATATTTTCCAGATTTCATGAGATGAGGTGCATGTGGAAACTCGATTGAACTCATTACGATCAAGGCCGCAATGTAGAGCATTCATGGCTTTGCCATCAAGCTCGAAATTTTTAATATCGGCTTGGGTCCATTTGGATTCATCGGGGGAAGAGAGAATATAAACTTGCATGACAATTTTATAAATGGGATAACCTATACTTCTAAGAAAAGTGGTCATGCGGGTTTTCCAATAATTATAGTCGGTTCCATCAAAAAATGGAGCACGACTCAATGAATAGCCTTCGGGGGCGAAAGAGGTTGAAGCCATCACAATGGATCTTTGAATTTGAAACCGGTTAGGGTATTACTCAAATTTTCCTTTGATACCAATTGTTGGGCGGAGAAAAGGAGAAAGTGATTGCAAGAGGGGGGTTGAATTGCCTTTTAAAAATTAATTAACAAATTAAAAACAAAGTGAAAGTGCAGCTGAAATAAAAGAGGCAAGACACAAAATTGATAACGGAGTTCGGCCTAAAACCTGGCCTACGTCTCCGCTCCCAACGCAACCGTTGAGAGATTTACTACCGCTTTCTTTTTAATGGTTTTAGCAAGAAACCCACTAGACTTTAAGGTTAGTCTAGGACCTATTACAGCTTGCTTTTATTGGTTGAGCAAGAACCCACTTGCTTTCAATGGTTGAGAAAGAACCCACTAGCCTTCTTACAGGTGAAGGCTAGCTCACCTATGTCTCAAGCCTTTTAAAAGGAAAGTCTTGACTAACCTCTTCACACCTTGAAGGTGGTGTGAGAACCCAAAGAAAGGGAGATGAGAAAGAGATGGGGTTTGTAGGCACAAACCCAAAATGATGCTCAAAAATGATAAACAAGAAAAACCGTAATGGAGAAGCCTTGGGCGCCAAAGGATTGATGAAGTTGATGAAGTGCTCTCCCAAGCTTCTATGGTGGTGCTCCTTGGATGTGGAATTGAGTTGGAGCAATTTGAGGTTCCTTGGAGGAATCCGCCGGAGGTTCGCCAAATGATCAAAATGTGTCCCGTGGGCTTCCGTATAGTTCCGACATAGTTCCAGGGCTTCCTTGTCCTTTATTTATAGAGGGGGAACCCTCATATGGCCGTTAGAGGCCTTTGGAGCCATTGGAGAGGCTTTCAGAGCCGTTGGAGGCCAAGTGGACAGGCTGGTCAAAAGCCCAACGACTAGTTTGACTGCCTCCGCCGGCGAACCGGTGCATAGCCACCGGTTGGCCGGTGCTTGCAAAATGGAGAGGCCTTCGGGCTCAGGCACCACCGGCTGGCCGGTGAGGAGGCCACCGGTTGGCCGGTGCTGAGGCAGTAGCAAACACTGTTCTGGCTGGGTGCCACCGGCTGGCCGGTGCTGAGGTCACCGGTTGGCCGGTGCTGAGGCAGTAGCAACCTCTTCTGTCTGGGCTCCACCGGCTGGCCGGTGGTGAAACCACCGGTTGGCCGGTGGTCTGGACAGAGGGATGCCTTCTGTCCAGGCCTCTATCGGCTGGCCGGTGCTCTTCCATCATTTGGCCGGTGGACTGAAAATCAGTCCACTTTGGCTTCTTTCTTTCTTGGCCCAATTCCTTGGCCACCTGAAATCATGCCTAACATCCAAAAACACTTAAAACAATATTAGATAAATAAGAGAGTGATTGTGATCATGAAAATTAAACCACGAGGGGTACGAGAGGTACAACACTTCCTCCGTGTCAAGGTTGAAGACACCGTTAGTGAGGAGCATCGTCTACAACAATGACTCCTCCTTCAACAACGACGGAATCGACACCATTCTTCCGCGACACCCGACTACCGCGACGTTCGACTTCCGCGACTCGACGATGTGTGTCGACAATTTAGAGGTAGGGGGTTTGATTTTGGTTCATGAATCTTTCTTGACAGTCCAAAAACAATTTTCCTTAAGCCGCTTGATATCGGATTAATGGGAGGAGGTCGGACGGCATGAACACGGCCGACCCTCTTCCCCCTTCGTTAATTTGTCTGTCACGGCTCGATCAAGGGTGGCGCGGTGCAACGGCACCGCACAGAAACAAGGAGAATCGTCGGCGATGAAGTGCAGAGCCACTGCGCCGCGCCGTGGAGGCCGAACAAAGTCGCGGCACCGTCGTGCCACGCCAGAAAACCATGAAGAGACGCGGTTTGTTTATTTGGCATGCAGATCGATGGGCCGTGGAAGAATGGGCCACAGGGGCAATTTGAAGGATTTACAGTGAAGGGAAGGTCCCCGGGAGGACCGCAGGTGAAGGCTGAATTGAAAACGGACCACCGGAGCAACTCCCGTGGTCCGCGGAAGGGCCTACCGGCGCGTCACGCCGGCACGGCGGCCAAAGGCGGTGGCCGGCATCGGCCGGCCGCCAGTAGGCGGCGGCGCCCAGCGCGCCGCCTGGAAGGGCCGCAGTGGCTGAAGTCACGGCGGCTGGTCCCGCGGCCGCGCGGGACTGAGGGAGACCGGGGGTCGAAACCCCCGGCAGTCAAGGGAGCGGCCCCCACGCGGGGGGGGGGGGGGGGCAGCTTCAATCAAGGGGGGCACCCCCACCCCCCCCCCCCCTTCCGCAACGGCATGGCCATCAGGTCATGCGGGTGTGCTCACGCCGGGCCAACAGGCCGCCCAGGCCGGGCCGGGCCCAGACCCCCCAGTTTCAGACCGCTTCTAGTCTTTTGCCCATATCTTGGGTTACGGACCTCCGATCGACACACCTTCAGCTAAGATGAGATCCTTGGATCGAGACGGTCGTATCGGTATATTACACTCAAGGTTTCGAAGAACATTGAGTACGGCCGGGTTGGTTCGGATACGGAACCAACCGGGCCCTCGGAGCGGAAACACTTATATCTTGAGCTCCAGATACCCGATTGACGTGCCGTCGACTTTGTTGGATTTCTCTTGATGAGACGGAACATTCAGAATACTTCTCCTTAGTTTTGGTTTTAGTTGGATAGTGGTCGGGTTAGATTGTACCCGAAATCCAACCGGGCCCCAGGGACGGAAAAGCTGATAACTTTCAGACCGGATGTCTGTTTGACGAACCGTCAGCGGTGTTGGTGATCACGATGAGAAATGGTCCCTACGATTATACCCTATGAGAGTTTGGGGTACAGTTGAGATACGGCCGGGTTGGTTCGCACACGAAACCAACCGGGCCCCTGGGACAAAAAGGCAAATAACTCACAGACCGAGCGTCTGATTGACGCGCCGTCTGTTGCGTTGATACTCATATGATGAGGCGGTACATTGAGATACTTCTTTGTGGTACTTTGAGATACTTGGAGTATCGACCTATAGCTCGTGGAGCGGACCCTCCCGGAGACGAGCGTACGGAGTACGGAGACTGTGTAGCCGGCTGAGACATGATGACTGCTTGACCGACTCAACTTGGAGTGAGTCGAATAGCCTAGTTGACGGAGAACTACTTTGTTTGGGTGCAGAACCATAGAGGACGGAGCACTACAGTGTTTGGGTGCAGACCCGCGGTACTCGTCCGGAGAGTACCTTTGCAGGCTATTAGGGGGGGATTCACTACTGTGTTTGGGTGACAGACCCCGGAAGGTAGCACTACTTGTTTGGGTGGCTGACCTGCGGTACTCGATAGGAGGAGAAACTCAGCAGTCTTAGGTTAGTGAGTAGTACCTCGGAGTCGTGACAGGATCACTGTACTCGATAGATATGGGGCTCTTCAGTAGTTACGGTTTTGATAATGAAAATCCTGGTTTGAGCTGAGTCTATGACCTTTGTGTGTACCTCTGGATTGAGATGGGTCACTTGACAACTTAGGTATATGTATGGGAATATACCTGGGTAGTGGCTATCTGTTGATTTCATAATCTTTGTGTTTCCTCATGATTGAGATGGGTTACTTGATAACTTAGGTATATGTATGGGCATATACCTAAGTAGAGGTTATCTGTTGAGATCTTCTTTGTGGTTATTCTTGTTGGATTTAGAGAGACCTTGAGGGTCTCGGGGTCCCTACTGTGTATCGTTATACTCACCTCTGCACGGGCAATGCCCGCACCTCGTTGTGTTGGTTGTAGACGACGGGCAGCGCTGACAGAGGCCGAGTGTTCGAGCATTGGACGATACCCGGAGGTGGACCTCTCGATGAGTCAGTATCTGGAGGTGGACTTCACGACGAGACGATACTTGGGGGAGGTTGATGGGAAAGAGCGTTGTGGAGGCTCTCTGTACCTACCCTTCAGGTTGGATCTGTGGTGGATGATCCAGGAGTTGCGCTATCTATACCTACCCTTCGGGTAGGATCCAAGGAGGACGACCCAAGAGCTACTTCCATTCTTCCTGCTTTTTTATTTTTCTGTTGTACTTTCGTTCAGTTGTAGCTGTACTTTCAGTTGGGTTTGTATTCTGGCTGACTTATTTTTCCGCAATTTTTTTTGTTCTTAGTGTATTACTTCCACTTGTACTTTGTGTGTTTTATTGACTTTTATAAAGGCAATGTCTTCCCAGTTATCGGGATTTACGCCTTTGGTGCTAGTCGGCAGCCCCTGGCCTACGGAAGGCGGGCTTGGGGTAGTCACGGAATGGGCCTCGAGGACGGGTCGTGACAAATTGGTATCAGAGGAGTCGGTTCTACCGTAGAACTTATAACTCTGTTATTCCCTTTCTATGAAGAAATAGTGTTAAGGGTACTGAGTGTGGTCTTCAGTTCAGGGAGTCCAATGTTGGTGCGGCGGTCGACGTATCTGTACACCAGGACCCTGACTACTGATTTACGACTTTGTGCACAAAAAACACTGATTGCGTGTGTGTTTCCATGAGTTTTAAAGTCAGCTCAAACCAGGTCAGCTCACCAGGTATAAACATTTGACCGTGTCACATCTGTTCAAGATGTGTCCACACATACAGTCAGTTGGAGTTCTGAGAGAGTACTCAATGACGGCCCACCGAGTGACGAGGCTCCAGTGCGGGGCCCTTTTTACTATGTTGGAACCCTTGGGTGGTGTACCAGTAGCACCACCACCTGTTGGGCAGCAAATGAAACCCTCCATACTAGCAAACTTTTCACGCTAGCAGAGCGCGTTTCATGAGTTCCAGCAGCAGTGGACTCCGAGGTTACGAGGTGAGGCAGATTCCCAGACAGCAGAGCACTTGCTGGAGGCGATTACTAGTGTTTTCCACCTAGCTAATACATTAGTAGAGTGGATTGTGGACTTGGCTACTAGTGTTTTCCAGTGAATGACCATGAGGATTGTCCGCATAGTGATGAGGCTTCGGTATGTGGACCGATGCCTGAGTTAGTGCCTTCGGGTAGTGTGCCAGCTATACATCACTACCTGTTCGTCAGTAGTTACAACCGGCAGTACTGGTAGTTGAGACATGTAGGCTTACTGCAATACACGTATTCTAACATCATATACCCTCAAGTTCTAAAGCAAGCCCGACTCACGAGCAGCTGAGAACTGGCTTGAGGAGGTGGCTGAGAGTTTTCTAGAGCTTATACAGCTTCGACAGGACGACATGTCTGTAGCTGAGAATTGTTTTGCTGAATGGATGCGGTCAGTGAAGGTTAGCAGTGGGAAGACGCGAACTGGCGTCAGTCTCAGAGACATGGACGTTTGAAATGTTTCAAGAAGAGGATGTGTCAAGGAAAGATGAATCTGCAGAGCAACAGACGTGGAAACAGATCTCGGAGAGCAGCATGGGGTGGTGTACTTATCGACATGTTACAATCACCCACCTTTGTAGTCCCCGCTAGGATCAGGGAGCTGGAGGGAAGGGGAAGAGAGTAGCTGCATGCGGTCAAGGAGTGTGACCCAATGTCTCTAAGAATGATTCAAGGGACAATCTGTGTCCATTACTAGCTGTCGTATCACCAGACTTTGATACGGATCATTCCTTCCACGAATCTTGTCCCGGTCCTGGAGTTTCCAGTATGTCGTCAACTTGACCCTCACGTCTGGAGATACCTTTGGGAGGAGACTCGATAATCACACTTACGCCGACAGTGTGATCTGACCCATGAGGCGAGAGTTTCGGTTGGAATCTCTTGGTGGCAGCGTCGAGGCCTTACGATGTTGGTCTGAGTATGGATTGGATCCACAGTTCATACACAGATTGACAGTATTAGGCAAAAAGGTTGTGGTTTATCTACAACGTTGGGATGGGGTTTTCCTTGGTCGATGAAAAGGAAAACCAAGGCAGCACAGGATGGTATCATGCATAAGATAGTGCATTCGAACACTCAGGAGATGTCCAAACATATCTTTGTGCCAGAATTCTCCAGACTTGCAGCACCACTTACAGTAGAGCTTTCAGAAGCTGGGGTATAGGTTGACCGGTGCACCCAACCTGTGGGCGTTGGTTACATAGTTCATTACGACGCATTAGGGACCGGACTCGAGTGTGTCCTGATGTAAGAGTGGGAAGTGATCACATATGGATCACGATAGATTAGACTGCACAGAGCTGATAGGAGACCTCTAGAGTTCGAGGATGATGATCATGTCCTTATACAGGTCTCACTTCGATGAGGCTTATGGAGATGTGGCCGAGGCGGCAAGATATCTCTGAGGTTCGACGGACCTTTCTAGATCCATATTAGGGTAGGAGAGGTGGTTTAATGCTTGACCTTTCCACCGCAGTTGCACCAGGTGCACAACGACTTCCACGTATCTCAACTGAGAAGGTACGTGCTTGACCTGATGCATATCATCGACCATGGGGAGCTGGACATTGGCGATGGGGTGACTTTTTCGGGGTTCCAATAGAGGTTGAGGATTGACAAGAGAGGGTCCTACGAGGACAGTCGATTTCTCTTATGCGCTTTTTTTGGGAGCACGGGAACCTCTAGGTGGGCACATGGGAGCGGAAGGCTCAGATGCATGCTCAGTACCACTTTTGTATCCCTAGTTTGTGTTAAAGCTTTACGAGGACGTAAATACCTGAGGTGGGAGTAATTTAAAGACTCGGAAATTTCAATGAAATTTTTTTCTTAATTTCTTTGGGATTTTACAAGAACGCAGTTTCTGACGGAACCTGATTCTGAGGCCTGATGTGTCCGGAATCAATTTCTGAAGTTTAGCTCGGGTACGTTCAGTGAATGAATGAGCGGGTTTTTCTATATTTTTAACCGGTGCTCGGAATTGAAATCTGAGGGCACCGATGAACTCGCGGCGCTGGTATTCGCTTAAGGGGACATTTACTGCAGATGAGTTTTGACGTATGTGGAAGTTAAAAATTGGGGATTCAATAAGAATTAAATATAATTGATGTGAAACAATTTTATTTAAGTGGATGTTTTTCCCTCTAAAAGGAAGTTGGAGGTGGGGCTCACACCCCACCTAACTTCCCATGGAAAAATATATAAGGTTGGTGGAGCCCACATGAGCCCCCAACTTTTCACATTCCCTCAACACCTTGAAACCCCTCTTTAACTCCCCTTGTAATTAATTTTGGAAACTCTTCCTCTCCCTCTCTCTCCACTTTAATGTTTCCAACACATGTTAATCAATTAATTCTAACTAATTAATTAATTAATTAAGTTTTTTGAATTTTGAATAACTTGGGTGAATAAAATAATAGCTTGGCCATTATATTATTTTGGCACTTGTTGTGTTGGGATTTTGGGGGAAGCTCTAGTGGCATTGAGAAGGGTGTTCGTCTCTTAAAACTAAGAACATCGACCATCCAATGAGGAACATCTTCTCCCGGCGTAGAATGCTTCACGCCTTCAACTCTTCTTCTTCCTCTGCGTCAAGGGATAAGACATTGTTAGTGAGGAGCATCATCTACCACAACGACTCCTCCTTCGACAACGACGGAATCGACACCATTCTTCTGCGACGCCCGACTATCGTGACATTCGACTTCCGCGACTCGAAGACGTGTGACATCAATTTCGTGGTAAGGGGTTTGATTTTGGTTCATGAATCTTTCTTGACCGTCCAATTTTTTTTTTCTTAAGCCGCTTGATATCGGATTAACGGGATGAGGTCGGACCGCACGAACACGGCCGACCCTCTTCCTCATTCGTTAATGTGTTTGTTGCGGCTCGATCAAGGGTGGCGCGGTGCAGCGGCACCATGCGGAAACAAAGAGGATCATCGGCGAAAGAAGCGTGGCGCCATTGCGCCGCGCCGTGGAGGCCGAAGAAATCTGTGGCACCGTCACACCGCACCGAAAAACCACGAAGAGACGCAGTTTGTTTATTTGGTGTGTGGATCGACGGGCCATGGAAGAATGGGCCATAGTGGCAATTTGAAGGCTTTGCAGTGAAGGGAAGGTCCCGGGAGGACCGCATGCGAAGGAGGAATTGAAAACGGACCACCAGAGCAACTCTGGTGGTCTGTGGAAGGGCCTCTCGGCGCGTCACGCCGGTGGCTGGAGGCGGCAGCTGGCACCGGCCAGCCCCCAGGAGGCGGCGGCGCCCGGCGCGCCACCGGGAAGGGCCTCCGCAGCTGAAGCCGTGGCGGCAAGCGGCTGGTCCCGCAGCTACGCGGGACCAAGGGAGACCAGTGGTTGAAACCCCCAGCGGTCAGGGGAGCATCCCCCACGTGGGGGGGGGCTTCAATCAAGGGGGGAAACCACCCCCCCCCCCTTCCGCAATGGCACGACCAGCAGGTCATGCGGGTGTGCTCACGCCGGGCCAACCGGCCGCCCAGGCTGGGCCGGGCTGCCCGGACCGGGCCGGGCTGGGCCGGACCCGGACCCGGGATGGGTCGACCCGGTTCGGGCCGACCCAGGGGGTGGGGCTGGACTGGGCCGGGCCCGGACCCCCCATTTTCAGACCGCTTCCGGTATTTTTCCCATATCTTGGGCTACAGACCTCCGATATATACACCTTCAGCTGCGATGTGATCCTTGGATCAAGACGGTCGTATCGGTATATTACACTAAAGCTTTCGTAGAACTTTGAGTATGGCTAGGTTGGTTCGGATATGGAACCAATCAGGCCCTCGGAGCGGAAACGCTTATATCTTGACCTCCGGACGTCCGATTGATGTGCCATCAACTTTGTTGGATTTCTCTTGATGAGACGGAACTTTCGGCATACTTATCCTGAGTTTTGGTTGCAGTTGGATAGTGGTCGGGTTGAATTGTACCCGAAATCCAACCGGGCCCCTAGAACGGAAAAGCTGATAACTTTCCGAACGGACGTCTGTTTGAAGATCTTTTAGCGGTGTTGGTGATCATGATGAGAAATGGTCCCTACGAGTATACCCTATGAGAGTTCGGGGTACAGTTGAGATACAACCGGGTTGGTTCGCACACGAAACCAATCGGGCCCCTGGGACGAAAGGGCTAATAACTCACAGACCGAGCGTCCGATTGATGCGTCGTCTATTGCGTTGAGACCCCTATGACGAGGCGGTACTTTGAGATACTTCTACGTGGGACTTTGAGATACATGGAGTATCGACCTGTAGCTCATGGAGCAGACCCTCCCGGAGACAAGCGTACGGAGTACGGAGACCGTGTAGCCGGATGAGACCTGACGACTGCTTGACCGACTCGACTTGGAGTGAGTCGACTAGCCTATTGGACAGAGCACTACTTTGTTTGGGTGCAGACCCATGGAGGACGGAGCACTACAATGTTTGGGTACAGACCCACGGTATTCGTCCGGAGATTACCTCTGCAGGCTATTAGGGGGGATGCACTACTGTGTTTGGGTGGCAGACCCCGGAGGGTAGCACTACTGTGTTTGGGTGGCTAACCCGCGGTACTTTACAGGAGGAGTACCTCAGCAGTCTTAGATTAGTGAGCAGTACCTCGGAGTCATGACAGTATCACTGTACTCGAAAGAGACAGGGCTCTTCAGCAGTTACGGTTTCGATAATGAAAATCCTGGTTTGAGCTGAGTCTATGACCTTTGTGTTTACCTCATGATTGAGATGGGTCACTTGACAACTTAGGTATATGTATGGGCATATACATGGGTAGTGGTTATCTGTTGATTTCATAATCTTTGTGTTTCCTCATGATAGAGATGGGTTACATGATAACTTAGGTATATGTATGGGCATATACCTAAGTAGAGGTTATCTGTTGAGATCTTCTTTGTGGTTATCCTTGTTGATTTTGAGAGAACTTGAGGGTCTCGGGGTCCCTACTGAGTATCGTTATACTCACCCCTACATGGGCTATGCCTGCACCTCGTTGTGTTGGTTACAGACGACGGGCAGCACTGACAGAGGCCGAGTGTTCGAGGGCTAGACGATACCTGGAGGTGGACCTCTCGACGAGTCAGTATCTGGAGGTGGATTTCACGACGAGATGATACTCGGAGGAGGTTGACGGGCAAGAGCGTTGTGGAGGCTCTCTGTACCTACCCTTCAGGTAGGATCCGTGGTGGACGATCCAGGAGCTGTGCTATCTGTACCTACCCTTCAGGTAGGATCCGAGGAGGATGACCCAGGAGCTGCTTCCATTATTTCTGCTATTGTCTTTTTCTATTATACTTTCTTTCAGTTGTAGTTGTACTTTCAGTTGGGTTTGTATTCTGGCCCAATTATTTTTCAGCACTTCTTTTTGTTCTTAGTGTATTACTTCCGCTTGTACTCTGTGTGTTTTGTTAGGCAATGACTTCCCAGTTATCGGTATTTACACCTTTGGTGCTAGTCGCTAGCCCCTGGCCTATGGAAGGCGGGCTTGGGGTAGTCACGGTACGGGCCCTGAGGACGGGTCGTGACAGTGCGGTTCATGGTTCTCATAAGTAATGATGAGATACTTCAGAATATAATCATGAAAATTAATACTTCCATATGAACATTCCATAAGACGATTAGAATATTATTCTAGGAATATGTTGATGTGAATTAAATAATTGTTAAAAAATTGTTTAATAATGAACTTTATTCTTATAGGATTCATTAATATGTAGTTAATCATAGTTATAGTTGGTAGTCCATTATGAGGATAGTTGAAAAGTGATCCTTTTTCTGCATAGTTTCCCGTAGTGTTATTGTGCATTATTTCAATCAATATTTTCTAATTTCAAGTACTACCCCACCTGTAATGATATGGTAATAAACCCTTATATGTTTTCCTATGTGTTTACATAACATAAAGGATGACTCTATAATTGATGGATAACTTCTCTCCCTCACCCACTATCAATCTAAAAATATATGATTAGTAAAATACTTGGCTATAATGAATTATAATATAGGTTTTTATACAACAATTGTTTTGAAGGATCATCTATTATAATAAATTTATCCATAGGTTAAAATGGAATGATGTATAACACTTAGTTTTATATGGAGGTGGTGTTAGTCACTTCCCATTGGTGTATGTTAATAGGTTGTGATGGCTGGAGGTAAAAATTATTAATATATATTTTAGTTAAATCAATATATAAAAATTGTTATAGATCACATGATGTTGATAATGATATGGATGATTTCAACACGAAATGTTGGGACCTATACGAGATTGTGTTAGGTTGGATTGAGGCCCAAATCACATCAATGATGACTTATTCATTAGAGTGATGTTCACATAAATTAATAGTTAATCAATAATAGTGATAAACTAGTGAAGAAGTGGATTTTGAATACCTTTATTTATATATATTTACATTTGATACCTAATGGTTTAATTATATGATTCACTTGATGAGAGAGTCATAGTGGGAACGTAACACTAACACTAAATATTTAGGTGATGAGAAAATGTCATTTTCAAATTCAAAGGTTTTTCATATTATTCTTTCACATTTTCTGTGATAGTTTTGATGGAAGATCCTACTAGTTATAATTTTTTTTACTCACCCAACATATAAATATAAAAATTTGATGAATTCATTAGGAATATGTTGATAATGGGGCTAAATGTTACAATTTAAGAGGATTCAACTAGCTATTGTTAGGTGAATCTGGAATTCATAGTAACTACCAAGTTTTTTATTTGCTACATGTGGTAATTCATTTTAGTTTTTTTGAGAAAATTTAATTATTGAGTTGTGTTCTTGTTAATGAATTTTGTTCATTAAAAGTTTATCATTTTTATCTCTTACACATTAAAAATATATATGGTATTTATTCCAATTTGTGTGACTGATCTACCCTCAATAATAGTCACCAATGCATAGCCTATTGAAGATGGACACGGTGTGTAATTATCTATCCTTCTTTATTAACTGACAAGAAGGAGTACCTCTAGAGGGAGGACATCATGACGAGGTTATATAAAAGATGATAGTTTAGATATATGAAGTAAATTAGTAGGTACTAGGGATGATGTGTGGGTAAGTAAGGAAATTGAATCATCTATACTTATTACAAGACGTAAACATGTGAGAAAGGATTGGAGATATGTTTTTTTGGGTGCCTAGGATTCAATGTGATGACCTTCATGTTTACAGAACATTAGATGAAAATTTATTATTATTTTGGGGTAAATACCTATGTATAATGAATCATGATATTCTAGGAATATATTGTAATTTTGGTTAATAATTGGAAATATGTCAGATTGAATTAATTAATCAACATTAATGTTCTTTTTTCCTATTTTTGGGAGTAATGAGATTTATTCTTTTAGAGATATAGAACCAACATGATTCCCTCATTAGGTGCAGGAAAAAAATCACTAAGTCGTTCAATTGGGTCTACACAAACTAAAATCCAATGATTATTACTACTAGATGAGGATTGTCACGACCCATACTCGGGCCCCGTGCCGTGACTACCCCAACCCCGCCTTCCATAGGCCAGGGGCTGGTGACTAGCACCAAAGGCCTAATTTCCAGAAAAATGGAAGGAATTGCCTTTATAAATGTAAACAAACACAACAGAGTAAGCAAATGAAGTAAGCACTAAGTAAAACCAGGTACAAAGTAAGTGTTGAAAAGTAAATGGGATAGTATACAAACCCAACTGAAAGTACAGTACAACTGAAAGGAAAGTACATCAACAATAAAGTAAAACAACAACACCAAGTCATCCTCCGGAAATCCCACCTGAAAGGTCGGTAAAAATAGTCTCGTCAGCTCCTCGGATCCGCCTGTCCGCTCCATGTATGTCCCGCCAAGTGGTCCACCTACGGGTACCGTCCAGATCCATAATCCTCCACCTTGATCAGTGATGTCCGTCGTCTGCATCCAACAAAACGTAGTGTGGGTATAGCCCATATAGGGGTGAGTATACAATACTCAGTAGGGGCCCAAAGACCCCTGAAGGTCTCTCAGAACCCACAAAGGATAAACCACAAACGAAAGATACAAACACCAAGTATCAACCAACTCTACTTAAGTATATTCCCATACATATAACTAAGTCATAAAATCCAATTTGGCTCAAACTCCTGAGCCCAAGTATAACCCAGTCCACACTGGAAAGTAAGTCAATCACATCGATGATAATGATTGAAAATCAAGACTCACCCCACAAGGTTATAATTCTCATGAAGAGGGGTGGAGATGATTAGATGTAGCCTCTGAATCTTCTCATCTTTCGAACCCACATAGGATCCAAGTATAGAAGTCATCGCTACCGAACCCACATAGAATCCATGTACAGTAACAATCGCTGCTGAACCCACGTAGGATCCAAGCACAGTCGTCATCGCTACCGAACCCATGGAGAATCCAAGTACAGTCTTCCTCACTGCTAAACCCACGTAGGATCCAAGTACAGTCGTCATCGTCGTCATAGTCCCAGCCATCTCTAGGGTTCCCGCACAGAGCACGCCCGATTCTGAGAGTATCTCCTCCATGAGTAAAGGGAGTTTGATACATCAACTGTCACGAAGTCCAGAGTTGATGTATCCTAAAGTTCCACCTCATCATAGGGGGCTAAACCAAAAAAACATGTCCAATACACTGAGTATAAGATAACCAAGCCATTTTATAAAAAGTACACGGTGTGTTAGTATGGTTACACGACGTGTCTTCAGACCTTGGGTACTTCCCGTGTACCACGGCCCATGTCAAAGGGTTGTTCGTGTAAAAAGAGTATGTAAAGGGTGTGTGGTATGGTTACATGTCGTGTCCAAACATCTGGGATGGCTCCGTGTATGCTGGCCATGTCCCAGTACACGGCCTCAACCCATGTTCTCAAACCTGTGTACTTGGTACACGGGTTCGCCATACCACTGGCCATGTCTAGACATGTGATAGTGTACATGCCCATGTACTCCACACCGTGTCCATGTATCCCCGGGTTACACGCCGAGTCTCGCAAAGCTGTTTCTTCCATTCTGCGTAGACAGTACACGTCGTGCCTCTTGGTCGTGTACTTCTGTTTGTGTTTGTGTATTTCCCAAAATACATGCCGAGTCTCACGTAGCTATCACCTCCTTACATTGTGGCAAGTACACATCGTGTGAAAGAGGTCACACACCATGTGTTAACCGTCTGACATCTGAAACCCTAGCCGTAGAATGTCCACACTACATGGTGTGTTCTCCAGGAGTACACGCCGTGTACTCTGGAATTTTCTAGAAACGACGCCTCTGGCCAGCGCGCCTCCCTTGATGCTGGTTCTTCATTCTGATCATTCATTTGTCATGAAACTTCAGACTTTAGGTCACAAATTTGTACCGAAGTCAATTTCGGTGTTTTCAGACTTCCGATCAGCTCCGAAAACACGTTTTGAATTCTCGCTCGAAGAACGGTCGAGGAACAGACCATCATGTTCCATTACAAATCGTCACCCTCTATCGTCGTCGCACCTCTGCTGGGTTGTCATGATGTTGAGTCTCCAATTTTGGGATCATTGCGTCACTTAACGAACTCTTAATGATCTGTTGTTCGTCACCCATGAAGAACATGAAGAACCACCAATAATCACAATATTGTTGGAGGATTCAGACCATGTTAGTTTGGCTCAGTCTCTCCGCATTAGTTAGGTAGCTGGCGGTTAAAGATAACAAAACAATAAGGAAAGAAGATTCAACATTTATCCAATAAAAACACACCCCTACCTCAACAAAAGATGAAAAACGTCGGCATCACGGTTGATGGTGTCACGTGGTGAGGATTCATAGACGTCGATGGAGAGCGTCCGAGGAGGAAGCGAAATCTCCCCTTTTTATCATGGAGAGAAGAATACAAGGCGTGACATCGTTTGTGAGTTCCCGCATTGGTGTCTCCTCCCTTGTCATGGAGGGAGAAGAGGATGGTTAATATGGGGTCGCCGAGTCGATGTTCTTCGTCAAAGAGTCGATGTTCTTCAACAAAGGAGATGAAGCGTTCTTCAAAACTCAAGAGCTTTCTCCACAAAATCTTAACACAACAAGATAACCAAAAATAAAATAAGGCTTCTCCTTATTTTATTTAATCATTCCATGCATTTCAGAATTTAAAATTCAAACACTTAATTAAATTAATTGAATAAGTTCAATCAATTAATTAAAGTGTGTGTTGGAATGAATTAATGAGGGAGAGAGGGGAGAGTAAGAGTTACTCAATTCAATTCAGGGGGGTTTCCGCATTAAACAAATGAGTTTAATGGGAAGTTTAAGGGTTTGGGGAATGTGAATGGTTGGGGCTCATGTGGGCCCCACCTCACAATTATCCTCACATGGGTAGTTAGGAGCTTCTGGGTCCCATACCAACTCCCCCATGTAGGATATAACAACTTAAGATATAAAAATAAAATTTTCCCTCAATTTTATTCACTTCTCATTTAAACCAAAAAAAATTAACTTCTCAACCTGCACAAACGCAATTACGGTAATGGTCTCTCTAAGCAATTATCAGCGTTGCATGTTCAGCGGTGCCCTCAGATTTCAATTCCGAGCACCGGTTCAAAATATAGAAAAACCCGCTCGTTGGTTCACTGAACGTACCCGAGCGAAACTTCAAAAAATTATTCTGAGCACACTGGGCCTTGGAATCAAGTGTTGTCAGAAATTGTGTACTCGTACAATCCCAATGAATTTAAGAAAAAAATTCCCTTTAAATTTACAGGCCTTTACATTACTCCCACCTCTGGGATTTACGTCCCCGTAAAGCTACATCATAAAATAGGGAATCCAATGAGGCTACTGTGCACGCATCTGAGCCTCCCACTCCCATGTGCTCTCCTAGAGTTTCTCATGCTGCCAAAAAATGCGCACCATAGGAATCGACCACCCACGTAGGACCCGCTCTTATCGATCATCGATCTCTATCGGGACCTCCACAAATTTCGCCCCGTCATCGATGTCCATCTCCCCGTGGTTGATGATGTGGGTCGGGGCGTGCACGTATCTCCTCAGTTGAGATACGTAGAAGACGTCGTGCACCTGGTGCAAGTGAGGTGGAAGGGTTAGGCGATAAGCCACCTCGCCTACCCTGCTGAGAACCTGGAATGGTCTAATGAAGCGCGGAGATAACATACCGCCCCGTCCAAATCTCTGTAATCCACGTCAAGGTGAGGCCCGTAAGAAAACGTGGTCACCATACTTGAACTCCAGTGGTCTCCTCCTCCGGTCAGCATAGGATTTCTGTCTGATATATGCAGCCCTCATCTGCTCCTAGATGATATGCACCTTCTCCGTCATAGCCTAAACCATCTCTGGTCTAATGAGTGCTGACTCCCCAGGGTCAGTCCAGCACAAAGGTGATCTTTATGGTCGGCCATATAGTGCCTCATATGGTTCCATCCTGATGGTGGAGTGGTACCTGTTGTTTTACGCAAACTCCATCATGGGTAGATGATCCTCCCAGCTGTGACCAAAGTCAAGGACACATGCACGGAGCATGTCCTCGAGAGTCTGAATGTTTCTCTCTGTCTGGCCATCTGTCTGAGAATGATAGGTGGTACTCAGGCGTAGCTACATCCCAAATGCCTTCTAAAACCCCTTCCAAAGCTGGGAAGTAAAGAGAGAATCTCGATCGGAGATGATAGATGATGGTACACCATGAAGTCGTACGATCTCTTGAACGTAGAGGCGTCCCAAGCTCTCCATTGAGACCTTCTCTCTAATAGATAGGCATTGGGCGGACTTGGTGATTCAGTCGACAGTCACCCAGATGGAGTCGTGTCCTCTGGAAGTATGTGGGATCCCCTTCAAGAAATCCATGGATATCTCATCCCACTTCCACTCCGGGACCTCTAAGGGCTGCAAAAAGCCTGCCGGAACCTGGTGCTCCACCTTCACCTGCTGGCAGGTGAGGCATCCTGAAACGAACTCTGCCACTTCCTTCTTCATACCCGGCCACCAGTGTTGTCATTTGAGATCCTGGTACATCTTTGCTACTCCTGGATGTACTACCAAAGGGGAAGTGTGAAACTCCCTCAGCACCTCCTCCTGTAATGCAACTCATACCATGGTACGTCCCCTGAAAAGGATGGCATGCTCTCCTCCTAAAAAAAATCCATCACGTTCATGTCCAGTGGATATCTGTGCACGTCACGTCTCACAGTCAATGTCCCCACGTTGTGCCTCTCTGACCCGCTGAAGTAGTTGAGGAGTGACTATGACTGAATGTAGAATGGCTACTCCATCTCAATCCATGAAGGATATCTGTAATGCGGCTAGCTGCTCTATCGCCCCTCCAAGTAGCTGAATGCCCAATCTCATGCTGAGAGCATCAACTACCATGTTCCCCTTCCCAGGAGTATAGACTATCTCAAAGTCATAGTCCTGGAATAACTCGAGCCATCACCGCTATATTAGGTTTAGGTCCTTCTGCAAAAAGATGTACCTGAGACTCTGGTAGTCAGAGTAGACTATAAAGCGCTCCCCCATCAGATAGTGATGCCACATCTTCAAGGTGAAAACCACTACTGCTAACTCTAGGTCATGGGTAGCATAATTCTGCTCGTAATTCCACAACTGTCGTGAAACATAAGCGATCACTACCAACTCCTACATCAGGACACCCCCAAGTCTGGTCCCTGATGCATCGCAGTAAACTACTTACCCTACTCCCTCCTCCGGTAGCCTCAAGATGGGTGTACTGGTAAATCTCTGCCTTAGCTCCTGGAAGCTCTACTGATATCTATCTGACCATATGAAGGGTTTCCCCTTCTTCATCAAAGCTGAAAGTGATGCTGCAACTCTGGAGAAGTCTGGAAAAAATATCCGATATTACCCAACCAGACCTAGGAAACTCCACACCTCTGTTATTCTCCTTGGTGGATCCCAAGCAAGTACTGCCTCGATCTTCATAGGATCCACAACAACTCCCGCCTCAGAGATGAAGTTCCCCAAGAAGTGGACCTATAGAATCCAAAACTGACACTTTGAGAGCTTACCAGAAATATACTGCTCTCAGAGTGTGTCAAGTACAACCCATAAGTGGTAGGCGTGCTCCTCCTCAGTAGTCGAGTAAATCAGTATGTCTTCAATGAAGTCTATGAAAAATCGATTGATGTAAGGATGGAAGATCCTATTCATGAGACTCATGAAAACATCTGGAGAATTGGTTACGCCAAAGGGCATAACCAAGAAATCGTAGTATCCATACCGACACCTGAAGGTCGTCTTCTGCACATCCTCATCTCAAACTCTGAGCTGATGATAGAATGAACTGAGGTCTATCTTTGATAACCATCGTGCTCCCTTGATTTGATCAAAGAGTTCATCAATCCTCGGGAGTGGGTACTTTTTTTTACTGTCACCTGATTCAGGCAACGGTAGTCGACACATAATCATAAGCTCCCATCCGCTTTCTTGGCGAATAAAATCGGAGAAGCCCAGGGTGAAACACTAGGTCGGATGAATCCATTTCCCTTCAAGTCCTCCAACTGTACCCGCAGCTCATGAAGCTCAGCGGGAGCCATCCGATATGCTGGAGTAGATATCAGTGTTGTCCCGGGGTACAGGTCAATATAGAAGTCTACCTCTCTGCGAGGAGGTGGTCCTGGAACATTGTCATGAAAAATGTCTGCATATTGATCCACCACAATAGGAAAACTCAGACTCCGCACATCAACCGCTCCGAGAATGAGACTAGCCAACTGATGTGTGATCGGCTTCCCTCCACTCTACGTAAGTCCATCCTACACTGCAAAGGCTCCCTTCTCACCGGTGAAGGTGAACCTACTCCCATTTGTGTGGACACACCGTACATTGCACCTAATATAGTCGATATGATCGTGGACTTTAGATAACCAAGCCATGTCCAAGATGACGTCCTAAGACATCGATGCCGCTATAAGAAAATCCCAGCCGAAACTCTCGCCTCCAAGAGTAATCTCACACTATCGGCACCAGTGTGTAATTGTCGAGTCTACTCCTGTTGGAGTCTCTAGCCATAAGGATTGAGCCAACGGCTCTATCGGAATCTTCGAGCTCCGAACAAGGGTAGCGGTAATGAAATAATGACTAAAACCTATGTCTATAAGAACTGTAGAAAGGGTGGAGTATACACATATAGTACCTCAAATCATATCTGGTACGCTTTGGTCATAGGCCTTGACTTCCTTGAGATGAGCCTTCCCCTCTCTGCCAACTCCCTATGGTTAGGGTGGTCCTCCTGGTGGTGGTGGTTGTAGAGCCACAAAGCGTCATCCACCACCTGCTGCTCGTCCAGCACCTATGCCTCGTCTGCCAGCTCCATGCGGACTACCACGATCAAACCTCTGCCTCTTAATGGGTGGTCTCTCAACCTTCTGTTGCTCCTCTGCATGGCGGTTCAGGCAGTCATGAGACATGTGGCCCTGCCCGCAGCATGCATAGCACTGCCTGCCTCTCGTTTGACTGGCTCTACTGCATGTTCCCCGCACCTCCGAACCAATAACCGGAGGTCTCCCACCTGATGGTCTGGTCCGCTTGGACCTCTACGACATCTGTCTGCTGCCGGATGCAGAAGACTCCACTACATGTCGCCCTGCGGTAGGCCTCGTTGCTGGCGTAGGCTCAGCAAGGAAGCTCTCCACAAGAAGGGATCGCTCCAGTACTCTTTCATGTATCAGAATGCTGAGGTAGATAATTGAAGCGCTGATCTCATGCCTCGGTCCCTGCTCAAAGGTTCGGGCCCAGAATAATGGGTCTCGTACCATGTTGGTGGAGTAGAATGAGAGGTCGGTAAACCTCACCGAGTACTGGGCTACTGTCATATTGCCTTGCCACAACTGTATTAACTCCTGGATGTGCACCGCACGGAGTGTGACTGGAACGAACTCTGAGTGGAAGAGGCTCTCGAAGTCCTTCCAAAGTAGAGATGCCTCATCATGCACCTGGAGCATCAGGATCAACCATATACCTACTAATGCGTGCAGGATACTAGCCGCAAGGATCACCATAAGATCTGCTGGTGTCCTGACCAATATGCAGACTTGGACGTTAGCCTCCAGCCAATCCTCGGCCTCCTGAGGGTCCATCTATCCGCAAAACCTGGGCAGCCTCTCTCTATGAAACTCGTTCAGTGAACTCAGGCGGCATGCACTCTACTTTGTTGGGGATGGTGGTATCGGTGGCCCAGCGGGTAGAGGTACAGTTGGTGCCTCCGCTGTAATGGGTCCCGGCACCGAGTCCTTGTCACTCGGTGGGCTACCATCTCGCACGTAACTGGGAACCCTAGCTGGATGCCATCGTGGGGTCATCCTGAAAAGAAACAGGTGTGCCACTGTTAATACAGTATACCTGGTGAGATGACATAAAGTAATCACTATGAAAAATTTTGAAGAACACATGCAATCAATGTTTTCGTGCACTGAGTTAGAAATCAGTAGTTAGGGTCCTGGTGAATGGATACATCGACCGCCGCACCTACACTGGACTCCATGGACTGATAACCACACTCAATACTCTAAACATTATTTCCTCACAGAGAAAAAATTATCAGAGTCCTGAGATCTGCGGTAGACCCGACTCCTCTGATACCAATTTGTCACGACCCATCCTTGGGCTCGTGCCATGAATACCCCAAGCCCGCCTTCCATAGGCCAGGGGGAGGCGACTAGCACCAAAGGCGTAAATCTCAGAAAAAGGGAAGTAATTGCCTTTATAAAAGTAAGAAAACACAACAAAGTATGCAAGTGATGTAAGCACTAAGTAAAACTGGGTACAAAGTAAGTGCTGAAAAGTAAATGGGCCAGTATACAAACCCAACTGAAAGTACATTACAACTGAAAGGAAAGTACAACAACAGTAAAGTAAAACAGAAACACCGAGTCATCCTCCAGAAATCCCACCTGAAGGGTGGGTATAGATAGTCTCCTCGGCTCCTTGGGTCTGGCCGTCCACTCTGTGTATGTCCGGAAAAGTGGTCCACCTCCGAGTACCATCCAGCTCCACAAGCCTCCACCTTGATCAGTGTTTTCTGTTGTCTGCATCCAACACAATTTAGTGCGTGCATAGCCTGTGCAAGGGTGAGTATACGATACTCAGTAGGGACCCCGAGACCCCCGAAGGTCTCTCAGAATCCACAAATGATAAACCACAAAGTAAAGATGCAAACACGAAGTATCAAACAACTCTAATTAGGTATATGCCCATACATATACCTAAGTAATCAAATCCAGTTCGGATCAAACTCACGAGCCCATGTACAAGCCAGTCCACACTGGAAAGTAAGTCAATCACATCGATGATAATGATTGAAAATCAAGACTTAGCTCACACAGGTATACATCTCACGAAGAGGGGTGGAGATGATTAGATATAGCCTCTAAATCATCTCCTCTACCGATCCCACATAGGATCCAAGTACAGAAGTCGTCGCTGTCGAACCCACGTAGTATCCAAGTACAGTAACCATCACTGTCGAACCCACGTAGGATCCAAGTATAGTCATCATCATTGCCGAACCCACAGAGGATTCTAGTATAGTCGTCCTCACTGCTGAACCCACGTAGGATCCAAATACAGTCATCATCGTTGTCACGGTCACATCCAGCTCTAGGGTTTCTGCACACAGCGCGCTCGATTCCAGGGGGGTCTCCTCCATGAGTAGAGGTAGGTTGATACATCAATAGTCACGAAGTCCAGAGTTGATGTATCTTGAAGGTCCACCTCATCATAGGGGGCTAAACCAAACAAAACATGTCCAAGAAACTGAGTATAATATAACCAATCCATTTTCCAAAAAGTACACGGCGTGTTAGTATGGTTACAGGCCGTGTCTTCAGAACATGGGTACTGCCTGTGTACCACAGACTGTGTCGAAGGGATGTTCATGTAAAATGAGTATGTACATGGTGTGTGGTATGGTTACAAGCCGTGTCCAAATATCTGGGGTTGTCTCCGTGTATGCTAGCCATGTGCATGTACACAGCCTCAACCCGTGTTCTCAAACCCGTGTAATTGGTACACGGGTTGGCCGTACCACTGGCCATGTTTGGTCATCTGATAGTGTACATGCCCATGTACTCCACACTGTGTCTCTGTATCCCCGGGTTACATGCCGAGTCTCGCGAAGCTGTTTCATCCATTCTGCGTAGAGAGTGCACTTCGTGACTCTTGGCCGTGTACTTCTGTCGGTGTCTGTGTATTTCCCAAAATACACGCTGAGTCTCGCGTAGCCGCCGCCTCCTTGCATTGTGTCAACTACATGCCATTTGATAGAGGTCACACGTCGTGTGTTAACCTTCTGATGTCTGAAACCCTAGCCGCAGAATGTCTTCACTACACTGCGTGTTCTCCGGGAGTACACGTCGTGTAGTTTGGAATTTTCCAGAAACGACACCTCTAGCTAGCTCGCCTCCCTTGATGCCATTTATTCATTCAGATCCTTTTTCGTCACGAAACATCATAATTTAGGTCACCCAGTTGTACCGAAGTCAATTTCGGTGTTTTTGGGCTTCTGATCAGCTCCAAAAACACGTTTTTAATTCTCGCTTGAAGAACGGTCGAGGAACGGTCCATCCTGTTCTAGTATGAATCGTCACCCACTATCATCATCACACCTCTGCTAGGTTTCCATGATTTTGAGTCTTCAATTTTGGGATCGTTGTGTCGTTTAACAAACTCATAACGATCCGTTGTTACTCACCTATGAAGAACATGAAGAACCACCAACGAACACAATATTGGTGGAGGATTCAGACCATGTTAGTTTGGCCCGGTCTCTCCACATTAGTTCGGTAGCAGGAGGTTAAAGAGAAAAAAACAATAAGGAAAGAAGATTCAACATTGATCCAATAAAAACACACCCCTACCTCAATAAAAGATAACGAACGTCGGCGTTGCGGTTGACGGCGTCGCGAGGTGAGGATTCGTAGATGTCGACGAAGAGAATCTGAGGAGGAAGCGACGTCTCCCATTTTTTTCATGGAGAGAAAAGAACAAGGAGTGACATCGTTTCCGAGTTCCCGCGTTAGTGTCTCCTCCCTTGCCACGGAGGGGGAATAGGATGGTGAATCCGGGGTCGCTGAGTCGATGTTCTTCGTTGGAGAGTTGGCGTTCTTCTACAAAGGAGATGAAGCGTTCTTCAAAACTCAAGATCTTTCTCCCAAAAATCTCAACACAACAAGCCAACCAAAAATAAAATAAGGCTTCTCCTTATTTTATTTAATCATCCCATTCATTTCAAAATTTAAAATTCGAACACATAATTAACTAAATTGAAGAAGTTCATTCATTTAATTAAAGTGTGTTTTGGCAAGAATTAATGAGGGAGAGAGGGGAGAGGAAGAGTTACTCAATTAAATTCAAGGGGGGTGTCAACATTAAACAAAGGAGTTTAATGGGAAGTTTAAGGGTTTCAGGAATGTGAATGGTTTGGGGTTGTGTGGGCCCCACCTCACAGTTTTCCTCACATGGGTAGTTAGGATCTTGTGGGTCCCATCCCAACTCCCCCATGTTGGATATAACAACTTAAGATATGAAAATAAAATTGTCCCACAATTATATTCACTTCTCATTTAAACTACAATTTTTTAACTTCTCCTCTCGTACAAATGCAGTTATGGTAATGGTTCCCATAAGTGAATATCAGTGCTACGAGTTCATCGGTGCCCCTGGATTTCAATTTTGAGCACCGGTTCAAAATATAGAAAAACCTATTCATTCGTTCACTGAACGTAACCAAGATAAACTTCAGAAAATTATTCCGGGCGCACCGGGCCTCAGAATCAGGTGTCGTCAAGAAACATCATACTCGTAAAATCCCAAAGAAGTTATGAAAAAATTTTCCTTGAAATTTACGGGTCTTTACAAGGACACTATGAGTTTCTTAGTTTTAGGGTCTATAGAATATTGAGGAATCTATTTCAAATAAGGAGACATAAGATTAGAAAGATGTGGTGATGATATCCTTTAGTTCAATCAATTCATGAATACAATACACGGTTTCTTATATGTGTGGATGTTGCGTGGGTAGGAGTGAAAGTGGTAGCTTTTATTCCTCAAGGACCAGGGGGAGTCAGTTTTTTCTTTATACATGGTCAAAGATAAGTTTAAATCCAAGATTCTATTTTTTACCACCCATGAACCATGTTGATTGAATATTATTACCCTTCAAAATGGGAGATCCAATGTTCAAGAGTTTTGTATTCTCTATATAAACTTCAAAATTTCAGATTTAGAACATTTCCCTAATGAGGATTTCAATTTATGAAATTTAGTGGATTGTTTTCAAAAATAGATCCAGAACATGGTTACCAAATTTATATTGATGTCATACACTGAGGTACATGTTTGAGAAAAGATACTACAATGGACATTGGTTATAACTTGGTCATCATGATACGATAGTTACTAAATACTTTTTATGTGTACATTTGTAAACATTGGTTCTCAGTTGTCTATCAAGAAGATGTATTTTTTGTCAGTGGGAGGAGGCTTTATCCCTCTTCTACTCATTTAACATTAACTTGACTTTATATACATTACCAATTGGTCATTTATAGTTTTTTATCTTCTTTTTTTATTCAAAACAAATGTGACAGTGTAAAACATTTTTTAATAGTATGTGTTGGGTGAGTTCCATGTTTCAATCCTAGAATTTGTAATTTTTTTATCCATAGTAACAAGAATATATAGAGGATTGGGAATGAATATAAAACCCATGGATATCCTACATTGTTCATAATATTTTTAGAGCGTATCTTTGGATGTGACATCTATTAGGTATATAGTTGTTGTGTACTCTATTTTTCTCATCTACATGTTTTACCATTTCTGTCACGACCCGCCCTCGGGGCCCGTGCCGTGAATACCCTAAGCCCGCCTTCCATAGGCCAGGGGCTTGCGACTAGCACCAAAGGCGTAAATCTCGATAACTGGGAAGGCATTGCCTTTATAAAAGTAAACAAAACACTACAGAGTACAAGCGGAATAAAAACACTAAGTACAAAAGAAAGTGTTGAAAGTAAATGTGTCAGAATATAAACCCAAATGAAAGTACAGCTACAACTGAACGAAAGTACAACAGAAAAATACAAACAGCTGTAAGAAAGGAAGTAGCTCCTGGGTCGTCCTCCTCAGATCCTATCTGAAGGGTAGGTACAGATAGCGCAGCTCCTAGATCGTCCACCATGGATCCTACCAGAAGGGTAGGTACAGATAGCGCAACTCCTCAACGCTCTCGCCTGTCAACCTCCTCCGAGTATCGTCTCGCCGTGAAGTCCACCTCCGGATACTGACTCGTCGTGTAGTCCACCTCCTGGTACTGACTCGTCGTGTAATCCTCCTCCGGGTACCGTCCAGTCCTCGAACACTCGGCCTCCGTCAGCACTGCCCGTCGTCTGCAACCAACACAACGTGGTGCGGGCATAGCCCGTCCAGGGGTGAGTATAACGATACTCAGTAGGGACCCCGAGACCCTCAAGGTCTAACTAAAACCAACTAGGATAACCACAAAGAAGATCTCAACAGATAACCTCTACTTAGGTATATGCCCATACATATACCTAAGTTATCAAGTAACCCATATCAATCATGAGGAAACACAAGGGTAATGAAATCAACGGATAACCACTACCTAGGTATCTGCCCATACATATACCTAAGTTATCAAGTAACCCATATCAATCATGAGGAAACACAAGGGTTATGAAATCAATAGATAACCACTACCCAGGTATATGCCCATACATATACCTAAGTTGTCAAGTAACCCATCTCAATCATGAGGAAAGACAAAGGTCATAGACTCAGCTCAAACCAGGATTTTCATTATCGAAACCGTAACTGTTGAAGAGCCCCGTCTCTGGAGTGTACAGTGGTCCTGTCACGACTCTGAGTTACTGCTCACTAACCTAAGACTGCTGAGGTACTCCTCCTGTCGAGTACTGTGGTTCTGATGCTACAACCAAGCGCTTCCCACCATGGGTCTGCCGCTAAAAGCATGCGCACTCCCTCATAGCCTCAAGAGATACTCCTTCTGTTGTGTACCGCGGGACTGCCACTACAACCAAGCGCTCATCCTCTGTGGGTCTGCCGCTACAACCAAGCGCTCCCCCTCATAGCCTCCAGAGGTACTCCTTCAGTTGAGTACTGCGGTTCTGCCGCTACAACCAAGCGCTCCTCCGCCGTGGGTTTGTCGCTACAACCAAGCGCTCCCCACTGGGCTATCATAATCACACCGAGTTGATCGGTCAAGCAGTCGTCTGGTCTCAGCCGGCTACACGGTCTCCGTACTCCGCACGCTCGTCTCCGGGAGGCTCCGCTCCACGAGCTGCTGGTCGATACTACAAGTATCACAAAGTCCCACTAAGAAGTATCTCAAAGGACCATCTTGTCATAGGGGTCTCAACGTAACAGACGACGCGTCAATCGGACGTACGGCCTGTTAGTTATTAGCCATTTCGTCCCAGGGGCCCAGTTGGTTTTGTGTGCGAACCAACCCGACCGTATCCCAACTGTACCCTGAACTCACATAGGGTATACTCATAGGGAACGTTTGTCAATGTGATCACCAACACCGCTGACGGTTCGTCAAACGGACGTCTAGTCTGAAAGATATCAGCTTTCCTATTCCAAGGGCCCGGTTGGATTTCGGGTGCAATCCAACCCGGCCACTATCCAACTGCAACCAAAACTCGGGCGAAGTATGTCAAAAGTTCCATCTCAACAAGAGGAAATCAACGAGACAGACGGCGCGTCAATCGGACGCCCGGTCTGTGAGTAATTGGCTTTTTCGTTCCAGGGGTCCGGTTGGATTTCATGAGTAAACCAACCCGACTGCACTCCGACGACATCCAAACCACAAGAGGAGTAAGTCAAAAGATCCGTCTCACTTAGAAGAATCCATCAAAGTTGACGGCACGTCAATCGGACGTCCAGAGCTCAAGATATGAGCGTTTCCGCTCCGAGGGCCCAGTTGGTTTCGTATCCGAACCAACCCGTCCAAACCCAAACTGTTCCAAAACTTTGAGTGTGATATACCGAAACGACCGTCTCGATCCAAGGATCGCATCACCGCTGAAGGTGTGTCGATCGGAGGTCTATATCTCACTATATGGGTGAAAGACCATGAGGAGTCCGAAAACGGGGGGTCTGGGCCCGGACCGACCCGGCCTGACCCCCCCTGGGTCGGCACGAACCGGGTCGACCCGAACTGGGTCGACCCGGCTGGGCCCTGCTCATCCAGTGCGGCCGAGCGGAAGCCGCGGGCGGGGTGCGCGGCTCCCCCACCCTCGCTGCTAATTGAGGCCGGCGCCCACCGCCGCCGCCAGCCCTCCGACGGCGCGCCGCCACCGCTTTCTGCGGACAACCGGACGCGCTCCGGTGTTCCGTTTCTCCTACCTTCTTCGCCAATGGTCCTCCCAGGACCCGACCTTCACTGAAAAGGGATTCAAACACCATAGAGGCCTGCTTTCTCGTCGTCTGTTGATCGGCACGTCAATTAACAAAACATACCGTCTTTGTGGTTTTCTGGCGCGACGCGATGGCGCTGCGCCTCTTCGTCGCGGCCCGACTCCGGTCGTGGTCCCTTTGCGGTTTTTCGGCACAGCGTGACGGCGCCGCGGAATTGGTTCAAATTTTTTTTTAATGCGCGGCGTGACGACGTCACGCATTTCTTGCCTCTCAATCCCACGTGGTGCGACGACACCGCGTCACTTTCATTCGATCCGCAATAACAAGAAAAACAATAGGGATGGGGGCGGACGTGTTTGTGCGGTCCGGCCTCCTCCCGTTAACTGATATCATGCGGTCCAAATAAACGCGGATAGAAGAAGGAAGAGAATCACGTAAGGAAAAATCACATAAACCCCCTACCTCGTCGTAGTCGTCGGACGAGTTCTTCGCGGAATTGACTGTCACGGAAGAACATGATCGTCGCGTCGCGGAAGGGCGTCGCGTCGTCGCGGTATACGGAGTCGCGTCGACGATCTCCGATGTTTAAAGAAAAACGCACAGATTTTTATTTCATGAATTAAATCTGTGTTAATGATAAAATCCACAAATGAAATTAAAAGTTCCGAAATCTCCTACCTCAAGTAGTTGATCGAAGATTTGTCGCGGGAGGAGAAACGTCGCGGGAGAAGAATCGTCGGCGTCTCGGAACACAGCGTCGCGTCGTCAATCTCCGAGGGTTCGGTGTTCTTCATGTTCTTTGCGTTTTTCGTGTTCTTCGCGTTCTTCGCGTTCTTCGCGTTCTTAACGTTCTTCGCGAAGGAGGATGAAGATCTCAAGCCTCTCCCAACTCTCTCAACAAGCAACCCTTAAGAGAAAACAAGCATTGGTCTTATTTTATTAACATGCCAAAAATTGAAAAACAAACTATGTAACGACCCATTAATTCATAGAATTAATTTCAGCGAATAAACCGCCCAATTAACAGGAGCGTTTAAGAGTTTAAGGAAATGCACCAGTTGACTTCATTAATGAAGAGGTTTCGCAGGTGCGTTACTTAGAGGAAAAGAAACGGTGGATCTCGTGCGGGCCCCACCTCACAAATATCCTACCAAGAGGGTAGGATATTTTGGATTGCATCCTATCCACTTTAACTTAGCTCAAGTGGCTTTAAGTGGCTTTTAAGCGGATTTAAGTGAAATGAAAATAAATTTGTCGCACCACTTTATTTTATTTCTTTACTTAACCCCAAAAATTTAAAAACCACACCCGAGCAAATGCAACTCCGGAAAAGGCGTTTCTAAGCAAATACTGGTGCTGCGATTCCATCGGTGCCCCCAGAATTTGATTCCGAGCATCGGTTCAAAAGTTAGAAATTCCCGCTCGTTCGTTCACTGAATGTACCCGAGCTAAACTTCGGAAAATGATTCCGGGCACACCGGGCCTCGGAATCAGGTGCCGTCAGAAACTGCGTTCTTGTAAAATTTCAAAAAAAAAATTTAGAAAAACAATTTCCCTTTAAATTTCCAGGTCTTTACATCACTCCCACCTCAGGGCTTTACATCCTCGTAAAGCTTTAACACAAACTAGGGTTACAAAAGCGGTACTGAGCACGCATCTGAGCCTTCCGCTCCCATGTGCTCGCCTGGAGGTTCTCGTACTGCCAGAGAAAGTGCACCCGAGGAATCGATCATCCTCGTAGGATCTGCTCTTATTGATCCTCGATCCCCACTGGAACCTCCGTGAAAGACACCTCATCACCATCGTCCAGCTCCTCATGGTCGATGATTTAAGAATGGTCGAGCACGTATCTCCTCAGTTGAGATACGTGGAAATCGTCATGCACCTGGTGCAACTGAGGTGGATGGTTCAAGCGGTAAACCACCCCGCCTGCCCAGTTGAGGACCTAAGAAGGTCCGCTGAACCTCGGAGATAACATTCCTCCTTGGCCACATCTTTATAAACCTCGTCGAGGTGAGACTCGTATAAAGATGTGATCATCATCCTCGAACTCTAGAGGTCTCCAATTCCTATTATAACTGAAACTCAAAACAACTGCTGCCACGAGGGTAAGGTTGACCGAATCAAGAGTGATCGGTCGCACCCTCCTGTGCATGATTTTATCCTGTGCTACATGGGGTTTCCTTTTCGCCAACCAAGGAAAACCCATCCCGACGTCGTAGTTAAAACACAACCATTTTTCCTAATACCGTCAATTTGTGTATGAACTGTGATTTCCCAATCCATACTCAAACCAACTTCGTAAGGCCTCGACACTGCCACCAAGAGATTCCAACCGAAACTCTCACCTAGAGGGTCTGACCACACAGTCGGCGTAAGTGTAATTATCGAGTCTCCTCCCAAGGTATCTCTAGATGTGAGGGTCAAGTCCACGGATTACCGGAAACTCTAGGTCTGGGACAAGATTTGTGAAAGCGATGAATGATTCATATCGACGTCTGTTACTACAGCAGCTAGTAGTGGACATAGACCGTCCCTTGAATCATTTTTTTAGAGCCATTGGGTCACACTCCTTGACCGCATGCAGCCACACTCTTCCTCCTCCCTCTAGCTCCCTGAGCCTGGCAGGGATAACATAGGCGGGTGGTTGTATCATGTTAAGATGTACACCACCTCATGCTCCTCTCCTAGCTCTGCCTCCACATCTTCTGCTTCGCAGACTCATCTCTCCTTAAAGCTTTCTCTTCTTTAAACATCTACCACGCTCGAGTCTCTAAGACTGGAGTCGGTTTCCTATTTCTTACCGCACTGTGCAGTCTTCATCCGCTCCTGGATGATCTGCACCTTCTTTGCCTACGATCTGAAAGAGCTGCTAAAATTTATCCTTTGCCGAAAAGGGAAACTCGGTCTCATCCATAGGATGAACCACGCCCATTTCCTAATACAGTCAATCCTGACATGAAGGATTCATTCATGCCATGGATGACGTCGTAAGGCCTCGACGTAACTACTAAGAGATCCAACTGTCACTCTCGCCTCTAAGGGTTGAGTCACACTGTCGGCATCGGTGTGAGGTTACTGGGTCTCCTCCAGTAGGAATCTCAAAAGTGAGGGTCAAGTCAACAGTCTTAACCAGGACCACTCAGTATCAACCAAACAAAAAGGACAGGAAAGAAAACATCACAAAGATAAGTGTCTTTTTTATTATTGCAGCTCATAGTACAAAGACACGAATACAACAGAAAAATGGAACTATAAGTACAAGGGACATATCCACTAGTTCCGCTCCTGTCCACCGGCTCCCGGAGCTCTACTGCCTTGTCCACTGCTCGGGTGTTTCTCAATCACCCACTGCTGCTTCTACCTCGGTGGCTCCTCCAAAGCCTGTGGATCAACTATACAAGGAGTTGGACAGTCACGTTCCAGGTGACCCTTCCTGCCACATTCATAACACTTCCTACTCCTCGTACGGCTGGCTCTAGTCCTCTTGGACCTCTGAATCATCTGTCTACTGCCCACAGATGACTCAGCTACTGATCGAAAACTGTGCGGCAAAGGAAAATGCTCCTGTACACGCACGGGGTGTAGAGCTACTGGCACAAACTCCACCCTGAAGAAGGTCTCGAATTCTTCCCAGGCGAAGGTCATCCCATCACAAAATTGGAACAAGTGGCTCCACCACCTGCTTGCTGCTGCCTGAAGAAGGCTGGCAGCAAAGATCACCATGAAGTCTGCTATCGTCCCCACTAGCCTGAAGACTCTCACCACAGCATCCATCCAATTCTCAGCCGCCTGCGGGTCTGTCTCTCCCCAGAACCTGGGTGGCCTCTGGCGCTGGAACTCGTGCAGCGTGCTCAAGTGGCGTGAATCACCTACTGCTGGGGCTGGTGGCATCGGTGGCCCAATGTATTCTAGTACCGCTGGTGCCTCCGCTGGTGCCTCAACTGCAAGAGGGCCCTGTACCGAAGCCTCGTCGCTCGGCAGGCTGTCAGTACGCACATCCCTCTGGGCTCTAGCTGTTCGTCCGTGAAAAGGCATCCTAAAAGAAACAACATGACACGGTCAAATGATTATACCTGGTGAGCTGACCTGGTTTGAGCTGATATTTAAAAACTTCTGGAAACACACACGCAATCAGTGTTTTCATGCACAAAGTCGGAATTCGGTTGTCAGGGTCCTGGTGTATGGATACGTCGGCCTCCCGCACCAACACTGGACTCCCTGAACTAAAGACCACACTCGGTACCCTTAACACTATTGCTTCACAGAAAGATAATATCAGAGTTATAAGTTATGCGGTAGAACCGACCCCTCTGATACCAATATGTCATGACCCGCCCTCGGGGCCCATGCCGTGACTACCCCAAGCCCTCCATCCATAGGCCAGGGGCTGGAGACTAGCACCAAAGGCGTAAATCCCGATAACTGGGAAGGCATTGCCTTTATAAAAGTAAACAAAACACTACAGAGTACAAGCGGAAGCAAAACACTAAGTACAAAAGAAAGTGCTGAAAGTAAATGGGTCAGAATACAAACCCAACTGAAAGTACAGCTACAACTGAATGAAAGTACAACAGAAAAAGACAAACAGTTGGAAGAAATGAAGCAACTCCTGGGCCGTCCTCCTCATATCCTACCTGAAAGGTAGGTACAGATAGCGCAGCTCCTGGATCATCCACCACGGATCCTACCTGAAGGATAGGTACAGATAGCACAACTCCTCAACGCTCTCGGACGTCAACCTCCTCCGAGTGTCAGCTTGCCGTGAAGTCCACCTCCGGATACTGACTCGTCGTGTAGTCCACCTCCGGGTACTGATTCGTCGTGTATTACACCTCCGGGTACTGTCCAGTCCTCGAACACTCGGCCTATGTCAGCACTGCCCGTCGTCTGCAACCAACACAACGAGGTGCGGGCATAACCCGTGCAGGGGTGAGTATAATGATACTCAGTAGGGACCCCAAGACCCTAATTGTCTCACTAAAACCAACAAGGATAACCACGAAGAATATATCAACAGATAACGTCTACTTAGGTATATGCCCATACATATACCTAAGTTATCAAGTAACCCATCTCAATCATGAGGAAACACAAGGGTTATGAAATCAACGGATAACCACTACCCAGGTATATGCCCATACATATACCTAAGTTATCAAGTAACCCATCTCAATCATGAGGAAACACAAGGGTTATGAAATCAATGGATAACCACTACCCAGGTATATGCCCATACATATACCTAAGTTATCAAGTAACCCATCTCAATCATGAGGAAACACAAAGGTCATAGACTCAGCTCAAACCAGGATTTTCATTATCGAAACCGTAACTGCTGAAGAGCCCCGTCTCTGGAGTGTACAGTGGTCCTGTCACGACTCCGAGGTACTGCTCACTAACCTAAGACTGCTGAGGTACTCCTCCTGTCGAGTGCTGTGGGCCTGCTGCTACAACCAAGCGCTTCCCACCATGGGTCTGCCACTACAACCAAGCGCTCCCCCTCATAGCCTCAAGAGATACTCCTTCTGTTGAGTACCGTGGGTCTGTCGCTACAACCAAGCGCTCATCCGCCATGGGTCTGCTGCTACAACAAAGCGCTCCCCCTCACAACCTCCAGAGGTACTCCTTCAGTTGAGTACCGTGGGTCTGCCGCTAAAACCAAGCGCTCCTCCATCGTGGGTCTGCCGCTACAACCAAGCACTCCCCAATGGGATATCTGAATCACACCGAGTCGATCGGTCAAGCAGTCGTCAGGTCTCAGCCGGCTACACGGTCTCCGTACTCCGCACGCTCGTCTCTGGGAGGGTCCGCTCCACGAGCTACTGGTCGATACTACAAGTATCACAAAGTACCACGAAGAAATATCTCAAAAGACCGTCTCGTCATAGGGGTCTCAACGTAATAGACGACGCGTCAATCAGACATCCGGACTGTTAGTTATTAGCCTTTTCGTCCTAGGGGCCCAGTTGGTTTTGTGTGCGAACCAACCCGACCGTATCTCAAATATGCCCTGAACTCACATAGGGTATACTCATAGGGACCGTTTCTCAACGTGATCACCAACGCCGCTGACGGTTCGTCAAACGGACATTTGGTCTGAAAGATATCAGCTCTCCCGTTCCAAGGGCCCGGTTGGATTTTGGGTGAAATCCAACCCGGCCACTATCCAACTGCAACCAAAACTCGGGCGAAGTTTGTCAAAAGTTCTGTCTCAACAAGAGAAAATCAACGAGACAGACGGTGCGTCAATCAGACGCCCGGTCTGTGAGTTATTGGACTTTTCGTTCCAGGGGCCCGGTTGGATTTCGTGAGCCAACCAACCCGACCGCACTCCGACGACATCCAAACCTCAAGCGGAGTAAGCCAAAAGATCCATCTCACTTTGAGGAATCTATCAAAGTCAGCGGCACGTCAATCGTACGTCCGGAGCTCAACATATGAGTGTTTCCTCTCTGAGGGCCTAGTTGGTTTCATATCCAAACCAACCCGGCTGAACCCAAAGTGTTCCGAAACTTTGAGTGTGATATACCGAAATTCCTGTCTCGATCCAAGGATTGCATTGCTGCTGACGGTGCATTGATCGGAGGTCTACAGCTCAAGATATGGGCGAAAGACCGTTAGGGGTCCGAAAAAGGGGGGTCTGGGCCCGGACCGACCGGACCCGAACCCCCCTGGGTCGGCCCAAACCGGGTCGACCCGGCTAGGCCCGGTCCGGCCGGCTCGGTCCGACCCGACCAGCCGGCCGCGGCTCGGCCAGCGCGGCCGAGTGGAAGCCGCGGGCGGGGTGCGCGAATCCCCCACCCTCGCCGCTAATTGAGGTCGGCGGCCCCCGCCGCCGCCGCCGGTCGCCGGCATCGCCACGCCGGCTTGGCGCGTCGCCACCGCCTTCCGCGGACCGCCGGACGCGCTCCAGTGGTCCGTTTCTCCTGCCGTCTTCGCCAACGGTCCTCCCGAGACCTGACCTTCACTACGAAGGGATTCAAACGCCATAGCGGACTGCTTCATCGTCGTCCGTTGATCTGCATGTCAATTAACAAAACGTACCGTCTTTGTGGTTTTCCGGTGCGACGCGATGGCGCCGCGCCCCTTCACCACGGCCCGACTCTGGACGTGGTCCCTTTTCTGTTCTTCGGCACGGCGTGACAGCGCCGCAGAATTGGTTCAATTTTTTTTTGAATGCGCGGCGTGACGACGTCACGCATTTCTTGCCGCTCAATCCCATGCGGTGCGACGACATCGCGTCACTTTCATTCGATCCGCAATAACAAGAAAAACAATAGGGAGGGGGGCATCCGTGTTTGTGCGGTCCGGCCTCATCCCGTTAACTGATATCATGTGGTCCAAATAAACGTGGATAAAAGACAGAAGAGAATCACATAAGGAAAAATCACGTAAACCCCCTACCTCATCGTAGTTGTCGGACGAGTTCTTTGTGGAATTGACCATCGCGGAAGAACATGATCGTCGCGTCACGGAAGGGCGTCGCGTCGTCACGGTATACGGCGTCGCGTCGACGATCTCCGAGGTTTAAAGAAAAGCACACAGATTTTTATTTCATGAATTAAATATGTGTTAAGGATAAAATCCACAAATAAAATTAAATGTTCCGAAATCTCCTACCTCAAGCAGTTGATCGAAGATTTGTTGTGGGAGGAGAAACGTCGCAGAAGAACGTCGCGGGAGAAGAATCGTCGGTGTCATGGAACACAGCGTCGCGTAGTCGATCTCCAAGGGTTCGTTGTTCTTCGTGTTCTTCGTGTTCTTCGCGTTCTTTGCGTTATTCGCGTTCTTCGCGTTCTTCGCGTTCTTCGCGTTCTTCGCATTCTTCGCGAAGGAGGGTGAATATCTTAAGCCTCTCCCAACTCTCTCAACAAGCAACCCTTAAGAGAAAACAAGCATTGGTCTTATTTTATTAACATGCCAACAAATTGAAAAACAAACTAAGTAACGACCCATTAATTCATAGAATTAATTTCAATGAATAAACCGCCCAATTAACAGGAGCGTTTAAGAGTTTATGGAAATGCACCAGTTGACTTCAATAATGAGGAGGTTTCACGGGTGCGTTACTTAGAGGAAAAGAAACGGTGGAGCTCGTGCGGGCCCCACCTCACAAATATCCTACCAAGAGGGTAGGATATTTGGGATTGCACCCTATCCACTTTAACTTATCTCAAGTGGCTTTAAGTGGATTTTAAGTGGATTTAAGTGAAATAAAAATAAAGTTGTCACACCACTTTATTTTATTTCTTAACTTAACCCCAAAAATTTAAAAACCACACCCGAGCAAACGCAACTCCGGAAAAGGCGTTTCTAAGAAAATATTGGTGTTGCAATTCCATCGGTGCCCTCAGAATTTGATTCCGAGCACCGGTTCAAAAGTTAGAAATTCTCGCTCATTCGTTCACTAAACGTACCCGAGCTAAACTTCGGAAAATGATTCTGGGCACACCAGGCCTCAGAATCAGGCACCGTCAGAAACTGCGTTCTTGTAAAATTCCAAAGAAAATTTAGAAAAACAATTCCCTTGAATTTTCTGGGTCTTTACAATTTCCGGTTCTAAGAGAGCCAGAAATTGTGAGAGATAATATATCCCAATTCACTACTTTGGTTTATGACTTATTTGATTATATTGATTTGTATTTTTTACATATAATTGTCCCTGAAAACGGATTTGAGGTGGGGAGATTTTCAGTTCCACGGAAATTGACTATTCTATTTTGTGATCAATCTAGTGTTTTTGATTTCTGTCAAGACTGTAAATTAGTCCTTGGGAATCACCTTTCTTGTGGTGATTTCCCATTTCTTTTACATATCCATGTGAAATTATCCATGAAATTGATTTCCCTAGTTAGGTGTGAGTAATCATGGGTTTTTTTTGAATCTTGGTCAACTCTATGATACTGATGGAGACCAATTAGTTTTCATTGGAGGGAGAGACCCTTATATGGGTTCAAGGTGTATCGAGTCTCTATCAGCTTTGGTATATGAGTTAATGATGAGTTTTATATAGGTTCATCCAATGGTGTTTTACAGTGTTGTGGAAGGTTTATCTAATGTTTTTTAAGGGGTTGTGTAATTATTCCCTAAAAAGAGATTATGTCTGGAATAGAGCTGCAATGAGGTCTTCCTCTAACATTAATCTCCCCATATCAAGTGACCCCTTCTAGGTTGTGTGATCAATGGATTTAGTATGATGACTTGACATAAAGATGATTCATTAGAATAAGTGTACCCTTATGGGGATATTTAGTTATATTTTTTAGAAAAGTAGATGGTAGATTCTAATTGGGTGGTGATTATCCCAATTTAAATCATTCTATTGTGAAAGATGGGTGCACTATACCTTGGATTAATGATATGATATCTAATTTGAAATGGGGTAGCTAAATATAGAATATTTTAATGTGTTTAATATATCATCCTATGTGAGTAAATGATGAGGATATCCAAAATATTTATTTAAAATTTTATTATAGCCATTACCTATTCATTATGATGTCGTTTGGTGTAATGAATGACTGAAATATGTTCATGGGGTTGGGGAACGAAATGTTACATAATATCTGTGGGCAATTAATGGTTATTTTTATCTATGATAGACATATGTTTTCAGTTTTTGAAGAGGAAACTATAGACTATATTTGCGACATGTTAGGAGTTATTTGATTTAATCTACTATTCAAGAAGTCTGAAAGTGTGACTTCTAGACCTGTGATTATGATACCCATGCAAAAACAAACATAAATAGTAAATAAATATCATGATTTAATTAATATACCTTGAACATATTTTCCCATCCCAAAGACTTATATGATTCCTTTCTTGGATATTATTTACATAAATATCTTATTTTATAACACTTGTAAAAAATAATCCATAATCATTTTCCAATAGATAAATTTTTAAACATGTCACATGATAAAGAAACTCATAACTTAGGGAAATAAAAGTAAAATAAAGGTGTCATGTCATATGGTCAATTAGGAGAACAATTATTATAATGTGTTATCACATAAACATAAAAAACATGAGGAGTGGATAAAAATATTATAAAAATATTTTTAAGTCATAATAAATAAACATAAAACACGGTAGAATATAATAAGAACACCAAACTAATAGTATGGAAGTATAAAAGTGATTAAATAGAACAAAATAAAGCATAATAACCATAAACCATGGGATCATGACCTAAGAGCATGAAATACCTTAAAAATAATAAATTACATGAAAACATGCAATATCATGAAAATGAAAAAAATCATGAAAATGTTATAGAACATTATATTTGAAATTAAAATACAGGAAAACAAAATAAACAACATAAAAATGTGGAAAAATTGAAAAACAAATTACATAAATATAGGTATAACATGAAAAAATATTGTAAATATATCCCATCCAAAATTATAAGAAAAATATTTTGATAATACACATTTTTCCAAGGCCTATGTTAATTAACTCATTATGTCCACATGGAAAAAAGTGATGAAAATTATAGTTCTCGTGCCTTAGTAAAAAAAATTATGTCCATGATTGAAAATATAATTATATATAATTATAAACAAATTAATTATAGGCTGATATATAGTCCCCCCATTCAAAATACGTACTTATTTTTTACACTTAAAATCTTTGACTGGAATTTGATAAAGATCCACAAAAAAAATATTGATTTTTTAAACTCTTGCAAAAAAATATCATGAAGATGAGAAATAAAACAATTTAGAAAATTATATTTTGCAAAAGAAATGAAATAATAATAAAAAATTGAGGGTGATCAATGAATCACACCATAAGATATAAATCTTTGTAGAGAAACAGATGCTAAAATAATAATGTTTATACAAAAACGTTTATAAATTGTTATAAAAGATGAAGTAAACAATATATTCAGTAAAATTTTTATGATGGAAAAGATATTAATTTTGAAAATATTCTTATAATAAGTTATAAATAATGTATCATTGATATTTTTTTAAAATAATTCTAATAATAGAGGAGGGGTAAATAATGAAAAGAATATCCTTTATTGGGCATTTTAGGTAGTATTGAAGAAAACCCACATTAAAGAAACATTGAGAAATATATATTTCCTAAATGGTAATGAATATAAAATAAAAATCATAAATTTATATCATTAAATAAGAAACACTTGAAATTAATGACCATGAAATGAAATGAAAAGAAACATTTCTTTTATTTGTAGTTATTCTCATGAACATTATATTTTTTTTCTTCAGAAAAAAAATTAATCAAATAACTATTCATTAATGATAATATTTTATTTAATCAAAGAATAATATGAAATACAATATCAAATTGGTGTATTTTAGGATTATATAAATACTGAAAATTATATTTAAGTATGAAATAATATGACCTAATGAATTAGAACTTTTTTTTATGAAACCCTTACATTGAATTCATGATATATTGAATACACACAAACAAAAATATTTGAAACATAAGTATCTTAATCACATATTTTATAACCTTGTCAATATAAATAAATTTTTACAATTTTTTTTCATTATTCTATATATGATATTTATTATTTATTAGTTATATTTTATTTTTGGTGTTGGTAATATTCAACATTTTGAACTAGTTACATAATAGTGGTGTTGTTCTTCATTCTTCTTCCAATGATCATCATTAAAAAAAATTAAGAGAAAAATAAAAAAATTATAATTATTTATGATTTTATAATTTAATTTAATGGTTTTTTAATAAGATAATTAAATACAAAACCCATTTATTATATTTCATTTAATGGGTGTTTTTGAATAAGATCATTAATTATTTATGTTTCATTTATTTTTATACAAGGATCATGGTTGTCATAATTAACATGTTTAATATTTAGGATACCTTTATATAAAAATAATTAAATACATATTTTCTTATTTATATCATAAATAATTAGTAATTATATTATTATATTAAAAAAATAATTTTTTTTTTACTTTTTCATTTTCTATTTAGACTGATTGAAACAGAAGCATATAATAATTAATATTTTCTTAGAATTTTGAATTTTTTATATTTCTCAATAAAAACATTATTATTGAATAATAATGTTATTATTTAGTTATTATTAATGTATTGTGTCATAATTTATTATAGTTTAATAAATAATATATAATAAAGGTGATGAACGACATTTGTTACTTAATTGAGGCAGCAGTGTACACATCATAGAAAAGACATTTCTGTTTTACATAGTAGAAATTCAGAAATGTCCATAATAGTTATTCACTTAGAAAAATAAATAAAATAATACAATAAATATTTATTTCATAATTTATGAAATAGACAATTAAATTTAGGAAAGTAAAATTGGAATAAAAATATGATAAGAAAAAATAATCACACTGAGGACTTGGGGCATTCCCGTGGAAGACTACTTAGAATTATATGTATTATTTCTACCTATTTTGAAAAGATTCTTAATTAAAAGGGAAAAAATTATAATGTATGAAAAATATCAACAAATTAAATGTGAAACCTAATTTTTTCGGTTGACTTGAATGAGTGGCGAGACACCACTTCAGTAAGTTTCGAAAATTTAATTTTTCATAATATTTCAACTTAACATAAAAAATAAAGGATACTTCACATGTAAAATAGACTAGAAATTAAATATTAATGCACTGGGGGATGATATAAGGTCAATAATCCTTTATCCATTCATTTTAACCCAAGATTGAAACAAGAGGTTTAGTCCATTACTCTCTGAATTATAACATATATAATTTTTGTTGTGACCATTGTAACACCTCAAACCAAGTATCTAGGATCTGGTGCCTTACGTTATTATATCTCCATAAGATACAAGAAATAACATTCCAAAGTATAGAATAATTTAGTAGTCTATAAAAAATACATACATATTTGAAATTAAAATTATATTAAAAAAATTATTTTCTTTGAGAACACCATTTTTTCATGATTTTCTTGGAATATCGATCATAATAAACTTCTTGGAAACCTAAGAAAAAAACATAAGAATGGGGTGAGATTTAGTGACCAGTAAGAGATAAGTACAATGAAAGAAAGAATTAATTAATTAAAAGAATCAATATTTTATGTTAAATAATTAATAAGTCATTCTATTTAATAAATAAAATGTATATATAGTTTTTTAATAGTGAAATTCTCCTGAATGATAATAACTAAAACCAAAAAAATGAATGCCTAAATATTGGACGTCATGTATCTGGAACATGAACCACTACCATCAATACCTTCCACAAAATGGATTATTTATTTTAGGTAAAACCCAATTATGTTTCCCACAATATTCTTCTCTGGATAGTACTGATGAATCGAGGGTGATTCTCTACATACGATCCCCGCCAGTTCTTGCATTCAAATCATTCCTTGTATATCAAATAATCAATGAAAAAAATTACTTTAAAAAAAATTTCTGATACCACATTAAAACATTTAACTACCATGAAAATAATTATATTATTTATATGATATATAAAAATTGAATTATACATACACCACACACAAGGAAATTATTGGTGAATAAGGAATATATCTCACAGATGTAAAATTTGTGAGAAGAAAACCATTACATTATGTTTCCTTGTGTGTAAATGTCCTTTATCTTCTTGTATAATTATTTTATGAATGATAATTACTTCATCAAGATTACTATTAATATATATGATCCGATTATAATATTTTATTTCCTGGTTTTTAGTAATCATTATTTATTATCATTATTCTGGTGTTAATTGCTTAGTTTCTTGAGTAATTTTTGACTTTTTATTTATTTATCCTATAAAATAGATCATTATTTAATCATATCCAGAATTTAATCCATGATTTAATTAACTTATATATTTAGTATATGTATATATTTATAGTAATGAATACTAATTGAGGACTAGAAAGAAATTTACTGTTCATAGAGATGGTAGGTTGTACGTACGTATTAATGCCACATTCATTTTACTATTGTATTTTAAGAAATAAAAAATAAATGTTGTATATTAAAATTCTAGTACCATATATATTTCATATATATGAGATATTTTTGTTAAATTAAAACTTAATACATAAAATTTATTTTGTAAATTAATCACATCGCTTGGGGGAGGCAGTAGTCCACACTTCCACACAAGATGTTAACTTATTTATAAAAAATGGAAAGCATGTGGTTATCGGTTTTAAAATAATTTCAGAAGAATAAATAAATAGTAAATATCATATATTACAAATATAAACATAGTTCCTTCATAATTTAATTCCATGAGAGGTGGTAAAGGAAAAATTAATGACATCGTTCTGTGAGGTAGTAGTTCGCAGTACAGGATTAGTATACTTGTTAACCATTTGATGGAAGTGTGTGTATGAGTAGGTCAAAAAAATAACATAACCCCAAAGTGAGGATTATTAGATGATTGGAGGTAAGTTGGGAGATTATTTGGGTAGGGTTTTTTGGATATATAAGTCTCAATGTGGGGTGAGGAATTGAGGGAGGAGGTGCCCTTTTATAATTGAGGTGACAGTTGCTTCTGAAAATCCTAAAAATATTCAAATATAATAAGGTTATTCTATAGAAAAATACATTAAAATGGTCTATAAATGAATATGTGAATACATTTTCGACCATATCTTATTCCATTTGTGATTATTTAACATTTTTGGGATTTTAAAAAAATTTAATCATATATTAATTCAATAAAATATCATTATTATCAAATTTGATACTATTTATTTAATTTTACATCAAATACATCAAAAAAGTTATATTAAAATATAATTCTATAAGACTTCTATAATATATAATATAAATCTATAAAATAAATTATAAACATTGTCTTATCCCAAATATATCAAGAGTAATATTTTAAAATCAATTATTTTTATATTCCTATTAATTAAATAAATAAAATTTTTGCAATGAATAAACATTTAAGGTAATTATATAATTTATAAAAATTGAAAAAAAAAATCTAAAATTAAAAATATATATATTATGATCAATATATTTATTTAGTTTTGTTGATATTTTTTGTTTTTTCCATATGTGGATACATAAAATATTTTAAATAAAAATAGAGAGACACTTTGTAACAATCTTTGACTTAAATAGTATATTAGTTATTTTCATGAAAAATATCCATTAAACAATTAAAAATAGTTATCAAGTTCATAAGTGTCTAATAAACTTCATAATTAATTATTATACAAGTTTATTTCGCATTCATACACTTATCTTGTGCCTTTAACTGTTACATAACCTCTTTAACTCTTAAGGTGACAAGTAGACTTTTTATTCTTTTGTTGTTAATATATTTAATTATAAATGCCAAAAGAACCACAAATGAGTCATGTATGATATTATAAACCATATATAAATAATTTGGCCTATTTTTATGTTTTTATAAATTTTATATCATATAATAAAATATTATTTATTTTAAAATATCATCAATGTCAATTTGAACAATATTCATTTCTTGATTTTTAGAAAATATAAAAACATAAGATAAATTAAAACAAAAATACTTTAATACATTCCTAATCTGTCTAGGTCATATATAAAATTTGTGTTGGAAATTAATTATACAAAATTATATTTATTTTAATATTTTTAATAACATTTATTTGATATGTCTACTAATTAATCAATTATGGTATCATCTTTCTGAAATCCTTTATTTTGATAATTTCTTCCCTAAAAATAAGAAATTAATTATAGTTATGAATATATAAAAATTATATTTCAAATTAATATTTATATTTTAAAAACTACACCAAATAATCATATATAATACAAATTAAAAGATGATTTTGACATATTGGACTTCCCTTATAATAAAATACTATAAAAGACTTAAATTAATCCTAGAGGCCCAAAGAGGCAATAAAATCTACCCCAGGATGATTTTGGATGATAGTTTTTTACCCAATAAAATTAGGAAAATTGTTATGGTAATTTTATAATATTATTTTTACCTATAATTATTGGATTTAACCTTAACACTGGTAATAAAAATATTAACAAATTTACTATTCATATGCCCAAAAACAAAAGATACCTATTTACATATTTTGTAACCAATGAATTAAAATATTTAAAACATTTTCAAAAACTAATAACATAGAAATTTCAGAATTTAATTTAATATTAATCCAGTTTACTTTTTGAGAAAATGGGTTCAAATTTTAAAACAACCAAATGATTGAAACATTTTTATATCTAAGATCATTGTAAAACTCATGAAAATGACCTGAATTTTGTTAAATAGAATAATAATAATAATGTATTTATACATTAAAATAATTCAATTATATAATTTAACACTATAAATTATTTTAATGAATATTTTCTTAATTAAAATTTACCATTTTTCAATATTCACCAAAAAATGAAATTTATGAGAAAAATGATAAAAATTCAACAAATTAAATATTTATATTCTAATTTACAATATTAATTTTATTTTTTCATATATGATATAAATATAAGTTTCATAAATTATATTGAAAATAGTTTGGCTATCAAAAGGTGAAAAAAATTGTCTTTAGAAAAATAGATCCTTTCATGAATAAATTTGTATTTATTCTTATAATATTCCTATAAAACCATTTTGATGATTGTAAAAACATTTTAATATTTATATAATAAATAAATTTAATAATTTGGTTAATAATATTAATTCCTCCCTATTTAACGACTAGGTTATAATGGTATTTTAATGTTTTTTTGAGAAGGGCATTGTTTACATTGTAAGATTTCGAAAATATTAATTTTCAAAAGTGACATTCGATAAAATATTTTGTGAAAAATTATCCCCTCCTTCAACAAGATGGGTACTCCAAATTTTAATTTGATCCCTAAAAACCCAATGGTTGGTACTCGAAAATTACTTTTCGGGAAAACCACATCAGAAATAGGGTTAATAAAACATTGGCTTAATAAACAGGAAAGGGAAATGTGAAGGTCACCAAATAATTATAAAATCTAAAAGGGAAATATTTTCATAAACTGGAATCATGGACATGGAAGTGAAATAAAATTATCATGTTAGATTGGAGAGTGATAGAGAATATAGTCATCAGAATGTCTACCATCACAAAACCCTAAATCTGTGATGTTTTGAAGAGAAAATTGATTTCTCTGTAAAAATACTATAGGAATATTGTTTTCCATTGTAATTTATTTTCCTAGAGTTGGAGGATTATAGTAATATTCAGATAATATCTTGATAAAATAAACTTACATGATATCATTTCATTTCAAAAGAATAATCTTATCCTTTGAGTGTAGTTTGATCGATATTCACTTTATCTCTTATTTTAGGAAATGGTTATTCAAGTTTAATTTTTCATACCTAAATCACTTTAATAAATCATATGATGAACTAGTCATTCCTTCCAACATTAAATACTTTCTTTCTCCCAAATGGTTAGATTATAGTGTCAAATAAACCATACTCTAACCTTAAACAACTGTATCTAATGTTTTTTATTAATCCATTGCACCCATAAAACTCATCAAAAATACATGTATTCAAATTCACAGTCCAAAAATAACAATTCTTATACAAAAATAACATATAATACATTAAAAATAGATGAATATTGTCATTAGTTTTTGGAATTTTTCACTCAAATTTTTTATCAGATTGATGATGAAAACCTGTGTTGAAAATTAATTCAGTACCCAATGAAATCTTAATTTCTTTCTAGAAAATTCATATGAACATGGGATAATGGTCTAATATAATGGAGAGTGGAATAACAAGCTACACAAATATATCCTTCTGATATAGTCTATAAATATGAACAAAAATATTTTATCTCGAATGGTAAGGAATTAAAAAAAATTATTTAATTGATCAAGAATAACCCAAATTTTTTTTTTACCTCGAGTTGTCTAGGGAAATACCACCAGGATGTCCATTGATTTATTAATCCATTTCCACTCCATAATAAGAAAATATTGATGAATTATAATAGATAATTTTCATTCTTATTTATAATAAATAGATGTCAAAAATTTTATGGTGAACTAAGAAATATCTCATTTTAATCCATCCCGCCAATAATACTATTGATTGCCTCAGTATATCTTAGTGATAACTTGATCAATGGAAAAAACAGAACAATGATCTTTACTCAATAAAAATCTCTACAACTATAATTAAAAATTGTGAACATATTTACATTCCAAATTTTTAAAAACCTTATTCATCAACATTAAACATATTGAACATACCTTTCTTAAATGAGTAACCTTTTTCTAGAATTGTATGATCCTTCTTTCAGGAATACTTATTTCTCTCTAATATACACAACAACATCAAAACATGAAACAAAATAGAATAAAACCTAATATATAATATTTATATACCATAATTTGTCAAATAAATAACCAAAGGGTCATAGTCCAAATATAACATGGTTAATGTATCATTGTTTTTCCATCTAGAATAATCACCCACATTTTTTATTTTCCATAATAGAGATGAGTTTTTCAATCACAATACTTGATTAATTACATAATTCCTCAATGTATCACGTTCAATTGTTTTTAGTGAATATATAATTCAAACTTTTATGATAATTATATATTTCACACTAATGAATAAAAATGATTCTTATGAATTTATAATGAAAGAAACATGGTAAAAACAGTCAGAGCATAGGTAGGGTAATTTTACTCATGAGGTTTCAATTAATACGAAGCACGATAAATTACTTGATCATTATACATCATGAAACAACAAAGTCCCTTCAATAAAACATCACTATAGAGGGAAAAGACTCAATTTCTTAAAATATGGGACAAAACTTGATAATTACACAATCTTTTTTTATTTCCTGAAAACAATCCTCAATTTTTTTGACAAGATGAATTTATCTCCTTTTCATGTGAACATAGTTAGTTTTCCAAACAATTTATCACTGATTTCAACAAACCTTCAATAGTAAGATTCTAATAAAAGAAAATTATAAATCATTATAGAATTTTTTTTCCCTTATCCAATCATCAACAATATTATTTTTAGTAGGTTCTATAGTTATATCATATTTAGAACCAATACTTTTCATGCGAACAAATTTCTTATGACCAAAATTCAAACCTAAAAATTTTTCTATATAGTTTATTTTAATTAAAGGTTTTTAATACAATAATTAGTTTTCTTTGATATTACAATTGGAATATAAAATATACTCATTAATAAAAATGATAAAATAAATTTCCAACAACACAAGGAAAAATAAATTCATAATGTCCATAAATAAAAAAGTTTCCTCAGACAATTTATATGAAATATTTATAATCATTAAATTCTTGTTTCTTTTCCGAAAAAATCATTCATAATTTTTACCTCATTTAGCATCATATGGTGGTACCCAGAACACATATCAACCTTTGAAAATTACTAAGCTCCCAAAACCTGATCAAATAAATTACTGATATAAATGAAAAGGATACACATTATTAACAGTGTGGTTATTCAAGGATATATAATCATTTTAAAGTCATATTGAACCATATTTCATTTTAATAAAAAAAGGATCACCCCATGGTTAAGTGATTGATTTAATGAAACCTTTAACTACTAGCTCCAAAATTTTCTTTTTCAATTCCAAAAGATTTACTTGATCCATTTTATAAAAGGATTTTGATATTTGAATAACATTAAGAAATAGGTAAATATTAAATTTAACCTCTTAAACAGGAACAACACTAATAAAATCATCAAAAAATGAGTCTATAAGTTTATTTACTGGTGGGACATTACTAATATATATAGTTCCTTTATTTCATAATACATGATCTAGGTAACATTAATTTCCACCTCTAATCAATTTTTCAACTTCATGGTTGGTAATTGATACTATTAAATCATTCAATAAAACATTGGTAGATTTTAAATTGGACTTAGCCTGAAAAAATCAAATCCATTACATAAAAAATGGTAGAAAACACCACTATGGTCTACAGAAAATGATTTTCTATAAATATAATCCCATTAATTTAAATATTGGGATTCCTGTAGTTCTTTCTTTCTTTAATACTTCCACCCATGGTTTTCACCAAACATTATGCCTTTTATTCCTGATGAGATATTCACAATTTACATTCATATTTAGCATATACTAAAGTAGTTTATGATGCGGATTAAATGATCATATTTGAATATTTTAAATAAAAAAGTAAAATGTATTTCACAACTTCATTATATGGCCTAACGTCTATCATAGTAGTTTTAAAAGAATATTAAAGACCTTTCTACTATTGGTATTGATGTTTTACCACTTAGTGATTAACATTTAACCTAAATTAGCATAATTTCCCAAATTATTTTTAACATGTTAATATGACAATAAAATATTCATTATTCATCCTCTACCATTCCATAAATTCATGATCCATTTTTTCAATCATTCAACATTAGTAACACATCATAGATTTTATAAAACATTCTTGAGGATTCCTCTTACAAAAGTCCTCACAATATGGGAAACTTATTTTTATACCTCAAGATTTTTTTGATAAATTACTGACAAATTCATTCCTTATAATCTTTTTCTTACTCTTATCATCTCAAGGAACATAATTTTTAGGCAAATTCCTCTATAATCTCTCAGAAAAATGAATAACTTTGGCATAGATTTTAAATTATTATTCCTCTAAAGATCATTGTAGAATTTGTTTCAATCCGGTGTAAAATCTATTAATTTTACTATCCATTTTCCAAAAAAATCCTCCATGTATATGGATATCCTTTTAAAATTGGATCCATACATGGATATAGAATCATCATCATACTACATCATTTCTAGTGATTTTTTCAATCTGAATTCATACAAAAATAAGGAAATATTTCTCAAGTAAATGTTTTTTAAATGTTTCCCATTCCATGACATCAAGATTCAATATGATAGATGAAAATGTAAACCCTTTGTCGTTATTAACACCCCATGTCTTCAAATAACTTCTCTAGTGTATCGATCCATCTTTCGATATCCAATATAACTAAGGTTCAATGAAATATATAAGATTTTTTCCCATTAATTTACCAACTATTTAAATATTTCATTATGGTATATCTAGTTTTTACCTATAATAGATTCCACCAAATTTTATATATGAGTAAACATGACCATCACAAAAACAACATTCTTACTTCCATTTATAAACATTTAGGGATATCGACGTAGAAGGATATTATCTTCACAGTGCCTTCCTTGTATTTCGTTCATATTTAATCTTCTAAAAAAATTTTAAAATAATAAAATATAAATGAATGAATATGGTAATGTTATAATTTTATACCACTTAAACATGAATATAAGGTAAACTATTTCATGGAAATGGTATTATTATTGTCTTATAATCCAAAACTATCAAAAACTTTCTATGATACTGACTACCAGGACCCAACACTAATAATTACATATTCTAATTTATTTGGACTACAAAATTTCATTCTAGAATTTCATCAAGGTATACAGTTTCATAATATTACATCATAACCTATTCATAAAAAACATAGGGTATAAAATATAATTTTTCTATTAGTATACATTTTTCTTATAATATAAATATTTTAAAATATATAATAATTTCATTTCATGAAAAATCATTATGAAATTCAATTATGAATCTTCAGTTCCTTTATCCATATTTATACAAAGTTAAACCCATTTTAAAAATTTGGGATGAGAAGTCAAATATCCTTAAGGCGTATCAAAAAGAAGTTGTTTCTTAGTCTAGTGAAAAACATAAAAACCATCGAAAACCCATTTTTAAAAACTAAAACATTTTACCTAGAAATGGAATCATTTTCCCTTTATAATTATCATTATATTACAATCTAAAATAATATTATTTCCCTAAAAATCATTATATTTCATATAAAATTCATGTGGGTGGATTGGGTTATCATCCTTTTTAATCCTAAAAAATCCCATAAAAATTGGAATAAATATGATGGATGTCAAATATAATTTTCTATATAACTTCATTATTTTTGAAGGTATTGAATTATTATCTATTCACACCCATCATATATTTTTTAACGGGTGCACATGATGATATCTAGGTACACCCATCATATAAGCTATATCAGGATATACTTTAATCAATAATGAGACTCAACATGTCTTATAAATAATTTTTAATCCCATTTAAATGATTAAAAATTTTTAAACTTTCACCTTCTCATTATAAAACCCTTGGAAAACTCACTTAATCTCTAATTAAAAACTCTATCACATATGAAAAAACATTTCCTTCTAAAAAATTATTATTTACAAAAAATGGAAAAATTAAATAGTGGTTTTATTTGAATAAAACATGAAATATTTTAAAGTAATGAAGCCTTAAAAAATGGTTATGGCGATCGAATGTGTTGTTGTCACTGTATACATTAAAATAGTTCATTCCTTTTTTATTTTGTAATGAAAGTAAAACATTCAATATAAATATTTTTTTTGAAAAACATTTATAGAAAGGAAAATATTTACATTATAAAGAAATCATTTCTATATAATTATATTTATAAAATCATTTTAAAACATACATGTAATAAAAATAGTTATAGGAAAACATTTAAAGTATGTTTTTAATGAATATCCATTTACCAGTTTGGGAAAATTTAAATCGTAGGCCCCAATAAAGAATAAAATTACCCAAAATATCTAATATCATCCTAATAGATAAGTTAATTATATAAATTTTCAAAGTTTCAATATTTACACATCATAAATTAATATAGCTACACAACATCAAAATATGCCTCAATGAAATGAAATTAAGACGATGTCCCTTACCTTCAGTCACACTCATCATGTATGTTCTTTATATTCATGAATTATCAAATTATATCAAATATTTACTTTCATAAGAAACCATTTAATCTTTATTATTCAATTTTACTTCACTTATATCCATTTTATATATGATTGTATAATAAATTAATTTCGCAACACCTTGGGATTTTATGAGAAATATTATTTTAATTACATTGATGTCTTGTGTTGTACACTACACCAAGATTAGCTTGCACTATACGCAACACCATATTAGCTTACAGTATATGCAAACACTATTCTAGGCTTGTTTTTCACGCCAGAAGCAACCTTCCTCGATAACGTGTGTTATACGCAATACCGTGTTTCACTAAACGAGATATTACTATAATATTATTATTATGAACTAGCCGTTATGAATATTAATACCCACTTTTTTAATTTTTATAAATTTATCTTTCAAAATGGACTTCATTTTTGGATTCGGAATATCAAAATTATCCAAGGGTGAATTATTGGTACTTTTTTGAAAACGTTCAATTTTTGATGAATAGTGAAAACACTGGGTTACTATTTAAAAACTAACTTTTTATTTAAATGATTATTTATTATATTTAAATTTATTTTAGGTCAAAATAGATACATAATATATATATATAAGTTCAATGGAATTCATTGGAGTCGTTTTATAATAATATTAGGGATATAAAAATTTTATTGAACTTTTTACCGTCTTTTACCCACCTCCTAGGATAATTTAAAAATTCAAATAAAACATAATTTTACTGATTTTTTGAGTGGAATTTTTAAAATCCAAGAGAAACAGTTAATATCAAGGAGTAAAATGTAGTTCTATAAGATAAAAATAATTTTTGGTGAATAATAACTTTTACTTTTATTTACCACGGTTAAAAGTAAATAGGGTAATTAAGGGTAAAAATGATATTATTATTACCCTAACACATATCATATTTCTATTGGATATGTATAATTACACCAAAAAAAACCTTAGGAATAAAATATTACCCTTTACATACAAATGGATTAGATTAGGACATTAATTATTATTTTATTTAAAGAATATTTAAAAGAGTTAAAATCAAAGTTTAATAACTAAAACTTCGTTAATATAGGTTTATAAATAAGATAAATTAGACTCTAAATATTCATTAAAAAGATAAACATGTTCCAGACATAATTGTATTTTATTTAAATTTTTAGACATTAAATAATTTAATTTACTTATGACACAATGATGATGTAGTAATTATCCTATTAATGAAATATTAGCATAATTGATGTTATAAATAACCAAATAAATGTAATTTGAGACGTTTTATGAATTTGACTAATTTTATAGATTAATATGACATGTTATTATTTATTCAATTAACTTATTTCGAACTAATCATGTTGTTATGATTTTCACAAAAATCAATTACCAAATAGTGTCAGAATTGACATAACATAGTCTTTAAAACAAATATTATATTATTAATTGATATTATATCCCTAAAAATATAAGGTTAGGAAAAATGAATTAGATAAAGTTATATATATTAATAATGAACCACTTGGGGTTCGTTTGTCTAGTTATAGTAAGTTTATTATCCATATAGTGTAAGAAAACAAGAAGACACGATAAATGTTAAATTATTTATCTTAGAGTTAAATCTAAATGATAAGGTTGAAATAGTAACCTAAAATTGTATAAAACCTATTAGTTGAGATGATTTCGACCCATACCAACTTCATCTTTGAAATAAATCAATTTGGAGCAATTGTAAACCGAAATTTACTTTATTATAAAATAATATTTTATGTTTTTTCCTAAGGTTCCCCTCTCCTCTCTTATAAAAGGGAACCTCCTCCCTCTTCTCTTTACACAATTTTGAGCCTTCAAGCTCGGCCAAACCCTGACCATTTCCCGTATGAACTTCTATATAAACATTATAGAGGTTCTTTTCACCTCAAAAGACCAACTCTAGTGCCTTAATAGAAAACATAAAAGAGGTGCGTCGAAGAGGAGGTAATCTCTTCTACCGATTCTTTCATGTTTCTTTCTTCTTCAACTTCTTCTTCTTTAGTTGATTTATAATAAGGTAATAAAATCAGTATCACTAATATACTGATATGTTATTATAAATATTAAACAACCCCATTTCACCTTCTATCCATCCTACGTAAAATGAAATCACCACGCGTGCGTACGTACGAAATACCGTCTCCATGCCGTGGTGTAAACTGTTTTTCCACCACCACCTTACATGGATGGGTATAATGGTGTATATAATAACTATATATGGTTATTATAACATCATAATGATTCTAAGATATTATATCATCCACTCCAATCCCATTCAATAATTATGGGAATGATATCATCGCTCGTGCATACGTACGGATTACCGTCACCACGACGCAATGAGATTCATTCTCCATGTTAACCATTCAAGAATGATTATAAAGTATATATAAAGAATAATAATGAAATATATGACAAAATAAATCTACTAGATATATATATATATATATATATTTCATCTACTTACTTTCATTCAAGTCACTAATTAATGGAAAACAACGTTCATGTGTACGTACGGCCTACCGTCTCCATGAACGTTGTATTTCATCTCATTCATCTATCTATTATATATATATATAATGAATATATATGATATTTAAATAATTATTTAAATTCTGGAAGTAAGTAAATAATGATATAAGTAATAATAATATCAAGAACAACAAGTGCAAACACGTACGATAAATAAAACGATTTTACCCAAAACGTTGCTTTAACATGGAATTTACAAAAGAATGAGTAATATAAAGTCATAAGTGAACCATATATGATATAATAACAATGAATATGACTCTGAAATAATTCAATGACATTATTTAAATCATTATACAGGAGTTTTGGATACGTACGAAGCATATCGGACCTAAGGTAAGGGATAATTTTGCAAATCTCATTTTTATCTGAGATTGCATATATGTAAGTATTTACCGGGGTTATGTTTATCATCCATGTCCATGTTTTCTAAAAAAAATTCATAAAATGTTTACTATTTTTACATGTTTTTTTACAGTAATTTTTACCAATTTTTTTCTTTTTACCACATTCTATGGAAGGAATCTTTCCTTTGGTTGCCATATAAGGTACTTTTTGACTTTTCCGGAAAAAGTATGAGAAGAATGTTTTTTTAACTTATACAGAATGAATGGATTTTTACAGTTTTATAATGCCTTATTTTCCTGAAACTTACTATACAATATTTCATTACTATTTTCAACAAAATACTTTTCTTTTAAAATTCCATGGCATTTTGTGAAAAGAAAATGATTTTGAAGAAGAAAGGATATTTTCCTCAAGAATTAATTTCAAGTGTTTTATCAAAACCATTTTCAATCTTAGATGACATTATTACATATGTTTATGTTTCAAGTATAATATCTATATTAATTACATGGTTTCAGTTTTCTTATGATGAAATGATGTACATTTGTTTTATATGGATTATGTTATGATGGGATGATGTTTATGAAACCCATTTTATTCTTTCGGTTATGATGAATGCTTTATGTTTATGTTGTGCCACACATAAGAATGATTTCATTTTGAGATGGGTGGGACCTATATATCCCTCCAATTCATTGGGTAAAGTTTTATATCTCGTGAGATAGACATGGCTAGAACATTAAGTTAATCTGGTTCAGGGATACAGGACTGAAACAAGGAGTGAACTCGATTCAGTAAGGGACTTTGTCCACTAAGATGGTCTTGGCAGCAATGCCTTGGTTAATCTGGAAATAATATCATTTTCTTAATGGTTTGACACAATTACATGTTTTATTCCCATTCTATTTTATCATGATTGATGTTCCTTCATGATCTATGCCTTATGTACTACTAAGATTTATGTCATGTTCATGTTTTTACGTTCAAATGTTTGTGGGTTGTTTTATGTTCTCCATGTTTACCCTTACTGAGAATTTGAGCTCACCCTTTTTATGTTTTCTTTTCCCTAGGTTATAAATAATGGTTTTAGGTAAGAAAACAAAAGAAGAAGATCTTTATGGGAGATGTTGAAGATCTTTTACCATGATTAGAAGATTATATTCCGAGTTTCCAAAGATGATAAACTATTACAGTATTTCAATGTTTGTTTTTGTTATGTATTAAGTATTCCTCAAAATTAATGTAATGTCTATGTACGTAAGGTATGGGTCTCTACAGTTGGTATCAGAGGAAAGGTTTAGTTATCCTTTGTAGACTAGCATGTGAAAACTTTAGTGAGATCCGTAGAGATATATCTAAGGTATGTCTAGGGATGTCCCTAAGGTTACGTGTAAGTATAGGTTATAGCCCTAGAATTATGGTAACGATATTAGAATTTATCCTAAGATGTTATATATTGAAGTTAATCCCCCTTGATTATGATTTTTTTCTCTCACACTATTCTTTTTGGGTTTTATAAAATGGCTGGAAACAGGAAGATTCACGATAATGGAGGATATGATGGACAATGGAATGATATTATTCATGAGAAACCAAATGAAATTGGATCTAGAAGTCTACGTATTGTTATTATTTTTAATCATCAATCTCATAATATGATCAATAATCTCAACTTTAATAAGTTTCCCGACTCAGCTAATAAGAGAAAGATGGAGTTTCATGATGATCATAGAGGAAAGAAAGATTAGTTTCTATCATGTAAATCATGTGGGAAGAGGCATCAGGGAGAATGTTTCAAAGGAACTGGAAGATTCTTTGGGTTTGGAAAAGAAGGACACAAAGCTAGTAATTGTAAAGGAAAAGGTTCAGTTAACACCGTGGATAAGGATAATCGTATTGCTTAGATATCAACAACGGTTAAATGTTTTAAATATGGAATGTATGGGCATTATGCAAACCAATGCCCAAAGGGAAAATCTCATGAAGAGAATCAGCATGGTTATATGGCTAGTTTTTATGTGGATGATGATGAAGAGACTAAAAATGATATATGAGATGAAATAAATGATGAATCTTGATCAGTGGTTTAAGAAGGTAGTGGAATGATTGTATGTTTATCATGAATAATGTATGGTACTATCGAATAAAGAAAAATATAAGGATTGTTAAACTAATGTATTTCCTTGGGTTTTTGAAAGTATATGATTAATGGTACTGGTAACCATGAAAGGTTATTCAAATATTTTTGGAAGGTAGATGATATGTGCATAATGAAAGGATAAGAAGATAATGAGATGTTTGATAGTATTAGTTAGCTCATGACTTGTATAAGGACAAAGTGATGTCATGGTTTGAGTATACAGAATTTTAGGATTTTGGTATGTGGAAAGAGTTAACTTTTGACGGCATCATGTTTTCACTAATGATCAATGGGTATTCATTTTTCAAGAGAATACATGATTATGGTATTCACATATTTAGAATGTGACCAACAATATATATCGTATGGTAGATGATGGTATTCACATACTCGGTAGATGACATTTCTAGTAATTGTTTACATTACACTGTGAGATTGGATAGAAGTATTTTGGATAAGTCTAAATATTAGAATGGATTGAGTTGGAAATTAGATAGTATTGTTTAAGGCTATAACTCTTTTTTATGTTAATAATAGTATAGTTTGAAAAAAAAGGACAACCCATTGGACGGGCGACAACCCGTCGTGTCAGACAGGGATGTGGGAATCAAACCCACAACCGAAATGCGACAGGTGTTTATCACTGGACTACAGGAAGTCCCTGGTTAGTAGAAACTATTTTTATTTTATTAAGATCTGTGATATATGAATTATAAGTCCATTTTAGAAACCATGTACTATTAATCTCAGCACAGATAGACCTATGTATATTTAAAAAAATTTGCTAAACTTTTTGCGATAGAAACAGATGGAATGACCTATCATTCTGTCATGTGATCTGCTAACACTTCACGAATGAAAAATTCAACTTCATTTATTTAAGAGAAGAAGTTGAAATTTGTCAAGGCATGAACAACTGTGAGATTGTACCAAAATCAAGTAATAATTTCTTTTAATTAAACAATTCTTCAACATTTGGGAAATGATCTTGAGAACTAAAAATGTTGTCCTAGTTCCCTCATACCTGATGAGTTAGATGGTACCTTATATCATCACAAATTTATAGCTTTGTGATTGATGACTTTTTCATAGCCATGTTCTCTACCACTCTCCATCAGAACATAATGGTTAGATTTCTCTTCCATATCCATATTTTCACCTATGTTGTCCTATGTGGAAACCCAGTGCTAAGTTACTTTGGGTGACCGTTATGATTCTAACTTTCCTTTTTAAAATGAATTTTTAGTATTCCTTTTTACGATGTGGGTTTCTATGAAAGAAACTTTCAAGTATTAAATCATCTATAACCGTGATGAATTTCGAGGGCAAAATTCATTTTAAGGGGGTAGAATGTAACACCCTGAGATTTTATGAGAAATATTATTTTAATTACTTTGATGTATTGTGTTGTACACTACCCCTAGATTAGCTTGTGCTATATGCAACACCGTATTATCCTAAATTATACACAAACACTATTCTAGGCTCATGTCGCATGCCTGAAGTAACCTTCCTCAATAGCGTGTGTTATACGCAATACTGAGTTTCACTAAACGATATATTACTATAATATTATTACAAACTAGCTGTTATGAATAGTAATACCCACTTTTTGAAATTTTATAAATTTATCTTTCAAAATGGACTTCATTTTTTTATTCGGAATATCGAAATTTTCCTAGGGTGAATTTTTTGTATTTTTCTGAAATCTTTCAATTTTTGATGAATAGTGAAAACACTTGGTTACAATTTAAAAACCGACTTTTTATTTAAATAAAAATTGATTTTATTTAAATTTATTTTAGGTCAAAATATATAAATAATATATATATATAAGTTCAATGTAATTCATTGGAGTCATTTTATAAAAATCTTAGGTATATAAAAAATTTATTGAACTTTTTACCGTCTTTTACCCACCTCCTAGGAGAATTTGCAAATTAATATAAAACATAATTTTACCGCTTCTCTGAGTGGAATTTTGAAAATACTAGAGACACGATTAATATAAAGGAGTAAAATTTGGTTCAATAAGATAAAAATAATTTTTGATGAATAGTAACATTTTACTTTTATTTACCACGGTTAAAAGTAAATAGGGTAATTAAGGGTAAAAATGATATTATTATTACCCTAACACATGTACTAATTATATTGTCTAAGTATAATTAGACCAAAAACAACTTTTGGAATAAATTATTACCCTTTAAATTCACTTGGATTAGATTAGGACATTTATTATTATTATTTTTAAAGAAGAGTTAAAAGAGGTAAAATCAAAGTTTAATAACTAAAACATTTTTAATATAGGGTTATACATAAGATAAATTAAAGTAAAAATATTCATTAGAAGGGTAAAAAATCTTTCCTACATAATGGTATTTTATTTATAATTTTTATACATTAAGTATTCTAATTTATTTTTGACACAATGATGATGCAGTAATTACCTTATTAATGAAATATTAACAAAATTGATGTTATAAATACCCAAATAAATGTAATTTGAGACTTTTTATGAATTACACTAATTTTATATGTTAATATGACATGTTAGTATTGATAAAATTAATTTTTTTCGAACTAATCATGCTGTTATGATTTTCACAAAAATCAATTACCAAATTTTTTCAAAATTGACATAACATAGTTTTTAAATCAAATATTATATTATTAATTTATATTCTATTCATAAAAATCAAATGCTTGGCCAAATGAATTATATAAAGTTATATATATTAATAATGAACCACTTGGGGTATTTTTGGCTTGTTATAGTATGTTTATTAACCATATAGTGTAAGAAAACAAGTAGACATGGTAAAGGTTAAATTATTTATCTTAGAGTTAAATCTAAATGATAAGGTTAAAATAGTAATATAAACTTGTCTAAAACCTATTGGTTTAGAGTATTGTGACCCATACCTACTTAATCTTCTAAATAAATTAATTTGGAGCTATTATAAACCGAATATGACTTTATTATGAAATAATATTTTATTTCTTTCCTAAGGTGCCCCTCTCCTCCCTTATAAAAGGGAACCTCCTACCTCTTCACTTTACACAATTTTGAGCCTTCAATATCGGCCAAAACCAGCCAATTTCCCTTCTAAACTTCCCTAGAAAACTTATATAGGTTCTGTTCACCTCAAAATACCAACTCTAGTGCCTTAAGGGGAATCTTAAAAGAGGTGCGTCGAAGAAGAGGTAATCTCTTCTACTGATTCTTTCAAGTTTCTTTCTTCTTAAAATTCTTATTCTTTAGTTGTTTCATTATAAATTAATAACATCAGTATCACTAATATACTTATATGTTATTATAAATATGAAACTACCCCATTTCACCTTCTATCCATCCTACAGAAAATGAAATCACCGCGTGTGCCTACATACAGAATACCATCTCCACGCAGTGGTGTAATATGTTTTTCCACCACCACCTTACTAGGATAGGTATAATGGTGTAATTAATAACTATATATGGTTATTATAACATCATACTAATTCATAGATATTTTATCATCCACTCCAATTCCAATCAATAATTATGGGAATTATATCATCACTCGTGCGTACGTACAGATTACCGTCTCCACGACGCGATGGGATTCATTCTCCATGTTAACCATTCAAGAATGATAATAAAGTATATATAATAAATAATAATGAAATATATGACATAATAATTCTAATGGATTTATGTATATATTTATATATATTTCATCTACTTACTTCCATTCAAGTCCTTAAGGAACGGAAAACAGCGTTCATGTGTACGTACGACCTACCGTCTCCATGAACGGTATATTTCATCTCATTCATCTATCTATTATATATATATATATATATTGAATATATATGATATATAAATCATGATTTATATTATAGATGTAATTAAATAATGATATAATTATTAATAATATCAACAACAACAAGTCCAAACACGAATGATAAATAAACCGAATTTACCCAAAACGCTGCTTTAACATGGAATTTACAAAAGAACAAATAATATATTGTCATAAGTGAACCATATATGATATAATAACAATGAATATGATTATTTAATAAGTCAATGACATTATTTAAATCATTATATAGGAGGTTCGGATACGTACGAAGCATATCAAACCTAAGGTAAGGGATAATTTTGCAAATCTCATTTTTATCCGAGATTGCTAATATGTAAGTATTTACTGGAGTTATGTTTATCATCCATGTACATGTTTTCTAAAAATGTTTTCATAAAATTTTTACTATTCTTACATGTATTTTTAAAGTCATTTTACCCATTTTTGATGTTTTACCACATTTTATGGAAGGAATCTCTCCTTTGGTTACCATATAAGGTACTTTTTGACTTTTCCACCAAAAGTATGAGAAGAATGTTTTTTAACTTATACAGAATGAAAAAAAAATTATGGTTTTATAACGCCTTATTTTCCTGAAGCTTAATATAAAATATTTCATGGATATTTTCAACAAAATCCTTTTCTTTTGAAATTTCATGGTATTTTGTGAAAAGAAAATGATTTTGAAGAAGAAAGGATATTTTCCTCAAGAATTCATTTCAAGTGTTTTATCAAAACCATTTTCCATCTAAGATGACATTATTACATATGTGTATGTTTCAAATGTAATGTCTCTATGATTTACATGGTTTCACTTTTCTTATGATGAAATGAGATCCATTTGTTTTATATGGATTACGTTATGATGGGTTGATGTTTATGAAACCCATTTTATTCTTTAGGTTATGATGAATGTTTTATGTTTATATTGTGGCACACGTAAGAATGATTTAATTATTAGATGTGTGGGACTTATATCTCCCTCCAATTCATTGCATAAAGATTTATATCTCATTGGATAGACATGGCTGGAATGGTAATTTAATCTGGTTCAGTGATACAGGACTGGAACGAAGAGTGAACTCAATTCAGTAAGGGACTTTGTCCACTAAGATGGTCTTGGTAGTAATGCCTTGGATACTATGGAAATCATATCATGTGAATAATGGTTTTCCACAATTAAAAGTTTTATTCCCATGTTATTTTATCATGATTGATGTTCTTTTATGATCTATACCTTATGTACCACTAATATTTATGTCATGTTCAAGTTTTTACGTTCAAATGTTTATGGGTTGTTTTATGTTCTCTATGTTTACCCTTAATGAGAATTTGAGCTCACCCTTTTTATGTTTTCTTTTCCATATGATATAAAGAAATGTTTTAGGTAAGAAAACTAGATAAGATCTTTATGGAAGATGTTGAAGATATTTCACCATGATTAGAAGATTATATTCCGAGTTTCCAAAGAAACTAAACTATTACGGTCCTTCAGTGTTTGTTTTTGTTATGTATTAATTATTCCGAAAAATTAATTTAATGTCCATGTACGGCAAGTAAGAGTCTCTAAAAATTTTATATTGGATGTTTACATAATATTTGGCTTATGTGTCAAAAATTACTTCAGTAGGTTGAATGTAGACAATGTAGTCTTTATTAAAACATATATATAATAATATAAAATAATTAATTATTATATACTTAAATATTATAATTCTAAAACAAATTATGAATGACGGTTATGAAAAATTAACTTTGATACAATCATGTAGATGGTGGATCGTACGTACACACAAGTAACTTTTCCATTTTTCAGTGATAGTTATAGAAAGACGTTAGGTATTATTTAATATTCTGATAATTTTAAATATGTAATAAACAAAATATTATTTAATTAAATTAACATATATATATCATACATGTGTTTTTGTGTTGAAATTGAATCACATCGATTCATGGAGGTAGTCTTCCATAGGTTGGCATGAACGACATTTTCATTTTTCATTGAGTGGAGTGGTATGAAATAAATGATATATTATATTTTTATAAATATTAATATGTAATTTTTAAAGTAATTATTTTACATATATACTATATATTTAATAAATTTATCCATATTTCCTTCTATGTAATGTACTAGTTAAAAACTATTCACATTAATTAATGAGGTGGCAGTCCTTTGTACACCCGAGCGAGGTTATGGTATCCTCAATGAAGTGGAAAATAAGATTTCATAAGTGATATATTAAATAAATAATCTTATTTATGTTATAAATATAATTATATAATTTATATCACTTATTATGACAAACCATTTTTGGCAATGATGAAAAAAGAATCACATTGGTTCGTGAGGTGATTCTCTGACGTACACATAAATAGTGATACTGTTTGAAATTTGATGGAAGGGGAGATTGATTTAGGTTATTAAATTATCATAAAAACACCACTATATATGGGAGATAATTTTTTTATTATATATTCATAATTTAATATTATTTCATGAAGTTGGAATAATAAATAAAATAAATATACTCTTTTTAGAAGGATACCTCTTCTTTGGCAACCGCCATAGGTTAGCAACACAATCCCTCTTTGAATGGATATAATATCTAAAAATGGGATATAGGGTGAACTTAAGCATGTAATAAAGGAATATGGTAACTTATTGGATGAAAAAAATGGATTTGAATTTATTATGAGGAGAGGCAAGTGGATGGCCATTTGTACGTGTGGTGTGTGGCACACTTGTATGTTTTCAAAATAAAAAGGATTATCAATGTTTTTCTGGTTCCCAAATAATCCCAAATGAAGAATTATCAAGACTTACATACGATAAGGTATAAATATTTCCATAATAAAGATTTTATACAATTGGTTAGGTCATTTTAACACTTTTCACATTAATTTAGCACCAAAGAATGTTTTTTACCATAACTCTTGTAAAATATTTGAATTTTATAACTACTCGTTATGACATAAATTTTTTTTATAATTATTAAATAATGGAAATTATTATTATTGGAAATATGGAATCAATTTTTCCAAATTAAAATCACAATTATGGTATAATTTAATTTAAAATAAAACCTAGAGATTCCATGAAAAACTGTTTTTTAAGAAGTGTATTTCTCAAGCATTAGTTGATTTCATATTTACTCTAACACTAGTAATAATAATTATATAAATTTACGTTAATATTTATTCATATATATAATTTAAATACTATTTAAAACATTCCTCATTTGGGGTTGTTTTATTTAATTAAAATACATAAACACTATTCACATAAAAATGTTTTTAGAAATACTTGTTTTCTAAACCAAGAAACTAACTTATGCTAAAATATAATATAAACATGAATAAAAAGTAATTAACTTGATTAAAAATAATTATTTAATTTTTATGTTAAATTCAATTATATTTAAAACATAATTTTACTTTTATATTAACTATTTTTTTAAATGAAATGACATTTTTACAAAAAAATTATTAATCATTGTTCACATAAAATATAAAATTTTCTGAAAAATATTAAATTTTCACAAAATTTTATTTTATGTATGATGATTTCAAAAATTATATAATATTTGTGATAATTTAATTATTTTATTTAAAAAATAAATTTTTAATTAAAGCATTATAATAATAGTGTTTAATTAATACTATTTTTTTTAATTTCAAAATACCTATAATTTTTATAATTAATATAACTATGTATTAAGATACAAGAAAATAACATAGTATATTGCTACCTGGAATGTTAAATCTGTGATCCCAAACATACATGTCTACTCTAACATGTGTCCAAGTGTAAACTCATATGTTTTGAACGAGATGAAAAAGAAAATGAATTTTGACATTTTCATTTACTGAATTAGATGTTTTTAAAACCAATAATCGAATTGAATTTTGAGACCTGGAATGATTTAAAGAAATGTTAATTTTACTTGAATTAAAGCTCAATAGTTTTCTCGGATGTATCGAGATGTTTCATGAGTGAAAATTATGGAAACTATGTTTTAAAGGACCTGCATGGGGTGAACAGTTTGTTTGAAACCATGTTCCACATAGTAGGAAACCATGAAGCCTTGTGCAAGTGGACAGTGGATATCGCATGGGATGTTCGTGGTTTTCCAAACTTTATACCTAGCCCACACGGTTAGTGGAAAGAGGCAGTACCTCAACATTGTTCATCACACTCTAAGGAAAACTATGTGGTCCAAACCGTGTGGGGTGATCCATGTGTTTAGTAGAGGACGTAAGGTTGGTGCATGATTTTCTGAATTGTCTATCCAAACCTATGGGTGGTACCCTATTTTTAAAATTTGAATTATTTTAATTCAATTATTATTCAAATAATATAATTAAAACCTTAAGCATACCCTTTATCTCCTAGAACCACATGTGACACACCACCCCTCCTTTTCAAGAACATGATGAACCCCCTCCATGTACCATCCTTGGCTCACCAATATCATTGAGATATTCCACCAGTTCTTGGTCCAATTCCTCACTATAATCATATTTTCTCCTTCTTCTTACTATTTTGGCCGATTATCAGTTTCCACATCACTTGGTGAGGTTCAGTCAACCCTAGGTCAAATGGGTAACCCAGATTTTTGTTTTTTATTGAATCTAGGTAGTTCAAAGGGTCTCTTAGGACCCCTTGGTTCATGATCCAAAATCCACCACCAAATGCGATGTGGATAGGTTTTTTTGGTTTTATGCTTATGATTTATGGAAAGGTCTTCCATACATTATTATTGTATATCCTTTTTTAATATAGGTTTTTATATTTAATGGCTTCCTACTAATTTAATTTGTGTACATTGAACCTTTCTGTATTGTTTTTGAGACTTAGTGTTGATTTTAGTTTGTTGAGTCTTCCTTTATGTGGCTTCGAGACACTAATATCAATGGTGACTTAGCATGTGTGCATATATAACAACCCCACTCTTTATTACACATTAATACATGTTTTATTACACTAAATAAAACCTAGATCATCAAGAAGTCTAGTTTCATTAGGAAATTAGTAACATTACATGAATCTTATAACATGAAAAGAAATATATTTATTGAAAACTTATTTGACATAACCAATATTTTCATTCGTACATAACAGTACATGGGATAATACAAGGACATACATACGAAACTGCTGAGATATAAAGTCTATTAAGGGAATAAAAAATTAATAACATGAGGAAGAAAATATATTTTAGACAATAATAATATTAATGGATCATAAAATAAACATGAATAATAAGGCAAGATATTTCATGATAATCCTTACGTGGGATAAGTGTAAATAACTTAAAACAATAAATCATAAACATAGGTCAATTATAAACCTTCCCAGACAACATCAAGGAAAATGTACAATGAAGGAATAATGTAAAAACCATATCCCAATGTGGAATTTCATCATACTAACCGTTAACAAGTGTTTTGGATGACCATCATGGTGCACCCTTCACAATAATTTCATTCTCATGATTAAGGGTGACACATAGATCGTATAACATGGATTCATTCTACGCCATAATTTATTATATAATAAGTTAATGTTGAATAAATACATATAAATATCTAATTAATAAGAATATATAAATAAAGGTTAACACCCTTGATAAAAAAATGGAATGGTCTTCACTTCATAATTATTTGGACATTGAAAGTCATAGTGCAATTTCGGAACCATAATGACGTCATATAAAAATTCATAAAATTTTATTATGGGAGAGAAGAGGGTATTTAATAATTTATATGTGAAGTGGATAGTAATAGGGACTTGTAAATACATTCCCCCACATAAGGAATAGAAAATATAAGGAATAATATAACAAATGAAACTAAAAGAAAGAGGAGAAAGGAAAGAACTCTTACAAAATTTAAGAATGCTAACATGTGTAATTGGGAGCGAATAACGAGGTAGAAATGTGCCTCTCATAATTTAAATATCTTAATGGTAGTACGGAGGAGGTTTGAAAACATTTAAAATCATTAGGAATTTAAAAATAAAAGGGAATAACATATAGGAAATTCTTGAATAAATGTAAGAAAGAGAGGATCCCTCACTTGAGTGACTGACCCCAAAGGCTTGGGTGGGGATTCTAGAAAGATTGGGGGTGAAATTGGAGAAATATAGGGAGTATGGGAAAGAGTTTGATAATGATAAAAGTATTATCAGTGAAGAGAAATGGAATATTGTATGTGTTTATATAGGAAAAGAGGTGGATTTCATTGTTATTTAGTTTTGGAAACTACATAATAAAATTTTGAAAACAACAAACCATCCTTTGGATGTTTCTAACAGTTTCAACCAAAGGTTATTGTTTCATATTATTTTATAATTATAAGGTTATAAGATAATAAAATAATAACCTTTCTTATGTGGATGTGAGTCATACTCTCAGAGAAATGATTTTAAAATCCTAAAATATATTATTAGTATCGGAGGATTCATTAATGATTTAGAAAATATGTTAAGTGAACAAAAAAATTAAATAGAAAAAATATATTTGTCCTTGGACATATTTTATATTATTTATTACATCACTATTGGGACATTATGATGTCATAAAGAACAATGTATATTTATACAGTATTTATTTTTTAACCAAAACTTACATTGTCTCGTAAAATTATGAAAAATTCACCATTGCATAATTTTTATATCATGATTCCAAAAATACTATTAATTTAATCAGAATAATTTTCTAAATATTTGAATTTTAACTTTTAAAATAAAAAGAAAATTTTACTAAGAGTGATGTGCTATTAACAATAATAGTTCTTGAACCCCAATAAAAATTACATTTGACCCCATAAAAAATTTGTGATCATTTATATAAAAATTATTTAATAATAACATTTTATTAAAAAAATTATTTCTATCCAAAATAATTTAATCAATAAATTAATTAATTAAATTTGAATACTATCCAAAAATACAATTTCTGATTCATTGGATGACAAATAAGGGTGAAATGGAAAATATCAGAGTTGCTAGAGGTATCTCTGCTCTTTCTCAATTATGTATTTCTAATGACAATATCATCTTCACTCACAAAAATTAGAGGAACATCACCAACATCAAGAATTCCTAGATACATTATGAAAATGTTTCTATTCGGGAAAGTAGTTGGAATATGCCATTTATATACTTTGGTATGAAATTCACATCATCAATAAAAATTATCAACATAAATGAATAAATATTAATTTTATTATTATCATAAATCATCTTTAAGGAGTGAGAGTGAAACCAAAATGAATTCAAAGACATAATACATCAGATCATGCCCCAATGTATTAAAAGCCAAAAAACCAGATCAATAAAAAAAGTAAGGCCCCTCCCCAGCATAAAAACAAATCAGTCCAATTTACAATTTTCCAATGTTGCAAGGAATGCTATCTTGTGAAAAAAAGCATGTGTCACTACTGGGTTTTTATTTTAGCCTTAGACCCAGCTCAGGTTGAATTTTGCTTTTTTTTATGGAACCGGGTGTGACAGGTGTGAGGTTTATTGTTAGTGTTTCCTTAGTTTGGGTTTGGGTCCTGGATTAAAATTTTAATATTTGGAAAATTTGTAGGTTTTAGGCCAGAGCGCGGGCACCGGTTGGTAGAGGACTCCATTCGGTCAGCCCAAGTACTATTACGACCACTTCATGAATGGGCAGAGACTGTCACATGGTCAGTGTATTGTCGCTTGAGCCATAATGGGTGACCACGTGGTTTCTCTACATTAAATATACTAAATGAATTTAAATGTCAATAAAATAAAATAAAAAATAAAGTTATACTAAGTTGTGAATAAAAAATTAAGAGAAATGAATTTTTAATGAATTTTTACAATAATAATAATAATAATATATTGGAGTGTATTATTGGTATTACTATTATTGGTTTTAATAATATTAATTTTATTAATAGTATTAATATTATTATTGTTATTATAATTTCTTCAAATAATAATGATAATAATATTATGAGAGATTATTATTATTATTATTGTTGTTAATATTATTAACATTTTTAGTTAAATAATTTTTATGATCATTATTATATTTATTATTATTATTTTTAAGTGGGTTAATTCCTTTTCTTTATGGTTTCATTTATTACTTTATCACCCTCTCCTCTCTTCTCCCCCTCCTCTACACACAAACCTCCCTTAACTCCCAACCTTGTGCACCCCCCCCCCCCATGCTTCTCCTCTCTATGGGAAGCCTCCCCCTAGCCATTTTATTTGAGGAGCCACCCTCCACAGTCTCCTCGTAGCCCCACGTGCCCCACCTTCTCGTGCCCCACAACCCTGTGTGCCTCTCCTACTCACTCCTCTCTATCATGTGTGCCCCACACTGGCGACCCCCTCTACTCCAGCATGCTCACCACCTCTGGAATACCTTCTTCGAATGTCAATTCTCTGAGGATTCTTTCCATTTCCCATCTACCTCCATCGTGGGTAAGTTCTTCATCCAGGTCAGGTTTTCAACTCTCTTTATTAGGGGTTGGTTTCAGGGGGTTAGGTTTTTGGTTTTTAGGTTTCAATCTTGATCCATTGGTTTTGTTATAGTGGTTTAGGGTTTGTTGCGGGCCACTAGGGGTGCGCCTGGGGTTTGGATAAGGTGTGAATGAGTTTCACACCATTTTTTAGGGGAATCTTAGTCTGAGGAAGTTGATTACGGGCTAAAACATTCTTCCAAAAAATTATTATTCTTTATTTCATTTTTATTATGTTTTATAAATTATGTGTAAGGTCCTTGAGTGATTTTTGGGAGGTTTTTATGTTTATTCGGGTTGAAAATAATTTATCTATGTGAAATTGGGAATTTTTTGTGGGTAAATATGTGGTACCCTTTTTTAATCTATTTTATAAATTTTAAAAATGATTTTTGAAATTGTTAAAATGGTGAGAATTATATGTTGGTATTTTTAAGATGTGATTTTAGTTTTAAAGTGGCAATTTTAAATGAAATTGGGTCTATTTTTGGTGAAAACCTTTGTTCCACCATTTGTTGTATTTTATAATTTCTTCAACTGATTTATTAAATTATTCATGTGGTTCTAAAGTGGTATTTGATAATTTTATATGTGCGTTTAATTTTAAAATTTCATTTTTACATGAAATGAGGTGTTTTCCATGTGTGAAATCACATTTCATCATTTGGATTAAATTTTATAAATTGTGTAATTGGATTTTTATATTTTTAAAGTGATGAAAATTCCATTTTTTATGGAATTTAGGTGCAGTTGATATTAAAATTGAACTTTGGGTGCATTTTTGATGGTAAAGCCATATAGCGTTTTGCAAAATTATTTTATAAATTATCAGAATGGTTTATTGAATAGTATGGGCAGTGTGAACAATGATGGGGAATGATTTTGAAATGTTTTATGAATTGTGAAAAAGGTTTCTTTAAATGTGAAAGGGATGTCCATTTTTTGTAAGGTGATTGTGTCTTTTTGGTATTAAAAAAGGATTTAGAATTAGTTTTTGTGTGTAAAACCTTAAGGAACTTCATAAAATTATTTTACAAATTTTTGAATGGGTTATTAAATGATATAAAGGGGTGTCAAACACATTTTTGAACCGTTTCTTGGTGATCATGGCATTATAATGGAATTTGGATCTTCAGGTGAAGTGATAAGATATGTGAAACGTGATTAAGCACAATAGGAAGCCTGGGTCTCAAGGTGCACGGATGTGTACTAATATACTAGTGATCCGAAGTGTTTTAGTCCCTATTTCTCCTAGAAAGTTTGATGATGACAACACTAACAAAACTATGATGATGAGGTTGGGGTTCAGTAGGTTATGGGAATTTTCCCTACTAGTGGCTCATGCATGAGAACAAATATTTTTTATGGTTACTTTTCAACAAGATACGAGGTACCTGGGGCCCACATCTAGCTATTACCTAGGGTTATTTCTCATGTCTACTGCTCAATGATTATATTTCACCTACTATTAGCATACAATACGATTGTTTGGTTATTTTAAATTTAATTTTTATTCTTATTTAAAATTTCACCTTTTATTAAGATGATTTTTGTTTAGAGTTGAATTACTTAAAAAAATTCTAATTAAAATTGTACTTATTTTTATGTTTTTTAGTTTCAATGTTATTTTATTACTAAAATGGTTATCATATTTTCTTATATGATATAGCTAGTATAATTTATTTTTTATTAAATATTTAATGCATGGAATCTTTTCCCAAGTGGCATACTACAATAATTTGGGTTACACCCTTCATAATCCATTGGGTGTATGTAGACAATGTTGTCTCTTTGTTTTAGGTTTAGGGAATATGTGTTAGGTTGACAGTTTTATCTTCTAGTTGTTTTGGTTTTGGATCATGGTGGTGGAAGATTGAGGACATTACTCCTCTTAATATTTGGAGGTTTGGAGTGTTGTTTTGGTTTCCCCTTTTTGTTATTGTCCTTTTGGGAACATGTTTAGTTGTAAATGATGAATTAAGAATTTATTAAAGGTTCATTTGGTTCAATTTTTAAGATCTTGTTTTGGGGGTATTGTTGGTTACTTTAATGTTGAAAATTCCGGTAAATTGTTCCCAAATCATTTCATTTGATACTCGCTCACTTGTGCCAGCCCGTGGGGATTGGGAATGCCCTTCGGGTCTTGTTGTAGACTTATACGAGTGAACATTTCAGTTTCCACCCAGGTTGGTTCTTGAAAAAATGGTATCAAATATGGTTTTTCACTTTGAGTCCTTAGGGTATAGTTTTTATAGACAAGAGCTACGAATTTCAGGACCTGACATTCTATATACGAGTAGGGTGTCTAGCCAGAACACCTCATGGAGTGACTCTAGTAACTATGGGATATTGGGTTTTATCTGACTTCTTTGGTTCTTATAGTTTACAGATGTTTGAAAAATAATATGGGAGATGGGTCAATGGTCTCAGTGAGCTAGAAAGGCCTGGAAATCCATGAGGAGATGGGATGTTTTCCTGGAATACTTTTTGTGGCAGTGCAGTGATTGCTGTTTGTCCACCAAACATATATCCAACTCAACCTCAGGGGCTAGTTTCCCCTTGCATCATCCAATATCTCCTATTGTAAAATAACAAAAATTTTATTTTTGAAACTAAAACTGATTTAGTTTTGGGGAGGTGGAAAATGTTTTGAAAAGGAGTTCTTTGAAATTGATGAGTAAGGCTTGAAAAGTTTGAGTTAAATGTTATTGTATTGAAAAGTGGAAATTTTTTGTTTTATTATTTGGTGTTCTCATGGGAAAAACATATATGGGAATATATGGAAAGGTGGATAGTAAATGGAATGAGTGGACGAGTGCCTGAATGGATATGAGGTGGCTGCCTAGTGTGGAATGAAAACATGCATGTGTGATGCGCATGAGACACCATTGGTGTTTTTCCAACCCACCAACCTTTTTTCTTTTTAAAAAGTGTTTCTAAAATAGAATTGTTTTTCTTTAATAACCAGTGTTTACATGGTGCATCTTTATATATTTGTGAGAATTTTGTCGGCAAGGAATTTTGAGCCGAGAATCATTTTGGTTGACTTACATCTGAAGTTTGAGTTCTTGTACGCTTGCGTTATGTCTTGGTTGTTAGACCAATTTGATTGGGTCCATGGATTTTATTTCTTTTCTAGTTCACACCTCCATGAAGTATTGATGTATATTCAAATTTCATTCATGGGTGATCCACTGACGGCATAATCTATAGTTGATCAATGTAAGGACTCCCTTAGGTTATTTCATTTTCTCTTATTTTGGTTAAGTGGATCATTTTTTCTATAGAAGAGCGGTTCTGAAAGGTTAGAAGAAGATCCCTTTTTTTCTTAAGTTTCCTGAGTAATCAAAGATAATTCTTGATGTCTTCATGTCTAAAGGATCTGTTTAAGAGAAATGAAGGTAAATTTAGTGAGGAAAGGTGAAAGCGACATGGATTACTATTGGATCACGGTGATGTTTCTTGTTTCACCAGTAGAAATAATTTTTGATCATGGTTTTTCAGTACCTGAATACGAGGTAAGAGATGATTTAACCGTTAGATCCCCAGAATTAGGTCCTTGAGTGTAGCTACTACATAGTTAGGAAACCTATGGGGTTTTGAGGGACCTCATTCAGGTGTCTATTTTCGGTTTGGGAAATGAATAAAGTTTATCTTTATTGTGAATTCTTTATATTCTAATCAGTCCAGATTGATGGAGGGTTCATGAGGACCATGCTTCTTTGCGATAAACCACATGTTGTCTTCTGTTTGGTTTGGAGTTTTTTTGTTGGGCCCTTATTGTGGGGTGTTAAGTTGTGCAAGAATCCCCCAAGTTAACTCAAGTCGGCCTTTCATTGTTGGCTTGTTCCAATCAATTTGGTTGATGGTATTTTTGGTGGGGAGTACATTCAGGCTTCCCCCTATTGGTATCCCAATTCCATATTAGGTGTATGTTGCCTCTTATGGTGGGGATTCCACTCAGGATTCCATGTGTCAGTAACTCTGTTTCATCCTTAGTGTTGGTTCAGTGGTTGATAGTCTCACTTGGAAATATCTAATTTGTTTTTTAAGATACATGTGAGACACTTTGGGAATACATAAGGTGTTTATCTCAGAAAATTGAATTTTGTGTTGTGAGAGGTTCTTTTCCATCAACTTGAAGAGTCGTGACTATTGGGGGAAGGTGTCACTTGGAGAGGAGTCCATTTTGGGTCTCGCGAGTTTATTTTTCCTAGTTATTCACTTTATTGGTATCATTCTTTCTTTTATTCCTTTTTGTTTTTTGGGAACTACTTTGAGATAAGAGGGTGTGTTAGTGTTGTTTTCTAGGAATTCTTCCTACGGATTTTTGAGGGAAGAATGTGTTTATGTTGGGGTTAATTTTCAGACTTGGGTTTTTATTTTATCCTCGGAATCACCCTAGGTTAGATTGTGGTAGTTTTTTTCAGGAAATGGGTGCAAAAGGTTCGAGGTCTCGAGTTAACATTGTTACAGTTCAAGTTTGGGTCCCTAATTAAAATTTTAATTTTTGGAAAATTTGCTGGTTTTAGGCCAGTGTGTGGACATCGCGCGACAGAAAAAGCTATGTAGTTAGCCCAAGTACCAGTGTGGTCACTTCATGAATGGGAAGATAAAGCCACATGGTCAGTTCATAGTCGCTTGATTCATACAGGGTGACCACGTAATCTCCCTACATTAAAAGTATTTAATGCATTTAAATGTGATTAAAATAAAATAACAACTAAAGTTTAAAAAAGGTGTGATTAAATAAAATAAAACTAAGTGAAATAATAATTTAATGAATTTTTATAAAAAAAAATAATATTTTTAGGGAATTATTATGATTAATATTAATGGTATTAATAAAATTAATTTTATTAATAGTATTATTATAATTTTTGTTATTAGGAATTGTTTTAAATAATAATGATTGTAATATTGTGGTAGATTATTATTATCATTAGTACTGGTGATAATACTATTAAAATTTTAGTTAAATAATTTTTAGTATCATTATTATATTTACTATTATTATTATTAATATTATTAATTAGTTGGTTGATTTATTTTATTTAGGGTTTCATTTATTTCCTTTTTTCTCCCTCTCTCCTCTCTTCTCCCCATCCTCTATGCACAACCATCCACCTTCCTTTCTATGTTGTGCACTACCCCCCCCCCCCCCCCCTTTCTGCCTCATCCTTGTGGGAAGCCTCTTACTACCATTATCTCAAGCATGTCAGCCTCCTCACGCACCCTATAGCACCGCACGCCCCACCGGCTCGCACCCCGCAGCCTCATGTGCCCCCTGATCACACATCGTTTTCATGTATACCCCTCACTAGTTCTTTGCTCTACTCTGTCATTCACACCACCTCTATCATTCATTCTTCATGTGTCTGGTCTCTAAGGTCACTTATCATTTCCCATCTACCTTCTTCGTGGGTGTGTTCTTCAACTGAGTAATGTTTTCCCTCCCTTTTTAGGGTTTGGTTTCATGTGGTTAGGGTTCTAGATTTGAGGGTTCAATCATGATATTTTGGTTTCAGTCTTGCTGTTCAGGGTTAATTGTGGGCCGCTAGGGGTGCGACTACTATCTGGATAAGGTGCGAATGAGTTTCAAACCATTTTTCTGAGAGAGTCTTGGTATGATGTTGGTGATTCCATCCTTAAAAAAATTTCAATAAATTTATTATACATTCATGAATTTTTATTATGTTTTATTAATTATGTATGTGGTGAGGGATTGGTTTTTGGTGAATGTTTTGTTTATTCATGTTGAAAATAATTTATCTACGTGAAATTGGGAATTTTGGTGTGAAAAGTTGTGGCACCATTTTGGAATCTACTTTATAAATTGTCTATATGTTTTTCAATATTTTTCAAATGGTGCAAATTATATTTTAGTATTTTTAGGATGTGTGGTTAGTTTTAAAGTGGTGTGTTTATATGAAATTGGGTGTGTTTTAGGTGAAAAAAGTTGTTGCACCATTTTTTATATTTTATAATGTGTTCAAATGATTTATTAAATTATTTATGTGGTGTGAAAGTGGTATTTGAAATGGTTATACATGTATTTAATTTTAGAATGTCATTTTTACTTGAAATGAGGTGTTTTTCACAAGTGAAATTACATTTCAAGATTTGGTAGCATTGTATAATATATGTAATTGGATTGTAATATTATTTCAGGGCTGAAAATAATATTTTTGTACGGAATTCAGGTGTAGTTGATTTTAAAAGATAACTTTAGTTGCATTTTTTGGTGAGAAATCCTAGTTGATTTTTGAAAAAATATTTTATAAATTTTCTGAATAGGTTATTGAGTTGTATGGGTGGTGTGAACCAGAATAAGGAATTCTTTAGCAATGTTTTATGAATTGTGATAAAATTTTTCTTAAAATTTGAAAGCTCTATCCATTTTGTTTTCATTTATTGATTGTGTATTTTTTGTCTCAAAAGAGGATTTGGAATGGGGTTTTGTGTGTAAAATCTTATGGAACTTCTTATGATTGTTTTACAAATTCTTGAATTGATTATTAAATGATATAAAGGGGTGAAAACATGTTTTTGAACTGTTTTTTTGTGAACATTGTGTTAAAATGAAATTTGTATGTGCACATGATCTGATTTGATATATGAAAATTGATTGAGCAAAAATAGGAAGCATGAGTATCTAGGTGTGTGGACGTGTAATATTATGCTAGTGATACGAAGTGATTTCGTCCCTATTTCATGTAGAAAGTTTGACGATGAAAATACTAACTAAACTATTATGATGATGTTTGGGACCACTAGGTTATGGTTATGTTCCCTACAAGTGGCTCATTCATGGGATAAGATATTTGTTGTGGAAACTTTTCACCGAGATACGAGGTACTTGGGGCCCAAAGATAGCTAGTGTCTTGGGTTATTTCTCATTTCTAGTGCTCAATGATTATATTTCACCTACCATTGGCATATGGTATGTTTGATTGGTAATTTTAAATGTATGTTTGTTTCTCATTTAAAGTTTCACATATTATTAAGATTCCTTTTTTATAGTTTCCTTCCTTGAAAATTACTTTCTAATTAAAATTGTACTCCATTTTAAGTTGTTTAGTATCAAAGTTATTTTTTTCCTAAAACTGTTCTGGTGTTTTATTTCATGATACAGCTAGCATTTTTTATTTGTCATTTGATTTTTAATGCATGTAATTTCTACCCTCGTGTAATCCTACTTGGATTTGGGTTACACCATGCATGCACCTTTGGGTGTATGCAGATCCTATTGTCTCTTTGTTTCCATTTAAGAAAAGTTGTTTCAGGTTGGAATTTTGGTATTCTAGTGGTTTTGGATTTGGATCTTAGTGGTGGAGGCTCGAGGACATTACTCCTCTTGTTGCACGAAGGTTTGGAGTGTTGTTTTAGTTCCCCTTTGTGTCATTGTCCTTTTGGAAACTAATTTAGTTTTAAATGAAGAATTTGGAATTTTTTAAAGGTGCACTTGTTAAAAAATTTAGATTTTGTTTTTGGGATATTATTGGATATTTTTATATGATAATTATAGTTAAATCATTCCCAAAGAATTCAATTCATTACATGGGCACTTGTACCTACCTATGGGGATTAGGAATGCACTTAGGTGCTTGTCACAGACTGATTATGGTGATGATTTCATGGTCGAACTAGGTTAGTTTGTGACAGCATGGGCCTAATAATGATGGAAAAGTCCATACCCTCTCAAACACCCATGTTTGAATCATATCGGTCACTTAAAAAACTATCATCTGTCAACCTCATATAGAGAAGCCTTTGATGAATAACTGAAATCGTCAACACTAATCCACACACCATAGACTACACAACAGTTCACACCAAAAATGATTCTCACTCCAAATAATAAAATTCCTAGTGATGAAAGATCACCCAAAACCATGAATTAAATCAATGATTATAATACATCACCACCAAAAAAGATCCACGCTGGAAGAAGCCCGCTGCAAATTAACCGAGCCAAAACATATCACCACCATAGCTTATGGAGACCATAGATCCATGTAAAGCACATCAGTGAGACACGTGGGTGTAACCTAGGACCATAGAAGACTATCTCTCAACCATTGGCATAACTGCGCCCCAAAGGAAGTAGATCCCACCGAAGATCGCGAGTCTTTGACACTACAAAAGCTTATTATTGGATACAACCCACAACACCACTAGAGAACCCATGAACCATAAATACAAAAAAACCGATCCTCTGACATCATTGAGATCTAGAATCTAACCTCAATGTCCCCACAGTAATGGGAGTATGACATGAACTCTCCATGAACCTAAGACCAGATCCCCAAACGACCGAGAACAAAATGGCGGCGATGGGGAAACCCTAAATCCATGAAATAGTCCACATAATGGTTCATCTCCCCAATTTTGATTCCAAAATTATCATCATCCATGGCCTGGTAATAAGAGAAGGATCCATACTCTTCACTAATCTTGGAGTTACCATGTTTTTTGTTAGACCTCATTCTTCTCTCTTCTCTAATTCCTTAAGTAAAATTAGAAGAATGTTTCCTTCTTGGAAAGGAAAATCTATATAAATTTAAGGAAGAATCACCCTTTTCAATAATGTGGTGGTTTCAATTCTTGTTTACTCATTTATGGTGTATCTATGGTCTACCTATATTATCAAGAATATCAACACTATAGTAATGAATTTTTTTATGGGGAGGCTTCATAATTATAACATCTTAGGTAAATAAAGAAGTAATACATTTTCATTTTAATTAAATTTTTTTGAATTAAATATTAATATTACTTTAAAGGGGTTTTTATGTTTGATGGTGTACCAGATACACAATAAATGGTTCTTTGAAATCATACGTTGCACAATAATAATATAATATTATTATTTTAAATGGTAGTGAACACCTAGACGTTGTATTGGAGAGAACAGATAGAACTAACTATAAAATGATTATACATGTTTGTTAAATATTTTTACATTTATCTAATAAAAGTTAGAGGCTTAAAATGTGAACTAATATAATTTTAAGCATAAATAATCTAATATTCTTTAAAAGGTCGATTTACAACCTTTTAATTGTGAACCATCTTCAAATATAGTTTTGGTAACTTTTATATGTTCAATTTCACTGAATAAATTTCTTCTTTAGAATAAAGACATCAAAATTCACTTTGGGTAAAATTCTGGTATTTTTCTGATTAAATTCAATTTTTTTATGAATAGTGGAAAATATAGTATTTTAATTCAAAACTATCTTTCAATCTAATTTATTTGTATGGTTATATTATCTTTTTAATTGGTTTTAAAGTGTAATTAGATTATATTTTAACTATTTCATAAAATTTTGGTCATTGGAAGTTATTTCACTTTGAAATTGGATATAAAAAAGTGTCAATCTTATGATAGTTATTATTTCCTAAAACCACAGTTTTTATTTTGACAATGGGAATTAATTTTAAAAGGTCGATTTACCGTAATTTTTTTAAATAAAATAAATAATATATACCCTTTTACGTATTTTGGTATTGAAAATGGTTTTTAGAAAGAATAGATTATTTCAATATCTTGAAATGATATATTTTGATTAAAATATGGAAATGTTATCCTTCAATTATTCTTGTTTTATGTGTTATGGTTCCTGGGAATTGTTTACGTATACGGGTGGTTTTGTGATAAACGTTGGGTGGGTGAGCTCGAGATTGCTCTCCAATGTATTGGGTAATGTGATGAAGGTAAATGTGAATGTTTCTCCTAATAGATTTTGGGAATATATAGTGATGGGTATTCCAAATTTAACTCCCTATATAGCTATGATAGCTACAATGTAAGTATGATGTGGATGCCACAAGTTACCTTTATTATTTGGTTTTTATATGTGTGATTCATAAATCTTATGATTTTATGATATTTGTTAAAGAGATTATGTTTTGTATTTAATAACGGAATAATGTTTTTTTCTTTTTTTTATAACCCTTACTGAGATTTTTATGCTCATCCCAAGTTTTGAAATGTCTTTCATAGGACTTAAAGATGAATAGGGTCAAGGATGGTATTAAGGAAAAGTCATGCTGTCTAAAACATGAGACTAGACATGACTCTTTTTTCAGGTGTTTTTATTTTATGAAAAAAATGATAACTTAGAAGAAGTGTCTACTTTGTAACTTTTTAGATGTAATGTAATAGTTATGAACATATTCTCTAAAACTAAAAACCTGAAAAGATCCTCATTGTAAATTATTCCTTTAATTCAGGATTATGTAATGTTTTGCGGTCGGGTCCTTATAGTTGGTATTAGAGGTCAGTTTAGACAACTTTAGGAGTTGGGGTATTGTTAAATTAATATCCATAAATTTATTTATGTTTATATTGAAATTATATTATTTAAATATTACCATGTTGCTTCTCCTTGGATATCTCTGTATTCATAATGTTTTTCTATATAGGAAATAGGGAACCTATGTTGGGACGACATCTGGAGAAAGACAACCTTCCAAATCTGGAGCTTGAGATGGTCAGAATCAGAACTGAATAGTTTTTTTTAGTGATGGAATAGTCGACTTAGGCTATAAATGGTGGTGGTATCCATGCATGAGATCATCTAGATCAATCACATAGGAACATGTCAGTAGTGGAGCATTTCATGAGGCAACATCCCCCATCATTTAGAGGATCATCTAACCCTGTGCTAGTTGAAGGGTGGATTAAAGCACTAGAGAATATTTTTGATGTCATGGGGCATTCAGAACATCGAAAGTTTATTCTCGTTGTTTACCATTTTGAAGGTGAAGCTGATCAGCGGTGGTTGATGGTGAAAAATGTTAGGGATAGTGAGAATATTGATGCTCGTGATTGGGATGAATTCAAAGGTATGTTTCTTGAGAAATATTTTCCTAAGGTTGTGCATCTTAGGATGGAAAAAAGATTCCTAGAATTATGGTAGGAGGATGAATCACTGGCTACTTATGACGAAAAATTCACTTTATTTTCAAGGTATGCTCCAAATTTCATATCTGATCTTGGTAGTAAAATCAACTGTTTTTACTCAGGATTAAAGACAAGGTAATGAATGGATTTATTTCTCATGAGTTAAAAAGTTATGAAAAACTTTTTAGATGTGTGAAGAAGGTGGAAATGGAGTTTTCTGATGATCAGGTGTTCTTTGAAAAACAACAGAATAAGAGGTCGAGGTGGCATATGAAAGGTAACAACTCTTCAAATATGTCTTATAGAAAGAAACTTAATTTTACAGTTTGTGAAAATTGTTGTAAAAAATAATGTTGGAGAATTTCTTTGGAATTCTGGTAAGTGCTACTGATATGGTAAAATGGGACATAAATCACATAATTGTACTGAAAAAGATTAGGGAAATGGTAAGAAAAAATATGATTTACAATCAGTAAAATGTTTTAAGTGCAATGAAATGGGTCATTATGAAAATTAGTGTCCAATTAAAAACTCATCTAAGAGAAAGCAACCAGACTACAAGTAAAAAGGGGTGGCGAAGTCCTTTGAAACTACTTTCGCAGATGTAGGGCCATCAAATGAAGTAGTATCAGGTACACTATTTGATTGTTCAGATTATGCCAATGTGTTGTTTTATTTGGGGTCTACACATTCGTTGATTTCTAAGAAGTTTCCTAGTAAATTGGGAATTCCATATCAAGATACGAATCCTAAACTTTTGAAAAAAACATCCAGAGGAAATTTTGAGACAAAAAGAAATTATAAGAACCTTCATGTCCTTGTGTGCAGAAAGAATCTACCTACAATCCATATTTTTTTGCCTCTATTAGAGTTTGATGTTATTTTGGGTATGGATTTTCTTTATGTTTATCATGCTAAGATTAACTACAAAGATAAAGAGGTTTCTTTTCAGAAATATTTTCAGTTTGTGTACAGGAATGAACCCTTACTTTTGATAACATCTCAGGAAGATGAGAAACTATTAAAATATGAAAATTAATGTTACCTTGCACATATTGTTGAAAAAATGGAATTGTTCAGATTAATGGTGTGCCAGTGGTAAATGAGTACCTTAATGTTTTTTCTAATGAGTTTCATAGTATTATACCTGATTGAGAAGTTGAATTTACTGTTTACTTAGTTCCTGATGCTAATCGAATTTCAAAACCCCCTTATCGAATGGCTCAAATTGAACTTTTAGAATTAAAGAAGCAATTGCAGGGGTGACTAGATAAAGGTTTCATTTGACATAGCAAATCACCAGGGGATGCTCCTGTCTTGTTTGTTAAAAATAAAGATGGTTCAATCATACATTCCATTAATTATAGTGCATTGAATAACATCACTATTAAGAAAATGTATCCTTTGCCTCATATCTATTATTGTTTTGATCAGCTCTAGGGATCTCAGTATTTTTCAAATATTGACTTGATGTTGGGGTACCATCAGTTAAATTAAAGGATGTAGACACTCCAAAGAACTCATTTCATACTAGATATGTCCATTATGACTTTTTATTAATGCCTTTTAGTTTAACTAATGCACTTGTTGTATTCATGGATCTTATGAATATAATTTTCTGTGAGTTCTTGGATAAGTTTTTGGTTGTGTTCATTGATGATATTTTTGTATATTCTAAAATTAAATAGAAGCATGAATGTCATTTAAGAGTTTTCTTGCAAACCTTAAATGAAAAAAAACTGTTTGGAAAATTTATCAAGTGTGAATTTGTTTACAGAAAATTTATTTCCTTGGTCACATTATATCAAAAAATGGAATAATTGTTGATCCTAATAAAACAAAAGTTGTTGAATAATGGCCAACACCCACAAATATAACCGATATTTGTACTTTTCTTGGTTTAGCAAGTTATTTAAGGAGGTTTGTTGATAATTTTTCATGGGTTTATATCCCACTGACTATGTTAACTCAAAAGGTTGTTAATTTTGTTTAGAAAAAACAATGTGATGATTGTTTTTAGGAATAGAAAAGAAGATTGGTAAATGATCCAGTTTTAGAACTACCTTCTATAAATGGTGAGTTTTTTTATCTACAGTGATGCTTCGTTGAAAGTACTTGGTTGTGTCCTTATGCATAATGATCAGGTCATAACACCTCGACCCCAGTTACCCAGAGTCGGTGCATTATTTTAATACATTGGCATGATACAAGTAAATCATGTCCCAAAATACCGATCGGTTTACTAGTATTGGAAATTTATTACATACTTGAATGTTACATTACATTATCAAATGAAAAACAAAAATAAAATTGTCTTCATTGACAACATTCAAATAGATTAGACTATCCCTGCAGGTATGTAATAATACGCTTCTTGGAAGTCCTGGGAAAATAAAACATAAGAAAGGGGTGAACTCAGATGCTCATAAAGGATAAACAATTTAGCAGAAGATAACATAAACAATAGGCATAGCGAATAACTGAAAACACATGCCGTTAAAAATAATAAATAGGAACACTTTATGGAAGGAATATGATATGAGTAAATAATGCCATAATAAAACAAAGTTATGAGTATTCTACTAGTTGAATAACCACATGAACCATCAATATTATTTTCATAATTAGGGAATATATAATACCAGAAATTCTGAAATGTTTCGTCAAGGCCTCGGCCAAGTTGTATAAAAATGATTAAGGCCTCGGCCAAAACCATATATCAAATTGGGAAAGGCCTCGCCCAATTCCACATATAATTCTCTAATGAGACCTACCGATGCATCGATGAGCTATATCGGGCTCCACCTATTACTTACTATGTCCAATACATTCCTCGTATGAAAAGGATGAAACATAACATAAACATTCATATTAAAACTAGCATACTAAATGTCAATACTTTATCCATAATCTATGAATGGTATAAAAATAACACATCTACAATAAAAAATGTCACAAAACCTTCATTACTATATGGATTATTTGTATCATAATAAATCAACTTCAAAAAAGTTTAAATTCCATCAAAGGATGTCGACATAGATAAAAATGATTTGTAAAACTCTGTGAGAGAAATATCTCTTTTTTCATGAAAAAATTTAAAAGTCAAACAATTTAGAAGGAATACAATTGAAATTTTTTTTGAATAAAAGTGTCCCATACCACTTTGAAACTTTTTAACAGAATTAACTTTTTAAAAACATTCATGACCATATAAATAAATCCATAAAAACCATTTCACAAACATGGACATTAATAAGAATGATTTAGAAGAATAAATATTTAAAACCTTTGAAATGATGTCTTAATAAAAGAGTCCCTTAAAAATAATCCCTTTGAAAACTATTTTATTAAACATGGACATGGATAATAAATATTTCCAAGTAAAATCTTACCCATAAACAATCTCGAATAATAATGAGATTGAAGAATTAACCCTTAACTTGCACTTTCCTTTGGTCAAGGGTACATTTAACGTCCAGCATAAGGTCCATAGTATGTTATTAATTTATACCAGAACCATATTAATATTTATTATATCATTCATGATTCATTTATGACATTATACTTCCCATTTAATAATGATTTCCATGTTAAATTAACATTTTGGGTAATAATCGTTTTATTTATCGTACATGTTTTAATATGTTATTCTTGATCGTATCATTTAGATCATAATTTAAATACTTACAGAATATAAAACATGATTTATATATAATATATATTTATTATATAAATATTTATAATTGATATATATATGAAATGGAAGGCACTGTTTATGGAGATGGTAGGTCGTGCGTACGCATAAACGCTGTTTCCATTTTCATATCGTATTGAAAGGGAGTAAGTGAGTAAGATTTCTGTAAGTACATAAAAATATACCTATATATCTCTAGTAGAATTATTATTTCATATATTACATACTTATTAATAATATATATTTTTATAATCATCATTGAATGGTGAACATGGGAATGAATCTCATCACGTCGTGGAGACGGTAATCTGTTCATACACACGAGCGACAATATCATTATATTGATGGTGAAATCATATGTAATTGGATGGTATATCATATATTCAGAATCATTAAAAATTCATATTTATTATTTCGATCAGTTGTAATTATTTTTATACCCATCCAAATAATGAAGTGTTTGAATAACAAACAACACCATGACGTGGAGACGGTAAGCCGTACGTACGCAAGTATGGTGACTTTGTCATTCATATGGTGGATAGAACAATGAATATGGTTGTTCCATTTTTATAATAACATAATAGTATATATAATATATGGTATTTATTATTTTATAATGGAAAAAACAAAGAAAAAGGTAGTGGAAGAAGAAAATAACCTGAAAGAGGTGATGAAATATTTACCTCATCTTCGTGTTCTTCCTTTTGAGTTGATCAAAAGGGATCCTTAGGTTGATTTTATGATCAAATTAATGACTATAAGTTTATGTGAGGATATTTTGGAGCATATTTTGGTAGGGTTTGGCCGAGCCAAATGGATTTTGAGGTGTGATTTTGAGAGAAGGGGAAGTGCCCTTCTATAAGAAGTGTGAGGGTCATTTTAGGAAAAGATTAAAATATTAATTTATTATACAATAGTGTCAATTTATAATGGCTCCAAATGAATTTATTTGAGACTTATGTGGTTATTGGTCGAAATACTTTCAGAAAATAGGTTTTAGACAAGTTTAGGATTCCATTTTAACATTATCTTTTAGATTTAAGTCTTAGTTAAATTGTTTAACTTTTATCACATCTTCTTATATTATTACACTATATGGTTAAAAAACTTACTATAAACTTCCAAGAAAACATAAATTGGTTCATTAATGACATATATAATATTATTTACGAACTTTGGCCGAATCTCAGAATTTTTGGGAATATTATATCAACCAATAATATAGTATTTGTTTTAAAAATTAATTTATGTCAATATTGACACTATTTGGTATTGTGTTTTTGTAAAAGTCATAACAACCATATCAATTTGAAAAAAAAAATCTAATCAGCCCTAAAAAGTAATATTAACCTATAAAATTAGTGGAATTCATCATAAGTCTCAATTTACATTTATTTGGATTTTTATAATATCAATTATTTTAATATTTCATTAATAAGGTTATTATTGCATCATCATTATGTCATAAATAAATTAAATTATTTAATTTCTAAAAATTATTAATATACTTCCATTATACATGAATTTTTTTATCTTTATAACGAATATTTATAATCTAATTTATCTTATGTATAATTCTATATTAAAAACGGTTTAGTTATTAAACCTTGAATTTAAATCTTTCAACTCTTCTAAAAATATAATAATAATAATAAAAGTAATAATCTAATACAAGTGGACCAAAAAGGATCATATTTTATTACTAAGTTTGTTTTGGGTCGCATTATACTTATTTAATAGAATTAGAACATGAATTAGGGTAATTATGATATCATTTTTACCCTTAATTACCATATTTACTTTTAACTATGGTAAATAAAAGTAAAATTTTACTGTTCACAAAAAATATTTTCATATTACTGAACCTCATTTTACTTACTGATATTAAATGTGTCTCTCGGATTTTTTAAATTCAACTCACAGAAGTTGTAAAATTATGTTTTATGCAAATTTGCAAATGCTCTTAGGAGGTTGGCAAAAGACGGTAAAAAGTTCAATAACATTTTTATATATCAAAACATATTATAGAATTAATAAAATTAATTAAATTGAACTTATATAGGTATTATGAATCAATTTTCAGTAAAATAAATTTAAATAAAATAAATAATTATTTAAATAAAAAGCTGGTTTTAACAAATAACGAAGTGTTTTTCACTATTCATCTAAAATTGAAAGTTTTCTGAAAAATACCTAAAATTAACCCAAATATAATTTTGATATTATGAATTAAAAAATGAATTATATTTTACCAAATTCAAATCATATCAGTTTCATTTATTAAATTAAAATTAATTCTCGTTGTTAAAACCAAAAAATGGGTTTTTAAAAATTAAAAACTATCCAAAGATTGACATGTGTTTATGTCAAATTTGAATGTGAAATTACTTATAATGACATAAATTTTATTAAATGATAAATATAAAATCTAATTATACATAAAAACCTATCAAATACATAATTTAACACTAAAAATTATTTCGATTAAAAAAGTTGTTTTAAATTAAAACATAGTATTTTAAATTATTTTTCAAATTATGAAAGTTATCAGAAAAGTACCAAAAATTTATCCAAACAAAATTTTTATGTCCTTATTCTAAAAAATAATTTAATTTCATTTAATTTAATATATAAAAGTGTAAAATATTCATTTAAAAAAAGGCTTCCCCATTAAAAGGCGGTAAAATTGCATTTTCTAAATAATACTTCCTTTATCTGAAAAAAAATGAATTTGTTCTCATATTATGTCTAAGAAACACATAATATAGATATTAAAATTATATGGAATATATAAAATTAAAAATTTAGCAAATACTATTCAAAATCGCTTTTGAACGGCTAGTATGGTAAGTCGTGGTGCGGTTTAACTCTGTGTCGCGTGTAGCGCAGGTTAATGAATTAATTTGAAGAAATAATGTACTTTGAAATATTGGGGTGTTACACAGATAATTGCTTATGATTCATGTTAGTTAAAACATCATGAATTAAATTATCCTACACATGATTTGAAATTATCTGTTGTTGTGTTTTCATTAAAAATATGTAGGCATCATTTGTATGGAGTAAAATGTGAAATATATACTGACCAAAATAGTTTAAGTATATATTCCCCTAGAAGGAATTGAACATGAGATAAAGGAGATGGTTGAAATTAATCAAGTAATATGATTTCCCAATCCTTTACCATTAGGGAAAATCAAATAAAGTGGTTGATACTTTGAGTCGAAAAAGTAATTCTCCTTTAACCATGCTACATTTTGAATGAGATCCTTTGGTTTTTGATTTGATGTACATTGGAATAGATGTTTTCGGTGTAGAAAATTATTCTGTTTTGTTTCAGGTGTCAGAAAAATCATTTCTCTTAGACATAATTAAGCAAGTAAAAAAGGAAGATAGTGGGTGGCAGAAAAGGTTCAGTTAATTTAGAAGCATATGAGAACAGCTCAAAGTAGGTAAAAAAGTTATACAGATAACCAGGGGAAGGATATTTCTTTTTAGATAGGTGATCATGTATTTCTCAATGTTTTACCATGGAAAAGTGTGATGTGGTTTGTTAGGAAAGGAACGATGAGTCTGAGGTTCATTGGACCTTATGATATCCTGGATAAAGTTGGATGAGTTGCGTACAAAGTGGATTTACATCCAAGTTTGTCCCATGTACACAGTGTTTTTTGTGTTTCAATATTGAAAAATTATATTCTAGATCCATCTCAAGTTTTAATTCCAGAGGTAGTTCAGTTGGAATAGAATCTCCCTTATGAGGAACAACAAGACCAGATTCTTGACCATATAGAGAAAGTGTTGCAGAATAAGGTAATTCACCAGGTAAAGGTTTTTTGTAAAAACCACATAGTTGAAGAGGCAATGTGGGAATCTGAAAATGCTATGAGGGATAAATACCTCCATTTATTTGATAAGTGAATAAAATTGCGAGGAATCAATTTCCAAAAGGTGGAAGGATGTCACATCCCAAGTAAATAAATAAATAATACATTTTCATTTTAATTAATAGTTTGTGAATTAAATATTAATTTTACATTAAAAGGGTTGTTATGTTTGATGGCATACCCGATACGCAACAACAAGTTTCTTTGGAATCTTACGCTGGACAATAATAATATATGATTATTATTTTAAATGGTAGTTAACACCAAGATGTTGTATTGGTGGGAATGAATAGAACTAACTAAAATGTGAATTATACATGTTAGTTAAATGTTTTTAAATTTATCCAATAAAAGTTAAAGGTTTAAAATGTGAATTAATCTAATTTTAAACATGAACACTCTAATATTTTTTAAAAGGTCGATTTACCACCATTTAATGGAGAACCCCCCTTAAATCTAGTTTTGGTCAATTTTTATGTTTTATTTGACCAAATAAAGTTTTTCTTTAGAATCGAGACATCAAAATTCACTAAGGTATAGTTTTATAATTATTCTGATAAAATTCAATTTTTGATGAATAGTGAAAAATACTGTATTTTAATTCAAAACTGCCTTTTAATCTAAATTATTTATACAGTTAGATTATCTTTTAAATTGGTTTTAAAGTGAAATTAGATTATATTTTTACCATTTCATCCAATTTTGGTCATAGGAAGTTATTTCACTTTGAAATTGGACATAAACAAGTGTCAATCTTTTGATAGTTATTATTTCTTAAAAACACATTTTTTGTTTTGACAATGGGAATTAATTTTAAATTAATTATTGAAAATTCTATGTATCGAATTTGGTAAAATAGACATCTTTTTTAAATTCATAATATCAAATATATCTTAGGATGAATTTTTGTATTTTTCTGAAAAACTTCAATTTTTGATGAATAGTGAAAACACTGAGTAGTTGTTAGAAAGCGGACTTTTTCATTTATATGAAATTTCACTACTTCTGTGAATTGATTTTTGAAAATCTGACATACATGGTTATTATTAGTATGTAAACAATGGTTTAATAAGATGAAATTTTTTTTGGTGAATAGTAATTTTTGACTTTTATTTTCTACACTTAAAGGTAAATTGGGTAATTCAAGGTAAAAAGAATATCATAATAATAAGATGAATTTTTTTGGTGAATAGTAATTTTTGACTTTTATTTACTACGGTTAAAGGTAAATTCGGTAATTCAAGGAAAAAATAATATCATAATAATACAAAATTAATTTAAAACTTTTCCTAACCTTATTTTATGAGTCATGGACAACCATGGGCATCCTTGGGTCTATTTTAGGACCCCATGGAGCCACTTAATAGTGATAATGACATTTTATTTTAATTAACTTAAATTAAAGGAAAAAATGACATAAACAAATATCTTTTAGTACATTAATTTTTACATAGGTTTATATAAGTTATATTTTCAACTATAAATATTTTTTGGAAATATAAAAAGAGTTCTTATATCATGGTATTTGTTTTATAATTTTTAGACATCAAATTCATAAAATTGTGTATGACACAACAATGATGTAGTGTTTACCTCATTAATAAATGATTTAAATAAATAATATTATAAAGATTAAAATAATATCCAAAACCTTTCCAATTCTTATTGGATGTTTTTATTTCGACCGTGAGTCATCTTAAATTTTACATTAATAAGTTTTGGACCTTTATAAACCGAAAATCATTATATAATAAAATAATATTTTCACACTTTCCTAAAGAGCCCCTCCTCCCCCTTATAAAACGCTCTCACCTATAACCCATCCCTCACACTTCTCAAGACCCTTGTCTTGTCCAACCTCTACCCAAATAAGCTCTCAAGATCCCTGTCTTTCACCTAGAAGCCTTAAATTAGGCATAAGGCACTTCAATAAGTCCTTTTGGTTCAAACCAAAGGGAGTTACCCGAATCAAAGGTAATTGTTTCTCTTAAATTCTTTTCTTTTATTTTACTTCTCCAACCCCTAAATTCTTTTTATTAATTTTTTTATAACAACACTAGTATTCATAATATACTCATATGTTTTTAAGAGATGTATTTGATCTACACTTACACACACCTCCATCTAATGGGTAAAGAACATATTGTTTCTGTGGATGGAAAATTTACGCCTCACGAAATGATGATTGTTCAATTATCTCCTACCGCCTCTCATGGTGGAAATTAATATGGAACTATATTTATATATGATATATATTATGTTTTTTTATCTTTATTATTCTTTATTTTTCAATTATATCATTCCTTTCTCGTTTCCATTATGTGAAAACGTGATAATTTCATTTGAGGAAGTGTAGACTACCGCCCCCTCAAAGTGATATGACTCGTCAATGCCAAATGTGGGATGTATAAAGGATGGATTTAATGATATTATATATGATATTATACTATAATTATAATATACCTAGGTATCATTATGTTTTCATTCCATTAAATATGAAATATATATGAAAGTAGTGTTCATGTCACGACCCGTCCTTGGGGCCCGTGCCATGACTACCCCAAGCCTGCCTTCCATAGGCTTGGGGCTGGCGACTAGCACCAAAGGCGTAAATCCTGGTAAAAAGGGAATGCATTGCCTTTATAAAAGTAAAAAAACACAACATAGTACGAAATTGAAGTAATCACTAAGTAAAACTGAGTAAAAAAGTAAGTGCTGAAAAGTAAATGGGCGAATATACAAACCCAACTGAAAGTACAATACAACTGAGAAAGAAAGTACAATAGCTGTAAAGTAAAGCAGCAACCACCAAGTCGTCCTCCGGGAATCCCACCTGAAGGGTGGGTACAGATAGTCTCGTCGGTACCTCGAGTCCTTCTGTCAGCTCCGTGTACGTCCCGCCAGGTGGTCCACCTCGGGATATCGTCCAGCTCGATAAGCCTCAATCACGATCAGTGATGCCCGTCGTCTGCAACCAACACAAAGTAGTGCGGGAATTGCCCATGTAGGGGTGAGTATAAAAATACTCAGTAGGGACCCTGAGACCCCCGATGGTATCCCAGAATCCACGAAGGATGAACCAAAAAGGAAAAAATACAAACACAATGTATCATCCAACTCAACATAGGTATATGCACATATATATACCTAAATCATCAATCTCAGTTCAGATACAACTTTCAAGACCAAGAACAATACGATCCACACAAGAAATAATCCAATCACATCAATGATAATGATTAAAGGAAAAGACTCAGCTCACATAGGTATACTACTCACGAAGAGGGGTGGAGATGATTCGTTGTAGCATCTGAATCATCTCCTCTGGCGAACCCACGTAGGATCCACGTATAGAAGTCATCGCTGTCGAACCAACATCAGATCCAAGTATAGTAACCATCAGTACCAAACCCATGTAGGATCCAAGTACAGTGGTCATCGCTACCAAACCCACTGGGGATCCAAGTACAGTCATCCTCGCTGTCAAACCCACGTAGGATCCAAGTACAGTTGTCATCGTGGTTGAACCCACGGAGGATCCCAACACGGAAGTTATCGCAGTCGCACCCAACTCTAGGGTTCCCGCACACAATGTGCTTGATTCTGGGAGGGTCCACTCCTTGAGTAAAAGGGGTCAATACATCAAGTATCACGAAGTCCAGATTTGATGTATCTTGAAGTTCTGTCTCGTCAAAAGAAACTCAACGCTACAGACGGTGCATCAATCAGACGCCTGGTCTGGGAGATATTGGATTTTTTGTTCGAGGGGCCCGGTTGGAAAATATGCTCATTCTAAAGCCGTAAATTTACCAAAGTTTTCTAAAACTCACTTAGATTATTGAAAAATGACCGCCCCATTGATAGGGTCCAAGTGCTGCAGACGGCGCATCGATCGGACGCGCGGTCTTTAAGTTATTCACATTTAAGTGAATAACTGGCTCGACCCGTTAAGCCTAGTGGGCTGACAGGTCGGGTCACCCAGTTTTGGCGGGTCCGACCTGGTAGGGGTGTCCGAACGGTCCGAAGATTTGCGCGGCCCGGCCCAGTGGGGCGCGGCCCAACCCGGCGCGGCCCGGCTAGGCGTGACCCGGCTGGGTGCGGCCCGGCTGGCTTGGCCCGTAGTCCGAGCAGTCTGAGGGGGGGAGGGGCGTAGCCACCCGGCTACCCGAACTGGCGACGCCAAGCGGCGCCGCCCTTCGTAACCGGCCGGTTGGAGCCAGCCGGCCTTCTGGCGCAAGCATCTCGCATAGGCGGGTCGTGGGTCATCCAGCGCGGCGCCCTCTTGGTGCCGCGACTTCCCTCCGCCCGGCTAGCCAATGGGTCGGACGGTCCTTCCGCCGAAGAAGCCCGTGAAGCGGGCCGCGGTTTCTTCCGAACAGCTAGTGCGACTGCGCTGGTATCTTCCACTGTGGCCTACTCTGGCCACTTCTCCACATTCCAGGCATGGTGCGACGGCGCCGTGCTTCCTCCAGCGCGGCCTGCTTGGCCGCGGCTATCTTTGCGTGTGTGACGGTGGCCCTTGCACCACCGGCCTCTTCCGCATTCCGCCTCCGGTCGCCGATTCTAAAAATAAACAAGATCAAACAGAGGGTCATCGGGTCGTGTTCGTTCAACCCGCGCCCTCTGCGTTAATCGATTGCAATAGGCTGAGAAAATCAATGTTATACAATGACGAACGAGGCAAAATTTTTATACATTAAAATTGAACATAATCCCCTACCTCGAAAAATATTTGAGGTAGCCGAGCATCATGGATGAAGGTGTCGATTCCGTCATCGTCAGAGTGTACCCGAAGAAGTGGTGTCTCCCCTCTTGTCATAGAGAAATGAATAGAAGGCATGTCACCATTGGTGAGTTCCCTGTAGCGGTGTCTCCTTCCTTGATGCGGAGGAAGAAGAGAATTGGAGAAACGAGGAGCGTTCTTCGTTGGAGAAGAAAACTATTCTCTCAAGAACTCTCTCACTTCACAAAAAGAAAGACCCCCCAAAATAAAATAATAAGCTTCTCCTATTATTTTATTAACACAATCTATTTAAAATTCAAACATTAAAACACTTAATTAATAAATTGGAGGATTCAATTTATTAATTAAGGCATTGGCATGAATTAACGGGAGAGTTGTCAATATTAAACAAGGGAGTTTAATGGGGGTTTATGAGAGTTATGTAAATTTCAAGGGTTTTGGTCACGTGTGGGCCCCACCCCACAAATATCCTCTCATGGGAGGTTATGTGGGTGTGGGCCCCACCTCTAACTCCCTTGGGGAGGATATAACCACCATCCTTAAAAATAAAATTATGCTAGAGCAACTCTATTTATTTTAAACTAATTCCCCAAATATTAATTCTCAACCCACTTAAAACGCAACTGTCGTAAAGGTCCCCTTAAGCAATTACAAGTGATGTGAGTTCAACGGTGCCCTTAGATTTCAATTCCAAGCACCGGTTCAAAAGATAGAAAAACCCACTCGTTCGTTTACTGAACGTACCCGAGCTAAACTTCGGAAATTGATTCCGGGAACACCGGGCCTCAGAATCAAATGTCGTCAGAAGCCACAGACTCGTAAAATTCAAAAGTATTTAAAAAAAATTCCCTGAAATTTTTGGTCCTTTACATTACTCCCACATCAGGGATTTACGTCCCCATAAAGCTACAACATAAAGTTGGGAATCAAGTGAGGGTACTGAGCAGGCATCTGAGCCTCCTGCTCCTATGTGCTCTCTTGGAGGTTCTCATGCTGCCAACAAAAGCACACTAGAGGAATCGACCAACCACCTAGGACCCACTCCTATCGATCCTCGATCTCCACTGGGACCTCTGTGAATGTAGCCCCATCATCGATGTCCATCTCCCCATGATCAATGATGTGGGTCGGGTCGTGCACGTATCTCCTCAGCTGAGATACCTGGAAGACGTCATGCACCCGGTGCAACTGAGGTGGAAGGGACAGGTGGTAAGCCACCTCGCCTACTCTTCTGAGGACCTGGAAAGGCCCGATGAAGCGCGGAGACAACTTCTGCCCCAGCCAAATCTCTGTATTCCACGTCCAGGTGAGACCCGTAATAAAATGTGGTCGCCATCCTCATACGCCAGTGGTCTCAGTTTCCTATCTGCATAGGACTTCTGTCTGCTCTGTATAGTCCTCATCCACTCTTGGATGATCTGCACATTCTCCATCATAGCCTAAACCATCTCTATTCCTACAAGTGCTGAATCCCTCGGGTCAGTCCAGCACAGAGGTGATCTTCAAGGTCAGTCGTACAGTGCCTCATATGGTTCCATCCCGATGGTGGAGTGGTAGCTGTTGTTGTACGCAAACTCCAACAAGGGTAGGTGATCCTCCTAGTTGGGACCGAGATCGAGGACACATGCATGGAGCATGTCCTCGAGAGTCTGAATGGTCCTCTCCATTTGGCCATCCGTCTGAGGATGAAAGGCAGTGCTCAGGCGTAGCTGCGTCCCAAATGCCTCCTGCAACCCCTTCCAAAGTTGGGAAGTAAAATGACAATCTCGATAGGAGACTATAGACGATGGCACACCATGAAGTCGTATGATCTCCTGAACGTAGAGGCGTCCCAAGATCTCTATTGAGCCCTGCTCTCTGATCAGAAGGAAGTGGGCTGACTTGGTGAGTTGGTCTACGATCACCCAGATGGAGTCGTGTCCTCTGGAAGTACGTGGAATCCCCGTCATTAAATCCATGTATATCCCATCCCAATTCCACTCTGGAACCTCTAAGGACTTTACCAAGCCTTATGGTACCTGGTGGTCTGCCTTCACTTGGTGGAAAGTGAGGAATCATGAAACGTACTCTACTATAGCGTTCTTCATACCTGGCCACCAGTGTTGTCGTCTGAGGTCCTGGTACATCTTTTCCACTCCAAGATGTACAGCTAGAGGGGAAATGTGAAACTCCCTCATCACTTCCTTCTACAGTGAAACTGGTACCATGGTACGTCCCCTGAAGAGGATGACGTGTTCTCCTCCTTTAGAAAATCTATCAGGCGCATGCCCTGTGGAAATCTGAGCACGTCGCGTCCGATAGTCAACGTCCCCACACTGTGCCTATCTAACCCACTGAATTAGTGGAGGAGTAACTATGAGGTACTATAGGAAAGATTCCCTATCTCTATCCATGAAGGATATCTGCAAAGCGGCTAACTGCTCTGTCGCCTCTCCATGTAGGTGAATGCCCGATCTCATGCTGAGAGCATCAGCTACAATGTCCCCTTCCTCGTAGTATAGACTATCTCAAAGTCATAGTCCTGGAGGAAATTGATCCATTTCTGCTGTTTCAGGTTCAGGTCCTTCTGTGAAAAAATTTACCGGAGACTCTTGTGGTCAGAATAGACAATAAAGCGCTCACCCATCAAATAGTGCTGCCACATCTTCAAGGCGAAGACCACTACTACTAACTCTAGGTCATGGGTAGCGTAGTTCTGCCCATTTTTCCTCAACAGCCGTGAAAAATAGGTGATCGATTCCTGCTATTGCATCAAGACACACCCGAGTCTGGTCCCTGATGCGTCGCAGTAAACCATGTACCCCACGCCCTCCTCCAATAGCCTCAAGATGAGCGCACTGTTCAATCTCTGTCTCAGCTCTTGAAAGCTCTACTGGCATCTATCTGACCACACGAAGGGTTTTCCCTTCTTAGTCAATGCTGAAAGCGGTGCTGCAACTCTGGAGATGTCTAGCACAAATCTCCGATAGTACCCAGCCAGACCTAGGAAACTTCGCACCCCCATCACGCTCTTGGGTGGCTCCCAAGCAATTACTGCCTGGATCTTTGCAAGATCCACTGCAACTTCTACCTCCGAGATTACGTGCCCCAAGAAGTGAACCTCTTGAATCCATAACTAGAAGTTCGAGATCTTACTATAAAGCTGGTGCTCTCAGAGTGTATCTAGTACAACCCAAAAATGGTAGGCCTGCTCCTCCTCAGTGGTCGAGTATATCAATATGTCGTCGATGAAGACTATGACAAATCGATCGAGGTAAGGCTGGAATATCCTATTCATGAGACTCATGAACACTTCTGGTGCGATCGTTACACCGGAGGGCATAAACAAGAACTCATAGTGTCCATACCGACACCTGAAGGCCGTCTTCTGCACATACTCATCTCGAACTCAGAGCTGATGATAGACTGAACTGAGGTCTATCTTCGAGAATCATAGTTCTCCCTTGAGCAGATCAAATAGGTTGTCAATCCTCGGGAGTGGATACTTGTTCTTCACGGTCACCTGATTCAGGAGACGGCAGTCGACACATAGTCGTAAGCTCCCATTCGCCTTCTGGACAAATAAAATCGGAGAAGTCCAGGGGGAAACACTGGGTCGGATGAATCCCTTTCCTTGAAAGTCCTCCAGTTGTACCTGCAGCTCACGAAGCTCAGCGGGAGCCATCTGATATGATGGAGTAGATATCAGTGATGTCCCAGGGTACAGGTCAATGTAGAAATCTACCTCTCTTTGAGGAGGTAGTCTTAGAAAATCATCAGGAAAAATTTCCACATACTGATCCACCACAACATGAAAAACTCAGACTCCGCACATCAATTGCTCCTAGGATGAGACTAGCCAACTGATGTGTGATCGGCTGACCTCTCCTCTACATAATTCCATCCTGCACTGCAAAGGCTCCTTTCTCACCGGTGAAGGTGATCCATCTCCCATCTGTGTGGACACACCACACTTTGCACCTAATACACTCAATCTAGGAATGTACCGTAGATAAACAATACATACCCAATATGACGTCGTAAGGCCTCGATGCCGCTACAAGAAGATCCTAGCCGAAGCTCTCGCCTCCTAGAGTAATCTCACACTACCGGCACCAGTGCGTAATCATCGAGTCTGCACCCGTAGAAGTCTCTATCCATAAGGATCGAGCCAACGGATCCGTCAGAATCTCTGAGCTCCGAACAAGGGCAACGAAAATAAAATAATGACTCACTCCTATATCAATAAGAACTGCAGCAAGGGTGGAGTAGACACAGATTGTACCTAGAATCATCTCAGGTGCACCGTGGTCGTAGGCCTTGACTGCCTGGAGCAGAGCATGCCCCTATCTTCCAGCTCCCTGTGGTCGGGGTGGTCCTCCTGGTGGTGGTGGTGGTAGAGCCTCGAAGCGTCTTCCACCACCCGCTGCTCGGCCAGCTCCTCTGCCTCGTCCACCTGCTCCCTGTAGACCACCATGGTCGAACATCTACCTCTTCTTGGGAGGTCCCTCCATTGTCTGCTACTCAACTGCATGTTGGGTCAGGTAGTCACCAGCCATGTAGACCTACTAGCCGCATGCATAACACTGCCTACCCCTCGTATGGCTGGCTCTTCTTCGTATGCCCCGCACATCTGAACCAGTATCCTGAGGTCACCCACCTGATGGTCTAGTCTCCTTGGATCTATGCAACATCTGTTTACTTCTGGATGTTGAAGACTTCGCAACGTGTCGCCCTGTGGTGGGTCTCGCTGCTGGCGTCGGCTCAGCAAGAAATCTCTCCAAAAGAAGGGCCCTCTCCAGTACTCCTGCCTGCGTCGGAATGCTAAGGTAGATCATCAAAACCCTGATTTCATGCCTCAGTCCCTGCTTAAAGGTCCGGGCCTAGAAGAATGGTTCGTGTACCATGACTTTATATTAGCGCAAGAGGTCATTAAATATCACCGAGTACTGAGAAACTATCATACTGCCCTGCCGCAGATGAAATAACTCTTGGATGCACATCGCATAGAGGGTGGCTGGAACAAACTCCTAGCTGAAGAGACTCTCAAAACCCGTCCAAAGTAGAGATGCCTCGTCATGCACCTGGAGCATCAGGCTCCACTATCTAATTGTTTCTGCGTGTAGTAGACTCGCGGAAAGGATCACCAAAAGGTCAGCTGGTGGCCCTACCAATCTCAAGAATCTGACGATAGCCTTCAGCCAGTCCTGGGCTGCCTGCAGGTCTGTCTCTCCATGGAACCAGGGTGGCCTCTGTTGCTGAAACTCATGCAACTCACTAAGGTGGTGTTAACTCTCTACTGATGGGGCTAGTGGAATCGGTGGCTCAGCGGGTAGTGGTACCGCTGGTGCCTCCACTGTAATGGGCCCCTGCACCAAGGCCTCATCGCTCGGTGGGCTGCCATCTCGCACATAACTACAGACCCTAGCTGGCTGCCTTCGTGGGTCCATCCTCAAACGAAATAGGTGCGCCACAGTCAAACAGTATACATAGTGAGCTGACACAAAGTAATCACAAAGAAAAATTTTGAAACACACATTTAATTAGTGCTTTCAAGCACTGAGTCGGAAATCAGAAGTCGGGGTCCTGGTGTATGGATACGTCGGCCGCCGCACCAACACTAGACTCCCTGGACTGATAACGACACTCAATACTCTTAACATTATCGCTTCATAAAGAAGAAATTATCAGAGTCCTCAGTTCTGCGGTAGAACCGACTCCTTTGATACCAATTTGTCAGGACCCGTCCTCGGGGCCCGTGACATGACTACCCCAAGCCCGCCTTCCATACGCTAGGGGATGGCGACTAGCACCAAAGGCGTAAATCCCGATAAAAAGGGAAGGCATTGCCTTTATAAAAGTAAAAAACAGAATAGAGTATGCATGTGAAGTAAGCACTAAGTGAAACTGAGTACAAAAGTAAGTGCTATAAAGTCAATGGGCCAGTATACAAACCCAATTGAAAGTACAGTACAACTGAGAATGAAAGTACAACAGCTGTAATGTAAAGCAGCAACAACTGAGTCATCCTCTAGGAATCCCACCTGAAGGGTGGGTACAGATAGTCTCGTCAGAAACTCGAGTCTGTCTATCTGCTCTGTGTACGTCCCGCCAAGTGGTCTACTTCCGGATACTACCCAGCTCCACAAGCCTCAATCACGATCAGTTTTTTCCATCGTCTGTAACCAACACAAAGTAGTGCGGGAATTTCCCCTGCATTGGTGAGTATAATGATACTCAGTAGGGACTTCAAGACCCCCGAAGGTCTCCCAGAATCCATGAAGGATGAACCACAAAGGAAAAAATACAAACACAAAGTATCAACCAACTCTACTTAGGTATACTCCCATACATATACCTAAGTCATCAATCTCAGTTCAGCTCCAACTTTCGAGCCCAAGCACAATACGATCCACTCAGGAAAGAAGTTAATCACATCAATGATAATGATTAAAGGACAAGACTCAACTCACACAGGTATACTACCCACGTAAAGGGGTGGAGATGATTAGATGTAGCCTCTGAATCATCTCCTCTGTCGAACCCACATAGGATCAAAGTACATAATTCGTCGCTACTGAACCCACTTAGGATCCAAGTGCAGTAACCATCGTTGCCGAACCCACGTAGGATCCAAGTAAAGTTGTCATCATTGCCGAACCCAAAGAGGATCCAAGTACAGTCGTCCTTGATACCAAACCCATGTAGGATCCATGTATAGTTTTCATCATCATCGAACCCCCGGAGGATCCCAGCACAGAAGTTGTCCCAGTCGTAGCTAGCTCTAGGGTTCCTACACACAGCGTGCTTGATTCCGGGAGGGTCTGCTCCTCGAGTAAAAGGATTTCAATACATCAATTTCCATGAAGTCCATAGTTTATGTATCCCAAAGTTTCGTCTTGTCAAAAGTAACTCAACGCTATAGACGGTGCGTCAATCGGATTTATGTTCTAAGAGATATTGTCTTTTTCGTTCCAGGGGCCCTGTTGGAAATATGCTCGTTCCAAAACCAACCGTTTACCAAGGTTTTACAAAACTCACATATAGTATAGTAAAATGACCGCCTCGTCGATAGGGTCCCAGTGCCTCAGATGGCGCGTCAATCAGACGCGCGGTCTTTAAGTTATTCACATTTAAGTGAATAATGGGCCCGGCCTGTTACGACCAATGGGCTGGCGGGTTGGGTCAACCAGTTTTGATGGGTTAGACCCAGTAGGGGTGTTGGACCAACATGAAGATTCACACCACCCAGCCCAAAGAGGGCGCGGCCTGGCTGGCTCAGCCAGCTGGCAGAGCGGCTTGGCCCGAAGGTCGAGCGGTCCGGGGGGGCCCGGCTTCCCGAACCGGTGGCGCTGCCATCCATAACCGGCCAGATGGAGCGGGTCGGCCTTCTGGTGCAAGCGTCCCACACGGGAGGGCCATGGATCATCCGACAGGGCGCCCTCTGGGCACCGCGGCTTCCCTTCACCCAGCTGGCCGACGGTTCGGCCGGTCCTTCCACCGAAGGGGCCCGCAACAGTGCCGGCTTCTTCCGCTGGGGCCTGCCCTGGCCACAGCTCCGCGTTCCCGGCAAGCCGCGACGGCACCGTGCTTCCTCCACTGTGGCCCTCTTGGTTTCGGCTTTCTTTGCGTGTGAGACGAAGTCCCTTGCGCCACCGGCCTCATCCGCGTTCCACCTCTGGTCGCCGATTCCAAAAATAAACAAGATCAAACAGAGAGTCTTCGGGCCATGTTCGTTCGGCCCGCACCCTCCGCGTTAAGCGATAATAATAGGCCGAGACAATCAAAGTGATACAATGAAGAAAGAGGCACAATTTTTTCCATTAAAATTCAACGTAATCCCCTACCTCCAAAAAGATTTGCAGTAGCCGAGCATCGTGGATGACGGTGTCGATTCTGTCATCATCGAAGTGTACTCGAAGAAGTGGTGTGTCCCCTCTTGTCACAGAGAAAGAAATGGAAGGTGTGTCATCATTGTCGAGTTCCCCACAACGGTGTCTCCTTCCTTGATGCAGAGGAAGAAGAGAATTGGGGAACCGAAGAGCGTTTTTCGTTGGAGAAGAAAACTATTCTCTCAAGAACTCTCTCCCTTCACACAACAAAAGGCCCCCCCAAAATAAAATAATAAGCTACTCCTATTATTTTATTAACACAGGCCCTTTAAAATTCAAACATTCAAACACTTAATTAAAAAATTGGAGGATTCAATTTATTAATTAAGGAGTTGGCATGAATTAATGGGAGAGTTGTCAACATTTAACAAGGGAGTTTAATGGGGGTTTATGAGAGTTATGGGAAGTTCAAGGGTTTAGGTCACGTGTGGGCCCCACCCCACAAATATCCTCTCATGGGAGGTTATGTGGGTGTGGGCCCCACCTCTTACTCCCTTTGTTAGGATATAACCACCATCCTTAAAAATAAAATTGTGCTACACCAATTTTATTTATTTTAAACTAATTCCCCAAATATTAATTCTCATCCCGCTTAAAACACAACTGCTATAAAGGTCCCCTTAAGCAATTATCAGTGTCGCGAGTTCATCGGTTCCTTCAGATTTCAATTCTGAGCACCGGTTCAAATGATAGAAAAACTCACTCATTCATTTACTGAACGTACCCGAGCTAAACTTTAGAAATTGATTCTGGGCACACCAAGCCTCAGAATAAAGTCCCGTCAGAAGCCACAAACTCTTAAAATTCCAAAGTATTTAAAACAATTCCTTGAAATTTTCGGGTGTTTACAGTTCATGCGTATGTATGGTTTACCTTCTCCATGAAGGGTGCATTTCATTTCTTACCTCTAAATGTTATGTACTATTATAAATACATGAATATAATGGATATATATGATATATATGATATCTAAATCAGGAATATTAGTCTGGAGATAATGGAATTTTGACTACATGAACAACTTGTAATTATAAGAAGTTCATTTTGGACTCAAGTACCAGATATCGACGAAATGACAATTATTAACTTAAATGATTACATAATGCTTATAACACGGTAAAAAGTGATATAAAGGGAATGATAAACTTGAAAAATGTTCTTAATCAAGTGTAAATTAACTTTAGTTTATTATTCATGAGATTAATGAATGAATGGGTCAAGTCAGACATAAGGTAAGGGACTTCGTCTCAATCTCCTTTCAATGAGACATATTTTGTTTTATACATCACATTCTTTTATACGATGTATAAAAACCTTCTACTTTTCATTTCATTAAAAATGAATCTTTTTCTATGAGGTGTTTTAATAAATGATAAAAAGAATGTTTCTTTTAACATAAGCAGTGACAACAACCTTTCCGCCGCCCTGAGTATTATTTGATCTTTGGCTTCCTTAACAAGACATAGTGTTTTTTAAGGAAAATAAATATTATATGGCCTTTTTATGTATTTTAATATTGAAAACGGTTTTGAGAAAGAACTGTTATTTCAATATCTTGAAATGATATATTGTGATTGAAATGTAAAAACGTTATCTTTCTATTAATCTTAATTTATGTGTTATGGTTCTTGGGAATTGATTACGTATAAAGGTGGTTCTGTAATAAACCTAGGGTGGGTGATCCCGAGATAGCTCTCAATGCATTGGGTAACGTGATGGAGGTAAACGTGAATGTTTCTCCTAATAGATTTAGGGAATATACTGTGATGGGTATTCCAAATGTAAGTCACTACATAGTTGTGATAGCAACAATGTAAGTATTGTATGGATTCCACAAGTTACTTTTATGATTTATGTTTACTATGTGTGATTCATAAATATTATGATTTCATAAGGTATGTTAAAGATCTTATGTTTTATATTTAATGGTGAACTAATGTTGTTTTCTTTGTTTTATAACCCTTACTGAGCTTTTTATGCTCATCCCATGTTTTGAAATATTTTTCATAGGAATTAATGATGAATTGGGTCAAGGATATGATCAAGGAAAAGCCATGTTGTCTAAAACATGGAACTAGACATGACTCTTTCTTAAGAGTTTTTTATTTTGTTAAAAAAATGGGAACTAAGTAAAAGTGTCAACTTTGTAACTTTTTAGATGTAATGTAATAATTATGACATAATTCTCTAAAACTCCAAACCTGAAAAGATCCTCAATGTGAATTATTTATTTAATTCAAGATTATGTAATGTTTTAAAGTCGGGTCCTTATAATTATGTAGAGGAATGTTTTTAAAACATCTTGGAAACAATGTTGTATTACCCAAGCCTTTGGAGGTAATAGCATTAAGAGCTTGGATCTTTTCAATCAATCTATGAAAGATCAGTACATGTAATGGTTAATCAAATAGAAATTTTATTCATTGGAATTCCTATGATCAATATTCCTTAAAAACACTACTGGAAATGGAACCTATACCCATGGTATAAAACCGTGGGTATAGCCCTTGAAACCGTCGGTATACCCTATACCCACGGTTTCAGTAACTGTGGGCTGTAATGTCGTCGTAATAGCTCTATACCCACGGTTCTATGAAAACTGTGGCTATAGACCATGGAAAATTGTTATTACCCATGGTTTAATAAACCGTGGGTATTGATGTATACATATGGTTTTCAAGCCATAGGTATTGATGTATACCCACAGTTTTCAAACCGTGAGTATACTGTTTTACAGCAACCCATATTTACCCACAGTTTGGTAAACCATGGGAATAGATAGGTTCTATAGGCATCACTGCACCTGCAGAATTACAGCAACCCATATTTACCCATGGTTTACCAAACTGTGGGTTTAGACAGGTTCCCCATGTAGCAGCTGCACCTCCCACCATTCTGCACCTCTATTCTTCACCTGCAATAGCACATATACATGGCATGTCAAACTAGCTATCCGATAATCCATCCTAATCCCTAACATCTAAACAGATAAACTATAACTATCAATTCATTCTATGGATGGTTAAATACATGATCCTTTCTATATAAAAATATCATCTTTACCTCATACATATGAAAATGAAAGCACAATACCATAACAAGATGATATAAAAAGTTTAGTCAAAGGCCTACTTTCCATGTTGGTTATATGAGACAACATAGATACTCTATTAATATCAATACTAATTGGTTATACACCATGACTATAAAAATCCATCAAATGTTTATACACCCTATCCTTTATTCAAAAATTGGTTGTACACCACAATTTAAAACTCCTTCCGTGATTAGTTGTATACCCCATCTAAAAGCCTCCTACAACTGTTTATATACCCCATCCAGAAGCTCCTTTTTAGAGTTGATCAAGTATAGAAAAACATACTTAATTAAATGCTATTCCTCAGAAAGAATGTTGGATCACTATATCTTGTGTCTAACTAGTTGGAGATCTTTAACATCTGTTTAGAAAGGTATACTTGTCTTGATACTTCCTCTGGATCTGGAATGATTTGGATCTACTCAATTTTCAACATTATGGAACTTCCAAAAAGTTTTATTTTGATGTAATTAATATTCTCATTATGGTTCTTCCATTTCCTCAACATAAACTTAAGTACAAGAATTCTTAATATCCTTCAATGACAACCACTAATCACTTTATCAGAAACTATCCAACAATGGAATCCTCAATAGTCCCTGAGACTCACAAAAGTAGTATAATGGTACCCAACAGTAACCTCCATCAAAAGGATTCATTCCTTCCAAAGGACCCAATATATGTGGTCCCCAAACTGAAGAGTTATACCTCAATATCTCTAATCATGAGAAAAAGGACCCAATACACAAAGTAAAACAACGATCTCCTCATAGAAACTACTTGATATCTCCTACAATGATCCATCCACAAGCCATTTCTAAATAATGAGCTCACACCCTCCCCCTGCCCATCCCCTCCCACTCCATCCCCAATGCCCAGCCCCTCTCCCTCCCCCTGCCCAGCCCCTCCCCCTCCCTTCTCACTGCCCATCCCTCCCACTACCCATCCCCCCTCCCCCTCCCCCCTGCCCAGCCCCTCCCCCTCCCTCCCCACTTCCAAGCTCCTCCCCAAGCCCCTCCCCTCCCCCCTGCCCAGCCCCTCACCCTCCCTCCCCATTTCCCAGCCCCTCCCCCCATGCCCAGCCCCTACCCCTCCCTCCCCCTACCCAGCCCTTACCCCTCCCTCCCAACTTCCCAGCCCTCCCCTTGCCCAACCATCATGCCCAGCCCCTCCCCCTCCCTCCCCACTTCCCAACCCTCCCCCCTCCCTAGCCCCTCCCCCTCCCTCCCCACTGCCCAGCCCTCCCCCTCCCTCCCCACTGCCCAGCTCCTCCCCTCCCCCTCCCCCTCCCCCCTACCTAGCCCCTGCCCCCTGCTCAGTCAAGTAGAATCTCATATTTAGAGAAAATTTTTGATAATAAACACATGAAATAAAATACACAAACATGTATTACAATGTCATTCAACAATTGATTATATACAAAGTATCTAATATAAACAGAAAATGTTATCAGTATTCAAGACTTTCTCGTGTTAAAAGATTAAAAAATCAAGAAAAATGATAAGGGTTCATACCTCCTGAAAGTATACCATGATCCATGATTTCTGAATAACATCCTGATCCTTTTCAAATGCGATGACAGTTCAATATATCCAAAACATACACAAATCTACAGCCGAATATTAAAATTTAAATGTTGGAGTAAAAATTGAACTAGGATTCCCCTGAACAGGTTTTTTCTTGTATGTTTGGAGTCTTCCAAAACACAAAAACCACATTAAAAAATTAGAGAAAGGAAATTTGAAAACCACAAAAAGCATATTCAACATCTAGAAAATTAAATAACTATTTCAAGTACCGTTTGATACAAAATATTTCATAAAATGCGGTGTTCATACATATGGATTTTATCTTTTGGAATTATGAAAAATGCTAAAGTGTTGGAAGGTAAGGTTTTCAATATACATATGTTTCACCCCAATGTTTTATAAAAAAATTCATCAAGTTTTTTTCTATATTTTTATAAAATAATAATTAGATAAATATTTATTTGTAAAATGAATAGGTTATGTCCATTTCATCTAGGATGTAGTGGAAATTCCCTAAATTTGTCTTTTGTCCCCTCTTTTACTCTAAGATGGTTCTTCAATAGTTTTTATTGGAACTTCAATCGGTCAGAATCATGGAATAGCTAAGTGTATGGATAGATTCTATAGGGTATTTATTTCTATTACCTATCACTGTCTCCAGGTTTTATACTATTTATTCATTATCCCATGTATTTATTTTCATATTATCATATTTTTATCAACTAAATCCTAAATTCAAGGTGTTTTCTATAAGTTGGTTGTGCCCGGCTTTTCATATGATATATGTGTTACATATATTGTGTATTAAATGGGTGAGGGTAGGGTTGTGTATGTCTAACCGAGAACTGAACAACTTGTAGCTTCCATAGCTCATAAGATATAAATAGGGGTATTATCGAGTTTAAAATGGATTGATTAGAATGATATCACATGTTTTAATGTGGTGATTCATGCGATGTGCTAATTGATTCACTTATTTGGGAACATGATGAGTGAAAATCCACCTTACTATGGGTGACATTTACCACTAGGATTCTGGATATGGAGGATCATTTGTATGATTCATATTATATTGACCATTATCATAGGTGATGAGAAAGGTGTGGAAATAGGCTATTAGAGATATTTCTCATTGTGGTTACAGAGGTCATTGAGGCCATGTGTACAAAGTTCAGGTCCCATGAATTTGTTTTGCCCCCCATTTTTTTGGTGGTATCTTCCAGATTTAAGCAACATAGGGTAGATGACGATAATGTTAATTGATACAAAGGAGGATACAATGTACTAGGATATGATTGCAGTGTGTGAGACCAATAGATTAGAGTAGGATTCTCACTGTATCTATTTTATAGTTTGGAGATTATTAGTTAGTCATGGTAAAGAACATGAGTCACTGTGTGTTGGGTTTTGTTAGGATATTGATCTCATTGTTGGTAAAATGTTTTGACACCTAGGGTTCTTATGATATAATACGTGGATGTTTCATTAGGGAATCATGATTTATACATAAGGGTGATAATTTGTGAGTTAGAATGTGTTTCAAAGTAACATAAAATTATATGGAAGGTCGATGGAACTTCTGGTATGATATATTATGTATGTATCTTCCCACAACCTACACATACCATCTAGGATACAAATAAACTTTATATCTCATGGTATGAGGGAAAAGGCTTTTCATCAAGATCTTAGTGGAAATAAAGGTGTTGACAGTGTCTGATCTGGTTGATATTGTATTACCATAGGGTCAGGTGGTTCCCCAATGTCAGGATAGTGATTTATTTTTGAAATATCAGCTCCTCCCTCATGCCAAGCTCCCCCTGCCCATCCCCTCCCCCCTGCCCCAGCCCCTCCTCCCCCTCCCCCTGCCAAGCCCCTCCTCCTCCATATTTATTGTATACCAATCAATGATGAGATTCATTGACATCCCAAGGCATATAGTTTTTACTAGGAAAATAAAATACATAGTTAAAGTGTTTTAGTTTTTGGTGTCATGACTGAACTTCATAACAATATAATAATAAATCGATGACTGGAAGGGGAAAGGGGAAATTAGTGCGGGTTACATGCCTTTACTTGTAGATCAATCATAGTCCTGATCACATTAACACTACAATTTTGTGCCAAGGTTCGAGGTATTTCCTCAAAAGTAACTGCAGCAGCTTCGTAAGGCCCCTATTTAGAAAGAAACCAAACAAAAAAAATATGAATCACTCCAGGAACTACAAATCAGTGCCTTTATGTTTTAATTAAAAGATCATAAGCAACTAAACCTTTTTAACTCCTTCAATAGATGAGATCTTTTTCTTCAAAGTGTAGGACATGATCACACTCGCCTGATGAACATCCTCTACATGTCGAGTATATGAAAGAGAGATTAAGTCAATGCAGCCCCCTCCCCTCCCAGCCCTCCACTACACCCTCCCTCCCAACATTCCCCTACCAGCCCTCCACTCCAGCCCCTCCATCCCTCCACTGTAGCCCCATATCCCTCGCAACCTTCCCATCTCAACCCCCCCCCCCCCCTCTTAGCACTCCACTATAGCCCCCAGCTCTCCACTACAGCCCCCCCAGCCCTCCCATCCTTCCCCCCCACCCCCCCTCTCAGCCCTCCACTGCAGCCCCCCCAACCCTCCCAGACCACCACCCCCCCCCCCCAACCCCCCTCATCCCTCCACTGCATCCCCCACAACCTTCCCCTCCCAGCCTCCCCCCTCCCATCCCTCCACTACATCCCCCATCCCTCCCAACGCTCCCCCCCCCCACCTATACCTCAACTGCAGCCCCCCCATCCCACCACTGCAACCCCTCCCAACATTCCCCTCCCAGCCCCCCCCCCCCAGCCCTCCACTGCAGCCGCCCCCCAGCCCAGGCCTCCACTCCACTCCTAAGGACAATATTAGATGGTGAGATTATAATAAATACACCAAACCATAAAAAAATATATGTCATGAGAGAATTACCTAAATAATTGATAAATAACACCCCTGATAAAAACATAATCCAAAATAAATTTCATTGCATAATGAAATTGACATACAAGAAGTCCACTAATAAAAAAAAATATTAAACTCCAACAGAAGACTCTCTGCTAAGTCAAAAATAGAGGGGATTAATATCCCCCCATCGCCATCATTGACATCCCCATGTCCATCATCATCATCAGTTGTAGAAACATCGCCAGCAACATCATCATCAACATCATCACCAACCGCACCATCAACATCCTCAGCAGCAATAACAGCATCAACAACATCCTTCGCAGCTCTATCACCACCACCTTCATCACCACTAAGACCCTCATGGGAATCACCCGAGGCATTATTTAAAGAGCGCATTGATTCCATAATTGAATGAAAAGTGGCAACAACCTCTGATGGTAGTGACTGACTCCAAACTGACATAGCATTCATGAAATGTTCATTCATTAGATTACTTTTTTCACGATTCTCTAATACTATTTTATTTGTCGCAGCTAATTCATCACACGTACATTCCAACTCAGAGGCCATATAGGAGTTCGATGATGACCAATACCTAGAGGGGACAATGTTTTTTCTTGGTCTACAAATGACTCTTCCTGGATGCTCCACACCTAACCCCTGACTCAAATGATCATGTGGCCCTAAGTTTTCAGCTCCCTTCACATCCATGGCCTCCAAGGCAGACTGTTGAAATTATAAAACTATTAAATTATGAATTTCATATAAATGTTTGAAATATAAATAAACAAACTTACAATTTTATCTTGTGTTTGTGAATTAACTAGAGTTCCATCTTTTTTTTTCTACGGAAGCAGAATAATTTGGCATGAGGTACAGAACCTTCAATGCCCAATTCATCTTTCTGCATATGAGAAGTGCCCAAATTTGGATTACAACCATATATGAGAAATGAAAAAAATTGGATTGAAGTGAGTTGCAAAAAAATACCTACAAAAATTGAGGTAAATGAAAGTCATAGCCGATTGGTGGTTTCTGAAATGGTTTTTAGAAATGGTTTTCTAAAGTGGGTTTCAAGGAAATATACTACTTGTTTTGGAAAAATACACAAGATTTATCCTAGTATAAGATGTGATTTCCAGGATATAAGGACTAACCAAGGGAAAGAATGAATAAGTTATGATGACATGTTATAAATAATGACATTATTTTAATTTAGATGAACGTACCGGCCGCTTCTCTTTTCGAGGAATTGTAGTGTGCCCCAATGTGTGTAGATATGTCATTTCATCTTTGTTTTTTTTTTTGTATTTCGCTGACACTTCTTAAGAAACAAAAAACACTACAAGTAATAAAAATTAAATTTTATATAAAAACCATTAAAGATGGGTAGTACCTTATACTGTTCAGTCTTCCAATGTGTGATCATTTTTTGATATTGTCTTTTTAGACAGTCAGGGTTTGTTGGTACACCCTCTAACTTAGTACCCACTCTGCTCCTCCAACCAATATGTAACTCATACTTGTATGACCGCCAATACTCTCCAAGATCACTCAACCTATAATCTTTGGCAGCTTTACCATTAGGAAAGTTAAATCGACTCTACAACGAACGTGTTAAGTCATATAAATACATTACTAATAGAAATATAAATTTATAAAATTTCTGTACCCATATAAGCACCCATGCCCTATCCTTGATGTCAGCACTGATATGTCTCCATGAGACCGGTTCCATCGGAAAGATATCATGATATTTGTCTAAAGTAGCCATGAAACTTCTAAACTCCTTAGAATTTTTACCTACCATTTTATTTTGAGAATTCTAATCCACCATAATCTGAGTTTCACGATTCCAGGCATCCCGCATTCGAGTGTGCCCGCGTCGCCTACAAGAAGATCCCACTAAATAAGATAAGAGGTGAAAAGACAAGAGTTACGTGATAATAAAATAGGAAAAAGGTGAAATTCTATAATTTTAAACATTTATAATAAAAAACCTGATGCAGGATCCTAAATAGCCTGTGAGGCATCCATGGACTGTGCTGGATCAGCATCCTTCGAAGGAAGTATTTTTTCCACCGCATGCTCCTATTTATCTTCCTGAACATGAGTGGAAACTGAAGGAAAAGACTCAATTTGTGTAGGATGGATGGTATGAAAAGGAGGTGGCTTAGAAATGTGAGAATATACATAGTAGATCTGGGGATACATGAATGGATATGGAAATTGTATAGGTGAGAACATCTGTCGAGTTGGCGTAGACATGGAATGGGAAAAGGAGGGTAAATGGGATGATGATGGTGGTATGTATGGGAACATCCTAGGGGTCTCAAGTGGAGGGAAGACATGTGTGTTAGATTGGATGTCCACTAATGGGTCAGTGTGGGGAGTGGTAAGATGGGAGCTCCGTCTAGGTCTAGGAGGATCCCTGCTCGGTCCCATACAGGGAAGAGGAAACTCTGGAGTAATATGTCCCTAAAAAATTTTGATCAAAAATATTAACTTGGTATTATATGTATTGAATAAGATAAATATTAGAATTAATATACCCATTTAAGTCAACTTACGCTCACGTCTAACAGGATCAACATCAAATAATATCTTCTTGTGAGCTTCTGTAGTTGTCTTCATAATCTACATAAGAATGAAATAAATATTTTTTTAGCAACTATTTTTATAAATCATACATAAAACATAAAAATTTTCATAACATCTTTCAGTAATGATAATTTACAACCAAGTTATAAAATTTTCAAAACCACTTTTTAAACCCAGTTTTCTGAATTGAAATAAATACAATTAAATGAAATGAAACCAGACAATACTAAAAAAGACATATCATTCCAAACTAAAGCTAAATTAAAGTAATTACATTAGTACCAACCTAAAAAACTCACGTCAAGTTAAAATTAATGAACTCTGAATATATATGGTTTATTTTATATATTACCCTCCACTACCTTAGGTTCAACACCATCTCTCACAATGGGACAAATTGTGTCATAAAATACAATATTTTTGCTAACACCGATGGGGGTGTCAATGGTGACAATTTCATCCTGAGCATCATGAAAAATATGTCTTGGGATTACTTCATTAATGACACCATAATCAGGTTTCAGATGATCTTTCACATAAAACACTTGTTTTTTCCATTGATGCCACAATGTTTGGTTAATTGGTATGCTGGAATCGACTCATGTCAATAACTCTAAATCAGCAATCATCAATAAATGTACCATGTCGCATCATTGAATCAAACCATTTACATTTAATCATAGTGACTCGACCTTGAGATTAGTAATCCAATAACAATATTTTCTCAACCAGTTCATAATAATACGCATCTTAATATCAAGGTCGACTATCTGATGCATTGGCATAATAATCCGTTCTAGCAGTTAACATAACTCCATGATGATGTGTTCTCATTTTCACCGCTTTATCAGTTGTAAAAAATTTATATTCATTGATTATTAAATATTTTCAATCACAAACTAAAGAATTGGGACCAAAAGCCAACGCTCTTAATTCTTGAGAAATGAAGTCAGCAGGTAAACTCAATACCTGGAATACATATGAGTAATATAATTAAATATATATCTATATTTTAATTTATTTAATGTAACGGTCATAACTTTGATTTCAACCAAGATGGGAACTCTTGGCCATGCATAGCCTCTCTCCTTCTCAACGGCAAATACCAATGAAATATACTTATAATTTTTTTATGTTCTCTACATAAAATGATAATAAACTTATAAGGTGTATGTGATATGATATCGTATGAGATAACATATATATTCAAAATACATACTTGATATAGGAATCGAAAAAACCATAATTAAACAAGACTGTACGATGCGCCATATTCCGCTCTTCAAAGCTCAATGTAACCAATGTATATGACCCGAAAATTCCACCTGTTTGGGGAAGAGACGGAAATGAGGACTAAATTTCCTCATACTTTTCATCTTCATTTATATTTAGTCGATTATGTATTGTTCTCACATCAGAAAAATACATTGAACAAAAATCCATAAATTCTTGGGCCAGATAACTCCTCACAATGGAACCTTCAGGATAATTATTATTTCGGACATATGATTTCATTGTGCACATATGTCTTTCTGTGGGATACATCTACCAAAAAGTGACAGGTCCCCTAATAAGTGTCTCAGTTGGAAGATGAAATGTTAAATGCAACATGAAAGTGAAAAAGGGGTGGAGGAAAAATCTTTTCCAACTCACACATAATTAATAATGCCTCTTTCTGAATTTTTATCAACAATGATTTGGATAACCTTTTAGCACAAAGGTCTCTAAAAAAAGACACAACCGAATCATTTCCAAACTGAAATTATTGGATAGAAAATTCTGAATTTCTATTGGAATCAATTCACGAAGAAGGATGTGATAATCATGAGTTTTTAGGGATTTCAATTTCAAATGTCTTCTATCGAATCGTTTAGATATGTTGTTGGAATAACCATAAGGAACCTTGATATTCTCTAATATTTCAAGAAATTGATCATTCTCTACCAATGTCATCCCATAATAATCACAAGGAACTTTCCATTTGTCTTCCCCGATACAAACAGGTTGTAGTTCTGGTCGAATACCCCAATCCAATAAATCCCAACGAGATCGGAAGTCATCTTTGGTCTTCCCTTTAATATTCAAAAGAATTGAAAGAAACATTTCACATATATTTTTCTCAATATGAATTACGTCTAAACAATGATGTAACAAATTAGTAGACCAATATGGCAATAGAAAAAAATACTTCTCTTTTTCCAATTGTAATGACTTCAGTATCAGCATTCTTCCTCTTTCGAGATTTCAACGGACCTTTCCCTAATGAAAAGACGATGTTTTTAAATTCATCAAGCACATCACTTCCTAACATACGTTGATGTGGTTCTTCAGTTTCAACATTATTATCAAACCTCCGATGATTCTTCTTGTATTGATGATCCAATGGCAAGAATCGACAATGCCCCATGAAACTGAAACTACGACGATATTTAAGCCTTCTTGAACATGTATTATTCATACAAATGGGACATGATAGTTTTCCCTTTGTGCTCCACCCAGACATCATTGCATCAGCAGGGCAATAATTTATGGTCCATATAAGGGTAGCATGCATCTGAAACATATTCTTTGAAGAAGCATCAAATGTCTACACACCTAAATCCCAAAGTTGTTTCAACTCTATTATTAAATGCTGCAAGTAGTCATCTATATAATTACAGGGATATGAAGGTCCAGATATTAGTATACTCAAAAAATTGAAAGGTTTTTTCATACACATCCACGAAGGAAGATTATAAAAATGAATAAAAACCAGCCACATGCTTTGAGCAGTAAGCATCTGACAAAACGAATTAAAACTGTCACATGATAGGCCCAATACTACATTACGCACCTCAGCTACAAAATCAGGATGTTGTGCATCAAATTTCCACCATGTTAATCCATCTGCAGGATGGACCAGCACATCATTACCTTTAATTATCTCAACATCATTCCATCGCATACTAACTGAGATTTCTAGAGACATGAATAGATTTTGAAGTCTATGAATCAATGGGAAGTTCCACATGACTTTCTGTGGAACACGAGATGGTGTTCCCTCTTCATTTGTCTTCCATCGAGATGTGCTACATTATTTATAGTCATTATGGTCAGTTGTTTCATCCAAAAATAAATTGAAATTCTTCGGACAAGCATGAACATTATTAGTAGAAAATCCAGGATGCTTAATTAACTTCCATGCCATGTAATGATTTGAGGAAATATCTGCCATATCGGAAAGTAAGTCCTTCATAAATCTAATAATATAATCACTGGCAGTATCAGAAATCCCACACATGGTTTTCCCATGATATAACTGCATTAAAAATTCCAACTTGGTCATTTTAGTACATTCTTGATATAATGGAGTTCTGGCATCATCCAATAAATTTTTCACTCTACCAAAATCATCGTCTTCATCATTTTTCTCATGTTTTCTGATATCATTGTCTTCTTCCACCAGCATTGTATCTCTCTCGGAATGATGCACATATGGAAACCGATCAAATATCAAATTCTTCATGTCACTTCATTCATTTTGTTTATGAACAGTCGAAGATTGACTCGTCTCTCCATGGTGAAACCAAACATAATATTTTTCTTGAAATAGAAATTTTGTTAAATGGTAACTAACTTCTTCTCGTCTTAACAATGGTCTTCCAATACAATTATAGCAGGGACACTATATACAACCTCCATCTGACGCATTGCTAAATGAAAAATATAAAAAATTCTCCAAATTATTTTGAAAATCAATTGAAATCCGATCGGTATGATACATCCAACTTCTATCCATTATATAACAAGAAAAAAATTATTATTCAATCAACAATGTAAATCATATTTAAAAAATTCATTAGAATCAATTTTATTATTAAATTAATCAAAGCATATTAGTAGCTAGCAAAACATATCTAATGAGAAGAGGAGTCCATGATTGAATAAGTAGGAAAAAGGGAAAAAGGTATACCTTGAGATGTAAACTAAAGAAGAAAGTTAAAAAAAGACACTCCCAAGTGGTCATTGATGGGGAGTAAAAAAGAAAATTTCAATATAAAATACTCCTTTATAGATATAGAGGCATTATACACATGGGACAAAAAATTTATTTTAACAATATGAATTTATAATTTTATAGATTATTTGTTAGGGGTTATTTGATGTGGAATAATACATTAAATGAAAATAGAGTATTTATAACTTTAATGTTTTGGAATTTATATTGAAAAAATGTTTCAAGGTATCCTAAAAATTTTGTAGGACATGATGCTTAAATGCTATAATTTAATGGATTCTATTAGAACTTTGGAATATTTGTTCATATGGAAAAGATAAGTTTTTTAAAATAGACATCATGATATACATGTGAGTATTTAGAATCAATGTTTGGTGGTTTCAACCCCTTTAAAGGAATAAAAGTTAGAAACGTATTGTAAATTCTATATAGAAATCACAGAACAAGTTTGATATTCTTGAATAAGTCTATGGATGGTGTGACCATCCAATTCATGGTGAAAATTAATGACTCATCATTATACCATCCTGAAAAAACTTGAGTTTTAATACTCAAAATCCTCAAAATAAGAATAGAAAAGTGAAGGAGAAAGATTTAGGTGTTGAAGTTTCACCCAAAGTATCCAAAGGGTAAAGTCCATGGATCTTGGATAGTAGATGTTCTGCTCACATGATAAAAGATTTAAAATCATTGAAATATATTGAAAAATTAAATGGATGCTTATTTACATTCATAAATTATGGGTCACTAAAATTTAAATGATTTGGATTAATTGTTATTGGGAAAGAGAAGCTTAAATAAAAAAACACTCTTTATGTTGATGGATTAAAACACAATCTATTAAGTGTTTCTCAGTTTCATGATAAATGAAATATATTTTTTTAGGAATCATGGGTTATTGTTTGAGAACATTGAGGATGGAAGAGTGGTTAAAAGAGGATAAGAGTGCTAGAGGCAATTTATTCCAAGTGGGTGATGTTGAAAATTCATGTTATCTAAGCATGAATGAAGAGAATGAATTATAGTACCGTAGGATTGGAGAATATAAATATTCTATTTTTAAAAAAGGATATGGACCCTCTTTTTATTTTTATAGGAGATGATAAATGGAGAATATATAGAGAGTCTTTTTTATTGGGGAGACTTAGGGAGTTGGCAGTTGAAACTTAGAGAAGAGTTCATGTGTTGTTCCCCAGGTTTTTGACAAATAAAAAAGAAGGAAATTGAAGAACCCTTGATGATCATAAAACTTAACATGTCTTAGAGTCTAAGATCCCTCATTAATATAATTTATTAAGGGGTTGGTTATTAAATCTAAATTAATACATTGCTAGTAAAGTGTTGATCTTTACTCTGAGGGTTAGATAATTAGAAAAACCATTATTCATTACAATTGTTCAGTGTTAAAAATATATTTTTAGTGTTTGATTACTATGAAATTGTTAATGAATAAAATCCATTTAGGGAAATTGAATGCAATTTTAATGTTTTATTTACTATAATCATACTCATTGATGGGTAATAAGTGAATTTGAGATATGTTTAAGAAAAATTAATAAAGAAAATCCATCAAATTCCATGTCTACATCATGGTTGTAATGAACACTACTTTTTATATGGGAATTTACCATTGAATAAATTATATGTGTGATATTTCATAAAAAATAAACAAAATATTATTAATAATTCAGAACATTACATGTACATAATATGATCATTGGCCATTATAGACATTAGAGATGAAGTTGTTAGAATGTGATAATTAGAATTGATGCATATTAAGGGTAATGATGAGAGATAATTTATATATAGGGGTAAATGATGGACTCAACTAGTTGGAAATAGTAGTTTCGAAACACAATAATCTGAGCTTGGGAGTGAAGTTTCATAAATGGGGTTTTACCTTGACAAATTACATTTAGAACATTAAGAAGGGAGACTTGATCATAACAATCAAGTGATGAGATGAAGGTGTTGAGAGTACTTATTGGAGAAGAAGATTCATAAATTTCAAGTGATGGGGAACAATATAATTCATCTTATACAAGGAATAGAATATAAGTAAAGCTCTAAAATATCATTAAAGGCCAAATACAGTAAGTAAAGAGTAGGAGAACTTTAATGATAATAAATCATATATCATTATTTTCTTAAGTAGAACATAGAAATACCGGAGAAAATGAAAATTTTGTAACCTAACCATATTACTATATCAAGACTATACATCATTATAATCCCCCTCCAACACTTCATACTATGTTCTTTGATCCATTCCATATGAATCTAGGCCCATGGTATCCTTATAATACATGTTTCACTTACCATCTTTCTCACCACAAACATGTCCATCCTGAAATGGAAGAGTTTCCAACTACCCATAACCTAACCATATCATCACCATCATCCGTATCATGAACCACCCATATTCAAAAATATTAGACCCTCAAGAAAATCTCTTGCCCCTGACCTGGGTAGTTTGGAGAATCCTTAGATGAGGTACCATCTGACCATAACTCACAACCTATGTCAATTATCTAATTCTAGTCAGCAAATATCAGAGACTCGGCACCATTCTTATTCCTGAAATAGAATTTTATATCTTTCCTCTTATTAGAAAAAAATATCATTATAAATCATTACGACATTTATCCTTAACAATCCCAATGGATTGACACCCTGAAAAAAATATGGGGTATCCTCATATTCAATTTTCAAACCAAAATCATTATCCAGCATACATAATGTTACCTTCTCAATGTAAAGGGGGATTAGGTTCACTTAGACCAAGATACAGGCCTAGAAGCCAAACTTGGATTCCACTGTTTCTTGGTCCATTTTATTAGAAACTCCCAGAGTAGCATCAATTTCATAGAGATTTTTTTAAGACATAAATTTCAATAAATACCAAATATTTTCAAACCAAGCTAAGCCCTCGAGTTCATCACCTCAACAGGATTAAATCTGTGATCCCACTCTAACAAGAACACTATTCTTAGAATTAACACAATATATCCAATTACCCATGAATTTTTCCTTAGCTCGTGAGAAGAAAATAGTATGCGAAAGTATCCAAGCCCCATAGGGATAAATTTTAAGTTTCTAAAACCCTAAAAATTCGATATTTGATTGACTAATTTTTGTGTATTCCAGAACTTATTTCCAAAAGGATGAACTAGCCAGCAGTTTACCAAATACCAATAGATCTTGAATCATTTCAAAATTACATCCTGATTTGCATTAAGATGTACAATATTACCTTGTTTAAGAGTCGAAGGTCGGGATGTTGAGGTGAAGGTGAAGGTCGGGAGGTCCAGGTAGGGAGCCGGGAGGCGGAACTGGGAGTCAGAGCCGGGAGTCAGAGGATGGGGAGGGAGTTGAAGAGGGGAGAAGAGGTCTGGGAGGCGGTGGTCGGGGAGTGGAGGACAGGTCCGGGAGTCGAGGGTCGGGGAGGTAGGGTTGAATCAGGGGAGCATGATAGAAGTTTGAGGAGGATCTCGATAGTTAGTTCTGATGGAAGCTTGAATACCCACATTTTTAATAAAATCGTGGGTATAGACAACTAAAAACAATCTATCCCCACGGTTTAATGAACCGTGGGGATAGATGTGTGGGGATAAACCCCATTTCCAGAAGTGAAATTTAGTTAATATGAGTTACATTGAATCCTCAATTTCATCTAGGCTGAAAACTATTTTCTAGTAAATTTGGAAACACTCTCATTGGTTGGTTATCATGAACTCCAATATGAGCATTTGGAATTCCAATTGGACTGGAGAACCCTTGTATGATTGGGTTAGCTCCTTGGATCAAGAGATAGATATTTCCATTTGGATTAGAGATCAATTGGAACACATGTAAATGCACCATTATAATGTTGTCTCAGCTATAGAAAATCACAACTTCATCAACCAAGATGATTTTCTCATTTGGGATAAGGATCCAAATGGAATTTTTTACTCCAAAACCTTATATAATCCCCAATTTCGTGGATAATTGAAGTGGATCAACGTCTTCAATAAAAACTGGTTGCTTTCTTCTAGGATCACCCTACTCTAGAGGATTTCTCTAAACAAAATTCAAGTGGATGAAAACCTACAAATTTTTTGTATTTAACTATGATCTAAATGTGTTCTCTATAAGTAGAATCATGAAGATTTCAACTACATATTTCTATCCTATAAATAATATTTATCCTTATGTAGAACTATTTTCTATATTTCTGAGATTAGTCTCCCTCAAACTCAATATGTTCAGCTACATTTCCTAGCAATTATTGACATCCAGTTTTCCATATAGTATACAAAAACTTTCAGGGTTTCTTGCACATATCTGTTTCATACCATCTGGAATGGAAGGAACAAACTTATTCATGACCATGTATGCTTCAACAACTAACCTGCTATTGCTTCCACTATTTTAGCTCTTAAGGCCTCAATTTCTCTACATGTTGAGCACTGATATAACTCAGTGATGGAATTTTCAATTGTGTGGTACTTAAATTTGAAAGGTAACTTCCCTCAACTTGAAACACTCTTGAGGTATTTTGGAATCCCCCCTTTCCAGGCTGGTCAAATTTCAATATGGAAAGTGCCTCGAGGGGGATCCTAGGGCCATGAGGTTATGGATTAATTTATAGGGACCTCAATAGTGATGTTTTTGAATATATTTATAGCTCTTGCAGTAGTATCACTACCCTGGAAGCAGATATAATGGGACTTATCAAAGATATTTTACTTTATTGTCAATGAAACTATAATAACATATGGTTTGAGTGTGATTTTACCACCATTGTTGATTCTATAAGGATTGTAATGATTCATCTCTAGTGGAATCTAATAGAAAAATGGTCTATTTTATAGAAAAGCTATCATATATGAACTTCATCATCATGTACATCTTTCTGTATTCCAATTATCTCACTAATGGTCTTACTAACAAATGGGAAAATGAAGAGGTAGTCACATGTTCTAGAATTTTCCATGATGATGTGTTTCCCACCTTTCTCAAGAAAAATGTAAAATTCATTCCTTTATACTCATGTAACATTTCATTGATTTTAATAAAGAGCCTCGTTTTCATCTTTCTCAAAAACCATGTCACATTAATACACCAATACACTCTTTATTAGTAATTTGTTTGATGGTGGAGCCTTCATGGGGTCGTTGGGTGAACAAGGTTTGGATCATGATCTCAATGTGATTTAACTTCTCCTTTAAGTGGTTTCTCTCATGATTAAGTTAGTGGATATCTTCTTGGTCTGGTTTTAGGGAAAATCACAAAAAAATTATCTCCCTTGAAAGATCCAACAAATGGGAATCATATGGTACAATAATACTAGTTGAGGGAATCACGTCATTTGTCTGTGAAAAATGGTTATTTTAAAACCCTATATATATAATAGTCATGTGATCACAGTTAAATGGATATATTATCAATGGCAAATATACTTAATGATAATTTAACTACAATTTTATAAAATAAAATTAGTTATTTTTTATTCTATAACCATAATAAATATAATTATATCAAAAGGGAGAATTTTATTCAGAACAGTTTGGGTCATTAAAATCTTTCCCCTTTATAATTTTTTCACATGAAACCTTATTTTCCCAAACATAAAATAGAAGAGTGTAACTCTACTTCCTAACTTCCTATAGTTCCTATGTTTCTTCTTCAAACTTTTTTTTATCCACAACACATTGATTATGGGTATTATCTTATTTGATAGGACCTTTTCTCTACAATCAAAGATCTTCAACAGCTGCTCCTCATAGGAAATTCCATTCTCCAATATAACCATATCTTGATTGAGTATATGTGATGGTTTAGGTATGTACATTATTGAGAAGGAAATGTGGAATACATCATGTACTTGAGACAGGTTTGGTGGGAGTTTAGTCGATAGGCCACTACACTAATGCGATAAAGGATCTCAAAAGGGCTGATGTAACTCAGACTAAGTTTTCCTTTCTTTCAAAATCTTATCACTCTATTCAATGAATATATGAGAAAGAATACCATGTTCCCAATATCAAACTATAGGACATGTTGAGGATTTTTAGCATAGTGTTTTTGTTTTCTCTGAGCATCTTTGATATGTTGATGAATGGTTTTAACCTTAAACACCATTTCTTCGACCATTTCAAGACCAAGAAGTTTTCATTCCCCAACATCATCCCAACATGTAGGTGTTCTTCACCTCTTCTCATAAAGGGATTCATAAGGATATATTTGTATGCTTTAGTGGAAACTGTTGTTATAACTAAACTCGACTACAAGGAGATTTTGGTCCAATTCTCCTTTTAAATCAATGATAATTCAGTCAACATGTCCTCATGTATTTGGATATTCCACTCAGAATATCTATCATTTTTACGATGATAAGTCATACTGATCATTATCACAGTGTTTAGAGCATGATGAATACATTTCATAAACATAAATGTGAGTCTTAGATCTCAATATGACACAATCAAAAGTGTTAATCCATGAAGCCTTACCAATTATCTAATGTATATCTATTCCAATTGATCTAGTAAAAAATCCCCTCAAACCATAATGAAGTGTGTAGTCTTGGAAAGACGATCCACAAAAAACCAGATAGCCTTGTTTCCCTTGGATATATGGGAATTTCCAGTGACAAATTCCATGGTGAAATTTTCCCATTTTAATGTTGGTAAAGGTAATGGTGGTATCTTCTCCTTAGAATTATTCCTTTTAAACTTCACTTGTTGACATTCCAGGAACATTGATGTATAATCAATGATCCCCTACATCATTTTATTCCACCAATATTTCTCTTATACATCTCGATACATCTTTGTGTTTCCCTAATGAAAGGAGAATGTTGAACAGTGTTAATCATCTAATATTTCCCCCTTTAACTTGGTATTTGATGGAACACATAGTCTTGACAGAAATATCACAATTCCTTCTTTATTATCATTGAACTCCATGGATTTCCCTTTTCTTATAGTTTCAAAATTCTTCTTAATTACCACGTCATCATTTTTAGAATCCAAACCATTCATGAAGAGAGAGTAGAGAAATCATTTGTGAAATGATTGATAATGTTCCCTTATTTATGATTCAAATGTCCATCCACATCAAATATAAGAACATCATATCCTTATCAATTCTAATTGATGATATAATTGTTGTATCCATTATATATAGATCAACAACCACATTTTTCTCTTTCTTAGGATGGTAGTGCATTGATCAGTAATAATCCTTGTTGAGATCTAACAATCTTATTTGGTGCTTATTCATCTCTTTCTATGTTAATATATATTTAAGAATTTTTTGATCTGTATATATTTCATACTTCTCCCCAATGTGATAATACCACAAAATATATAAAGATAATATCACTACTACCAACTCCAAATCATGCATGGGATAGTTTTTCTCTTTAATTTACAACTATCATGAAGCATAAGCAATGAAGTTTTAATCTTTCATCAACACACAACCCCATCCCTACATCAAAGAATCTCTTAAAATTATGAAAAGTACCCCACTTGTTGGTTGTGTGAGCACAGGATAAGTGATATTCCTTATTTTAAACTCAATTAATATTTCTTTACATTAATCATTATATGAAAATTTAACTCCATTCCATGTTTTTCTGGTAAGTGGGTTTGAAAATCTTGATAAATTTCTCAAAATCGGTGATAATATCCACCTAACCCAAAGAAAATATGAATATCTCCCACAGATTTTGGCCTCATCCATCATTCAATTTATTTTTTCTTTAAAGTATCCTCTTATATCTCGTTACATGGGATGATATTCTCCAAGAATGATACGTATTTAAACCAGAACTCACTTTTTATGTCCTTTTCATAGATCTTATCCTTTCTAATGCTCCTTAGGATAGTGTTTAGATTCTCCTCATGGACTACCTTGGTTTTGAAATATATTAAAATATAATCTCTAAAGACTAACCCTAATTTGTTGAGATAATGACTAAAGACTCTATTCATCAAGCCCATGATGATTTCAGGAGCATTAAAGTACTAATTTCACCAATATAAACCCATAGTTCCTATACCTCGTACAAAAAACAGTCTCGGTGATATCCTCCTTTTTACCCTAACATGGTAATAGGATGACCGCATGTCCACTTTTTTGATGTATTGTGATCCACGTAGATGATTGAACAAGTCATCAATCTAGGGAAAATGATAATTTTTCTTTATCATGATCTTGTTAAGCTCACAATAATCAATGAAAATACACATTGACCGATCCTATTTCTTTATAAAGAGGACTGGTGCACTCCATGGTGAAGCACATGTGAATATGATTTCTTTATCCAGATTCTCATGAAGTTCTTTCTTCAGTTAATCTTGATATAAAAAATCCATTATATATGGATTCGTGGATATTGAAAACACCACAAGTATAAGCTTGTTCGAAAATTCAACCTCTCAAATAGAGAGATGACCAGATATTTCCTAAGGAAAAACCTCGTCTTATCCCCTCACAATTTGAAAGTCTTTGATGATGGTTATTTCATTAGACTTATTCGTGTTATGTAGATATTATTTCTCTTCAGGTAATAATATCCTTTCTTGAGATGCTGGTGCCAAGAATATTCATTCCCCTCCTTACACTTATATAGAATTTGGGTCTGATTCTCCACATGGATAGTGATTTCCCTCTCATTTAAATTTATGTTGGCACTATATAGGGAAATAAAATCCATTCTGAAAATTGCATCAAATTCCAAAAAAGGAATGTATGATAGGGTTCATCAAGAATTTCAACCTATAAACGTTGATATAAGTGGAGTTATATATATCTGATGAAATAATTTCCCTATTTTCCTTTTTCACTGACATATCTACTTCCATTATTTTTAGAGGCATTAGAATAGTTCTACCAAACTTTCATGATATGAATTAACACGTAGAACTATGTATGATAACAATAACTTCTAGTTATTTATGATGGTTCTAATTTATCCAATATATATTGAGGGATGAGTAATTTTAAACTAATAAACACATAAATGGTAATCCAGTGGCCTTAAAGGGATAAATTATAAAATACATGTTTCTCATTAACATATGACTTTCTAAGCTTTAATAAACGTTATCATTGATATGTTCCCTAACATATATTCTTATGGAATTTTTTTTGTTCCTGTAATAGTGTTTTATAATGATATTATGAATTTACTAAAGCATATACCCCAGGAGTGTCAAACCATGTGCGGTATAAGGAGCGTTGTCATGTACCAAATTACCCTGATTCAAGCCCAAGACATCTTGTCAGAGTTGTTACACCTAGGTATATATATTCCATAACAAAATCCAATTTTACTAACAATACATGGATGTATTTTTTTGAAAAACCACTTCTACTATACTAAAAAAAATTGGGATGTTTTCTTATACTTATTCATATCCATAAAGAATTCGGTTGAGTTAATTGTAACACATCTGCCAGAGTTTTCCAATCATAATCCCAAAAATAACTAATCCTATCCTCTGATACCAACTATAAAAAACCCAGATCTTTATTACACATTTATAGGTTTTTATTGCACATAATAAACCCATAATACAAATAGGTATAGTGTTTTTGGGAAATTAAGTGCATTGCATAACAAATTAAAACATGAAAATAAATATCTTTATTGAAAACTTCTTTGACAAGACCAAAATGTTCCTTCTTAATTAACATTGTAGGGATAAACTGAGGACATACATAAGAAAGGGGTGATATATATATCCCATTAAGGGAATACATAAGGAATAACATGAGGAATATAGTACATATTATACAACAGTAATATCAATGTGGCATAAAGGTAACATGAATTATAAGGCATGATATAGAATGATAATCATAACATAGGAAATGTGGCAACAACATAAAACACTGCATCATAAACATAGGTCAAGGATTAACCCACCAAGACAACATGGTGGACAAAGTCACATAATAGAATTAGGTAAACCCCATGTCCCAACATGATGTATCCTGATATTAACCATTACCTAATACATTGGATCACTATTAGGGTGCACCATTCATAATCACATAATTCTCAAGCTTAAGTGTGTCACATAGATCATATAACATAGATTCAATCAACATCAAAATTTATTCCACAATCATTTAATATGTAATATCTACATGTAAGTCTCCAATCATTAAGTATATGTGTATAAAGGTAAATATCCTTGAGAGAAAAATGGGTATGTTATTCACTATAAAATTATTTTGGAATGGAAAATCGTAGTGCAATTATGGAAGAGTAATGACATTATATAAAAATTCATAAAATGGTATGATGGGATAGAAAGAGAAATCTCATAAATTAAATATGAAATGTAATGTAAGAGGTACATGAAAATACATTCCAAAATATATGTAATTTGAAATATAAGTCATATCTTAAAAAAGAAACTTGGAGAAAGAGGATAAATGAAAGAACCCTTATTAAATTTCAACATGGTAATGGGTGTACATGGGAGGGAATAATGAGACATAAAGGGGTATATAATCATTTATACGTAATAATTGATGTATGGGGGTGGTGAGAAAACATTTCCGATCACTATGAATTTAAAAATAATGGAGGATAACATAGAGGAGATTCTTTATTAGAAGTGAGAAAGAGAGGGTCCCTTACTTTAGTGTGTAATTCCAAAGGCTTGGGAGGGTCTTCTTCAAATATTGTGGTGCCTTGGGAGGACTACATGGAATATAAAGAAAAAAATTTCTTGCCCGATGGTGTTTGAGGGAATATAAATGGGGGTTTAGGTGGGTTTATGTAGTTACAAATGGGGATTTCTTTATTATTTTTGTTCTGGACAATACATAATAATATTTTCCAAACCAAAAACCAACCCACAATTTTTCCCGTGGTATCTTCCAAATGTAATTGGTTTAAATTATTTTATAATTCCAATGGAAGGTGATAATAAAATAATTCCATTGATTATGTGGAGGTGAGTCACACTCTAAAAAAATGATTTCAAAATCATAAAATATGTTATAAGGATTGGAGGATTCATTATGGAATTATAAAATAAATCAAATACAAATAAAATTAAATTATTATAAATGTAAGACATATATTTGTATGAGGATTCCTTTTATAGTATATATTATATCACTATTGGACCATTATGATGTCATAAAACACATAGTATATTTATACGGTTTTTAATTTTTAGACTAAAAATCGATTATATTATAAAATTATGAAAAAATAACCATTGGATAATTTTAAATCCTAACTCCAAAAAAATATTAATTTTTTTATATAATTTTTAAATATTTTAATCTTAAATTTGAAAATAAAAAGTAACTTTTATTCAAAATGATGGGTTTTTAACAAAAATAGTTTTTGAACCTTAATAAAAATTAAAATTGAATTCATGAAAATTATATGATCATTTGTATAAAATTTATTTAAAAATATTATTTTATTAAAAATATTATTTATTTCAAAAATCCATAAATCCATAAATTCATTAATTCCTTAATTGAATTTGAATATAAACTAAAAATTATTTTTTTTCTTTATTGAATCGAAAATAATAAACATTTATAATGTAAAAATAATAAGATTAATGTATATTAATTATTCAATACAAAAAATGAACATAATATTATTTCAATGGTATTAATATATATCTGTTTAATACAGCATCATATGAGCTAATAGTAATGTGTGAGATGGTGGGGATTTCATGGGGTTGTTTGGTGAACTTGGTTTGGGTAGTGATCTCGGTGAGATTAAACTTCTCCAATAAATGATTTTAATCATTCTTAAGTTATTAAATATCAACTTGGGATTGGTATAGAGAAAAGTCCAGAAATTATATCTCTCTCAAAAGATCTGATAAATGTGCTTCATATGGAACAATCCTTCTATTTGACGCCATCACATCCTTTGTCTGTGAAAAATATATTTGTTACAACTCTATATTTATACTAGTCATGTGATCACTCTTAAATGATTATATTATCAACAAAAAAGATACTTAAAAATAATATAAATCCAATTGGATATAATAAAACAAAATATGTGCATGTGTTTTCTATAACCATAACACATTTAATTAATTTAAAAAGGGAAATTTTATTCATAACAGTTTGGTTTTTACTAAATCAGTGGGATATTTATATGTATGATCCTATGTTATATGTATATTCACCTATAGAAGTGGATATTTATATTAGCCTAGGTATTTTTATGTATAATATGAAAATTCAAATGTGTGTGAGTAGAGATGGGTGTATGCATATAAGAATAAATTTAAGGATCCCCTTTCACATTTAAATGGGACACAAAAATACATGCTTAGGGGATAGGTTCCCTTATATGTATGTGAAGGATTATATGCTTGAAGTGGGTATTATAATCTTCAGGTTAGAAAGGGTAATCATCCTAATGACATGGTCTCCCTTTGAGGTAGGGTTTCATTCCCATGACATTTTTTTAATGAATTAATAAATTGATTATCGAATTGACCTTGGTTTTTATTTAATATACAATATTTAGATTAAATTATTATTTTTGATAAGTTATTGAAATGTTAAGTATCTTATATGAAAGTGTGATAATAATGTGATGATTTTATAATAAAACCCCTACAGCACACGGGTGATTACTTCAACCTAAAAAGTAGTTGTTAGACAATTATTCTTGCTTAGTTCATTTCATTGATGTTTCCTTATGATTTTTTTCTTTGTTAGTAATGCTCTGTTTAGGGATTTGGCCAATTTCGTAAATTAAATGGCCTACCATATAGATGCAAGTTACCGTCTAGGAATCAGTCTTAGTCCATTGACATCCTAATTATTCGAGTCATATAAACATTGTTTACATGAGTAAATGAATTAAATTAGTAAAATGGAAGATCCTATGCATGTAATCATGCCTTCTAATTGGAATTTTCATTGTAGGTAATTGTCCCACCAATGTTGGCATCTACGATCCTTTGAGAGTTACCACTTGAACATCCATTTTTACTAATTGAAAGAGTATAAATGGATTGTATGGTCTCAACGTGGAGGTTGGTTACCATCATTCCATTTATAATGTTTATTTGAAAATCATAAAAGGGATATGAATTATGTATTGAAATGTGAATATGGTAAGGAAATGGAAACACATAAGAGGTACCACCATATGCATAATATTATAATTGTTACAATTGTTATAAATGGAAATGGTCTAATGGGATGCATGAGTGGTTAGTGCCCCATAAATTATGTTTTATGACTGATTACACTATGAGTGATCTTTTTATTGGGTTATTGTTATATGTGAGAGCTCCCATTGATTGGATTGTATTGGTAGGTATCGATCCCCCACAACATATTTCAAATGTGAGAAGTCCAACAGACGGTGAGGGATCATGGTATTGGGTTAGGGGTAGACCATGAGAGTTCCCATGGAGTTGGATGGTACTGGTACGTCATGATCCATACTAACATATCTTTAATGAGAGAGTTACAAGAGGTGGTGAGGGATCTTGGTATTTGGTTTGGGGTTAACCATGAAACATCCCCTGGAATTGGATGGTGGTGGTATGTCCGGATCCACCCAAACTTACATATGTATCCAATCCAAGAGACTATGAGGGATCATGGACATGGGTTAGGGGTAGACCATGAGATATCCCCTGGAATTTGATAGGAGTGGTATGTCTTTATCCACCCTAATATATATACACATGGATACCAAGAGACTATGAGGGATCTGGGACTTGGTTTAGGGGTAAACCGTCAGAGCTCCCCAGAAATTGGATAGCAGTGGAATGTCCTGATCCACCCCAAAATATATATCTCTATGTGTATATATATATTGAAACCATATATGTATACATAGTGTTGACATGATCAGACATACCATTCATGGGATGAAGTAGGTATAGCCATTAGGTGTCCCTTAGGAACCAAGATTGCGGGTGATTTATTTATTCAGTTCTATTATTATTCTATTATACCTGCACACTGTTAACTTCATGTAGCACTATTTGGATTGGGATTGACACTAGTGGTTTTGGAATACTAGGATTTATATATCAAATCTTGTTTTGGATACCATAGAACTGGGTACGTATATAGACCTTCTTATTAATTGGGTTTCAGACCTTACTTATACTATGCGTCCTGTAACTAAGGAGTTCGGAGAAAATGAATGAGTTAAAGAACATAATGCTCGTAGAGATCATCTTAGGGTTGTTAGTTCTTTTCTTTTATTGAGTCCTGTATTTTTTCACTATTGAAAATCATGTTATATGGTTTAAATATTCCAATTTTGTGTCATCACCATGGCATTAATTCATCTTCTGTATAAACTAGCATTAGCCACATATATAAAATTGTTTCTATCTATTTTCTGATACTACCATTCTATCTCTATATATACATATTCCTCTATTTTTTGTTGGTTATTATCATATAATACTATTTTTCATCTCTCATAAGAGGGTATAGTCTCCCCATTATTACCTCTAAAGACCCTCACTACTTTTCTCACCCTCGGGCATATAGAGAGATGTGGATGAGGCCACGTGACCCACCATTATAGCTACCGAATTGATGGTAAGCCGAGCCAGGAAGTTAAAAATGATATCATAGGTTAAAATTTTTGCATAGACTTATAGATTTCGGTTAGTAAATAGGATACTATTAATGTTTTAGTGCATAATCAATAGTTGTTCTTAGGACTGATCACCCCACCTATAAGAAATAACCAGGTGTCCAGGAGAGGGAATTATTGTTTCTTCTCATTGTTGTTATAGTTTACAAGATTTCACCTTGATTTAATGGTGTACTTTCCATTTATTATTTATTTGTGAATAATTTTAAATTTTACCCTTGGCCTGGTAATGTAAGAATAAATCATATCATATATCACATATGCACATAGCGATTAACATATAATTCCTATGTCGTGCAATGTAGTTTCATTAACTAGATTCCTACTAAATTCTAATTATGGGCCCTGAGTGCTATAACATGAATATATTTTTACTATGTTTAGGTAATTTTAGCATGTTTTTACATGATATAGTAATAACATATCGTGATTCGTGTCTCACTTATATTCTATGATTCTGTGTTTGAGCATGATTTTCTGTTATTGACTATGATGACATGTTTTATTTTGTTTATATACAGTTGGATGCAAGATCTAAATTTTATCAATTGAAAATACAATGGGATCCATTTTTTAATTTTATGGTGTATGGGAACCTTATTATTGGGAAAAGGTAACCCAAGTATTTGAACCCTTGTAAAAGTCTATTAAGGTCATAATGATTATAGAAGTGATTTTAGTTAAATTGGATCCAAATTCTAAACTATAAATTGTATGGGTGCTTAATAGGTTCGTAGATGGTGACCCATATGACTGGACCATAGTTTTTTATAATTTCAAATTCTAAATTGAATTTTTTTTTATTAATGGGATCTAGTTTTCAATCCATAAAGTGTATGGGTGCTTTATGAATTGGGAAATAGAAGCCCATATTAAATTAAATTGAATGATGTATTGTGAAATGACCTGATTGGATGTTTAAAACATTATATGGAGAAATAGATATGGGTTGTATGTTGATGAACCTAGGTTGGTTAAAATGGGGCACTCATAGATCACCATATTTTTAAAAAGGAATTGTTTTGCTTAATTTTGTAACAAAGACGAGATGTCTTGAAATGTTTAATGTTTTAAAATAATTTCTGATATACATTCTTATTTTTCCCTTCGGAAATTTTCTAAAATCAGGTACTTTTTTTGGAAGAAATAATACTTTATGATTTGGATTATCCTTTTATGGTTAGAGATTAAATTTTAATAAATGGAAAGAGTTTGGAAATGGATCACTAGGTGGTGTCCTCTATTTGAAAAACTCATGTAAGGGTAGCCTGAGATTCTCTTTTGACTAGCCTTAGAACTAAAAAAGTAGTGTTTTCTAAAATTTGTTTTCTTTTATTAAAGGAATAGTAGATTGATTTTTGAGATTGGTGACTTTTTTTAGTATGACCAAGTGATAGGGTCGACACATGTAATTCATAAGAGGCTACCCCATGGTAGGTAGTACCCTTTGAGATTCTATTCCTTGATAACTACAATGATATTTCTAATGTTTGGTGCAGTTAGGGTTGCATTTTTCCTTGTAGGACTTCCAGTTTCCAATTAATCCCTTGTTCGGATGGGTGGTCATTATTTTATTAACCTTTATATGGTCTTGAGAATCATAAAATTCTTATTTTTAGTAGGATGGACATGCCTAGGTAATATTTAGATACTTTTTAGGGTGTTCGTCTCTTTCTTTTCTTTATTAGTAGATAACAAGGATTGTTTTTATCCTTGTGAATGTTAATATGGGGTAGTACGAATCTGGAATAAATCTATTAAGCTATTTAGTGTGGTCTTAGGCCATCACCATGTAAGGTGACCTGAGAATTGAAGAATACATTCTTCTAAATTCTCGGGATAATGTTTCAAAGACTTGGGTGTTTTGACATACTGGTTGGTTTTGTTTTCCATTCTTTATATGTTTTGATATATGTTAGCATGGCTCGGATTTATGAAACACATACGATTAAGGTGTTTTAGATCTAGCATGATGGTGATAAACTAGTATTTCATTTCTTTTCTTCATCGAGGACACTCCTAAGATAGGGAGAATCATATATAATCTGGTAAATGAGATCTTCCAAGTAGAATTAGTAATACCAAAAAGGCCTTTTATGAATGGTTGATCGAGTTTGGATTCCGTTGAGGCTTTCAAGTTTTGGAAATGTGTCAATGCTAAATTGGAATTAGTACATTATTTTGGTCTGTGGTGAATACAAACCTTGTGAAGAACCATTGGTCTCTTATGGAATTCATTGGATAAACATGAAAAATTAAGAATTGACTTAGGTGAAAAATACACTATGACCAATTTTAAATGGAGATGTGTTGGTAGGTGATGTTGAACCTCTTACTTGAAGTCGACATGTAGTGGTTTCACAGATCTTTTGGTAATTCTTGTTCTCTTCTTGGTGTACTCTGCTCAGCAAAAATCATGTACTCTATCTTGACATATTCATAAAGATACTAAAATAGAGTTGATATTATGCTATAGAAATTCGTTAAAAGGTGTTGAACTTGAAGGGTGGTTATTTTTTGGTGTTTCACGCATGATGTCTAGTTTTATTCATGGATTGGCCAGGAATGATACCATATGTCGTGTATAAACTTTGGTTGATGTGTTCATGGTGAATACAAGATTCCTTGGGAGGAGAAATCATAGTTATACTTGTATGCCCCCATCTATATAAACTAAGAATATACTTTAATAGTCTGTCGAACTGGCTTGACACTTTCCCTATTGTTTAATGTTCACAGTCGGTGAAAGACCATCTTCAAGCACGCTGTTACAGAGAGATGAGTGTGTTGTGTTTTGTTCAAGGAATTTTATATAAATCCATATAGAATTAGAAATTTATTTTGATGGTGAATCGACCATTTTTTTTAAAATCATTCCAGGAGCATCGTTAAAACTCTTTGGAGCATGTTTTGTAATGAAATTCCAACGGTGTCAAGCGCAGTGGTTTTGGAATTCCCTTTTATGACGTTAAAGCCTAAAGTGGGAATCACTTATGGATAGTTTCATAAAGATATGATGACATTATCATGTATCTAGTGGAATATTATCAGTTATTTTTCCATTTGGTGTTTCGGTTTGAAAACGAGAATCGGATCAAGTTTTGATGGCTTATGTTTTGTGGGCATAAATGAATTATCAGAGGTTCATTGGACGTTTGAAAACATAATTTGACTTTTTTAATGAAGATTCATAATACATGTAAGTTTGGAGATGTTTCTATTATTATCTAAGGATTCTCAAGGACTATAGTTTCTAAGGGGGGAAAGTTGTAATGTCTTATGTTTTGAACTGGATGAAAAAGGGAATGAATTTAAACTTTTTCATTTATTGAATAGGATGTTTTTAAATCTATGCCAAGAAATTGAGTTCTAAGAGTTGAAATTCTTTAAAGTGATGTTTTTGGACATGGGTGAAAGTCTAATAGAATTTATAGGTGTCTCAATGATTCTTGAAATCAATGTACTGAGGAAAATAAGTTTTAAAGTACATGAACAAGGCACATCATTAGTCTAAAACTGTGCGGGTCATAGCAAGAAATTGTAAGGCTGTATCCAAGTGGATATTGGTTGTCACATAGAATGTGTACAGTTTTCCAAATCATGCACTTAGACATCACGGTTTGTGGGAATAGTAAGTACCTTGACATTGTTCATTGCATAGTTTGTACGTGGTTAAGAAAACTGTGGGGGCCTAAAATTGAATAGTGCTCTAGGTGTCCAATTGAGGGCACACGGTTGGCACACAATTTTCCCAACCATGCATCCAAAACCATGAATGATGCCATTTTTTTTAAAAAATGTTTTAATTTAATTAAGATTAAATTAATAATTTTAAAACCCTATGTATGCCCTTTTACCCCCAGACTCGCATGTAACGCCCCTCCCCCCCCCCCTCTCTAGTGGCCCGATGAACCCTCTCCACAAATCTTCCTCAGATCACCATTATCACTAAAATTTCCACTAGTTCTTCATCAAATTCTTCTTTGTAAGCCTCTTTGATACCTCCTCATCTACTTACGGAATATTTTTGATCTCCCTATTACCTAGTGAGGTCCATCTGACCCCTAGGTCAAATGGGTAATCTAATTTTTTGTTTTATTTTGGTTCTAGGTGGTACAAAGGGTCTCTTGGGACCTCGTTCTTTGTGTTCTAGCATCCACCATAAAGGTGAGGTAGATGGGTACATTTTTGGTTCTTTGTCTGCGGTTTAAGGTTAGGGTTTCCATTTTTTCTTATTTTTTCTCATTTTATAATTGGGGGTTTAGTATTTAATGGGTTCCTATTAATTTAAGTTACGTGTGTTGAACCCTTCCACGTTATTTTTTATACCCTAGTGTTGTTTGTTTTTAGGTCATATTTGAGGTGGGTTTTGTTTTCGATGTCAAAGGAGACTCACTGCATATGCATATATTGGAATATTTATATCTAGGTTCCCCTATTACTACTATATTAATCATCATTACTGGATATATATATATATATATATATGGGGATAGGTATTCTTAAGTTTAATATGAAAAAACATACGCATGTGGGTGGAGATGGGTGTATGCATATAAGAATATATGTAAGGATACCCTTGTACATATTCATGGGACATGATAATATGTGCATAGGGGAAATGTTTCCTTATATGTCTGTGAAGGTTCATATGCTCAAAGGGGGTAGTAGTAGCTTCAAGTAAGAAAGAGTAATGTTCCTAAGATCTTGCTCTTCTTTTGGTTTAGTATCCAATTCCTGTGATATTTAATTTTTTTAAATTCATTAATTATATGATTATCATATCATCGTTATTATTTAGTTAATTTTTTATGTTTATATTATATAATTATAGTGATAAAGTATATTAGATGTTATGAATGATATATGATTGTGTGACAAGAATGTCATGATTTCATAATAACCCCCCCCCCCAAATGGATGTGCACTACCTTCAAGATGAAATGTATAGGTTAAACGTATACGCTTACTTTTTAATTGTATTGATTCTTAGTTAATATTTTTCCTTATTTATTAATGGCATGTTTTGGGATTTTCAATTTTTTTTAAATTTAATGGACTTCCTTATAAATAGATGTTACCATTTATGAATCTATCATATTCTAATAACACACTTTTCATTTGAGACATAGACATGGTGCTTCCATGAGTAAATTAGTTAAATTAGTTGAATGGAAGATCTTATTCATGTTAGATTTATTTTTAATGGGAGTTTTGATTATAGGTAATTCTCCCTCCAATGTTGGCATCCCCTAAGAGCTCCCTTGAGAATTACCACTTGAACTTCTAGTTTTTCTAATTGAACGAGCCCAAATTGATTTCATGGTCTCTATGTATAGAATAGTTACCCACATTCCATTTCTAATGTTTGACTTAAAATCATAAAACGGTTATGGATTATGTATTGAATTATGGATGTAGTAAGGCTATGGAAATGCATAATCAATACTACCTTCCAAATTATATTATCATTGTGACAATGGTTATAAATGGAAATGGGATAACAAGATACATGATAGGTTAGTGCCTCATGCATTATGTATTATGAATGATTACTCCATGAGGGCTCTTATTATTGGGATAAGGGTAAACCATGAGAGATCCATTCGAATTAGATGGTGGTGGTATATCCTAGACTACCCTATCATATTCCTAATACGAGAATCACATGATATGGTGAGGGATCTTGATATTGGGTTAAGGGTAAACTGTGATAGCTCCCCAAGAATTCGATGGAGGATGTACATCCTAATCCATCCCAACATATGTCTAGTGACAGAATTCCAAGAGATGGTGAGGACTCTTTTTATTGGGTTAGGGGTAGACCATGATAACTCACATAGAATTGGATGGTAGTTTTCAATCCTTATTCACCCCAACATATATATACATAAAGGACATGAGAGTATGAAGGCTCACTGACTTGAGTTAGGGGTAGACTATAGGAGATCCTCTGGAATTGGATGGTGGTCGTATGTCCCGATCTACCACGACATATATATACATGAATTCCTAGAGAAAAGGAGGTAACATGAACTTAGATAAGGGGTATACCATGAGACCTACCCCAGAATTTGATGGAAGATGTATGTCATGACCCACCCCTACATTTATATATATTTGTATATATATACTACTATATATTTATATATAAAAAGTATTCATGATTAGACATATTATCCATGGTATGAAGCAGGAATAGTCATCAGTTTTCCGTTATGAACATGATTGGGTGGTGTTTTATTTATTCATTTATGTTATTATTACTTTATACCTACAAATAATTTACACCATACAGCATTGTCTGGAATAGATTTGAAACCGGTGGTATCAGCCAACTGATATTTATATCTCACACCCTACTCAGGCTTCCATTCCACTAGGATACCTATGTAGACCTTCTTGTTCATAGGGATTTGGACATTCATTATGTTATTCCACTTATAAATCAGGATTTGGGATAAAAGTACTGATCTAAAGATCAGGATGCTCATTGAGATCAACTAGGTTTTATAGTTTTTTTTATTTTCAAGAGTCTTGTATTTTTTTATATTGAAAAAAATAATGTATTTTTTTACTTATTTTATTTATGTTTCATTACCCTGACATGCATTCACCTGATTTATAAGTTCTTGTTGACCACTTTTATTATATTGTAGTTATCTTTTTCTAATTATTTCATTATTTCTCTATATATTAAATATTCTATTTTATGTTGTCTATTATCAGATAATATCATTGTGCATCTCTGACAAGAGGGTATAGTCTCCCCATTATTATCTCTCGAGACCCTTTCTTCTAGTTTGAAGCCTATGGCGTAAGGGGAGATGCACTTGCGGCCATCTAACCCACCAGTCTTATTACCGGTTTGATGGTAAGCTTAGTCGGGAAATTAAACGAGGTGTATCTGAAAATTTTTTTATAAATGTTCCACGCAATATAAGAAAAATTTACCTCTTCAATATACAAGATAATGTAACATAGACCAACCATATGTGTGTTTTCTCATCTAAATTATTAATATAATTAATAAGCTACAACACCCCTATAATATTTTTCTCATAAATTCTATAGGATAATAAGTAAAAAACCTCTCGTTCTTATTTTTTCTCAAACATTCAATAGGGATATATGTTAAACAAACCTCCCTTGTAGAAGTTTTCATACAAATTCCATAGTCCAGTAATTAACATGGAACTCCCCTATGCGAGTTTTCTCTTACTAGGTTTAACCTACCATTAAAAATTTCATAAAAATCATCCTTAAAGGTTTATAAAACCAAATAACAATCAATTAGTCAACCATTATATAATAATACAATCAGTTCAAATGTCCACATAACCTATTTCAAAATATAGCCACCACTATGGGGTTTTACTTATCATTGAAACAATACCATCCTGAATGGATATTTTCACAAACATAAAAAAGTACAATAACAACTCTCCATTTTTAAAGGAGTTCATAAAAGCAATTTAAATTTTCATAAAAAATAACACACCATATCAATGTCTTCATATCCCATTTGTAAAAATGTGTAATTAATTACCACAGGTTAAGTCATTTTAAAATCTGACATTTCATTTCAATATATGTTCCCAAGGATTACCTTTTTTCCAATGAAACCTGTGAATTTTATAAAATTAACTCCACATATTTACATATATTTTCAAAAATATGAACTATGAAAACATCATTCAACTTCATAATATTGAATCTGAAACCCAAAAAAACATCATTTTATAGTATACTGATTACCATTATATATGCAATATTTAAGGATAAATATTTTTTATATTAAATAATGATTGTGAAATACCATTTTAGAATATTTATTTAAAACAAAACCCTACATTGGAAAACCCATGAAATGGATTAACCATTTAATAAATTATAGCTAAGATACAGTTGTCTATCTAAATTATGCATTTTAATTAAGTCAAAACCACATGTAAACTATTTTAATAAATACTAGTCCAATAACCAATATTTAAAATCTAACAACCTAGAAAATATTGATAATAGATAAAATTAATTGAATATTAATATGGATGAATTATATTTTATATATTTTTATTCTATATAGGAATATTGATGAATTTTTCAATCAAAAATCCAACAGTTTTATTCTGACTAAATTAGTTTTCATGTATTATATGATATTAATTAAGAGTTTAATTTTTGAATTTAGAAAAATAATATGAAAAATTATTTATATTTTTTAAAATTAGAAATCCAAATAACATTGGATTTATTTTTTGTTAAATTACTAAAAATTTTGATTTTTGAGTGAATAGTTAAAAATACCAATTTTTGAGAAACTTGTATTTTCTCTTCATGAATTTTCAAACTAACATAATATTTTTTATTGATTAAAAAAATAAGATAGTTTTCATTAAAAATAATACAATCACAATAACTAGAAGAAAATTTTTTCTTGATATTTGTATATAGACCTTTTCAAAAATAAATAACCATTTTTATGGAGATCGGTTTTTCATCACATTAAGTGTTCTTTTTTAAAAAATTATTTTCACTACATTAATATACATAACATGAAAAATATAATTAATATTTGAAATTATTATATATAAATTTTATAAATACATTTATATCTTTTTGGTGTTTAGTAATATAACCATTTGTAAAAAATCTAGTAACCATTGTAAGAGTTTAAACATGTTAAAAAGGTTAAAACTAAAATGAAATGGGATAAAATGACATAATAAATTTTCTACATCCGGTTATATGTTCATATTTTCACCCTATATCATCTTCAAAAAAAATATGTGTCATATTTTGATAACTTTTACTTGATTATTGAATTAATATAATTTAATATTTTTGAAACTTTCATGTTCTTCCTCTTCTTTACTTTCAAAAGGACACCACTTCCCTTATCATGTAAACACTTATATAGCCTCTTATATTGGAACATAAATACCAAAATACCTTAACAACATCACTCCATGAGTTATAAAAGTAATTTATTGATCATAATACCATCCTAGTAAGACATTTGGGGTAAACGTAATAAGGTTGTATGAAGACGGGGTATAGTTCATAATAGAGAGGTTTCATTTTTTTCTTTATTTACCTCCATGAAACTCATTTTACACATTTTCACATGGAAAAACTAAATATCTACCATATATTGGATTTGGTTTTTATTTTTATCATATATATATTTTTTCATCTAATTATACATGTAGTGGAAAATAAAAACATTATTCATGCATACATACAGAATATAGCCGCGCTAGATGATGCATTTCATTTTTCAACATCTTCTCTATTGGATTTTCATAGTATTGGATACTAATTTAATTATATCATATAAATGATATATATTTTGTTATTTAATTTCAAATAAATATAAAAATGTTTTATTTACCATAAAAAATATAAACCTCGCATAAGTGTATGTGCGGACTATCACCTCACGAACTGATATATTATATTTTTCATTACTGCCTAACATGGAATTTATATATCTCTGTATTTAAATAAATAAAGTGATATATATTATATAAGTTATAATTTTTAATTAAAATAATAATAAATTCTTTTTTGCATCATATTTATTGAAAACCTGATGTGTTACTCATGCGTATGTATGGAATATCATGTAAAAGATTGTAATGTAATTCATTTTTCAAAGCCAGCAAACATGGATTGTATTAGATATGTGTATAATTTTTAAAATGGTAATTATAACATGATTATAATTATAGAAATGATATAATCATGATTATTTTCACCATATTCAACCATTAAAATCCAATATTGACTTATAATACCGATGTTCTCAAAATATCTAATGTGAACTTAATCAATTATGTAATTAAGTATAAATAGGTATATGTGAAATGGAGCGACCAATAAAATTTTAAATTTTTATTAATAAAGTAAATATTTATGTTATTTTTTTATTGAAAAACATAAAGATATATGTGGAAGGTTGAACTCGACCTATTTTCAACACTTTTTTTCTTTTGTGTAATGTATAAACATCTATATGGATGTATTATTATTCCCTAAAAATTACTGTTTTCTGTAATAAATTATATTTTATTTACATAAATGATTCATTTTTTCATAATTTATCCTTTATTTGGGGATATTTTATCATAAACATAGTTTCAAATGATATTAATATTTCCTTAAAAAAATTATTATATGTCCATATTGTATGATGGATGCATAAATCATAATATTAAATAAAATTAAAAGGTACATCTTTGAACTCCTTTTATCTTCTTATAAATTTCCCCAAAAGGAATATATAATTGTATTTTATATGTATTATTTGATTTTATTCTTAAAATACAAAAGAATATTTTTTATTATATATATGACTTCAATGAATTTTCCCACTATCACAATATTTATTTGTTATTTTCCATCCGTGACATGTTTCCTTGTTTTCCTCAAGTTAAACAATACATTCTATTTTATATGATTATTTTATTTCTGAGGATGCATTTTTAATGTAAAGGGATACATAAATATTCCAAAAAATTAATCTTATGGGTTTAAAAATATATATATCTTAGTTTGATGATAAAAATTAATTATTTGTGTGTGTTATGTGCGTTATGGTTCTTAATAATCATTTAGGATGATGGGTAAGCCCATGATATCTCTCCAATGCATTAGGTAATGATTATGTTCTGTAATGAATTATGTTGGAATTAAGGGAGTAGGTTATTCCATATTTAATTTTCTTGTTAAGGATCCTGAGAGGGTTATTTTAAGGCTTCTAAGGGGATGATATCACTACTCTCCTAAATGACTATTCTATGATGTCAAATGAAATTTCATGTAAATAATTTGATTTGATAAGGTAGACTTCTATTATTTTTTATCCATTAATTATACCCTTTATGGGTGAAAGCTATTTTTTAATAAACTATTTTCCATGGGTTATTTTTTTTTTGAAGACCTTGTGATGATGATATTTCTTTTATATTTTATTATTATGTGTTTTATTAATAAATTTATGTAGAAAATTTGATTTCAAATCTATGTAAATTATTTTTGGGCTCTATGTTTTTTAATGATATAAGAAAACAATCTTACATGATATCATGGTGTAAAATGGATTAAATGGTTTCTTTATTCATTTACATATTTCTAATAATGCAATTTTGTAATAATCACACATTTAAAAATTTCATCGATTGGGTTTTAAGGATGAGTGGGAACAATGACGATGTCATGATTAGAATTGCCGATTATTTTTAGGAAAAGGAATTGTATTTTATTTTAAATGTGTAATATTATGTAAAAATGGGTACTTAATAAAATTTTAAACGATATATTTTATGGGATTATTATATAAGAGTGATGAACTATTTCAATAAAATTATTTACATGAAAATGTTTATGTGATTTCAAGAAAACTAATAAATGATTTAAAACTAAATTTTATTTGTTGTTTTAAGTTCATGGATTTTTAGTTTGTATCATAGTGTAGGTTTAGATAAAAATAGAATTTAGGATAACATAACTTTGATATATTCTAATTTATGGTTTTTTATACATGATATAGAATTTAAAAATTACCATATTTCATCATTTAATAAATATCAATTTAAAATGGTTTTGTACATTTGAAATAGGGACCTTAAAGTAGGAAAGACCCAAAAGGAAAATATCAATCCAAATCCAAATCCCAGAATGGTTGGAATTTGAATAGACCAATATGTTGTTGTGAGGGTAAAATTAACATGGGATATAAATGGTGGTCATATCCATTTAATATAGGAACCACATTCACCATAGTAGAACAAGTCCAGTATAGAGTATTTTGTGAAAGAAAACCCTCAAGTATTTAATGGATAATCTAAACCAATGATATGTAATGGTTAGGTATGATCCAGGGAGATAATATTTTATATTAAGGATTATTTAAACCATTAGAAGTAATCCTTTATACATAAAATTTTGGAGGTTACAATGGTTAGTGGTAGATATTGGTTACAAAAATCAAGAGAATAGAATATATTAATGACTTTTAATTGGATTAATTTAAGATTATTTCTTGGGAAGTATTTTATAAATGTTATTTAGCATAGAAAAGAAAATTAAATTCTTGGAATTAATGAAGAAACATGATGATTATATAGATTTCTATGATGAAAACTTCAACTAATTGGCATGATACGCAATAGATAATATTTTTTATCTTTGTAATAAAAATAATTAGTTTTAAAAAATCATAATTTAACAATAATGAAGAGAAATGGGTTTTCATAAATTTAAATTTTATGGGATTTTTATTTGAATTGATATGTAGTTATAAATTTTGTTTGGAGATGATAATATATTCCATGAAAACTAGAAGAAAAAGTGTTCTAGATTGAAGGAAATTATAAATCATCCATAGAATAAATCCAAATGTATGAAAATAAAGATTTAGTTATTTGATAACTATGGTAAAGATAATCCTAGAGAATGTATTTTGAAATCAGGATTGTTTTTTCAGTGAGAATGTTTTGACATGTTTCTAATAAATAGATGTAAATGATCAGAATAATTATAATAAAATTATAATAAGATACATTAATTTTAGTGACATGTTTCATAATGCATGTTTTTTTTATTATATAAATAAATTATATAAGTTTCAATGATGACAAGTTGAATGGTGCGTCTAAATACAATATGATTAATTTAGAAGATATTAGAATATATAGTGATGTGGCATCACGTACATTACTTTTTTTAAGGTTTTTCCAATTTCATGTTTGATATTGTAGCTACACATTCTTCCACATAAAATAAATTTTCTTACAAATTGGAAATTTCACCTCATGAAATGATGTAATAGCTTATAGAAAAAACACATAGCTGTAGTATTAAGGTAATAATATATTATATGAATCTTATTTTCATCATCAATAGATATAATTAACATGAAGATCTTATTTTCATTCCCATTATAGAGTGAAATTTTATCCTAGGTATGTTTTTTTAAATTCCTAAAAACATTGTTTATGAATATTGAGTGGATGTTAATAGTCTTTATTTGGGAAGCACATGCATAAATTTAGTTCCACTGTGATTCATGGGAAAAAAGAAAAAATTAGTACATGTTAGTTATATTACAATCAAGAGTGTATGAGACATCATACATTGGTTAAATGCCATTTCGAGATGGGAGTATTTGGAGGGTCACATTATCTAGAGAAAATTCATTATGGGGAAAACGTGGGGAACCTAGAAAACCCACATGGGAAAATTTATCCTCTATTGATTATATTTTTGGTCCACTTAACTGAGTTAAAGATCTAATCACCAGGGATTGTTAGAGGTGGGTAGATTAGCTTTTGGAACCAAAATTAGGTGGGTGTTACTGTCAACATTTTAGGGTGACCAATGCCTGATATTAGGTTCTCATAGAAACACAATATCCACTTGTTTATTTAGTGTTTGTTGAACTAACATCATTGAAATAACTTCAATGACATCTATACTTTACTGAAGCATGATAATGTTTTATTCTTAGGGGCTAAATCTGGTGTATTCTCAAAAAAATCATGATGCCATTTTTTACATTCTAACCAAGAAAATATTAATTATAGGGGGAGTTATGGTGTAGAGAAATTCATAGTAAATATAATTTTCATACATAGAACATATTTAATAATGGTATTTCTCTAGATGAAGCTATCAAATGCAAAGGGTTTAATTTTGATTCTAATTTATGGCCTTGAAAAAGTTATAAGGAGGAGACAATAACTGAACGTTCTTTCATGGGGTATAGGGAAGACGTAGTTTGGAGATGGAATGTCAATAATAAAGGTTTTAAAATTTTGTTGAGCACTTTTGATGGATATTTACAAGATTGGATAAAATTCATGAGGATTTTGTTTCATGAGAAGAAGATGAGGGTAGTTATTTCTATTGGTTGTTGGTGAATTTGGAGTCTGAGGATCAATTGTAAGATAAACAGTAATCCACACTTGTGGCTCATCATTCATGTCCAATCCATATTCCTTAAAGTTATGCTAGGTTACCATATGAAGTAGTGGGATATTATCTCTTCCATATAGGTTGTTATAGATTTTAGAAAAAAAATCCCTCGACATAGAGAGTGTCCCCTCCTAGTAGATGTATTCATTATAACCATACCAAAAGTGGGTTAAATCATTGATTTTTATTTTCATCTTTCTCTCATACAGGGTGGGGGAGTTTTGGGGGACAATATAGGTTCATTTTTTGTTTCCATTAGAAGATTTTATGGTTATGGTGACCCTCTTCTTACAGAGTCCAGTTCTATTCTTAGTGGGATTTTGGTGTGTCCCCTTTATAATATCATTCTATATGTGGTTTAAAAAGAATATTCTATCATCCTCAACTCTATTCAAGAAATATTACTACCCCAAGATCAAATATTTATCTTTTCTGAATGTTCATACAATACACCAATAATGAAAATGTGATGTATACCTGTCAAGAAGAAAACATAGTGTCTGAAAACAAGGTTCCAAATGTTTCTCAGTACAGCCCATGTACATTTTTTCCTTGTTTGGTTAGCCTTTATCTATGAGTTTTTAAACAATTTAAGTGTGGGCATACATGGTATTCCTCACATTAGGCCCTCGTAATCAAATTGATCTCTTTTTTCCCTTATCTCTAGCAGTTATTGTACTTTGGATTGATTGGTTTATGTTTATCATAGTTTGATAGATTATAATGCTAAATATGTTGTTTTATCAGAATGAGTATTAGTTTATATATGTGAATGGACTCATATAAGTTATAAAATATAAAAAAAATATGAAAAAGAGAATAAATATGGAAATGAATGTAATCTTTGACATCTTACTAAAAAGTGTAAATTAGTTGAAATTAGATATATTTTGATAGAAAATTAATACATGTAAGTGTTTCTTATGGAATTTCCTTATATTATACCTTATTAAAATATTGAATTTACTTTTATCATAGTTTTTGATTTTTGAAAAATATAAAAACCAATTTATTGAGTGGTTTATGTAGAGATCTTCTATCAGAAAAATAATTTACTACAATTAATTGATAAAGGTTTTATTAATCTTAGAACATCGACTTATGGTGATATTATTTTTTTCATTAAAGATAAATATGGTTCCATGATGATCTGAAATGGTTATAGATTTTTGAATAAAATCACTATAATGAATAAATATCCATTACCTCATATCGATGACTTGTTTGATTAGTTGTAGGAAGATTAATGATTTTCAACATTTGATCTCATGTCATTGTATGATCAATGAGAGATAAAGGATGGAAACATTATAGATTCAATGTTTTGTAACAGTTACGCACATTATCTGTTTTTTTAATACATTTAGGCTAAAAAAATTATCCACATGTATATATAGGACTTATAAATAGTTTTTTTGAGTAGTATTTGGATAAATGTATTCTTGTATTCATTGATGCTATTTTTTTATAGTATATATGTTTTCAGTATCATGAAAAGGACCCACATATTGCTTTGGAAAACTTGAATGAAAATATGTCACATTGAAAATATAGTAAATGTGTTTTTTATTGGAAATTTTTTATTTTCTATGATATATTGTGAATAATGTTTGATTAAATTTTATCCCAGAAAAAATTAAAGTGGTTAAAGTGTGACCAAGGACTATTATGGTTATATGCATTCATAGTTTTCATATATTAGCAAGTTACTACCAATGTTCACTGGAATAATTTTCTTGGACATCATTCTCACTACCTAAAATAAGACGAAACTGAGTTAAATTAGACTAAATTAAATACTATATTGAATATTTACAAGAACTAAAAAATGCAATGGTGAATGCTTCTATTTTTTTTCTTTTGCATATACATATGGTAAATTTATAATATACTATTATGGTATTTTTAAGGTACATGTTTTTTTTTGTTTTTTATGACACAGTAATTTCTTATAATTCACATCAATGGAAAACACATAATCTAAATTAACCTACAAAAGATTCTTACTATATTTGGTTTTTCACATTTAAAATGTAATGGAATCGATTATATGTGGTAAATTGTGAAATATATTTTGATAATAAATGACTGAAGTCACTACTATAAAATTGGGCAAGGAAAGCGTCACCTTTTATCAGCGCTGAGAAAAAAACGCTGATAAAGAAACCCTTTATGAGGGCTATAATTTTAGCACTGATAAAGTCATTCTTTATCAGGGATTTTTTATTAGCGCTAATAAAGGGTATTCATAAAATATCAAGAATATTGTGTTAATGAATGATATCATTTTTTCAAGTTCTTCAATGATGTAAAGGTTCCAGAGGGGTATTCATCAAATAACAAGAAAATTTTTTCAATGAATGCTTTGAAGTTAAAAGGTTTGAGATCACATGATTTCCATGTTTTGATGCAAGATTTAATTCCTATAGATTTACATTGCATTTTTCCCAAGAATGTCTATTATATGTTAACCAAACATTGTTTCTTTTTCAAAGATATATGTAGGAGAGTCTTAGAAACGGATAAATTTCCAGCTATAGAAAGTGAAATATTCATCATATTATGTGAATTAGAAATGTTCTTCCCACCAACATTATTTTATATGATGGTTCATTTGACGCTACAATTGGTGAGGGAGATTCGACTTTGTGGCCCTGCAAACTATAGATGAATGTACCCCATTGAACAATATATAAATATTTTAAAAGTTTACGTAGAAAATCGAGGTCGGCCAGAGGGTTGTTTAGTGGAGCGATATATTATTGAGGAAGCCATTTAATTATGTATTGAATACCTATCTGATGTGGAAAGCATTCGTCTCTCGAAATCTCGTCACACAAGATGCATTGAGGGTGAGGGAATTTCAAGAAGAGATGTTGTGACAATAAATATTATATATCGGGAGAAGTCCCACCATTATGTTTTGCATAACATTTGGGAAGTTTCTCCATATATTGAAATTCACAAAGAAATTCTTAGGCAGTTGAATCCATCAAGTGCTGAAAAATGGATATCAGCTACACAAATTCACTGGTTTATAAGATGGTTTCAAGACCATATTTTTAAGGAGATAGATGAAAATCCGAATACAATTTCAGAACGACTTCTATGTCTAGCCACCGGAACAAGTGTGTATGTATTTTATGACAATGGTTATGTAATTAATGGTTATAAATTCTAAACAGATGAACATGATGAAAATAGTATCATTCAAAATAGTGGAGTTACACTTGTGGCTGAAGCGATGCATGTTTCTGTTAGTAAGGATAGAAATCCAATTTATGTTAATAAGTCATACTTTGGCATTATCAAACAAATAAGGGAGTTGGATTATATGACATTACAATTGCCCATTTTTCAATGCAAATGAGTTTATAACAATAGTGGTGTTATAATAGATGAATTGGGATTTGTGAAAGTTGATTTTAGTAAATAAGTGTACAAAGACGAATAGTTTATAATGGCATCACAAGTGGTACAAGTATTTTATATTCCAGATCCCACAAACTGAAAGTAGTCGATTGTTCTGTTATTGTCCAAAACTACTGAAAGGTCTGATGAAAATTCAGATGAGGGAAATCCTTTTAGTGGTACGTAATAATCATTTTGTAGTGGTCCCAGTGTAGATGATGTTTTATATGTTATAGGATACCACAATGAAGCGATTTGGATAATAGATAGAGGTTTCAAATCCCTTCATCCATTGAAGAAAGGAAAGAGAGTTCAATAAAAATGTTATATTTTGTATGTAATATAGATCTTATTATCTCATGTTATTATATTATCATTACTAAATTTATGTAATCTGAATTAGCTATTCAACCAATTTTTTATATAATGACTGATACACGTTCTAGTGCTCCTAACCTTGAGGGTGAAAATGTCTCTCAAGTTGTTTCTTCTGCTGCTGCTACTACAGCTGCTCACAATACAGAGCAACAACAAGTTTCTGAACCTGTTGATGCTCTTAGTGTTGATGTAAAACAACCATTAGTGCATGGAGTTGCTATCATTTCATATGAACATATATAAGATGTTCATATCGATGAAATGGTCAAGGATGAGGGAACGACGTTGCAGAAAACACAGGTGCCTCATAGTTTGACGGTGTTAGCCAATGTTTTTAAGGCGAAAATCAAAGGCATCAAATTTGATGTCGGATGGAATGGAAGAGGCCAAATGTGAATCCTAACAAGGCTATGTTTAGTAGTTACATTGGAATTGTCACTCAGAAACACGTGCCGATTGACATAGATTCATGGAACCGTGTTGTGTCCAGGCTGAAGGCTATGATCTGGGAAGAAATTATGGTAACATTATGAAATTATTTCTTTAATTTACTAGAAAATAAAATAATGAAACAGGGTCTTACTCTTCTCAATATCTTGTAGAGTAAATTTATATTAGATGATTCACACAAGAATTATGTACTAAGTCTTGCAAGAAGGTGTCATCTAGGTTTTCGCACTATTTTAACTAAATGTCACCTGAAAGATTACAAAGGTAAAATAAACTCACACCCACACCTCATCTACACTCACCTGATATCCCAAGAATCATGGGATGAATTTATTGGCCTCTATGGTGATGAGAAGTTTCAGGTACATTGCAGATAATTAAATGTTGTTTGACGATACAATTATTCAGCACTTTGATGGTCAATATTTCATTTATGAAACAACAAATTAGTACTGAAAATAAGGAATCTACATCAAAACCGACATACCCCTATCATAAAGCAAGGATGGGGTAGACTTCACTAGAAAAGAAAATGGTATGTATTTTAAATTTATAGTAATATTGTTAGGTTCCAATGAACAACATCATAATTATCATTCTATATTTATATGTAGATTGACGAGTCTAAAACCAAAGACACTTCCATACCCTTTCATGTGCTATGGAAGGAGGCACGTGTGAATAAGGGAATCTAGTAAATGAAAACACACTAAAATGTGGGAAATATTTGTAAGTATGACATGATAAAAATATTTTTCTTAAATTGCTATTACATAAAAATAATTAGTTATTTTCTCATATATGATAGTCACAGGAATCAGCTACCCCTATAGCGGATGTAGACCTATTATCGATGGCATTGAAGTGACCAGAACAATATTTTCATGTCATAGGTGTGGGGTTTGGGGTGACACCCTAAGTATATTATGAGAAAAAAAACAACCTTATGATAGAGATGAAAAAATGAAACAAATGAGCGAAAGACTAGTAACTCTTGAAGAACTATTTCAAATGAAGGGAAAGTTTCTATAAAATTTTATTGGTGGTAAGCAAGGAGAAGACACAACTCAGGAACAATCAGCATGTGAAGATCCCCGCCCCACCCCCTACCATATTTGAGGCGGGCCGTTCCCCATAAAGAACTGTTTAGAAATGGTAATCAATATTCTAGTAATTATTCTCAGGAAATGTGAATCAGAAAAACACTAATACTTTTCCTGTACTGATATTATATAGGGTGATAATGGCTATGATTTATATTTGTCAACACCCACCTATTACCATGTAGTGAGGGCTCCGGTGTTCAGCATCGTAGAGGACAAGCTGCATAATAGACCACTTCTGAAAGATCATCTAAAAGTGACGATTATTGTATCTCATGAGCCAAATGCAGAGCTACCTATTCCACATGATGGCGTTGATATTCATATGGTTGAAAAGGCTATTGGGGAATTCATTGCATGGTCGTCACAACTTCTAAGAGTACATGTGGAAAAAGGTATTTATTTCCATTTCTTTCAATATAAATCTTTAACAATTAATGAAAAAAGGGTCGGAACCAATGAATCTTTTTATAGATAGATAAAGGGAAGGGGGTCATAAAAAAAGTCAGCTCAAAAGCATCTAAAGGGTCAACCAACCAATTACAAAGAGCTACTGAAAGCACAATAACACCACCTGTTCTCTATCAACATTTACTAGTATTGAAGACTCAGGTAGATATGAAGCTAAGAGGTGGTAGTAGTCATATAGTGGTTTTTGAAAAGAATATATACAGAGAGGAAATTAAAGATTTTGTTTCTATTAAAAATTTAAATGAGATCCTTGAATACGGTTGGCTAGGCATCACAGTTGTAAATTTATATATGAGGTATGTTTTCATGAATTGATTTTCTAAAAGCTGATATAATGTGAAAATTATGACTAAATTCATTTTATATTATTGATAGACGTATATATGAAAAACAATTGAAGGAATTTTTCCATGAGCCAAAATTCTGACTTGTTAGTCCTCATACCACATCACCACAACTAACGAAATTAGAGCCATCAAAAAAGGATGAAATAGTGAACAACTTGCTAAAAATATTTGAAATAAATATTATGGATGGAAGACTCTTCCTAATACTAACCATGTAGGGGTAAAAATCTACAATTAAAGCATATCAATTATATTTTCACTTCTTTTATTACTTATTCACTTTTGTGTTTTTAGGAAACATCGGATGCTAATTGCGGTGAACTTGGATACTCCAAAGATTTATTTTCTGGATTAAATGCAAGGATATCCAATAAACCGGCCACACATGATGGAGTTTGTGAATCTGTAAGACACTACATCCAACGTTTTATGTCTAAACATAAAGTAATATAATTTATATTATCTTTTACTGAGGATTTTGTTATTATAGGGAGGTGTATCATTATCATCTAAAAAATGAATGAGGATAGGGGATAAGCACAAGGAGGTGAGCAAGTACTACGTCTGGAAAAATTTCAGGGTATATATAATAAAATTTCACTATGAAAACACATATCAACACAAGTTACTTATTCTCCTAACGATCAAATTTTTTTGCAGTGTCCAAAACAAATAAACGATAATTATTGTGATTATTGTGTTTGTAAATTTATGAAAGAGATCGTTTATAATCAACAAACTAGCATCCCAAAAGAGGTATTTTCAAAAACAACTTCTATTTCATTTAAATTATTTATTAATTAATTATTTATATAGTTTACAGTACTACTATGACTATAAAAAAGCCTCATTCTCACAAGATGATATAGATTAGTTCCAAAACGAGTGTTCTGCATATCAGATGGAAGATTTTACACAAATATCATGAAGAACTGACTTGGGAAAGTGTAAAATTGGAAGTCATTTTTTAGAGGGGTTAAGGGGTTAAAAATTTTAAACATTTTTATATGTAAATGTTTGTAGGAAAATTGTAATTGATATTAGACAAAACATACTTTATCCAATAAGTCATTTTCACATTTTAATAGAAGAAATAAACTAGCAACATGCAAGAATGATGAACCAATTTTCATTGAGCTTTGGATAAGAAAAACTAGTAAAATCTAAAAAATAACTTCATATCCAACCAAATGCATTTGGATTGTGTTGATACATTAGGATAATGATCCATGGGTCATTTGTGGAATGTAAGAGTCAACCCTACCTCAATCTGAGGTACGGTGTGGCGGGTATTACTCAAAGTGTCTCTCTTTTGTTTAAAATGGAATTATTGAAAATTTGACCTTTCCCAATGCTTCTATACCAAAGGTTTCTAAAAATCGTTGGAATGGGTCCCATTTCCCAACAGTTTGGCCAATCCATTTGGAAAACCCACTTTGAGGTCACTTTTCCCAATGGTTTGCCAAAACCGTTAGGAAAAGTCCAATTTGTGGCCACTTTTCCCAACGGTTTGGACAAACCCTTGGGAAAGGGTATGGCTTTCCCAATGGTATGGACAAACCATTGGGGAAAGTCCACTTTGAGGCCACCTTTCTCAATGGTTTGGCCAAACCGTTGGGAAATGATGGGTACCTATCCCAACGGTTCTCAAAACCATTGGGATAGGCCTTTACCAACGGTTTTGAGAACCATTGGTATAGGTGCCCTTATTTTTTATGAGTAAATTTGTCGAATATCTTCAAATAAATCAATATATAAATTATATATATATATATATATCCAAATATATTGAAAAAGGATACTCTAGGATAGTGGTAATGTCATTGTTATATTAGGTGGAGGTTGTGGGATCAAACCTCCGCTGGAACTATTTTTTATATACTTACCTATCCGAACAGTTTGGAGAAAACCATTTTGAAAGACCTATACCAAAGATTTGGGGACCTATAGAAACAGTTCCAAACCATTGTTATAGGTAATTTTTCCATTAGTGTGGACATAATTTTAAGTGAAAACAACAATTCATGTACGGAAATCTGACCAAATGCATTACTATTGTGTTGTTACTGCTTTTGAATGATTCATGGGTCATTTGTGACCTGTATGAGTCAACCCCGCCTCAATCTAAGGCACGGTGTGGCCGGTATCACTCAATGTGTGTCTCTTTTGTTTAAAATAGACAGAATTTTAAGTGAAAAAACAACTGACATATAGAAATCTGACCAAACACATTAATATTGTGTTTATACTTTAGGGTAACAATCCATGGGTCATTTTTTATTTTTACGAGTCATCCTCACCTCAATCTGAGGAACGGTGTGGCCAGTATCACTCAAAGTGTCTCTCATTTGTTTAAAATTGACAGAATTTTAAGTGAAAACAACAACTAATGTATGGAAATCTGACCAAATGCATTTGGATTGTGTTGATAATTTTTTGGAATGAACCATGGGTAATTTTTTATTTGTACGAGTCAACCTTGCTTCAATCTGAGGCACGTTGTGGCTAGTATCACTCAAAGTGTCTCTCTTTTGTTTTAAATAGACCGAATTTTAAGTGAAAACAAAAATTGACATACAAAAATCCGATCAAACGCATTTGGATTGTGTTGATACTTTATTAGAATGATTTATGGGTCATTTTTTATGTGTACGAGTCAACCCAGCCACAATCTAAGACATGGTGTATCCGGTATCACTCAAAGTGTCTCTCTTTTGTTTAAAATGGACAGAATTTTAAGTGAAAACAACAATTAACGTAGACATATAAAAAAAATGCATTCAGATTGGGTTTATAATTTAGGGGAACGATATGTGGGTCATTTATAATGATTAAGAGTTAACCATGGATCAATTTGAGGCATGGTGTGGCAGGTATCACTCAAATTGTCTATCTTTTGTTTAAAATGGAAAGAATTTTCAGTGAAAACAATAACTAACATATGGAAATTCAAACAAACGCATTTGGATTGTGTTTACACTTTAGAGGAATGATCCATTGGTCATCTTGAATGTGTACGAGTCAACCATGCCCTGATCCAAGGCACGGTGTTGCCTGTATCACTCAAAGTGTCTCTTTTTTGTTTAAAATGGACATAATTTTTAGTTAAAACAACAACTAACATACGCAAATCTAAACAAATGAATTCGTATTGTGTTGATACTTTCGAGGAAAGACCCATGGGTCATTTTTGATGTATATGATCCAACCCTGCCTCAATCTGAGGCACAATGAAGCCAGTATCACTCAAAGTGTCTCTCTTTTGTTTAAAATGGACAGAATTTTATGTGATAACAAAAAATGACGTTCGAAAATCTGACCAAACGAATTTGGATTGTATTGATACTTTATGGGAACTATCCATGGGTCATTTGTCACATTTATGAGTCAACCTAACCTCAATCCAAGTCATACTGTGGACAGTATCACTCAAAGTGTCTCTCTTTTATTTAAAATGGACAGATTTTTAAGTGAAAACAACATATAACGTACGAAAATCCAACCAAACACATTTGGATTGTGTTGATCATTTAGGGAAACAATACATGGGTCATTTTTATGTGTAAAATCCAACCCTACCTCAATCAGAGGAACGTTGTGGCCGCTATCACTCAAAGTGTCTCTCTTTTATTTAAAATGGACAGAATTTTATGTGAAAACAAAAACTGATGTATGAAAATCCAAACACATGAATTCAGATTCCATTTATACATTTTTTTTAACTATCCATGGGTCATTTTTTATGTCTACCAGTCATCCTCACCTAAATATGAGGCACATTGTGGCCGATATCACTCAAAGTGTCTCCCTTTTGTTTAAAATGGATATAATTTTAAGTAAAAACAACAACTGACGTACAAATATTAGACCAAACACATTAGGATTATGTTTATACATTAGGGGAATTATTCATGAAAAAATTTTCATGTATAAAATTAAACTTCTCCTCAATATGAGTCATTTTGTGGCCGATATCACTCAATGTCTCTCTTTTTTTTAAATGGATAGAATTGTAAGTGAAACAACAAATAACGTTCGAAAATCCAACCAAATGCATTCGTATTGTGTTGATACTTTATTGGAACAATATATGGGTAATTTTTTATGTGTATGACTCAACTCCACCTCAATTAGAGGCATGGTGGGGTGGTATCACTCAAAGTGTCTGTCTTATGTTTAGAATGGACATAATTTTAAGTGAAAACAACAACTAATGTACGAAAATCTGACCAAACGCATTCAGGTTGTGTTGATACTTTATGGAAGAAATCCATGGGTCATTTTTGATGTGTAAGATTCAACCTTGCCTCAATATGAGGCATGGTGGGGCCGGTATCACTAAAAGTGTCTCTCTTTTGTTTAAAATGGACAGAATTTTACGTGAAAACAACAACTAACATACCGAAATCCAACCAAGTGCATTCGGATTGGGTTCATACTTTAGGGGAATGATACATGGGTAATTTGTGACTCTTAAGAGTCAACCCCTTCTCAATATGAGGAATGGTGTAGCTGGTATCACTCAAAGTGACTCTCTTTTGTTTAAAATGGACAGAAGTTTAAGTGAAAGCAACAACTGACGTAATGAAACCCAACCAAAATCATTCAGATTGTGTTGATACTTTATTTGAAAGACCCATGTGTAATATTTGAAGTGTACAAGTCAATATTGCATCAATCTGAGGAACATTGGCGAAGGTATCACTCAAAGTGTCTCTCTTTTGTTTAAAATGGACATAATTTTAAATGAAAACGACAACTGACGTACGAAAATACCACCAAATTCATTTGTATTGTGTTTATACTTTAGGGGAATGATCAATGGGTAATTTGTGACATTTAAGAGTCAACCTAGCCTCAATCCGAGGCACGGTATGGTCGGTATCACTCAGAGTGTCTCTCTTTTGTTTAAAATGGACAGAATTTTAAGTGAAAACAACAACTGAAGTATAGAAATCTTGCCAAATTCATTCTAATAGTAATGATAATTTAGGGGAATGATCCATGGGTCATTTATAATGTTTAAGAGTCAAAACCACCTAATTATGAAGCATGGTGTGGCCGATATCACTCAAAGTGTCTCTCTTTTGTTTAAAATGGACAAAATTTTAAGTGAAAACAACAACTGACGTATGAAAATCTGACCAAACACATTCATATTGTGTTGATACTTTAGGGGAACAATCCATGGGTAATTTGTGACGTTTATGAGTCAACCTATTCTCAATACGATCCATGGTGTGGCCGGTATCACTCAATGTGTCTCTCCCTTTTTTTAAATGGACAGAATTTTATGTGAAAACAAAAATTGACGAATGAAAATATGAACAAATGCATTTGGATTGTATTGATACTTTATAGTAATGATCCATGGGTCATTTCTGACGTTTTTGAGTCTAACCTGCCTCAATTTGAGTCATGGTGTGGGTGATATCACTCAATGTTTATCTATTTTGTTTAAAATGGAGAAAATTTTAAGTGAAAACAACAACTGACGTACAAAAATTCATCCAAACACATTCATATAGTGTTGATACTTTAGGGTAATGATCCATGGGTAATTTGTGATGTGTACGAGTCAACACTGCCTCAATCAGAGTTATGTTGTGGCTGGTATGAATCAAAGTGTCTCTCTTTTGATTAAAATGGATAGAATTTTATGTGAAAACAATAACAGAAGTATGGAAATCTGACCAGACACATTCGGATTGAGTTGATTCATTAGGGTAATGATCCATGGGTCATTTTTGATGTGTAAGAGTCAAATTTACACAATCTGAGGCATGGTGTGTCTGGTATCACTCAAAGTGTCTCTCTTTTGTTTAAAATGGAGAGAATTTTAAGTGAGCATAACAACTGATGTACGGAAATCTAACCAAACGCATTTGGATTGTGTTGATACTTTAGGGGAACGATCCATGGGTTATTTTTGATGTGTACAAGTAAACCCTGCCTCAATCTGAGGCCTGGTGTGGCCGGTATCACTCAAAGTGTCTCTATTTTGTTTAAAATGGACACCCCAACCCCCTGGACGCCCCCAACCCCCTGGACACCCCCACCCCTCTAGAAACCCCCACCCCTAGAAATCCCCACAACCCCCTAGACACCACCCCACCCCCTGGACACCCCCACCCCGAGACACCCTACAACCCCCTGGATGGCACCCCCACCCCTCATAGACACCACCCCACCACCTAGACACCCCCACCCTCTTGGACTGCCACCCCCACCCCCTGGACACCACCCCACCCCTTGAAAAGCCCCACAAACACCTTGGACCCCCCCCCCTGGACACCACCCCACCCCTGGACACCCCCTACCCCTCTGGATCCCCAACCCCCTGGAAAGCCCCCCAACCCCTTGGACACCACCCCACCCCCTAGACACCCCCATGGACACCCCCCCCCCCCCCAACACCATGAATACCCACCCCCAGGACACCCCCACACCCCCTGGACTCCCACCAACCCCCTGGATGTCACCCCACCCCTCCTAGAAACCACCCCACCACCTTGACACCCCCCACCCACCCCCCGAGACACCCCCACCCCCTTGGGCATCCACCCCACCCCCTAGAAACCACCCAACCCCCCTTGGACGGCCCCACCAACCACCTGGACCCACCCAACCCCTCTAGACACCACCACTGCCCCTATACACCCCACCCCACTGGACACCCACCCTAGAAAGCCCCCCAACCCCCTGGACACCACCCCACCCATATGAACACCCCCCCCCCAGACACCCCCACCGCCTGGAGACCCACCAACCCCCTGGAAGACACCCCCACCCCTCCTAGACACCACCCCACCACCTAGACACCCCACCCCCTAGACACCCCCACCCCCTTGGACAACAACCCCCCTGGACACCACCCCATCCCCCTTGGAGCCCCACCAACCCACTTGGACTCCCCCCCCACCCATGGACACCACCCCACCCCCTGGACACCCCCACCCCCTGAAAATCCCTCCTCCCCAATACCATGCACACCACCGCACCCCCTAGACACCCCCATGGACACCCCCCCCCCACACACCCTGGACACCCCCCCCCCTCCTCACACACACCCCTCGGACACCCCACCATCCCCCTGGACCCCCCCCCCACCCCACCCCACCCCTTCGACGCCCCCACCACCCCTCCTCGACACCACCCCACCACCTAGACACCCCTACCACCCCCTGGACAACCCCACCCCCATGTACATCCCCCACCACCCCCAAGACACCACCCCACTCCCTTGGATAGCCCTATCCCCCCAGACAGCCCCCTCCCCCTGGATACCCCCACCCTCCTAGACACCCCCCACGGACACCCCCACCCCCCTTGGACAGCCACCCTAAACCCCTGAACAGCCCCCAACCCCGTGAATTCTGAATTGTATTTTTTATGTATTTAATTAACTTCTGAATTATGTGTTAATTGTGTATAGGTATACTATCTGAAATTACCTTATGAATTATGTGTTAATTTTGTATGGGTATACTTGTTGATATGCTGATTTTTTTTGCAGGTCTTGTTAGGCTGTGCTGCCGTAGAATTTTATATTATAGCAGGTAGAGTATTTATTAGTTTTTTTAGCATTGATAAAGGGATCCTTTATCAGTGATAAAAAGGAACAGATAAAGAAACCATTTATCAGTGCTTTTTTAGCGCTGATAAAGGTATCCTTTATCAACACCTTTTTAGAAATCATAAAGGATATGTTTATCAGCGCATTTTTTATTTTTGATAAAGTATAACTTTATCATCGCTTTTTTAGAGCTAATAAAGTGCCCCCCCCCCCAATCGGCTCAAAGCTTTACAACGCTTTTTTAGCGCTATTAAAACCCATTTTGAAAGCTGATAATGGTCATTTTTGTAGTAGTGAGTGTATATTATGTTAGAAATACAATACTATGTGTTGGAGAAGATGGATGAAACGTATTAAGGACTATGACAACAAAACCCATTAACATACCAATAATCTCAGTATGATAGCTGATGGTTTAAGATGAAAAGACATTTTGTGACAAAATACGATATGTTTGTAACATGATTCATTGTTACCTGATTTGATAAACATTATTCTATAAATTATGCAGGAAACGAAATCCTATGTATTTTTTTAGGTTTCAATATAATTATATTCTAGAAAAATGTATTAACAAAGATAAAAATGGGGATCATATTATATAGGAAAGGGGTGAATAGGTTATGAAATGTATATTTACGTAATTTAATTTTGAAAATGTATGTGTATTGATATTTAAAAAAAATATTTGGGACATGTGATTTTGTATTGAAAACTAAATTATTATGTGATGCTAATATTTCATCATTTTATTTTTATCTTGGTGGCACTGTGATGTATAGAGACCATAGGAGATTTTATTACTTGTAAGAAATGGTGAAACAAATAATTTATTTTACTATGAAATGTTTTACTTTTATGGATGATAAAGTAGAATGAAAACTTCTGAATGAAATTATTCATATTTTAGATGTACTGGAATGGAAAATCGAGAATATATCTATGGATTTTGTGGATTAATTATGAAATCCAACTTAAGGTAAAATTCGAATTTGGAAAAAAAATAGTCAATTGACTAAATTAGAAACTATTCTTCCCATGTGTGATAATATTTCATTAGAACATATTTATAGTTTTTATGTTAAAGATATCATCAAATTTATTAGATTCCATTTTTTATTATACCATAGAGTAATACAAGGTTTAAATATAATTTTTATAAAAGAAATTAGAAGTCATTATGTTCTTAATTAAATATTGGTATATCTTCTTATCCTCAATCTCATGTATAATAACATTGAATTATTAAAATATTGGAATAAATGCTCTGATATTATCACATGGAATATACTTGTCTTTGGGATTAATAACTATCATTACTTGAATTTTATTATCATAGAAATTTTCATTTTAGAATAGAGATTGTACTATTTGAGGGATTATATGGAGAGAATAATTGATCTTATTCTTGTTCGTATGTTTCCAGGGAATGAATTTTGTTAAAAATAGAATTGCTAAATAAAATTATTGAAAAGGTGAACCGGATTCAATGATATATGATGACATATTATAGATTAGAAAAGTTTTATAAATATATCTTAAAGAATGAATTTTCATTTGAGATCAGGTTTTTGTTATAGTATTTCTAGGAAAAAGTGTTATGTGTTTTAGTAAAAATGGAATGATAATTTTGTGGTTCATTAGACCATAAATACCAGTGAAGTTTGGATCAACTTATTATCAAGTTTACATGAAATATAATTTATCTCATTTACATGATTTGTTTTATGTTTTATTATTATGAAAATACATACAAGATACATCTCTTGTTTTGAGCCCTCATGTAGTACAATTGGATAAGAATCATTCACATAAAGAACAAAAAATTCATATTCATAATAATAGAGGTTAGGTTATTCAAAATAAGGTAATTAAATTTGTTATGGTTTTGTAGAATATATATATAATTAAAGAATAATCATTTGAATAAAAAAATCAATGATGAAAAAATATCCACAATTTATTAATTAATAAATAAAATATTTGATGATGAAATTTCTAAATGGGTGAACAACATAACATCCTCGGTAATTTTCATCATAGATAAATTTCATTCATTGTTAAAATTCCTAAATATGATTTTATAGAGTTATATTTTTTATAAGAGAAAAAATTATATTTTCAATCAAAAAAACAAACGGGTTTATCCATTAAAACTTAATTTAAATGTATTATATATTATTATTTAATATTTTAATTTCCATTTTTTAGAATTTCATTTCTACAAAATATTTTTTTTAGATTTCACTAGGCCAAAATTTTCATAGAAAAATATATTAGATATTTCCTCAAAATGGTTATTTTTGGTGAATAATAGAAAATAACAATTTTTAATCAAAATATAATTTATTTTCAGGTATTTAAAAAGTAATATTTTATTTTGGATTAGTTTTTAAAATTTCATTATTTCATTTTTTTTAATAATAATCCAATAAATGTAACTGGAATCAACATTACATTGACTTTTTGTATAAAATCAGTATAATACCTAAATAAGTGTTATTTTGGATAATGGATTTTCATCGTGTTACATGTTTAAATTTTAAATGTAATCTTAACTAAATTTAGACAAATATTCGTAAAATATTTATTTAATAATATTAATTCGGATGTAGTAAAATTTTAAATAGAGGTAAAAACATTGTTAATGATAGAATAAATCATTTTAAAATTTAATAACATCCCGGAATCAATATAGTTTTATTGATTTTTAATACACTGTGTAATTTAAAAAAATTAATATGGGTTTATTAATCACCCGTGTTTTAATATTTTTTTTAAAATCTTAATTTTCAAATAATATATTTTAATTTTGAAAATTTTTCATTTCATTTTTTAATTCAGCATGAATTAATTGTCTTCGGTTCATTTCTTCTACACCCGCATCCACATTCAATTTCTTGTTGAAAACACTTATATGAATATGTTCTACAAATGAATCTAATATTGAGTATCGAGAGATGGGTTTACTTTGTTTGTGAACCACATAATATTGACATTAACAAAACTCCAGGATGATATCATTTAATTAAACATATCCTATTAGTTTTCAATGATGTCATCTCATTTTAAGTCCCTAAAAATTAATAAACTAATCCCCAAAATAAATAAACCCTACTATAATGAAAAAAAGTGATCCAAACTAAAAAATAATAATATATTGATATATTATTTTAACTAATATATCTTGCAAGAATTATTAAAACCAAATGACTAAAGCAATTATCGTCTTTTGGATTGGTCGCATAAAAATATTATTTAATAACTCTTGAAAACATTTCTCCATGTTATATCTTCAACAATGAAATTCATTGAAATCTCAAGAGATATAATCAACTTCATAAGATATGGAATTTAGAAATATAAGAAATATTTTATATTATATGATGAATAAGATAAAGACATCTAAAAATGTGTCAGATCCCAAACATGAAGTAGAACATGATGAGGGCATAAATCCCATATTAAAATATACTGAGATGATGTTTGAGAATAATAGAACATGGTTGACCATCATAGTAACATAAAAATATAGTTCAATATGAATAAAAGTTATGAAATATAGAGAAATACATCTCAATTCTCATTAAATTGGAGATCAAGGTATAATATTATGGAATATTTGAAAAATATAGTGCAACATGATAGTGTATAATATCATTAAAATGAATGGAATCATGGAAATATGGAATAACTTGATAGATAATTTGGAAAATGGGAATCACTTGACAAAAATATTAGAAATATGACACCAAGAGATAAACAATTTATACATGTGGCATAACTCGGTAAGAAACATAAAATTATACCACAACCCTAAGTATATGAACACTATTGTGAGAATACTCATTTTGAATTTTCTTATGTGAATTAATTCATTACATCCACACTTGAAAATGTAAGCAAACTCATTATTATCACGCATATTTTTAAATGTTCATTATGTATGTGACTAAACATTTCATGAGATAAGAACAAAAATTAATAAATTGGATGGAAATATAATACCCCACCTATCATTACCCATAAATATATTTTCTATTCCACATCATTCAACATCATATCATACGAAACCCTTGGAAAATAATGGTTTTTGTAAAATTTTCTAAAAAATAACATAACCCAAAGATAATAAATCGTTGAATATTAATTCCTTGTTTTTTCAAAAGAACTTGTGTTTCAACACCATGATAATGTATCTGATTCAACAGTGGACACATAAAACTACACATTCCAAAAAATAATATATGGAATTTAAATTAAATTGTATCAATAATATAGATATTTCATCATCCTACATGATTAATATTAAACATGTGAAGAATATCAAAACTGTCCAATATTCATCAAATTATCATATAGATAAGAATCTTGGAAGAATATATCTTGTGAGAAAGAAGTGGAGCCCCTAAAATTCATGGATTATACCACATTAATGAGAGTCATCAAAATTATTCTTTATGCTTCTATAATATCCAATATATGATCCAAAATATAAACTAGTATACCAAGGTATTGAAATCCCTATGATGTTCATCTTATAGATTTTGGCCCCATTTACTACTTGATTGAAATATTTTTTTAAAAATACTTTCTCTCAATCCAATACGAAAAAGCACATTCAATCCCCAAAATTGGAAAACCCTATAAATATCATCACCTAAGAAAATGTGTCCAAAAAAATAAATTTAGTAAAATATGTTTCATAATACACCACTAACAAGCTCCCCTAAATTGTATTCTTATTCTATAAATCTATATTAGTTCTTAACACCATAATGAGGAATTTGTTGATGAAATTTTTAAAAATATCATTTCATGAAACACTAAAATGTTAATCCTCCTATAAATTTATTAAAAATTAGTGATCCACTAATCCTAAAATAATATACATATAAATCTTTAACTCCCTCTTAGTCTGAATCTCAATATGATCAAAATAGTGTGTAGTGTCTCAATACAGTATTCAGTATATGGTAGTCTACCCTATCTAATAAACTGGGGTGAAAGATATATTTTAATCACTTTAAATAAATATTACAAGGAATAGATTTCTTTTGGATCCTCATGTCCTATTTATTCAATAACAAAATCAAAAATATCTAATTTCAAGTGATTGTTCTGATGTATTATCATTGCAGTAAGGAACCATGTAAATTTATATTGGGTCATAAATTTCCCCACCTTGAAATATTTGAAAGTTTGGTAACTATAATGGAATTTCCCCACAATTGAAAATGTAATACTTGAACAAATTATCATCACAGTTTCTGATATTATTGTCTAAAATAAAAAATAATAGTTATTTTTTATCACTACTCCATACACATACCATAACTTTCATGGGGTTCACATATCACAATAACTCCAAATACATGATTACCCACTCCTAGGGGTCGACAATACAAGTAAAATATATATAACTAATAATTAGATCGTAATATTATATACAAAATGAAAATAAACAAGTGAAATAAATCTAAATGGTTTTATTGGAAAAAATATATTTTTTTTTTGTAACATCAAATAATATATCATTATATCCTAATCATGGTTTTAAATCACAAAAATGAACCAAAATCATATTTTAAACTAACATTAGTAATATATTACAAAAATTAACACCTTATATCCTTATTATAATGGTAAATCAAATAAATAATCATTCACAAGACATGTCTTCAAAACAATAAAAATTAAAATATCTCAAAAACAATGAAATGAAATTACATACAAGGTAACCTATAATTTATATATTGAATGAGTACATAATCCTTTGCATAATGTTTACCAAAATATTAAATTATATATTATCTCAACCTAAAAAACAAAAAGTAATAAAATTAAATATTATAAATTAATTCCCCTTTGTAAAATATTTATACATTCTACATTAATTATACCAAAACATAAAGTGAAACATGACTTCAATCATTCATCCCCATCCACAAAAATATTATGAAAAACAGTGATGTTCTACATGTTACATGGGGATACTATAACCGTGAGATTAGTTAATTAAAAATAATGAAGGAAGTTATATTGAAAAATAGTAATCATAATATAAAAATGGAACACTGAAATTACACCTAAGTGGCACATATATAATAAAAAACTCATTGAATTTCAAATGAACTATTATAATTTCATGGGAGTGATTAAAATGAACTTCAAATTTGATGGTTAATTCATATATAGTCATTCTCCAAAATATTTAAAAACTATAGGAAACTAAAAAAGTGAAATAATCCCAACCTTATATTGTATTCCAGATCTAATAATTCATTCTTTCTCAACCAACTACTATAATGTCCCTTCCCATATCCTCTCTAAAATCATTAATTTTGAATGTTCAATGAAATTTATATATAATCCATGAGTGAAATTTATTATTCCACTTCTAACACAATCTATACGAAAATATATAATATCTATTTGTATGAATATAGTGATATAACAATAGAAAAAATAAATATATATCCCAACATAAATTGATAACATGCCACTTATGTGAGAGACCATAGCACAATAATTTATTTCATATATATAATGGAATATATAACATGTTAAAATAATGAAAGATATAATATTCCATCCATGAACATAATAATGTTCTAATTACTATAGAATATCCTAACATTATAATTCATTATAATTTCATGGAACAACATAATAAAAAATATTCAAAATGACCTTGTATACATAACCATAATATGGGAAATTAGAATTAAATCCCATTCCATTATGATTATCCTAAGCATTTTGTTATATTATTACTTTTCCATATCCAAATAATATTCTACTACAGTAACGTAAATGAAAATTGGAATCACATCACAAGTCATACGGTCATTACATAATAGGAATAGTGTCCCACATCACAAATAATATAAGTTCATTGTATTGAATATACCACACCAAAAATAATGATTTCAAAACTATTAGATCACTCAAAACTATAGGTGTCATTAATATAAATATTCATGTTTCACCATACTAATGGAATCGTCAATATATTTAGAATTTCATCCCATTCTAGATGAATAATCTATATAAATGTCATATAATCTTGTTCAATTTGAAATAAAAAGTAAATAGGTAATTCATCCAATAATAAATAAAATATCATAAGTGGCGTATTATAACATATTATATTAATAAAATTAGTCATATAAAGGAATGGTGTTCTATAATAATTTCATGGTATAATTAAACATTCAAATATTAAATTAAAATTAATTTATTGTATCATTTAAATAATGTCTAACACTAGATCAATTTAATAAAAGACCAGGTAAATTTAAAAACCTTCACATGATATCCCTTTACAAAGGTACTAATTAACTAGTAGTATAGTTCATAATGGTGGAAAACCCATACATATAAATAACATCAATGTAATCTAATTGGATATATAATAACTAAGATACCCCTTATTGTGAATGTCTCAAGCTTCATAACATTTAAACTCACATACCTTTTTTAATGGATGATGGTGGCCTATTATGAACTATAATGTCATTGAATAATATAAGGAATATCACTTTAGGTTTTATATAATTCTTTTAACAATATCTACTATATGAACATAATAATTAATTTTTTAGTATTAAAATACTAAATTTTAAAGGTAATTCATTCTAATAATAATATCTATAATATAAATTTGTTATATAGAACCAAAAGTTGTATTCATTTTATGAAATTTTAACTGGATAATAAAATAATCATATAACATGTTATATAGAAAATCATTTTAATTGATAGGTATTTTTAGTAGACACCTTCCTGTATATAATTTTTCCATTCTCATCAAATTTTATTACCTTAATCGTCTTTGATCCCAATATTTTCTAAAGTCTAACTAAAACGTTTATTTGGATGTCTAGATGTTACATAAAAGAAAATTTCAGGCATATTTTGAGTTAATATTTCTTCCATTATCATATTTTTTAATCAATGGGTTCTTTTGGATGAGTTGTTGGAGTTTTTTTAGTATTTTGGAGGTCATTTTATATATGCATTGTTTAAGAAAAAAATTCAAGGAAATTTGAGTTTTCAATGAAACTGTGCAACTTGAGGAAGTAGTTCATGGTGTACTGAATAGTTAAGCTGCATAGTTTGGCAAACTATGTGGCCTCACTAATAAATAGAACAAGTGAAATATTGATTAATTAATGTTTTATTTTTTATAAATATGTCCTAAATAAAATATCTAAACAAGTCATTGATGTGGAGAGAATGTTGAAAACAAAAATGAATGTTATTCTTAATAAAAAAATAAATGTAAGTCCATAGTGGATTGAGAGACTATGACCGTAATGACTTCAATTGAAGATGGAATTTCAAGACATAATAGTTTTATTAGTTTTCACATTTTTAGAACTATAATTTAATTTCAATGATTTGAACCGATAATAAAAAAATGTTTATATCAAGAAGAATATTGGGAAATAAATAAGGATAGAAAATATTACATTATTTCATGAGTAATTGTTGGGTATGAATACAATACCAAATTATTAATGATTTTGTGTAATGAATATTTTAGGAACAATAATTCTGGGATTTCAAAGTACATTTAATTTATAAGTCTGATGATATTGAAGAGACATGGAATTTGTTTTAAATTTTCATTGAGAATATTTCAACAATGTGTTTCTAATTTTCATTCATGTGGTGTATTAGATTTATATAATATTATATATTTATAAATAATTAATTTATAGTATGATTGTATTTATATCAAAAGAATTTTCCATACTTTGGAAACCAAGGATACTCTTCCACCAAATTTGGGACCAGGGGTCAACTACATTGCAAGACGGTCACCTAACTAGTTGTGGGAGGTAAGTGTGTGAGGATTAATACCACTCCAATAAAATACAAAAGAGAATAGTTTGTGAATAGTTCTTATAAGGATTCACATGGTTGGTGTGTAGATGCACACAAGTGTGTGAACCCCATGTGGTGTTAGTAGTGTGTATGGGTGCTGGACTTGATTCCAAATCTACTATTTAGTAGAGAGGCTTGCATCATTATGTGTACTTCTATCGAGAGTACAAAAATTGTTTGATAATGGTTGTGTGGTTTAATTTCTCTTCACATGAAATTGTAGATAAATAAATCTAGACATATAATCCACTTCATTTTCACTATTAAATTGAATTTTGGGAATCTCTATCAACCTTTAAACCACATAAGGACCTTTAAGAATGATAAAACCAATAAGAATCATCATACTAATGTCTAAATATTATAGTTATGATATTAATCACCAATCCAACAAAACTGAATAAAAAATGTTAATGTATGTAATCTTTAATAAGCATGTATATGATATGTTAAAGAAGAAAATTATTACAAATTATCATGTGAATTATTGAGAAGACTCAATAATATGAAAAAAAATATTCCTGAATAGGAAAATCCAATAGAATATATAATTATATGAAGCATCAATTACCTAATTTTTTTTCTATCTGGGTGTTGTATGATCTATTGAATTTGATCATTCATTCTTTTATTCACTTTAAAGTCGCATAATGATTAAAATAATGAGATTTTCAATAATCATTGAGATAATGTGAACCTGTGTAATTTAATATAACCTAAATTTCCAAAATAAATAGAGGCTATGGAGGTGAGCACATTGTCCAAAAATACTAAGGTAGGGGTAATGGGGTCAGTTTAAGTGGCTACATATTGAAGATCACTAGTTTTTAAAGAAACAGTGCACACTCAGGCCTTGATCATGTAAAGGAGAAGGCTCCCGCTTCCAACACATGTCACATGATTGAGACATTAAATTATTTCATAATCAATTAATTCTAATTACCTTTGTGAATCATAATTGATAATACAAAAAAACATGTAGTTTTTTGATTAATAATAACATAGTGTTGGTGAAAAATAAACAATTTTAAATTCATATATATGTTTGAGAATTAAATAATAGGAGTTTCAATATTGAAGACTTATTTATATATATAATTTCAAACCTATGTGATGTAATTAAAATGCATAATATTAATAAAATACATTGTAAAATTTCATACAATTAATGTGATATTAAAATTATAAATGTAAATTGAATATACAGAGATGAGAAGAAAATTGAAAAATAATAAGAATTTATATATGTGAAAAAGTTATCTCATGACATGTGAATCATGATTTTTAATCATGAATAATCTAGTATGAGAATTAATGAATAATTATTTGATATTATGAAATAATGTTTTTATATAAAATAATAATAAGAAATAGTGTACATCACTTTAGAAAATCTGATAGAGGTTGGGACTTTATCAAAAAATAATGTATTATTTATTCATCATTTGATAGAATGAGGAAGAAATAATCAACTAATGAAGATTAAAATTTATTGATAACTTATTCTATAAAATTCATTCCAAAAAATATTTTATTTTTGAGTATTGATTATGTTGAAAAAATAAGATCACTCAATATTTTTGGTGAATGATTTTCAAAAACAACAATAATATACAAAGAATTAAATCAATATTATAGATTTGAACATGAGTATAGAATATCTAGATTGATTGTGTTGGAATTCTACTCTTACGTAGAAAGTGTAAATTCTAATACCATTTCAACAATGATAATAACAAGGATATTTTGATTGGGTAATATAACTAGTTAATGAAGAGGCTCTAGGCTAGGGTGTCTAATCAATTGAAGAGAATAGAAAATATATGGGATTTTAACATACAATTGTATATGAAATTAAATTTGGGGGTGTATAATGAAGATAAAAATTAGGATTTACCAATGGGGTTTATAACCATCTTTACCATATATATTTTAATCATAGATGAATAGGTAGAGTAGAGTCTATGTCAGCGGGTCTAACTATCATGTAAAGGGGAAGTCCATTATTACAAACCATTTAATCATGATTTGTTTTTCTTAATAATTTTATTTGTAGATATAATCTGAGACTATGAGATATAATAGAGTGGATCGAGAATCTTGACAAGTTTCATTAGTCGAATTAAAAGAAAAGAATTAAAAAATGTAATAAACTTAATCATCCTCCCACACACTGGTCAATCCTTCATGGTGATATACATGGGGTATCAATGAAATATATATATTAGAATAGCCAATATATATTTTATAATGTTTACATTTAAAAAATTGGGTGACATAATTTAGATGGTGAAAAAGGAACTCACTCTTGAGGAAACAAATCTAGAGATTTATTCCAAAACATAGAAGTATGAAATGAAATGATATGAATGGAATATGAAATAGATTCCAAAAATAAATGAAGAAACAAAAATATCAAAATGAAATCAAAGTGTAACATGTGGTCATAATTCTTTTTATTATTAATCATTTAAAAAAATTGTTTCAGTTGTGATGTTAATTTTTCACTTAGTGATTTTCATTTTGAACTCAAATAAAATCTATGTATAGTTCACAAGGAAATTTTAAATTGTTTTTTTGGAGGTATCAAGGTTATTTTGGATGAAGGATTATATCCATAAGAAGAGTATAACTCAATGGAATTGGATTTGGCTAAAAAAGTTTCATTATGAAATACTCCCTCGAAAATTGTCAGATAAAATGATAAAATAAACTACTTTTTCAATAAATTATATGATATAATTAATAAATAATATATAGTTATATTTTTAAAAAAATATTTATTTGACATATTTTTTGTATAGTCATTCCACTTTTCTAGAAAAGTTCACAATGTTTAAATGGGTGTAAATAATTATCAATTAGTGCCCAAAGACAACTAAGTATAATAGATCAATAAATCGATACAAGAATCAAGAAAAATTCATGAAGAAAAAATAATAGAGATTTAGGGGGTTTGGAAGATTGGAAGACATTAGTTTATCATTGTAATAACTGGGTCCCGGTGACAGCAGAGACACCCCGCCATAACATGGTCTTCGAGTCCTGGCCCGCCAGGTACCACCAATTGCCCCGCTGACACATGGTCCCCACCCTCGGGCCCACCCATGTTCCCGAACGGGTCATCTGAATAATGACAGTCCCAAAAGGCCAACACATGTACCTTTCAGTGTGCTTTGTCCTCACTCACACAAACCCTGAAAAAACTTCCCAGAAGGTCACCCATCCTGATAACTACTCATGTCCAAGCATGCTTAACTATAGAGTTCTAATCAGATAGGCTCTTGAAAAGGAAGGTTCACCTTATTGACATTAGTCACATAATTTAGTCATTTAACCCTTTATCATTTTGGGGTGTTACAATCACCCCCTCCCCCTATAGAGAACAACTTCCTCGTTGTAGGCCATGTATCTCAACACAGGCAATGCACTGCACTTAAGGCTAGGTTCCTCCTCTGATACCAAATGTTACAACTGGGTCCCGATGACAGCACAGACACCCCACCATAACATGGCCGTTAAGTCCTAGCTCGCCAGGTACAACCAGTTGCCCCGCAGACATGTGGTCCCCACCCCGGGGCCCACCCATGTGCTCGAACGGGTCATCTGACTAATTACAGTCCCCACAGGCCAACACATGTCCTTTTCAGTGTGCTTTGTCCTCACTCAGACACACCCTGAGAAACTTCCCAGAATGTCACCCATCCTGATCACTACTCCATTCCAAGCATGCTTAACTATAGAGTTATAATCAGATAGGCTCCCGAAAAGGAAGGTGCACCTTGTTGACATGATTCACATCATTCTGTCATTTAACCGTTTATCATTTTGAGGTTTTATAATGTAGAAAAGATGTAGATCATCTAGGAGCAGAAGAAGACTGCACAGAGCAGATATAAGTCGTATGCTGATAGGAGACGGAGGCCTCTGGAGTTCGAGGATGGCGACCATGTCTTTTTATGGTTCTCACCTCGATGAGGTCTGCAGAGATTTGGCTAAGGTGGCAAGCTATCTCTCAGGTTTATCAGACCTTTCCAGGTCCTCAGTAGAGTAGGCGAGGTGGCTTACTACTTAGCTCTCCCACCCCAGTTGCACCGGGTGCATGACGCTGTCTGCGTATCTTAGTTGAGGAGATACATTCATGACCAATCCCACATCATCGACCATGGGGATATGGACCTCAATGACGAGGAGACTTTTAAGGAAGTCCTAGTGGAGATTGAGGATCGACAGAAGCGATTCCTACGTGGACGGTCGATACCTCTGGTGCGTGTATGCTGGCAGCACGGAAACCTCCAGGAGAGCACATGGGAGAGGGAGACTCAGATGCATGCTCAGTACCCCCATTTGTTCCCTTAGTTTGAGTTGTAGCTTACAGGGATGTAAAGCCCTGAGGTGGGGACAATTTAATGACCAATAATTTCAATGGGAATTTTTTTATCTTAAATACATGGGATTTTTTACGAGTCTGTGAAAATTTATGGCACTAGATTTTGAGGCCCGGTGTGCCCGGAATCAATTTATAAAGTTTTTCTCGTGTACGTTCAGTAAATTTGTGAGCAGGATTTTATAACTTTTGAACCAGTGCTCAGAATTGAAATTTGAGGGAACCGTTGAACTCGCAGCATTGGTATTCGCTTAAGAGGACATTCACCTCAGCGGCAGTCGGTCGATAATGAAAGTTATTTTTTGATTTTTTAAGTAAAAAAGTTAAATAAAAATAAGTCTTAGATTATTTTTATTTTTTCGGTGGTTAAAAAAATCTAAGATGTGGTTAGGGGTGGGGCCCACCCCCACCATAACATCCCATGAGAGGTTATGGTGGTGGGTCCCACTTGAGGTTTAAATACTTCTTGTCAGTCAAAGAGGTGGGTACCACACGGGCTTTAAACCCCCCCCCCACCCTTTAACTCCCCATTAATTATTTGAACACCTCTCTTCATTTAATTGAAACACTCCACCTCCCCTAATTTTGAATTTGAATCAATTCCACCCCATTAATTAAATGAGTTGTCTCTATTAATTAAACAAAAATATTTTTGTTGTTGTGCCAAAAATTAATAGACAATTCCTCTATAATTTTTGGCTTATCATTTGGGTGGAGCTTGGGGAGAAGAAGAACTCTCCAATGAAGAATTGTCGCCCACGAAGAACACCTCTTCTGCCAATGAAGAACTAAATTAAACCAGGGCAAGAAAGGGAAGTGACGCCTTCGAAGAATGTTGACGTTGTCTTTGACTTCGTCTTCTCTAAACTCTCCTTCCACTATCAATGATCGACAAACATGGTAGCAGTTATTTTACGTATGAGTTCTACCCTCCATTCTTCATCGTTTGTTGTGTTCTTTGAGGCTGATTTTTACCACCCTAACATAGAGGACGCGGGCTGAACAAACACGGCCCGAATACCCTCCATTTTTCTTCAATTGTTGATGACGGTAGCGGTAGAATGGGGCCGCTGGAAGAGAGTACCACAGCGGAGCAACGAAAGCCGACGACGGGCTGGCCGCGAAGTAAACCAGCGGCCAAAGGCCGCTGAGTCGCTGGAGGGGCGCAGCGCCATCGTGCCTTGAGGAGAACCACGCCAAGGCCAGCGTAGGCTGTGGCGGAGCAAGGCGACCTGCCGGGCCGTTGGAGGTATGTGGCGCCATGGCGCCTCGCGGGTGGAAGGGTTGCGGCAAGGTGGGCCGCGGTGGTCAGACAGAGCAGTGCGGCGCTGTCGCGCCCTGCGGAGAAAGGGAGCTGCGGCCAGGGCGGGCTGCGGCGGAGGAGCTGGAGCGGCTATACGCTCAGCCATCTAGGAGGAGTGGTCCATCATGTTCTGGCCCGGTGCCTCTTGGCGCCGGTTTTGGCTCACATTCGAACGGCTTCGTCGTTCAGGAACCAGGGGGCGCGCTGTTCCCCATGGATGCGGTTGAGGCGGACCCCCTGTGGGCCGCCGGGACGCCGGTCCGGACCCAGTGAGGGTAGGGCCGCCCTCGGGCTGGGCCGGCCTAATGGCTCGGTTTGGACCCTTGGGTTGGGTGGGACCCTTAGGCCGGGTTGGACCCTTAGACCGGGTCGGACCCGCAAACCGGGTCAGACCCTAGTCCGGACCTGTTTGACCCGAAAACATATTTTCTCCCATATCTTGGGCTATGAGTGTCTGATCGACGAACTGTCTGCAGCAACAGAATTCATAGAGTGAGACGGTTCTTTTGGAATACCCCACTAGAGGTTTGGACATGGTTTGGGTATGGTCGGGTTGGTTTGAACCTAGAATCCAACCGGGCCCCTAGAACAGAAATGCTAATAACTCACAGACCAGGCATCTGATTGACGCGTCGTCTGTTGCTTTGAGACCCCTGGGACAAGGCGAACCTTTGAGATACTTCTAATTGGGACTTCGTGACAGTTGGAGTATCGACTAGTAGCTCGAGGAGTGCATCCTCCAGGAAACGAGCGAGCAGGGTACAAAGACCTAGTAGCTGGCTGAGAACTGACGACTACTGACCTTTCGACTCCAAGTGTTTTGACTAGCCTAGTGGGAAGCGCCTCTGTGTGATGCAGCAGACCCATAGTGGGGAGCACCTCTATATGATTCGGCAGACCCACGGTATTCAAAAGGAAGAGTACCTCAGCATGCTACGAGGGGGAGTGCCTTTGTGTGACGTGGTTGACCCATAGTGGGGAGCGCCTATGTATAACGCAGCAGACACACAGTACTCGATAGGAGGATTACTACAGTAGTTCAGGATAGTGGGAAGTGCCTATGTATGATGTGGTAGGACCACAATACTCTATAGAGGAAGAGTACACTAGCAGCCGAGGTTTAGACAGTTTGACTGGGAGTGTTACATGTTACCACCCATAGAATAAAATCCTGGTTTTTAGCTGAGTCTATGACTTTTTTGTTTTCCTCATGATTGAGATGGGTTACTAGATAACTTTGGTATATTAATGGGAATATACCTAGGCAATGGTTATCCATTGATTTCATACTTCGTGGTTTATCCTTGTTGGACATAGTGAGACCTTGACGCTCTCGGGGTCCCTATTGAGTATCGTTATACTCACCCCTGCATGGGCTATGCCCTCACCTCGTTGTGTTGGATGCAGAAGATGGATAGTGCGGACTGAGGTAGAGAGTAGCAGGACTGGACGGTACCCAGAGGTGGATCACTCGGCTTGATAGTACACGGAGAAGACGCAGAGATGTGGAGTGCATATGAGGCCATCTATACCTGCCCTTCTAGTAGGGTTTCCTAGTGGATGATCCAGTAGCTTCTCACCTTCTATCAGTTGTACTGTTACTTTTCCGTTTTCTTGTACTTTACTAGTGGGTTTGTATTTTCGGCCCTTTTTGATTTCCATCAGTCCTTTTTGTATACAGTTTTTAAATAGATCTTTTCTTTTAGTTGTGTACTCTATTGTGTTTGTTTGTTGTTATATAGGAAATGCCTTCCCAATTGAGGGATTTACACCTTTGGTTCTAGTCGCAAGCCCCAGGACAATAGAAGGTGGGCTTGGGGTAGTCATGATATGGGCCCTGGGGGACGAGTCGTGACAATCATGAAAATAACTCACTCTATAATAATTTTTAAAGTATTAGTGGATATTTCTGAATTGGGAATCCCCACAAAACTAAAACATCACATATGGATAAAAATAGATATTCTTCAACACATATTTTTTTTGAGATTCATAACTCCATTGAGAGTATAATAAAATCCTATCATGTATTGGATTAATTTTTTTGATGATGTTATCACATATCCCAAAAACTATTTTATATAATATTGATTTTTCAACTACTTAGTATATATTTAACAAAATTTATGAGAAGTATAGTTGGTGAAAAATTATAATAAATCCACCAAATGAAAGTTGGATGTGAAAATATATATCGAGTGTTATTATTGAATATTTTTATAATAGAGTAGTAGTGTCACTAAAAATATGAAAGTATCATTATCATTGAATGATTGATAGAATACACGACAAAATATGTTACATCACCTACTATTGGTGTTTCTAGATCTTTGGTCCCATAGAATTGGAAGGTTGAAATAACATGAAAACCCCTGAGGGTAACATATTTTATTCATTTAAAAGGATAAATTATGATGATATTTGAAAACCTAATTTAGATGAAAAAATAAATAGAGAATGAATTTTCCCACAAAGAACATTTTTGGATGGTTTGAAGATTCCTCTGAGTACAACAAAAAAACTGGCCACTAATTGAATGAGTTCAGGTATGTACCAATCATGGAAAAACATATTGCAATGTTAATATAGTACAATACTAAAAATGGTGTTGGGTGAAAAATATGGTGCAAAGATAGCCTTTTCATGTGAACCAACAAACAATACAATTAAAAATTATTACCCAGGAGAAAAGATATAGACTCCTTCCAAAATAAAATTGATAAAAAAATATTCCATGTAAGTAATTTAGCCACATAGGAAGATGAAATAACAACTTGATGAAGTATAAAAATTATAATTATATTTAAAGAATACATATCAAAGTTCCATATCTAGGTTCAAAAGTATTTTCTTGTGTAGATTGTGGTATAAAAATAAAGCTTACTCTTAACGGTATACTATCTGATTGTAGAAAAAGTATTCAAATATAAAGGTGGTTTAGTGACCAAATGATAAATTACTATCAATGAAATCAATTAGTTCACATATATCCATCCAAAAAAATAAGAAAAAATAGAAATTACTTCATAGAAAATGTACAGGGAAGATGTATTATTGAAGTTCATAGAGTGGTGGTATGCATAAGAATATAACCTGGAGATATTACCTATTCTATGAAATCCAAATAAAATTTAAAAAAAATTAAAAGTTTTATTAATGTAATAATATCGCATTCAAAAGGAAAAATGAGAATCCCATACAAGTATAAAAACATGATATGGTGAAATGTCAGAATATGATAACATAATGTGATGTGACTATTGATGAGTATTCTTCTATAAAAATAAAAATAAATATCATGAAGAATACAGTGGAAAAAATTAATCCACACAGAAAATAAGTTCAATGAAATAAAGAGGATAATCAAATAAATTAGTATCAAAATTGAAATATGGGTTCAATGAAATCTTCCCCTACTAATATTGGATGAAAAAATATCCTAGGAGGACAAGAATCTCTCATCCTGAATACTAATATTAAAGAATAAAAAATCACCCTTTGAATTCTAATTTATTAAATATTTTTTATAAATATATCAGGAACTGTAGTAGATTGACACATCCCTTCAGGGTTATCACTAACCAATCAAAGTTGTTAAATTATAACAACACGTTGATTGTGGAACTTTAGAATATATTTGGAAAAATTGGAAGAAATTGTATAAATATCATTCCAAAATCAATACATTGGATTAGTTTATAATTATTGTCACTATAGAGTTGATATTTAACTAATAAGGTGAATCTACATCTATTTTCACTTATTTTTTTTGATATATAAAAGATAAAAAATATTTCATAATTTAGTGACCAAAGTACCTGTCATACTAGAATAAGCGATGTATTAGAGTTATGAATAAAATTAAATATAATCCATTGATGATATTGAAAACCATAGTTATACACTGTTTATTTATATGAATTCTTCTCCAACGTATACATATATTTTTCAAATTATTTAATTTTTTTCCGTGAAATACATTTGATGTCATCCTTCACTCACAAGTGGCCAAAAGATGAGGCCTAAAATAAATTGATATATAGATCATGTAAGAAAAATATAATAAGATGATAGGTGAGATGAGGCGGACAAAAATATACCATTTCTTTTATTGTTTTTATGGGGGTAATATTAACAATAAAATGTGAATATATGTTATCAAAAACTAAAACCGAGGATATTGAAGTCCATAAGTGAAGAATTAATGAAGTTATATTTTATTTATTTTTATTATATCATGGTTTAAATATATAAGGAAGGATTAGATGAAGATATGATGATAAAATGTGAATTTCATGTCATTATTAATAAAGAATCCATGTATATCAATTGTAGTATGTTGTTTTTCTAGCTTGATGAATTCATGTGTAGGTAGAAGTTCAAGATTAATTATATATATTAATTGTGAGGGTTTTGAGTTCTTATTGATTTTTAATGACTTTTTAGAATGTTGAAAATATGTTTTTTTCATAATTTGAATTAATAAAGTCCATCCAGTAATCATTTAGTTCGTGATTAAATTTTTTGAACAAGTTCTATTAAAATAATATTTACTATTTTTCCTATTGAATATTTGATGCAATATGGGTTAGGGATATCCAATGAAATTTCATATATTAAATTTAATAAGTTGAAATGTATTTTGAAATATATTTATATTTTTCATGAAAAATATCTGAGTAACAATTTTTGAGTTTAGAATTTATAAGATAAAAAAATATTTCTTTTAAACTTTTGTTAGAAAAGATATAAAATAATTTTTTTAGAAAAGTACTGTATGATTTTTTTAAAACATTTTTAAAAAAAAATATAAAGTGGATGAGAATGAATTTAAAAAGTCATTGTGTAGTTGTAAAAACATTTTTTAAATATTTTTAGAAAATAGGTAAATGGAAACAATTATTCCTCAGAAGAGACATAAACATAAAAACACTTGAATAATAAAGATATTGTTATTAAAACCATAACCACATTGTAATCGGGTAAGATGTATTTCCAATGAATGAAATAACATCAAATAAAACCTTAGATAACATGCAGACAAATATATTAATGAAATAATATATCAAATGTTTATCATATTTACCACAAAAAATAAATATGTAGCGAATATGACATTTATCTCACAGAAGTAAAAGTTAGATGAGAACCCATTACAAATATCATATCATTAATGTGGTGATTATAGAATGAATTGTTTAGGTTTATGCTCTATAAATACACATTAATCAAGTTTAAATACATCATTATAAAATCTAAATAAATTTCTCACATAATTTTAGCATGGAATAATCAATGAAATAGATGTTTAACCCAATGATTGAAAATTGAGTTATGAAATCCATTCCCATTCACTTATTTTTGGTTGAACATTTGTTAACCTCTAATATAATGATTTCAATCATGTTATTAATTTATATGATAACCATATTAATATTTATGATATCATATATGATCCTATTATTTCGTATTATCACCCATTTTTTGATACTAATTAGTTACTACCCTTGTTTTGGGAGTTAAATACTTCAATTCTCTTATGCATGTTTTGTGATGTATGAACCAGTTACTATTCATAGGATATTTATTCATCATATCCAGATTTATATTTTTTTCATAGATACTATATTTATAAATTTATATAATAATTCTTGAATGGTTAAAGTGTAAAATTAATGGCACTGCATTGTGGAGACGATAGGTCGTATGTATGCACGAGAGACAGTATAATTATTCTAATGGTGAAAGAGTAAGGATTTAGGTGGTAAATTAATTTCCCTAAAATAAATATTATTTCATTATTATCATATATATCCATTATTTCCATAATTATACCAATCCATGTAATGTGGTGATGAAAAACAAATTACACCACAATGTGGAGACGTTAATTTGTATGTATGAACACACATTGTTTTCATTTTTCATATAAAGGACAAAATTTGGAATTTATTTTCCACATAATAATAATAACATATAAAAATATATATGATACATTATTTTTTATTTTAGTTGTAAAAAACATATGAAAAGGAATTATAATGAGAAATTAACTTCAATAAGTTTGAAAATCAGATTACCTCTTCTTTAGAAGACTTATTTTAGATATTTTCTTAAAAGATCTAGGGTTAGTGTTTTTTGAAGAAACGTAAATACAAAACATTGATATATATGTTTACAATAGATATTTTTTGTGTTTTTTTAGCATGAATTCTCATTATTGAGTGAATAAGTGAGGTAGGAGCTACCCTTTTATAACTGAGGTGAGGAGAACTTTTAGAAACTCTATAAGTATTAAATTAATATAAATGTTTTATCAAATAAAATTGGATCAAAATGAGTTATATCTAATATATGATAATTATGGGTCTAAATATTCTAATAAAATATTTTTTAGACAAGTTTAGGTCAAATTATGACCATTATATATTCGTTTATTCCTTATTTAATCCCTTTACTCTTACCATGACAACATGGATTTTTACTCTTTGAGGGTTAATAATTTTTCTATATAATTAAAAAATAATTATGGATTATTTTTTAACAAATAAAACAATAATTTGGATAAATATATTTTTTTAGGAAATTTATATCATTTCAAAATATATTATTTATTTAAAAATATCATTAATGTCAATTGTGACACTTTTTATTACACTTAGTTTTAAAATAATCTATACAATATATATCTTTAAAAAACTCATATAAAATTTTAATAATATGTCAAATTCATCTATAAAATTACATTATGATATTAAATATCTAAAATTATACTTATTTTAATATTTTTAATTTCATTTATTTAATATTTTCATTAATAATATAATTACTACATCAGAGTTGTGCTAGAATTGAAGATAAATATTTATTCACTAAAAATTAAAAAAAATTACTATGATAAATATTTTTCCTGTATCATTCAAAATTATTTTTATAATATAAGATAACATCAAGATAACATAATATTTAAAATGATATGGTTATTAAAAATATGAATGTGACATCTTTGACTTTTCATTAAATAAAATAATAAAAATATCATATCCTCATTCAAATGTCTGTAAATGCACTTATAACCCAAACTTGGTTTATTTTGGATGAATGCATATCATCCAATAATATTTTGGTATGTATTAAAGTCATTTTCTAGTCCTTATTATTTTATTTTTAACATAAATCACACAATTTACTATTTTATGTGGTATTAAAAATTACTAGGGACACTATTGAAATTGAAAAAAAATAAAATTTAACTATTTAATAATTATATAAATTACCAATAATAACATGTAATTGATATTTACAAATTTTAGAAAAGTAATTATACAATTCAATTGAAAATTAAACCAACAACGAAAACCACTTTTCTTGAAAAATGCATTTATAAACCCAAAAAAATGTAATTATACCAAAATAATATTTATGATTATTTAAAATAAAATAAAATATGTTATTTAAAACTAAATATTAATTAATTTACATTGATATAAAATTCAAATCACAATGTAAATTTAATATAATTAAATTGATAGTTTTATATAAATCACTATTTTTACATATTCATCAGAAAACCAATCTTTTTATAAAAATATAAAAAATCTCATTTATCAAATTTTGACTTTCTGATTTAAAAAATAATTTTTATTTCTTCAAAATTAATTTATTTAATAATCAAAAATTATTTTTAAAAATAGTGCCCTAATAAAAGAAGAAAAAATTCCTTCTAAAAATTAGAGCTTTTCTGAGAAAAATAGGATATGTTTTTACATTTTCTTAATCAAATATACTGGATTACTATAAAAATATTTGATTCAACATATATATATATATATTTCATTAAGTTAATTCACTTTATTTAATTAATTACTACATTTCAAATTACATTTAAAATTATATATCCTATAATGTGGTTAATACTTTTCATTCCCACCAATTTAACAGCTTGGATATAATAACATTTCATTGTTCATTTATGATGGGTATTTCATAAAATGTATGATATCAAATCGATTAAATTTTTTATTCCAATTAGGTTAAATCCCTTATGGGGTGTGAATCAGGGTATGATAGATTAAATAACTACCCCTTCAGATCTTCTATCATCGTTAACCAAAACACTCCTCTCTCTCTCTCACATTCCCATAGCAATGTATAAAACGAATTAAAATCATGAACGAGTCAAAATCAATTACTTGGTTCACCCTCACTAGCCTATGTGCAAGGATCATACAACATCGATGTTCTATTGTATCAAATCCACCAAGGGTCACTTCCAAATTATATGGTTCACAATAGATCCCTTCTTTGTTCAAGATCACTACCTTTACCAAGTTTTGGGTTAGATAATTGCCTTACCAAGGGTCGCTCCCTATGATACTTTATCTAGATATTTACCATTTTAAAGGATCAACATCTTATTCTCCCTTTTCTCACTACTCTGGAAGAGATCCACACATAGTTAATGGACTTTTAGGTCCCTTCATTTTTATGAATGCATATATCCTTAGTTATAGATAGATGCTCTATTGAAATCCCATTTTCACTTATAGGGGAAATAAACTTTTCCAAGTACTATTGGTTTGAAAAAATTGCTTTTGTGAACAGTTTTAGTATCTTTTATAACAACTTTGAATCCACTGTGAATAGAATTGAGTGCTCTATGAACTGTGTTGCACCGCATAGTGTGAGTGCTTTGCGGACCACCTTCCCTTCCATAGACTGCTACTACTTCAGAGGATTGTCACATCTTCTATAGACCATATCTTCTTATGCATACTATCTTATCTTCTAGAGACTACCCCTTCATCTGTGGACAGTCCCTACTTCTTCTAAAGAATTCCTCAACTTCATGGGAGCCCTTTCCTTTGTGGGATATTGAGCCTCACAAGGCTCCTTTTGTGGAATTTTTCTTGCGAACTACTTCACCCTTCATGAAATCATTCCTCAATAACTTTTCCAACACACCAAACTCTTCCCACAAAATTGATGCTTTATAATGAAAATATCTCGGTTTAATGATGTGGTTAGCATCTTTATATAAGAAAATAGATCCTCAAAACACACTAATACGAAATTTCTAAATCTTTGATATTGTATATTCTTCACCTTAAACAATGTTATGCAGTTTTCATAATGTCTATATCTCTTCACATTGGGAGATGTATTTCCCAAATGAATCACAACTAATTAATTGAAAATGATAGCCTTCTATTGAAAACAACCCTCATACAAACTTTTTTTGCTACACGGTGCACATAGCATGCTTTGTGGTCTGCATAAAACTATTATGAGGAAATAATTATACTACTAATTTTCCATAACCTTTCAACAAACCTGATCTTCATCCACCTTCTCCATTATAAAATGATACTTGATTTAAAACATAAATGTCCTTGAATTATGTACTATATTTTTTCTACGATTTATAACACTTGAATTATCAAAATTTATTCTGATCGAAGACTTCACTTAAAATCTCTTATCATCGTGTTACTACTTCATCCACAGTAACTATATAAAATCTTAATAATCCCAAAAATACTCATCCTTTTTCGCTCTTAGGGAAATAAAATATTGATTATTGCTAAGCTAATAGGAAAAAAATATTCAAAGATATAAAGCACCACCTGATGTTGATTTTCTATCATCCGTTGAACATGCCAAATCAGCATTTGTATAGCCCAATAACTCTTGTTGATATTTTTCATTATACATTAGAATAAAATTCATTGAACCCTTGATATAGAAAATAATTCTTTTCACAACAAGAAAATGGGGTTCCATCATATTTATTTGATACCACACTACATGGAATGTGGAAAAAATAACATTAGGTATTTTCACTATAAATTACAATAGAATTCCAACAATTTTCTTCTATTATGTGACATTAACTATATTTACTTCATCATCATGTGATTATTTATCCTATTAAATATTGGATTCTTCATCTCCTTATAATTATCCATTCTGAATATTCTAAAAAACTCCTTATAATATGTATATTGAGAAATAAATGTTCCACTCTTTCCATGTGACACATGTAAAACAAGGAAAAACATCATTTCACCAATAATTGACATTTGAAATTCAATTTTCATGAATTCAGTGAATTGAGTTCTCTGTTCTTTATCTGATCCACCAAATATAAATTAATTGAAATATACTAGCACCATCATTCTTTGATTATTATCATTATGAACATACAAATTGTATTCAATCCCACCATGTGGAAAACCTAGTTTCTTCCAAAACTGGAATATCCTTGAATTTCATGATTTTGGTTCTTTCTTCAAATAATATTTTTTTTATGGATGGAAAACTATTTTCTAATGTTCATGAATGATAAACCATCTATCTTTTCAATATGAACTACTTATTCTAGCACCCCATTCAGAAATACTGACTTGCCATCCATCTGGAAAACCTTGACCTTTCTATTCATTTCTATATACAACAATAACCTAATTTTCTTCAGTCTTGAAGAATTTGAATATGTTTCATCAACATTGAAATGCCCTATCTAGAAGAACCCTTTTCACACTATTCATGTTTTTTTTGAATTACCTCACCATCTTTATTCATTTTCTTATGAAAGACCCTTTTAGTCCTGATAACATTTTTATCAGTTGGCCTCAAAATAGTCTCTCATGTCTGATTATTCTCAATTTGGTCAGAATCTTAATTCATACCCTGAAACTAATTCTCAGCTCTAGCTACATCATCAAAACATTTTGTCTTTACCTATGATAAGTACAATGATTTTTTCTAGCCTTCATCCTCCTTGTATTCACTAGTGATTTTTTATCACCACTTATGTTTGGTCTATCAAATTCATCTCTTTTCTTATGCCTTTTTATAGATACTAAATTTTTATGAAACTTTTCATTATCAAAATATTCTTCTTGAATCTTTCTCTAGAAATAGACCATCCCCTAATATGCTAATCTCTTTATCATTATCCTCCTAAGAGAGATCATGTATTTTCTGTTGATTTTTCTCATTCTCCACTATAGTTACTTCATGGATTTCAACTACCTTTGACAACCTCGTATTGAATAATTTGTATTCTTTTATTTTCATTGACTAGCCCAGAAAAATCCATTCATCTCTATAGGATTCAAACATTATGTGTTTCTCTCTATTGAGAATGAAACACTTACTTATGAATAATTGAATCTAATTTAATGACATCTTCATTCCATACCATGTCTCATAAAGAGACTTCTATTATTTTGGATATAACAAAATTCCATTTGATGTGTTGACTAATGTTATCACTAATTATTTTTAAAACTTATCAATGAGGTATTTATCAATGATAATTTCTCTATACATGTTGTTGATAATTAAATTTCTTCTCTAAACTAATTCATTATGATATAAATTTATTACTGCTAAAACTTGTTTCCTTATCCCATATTTCTAGAGATAATCCTCCACTCAGTCATTTTGGAACTCTGGTCCATTATTTATTCAGATGTTTCAGAATGTATGACCCAGAATCTTCTAAACTTCCCTTTGATAACATTTTATGAAATGTAACACCTCATATTTGTGTTTAATAATGGAAAAACATTCCATTCAGCTAAAATCATCAATGAAGAAAACCTAATTCCACATTTCATCAATATCCCTTGGTGAAATTGGTCCACACACATCAATTATTACCAACTCAAGTAATTATTTTGACCTTTTATCATTTTCATTATATGTCTTTCCAATAATCTTCCCTTGTTGACAAGAATGCCACATATGTGTCTGATTATGTAATAATCTTGGGAGGTCTGAAGAAGCATCATATTTCACCAAATCATTAAATGGAATTTGGATAAAGTGACCAAAAATTGTATGCCATAACTTTTTTTCATGTTCCTTAGGCATAAAGAACATATATTCTTCTCCACTCACAAGGTATAGATTCCCTTTCATATTTTTTCCTTGCAAAACGACTACATAAACTTTTTTACTTTATGCAACTTAATTTTATCGAAACATTTATGGAGTGTCCCGAGCCACATATTTGACAAACACTATGCAATTTTTGACTCGGAACTTCAACAATTAAGACATCTACATGTCTGATGTATCTTCCCCCAAACAAGGATTTTTCTGGACCAACAATGTCCATGCCTTCATAATTACCAATTCTTATAAAACCATCCTTATCATACTTGATTCTGATCAACAGATATTTATGTTCTATGAGATTAGATGTGCACCCACTACCAATGATCTATAATCCAATGTTTTCTGATGCTATAAAAGTAATATCTACCACTAACTACTATTCATATTTCTTCTTTATGATGCTTTTTTTACTAAAAACACAATATAGATTGATGATATTTATCTTCCTCGATATATAATGGACCAACATCATCTTTTCTTGCAAAAAACTGATTTTTCACTTTCAACACATTTGATGAAACATGTAATTGTTGTTTATCACCACATTCATTCTTCTTCAGCACATTTCTATGCATTGTCAATGAGAAGTATCTTTCTATGTTCCAGAATCCTCAACCCCTGAAATAGTGAACATCAAATGATGTTTTAGAATATTTAGTTCGATATGGATAACTATCTTGTTCTTGTTCTCATTGATTGATCATGGATATGGAACATAAATTTTGTGATTTTCCTATCTTTCCACAATAATAATATCTCTTGAAAGGTGAATTTTTATATAGAAATACTGCTCTAATGATTATCCCAAGGGTTCTCTAAATCATTTGGTTATGATTTGAACCCAAATAAATCTTCAACCTCAGAGTGGTAGATTGGGATCTATCTTCAACCATTAATGCTTTCAATTTGTGATCAATCCCCATACCATCTATATCATTCTGATTAGTAATTTTCCTTTATTTGTAGTCCATTTTACATTTACTAGAACATTTAATTTTACTTTCATCATTGCTATTCTTGGTATGATCAGTTTTCCCAATTTCACAATGATAGAAAATAGAATATCTTTATCTTTAATAATTTATCACAACCCGACGACTTCCTCTTTATGAAATTTGATGCGTTTGATTTGATCATTTCCAGTTTCATTCAAATTATCGATTTCAATTTTGTATTCTTTAATTTTCATCACGAACAAAATAATATTATCTAGGTTCTTTTTCATTGAAGACTTTATATTTTCAATATCTTTATTCAGCTCATAATTCTCTTCTTCCTACTACCCCATATAATGTTTTCCATCATAGACCACTTTGTTGGAATTATTCATTTTGGCTAACCAAAGATCTATTTCTTAAATATTGGATTCTAATTAGAGATTAATATCAACTTCTCCTTCAACTTATCCTTCTTCGTTGTTTTTTTATTCTCATGTTATAGAATTTATAATAAACCACAACATATTCATAACGTCCTAGTTTCGGGTGTCGCCCAAAGGTGCCCCATACCTGATTGGTCACATATCCTGAAATGATTTTCTCCAAACACTAGTGGTTTCTGACTAGAAGTATGGTCCTTGGGTGTGATAGTGGGGAAAATATGACCTCATTGGTAGAGTAACACAGTAGAACAAAAATAGTACACAACAACAGAAGAAGTAACACCAAACAATAAGTACACAACAAAATACTAAAAGTAAATAAACAACTAGAGCTCATATATAATGATGCATGTCACATATGTCTAGGAAAGTATCCAAACAAGTCACAATGCTGGAAATATAGTTATTAAACTATAACGACCCATACTTTACATACATTGTTAATACTTAAAAATTGAAGCACACTTATTACAACATATGACAAAACCACAAAGGACCGTATAGGTATAGTGTCTTTAGAAACTGGGAAACATAAACAACTGGTTCATAAATCTTCTACAGCGTCTCCCATTTATTTCATCATATCTAGGGTCCCTTTTAGCATATTCTACTTAATATCCATCTTCCTGACCTGGGGAAAAGAAAACATAAAAGGGTGAGCTCAAATGCTCAGCAAGGGCAAATAAAGGAAATAAAAATCATATCATTTCTTTTTGAAAATCAAAACCTGCAAAAGAGATCATAATATCTTAACATGGAATAAATCATAGAAGTGAAAATGAGATCCCCATAATCATAACATAAAACTTGAAACTTTGTGTCATGCACACATAATCATGGAAAATCATTTCTTGTTAGTCATGACTCATTGCCAAGACTATCTTAGTGGACAAAGTCCCTTTCTGAACCGAGTCACCCTCGTTCCAGTCCTGTTTCACTGAACCGGTATAACCTACCGTTCCAGCCATGTCTATCTCATGAGATATAAAATCTTTACCCAATGCATTGGAGGGAGATATAGGTCCCACCCATATTATAATGAATCCTTTCTTATGTGTGCCACATAATCATAAATCATACATCATCGCATAACACATGTAACAAAAATGGGATTCTTGAAACATCATGACATCATAAATAAATTCATATAAGATAAAGGAATTCATAAAAAAAATAATTCCATCACAATATGATCAAATAAATGTAATAATAGGGTTAAAAACAGAACCCTTTATTATCTTAGATGGAAAATAATTTTGATAAAACACTTGAACTCCATTCTTGAGGAAAATATCCTTTCTTCTTCAAAAACACTTTTCTTTTCTTAACATGTCATACAATTATAAACTAAAAGAAGTTGATTAAAAATAAACTTGAAAACTTTAAAGGAAGCTTCTTGGGATAAATGTTTTAAAAATCCATTCATGCCGTATAAGTTAAAAAAACATTCTTCGTTCTTTTGTCGGAAAAGTCAAAAAGTACCTCGTATGAAAAACGAAAAAAGATTCCTTTCATACATATTACTAAAAACTCACCGAAGGGTAAAAATGGATTTAAAAAATTGTAGGTGGATGGAAATAACATTACATATTGATGAAACATGGATGTGGATGATAAAATACACCCCAGTAAATACTTACGAATAAACAATCTCGGATAAAAATGAGATTGTGATATTTCCCTTACCTTAGGTCAGATTTTCTTTGTACGTGTCCGAAGCTCCTGTATAATGGTTTAAATAATGTTATTGAATTATTCCAGAATCATAAATATTGAAATGATATCATATATGGTCATATTCTTAGCTTCTTGTTAGTAATATTTCATTGTTACTTGTTACTCGGGTCTTTATTGCCTTTTGTTCTTATGCGTGTTTTGCCGAATACATTCTTATTCTTCTTTTAAGGTTATAGATACCTTATATCCAGAATGTTATTAGTGTAACATATATCATATTTATTCATTCAATTCATTTATATAATTACTATGTAATGATGATCATGTAGAACGAGTCGCTTCACATCGTGGAGACGGTATTCCGTACGTACGCACGAGTGATGATATCGTTCCTATGATCATGGAATTGTATTGGAGTATATATATATATTATTTTAGTATCAATATTACTTTATAATAATCATAAATAGTTACTCATTACACCATTATACCCATCCTTGTAAAGTGATGGTGGAAAAATAGATTACACCACGGCGTGGAGACGGTATTCCGTACGTACGCACGCGCGGTGATTTCATTTTTCCGTAGGATGGATAGAAGGTGAATTAGGGTTGTTTCATATTTATAATAACATATCAGTATGTAATTAATACTGATGTTATTACTTTATCATGAAACAACTAAAGAAGAAGAAGTTGAAGAAGAAGGAAATTGAAAAGATCGGTAATGGATATTACCTCTTCTTTGGAACGCTTCTTTGAATCCTTCACTTAGGGAACTAAGATTGGTCTTTGAAGAAGACCAGGACCTCTAGGATTATTCTAGGGAAGTGGAGAGGAGAAAATGGCAGGGGTTGGCCGAGCTTGAGTGCTCAAATTGGTGTGAGGAGGAGGGGGAGGAGGTGCCCTTTTATAAGGGAGGAGAGGGGCACCTTAGGAATATCTCAAAATATTATTTTATATTAAAGTCAAAATCAGTTTATAATGGTTCCAAAGGGTCTTATTTCGAAGCTAAAGTGGGGATGGGTCGAACTCCTATCAACCAATAGGATTTAGACAAGTTTAGGATATTATTTTAACCTTATCAATTAGATTTTACTCTAAGTTAAATAATTTAACTTTTACAGTGTCTTTTGGTTTTCTTTCGCTATATGGTTAATACACTTACTATAACATGCCAAACGAACCCCAAATTGTTTATTATTAATATATATATCCTTATCTAAGTCATTTGGATGAACCTTAGATTTTTAGGAATAAAATAACAATTAGTAATATAATATTTGATTTAAAAACTATTTTGTGTCAATTTTGACACTATTTGATATATGATTTTTGTGAAAGTCATAACAGAATTATATATTCGAACCAAGTTGATTAAATCAACATTAATATATCATAGTAACCTAAAAAATTAGTGGAATTCATAAAAAGTCTCAAATTACATTTATTTTGGTGCTTATAACATCAATTATGTCAATATTTCATTAATAAGATAATTACTGCATCATCATTGTGTCATAAATAAATTAAATTATTTAATGTCTAAAAATTAAAAATAAAATTCCATTATGTAGGAAATCTTTTATCTTTCTAATGAATATTTATAGTCGAATTTATCTTATGTATAACCCCATATTAAAAATGATTTACTTATTAAACATTGATTTTAACTATTTTAACCCTTCTTTAAATAAATTAATAATAAATGTCCTAATCTAATCCAAGTGGGCCTAAATGGTCATATGTTATTACTAAGTTTGTTTTTGGTCGAATTACACTTGTCCAATAGAATTAGGACATGTGTTAGGGTAATATTAATATCATATTTACCCTTAGTTACCCTATTTACTATTAACCGCGGTAAAAAAAGTAAAAAGTTACTATTCACCAAAAAATTATTTTTATCTCATTGAACCACATTTTACTTACTGATATCAACCGTGTCTGTCGGATTTTTGAAATTCCATTCACAGAAGCGGTAAAATTAAGTTTTATGCAAAATTCAGTTTTTAACCTACCACTTAGTGGTTTCACTATTCATCAAAAATTGAATGTTTTCAGAAAAATACCAAAATTTCACCCTAGGATAATTTCGATATTCTGAGTCCAAAAATGAAGTCCATTTTGAAAAATAAAATTTATAAAATTTCAAAAAGTGGTTATTACTATTCATAACAGCTAGTTTTAATAGCATATTGTTGTTTAGTGAAACTCGGTATTGCGTACGACGCAAGCTATCGAGGAAGGTCGCGATTGCGTGTAAAGCAAGCCAAGCAAGTGTTGTGTAGAAAAAGATTCCTTTGATGATTTATATAACATAAAAGTCTCAGGAGTTACATTCTACCCCCCTTAAAACGAATTTCGCCCTCGAAATTCGTCACTTTGTAACAAACAGATGAGGATACTTCTCCCTCATCATATCCTCAAGCTCCCTTGTAGCTTCTTCTAATTGGTGGTTCCTCCATAAAAATTTCACCAATCGAGTGGTCTTGTTTCGTAGGACTTTTTCGCTACGATCCAGAATCTCTATCAGCTGTTATTCATAAGAAAGATCTTGCTCCAGCGGTACAACTTCTGAGCTGAGTACATGTGAAGGATCAGGTATGTACTTTCTCAGGAGAGATACATGGAACACATCATGAACTTGAGAGAGATTCGGTGGAAGCGCCAATCGGTAAGCTACCTTCCCAACACGATCCAGTATTTCGAAAGGACCGATATATCTAGGGCTCAACTTCCCCTTCTTTCCAAATGTCATAACCCTCTTCCAGGGAGATATTCGTAAGAACACTTTATCACCCACTTCAAACTCTAGGTCTTTTCTTCGGTTGTCGGCATAACTTTTCTGTTGACTCTGAGCTGCTCTTATGTGTTGTTGAATAGATCTGACCTTTTCTTCCATTTCATCAACGAGATCAGGTCCTAATAGCTTTCTTTCCCCAACTTCATCCCAGCAAGTTGGAGTCCTGCATTTCTTTCCATAGAGAGCTTCATAAGGAGCCATCTGAATACTGGAGTGAAAGCTATTATTATAAGAAAATTCCACCAAAGGTAAGTGTTGATCCCAACCTCCTTTGAAATCCATAGAGAAAGCTCTCAACATATCTTCTAGGGTTTGAATTGTTCTCTCAGACTGACCGTCTGTCTGAGGGTGATAAGCAGTGCTGAAACTCAACTCTGTATCCAGAGTATGTTGAAGACTTCGCCAGAACTTCGAGGTAAATCTCGGATCCCGATCAGATATAATAGAAAGTGGTACTCCATGCAATCTTACCACTTCCTTTACATATATCCTGGCAAGCTGATCTAGAGAGAAATTCTCTCTAATAGCAATGAAGTGTGCAGACTTTGTAAGACGATCAACTATGACCCAAATAGCATTATTGCCTTTGGATGTTTTAGGAAGTCCTGTGACAAAGTCTATAGTGATGTTTTCCCATTTCCATTCGGGTATGGGTAATGGTTGTAACATCCCATTAGACTTCTGTCTCTCAGCTTTAACTTGTTGACAAACCAAGCATCGAGAGACATATTCAGCAACATCTCTTTTCATGCCATCCCACCAGAAGTACTCTTTCAGGTCCCTATACATCTTCGTGCTTCCAGGATGAATAGAGAATGAAGAACTATGAGCCTCATCCAGCAGCTCCTTCTTTAATTCGGGGATGGAAGGAACACAAACCCGATTCCTGAACTTTATTATCCCATCACAATCAAGGTTGAATTTAGGAACATTTCTCACCTTCTTTTGTAACTCGACATCTTCTTTCTGTGCCTCTTTAATCTTCACATGTATAGATGGTTGAACATTCATTTGAGAAAGATAAGATTTTTCCCCTTCCATTATAATTCCAAGATCCATCCTTTGTAAATCCATAAATATTGGTCTTTGGCGCATATTCAACTACTTTTGTGTGAAAATATACTTTCAACTTTTATGATCAGTATAAATATCACACCTTTCACCATAAAGGTAATGCCTCCAAATCTTTAATGCAAAGATTACCGCAGCCAACTCCAAATCATGTGTTGGGTAATTTTGCTCATGGATTTTCAACTGTCGTGAGGCATAAGCTATCACCATATCATTTTGCATAAGAACACACCCCAATCCCTTCTTGGATGCATCATTGTAGATCACAAACCTTTCTCCACTACAAGGCAGTGTGAGCACAGGTGCACTGGATAACCTTCTTTTCAACTCCTTGAAATTCTCTTCACATTCCTCTGTCCAGACAAACTTAACTCCTTTCCGAGTCAACTTGGTGAGTGGATTAGATAATCGTGAAAAATCATTTACAAAACATCGATAATATCCAGCCAAACCAAGAAAACTTCGAATCTCAGTTACTGCTGTTGGTCTCGACCATCTTTCGATAACCTCTGTTTTTGCTGGATCCACAGATATCCCCTCTTTTGAGATTATGTGACCCAAAAATGCAACTTTTTGAAGCCAAAATTCACACTTGGTAAATTTGGCATAAAGCTTCTCCTTTCTCAGGGTATTCAATATAATTCTCAAGTGATCTTCATGCTATTCCTTGCTGTTTGAATAGACAAGAATATCGTCTATAAAAACTACCACAAATTGATCAAGATAGTCTCTAAAGACTCTATTCATTAGATCCATGAAGATAGCAGGGGAATTAGTAAGACCAAATGGCATCACTATAAATTCATAGTGTTCATACCTTGTACGGAAAGCCGTCTTTGGTATATCCTCCCTTTTGACCCTTAATTGATGACACCCTGAATGAAGATCAATCTTGGAAAAGTATTGAGCTCCACGTATTTGGTCAAAAAATTCATCAATGCATGGGAGAGGTTATTTGTTCTTGATAGTGATCTTGTTAAGTTCTTGATAATCAATGCAGAGTCTCATTGATCCATCTTTCTTCTTAACAAATAGAACAGGTGCTCCCCAAGGTGACGCACTAGGGCCTATGAATCCCTTATCAAGATTCTCTTGGAGTTGCTTCTTCAATTCCTGCAACTCAATTGGGGCCATTCTATAAGGTGTCTTTGAAATAGGCAAAGCACCCGGTACGAGTTCTATTGATAACTCAACTTCACGATTTGGTGGAAGACCCGGTAATTCCTCCAGAAAGACATCATCAAACTCCCGTACAATGGGAATATTCTTAATCGTGAGTTTCTCACCAACCATTTGAGATAAATAACCTTCATTTAGTGGAATCAATACCCATAAGATGGATGAAATTTCCACTGGAAGGTTATGTTCATCCTTGCATTGGTATACGATCGTAGATTGATCTGGAATATGAAATGTGACTTCCCTTCATTGGCAATTGATATGAGCTCCATGTAGAGAAATCCAATCCATGCCAAGAATCACATCAAATTCCACTAAAGGAAGGATCACAAGATTTGCAGGAAGCACTTTCCCACAAACTTCGATCGGAGAAGAATTATAAACTTTTGATGCGACTGTTGTGCCATTAGGTGTTGTCACAGCTAACTCAACATCTAATTGTTGAGGTAATATGGTGATACCCTTAGAAAATTCTTTAGAAATAAAAGAGTGGGTGGATCCAGAATCAAATAAAACATTTACTACTTTAGAGTGGATGGTAAGTGTACCTTTCACCACTTCGTTATCGTACTCCACATCGCTGATAGAAATTGCATGTGACTTTCCTTTGTCTTTAGCCTTAAGATTTTGTTGACGTCGACCATCATCATCAACCCTTGGATTTGGGCATTGATTGGCATAATTCCCCATCTCCTTGCACTTGAAACATTGCAGTGTATTAGATTCATTCTGTGTATCCCTTCCTTTGTTTGCGCCATTAGACATCTTCTTCCCATTATCACGGCATTCAAATTCCCGATGACCTTCCTTTCCACATTTAAAACATTTACTTGTCCCTTTAAGACAACTCCCTCCATGTTTCTTTCCACACTTTGAGCATAAGGAAAATCTCATCTTCTTTTCAGTGTGCTCTTTAGATTTTCCTTTGAATTCCATCTTCCTCTTCTTATCAAACCCATATGACTGATGGGTTACTCCAATCTCCATCTCGACTTTGATAGCACATCGAACGATTTCCTCGTAGCTATTGAAGTCCCTTATGGCTAACGCCCTTCGAAGACTTGGTTTTAAGCCACTAAAGAATCGATCGATCTTACTCTCAGGTTGGATAATAATACCAGAAGCGTACCTTGCAAGTCTTGTAAAATTTGCTTCATAGGTACCAACAGATTCATCATCCCTTTTCTTCAGTTCAAGAAACTCTTTCTCCATCTTTGTTCGGAGAATACGAGGGAAGTACTTATTGAAAAATAAGTTCTTGAACTCGTCCCATTCCATAGACTCAATTTCATCCCTTTGCCTCTTATTCTTAATAAGATTCCACCATTGATCAGCATCTCCTTCCAAACGATACACTGCTAGGATGACTTTATCATGTTCAGAACATTGAAGAACTGAAAATATCTTTTCAGTAGTACTAATCCATTGTTCAGCAACTAATGGATCAGTAGACCCACTGAAAGAAGGTGGACGCTGCCTCATGAAGGATTCAACAGAATGTTTCTCCTTCCTTTGCTCGTTTGGAAGTCCTGCATGATTCATAGCTTGAGAAAGTTGTGTGAGCATGGCTACAAGATTTTGCATTCCAGCTCCCATATCGTTTGGTTGCTCAGGGGGACAATCATTGCATTGCCCATCGCATTCCGCATTAACACGGTTCCTTCGGGTTCCAGCCATTGACTAAAACCAAGAAGAATAGTGTGAGCGACACTAATTATAATAGGAAAACCACATACTCAAGGATAAAATTTCACACTTAAGGTTTTATCCTAGGGTATTCATGGCCACTTCTAAAAAACTAAGATTTTGTTCTATGCTTAGACTTATCCTTAGGGTTCTTACTAAGGCTTTCACATCCTTGTTTCCAAAGGTTGACTATACCTTTCCTCTGATACCAACTATAACGACCCATACTTTACATACATTGTTAATACTTCAAAATTGAAGCACACTTATTACAACATATGACAAAACCACAAAGGACCGTATAGGTATAGTGTCTTTAGAAACTGGGAAACATAAACAACTAGTTCATAAATCTTCTACAGTGTCTCCAATTTATTTCATCATATCTAGGGTCCCTTTTAGCATATTCTACTTAATATCCATCTTCCTGACCTAGGGAAAAGAAAACATAAAAGGGTGAGCTCAAATGCTCCGCAAGGGAAAATAAAGGAAATAAAAATCATATCATTTCTTTTTGAAAATCAAAACCTGCAAAAGAGATCATAATATCTTAACATGGAATAAATCATAGAAGTGAAAATGAGATCCCCATAATCATAACATAAAACTTGAAACTTTGTGTCATGCACACATAATCATGGAAAATCATTTATTGTTAGTCATGACTCATTGCCAAGACTATCTTAGTGGACAAAGTCCCTTTCTGAACCGAGTCACCCTCGTTCCAGTCCTGTTTCACTGAACCGGTATAACCTACCGTTCCAGCCATGTCTATCTCATGAGATATAAAATCTTTACCCAATGCATTGGAGGGAGATATAGGTCCCACCCATCTTATAATTAATCCTTTCTTATGTGTTCCACATAATCATAAATCATACATCATCGCATAACACATGTAACAAAAATGGGATTCTTGAAACATCATGACATCATAAATAAATTCATATAAGATAAAGGAATTCATAAAAAAAAAAAATTCCATCACAATATGATCAAATAAATGTAATAATAGGGTTAAAAACAGAACCCTTTATTATCTTAGATGGAAAATAATTTTGATAAAACACTTGAACTCCATTCTTGAGGAAAATATCCTTTCTTCTTCAAAAACACTTTTCTTTTCTTAACATGTCATAAAATTATAAACTAAAAGAAGTTGATTAAAAATAAACTTGAAAACTTGTAAAGGAAGCTTCTTGGGAATAATGTTTTAAAAATCCATTCATGCCGTATAAGTTAAAAAAAACATTCTTCATTCTTTTGTCGGAAAAGTCAAAAAGTACCTCGTACGAAAAACGACAAAAGATTCCTTTAATATATATTACTAAAAACTCACCGAAGGGTAAAAATGGTTTTAAACAATTGTAGGTGGATGGAAATAAGATTACATATTGATGAAACATGGATGTGGATGATAAAATACACCCCAGTAAATACTTACGAATAAACAATCTCGGATAAAAATGAGATTGTGATATTTCCCTTACCTTAGGTCCGATTTGCATTGTACGTGTCCGAAGCTCCTGTATAATGGTTTAAATAATGTTATTGACTTATTCCAGAATCATACATATTGATATGATATCATATATGTTCATATTCTTAGCTTCTTGTTAGTAATATTTCATTGTTACTTGTTACTCGGGTCTTTATTTCCTTTTGTTCTTATGCGTGTTTTGCCGAATACATTCTTATTCTTCTTTTAAGGTTATAGATACCTTATATCCAGAATGGTATTAGTGTAACATATATCATATTTATTCATTCAATTCATTCATATAATTACTATGTAATGATGATCATGTAGAACGAGTCGCTTCACATCGTGGAGACGGTATTCCGTACGTACGCACGAGTGATGATATCATTCCTATGATCATGGAATTGTATTGGAGTATATATATATATTATTTCAGTATCAATATTACTTTATAATAATCATAAATAGTTACTCATTACACCATTATACCCATCCTTGTAAAGTGATGGTGGAAAAATAGATTACACCACGGCGTGGAGACGGTATTCCGTACGTACGCACGCGCGGTGATTTCATTTTTCCGTAGGATGGATAGAAGGTGAATTAGGGTTGTTTCATATTTATAATAATATATCAGTATGTAATTAATACTGATATTATTACTTTATCATGAAACAACTAAAGAAGAAGAAGTTGAAGAAGAAAGAAATTGAAAAGATCGGTAATGGATATTACCTCTTCTTTGGAACGCTTATTTGAATCCTTCACTTAGGGAAATAAGATTGGTCTTTGAAGAAGACCAGGACCTCTAGGATTATTCTAGGGAAGTGGAGAGGAGAAAATGTCAGGGTTTGGCCGAGCTTGAGTGCTCAAATTGGTGTGAGGAGGAGGGGGAGGAGGTGCCCTTTTATAAGGGAGGAGAGGGGCACCTTAGAAATAACTCAAAATATTATTTTATATTAAAGTCAAAATCGGTTTATAATGGTTCCAAAGGGTCTTATTTAGAAGCTAAAGTGGGGATGGGTCGAAAGCCTATCAACCAATAGGATTTAGACAAGTTTAGGATATTATTTTAACCTTATCAATTAGATTTAACTCTAAGTTAAATAATTTAACTTTTACCGTGTCTTTTTGTTTTCTTTCACTATATGGTTAATACACTTACTATAACATGCCAAACGAACCCCAAATTGTTTATTATTAATATATATATCCTTATCTAAGTCAGTCGGCCGAACCTTAGATTTTTAGGAATAAAATAACAATTAGTAATATAATATTTGATTTAAAAACAATTTTGTGTCAATTTTGACACTATTTGATATATGATTTTTGTGAAAGTCATAACAGAATTATATGTTCGAACCAAGTTGATTAAATCAACATTAATATATCATAGTAACCTATAAAATTAGTTTAATTCATAAAAAGTCTCAAATTACATTTATTTTGGTGCTTATAACATCAATTATGTCAATATTTCAATACTAAGATAATTACTTCATCATCATTGTGTCATCAATAAATTAAATTATTTAATGTCTAAAAATTACAAATAAAATACCATTATGTAGGAAATCTTTTTATCTTTCTAATGAATATTTATAGTCGAATTTAGCTTATGTATAACCCCATATTAAAAATGATTTACTTATTAAACTTTGATTTTAACTATTTTAACCCTTCTTTAAATAAATTAATAATAAATGTCCTAATCTAATCCAAGTGGGCCTAAATGGTCATATTTTATTCCTAAGTTTGTTTTTGGTCGAATTACACTTGTCCAATAGAATTAGGACATGTTTTAGGGTAATATTAATATCATATTTACCCTTAGTTACCCTATTTACTATTAACCGCGGTAAAAAAAGTAAAAAGTTACTATTCACCAAAAAATTATTTTTATCTCATTGAACCACATTTTACTTACTGATATCAACCGTGTCTGTCGGATTTTTGAAATTCCATTCACAGAAGCGGTAAAATTAAGTTTTATGCAAAATTCAGTTTTTAACCTACCACTTAGTGGTTTCACTATTCATCAAAAATTGAATGTTTTCAGAAAAATACCAAAATTTAACCCTAGGCTAATTTCGATATTCTGAGTCCAAAAATGAAGTCCATTTTGAAAAATAAAATTTATAAAATTTCAAAAAGTGGTTATTACTATTCATAACGGCTAGTTTTAATAGCATATTGTTGTTTAGTGAAACTCGGTATTGCGTACGACGCAAGCTATCGAGGAAGGTCGCGATTGCGTGTAAAGCAAGCCAAGCAAGTATTGTGTAGAAAAAGATTCCTTTGATGATTTATATAACATAAAAGTCTCGGGTGTTACATAAACAATTTATAAAGAGACAAAATAACTCTAGCATCATCACAAGCCTCATCTTTATCCCATTCTCTCCGGATCCACAATAATTGAGTAACTGATGACAAAGGGTTCTTGCTCTTTTCTATAACTATGACCATATAATCTGTTTAGGCCCAAAATCAAATCTAAATTGGGTGTGAGATGAATCCAAGTAGGAAACCACCCAAAGATCTGTGCCTAACTGCCAGGTAATATATATATCATGTAATATGAAAAATAAAATAATAAACAAGGAAGTAACCAAATTTAAACAATCATATTATTCAGACTACATTAATTTACATTTATTAATTATTCAACAAATTATTCACAATCAACCCTCTAGGAAATCTCTCATAGTCAAACCCCTTGGGTTAAACATATACAAAGTCACTCTAAGGAAACACTCACCATCAATTACCCATGTGGACATTTAAAGAGAACTACAGACACTATGAGGAAGAACGCAACATCCATTTCCCATGTGGTCTAGTAATGGTATACTATAGAAACTTTGGGGGAGCACTCAACGTACATCCCCCCTATGGTCTCGCAATGTAAAAATTATAACAGACACTCTTGGGAATCCCTCGACGTCAATTCCCCCTACAGTCTAACTACACTAGGTTTGCACAGCCCTTTGTAATAAAATTGTGCATAAAAAATACCCAACTTCCAAAGTAATCTCATCTACTACAAGGCTAAGTAGGTATAAATCATATCACAATCATGTCATATAATATCAACTTCATCCTAACAGCACTAGGCATAGAAACAAAACGTTCTAACATGAAGTTCTAAACACAATAACACATATCAAACAAACATGGGAAAACACATCCACAAACAAGGTAGTAAACCTAAATCATAATCTAATACCTTTCTCAAGCAAACAAAACCTAGCAGGTATCAAACAGTGTTAAATCTCCAAAACACACAGTACCCTGAACTAGGGTATTCAAATCTTTTTTCCCATATAATCCAAAGAAAACAATGGAATGACACAAACCACATACCTTGATGTAGTATGATCGATATAGATGAACCTTGGCCTTTGAATCGACCTAGAACATCATATATCTACAAAAACATCAAAAATGCTCTACATAAAATAACTCACAAAATAGGTGAAAATAAGAGGAGAGGATCTATAAGAAAGAAGAACTCACCAGTGGGATTCCAATGCACCCACCAGAGTTCGATTCAGAGAAAGGATAACAGATCAGTGTCTTAGAGAAGAATCATCACTCACGGCCACTCCAGGATAAAACAAGGTTATAAGAAGATGTTTATGGTGATTAGATGTGACATCGGTCAAACCTATCAAATAAAAAGAAATTTACACAGCTTGTTCATTTAATTTACACAATGTGTATTTTCCTCAACTGGGCCCCAGCATTATAGGTCTTCAACGTCACCCCGTATGGCCATGTCTCGGCCGTTACATCCCCAATACACAGTTTTATGTAGTAACAAGGTGCATGGAGTGTACTTCTAAGTACACTATGTTTACTCATAAAATATCCAAAATCTCTCATTTTCCATAAAAAAACATGAAAACAGATTAATACCTGGAAAAAAGATCTGGGTTCCTACAAACTTCCCCCTTAAAGAAATTCACCCTATAATTTCCCTAACAAGGAGGTGCGGAAGAATAATCCTCAAATAGATCCGACCACTTTAATCACACATTATCCTCCCCCTCCGAAGTCACGTCTTATACTCCCACTTTAAAAGAATTCACCCCAAGTGTGTGTTGTAGCTTTACGGGGACGTAAATCCCTAAGGTGGGAGTAATTTAAAGACCCAAAAATTTCATGGAAAATTTTTTCTTAAATACTTTGGGATTTTAAAAGTCTGCGGTTTCTGATAGCAATTGATTCTGAGGCCTGGTGTGCCTGGAATAAATTCTGATGTTTTGTTCGGGTAAATTCAGTAAACGTACGTGCGGGTTTTTCTATCTTTTGAACCGGTGCTTGAAATTGAAATCTGAGGAAACCGATAAACTCGTAGTGCCGATATTCGCTTAAGGGGACCTTTACCGCAGTTGCGTTTTGTGTTGGTTGAAAGATAATTTTGGGGGATTTAGAATAAATTAAATAAAATTGTGGAACACAATTTTGTTTATATCGGGTAGTTATATCCTACAAGGTGAGGTTATTGGTGGGGCTCACACCCACATAACCTCTCATGAGAGAATATTTGTGAGGTGGGTCCCACACGAGCCCTAACTTATCATCTCCCCTTAAACTCCCATTATCCCCCCCATTGATGTGGGTTAACCTTTAACTTTCTCCCTTTTTAATTTTTAAGATAACTCTTCACCTTCTTCTCTGTCTAGTTAATTTTTCCAACCCATGGTAAATTAATTAAGTGATTCACTTAATTAATTAAATTTGTTGTGTTTGAAATATTCATAAATACTTGGAAACATTATATTATTGAGAGACTATTTTATTTCATTTACCATGGAAAATTTTTTGTGGAACCTTGGGAAAAGAGAAATAGAGAATAGTGTTCTTCTTTCAATGAAGAACATTTTCTCTCTTAGACGAAGAGCTCAAGGCCACGACCATCATATTCATCAATCCTCGTCCTCCGCGACAAGGAAGGAGACTCCACCCGCAAGGAACGCAGATGATGTGCCATCCTCGGTCCCTTCTTCCCCGACATCAATGAGTTGACGCCGCCTCCCCACGACACTGACTATGACGAACAATCCTTGATCGAGGTAGGGGACTATGTTCAATTTTAATTGATTAAAATTATACTTTGTTCTTCATTGAAACCGTGGTTTGTCTTTGGCCATGTGATACTGCCTAATGCGGAGGGCGTGGGAAAAAAGCAAACGGACTAACGAACCTTCGTTGATCCGTGTTCTTTTTCGATGGTAGCGATGAGGAATGGGATGGCCGCGATGGGCGAAGGCGGTATCCCCATGCTGGCCGTGTGTGGAAGAACTGCGGACCGCAACTGTGGCCTGCTCAACTGAAAGAGAATCGGTCGGCCGAAGTCGGCCGGGCCAAAGGAAGACCATGGCGCCACAAGGGGCACTGCATTGTGGAGGACCACGGCCCACGTTCCGCGGGCCCCTTCGGCGGTGAACCGACCGGCTCCTTGGCCGGCCGGGTGAAGGATTCGCAGCACCCGAAGGTGCCGCGCAACAAGATCGCGGCTCGTATGAGTGGGCCTCTTACGCCGAGAAGGCCGACCATATTTGACCGACAGGTTGGGAGGGAGGCACCGCCCGACACCGCGAGTTCGGTAAGGTGGTGAGCATCCCCCCCCCCTCGGACCGCTCGGCCCTCAGGACGGAGCCAATTGGCTAGCCGGCTGAGCTGCGGCCAGCCAGGCCGCGCAACGCCGGGCCGGGACCAGGACACGCCGTGTCGGGCCGGGCCGGGTCGCGCCCCCTGGGGCCAGGCCGCGTGACTCATCGGGCCGGTCCAGCCCTTTGCCGGGTCGGATCCACCAAAATCAGGTTGACCCCACCAGCCAGCTCTCTCGGCTTAACGGGCTGAGCCCGTTTTCACTTAAAAGTGAATAACTCAGAAACAGCATGTCCGATCGACGCACCGTCTACGGCACTAGGACCCTAGTGACGTGGAGATCCTTTTGCGATACTCTTTGTGAGTTTTGTATAACTTTGGAAAATGGATGGGTTTAGAACAAGCGTATCTCCAACTGGGCCCCCGAAGAAAAAATGCTAATAAATCTCAGACCGGGCGTCTGATTAACGTGTTGTCTATCACGTTGGGTTCCTTTTGACGAGATGGAACTTCAGGATACATCAACTTTGAACTTCCTGACAGTTGATGTATCGACCCCTTTTCTCGAGGAGCGGACCCTCCAGGAATCGAGCTTGCTGTGTGCGGGAACCCTAGAGCTGGCTGCGACTGCAACGACTATTGTACTGGAATCCTCTGTGGGTTCAGTAACGGCGACTACCGTACTGGAATCCTCCGTGGGTTTGGCGATGACGACTTCCGTACAGAAATCATCCATGGGATCGATTACGAGGACAATCATACTGGAATCCTCCGTGGGTTCGACGACGACGAATACTGTACTGGGATCCTCTCTTGGCTCGACAGCAATGACTACTACACTTGTATCCTAAGTGGGTATGAAAGTTTGTCTTCTATACTAGTATCCTACGTGGGTCCGATAGAGTAGCTGGTCTAGTATCCTACGTGGGTCCGACAGCTTAGCTAGTCTGGTATCCTACGTGGGTATGACAGCTTAGATGAATCAATGACTACATCTGATCATCTTTATCACTTTATGAAAGATGTATACCTGTGTGAGATGAGTCTTCACTTTCAATCATTATCATGGATGTGATTGACTTGCTTTCCAATGTGAACTAGGTTGTGCTTGGGCTCGAGAGTTGGAGTCGAACAGGAATTGATGACTTAGGTATATGTATGGGCATATACCTAAGTAGAGTTAGTTGATACTTCATGTTCGTATTTTTCCTTTGTGGTTTATCCTTCTTAGATTCTGGGAGACCTTTGGGGGTCTTGTGGTCCTTACTGATTATTTATATACTCACCCCTACATGGTTAATTCCCACCATAAATTATGTTGGATGCATATGACGGACAACACTGATCAAGGTAGAGACTTTTGGAGCTGGACGGTACCAGTAGGTGGGCCACTCAGTGGGATGTTCATGGAGTGGACGGATGGACCTGAGGTGGTGAGGAGACCATCTGTACCCACCCTTCAGGTGGGATTACTGGAGGACGACTTAGTGGTTGTTGATTTACTTTAGTACTGTTTTACTTTCCTTCTATTTGTACTGTAATTTATAGTTGGGATTGTATTTCTGGCCCCTTTCCTTTCATCACTTACTTTTGTACTCAGTTTTACTTAGTGCTTACTTCAGTTGCGTACTCTCGTGTGTTATTTTACTATATAAAGGCAATGCCTTCCCTTTTATCGGGATTTACGCCTTTGGTGCTAGTCATCAGATCTTGGCTTATGGAAGGCAGGATTGGGGTAGTCACAACATGGGCCCCAAGGACAAGTCGTGACAATTATTCCTTAAAATTAATTTATTCATCATTATCTTCACTTTTAAAGGATATACATGTTACTACTTTAGTTTGTGACAAACAAAATGTTTTCTAAAAGAATATGTCTTTTAAAAAGCACACCTTTTACTTCTCAAGATTGTTTCATATTCACTCAAGATTGTTGATTCTTACATCATGTTTGATATTCCCTCTTTAATTTGGGAACCCATAGATTTTAAATTTATGCTTTATGAAATGATACTCATTCCTTAACATGGGTTATTTATGTCCAATATTGATATAGGTTCGATGTAGAAAGCGTAATATTGAAAATTTTATGATGTGACGGGTGTGCCTAGAATTATATGTTGCTCTAATTCATTAGTTAATGTGATGAATCTCATAAGTTAAAGTGAAATATATGTGAACATGATTCTATATTTGTTCACAACTATGTGTGGTAGTTAAACAATAATACATAAGGATTAATTTTTATGAATTGCCACTTTTCAAGCCTTTTATTAATTCTTCCTATCATATTTATCATCATATGTCTATGTTATGATGTTTATGATTATGCTCACCCTGAGTAGTATTGTCTCATGTTCTTATCCTCTTACTAGGATTTTAGATCACCCATTTTTGTTGTATAACCTTGGGTGATTACTTATGCTAAGGAGAATAGAAGGGACAATAAGAAGCTAAATAAAAATTAATTAATTAAATTTTTATATTTTATGATGTAAAATTTATGTATGGTCCAATTTTTCCAAAGACACAATTCTTTTGTATCCTCAATATGTAATGTTTTTATGTGTTGTATCTTTAAAATGATATAAAAGTAATTTATAAAATGAAGGGTTGTTATAGTTTTATCCCTCGATCAACACATATTCATTTATGATTCTAGATGAATCAAAAAACCTGATATACTCCACAATTGGATTGCGTAGGATCAAAATTGGTGAAGTATTCAAATTATTTTCCTACTACTAGAAAAACTTCTTACACGCCTCAAGATATTTGAAATTGATCACCTTCTTGTTAAAGACTAAAGGAAGTTCTAAAAAACTGGAAAATTCCAAGATAATACTTAAACAATAACCCAGCAACCCTATAAGTCTACAAATATGAAAAACATTCTTGGGATGCTCCCATGAAACCATTGCCTACACCTTATGTGAATCTGATTGTATTTGTGTTGTGGAGTTTTTTCATAATATAATAAAATTGATTTATGGATGATTTTTTATATAAAAATTTTATAAATATTGAGGTGATTTTAATATTTGGGGATTTAATATTAGGAATTTTTTGAACTTTGTGTGATATTGTTTTAAATATAAACCCACAAAATAAGATGATTTTGATCATAAATCTCATGTTTTGAGACATTAATCTAATACATATTTAAATTAAGGATCTAATATCTATCAACAATTGCTTATGGAAATATATTTATTATTCTAGTAATCCATGGAATCAAAATGTTAAACATAACATGTCATTAGTTAATGGAATTTTATGTTTAACATACAAAATACCAACCATAAAAAAATAATGAGGAAAATCTCGTAATCACTTAACATAATAAAATTATGATACAGAAAAATAGATTATTTAACATTCCATTGAAATGTTTATAAATATGTTTTATTATTATTATGATGATTATTAATAAAGAAAAAAATAACCGGACATGAAAAGAGTAGTGCATTGAACACACACATGAACAGTGATGAAAATTAAACAAGAAAGTTTGATTAAATAAGAAAGAGAGAGAAGAGAATTATTTTAAACTATATTTAAAAAATTTCAAGAACATTAAAATTTAAAAACAAATGGTTCATTATAATTATATATTATAATGAAGAAACATTATTTTATATTTAAATGAAATGAAAATTAACTTCCACGATTACAATTGAAAACACTTGACGTATCTAAAAAAGAGAGCATGGTGGAATGGAATATCAAATAGAAAATTTACTTTTCAATGTCTGATAAGGCCTATGGAAAATCAATTTTCATGGTAATATGTCTTCCAGTTCTCTTAAACTTCATCCCCATGCAATTTAAATATGTGGATGAGTTTATACCCAAAGGTGGTGGACTTTTTTTATTCCAAAAATTTCCTCCATGTTTCCTTGACATTTGGACACTTAGACTAAAAAATATAGAGGAATGTTCTTCTTAAAAGTTTTACATATATATTTTTTCCATTCCCACACTATATTTTATAGACATTGGACTTTTATATAAATGGTTATGGCTTGTTTCCTAAATCATGTTCTTTTTTCCAGTTTTGAGTCGAGTTTTTTGATGGTCTAAATGTGAATCAATTTATAGCTATGAATATGCCTTCATATAAGAACCATTTATTATGGAAAGTAATGATCCCATATCTTGAATTTCACACCAAAAAATATCTTCTCAATTGGATAATTGTATTGGGTGAAAATTCAATAATGTTATTCTATTTTCCAATCATTAAAGTATTGTGTATTGGATAATAATGAATCAATTGAGCCGTGTTTTGGTCAAGTTGGGCGGTATAATTTTTATAAAATATCTAATTGAAAATCTATATACTTATGATGGAGTATTAATTAATTTTTAAATTTTATGTTGAGACCAAAAAATATAACATCATAGGAGATCTAGTTACTCAGACAAATTTTTTGGGCTTTCTTTTGTGGTCCATATGGCCCATGAAATGGAATAATTGGATAAATATCCAATTAAATGATTTTTATTATATTTAATCAGTAACCATAAGAAATAAAAATCTCACATGTTTTATTACCACGGTTATATTTCTGATTAAATTAGTAAACTAATTAGAATATCGATTAATTAAAATAATACTCAAAAATTATATTTAATATTAAAACATGGGTATTTCAATCAAATGATGTAATTATACATGAAAATAAGTAAAAAGAGAAGATAAAAATTTATTACTAAATGATTAACATCAACTCCCTCACACTTATGATTGTGCATGTCCTCATGTACATCAAATATAATTACATAACCAAATTATTTTTACTCAACAATAATTATTAAAATTTTGTTTTCTGTTATCCAGGGGTCTATAATATTTTAATAATCCAAAATTAATTCCAAAACAAATTATTACATAAAAAATATTGAAAAAAATTTAATTTTTCATGCTCATAATTAGAAATGAAAAATATAGTCACTCATAACTCGTTAGTCTAAATATGATAAAAATTTAATTCTGGAGGTTCACTCATTAAATAACTAAAAGTCAAAATAATAGAGTTTGTATGAGCTCTAAGATTCCATTTTAAATAATAATGTGTATATTAATGAATTTATAATTTTTAGGGGGTTTTCATTACCAATGGTATGTTAGGAATATAATGTCAAAAAAAGAGGGAAATAGGGGTAAAACACTATCATGAAAAAAAATTCACAAATTGTGAAAGAAGAAATTAATAGAAATAGAAAAAAATATTTAAAAGGGAATGAATGTGTAATGTAAGTCCTGAGAGGGAGAAATTTTTAAGGGTAATAAATGATGAAATATATAAAAAGAAAAAAACTTCTCTCAACATCATAATAAAATACAATGAAAGTTTAATTTCTTCTTCATTATTTTCTTTTATTTTTTTCCATTTTTCTGATGTTGTACTTGGGAAATAGCTCACGCTCATCTTCAAAACCATGTTTTATCTCCTCATGACACTAATTACAATATTTATCATAAAATAAAATTTTTGCGTAAACGTTCTTTTTACTTTTCCAAGACACAACACATTCATTTTTTTCATTTTTTTGATTGTTTTCATTTTTTCATTTTTTTAAAATTTTTAAATAAATTAAAAAAATTACATATACATAAATCCATTCCCAGAACTTATTTAATGATAAACTCTCACCCATAAATAAATATATTCCTTCCCTCAAGAATATGATAATTCAATAATAATCCGGGAAAGAATACCCAAAATGAAATCCATTACATCACACTTAAATTTCAATATATTATGCAATGTAAATCCTTTTAGATGTTGGATGGGACACAGTTTTGGGTATTTAATGTTGCTAAAATGGGGTTTCATTGGATTGAAGAGTCTTTCAAATAGAGTATCAATGTGAGGGAAATGAGAAACTATATGGCTATTGTGATTCCCATATGGTCTATAAAATTCCTCTATATTGGTAATGTACACCAAGGTATAACAATTTTGCTCAATGGCCCAAAAAATCAAGAAACACAAGAATGGTGTGAAAAAATGAAATATGAAAATATTTCAATAGGTGAACATGTCTTTAAGGATGGAATTATTAATAATGGGTTTTTTTAAGTAATTTTAAAAATAAAAACATTTTTATTTAAAATTTATTGGGCATGAAAAAAATTATTATCCATGTTTTTTATGAGAATAAAAATTTATTGATATGTTAAAAATTATTTAGACTCCCCAAAATTGTAAGAAATATTTGAAAATTTTAATTATTAGTAGATGAAAACCATTTTATTTAGTATTTGGTAGTTTTTTAAATTTTTTAGTTTTTATTAAAATATAAACCCATAAAAAAAGAAAGAGTAAAAATGGTTTGATGAAGAAAGTGGTAAAAAATTGAAAATAAGAGAGGAAAAATAATAATGGAATAAATAAAGAGAGATAAATAAGAGGATGAATAAGATAGGTATAGGGTGATAAAGGGAAAGCGATGCCACGTGGTTTGGATTTGGTGGGTCACTGTCTCCATCCAATGGTGGGTTTACTATATTTGTTGTGGATCCAAGGGAAGTTGATGTGGTTATCATCGTGTGGCTATTCTCATGGTTATTCTATAAACTATTCCCATTAATCTTGAATTATCTTTTGTAATAAAGTTCATGGACACTCACTAATCCAATTTGGTTAACATTAGTTATAATAAATGGACCTTCTTAATGAGAATTAAGAATACCTTAGTGGAGCCAAAATCAAGAATTAAAGATAATTAACTTTTCACCATCATGTAATAACTTTCAGAGTATGTATTTCCCATGATTTTTCTTTGAATTTTAATTTTAGATATTTTAATTCTCATAAGAATAAAGTCGAATCTCCTCCAACTCACCTAATTGATAAAATCTATCTTCTCCAAATTTTTGAAAAATAAAAAATTACATTTTTTCACATCCCAAAAATAATTATGTTTTATTTCATATGGTAAATTAAAAACTTTAACAAAATCTATATTAAAATGAGACATCTCAATGGGTGTTTTATAGGTTGTTCAGTAATTCAAAATCACTTCACCATGTCTTTATGGCCAGACTTTTCTAGTCGGTACACCATTTCTCACAAAAACTCTTTGTAAAATTCACTATTATAATGATAATCCATTTTATTTGTTTAAGTATGATATGTAATTTATGTTTTTTGATCAACCCAATTCCTTTTAAAATGATATTCCAAGGTTAATTTATGGAAATGGTTTCCTTTGTCACATATCAAGGCACACTGTGCTCCAAATTGGAGGGAGATATGGGTTTTCTGGACCTCAAAAACATTATGTCAAGTATTATTTATAATCATCTTAGATTCTACCCACATAGCAACATATTTTACTTTAATATGAATGTAATAGAATCCATTTAAAGGTGGAATGGTACCATGAAATTGTATCCCCAAATATCGAACAACTCATAGAGGACTAAGGGTTTTATGGGAATTTCATTTATTTTATAAATTATGCCAAAATATTAGATGGTGGGACATGATTCAAGGAACTCCTTTGAATACTTTAAAAGTTAAGGGCAAAATAATCTCAAGTCAATGACATTTTGGGGTGTCCATAGTTTCTAAAGTGTCCACTAACATGCACTAAGTGGCACAATTCTAAGATTGATGAATGTTATTTTTCACAAACAAAACTCATAATTACCATGTCATCCCTAATTTTCTAATATTTATGTTATTCATTAAAATATTATTTTGATTCAAATTTTGAATATTTTTTTTAATTTAGAAAAAGGGAAAAACCAGCAACCAGGTAATTTACAATTACGGTATACCATAGTAACATTATACTGAGAGATAAGAGGTGTTTAATAGGAAATTCAAGATCAGTGATTTTAGAGTGATAATAATTATAAATTAGACTCAAATTATCATATAAAAGGTTTTATTATCACTGAATATCTTAAATATCAATGTTGGAGCATTGGCATCTATCTTATTAGCCTCGGTTTGGAATAAATGTTCCAGAGTAGGAATATTAATATTGAATGGTTAGTAAAGACGATAATTTTGGAACCTAATAGATATGGTAGTAATTAATCCAGGGGAAAACCCATAGCTAAATGTTCATTTTTAGTGAATTTTTTGTGAAATTGATTTCCTTTTTGTGTTTTTTAGACATAATAGATGAAATGAGGAAATTTTTTCTCTTCTTTGACCAATAATAGCCACGCAACAACCCAAGACATTACATAATTTTCATTTCTGAATAAATTTAATTTTTTTTATTACTTGATTTTTATGCAACACCATGTTATGTTTACACTACACACAATAATGAGTGGATTTTCATTACAGGTAAAACCCAGATTTACCGAACAACCATATATTAATAAAATATTATTATTTAATATAATATATAACCTAGCCATTAAATTAACAGTTATGAATAGTCTTGACCACATTTTTAAATTTATATATTAGATATAATTTTAACATTATTCTTATATAGTTTATAGAAATGATTTACGAAAAACAATCAGTCTTCAGATATAAGTAATATTTTTAAAAAAATACAGTTTTGCTGCATTTTAATGGTGAACCCATTTTAAATCTAATATTTGACACTTTTATATATTAAATTTATCAAAATTAAATTATTTTTTTAAATCATAATAACCAAATTCACTTTGGTTGGATTTTTTTTATTCTTATGATATGTTTTCTGGTTTTGATGAATAGTAACAAAATATTAAATTTTAATTAAAAAAAATTCATCGTAATAATTTTTAGTGTTAAATTATACTTTTTATTGGTTTTAAGGAATAAATAGAATATATTTTTATCACTTAATATAATTCTAGTCATTTACATTAATTTTACTATGAATTTTGGCATACAAACATTTCAATCTTTTGTAATGTTTTAACTTTGAAAAACTGGTTTTCTATTCTGGCAATAGGATTTATTTTCAATTAATTACTGAAACTTTTCTGTTTCAAATTTTTAAAAATGGATTCCATATTTTTAATAATTACTTAAAAATTATGTAAAGAGGTTCCTTTTATTTTTGGCATTATGAATAGTAAGTTTAGTAATTTTTGTGTTGTCGTGGTTAAGGGTAAATCAGGTAATTGAAGGTAAAAATAATATTATAATTACCCTAAATATTGTCCTAATTTCACTAGATAAGATTTTCTTCTACAAAAATAATCCTTTAGTGTATTTGGGGACCATTTTGAGATACTTTGATGGCTTTAATATATTTATAATATTAAATTTAAAGAAAATATAATTTTGTTATACTTTAGTTTTTAACAAGTAAAATATTTCTTAATATGAGGTTATGTAAGTGATATGGTTGAATTCAAATAATCATTAGAAATAAAAAACTATATTATGGTACTTTATTTATAATTTTTTGGAAATAAATAATTAAATTAAATGGTGACAAAAAGATGATGTAGTAATTTCTTAATTAATGAAAGAAACAAAACAAAGATATTATAATAATTAAAATAAATATTATTTGATATAATAAATGATATCCACGCATTTTAAAGATAACTAAGACATGTTAGTGACATATTGGAAGTATTGGTTTGAATTTATTATGTTGGTTTTATATTTTTTTTAATTAAAAATATTGAATAGTATCAAACATGACATAAATGATACATTAAAATAAATAATATTTTATTAAATGTTCTTAAATTTATCAAAATATAAGGTTTGGATATATAACTGTTATATTATTAAATATATTAAAAAAACTATTTTGGATCATTTAGTGGTCATTTTTCCATGAAAATGTCATAAATATTATTAAAATTAAAAATGTGACAAAGTGTCAAAGTCTCGTTTTTTCTAAGGTCAATAATTTTAATACAGTGATAATCCAGAGATAAATTTGATCAATAATAATATCTGGAAAAAGAAAGGAATTATATACATAATAGTAATATATTTATTTTTTTTATATACTAAATAATTACAATAAATATTTACACAATAGTGATGAAGTAAATGTTTTATTAATTGAATTATCAAATAAATGATTGAAAAATATTAAAATAAATATATTTTTACAATATTGAGGTGATATACGAATTTTATTTGGAACTAAGACATGTTAGGAGTTTATTCAATGTTTTGTTAAGTTATATTTATTTTTTATTTTTTTATTAAATTCAATTTTTTTTAATAGTATTAAAATTGACACTATGGATATTTTACAAAAATAACATTTATCAAATTATTTTAAAAGAATAAACATATTTAAAAATTAAAATATGATAATTATAAGGTAAAAAATTTCTTAATTTTTCCATTTATGGTCAATTTACACCATATAAGTAAATAGTTATAAAAATTTAATGTTTTGAATATTATTAACATAGTTTAAATTAAATAGTTTAAATAAGATAAATCAAAATAAAAAGGTTTAAAAGAAAATACAAACATGTATAAATTTTATTAGTTGAGAGTATTTAAACCCAAACTCATCTAATCTTCAAAATAATATACTTTGTATCCATTTTTATTTCAAAATTATGTTATAATAATTTAATAGTTTTTGTGTTTCCAAAGGTCCCTCTCCCCTATCTATTAAAAGGTAACTTCTCCTTATATTTAATTCACAACTCTAAAGACCTTTGAAATGAAATAACTCTGTCAATTTACTCTCCAAACATCCCTCAATACATCCTATCAAACATACAGTGGGATGAAAGCCATCCTAAGGATTTATTTTGTGAAAATCAATAAGGGACACCTGAAAAAGAGGTGATTGTCTTATCACCACCTTCAAAGTTTTTTCTTCTTATACTTCCTCTTTCATTGTTGTTTACAAACCAAAGTTATAAATCCAGGGTAATAAATATATTTATATTCTATTATAATCATGGTACAACCATATTTCTTATTTTATACATCCTATTAATAACAATATCACCATTTTTGTGTACGTATGGCTTACCATCTACACGCCTTGGTGTAATTTGTTATTCAAAAAAAATTTATTTGGGTGGGTATAATAAAGATTATAATGGAGATAAATAATTAATATGACAAAATAATTATTTTTTATAATGAATATACAATTCAATTTCCTACAATTTAACTATTAAGGGATTAATTTTTTCAGTCGTACGTACGTATGACCTATCGTCTCCATGACGCGTTTAGATTCATTCTCCAAGTTGACCATTCAAGAATGATAATAAAAGTCATATGACAAGTAAATATAATATTTATGAACTAAATATAATTCTATATTTGAATATAATATCTATTATTCATAAGAAACATGACTTAAATGACAAAATATGAATGGGAAAATGAAGTAGTTAACACCCAAAACAATGGTAATTCTAAAATATTTTTAATAAAACGATATAATAGAATAATATATGATATCATAAATATATATTTTTTTATTGTATAATTTAATAAAATAATTTAACCATTCTAAATTAAGTTAATTCACCATTTACTAAATTAAAATTCAAGGTAAAGATTAATTTCGTAATCTCATTATTATCCGAGATTGTTTATGCATAAGTATATACTAGGATATATTTATCATCCATATCGCTATTTCCTAATAATGTTTTCAAAATTATTTATTATAAGGTTTTCTCCAAGGGACTCTTTAATTAGAAAATATTTTTAAATGTTCTAAATATATATTCTTCTAAATCATCCTCATTAATTTTTATGTCTTCAAAGTAGTTTTAAAGATTTATTTTTATGGGCATGAATGCTTATAAAGTAAATTAATTTCAAAAGTTCCAAAGTGGTATAGGAAACTTTGATTCAAAAATACATTTTTTAAATGTATTTCTTATAAATTATTTACTTTTGATTAGATTATTTCCAATAAAAACGTTTAATTGTCTCAAGATATTTTTAATGATTTTATTAGATTATTTTCATTTATGTCAACATCCTTTGTTGGAATTTATAATTAAATGAGGTTGATTTATTAAGATAAAATATTTTATATTGTATTTAAGGTTTTATGATATGTTTTATTGTGGATGTGATATTTTTATAACATTCATGGTTTATGGTTAAAGTATTTTCATTTCGAATTCTAGTTTTAATACAAATTTGTATGTTATGTTTTACAACATTCATAAGAGTAATGCATTGGACTTAGTAATTAATGAGTGGGGCCTGATATAGATCCTCGATGCATCGGTGCGTCTCATGATAAAAACTCATATCTTTAAACAAGGACTTGATGGTATATTTATGTATGGTCTTGGCATGAGGCCTTGACAGTATGGTTATGTTATCTGACATTATGAATTCCCTCATTATATGATTAGTTATTGATATTACATGTGATTATTTGACTAGTAGTATATCCATTTGAATGTTTAAATTGAATTATTTGATTTATTCTTTACAAATTATGTATAATATTATTTGTAAAAGACTTGTTTTTTAGTTTTATACTTACCTTAAAGTTTATGGTTATTTATAAAAGTTTTTGCTGTATTGTTTAACCTTACTGAGCATCTGATCTCACCTGTTTCTTATGTTTTATTTTTTGAGGATACCAAGAAGTGTATTATAATTTATATAGAATTTTAAAGTAGGAGAATAATATCATTATCAAATAATTATCTATGTTTCATATTAGTTTTTTAATTGAAATGTAAAGTTCATGTATGTAATCAATTTTCCATGACTGCTAAACTGATCGTTCCTTAGAGATTTGATTCATTAAAATAATTCCAATGTATTAAAATAATGCATCGGCTCTAAGCTTTATAGGTTAAGGAGTTACAGTTGGTATCAAAGGAAGTATAGAAAAACCTTGGAAATTATATTTAGAAAACATGTATTGGAAAACATAACTGTATTAATGGGTTTTAGGACAAGTCTAAGTATAGGATTTCATCCTTTATATTTGGTGATGGATAACCTAGGTTAATCCTATAGAAAATTGATTAAAAATAAGTTTATTTAATTTAGATATCCTATATATGATTATTCATGACTATATCACTATTATTATTGTTACTCACATTGTGCTTTGAGTTTTGGTCAATACGTAGAATTATCATGGTTATAAATGCAATTTTGAAATGGATGATAATGAATAGGCTATAAAAGAAAAATGATATGAAGGAGGTATTAAGAAATAGGAATTTGAAGCATATTAAATGGTTTAAGATTGAAGTCAAATGAATAGGTTTGTTTTGTATTTAGATTCAAGAATTATTACATCAATGGTTTTATGGTCATAAGATTCATGAGATATATAACGATTAAACTACAATACTTCTTCTTTAAGGATTTGGTCGCATAAGAGTTATCATTATGGGTGCAAAGGTTATAAAACATTTGGTATGTGAAAATAATATTTACATTACATTTCTTGGGGAATATAATGTTAATACTGAATTTAGAAATTTAGAGACCATTTTGGATATTGATTTTGGATGGAAGTATTTTGGTCGATTCTTATGGTTGGAACAGAGTAATTTGAACAGTTGATATTATTGTTTGAGTTTAAAATATGATTAATTGGATAAATTGGTCTAACAATTATAGTTTTGGTAAACATTTAGAGGTTGATTTGAAAACAGATTGAATCATAACCAAAGGATAACATTTATGGAATCATGTAAGTTTTCGTGAGTACTTATCTGTACAGTAAAATAATCCCTTTACTCTAAGAAAAAGTATTTAATAAAATGAGGTATCCTAACTAAGTATCTAAAGTGAGAAATTAATTGAACTTGTGGTTTTTTAAAAGATCATACATTTATGGATTTGAGGCCCTAAATTTTTCATTTATTGTACACTTGTGTGTGATTGATGACCTCAATCACTCCCTACAAATATTTAGGTTTCTTCTACAAGTACATATCATTACATGACACAAATGTTCTACTATTCAAAATTCTAATTTTGTGGTAACCCTCACCTCTCCCTTTCCCTATTATAAGGGTTATATTTTTTTAAACCCAATTTCTGATGTGGGTTTCCACAAAGGTATTTTTTAATATCAACCTTTTATTTTCTAAATGCAATTTCAAATTTCGAGGACCCAATTTATTGAAGGAGGGGAGAATGTAACAACCCGATACATTGCAATACTTTCATTTCTCAATAAATTTAATTTTTTTTCTTTATTTATTTTTACACATCACTAGGATAATCTTACACTTCACACAATAATTAGTTGGCTTTCATTACATGAAATACTCATTTTTACCGAACAACCATATATTAAAGAAATATTATTATTTAATATAATATATAACCTATCTATTAAATTAGAGTTTATTAATAGTAATAACCACATTCTGAATTTTAATATATTATATATAATTTTAAAATTAATCTTTTATATTTTATAGGCATGATATAATAAAAAAATCAATTTTCGAATATAAGAAGCATTTTTCAAATAATGTAGCTTTGCTGCCTTTTAACGGTGGACCCATTTTAAATCCATTATTTGACACATTTATATATTTAATTTGACAAAACAAACTTTTTATTTGAAATAGTATTAACAAAATTTACTTTGAAATAATTTTTGGTATTCTTCTAATAAGTTTCATGTTTTGATGAATAGTAAAAAAATATTAAAAATTAATAGAAAACAACTTTTTTCAATGAAATAATTTATAGTGTTAAATTATAGATTTTATTGGTTTTAAAGGATACATAGAATATAATTTTATCATTTAATATAATTTTGATCATTGACCTTAATTTTACCATTAATTTTTATTTAAAAACATTTCAATCTTTTGCAATGATTTAACATTGAAAAACATGTTTCTCATTCTGACAACAGGATTAATTTTAAATTAATTTCTACAAATTCGGTGTTTTGAATTTTTAATATTCGATTCCATAATTGAAATAATTATTTATAATTTTTTAAAATAGTTTCCCTTTATTTTTTGGGCATTATGAATAGTAACATTAATAATTTTTTATTACCGCGATTAAGGGTAAATATGGTAATTAAAGGTAAACCAAATAATATAATTACCCTAAAAATTATTCCAATTTCATTGTGTAAGTTTTTCTTCGACCAAAATCATTCTTGTGTATATTTTGGGACAACATGGAGCCATAGTGATGACTTTATTATATTTATAATATTATATTTAATGAAAATCCAATTTTGGTATAAAAATGTTTTTAACTAGTAAAATATTTTTTATATGTGGTTATTTTAGTGATAAGGGAGACAATAAATAGTCATCATAAATAAAAAATATTTTTATACATTATTTTTATGAAATATATAATTAAATTAAATGGTGACACAAATATGGTGTAGTAATTTTATAATGAATGAAAAAAAAAACTAAAAACAATTAAATTATAAATATTAAAATAAATAATATTTCACTTAATCAATGAAAAAAGAATTGTATAGATTAAATAAAAATGTTAGTGACATATTCGAATTATTGGATCAAAGTTATCATGTTGGTTTTAGATTTTTAAAAATGAAAATATTGAATAGTATCAAAATTGACATAATTTATACTTTAAAATAAATAATATTTTATTAAATGATATAAAATTCATAAAAATATAAAGCTCCAAAAAATTACTAGTATAATGTTATATTTATCATAATTATCTATATTTTATCATTCAATGGCAATTTATCCATTAAAATGACATAAATATTATAAAAAATAATGAATGCGACCAAGTTCCACACTCTCATTTTTTCTATGTTCAATAATTTTAATATAGGTAAAAGCTAGAGATAAATTAGATCATGGATATTATATGGAAGTATTAAAAAATTATATATATTATAGTAATTTATTTATATTTTTATGTACTAAATAGTTACCACAAATAATTACACAATAGTGAATAAGTAATTATTTTATTAATAGAAATATCACATTAATGATTTTAAAAATACTAAACTAATTATAATCTGACATAATCAATGTTATAAAAAAAGTTATTGGAGAAAATGACATGTTTGAAGTGTGTTAAATATTTCTTTTTTGAAGTTAACTTGCTGTTTGGTTTTTAAGTAATGTCAATGTTATGATTAGTATTAAAATTGACACTATTGATATTTTATAAAAATTACATTTTATTAAATTATTTAAAAATAATTAAAATATTTAAAAATTAAAATTTGATAATTATAAGGTCTAAAATGACTTACAATGTTCGTTTGTTGTTAATTTCCATTTTATAAGTAAATATATATTACCATTTAATATTTAGAATATTATTACTATAATTTAAATTAAATTTATTAAATAAGACAAATCAAAATGATAAGGTTTAAAATAAAATAAAAACATATATAAATTTTATTGGTTGAGAATATTACGACCCATACTCATCTTATCTTCTAAATAATCCCCTTTGGCGCCATTTGGATTTAAAAATTAATTTATAATAATTTAATAGTTTTGATGTTTCCAAAGGTGCCCCACCCCTCTATTATAAAAGGTCACTTATCCTTCCCTTTAATTCACACCTATGATAAACTTTTTCTCAACCAAAATCTATCTATTTACTCTCCCAACATCCCTCACTACATCCTAGAGTCCATACATTATGAATAGATCTATCCAATGGATTCCTTTTGTTGAAATCAAAAGGAGACACCTGCAAAAGAGGTAGTTGCCTTATCACCTCTTTCAAAGTTCTTTTCTTATTCTTCTTACACTTTATATGTTGTTTCCATTCCAAATTAATAACTATAGTATCATACATATACTTATATTATATTATAATCAGTGGGAACCATATTCCTCAATTAACTCATCAAACGAATAACAATATAATCATGTGTGCATACGTACGACTTACCGTCTCCACGCTGTGGTGTAATTTGTTATTCAATGATAATTTATTTGGATAGGTATGATAATAAGTATAATAGAGATAAATAATGAATATGACATAATAATTAATTTTTATAATTAATATTCAATTCAATTTCATACCATTTAACTATTAAAGGATTCACACCATCTCCACGACGCGATGAGATTCATTCTCCTTGTTAACCATTCAAGAATGATTATAAAAGTCATATGATAAGTAAATATATTAGTCATGAACAAAATATCTATTTGGGTATGAATACAATATGTTCTATTCATAAGAAACATGAATTACACAACAAAACAAGAATTAAAAAATGAAGTAGATAACACTCAAAATAATGGTAATACTGAAATATTATTAACATAATTATATAAGAGGATCGTATATGATATCATAAATATGGATTGTTTCTGGTATAATTTAATGACATACTTAAACCATTATACATGTGGTTAGTGAACCCTCAACTAAAGGAAAATAAAAGGTAAGGGTTAATTTCACAATTTCTTTATTATCTAGGATTATTTATGCATAAGTATATACTAGGACATATTATTCATTTATGTCCAAGATTCATAAAAATGTTTTCAAATGTATACATTTAATGGTTTTATGTACAGGTCTATTTAACTAAAATATTTTATTAGATTCATTAAATATATTTTCTTCTAAATGTTTCTCATTAATTTCCTTGTCTTCATAATGGTTTTAAGGATTTATTTGTATGGACACGCATTTTTTAAAAGTTAAATTCCTTTGAAAATTTTTAAAGTTATATGGTACACTTTGACTCAAAAATCAATTTTTCTAAGTGTCTTCTTTTATAAGTGAGTGACTTTTGAATAAATGATTTTGAACAAAAATGTGCATTTGCCTTAATATATTTTTAATGATTTTATTAGATTTTTTCTTCCATGTAAAAATTATTTCTTGGCCTTTATACTTATTTGGGTTTGATTTCTTATAATACAATATTCCAGATTTTATTAAAGGATTTATGATATTTTTTATTGTGTGTGTGCTATTTTGATACCATTCATGGTTTATTGGTAAATTATTGACATTTAGTATTCTAGTTTTAATATGAATTTTTATGTTATGTTTTAACACTTTCATAAAAGAAGTGAACTGAACTTAGTAAGTGAAATTTGGGTCCCACTATAGCCCCTCGATGCATCAATAGGTATCATGAGACAAACTAGTGTCTTGACATAAGGCCTTAATAGTGTATTTATGTATGGTCTTGTCATGAAGCCTTGATAGTATGTTTATGATAACTAAAATTATACATTCCCTCATTATGAGATTAGTTATTGATGTTACATGTGATTATTCGACTAGTAGAATATCCATGTTCATGTTTAAATGGGATTATTTTATTTACACTTTCCAAATTATTTATAGGGTTATTTTTAAAATTCTTGTGTGTCAGTTTTATACTTGCCTTAAAATTTATGGTCATTTATGAATGTTTATGTTGTATTTTTTAACCTTACTAAGCATCTGAGAGGACCTGTTTCTTATGTTTTATTTTCCCAGGATATCGATAAGTGTATTATGATTGATATACATGGTTAATCTTGGAAAATAATGGTGTTCTCAAAGAAATATATATGTTTCATATTACGTTTGGAATTGAAATATAAATTTCATGTCTGTAATCTATTTTTGAAGACAGATAAATTGATCCGTCCATAGGGATTTTATTTCTTGTAATCATACCAATGTACTACAATAATTCACCAAATCTGGGCTTTTAGGGTTGGGACGTTACAAGCCCAATGGACCTATTAGAAGCATCATATATCAATTAAATGGTTAAGTACCAATTTGGGTGTTGTATTATCAAGAAAGATTTAAGAACATAGTTTGGAATAATAAAGGATATCTTTCAAGACATATTAAAATAGAATGTGACTTCATTTTGTGGTATTTGAGTTATTTTAAGAGAACACCTACAAATGTTCTAGATGAACCAATGATAGAAATCATCATGACTAATGAATGAGTAGATTTCTCAAACTGATGTGAGATCAGGAAGTGATTGTATCCCCTCAATTTTGGAAGGATCAACAAGAATTCACTCTTGAGAAATAATGTACCCTTTAACAATCTGATTAGTAACCATGTAGTAAAGTTTTTTAGAATTTCACACACATTTATATTTGACTCAATTTTTAAGTACTAATGAGATTAAATGATACAAGGATTCATATTATTCATCATAAATGGAAAATTAAACCATGAATAACTCCATGTAATGATTAATTAAGAATTAAATGATGCTCATCATATACTTTTTTGGATTTTGTAGAAGATTTGGAAATTCAAAAAGGAAATGTCTTATAATCATATGTTCTAATAGGTAAAATGAATATAGTGTTTTTTGGTCCTGATGTATGATTGGGATTTTGATGTTGTCATTGTATCCATCAAGAAAGAAATAGTGTGACTTTCTAGATAATCTCAATATAATTTTATGAAGGAATAGAATAAGGTAGTGATATTATTTGTGTTTCTTTATTCAATTTCTAATAATCGGTACAGACATAGAATTTTTTTAATTATGTTTTAACCACATCTCCATGTCTACTTGTAGAAATTGTTATCCAACCCATCTTAGGTTCCACATGAAATGAACTAATCCATTAAATTTCATAAATTGGGTAGATCATACCATACTGATAAATCTTGGTAATCACATTCATAATTACTTCTTGTATGAGTGGATTGAGTATTCATTGTGGTTTTCAGATTGGTTTAGATGATTATTCTAGATTGATGGATGCATTAAAAGGTTATATGTGATTCCTACTATTTAATCTAGGTTACAACCTAAGGCCTTTTTATTTTTATTTAGCACCTATAATTGTTTGGACTCATCAATTTTAGAAAGTGTAATAGATATAGTGATGGCATAAGAGTGATCAAGGAAAAAGAATGCATATTTTAGGTGCATAAGACGAGGTTTTAAACTTGTTTCATACATTATTTTTGGGATAGGTAACAAGGTAATAGAGGAAGGAATTTATGTTTTTTTATTCATTTTCCTCAATAAGGTCCAAGTTGGAGTATTATAGATTCGATTTTAGATTATATTCAAGTGAATTTTCAAGATCATTTAGATCGGGAGTCTCTGGATGAATGGTCAATATAAACTTCCACATTTGTGGGTTGATTATCGTGGTGAAATTGTGAAAATTCCTATCTCAATAGAACATCATGAACATGATCAAATGGGGGTTAATCCATTCTCATAAGAATATTTGGAATCATAGATAAATAATGAGGAGTGATCATATGATGGGTATCATATGGCTTGAATAATATTGAACGTGACCAGTCGGTCACCAAATTCCATAAATTGGATTCCAACATGCACATAAATCATACTTATATTATTCATGAGGAAACGTATTATTAAAATTTTGGGATATTGAGATGATTTAATTTCACATTCCATGTCAATGACATATAAATAATCTTTTAAGATAAGATCATTAACAATTATATTGGCATCCTCAAATATTCCCTCAAAACGTGCAGTACATTAATTCTCTCTATGCATGATAAAAACTATTGGGTACTAGGGATGTTGACCAAGGATGGAGATTATGAATATTTTACTAACATTTATCAAGTTTCCTAGGTCAACGATCACATCTAAGAGGGTAATGTTACCTTCTACATGTCTAAACATGTCAAGAATATCAAAATCTTTCTCAAATAGATTCTTTGTCTTAGAGACAGCTTGAGAAAAATGAATTGGTTTCTTTATAGTAATAGAAAGAGGTGAGGGAGCAGATTCGAGTTCTAATTCTGGTTTATTGGTTTTTCATTTTCCATCTCTATATTTAATGGGTACTTAGAGGATTCATAATGATGTATATTATTTATCATTCCATATCAAAGTGAGGTTGTAGTTACATTGCCCATGGGGTTTTGTAATGGTTGATCTTGGAGTTGGGAATAAATTGTTTGTTCTTACTGACATAGGTGCGATGAATTTGGAAGATTTTTTGAAAAAAATCCTTCGTCAAAATCAATATAATAAAGAAAATTTTGGAATTTAAAGTCAAGGGGAAAATCCCAAATTTTATAAAAACTATTTTGTACCTATTTATACAAAAATTTATTCTATTGTTATATATATTAATTTTTATGAATATGGATATCATAATAATATCTTTAAATTAATAATCCTAAATTTTTTGGAAACATGAATGCTTGTATTAAAAAATATTTTTGATATAAAGTTGATATATTTTCTAGAAACTAAAAAAACCCTTTATCCTTTTAATGATAACATTACTATAACAAAAAAAAGTTTTCTACCAATGATTTTTTTGTTAGATTTTTCAGTGTATGGAATAACCCACATGAACAACAATGTAAAATTTTTTATGGAAAGAAGTTATTAAAGACACGTGGGTGAATATTTATCAATCTATCACTCACTATACATGATTTATGGAGGCTATATCACATTTAGATGAAATAAAAAAGGAAACATATTTGGAATTAAATCTATTGGAAATACCCAATCAATTCTTATCATCAAATTTATTTATCATGAAGCCTTTAATAAAAAGTTTATTTCTATATATCAACTTTGGGATGATAGTTATTCAGGTTATTTTTAAGACAATTCATGTTTGTTTTTCATATAACCTTGAATTGATAATTTCTATATACAAAATCTAAATTCCATATGTAGAAAAAATGAAAATTTTGAGTACTAAAATTTATGAATCATGGATTTGGCAGAGAATTATTAGACATTATAGTGTTCATTCTCTAGAGAAGCTATCAAAAATATGGCTTATTTATGACATGCCTATCCTTTAATTAGATAAAAAAAATTATGTGATGCATGTCAAATTTCCAAGATAAAAAAGTAATCATTTAAATCAATTAAATTGGTTTCTGTATTTATATATCTTGAGATCATCCATATGGATCTATTAGGACCTTTTAGAACTGAAATTATTGCTATAAAATAAGTTTTTTTGTGTTAGTTGGTTACTTTTTAAGATTTACAAGGGTTTAAATTTTATTACATAATAGTGAAACTTGTTCTATTTTTATTAATTTATATAACATTTTTTAAAATGTAAATGAAACTAAAATTATATATTTAAGAAGTGATAATGGATGTGAATATGAGAATCATGAATTTAATCCATATTGCTCAAATCAAGAAATTGAACATACATTATCTCTCTATAGGACACCTCAAAAGAATGGTGTTGTTGGAAGAAGGAATAATACATTACATGAAATTTATATAACCAAGTTATATGAATACAACATTCCCCCAAATTTATAGGATGAATCTATTAGTATACCATGTTATGTTAGTAACAAGGTTCTAATAAGGCACGTCATATAGAAAAAAAACCCTATAAGTTATTGAATAATAGAAAATCAAAGGTAAGATATTTCAATATGTTTGGAAGAAAGGTTTATATCTAGAACACCAAGGAATATTTTAGTCAATTTTTTCTAATGTATGGGGAAGGTATCTTCATAAGTTACTCTACTACTTTAATTCCAGTAGATTTTTCCACAAATGTTAATGGATTTTGGAAAAATCAACTCATTAGATGTTTAATGAATGTGATATTTTTTATAACAGAATGACTCAACCTAATGACCATGTGAGCTTCTCAATGATATGATACATAAAAATCATTTTAATAAACAAACCTTGGAGGATGATTAGGTATGTTATTACTTTAATTCAAATATTGTAATGGATGATAAAAATAAACAAAACTATATTTCCAAGATTACATAGAATACATAAAGGGAGTAATCTATAAATACATATAATATTCCTTGATGATTTAATTTTATTAAGAAGAAATATAGGAAACCTATAGTAATTTTATACTTTTATGTAACAATTTAATTCTATGTTTTAGAAGAACCTTTATCTAATGAATATAGGGTCATGAACCTCCAATAAGTGTTAAATTGGTTCAAAAGTAACAATTTTATAGAATAATCAGATAGAACCATTGATTGTCCTCAAATTAGAAGAAAACTGGAATTTATAATTAGATAAAATTATCATGGTGTAATCACTATAAATAAATATTTATTAGTTTAAAATGGTTACAATTGGATAGAATGAATAGATTACGAAGAAAACTTTTCTTATATATCTAGGAAAGAACTTCTTATGATTATCCTAGAATATTCATCTTAGATGAATTTTAAATTATATAATAATAATATTAAATATTATTTTATATATGGATTTTTAATGGAGGAAGTATATATAAAACAACTTCCATATTTTGAATACCCTCACTCTAAAAATTCAATTTTTAATCTTACCAAATATCTGAATGGAGTTTAAAAAGCACCAAGTTTAGGTATGATGGATTAATCTTTTTTTATTTATGTAATGGGTTTTAAATAGGAATAGAAGGCCATATATTATTTTTGATAAATTTGTACTCTTTTTTGTTTTTTAAAAATATATGTATATGATGTTATTTTTGGATAAAAATATATAAAAAATAGGTAATTAATAATTAAAAATTATGAATGAAGGTTTTTAAAATAATGTTGTGGGTGAGTAAGTCTATTTTCTAGGATAAAAATTTTATCAAAAAAAATTTGGAAATGTTTAAAAGAAATGTAAAAACATACATTATTTAATTAATACTATTGGAATTGAAAATAGTAAGACTCACACAACTCTGATGAACTCCAATATTAAACTTGATATGGGTAAAATTGGAAAAAAATAGTTTAAAACATGTTTTATAGATGAATCATTAGAATTTTATTGTATATTTATGCATTAAAACCAAAAATTATGTTCTAATTATGTATTTTTCAAATATTTAATGTTAATAAAAAAGAGCCTCATCTAAATTCTTCCCAATAATTTTGAGGTATTTAAAAGGAACTTTATCTCTTTCTCTTCTTTTTCCAAAAACTACTAACTTTAATTTTATTTCATATTCAGATTCTTATTTTACTAGATTTAGATTTCTTGTAAACAAACTCAAGAACCTATCATTTTCTTGTTATATCTCTAGTATCTTTTCCATGTAATAAACTACACTGTGTAGCATTCTCAATGGATAAAGCTGAATATATCATAGTAAAAAGTAATTATGCATAAGGGTTGTATATGAAACAAACTATAATGTGTTTTGGAATTAAGTTTCATTGTGTTCCAATAAAATGTGGAAAAACTGCTATCAACATTTAATATAATATAATAAGTTGTTCCAAACAAAATCACATTATATTAAGAATTGATTTTTTATGATATCATGTGTGGCATAAGGATATCTCTTTAGAATTAATTTTCATTGAATATCAATTATAATAAAGTATTACAAAGCCCTTCCTAATAACATATTTTATTTTAATAAATAATAATTAGTTTTTTTTAATTTTACTTGACATTATTTTTCAATTCCTCCTAATATTAAAACTATTTTATTGAGTAAATATATTATTTATATTATTTTATTTTATTTTTAGAATCTATATTCATTTATTAGTCATGAAAAATAGTTTGATCCCTAGATTACCAAAAAATGAACGGAAGTGTATCCACCATAAATGAAGGAACATTTTTTCATCCTTTTAACCCTCACTATGTCTCTATTACCCAAAATATGTTACCATAAATCTATACTCATCTGGATCCTATCAACCATAGTGAAAAAAATAACTGTTGGAGCATCCTAAGGAAGAGTTCAAAAGCAAAGAACATCAACGAAATTTTGCAATAGATGAAAAAAATCAGTCATAGCTTGATGGAATTGATATATCGCTTAGAAAACTCATCAATCATTAAGGATGTGAATATGTGTTTTATGAAGAATAACCCATTTTTTTGGAAGTTATTTTCATGAGTTCTATGAAACTACAATGTTTCATTTTGGGGATAATGATGATCTCATCACTATATCTATGAACAAGAAATGTTTTTAATTGTCATATTTTGTAATGGTTGATTTTAATAATTTATTTTATAAAGGATATATAGATTTCAGTACTTCATTGCATTCTATAGAAGAATTTTGTCTACAAGAGATTATGAAATCTTTTTTCTACTCTGCTGATTTAAAGATGATGATAGTGAAGGATATGAAACCAAAAAGAATAGTATTCATTATATTCATCTAATCATCCATCACTCAGAACAACAATTAGTTTGAAAAAAAAAATTAAGATTTTTTTTTACTTTTTTATGATTGATAAACCTATTAATTCATGATGGTATGTAATGAGATGCATGTTGAATGTATTAAATAAGGATATTAATTTAATTTTATTTTGAAAATTGTTAAAATTAATGTTTTAAAAATTTTATATTTTTTTATTATAATACCACCATAATTCGTCATGGATTTAAAATATGAAGATCGTGTATTTTGAGAAGATGTTTTTTTATTTGAATATCCCTTTTTAATAGTCAGTACCATTATGTTCAGAATTTTTTATGGGAATATACACTACTTTGACTCAAGGGGATTCATCTTGAATTGTTTTATCTAGTGGTATTGAGGTTCCTCTAGTTATTCATATTTTGGTAGAAAGGCCATCATAATCTATTTATGTAATAGATGATCTAGATAATGAGACCCTTGTGGAAAGAACAAGATGTGTTAGAGTAATTGATCTATCCATAAGAGAATATTCTCTTGAATTTATTTTCACCCTTCATCGTATCTTAGTAGTATAAGATATAATATCATCTTATTCTAGTGAACAAGATTTCATCTCCATAATATCAATATTAGTAAATGTTATTCAAGTTAGGATATAAATTTTTTTGGGTGAAACACCTTTAATTGGAATATCTCCATCTAATGAGATGAGTGTGAGAAGATGACCAGATTTGGTTGACCATAATAGTTATAATTTATTTGGTGAAAGATAATAACATGACCAAGGTAATTCAAATCAATAAATTGTATGTGAAAGAGATAAATTACATTATAAATAACTATCTTAATAGTAGATACCAAACGTTGATGAAAATCAAGAAGCTGATGATGTGATAATTATGGATGTTCCCCAAGACACAGTCTCTCCAATTCATGGACAATATACATAATTATAACTCACTACAACTGTGTTTTATATAGATGAATAAATATATAGATAGAGATACATAAAGTTGATGTTAAAAGTTAAATGATAAAAAATTTATTTTAAGAGTACATGAATGCAATTCGGACTATTCATGATCATGTTATTTTAAAGGATGATGTAAAATAAGTGAAGTTGGTATTTTAGATTATTTATTATAAAATTTCATTAGAAACATCTATGAAAACCTTCAATCAAGTTTATATTTTCTCAATATTTGAAGGTGTTTATATAGAAATAAAATTTATTAATTCTTAAATTTCCTCAATACAGTGTGACCTGTAACTCAATGATGTAATTTTGGATCATCAAAGGTACTTGATATCTAAAATTATAAGGATTACATAGTATGTTTATAATTATTTATATTAATTTATTAGTCTTAGAGGTAAATCAAATACCTATTAAAATAGAATATTTTTATAGTTGAATAGCAGATATTACATGTGAAGATGATGGAAGTTTCATTATTGTTGGTTTATATAAGATGGTTAGATCCATATCCAATAACCTTGAATAATTGAAAAATAAATTTAAATATTTACAAAAAAAATTATAATAAGTATGATATAAGAATCATTAGAAGATGATGAAGAAGAATATTTTTATTATTTTGTTGAGCCTCATTATCTTCTAATGTTAGTAAAAGGAAATGATATTGTTTCGTATGATAATTTTCTAGGAATGAAAGATAATCATTCTGAAATCTTGATGAAGTTGGTAGTTCATTGTGAAAAGAAAAGAGGTGTTAATAACCCTTTTGGAAATTTCTCTCAGAGGATGTGTAATGGATATAAAACTCTATTAAAATATTTCAATCGTGACATTGATAAAATAATCAATGCTTATGCTGATGAATTTTTCCAAATTATAGGCAATCACCTTCTAAGATCTCCCACCATTTATTTCCATAAATAGTTTTTACAAAGGCTAAATGAAATCACTGATCTTGCTAATATTTATGACAGGGGAATTATAAGATATGTTTAATACAGGTAGGTCTCAAAAATTTCCTTCCAAAATTGAATGAACTTATGTAAGGATCTCTTTAAATGATCGAGTGGGTCTTGGATCAACCTTACATACATTTATGATATATTGTTTGAGAAACTACTATTTCTTCTCTATATGCATTCTCTTGATTGTCAGGCTAGCCACAACACTTCAAGAAACCACCTGCAAATATTTGTTTCTTATTATAGAGTTGATTCATCTTTGTCGGAATTTTTGATGGTTTCCAAGTGGATGGGTAGTTTATAAACATTTGAATAATTATTAGTTTAATGAAATTATTTAATCATTTGAATGTTGTATTTAATAAAAAAAATTGAATGATTTTTTATATGTATAAGAATTGTATCTAATTGATTAGTGTTTCCAAACATTTGAATGATTATTTTTAATTAAATTATTAGTTCACATGTTTTTAATACAATTAAATTTCATACAAAAATATTTTTCCCCAATATGGTTATCTCTTTTTAGCAGTATTTGTAGTTCTTTTCATATGTCATTTTCTCACATTATTTTATATTATTTTTAATCTTTTTATTTATATCTTCAATATGTTTTTTCTTATATCCAAGTTTTTTTCCTTTATAATTAATATCATTCCTGACACATTTATCACTTAATAATTTAATTCCAAATTTTGTTCATAATAATTAGCATATACTATTTATTATTTCTCATGTACAATATTTATTTTATTCCTTATTACATTTCATTTTGTTATCAGAAAAATGGGAAGAGGAACAAGAGAGTACAAAAAAATAATTTTTTAAAATTTTTATTCTCTGTGGAAGAAAAGGAGAATAAATAATTTTAATAATTTATTCCAGGATTGGGGAATATGAAAATTAATAATTCAAAATTACTTCAAATTGGGAGAGGAAATAGTAAGAGTTTTTATTTTTAAAATGTTTTATCATTTGGGGAGAAGTTTTTGAATTTCAAAATTTGGTTTTTCTGAAATTTTATTCATGGATTTTGTGATCATCGAAAAGTGGAGGATGGTTGGAAACAATTATGTTTTCCCAGTATATCTAAATCTTTATGCGTTTTGATAATTAAAAAAATCCATATTTTTATTCTAAAAATATTTTCTTATGTTTTCTAGAAAAACAATAAAAAAATAATATATCTTATACTGATTCCATAATTGATTATCTTATGATGTGTGAAGTATTTATTTTATGATAAAGTATAGTATCTTATGATAATAAAATATTTTATTTTATTTATTCAAAATCCTAAATCTCAGTATTGAAGTTTTATCTTACTATGTATGGTATTATCTTAATATGATTATGAATGAGTAGTTGTTGGATCAGATTCAGATATTTCAAACACAATGAAGTTTTGACAAGTTGTTATCATACAAAAGTATATTCATAAAAAATTATATTATGAAATACATAAGAAATTGTTAAACATAAGTACCTAACAATAGAAACATATTAATATTAGGATGAAGAAATATCCTACAACGTATTAATGATATTTTATCATATGAATTGAAAAATAAAATGATCTTTTTTATCTTATGAAGTCCCTCACAAGTTTATCTTATGAAGGATATTATTTCCATATGAAAACTGTATGATGAAATTAGTAATTGTGATTAATTTAATCATTACATTTCTAATCTCTTGATAAGACATTTCATGGATTTATATAATATTAAAATAGTTATTTTATATTAATTGAATAATTGACCTCTAAAAAGTGTCGTGTTTCCAAGAATAGAAATATCCAACAAATAATTTCTCTCACACTACCACTACAAAAGATTACTATATATTCGGACGGAATGGATGCAAGCTATTAATGGCCTATCATATTAATGTTTCAAATGATTATCAACTATAACATTATTATTATCTTGTGATTAAGTACAAAATTAATGAAAAAGAAAAAAAATTGAAGATTTATCTTTAATGTGAAATAAATGAATGGGGGAGAATCAAAAATAGAATTCACTTACATTCAGATGAATATTATGAATGAATTTATACAGAAAAAAATAAAAAATAAATTCTTGTGATATGAAAAAATGTCAATATATTTCAATGAATATAATTCTGAACAACGCTTTAAGGAATTCCATTTTCATAGGACACATCTTTAACTCTTATCAATTTTGGCTTTCAACTATGTGATGCAATCAATCCGAAAATTTTATACACATTATTTTCTTTTTAAATCATTGTAATAGTATGTGTTATGTCTATGGATAGGTATTTTCTAGGGATATCCTAGTTAAAATATCTGGGAGATTTGTATTAAGTGATAACATCATACACTCAGTCAGGACCCCCCAGTAAAAGGGATGTTATATTGAAAATCACCAAACCATTGGAGTAGAGTGTTGGTAGAGTGGAATACTGTATTTATCTTCCCCGATCCAATATACATATCCTATGATAATTTTTTCCATATTTTTTTTATATTTCCAATTTTTATTTTTACTCTATAAATTATTTAAACAACCATATGTGAGGTGGTAGGTTTTATGTAACATATTTTTTTTGGAAATCAAATCACCCCCCTCTTGGGATTTGGTGTCATCTTTCAGAATAATGAAATGTTGATTAACCGTATGAATAATGACCTAGAAAATCCATGATTTGGGGTCATCTTTCATAATCTAATCATTATTCACTGATGATACCATTTATAAATTAAATGGTGTCATCCTGACTTATATAAATCGACCCCTTGAGTATGATAAAAATATTATTAATGATTAATTTATCACCACGATCTAATGATGGACTAATGATATTTTGGAAATAATTGTGGGATTTATTTTGGGATTTCTTCATAATGATAATGTACCAAAACCCTCCTATGATGGTCCCCATTACAGTGAACATCCAACCCTTTATAGAGGTGGTTATTTATATTGTATCCCCCACATTATTTGAATGGAAAGAGTAATTTCGCCTCACCCAAGCCCAAAGGGATAGGGAAATTTTCCTATATTCATTTACTATAACACATAACCCAAATTTCATTTATATATTCTATGTCTCTTAATTGAGTGAAGTCTGGAATGTATTATACCATATAATTTTCCAAAATTTCACTTGGAATATCAAAGTCTTTTAATATATTAGAGGTATCATCATCATTTGAGGACACTAAATCCCTAGAATCTATCACAAAAAGGGTAAGTATTATTTTCATCCATCTCTTAATAATGGAAAAAAGAAGGTGTATTATTTCCATCTAGAAAATGATTCCAAGAATTCCATCTATTCCATGGAGGATTATTTGATCAAACATACCATAATTAAGAAATTGAAGGAGGTACAGTTGAGATTCCATACCAAATAATTCACCTGTATTCAGCATCCCATGCATACAATAAATAGGTTATTTTAATTTATGGTCTATCTTCATAATCTCATAGATTAAGGGTATTTTATTCACTAAGACCTGAATCCCCATACAGTAGTTTCTCAATACACTGGTTTACTATCCCATTATTAGTTTTCTTCAACAACACTATTGTAGAACAATGTTTGCTCAGATCGTCTTGAAACTAAATCTTCATCCATGCTAGGTTTGCTTCATGCATAATATAGGACACTTATTAAATTTATATTAATTTTTATGATCAAAATATATTATAAAATGAAAATCCCACACCCTTATATGATAGTCATGTCTATATAGGAACCATATTATATGAACTACATGTGTTATAATACCCATACATTAGGGTACCTAATGATTCATGGATATTTTATCTCAGGCTAAACCATGAATTTTCAGCACATTTTACTTTTTCAGTCTTTGAATGTTAAATAAATTTAGTTTTTCTAACTCACATTGAAATGTGAATTCCAACATATTATAAAATTCAAACAATCTTGAATGGATCAATCAATTTTCCTAGTTTTTTATTATTTATAAAATTCATCTAGGATCATGTGATCTTAGAGGAACTAGTGTGTTACGATGAATATCATGATTTAAATTCATTTTATTCAAAGTAATGTAACATATTAATTTTTACATGATCCTAAACTATATTACATGAGTCTTTTACATTGATTTGTTGATCCCTTATGATGATTTTTCACTCGAGAATTCCGTATTTTATCCCTTTTCCCTATGAATGTGTTCAATAGAAATTGGCATAACCCTTCGGTTCTCGAACCCTTTATGAATATTCCATTCGCTATAAAAAAATCATTTCATTGATATCTGATTTCATATGCATCAATTCTTTAGGTCATTACACATCTATTGGAACCCCATAAACTTCAATCATTCCTCTTGATTATCCCCTATATCATACAAGTAATAAATATTGACTAATATGATGGGACTTATCTTTTATTCATTGGTGAATAACAAAATTAGATTAGGTTTTTTGGAATATGTTTTTTATTAGTACAAGAGGAAGTGACCACCATAAACCAATCATAAATGTTTTCTAGCAATGGGTGATAGTGGTTTCTTCCATTAATAATGGTTGACTTACTCTAATAGGTATCAACTAATAGTTTATTTATATATTCATGGGTTATGATTTACAGATCCACCAACCAAATAATTCAATTGGTTTATAATACATTTGAAGTTACACATATGTGCATTATGCACATTTTCAAATAATTTTGATAAAATATATTATCGTACCCTCTCATTTAAATCTATGGATCCCTTGAGATGACCCAAATTCCATGGATTATTCATTTTTATTAGTAACAACAATCTAGTCCTTTTTGTATAAAAATTTTGTACAACATATGGTCCAACATTTAAAACCATAAACTGCTTATAGTGGTCCATCTTATCGGACATATCACCAACATGAGACTGATATCCATGATGAAATACATTTCATATACCCTGTTTATGAATATATGAAAGGTTTTAATTTTCTATCCACATATCAAGATATAATATTGAAATACACATCCCCTTTGTATGATCTTGATATACATAGGGGACACTTAGCAGATTGTGATGTCAGGACTCACTCGAAATATTAATAAAAATGAAAACTAACTATATATGACCTAGATATATATAGGGGTTAATCATATCAATTATTTGTGGTGTGATTTTAATCTTCATGTGATACCTAGTCATGATTGGATCCTTACCCTCATAACATCTGCAAAATTAAATAAAAAAATGTCCCCTATGTTTGAACATGAAAAATATGTAAATGATATAATTTAAAAATAATTGTATGTCTTTCTTACCACTCCTTGGTTCTTGATTCCCTAAACATTACCTAGAAGAAAATTTTAAAATGATTAATTTTTATGTTGGCCTTTATTCACACAAAAATTAAAAATATCCCCCACCATTTATTTGTGTTTAACCTTTCACTCAATTGTGTTTGGTTATTACTCCCAATGGAGATGGGGTTTAATTATTTTACTGGTGGATCAGAACTACATGTATCTAATCATAAGTCATAGTGCTAAGACTCTAAACAATGTAGCCCCAAAATCCATGCCATATGATTTTAAACTAAATTTTCATCATACCCAATGAATGATGTTAAACATTGAAGTGGATGTAGACCCTACATGAATATAAACTTATTTTAATAGTCCATTCATTATTGACTCATTATACACTATTTGAGGGAAATATTCCTCTAGAAGAATTTTTAACTTGATTAGCCTATTCCATAGAGATTAAATAACCCCTAATCTTTTCATGTGATCTGGGTCTATGAAAGGAATTATTCAACTCAAGAAATATGAGTTGGATTGATTCCCACTGTAATGTGATACATGGCGATGTCCGGTTTCTCTATCATGGATCCATAAATTGTTATCATAATCAAATATTAATATACATCCCTCTAACATATGATCCAGATATGCATAGGATATTCAAAAACATTATCTCTTATTTATGGACTTCTTCTAAAAATATAATTAAAATTTTCAGATATATAAGTAGGATCTAAATAGGGTCAATTACATTTTAAAGAAAAATATTTGGATTGATTCCTTTTAATAAAGGATATGTAGTGATTCATGGACCCTTAATCAATGGATCATATATAATTTCCATAATAATAATTCCCTTCTTTTTATTTCCCCCTAAAATGATTTAGATCAATAAAAGTGGACATTCATATCCAATAACAAAATATAGTTGGATTCATTTTAAAAAATATATATGTAGTGACACCCAAATACCTTATTCCCGGAACAGTCTACAACATGAAAAAAAATCCCTCTCCATATAGAAGAGATCAATCATTATAAGGATCATTATCTTTAATAACTATATTTGTATAGATAACTATATTTATAGTATATGAAGTGGTAATTAAAACTTCTTTATAAGGCCTAGCGGAATTTCAAAAAAATTACACCCCCTAAACTAGTGTTAGATATATATTTTGGATTTCAATGAAATTTTTGTAAGATTAAATCATGTCATGATTCATGAAATTTCAAGAAATTATTAATTTTGGGGTATATTTTCTAGGGATTAGACATCGGTTTATCATTGTGATAACCATATTGGGTTCTTGGTCTGCATCAAAATTAGTCACCCCTATCTAGAAGCAAGGGTGTGAATAATCCCCCATAAGTGAAAGTCTCTCCCAATAAGAGAACTATCCACCATCAAAAACATCCAAAGACAATAAACCCAAAATATAATGTTTTATTTTTCTTTCAATGAAATAAATTCCCAAATACCCCATATATGGGTCAGATCTATAGCAGGGACCCTTTCTTCAAGTCATTCATGTTTCTTGATTATTACCCATATATGTTATATAGTGACTATAAAATTCCATCATGGGATTAGTCAAAATCCCTAAAATAATGATACCCCACGATTCTTCCCTACATATAAGTTGTATTATTGAAAGGGAATTTTACTTGATTTGTGTGAACATATGTGCCACTATTGGAAAAATAATGTATGACAATTCCCCTTATCACCTTGATATGTTAACAACCATAATAGTATTGAATATTCATAGGCTAAAGTAGATCACATTTTAATTTTCTATACATATGAGCTAGATATTTTTAAGGGACATATCCCCCAAGAACTATGTAGGACTTTATTACAATTAAAAGAAGATACATAGTTACTCTCAAATCTCTTATCATGTTCCCGTACAAGATTTTCTAAAATCCCCTACCACCATAGGGTTTTGAAATTTATAATAATACTTAATTTCACTGATCTTCCTACACTATTGTATGGTCAGGTTTTCTTTTAGTGCACATGATTTGGAACAGTGAGGAGGAATCCTAATAAATATTATTAGTGTATTTATTAAAACTCCCCACTCCACACATATATAATAAGTACATGAGGGGGGGATATAATAACTATGTGTTGATTCTTATTATCAAAGAATAAATTGTGGTTCAAGGATTCCCAACTTGAGGACCAACTATAAAATTGAACTAAAATTTTATATTTAGAATTTTCATATAAGAAATATTTATGCAATGTATTTCATGTGAAACAATTTCTATTGGCATGACTCCTATTAAAAAAATACATAGTGAATCCCAGATGGGTACAACCATCAGAATTATAAACACCCCAAGTCATTTTGATTCTCGATCGAAATGAACTTCATTCGTGATGAGCCTCACTCACTATCATCACATAGAAAAGTTCTGTTTACATCATGCACAAACCAGATCTATGAAAAAATAGATACTAGATAAGATCACCCTTCTATGTATAAGCTATATCCTCATGATGGTTCTCTTCATGGGTTCTCTCATTGGAAGACCCATGAAATTTTAAGATCCCCCACCCCTTTATTTATTATACCTATATAGTATAGTATCTTAGACCAAATTTTTTTTATCACACTAAGCATGATTCATTTGAGCATATAGGTTCTAGTCAACCCATTTGGTGTGACTAGATGAATCATTACCAATGATGAGAGATAAAAATGACCTACATTTAATGAACATAAACTACTCATGTAAGGTCCATTAATAGAGACTTATATTTATTTTTTATGAGTCCAATATATGATAGTATTATATATGCACAAGTCAAATCTATATTGGATCCCCCAGTATAAGAGGTTTTATAAGTATGAAAATGTATCCTCCATTCAAAAACCCATAACCAATGAAATGTATCTATAATGATACATTAAATAGGTTTCACATAACTTCAAAATTCCTGGGATAAATTATGTTAAACTATATTCCATTAATACTATCAGTATGAATATAAACTATATATCATAAATTCGTCATATCATCACACTAAACCATATAATAGTGTTTTCCTTTCCATATTATGATAAAATTCATGAGAGTTGCATCATTTTTTCTTGATTTTAAACCTCATATACCATCATCCATTATCCCTCCTTATCAAATAACCACAACACTCAAACCATGGATAAGTTGAATTTAGGCTACATCCAGTATCGTTTATAATCCCATCAATCCATGAATAATGTGTCATGTATTAAGTGTAGATGATTTATTAAATCCTTATATGACCAATGGAATGGAGTGTGTATGGATTCAAAGGACCCTCTTTCTGAGTATTCATGAGTTATATCTGAATAAGGTCACCTGAACCAGAATACATAGGTACCTTTGCCTTCTAAAAAAGATCCTCTGATACTCATGAGCCATTGAAACATGGTAATAGTTTCCACCACCTCATATTAATTCATTTTCATCCCTTCCACATTTTTTCTATACCATTACTCATGATCAGAGAACCTCAAAAAATAATTTAATTCCCTTTTATGCCTCGTTCAAAAGGGTGTTGATATTTTCTTGACAACAGGGAAACTATTTGGTATTTTGTGTCAAATTCCTGATATACCTCGTTTATGAACCAAAAACATAAATTATATTCACTTTTGAAAAATAAATATGACCATAAAAATGATCCTTTATTGGTCCAAATTTAATTACTCAAAATTTCTATTGAAAGTCACATAAAATAATACTAAGATAAAAATTAGAAAATGTTGTTATGAGAAAAATTCAAGTCTATAAATTCTATGAATGACTCCATAATATATTTGGAAAAATTCATATTTTTTGTAAAGTAAGAACTTAGAATAGAGGGTATATCTTATAACCTAATAAATTTTTATTTATACTGGAATGACCCTTCACGTCTATAAAAAACATAGAGTAATTACTTATGACGTCTCTTCAACTAGATATCTTGTTTAGTAATTTTCTGTATCCTTTAGGTTTCCCAAACCTATTTTTGATTGTCACATTATCTATTAACTAGATGTATTTATTAAATTTCTCAATTAATACCCACTAATTCTTTCAGTTAATATGATTCTCTTCAAACATAATAACAAGTAGTTATTCCTCTTATATCTCCCCTTCAGAATATTGACAATAAGGACATGATGATTCTATGGGACACTCATACTATTCATTGGTGAATAATACAATTTCAATATATTTTTGTGACAAGAATTGTTTTTGGTATTATATGAAAGTTCCTTCTTAATTTCATGATTTTCATTCCATACAACTTTCTCCTACCATCCTCCACATCTCATTAAATTAGTTACTATTGATTTCGGATTTATATGTCCCCTAATGAAAATATTCAGGTGGATTATATATCCTCAACATTATGTCAGTGTGTACCACACCCATTATAAATAAAAGGATAAAATTTCATTTTATCCACCCAATATAGATGACTTTAAAATGAATGAAACTTTTTTTAATGAAATATATAATAGAAATGGGCCCTATATTGAAATAAACATTCACTTCACCCTTACTGTATGAACAATCTCTAGTTTCTTTGAACCCTCATTAGATATCATTTTCTTCATTCCCTACATCTTTTATAAGGTTTTATAAAATCCCAAAATACTATACAGACCCATAAATAAGTTAATTTAAATTTATTAGACCCCTCTACATGACTATATATGATTTGGATCTATATTAGGACCCTTGGAACATCATCTTGAGGCATCATTAGCCTTAAAAAGTTGGCCTATATTCCTTGTGATCCCAAAAAACATTGAATAGAAAATCAAAAAATCAAATTGATTTTTTAATATTTGCATCATGTTTTTCTCACCTCATCATACTCAATTAAAACTCCTTGGTGAATTATTTACACAAAGAATAATCAAGTTTTTCAATTTGATTTGATGTCCTTAATAGTACATCACCATAAACAATACTCGTTATTGAAGAAAGGATTCATGGTTCTATAAAACTTATTGAATATTCATCCTCTATGACATAATAAATGATGTAAGATTCCAGAAAAATTCTTGAACACTCATATTCCATGAAATAGGAAAAGATTTAGGGTTCCATAATCATTCTTCAATATTCACCATCTATGGCAAACTCAGGAACACAGTGTTCCAAAAACCTTCTTTAATATTCCTTCTCCGAGACATAAACAATAATTCAAGGTTCTAGAACAATTATAGAATAAAAATCCTCAATACTAAAATAATGATGAAGTGTACCAAAACCATTCTACAGTACTCATACCCCAGGACATGAGCAGGGATGAATGGTTCCTGATCCCTTTTTGAAGACTCATCCTTCAATACACACCTCATGTTTTGAGGATATGAATCCCAATAAAAATTATCCATGCACCCTGGTAAAGATTTTTTTTTTCAAGGGACCCTTAAACATGACTATGAATGTAATACATATCGTCTCTTATATAATGGACCTTAACTCACCAACTAGAGGATCCTTAGATTCTGAATAGGTTGTATGATCCCTATGATCCCTGATAAAATTTTTGTGGAAGGTGTATCCTATGAGTGGTTTATTAGTATCCCTAGAATATCTGTCAAATCTCTTCATCTCAAGTTCAATTTCATTGAGATATAGTATAATGTTTCCATGAGTCCAACATTCAAGATGCTGTATTTTTTCTCAATACTTTGTTCAATCCAAATGAATTTAAATAACTACAATATAAGGATGAATCTATTATACCTTAAACTATAGTAACATAGATACCATGAAATATGAACATAAACTACAAAAATAAGGTTTCATTCCATGTAACATTAAACTATAACTATATAAATTTAAAGTTATATGAACATAAACTAAATTAACATATTTTTCATAACCTATGAACCTAAATTACAAAAATATAGGTTTTTTGTTAAACAATATTAAGACATTATTAATTTTTGGTCAAAATTATTCATCCTAAAACATCAATAACTCAGAAGTTCAGACTATATAAACTAAAATATTATATGAAAAGATATGTAGTATTATTTTGGTTAAAAACTGAAAAAGTGTAATCTAGGAGAAAGATTATTTTATGATCTCTTACTGTGAATCATGTGTGATTATAGAAACAGTAAGAACTCCTACAATGTAAAAGTCCTAAAACACCTAAGGTTGAAATCCCATTAGGGGTACCCTGATTTGAAGATGATTGCATTAAATATAATATTCTCCCTCACTGGATTATATAAAATTTATTATGAAAATAAAAGATGAAATTATTATTAAATAACACAAGATATACATGAAATGTTGACTTTCAAAGGAAAAATAGATCAAAGGCCTATTGTTTATAACCAATCAAAGGATTCCTAGTCCTATCATGTCATGAAACCAAATAATACATTTTTCATCCTCCATGACCATAATCATCATAGAGTGGTCTACCCCATGTGGCGTGATTTTATGGCATGATAATAATATCGTTGCAGTATATTCACTAATACATGTGTCCCTTCCCCTGATTCTTTTATAAATTGATGACATACCCTCTCTAATATATTATATAAGGGGTATCAACATAGATTTCATCATTAATGAACATGGGAAGAAATTTTTTTACATGATTCGTGATCTTCTTCCAAATATGAGTCACTTCTTCATAACTATGTATTCTGGATTCCAAGTATTACAGGATACTTACTAACACATGTATTCAATAATAATGCACCCATTTGAAAATTAAATTATACCAAAATCTTTTTTTCAAGACATAATTTTTACAACGACTAATTTTGGATATTTTTGCCTTGAAAATATCATTCATCTTGTAACATCCAACAGCTCGAGTCCTCATTATCCTAATTTTGATACCTAAATAGATGAATTGATATATTTAAAATGGAATATCATAACATCATGTATATTTTAGAAACCCGTCATATGTTCAGGAATGTAGAAAAGTCCCTTACTTTTATGAAATATTTTAATTCATTTCATTTTGAATAAATACAATTATAAGGGTTGGTTGGAACTCATAAATGTGTCTTGTGCACTTTTTCTGGGTAAATATATTAAGGAATTAATACCATTCAAAAAATAAATTATTATTATATGATTGATTATAACAATATTGAAGGATGCATTTGGAATTCGAAATTTTGGGATGAATCAATTGTTCAATTGGATAATTTTATAACACATAATTACATAAAATATTTTCTACATATTGGGGAAATGATTATTTAAAAAATAATCCAAAAATATCAATTTAACCATTCATATAAACCAAGAAAATTTTGGATTTATGTAAACCCCACAAATATTATGTCACTATAACACCCCATGTTTTTATTGTATGTGCCTCTTTAAATTTAGTCTTTTAAAAATTATATGTTGTACATAACCCTGAGTTGATGAAAACCGAGATATAATATTAAATAACATTATTTTAACACTATATATTAAGTTTTATTCGGTTAGTATGATTAAATAACTTATGATAATATATTAATGAATACATTGGTTACCAATTAATTATAAATGAATATAGAAACCAAATGAATATAAAGGTAATGATTTTATAAAAAACTATTTTTATGCTCCAAAGGTGTTTTATCTTACTAAATTATATATGTTACTATAAATGAATAATATTAGTGAAATATATATTATATATTCTATTAAAATTTTTTGAAATTCATCTAATATATTTGACATGTATAAGATAATAATAAATCCATTCTTACACATAAAAACTTGGGAATAGAAAAATTTAAATTTTTTGAATGTTTTCACATCAAACCCCTATTTTCTCATTCCATCAACAAGGTTAATTTTTAATTAATTTTACCCAATTCTGTGTTTTGAATTTTGGAAAATGGATTCCATATCTGGAAAAAAAAGGTTCAATTTTATTGAATAGTTAAATTTTTTGTACAACATGAATAGTAACATTAGTATTTTTTAATTACAATAGTTAAAGGTAAATTGATTAATTAATGGTAAAAATACTATTATAAGTATTATAAAATTATCCAAAAACTAGTACTAATTCTATCATCTGAGTGAGTGTCTAAGAAAAGTTGTCTTTTTACTGATTTTATGTCCTATAGAAACAACTTGGATGACTTTAATGCATTTTGAGTATATTTTATTTTAAGGAAAGCCCAATACGTCATTGTCATGTTTTTAAAAAGTATTAAAAAATTTATATATGGTCATCAAGATTATATATTATACTATAATTAGTAATTTCAAAGATAAAATTTTTATCTTCAGAATGAAATTTTATTTTTTATTTTCAGTGAATGAATAATTAAATTTACTTCTTGCACAATGATGATGTAATCAAAGATTAATTAATGGAAATATTAAAAATATATGTTATCAAACTATTAAAATAAATATAATTTTATATAATTAATGTCATGATATAATTTTCAAAATGTCCTAGACATATTAGGGAGGAAATAAATGTTTTTTTCAAATCTATCTTGTGTATTGATTTTCAAAAAAACTTCATGAAATGAATGGTGAAAATTTGACATTTATGATATTTTAAAATAAATATAATTTTATTAAATTATATAAATTTAAAAAAACATCCAAATTATTGGGATAAATGTTAATATTTCATCCATTACTCAATTAGGATTCGTTTTTAATTTTATAGTTACTATATTAACTCTTAAAAAGTAAAAAACCCAAGTTGTCACGGTAAGTGTGAAGGAGTTTATTTAAGAGTTAAATCCAAAATTTAAAGGTAATAATGTGACCTAAATGTGTATAAAAATTATTATATGAGATTATCTTGACCCAAACTATTTTATATTTCTAAAAATCTCTCTATATCCATTTTAAATTTAAAATTAATTTATATTAATTTAATATTTTATGGGTTTTCAAAACTGCACTCCGTTCAAATATATAAGGGAACCTTCTCCCCCACCTCCTCAAACCATGTTTATCCTTCTATCAAGTTAAAAACCTAACCAAATATTCCCTCAATGTCCCAACCCTAAAATGGGTCACGAATTTACCATTTATGTACGAGGAAATACAGTCAAATGAAACGATGTCATTCATTTTTCCATTACCACCACTCATGGTTGTTAATTATGATTGAAAAATAATTTTTATATGATATATGGGATATTTATGACTAATTAATACTTCTATAATATTTATATAATACATACCTTCATGATTTACATTTTCTTTAAATTTGATAACATTGTTTGTGATTGTGTTGACTACTGCCTCCTCAAAGAGTTGTGATTCGTTCGCACTATACATGAAGAATATAAATGATGGTTTTAATAAATATATTTTACATATATGAAATATCTATGACAATGGAATTATAACATAAATATATATTATTTTATTTTAATTATTTTATTAAAAAAATAAATTGAAGTAGTGTTTATTCATACGTATGACCTACCATCGCAATGAATAGTGTATTTATTTTCACATCTCCAAATATTATGGATTACTATAAATACATATATAATGAAATTACATGATAATTAAATAATATTTAACATTATTGATATGATTAAATCTTGATCTAATTAATTGTAACAACAAATAATATTCAAAACACACTCAAAAAAATATAATTAAAACCCAAAATATTGAAAATAATGAATGATTATTAACAAATAGGTGATGAGATGTTATAAAAAGTTATTATAAAATATTATAAATATTTTTATGGTTCTTTAATAAGTTAATAGGATTATTAAAACTATTATATAGGATGTTAAAGGATGTTCACCTAAAAAGTAATTTCAAGGTAAGGAGTTATTTCGCAATCTCATCATTATTTGGAATTGTTTGTGCTTATGCGTCCACTGAGGAATATTTCTCAAATATGTTAGATTTTTCTAGAAATGTATTCAAAAATAATTACTATTTTCCAATTATTTTTTAAATTCATTTCTACCCCCTTATGGACTTTTTACTAAATACTTTATAATAAATCTTCCTATCATTTTCCAAAACAAGGTACTTTATGACTCTTCTTCTAAAAAACATAAATTATTTTTAAACTTATAAGGAATGATTATAATTTTACTCCTTCATAAAACAATAATTTTGTGATAATTAATTTTCAATTTTAGAATGTGGTTTTCAAATTAAATATTTTCTTTTATAAATGTGTGGTTTTTATATAAATGATTAGAAAGTGGTAAGGTATTTTTGTCTCACTTTTATTTCTATGTGAGATAACTTATTCATCACTTTTTAATATTTTATGGTGTACATAACCTTTGATATATTGTATAATGAATCTATTTATATTAATTTTATTCAATGTTTGATTTGATAATTGTTATCTTTTATGTGGTTTATGATTCAAATATTTAAAATTGGTATGGGACACATTGATTTAAAGATATCTTTTTAGATGAATTGTTTGATATATGAGGAATGATTTGGGCTAGTATGACATGGGTTGGGGGGCATTTGATAGAATCATACAGGTTAGATAATAGTTAATGAAATCCCCTTGATGTATTGGCAGTCTCATAAGATTAAATTAGTAGGTGAAAAAACCATTTTGTTTTTTCCAAGAATAATAGAAAAGTTTCTACCCACAGACTTAAACCATCTTTTGAAATGTCTAGATTATAGTGGTTTAGTTTATAGGTACATGACTTCTAACTATTAAGAATTTAATTTCTTTTCAAATATTATTTTTCCATGATATTTATCATTTACATATATACGGATTCATCACATTTTCATTATACTAACAAAATGTTAGTTGTTTTTAGAACACTGCCTTACCATATTTATTATGACTTATCCAGTTGTCTAAATGGATAGTGTGTTCATTTATTTACCAATACATACTATTTATTTTCATTGATTCATTATTACCTACGACATAAGCTTACCCTTTCTGATAATTTTAGCTCCCCATTATTTTGTTGCCTTTCCCCATGATATGAAGAAAAATTATTAGAATTAGATTCATGGATGAAATTTATTTATATTGGATATATATTATGTGTTATTTTCTATATCCTAATATAATATGGGAATCATTTATGTAATAATATTTTCCCAACCCGCAAAACCATTTGGTCATTCGGGATATGATTCCTTGTAACCATGCAATTGTAATAAAGTAATGAACTAAATCAGTTCTTCATGGGTCATGGAATTATAGTTGGTATCAATGTAAGCTTATTAGAATCCACTTGAACTATATCTTAGAAATCATGGATTAGAAAAACTAACCCTCTAACTGGCTTTGAGGACATGTCTAATTATTGGATAACATCCTATATATTTAGTATTGACAATTAATAACCTAGGTTAAACATTTGGAATCATAAATTGGGAAGAATATTTAATTATTTGTACATCCTATAAATGATTCTTCATTACTATATCACAATGATTAGTGTTTCTTAAATGGTTCTTTGGGTTTTTGGTAATGGTTATAATCAGCAAGGCTATACAATTAATTGTTATACTACTGCTGATAAAGAGACTATAATAGAAAAATTAAATAAAAGAGGTATTAAGGAATAAGATGACGAATCATAGTTAATAGTTTGTGAATGAAAAAATAATGATTAATGTTCTTGTATATTTGGATTCAATAATTATTTCATCAATGGTTCTCTAGTTATAAGAATCTTGGCTATATGTGAGGATTGTACAACAATACTTATTATCTTAGGATTTAAAACCGGAAAGGTTTTTATTAATGTTTTTATGGTGATAAAATATTTGGTATGTGACAATAGTAGGAAAATTAATTATTTTGGGTAATCATATATTATGATTGAGCTTTAAGATTTAGAACTTTTTTTGGATGGTGAATTCGGACAGATGTATTTTGTATGGTTCATAAGGTAAATACTTATGGAATGGATTACATTGCACATTGAATAGTATTTTTTGACATTAAAGAATTTTTTATCATATCGAAATACCTATTATAACCATTTTGGTATTGATAATTATTTATAAGAGGAAGGAATGAAATGAGGACCATATGGTTTATTAAAAGTGATTTAGGTATAAAAAACATTCATCAACATTCATTTCCTTGTGTAATGGATAATACAAAAATAGATATAAGAACAACCAATGTTTGAGATTATGAAAATGAAATGGAAATTAGTCATGTATTTTTATTTTATCATGTGAAAATATTAATATTAAAATAATACTACAACTCTAGTAAAAAATAATTTGTAATAAAAACATTTACCATTTACTTTTCCTATTGAGAAATCAATGGTCTTTTAACCGATCAAAATATTAATGTTTTTGTGATGGTTAACTTTTTAATGAATATGTTCTCTATCACTTTCTATCTGAAATTTACAGTTAAATTTATCTTACAAGTCCATGTTTTCTTATTCCACTAATGTAATCTGATTCAAAAGAAAATTTTATGGTAACATTCACATTTTACACCTCCTCTTATATATGGGTTGTTTTATTAACCATATTTCCAATATGGGTTTTGTAGAAAGGGATTTTGAAGTATCAAACATTAATTTCCAAAAGGGAAATTTAAAATTTCAAGGATGATGTTTATTAATTGTGGGCAGAATGTAACACCCCAAGATTTTATGGTGAGTCCATCTTTAAAGATATTATTTTTGAAAGAATTCATTTCACGTTACAAAAAATTTAAATAAATTATGACATAAAATTAAATATTATTATTTGGACACTACACATTAATTTCGTGGTTGTTAACATGGTTAAATGAGTTATGAAAATATAATATTGAATTCATTTTCCACCAATTAATTATAAATGAGTATAGAAACCAAATGAATATAAAGGGAATGATTTTATAAAAAAAATATTTTTATGCTCCAAAGGAGTTTTATCTTATAAAATTATATTAATTACTATTAACATATGATATTTGTGAAATATATATAATATATATTCAATAAAATATAATTTAAATTTATTAAATCTATTTTATAGTTATAATATATTAGTAAATCCATTTTTATGGATAAAAATTTTATTTATTCTAAAAAAGATATTTTACATACTTTTATTGGATAACTTAGTTTAAATAAAATTTTTGACACATATAAATTATATATGAAACAAATAAAAAATTTATTTTAAATAAAAATATAAAAAAATTATTTGGTTTATTTTTTTGTATTTTATGATAAATTTCATATTTTGATGAAAAATAATATCATATTTCATTTTAATTAAAAAATCATATAAATAATTTAAATTGTTAGATTATATTTTTAATTTTTTTAAATTATAATAAGATCCATTTTTTATTTAATATAATTTAGTTCATTTTAATAAATTTCACAATGAATTTGGATATAAAAACAATTCAATCATTGAATGTTTTCTTTTTCAAAACTTTTTTCCATGTTCCGTCAATGAGATTAATTTTAAAGTAATTTAATTAAATTATCTATTTTCTATTGTTTAAAATGGGTTCTATATATGGAATTTTGAGGTCTATATTTAGTGAAGAGTTCTATTTTAGTTTTTTACAATATGAATTATAACTTTAGTATTTTTTTTAAATTACAGCAGTTAAGGGTAAATCGGGTAATTAAGGGTTAAAATAATATTATAACTATTATAAAATTAGCCTAACACTTTTAATAATTTTATAATATGAGTTATTATTAGTAAAAATTATCCTTGGGAATATTTTATTGCCTTTGGGAACCACTTGGATTAATTAAATTCATTTATATTATTTTATTGTTGGGGAAATCTCATATGTTGCACTAATGTTTTTAAAAAGTATTATATTATTTATATATGGTAATTAAGGTGATATATTAAAATATAGTTAGAAATTATAAAGTTATAATTTTTATCATCATCATGATAATTTATTTCTAATTTTTAGGAAATTAATAATTAAATAAAATGCTTTCACAGTGATGATGCAGTAAATGTTTAATTAAGATACATGTAAAAGAAATGTTATTAAAAATATTAAAATAATTATAATATGTTATAATTAATGTCATCAAATAATTATATTTATTACCTAAATATAATAAAGATCCATTATAGTTTTTTTAGAGGTCATCTTGTGTATTGATATCTTATAAAGATTAAATTTTCATAATTTACTCATTCATTATTCGTTTGGAGTTATATAGTATCTATATTAACTCATAATAAATAAAAATCCATGTTGTCGTGGTACGAGTTAAAGTGTTTAAGTAAGGGTTAAAACCAAAGGATAAGTGTATGAATTTGAACTAAAAGTGTCCTAAAATTATTTTATAATATTATTTATACCTATACTATATTATTTACTAAATAACTCTCTCTATATAAATTTTTTATTGAAAATTAATTTTTATTAATATGATATTTTGAGAATTTCCAAAAAAATCCCCTCACCTCAAAAATAAAATGTAAAAACATCTCTCACCTCCTCAAAATACATTGATACTTATATCTCAACCAAACCATGATTAAAATAATCCACTAATACCACTAACCAAATCCTATATGCCTCTCTATGGGATGAAATAAAACCAAGTAATTTTTTTGCTATAAACCAAAAGAAGTTACCAAAATAAGAGGTAATGTTATTTAATGAAAACTTTAGTTTTATTTTATTACCCACAAATTTATTTCTCATTTTTCCATAAATATATAATAAAAATATTATCCTAAATATACTTAGATGTTTTTAAGTCAATTATTCTACCTAAACTAATACACAGATCAATCAAATGGGTAACGAATGTACCATTCATGTACGATGAACTACCGCCTAGAAAAATGATCACGTTCATTTTTCTTTTACCACCTATCATGGTTGTTCTTAGGATAGAAATACCATTTTTAAATTATATTTATGTTTTATTAATACATATTTAATTTTCATATAAAACTTACCTTAATGATTTATATTTTTAGTAAATTCGATGACATTGTTTGTGGAAGTGTGGACTATCGCCTCTTAAAGAGATGTGATTCATTCACACTATACATGGAATGTATAAAAGATGGTGTTAAAAAACATTATTTTACTTATATGAAATATATATAAATTTATAATTATAATATACAATTATACCATTATTTTCATTCTTTTATACAAAAAAAATAAAAGGAAGTAGAGTTCATGCGTATGTACAACCTACCGTCTCAATGAACGGTGTATTTCATTTTGTATCACCAAATATTATGGATTATTATAAATATGAATATGATGGATATATATGATAATTAAATCATGTTTTACATTATTTATATGATCAAATCACAATCTATGTAATAGGAAAAACAAATAACAAGTCACAACATACTCAAAAATCAAGACAATTAATACCTGAAAAAGTGAAAATAATGAATGATTGTTAACAAACAGGTAATTAGATGATATAAGAACATAATATAATATATTGAAAATATTATTATGGTTCTGTTATAAGTTAATAAAATTATTAAAACCATTATATAGGAGGTTAAAGTATGTTCACATAAAAATAAAATGAAAGATAAATGGTAATTTCACAGTCTCAACATAGTTTAGGATTGATTATGCTTAAATATCCACTACAAAATAGTTCTCTTCCATGTTAGTGTTTTCTAAATTTTTCTCCCAATTTTTTTTAATATTTTTCAATGATTTTTCAAAGTCATTTTACCCCATTTTTTACTTTTTACTAAATTCATTAAAAGGAATATTCATGTCATTTTCCAAATCATAGTTTCTTATGAATTTTCTTACAAAAGTAAAATAAATTATTTTATTAACTTATATTTAATGAATTAAAATTACCCCTATAATGACACCCTAATTTTTTGAAGCTTAATTTACAATTTTATAAGGTTCTTTTACTAATAAAATATTTTCTTTTCTAAATTTGCAGCCTTTTAAATAAATTATTAGAAAGTGGTAAGGTATTTTTTTCCCACATGAATTTCTATGTGATATTAATTATTCATCACTTATTTATTTTTTTTATGTAATTAACCTTTGATATGTCATATCATGAATCTATTTAAATTCATGTTATTTAGTGTTTCATTTGATAATTATTTGCTTTTATATTGATTATATTTCATATTTTTTAATGTGTAATGGGACACATTGACTTCAAGATGTCTTTTTAAATCGATTGATTAATATATGAGGACTAATTTAGAATAGTGTGGAATTTTTTGGGGACCATTTAATTAAGTCCATATGGGTTGGGGACTAGTTAATTAAATCCCCATGATGCATAATTAGTCTCTTTAGATGAAACTAGTTGGTGAAAAAACCCTTTGATTTTGTTTCTATGTTGAATAGACGAGTATCTACCCACAGACATAAACCATATTGTGAATGGTCTTATTGGTATTCGTTCATGTGTAATATACATGAAGTCAAATTATTAAGAATTGTCTTCATTTCAATTACTATTTCATAATGATATTTTCCATCTATATATCTATGGATTCTTTTAATTTTTAGTATATTGATTAAATGTCATGTTTTTTCAGTAATTTAGCTTTCTGTATTTATTTTTTCCTTATCCATTTTTATAAATGGAAGTTGTTTTGAGTTATTTGTTTTCCCATATTTTTTATTCTTATTGATTCATGATTACTTACACTATATGATTACTCTTTCTATGCATTTTAACTCACCATTATTTTTTCTCCTTTCCATGGGATATGAATATGAATTATTTTAATGATTTTCAAGGATTAAATTTATTTGTACTTTTTATATGTTAGGTTTTAATTTATATCTCCCAGTGTAATTTGGGAATCATGTATGTAATATGTTTTTCCAAAACTTCTAAACTGTTTGGCCCATTGGGATTTGATTCCTTATAACTATGACAGAGTAATAAAGTAAAGCACCAAATTTGAGCCTCTAGGGTCTGACCATTATAGTTGGTATCAAAGTACGATTACTGTAAATCTTGGGAACATGATTTTTGAAATCGTGGATTATAAATTACAACCCTATGACTACATTTTTAGGATAAGTCTAAGTATAGAAAAACATATTATAAATTTTTAATGTCAATTGATAACCTTGGATAAACCTTTGGAATCATGGATTGAGAAGAATATTTTGTGACTTATATATCATCTAAATTATTCATCATGACTATATCAATGTGATTATTTTATCCAACTTTGTGCTTGGGGTTTTGGTTAATTGTTAGAATTATCACGGATATACATGTAATGGTTATATGGTTACTAATGAAGAGACTACAAGAGAAAATTCAATGGAATGAGGAATTAATGAATAAGATGATGAAGAATAGTTATAAGTTCAATAATAAAGTGTAATGAATAAATTTATTGTGAATTTGGATTCAAGAATTATTTATTCAACAATGATATAGCTATAAGAATCATGTGATATATAAGGATTGTACTGCAACACTTATTATTTATATATTTGGAAGCATGGTTTTTTTATTAAAGTTTGTATGGTAAATAATAGTTGGTTTATGATAATAATATAACGTTAATTTTATTTGGGAATAATATGTTAGGTATATTTTTTAAATTTATAACTTTTTGGGAAATTAAATTTGAATAGAATTTTTTTGGATGAGTCTTAAGATAACTAATTATGGAATGTATTATGGTGAACATTAGATAGTAGTGTCTAAGGTTAAAGAATTCATTATCATATTGGATAAACTATTATAAGGATTTTGGTTTTGAAAATATATAGAAGAGGAAGAAATGACATGGGGACCTTATGATTTATTAAAAAAACCACAGCTATGGATTTTTTTTCATGAATATTCATTTCATGGTGTAATGGATAAAGGGAAAATATATCAAATAAAATCCAAATTATGATATTATTCTTATGAAATAGTATTTAATAAAGTATGTTTATTTTATCAATTTTATATCTAAATATTAAAATAATCCTTAAACTCTAGGAAAATTTATTATTTAAGAAAAAAAATTATCAGTTTATATTTATTTCTTAAAAATCACTGGGTTTTTAAATGATTACCATATGTATTGTTTTTTTGGTTAACTTTCTAAGGATTGAGTTTTCTATCACTCTATATCAGAACATGAAAGTTAGTTTCATTTCCAGTTCTATGTTTTACCTTTTGATTAAATTTATATGATTCAAAATATTAATTTTGTGGTAACTTTCACACTTTCCAATTCCTCAGATCAAGGAGAAGTTTTATTTACCATATTTCCAATATGGAATTTCCATACAAGAATGTTGAAGTATCATCCTTCGGTTTTATAAAGATCACTTTAAAATTTTGAGAAAAAAATTTATTAAAGTTGAGGAGAATGTAACACCCCATTATTTTATTGAATTTCCCCCTTTAAAGTTAATATTTTTTAAATTTTAGTAATCATATAACACTGAGTTTAAAATAACCATGATATACTCTTAAATATTTTTATTTTAACAATCGTTATTAATTTGGTGGTTGAAAATAGTATTAACTAAATTATGAAAATATATTATTAAATACATTGGACAAATATTAATTATAAATTAACATAGAAACCAGATTAATATAAATTGAATGATTTTATAAAAACATTTATGCTTCAAATTAGTTTTATATAATTAAATAAAATTAATTTCTATAAATTGATGATATTAGTGAAATATATATAATATATATTCAATAAAATATTTTAAAAAATTATCAACTATATTTTATTGGTATAAGATAAGAATATATCCATTTGTATGAATAAAAATTATATTTTAAATAAAAAAGATATTTTACCACCTTTTAAAGTAGAACCTATATTAAATTTAAAAAATTACTATATTATAAACTATATTTGAGAAAAATAAAGTTCTTCTTTTAAATTAGAATATTAAAATTTACTTAGGTTGAATTATTGGTATTTTCCTTATAATTTTTATATTTTGAGGAATAATTATATAATATTGGATTTGACTTGAAAACATATTTTTAATATAAATAATTTAAATTGGTAAATAATATTTTAAATTTTTTAAAATTATAATTAGAAAAAAAAATTCATTTAATCATATTTACACCATTTTATTCACTTTCACAATGAATTTGGATATAAAAAACTTCTCAATATTTTAAACGGTTTCACTTTAAAAACTAGTTTTCTCATTCTGTCAAAGGGATTAATTTGAAATTAATTTTAGAAGATTTTTTGTTTTTAATTTTTGGAAAATGTATTCCATATGTGGATTAATAATTTCCAAATTTAGTAAAATGTTCAATTTTATCTTTGTACAAAATTAATAGTAACTTTAGTATTGTTTTTAATTACAATGGTTATGGGTAAATTAGGTAACAGATGGAAAAATAATATTATAAGTAATATAAAAATATAATAACACTTTTACTAACTTTATCAAATGAGTGAGTGTCAATACGATTCATCCTTGGGCCAATTTTAAGGCTTCTTGTAGCCACATTGATAACTTTAAGGCAATTATAGTATTTTATTCTAAGGGAAGTCCAATTTGTCACACTCATGTTTTTATAACATATTACATTTTTTATATATGGTAATTACAATGATATCTTATAATATAATTAGTAATTGGATGTCTAAAATTTTTAACTTCATTGGGATAATTTATTTTTAATTTTTCTGTAATAAATTATTAAATTGAATGATTTCACATTGATTATGGAGTAAATGTTTAATTAAGGGACATACCAACTAAATGTTATTAAAAATTTTAAAATAAAAATTATTTTCAATAACTAATTTCATCAACTAATTTCATTTATTACCTAGAAATATTAGGGATTCATTAAACGTTTTTTTGTTATCTTGTGTGTTAATATTTTTTAAAATGTTAATAAAAGAATAGTGAAAATTGATATTAATGACGTTTTAAAATAAATATCATTTCATTAAATGATATAAAACCCATAAAAATATTAAATTCATCAAAATGATTTAGATAAAGTTAAAAATTTAATCCATTAATCATTTATGATTCGTTTTAAATTTTATAGTGTCTCTTAAAGATTAAAAAACTATGTTGACATGGTAAGAGTTAAAGGCTTTATGTAATGGTTAAATCCAAAATATTAAGGTAATAATTTAACCTAAACATGTATAAAAAATATTTTATGATCATATTTTAACCCATACTATCTTATCATATAAATAAATATATGTGGATAATTTTTTAATTGAGAATTAATTTATATTAGTTTAATATTTTGGGAGTTTCCAAAAGTGCCCCTGACCTCAAATATAAAAGGGAACCTCCTTCATCACCTCCTCACACCACATTTATCCATATATATAATCAAAAACATTACCAAATAATATTAAAAAATTTATAACCTAATCCAAGATTCATCACTTTGGGAAAATATCAGCCCAAGAAATGATTTTGGCATAAACCAAAAAAAGTTTCCAAACAAATTGGTAACATTCTTCAACAATCACATTGGTTTTATTTCTTCCCCTAATGCTTTGTTTCTAATTATTAATTGATTATATAATAAGAATAGTATCACAAATATAATAATATATTTTTACGTTATGTTTTTTACCTAAACCTACTCACATATCCATCAAATGGATAACTAATTTACCATTTGTGAACTGTGAACTACTACCTCGTGAAACGATGTCTTTCATTTTTTTCTTTTACCATCTCTCGTGGTTGTTTATTATGATGGAAATTCTACTTTTATATTATATATCGGATATTTATGTTCTATTCATACTTATTTAATTTTTATATAATACATATATTCTTGCAATCTATTTTTTGTAAATACGATAACATTGTTTGTGGAAATGTTTACAACCTCCTCCTCAAAGCGATGTGATTTATTCACACTATACATGAAACATATTGATAATTTTTTCATAAATATATTTTACATATATGAAATTTATATGATAATAAAATTATATTATACATATATATCATTTTCATTTCATTCTTTTATACAACATATAAATAGATGTTGCATTTATGCGTTCGTACGACCTACCATCGCAATGAATGGTGAATTTCATTTCCAATCTCCAAATATTATATATTATTATAAATATATATACTTAATATTTGTGATACTTATATAATGTAAAAAAATTAGATTATGAAATTAGTTTCTATGTAATATTAACAACAAATAACAGGCCAACACATACTTAAGAAACAAGACAATTAACACCCGAAATAGTGGAAATAAAGAAAGATTTTTAACAAATGGGAAATGAAATATTATAATAAGTTAATATAATATATTATAAACATTATTATGGTTATTTTATAAGTAAAAAAAATTCTAAAACCATTATATAGTAGATTAAAGGATTTTTACCTAAAAAGGAAATGTAAGTTAAGGGGTTATTTCATAATCACATTGTTATTCAAGATTGTTTGTGCTTAAGTATCCACTAGGTAATATTTCTATTATATGTTATTATTTTATAAAAATATTTTCAAAAATATTTTTACTATTTACAATGATTTTTAAAGTCATTTTTATCCCCTTTATAACTTTATACAAAATCCTTTAAAAGGAATCTTCATGTCACTTTCCAAAACAAGGTACTTTATGAAGTTTCATACAAAAGTAAAATAAATGATTTTTTTATCTTATATGGAATGAATAAAAATTTCTTCAATCATGACACTCTAATATTGGGAATATTCCTTTATAATTTTACAATGTTTTTTTTAAAATAAAATATTTTCTTTTAAAAATGTGGGACCTTTTAAAAAATGATTATAAAGTGTTCAGGGATATTTTTCATAGTTTAATTTATATATGATATTTTTTGTTATTCGTTTATATATTTTTTGTGGTGTATTTATCCATTGATATACCATATTACCAATATCTTTATCTTCATGGTATTAAATTTTTGAATTTATATTTATTTACTTTTACATGTATGATTTTTTAAATATTTCGAAGTGGCATAGGATGCTTTGATTTAAAGATATAATTTTAAATATATTTTTTGATATGTGAGGAATTCTATAGACTATTATGTAAAATTTGGGGGACCATTTAATTAAATCCATAAAGGTAGGCGACTGGATAATGAAATCCCCTCGATGTATTGGTAGTCTATTAAGATGAATCTAATTGGTGACAAAACCCTTTATAATTATTTTAAAGAAGAATTGATCGGTTTCTACCCATAGAGTTAATCCATATTATGAAATTCCTTCATGGTAATGGTTTAGGCTTCAAATACATGATGCCAAATTACTATGCACTTCCTTAACTTTAGTTATTATTTATCCATGATATTTTTTATCAACATATATATAAATTTATTTCATTTATATTATATTGATTTAATGTCATGTGTTTTCAGTACATTAAATTTCCATATTGATTATTCCTTACCCAATTATTTAAATGGAATGTTTGTTCAGTTATATACCTTTTCATATTGTAATTATTATTGATTCAGTATTAATTATGTTATATTCCTAACCTTTATGAGCATTTGATCTCACCATTATTTTGTTTCCTTTCCAAAGGATATGAAGATGAATTAGTTGAATGTGTTTCATGGATGAAATTTATTTTTATTGATTATATATGATATTTTAATTTATTTCTCTGAATTTAATATGGGTATCATTTATGTAAAATAGTTTTCTAAAACTACTAAACCATTTTTTCCTTTAGGATTTTATTCCTTATTACCATGCTAGTGTAATAAAGTAATTCACTGACTCCGAGCATCTGGGGTCATGAAGTTACATTTGGTGTCAAAGTAAGTTTAGAAGAAACATTGGGAACTATATTTTTGAAAACATGGATTTCAAAACATAACCCTATGACTGACATTGAGGATAAGTAAAAGTATAGGATAATATCCTAAAGATTTGGTAATGGAAATTGATATCCAAGGTTATACCTTTATACTAATAGATAGAGAAGAATATTCCATGATTTATACATCTTATAAATGATTATTTGTGACAATATCCCTATGATTAGTGTTCCTAACTTTGTGATTTAGGTATTATTCAATAGTTATAACTAGCAAGGTTATACATGAAATGGATATATTATACTGTTGAAGAGACTACAATAAAAAAATTAATGGAATGATATCTTAAGGAATAATATTATGAATCATAGTTAATTATTTAAGAATTAAGTAGAATGATTAAAGTTATTGTGAATTTGGATTCAATAATTATTTCACCAATGGTTCTCTTGTTATATGAATCATGTGATATATAAGGATTGTACTAAGGTAATTATTTAGTAATTATTTGGATTCATGAAAATTTTAATTAATGTTTTTAAGGTGATCAAATAGTTGGTATGTGATAGTAATAGGCACATTAATTTTTTTGGGGAATCGGATGTTATGATTGATTTTGGAAATTTTATAACATTTCTTATCAATAAAATTGAACGTAAGTATTTTGGATGTGACATAATGTCACTACTTATGGAATGGATTATTTTGAATAGTAGATACTATTGTTGGAGGTTGAATAATTTTTTATAATATTGGATAACCTATTATAACCATTTTGGTTTTGATAAATATTTAGAGGAGGGAAAAACAACCTGAGGAAAATATGATTCATTAAAAGTTCTTTCGGTATTAAATTCTGCTCATGAACATTCATTTATTGGTGTAATAGATAAAGTAAAAAATAGATCTAAGAACAAAAAAAGAATGATATTATAATTATGACATGGAAATTAATCAAGTATGTTTATTTTCTTAAGTGCAATCCAAAATATTAAACGAATCCCTCAACCCTATGAAAAGGGATTTTGTAACAAAAATGATATATGTTTACTTTTATTCATGAGAAATCAATAGTCTTTTAACTGATCACGGAATTTATATTTTTGTGGTGTTTAATTTATAATTATGGGGTTTTTTATAACTCTTCATCCTAACTTGATAATTAAATTTCTCTACCATGTCTATGTTTTAACTTTCAACTAATTTTATCCTATTTGATAGATAGATTTTGTGGTAACATTAGAATTCCCAATTTCCTCTTATCAAGGGGTATTTTTATTAACCATATTACCTATGTGGGTTTCCCACAAATGAATTCCAAACTATAAAACTCTAAATTATGAAGTGAACAATAAAATTGTGATGACACAATTTATTGAAGGAGGGTAGAATGTAACACACTAATATTTTATGATATGACCCTCTTTAAAGTTAATATTTTCGAAAGCTTACCTTTCACGCAACACAGAGTTTAAGCGAACTGTGATATACTATTATATATTGTTATCTTAACACAGGAAATTAATTTGGTGGTTGTGAATAGGATTAACAGAATTATGAGAATATATTATATAATTCATTGGCCACAAATTAATTATAAATTAAGATAGAAATCAAATGAATATAAGGGGAACGATTTGATAAAAAACAATTTTAATGATCCAAAAAGGTTTTATCTCAATAAATTAAAATTAATCACTATTGATGCATGATATTAGTGAAATATATTTAATATATATCTAATTAAATATTTCCGATATTCATCCAATATATTTCATAGGTATAAAATAAGAATAAATATATTTTTACAGATAATAATTGTATTTTTTGTAAAAAGGATATCTTACCACCTTTTAATGGATAAATTATTCTAAATCAAATTTTTTAAAATTTTGTAAATAATATTTGAAAAAATAACCATCTTTATTATATAAAAATGTAAAAAAAAATTGTGATTTAAGTTTTTTTATTTTCTTTTTGAAAAGTTTAATGTTTTGGTGAATAGTGATATAATGTTGCGTTTTAATTGTAAACATATTTTTCATTTAAATTATTTATAATATCAAATTACATTTATAATTTGTTTTAAAGTGTAATTATATCAATTTTTTATTTAATCTAATTTAGGTCATATCAATAATTATCACATTGAATTTGGATATAAAAACTTTTCAACCTTTGCAACGTTTTCACTTTAAAAAATAATTTTATCATTCTGTCAATAGGATTAATGTTTAATTAATTTTATTTAATTTCATGTCTCCAATTTTGGAAAATGGATTCCATATTTTTGAATGAGAAGTTTTTTTATTAAATAGGTAAAATTTATTTTTTACAGTATGAATAATAACTTCAGTATTTTTTTTATAATTACAACGAATAAGGGTATATTTGGTAAGAAAAGGTAAAAATATATTAAAAGTATCATTAAATTATCTTATTACTTGAAACAATTTTATTATATGACTGGTTTTTGACCAAATAATCCTTGGGACAATTTTATTGCCTCTTGGAGCCCCTAGGATGGCATTATATAATTTATAAAATTTTATTCTAAGGGAAGTCCAATATAGCACACTCACGTTTTTAAAAAGTTTTACATTTTTTATAAATGGTCATTAAATTGATACATTATATTATATTTAATAATTGGAAACATATACTTTTTATCTTCATCATGGTAATTTATTTCTAATTTTTAGGGAATAAATAATGAAATTAATTTTTTTGACAATGATGATTAAGTAAATGTTTAATTAATGGACATATCAAATATATGTTATTAAAAAAATTAATATAAATATAATTCGATATAATTAATGTAATCCAAAAATTTAATAGATTACCTATACATATTAGGGATTCATTAAAGGTTTTTTCTATGTTATCGTGTGTATTGATATTTTAAAAAACTTGAGAAATGAATAGTGTAAAATTGGCATTAAGGTATTTTGAAATAAATAATATTTTATTAAAAGATATAAAATGCATAAAAATATAAAAGTCCAAAAAATTATTGGTATAAATTTTAAAATTTCAATAATAAATTATTTTTTAATTCTTTTGAAATTTTATATTATCAATATTAACTCTTAAAGATTAAAAACCAAGTTGTTATAGTAAGAGTAAAAGGGTTTATCCAAGGATTATAACCAAAAGATAAGGGTAAGAATGTGACCTAAACATATATAAAAATCATTTTATGATATTATTTAGACCCATAAAAATATAATTTCAATAACTCTATCTGAATCTATATTGATTTAAAAATTAATTTAAATTACTTTAATATTTTGAGAGTTTTAAAAAGTTCCTCTCACCTAAAATACAAAAGAGAACCTCCTCCATCTCCTTGTCAAACAAAATTTACCCTTTTATGTCATCCAAAACCTACCAAAATAATCTTCTAACATTCTTATACCAATCCTAGAATCCTCACATTAAGATTAAATCAATCCAAGAAGTCCTTTCATTGTAAAACAAAAGGATTTACCCTAATAATAGGAAACGTCCTACAATGATCACTTAAGTTTTACTTCTTATAAAACTCACTAATTTATTATTATTAAATTATTATTTAATAGAAATAGTATCCTAAATATATTTATATTTTTTTATGTTAGGTTTTCGTCCAAAACCTACACACACATCCATCGAAGGGGTAATGGATTTACCGTTAGTGTAAGGCTAACTACCACCTCGAAAAATGATATCGTTCATTTTTCCTTCACTACATCTCATTGATGTTCATTATTATGGAAACACTATTTTTAATTTATATATATAATATTTACATTTTATTAATAACTCTTAAATATTTTTATAACACATAACTTCATGCTTTTCATTTTTTAAATTTGATAACATTGTTTGTGGAAATGTGGACTACCGCCTCCTCAAAGCGATGTGATTCGTTCACACAATACATGGAAGGTATAAAAAATGTTTTTAATGAATATGTTTTTTAATATATGACATATATATGATAATTTAATTATATTTTATATATATATAATTTTCTTTTAAATCTGTTAATATAAAAAATAAATGGAAGTAGCATTCATGCATATGTACGACCTACTGTCTCAATAAATAAATAATTTCATTTCCAATCTCTATATATTATGGATTATTATATATACACATATAATGAATATATATTATAATTAAATAATTTTTTACACTCTATATATGATTACATCATAATATAAGTAGTAGTAACAACAAATAAAAGGTCAAAACATACTTGACAAATAAGACAACTAACTCATGATTTAGTGAAAATAATGAGTGATTATTAACAAATAGGTAATGATATGTTATATGAAGTTAATATAATATATTATTAATATTATTTTTGTTCTCTTATAAGTTAATAATACTATAAAAAACATTATACCCGAGTTCAAAGGATGTTCACCTAAAAAGGAAATGCAAGGTAAGGAGTGATTTCAAAATCTCATCACTATTCAGGATTGTTTTAACTAAGTCTCCAGAGGGGAATATTTATATTCCATGATAGTTTTTACTAAAAAAATTCAAAAATGTTTTTTTATTTTACAATTATTTTTTAAATTCATTTTTACCACCTTTTTTACTTTTTTATTAAATTATTTGAAAGAAATATTCTAGTCATTTTCTAAAAAAATTGCTTTAGGACTTTTTTTACAAAAGTAAATGAAATGATTTTTTCACTAATATGGTATGAATTAAATTTATATATGTCATTATTCCCTAATGTTTTTAATATTACATTTCAATTTTACATGTTTTTTTTCAAATAAAATATTTTCTTTTTAAAATTCATGACAATTTATTTAAATGATTGGAAAGTTATAGGGGGTTTTGTCTCATTTTTATTTCGGTGTGATATGCCTTATTCATCACCTATTTATTTTGTGTGGTGTACTAAACCTTTGATACATTATATCATGAATCTCTTTATATTCATGGTATTAAATTTTTTATTTGATAATTATTTACTTTTTTTTATTATGTATCAAATATTTTAAAGTGGTATGGGGAACATTAATTTATATATATATATAAACAGATTATTTGATATATGAGGAATGACTTTTACCAGTATGGCATGGTTTAGGGACTATTTAATGCGATCAATATTGGTTGGGGACCAATTAATATAATCCCATTGATGCATTAGTAGTATCTTTATTTGACATCAATTTTCAATAAACGTTTTGAGTTTGTTTCAAATAATAATAGAAGACTTTCTACACAACGACTTAAACCATATTGTGGAATGTCTTGATGTTGTGGTTCATATTCTAGATACATGATTCAAAATTATTAATAATTTCATTCATTTTAGTTGTTATTTATCCAATAGATTTTTCATCTATATTTCTATTGATGGATTTAATTTTCAGTATATATATTAGATTAGATTTCATGTGTTTTTAGTACTTTACTTTGTAATGTTGATTTTTCCTTATCCATTTGTCCAAATAGAAAGTGGTTTTTGTTATTTACCTTTCCATACTGATTATTATTTTTGATTCATTATTACCTCCACTATAAGAATACCCTTTTGAGAATTTGAGTTAACCCCTATTTGGCCTCCATTCCCTAGGAAATGAAGATGAATTTTTGGAATGAGTTTTGAGGATGAAATTTTAATTTTATTGTTTTATATTATGTTTTAATTATTATATCCCATTGTAATATGGGAATCATTTATGTAATGTGTTTTTCCAAAATTACTAAATCTTTCAGCCCTTCGGGATTTGATTCCTTGTAACCATGCCAAATAAATTAATGTATAGAATACGAGCTTATGGGGTAGGGGCATTATATTTGGTATCAAAGTATGTTTAGTAGAAACCATTGGAACTATATTTTGGAAATGATGTATTAGAAAAATAAACCAATGACTAACATTGAGGATCATTCTGAGTATATAATAACATCCTATAGATTTGGTAAGAATTATTGATAACCTAGGATAAACATTCGGACTCATTGATTGAGAAGAATATTCCATTTTTATACATCCTATAAATAATTATTAATGACTACATCACTATGATCAGTGTTTCCCACATTATCCTTTAGTTTTTGGTCAATAGTTAGAATCAACATGTTTATACAAGTAATTTTTATATTGATGGTGATGAAGATACTAGAAGAAAAAAATTAAAGGAATGGGGTACTAAGGAATAAGATAATGAATAATATATAATGATTTAAAAATGAAGTAGAATGATTAAAGTGATCATGAAATTCGAATCACGAACTATTTAATTAATGGTGATATGTTTATAAGAATCATTTGATATATAAAGATTATACTATAATATGTATTTTTTTGATTTGTAAGAATAGAAATTTTTATTAATGTTTTTAATGTAATAAAATAGTTGGTATGTTCCAATAATAGCTACATTAATTTTTTTTGTGAATAGGATGTCAAGATTTAATTTTGGAAATTTTAAACTTTTTTTGGATAGTGAATTTGTACAGAAGTGTCTTGGTTGAGTCTTACGGTCATAACTTATTGATTGGATTATATTTAACATTGTATATTATTTTTTCAGGTTAAATAATGTTTTATCATATTGGATAACCTATTCTAACCATTTTGGTTTTGAAAAATATTTATAGGACAAATAACTACCTGAGGACCATATGACTCATACAAAGTTATTCAGGTTTGAAATTGTTTTTAAAAATATTCACTTTCCAGTGTAATAGATAGAGTTAAAATAGATTGATGAACAAAAAAAATTATATTATAATTATAACCTATAAATTAATCATGTCTGTCTAGTTTCTCAATTACATATCTAAATATTAAATGAATTCATCATCTCTATGAGAAAGTATTCTCTAATAAAAATGTTATTTGTTTAGTTTCCTTTATGAGAAATCAATTGTCTTTTAACCGATCACAAGATTTATGATTTCTTGTTGGTTTACATTCTAATGAAAATATTTTTTATCACTTTACATCAGTACTTTATAGTTAAATTTATCTTTGATGGAAATTATTTAACTTTCCAATAATAGTATCATATTCTAAAGACTAATTTTTAGTAACCTTAAAATTTACCGTTTCTTCTTATCAAAGGGATGTCCATATTTATGAAGTGGGATTCCCATAAAATAATTTTAAAGTATCACCCTTTGATTTCCCAAGTTTACATTAAAATTTTGAAGATGAAATTTATTTAAGTATAATAGAATGTGATACCTCCAGATTTTATGGTATGTACCTCTTTAAATTATTCTTTTTAAAATATTACCTTTCACACAACATCAAGTTTAAATGAACCGCAATATACTATTAAATTTTGTTATTTCAACAGTAGACATAAATTTGGGGGTTTTTAATAGGATTAACTAACTTATGAAAATATATTATTGAATTCATTAGCCACCAATTAATTAGAAGTAAATATGAAAACCAAGTGAATATAAGTGAAATGATTTTATAAAAAACTATTTTTTATGCTCCAAAATAGTGTTATAATAATAAAGTAAATTAATTACTATTGATGGTTGATATTTGGGAAATATATATAATATATATTCAATAAAATATTTTTTACATACATATAGAAAAATTTATAGGTATTAGAGAAGAATTATTTTTATTTTACATATAAAAATTGTATTTTTTTATAATAGTATATTTTAGTTCCATTTAATGGGGAACCAATTTTAAATCCAATTTTTAACACATTAATAAATTATATTTGAAAAAATCATTCTTATTTTTAAAAGAAATATAAAAATTTAATTTGGTTGAATATTTGGTATTTTCATGATAAGTTTCAGGTTTTTCTGAATAGTGATCGTGAGACACAAACTTTTTTGAATAGTGATAAAATATTTCATTTTAATTTTAAAAAATAATAAAAATAATTTATTGTATTAAATTATATATGAAATTTTATTAAGTATAATTAGGTCATTTTTATCATTTAATAAATTTTAGGTGATTGTAATCAATTTAACATTTAATTTTTAAATAAAAATATTTCAATCTTTTGAAAATTTTCACTTTAAAAAACTATTTTCATGTTCTGTCAATGAGATTAATTTTAAATTTATTTTAGAAAATTAAATGTTTTGAATTTTGAAAAATGGATTCCATTTTTTTAATCATAAGGTATAATTTTTTTCAATTTTTTACTTTATCATTGCATAATATGAATAGTGACTTTAGTATTTTTATATTTACCATTATTAATGGTAAATCAGGAAACTAAGGGAAAAATAATTTTATAAGTATTATAATAATATCCTAAAACGTTTTATAATATTATTTAATGAGTGACTATTTTCCAAAATCAAAATTTGGAAAATCTTAAGGCATAATTGACCCACTTTGTTTACTTTATGCATTTTATAGTATTTTATTCTAAGGATAGTCCAATACATCACACTCATGTTTTTAAAATATATTGTATTTTTTATATATGGTTATTAAGATGTTATATTATATTATAATTATTAATTGTAAATAATTTTCTTTATATTCATCATGATAATTTATTTTCAATTTTTAGGGAAGAAATAATAAAATTAAATGATTTCAGAATGATGATGTAGTAATTATTTTATTAATTGACATATTAAATGAATCTTATTAAAAATATTAAAATAAATATAATATGATACAATTAATTACATTAATGGATTTTAAAGACTACCTATTCATATTATTGATGTATTAATTCTTTTCGATTCAATTTATATTATGTATTGATACTTTTAAAAAAGGAAAGTAATCAATATTTTCAAAATTGACATTAATGATATTTTAAAATACATAATATCTTATGAAATGATATAAAAGTTTAAGAAATATAAAATTAGTTCAACTGATTGGGATAAATTTTAATAGTTCATCCTTGAATCATTAATCATTCTTTGGTCTTTTAATCGTAACTATATTAACCCTTAAAGAGTATAAACAAAGTTTTCACATTAAGGGTTAAAGGGTTTAACTAAAAGATAAATCCAAAAGATAAGGGTCAGAATGTGAACTAAAAATGAATAAAAAATATCACATGAGATTATATATAAACATACTATATTATAATATAAATAAATCTCTTATTTTCCATTTATAATTGAAAATTAATTTATATTAATTTACAATTTTGAGTGTTTTCAAAAGCTCCCCTCACCTCAATTATAAAAGGTATCCTACTCCCTCACTTCCTTGAACCACATTGAGCCTTTGAGATAAACCAAAACCAGACCAAATAATCTCCCAACATCAACCCCTAATCTTAGATGCCACACTCTCAGTACAAATAAAACCATCGAATGATTATGTCATAAACCAAAATGAGTTACCCAAATAAGATGTAACATTCTTCAATGATCACTTTAGTTTTATTTCTTTCCCCACTCCTTTATTTATTATTATTCCATTACTATATAATAAAATTATTTTCCTTAATATAATGATATGTTTTTATTTTAAGGTTTTGACCCACACCTACACAAAGATCCATCAAATGAGTACCAAATTTACCATTCGTGTACCGCGAACTACTACCTTGTGAAACGTTGTTATTTATTTTTTCCTATACCACCTTCCATGGTTTTTCATTATGATGTAAATTACATATTTATATGATATTTATGATATTTATGTAATATTCATACTCCCTCAATTTATATATAACACATACATTCATGCTTTCCATTTTTTTAAATATGTTAACATCATTTGCTGATGTGGGGACTATGACATCCTCAAAGTGATGTTATTCATTAATACAATATTTGAATGTATAAAAGATGATTTTAATAAAAATATGTGACATATATAACATATATATGATACTATAATTATAATATACATATATATCATGAACTTTTCATTCTTTTAATATAGTAAATAATTGAAAGTAGCATTCATACGTACGTACGACCTACCGTCTCCATAAATGGTGAATTTCATTTCCTATCTCCAAATATTATGTATTATTATAATACCTATTTTATGAATATATATGATAATTTAATTATGTTTTAAATTATGTGGATGATTAAATCATGATATATGTAATATTAACAACAAATAACTAGTAAAAACATACTAAAAAAACTAGACAATTAACATATGAAAAAGTGAAAATAATGAAAAAATGTTTGCAAAAAGGGATTGAGATATTATATGAACTTAATATATGATACTTTAAAGGTTATTATGGTTCTATTTTAAGTTAATTTTATTCCTAAAACTATTATATTGGATGATAAATGAAGTTCAACTAAACAGAAAACATAAGTTATGGGGTTATTTCTCAATCTCATTGTTATTCAAGATTGTTTGTGTTTAATTCACCACTAGGTAATGTTTCTCTTCCTTTTTATTATTTTATATAAATTATTTAATTTTTTTTCTATTCTACAATGACTCTTGAAAGTCATTTTTACATAACAATTTTTAAAAAATTATATAAAAGTAATCTTCCTTTAATTTTCCAAAATAAGGTGCTTTATGACTTTTCTTACAAAAGAAAAACAAATGTTTTTTAAAATTTATGTCATGAATGAAATTTTCCATCATCATGAATCACTAATATTTTGAATCCTCGTTTACAAGATTATATTCTTCTTTTCAAAGAAAATATTTTCTTTTGTAAATTCATGTCCTTTCAAATAATTGATTACAAAGTGGTAAAGGATTTTTGTCTCACTTTTATTTCTATAAGATAAACCTTATTCTTAACTAATTTATTTTGTGTGGTTTAATGCCCCATTGATATACCATATCATAAATCTATTTATATACTTGGTATTAAAGGATTCAATAGATAATTATTTACATTTATGGAGCATATGTTTCAAAGATTTCAAAGTGGTATAGGACACTTTAATTTAATGATATATTTTTAAATCGATTATTTGATATATGAGGAATGATCTGAAATATTATAACATGGTTTTAGGATTGATTAATACATTCCCTATGTGTTGGGGAGCGATTAATGAAATCCCCTAGAGGCATCTGTATTCTATTGAGATGAAATCAGTTGGCGACAAAACCTTCATGTTTGATTCTAAGAAGAATATATTGGTTTCTACCCATTGAATTAAAATATTTTATGAATGAGCATGATGGTAGTGGTTCATGTGAAAGATACATTATATCCAATAATTAACAATTTCATTAATTCCACATATTATATATCCATGATATTTTTTTCGATATATCTATTGATGCATTTTATTTTCAGTATATTTATTAAATGGTATGTTTTTTTAGTACTTTACCTTTCCATATTAATTATGAATTATCTAGTTGTCTAAATGGATTGTTTTCTCAATTATTTACCTTTATATATTCCTTATTATTATTTATTAATTATTTATTTCATTCTATGCTTTCGCTTTCTAGGCATTGTAGATCACCCTTATTTTGTTTCCTTTCTTGAGAATATGAAGATAAATTCTATGATTGGGTTTTAAGGATGCAGTTTATTTGTATTTTTTGTAAATTATTTTTTACATTCTATCTCATAATGTAATATAGGAATATTTAATGTAAAATAGTTCTCCAAAACTACTACATTGTTTGGTCCTTCAAGATTTTATTCATTGTAATTGTGCCAATGTAATAAAGTACTCCACGGACTCTGAGCTTCTGGGGTTCGATAATTATAGCGATGGATATATATACATGTTATATAGGGTGTGTTTGATCACATAAATACTCATTGATGGATCATAGTCACACTGTGGGACGTAAGAATAAAGAAATATACAAAATATTGTGGTTCAAGTTGAATCTAGGAGAATACCACGATACTCAAAAATGAACTTCTAGAGAAAATGGGTTTGTTATAAAGTAGATAACATCTATTGAGAATTTGTATGCGATAAATTTCTTATGTGTTCAACACTATTACTTTGATATAAATATACACATAGAAGTGGAGATATATAAATTTATCTATCTATATTGTTATATGAATCTTGGAATATTTCATTAACCATTGGCCAATGAATGGGTCTATATATGTGCTCATGAAAATATAATATCATACATTTTTAGTGATTAAACTAATAGAAATGATAAACTCATGGTGTTATGGAAAAAAATCATGCAATCATTATCTTGTATTCTTGATATAAATCAATGATTTTCTTTATCAAGAATGAATCACTTGATTACATTATAAAACCTAATGAATTACATAAACTACAATATCCCATAATAGACAATATTATAAATGCTAAGGGATATGGATTACATGATCACATATCCATCAATATTTTAGTTGAGAAAACTGATCTAGTAATACCCTACCGTCCCATGAACTAGAAAATGATATTTTTTCTTTAATTCGAAATCTTTGAGATTGTTTGAGATCATATTACCACTTAATGTAGTTTTAATTTCCATAAAAATTATAAAAGAGGTAGTGATCATGTCTTCGATAAATATATAAGTAGGTACATGGGTTTAAGGTGGGATTTGTGTTAAATGTTTTCAGAGAGAGAGTTATCTTGTTTTTAGAAAAAAGATCACCTTTGTGTTCCTTTTTTATATATAAGAAAAATGTTCTTTTGGGATTTGTTTATATTAAGGAGAAGAAAAATGAATGAAATATTTTTGAGGAGATGAAGAAACATGTCGTATGATATGGGGAGTGAAATGATATCAGTTGTCTTCAATAGAAAAAATCCCCATGTAAACTCATGATTGTGAGGCCACCTATCCCATACACAATCAAATTACTCTTGAGTATTTATGTGATTCCCCCATGGTATGATCAAATTCAAACACTAAGGTTATGTGGTGAAATTATTAGATTGCATCCATGTAATCTAGGTTATGAACATACCTATAGATCTATTTACGTTGAGTGAGCCATGGTTACCACTAGTGGTATGATTTATGGTGGGGGGTTTAAATATTTCACAATAAGTCATATTGGGTTCATGATTCTTAATTCACACATTATTTTGGAGATTCAGTTTCTAATAGTATTAGTATAGGGAATGAGAAACGCCCAACGAGTCTTATATACATGAGGACTCATGGCCCCACAATCCCAAGTGAGTATCTAATTGGGTAACATTGTAAACAATAATTACGAACTCACATTAGTCCAGAGGATGGGAACTTGGGCTCACCACACTCTTTTGGGGGGGAACTATTATTTATTTTCGGACTCTCATATAGATTTATAATGTGTTATCAAATACTTTTTCCATTCCCAAGTATGACATGGATCGCCCTAAATTAATGAAAAAATTATAATTATGCACAGGTTTATAATCATTTGTATGTAACCGATAATATTCATTTGTGTGTGTATTTATATGTATCTAAGGTTATCCATCATTGGAACCATTTTATGAATATAATAGTTATTCTTTAGTATCTAATTATAATTATGTTGGTTTTAATCATTGTGTCGAGGTGCTTTGGAGTTTACAGTTATCTAATGAGATGGATATTGTTTTGATTTCAGTATAAAACTCATAAGATGGGATTCCTATATAACATTGGAAAAGGAATAAAAACCCACATATTTTGGTGTCACTTAATAGGACACATCACATTTTAATGTCATGTGATGAGGACCAAATCATGAACTTTACTTCATATAGTAAGGATGTCTAGGGGAAATTTGTACAGCCAAAGATGGTGTGGGACTTACGTTGTGGAGGCCCAAGGGACCTGTAAGATATGTGCCCTCCCAGGTGGAGGAATAATCTTAATAGGGATTAAAACCAATACATATGGTGATTAAAGGGGTCTAGAAGGGATATAAAACTCCATAGTGGATATGAAATTATCATGAATGTGCCCCAGAGAAAAAAATAGTTAAGCAGGTTGTTGGGATTGGTCTCCAGGGTGGTATCCTACATGTCCTAGTCAGTTGGGAATAAAATTCCCCATATATTGAAAATCTTGTCTCTTACACTAAATAGGAGGCCCATTTTAGTGGATTTTGGGGCTTACACCGAGTTGGAGGGTGATTCAGTTGATTATGGATGGGGATTATACTAAATAGGAGGCCCATTTGGAGGATTGGGATAGTGTGGATTTCATAATTTCCACTAACCAATAAGGCCAAGTGAGTCTTTCTCATTGTGAGAAACAAGAATAAGTAGTATATTTACAATTCACAAGATCCTCATTTTTTATTGATGGATAGATATTGGATCCCAAATAGAGAGATAAAGTGATTTCAATGTTCTTGAATCCACTTTTATTCTGTTAACTAGGATAGTCACATCTAATGATCCATGTGGATATCACCTGAGTAGGTGATGAGGAGAAATAGGGATGCCTCCCACAAGGAGGACTTAGGGATTAATCTAGGAGGGATTACCTGCATTTGGTACCTGAGGAAGAAAGGAGGAAAATCCACTAAACCTCAAAGGAAAATTCAACTATGTTCCCCTTATCTTCACCTAGGATGTAAAAGTCCACATTAGCACCTCCAAGTTTGGGAACCTCATTACCATGTGACTATGTACTTTAAGAAATTTTGAGGGCCCAAATTTTCAAGGAGGTTACTAAAATGAATCCGCCTATCATGGGTATGTAGATAGAAGATGATATTTTTATGGGTCTAATGTTTTATCCATGCATCTCAAGAGGCTTTGGAAGATTCAATTTCCTAATTCCATTATACTGGTTGGCGAAGGAGGAAAAGTGGGGCCTGATGGTATGATGAAGGGTTGTGATGGGATCTACAGAGAATATCACCCAAGGATTCCTCGTTCTATATAGGATGTTAATATGTGGGATCAGGTACCAATCATATATAATGTATCTATGTATGTGAGGGTTTCATCCAAATATCCGTATGTTATGCGGACCTGGGATCCACACTAATAGAATTTTAAAAGTATGGAAGGGATCCGTACACATATCTTTTTTATATGTGTGCTCATGTTCCTCCCATGTAAAATTTTTCTATACGAGACATGGATCCCTCTGCATTTATTTTTACTACGAGGGGTGGTGTAACACAAATGGGAAATCCTTTTATACTCCTCAAAAAGGTTTCCATAAAATGTTCTTCGGTTTTCTAATGGATTATTGAATTTATTTTCTTCTATAATGTTATGTGGCGGGTTTACCTGCAGAAGATCGATGGAAGTGAAATTTTTCTTCCAATTATTATCTATGTCTATATATTTCTTTTTATGGCTACCCTAAGTGGTGTTTTATAGAAGAACAGGGTAACTGGAGACCAGGATGATCGGTTGTCTATGGTAGGCCATGTGGCTTTGTTTTCATGAACCCAATAAGGACACCTTGGCCCACAAAAAAAATTCATTCATGGGGTGTGTAAGAGTCCCTCAGAACCCAAAATAATTATCTGTTCATGGGGGAGGTCATTTTTTGGGTTGAAAATCACCATCCTTCCCTGGAAATAATTTGTTTTCCTTCACAAGAGTTAGGGATACTATCTCATCCTTCTAACCATTTAATTTATCTGATTCCATGTCGAGAAGTTGACAACATGGTGTTTTTAACAACGCAGAACCAATACTTTCTTTATAGATTTACCTCATATGAACATTTTCATTAAAGTGTTAGTTGGATTTTTTTTACCCTTTAACAAATTAATTGAACTATTTTCTTCTTTCATGTGGTATTTTCTAGAGCCAAAAATTTCTATTCTTCTGAATGGGATCTGATTGGGAGGAGGAAACTATTCCAATGAAGAAGATGGTCATGTTTTGAACTGGTTTGAAGTACACATGTTAAACCAAAAAATCGGAAAATGACAATAAATTGGGGGACTAATATCATTTAACTTTTACCAAGTCCTCTATTTGAACTATCACTTGGAAACATTTATACCATTGAATTTCTCTAAAATCACATTTTCTTCTTTGTAGACTCGCATTCCATGAACTCAATTTCATCATCTATGAATGGTAATTATTTTCAACCTCATAGAGATAGGATCATTCTCATGGTTTCAACATAGACCATGTTCTCTATGGATCGAGTGACAATCACCACATAGAACTAAGGTCTAGAAGAATAATCACCTAATGGGTTGGAACTCCTTGTAGAGTGGTGTCGCATAGAAAGATGATTTTTTTGAAAAATTAGAAAACTTTTTTCAAAACTTTCAATGTACAAATTTCAACTAATCTCATAAACTTGTTATGATATTTTTAGAGGGATTAAATCACACCTGATTCCACTTTAGTGATAACTATTAAGAGAATAATTTCTATTACTATGAACATTAAATAAGATCTTTGATATCAATTCAACCCTACAGAGGGTATTTTTAAAATTATACATTCACCATTGCTTCTGAAATACACATATTCCAACACATTAATATTTTAAAACAATGAGAGTCATGAGGATCTTCCCATCCCATCGATTGATCTAAATATTTTATCTACATTTCTTGAGGTTTCCTTGGGTCACGTTCAAGTGAAAAATCTACTACATAGCCCATTATTTCTATTTTTCACCAAGAAAAAGTATATATTTCAAATATTTCTCTTTGGACTCAAAAAAATAAACATAGCCATAAAATATCCTTGAAATCCTCCCTTCAATATTATCCTTCCATTTTGAACCTCTCTCATGTTGAAACGAGTTTATGGTGGATCTTCCAATGGCACTTGCAGTCTTTATGGAGTTTCTTAGATGAATGGGATTGAAAATTCCAGTTAGACTAGAGTTTCAATGAACATAATGAATAATTGATGTTTATAAGCTTATATCAGGCTATAAAATTTTCTCAGTTTGAGGTCTATTTTCCGACTGATATTTTTATTAGATTGATCATTCAATGGTGTTAGAGCACCAACACATTCCACTAATCTCATGGAGAATTCAGTATGAAACTAGGGAATTTTTACCAATTATTATGTATTCTAGTTCTAGGTGACACGTAAAATGAAATATTTCTTACAACTAATGTTTGTGAAGATATTGAACATTTCTCTCCATTAGCCAGAGATTTACTTGTTATGGAAAATAAAGCACTAGGTCATTATTTTAATACCAGTTCACTCATTCCCTTTAGTGACTTGATAAATCTATGTTCAAATGAGAGTGTACTGAGGAATAATTTTTTGAAAATAATGACTCCCCCAACTCAGCAGTCATGAGGTATTCGGGGTTTCTATTAGGCTACTCATGAGGAAGGATAATAAATGACATCTAGTTACCGGATCAGGCTATTAATATCTCCAAAACTTGGTGTGATGGGATGTTTCACCGTGTTCCTGGGTGGATGGCTCTCCCTATCTCATTATTCCTATACTAGTGTCAGGGTATGTAACCTAAAAATGGAATCCACTTTGATGAAGGGAGAACCCATCAACCTGGTTGTTCCCACCCTTTCTCACATTTATGAGTTATTGGGACATATACAAGAGTTTATATCTCTGCATCATCTCTATAATATTTTTCAGTTCCTAAGAGGTTGGGTGGAGGAACAGTCTAGACGATACAGATATTAATATACTGAATCATTCCCCTATTCCATATTTCACCCTACACTACTTAATATTGCTATTCTATGCACGATATCATTTGGATTTGATGGAATATTTGATATGTTAGATGATTTTTCCCAAAAAAAATTCATTCCTTATCTTCCACCCTATAGAGCGATATTGGATATTGGAATCGGTTCTCTATATGAACATTCATATATCATCTTCTAATGAGATAATATTCTGACTACTTGGGTAGATGGGGTAACCATTTGGAAACCATATACTCCTTATAATTTTTCATGGAAATTTGGTTTCTTGTAACTGGATTTATGTTTACCATTTACCCAGATAAAATAAAAATCAAAACCAGTTATTCTACATCAATTACAATTGAGTATGATTCATGAAAATTATTTCAGAAATATTATTTTTCCTCCCGTGAGATATTAAACAATCTTTTCATAGGGTTATACAAAAAGTTTGTAGGCATACTATCTGGATGGAATGATGGAGAATCGGGTTTGATGAGTGTATTAACTACTATCAAATCCTAGTTCTTTTCCTATCATGCCATCTCTACCCACTTCTCTAGGGGGGAGAAATTTGTACCATCAATATAATAATTAAGGGAGATTCATCCTCAAATTACCCTTTTGTGGGGAGTGGTGAAAACACCATACTATTGGTCATCACTATTGGCAACCTTACTGAGTCCAGCCTAAGAAGGAAACTCTCATGCATTCCATCGATTGATGTAAAACCTATCAGTTTAGTTACCGAGATTGAATATGAAGAATATATGAATCAATTTTTGACATGGGTGTCACAATTTAGAATAACGTAGTGTTTCATAAATGAAATCCTAGATTATATACCAATAATAGCGAGTGGATAAGGCCAAAATCCTAGGGGTTCTAAAGGGCATCGAGATGTGAGAAAATGGGATTGAAAAAAAATCACACCATCATCACATTTACTTCTTTGGAATGGACATTTGATCATATGTATAGACTCTATAATCTATTCCTTAGCATGGGTGCATAAATTTTTATTACCAACACATCTATGTCCTCATCCACTATGTTCTTATTGCTCGAGAATATTTGGCTACCTCTGAAAGTGATTTTATCTAGTTTAATTATTCCAATCATGATGTGGAATCCCTAAGGGATTCTACCCCCAAACTTTATCACTTGGATGTAGAAAAAATATGATTTTATTATTATATGGTGACCTAAAAAAATTTAGTTGTCATAATGTGTGTCTTACATAGATGTTATAAAGGCATATATACCATCAATAACCATGATACATGAAGTATCCAAACAATTAGGTCACGAGCGCAAGGCTATTATTAGATAGATGGTTCCCTTATAAGAATACAAATCTGGGAAATGAACAGGTATTGAGTGTCCCCATGATGTCTTAATTTAGGTGGTAAAATATATACTGAATAAATCATTTCATGTTTAATTATATACCTTTCAATATTCCTTTTTATTTTAGTAACATTAGGGAGAGACTCGTGGATGTAGATTCCCCTATGTTTTTCTCAATAAAAATATCCTTGAATACTTTTTTACTTCCCATACTTTTCCATTATCTTATAATACAATTACAATCAATTATAATTGTTCAATTTTTCAAATCTAATCACACAAGTAAATTAAATATTTTATCAATAGATAATAATTTCAATCATAACCAGGATACAAGACTCATCTCACTTTGACAAAAGATCTTTAAATTGTCTAATTTTTTTCTAATCCATGTAAGTTAGTGAGAATATATTTGACTATTTCTAGGGTTACAAGGTGAACAAATTTTTTTTTGGAATTTTATGAAATCAACCTAATTTTGTTTTCTAGTTCCACATTATTGAGGGCTTAATAGGGGAAACATGACTTTTCTTAGGCCTCTTTTTATAGGTCTTAGAGATAGCATGTTTGTGCCTTATTCTTTTAATTTAATTATTTTTTTCTAAAATATGATAAGTGTAGATTTGTCGATCTATGAATCATATTTTTCCAAGGGTTCCATTTTCAATATATTAATTTGGTGAGTATTGTGTCTCTTATTGTGGGAATTTCAAAGTCCTGCACAATGATTTATGTAAATTAGTGTTTTATATCGATAATATTTTCCTATGAATTATTAACGGATGACCCCAATAGCTATTACTAGCCAAGAATATTCAAATACATTTCAGACATGAATTGTGGATTTTTATACCCTAGTCTTATGATTTATGATTCCCAAACAAGATATGGGATAAGTACATGAGGAGTAACTATAAAAAAAATTCAATCATGATGTTGTCAGGGTGTACTAAGATGGGAAATTTCTATCTTGAATATAATGATTCCCTTGATTCATATTCATTTTTATAGGATATTTATGATGATCTGACTGTGGAAAATTATTCATAGTCAAAAAAAGGTGTTCTCAGGTCATAAACCGTCCAATTCTAATGGCCAAGTAGATTTAAAAAATTCATATTTATAATGCCCAAAAATGGTGGATTATTAAGGTGATGATATTCAAAAATTATGAGGGCAAAAATATCAGCACTTTCTATGAATGGGAAACCACTCCAATAGAAAATTGTATTATGTAACTGAGATTTGAATAATGGTTTTATTTAATTTCATGAGACTATGACATGGAATATGAATTTTACTTCCTTATGACTGGGGAATTCAAAGGATATATTCTAAGGTCACTTATATTTTCCAAAGATAAAAACTATCTTCCCTTTTTACAAAATCATTCTATGAATATTACATCATCTTCAGGAATAAATGGGAAAGGATGTATGTTATAATCTTGGGTTTTCTTAATCTAAGGAGTGATGTGGGAAAAATGTTGTTAGGGATTATACAAATTTAAGATGTCTCTACTGAGGATGATTTTTCTTTTTGTCTCTAGGCCATTTTATGGGTAACTTATACAAATAAAATTGGGGAATACTGTGTATAGTTAAACAAAGGTGTCCTTAGAATATTAACCATCTATATCTAATTGACAAAGATTTTTATAGAGATATATACTTCCCTTAAACATAAAGTTTGTTTTCTTGAATGTAATGTACCTGATTATGAAAGGACCATTTCATGTTGAAAAATTCTGATAAAGGTTAGAAACATTTTCCTCAAGTAGGTCTAACTCATACGCATGAGGGAAGGGTTTTTTACAACTGGGCCCCTATAATAGGGTTTTTACTTCTCTATGTATCTCATTAAAGTGATAATCAAGCTATAAATAGTTAGGGAAAGGTCTCCCCAAACATCGATGAAACTCTTATGTGGGAAGGATCATTTTCCTTTTAATACAGGCTCACAAGTGGGGTGAGACTGGTATTGGACCCTCTTATGTAGATCTAGATTATATATGGGAGAGTAGTGGTAATTTTTTTATTGTGGTTTGTTATAAATATAATATCTATGAGTCACTATGTATCTTAACAAAGTGAGAAGGGACAAATAAATTTCTTCTATGAAAGGTCCATGTGAAGGTCTAACCCATACAAAGGAAATGGTTGTGAATTTTCATGTTACAATTGGACAAGGAATTGGTGAATCGGGTTTCACTACATATCATGTGATAGTACGAATCACGAAAAATTTCATTAATATAAATTCATGTTGTTTAGTGTCATATAACTAGGTCATCATCCATGAAGTTTAACTTTATGTGGTAAGGATGACATGGTGTCTCATAGTTTTATGTCATGCTCTTAGGGAAATATGTCCTGAAAATAATGAGTAATAAAAGTCTCGTCGGGTTGGGTTTTCCAACATACCATATATTTGAGGGGGAAATAAAATGTAAACTAGGATTATGGGGTTTCTCAGATTAGGAGAAATCATATATTGAAAAATAACATTGCGGCTTACGGAGATAGAAGATGCCTATCTTGGGGATGAATTTGTCTTTGTTTTACATTCCATTACTTATTCATAACATATGTAGATCCAATTGATACTTATTGTTCATAGTCAAAAATTGATTTCATAGAAAATTGAACCTCCATTTCTGATGGCTAGATAATGATTATAGATATCCAATATTTCCTAGAAGATTGATTATGAAAAATTTAAGGAATGTGTCTGAGTATGTAAGAATCATTCAGATAGCGATTGTACATGGAGTGTAAATATCCATACGTATATTTGACTTATTTGTAGGAGGGTATGTTTCTATTTCCTTGAAAGATCCATAAACATGGAACTCGTGTTTATGACTCCTACATATCTATTTGATTATAGATAGGTGATGGGGACATTAATTTACCCATGTGGCTAAGTCTAGGACATGAGGTTTAGGAATCACTACATTTCCCATCAAAATAAAATTCTAGCAACACATATTTGATGAGGTACCATATAGTTTAATATCATTTTCAAGGAAATCATCCATGGAGTTTAACATCATACAGTAAGGATTTCTGGTGTTCCTTTTATATTCATTATACTTAGACCATTATAACCCTGATATGAATTGGCATGCCATTATCATGTAGATAATACCTTACAAAAACTCATAATCCCAGATGATCCATGATAAATATTAGAACCAAGGGGTGTCAAATGTTTATCCTCCACAAAGATTTTATGAAAACATGGGACATGGTATTTTAATTTTGTGGTAGGTGGACCATGATATAAGATCCAAGTGTTTCTAAAAAACTTATTATATTGAGAATCATGTTTTATATAGTTCTAGAGCCAAATCCCTATTTTTATATGACTGATACACATGGAAGGGGGAATTTTTCTATATTTATATTTATTTATGTAGTTGTACCTTTTATTGTAAATCCAAGTATCATTATGTATAATTTTTTGATATGAATCAAGATACACATTTTTCTGAATGGGAACCCTAAACGCTTTCCTAATCCATCTGTAGAGGGGGGGGGATTTATCATGTTGATTATCATAGCTAAACATAGGATTGAAAGTATGGGTCTCACTATTTATAATGTTTGGATAGGAATCTATCCACACATAGTTCAAAACAAGATCCCTTTCATAGATATAACTCATTTATAGAGATAGGGTAGTTTAATGAAACGTACTAGTAAATGGAAGGAACTAAATTGGAGTCCCATGCATAAATTTTCTTCATATGCATGGGAGAGGGAATTTCTAAAATTTCACAGCTACAACTAGGATATAAGTTCCAGGCATTACTATGTATCCTATTGAATTGGAATCAACCCAAACATAGTTCTTGAGTATCCATGCAGTTTAACATCAGATAGCATGGATTTTCAGCCATGCAGTTTCATGCCAAGTAAGGATGTGGGTCACCTAAAGTGGAAATACAGTATCATTGTGGCTAAGACTATAATTTATTATTCAAGTGTCTCTACATATTTTGTGATGGAAGGAATCAAGACACATGTACTTCTTGGATGAATATATTCCCTATGTGGATCCAACTCTCACACGAGAACATGAGAATTTCATATTTCATCAACACATATCAAGATTGTGTGAGGGGAATCATGGGTGAGATAATGATTCATGTGTAGTTTAACTTCATTTGGTAAGGATGTTTGTGTCACATTGTTTATCATCTTACAACATGGCCATCATGTCACTTTTTTTAGGTCACATGAAAAATACTAGCTATAGAGTTTTATATCATGAAACGGAGATGAATGATGTATTATCATAAGATTTATTTTTTTATAACCCTTCCATTGGTGGGGGTTGTGATGAGACATCCATCCATTTAAATCATATAATAAACTCTATTGGAGTAGAACTTGTGTATAGAATAGTTTTCCTCCCACTCTAGCACCATCTTTGGAGGTATCTTCATAGGTATGCTCATAGTCTTGAGGACCAACACCATCTATACCTTTAAGAAATACTAGAGGAGAACATTTTTTTAAAGGCTCATGTAATCCAATTTTGGTGTAATTCATAACGATTCATGACATGAGATCTCTTATCATTCTTTTTTCCGATTTATCTAGATATAAATGGGATTACTGATCTATGGATAAAATATTTTAGTTTTCAATGTGTGGTGAGGTAAATTGAACATCTATGTATAGGACCATATCTTTTTTGTATATGAATGAGTATGGGGTCACATGTGTGGCAGTGTGGGTTGTAGTATCGTAATCCTACAAGGCATACAATATGTTCTCCAACCAATAATTTTATCCTAATTATCCATATTCTGGAGTATATTTGATGGGGAATTTTTTAAGGTCTTTATATATCAATTATCTATTCAATGGAAGTAGGATAACTGGTTGGACATGATTTCTTACTCATGATACAGCTTCTCCAACTTAGAATAATTATAATTGGGGTTATTTTCCATCATTATTATATGAGGGACACCACATCTAGTGATGATGTTGGATTACATGAATCTAAAAATGTTCCTTTCCAGACTTCTTGGATGTGTATATCTTCATCCCACATGGAGAAAAAGTTGGTTGTAATTCGAATATAAATGAACTACTTGGACATAGAAGGAGTATATGGTATCATAATGTCCATTCCACATATGGAAAATGTTAAGATGTACTTGGATACATGGAGAAAATCTAGGGGTTGTTTAATGAAGTTGTTGTGAACTAAGAAAGAATGGAACTATTTGGTAAATTTAGTGCATTCCTACATTATAGTGGGCCAGTAGTAACCAATCCTTCTTATTTGATGGGAAATATTAGACCATAACATGTGGGTGAAATAGAATCTGGTTTCCACTACCTTTATGACTGGAGTGATATCCTCTTCATCAGTACACTTCAGAAGGACCCCATAAAGGTTTTGCTTCTATAGAACATTTTGATGGAACTTTCAATCATATAGAACAATTTTATTTACTCATCTTTGGATTTTCTCTTTCCTGACTTTGTCTAGTGGGATCTCTCCATTTTGAAGGGATTCAATATTTGGTGTCACCCAGCCAGTGGTAGAACTGTATGGTTTGGAGATGGGACTAATCTCATGATCTATACTATGTGGGCTTGAACAAAAGGTGACACGATCTAGAAATGATAAATGATGATAAATATGTGATCCAAGTCTAGATTTTAAAGAGATAAGGCCACATTTTCTAGGGCCTCTACCAAGGAATTTTGGTTTTGTGGGACATTATTCAATTTTTTTATAATGTTAACTCCTCCCTTAGTCATAAGATATTCTTTATCGGGGGGATTGTCAATTATTTTTTATGGAACAATCATGGTTGATCTTCTGGATGATTAGTTAAAAAACACCATTTATCTTCAAGTGATTTACTTTCACCTAATATACCATCTCCAGCACTATAGTGAGATCATAAAATTATAATTCATTATTCATAAACCCTTCTGATGGTAGGAAGGAGTAAGGTAGGGATATCTTTGATGGAGAAAAGAGAATGACTACCATCCTCAATTTGTTGATATGGGAGTCTTCCATCCTCACCCCCATCGGGATTTTGGATGAATTGTCAGAATATATCCTCCATATCTATGGGATTTGGAATAGAGATGTCCTCTTCATCAGGTAATTTAGTATCCAATGAATTAATTTCTATGGAGGAGTGTTCTAGTAGAAAATATGTTAATACCTAACCATTAACTTCTTTATAAGGAATTAATTGAATGTCAAAATGCTTCAGGATGGCCACCCACTATGAAAAATTCTCAATCAACATTGGATATCCAATAATGTACTTGAGTTGTTTTTTATATGATAAAATAAAGACCTCATCATGATGCAGGTAGCACCATAGTTTCTATACATCAAATATTAGTTGCAAATATCTCTTCTCAATATTTAAGTAAGGATTCTTATAGTTTTTTGTGGTTTATCTAAGGTAATAAAGGTTGTTTTTACTACTTTCATCATTCTTATGCATAAGGAAGGCACCCAGTGATCACTCTAAAGATGAAACATACAATATAAGAGGCCTTCCTTTAATATTCATCATTATCACTTGTGGAATCAAAAGATATTTCATGAGGATATCAAATGATTCTGGATAATCATACGTCCACTTATATTTAACCCCCTTTTCTTTAACCTTGTGAAGGGTGTTCATTTTCCTAAAAGGTTGATTATAAAGTTCCAGATTTAGGCCAAGTGTCGTTGAATTCCTATCAACTCTTTGATGTATTTAATAGGTGACATTCATAGGATGGACATTATCTTATTTGGGTCTACTTTGATTCCATGATGGAATATGATGATGTTGGGGAACTTTTATGAGGTAACCCTGAAATCACATTTAAAGGGGTTCATTTTCAGGATGTGATGTCACAATTTGCTGAATATAGTTCCAAGATCAGCCAGGTGGTTAGAGTGTTATCAATATGTAACCACTAGATCGTCAATGTAGAATTTAAAGAACTTTTCTAGTAAGGGTTTGAAGAGGTGATTCATGGAATTTTATTACATAGTGTTGAAATTCTTTAAACCAAAGGGAATTACCCAATAGAAAAAACTCCTTAGGTCCATGAAGGAAGTGGATTATTTGTCTTATCTGTCCATTATGATTTGATTGTATCCTAAATATCCATCTATGAAAGAGATGGATTGATATACTATAATCTCAATAATTAAGTGTTCTATAATAGGGACAAGAAAATCGTTCTCCAGGAAGTGCCAGTTGGGATCTTAAAAATCAATACAGACTCTAATTTTATCATTATTCTTCTTGACAGGGAACATATTTTCCAACCATTTTAGATATTGGACTTCTCGAATAGTGTTGGTTTTGATGATATTTTCAACTGAAGCTTCAATTTTGGAAGCATTTGTCAGTTTTGTCCTTCTTGCTGCCTATTTATTGCCCTGGTGGACCTTTGGAAAGCCTAGGTTGTGAGTATACATCTTTAGGTCGAGGCCCAACACTTTGGTAATGTTCCATGGGATCAAATCATGATGCTTCTATCAAAATGAGGTATATATGTTTTTCCATCATAATACAAGGACACACTGATAAAAGAATGTTGCAGTTCATCTTCTGTACCCACATTTGTTTCTCGGAATTCATCAATGGTGGTATAGAATCTCTCATTAAATTTTGGATGGGAGTCCCCGTCGTCCCATTATTCTTCTTCTTTAACACTTTCATCCTATGCATCTAACTTTGTATGGGGATCATGTATGGGGGTATGCTCTCCAAAGTGAGGAGACGTTCCAATATCTTGACATTCAAAAGCTGAATTGACTTCCTCTAACTCAATTCATTGTGTGTAATTTCCTTAAATATCTTGAGAGTATCAGGTTAGGGATAGAGGATGAGTGTCTTCGTCTTATATGGGTGATGAGAAAACCACTTCCTCCTCTGCTGGTGAGGCATGGATTTCTCATAGTGTTGAGGATGTAAAGAAGTAATTCTCATCCATGAATTCACCATTGTATAGGATCCAGAAAAAATCTCAACACTACAGGACAAAGTTTTCATGACAAAAATCATGAAGATCGCTGAATATGAACTTGAATTTGGACCCATATGCTTGACTCGATTGATGGGTAACACATATTCATCTCCAAATTTTTGAAGGGGTTAAATGAGATTATTTAAAGGTTATTTTATGTGGCAGCTCAAGAAACGCCATCAACCAGGACCGATTTCCCTTCCCTCTAATAGAATCACTCGTCAAAATAATATTACTCATAGAAATAAATTGGGGCCATATCAAAATGAAATAACATTTTTGTCCATTAATGTAGTAATTGATGTGTTGATGGTATTATAAGGGGATTTCAGAATGTTGATGCTATAATGACCTTCCTTGAAAGCTTTTGAAGTCCGTATGGTTCCTAAAAACTAGAAATTTTGAGTCAGATATGAGGTCTCCAAATTGATAATTGGTATTGATTTATCACAATTTATTATGATAAATTTCTTCATATACCTTCCATTTCATAGAAGAATTCTCTACATTGTTCTTGTTGTAGCCCAACCTGTGAAGTGTTAATTCTGGAATTAGATTAACTCTAGAGCCATCGGTAATGAATACTTTTCAAATATCAAAACCATTAATCCTTCAAAAAACATACAAGGGTCTATTGTATCCATGTATAATAGTGTCTTCCTCTAGATCTATAAAGTAGATAACCGAGTGACATTCCACTGGATCAGTTTTAGTTTGATAGTATTCAGTTGTAGTGACCTCATCTTTAAGCTCCAGGTGCTTTGAAAGTCATGTACAAGTGCTTACATTAGGTCTTTAGACAGTACCAAGGTAACCCGGATTGATAACACGACTAGAAATAAGGATATATGTTTAATTATATCATACTTTGGGCCTAAATTACTTAACTTCCCAGTGTGAGGATGTTGTTTCACATGGACTATAGGGACTAGAGTACTTGATGTTGATAGATAATCCCGAGAAACACGATTTGAAGTTACTTATTTCATTAGTGGGTTAGTTCTAACAGGTCTATCTTGCCAATGAGGGTCATCTTTCATATCTACACCATCTAATTTATATTCCAGATTGATCGGTTCATGGCGGATTTCAACAGATGTAGGGGGGTTCTCATTCTCTTATTGGGATCATTAAAGCAATATTCTGTTAGTTCATACAACATTGAAATTCTGAGTAGGGACATGGCTATAATACTCATTTCTATAATGATAGTTCCTTCATTGGTATACTTAGATCATGTGGCCTTTCCAATAGTTCCCCAAAATGGTTTGGGGAAATTGGGTTCATATCCATACTCATTATTGTATAAGGGACTCAGTAAATTAATTACCTCAATGAAACGAAAGATTAATTCCTCGTCTAAGGAATATTTGGTATGGCTAACCATATTTGGTGGTACCATTTGGTTCGGAGGTTCCATTTGTTTCAAATATAACAGAATAATGTTTTATAGAGTCAAATACACCATTGGAAGTTACACACATACATAATTCTACATTTTCTCTCTACTTTTCAAGATTATTTTTTAAAGGATACCTTTTAGAGGAGTGTGGTGTCGACGACATTGGATGTGTTGTATTGGAATAGGCCTGGGGCATAGTTGGTTGTTCCAAAAAAAATTTTATAATAACATGAGTTCAGTTGATTGTCTTTCGATTTATCCACTTATCAATATTTGTTCCCTTCTTCTAACAACTTATTTCCATTATTCTCCTTCCTCATGGTCACCAGTTAAAACATACGCTACTTATACTGGTGGCTTTCCCAACATTACCTTCCTTGAATATACTATATTATGCATGATGTATTTGAAGATGAATCATTATTGAATGATGTTCCCAAAAACATGTGGAAGTGGAAACGATCTACATGGTCGTTGACACCTACTTGATCATGCCTCATGGTCTTTAAAAGGTTGAGTAAATCATTTACCATAGTGACTATAATGTTTTCAAAGACATGATCATCTTGAAACATGTAAACATTATTCCTTTACTCCTCCAACAAATTTCACCAGGGTTCCCTCTACTTTTCCTTATGAGGAAGTAGTTTATGTTGAAGTTCAAGTGGTTAAACATGATACGGTATGGAGTTTGGAGCTGGGGATACTGTGGAGTCTATCTTAAGCATGACGGGCACTACCTTCACCTATCTGTTTCTATTCCACTTGAAGGTTGGATTCATTAGGAATATTATCTTAGTATTTTGTTTGGGATACATCATTATTTGGGAAATTGTAGTGAAATACCAAAAACACATTTTATTCTTCACTAAGATGAGTGATGTTCGCAATTCATCATTGTGGTTCTCTATGAAAAGGAAGATAAGGTCAAATTGAAAATGAGATAGGTTTTATAAGTAGGTCAACCCTTTCCATATTGAAATGAAATATGATATTTTATTTTTCTCTCAATTTTTTAAATTTTATTGGTCAAGGGTACTTGTATTTTGTAGTGTTGAGATGAACTGGAAGAGGAACTACCGATAAAGGTCTTTGCATCCCATTATTGATTGAGATGGAAAACTAGTGTACCATTCGACGGCAAGACCATTCATGTTTTGACTAAAACATATGAGTTTCACTAATTCTTATATTGGTTTATTTCCCACAATAGGATTAAATTGGGATACAACATGTTTTAGTTGTTGTTCTAGGCCTCTTGTTCCAATGAATATTGGAAACATAAGATTCGTAAAATTTAAAAGAGGTGGGGTTACACTCACCCATTCGTGGTATGGTTTCCATTGAAATTATTGGTGTATACCACTCATGCATAGCTTTAAATCAAGAAATAAATGATTTTTTGGTGTGAATAATCTGTCGATTAATGATTTTTTCAGAAAGAACATGGATAGGTGTAGAAAAATACATAACTTTATGTGTCCATTCATCAATTATTTGTGGGAGATATCTGGTTGGGGAAATATTTTTAGTGTTTTATGAAATCCATTCCAGTTATTTCCCTAATTGGTGGAACTCTTGATATCCATCCATAATCCGGTCAAGGTAAAAAAAAATTTCCGCGAATCAAGTTTAGTGGATTTCCTAGCCCTATAAAGGTCACTAGGATAAACCCATGTTGTTGAGGTACACCTTTTGTAAGTGTACATTGATTATATTCCCCTAGAGAATATTTGGAAGGAATTACTCCTTGGAGTAATCCTACATTGAGTGTCCTCAACAATTTTATTTCTTCCTCATTCTAAGGAAATCATTTTTTGAGTGTGAGGATCTCAACCTATACACTAGGAGGAGGTGAATTGTATGTGGTATTTCCTTTACCCTTTAATTGGTAGAGGTTAACTATGGTAGAATTAAGGTATTGGTTGAGGGATCGCCCATATTCAGGGTGATTCATGGGTTTCCTGGTATACACACCATCTTTTTTTGTCTTTTTATAGACAACATTCAAGATAAAACCATCTTCTCTATTAAACAATATGTTTTCACAATTTTTTTTGTCGTTTTCAATATTGAAATACATGATATTTACCAATGGATAATGGATTCTTAGCATCATACTCACTGTAAAATGATTGGATGGTTGTTTTTACCATTTACTAGACCCATCCATTCCTCTACGGGGTCCTCTTTGATCATTATGGAGAAGGGTAACTCAAATGAAACATCCACAATACACGGTTGTAGGATATCCCTTTAGGGTAAATGGGTCATCAGACGAGACAAAATGAGAGACCGTAATTCTTGTTGTCATCTCAAAATGGGACTAATTATTATGTTGAATATAAGGTTGGGGTAAAAATCCCCCCATCCTTGTGAACTAGTGTTGTCGCCATTAATTTTATGATGTACCTTTGGCAAAAAAAATATCCTCGGAGAGGTATTTTGTGTTAAAAAATACCCCATAATTGAAAGTTAGGGATGATCATGTACTGTGGTGGATTCTACTACTGTCATTTCTCTCTTTATGTTGCACATCCCTATAGAATTGTGATCCAATTATAATATCAGATCTATACATGAACTACTTGATATCTATAAAAGTATAAGTACCTTTTTGTTAGATTCTATTAAGAGATAATCCTTCTTAATGTTCTCGGTTTCCCAATTGAGGATATTGTTGATGGATTTATGTCTTTGGTCTTGATTCTTTGAAACGTATTCATGGCCAATTACAACTTAGTGTTTCATCTTTCTGAAGTGGGGTTCTTGTTTAATAACCACCTTAGAGTAATGACAATATAGGATTTCATTTTCAATGGGTTATTCTACACAAGATGTGGGGTGAAATGCAATGCCCCATGTTCCCTCCATCATTGGATATGAACATCAGGTGGGGTATTGATAATTACATTATGTAGATCATCAATGAGTTGAGGTATTCCAAATGGATATCTTTACTCATCTTCTCAGATCATGGTATCCACATAAATGTAAGGGATTCCAAGTTTATTTTATGTCAAAGAACCCCCAATATTTGGAAATGGTATGAATACCCATTGTGTGGAATGAACATTTCTTTCAGGTGGTATAGATTTGTCTAAAGATTTCGATGGATATTTTGTATTCATTCTTCTAACAATAACAATGGAATTTTTAACTTATAAGTGGATGGGGGAAAATATGATGCGTATAATATCCCTATGAAATTTTATTCTTAAGAGAAACATATCCCTTTTTTCCTCTTCCATATATTCCTCCACCTGATTATATCAACTGGATAAAATCTTGAAAATTTATTTCACAAGCAGTGGAGCTAGTGGAGGTCTTGTTGTCATGGAAACAGTCTATAAGTGGATCGAAGGATGACCATTTCCCTAGGACTTCTCTTGATTGAGAAAGGATGTCTATTTTTATTGATAGGGTATCCAACATGGACATCCCAACATTTCCAATCTCTATGAAATATGAGGTCTCTATCATATTTGACTTAGGAAGGGGAGGGCCTTCTTTTCAAAATAAAATTTCACTACAGGGATTACCTTAATAGTGGATACTATCATGGGGAGGAACACCCTAGGTAGTACCTTTTTGGTGGATGGTTCAAAGATGTTGACCTTGTTACTATTTGATCTTCTGGCCACATAGAGGGATACCTTGATTTTCCTCAGGAGGTAGGCTCTCATTATCATTCATTTCATTCCCATTAAGGAATCTTTCATAGTAAATACTCTAGGGAGGACCTCCAAATATGATGGGAAAAATTTCATGAGGAGGACCTTAGAAACTACTACTAACTCATGTAAATTTTAATAATATATTTATAGGATCTTGAACTACAACTGATAGATTTTTTATGGCCCTAAGAACTCTAACTTCCAATAGAGTATTGTTATAATATTTCTCTTTATTTTCAAGATGTCTTTAGTGTGATTTCTTTTTATACTCTCTCATGCCGGTGATAGGGGCCACTTCCTATAAGTGACTAACATCATATATGGTTTCCTATTCAGAATGATCCTATGGTGTTGTGGAGATATGATGGTAATATTAGAAAATTATGGAAAATATATATGCATTCCCAAGAGCGGTCACTAGAGTGCACCGGTGACCTCTAGTTGGTATGAGTATTTTTCCTGATTCTTTTTTCCATTTATCATGGAATATTTCTAAGACCCTCCTAGATGACAGAAAGGATGAAAGACTTCTCTTGAGTAACCTTCCCATTGAGTAGTTGAGTCACCCCAATTGAGGAGGTGGCGTCATGTTCTCAACTCTCATCTATTTCTACCAACATGATTACGACTCTGACAATTTATAGTATATGCATTCGAATTGATATAATAACTTCCATAATTTATAGTATGTACTGACAAACATCATAGGAAGGAATGGTAATGTACTCCCACTACATTGTTGGGGAAATAATGTTATTCTTACCTAATTTTTATCTATGATATGTCAACTAGGTCCTCTAATTTCCATCGTATTTTCATGGAGGTCTTGATATGAATTGAATGGATTATCATATTACTATTTTTTGAAACATATCTAACTCAATACTTGACATGCATCCATAAGAATTTTCATATTCCCAATGGTTTCCATGATATTTGACTGGAAGGAATTATATGAATGAGAAGTAATTTTCATCTTCTCATTGTATTCCACTATATTTGATTGGTGTTATTATTTGATTGGGAACAATGATGATGGCCCATTCAAAATTCATTGATCATTACCCTCTAAAATCCTATTTGGAGACTTAGGTCCACTTAACGTCATATCAGGTCTATGGGGTTCTGTCCTTTTTGTTGTGAGGATGCTATGATGCACAACATTGATGGAGGCAATTACTAGTAGGGGCCCTTTAAAAGAAACCATGTGCTTATAGGATGAAGATGATAGTGACCACTTGGTCATCCTACCTAATGTAATGAAGGAACTTGCAATATCTTCCCTATGAAAGGCTCTAGAAATTGTTTGAGACAACTATTGGGGACATTTAGTTCAGGACCACTGACCTCCATTGGGTGGATGACTAGTGGTGCTACATAGGCTGGGGGGCCTACCAATCTACCTCCAATGTTCGGATAGTACCATTTTGGTTGTACTACCATACAAATACATTTGAAACCCAACTTTTAAGAAAATTGGTGAGTGATGGAATCCAATATTTGGTTGATGACTTAGCCTATGTAGTGTCCAATGAAGAAGTTTGCGAGAACATACAATACACCATTGTATTGGAGAGAGTTCTAGTGAAAATATCTTGAAATATATGGTACAAACACACATAAGAATACCATTTCAATGTAGAATCTCTATAAATCATATATTTTGTCATTAATTTCACTATTTGTCCATATTTAATTTTTAGATTGAAAGACGTATGATATGGGTTAATACTTCCACCTTGGTGCAGTATTCCAGTTAGGTTCGCCATTCTGTTTTAGACAAGATAATTGTAGTAACCCATCCTGGTAAGAGTTTTTATGAGGGTTTTGAATATTTCTAAATATTTTTTATTGGTTTCACCATTATAACCTCACCCCACCTTATGATGCATTAGTTTTCAAGGGGGTTTGTTTTTAAAACCAAAAACACCCAACAATTCACATATATGTGATGTCACATGGACCTATATTCCTAAGGAAGGTTCTTTATGGTTAACTTATCTAATAGTACTTAAGAAATAAAATTGGTCCAGATGATGTTAATTTGGGATCATCACATCCTCTTGGGGGGATCTAATTATTATTTTGGGACTCTATTATATAATTAAGATATGTTCATGAATCATTTTTTCATTCCCATGTATGGTACGGATCAACATGAATTAATGATCAATGATAAGAATTCATGGATTTAGAATCATCTATATATATCTGATGGTTTTCATTGATTGGGAAATATATATCTATATATATATATATATATTGAGATATTTGTCAATGGTTACCTTATATTAACAAATTAATGATTCTTTGACCTCGTATTTTGATAGTGATGGTTTTAAGACACGAGGAGAGGCGCTCTATAGTTTATTAGCATCTAAGAAGACGGAAGTTGTTTTGATGTCACAATAGGACCCATAATCTGGGAATCTTATCTATCCTTTTTAATGTAATAATCTCCATCATAATTCTAGGCCACATAATAGGAAACATTACTTTTTAAGGTTTTGTAATGAGGGGAAAACCATTCATTTTAGCATCATAGGGAATGGACGTCCAGGAGAAAGGTTCATAGACAATGATGGTGTGAAAATTATGATAATTTGGCTTGAGGGACCTAGAAGATATGTGGCCTCCCATGTGTGGGAATGATTTTACAGGGGATGTGACCAAATAAGGATGGTGATGAAAGGGAACTTAAGGGAATATTGACCTCCAGGTTGGATATGAACCTTTCTGGAATGTGGCTCGGAGAACATTAGCATAAAGTTGGGGGTTGGGTTTATACCTTAGGTAGGATTCCTACATTATCAAGTTTGTTGGAAATAAAAGACCCCATGGTTCTACAGGGTTGGGAATTAAACCAAATAGGAGTCTAATATGAATGGTGGATGGGGCTTACACTGAGTAGTAGTCCCATTTGTGTGAGTATGGTTGGGACTTATACTAAATAGGAGGCCCGTTATGAGATTTTTGATCGTGTGGATTTCATGAATTCCACTGTACTCTAATCCCACATGAGTCAAGATAATTGTGAGAAACAAGAGAATGTAGTAGATTTTAAGATCACATAATCAACTTTTTTGACTAGTGGATGAATGTTTGATCCCAAAGTGGGAGAGAAATAGATTTGAATGTTCTTGAATATTCTTTTATTTTGGTAATAAAGATAGTAACATCTGATTATCTATCCATATATGGAATGAGTAGGCAAAGAGGAGAAATATTTATGCCTTCCACAAGAAAGACAATGGATTACTCCAGGAGGTATTCTCGTAACCTAGTTACTAGGGAAGAAAGGATGATAAACCACAATGCCTAAAAGGGAAAGGAAAGTGTGATCCTCCTCTCCTCACCTCGAATGAGGAGGTAAATTTGAGAACCTCTAAGTTTATGACCCTCATTATCAAGGGAATATAGACTATAAGACATTTTTAGGGTCTTTATTGTCAAGAAGGTTACCAACAAGACTCCTCTTACAAGGGGTATGTATACATGATAGGACAAAATGATGTGAATAATGATCTATTCATGCAAATTGAGTGGATTTGTAAGGGGCCTTGGATAATGTCATTAGGCTAGTCTCTGGAAGATATAATGTGGGGAATGATGGCAGATGGGGGAAGTGATGATGTTGGGGAGCACATCACCCTAGGATTCCCCATTCTGTCAAGCATGTTCATATGTGGGAATGAGGTTCCCTTAGCGTAGAAATTTTCTACAACAATGAGGGTGTCGTTAGTATAGTGTTGTTATATAAGAAACTAGTTTCCACCTATGTATATTTTTTCTATGTTGGTTTCTAGTCTACCTAAATATTATTTTTCTACATGGGATCGAGCTCTTCTCATGCAGTTTTTTGCACCATAGGGAAGGGATCCCTATGTGTAGCCTTTTAATACACTATGTGGTGGACCCCAATGGGCACATCAACTTTTGATCTGTGAAACGGTGTCCGTAAAGGGGACTTGGGTACAGGGATAACCTAATGAATTTTTTTCTTCCTTAGTGTTATGTTGTTGTTTTTCTTACTTGGAATTGGTTGATCTCACACCATTCCCCCAATTTTCATCTTTGTCTCATCTCTTTCCTCTATCATTTTCTCAGTTCCCATAGGGGGTCTTATATAGAAGATAAAATAAACCAGATACCAAGATATATAGTCATCTATGGTGGTCTATGGGGCTTGGTTTGTAGGATCACAATAAGGACTCACTATTCCAAAGATGATTTTATTCACATGGGATTCAAAAGAACATCAATGTCCAAAAATAATACATTTTTTGGGGGGGATGATCGTTTTTTGGGGGAGGAAATCACCATCTGGTGCTGCAAATGATTTGGTTTCATTAAAAAGCTCTAATGGTACCATTTTATCCCACAAATGATTTTTTCCACTATATTTCATGTAGAGTAGCAGTCGGTGTAGTTTTTTTACTACATGGGATGAATCCTTCCTTCATGGTTTAACCTCCTTTGAACATTTTCATCAAACCCTTCATCGGATTTTTTTACCCATTCCCAAATTTATGGAATTATTTTTATCTTCCAAGTTGATTTTTCAGGACCCAAGATGCTCAATTATGTGTTGTCTCCATACAACCAATGTTATATATCCCTGTCATGTAGCTGATTAATTTATACAAAATTTCCATGTGTCTTTGACTAAGAACCTAGTACTTGAACTCTCATCATACATGAGGCCTTCTTGTGGCACTACTATGGGAATACCTTGTCAGATTCTCAGTAATGTATCCCATATTCTCATGAGGAGTACTTATGGGACTCTATATTGAGACCCTAGTTAAGAAAACCATGTCCATGTTTAAAGGTTTATATTGCCTTTTTAACATTTCCTTAGTCAATCACCCCTACCGTGAAACCAACTGTTCATGTGTATGTATTTAAAATCCTCTACCATTCCCTATCAATACTTGTATCTCATTTATGATCTCTTGGATAAGCACCCCAACACCCCCTCACACATGAATGGTCCATGTAGTGCAGGTTGGGGGTGGAAGGTAGGCACCAAGGGATTTATAAAAACCCTATTAATTATTTGGTTCGTGTTCCTTAGTTATTAAACCCATTTCATGTTTAAATTGATGAGCACATGACCCCCCTTGAGGTCACGTGATCACATGACCCCTACTTTTTTATGTTATTTCTTATCTATTATATGAAGGTGGGGGATTTATCTTCTTTCCTATGGTAAATGAGGTCCCTACCCAAAATAAAAATATTAATCCATCTAATGTTGGTCATATTTATTCTCCCATTGGATGAAAAGGTATGAGTATACAAATCTAATATCTACTTCCCTTAAGACCCAAATTATTTTTTTCTAATGGGAAAAAACTATTACATGATTCAATCATCTTACATAATCTATCATTGGATGATGAATGGTTATATACATGGGAATCCTCATATGTATAAGCCCCAACTATTCCCTCAATCACCTTAAGATGAGATATATTTATTCAATTTTTCATAATTCCTTAATTAGAGATTAATATTTATGGAATTTTTGTTATATTTTCACATGTTGAGATCTCTCCACATGACTTCCATGAAATTACATAAGTTGAGAAGTCTAATTTTAATGTTTTCATGTTCTAGGAGTCCAAAACCATACACTCCATTTTGATTGCTCCTATTATGGGTTTCCTCATAGGTGTAAGCCCTAGCTGTTTCTTAATAGACCTTGTGATGATGTATAAACAAATTCAAATATACTATGGGAACTCATATTCATGATATAATCAAGATGTATTTGATTTATTTTTCAATGTTTCAAGCCACATATGAAGTTCTATAATTCATTTAAATTGTATTCAAATATACACATGTCAATATACCTTTTTTAAATTATCCTCCTCACTATATCATGTTAAACTGCATGGTTAATGACCTCACTACATGACAAAAAACTGTAAAATATATGAACTATGTAGATATTGATTCCTATTATAATCAAGATACATAGAATGTATTTTTAAGATCCAATATCCATATCAAATATAAATGATTTTTTAATTATAAGATTCTACATTCCCTATCAAATCCTATATGTTTTAAGACATTACTATCAAATTCCCACATATACATCTCACACCTCTCTTTATGGAAGATGATAATTCATTCACAGTAGCCATAGGGTATATGCACCATCCAAATATCAATATCCACGATGTCTAATCTTCTCCTTTTTACTCTTACTCACACTGAGTGAAACGAATATACGATATACATTTTCCACAAATATACTATTATCATAAATAAATATTTCCATTATGGGAATCAACATTAAGTGTAATCCTCAAAAAAATATTTCGTTATTCACAAGGCCAAACACCAAATGGATAATATTAAGGAGGACTCCCTATGCAATCCCTTAACAATTTCAATCTTGTATACCTATGCGATGTTTCAGATCTCATAATATCTCTAATTTCTCAAAAATATCGTGTCTCAAGTGGGATTATATATTTGCAACAAGCATTATATTGTCATTATAGAAATGACTCAAATATGGTCACACTCCTTAGGTGTATTCCATGGTTATATTAGAACTATATGGACTTGAATTCCCACCATCATAGGATACATTAGGTACCTCTTTGAGGTTTGATCCCCCATATCTCTTATATATATGTCTCTATATATTTCCACAGTATGTGATGTTAAATTACATGGTTTAGTCCTATCATATGATATTTTATGATGGTATCCAAACAAAAGGGGATTTTATTTCTTTTCTCATGGGATATGTATGATGCTTGTTCACCAACCACCTCCCCAAATAAGGATTAACTGCAAATTTCCCAATTTTTTTATAAAAGAAATCACCATAATTTAATAAGAGAATTATGGAAAAGGCATGATATAAATTTTCATTTTCAAAAACACGTTGTTTTGAACAAATAATTCGAATAAATAAAACTAATAAATAATGATATTTTATATGGATTTATAAATATATACAAAATCTATATGTAATTCCTGGAGTGGGAAATAATTTCTCATAATAGGTTGTTAATAGACTGACCACCCATACAATCATCCAATATAAGTTTCTAAGACTCATTCGTAAGGAACCCTAATGAATACCTACTTACCTTCCTTTCTTTATAAAGAAGGATTGTAAAAAGTTATAGATGTTAAATCTGTTTGGATTTCCCATCAAACACTAATAAAAACTAGTCAACTAGGAAAGGTTGATTTTCACACACTGTTAAACCTCCCATAATAATTTTTTTATACATTAAACCATTTTTTTATGAAATAAACACAATAATATAATTGTCATACCTAGTCTAAATCATCATCCTTAGAATGACTTTTTCTATCTAAATTCAACAAATGTGACTTAATACTAAGGTAAATCATAAAGAATTATAGAGATAACTAAATATAACGTATAAATTTGTCAATATATTCTAAAAGATATGTATTTTTAATAGTAATGTTATTGAGTGATCTACAATCATTAAAAATCTCAGAGAACCATCATTCCTTTAAAAAAATGATCACACTATGGGGAAGTAATAGGGAAGATGAAACCCTTATCATGTAATTCCTGTAATTAATTTCTCATCCATATTATATCTAACATAGAAATTCAATAATTGGGAATTTAAATTGACTTAGAATCAAGAATTATATTTATAATCAATTAAACATCCAAATATAGAAATACATAGGAAGATATTAAGGAAAAATATCCAAAAATTGAATTATCATAGGAACATAACTAAACTCAATAGTTCTATTTTTAACTAACATGTTTAAAATAAAATTCACCTCCCCTTCAATAATAAATTTCATACCATCTTAATATATTATCCAATATATAAAATAATTCATATAGAAACATTAATAATCAATCCAAAAATTTATAATAACATCGTTATCTCTACAATATAATTTAATCGTATATAAAAAAACCAAATCTATAACCAAAATGAAATCAAAATATACTATGTATAATACATCAATATTTTCTAGAAAAAACAATCCACATATTATAAAAATAAGATTCCAATAAATCATTGTATCATTAATACCTCCACCTATGTTGTTTACCCAAAGCTATATATCTCTTTCATAGTATGATATTTCTATTTCAAAGGCAGGGATCTTATAAATAAAAAATTTCTTAGATCCATATTCAGAAAATAAATTTTCATATAATTATAAAATTAGAAATGTACATGTTATCACTTGGATAAATGGTCCATTATTTTTGTAGGTCATAGGAAATTATTTTCCCACACACTTTAATTTATGATCATCATAATCTCCATAGTTCAATATTTTTACTAGATAAACACTTTCAAAATAGACCATATCATTTCAATTAAAAAATTCACTAAAAACCATCAATGGTATAACAATTATAATTTCACTTTTACTTCTAGTCGTGAGCCATAATTCCTATCTTACCACACCAATGACACTTTCCAAATCTAATAATAAAAACCCTGGAATACTCTTCACCATAAATATACCAAAGGTTTAATTTAATTTTTATACATTTATATTTAATTGATTTGTATAAAACTATTTCTATCTATCTCAATATAATTTACAAAAATATTTTTCTAACGAATTATAAAATCCATTATGAAATTTTCATCCTAAAAAAATAAATATAATTTCAAACCTAAAAAGTTACCAAATCCCCTTGTAAACAGTAATTAAATCTTGAGTAAAATATAAAAATCATACTATTATGGTGAATAATAAAATTATATGTGTGTCTTGTAAATCTAATAAAACTTTATTAATAATCCTAAACCAAACAATCTTCTATTTTTTAGCTTTTTTAATTGATATTCCATGGTATGTAGAATCTATTTATGAAAATATCACAAAATAAAAATAAAATTAAATTTCATTTAATCCATAAAATTAATCTCATCACTTTCATTAGAGTTATTAATTATATATTACCCCTAATTATCATAACTATTAAAAAGATAATAAAATGAGAAATGTTATGATGTTTTAATATCCTAAAACATAAAATATCTTCTCTAAAACATTAATATATCCTTAAACCTTCATTAATTCATAGGTTTCACTAAAATATGATGGGTGTTGTTTATTTAAAAGAAACACTAAAAACATATTCATTAAAATCTAATTAAGTTACTCCATTAAATGGGAACTACCATTAATAAATTGAATAAATTGAGTTAACACAACCACATACTATTCATCTCCAACAACTTAACAAAATTATAATGACTTTATTTTTCTAAATACCCTGTCTCATTCAAACTATAATATAATAAAATATAAATAACCCATAATTATGATTTTAATTGTGAGGATATTACATTATTACATTCCCATGATATTTTAGATTTATAGTTTTAGTGAATTAAGAAAAATAAATAGATAAAAAGTGTAAACTTATAGACAATGCCCATTTTTTCAAGAAACGTGGTCATTATGTATACACCCACATTTCCTTCAAGGTCATTTTCCTTCAATTAATAAGTATCATTAGAGTGGAGAATTTATCCTTAGTATAGATCATACTCATAAATATATCCTATAATGAACATATTAAAACATGGTATGGGCACAAAAGTTTCCTTAATTGATAGAATAATTAATAAAACTCATCATGATTTCTAAAAATTATAAAATCCCATTAAAATTTATATTTTAAATAATTAAATTTGAACTTCAAAAATAATTTACTTACACATGAAATCAAAACAATCCCAAGTTTTTTCATAAAATACACATAAGAAATCATAACCTCATAATCATATTCAAGAATGTTTATTGTAATTACTAAGAATTAATTAAACGGTTTCCATTTAAAATAAACTTTGAACTATAAAAACATCAATAAATATTATTTTATTATAATATTATTTTAATAAATAATTAAATCATATTACCTTCATAAACACCCATATATGAAAAAGAAAAATTATATAGGTAACCTGGAAAATTATTATTAAATGATCTATTATAATGGAATACCCTACCCAGTTAATTATAAAATATATCCTTTGGTGACAATATAATTATACTATACACTAGAGGGATATATCATGTCCACCTATCATTATATATATTTTCCAAAAACCATAATTTGAATAAAACACATATAATCTTTCACAATGTTCATATAACTCATATAAGCATTCAATTAAACTTGTATGTATTTTTACGTTGAAAATATTATTTCCTTTGAAAAAATATTTAAAAATTAGAATTTATCAAATTATGGGATATGAATTTACATTGGGAAACCATTTAATAATTTTGAAGAATACTTATAATTAAAAAATTTCATAAAATCATGATAATATTTTCAAGTAGTGTAAATTTAAATAAATATTCTTTTCACACCATCATAGGAGTATTAATGATAAGAAATATAGAAAGTAATAAAATGATTAATTTTTATACCATTATAAATAAAGTATATGTATGGTAAAAATGATCAAAAAATCATTATAGTAATGAGAATAACATTATTTAATTAATATAGAAATAGAATAAATAATATTTTAACACATTTAAAACAATATTTTAATTAAATACATTTTCCTCTAGTCCCGACCAGTCATATAAGTCTTTTACATTCCATGACTAAAAACATAAATTAATTTTTTAATTGATTTAGAAACACTTAAATTTCTTATAAATTATAAATTTTTTTCATTTTATTTAAATTATTTACTTTATTAAATTACTAAATATGTAACTTTAAAATAGGTTTTTTTGCTTATTTTCCATACAAAACTTTTTATATGTGTTTTTTGGAGTTAAAAAAGGGTATACAATGGTTCCATAATATTTCAAAAACATTAATCATTTCATAAAAATAATATTCATTCATTAAATAATATTTTATTACAATCCATGTATAAAATGAATGAAAAATGAATCTCATCATTCATAAAGCTGGTAGTTTGCATGTATACATGTGAAACATTTTCACATTCCAATGGACATGAGAGAAATATGATAAATAATAATATATCAGTATATAATAAAATATTTCTTATTAATTGAAAAATTATTCATTTTTTCAGTCATTATGTCCATCCATGTGAGGTTGTGATGAATGATGAAATACGACATCCATGGAGGTAGTTGTCTAAACTAAACATAGACAAGATTAATTCCCATATATGTATATATTGAAAAAAGATAATTGTTTACATCAATATAATATCATTTTAACATATTAATGATACTAGTTTCATTAAGTTATAATGAATTTAGAATATTTTCTGAACATTTAAGAATAAATTAACATGGAGGATCCTAGTTAAAAGATATATATATTCCTTGTAAAATTTACATTAAAAAACTAATAGATTCAAAGATTAATCTTATCATAAGAAAAAAAAGATAATGGGTATTTATAAGTATTATTAAGATGTATGTAGGAGATATTTTTTATATATAGGGATTAATGTGTGTGTAAAAGTGGGGGTTTTATGTATTTAATCACAAGTAATGTGAGTGTTATTCATGTGAATAATCATAACATTAAAATATAATAAATGTCTTTCTCATTTTGAATTGTAATTAAGAAGATATATTTTAAATTATATGATAAAGGACGATCTAAATACACTCATAATATTAAATATAGACTTGTTTCAGAGATATTTTTATCCTTATCATGAATCTTAACCATATTTTTAATCATTTTAACCATTACTATGGTTTGTAAATTTTAACATTGCAACTTATTTTTATGAAAACCGTTAAAGAGGTTTTATTACATAATTTAACCTTACAATTGAAAATTTGTTAATAATATATCAAGAATAAAATTTCATATCTGTTAAAAATTAATTTAAATATAAATATATAAAAATAAACAATATTTTTTGAGAAATTCCTTTTTAAAGATGAATAACTAATATTCACTAAAATATAATATATAATTTATCTTTCTAAAATTTGTTAATATAAAAATACAATCTGAGTTATTTAAGAATTAGGTGTAGTGAAAACCAATTTCCACCATATGACAACTCACTTAAATACAATTAATTGATATACTTTTTCCTATTATAACAAAATATAAATTATGTTCAAAAAATTCAATAATCAGATTCCAAATTCAAAATAATGTTTTTAATTAACTTATTATACTACATAAATATATATTTCATTTAGAAAATGGTTTTTAAAATCTTATTTCTAATATATATCATGATGATAAAATAATAGTTGTGATATTTTTACAATGTTATTTTTCACTATTCAAAAAAATATTCCATCTTAGAAAAAAATAATAAAATCACAGTAATATAATTTTAATGTGATAATTACAAAAATAATGTCCATTTTTTCAAATTAAAATTATAAAATTTTTGAAACGTATATTTTAAATAACATCATAAAATATATGTTAAATAATTTTTTTATAATAATGAAATTTTCTAATTAAAAATCATATAAAATTATTATATTGAATTTTTGTCCATCAAATATAATTATAAACATTAAAAAAGAGCTGAAAATGATCAATTAGTAACATTACCTATGTTGTCATAGGAAAAGTAAAAATTGATAACTTAGTGATTATATTTGAAAATAATAAATCTTAACATGACTAAAATTGATAAATATGCTGACAAATAAACTATGAGGACATAAAATCATGATTATAATACAATATAACAAGATAACTATCCAAACTGTAAATAAATATTTTCCATGGAATGAAAAGAAAAAATTTTTATCAAACTAATGTTAGAATAATATAAATGAGAATTAAATTTTTATTTAATTATTTTAAATGATATTAATGATTTGTAAAAAATAAATTTATTTTATTTATTAATTTTTATAATTAAATAATTGTAAATTTATCATAATCACATACAATAAATCAACCCAACACATGTCTAAATAAAATAAAATTCATATTTAGATGTTTAAAAAAAATTGGAATTATATGATATAGATGAATTAGAGTATTTAAATGTTTTGTTGATAAAAATGCTTGGTATGTAGTTTTATAAATATTTAATGTTTGAATATATAGTTATCATGGTAATTGTATTGTAAAATTACATGATTATTCCTGAAAATAAATTAAAATGGCTTTTTTCATGTTATAAATAAATAATAATTTAACACAAAAAACATAGAATCATATCATACGACATATTGGGATGATTCAAGGATTCAACTAACTTATTCTTTAAATTTATTATCCATATTACTTATAAAAAAATTTAATACCTAAATGTTGATTTTTTTAAAAGAATATATATATAATAAAATGGGACACATTATACCCTATCCAAAACAAATTTAAATTTTTTTATTACAATATTCTACCAAAATAAATCTCTAATCTTTTTCATCCTTTTTTATAATGATTTTTAATTTTAAATGGCCCTTCTCTATGGGGTTAGAATCAATGAAATAGAGTTGAATCTGACTAGACAGATGTTAGAGTAAGTTCATAGTGAACCAAGTCTCATGGTTATGTGTATTATTTCAAAATATTACTTAAATTTTATAATTTATTCATGTTAAAAATTCCTTTAATATTTTATAATAATTCTCTTTCACTTCTATTTATTAATTATTTGTCAATATTTTTTACTTGACATAAATTTTTTGTCAATAATGAATTGGTTATGATAATAGTTTAAAATTATATTATTTAGATGGGTTATCATTAAATATTATTATTATAGGTCCTCATAAAATCTATTTAATGATTCACCCAAAATATGATAAATTCACATTATAAATGGTTGTGGGTGGGTATGGGATATATCATCCCAAAGCATTAGGTGTTGATTTATTCTATAGAGATATTTTATTTGAAATAATTGGTTAGGTAATTACATTAGGGGTTTATGATGTTAGAATTAACATGTTACATTATTCCAATATGGGTGTATGATGTTTGAATTAACTGGTAATATTATTGCATAATGGGTTTATAATGGAAATATTTTGTCGTTAAGTTATTTCATCTTGGGTTTATCATGTTGTATTTGACAAGTTATGTCATTATATTAAGGGACTCTATGGAATTAACTGGTTATATTATTCCAATACAAGTGATTACAGGTGATAAGAATATAATGAACTAAGAAACATAAGTGATTAGTCTTTTACCTTTATGCATTCTTTTTATTTTTATTATTGAACAATTTCAACTATGATTTTTTAGTGATTCAAAGTAATTTTTTAATCATATATGAGTTAAATGATTATTATTTAAATTTGAAATATTTGTTTTGGTTAATCATGTATTGTAATTCCGTTAAGGGTTTTTATCATATATATATATATACATCTTAATTATCTTTATAAACTCAGCCCATAGTTATAAATGATTTTGAAAATTTATAACAATGACTATGAACAATAATGAATTTGAAAATTAATTTATAAGGATTTGGCCTTAAATTTAGAATCCTTAACAATTATGTGTTTGGTTTTGGTGGGAAGGATATTAATTTAGTGAATTAAGTATGGGTTTTATTATATAAGGGGGTTAAATATTTCCTCAAAACTCCAGACCAATTTTTTTTGGGAACACAACCATTGAAATTTATTTAAAAAACATGTAATTATGGGTACTAGTCAATTATGTCCCCAATTAAATATAATATTTCATAGAAGGACTACAGCATATCATCTTTACATTTGTTTACATTTTTTATTCACTAGAACACAAAAAACTTTGTTTAGTTTTAATTTCATTTTAAAAAATCATTGTTCATTGATATAAAAATCTTTAAATTTAAATATTTTGAAGATACATAGTCAATATATTATAAAAAAATAAAAGAAATTTTCATTTACAATTCAAATGAAAAATAAGATATTATTTCCCAAATTTATCTAGTTTTGGTTTATGTAATGTTTTTCCACTTCAATACATTATGAAAACTATTAGTATAATAAAATATTGAATAGTATATAATGATGGTTTTAAAACATGTGTTTGTTTCTCTACACCTTCATGGTGATTAGGGTAGTGATTCTATGGCCTCTTCCTTCAATCCTTGACTAATTGATGTTTTTATACCAAATGTTCACTTTGAAAGAAACAAATTTGTTTCTATAAAGGAGTCAAAATGTTTTGATCATAATGGTTCTAGATTTTCTCTCCATAATAATAAATCATTTCATTCATTGTCACTCTTCAAATATGTCATCAAAGGAGGTCTTATTCAGAAGGAAAATTATTCACATGTGACAAATGACCTAGTGGTGGTCTTAGAAGTCATGGAGTTGAGTAATAATTAATTTATTGATCATTTTATTCTTATATAATGTGATTTACCTTGGAGAATCAGTGATCTTGAAGCATGAATTTCAGATATTTGGGTTCTTAAAAACAAGAAATGTGTTTCTGGGGTTTGAGGATGTTTTCATTTATTGTACCCAACTGAGGAATTGAATATGAAATAATGTGGATTTGGTTCTTAATACTTTAATCCTAGTGTTTATCACCTTTATGATTGGGATAAAATTTTTATATTCATATAGTTTTTCAATACATTTTTTCATTTCTAGGTTAGTATACACGAGCTAAATTATATTGTTTTGGCATCCAAATATTTTTCCTGACACTACTCAGCCCATTTTAATTCTAATTAAAAACGATAATAAACAGTGTTTTCAAGATTAGGGAAATATGCACGATTTTTAGTCAATGTGTATTTGTGATCCATTATGGTTGACAAGGTTATTTTATCAATGGATGTTTTTTATTTTGAGTTATGGAATGAATATGAGTAAATTATTCGATTTTTCTTGGATTGTAGAGCGATTAGTCATGAAAAGAAGAACTGAAAATACCCATAATATTTACCTTATATTTGGTTAGAGGAATTGTTGACAATAATTTCATCAAAAATCATAAACAAATATAATATAATGGTGGTGATGCGCAAATATTGGCTTCCAAAAGTTGAAACCAGTCACCCGGAGCACACTATTTCTATTGTAAATACTTTGGTGGATAAAAAATAGAAAGAGGAAATGAATCACAACATTGAAATTAAATTTAAAGAACCTTTGGATTTTAATAAATATGTCATTCATTATGATAAGTAAAATATGGGAAAATTTGGTCAATATAGGAAAATTTGGGTTGAAATTGTATCTAAAGCTATAAAATATACTAATATTGGTTCCAAAATGGGAGGATATCATCTGAACCAGTCAATAAATTGATAGGCCCTATGAATAGATTTGAAAATTCTAATAAATATTTATGTGGTCCTCCTATAAAAATTCTAAATAAACCAAATTTCTTATAGGGAGCAGTAATAGAATCCAATATTTTAAACATTACCTTCCCTAGGCATGCCCCGAGCTTGGTCATCCAACCAGGGATGGACACGGAATCAAAAGCATAGAGATGTAAACAAAACATGGTTGGTGGATCTGACAACTATTCCATGGATTCTAAATCCATTAATAAATTTTTAACATATAAACTTTCTGATCAACATTTAGAGCCTGAACATATGACTATGGTATGGTCCCACAATGGAAAAAAAATAGATTCCATATCACCTAAAAAGATGAAAAATACAAATGAAAAAGTGATTCAATTTGATTCTAGTTTGTCTAAGGATGTCATTGGGATCCTCTCCATTGATTCACCATTACTTAATAAGAATTAAATAGAATTCAAATATTATTTTTTAGCATTATAATTTTATTGTTTGGATTTTAGATTCTATTGATGGGGTAACTTCTAGTCTAAGATTTTAATATTCTCACTAGATGGGTGTTTGTGCACCGGATGAGACTCATAAAGGCAGTTGTGTTTCTACTGCTCCTACAAATTATATTGTCTCAAACAATTTGATTAATCTTATGGTACCCATGTTCGGGGAGTGGGTAATATACCCTACTAGGAGGCTCTGGTATGGGTTCATTAATGACACATGTGCATGCTACTGATTTAAAAAAGGCTAGGGTACCCACCTCAAATGCCTTTGGTGTTATTTATTTGATTAAGTATGTTCCCTCATAAGTATAGTTTACATTCTCTCATATATTGAAAGATGATTCTAATGGGGGAGGTGAACAATTAGTTGCTGCTATGATGCTTAGATCTGGTCACCAATATATGCGTGAATTTGAAGTTGGTGTTTTTGTCATTGGATAATGATCATAAACCCTAGAAGACAGATAAGACCTCAAAGCGCGGATAGAACTCATGAAAAATATATCATCATAGGATTGGATAACAAGGCCCAAAACTTACTCATAGTCTTTATTTTATTTATTTTTAGTTCTTTTTTGTCTCCTTTTGATGTGGGTTGTCTTTCTATATATGTTTTTTTTATCTACTTTTTACTTTATTATTTAAATAAAAGTGATCTTACCTTTGTGACTTATACATAATCTTTTCAAAAAAAATTAATAATATTGGATGATTAAAAAAATACATTATGTGAAGATTTTTTTAAAATAATATTTCTCAAAATATATTATTTATTGGTATTAATATTTGGTTATTCTATAAATCCTATGTTGTATTTTTAAAATTATTTTACTTGTCTAACATGTGTTATTATTTTTATACATAAATTTAATAATATAATCTTAATGGATTAAAATTTTATTCATTTTCCTTAGAACACACCTCAATAAGATAAAGGGTAATGTTTATTTATATAATTTTATTTGAAAATTGATCAACTCATAGAACGAAAAAATTTCAAAAAATTTAGTTCATTACAGATGATTTATGAAAAGACATTTTATTTTAAGAACATGTTACTGAAATAAGATTCTACTTGATATTTGATATGTAATTTCTATTGGGAATTCAACTTGATAGATATTCTAATCTTTTTCTACCTTTATAATAGAGAAATATGTTATCTGATAGTATAGAATTAAATTTGATGATTGTCAAAGTTTTAATGATAATATTAAAATAATATGATGATTATAATATACCAATATATATTACTCAATTTATTATAGATATTAAACATAAAAGGTAAAATAACTAACATATAAAATATTTTCAATTAAATTTTGGAAGATAGGGATCTTGGGAAATATAAAGGAAATATACAACATTATCATTTTTACTATTATTATTATATATATACTACTTATATGGTATTACAAAAAAACCATTATGGATAATATTAGAGTTTCTATGTTATGAAACTATCAAATCAAAAATCCCTATATTATTTTATAATATTTAAAAAATTAGTAGTTTATTTTCAATTTTATGTTGATACATTGATATCTTAGTGATTTTATATTGAATTGAGATAAAAATGTATATTTGGATGACTATAAAATATAATATGCTTGTGGATGTAAATATGTGGATTATGATAAATTAATTAATAATGATACTATACAGAATTCAAAGGAGAAGAGAATTAAAACTATTATGATGGTTTCCCTTTATATTGAATTAAAAAATAATTGCAAAGCAAATTCGGTTTATCTAAAAATGATAGAAAAATAACATTTCATTCTATGTAAAAACAATGATAGGTGTCTATTATCTCCAAGAAAACCATAGTAATTGAAAATATTTTATTTTTTGAATCTAAATTTATTTTTAAATCCTTTGAATTTAGGGAGGTGATTGGCTACATATTTTATTATCCCATTTGGGACTCTAATTTAAACATATATAATAAGTAATTATATTTTAATCACTTACAACCAACTATTATTTAGGTGTATAAAATTAATCTATTTGATTATTTTGATGAGTAATTCAGAAAAAAAAAATATAAATTACAGTTATATATTCCATTCTAGTATTAAAGAATAAATAATTGTTTTTGACAATGGTATTGATATATTTGAATTAAAAATAAAAAAAATATTAAAAAAAATACAAGTTTTACTAGTGTTGATGATTAGTGATTTTATGATACTATAAAAATGTTCTTGTAAGTAAACTAAAATTTTCAGTTATATTGATTTTATAACCTCTATATAAATTCATGAAGCCTACCATTATGAGAAAATGATGGTTTATATTTTATCATTTATTCTAGAAAGTTCCTCAATGATTTTCATTTTATATGTCATTATTATTATATATATATTATTATTTGATGCCACCACCAAAATTTTAATCTTATTTAGAAATAATGTCTCATTTATTAGTTGTTGATGAAAATTTTCTTAAATTATCTAAAATAATGTAAGCTATAAAAGTATTCAAACATAATAAAATATAATTTTAACACTATAAATGGAGTAATGATATATATTTTTTAAATTTAATTTATGAAATTTTAGTTTTTTTATATAATATTTAATTTATACATAATTAAAATAATTTATGTTAATATTTGTTTTATTGAATATTGAATGCGAAGGAGAAACAAAAATATCATTTTAACTCATCCAATGGCTTGGAATAAATGAATATAAAATGCAATCAATAGGAAATTAATAGTCAGATATAACATAATATAATTTTTTTATTGATTTGTTTAAATAGAAATTCTCAAATGTAGTAAAAAATATGAATGTATAATTTATATATTCAGGAGACATTTCATGTTGTTTTGAGAAAAAAGTATTTTTTTACAATGAAAAAAAATTCATGGCTCACATATTTTGATGGGGAAATTAATTTCATTGAAATTGTTTAAATTCAGAAATAGTAAAATAGGAATAAATTCAATGATATAAAGAACATTTTTTACTTCCATTTCAGAAATCATTATACCCCATTAATAATGACATAATTCTATATATAATTTTGATAAAATATTATCATTTTCAATTTATATTTACCCCATTGTTTATCCCAACAATGAATCATTTAAATATGAATTAAACTATGAAAGTTAAATTGGATAGCCTATAAATTATTTATTATTGTATATTATATATAGGTATTTATGTACTATTGTGTTACCTTTACTAAATTAAAAAAATTTAAACTCCATTAATGTACAATTTACTCTACTATGATAACGTTTCTATATGATATTTCGTTTTTAAGGTCAAATGTTAGAAAATATTCATAACTTGAAGGCTATATGATGGAATGATAAATGTCTAAAGAGAATATCATATTTTATTCGGTGCACTTGGATATTATTTGTACATGATATATTAATTTTTTATGTTTCGATGTTGTCATAGAAAAAATTTGGTCTTATAAAAATTAAAAAAATCCAATATTTGTCAATAATGTCAGAAAGTATCCTCAATTTCAACGACAAAAATATTGTTCATACATTATTGATCAAATTTACTACTATATAGTGATATTAAAAATACATTCATTGAAATACTAAATACCCAAACTAGGTGGAAAACATATCCACATATAAATTCGAAATGACATAATGAAAAAATTAAACAATACTATTAATAGGTTACCAAATTATGTAAGAGCATAACAGATTTCATCTAAATAACATATTATTATTATTATTATCTTATGAATACAATATTATATTATATCAATTCATGTATATAATTAATTATTATAATCAATCTAGTGTTATAGATGATTTGAATTTTTTCCTAAATAATTATGATGAGATCATGGAGATTCAATTATTATAATAAAGGATTCATAACTATTTACTAATTTTGTGGTGTATTTTTTTATAATTTTCATGGAATTTACAAAACAAGAATAGTTGATATTTATTTAAATAGGTACTATATGACACTATATGGATGATGATGTTAATGATTATTTAATTTTTTTTAAACTATGTGAAATATGGAGACTTGTATATCATAGGTGATGATATTGAAGAATTGATGTTTTATAGGAAACTCTCTTAAGAGTAAAATATTCATAAATATGTTCATAATTATACTAAAAAATTCCTTTATAAAATTTATTTTTATGATGAAAAAATGTTTTTTATGGTGTATTATGATAATAATATGTTCAACGATAAATTAACTTACTATATATTCAGTCCTCTATAAAATTATCTATAAATATATATTATTATTATTTAGTAAACATCAATTAAATTATCTTGAAATAATTTTTAAAGACATTTGAAAATTTAATATCATATTTCTAGTTATGAATAATTTTATAATATTATTATATATAATATTTAAAAAATATATATGGTTTAGCAATAAATTGCTTCCTTGAACAACATTTATTCATTCAGATAGCCCATATGACATGATATAACCATCATCTTGTATAATCTATACATTCAATATCACCCTTTGAATTGAAATATACCATATTATATATATCTAAAATCGACAATAATGATACATAAATATAGTACTCAGTGTTAGACTTCAGAAATACCAATAAATATGAATTTATTATTATCATATAAGAGGATGATGTGTAGATTTTTACTGAGATACAATGTCACTATTTCTATTAGGTGAGTATTAAATTCTTACTATTAGTTTTATGTAGTTGTTAATGTTAAAAAATAAATTATTCAATGTTTATATTATTTTTATAATATATGTAACTTAACAATATTCATAACAACCTGATAAAAAATAGACATGTATATTTTATATGATTGTATGATGATAAATTTAATAGTTGTTGTTTAATTTGACATGTATAAGGAGTTCATATATGAAATTAGTGGAATATATAGATTACTCATTGTTATATAATATTTATAGAATGTTTCCCATGAAATAAATCCTCATAATTGGCATTATAATTTTTTTGAATAACAAGATATTTGATAAATTATTAATGGTAAGACTAGATAAATACATAGAGAATATTATTTGTATATTCCTATTCCATATAATATTCTATTTATTTTTTCAATTTATTATTTAAATATGATTTTTTATTTTTATATTAAAAATAAACCTATTTTTCAACCCAAATTGGAATATTTTGGAAAATAATTGGGCATATTGATATGTAACAAATGAAGTTAGGTTAATAGTAAATCAATTTACTTCTTTTTTAATATTAATGAATTAAATTTTATACAGTTTTATTAATTATAAAAATATTATGTAAATTTTAATTAAAAATATATATTTTTAATCACACTATTTTTTCATATATATTAAATACTTTTATTTTAGATATTATTTTCAAAAAAATAATTTTAATTTGACAACATAAAATTAATTTTTTAAATCATAAATCAAAAATTATCTTAGAGTTATTTTTTTAATTTCATCTCATATTCCATGTTGATGTTGAATATAAATTTTGATAACTATATAAATTGAAATATTTAAAATAGAATCCATATTATGATTCATAATTTCCAAATTTTTCAATAATAGTTCTTTAATTGTTAGATATTATAAATAGTAACTTTTGTGGAAAAGTCAATTTCCACAATTTGATTCAAAATGGGTTAAAAGGGATAAATAAAGAGTGGTTGAAATGACTTTAAAACATGGTTAAAACCAATTTTGGGTCATATGTCGATCCATTGGAATCTATTAATTGAAAATGGTCCCATTTGGAGGTATTTCTATAGAGTACTACATTTCTATATTTAGATCATTTTAAATATTCCATGTGTGGCCTATCACTCTCTTATAAATGAAAACCCACACTCCAATATTCTTTACACTTCAAAAGAATCCTATCATAAAGGATACCTTCCTTATTAACTTCCTAAAAATACTCCCAATGTCCAATAGGTCCCAGTTTGGTTAGAATGCTATCCTAGGAAGTAACTAGTTTTACATAAAAGTATGTTGTCCAGAAAATATATATTGTTCCTAATCGAGTGTTTTCATTTTATTTTTCCTTTTTCCTACTCCAAATATATTTTATAAATTTTTATATATTTACATAAGTGTATCCCATATACTAGAATGAAATTATGATTACGTTATAACACTTTTTCATCTATAATATGATTTAATGAAAAATAAAAAAACACTCGTCTATATGTGTGGATTAACACCTCTCAAAATGATCAATTTAATTTTTTATCACAAAATATACTAAATATTAATGATAATGGATCCAAATGAAATAATATTATATAGATTACATAAATCTAATTATTTAAAGGTAAAAAAATATTTTACTTATTTCCTTACCAACCAATGAAAAATAAAAAACAACACTCATGTGTACGTGTGGGCTTCTACCACGCGAACTGATTTATTTCATTTTTCACATCCACCTAACATTTAGTTAATTTATAGGATTAATTAAATAAATAAATTTATCTTTATTATTTAATCATAAATTTTGAATGATATAATAATTCTTACAATCTTTCAATCATGTTTGTTGAAAAATGGAATTATTAATCATGCATTCATATGACCTAGAATGCATAATTGGTTCTCAAAGTATTATTTAAGAACAAAATAAAAAAATATTATATTATTAATATTCTTTAAAGGATATAATTATGATCCATTTCACCAAATTCAACCGACCTATTAAGTTTTGGACTTATAATCCAAACGTCCCAAAAAATCAATGTAAATTGAATCAATTATATAATTAATTGTAACAATGGTATAAATGAAATAAAAGTAACAGAAAACTCTAAAAATATTATTTGTAAAGAAAATAAAAAAAATATTTATATTATTTTTTAAGATAATGTACATAATTGAGATTTTAGACTTGATTTGAGAGAAATGTTACCATATAAAATCATTAAATATATATATTAACAAACTTTTTATACATATTTTTCTTCAATGTAAAAATTAGAAAAAAAATTGATTAGGGATGTATTTATATAGAAAAAAAACTATAATGGATATATTTTATCTCTTTCTATTTTATTTAAATTTTTTTAATGGAAAATTTAAAGAAAATTATAGGAATCATTTTGACCAAAAGTAAAAGAATTTTCAATTTTCACTTACATGATGTTAATAGATTTTATAACCACCATAAATATTATTTTATATTTCTATTAAATTACAATAATATATATTTTATTCAAATAAAAATCCTCTTTTCAATTTTTCTGGTTATTTTTATTAAAAATTTGGTTTTAATAAAAACCATATATCAGCATACAAAAATGTTTTTATGAAGCTTTTTAAAGTGTTTTATAAGTTTATTTATGGAATAAAATGATTATATGTGTTTGATGCCTATTATAGTCCAGTGAAATTTATTATAATGATGGGTATTCCCTATATAGAAGTCTAATTTGTAAGGTAATGATTTTTTTCCCATTGAAGTGTTATGGTAGAATTAACTAAGTGGGTTATTCCATTTTTTAGGGTTCTAGTCACTGTTCTATAATGATGAAGTTCCAAATCACATACATAAATATTATATTCTTTCTAATGAATTTTTATTGAAATAATTCAATTTTATAATTTTATATATTGTTCATTATTTTGGGGAGTGGTTATACCCTTTATTGTTAAAAAGGGTATATTTTAAAGAAAATGGTTTTCATAGGTTCTCATACTTTCTATAAAACCCCCATAATTTTGATTTTTTTTAGTTTTTCTTATATTGTGTTTTATTAAAAATATTAAATAATAATAATAATTTCATGTGTGAATAAATTATTACTTCAGATCAATGGTTATTAGGTTAAACAAAAACATTCTTATATGATATCATGGTTTTCAGATGGATAAATAAATATATTTTTATTTTTTATATACATTACTAATATTTTTATGCTCATACCATGTTATCAATTATTTTCCATGAGTTTTTTAGGATGAGGAGGAACAAAGAGAAACTTCAATTTAAGATCGTGAAGTTATTTCATGAAAATAAAAATGGTTCATTATAAAAGTATTGTATTACGAAAAAAATTAGGTACTCAGTGGAAGTTCCCACATTGTTATATATATTTTTATTATATATGTTTTATGACCTAATTCTATAAAAATATCAACTTGTGAAGATCCTTCAGAATTCAAGTAAAAGATTTTATTTAAAAATCAATATTTTTTATTTTTTATGGTCACTACCTTATATTTGGTATCAGATGAGGGTTTAAAAAAATTTACTATTTAGCATAGTAAAAATATGATCCATTAATAGATTCTTATTTTTTATCATGATATAGAATTTAAATATTTCCATATTTCTCTATCTAAAATTTTTATTTTCATTATGGTTTTATAAAGAGAAAAAATGGGAAGATAAATTTGGAAGGAACCAAAAAGAAAACATAATTCCAAATATGGTTCATGGAATGGTCTAAATTATAATATAGTAATTTTTTTATAATGGATATAATTATGTGGGCTATAAATAGTTGTTTTATCCAAGTGAGAGATAAAGCATGTTCAACGCTATTGAACATGTCCATTGTTGATAATTTCATGAAAAAACCCCATTTATTCAACGGACAATTTTTTCTTTTTATAGATAAAGGATGGTTAAAGCTATATAAAATAAATTCTAAGTCATGTGTCATTCAGAACAAAAATATATAAATTTTTATAGTTACTACATTAAAGGTGAAGATGATTAATAATGGTCAACAATTAAGACTATAAGAAAAAGATATGGTATTGATGAATTGGAATGGGATGAACTTCTGAATATCTTCCTTGATAATTTTATTCCTATTGTTATTGGAAATATAATAGAAAAAATAATTATTTGGATTGATAAATTAGATGGAAGTTTTAGTAGTTACATGTGAATATAACTTCACTCGACTTACAAGGTACACACCTAATTATATTCTAGATACTAATTGTAAAATTAATTGATTTTACTTATGAGTTAATCCATTATATTCAAGGGAATTAAATTCTCATGAAATTAAATGTTATGAGAAACATGTATGATGTTCCAAGATGGTATAAATTGATGTTTCTGATTATCATTTTTCCTATTAAAAAATACAAAACAATGTTCTAGATACTAGATAATGGGGAGTCATAAATAAAATAAATCCAAACGTAAGATACTAATGTTTCTATTTTTTTAATAAGAGTGGTGAAATTTCTTCCAATGAATATCTTATAAAATATGGTAAATTATTATAATGTGGTCTTTAATATATTTTAATAATGACTACAAATAAAATTATCAAAATAATGATCTAGAAAATAATGAAATATTAAGAATAATTAGTTTTAATTATAATTAAATAGTTCCTTATGTGAGGTATTATTCATATATAAGGGAAAAGGATATAATTTTTGAATATCACTATAAGACTGGTCTTGATAAGTAATTTGTGAATAATTTAATAGATTTTTGACCTTATAATGATGTAGTTTTATATATATTACTTACTTATAATAGTTATAATAATGTTTTTTATTTAGATTCTATAAATTATTTCATTTCTTTGAATTTTAATAGTAATTTTGGAATGTATCATGAAGAAATGTAGCTTGGTCATTCAGTAAAAACATTAACACCCTATGAAGAAAATCATAAAATTTTATATCTCTAAACTAATAAATTACAAAAATATAAAATTAACAACTTTGAAAACCTATGAATATTAAAATAATCCTTCAATAAATTGATCTTCATTAGAGGAAAGTTTTTAGATTCAATTAAATATACATTAAAATAGTGAAAAAAACATATAAACATTCTAAAGTTATATCAAATTTAATTTTATGAAACCATTTCTTTATTATGAACCCCTATATTTACTGTATACCACTACTTGGAAGATTCACTTAATAAGGGAACCATAAATGGAACCCAATTCACTATTATATTGTGAACCATTTAAAATTATTCATCATACTCATTTTACTAATACATAGTCACCCAATCAAAAAACAATATTGAATTCCATCGAAACTCCAATAGATGAAATTGAACCAATGACACATCACATGCATATATACCAACTATAAAATGTGAATAACATCATTTGAATTGGATTTTTCTATTATGGTTCCATCTCCCGGAATAACCTCTAGAGATAACAGTTTTCAAAATTAAAATAATCATATAAAGTTGATCAAAATCAACCCATGATTACTAATTCCATGAAAAATTAATTAATTTCTTAGTCCGTTATATAGAAAATTTCATCACATACTATCAATAATTAATCAAAATATACAAGAAACTATGTTGTTAATTTGTAACATTTATAATAATAACATCAAATAAAGAAATATATTTATATTGATTAGTTGATGATGGGGTACCTTAAGTGTCAAAATGGCATCCATGTTTGTAACATGATTTAGTTGGCTATTTAAATATACTATATTCAAGTACACTATTCTCATACCTCCCAATGCATATTCACATGTACCTACTTCAAACAAAACATGAAATACTCACACTAATACCATTATATCTTAACCTAATCATATTATTCCACAGTCTAGGTAACTAAAAATTCAAACATAACATAGAATTTTGTCTCCAATTGGCCATGTTGGGTTCTTTTAAATTGTGGGAAAAAAACTCAAATTCATTGGAAATATTCCCCTCATAAGATATGATCAGTAATAGTCAATAAAAAATTATATATCTAAAGTATATTTTCTTTACAAAAATAATTTATATATATTATTCATGAAATGTAAAAAATTATAAATCAATAACTATAAGGATAAAATTATAATTTTAAAACACATATAACATATAAAATGAGAAAAAATTTTGTATATCTCATTTATACTATATAAATACTCATTCCTAAGATATCTTACAAAAACAGAAAGGTAACATTTTTTCCCACCTCTAGTAGTATACATCTAAATATGATAAATATAAAAAATTGGAATAGGGGTGAGAATAAATATACTAAATAGTTTCCCACACAATAATCATACATTATCGATAATATAAAATAATTTCAATATATATATATAATTATGTTATATAAATAAGTTAAAGATCCCACTACCATTTAAAATAAATTATCTAGATTTTTCAAATTAATACCAACAAGATTACTCATAAAATTCACAATTATATTCACATAGATAATATATCATTCCAAAAAATACCATAAAATATTTACCCCCAAAAATCATATGTCAATCCACTTTCCTAGTGGAAATTGTTTCATATCAATATCTTGTATATAATAAAAAAAGTTGGGTGGAAATAATTTCCTATTAAAATGGACACATAATATGAGAACACCCCATTCCAATATTGGGGTATAACCATCCTTTTAATGATTGAGTGGTGATTCATGTAACCATAATCTTAATTCCATTAACTAAATATAATAAAATTCAAATTTCATAAAAATCTATTATCCCAATTAAGCATTACTGAACTGAGGGGATCTATATATTTTCACATAATGGTAAAAAAAACTCACCAAAACCTTGTTATAGGTATAATACCCCAATTGTAGAAACCATTAGACTTCCTCTTAGAACGAATTAATTAATATCAATGGGAGAAAAATTGGTAAATAAACTTCCATGAAAGTCAAATATGTTCGTCAATTAAATATATAATTGAAATTTATATGAAAATATTATCATTATATGGTACAATTTTCAAACATTACCATCTACGATTCTCAAATGAATATCACCCCATCAATAAAAAGTAGTCAAATCATTAACATATCTATAGAATAATATTACAATTTAGAAATATTTTCAATTTGGGAAAGTAAAAAAGATTTTCATTTTTATATCATATCATCTAAAAAGATATATTTTTCTATAATAACTGCAGTGGGAAAAATATTTTACTGTCAAAAAATTACATAATATAACACCAGATTTCAGGTTACTTGTGTCATCAATACTATCTCTCAAATAAATAAGAATTTCGTTCATAATTATTTTTCATGTTAGAAAAATCAACAATCTATAATTACAACATTAAAATTTACTTAATAAATTATCTTCTAATCATAAAAATGAGTAGTGGATATATACAAGGGAAATTCATTTCCACGCTTATATGGAAATATTACCTCTAAAAACATTCATATTTTCACTTAATTGAATGAAATTGAAGGAATATTTGATCAAAACCATATAAATAATAATAGTGAAATACTATCATAGTTTATCCTTAAAACATCATATTAAATTATATTCCTTAATAGTATTTAGAAATCCTCATTATAAATATAACTATTATACAATAAACAAAAATAATAATAAATTTTTCAGACTAGGAAACTTAATGGTGAATCAAACCATTTTTTTCATTTGAACATCTAAACAATACCTATAAATAAATTTTGCACACAACATCAATTAACTCTTGAATTCTACTATACATCCATTTTTTAATATAAATAACATTATTAAATTATATTTTTAATCAATTATATCCATATTTAATCCCATAATGTATAATAATTTATAAAAATTCCTTTCCCTCTTAAATAAGAGTGAAACCTTAGGCCTTGAAATATATACAACTAAACAATGCTCTTCAATATGAATAGTATTGAAATAACATCCTAAATTATTTATTTGATCTTGAGGTTTAAAATTCATCCATAATAACCTCAAAATATATAATTTCATTTATCCATAATAAGAATCCTAATAAATATAATAATTTAAAAGAAACAATATATATAAACAACATTTAATTGATATCTTGAAATATCTAAACAATAGAAAATAAAAGAATGGTGATATTTATAAATGAATTAAATGAATAATTTAAAAATCACATTCCCAAAATATATTATATTTACTAAAAAACCAATAAAATGTTTCCCATTAGACACTATATTTCTATATATGATCCAATGCATGCCTCTAATTCAAAAACCTTGAAATTAGAAGTCCATCCTTCAATAAATCAAAATGGTCCCTCCAAAATTATAATATTATATGTACATATCAATAATGTGAACTCTTGAAACATATTTCCATTAACTAAAATAGGGAAAATATAAAATTGATAGAAAATATCCTTCAAATAAACCCTAGAAAACTTATATATATCGTAATGTCTAATAATATAGTAAATAATAACCAACACCATCTAGAATTGAAAATAAAATCCCCATCATTTTTATAAAGTATGAAATTAGGGGAGAACATTGAAAATGTCATGGAAAATTAGTTCATGGTCCATAAATGAAATGAAATCATAAATTATTTCTCATATTCTATGGAATTATAAAATCTTTATTAAAAAAACTGAAAACTCTAAGAAAACCCCTAGAATAACTGCATTTCTAATTTAAAATTTGTTTTAAAATAATTTTTTATCAATAATTATGATGTTTTGATTTAATTGTAAATACAAATATTTTTAAATTGAAATTTTTTTAAAAAAAGTAGAGATTTTAAAAAGAAAGAAGTGGGGAAGGCTGAAAATTAGTTTCATTGTATTTAAAATCAATATATTAGAAAAAGATTATTTTTTGATTTCTATAGTAAATTTCATTGATGTATTGCTTTAAATTTATTATAAGAGTGTATTGCACATGAAATTATTTGTTTTTTTTTATTTTTTTGAATATTGTTTAATAATAAACACATTTCTAGTAATATATAATTTTTATTCTTAGTTTATTGAGATGAAAAAAAATTAATTGGTAAAAATACATTGAGAAAAGTGTAAATTTATCAAAGTATAATTTTAATTTTACCATTTAATGGTTTTAAAATAAACTAAAATTTCCCTTAAGATATGTTATGAAACTATATAAGTGAGTGAATAAAGTTATATCTATTTTTTATTAAATTCCAATTACTCATTTATGTATTTACTCTAACATAATTTGTACTTATAATTATTTTATAATAATATTGGATCTTCTTAGTTTTCTTTAATCACATATACCTTATCAAATTTCAGAATGATATTAATGGACATCAGTCAATTTTTGATAAGGTTCATCCCAATTGGGGGAACCCAACTATTTATCTTGATTTTTTTCACCCCAATCATGGATTCTAGAATGCACTATAAAATCAAGTGAACACAATAGGTTATGAAAAATGCACAATAATTTATACACTAGAAATTCAATTCATATTTAATACAATAAGTCCATCTTTCCACTATTTTCATAGTGTATCACTATGATTTCATTACATATCCAAGGTTGAACAAGTTCCACAACTTCCCTCTAGAAATATAAAAGTGATTTATTTTTTATTAATATTTTAATATGATCTCTAATCATCGCATAGATATCACAAAATCTAAAGAATTACCTTATTCCCCATCAATGGTTTCTTTGGCTACGAACATGTCAAATAGTGTAATTAATGCAATTTGGTCCATGTTCTATGATAATTTTCATAGATCATATACAAAAAAATCAAACTTATCATTCTAAACTCAACTCAGTATCATGTGATCTTCAGAAGACTGGTAGCTACTATATATCCAAATATCTCAACATAAAAAATATTAACAATAATAGAAAAATTTTACTTTCCTCAATTATTCATTATTATTTTTATCTTTCTTATATAAAAATTGATGTCATAAAGTCATTTTTTTATTATAGTAATAGATGTTATATAATACTCTTCTTCTTTCAAAACTGACAACCAAATGACAAATCTATATATAATTAGTGCAGAACCTCCTTCTAATTTTTATTCAAATGTTCCATAAGCTTCAGATTCCATATTATAAATCACTATTTAACAAATAAATTTCCCTCATTTATCATTTCAATTTATATTTTCATCACTAGAGAATATTTTATATAAAATAAAGTTTAGAACAAATAAAAAATTTATGACCCGCAATTTCTATTTTTTCTAAATTTTTTTATGTCACTATCTTCAACAATATAATTATTACTTTTGAATCCTTGATGGTTGGATCCAATTAAAGGACAAGATTACCCATATATTTTAGAAATTTTTTCATTTCTCTTAGCCAAAAGATCATCAAATATTTTCAATCATTCCTTGAGTTTCTAGCATTTTATTAATCATCACACTATAAATTATAAATATCAATTTTTCATTACCTTAGGAAAATCATACCACTATTACACTTTCATCATGGATCTATTCATTTTGGTAAGGATAGTCCCTAAACTTAGAGTAAAATCATCAGCTTATAGATAAAATTTTATTGAAAAAATAATCTAAATCCACCCATCACTACTATAAATACACAATATTTTGTGCAAGCGTTTATTAGTGCTAGCAAAAAGTGATAATAAAGGTCTCGATCATGCAGTGAGTCCCATAATGAAATAGTGAAAGGTAGGTTTCTTCTTTATATATCATTTATCCACATGAAAATCTAAGAAACCTGTTGTAGGCACAGTTTCCCACATACAAACCACACACATATGCGGGACTTGGATCGGCCCACACAGGCCATAGCCCATATTCCCATACTAATTCGGGTTCTACACAACCCACCCGAGTCCATGAATCATTTTATTATATAAACCAATACAAAATAAAAGTTTTCAAAAAATAAAAAATATAATAATTAGAAAAATAAAAATTTAAATTGAATAAATTTAAAAAAATTACTATTTTAATTAAATTATTAATATTAAATTGCATATATATGTATATTGTAAATATTAATAAATAGTAAATAATAAAAAATGATATATAAAACAAATAAAATGAAATAATAAGAAAAAATAAATTAAAAATGAGTAAATAATACAATATTAATAATTTTATTAATTGAATAATTATTAACAAAAATGAATAAATTTAAAATATATATATATAAATTATAAATATTAATTAGTAGTATATTTTAATAATATATATATAAAATTAATAATTCGAATAATTAAATAAAAAATGATTAAATTATAAAATTATAAAATTAATTAAAATTTTACCATTGAAGTTTTTTTATAATAATGACTAAATTTAATATATATACACAAAATTTAATTATAAATAGTACTAAATTATATTATATATATAATGAAAAATATTTATAATAAAAGATGTATTAAATTGTTATTCATGTTTAATGGTTTTTGTACGTAATTATTCATTAATAAATTAAATAGAGAAATATATTCATATATGTATATATATATATCAATATATGTAATGCTTCCTAATATATGATTTATATAATACAAAATTTTTATTCTTGTTATAAATATGTCAATTATTTAGTGACGAATGGTTTATAATTAAAGTTATCTTTAATTAAAATTAATGACTAATTGTATTGAGTAATGGATATCAATTCAAAGTTATGTACTTCTTAAATTTTACATATATAAAATGTGTGTTACATTATTATATATATATATATAATTCATTCATTTTTTTATACAACACACGTATGAAAATACATACATAATTAATGAAATATTATATAGAAACACATACACCTAATATTTATACAATTTATTCAAATTTTAAAATTCATAAAAGACTTTTATTTAGTAAAATGACATAATTAATATGTTATGTTTTTAATCAGTAAATTTTATTTATTAATTTTTATTATTATTACCCTTAGATATTATTTATATATATTAATTTTTTTTATAATTTAATAACTTTCTAATATTTATTTATGTTTATTTATTTACTCTGTTTTAATATTTTTAATGTTTATTCCAATTCATTTTAAAATGTATCCATATTTTTAAATAAATTTGATTTAATAAAGAAAACTTATCTATTTTTTAAATATTTTTAATATGTACTCATTATTAATTATTCAATTTCACTCTTTTTTAACATAAATAGATTTAATATTATATATTCATTAATAATGTTAAAATTGTACTTGTAAATAAATATTTATAAATAAATATATTTATAAATGTATATTGACTATATTTAAAAATTGAATATCAATATTTATAAATTAATAAAAATTATTTTTTAACAAAATTATTTATATATTTATAAAAAATATATAATATAATTATTTATTTATTAATATATAATAAACATATTTGGATAATGAATATATTTACTATATTTATATCCATATTTATATTTATATTTATAGTTATATTTATATTTATATTTACATATATTTTTAAAATATATATGAAGATATATATAATTATATAAATATATATAATGATATAAATATATAATTTATTGGACAACATATTTTTTTAATAATAGCTAAAAATTTATATATTTTAACAATTATACAATTTTAATAAATGTATTTAAATAATGAATATATTTTCTATATTTATGTTCACATGTATATTTATATTTATATCAATATTTATATTAGATATATATATAAACATATATAATGATACAAATATATTTATAATTATAAATAAATTATTATAACTAAATTATTGTAAATATATTTAAAAATATATTTATTTATAAATATATTTTTAAATGTATATTTACTATATTTATAAATTATATATTTATAATCTGAAATAAATAAGTATAATTTTTTAAAACAGAATTAATATAATTATAAATATGTTTATGGATATATTTTTTATAAATATTTTTATAAATTAATATTTTCTATATTTATAATACAATATATTTATAATTATAAATAATATAATATAAATATTTAAAAACATATTTATAAAGTTATAAATAATTAATTATATATCTAAATAATTATAAAATTCTAATAAATATATCTAAATAATTAATATATATAATATATTTATTAAATATATATATATATAATTATATAAATATATATATATTCATATAAATACATTTACAATTACATACAACTATTTATAAATAAATTTAGAAATATATTAATATATAACTATAATTATAAATCCATCATCATCACTAAAGGATTAACCTAGATAATGAGAACTTTTATTATCAATTATTTATCACTGATAAAGATATCTTTTTTGTCACTTATTATTTTAGTCTTGATAAATGTTATCTTTATCGTTTCTTTTTGGAAGCATTGATAAAACCCTACCTAATATATTCAAAAGAACCCTAACTGAACCTATTTTAGTCACACTACTCAATATTTCATAGAAAACCACTAATACCATTACTCACACTCAACATTCTCTTAGGCAAATCAAGCATCAAAAGTAAGGTATGTTATTTTTTTATCCTCCACTATCGTTTCATTCTTTTTCAGATTCCGTGATGTACGTTATTGATGATTTTTCTTAGATCAGTGCTTTTTTGGTTTCCTTGGTTAGGTTATCTACTTCTTCTCCTTGAACTCATTGATTTCACAAGCCTAGATGATGACACCCTCACCCTTCAAGTTCATCAAGTCCCCTTATAATTAGTTTATGTCCCATCATTATGAATTTAAGGCTATGAATCATATATTCACCTTATTTTTTCTGTCCTTGTGCAACAAGTTATGGCTTGAGACCTCCCATATATATGTAACATGTTTATTACTATAAGGAATGAGTATAGTTCTATTTAGTAGAATGTAAACTCACTTCATGCATAAGGTTTTCTGAGAGTTTAAAAATAAAAAAAAAGTTCTATGACCAAAAAATTTTAATTACAAGTTTTATCATTTTTTTGGAGATATTAAATGAATATTATTATATTTATATTTGGTATTGATGAAAAATATAAATAGGAATTTTTTTAAATTATTGAATCCACTGAATTTTGAAAACTCATACGTGAATCTGATAATTTCTTATGATAGTGGATGATATATTTGTGGTTTTATTATTCTGATTTATATAAATGATAACATTATTTTAAGTTGATTATTCTTTTGTTGTTGATAATTTTTATATTCATTGATGATTTTTTTTTTGAATATTTTTTTGACATCATAATTGTTTTTCTAAAAAAATATTTTTTTAAAAGTCAATTGTATATCAGAATATATGAAAATGTTATTCATGAAAATAATTTCTTTTTTATACTATTTTGATATATCAATGTCATTATAAAAGAATGATATTGTGGTTTATTGTAAAAAAATTAAATTAAAACAATAAAATGTTATCAAATGATTTTATTAACCAAATGAAAAAGGTAAGTGTTTATCATGAAATTATTTATTATAAAGTTTTTGGTTTTTGTAGACTGATTGGAAAAATGATTTCAAAATGATATCTAGAGATATTATATTAAAAAGATTCTAGCAGATTCATTATTTAAAACAAGGGAAGAACACCATAATGAAAATATGGTAGGTTCATTATTTATATAGTGGGTTAAAAAATCTAACTCTACCTATAGGTTGGTAGATTCTATGTTTATATTATGTCCTCATAGTACATTTTCAATTTGGATTATAATCTCTTTTATATAGGTCATTATTAATTTGAAAATTTTATCTTCATTAGAGTTAAACATATATTTCTAGTGGAAATTATTGTGAAATATGGTTAAGGAATGTTGGGTTACACACCAAGAAAAAAAACTTCCACCTTCCTTTTCCAATATAGGAAAATTAATCTATTGTCTGTCTAGTGATTTCTAACATCAACTCCATTCTTCTTTAAAACACATTGAATTTCTGTTATATTAGATACCAATTCAAAAAATATATAACATCAACCCAAGGAAACTTCATGGATAAATTTAATTTAATATGTTTCAAATTTCTAACACATATGAAAAATTACCCTTTGAAAAAATAACAAATTTTTAATGTTAAATAATTTTCACCACCTCATATATAATGTAATTATTCATCTTCAACCTATTTAATAAATTTGTTCCTCACATACTTATTAGTGGTGATTAAATTAATATATGAATTTAAGAAACTCATTTGACTATAAAATCCATTTTATTAATATTTTTAATAATATATCTTATAAACATTCCCACACCAATAAAATCCACTTTGTTTTCAATTGATTTCAACTTTTCTAGAATTTTTTAATTAATCTTATGGGACATTTTTCTACTGACTGGAGATGATCTCATAAACATTCCCACACCAATAAATCTCTCGATATAATTTCATTGAAACACAACCATACACACCACATTCCAAGTTCATAAATTAATAAACATCGATTCCTCCCACTTATTGGACTCCCACCTAGAAATGATTTTGAAATTTTCCTTGATTTACCTGCGTTTTGTTATAGTAAGCTAAGTAGTTTTAAAATTCAATCACCATACTAAATACATTTTCCTTTTCATATAGTAATTAAAGACTTGATTTTAATTTATAAATTTCAATGGATGTCTCATCATGATTTGTATAAAATTTTCCAGCTGATCCTTCTCATAATTACCCTAATAAAGGAACTCATTTAAGGGATTAGACTGATGCTGCAAATTTTTTAACATTAGGAAACAAGCTATGAAATGCTATCCACTGATTCTGCAATTCCTAGAATAATAAAATTAATATTTAAAGATACAAATATCACCATCATCATCTTCATATCATGAAAATTTATTATTGGTTTTTTTTCTTGAGAATCATCCTCCCTCTTTTCTTGAAATTCACAAATGTTACTTGATCAACTTTGAGTAGTATTCATCCCTTGTAAGGTACAGGTGATAATTTTGGATGAATTTAGAGGATAAAATCTACCACTAGTGGATTAATTTTTTTCCTAAATTTAATTACCCATTTTCTTCAAATCATACTAAAAATTTTTGAAACAATCAAATGTTGGGTTACCCATATTATAATTATCTATAACAATCACCTTTGTTTATAAATATTTTTTTTATATTTAAGTACTTTTTATAGAAAATGAATATTTTATGAACCAAATAGAATCTATATGAATTGAAAAAAATACACCCCAATCAAATGAAAACAGAGTATTTAGATGGAGTTAATGAGTTCATGAATTTTTTAATAGATCATGCATAAATAACCCTTCTCAAATATTAAGTTTGTGTTTACATTGTTGTTAATCAAAAAAATAGTCTAGAAGAGTTTCAAGAACATTTAATTTTTCCCAAAATATATTAGATCTCAAAATTTTGGAATAAACATGAAGAATAATTGAATGTTTACATCGATTGGGATGATACTGCAGTTTATGGATTATTTGGTATGAATACGAGTGTAAATGATTATGGATATCACATAGAAGTAATGAAAATGGAAATTAAATATAACCTATGTGATTTTCCAATATTGTTAAAGAAGATAAATATCTATTCTATGAAACCATTGTATACATATTTTAATAAGGAAAGAACATCTTCAGCTCTATTGAAGTTATATAGTTTTAAAGCTCGCAGTTGATGGAGCGACACCATCTTTACAAAACAACTTTTTATCCTGAATGACTTGATACCTGAATAAAATAAACTCCCTTTTCGAACATATGATTATAAAAAATTGCTACATTCAATGAGAATGATATTTAAAAATACATGCTTTTTCAAATGATTGCATATTATTTTTCACAGACCATGGATCACATATAAAACTCCCATAGTGTGACGTAGATAAATACTTAAATGATAAATGAAATATTTTGAATATTTTATGGTTATTTACTAGAATTACACAGTTTGTAAGACTATATGGATGTCTAAAAACCCTGATATAATTTACATAGAGTGAAAACAAAGAATTAAAGATTATAAACTACATAATCTAGAAGACTCTCCTCGGTTGCAAGAAATTGATTGTGAATATCATTAATTTGGAAATGAGCAGAGAAAATTTTGAATTTATTTATTTATAGAATAAATTATTCCCTTTAGTGGACAGATTAGTACTAATATAACATGGCCGGTCATGTTGGTAAATTATAATTTTCTTCTATAGTTATGCATGAGGCATAATTACAATATGTTTTTTCTACTTATATCTAGAATAAAATGTCATGGTAATCTAATTCATGTCAATATGGATCCATTGATTGAAGTTCAAAAATTGATGATGGATATAGGTGTTAAAATGCATGATTCTCCAACAAGTGAATATTTCACATTGAGGGAAAGTTTTATGGGATGATAAATTACTTCCCTATTGTGGAATAGTTTTAGGCTAAATAACTAATGAAATGTTAGGGTGTCCTATTTTTGAATAATGTACACAATCATTTCATTTGAAATATTTCTCAAAGAGTATATTTTTAGGACATCAGTTGTTTTTACCTCCTTCACAAAAATACTAATCCATGATGAAAGAATTCGATGGGAATACCTAAAAAGATAAAATAGCATTTCCCTATATAGGGGATCAAAAGTTAAATAAAGTAAAATATATTGACACTATGTTCATTAAAAAAAATTAAAAACAATTTGAATTCAGGTTGAAAAAATAGATCACTTTTCATTGAATTATCATATTGAAATTGTTTATATGGGATGAATTTTCTTAATTTCATGCATGTAGAAAAAATATATGTTATATTATTATTGTCATGTTACTAAATTTTCTTGGAAACAAAAAAGATAGAATCAAGGAAAGCTTTGACATGATTGACAACAGGTTAAGGGAATATTTTTCACCAATGAAGTGAAAGGGATAAATTTTCTTCCCGAGTAGCTAACACTCTACCTAGATATGAAAAAATATAATTTTTTCATCTTCCTTAATGTCAATATATTTATGTTGAAATTTTTCTTAAAATATAGGACATAAATTAACTAGAATATGATTATTTTCAATGCTATATGATGTCAATTTATATACTTGGATAAGTTTCTAATCTTTAATAAGGAGGTTGTAGTAATATTATTTTCCTTAGAGGTATTTTTTCATCTTCGTTCAATAGTATAATGGTCCACAAGGTTGTTCAATTAGTTACAGAGTTCCGAAAATGTGTTCTTTTCCATTATAGTTGAATATACCCCATTTAATTGTATATAAATATTTTGAAAAGGTTTTTCAACAATTGTTGTTGTCCATAAGTAATTTTTGACATGCAGGAATTAAACACACGTTAGTCAAACACATTGTGTGTCTAGTATGACTCTTAGTGTGTCTTATTTATTTAAAATTGACATTAAATTTAGTAAAAAATACACTTTATGTAGTAAATGACAAGAAAAAAAACATTCATATTGTTGTGCTACTTTGTGAAAATGATCTATATATCAATTTTGATGTGTAGTAATCAGTCTCACCTCAATCTGATGCATAGTATGACCAGTATGACTCCAAGTGTGTATTTATATTTTAAATAGAAATTAATTTTTGTAAAAGTACATGTGATATATTCAAAACCTAGAGAAATCATTTCAATATTTTTTATACTTTCGTACAATTATACATACTTCATTTTTTATGTGTAGGAGTTAGCCACATCTCAATCTGAAACATGGTGTTCCCTGTTTGACTCCAAGTGTGTATGTTTATAAAAAAGAACATTAATTTTTTGTAAAAAATGTCATGTTACAAACTCAAAACTAATAAAACACATTCATATTGTTTTCAAAAAATTATAGAAATCATCCACATGCCAATTGTTATGTGTATGATTCAACCACACCTAAATCCGATACATGTTGTGCTCGTTAAAACTCAAATTGTCTGTTATCATATTAAAATTGATATTTTAGTTCAAAAACTATGTCACTCCTTAAAAACTAAGGAAATACATTTATATTGTATTTATAATTTAGAAACATTATGTATAAATTTTTATGTGTAGGAATAGTTCTCATATAAAACTACCACATGATGTGCTCGATATGACTCAAAGTTCCTGTTTCTTTTTTAAAATTTTATTTTAGTAAAAAAATTAACATACTGAAAAATGGAAAAAATATTCATATTTTTTTGATCATTTTTAAAAATGATACAAAATTCATTTTTGATCGATCAGAATCAGCTTCACCACAATCCAATTCATGTTATTTCTCGTATAAATCAAACTATGTGTTTTTATTTAAAATTGTCATTAATTTTAGTAAAAAACCCATCTGACATATGAAACCTAATGAAAATAATTTTTATTATTTTGATACATTATGAAAACAATAAAAAAGTAATTTTTTGTGTGTTGGGATTATCTGAATATCAATATGATACATGGTGTTCCCAATATAAATCAAAGTGTTCTTTATGTGTTTAAAATTTTAATTTTAGTTAAAAAAGTTTTTTAGTCACAAAAAAATTATAAAACACACATTTATTGTCTTAGTAATTTATGAAAAATGATTTAAAAGTCATTTATGACATGTAGGAATCAATATCACATCAAATGGACAAATGATATGACTTGTGTGACACAAAGTGTGTGTTGCCCATTTAAAATGAAAATTTAGTAAGATAGATGTGTGACATACTATAAACCAAGAATACACATTCTGATTATTTGGATACATTATTAAAATGATATAAATAACATTTTTTGTTTAAAATTCATCCAAACCTTAATCTAATGCACGGTGTGACCAGTATGACTCCAACTGTGTCCTTTAATTTAAAATTGGAAAAAATTAGTAAAAAAACATGTGATACAATAAAAACATAGAAAATTATTTAATGTGGATTTTATATGTTGGAAAAATTTTCCATAATTCATTTGTGACATGTAGGAATCATCTTCACATAAATATAATACAGATTTTGACCAATAACACGCAATTTGTCCGTTATCAGTTTTAAATTTTCATTTGAGTTTAAAAAGTGTGCCACTCACTAAAAAATGAGAAATAATTCTCTAATTGTATTCAAAATTTTGGAAAATATTATATAAGTAATTTGTGGTATGTAGGAATAAGTCTTACATCAAAACAATACACAATGTGGCCAGTATGACTCAACACAGGTGTTTCTAGTTTCAAATGAGATTTTAGTAAAAAACAATATGAGTGACATACTTAAATACAATCAAACACATTAATACTTTTTTATTATTTAATAAAAATATCCATATACAATTTATGATGTGTAGGAATCTTCCACACCTCAATTTAACACATAGTGTGACCTTTATGACTCTAAGTATGTCTTTTTTATTTATAATTAACAAAACAAAATTAAGTACAAGTGACATACTCAAAATTAAAAAACGCATTTGGATTGTTTGTATAGATTAGGACAATGATTGATATGTCATTTTTTTAAGTAGGAATATCTATGACATCAATTTGAAACGTGATATTCCTGGTATGACTAAATTGGTTTTTATCTGTTAGAAATTGATAATTTAGTTCAAAAAGTTTCACTCAATGAAAACCAAGAAAATGTTTTCATATTTTCTTTATAATTTAGAAAAATTATACATAAGTCATTTGAGACATTTGGAACCATTATCACATTAAACTGACACATGATGTGACTCATATGACTCAATGTTCTTATTTCTAGTTTAAAATGAGATTTTAGTAAAAACGCATGTGGCATACTGAAAATTGGGGAAATGAATTTGGATGTTTTGATACATTAGGAAAATTTTCTATAATTTATTTTTTGACATATAGAAATACACTTCATGTCAATCTGAAACACACTGTGGTTAGTGTGACTCAATGTTCATGTTTTTAATCAATAAGTTCCATTTTAGTATAAATTGTGTATAAAATCCACAAAACTGAGAAAACAACAGGTTTTTTGTCCTTTGGTGGATGTTTCATGAAGGTATTGAAATAGAACCTAACCTTATTCACTAACATTGAGCATCCCACTTCCCTAATTTGGTCGGGGATACCTAGTATGCCACTAGACTTGTTTTGGAATGAGGAACATTTTTCAATTTCTAGTTTAATTAGAAAAAACCCCTTAATCTAGAATCCACCAATAAAATCATATATTTTCCTTATATTTCTTGATTATCTGTTGAAGTTGATATATATCATCCTCTCCCACAAAAAATTTGGATCCAATTTGGTGACACTATATTCCTTCATGATGTATTCTTTAAAGACACTCTAGTTTATTACAATGGAAGCCTTATAATTGGAAAATATAAAAAATAAAGTGGAAAAATTCATAATAATACATTCACACTTATATGTATTAATTCAATAGGGGTTGAAAAATTAGTGCATAAATGCATGGATGTTGGTTTCCATGGACATAATGGGAATTTTATTGATAAGGATGTTAATTAAAATATAATTTAACCTTCTAAATCTCATCTCACAACTATTAAACCCTTTGGTAATGAGGATTCTTTTCTTAATGTTCATTTCCTAAATAATGATCTAGAAAATCATATAAAAAATGAACCTCATGTGTTTGAGAATTAAAATTCTATTCAAACTTCATAAGAAGAAAACAATATTTTACAACATGAAGATAGTAAATCTTTTCTTGAGGATTATTAACTAGTTTTTCATTTTGAGGTTTTTTATTTAAATATGTGTTCTATGAAGGGTAAAAAAAATAATGTCTAATTCAGATGGATACATCACCAAGAACCCTATAAAGACATTGAAATTTAGATATTACTCAAACATTGAAAGAACGATTATTACTAAATCCATTGAGTATTATAAGGAATAAAAATACAATTTTACCCCATATCCTATTGACTTTGACCCTATTTTAACTCCTTATGGAAATGATATTTGAAAATCGTCAGTTATGATATAGAAGATGGACCCAATTTGAGGGATGCATATAGGTTCAAATAATTTCTCAAAGATTAACTAGAAACATAGATGATGCATTTTTTAACAAAAAATAACAAATATGGTGAATTTTCTGCAAACACCAACCAAATCAAAAAAAAGTATTGTTTTAAGATATTCTTTTATGGATTCCTTTTCAGGTGAATTGACGGAGAAGAGACTGCCACTATTATAAAGTAAGTGCATGCTGGATCTCATGGGGAACACTAGTTAAGATCCAAGATCTCTCAAAAAATTTGATGACTTGGATACTATAGGACCACTATGACATAAGATTGTTCTGAATTAACCAAAAAATTACATTCCTGTCAGTTTCATACCATTTTCATCCATCAATGCCTAGAGTTACATCACATACATATGTACTCCTGAACATTTCACATATGTGTAATGGACGTCATGGGACAATTCCCTCCTACCATGACAAAACAATTTAAGTATAGTATCACATAAAACAACTTCTTTTCCAAATGGGTTGAATTTGTACCCTTTAAAGTGATTGGGGAAAGAATAATTTCAAGCTTTGTGAAAGCCAATATCATCACTAGATTTGGTATCCCTCATACAATACAGATGGATAGTAGAACCAATTTCTTCTCTGATGATTTGGAGAAATTATATCAGAAGTATGGAATCATGGACAACCCTTCATACCTCTACCATATAGTAGCCAATGGATATATGGAGGCCTTCAATAAGACCATATCCATCATACTCTTGAAAAAGGTAGGAAAGTGAATGAACACATGGTCAGACAATCTCCTCCATACTCTGTGGGATTATCAGACTAGGACCCGCACTTCCACTCAAGAAACTATGTACTCATTAGTATACGGGATAGAGGAAGTTCTACCCATCGACGTTTGACTACCATCACTCTACATTTCTTTATATGATCAATTATCCATATAAGATCAATACTAAACATGGTTCGATGAGTTGGGGTGAATGGATGAGAAAATATTGGACACTTTACACCATTTGTAAGTTTACCAAAATTAAATTCCATGAGCCTTCAACAAAACGTTTTGCCTTCGATATTTCATAGAATGAGAAATGGTGTTGGTCCTCAAAATCATGATGATACTTAAAAAGGAACCACCAAAATTAAAGCCAAAATGGGGAGGACCATATTTCATACATAAGGAGTACTCTAATGGAGCATATTCCTTAATTTCAATGGATGGGAAGCCCAAAAAATCTCCCACCAATGAAAATTTCATGAAGAAATATTTCATGTTGCCAACATATTCTCATCCTGATTGCATGAGAATAAACAATAAGATAAAACATCAAGATTGCAGGACGAAAAATTACATGATAAATCATCATGATTGCATGATGAAAAATTTCATGATAAATCATCCTGATTTATCATAATGAATAATTTCATGATAAATAATCTTAATCACATTATTAAAAATTGCATGATAAATCATTCTGATCCCATGATATTAAACTATATGATAAAACATCTAGATCACATGAAATTAAACTTCATGAACAAAAATACTAGGTACACAACATTAAATTGTATAGTATGGATTTCCAAACCTAAAGATATCAAACTGCAGGATATAACATGCATGTCCTTCTACATCAGGTGATTCACGTCATAACTGCAAGATATTAAAATTCATGGCCAATTTGTCCTAATTTTATGACATAAAACTACATGATGAATTCATTCTCATCACACGATATTATACAGCATGGCCAAAACATCTTACCGAAATACATTAATATGTGTGGTATATTTTATCATAACAACATGATGCTAAACTGTATAGGTATAATTATATTTTAATCAATGATTCATCACACATGAGTTAGATATATTCTATAGAAAGATAAAATTCCCATGTTATTATGCAAGATTTAGATCCATATGGGAACCCTCTTTCTTTCAGAACTATGTGTGGATTGGTTACTACCCTCATAGGATACATTGGGATGCCTAGGACATATGTTCCAGGCCCAGCCACCACCCTTATAAAAACAATTAAACCTCTCTATGTATGGGTCATACCTACATGGGGATGTATCTTAATACAACTTAATGTTTCCTGGTTCCCCTCTTTCAATGGGATATATAAGGTCACATATATCCTAGATCATGGTCCAACCTCCAAGTGATACAAAATTCATTTGATGTACCTCCAACTGCCTCTACATTGTGATAGAATTCCATCGTATTCTATGTTTCACACATCGATAATAGATCACATGATATTAGTAATGGTTCTAATGGAATTCCCCCACACGAATAAAAGAGTAAAGTTACTTGATGCCCCACTGCCTTGAAATAATGGTTTAAAAATTCTCCCACCTGACATACAGACCAATCCTATGTAGGGAGAATACTTCTAGAAGTGTGTGTGGCATGATTCCTAAACTCACATGATATGTAGTGATGCCTAAATTATACATCTTGGTCTAAATTTCATTAAAAAATTCCCCCTCTCAATGCATGGGTCAGACCAATTTAGGGAGAATCCCTTTAGAACTATGTGTGTCTTGATTCTTGTGTGTGCGGGACACGTAGTGGCGCCCAAATTTTACATCCTTGGTCCCATCCACCACCATCAAAAAAAAATATAAAAATTCCCATTTTCCCTATGTATGGACTAGACCTATGTAGGGAACTTCCTTTTAGAACTATGTGTCTCTTGATTCTGATCTATAAAGGATACGTAGTGACGCCCTAATTCTATATCCTCACCTATATGCCACAAAAAAAATGACCCCATCTACTACAAAAAAATGTAAACATGTGTAGGGTATCCCAAACCATGATTCCTAAAAAAAGTATTTGTTGAAAGATCTTGATCCCCCCAATATATGTGTCAGATTTATGTGGGGATTCTATACTTCACAACTAATCACGGTCCAGATATTCATTGAGTGCCCGAATATACCATTTCCACCCATCAAACTCTATTCCTCGAGATGACATGAATCCCCATTAACCTCCACATCCATCAGAAATGTAACTTCAGTATCACGGGAAAAACTTTTATTGAATATTCACACAATGACCTAGTGGATCTCCATAATTTTCCTATTAAAATATTTGTCAACCAAAGGAAAATTTGTTCCCATGAGATATTTTTCCTACCTCTGTATGCCCAATGGCTTCCAAACGCTGTATCATTCATCCTGGTCTAAGGGTATCTGGGACCATGGTTTACACTATCTTCTCCCCCTCATGTTTAGGGAATGTTAGGATATCTAGACCTAATTAGTACATAATTTCTCAGGATTTTTATGAAAATTCTCCACACAACATGACATTAAACTATGATGCCAACATCTTCTCCATACAATGTTAAACTACATTGAATAACAGTGTACTCGCCTGAGAGTACACTGCTTCTTGTACTATTCACCTACCATGTCGTGTCACAGAACTACATATGGCTTGATTCCTATCTACACAATATACATAGTGATGCTTGGAATCTATGTATCAGGACTATCTACCTTAAAAAAGTAAAACATGCCCCCCTCCACCTTCATAAGAAATGGACCTATGCAGTATTCTTTGTTAAATAACTATGTGTGGTTTTATTTATATTATCCCATGGGATATGTAGTGACAACTAGATCCTATGACCCAAACCTAGCCATAGAATTCATAACAATGTTCCATATGTATGCAAATTAAGTCAGAGAAGAAGACTCTTGGATATAAAATTCCATTTTACTTGATTGTTTCATCCCATGGTGGTGGAATAAACTCTTTCCAAACTTTTTCTCACACCTAGAACATCTCATATGTTCTTAGGAACTTTGATAGAAAATTCCCCAAAGATCCATGGAAAATATTAAAATAATAGTTGGTCTTAGTGGCATGACCTTAAAAGTCATGTTAGGGCCCTTCCCTCTATATTATGAAACAAAAAAGTTCTTACCACACAATGTTAAACTACAAGGTACCTCAAGAACTACATTTTACTTTATTATTGTGTGTGTGAGATATATAGTGATGTCGGGATAACAGTTCTTAGGCCCAACCACCTCCAATAGAAAAAAGAATATATATATCCAAAAATGATCTTCTCTTTACAAATGGACAAGACCTATGTGGGGAGTCTAATTTCAGGACATCAGGATCCTCAAAATTGGGATAGTTCTTGAAAATGAATTGAAACGAACCACCCCCCATATGAATCAAATCAATGTAGGGAAATTCCAAATATCATCAATAATCACAGCCCAAGTGCTTCTAATATGTCCATAAAAATCATTTATATTCACAAAACTCTATGCTTTGAGTGGTTTTGGATCTTCACAAACCTTCCCATACATCGAAAATGGAAGTTCATTGTCCTAGGGACACCTTTTTTTGACTACGAATACAATTCTATAGCGGCTCTACATAGGTTTCCCAAAAAAAGGCATGTCAATCAAAGTCAAATTTGTCTTTAGGAGAATATTTTCCTACCTCCGTATTCCCAATGGATATTAATACCCATGTCATTTCTACCAATCCAAGAGCCCTTGAATCCATGGTCTACTCTTTCCTTCCTACCCACATCTCAGACATATTGGGATATCCCAGTTTATTTGTCCTCAAGTTACATGGGGCTTCTATATTATTTTCCTAATCAGATGATAGTAAAAAAATCATGACTCTTGATTTCAAATGTTCACTCTTGGGTCTAGACATGTCAAAGAAAATATTTCACCCCATGTTCCTATGTATGAAATAAAACTACACAAGAAATTCTAGTATGTGTCATGTCTTATTGGTGAGCTCGTATGCAAGAAAAAAATGCCCCATTCATAATTCGCACACTAGATCAACATATGGATGAAATTTAAACCTTAAAAAACAAAATCTGTCTTGATTATTAATATCATAGGATATATAGTGACTCTCGAATCTCATATCTCAGGTCTAACTATAAAACAAATTTCCCACTCCTTCCCTAAGCAAGGACCAGACATACCTAGGGAACCCCCTCGTGCCGATATGGGAAGAATTTTTATACCCATTCCCAAGATATATTATCTTAAAATTCCCCTTATCATGTTGAACCACCTCCCCCCCCCTTCACAAACCATACAACATGTCTAGAAAGGTCCGGATCCCCATAGCCATCCATGGCCATTAAAAATGGAAGGTCAGTATCCTGATGACACCTTTTTTGACTATAAACACAAATCTCTGACGGCTCTGCATAAGTTTCTAAAAAATGGTATGCCAACCAAAGAAAAATTCATCCTTAGGATAATATTTTTCAACCTCTGTACACCACAATGAAGCTTATGTCCCACCTCACTCTTGGTCTTAGAAACCCCAGATTACAGCTTACATCCTCTCTCCCCTTTCAAGCCTGAACATGATTGAACATTTTTTGTCAGACAACCGAGGAAAGGTTCATTGTTTTCCCCCTGGGTTAGAGAAAAAAGAATTTAAATCATAAGCCTAAAATTTTATTTTTTCACGATGTTAAAATCCACCATGCTTAAACCCTACTTTACACAAGCCAAAGATGTGTGGGAGTGGTCTTTTATTCATGATCACCATTGATACAAATTCCCTCATATTTTTCAAAAACCACACCATTGACAAGACAACCCTGGTGGTTTTGAGATGTAAAAATACCCATTAAATTACAGGTCTATAAGAAGTGGAAGGTCAATGTTATAAGGAAACATTTGATTGACAATACACCCAATTCCCCAAGGGCTCTATATAAGTTTCCCACAATAAAGTCCAATCATCAAAAGACCAATTCTGCTTCAGTAGAGGTTTTCCTACATCTGTATGCCCCATGTATTCCATGATCCATTTCGTATCCTATATATAAAAACCAAAAAATCACGGTCATGAAAATATACTAATTTTTTTGGAAAAATATTGGGACGTCCTCAGTCAATAAATCCTAAATCAGGGCCATTTCCCTAAAAAGTAGTCTTGGTCGAAAATATTCAACATAAAACATTAGTCTCAATCAAAGATGTTCAAACTAAAATATTAGTGTTTATAGTATAGTTTTAAAGACTTTAAAATTATAATTAAAAATTAATGAAACTCGCGAGGATGAAAACTCAAAAGGGAACCCTAGACAGAAGTCGATTATTGACTCGATAAACCTACACATTGTATGGTTTAGGAAAAATATCAAGCAATAAAAAATATAAAAAAAATATTGATAGGTCAAAACCCCAAAAAGTGAGGCTTAATCAAAATACAAGTTATACCCACTAAACTCACACCAAAATGGGTTTAGGAAAAATGTATGTTGATAACGGAAAAGACAAAACGTTTGTAGGATTCTTAATGTTATCCTAGTAGTATTCAAACTATGCTCACTGAATCCCTTGACTCATGAAAATATTATCCTAGACCATGATTTAGATTTATAAACTTTAAAATATTATCATTCAAAATTTTTTAATTACCATTGATTTAAATTGTAGTAAAAGACGAAGGAGAAATACTAGAGAGAAAAGGGTTTTCATTAAAGAAGATAAGAAGGGAATCCACAACATGGAGACTCTATATATGAGAATGTAATGATGATTACAAAAGATGTTCATAATATTAAATAAATATTATCAACATCTGATTCAATTTTGTGACGGCTTAGCGGAGCTCTGACAAAAATGGAGTCTTAACTTCTGTTCCTGCCCACAATGCCTCTACCACCTTTGATGCATCAAGTGCAACATTCCCCCCTCCTCCACTAGTCACTTCCACTGGTCAACTACTATCATGGAATATTCCCATTTTTATTTAATTTACTCCATTTCATTGCCTTATAGATCCACTTCTTCACCGAGCTACTATGCTAAGGACATCTTCTTTGTGATATCACCACGTAACCTCATGATTACCATAACTTTCTCAGAAGATTCATCCAGAAAGATTTTTCTATAGGTGGAAAGATGAGACATGGACTCTATAGTAAAAAGGATGAGATAAAAGTCTTCCAGTTTCCACCCTGGCAGTGACCACCAGCTTTACAATGTCATAAATCCAATGATAATTGAACCCTCTAAAACTCAATACTGAAAACATGTCATGTAATCTAGGAAACATCACTAGAATATATGTAAGAGTTGTTTGATAAATAAACATCCAAATGTTTTAAATGATTTTTGGTACATAGGAAAAAGTTTTTCCAGTCCCTCTTGTTCCGTTACAGAGCATATCTTAATGGAAGAACGTATTCAGGAATGAAGGATACTAGAAGAGGTCTTGACCCAACAACCTCAGTATGACTCGACACTTCAACAGCCACATCTCTGGAAGCATCGGTAGAAGTTAATATTGGGGTATCAATCGTAGTCACAAGTGCTTGTGGTTGTGATCCTCATGTCAAGAGTAAGACAACTGAACACTCTAAATTTCTACTAATAAACAAAAATGGAAACAAGAAAATCAGAATGTTCATAATGGTGAAAAACTGACCTCCACCTATCGAAGCATCAACACCTCCAACCTCTATGTTGGTATTGTAACCTGGTAAAGATGGTATTTCATCATCAACATGAAATTGAGTTTCACAGTAATCTAAAGGCACCTACGGTAAAGAGACACTCTAAACTAAGATGGCAGCCTCCAGAAGATCACCTACAAAAATTGTGCCCACTAGTATAACCAATTTGGGAAAATTCATAATTGTTAGTATTAAACCTCCTCAATCTGGGATAGTTTCCTCCCATGTGGTTTTGTCTTCTAGAAGAGAGGTATCACAGTGCTCAATTGATGAATCAACTTCTGAAGACACTCTCTCAACAAGGGAGGGGTTTTTTTGGTTTGGGAAGTTGATCTCTCAAGATAGGGAAGCCTTCTGATATCCATAGACAATTAGGGCTCCCCTCCCAGCTTAGTTGTTGCTATCAATTCTGCGCCACCCTAATCCATAAATGTAGGATTGACACACCCCGTTGAGGGCTTTACTTCAAAATACTCTCACATTATTGGGGAATGGGTGATGTGATCTAGTATAGGAACTCCCCAAGGGCTAACAATTACCCCAACATCCTCTGTTGGCCCAACCTCCATGCCCTATTCAGCCACAGCTACTAGTGCTATCTTATGAACTTTAAAAGTGATTGGAACAATAGACGTCTGGGTGATTTCTACTTGGTTACTTATTGGTTCTGCATCAAGATTTAGGCATGATGATTGGTCATAAAAATGGAACCATTCAACATGGAAACTAAATGGAAAAGTATTGAAGTTACTTATAAACCCTCGATGTTATATGTATCGATAGTTGAGATGCATGTCGATGTTTCTTGGTATTCCATTAGTATGACCCCCTGGAATGAGTTTTAAGTGGAATTAAAAGCAAAATATTCACAGCAGGATTTTCATGAAATGTCTCCATATGTTCCATAGCACCAGGATAACTTTCCTCAGTGACCCTCATGTATGAGGGAGCACGTTCCCCAACTATAGTACACTTAGGGATGTACATTGGAGAAGTTGTCGTCTCTTGACCCTCATATGACTCATACTAAAGTAAGGAATAATTTTCAGGATCCTTATAATGAGAAAAACAAAGGTTGAGGTCAGAATATATCACTACCTCTCCTTTGGCATCAATCATCTCTATAATTATCTCCAAATAGGCCACCTGATCAGACCAATAAATCCTTTCCATGGACAAATGAAGATAGGTATCCATTTACTTCAAGTATACCGCTAATTTATACGAATACTCATGAGAATAAAAAAAATTGGGGTGATGGATGATCTAAATCCCCAAATACTAAAGGGTTCTTTTTTTAGTAACTCACGGATGTCTTCATTGGAAGAAGGTACCCTCAACTTTTCCCAGACCCTCCATAACTTTGGGAATGCAACCACAATTGTGATGGATAATGAACAAGGATCTTCTGAAGGTAGTTTTATTAGTTCTATTAACCTTAGTCATTTCTTAGGTGGATCCACAAACATGTAACTCTCAAAAGATGTAAATCTATGAGGCTCTATATGAAGACAAGGAACTTATCTTGCTTCAGTTATAGCAGAAAATGGGTTGTATCATCACCCTCTGAGGAGTGAATATCATCATCATCATCTTTGTCAACTTCTGGTCTCAAAATGAAAAGTACTCGATGATAGAATTTAAAATTATTCTACCAACCATGGATCAAAGTTTCAAGATCCTAAAGGTAAAAATATATATTTTAGGATCATCATCGTAAGAAATGTCAGTAGGCACTGACAGATAACCAATTATAGTAATAGAATCTTCTATATCTTGAAGAAAGTGCCACAAAGCGTGAGGGGAATATTTACGAATAGATCGACTACCCCTTAGAGAATCCTATTGCCTCTAGGACATAAGAAATTTTTCATCAGAAGGGATGAATGTATGGTCTTCAATATCGATGCCAGCAACCTGAGAGGTATTACCCCGGGCTCTCAAATCCTTTCTCGGGGGTTTATAGACATGGGATTTTGGTAGTAGCTTTCCAGGTTTGGGGTGCCTATCTATATTTTTATACTTCCCTTCAGCTACATATCTCATAGGGGTCATGACAATGGGAACTATCCTTTACAGTTGACCACTCAGGTATGATCTAATCCAAATGTCGGAATAACCCTTTGTGAGGGTAGGTTCAAAACCCACAAAATTTAGAAGCTTAATCTTGAACTCTATGTATTCTTGGGTAAACATCATCCAAAGATATTAGGTTATCATGAAATGTTTCTCCTAACATAAACTATTGAGAGTATGAGGGCACAACATCGGAACACAGTTGATTTGACAGCCAAATCAACATGTTGAGTGTCCCTCAAAAATATATTCCCAATCAATTCAAGAAACCAGAGCACCATATATCAAGGAAAATATGTATCCCTGTTTAAAAAATTCCTATAATTCATCATTCATTATGAAACCAGTGAGAAAATATTAGGGGTTATAAGTGAAGTGGTCCTGAAAATTGATATGGGCCATCATTTTTTGTTCATTCCTATCATCCTACTTATCTTGTGCACCCCACTTATCTCTCTTATCCCACTTATCTTACTTATCTTGTGTTATCCATTATGTCAGCATGACTCTACTAAATCTATAAAGATATGGCAAGATACAAACACCAATAATTGGTAGGGTATTAATAAATGTATATCCTCCCATGTGACCCCCATCCAACCCCAGAGGATTTGGAAAGGACCAACCAACTGCTGAGGAGGCTTCCCCTCACAGATCCACCCCAATAAGTGGTATATTTTTTCTAGTACCGGAATTTCAGTGTTTATTCATTGGTTGGTGGCTAGTTAGGTCACCATGATGAATACTATTACTCTCACACTGTCAGATTCATGCACCAGTAAGATCTAACCACTTAGAAACATGGCCAAGAAGGCCGCCAGTTAGAAAAACTGGTCAACATCGGGAACAAGTTCCCATACCCATTCTCAGAACTGACCCTCCTATAGGATTTTCCAGTGGGAACCTTCTTTCCATCAGGTTTCCATGGTCTTCCCAGACCTCAGTCTATGCGCACGAAGTTGTTGACCACTTTGTGTATCAAAGGCATTGATCTAGTCAGAAAAAGAGATGTCTTACTTAGGGAAAATGTCAGTATCCTTCAGCAGGGTTTTCACTTGGGAAATAATTTTCTTAGAAAGAGGGGAAGTCCTCTCCTCATCAACCGCAGTAGAGGAAGTTGAAAAAATTATTTGTGCATATATTTGATGATGGGAACTCCCGAGATCAGTCAGATATCCAAAAGGCTAATACCAACCTCCCGATGAACCAAATGAATGGTGTTGGTATATGGGCTTAATCTACTAAGAAGTTTCATATTGAGAGAATGGTTTCAATGACTATAGGTTTGGGATTCCTGAACTACCTCATAAATCCCCATGGCCTAAAATTTGGGTCATAATTCATCAAAATTTTGGAAAGCCTAGAAAGTCCGGCCTGAGTCCAGACCAAATGAACCTCTAAATGAAGGTCCCACTTCGAAGACCAAACATGTTTCTCATTAGTCATACCCTTTTTCATGATGTTATGGTAGAAATGAACATTGTCCTTTATTCCTCATAGTGCATACTCTTGTGACTGGGAGGTATAATTAAAAAAATATCCATTAGTGATAGATTTTGTTATGAATTATCTTGATGAAATATTACTATTAGGAATGATGTTGTTATCAATTATCCATGCCACGGGTTGGATTTCCTAGTGAAGTTATTTAATTTCAACATCATATAACAAACCAAATCCTTAAATGGGAAATCTATATGAAGTTGGATACTCTATTTGACCTCCACAGAGGAGTTTAGAAAAATATTGATGAAATAGGATGACATGGACCTTGTTTTTAGAAGATTTTACCATATCCATGCGTCTTTCATTAGCATCCGAAAGGGGAGGAGAATCATCATCAACAACAACCTCAGCAGAAACCTGTGAAGGATCTATTTTGATTTTCAAAATGGAAATGTAAAAGGTTAGTCCTAATAATTTGGAAAACGACTAAGACCAGACTGCATATAGAAGTATCGTAAACGGTTTACAGAAATCACTATCCAGGAACCGATGGTTTGTGGGAGGATCTCAAGGTTCTATTCCATGAATATTTTTCTAGAGAATTGGCGGTTCACGAAATAGTAAATCGCGTACAATTATGCACTACGCGAAAGCCCAAACTCACCATCCATGGGAGGAGATGTTCAGTTAACATAAATCAAGGAGTAGTTTTTGGGAAAAGGGTGTCAATGAAAGAGATATTTTGCATAGACAAGGAGTCCAAGAGAATAAAAAGAGTGCAGTGTTCGCCATGGAATCGAGTAAAAGAAAAATGACTTGGGCCTCCTATATATTGGAATGCCCCCCCTATGGGTCCAATTCATGAGTGAAATACACTATATAATAATTTCATGTTTGTAGAGAAGAATAATAAATAAAGGTTAGATGATCCACCCAATGAATATACCCTTATCACACACCATTCCAACATGGTGTATGTTGGTGTAAAAATGGATAATGTATCCAGAAATTACTATTACAAGATTTTAATTTTCTTCTATTAAATGTAATTGAGGTATATTCTATGAAATATTTATTATTATTATTATTATTATTTTATTTAACAGAATACATGTGATATAAGATGAATATGATAAATAGAGTTATTGATATAAATAAAACATAATAATATTAATGGAGAATTTATATTAATTTTTTTGATAAAATAGTGTATTTAAAATAAATTTTTTAATAAAAAAATCTTATATATAACTACTGTTTTTAATTAAATTTGATATAATAATTTTATAATAGACCATGTAATATTTATAATGGCTAGAAAGTTGATTTGGTCATAAAAACTGTTATTTGTTAATAAATAAGGATTTTTATAAAATAGTTAAAATTCACTAATCTTGAAATTTGGTTTGATAAATTAAATATTATACATAAAATAAACATATTAAAATTAATATTAGGAAAAAATTAGAATTTTGAATATTAATTTATTTTTTAATGAATTATAAAAATATAGTTTTTCATTTTTGATATGTATTCTAATATAATAAATATTTAATAAATATTTAATAATTATAATTATTCAATCAAAGAAAAAATTAAGTTATTTTTTAATATAATGTATTTTCTAGGTGTGAAAATTAATTTTCAAACATATATATTACATTAATATTTCTAAAATAGAAATTACGTTTTCTAAAAAATATTTCATGGAAAAATATTTTATATATTCAAATGTAATAAAAAAATATAGATATTTGATTCTGAAATATAAATATGTAAAATCCCACCATCTTAATTTTGAAAACCATGACTAGAAAATATTGGTTAGACCATGGTTTTCTATTTTCCATAATCTAGGTTTCTAAGGACTGTATTTATAAATTAATAAAATATCTTCAAAATTATGTTATAAATACCTAGCTCCCCACCCCATTTCATTCACTCACAAGATATTATGTATGATTCTTCTCTAATTTTTCTTCTCCAAAACCTTTTTGGTGAGTTTTTATGGTTCCAAGTAACTCTAACCAAGATTTAAGAAGCCATCTCATATGGAAAGGTACCTTCTTCCTCTACATTTTATCCCAGTACTTACTTTATAATTAGACTTATAATTTCAATTTAATTTTATTTTCATGGACTTATTATCATGTAATTACTATCCAAATAGTTTTCCATCAATTCTTGATTATATTTTCTCTAATTATTCTAAATCCACAATCCACTTTGTATACACGGTATGTGGAATAATTCCTTGATTTATCATGCCTCCCTTTTATTTTCTAAATACAAAAAAACTATCTTGTTTAGGTGGTATTCATATAGATATTATTTTATTTGATTAATTAGGTATTACCATATATGAAACAGCCTTTCTATTTTTATGGGATAAAAATGATGAAAAGTTCAAACACATATGTACTCAAGGGTTTTATATAAAACCCATTACTTATCAATTACATGATATTAATGAAATTCCTTATTACGATCTTTGTAACACATAAGAATTATGACTTATTATGGTGAACCCTGATAGTGACAAAATGTGTTTTTTAAAAAATTAATCTTTATAGATTACATTTTTTATGATACCTTATTGGATAACCAGGGTACTATTTTTTCTGACAACTTGGTATATAACTATGGTGATATTATTATAAATGAATTATTTTTTATTATGGCCACATTTATATGCTATGTATCATATACATATGATTATGATCCTAGTTTATTGCTATTTATATCCATTATATTGACTGATCCTCTATTTCATTTGTTTATCCCTTACAGGGCTTTATGGTCACCATTTTCTATTGATGTATGTGCCAAGTAAAAAAATTTATGGTTTATTTTTTTTGTATTTTTATATGTGGTTCCATAGGAGAACATAAAGGGATGGTTAAAGGAAGGATTTTATGATTTCATTAGAGGAGGGCCTCTTAATAGGGTAGGTATTTCTTTCACATTAGTTCACATCCCTAAAGTAAAGGATACCATAGTTCTCAACTATCAAAGAATGATATGTATTTACAATTTTTCTTATATGATACTCACTAGTTTGTTGAAATGGATGAGATGATTTGAGATTCCAAGGTTGGTCTTAGAGGATCAGCACTACTTTATATAAGGGAGGATTATTATAGGGGATATTCTAATTTCAAAGAAGAAGGTGGATGATCATGATCAAAATAAAATGGGGATATAACATCATGGTTTGGGTGGGTTTGAAAAAATATTATGATTCGTTAAAATGGGGATTCATAATTTTGGTTATGAAGGCTTTTGTATTTAATGAATGGGTTTGTGGATTATTATTCAGGTGCTATGAATCCTCATATATCTCTATTTTTATCTTAGTTTGGGGATTCTGCCTTTTTTTAAAGTAATAATGGATTATGACATGGGTATCCCATGTATTTACATCCTTTTATAATTTCTCAAAAGGTTCTTATAATAAATATTAAATGTTACCTTTAGGAGGGGAAGATTATACCTTTTAGAAATAGGTATTGGGATTACATTTATTCTCATATTATGTATACTGATGATATAATCTTACTTACTAATTTAAGGAAAATATTGATCACATTATTAATTGAAATTTTAGAGAACTACAACAAATTGAGTGGTTAGTGGATTAATGTGGAAAAAAAGTATTGTTTTCATATTGAAGATGTGGTTAAGGTGGTATTGTTGGATAATTCAAGATAATATGGGAATGTAGATACATGACCTTTCAATTATGTATATGGGAACTCTTATTTCATATGGGAGGATCAGGGAAATTATATTTAAAGATTTCATTCACCATATCACTACTCTAATTTATACGTTGGAAAATATGTTTCATTCATTTGGGGGTCATATCATGTTGGTTAATAGTGTATTTTTTTCCATTCCTATACATGTTTTTTGACTCATTAAATAAACCAAATGGTCTGATAATAGGATTTAAAAAATGATGATTCATATCATATATGATGATAATCAGTGTGGAGGATTTCCTTGGTCATCTTGGAACTGAATGGAGATAATGATCAATCATGGTAGCCTCAACATTCAAAAATTTTCAGAATCCATTCAAAGAATATATGAGAACATTTTAGATGATTTCACTGAAGGATCCTATCTGTGGGTGAGTTTCATGATGATCTATTATGTAACATATAGAATAAAGTTAAAATAGAACCCCAAGGAACTATCAAAAAAAGAACATATGTATCATTTATTAAATGGACATGATGGATAAGGAGACTAGATGGATTTTTGGTCATGAGGATTCCAAAGACTAGAACGATAAATGGGCTGGTAAACTTCTATTCTTTCTAGGTTTCCTAGTCCTAGACATATCATTCATTGAAGTGATTTTTTCCTTACACTTGTTAAATCGCTTCTCAATCATCATCATTACTTTTTTATGATAATTTTTTCCTTATTGGTTAACTAGATACATGAGTCATTTTTTTCTTCCCCATTAAGATGGTGCCAAATAATAATTAATGGACTTTAATTCATTTAGGTATAGAGAGACATGTCAAAATGAAGGCTATAATGTAAGTAGATTCCTGATAAGATTTTCTTTCTAATTTTGTGACTGAGATAGTAGGAAAATCCAATGTATGATGAAATTAAATGGAATGGTGTCTTCAAGGCATCAAAATGTTGGTTTTTCTCAATACCTATTTCTAAAACTATGTGTCACATATTTTTTGAAATATAAGAGACCCTATCCATATATAATTTTATTAGGTAATGTATGGGCCCCTATGGAAGTGAGAACTCAATTTCCTAATTCATTGCATCCTAGTTTCATGGTGAAGGTTAGCATGGTGATGATGTTGGTGTTCAGAGAATTCATTTTACCTCAATGTGCTAGGTAATATGAGAGGAAAGAAGCAATGTGAAATAAGGTAAGAAATGTACCCTTTCATTTTTTCAGTTAAACAATAAATCATTGGTGGAATATTTGTGCATGCTCGTCAAGGGTGGGATAGGGGGCTTGTTTTTTTTAGATGGTTCTTTCCATAGTTGGATGCTTTCATGGAAGAGCGAGGTGGATATGAAATGGGGAGGTGGGTGAAATATAACTCTATCATATCATGTCAAACAATAAATATTGATGGATCATGTGGGCTTAGGGATATGAAAGGTTGTGGTTTTGTTTGAGACAAAAAGGCATCAGTTATCTTTACTTTTAGTGAATAATATGAACTAGGTAATTATATTGGGATAGAAACAAGTACATTTTCAATTGTCATCTCTTTTTGTAGGCTCTATAATGTTGACATAAAAGAATTTGAGTCAGATTTCAGTGCTTTGATTCACCTATTTCATAGTAGGGACAACCCCTTATCTGATAATCCTTACTTCATTTATAATGGGAAGGATGTTCAGGGATTAAGGAATTGAGGATGTACACACATAGAGGGAGTGTAATTTTGAGGATGATGCATTGGAAAACAAAAGGAAATTTAGAGAATGAATTACTTTATATGATACACCAAGGACATTATCAGTCGATTCTAATCTTATTGTAAGGTATTATGATCTCGATCTGTATAACATTTTTCCCCATGATATGAGGCCTTTTTTCTTTATTTTAATACATATTTATTTTAATCAATAAATGAATATTTCTAAATAATTAATTTATGTATACGGTTATATTTTTAAAATGAATTTCATGTACTATATACCAAGTTTCCAGGAAAGTAAACCTAAAAAGTTCCATTGATGGTACTAATAAATCATTTTGTTAATGAATTATATTAAAAATCATGTATGAAATAGGTTGGTCCCTATAGTTGGTATCAAATACATGGTTTAGTTAATTTTGGAAATTAAGAAAAAAAAATTACTAAAATTTTTATTTATGATCCAAAATATATGAAAACATACTAAAATAATGGTGAATTATAATTTGAGTCAGTTTTGAGAAATGAATTCAATTATTGGATACTACAAGTGGATGTGGATCTAAAATATATATACCCAAGGACAATTACCCTAAAAGGGATCATTTGGTATTAAATAGACTTGTACATGGAACATGATAAAAATGCCACGCTATACACATTGTTTGAAATTTTTAGGGTATAGGCTTTGCTTAATAAATTTATTTTTACAAACAATTATTAATGATAAATAGATGATATAATTTTGATTTATATTGTCCTAGAACAATGATATTTTATTTTTTAATTTTTTAATTTTTTTACAATTATTATTATATGAATTAAAATATTAAACAATTTTCACTTAGTTTTTTCCTATATATAAAAATTACATGAAATAGATAAGTACTCATTATTTTAAAATACAATGATATATTCCCTGTTAATTTACATGAAATCTCCCTAGGAACAGAAGTATAATTATAAATTTAATATACACTTGGATCCAAGAAAATATCAAAGACCAATTAAAATAACGGAAGATGTAGAGATAGATTAATTGAGGAAGAAACTTCCTGATCAATTGTAGAATGATTTTATTTTAATTAGTGTGAATACATAGAGATAAATTATTCTATATAGGAATAAGATTGACAAATCAATATTATTATTTATTTTTTATAGCGAACATAGTAGGATTATTATGATGAAAAATAATCTCTTATAAGGATTGATTATTCTTTCCCTCATGCTCTATAGGGCTTGAATTTTCACTAAGATTAACATAAAATATAGTTATCATATACTAATGGTGAATAATGAAGATATCATGAATAATTCCTTTTTAAAAATAATATGAAAATTACATGATTTTTAGTATTCCCTTTGTCTTGGTTAATGAAATCCCTATAGTAATTTACATGATGAATAGATTCATTAGAGACTACCTTGGTAATCATTTGGAATTATTTAATGAAAATATTCTAATATATTCTAATTTTTTTATGTACATATAGATCATCTAAGGGAAAGATGGGCCCGTAAGGGGCGCTCTCCGCGAAAATCCACCTCTCGTCGTCACCTCCTTCATCTAGGGTTGACGCATCGCCTCCTCCCTCGTGCTCTGTGTCTTCGCGGCGGCGGATCCTTGGCTGCGGTGGCGTCGGCATCTAGTTCCCGCCCTTCTTCAGCTGCAACGTTGTTGACCTCTCCTCGCCCTAATCCCTCATCTTCGGTTAGGGTTCTCATGGTAGCACGTTGTCGGCCGGCGACCAAGATCTAGCTTCCATAGCCTGTGTTTGTGGCCGCGTTTTCCGTCTGTATGTTGGGTCGTGGACTTCGCGTGCGACAGGGATGGCGGCGACATGATCGGATTTTCGGCGGGTCTACCGGTCGGAGTTCTGGTGATGTTTTCCTTTTTTGTTTCTGCAGATTGTTCCTGGTTTCGAATTCGGTGTCTTTGCTTCGGCGTCGGTTTTTGTTGCTTCGTGAGTGGGATGAGGTGATGGATTTCGTGCTATTGTCAACTGCAATTTTGCGTTGGTGTGTTTTGGATGAATCTGCTCCGGGTTCTCTTGGATTTGTGTTGCGTGATGGTGGAATTGCTCCCTCGGTGATCTGATCTCGCTGATTTTCTTGCTGAATGTTGGACCAGTATTTCAGATTTGATTCTCTTCCGTGATTTGTTTTCACTTTTTCGAGATTTGTTTTCGGGAAGATCTCTGGAATGAAGTCGCGGTTGCAGTAATTGCAGTGAAGATATGCTGTTGAAATCTGGAAGTTTTGATGTTTTTGTTTGATGAAGATGATGAACTGCTGGTTGAAGTGTTGAATCAGCAGTATGGGTCTTTGGTTTTGGGTGTAATGGTTTGGTTTGTAATTTACTATGTTTGGTGGGGACTTCTGATTGGGTTTGGGCAAGATGTTCGCCCTCATCCTTATTTACTGTACTTTTTATTTCTTTTAATAAATGGTCAGAGGTTATTCCTCTGACTGAACTTTCCTGGTATAGATCATCTAAGGGTCTTATTGTAAATTTAGAGGAAAGATAATCTTATTTATAAATTTTAAAAAATTAGATATTTTTATAATAAGTAAAATTATTATGAAAAATTATTACTAGTGAAGGAATCTAGGTTGACCCAGTAATGAAAAGGGTTATAGAGGAGTGCCATCAAAACATAAAATTAATTGAGATTCATGGTTTCCATCATATTTCCAAGAACTAATGATATATTTGGATAGTAAATATGTGGATGTTTTTTCCACTAATGCGGATGGATTTTTCATTTAATGAATTTCATAAATTAAGTGAATTGGATATGTACTCATGAAAAATTAAAAGGTTATTTACTATTCATCATGGAAATTAAATCCTCATGAATAGAATTATCATAACCATGATTTATAGTTATACATAGTTATAATTTGATTAATGATATGGAGACTTTGTATTTATAGTGAAAATATTGAAATATATGTCGGCCACCAATGTATGAATTATATATTAACAAAAACAGAATATAATATGAAAATAGGATGTGTTTTTATATTATTATTGACCATGATTTTTCTATGAATTATCTCCCTAGAAAAGAAAATTCACTGATGTGATGAGTATAAAATTCCCTATAGTTTCTTAAATATTGAGGATATTGTAGATCTATTGATCAAGGTCTTGGAATTTAATGAAATGGAATTATTAATTAAAGGGATATAAAAAATCACATCCCAACTGATTTTCTTACCATCATTATTAGACAACACAAATAACAAACATATATTTGATCCATAGTTATAAAAGAAGATAAAAATTAGGAATAATGGGTAGTTTTTGGGGTTCGGTTTTAATCAAGATCTAGTATAGAGGTTTGTTAAAAGTATATTTACACTATATATTGTAGTTTTATGAAACTATATATTGTATTAATCAAATATGTATAAATTTTCTATACATACATAAGCAGTAAAGTGTATAGTAATTTATGGGGTCTTTATTTTTGAAAAAAAATTAAAAGGGATACTATTGATTATATTGGATGATGTTTAGTGTTCCATAATGTGAAGTATTTATCAGTACTACAAAATTAATTTTCCCAACCACTACACAAAAATGTATTTAAGTGGGACATCGTCTATGTGGAATTTTTTATTGGGTTTCTGTATAAATTCAATGGAAACAATTCCATAAGAGTAATCAATTGAAGGATTATAAAAAAATCATTTTAAAGATGTATGAGAAAATTATTACCTTGATAATATTGATTATCTATATATTCAATATGTGGTGAGACTCCATGAGACACCACTATATATTATTTTAAATCATAATCTAATATATACTTTTATCTTGTGAAGTATCCTTTAAAAGGATGTGAATACTAAAAAAACATAACACTACCTATTATAGAAAAATCGATGATAATTCATAGAGGAATATTCAAATATTTGATAACATGTTAAATAATATATCCTAATATTTTAAAGGAAATTGGGACAATAATCTTCCACTTTTTGAATTATTATATTACCCTGATAATTTATAATATATTTTCATAAAATAAATTTAAATTCTTTGATAGTATATTTAACACACAAAAAAGAAGTTTAAAAAACACCATGATATATTATAACTAGAAACCAAATTTTTATTATGAAAATAAATAACACCACTATGAAAAAATTATGTATATTGAATTTTAATAATGTATATTTATTTATTAATGCGTAATAAATATGTACATAATTTTAAGTGAAGACATTTTATGATTCAATTTATGTTTTTTCAATATGATTCTCACATAATATTTTCACCTAAACATTTTCATTAATTTATAAAAATATTAGAAATATTATTAATTTTAATTAATATGATTTTTGACATCATCTTGTAAGTATTAACTTAGGGTGAATTTTTTGGATTTTTTAAAAGACGCGTTTTTCAGTGAATAGTGAAAAATATTATCATTTTAAAAAATAAATTTACATTTATGTAAAAGTAACATTGTGTTTTGAAATTAATACTGATTTAATGTAATCCTACATTAATTATAAAAAATATATAATTTCTTCCATATGATTCTTCATTATACATTATTTTTCTATGTGTTAATTTTTTGTCTTAAAAACACACTTTTCTAAAAACAGATTATGTGTGTAGGGTGATTTTATCTTAATTAATTAAATTAATATCTATTAGTAAATTGATTTAACTAAATTAATATATTATATGTTAAATTATATTTTTCAACATTAATTATTTTTTAAAATTATAATGAATGGATATAAATTATGTTTTATACTTAAAAATGAATTTTTAGAAAAAGGGATTTCATTTAGGTTTACACACTTAATTAAAATTAGCATTTTTTACATATATAAATTTAATATATTAAAATGTATTCCAAATTATGAAATAGTATAATTAATATAATTTAATAGGATGAACTTATTTTTCTCATTTTCAATTTTAAAACTTTAAAATATTATTACCGATGTAATGGTCAAAAAAATTATAGCGGGTATGAACAAAAGATAAGAGTTGTACTGCAAACTAAAAATGACTAATTTTTAATAGTTGATGATAAATAAATGATATATTACAATTCCAAAAAATAATAACCAATGGATACTCATACCCTAAAAGTGACCTTATATAGTTTAAATGATTTAATAAATTTTTTATGTGCACCACCTTTCACTTATAAAATGAATCCTACACTCTTCACTTATTCACACAATTTACTACTTTTAGATCATCAAATACCTACCCAAAAAAATCCTATATAATTTTAATTCATACTATTTATACTAGTCTTATCTTATTATAATTCTATAAAGGATTAAGGTGCATGCCAAAGGAGGTCTCCAAAATAAGTGGAATAAATCATAACTGGTATTTTCAAAATGATTTGTCTTTGTAATTCATATAAACATGTTTAACACACTAAAAATTATTAATCTAGTACAAATAATTCACTAATATATTATTATGAATATTTAACAAAAAAAATCCAACCCTACATTAAAAGTTTTTAAAAAAAGTAACAATTATGCATATGTGTGGACTACCACCTTCACATAGATATAAGATTAATTTTAATTGAACATCACTCATTGGTGTGTATAATGGTGAATTTAATGATCATATATTATATTTATTACATAATTTTTCATCTGTAATTATATATATCTAATATACCTTCTTATTATCCAATACATTGTTAAACAATAACATCACTCGTACGTACATTTGGAGTAACACCTCCATGAAGAAATGTGATTTTCTCTCACATTTACACTATAAATTTCTTAATAAAATGATATATTAAACATAAATATATGATATATAGGACATAATAATTTTCCAATAAATATAAATTGATATTTTAATTTAATTTATTCCATCCTTCAAAAATGGAAACTTCACTTGTATATTCATACGGACCACCGTCTCCACTTAGTGATGTAGATAAGTTTTCATAAAAATTTTACATGAATTGTTATAAATATATATATATATTGAATATATATTATAATTATATGATGATAAAAAATCTGGTGATTATGTAAACTTTATAAAAATTCTTGGACCACAACCACTAAATAAAAACATACATAAAAAATGAAGAAGTTATCTCCTGAATTGACGATGGTAATGAATGATTAATAATGAAAATTTGATAATATTTCATAAGTTAACCCTTTATTTTATTATAGTTTTTATTATTCTTATATTATATAACTATAATAGATTTAATTTTATTTTACATCATGTTACAACACTGAGAAATCATAATAGACCATAGGTAATATTTTTTTCATACAATCTCATTTTTAAAGGATTGTAAATGATTAAATTATCTAATGATGATATAATATGATATATACCTCCAAAATTATATATTGTTTTATAATATTTTATTTATTTAAATATATTACCTTTTTGCTTTTTATTTTTCTCACTTTTTATACTCATGAGTCTGAATGATTTTTTTAAAAGAAAAAATGACTTTATTTCTCTCTTCGATTAGGAACATTTTTGTACATGTCTATATTTTAATTAAAATGATTTTAAGATTCATCTTAAAATTATAAAATTAAAATTTTATTGTTTTAAAATATATAATTAAATTAATTTACCAATGTTTGAGAGGATTCTTCTTATCATTTTACAAACATGGTACTTTTCACTTTTTACTAAAAATGTGAATTGAGTTTTTTTACCCACCATGAATGGATTTACATACATTAATGAGTAAAATTTATATTGAATGTTACTTTATATGTTTCCTTTTTTATTTTTAGATATTTTTTTCATTTTTATTTTTTATATTTTTTTTATTTTAAATAAAATGTTTCCAAATGAAAGTGTACTTTTCTCGTGAAGTATTCTAATGATATTTTATAGGTATTTTTAAAAATATAAACATCCTTTGATTTGTCTTATGATTTATTAATGATGTTATTGAATGTTTCAATATTTATTATTTCTATTTATTGTTAATGTTTATAAGGATGAATTTCTTATTCAAATCATATATTTTCCATGGGTAATGATATGATGATATGACAAATGTGTTGTGACCATATAGCACACATATGTATGGTTTTCATTATGTAATGGGTGGTCCAAAAATTATATATCCCTATACTAAATTGGGTAAAGAAGAATATAACATGACCTCATAAGTACTAAAATGGGGAGTGAGACATGTTCACTAAGGGTCTTAGTCCAATAAGATAGTTTTGGTAGTTAACCTAATCTATAGAAATGATATAATGAAGAGTGAACCCAAACCACTATGATAGTCTTGGAAGTGATACTTGGCTAATAAAATAATATTAAATTAATATGTGTATGAAAAAATAATATGACTTAATATTATTATATATTCTCATGGATCATGATTTTTTAATGATGTTTTCAAACTCTTATTCCTTATGTCATTTTACATTTCATGGATTTTGTCTATGAATTGATGGGTATTATTTTTAATTATTAAATCATGTTATTTTGACCTTATGCATATATTATGATCACTTTTGATTATTGATTGACATATCTTATGAAAACCCTTAATGAAAATCTGTGTTCACCCATTATTATATTCCCCCTCACCAGGTAATAAAGAATGTTTCTAAGTAAAATACATATAAGAAGGGTTTTAGTTGTGAAGAATAAAATTGGATATGACTTAGATCTTTTATATATAATTTTTTTAGGATTAAAAGCTTTAAAATACACTAAAAATTTATAGTTTTTTTATGGATAATACTTATATTTAATGAATATTAAACCAATTAAAATTTTTATTTATCTATGAAACATTATGAGTAACTATAATTTTTATCTATGAAAGGTTTAGTCATTTTTTGGATACATGGATGATAAATCATTATCAAAGACCATTAGTATAATGATTTTTATAGTAGAATATCCTACAATATGGTAAATAAATAATTTTTTATTTTCTTAAACAATGCATTTGTGTTTGAATATTACAAGTGCGTATGATTTTGGCATAGATTCATCTAGGATTAAAAACCCCAAAAAAAGTTGGTTGATTATTTATTTGTCATTGTTATGGTTCATAGTGAATATACCCTTATTTCACACATGGCATGACACACTCGGGGGATATTATTTTGTTAATTAAAATTTTATTTATGATCCATTATGAGGGATATGAATATACATTGACTATGTATGAACCATTTTGAATATAAGGTGTCATTTATTTATAATATGGTGTTGTTATTTAAATATATTATGTAATATTTTACATGATTAAATGATTAACTAAAATGATTATTATTTCTCACACAATGAATTTTAGTTTTCGATAATTGATGGAAACAAGAGGAATCAAGTTAATGCTATATGTGATAGGCCATGTCATTATTTTTCTCATTAACAGAAAAATGAAATGATAGATGAAATGTGAAATAATTTGATTATTGCAAACCATCTATCTCAAATATGATTAATTACTTTAACATAGTTGTGTTTCTTAATTAACTAAATAATCAAAACATGGTGTTTCATGATGAATATTGAAACATATCTAGCATAGGTCTTGGGAAAAGAAAATTATCTTTCCTAGTGTATTATAGTGGCTGACCAGGGGCATCTCACTTGAGGATCTTCTTAGTTTGTTCACCCATATTTTCTAAATCACATAGAAAATTTTTTATTATTTTATAGAAGAAGAAGATAATGGGTCATTTTTTTATTACATTTCTAAATATTTAAATTACATGAAATATAAAACTCTAAACATATACAAGCATGTATATCTAAACATAATGAAATTAAAAAAGAAGGATATTTGTTTTGGGATCATTTTTGGGTCCAATAATTATTCCCCATATTTTTTTTATTTTAGTTTTATAATCTACACATGAAATCTCATGATAAATTATTATTATTTTTACTTAGAAATTGTGGAATATTTCAATTACTAAGAAATATTAATTTTACCTCCTCCTATAATCAAGGTTTATGTCACACCATGGTTGAGGGTGTTCCATCTTATAAGAGTCAGATCTAGGGATATCCTTTCAACCATTGACTCACCCAACTCCATTATGTAAAGATATAGGAAACGTAGAGAGAGAAAATATATTAAACAAAATAATTTTAACAGATTTATTTCTATATCATTGGGGGGCCACCACATTGGGGACATTAGTATCACCTATGAATGCTACTCAAATTAGCCACAAACATAAAATAAACATTAAGCAAAATTCATGAACACTATGACCTACCCCTGATCCAATATTAGGGGTTATAGTATTGTTTATGAGTGTAATAGATCACTTCGTGGAATGGGAATAAGAGAAGAAAAATAGAAATAAAATATACATAAGAATAATGAGAATAAAACTAAAATAAGAATGGTGGATGGAGAAAATAAAATAAAAATGATAAAAATAAAATATAATTTGGATGGGGGAGAGAGATAAATTGAAATAAACTAAAAGAAGGAGAAAATAAATTAGAGATAATAAATAATTTATATAATATATAAAGAATGTTAGAATAATAATAATAATAAATATTATTATTATTAAAAAAAGAAGTATAATTGAAGAAAAAATGAGAATAAGAATATTAGTGGTGGAACACAATTCTTGTAAAAATACAAGAATTGATTTATTAATATTAAATGAGAATTCAAATTAAAATTAAAAAAAAAAGATAAAAAAATAAACAAAAATATAAATAAATAAATAAAAATTATAATCGAGGGGAGAATGGTATAATGGCCCATGGGTGGATTCCCTCCCTTGGTGGTCTGTTACGGACTAATCATTTGTTAAGGAGGAATTCACCCCCTATTATCAAAATTGATGAGGGGTTTGGACTCCTCATTCCAAAAAACTCCAAGAGACTCGAGATTCCTCCCTTTGAAATCACACCCTCCTCTAGTGTGATATGTAACAAACTTGTAGATAGTGTGTGATTAAAATAAATTAATGGACTGAGTTTCATGTGGTGTAGGTGGGTACTTCAGTGTATAGTGGGATTTCATGGGTAATGTGGGACTCAGAAGTGGAGGTGAGTAGTGGTAGGTTATCGAGACAATAGTGACTTACTCTTCCTCCAAACTTTGAAGTGGTTGGGGGACATCAAACCAAGCTCTCAGAGGCTTTCATAGCGGTTTCCCAGTTGAGAAGTGTTATTCCCCTATGGTTTGAAGTAAAGATAGTGGACTTATAGATATATTGAGTGGTGAATCCATGGTGGAGGCCATGGAGAGGGTGGAATTAAGTGCTATAGTGGTGGAGCGTGTTGGAGAGTGGCAGTCTCTGATGATGATCAACATTGGTTGATCCTCAGTGGAGCATAATATCCAGGAGTGGTGATAGCGAAGGAAATTGGTAGTGACTTCATCAAGTGATGAAGATAGATCAAGTAAGTTAGAGAGGGTGGAAATGGTGGGTTTTTCTTATGGTCATAGTGGTTTGGTGATAGCAAGGGTCACTGAATCCAAACATCAAGGACTGGGCAGAGTGAGGGAAGTTGTAACACCCGAGATTTTATGAGAAATATTTTGTTTTTATGTATAATGTTATATAAATTAATCTTTCACTACACACAACAATGTCTTGTCTTGCGTTATACGCAAGAGCAACCTTCCTCGATAGCTTGTGTTGTACGCAATACCGAGTTTCACTAAACAACGATATGTTATTAAAATATTATATAAACTAGCCGTTATGAATAGTAATACACAATTTTTAAAATTTTATAAATTTTATCATTCAAAATGGACTTCATTTTTGGTTTCGGAATATCAAAAATATCCTAGGTTGAATTTTTGGTATTTCTCTGAAAACTTCCAATTTTTGATGAATAGTGAAAACACTGTGTTACTATTTAATAAACAACTTTTTATTTAAATAATTATTTATTTTATGTAAATTTATTTTAGGTCAAAATTGATACTTAATACCTAAATAAGTTCAATGTAATTCATTGGATTCATTTTATAATAATTTAAGATATATAAAAAATTTATTGAACTTTTCACCCTCTTTTACCCACCTCCTAAGAGAATTTGAAAATTTACATAAAACATAATTTTACCACTTCTGTGAGTGGAATTTTGAAAATCCTAGAGACATGGTTAATATCAAGGAGTAAAATTTGGTTCAATAAGATAAAAATAATTTTTGTGAATAGTAACTTTTTACTTTTATTTACCACGGTTAAAAGTAAACAGGGTAATTAAGGGTAAAAATGATTTTATTATTACCCTAACATATGTCCTAATTCTATTGGATAAGTTTAATTCGACATAAAACAACTTTAGGAATAAAATATGACCATTTAGGTTCACTTGGATTAGATTAGGACACTTATTATTATTTTATTTGAAGAAGGGTTAAAAGAGTTAAAAACAAAGTTTAATAACTAAAACATTTTTAATATAAGGTTATCGATAAGATAAATTCAACTATAAATATTCATTAAAAATATAAAAATATTTCCTAAGTAATTGTTTTTCATTTATATTTTAGAGACATTAAATAATTTTCATTTATTTATGACACAATGATGATGCAGTAATTACCTTATTAATGAAATATTAACATAATTGATATTATAAATACCCAAATAAATGTAATTTTAGACTTTTTATGAATTAAACTAATTTTATAGGTTAACATTACATGTTATTATTTATTTAATTAACTTTTTTTGAACTAATCATGCTGTTATGATTTTCACAAAAATCAGTTAACAAATAGTGTCAAAATTGACATAAAACGGTTTTTAAAACAAATATTATATTACTAATTGTTATTTTATTCCTAAAAATCTAAGGTTCGGCCAAATGACTTAGATAAGGTTATATATATTAATAATGAAAAACTTGGGGTTCGTTTGACTTGTTATAGTAAGTTTATTAACCATATAATGTAAGAAAACAAGAAGACATGGTAAAAGTAAAATTATTTAACTTAAAGTTGAATCTAAATGATAAAGTTAAAATAGTAACCTAAACTTGTCTAAAATATATTGGTTGAGAGGATTTAGACCCATACCCACCTTAAATTATATATAAATGATTTTGGAGCTATTAAAAACCGAATATTAATTTATTATAAAATAATATTTTAAGTTTTTCCTAAGTTGCCCCTCTCCTCCCTTATAAAAGGGAACCTCCTCCCTCTCCTCCTCACCCAATTTTGAGCCTTAAAGCTCAGCCAAACCCTGCCCATTTTCCTTCTCAACTTCTCTAGAAACATACTATAGGTCATGGTCTTCTTCAAAGACCAACTTTAGTGCCCTAAGATGAGGTTTCAAAGAGGCGTGTCGAAGAAGAGGTAATATCCGTTACCGATTCTTTCAAATTTATTTCTTCTTATACTTCCCCTTGTTTATTTGTTTCATTATGAAGTAATAACATTAGTATCACTCATATACTAATATGTTATTATAAATATTAAACAACCCTATTTCACCTTTTATCCATCCTACGGAAAACGAAATCATTGCGCGTGCGTACGTACGGAATACCGTCTCCACGTTGTGGTGTAATCTGTTTTCCACCACCACCTTACTTGGATGGGTATAATGGTGTAAAGAATAACTATATATGATTTTTGTAAAGTGATATTGATTATGAAATAGTATACATACACTTAAATACAATTCCATGATCATGGGAATGATATCATCGCTCGTGCGTACGTACGGCCTACCGTCTCCACGATGTGATGTGACTCGTTCTACATGATCCTCATTGAATAATGAATATATAAATGAATTGAATGAATAAATATGATATATGTTACACTAATAATATTCTGTAAATAAGGTATCTATAACCTAAAAATAAGAATAAGAATTTATTCGACAAGACATGCATAAGAACATAAAATCAATGAACACCCGAATAACAAGTAGCAATCAAATATTACTAATAAGAAGATAAGAATATGACCATATATGATATCATAACAATGAATATGATTATGTAATAATTCAATGACATTATTTAAATCATTACACAGGAGGTTCGGATACATACGAAGCATATCAGACCTAAGGTAAGGGAAAATCTCACAATCTCATTTTTATCCGAGATTGTTTATACTTTGTTATTTACTAGGAGTGTATTTATCATCCACATCCATGTTTCCTCAATATATAATATTATTTCTATCCTCATACAATTTTTTAAATCCAATATTACTCATTGGTGAGTTTTATTAAAACATAGGAAAGGAATCTTTTTTCAATTTTCATATGAGGTACTTTTTGACTTTTCTGGCCAAAGTACGAGAAGAATGTTTTTTTAAATTATACGGAATGAATGGATTTTTAGAACATTATTTCCATGAATCTTCCTTTAAAATTTTTCAAGTTTATTTCTAATTAACTTCTTTTAGTTTAAAATTTTTTGACATGTTAAGAAAGGAAAAATGTTTTTGAAGTAGAAAAAATATTTTCCTTAAGAATGGAGTTTAAGTGTTTTATCAAAACTATTTTCCATATAAGATAATATAAGGTTCTATTTATATCCCTATTCTTACATTTATTTGATTATGTTATGATGGAATTATTTTTATGATGTCATTTTATCTTATATGGATTATGTTATGATGGCATGATGTTTAAGAATCCCATTTTTATTACATGGGTTATGATATGATGTATGATTTATGATCTTGTGGCACACAAAAGAATAGTATCATTATGAGATGGGTGGGACTTATATCTCCCTCCAATTCATTGGGTAAAGATTTATATCTCATGAGATAGACATGGCTGGAACGGAAGGTTAATCTGGTTCAATGATACAAGACTGAAACGAGGAGTGAACTCTATTAAGAAATGGACTTTGTCCACTAGGATAGTCTTGAAAATGAGTCTCAGCTACTAATAAATGATTCTCTATGATTACGTGTGTATGCCACAAAGTTTCATGTTATGATTATTAGGATTAAATTTCACTACCATGATTTATCCCATGTTAAGATATTATGATCTCTTTTGCATGTTAAGATTTTCAAAATGTTATGTTCTTATGAATATGATATGATTGATATTTATTTTGTTTACCCTTACTGAGCATTTGAGTTCACCCTTTTGTATGTTTTATTTTCCCCAGGTCAGGAAGAAGGGTATTAAGTAAGATATTCCAAAAGGGACTCCAGATATGATAAAATAAAAGGGAGATAGTGTAGATGATTTAAGAACCAGTTTTTTATGTTTCCCAGTTTCAAAAGACACTATACCTATATGGTCCTTTCATAGTTTTGTTATATGTTGTTATATGTATGCTTCAATTCTGAAGTAATAACAACATATGTAAAATATGGGTCGTTATATTTGGTATCAGAGGAAGGGTATAGTCAACCTTTGGAAACTAGGATGTGAAATCCTTAGTAAGAACCCTAAGGATATGTCTAAGCATTGGACAAAATATTAGTTTTTTAGAATTGGCCATTAATAACCTATGCTAAGACCTTAAGTGTGAAATTTTATTCTTGATTATGTGGTTTTCCTATTATGATTAGTTTTTATCACACTATGCTTATTGGTTTTAGTCAATGGCTAGAAACCGAAGGAACCGTGTTAATGCTGAATGTGACGGGAAATGCAATGATTGTCCCCCTGAGCAACCAAAAATTATGGCAGCTATAATGAAAAATCTTGTATCCATGATCACACAACTTTCTCTAGCTATGAATCATACAGGACTTCCAAACGAGCAAAGGAATGAGCAGAATTCTATTGAATCCTTCATGAGGCAGTGTCCACCCTCATTCAGCGGGTCTACTGATCCATTAGTTGTTGAACAATGGATCAGTACTACTGAAAAAATATTTTCAGTTCTTCAATGTTCTGAACATGATAAAGTCATCTTAGCATTATATCATTTGTAAGGTGAATCTGATCAATGGTGGAATCTTATTAAGAATATTAGGAAAAGGGATGAAATTGAGTCTATGGAATGGGACCAGTTCAAGAACTTATTTTTTAATAAGTACTTGCCTCGTATTCTTCGAACAATGATAGAGAAGGAGTTTCTTGAACTAAAGCAAAATGATGATGAATTGGTTGGTACCTATGAAGAAAATTTTACAACACTTGCAAGGTACACTTCTGGGATTATTATCCAACCTGAGAGTAAGATCGATCAATTCTTTAGTGGCTTAAACCCGATTCTTCGAAGGGCGTTTCCCATAAGGGACTTCAATATCTACGAGGAAATCGTTCGATGTGCTCTCAAGGTTGAGATGGAGACTGGAGTAACCCATCAGTCATATGCATTTGATAAGAAAAGGAAAATGGAATTCAAAGGAAAATCTAAAGAGAACACTAAAAAGAAGATGAGTTTTCCCTTATGCTCAAAGTGTGGAAAGAAACATGTAGGGAGTTGTCTTAAAGGGACAAGTAAATGTTTCAAATGTGGAAAAGAAGTTCATCGGGAATTTGAATGCTGCAATGATGGGAAGAAGATGTCTAGTGATGCGAACAACAAAAAGGCTACACAGAGTGCACATCCTACACCTCAATGTTACAAGTGCAAGGAAATGGGTAATTATGCTAATCAATGCCATAATCCAATTTTTTTTAATGATGATCGATGTCAACAAACTCTTAAGGTTAAAGACAAAGGAAAGTCACATGAAATTTCTATCAGCGATGTGGAGTACGATAACGAAGTGGTGAAATATACACTTACCATCCACTCTAAAGTAGAAAATTTTTTATTTGATTCTGGATCCACCCACTCTTTTATTTCTATAGAATTTTCTAAGGGTATCACTGTATTACCTCAACAATTAGATGTTGAGTTAGCTGTGACAACCCCTAAAGGCACAACAGTCACATCAAAAGTTTATAATTCTTCTCCGATTGAAGTTTGTGGGAAAGTGCTTCATGAAAATCTTGTGATCCTTCCGATAGTGGAATTTGATGTGATTCATGGCATGTATTAGATTTATTTATATGGATCTCATACCAATTTCCAAATAAGGGAAGTCAAATTTCATATTCCAGATCAATGTATGATCGTCTATCGATGCAAGGATGAACATAACCTTCCAGTGGAAATTTCTTCCATCTTATGGGTCTTGATTCAACTAAATGGAGGTTATTTATCTCAAATGGTTGGAGAGAAACTCACGATTAAGAATATTCCCATTGTACGGGAGTTTGATAATGTCTTTCCATAGGAATTGTCATGTCTTCCACCAAATCATAAAGTTGAGTTTTCAATAGAACTCGTACTGGGTGCTTTGACTATTTCAAAGACACCTTATAGAATAGCCCCAATTGAGTTATATGAATTAAAGAAGAAAATCCAAGAGAATATTGATAAGGGATTCATACACCCTAGTGTGTCACCTTGGGGATCACATGTTCTGTTTGGTAAGAAGAAAGATGGATAAATGAGACTCTTCATTGACTATCGAGAACTTAATAAGATCACTATCAAGAAAAAATATCCTCTCCCATGCATTGATGACATATTTGACCAACTACGCAGAGTTAAATACTTTTCCAAGATTGATCTTTGTTCAAGGTATCATCAATTAAGGGTCAAAAGAGAGGATATACCAAATACAGCTTTCCGTACAAGGTATGGATGCTATGAATTAATAGTGGTGCCATTTGGTCTTATTAATGCCCCTGTTATCTTCCTGGATCTAATGAATAGAGTCTTTAGAGACTATCTTGATGAGTTTGTGGTAGTCTTTACAGATGATATTCTTGTCTACTCAAAGAGCAAGGAAGAACATGAGGATCACTTGATAATTGTATTAAAGACCCTGAGAAAGGAAAATCTTTATTCCAAATTTACCAAGTGTGAATTTTGGCTTCAAAAAGTTTCATTTTTGGGTCATATAATCACAAAAGAGGTGATATATGTGGATCCAGCAAAAACAGAGGTTATCAAAAGATGGTCGAGACCAACAATAGTAACTGAGATCTGAAGTTTTCTTGGTTTGGATGGATATTACTGACTTTTTGTGAAAGATTTTTCACAATTATCTAATCCACTCACCAGGTAGACTCGAAAAGGGGTTAAGTTCGTTTGGATGGAGGAGTGTGAAGAGAATTTCAAGGAGTTAAAAATAAGGTTATCCAGTGCACCTGTTCTCACACTTCCTTATAGTGGAGAAAGGTTTTTGATCTATAGTGATGCATCCAAGAAGGTATTGGGGTGTGTTCTCATGAAAAATGATATGGTGATAGCTTATTCCTCACGAAAGTTGAAAATCCATGAGCAAAATTACCCAACTCATTATTTGGAGTTAGCTGCGGAAATATTTGCAATAAATATTTGGAGGAATTATCTTTATGGTGAAAGGTGTGATATTTATACTGATCATAAAAGTTTAAAGTATATTTTCATGCAAAAGGAGCTGAATATGCATCAAAGAAGATGGTTAGAGCTGATTAAGGATTACGACTGCTCAATTCATTACCACCCTGGGAAAGCAAACAAGGTGGAAGACACATTAAGTCGACAAGACCATGCTAGCTTATACATGATGAGGAACACAAAAGATCCAATATTTATGGATTTACAAAGGATGGATCTTGGGATTATAATGGAAGGGGAAAATCGTATCTTTCTCAAATGAATGTTCAACCATCTATACATGTGAAGATTAAAGAGGAACAGAAAGATGATGTAGAGTTACAAAAGAAGGTGAGAAATTTTTCGGAATTCAGCCTTGATTGTGATGGGATAATAAGGTTCAGGAATTGGGTTTGTGTTCCTCCCATCCCAGAATTGAATAAGGAACTAGTGGATGAGGCTCATATTTCTTCATTCTCTATTCACCCTAGAAGCATGAAGATGTTTAGGGACCTGAAAGAGTACTTCTTGTGGGATGGCTTGAAAAGATATGTTGCTGAATATGTCTCTTGATGCTTGGTTTGTCAACAAGTTAAATCTGAGAGACCGAAGTCTAAGGGGATGTTACAACCATTACCCATACCAGAATGGAAATGGAAAACATCACTATGGACTTTGTCACTAGACTTCCTAAAACATCAAAAGGCAATAATGATATCTGGGTTATAGTTGATCGTCTTACAAAGTCAGTACACTTCATTGCTATTAGATAAGACTTCTCTCTTGGTCAGTTTTCCAGGATATATGTGAAGGAAGTGGTAAGATTTCATGGAGTGACACTTTCCATTATATCTGATCAGGATCCGAGAATTACCTCAAAGTTTTGGCGAAGTCTTCAGCATACTCTGGATACAGAGTTGAGTTTCAGCACTGCTTATCATCCTCATATAGATGGTCAGTCTGAGAGAAAAATTCAAACTCTAGAAGATATATTAAGAGCTTGTTCTATGGATTTCAAAGGTATTTGGGATCAACACCTACCTTTGGTGGAATTTTCTTATAATAATAGCTTTCACTCCAGTATTCAAATGGCTCCTTATGAATCTCTCTATGGAAAGAAATTCCGAACTCCAATATGCTAGGATGAAGATGGGGAAAGAAAGCTATTAGGACATAATCTTGCTAATGAGATGGCAGAAAAGGTCATATCTATTCAACAACATATAAGAGCAGCTCAGAGTCGACAAAAAATTTATGTCGATAACTGAAGAAAAGACCTAGTGTTTGAATTGGGTGATAAAGTGTTCTAACGAATATATCCTTGGAAGAAAGTAATGAGATTTGGAAATAAGGGCAAGCTGAACCCTAGGTATATTGGTCCTTTTGAAATACTGGATCGTGTTGGAAAGGTAGCTTACCGATTGGAGATTCCACCAAATCTCTCTCAAGTTCATGATGTGTTCCATGTATCTCTCCTAAGAAAGTACATACCCGATCCTTCACATGTACTCATCTCAAAAGTTGTACCGCTGGAGCAAGATCTTTCTTATGAAGAAAAACCGATAGAGATTCTGGATCGTAGCAAAAAATTCCTATAAAACAAGACCACTTGCTTGGTGATTGTTTTTTGGTGCAACCACCAATTATAAGACGCTACATGGTAACTTGAGGATATGATGAGGGAGAGTTATCCTCATCTTTTTCTTACAAAGTGACGAATTTTGAGGGCGAAATTCATTTTAAGGGGGGTAGAATGTAACACCCGAGATTTTATGAGAAATATTTTTGTTTTTATGTATATTGTTATATAACAGAATCTTTCACTACACACAACACTGTCTTGACTTGTGTTACACGCAATAGCAACCTTCCTCGATAGCTTTCGTTATACGCAATACCGAGTTTCACTAAACAATGATATGTTATTAAAATATTCTATAAACTAGCCATTATGAATAGTAATACCCTATTTTTGAAATTTTATAAATTTTATCATTCAAAATGGACTTCATTTTTTGATTCAGAATATCAAAATTATCCTAGGGTGAATTTTTGATATTTTTCTGAAAACTTTCAATTTTTGATGAATAGTAAAAACACTGCGATACTATTTAAAAACCGACTTTTTATTTAAATAATTATTTATTTTATTTAAATTTATTTTTGGTCAAAATTGATACTTAATACCTATATAAGTTCAATTTAATTCATTAGAGTCATTTTATAATAATTTTAGATATATAAAAAATTTATTGAACTTTTCACCGTCTTTTACCCACCTCCTAGTAGAATTTGAAATTTTACATAATACTTAATTTTACCACTTCTATGAGTGGAATTTCTAAAATTTGAAAGGAACTGTTAATATCAAGGAGTAAAATGTGGTTCAATAAGATAAAAATAATTTTTGGTGAATAGTAACTTTTTACTTTTATTTACCACGGTTAAAAGTAAACATGGTAATTAAGGGTAAAAATGATATTATTATTACCCTAAAACGTATCCTAATTCTATTGGATAAGTTTAATTCGACCAAAAACAACCTTAGGAATAAAATATGACCATTTAGGTACACTTGGAGTAGATTAGGACACTTATTATTATTTTATTTAAAGAAGAGTTAAAAGAGTTAAAAACAAAGTTTAATAACTAAAACATTTTTAATATAGGGTTATACAAAAATTAAATTCGACTATAAAGATTAATTAGAAATATTAAAATATTTCCTACATAATGGTATTTTATTTATAATTTTTAGACATTAAATAATTTAATTTATTTATGACATAATGATGATGTAGTAATTACCTTATTAATGAAATATTAACATAATTGATATTATAAATACCCAAATAAATATAATTTGAGAGTTTTTATGAATTAAAATAATTTTATAGGTTAATAGGACATGTTATTATTGATTTCATTAACTTTGTTCGAACTAATCATGTTGTTAAGATTTTCACAAAAATCAATTACCAAATAGTGTCAAAATTGACATAAATAGTTTTTAAAACAAATATTATATTATTAATTGTTAATTTATACCTAAAAAACTAATATTCGGCCAAATGACTTAGATAAGGTTATATATATTAATAATGAACAACTCGGTGTTCGTTTTTCTTGTTATAGTATGTTTATTAACCATGTAGTGTAAGAAAACAAGAAGAAACGGTAAAAGTAAAATTATTTAACTTAAAGTTAAATATAAATAATAAGGTTAAAATAGTAACCTAAACTTGTATAAAATCTATTGGTTGAGAGGATTTCGACCCATATCTACCTTATCTTCGAAATAAATGAATTTTTATCTATTAAAAACCGAATATGAATTTATTATAAAATAATATTTTATGTTTTTTCTAAGGTGCCCCTCTCCTCCCTTATAAAAGGGCACCTCCTCCCTCTCCTCATCACACAATTTTGAGCATTAAACCTCGGCCAAACCCTACCCATTTCCATTCTCAACTTCCCTATAAACATACTAGAGGTCCTGGTTTTCTTCAAAGACCAATTTTAGTGCCCTAAGAGGAGGTTTCAAAGAGGCGTGTAAAGAAGAGGTAATATTCGTTACCGATTCTTTCAAAATTATTTCTTCTTCTAATTCCTATTATTTAGTTTTTTCATTATGAAGTAATAACATCAGTATAACTCATATACTGGTATGTTATTATAAATATTAAACAACCCTATTTCACCTTCTATCCATCCTATGGAAAATGAAATCACTGTACGTGCTTACGTAAGGAATACTGTCTTCACGCTGTGGTGTAAACTGATTTCCACCACCACCTTACTCGGAAGGGTATAATGGTGTAAAGAATAAATATATATGATTATCATAAAGTGATATTGATTCTTAAAAATTATACATACACTTAAATACAATTCCACGATCATGGGAATGATATCATCGCTCGTGTGTACGTATGGCCTACCGTCTCCACGATGTGATGCGACTCGTTCTACATGATCCTCGTTGAATAATTAATATATAAATGAATTGAATGAATAAACATGATATATGTTACACTAATACCATTATAAAAATGAGGTATATATAACTTAAAAATAATAATAATAATTTATTCGACAAGACATGCATAAGAACATAAAGCAATGAACACCCGAATAACAAGTAGCAATCAAATATTACTAATAAGAAGATAAGAATATGACCATGTATGATATCATAACAATTAATATGATTCTGTAATAATTAAATGACATTATTTAAATCATTATACAGGAGGTTCAGATACATACGAAGCATATCGGACCTAAGGTAAGGGAAAATCTCACAATCTCCTTTGTATCTGAGATTGTTTATACTTTGGTATTTACTGGGGTGTATTTCTCATCCAAATCCATGTTTCCTCAATATATAATATTATTTCTCTCCTAATACAATTTTTTAAATCCAATATTACTCATTGGTGAGTTTTATTAAAAGATATGAAAGGAATATTTTGTCGTTTTTCATACGAGGTACTTTTTGACATTTCCTGCCAAAGTACGAGAAGAATGTTTTTTTTAACTTAAACGGTGTGAATGGATTTTTAGAACATTATTTACATGAAGATTCCTTTAAAAATTTTCAAGTTTATTTTTAATTACCTTTGTTTAGTTTAAAATTTTATGACATGTTAATAAAGGATAAATGTTTTTGAAGTAGAAAGGATATTTTCCTCAAGAATGGAGTTTAAGTGTTTTATCAAAACTATTTTCCATCTAAGATAATATAGGGTTATGTGTCTATCCCTATTCTTACATTGATTTGATTATGTTATGAAGTAATTATTTTTATGATGTCCTTTTATCTTATATGGATTATGTTATGATGGCATGATGTTTAAGAATCCCATTTTTATTACATGGGTTATGCTATGATGTATGATTTATGATCTTGTGGCACACATAAGAATGGTATCATTATGAGATGGGTGGGACCTATATCTCCCTCAAATTCATTGGGTAAAGATTTATATCTCATGAGATAGACATCACTGGAATGGCATGTTAATCCAGTTCAGTGATATAGGACTGAAATGAGGAGTGAACTCGGTTCAGAAATGGACTTTGTCCACTAGGATAGTCTTGGCAATGAGTCTTGACTACTAAGAAATTATTCTCTATGATTATGTGTGTATTCCACAAAGTTTCATGTTATGATTATTGGAATTACATTTCACTACCATGATTTATCCCATGTTATGATATTATGATCTCTTTTACAGGTTATAATTTTCAAAATGTTATGTTCTTATGAATATGATATGATTGATATTTCTTTTGTTTACCCTTACTGAGCATTTGAGCTCACCCTTTTGTATGTTTTCTTTTCCCCAGGTCAGGAAGAAGGGTATTAAGTAAGATATGCCAAAAGGGACTCTAGATATGATAAAATAAAATGGAGACAGTATAGATGATTTATGAACCAGTTGTTTATGTTTCCCAGTTTCAAAAGACACTATACCTATATAGTCCTTTCATGGTTTTGTTATATGTTGTAATACGTGTGCTTCAATTTTGATGTAATAATAATGTATGTAAAGTATGGGTCATTATATAAGTGCAGGTCCAGAGTCATGGTGGATTTAAGAGGCAGTGTAAATGAAGCGGTGGAGTGCGGACGCGCAGCATAATGGAGAAGAGATCTCAAATCAAATAGCCACAAGAAATTGTGATCCTTAATAAGCCTCGATGAGGCTTCCGTTTTCCAGAATATAACATCACGGTGACCTACCAGATTCAATTTCATGCACATACCTGTGGGTCGTGACACACATTCCCCATTTGGGATTTTCCCTACCTCTACTCTCTATGGGGTTCACCACCCACTGCCAACTGTAGCATGATATTTGATCCCCCCATGACCACACTGACCCGCATGTTCCTTCCATATGCCATGTTTGGAAAGTCGGGCCTCTCAAGGATTTTCTAGGAGGCTTTCTAGCCATAATGGGGCCTTCTTGTGGTTGGCAGCAAATTTTTACACAAAGTCCCTAAAAAGAGTTATAAATTTTCAAAACACAATCAAGATTCATAAATACATATATATCAAGAATGAAATTAAACTTTAAAAAAAATTATTATTCTCTTACAAATCCATTTCACTTCAACATTCCAATTTAACCTTTAATTACTAAAACAATGAAAAATGTGTCTTAATTCATTTATAAAATTCTTAAAACCATTAATATTTGATAAAAATATGAATGCGGTTTTTTTCTGTCAAATACCACAAACTGAATCCATGATTCTTCTTAAGTATAAAATATAAACAATGAATTAAAGGGGTAACCAATGTTACAAATATTCAAATTTCAATGTAATAAAATAATAAAATTTGAAATGTCAAATAAAATTTTCAAAATTCAATATAAAATATAAATTTAATTTCTCGATTTTCCAAGAATCAGTTAAATCCATAATTTAACTTTTCTCCTTATGAAATTGGTAATCTTTATCTTCTTATTAATTACATTTCCTTAATTTATAATCATTAAACACTCCAAATCATCATTTACCTCAACTTTTAATCTTTTCACTCAACTACCATAATAAAATTCAAGTAAATTGTTTCTCATATCATTGAAATATAATCATTATCATAAGCCTTGTAGAAGAACTACTTTATCCATTTTATAAAGACAAAAGGAACATAAAATCATGAGGGATTTCAATTAAGGTTCAAATTCCATTGAGTCTTATAGTTGTTAGAATTTTATGTTTTAAAAATTAATGATCAGGTGGGAGGCTTACTTCTTAAAGAATAATGCATGATATCTAAAAGTAAATGTGTCATGAAATTATCCCCTACAAATTGTAACTACCAAATTCCCTAAAACTCAAAGTAAATATCATGATCCAATTAATCATAGTGAATAATTTGTGAACCTTATATAATTTTCTCTATATTTATAACTTTTTTTTTCAAAGAACCTTTTCATTTTTTTCAAAATTTATAATTATAAAAAACCCAACATACACCACCTAACCAAATATGATAAAAATCATAGGTCTAGGAGTGGTGATTTTTTGTTTTCCCAAATCACATCCCATTTTTCGAATTTTTTTTGGACTTTTTCATTTTATTTTTTTAATCATGTGGGTAAATATTACGTATAATTAAAAAATAAATAGCCTTAATTTATTACCATAATAAACACCCACACACTTCTTCCTTAAAATGTACATCTCTCCTTCCACCATGATTACCTTCACCCCCAACACGGTATCTATAAAAATATCATTCAATTACTAGGAGGATGGAAGGGATGTGTAAAAATGGATTGAAACATATCTCATTCCTATGAATTTCATTCATGTATTCTAAGGGATAAAGAAAAACTAATGTAAAAGTGGTATTTTTAGGATAATAGGTTTTTTAAAAGATTATTCAATCATTTTAAATGTGTTTTTACACACTAAGAGATTTGAAAAGTTCAAATGAATGTTCTAATTAGTGACACGTCCCAATATCTATCAAGAAATATTTTCATGAATAAATAGTAAATACTTGGTCTATAAATACTTGGGTTAATGGGAATATATTATCTTGGTAAATATCTCAAGGAATTATTAATAATAAAAAATCAATTCACATGAATTTTAAAAAAACAAATCATGAATTGTTTTTCAGAAATTTCATTTACATGAATCAACTAATTACTTCAAATCATGTGTCCTCATTTTAATATCCATGTTTCATATTACTCATTAAATTATACATTTTACTCATTCAATTTCATTAACATTTAAATCTAAAACATATCCTGGTAGGATTCCTAAGTAACCCATGTCTCCAAGATAAATCAAGTAAAAAAATTCATGCATGGGCATGCAATTTCAATTTAAAGATCAAAACATGTTGTTTGAAAAAATATACTGAGTGTAAAATATAATCATAAAAGTGAGATTCCTCTCTATGAAGCTTGGTCCTATTTATCCACTAATTAGGATTTCCTTGTCCCATTATGGTACTACAAAATAAAATTACTTAATTAAGAAAAAGGATCATATCATTTAATCAGGAAATGATAAGAGGGGGTGGGATCCATGGTAGACTACTTATTGAAACTAAAATTGAAATTACTAGGCATAAAATGAAAGGTATATGTCTTGTTATAATCCCCCAATTAGGCCCTAAATTTTTACAACCTCTATATGGTAGTACCAGCAGCTATCTGAAGTCATATGGTGGATTAATCGTCTTTGATTTGAAACCCCACATGTATATTTTTTCAGATTTTTTTTATCCTTATTATTGAGAAATTATCCATGGATAGAGTACAAAAAATCTTCCCCCTTCACCATTAGGTATGGATTGTGTGGGTTTATTGGTAGGATGAATTATGAATCATACTCTTATTTGGTTTCTACCGGTGCGCCCTCTTTATTCTCTTTCATTTTCAGATTCACATAGGCTGTAATAAAGGAATAACCAAAAGGATAATAAGCAAAAAAATTACTGAATTAAAATTGAATTTGAATTTTTAATAAGTAAATTTAAAATTTTATTATGTAAATCCTATTTTCTAATTTCCTCGTACATAAAAAATTGGATCTCTTGATAGGTCACCTCAAATGCATGTTTATGTAAGTTCATGAGCTCCATGTGTTCCTCAATAGGTAAACGTTTTGTTTCTTCATCTTACTCCATGGAAAGTAATGAATTAACCTCATATGAAAATCCAAAAACAATAAAAAGTGATACTCAGATAAGATTGAATAAAATTAAAAAAATGAGTTTAAATAAATATCATCACCATGAGTTGGTTTTTGTTCAATCACCGCCTCATTAGTGATTTCCTCTTGAAGTTAGATATCAATTGATGGAAGTAGGTAGTCGAGATCCTCTAAATTTTTCATCAAATTCCACCACTTGGGTGGTTTTTTCCTTTAATGATGCTAGATATTCTTCTTTTTCAAGATATGGAAATATCAAGTAGTTCTTAACATTCATTCCACAATTCATCCAATTATTATTGATCTCCCACACGTATCTCTATAAGAAAATCTTCCCCATCACAGTCCACTTGGATGTGGTTCATAAACTGGTTACGCAATGGATACTTCTCACACTTTTCCTCATCTTTATGTATGTACATAAAAGAATCAGGATGGAAAAGAGTCTCATCTTTTCGTTATGGTTCTGGTTGCTCGAGGGATACTTTTAGATGTTGGTTAAGATCCTTGAATTTCTCTACTATAGTGATTTTTATTATGGATCCCTGGATCTATCTAGAAAATAATGCAACAATTTCCTTTATAGACCATGTTTGTTTAACTATGGGTTCCTGCACATATGAATAATGTTTAGTCCATACTGAATAATAATCATTTGAATACATCAAGGAAATTTTTTGGGTATTTTATTAGAGAAAATTGTGAAATCTATTTAATGTGTTAAAATATAAAAAGTAAGTAAATGGATAATTAGATCCTCAAAAAAACACTATTTTTGGATCATGCCTGTTGTAGGGAGTGGAAAAAGAAATTAATTTTTCCTAATGTTTTATAGTGGCTGACCAGTGTCATCTCACTTAGGGGGCTTCTAATTTTCTTCACCCACATTATCTAAATCACCTAAACTAATTTTTTTTGTTTTTTTTTCTTATTTTAGGCAATAAAAATATTTTTTTGGTTTTTGATTACTTTTATAAATATTTAAATGACATGAAATATAGAAACTCTAAACTAATACCCACATGAAAATCTAAATATAATGTAATTAAGAAAGAAATATCTTTTTTTTGGGTACATTTTTGTGTTCAATCAATACTCTCATTTATTTTTTTATTTAAATTTTATAATCTATACATAAAATTTCATGATTAATTACTATTTATTTTATTTAGATAATGTGAAATATTTTAAAGCCTATGAAATCAAAATTCCACCTCCTACTATAATCAAGTCTAATGTCACACCTTGGTTGAGGGTGAACCATCATCTAGGACCCCACTCTATCGATGAGGTTTCATCCATTGACTCACTAAATTCCATCATGTGAAGAGTTATCCAACAGAGAGAGGGAAATAATATTAAACAAAAAATGGAAATAGATTGAGTTGCATGTCATTAGGTGGAAGTCACCACACTAGGAACATTATCCTCACTCATTAATTCTACTCAAATCTATCACAAAATAAAAATAAACATTAATAAATGATCAAGAACACTTTGAACTCCCATCGGGCTAAGCCTCTAGGTTAGCCTCTCAATTTTAAGATTAATCGAAGACTTTATAGAATGACAAGAAGATTATAAAAAGAGAAATAAAATTAAAATAAGAAGAATAAAAATAAAATAATACTTGTAGGGGAGAAAAATAAAATAAAAAGAAGAAAAATAATATATAATTGGGATGAGGGAGAGAGAGAAATTAATATGAAATAGATGAATTTAAAAATAAATTAGGGAGAGTAATAATTTTATATTAAATATAAATAATTTTATAATAATATAAATAATTATTATTATTATAATTAAGATTATTAGAGATGAATAATATTGGTGGGGTAACATAATTTTTGTAAAAATAAATTAACTAATTTATTAAAACTAATTTCAATTTAAAAGTAAACAAAAAACTAAAAAAATAAAAGAAATATAAACAAATAAAAAGAAAAATAGAGATGAGAAGGGTACAACATCACGTTGGTGGTTTCCCTCCCTTGGTTCTTGGTTGTATAATGGTCAATTTTCATGGAGGTATTCATCTCCTTTTATAGGTATTGTTGAGGGGTTCGGCCTCCTCAGCCTTAGGAACTCCCTGAGACTTGGGGTTCCTCTCTTTGATATCACACCCACTATGGGTGTGATATATGAAATACCCACAGATAGAGGGTGTTTAAAATAAACATTTGGACTAAGATCTATGTAGTTCAGGTAGGAACTTTGGTGCAAAGTGGGCTTGCAATGGGATATGGGGGCCTCAGTAGTAGAAAAGAGAAATGAAAGGAGACCGAGGAAGTGGCATTTTACTCCTCTTATAAACTTTGAAGTGGAATGAGGAGCTCAAACTAAGCTTCATAAGGCTTAGATGGTGGTTTCTAGGTTGATAAATGGTTGTCTAATGTGGTTTAGAGTGGAGGTAGTGGAAATTGGGAAATTTTATGTGGAAAAGCTATTGGGAAGGTTGTTGATAGGGTGAACTTCAGTACTCCAGTGGTAGAGCATGAAGGAGAGCAGTGGTATCTAATGAGGAGTATCAATGGTGGATACTTGGTGGGTATGATTCTCTCAAGAGGTTATGGTGTAGAAGGTGTAAGCAGCTTCCTCAGGTGATAAAGATGGAGCTCAAGGTAAATATATTCTAGAAATGGTGGTTTTTAGTTTGGAAGTGGGGGTTAGTTATTACAAGGGTCTTCCACACGAGGGGGTGAATCCACAATGGTGTGAGAGAAGAGTTTTGGTAGAGATATGGTGGATTTAAGTCTAATTAGAGGAGTGTAGAGGTGGAGTATAGAGGAGGAGTGGTGGACTGCATAGGAGAATCAATCCCACATCGAATCTCCATGAGAATTGGTGAGGCTTAATAAGCCCTGATGTGGCCTCTGCTATCCAGAAGCTTTCCATGGGGTGGAATCTCATACTCACTTTCATACATGTACCGAACGGACAAATAAAATGTGTCTCATGCAGGAATCATCCCACCCCTACTCCCTACAGGGTTTACCACCCATAGCCTATTGTATCATGGGAATTTTTCCCTAATGAAGATGTCGGCCCATGTAGGCATTCCTTGTGTCATTCCTATCTGGTCAGACCTCTCTATACTTACCTATGGGGATTTATAACAAGGTTTTTGGCCTTCTTTGTTTTGGAACCAAATTTTTAGATAATTTCCCTGAAATATTTTTATGTTTTTAAAGCACAATCAAGATTTATAAATATTTAAATGTCAATAAAAAAATTCAACTTCAAAAAAAACATTCTGTTATGTTTTTAAATTCATTTCACGTACACATTATAATTTAACCATTAACTATTGACACATTGAAAACTATGGCTTGATTAATTGATAAAACACTTAAACCCATTTAAATTTTATAACAAAATATACACATAATTTTGGTTTTTCAACAATGGAGGAATGTAAAATAAGATTCCTACATGTAAATATTATGGGAAGAAGCACCTAGGAAAAGGACTTGAATGAATGAGACAATTTTTTATGTGTGGTAAAAAAAGGACATAGGTAATGTGATATCCATGAAAAAATGAAAAAACATTAATTTAATGTAAGTAAAAAATTATTTCCATAATTTATCATCGATGTTTTAATATAATTGAACTAAAAAGTGTGGTCATTATGTAAATCAATAACTTAGGGAGAATGCTCTAGAATATGATCAGGAAAGTTATATAACTAAATGTTTTACGGTAGATGATTCAGATACTATTAATTACATAATAAATGAATTAATTTTTATGGAATAAGATTATGAATATTTCTAAATGATTTTTAACTTTTGTATAATTATTAAAGTATTAAGTTTTATGATTCAAGATTTATTTTTTATAACTATTTTATCATTTATATTCTTGTTATATGTTTCATGAAATATCTGAAGATTATTTTTTAGTAGTTTTTATTATACATTTTCAATAATATATTAAATGGTAATGATAAAATCCAAATGTTATTTGGTTATAAGTTGATATTCTTGGAGAATATGTGATTCAATGAAAGATAACCCGTAATATATTCCTGATGTTAATATAATAATGTTTTTTTGGAGTAAATATATTATTAATATTGATAACATAAATTCCATAGTATTGGTGACCATTTAAATTATTAGTGTTTTGATGAAAGAGTGACTTATTTTTTATTTGATGATGTTTATTATGATTTTGGATTTATAAAATACATTCAATTGTTAGAGATTTCATTTAAGGAATAAGGATAAATTTATTTTTGGTTGAATATATTTCATAACTGGGGATTTATGGTAAATCTAGTTATTTTCATGTTTTGTGAGAATATATTATCAATGAAGTCATATGTTACATACATGACATTAAGATTTACAACATGTTGTTTAGGGGATAAATCAAATTTTATTATAGATATTTTGTGAAAATTTTTATTTACTTTTAGGTTTTAAATTTTTTCAGAGATATTATAAAGAATATTTAAGGATATATATTCTTGAAATATTTTAATTTGATCATTTGGTTTAATTATTGACATTTTATAGATCAATGAATTATTTCATTATAAAAATATTTTCATATATTGGATAACATATGCTTAAAATTTTGGTTTGGAAATTATTTAGATATAATATGAGTGAATTTATATTCTTTTATATCTCTTATGATCCATGAAACTGTAATTTTATCTCTCCAGACACAGAAAATTCATATTGTCTGTTTATCATTAGAATATAGGTGAAAAGTGGAGGAAGATAAATGAAACACACAACAAAATGATGATATTAAATTTATTAATTTGAATAAATAAATTACATATATATTCTCATATTCCATGGTATATAATTTCCTAAAATATAGGAAAAATGGTCTTAAAAATGAAAGTAATTTCCTTTTTTTAATTATTCTAACGAATTGATGTCCATTTTCTCTCATCACTTATTTATCATATTATTTTCATTATAATTTTCAAGAAAATGTTCTCTACCACTCTATAATATTATTTGGAAATTATATTTGTCCTATATATCTGTACTTTTACATCCCTCTAATTTTCTCTTTATACAAGAACCTGATAATGGTTTTTTTAAGGTAACCATTATGTTTCCCACTTCTTCTTTTCAAAGGAAGTTTTATTATCTATTGGTGTGATGAGAATTTACAAAAAAAAAACATGTTTATAAATATTGAAACATTTATAAAAAAGAATAAATTTGGGAGGAAAAAATTTATTTTTGGTGGTGGTGATAATATAACACAATAATATTTTAGAATTTTTTTTATTAAATAAAGTGTTAATAGTTTTATATCATTCATGAGATGAAACCCCATTCCATAAAAACCAAAACATATTTTAACAAATACATTAAATTTCTCGTATTCATAGTAATTGAAAACTTATAAAAAAACTAATTAAAATTTTTTTAATTAAGGTATATGTATTTTCTAATTTATAATAAATAATTACTCTATTTTTAGTAAAGTCTTTTTATTCATCAAAAATATGTTTTCTTCATAAACAAATTATCAAATTTTTACTCATGAAAATTATAATTATATTCTTTCATTTATATATCTTTTTAAAAAAAATGATTTTAATTTTTTAAATCATCCTTTCAATTTTAGATTTGGAATAATTTTTATTACCACTATAAAAAATTTTACTTTATTATGAATAGTGAAAAATTTATATTTTTGAAAAAACTATAATTTTTTATCTAAAAGGCCCATTATGATTTTAATTTGATATTGAATTATAATATTTATAATTTACTAAAAAATAATTTAATTAATTAAATATGAATCATAATAATACTTAATTTTTTTAGAAGATAATTTTGTGGTTTAAAAACTAATTTTTTCACAAAAAAAATTTTGTGCACAATGTGTATTTATCTTAATAATTTAAATTAATCACTATTGATTAATGGTTTTAGTGAAATATATAGATAATTTATTCAATGATATATATAAAATTAATTTTATAATATTTATAATAATTGGAATGGAAGTAAATTTTTTTATGCAGAAAAATGAATTTTTTAAAAACAGCTTTTCATTATGGTTTACAGGCATAATTAGAATTAAATTCTCCAATATAAAGATATTTAATCTAGTAAAAATGATTCAATATTTAAAATCTAATTAATTAATATTATTTAATAGGATAAAATTATTCTTTTCTCATAGTGAATAGAAAAAATAGTAAACTTTTGGTACCATAGTTAATGTTAAAACTTGTTTACCAGCTACGTTTAAACTAAGATATAAAATTATAATTTCCGCACAAACTTGTGTAAATTATATTATTCAATGATATTTAAAACTTATATTATACTACTATAAAATCCTTGTATATTTGTAGAAATATCCCAATTAATGTGACCTTCTATCATTGAAATATTTTAATAAATTTTATGTATTTCCATCCCCAAACTTATAAAATATCACCTCTCATATTTTCATATTCACACCATTTAATCATTTACAATAAAAAATAAACTAATTTAAAAATATCCTATGACATTTTCCATCATTCTATATCTTCTATTATTCTCTTAAAACCAAAACTTTAAGGAATGTATTGTAATCCAATGGTGGCCACTCAAAGAATTTCTATAAATCTTAACCATGCTGGTTCAATTTTCTTTATTTGTCTACTTCACATAGAAATCTATTATCCATAAAAACAGGATTAATAAAGGATAATTAATATAATTATTTTTTATTATAAATATGTTACAACCATTTTTCACCACTTTTCAATCAAATGGAAAATAAAAGTTTCACTCGTGTATATGTCTGGACTATGACCTCTACATTTTGATAAAAATAATTTTCCATCACTAATATTTATGGGTGGTTTTAATTATTGATTTCCTATTTATATATTGTAATAATTATATAATTATTTTTTTTTAATTATAATATCTTATCAGTATTTTTTCATTCTAATCCATTGGTATACCAAAATGTTGCTCATCTGTAAATGTGAAATACCACCAACACGAAGCATAAATGAAAAAATAAGAGTTAACACCAGAAATTATGACAATGTAGAAATATTTTTAATGAGTATTTGATTTGATGATATAAGTTTTACATGAATATTATTATAGTTATGAAAATTTTTCTGTTGTAGAATTATAATAATTTTAAATTTATTATATAGTATATATGATTTCTTGTGAAATTATAGGAAAATGAGTTAGGTTTTTTGCATTAAAATCTCATTTTAACTGAATTATTTATAGTTAAATTTTATGATGAAAAAATAATATGATTTATCTCCCCAAAATATTTTTTATTTTATTATACTCTATTAATATCTATTTTTTATATTAATTAAATTAATTTTACTCTATTTAATTACTTATGAGTCCAAAAAAATGTTTTTAAGGAGAATAAAACAAAATTTATCTCTTTATTAAAAAATCATTTCTCCCAAATCCATATTCTATTTAAAAAATTTCATAATGCTTTTTACTATTCTTAAAATATTAATTAAAGTTATTTTAAACAATAATCAACATTTTTTACCCAGGATCAAAAATAATATTAAAATCATTTTTTTAAAAATATACTTTAGACTTTGTAACGAATATGTAATTGGAATTTTTTTCACACAATTGAATGGACTTCCCCACTATCATGGATGATTTTTTCATTTAACCATCCTTTAAATTATTCCTTGTTTATTTTTAATAAAAATATCTTACTTAAAACATTGGATATTTTTTTATTTTAAATAATGTTTCTTCAAAATAAAATGGTATTTAATTTAATAAATGTTTTACTGTCATTTATGGGTATTTTTATATAAAAATGAACCCTTTTATGTTTATTATTATTTAATGGGTAAATTATCTAATGTCAATATTTTTAATTTTTTCATTTATTTTTTATGACTGTGGTGATGACATTTTTATGAAACCCTTATCCATTTTGTGGTTTATAATCTGATGATATGATGATTTTTATGTGATCTTGTGCCACACATTTATACATTTTTCATTATATGATGTGGGAACACAAAATTATATAGACCTCTAATTCATTTGTTAATGAAAGATATATCATGAGTTAAAAAGGAGAAGAATGGGGAGTGATCATAGTTTAATATGAGTCATTGTCTTATAAGGGAATTTTTGGTGTGAAACGTCACTATGGAAATGATGAAATGGAGAGTGTACCTAATCAACTATGATAGTCATTGCAGTGTTCCAGGACTAAGGAAATAATTTTATAATATTTTTTGTGTATTCCAAAATTCTTATGTTTAATCCTTATGATATATACTAATTGATTATGGTTGATTGTTGATAATTTATCACTCATATCTCTTATGTGTTTTGAGGATTCATGATTATGATCTATGAATTGATGTGTATAATTTTCTATTATTAATATCTTATTATCACACCCTAATGGTTATATTATTATCACTTACTATCATTCATTGATGTCTATAATGTTTAATATTACTTAGAAACTAAGATCACCCTTTCTAATATTCCCCTTCCCCATGTTGTGGATAATGGTTTTATGTATGATATGTATAAATGGTTCTAGTAATGAAGAACATAATGGGAAATGATATAGATAGTTATATACTAGTTGATTATCTACCCATATTTCTAAATACACTAAAACATAATGGTTATAGTGTGGATTGAAATGATATGTACTGAATATTCCATTAATAATATGTAGTAGTTATTTATGAAAAAATTGGGATTTCTATAATTATTCTATAATAATATATTTAACTTGTGAATTCAAATGTCCCCATATGAATAACACTATAGTAAGAGGTTTGAAACTCCAACATTTTAAGATGATGTTATAATAGAAAAAAATAGTTGTGAATAGATATTACGGATGGCACTCAAAGATGATATATTTTATCCAACAACATATCAAGACTCCTCATATGTAAAGAAAGTTTTAGGATAACCATAGCTAGAAGGACATAGAGTTTCTTGTCAGATATTGTGTATTCATCAAAATATAACAATTGAGGGTGTTGTTATATTTTTAATAAATTGGAAACTGGTTATATGGTATATTAGATCATTTGAGATTATGGAGTGTGTTTGAGTAGTTTTATATTGAAAATAAATACCCCAAAATATTTCAAATATCTATGAAATCATACATGATTCATTTTTATATATGTAAATGTTAGTCTACACATATATTCTAAACACAAATTTTATGGAATTAGAACTTTTCCTATCATATAAAAAAGAATCAAGTCATATTTTGGTTAAAAGGGAAAAAGTGTTGATAATTAATATAACACGACTTGTGAACTTCTTATGGAGAAACCAAAAGTTCCAAAAATTCCTTGGAGCATTGAGATGTGATGAAAATCAAATACCAATTTATATGAAGGGAAAAAAATTTGAGGGAGAAATTTCATAATAGGGATAATGTTATAGAAAAAACATTTCATTAAAAAGGGAACTCATGTTTCACAATGACTATTTTATTATGTTTTATAATATAAACATATAAGTTTTCATTTACATTTTCATTACATATCATGAATTAATATAGACCATAACTGACAAAAAAAATTAGAGATGAAAAATTTAATATTTCACAAAAAAAATAAACTCTATAGGCTTGAGTTCTTAACTGATGACCTCTCTTGATAAAAAAAATAGTAAAAGGAAATAGAATAATTATGAATATAAAAGGAATTATCATGGTAAGTAAATAAAAATTATGATAAATCTAGTAAATGATGATGTTTGGGAATGGTGTATTATATATATTGATTAATATTCACTATGACTATTTGGATTGTTCAATTTCCAAACCTTTGGTTAATATGGTTCTTTGGAATAATGACCATTGAATTATGTTATACTGTGACTAATAAAGATGGATAATTAATTAAATTTTTATAACTATGGCATAAAAATTATAATTATTCTAATTGAATACAATATACCATAATATAGGAGGGATTATTCCTAAATAGTATTTACCCTTAAACAAGAACATACAGAACTTCAAAATATAAGGATCGAGAAAAAATTACAATGATAGAAAATCAAATTAGTGGTGGTAGCATATAGATAAATTTTAGCTAGGACACCCATTAATGTATCACCATTTTTCACTATATCCCTAGAGTGTATGCCAATGTAAGAAAGGGTTTTGTATATAAAAATAATTGTTATTAAAGTATAATATTATTCTTAAGAATTAAATATTGGTATCATTAATTGAATTTTTATTATTTCATTTAACAAAACCCATATGAATATAAGACGAATATGGTACATATATTTTTTATTACAAATTAAAAATATTTTTTTTTTGAAAATATATAATTAAAATAATCATTTATGATAAATTCAAGTATGTTAAATAAAATTTATTTTTCATGAAATAGTTTTATAAAACACTACGTTTTTTATTATTAATGATGAAATACTGTTATAATATCAAATTCCAAGATTTTCATGGAAAGAATTTAACATTTTAATAACTAATTTTATTTTTTATTATTATTTTAACTAATTAATTAATATATTTATAAACTGATTATCATTTATATAATAATTTTTATGAAAATTTTGAAATTTGGAATATGAATGGTCGATTTTAAATTTTTTTTTTTACCATTATTAATGGATGAGTGTATAATTGAAGGTCAAAAGTCTGTTACCTTTACATAAGAGAGGTTGTACGAACTTTTTTGGGGTATCTATAAATTCATACTTGATATATAAAGGTTTTGAGCCACTATGAAAAGGTTTTCCTCAACTATATAAGGGTACCAGTTGAATTCAATAATTGTATAAGGGTTTTTGGAATTTTATATCTTGTCTGAAGGAAATAATAAAGGAACATAAGGGTAACCAGTGGATTTAAATGGATTCATAAAAGTAGTTTCATGATATATAATTCTAAGAGGAGGATACATAATGGATGTCAGCCTGAGGTTTTTGATTTTTACAAAGTTATCACCATTTTTATAATGCAGTGATTACCATGGAAGATGAATAAAGGTCTAGGAGTTATCATAAAATTAAAAATTCCTATGATATAGGGCATACATGAATCATTATAATCACTATATGTTGGACCAGTGAAGGAATATGCAATTCACGATTTTCACGACACTGTTGAGATGCCAAATTTGGCATTAGAAATATTTTTCAAGAGGATATTGGAAATGTTGAGGTAAATTTGACTATATGTAGCCATGTAAAAGAATAAAAAATATAATTAATGATACACCATAGGGTTTCTCTACATCCCATAGGGTTTCTTGAACTAGGATATCAAAAATCCTAATATCTTCATGATATCATTATTGATATATTTATAGATCCAAATTAGAAAGAAATAATGAAACCTTGGCTGGGAAAAAGTGATGAGGAAATATGAATGAATATAAATTGATGATATTACTACTATAAATACAAATGATCCTTTATTTCTAGGTGGGTCTATTGACTGAGGAGGATTAGGTTTCTCTTATAGTTCTTTAATGTTGTACTTATCTTTTCTTTCACGATATAACTCATGTATACTTTTAAGTTAACTATTATTCTTTCTATATCTCTCTCCCTCTCCCATTTTTATCTATCTTTCTTCAAATTTGATCTTATACACTCTAAATGATGAGTGAATATCCCATGTATTAGTCTTAGGGGAGGATTTCATGGGGTTTCTGAATTATTTTACATAACTCATTAATTTTTTTATTTTATATTTTTGTTTAGAGAATGAGTAGTGCTTAAGATAGGTGTGGTTATCATCCACCACTCTTAAAAGATTGTCTCAAACTAATTTTATTATATAATTTACATTCATTTCCACCCAAATCTGGGGAAAAAATTTAATATATTTGATTTCAGTTTAATAATTTATTGAAATGACATATAATTGAGTTGGGTCTTAAAAGGTTGTGTACTCTCAGTTGAGGTGTCTAATTATCCTTGATTATAGGTGGAGGGGATATATGGTGTTCCAAAGAAGTCTCATATGCATTTAAAAAATACAGTCAATAAAGGAAAATATTTTAATTCATGAATGAGTTGTCAAATTAATTTTATACAATAATAATGAATAATTAGGGAACCCGAGTAACTCACCATGGGACCAAGAACATTATTTTCAAACTATCATTAATACTATTAGAATTATATCACCATGTTAAGATTTACATTTTCCTATATTCAGATCCTACACAATTTTTATAAATTTAATAATAAAAAATATATATAATAAATGAATTATAATTAGTTATTGACTGGCTGTGATTCTACTCATTGGAGTCAACCATGATCAGTCTCTATTATGCACTAGGAAAAATAGTATTCTTTCAACTACCCTATGAAATTAATTTTAAAACTTTGTGTAATTTCTAGGGAGAAAATATATTTACCATTAAATATTTCATACACTAATTTTAAATACAATTATTACTTTTGGTAAAAACACTATAAAAATTTATTTTCCTTGATTTAATAAAACAATTATTATTTTTAATCTATCAATTACGAATATAAGAAAGGTAAAGTGGGTGACATTACTTATGATGCCTACATATAAAGGGACAGTGATCTCGTGATTCATACCATGTAGTTATTGAATGGCCAAGAGATACTTCTCTTCCTTTATGAAGTGGTGGGCATTATTAGTCAACTAAAAAATGAATATCAAATATTGAAGGAAAAGAATAACGTACCATTAAATCTGCCCAATTTTTCTAATGATGATCTAAAATTTGAGGCCTTGCATGAAGAATATCCAAATCCAAATAATATAATGATCTAGATCCATACTAACCATGAAAAAATAAAAGGGATTATTTTAAGATGATTTTAAATTTGATTTATGTAGGGGAATATATATGATATGGATGACATCTAGAATTAATATAATGTGGATTATGATTTCTCTATTCATAAAAAAGTGTAACAATCATATCCTTTATACCTATCTATTTATTTTGAACATTCAACCACTTCTATGGTGGAATTTAATGAAAGGATGGAGGATCTTTATTGTAATACCTTAAGTTTTTATGGAAATTTTTTTTAACAAATTAAATTTTCTTTTGTATATTGCAATGTAATAAGTAAAAAATTCCTTTCAAAGAAATGTTTTTTTCGTTTGTGATACACTCAACATCGAATCAACTACGTTTAATGTCTTTCTATGAAAAATAATAATATAAAAAATTTTCACATTTAGATATTGAATTTTTTAAAATAAACATCATGTATTAATTTGAAATGCTCAAATTATATTACTATGGATTGTTGGGGTTTTTCTAAGAAACACCATTTTTTTGATGAATAGTGAAAAATACTAATTTTTAGTTGAAAACTACCTTTTCATTTAAATAATAATAAATAATGTATTATATGTAAAATTATTTTTAAGGTCACATTAGATAAATTATACATCTATTAATAAAATTTAGGTCATTATAATCAATTTAACTTTGAAATTGAATATAAAAACTTAATAAACATTTTAACTTCTTTCTACTTTAAAACCTTATAATTTCATCCTGTCTACAGGATTATCATTAATATTAATTTTTATACTTCTATGAATTGAGTTTCAAAAAAAAATATACCACATCATAATAAGTATAATATTTATATTCAGATAATATAATGTTGACTTTTGACCAAAATGATTAGTAAAAGCGATTAAAATTAATCACATCAATTAAGGTCAAATTAAGCTTAATTAGGGACTAAAACATAATCTTAGGGGACCAAATGACCTATCCTATTCTCCAAAAACTAATTTTATGGGATTATTTAGTCCATATAACTTCTATGTTCTATTTTTTTAGGTTTATATGACTTTTTTTAGGTAAGAACATGAGTACACCTTACTTGTTTTCAAAAATTTCAAGTGAGTCATTTTCCTTCACTATAAAAGGCCACCACCTATCCCACATATTCACACCTCTCAAACCAATTAATTTTGGAAAATAACTGAACACTCCACTCATAAAAAACCCCCATTTCCTCCTAGAATCATTCCCTTGGTCAAAATTCCATACATTTAATCCTTTTGGCATAAACCAAAAGGAGTTACTTGATTAAGAGGTAACATCTTATCTCAAGATCCTTTACTTTATTTTCATTCTACACCCCCTCCACTCTATTTATGTAATTATTTTTAAAAAAAAATCTTAAATATACTATATTTATTATGATAATTTTTCAATCTACACTTACAGAAACCAGCATATAATGGGTAATGAACATACTATTTATGTGTATGACAAACTATTATCTCACTAAATGATGATTGTTCAGTTTCCCTTTACTGCCTTTCATGATGTAAATTATGATAAAAAATATATTTTCATATTTTATATATTATATTTATTGTTTGTTTAAGATTTTTTATTTCTTTTTAAATCCCAAATATTTTTTACTTTCAATTTTGGGTTAATACGATAATTTCGTTTGAGGAAGTGTGGACTACCACCCCCTAAAAGCAATATGATTTGTTCATACACTATATGGATTGTATTAAAGATGGTTTTATTGAATATATAAGATATATATGATAGCATAAATCTATTTTAATAATTATATATATATACATATATATACACATATATTTTAATTTCTTTCTTTCAACGCAATAATTAAATGGAAAGAGCATTCATGTGTACATACGACCTACCGTCTCCAAGAACAGTGTATTCTATTTTATAATTATATATTATATCTATTATTATAATACAAATATATTTTACATAAATGATATTCATATCAGGTTTTACATTTTTTAAATCATAATATAATGTATAAGTATCACATATATAACAAATTAAGACACATGTGATGAATAAAGCGAATATTGCCCAAAGTGAAACCATAATATAGGATAGTTAATATGAGGGCAATATAAGGTCATAATCAAACTATATATGGTATTAGATATAAAAATATGGTTCTGTAAAATATTAATAATAAATTTACATTTAATATACAGGTGGTTTGAATGAGTACAATGAGGGTTAAGACACAAGGAAAGGGGATTTCATCTAACTTTTTATTTCCGTGAGATACATGATATATTCTCCTCTCTTTAGTTTTTTGTGGTGTATTTAATTCCCATGATTTTATTATATGTATCTTATACTTAAAATTATAGATATTCATATATCTATTTTATGATCTTTCTTTCATGTAGTTTAAGTTTCTAAAGTTACCAAATCGGTAAAATAGTTTGGTCTCAATTTCCCTACTTTGAGACTCATGTTTTGTTATGCACCAACATTATATTTTGAAGTGTATATACTTAAATTTTACATGTTATATCATAAATTTACTTTATTTAATGATATTTTAAGCTTCATTTAATTTACATTTCTACATATAGAGTATGATCCCAAGTTTTCATGTTTTGTCGAGACAATATCATCGCCTTTCAAGATTGTTTATGTTTATTCTTCCTTTTATGAAATCTTGTGATCCATATCCTAATAACACTCATGATTTTTCTTTTAATATTTTAATTCAAGATATATACACATATTTGTACCAATTTCTCACACTTTGGTACATAAAATAATGTTTTTCAGTGAAAAATGATTGTCTATATCTCTCCAGTTGAAAATCTATTGTATTTCAAAACCATGTTTTCAAAAAAAATCAAAAAATTTTAAAAATTATATTTGAAGCAAATTTCCAGATAAAAATTATTTTAAAAACATTTTATGGTTTTAAATGATTCCATTATAAGTTTTCAAATCTGTTTTCAAAGAAAAAAAATTCAAAATTTTTTATGTTTTAAAAAGTGGTTGTCAATTCAGAAAGGATATTTCCCGGAAGAAATGTTTTTAAAAGATCATTCAAAATTATTTATCATCTAAGATAACATCCATTGGTGTTACTAATGCCTTTATGGGAAAATTAATCAATTTTTACCTTCATATTATTTCTCTAAAAGGATAATGTTTTGATGGAACGATATTGATGAAACTTGTTTCTCTTTCATGGGTTATATGATTTTGAAACCCACTTCCTTTCATGGATTATGTTTATGATGAAATTATTATGAATCCAATATCTTTATATAGGTTATGGTATTATGACATGTTTATAATATCCATTTCATTTCATTGTTTGTGATATGGTTATTTTTGATCTTGTGGCACATGTATGTATGATTTCATTACAAGATGGGTGGGACCTATATCTCCCTCAAATGAATTAGGTAAAAATTTATATCCCATGATATAGACATGGATAGAACAATAAATGAACTTCGTTTAGTATTATAGGTCTAGAATGATAAATTAAATTGGTTTGGTAATATAGGGTTGGAATGAGGGGTGAACTTGGTTTAGTAATACAGGGATCGAACGGGGTGTGAACCCTATTTAGTAAAAAATTATCCACTAAGACGGTCTCAGTAGCAATACCATAACTATTATAGAAATCAATATAAATGCTTATTTTTCTACCACAATTACATGTTTTATTCATATGTTATACTTTCATTCCTTATGTTCTTTATCTACTTATGATTCATGTCTTATGAACTTTCAGTATTTATGCCATGATTCATGTATATGATCTTCTATATGAATGGTATGATCTTATATTTTCATGATCATGTTCTCATAACCTTATGATCATGATTATTCTTACATATCTCCTTTATTTACCATTACTGAGCATTTGAGATCACCCCTTTTCATGTTTCTTTATCCAGTTTATTAATATATGTATTATGTTTGATGTGTATAAGAAGTGTTTTAGACAAGAAGACCCTAGTTAGAGATAATATATCTCATTTATGTACTAGTATTTATATTTCTATGTTTATAATTGCTCGCGAATAGTATGGTCTTTAGAAGTTTTAATTATGTAATGTATTATGTATTCCACAAAATTTATATAATGTTAATGAATAAAAAGTGAGGGTCACTATAGTTAGTATTAGAGCAATGGTTTAGTTAACCTTTAGATTCTAGGATAAGAAAACCTTAGTGATAACTCTATTTACATGTCTAAGTATAATTCTAAGGATAAGAAAAACCATATGAAGATATCTTGTAATTTTAGTAAAGGATGGAGTAACTGGTTTCCTAGAAATACATCTTTATTTGGATACTACAAGTGGATGTGGATCTGTCACAGATGTACCTAGGGGTAATAACTCTAACAACATGTTCCAGTCCAGACTCGAGGTAATCTGGTACCCAACAACGGGTCGTACTACACACCTAGTTTGATTGTCCTGGGGGATATTCTTTTGTAATTTAAAAACTCTTCATAAACCATTATAATGGATTTAATTAGATGTTTGTTATGAATTACCCAGAATAAACTTGTGGTTTTATATATTAATTATGGTGTCATAATTTATACATCTTATAAGTTAATTTTCATTATTATTTGGTTCCCATATTTATTAATGTTACTTACTCTATGATTATGGTTTTAGTAAATGGTTAGAAGCAGAAGGAACTACGTTAATGGTGATTGTGATGGACAATTCAATGATTGTCCTCTTGAGAAACTGAATTTTATTAGAGCGGCAATGAAAAATATCATTTTTAGGATCACATATCTTTCTCAAACTATGTATCGTGGAGGACTTACAAATTAATAAATGAGGGAAAATATATATTGATACTTTCATGAGGAAACATCCCACTTATTCTAGAGTGTCTTCTAATCCACTTGTTGTAGAAAAGTGGATCAGACTTCCAAAAAGATATTATACATTCCTAAATGTTCATATAATGAGAAATTAATTCTGGTTATTTATCATTTATAAGGAAAAGTAGATAAGTGGTGGACTCTAATCAAGAATACAATGAAGCAAGATGAGATTGAATCCATGGATTGGGATGCATTGAAGAACCTTTTTTTTCAATAAGTACATTCCTCAGATTCTTCGTACCAAGATGGTGAAAGAGTTTCTTGAGTTTAGGAAAAGATATGATGAATCATTGGTAATAATGAGGATAATTTCATGAGACTTGTGAGTTACACTTTAGTAATTACCATCCAACATGAAAGTAAAGTTGGATAGTTTTTTGGTGGATTAATTCCAAGTGTCATAAGTGATTTGTCCAAAAAATACTTCAGTAGCTATGAATAAATTGTTTATTTTGAAATCAAGGTTGAAATGGAGGTTGAAGTCACATATGAACCTCATGATTTTGACAAGAAATGGAAGATATATTACAAAGGAAAGTATAAAAACCATAATGAAAAGAATATAATTTTTCCTTTATATTATAAATATGGGAAGATGATAAAGGAATTTGTCTTAAGGTGTCTAGTAAATGTTTTAATTGAATAAAGGAAGTTCACTGGGAATTTTGTTGTCGAAATGATGGCAAGAAGTAATCTCAAAATTCTAATGGAAAAAAATGCATAGCATAAACCTCCCATGATTCAATACTAAAAGTGTAAAGAGAATGGTAATTATACCAACCACTACCCAAACCCAAGTTCTGGTGATGATGATCGATATCAGTAACCTCTTAAGTCTAGGGACAAGGGGAAATCTAATGAAATATCTATTTCAAATGATGGGTATGATAACAAAGTTATGAATGGTAAACCTACCACCCAACCTAGAACTGCTAATTTCTTATTTTATTTTGGATCTACCCACTCTTTCATATATAAATAATTTGATAAGGGTGTTAAGATTTCACCAAAACAATAATATGTGGAATTAGAAGTGTGAAACCATAATGGTACAATGATTACATCTCAAGTCAATGATTCCTATTAAGTTGAAGGTTGTGGGAACGTTCTTCTTGAAAATATTTTCATTCATCCTTTGGTTGAATTTCATGTCATCTTAGGCATGGATTGGAATTCCCTACATAAAGACCACATTATTTTTCAATGAATCTAAGTAATATTTGATATTTCAAAACCTCTTACGGTCATCAATCCATGTGATGATAAGTATGAACATATTGTTTTTATTACATCTAGTGTATGGGTCTTAATTACCATTAAAAAGGGTTGTTTATTTCAAGTTTTTTGGGAGATAATTTGACATCAATGATATTACTATTGTTTGGGATTTTGTGGATGTCTTCTCAGAAGAGTTTTTTAGCCTTCCACCAAAACGTGTAGTTTAGTTCTCAATAGAACTCATAGCTAGTTCCAAACTGATTTTAAAGACTACTTATATAATAGACCCAATTTAGTTGGGTAAATTGAAGAATAAAACCCAATAAAACCTTGATAAGGGATTCATTTAGCCAAGTGTGTCACCTTGGGGTGTAGTAGTTCTTCTTGTGGAAAAGAAAGATGGATCAATGCATCTCTACATTTATTATTAGGAGTTGAACAATATCATGATCAAGAATAAGTATATTTTTCCAATATTGATGAATTCATTTATCAATTGAATGGATATCCATACTTTTACAAGATTTACCTTTTTATGGATATCATCAGTTGAGGGTCAAGAAAGAGGATATACCTCAGAAGACATTTCGTACAAGGTATGGACACTATAAAAAATGATGCCTTTTGGTCTTACTAATGAACCAGATATCTTCAAGGATTTAATGAATATGATATTTATAGATTAATTTAATCAGTTTTTGGTAGTATTTATAGATTATATTCTTATCTATTCAAAGAGAAAGGAATAGTATGAAGATTAGTTGAGAATTTTACTAAAGACCCTAAGGAAGGAGAATTTATATGAAAAATTTACAAAGTGTGAATATTTCCTATAAAAGGTTTCATTTTTTGGGTCACATAATCTCAAGATATGGCATAACGGTAGATCCATCAAAGACAGACGCCATTGAATGTGAGGCTAGACCAACCACGGTGACTAATATCCATAGAATTCTTGGTTTAGATAGATTTTATCGATAGTTTATAGAGAAGTTCTGACAACTATCTAATACTCTGACCAAGTTAACATGGAAGGGTTTCAATTTCCTCTAGAAAGATAAATGTGACAAAAAATTCAAGGAAATGAAGATAAGTTTAGTCTGTGCACCTGTTCTTATATTACCCTATGGTGGAAAGGGTTTGTAATCTATAGTGATGCATCCAAGAAGTGATTGGGATGTGTTACTATATAGAATAACATGGTTATCTCTTATTCCTTGTGGTAGTTGAATATTCATGAGGAAAATTTCTAAATCATGATTTATAGTTAGCAGTAGTAATTGTTTCATTAAATATATGGCGGTATTATCTTTATGGGGAAAAGTGTGATATATATACTGATCATAAATATATGAAATATATATTCACCTAGATTTGATAAAGGATTATGAATACTCAATACATTACCACCATGGGAAAGTGAAATAGGTTTCTTATTCTTTGAGTCAGAAGGATCATTATAGATTATCCATGATGAGGATCAAAAAATATCCAATATTTATTGATTTTTAAAGGATGGATCTAGAAATCCTTAAGGAAAAAAATTATCTTTATCAGATGAATATTTAACCCTCCATCCAAGTTAAATTAAGGCAGCATAAAAGGAATATGAATAGGTATAAAAGAAAGTTAGAAATGTTCTTGAGTTTAACCTTGATCATGATATATTGATGAGGTTCAAGAACCGTGTATATGTACCTTCCATACCAGATTTAAAGAATGATCTATCAGAGGAAGCACATAGTTTTTCATTCTCTATTCATCCTTAAAGTATGAATATTTATAGGGAATTGAAAAAATACTTCTGGTGGGATGAAATGAAGAGGTATGTCATAGATTTTGTAACTCGGTGCTTGGTATTCCAACAAGTTAAAGCTACAAGAAAAAAGTATAAATGGATGTTGCCTCTACTACCCACAACAGAATGTAAATGGTAGAATATCACTATGGATTTTGTCATTGGACTACCCAAAACCTCTAAAGTGTTTAATGCTATATGGGTGGAAGTTGGTCGCCTCACTAAATCATCACACTTCAACGTTATCAGAGAAGACTTTTCTCTGGATCGCCTTTATAGGTTGTATATTAAGGAAGTGGTAAGGTTTCATGGATTACCACATTCTATTTTATTAGATAGGGATTTGAGGTTTACCTCAATATTTTGGTGATTTCTTCCAAATAACTTCATATAGGATTGAGTTTCAAAACTACTAATCATCCTCAGATAGATGTTCAGTTTAAAAGAAAAATTCAAATCCTAAAAAAATATTGTGACCTTTTTATATAGATTTAAAATATGGTTGGTATAAAAACATTTTACTAGTTGAGAATTCTTACAACAATAGCCTCCACTAAAGAATTCAATTGGCACCTTATGAAGCCCTTTATGAGAATAAATTTAGATCTCCAACATGTTGGAATGAAGTTGGAGAAATAAATCTATTGGAACCTGAGATTTCTGAAGAAATGTCAAAAATGGTTAGAGTCATTCGGTAGCATATCAAGGTGGCTCAAAGTTAGTAGAAAACTTATGTGGATAACTATCGGTGTGATATAGAATTTGAATTTGGTGAAAAAAGTGTTTCTATGAATCTCACCATATAAAATAGTAATGAGATTTGGGAATAATGGGAAACTAATCCCTAGGTATATCAGTCCCTTTGATATTCTTGATCGCATCAGGATTGTAGCCATTTACTTAGCACTTCCTCAAAATATATCTTAAGTACATGATGTGTTTTAGGTATCTCTCTTGAAAAAGTTCATAATTAAAACTTCACATGTAATGAACTCATATCTCATACCGCTATACAAGGATTTATCTCGTTAAGAACAACCAATTGAAATTCTAGACAAATCAACGAAAGTTCTATGAAACAAGACCACTCACTTGGTCAATGTTTTGTAGAGAAATAACCAATTAGAGGAAGCCATGTGGGAACTTGAGGTTATGATTAAGAATAATTATCCCCATTTTTATTTACCCAAGTGATTAATTTTGAGGGACAAATTCATTTTAAGGGGGGTAGAATGTAACACCCTGAATTTTTATGAACCTTTTTTTGAATAAATTTAATTTTTATTTATGTCATGCAATGCACTATGTGAAAAAATCCTTTAAAATGTAACCATTTTTTCTTGTGATAAATGAAACATTGAATCATCATAAATTACACACAACACAAAATCATTATATGTTACAAACAACATCGACTTGGCGTATATTACATCAAACACCAATGTTTCTACAAAACATCATTTTATTGTTATACTTATTTAATTAAGATAATTATAACCTATCCATTAAAATTATAGATAAGAATATTAATAACTAATTTTAAAATATTATGTATAATTTTTTAATATAAATAATTCATATTTATAATTAAAGATATGATTTTTGTTAAAGTCCATATATGTTTAAAAATACCATTTTCTCGAATGAACTAATTTTAATGTCCTTCTATGAAAAATAAAAAAAATAAACACATTTAGAAATTGAATTTGATAAAATAAAAAACATTTTTTAATTTATAATTTTAAAATTATATTAGGGTGAATTTTTTGTTTTTCTTTGAGAAACGTCATTTTTTGTTGAATAGTGAGAATACTACTTTTTAGTTAAAAACTAATTTTCATTTAAATAATTATTAATGTTAAATTATATTTTAAATTCATTTTAAGGTCACATTATATAAATTATACATATATTAATATAATTTATGTCATTAGAATCAATTTCACTTTGAAATTCAATATAAAAAATTAATAAACATTTGAACTTATTTCAACTTTTAAAACTCATAAATTTGTCTTGTCTGCAAGATTAGCATTAATCTTAATTTTTCTAATTCAAAGAATTCAATTTTGAAAAACCTACATAAAATTTTTTAACCATTATAATATTTCAATTGTAATTATATCATGTTTATTTTTGACCAAGATGATTAGTAAAAGTGAATAAAATTAAGCACATCGATTAATGACAAATTAACCTAAATTTAGGTCTAAACCTTAATCTTAAGAGCCTAAATGTCCTAGAAACTTGTCCAAACCCCATTTCATGGCCGTATTTTGGACATAAAATATTAATTATTGATTTATTTTTGTTTTATATAACATTATTACAAAATAAAATGATATCACCAAACTTGTTTTCAAGAATTCCAAGTGAGTCGTTCTTATTCCCTATAAAAGGCCACCACCTCTCACACTTATTCACACCTCTAAAACCTGTTAATTTATTCCAAAATATTCCCAATAAACAAACCAAAATCCATCCCTTCCTCATATAATACTTACCTATGGAATAAGGAAATCCAAGGAGGCCATTTGTCAAATACCAAAAGGTGTTACCCGATTAAGAGGTAATGTCTTCACTCAAGCTCTTTTATTTTATTGTATTTCTCCACCACCTCCACTATATTTATTCTATTATTGTATTAAAACACAAATATAATCAATATTATAAATTTTTTTATGATAAGGTATCGACGTACACTTACACACACCTTCATCTAATGGTAACTAACATATTGTTTATATGTACAGTGAACTACCCCCTCACTAAATGATGATCGTTCGTTTTCCCTTTACTGCCTCTCATGGTGAACATTATGATGAAAAATATATTTATATATGTCGTATATTATATCTATCATGTATTTATTATTTTTTATTTTTTTTTAAAACACAAATCATTTATCTTTCCATTTTGTGTTAATACGAGAATTTCATTTGAGGAACTGTGAACTGCCACCCCCTCAAAGTGATATGATTCAATGAAACACAACATGTATTGTATTAACATGGTTTTAGTGAATATATAAGATATATATTATATCATAAATATATGGTAATAATGATATATATATATATACAAATATACTTATATTTCTTTTACTTTATTTATTTGGATAGGAAAATTAAAGGAAAATAGATAAACATGATATTTATATCAAGGATTAAATTCTTTAAATAGTGATATAAAGTTTAAGTACCAAATATATAACAAATTAAGACACCTGCTAAGAATAAAGTAAAAATTTCCTGAAGTGAAACCTTAAAATAATATTGTTAACAAGAGCATAATATATGGTCTCAATCAAACCACATATGGTATTATATATAAAAATATCATTCTATAAAATATGTACAATAAATTTACATTTATTATGAAGGTTGTTTGATTGAGTACGATGAGGGTCAAGACACAAGGTAAGGGGATTTCATCTCACTTTTTATTTCTGTGAGATACATACTCTTTTTTCCACTCTTTCCCTTTGTGTGGTGTATGTACATATTATGATTGTATTCTATGTATATTATAATTAAATTTATGGGAATTAACATATCCTTTTTATGGTCTTTTTTCATTAGGTTTAAGTTTCAAAAGTTACAAAATCGGTAAACTAGTTTTTTCTCAATTTTCTTTATTTGAGACTCTTGTTTTGTTATGCACCTAAATTATCTTTTGAGTTGTATATAATTTCATTTTAAATGTTATATCAGGAATTTAATTTCTTTCAATATATTTTAAACATTATGAAAAAAAAATTCTTACATGGAGAGTATGATTCCATGGTAACAACTTATAATCGTTTATTGAGACAATCCCATCGCTTTTTGTGATTTTTTAGGTTTATGATTCCTTTGATGAAATATTATGATCCATCTCTCAACAAGACTAATGAGATTCATTAATTTATGTTTATTCAAGATATTTACATTTATTAGTACCATTTTCCTACTCTTTAGTACTTAAGACAATGTTTTTAAGTAAAATCTGATTGTCTCTCTATATTAGTCCAGAAATCTATTGTATTCGAAAACCATTTTTTCAAAAAAAATGTTTTTAAATGATATTTGATCCCCATTTTTAGGAAAGTAATATTTTAAAATCTTTTTATGCTTTTCAATGCTTTCTTTATAAGTTGTTAAATATTTTTCCAACAAAACAGTTTTCAAAATGGTTTATGTTTAAAAAAATTCAATGGAGAAAGGATATTGATAGTATTTTTGGACTTTTACTTTTTAATTCTATATTGAAAATTTTTATTTAGTGATCTTTTGGAATTTCATATACTAGAATTTGTATCAAAACTTTTCAATGTTATGACTGTGAAAAGTCACATTTAATAAGATTTAGTAATTTTTATGTATATATTCACTACTATTTCAACTACATTTTTACATTAATCCTTGTATATCCCATATAAAATATGAATGATCTTGTTAGGAATGATCCACATTAAAAGGAATTTATATCCATTCCAAAACTACTAATTTATATTTTTCATTATAATTTAATGTTGATATGTGGATATGAGGGAACTCATGGTGGAAAGGATGCACTATATTTTAAGAAATAATTTTTGGGGTTATATTTTAGATATTTGTAAGGATTTATCATTCATTAATTTTTCTTTAACAATTTTACTGAAACATCCTAATATTTTAAAAATGAAATTATATGTTTTATAAAGTATAGGATTTGTAGCACCGAGCATAAATGAAGAGTGGGTTCAAACTATTTAATTGTGATTATTATAAACTAGATGTTAAGTTATCATGAATTAATAGTATTTACTGAATTATAAAATATTTAATGTCATTTTTCATTTCTTGTGTATTAATTATTTCTTTTTAAATAAGAACAATATTTTTAGAAAAGTCATTTTATTCTTCAAGAAATACATTTTCATCAAAACTTATTTTTATTTATTTTTATGTATAAATAATAAAATTAATTTATGGAAAATTTAGAAATTATTTTTGATAAAATTATATTCCTTTTTTGAATTATCTTATCAAAATTTTTCTGTGGTGATATTTTGATAATTTTTTGAAAAGTTTGATTTTTCAATGAATATTAAAAAATGACGATTTTTTCAAAATTATATTTTTAAAAATATTTACAAGATCTAATGAGGTTTTAGGTTATTTTTTAATTTTAATTAGTATATTTTTATATAAAATAAACAAATTATTAATTTTTAAATGGATTTTATAATTGAATTTAGTATAAACACATTTAATCTTTTAAAAAAAATTCCAAAAAAACTGTTTTTCATTTCATTTTACCAATTTAATTTTAACTTAAATTATGAAAGTTATTTGTTATAATGTTTTTAAAATGGATTCCATATTTGAAATCATAATTTCAAAAATAATTAAATAGGAATGTTTAATTTTTTTCCAATATAAATTGTAATTTTTATAATTTTTATTACCATGGTAAACGATAAATTGAAATTTTACGATAATAATTAAAGAACAAGGAATATAAAATATTCTAAAAATTGAAAACATAGATGATTTTAATTTTATCCTTGAATATTAAATATTTAGGGTTAGTTTTTTAATAGACACTTTTCATTGAAAACGACTTATATATTATTTAATTCAAAGAATGTTACAAAATGTCACTTTCTTTGCCATAAATATCAATTATGTGTCCACATGGAGAAACACATATGTTATGAATTAATATAAGTTTACCTAATCAAAATAATAAACTTATATTCATTATATATATTTATTTATGACTTTGGGGTCCACATGGAATAGTTTATGAAATTTATAATATTTTATTTTAAGAAAAGTAAAAGATATCAATGTCATGTTTTCAATAACTATAACATTTTTAATATACAGTAAATCAGAATATATACTATACTATAAATATTAATTTAGAATCTATAATACTTATCTTCTTCTTTAAATTTTATTATTAATTTTTATTAAAGTGATAATTACCTTAAATTATTACAGAGTGTGGATACAATAATAATTTTATTGATTAAAATATTAAGTACATGTTATAAAAAATATAAAAATAAATATAATTGGAATGATTAATGTGATAAAAAAATTCATAATCCATTTACATATCATGGATATATTAAAATATTCAGTTCTATTTTATATTATTGTATTAATATTTTGGAATGTCAAAGTAATGAATAGTTTCAAAATTGACATTAATGATATTTTAATTAATTATAAATTAGTAAATGATATCAAATTCCTAATAATAATTAATTATTGAAAATGATTAGTATAAGGTTTAAAATTTAATACATGACACATTTTATGGATAGTTTTGAATTTTATTGTAACTATATTAACCCTTAATGAGAAAAAAAACCATGTTGTTATGAGAGGAGTTGAAGGTGTAAAATTAGTCTTAAAAAGGATAGGGGTAGAAATTTAATCAAAACCTAACATAATTTTATTGGATGGGATTATTTTGATCCAAAATCATATTTTATTCAAAATAAGTCTCTTTCGATCCATTTGGAATTCAATGGGAATTTACATTAATTTAATATTTTGTGAAATTCAAGAGTACCCTGCCCCTTTCCTATAAAAGCGAACCCCTTCCTCTCATTTAAAAACAAATAAAAACCCTTTTGGTTTATTCATTAACTATAAAAATACATTAATATAATCTATATACATGTTTTATAGGTCTCCTTTTATGCATAAAACCACCCTTATTGGTTTTAAGGTGTTAAAAAGGAGATCATCTAAAGAAGAAGAATCATTTTTAATCCACTGGTTCGTGTTTGTTTATTATTAAAAATACGATAATAATTACTCAACCATTATAAAATAATAACTCTGGTATCCCTCATATATAGATATCTTTTACTTCAATGTAATGACCCATATTCATATCAACTTCCATCAAATGGGAAAAGAAGTTATCATTTGTGTGTAAGACGGACTATCAACTCGGGAACAGATGAAATTCAATTTCCATCATCGTATCCCAAGACTAGATATAATTATTGAATAAAAATTTTATATATTATAAAAATTAAATATTTATCATTATTAAATGAAAATATATCACTTACATACTTAATATTCCAAGCACAGAAAAATGGTAACATCGTTCGTGCATACATGTGAATTATCACCGCCATGAAGATTTTTGATTCGTTTTTTATCACCACATCACATGGATGATATGTATAAGTATATGTAAATGATTAATAAGATATTAATGATAGTATTATAATTTTTGGATGACATAATTATACTTATCTTATTTCCATAATGATCATTGAAAAATGGATACACTATTCATGTGTACGTGTGGCCTACCGTCTCCACGGTTATAGTGTAGTTCAGTTTTCATAACCATATTTAATGGATGGATTAAAAGGTACTATTTAAGTATAATAATTATAATTATTTCATTGATATTATTTGGGATATAATCTCCTAATGACCACTTTGACTATATACATCATACCAAAGTCATTTTCAACAAAGTACTGAATATCGTCAAAACAACCGATGTGAACTTAAATAATTAAGTAATTGTTATAACATGATAATATGTGATATAAAAGGAATAATAAAATTATAAAATTTTCTCAATAAATTAAATAATTATCATAAGTTTATTTTTTAGGAAGATAAATAATGTACATGATGATTTATACTTAAAGAAAGGTACTCTAATAAAAATTCCACATTTTAAATGTTTTAATGATTTATTTTATAAATATTTTATATTTCCTGACCATGTCATTAAAATTATTTCCATGAATATATTTTTATGAAAATTAATTTTTTAAATATAAATTCAAATTTCTCTCAAAAAAATTCAAAATTTAATCTTTTCAATGTTTTATGGGATTTCTTTTAAAAATAATTTTGTAAAGTTCCAATTTCTATTCTTTAAATAAAGGTAAAAAGAAAAAAAAATATATAGAATGTGCATATTTTCCTGCCTTCATGATAGTTTATTATATTAATTTTTCCTTTATAAGTTTTCAAATTTTATTTCAAAGAAAATGGTTTCAATTTTTTGGGAACATTTTTTGGAATTACATGTGATTTATACAAGAAATTGGCATTTTGATTTATGAAAGTGTTTTAAACATGGGATTAAAGTATTTCACAATGGTTTAATTAATGATATGGTACTTGGAAATTATATGAAATGGGTGACTCTGATATGTCTTATATGAAGTTTTTATCCCCATTATAGATCACAGGTGACACTAATAGAGCGTATAGGAAGGGTTGGGGCACATTATAGCTCACTAGTGACAACAATATAGCTTATATAAAGGGTTGAGCTCCATTATATCTCAGGAGTGAGCCTAAGATAGATAACATGATCAGGAAGACCCTTTATAGCACTTTAATATAGTTGGTAATGATAATATTAGAAGTTGGCCACAAGGTTATTCCAATTAAAAGGTTTTTGAATGGGTTTTATGAATATCATTCTCTAAGTTACTGAAAATGCTTTTTAAATGATTTATATAGATTTATGGGATTTCATAGAGAAAAATTTGCATGTTTGTTTACATGTGAAAATGTTTTGTTTCATAGACTTAATGAAAATGTAAGGTAAAGGTAAACTTTATATGAGTTTTCATTTGTTTCACTAGAATAATGGTTTTACTTATTTTTATATACTTTACTGATATTTTTGTTCTCATACCAAGTTTTAAAATTTTTTCTAAATGATATAAGGAACATTAGGGAAAATTATCATATCATGGGAAAACATTGAATAAATTTATTTATAATAAACCATGTTTCATTTAAAAAAGTTTAGTTTGGTGGAAAAACCGATACTGGATATAATTTTCCAATTGTAATTTATGGGTTTACTACAAAAGTGTATGCCATGATTCATTAAAAATTTAAACCTAAAATATCATTGGAAAAAGAAATTGATTATAATTTTTAAAATAACAAGAATATGTAATAATTATGGATGGGTCCTTACAGTTATATTAGATTAGGGTTTAGATAACTTCGGAGATTAGGATGTTTTATTAAGATTTATAAATATCATCATGGGATTGCAATTTTTTGGTTGATCATAAGTTCATTGTCTTAGAAACCTCTTTTGAGGATTTAAGGTATATAATTTTATGGTCATTAATTTTATTTTGAGATACATACATTTTCTTGTAATTATGGGTTATTAAATATTGGGATGAAAAATTAAAGGTATGATAAAACATTGAGGTTAAAAAATATTGAGTTTATTTTGAAGAATTTTATCACATTTAATTATTTTTTTAGGGATTAAATTAATATATATATATATATATATATATGAAATCACATAGGTTGTGTGCCAACCCTTTTCATCTGGAAAGGCTAACGGAATTAAACCCACAACCAAAGGATGATAAATGTGCATTGCCTACCACTAGTTAATGTGAAGTCCAACTTAGTATGGACTTTTCTTTTTAGTTAAATGATTATATGGATGAAGACTATGTAGATTTTGTGAACATAATTTTTATCATATAGATATCCATGGTATTGGAAAATGATTTTGTGATTAAGTGATTAATGTTATTTCAAAAGGTATTCGCTATTATGGTTACCCTATACGATAAAGATAAATATAATACTATGGGATTTCATTTTAGGAATAAATGATTAATAATATTTTGGAATAATATTTAATTTTCTTATAGATTTATGGTGATTAAAAAAATAGACAACATATCTTGAATATTGTTAGGGAAATTACTTTTTGTTATGAGACTCCATGAGTTATTTATGCTATTTGGATATAAATGTTCAAATATTTCTTGGAATAATATATGAACATATCCTTATTATTATTAGGTTTCAATCTAAGTTTATATTATTTTTGTGGAAGATTAAGGATAGTTGAATGATCTGTGTTGAATATTGGGTATTAATGGTAAATTTTTTACATTAAAATTATTTATTCTTAATTTAATGGATTATTATTTTTTGTAATTATCTTATATTATCCTAACCATTTTTTTTGGGTTAACATTTCATGATATGGGATATATATATATAGTTATTCATTTTTATATTATGTGTTTTCTATAAGTTGCTTCTAGTGCTTTAGGTGTGAAAAATTAAACTTGAATACTCATCATTTGGATAAAAATATGTGTTTTGGTTGAATTTCATTAGTGGATTAACCTCTAACTTTACTTTAAGTTTTTTTTCTATTGTTCTTAGTTTAGAATTTAAATTATTTCCTTATCTTTTGGAAAATTAATTTAAAACAAAAACGTTATCCATTTACATTTATCAATGGCCTTTTAACCCATAACAAATTTATAGTATTGTGATGATTAACATTCCCATGATCATGTTCTCTATCACACTCTATTAGTTGAGAGTTAGTTTTTTCTTCCATGTCTGTGTACTCTAACTTGGAAACCTAGTTGACCAGTGTGCATCCCTTTCTATAATTTTTTGTGGATGTCTTATTTTTTTCGATGTAGGATTACAATAAAGGTATTTTGAAATGTAAAAACATAAATAATGATCCCAAATTCAAAATTTAGTGGGAATAATTTTATTGGGGTGTAATGTATCATCCTGAGATTTTAAAATGGAATATTATGTTTGATAGCGTACATGATACATAACATTGAGCTTAAATGAACAATGGAATCTTATTTTTTAAAATTTGAATGCTATAACCAAGCTATTAAATTGGTGGGGATGGATATTATTAATGTAATTATGAAATATTTAATGATGTTACTCATATATAATTTATTAATTAATTATTTTCAAATAAGTGTAGGTTTAAGAAAATGCATTTTATTCTTTAAAAATGCATTTTCTTAAAAAATGATTTTTAAATATTCTTATATAAAAATAATTATAGTAATTTTAGGATATTTTATAAAATTTATTTCATAAATTTAACTTTATTTTTGAAATCATCATTTCAAAATTTTCCTATGGTGATATTTTTTAATTTTTATGAACAGTTTAAATTTTCAATGAATAATGAAAAATTCCAATTTTTATTCATAATTATATTTTTTAATGTACTTAAAAGGTTAAAAATATGTTTAGGAATAGGAATAAATTTACATTTATTTATTTTGATATAAAATAATTAAATTATAATTTTTGAAATTTATTTTATACTTTAATTTATTATAAAAACATTTTTTTTTTAAAATATACATTTTTTAAAAAAAATATTTATTTTCATGTTGCTGATTAAATTTTAAAATAAATTTTTACACTTATGTGTTTTAAATTTTGAGAAATTGATTTCATATTTTTCATCCAAATGTCCAAAATAAATAAATTGGTCCTATTTTTTCCAATATGAATAATAACATTAAAAATTTTTGTTACCACAGTAAATGGTAAATTGGGTAATTTATGAAAAAAATGATATAAACTCTAAAATGACCATAACACATGTAAAAAATTTATTGGATGAATTTAATTAGACAATTAAAACCTTATTATTCATATATGGTTTTTTAATGGGAACTTTTCCATAAAAATTACTTACATATTATTTAAATCAAAGAATGCCACTAAATGATAATTTCTTTCTTTTAAATATCACTTTTGTGTCAACATGGAGACAAATGTAGGTTAGCAATGAATATAAGTATCCATTTTTAATTTAACTACCTTATTTTAATGAAATATAATTATTTTTGAAATTTGGGCCAACTTGGATGAGATTATGAAATTTATAATATTTTATTTGAAGAAAATTCAAAGATGTCATACTCATGTTTTTAATAACTATAATATTTTTAATATAGTCATTCATAAGATATATTCTCCTATAAATATTCATCTGAAATCTAAAATACTAATCTTCATCATGAAAATTTATTTTTAATTTTTAGTGAAGAAATAGTTACCCTAAATTCTTAAACAATGGTCATATAATAATTATTTTCTTAATGGAATTATCAAATAAATGTTATTAAACATATTAAAATAAAAACATTTAAAGAATTAATTTTATAAAATAATAGTAACTATGAAATTGTATTTTTTTTGATGTATTAAAAGATTTTTCACAGTTTTATCTTGTTTTATTGATATTTTTAATAGTTAATGTAATGAATTATGTCAAAATAGACATTAATGATATTGTAATAAAAAATACTTTATTAAATGATATAAAATTTATAAAAGACATTTATTCATCCAAATTATTTTTATATGGTTAAAATTTCATCCATGATATATTTATGGGTTGTTTTGAATTTCATATTAAATATATTAACCCTCAATGAGTAAAAATCCATGTGGTCACAATAAGAGTTAAATGGGTTAAATTAGGGTTAAAACCAAAAGATAAGGGTCAAAATTTAGTAAAAACTTCTCAAAATTTTATTTTAAGAGATTATTTATGCACAATATCATATTATATTTTAAAAAACTCACTTTTAATTTATTTATCATTGAAAATTAATTTATATTAACTTAATATTTTGGGAAATTCCATGAGTGCCCCTCCCCTCTCATATATAAGGGAATTTATTCTTCTCATTTAAAAACACTTAAAAAATATGTTGGTGAAAAAAAATAACTACCCAAATACATTCCTAAAATCCCTCCCCGTATTATATAGGTCTTATTTTAGGTATAACACCACCCTTAGTCGTCTTACGGTGTTACAAATTGGAGATCGTCTGAAGAAGAGGTTTCATTTTTAATCAATTGTTTATCTTGTGTTTATTCTTCCACATACCTCAAACAATATTTCAATATGATAAAATAATAAATAAAATATCCAAAATATAATTATATGTTATTTTTTTTTAATTTCTCATATCCTTCTCCACTTCCATCAAATTGGAAAATAAATTCTGGTTTGTGTGTACAACGGACCACCACCTCATGAACCGATGAAATTACTTTTCTATCACTGTATCTCATGAATGGTAATAATGATTAAATTATAAGTTTTAAATGATAATAATGACATATTTATCATTAATATAAGATAATATATAATTTATATTCTTACATTTCCATGCATAGAGAAGTAATAAAATCATGCCTGTGTATATGTGAATTATCACCTCCATGAAGCGATGTGGTTCATTTTTAATCACCACATCACATGGATTATATATATATGTATATTTAAATTATTAATATGATATCAATTATATTATTTTCATTATATAAAGATAAAATTAAATTTTACTTATTTCCATAATTATCATTTAAAAATAGAAAGGTTAATTATGTGTATGTATGGCCTACTGTCTCTATGATTATAACGTAGTTCATTTTTCATAACTATATTTAATGGATTGATTTGAAATTATTGTTGATGTATAATAATTATTATTATATCATGAATATTATACTATATATGATGTAATAATGACCACTTTGATAATATGTATCATTCCAAACTCATTTTGGACTCAAGTATCGAATATCGTAAAAACATACGATGTGGATTAAATAATTAGGTAATTGGTATAACATGATAATAAGTATTATATAAGGAATAATAAATACTAAAATGTTTCACAATCTGGAAAATATTTTCATATTTTATTATTTTGAAATATAGATAAAGTATGTGATGATTCAATCTCAAGGTATTAGACACTATCTAAAAATCCTTGTTTAAAATGTTTGAATTATTTATTTTATAAATATTTATATTTCAACCCCATGTTATTAATATTATTTTTATTAATTTATTTATAAGTAAACGAATTTTTATAAAATTAAATTTTTAAAATTCTATCAATTTTTTTCAAAATGGAAACTTTTAACGGTTCTATGTTATTTCTCTTAAAAAAATTCTTTTAAAGTTCCTCTTTAGTCTCTTTCTAAAAGGGTAAAAAATAAATGCTTTTAATATATAAATAATTAGAGGATTTCCCTATTTAATTATTATTTAATGATATAATTTTTCCTATATAATCATTTATATTTATTTTCAAATAAAATGGCTTCATTATTTCGTGCAATGTTTTAAGATTTTAGAAGTGGTTTTTACAATAAAATATTATTTTTATATCTGAAAGTGTTTTACAAATGGGTTTAAAATAGTTTTCAAGGGTTTCATTAAAGAAATGCTACTTTATCATTATATGAAAAGGGTGAGTCTTATATATCTTACACAAATGGTTGAGTCCCATTATAGTTCACAGGTGAACCGTATATTCCATATACGAATTGTTGAACCCCATTATAGCTCATGGTTGAGTGTGAAACATCTTATATAAAGGTTTTATCCCCATTATAGGTCACGAGTGATATATTTATTACTTATATGAATGGTTATACCCATTTTATCTCTCTAATACATTAGTTAATTACTATATTGAATTTTATCCATATGATTATTCCAATAAAAATGGTTTTGAATGGGTTTGATGAATATGATTATATAAGTTATTAAAAATGTGTTTTACTTTCCTGTTGGATTTAAAGGATTTATTTGAGAAATAAATTTTTTTTTTCATGGGAATATTTTTTATTTAATTCACTCAAAGTACATTGAAGTTTAAGGTAATTTTTTTATGAGTTTTCATGATTTTTACTTGACAAATGGTTTTACTACTTTTTATGTACATTACTGATCTTTTTGTACTGGTCTCATGTTTTAAAATATTTTTCAAAGGAAATAAATAATATTAGTGAAAAGTATTATATAAAGTATAAAATTATAAATAATATTCATAAAGAGAAACAATGTTTTATTTAAGAAGTTTTGTTTGGGGGAAGAAATGAATACATTATATAAGTGTCAACTCTTAATTTATGGGTTTACTTTATAAAAGTTTATGTTAATTATTTAAAACTATAAAATAAAAAATATTTAGAAAAATAAGGTTATTTATTGTTTTAAAATAACTATACTATGTAATGACTATGCCTGGTTCCTTATAGTTACCCATTTTTAAAAAGGAGAAAAGTGAAAAAAAAATGAACAAAAACCTCTTTTAATTTTGAATAATCAAAAATCACTATTTTTCGGAACATATAATTTTATGATATGGGGTTTAGTGGCGGATTTCAGGGTTTTTCATGAATAATTCTACAAAAGGTAAAAAATCTGAATATTATTTTGGAAAATGTAAATAAGTAAAAAATGTTTAGAAAACTCAAGAGGGTGTATATCATTCATTTAAAAGTCACTTTTCATAACAAAAAAAATTATTTTGGAAGTGTCAGTTTTCATTTTTAAGTAGATATTTTCATCAAAAATTTATTTTTATATTATTCCTTGAGGATTTGAGATAAGTATCCTCATTTATACTTCATGTTTTTTAACATCATTACCTACATACCTTAAGCCTAAGAGTCATCAAAATCTTAATTATAATTTCCCATTGATTTCCTTTGATTTTTCTCACTATAATGTAGAGATTAAAGATCCTTTAAAATATTATGTAATGAATAATGTTATCATGGAATGGGAATAAATAAAATTTAATTTATAACATGAGTGATGATGTAAAATATATTAATGGTAGGTAGATCAGAGAATGTAATTTTTAATTATAATTTTTTAAAAATCCCGAATGGAATAAAGAAGAGGATCCACCATTTTCCACTGGTAAAAAGTAAAATACATAGGTTGATCATTCCTATAAAAAATTTAAGATGAATTTAAATTTTATTTGGAACATAAATATTTATTTTACCATTGACAATTGATTTATTTAATTGGTTTGAAAATTAAATATTTTGAAAATGATGTTCCTCAAAAATTTAATATTGGGATTCAATTATTAGTGAAAAGTGTATTACATGTGTCTGTGTATTTGATGAATATATTATTGATTTGAAAAGTTAAACATTTTAACAATTAATTTTATTATTTCTAATCAAATTCCCCAAAAAATTGAATTATTAAAATATTTATATTTTAAAAAAAAATTATTGGAAGTAAAAAAGTGGAAGTTTTGAATTTGAAAGTTTGATTTTAAAAAATGAATTTTTTTATTTTATTTTTTACCATTACGCGTGATTTTGGGGATATTTAAGGGTAAAAATACACTTTCCATGATATAGGATAGGATTTTGGAGTTTTGTAATGGTATCTCCTAAATAATAAATCATACAAATTAGTAGCCAGCCACTATGCAAGTTTACCCACCAATTTCGACCACTATAAATGAATAAAGTATGAAATTATCCACTATATAATGGTAATAAATAAATTAATTAAGGGTAAACCATTGATTTCAAATGGTGTGAAATAGGTATAGAAATTATACATAATGCTAAGAAGAGGTTTTTAGTGTTATTCTGACCACCACTATCGAGACGCTACGTTGTTTCAGCTAATACTTTTTCATAAGGGTCGCCATGGAAGTTGAATAGAGGGATTAGAGTCACTAAATAATTTACACAGGACACACTAGGGTCCATTATATTGTTTCCAAATCCATTATAGGCCTAACAAAATAATCAAGATGTTCCATGTCGTTTTCATGACACCATGGAGATTTAAAATTTAGATGTAGTGGGTTTTCGGAGATGATGGTGTCAATGTCGTGGGGATGTTGACAATATCATATATGTGAATAGGAATGTATGAAGAGTTTAATGCTACATAAAATGGTTTATCTATACATAATAGTGTTACTCTATAGTAAAATAAAAAATCCTGTATTTTTAGGATATAAATGGGGGTACATACAGAGACACAAATTGGGTGATAGAAGAAATCATTGACTAAAAGAATTATACAAGGAAATACAAGTGAATCAAAATGGAAGATAATTTTTTTATAAAAATAGATGTACCATCCTACTATGGGGGGTATCCTGATTATGGAGGAGTAGAAATATTTTTAGTTATTTACTTCTATAGATTAATTTTCTTTCACAAGGTAACTCGTGCAAATTTTGAATTCAAGAATTATTATTTCTTTGTATAATTCATATTTTATTTATCTTTATTTCTTATACTAAAATCTATAACACACTTAATGATGAGAAACTGACCTATTTCATAGATATGAGGAAGGTTTTGAATTTGTTCTTAAATTTTTATAATTCAATCTTTTATGTCTTATTTTCTTTTTGTAGTAAGGGAATGAGTATTTCGTAAGATGGGTATGGAGAGTATCTACCACTCCTACACAATCCTATCAAACTCACTATATTATATAATTTACATTCATACCATCCTATGTAATGTACAATAATATCCATATCATGGAGTTTATTTCATTCATGGTTGACATAGAATTTGAAGGATTCGGGTCTTGAAAGGTTTTATACACTTTATTGAGGTGTGTCATTAGACATGATTTTTATAGGAGGTGATGTTTGGAATACTAAATAAGTGTCCATAGAATGAAACTTTTCACAACAAAAAAACATAAGGGATATTAATTCAAGGATCATTCATCTAATTTATTTTTAAAAAATAATGAATAATGAATGATCACAAGTGATAGACCCTAGAAAAAAGACCATTATTTTCTAACTAGCATTTATCTACATTTTATTTCATCTACGGTTTTAGATGTTCCTTTTGATTAACTTTATCATCCCCATTTTTTAATTTCTTCCATTAAATATGGAAAAAATAAATTATATGAAATATAAATATTGAGCGATTGAATATGAACTTCATAGAGTGAGATGACCCTGGTAAAACACTTTTTTTTACAAGGAAAATGATATCTTTTCCACCACCAAGAAATAGTCTTTTCAATATCCCATGTAATTTTTATAAATTTTAATATGTTTATGAAATCATAAAAACTACTATATCTTAGTAAATAAGAAGTTTTTATTTAAATTTTAGATTCCCACCATTAGATAATTAATTTGATAAATTAAATTTCATATTTGGAATTAGTTCATAAAAAGTATGTTAAGAATAAATTTTGGAAGTGTTATAGTATACATTATTATTCATCGAATAGTAAAAATAAGGTTGTTCTTTTTCATTATGTTTTAGGACTTCATAAATATGTAATAATGATGTAGTAATTAAAATAAGTGAATCTATAGAAAATAAGATGTTATTTTAATATTCTATTGTTTTTTAATTAATTAAATTTAATTTCAAAACCTATAAAAATATTCACAAAGTCTAAAATAGAAGTTATGGTTTCGAAAACATATTTTTAGGAAAAATTATTTTTGTAAGAAAAAAATTAAAAAAATTGATGTTCAGTTCTAAAACTCAAATATATAAAATACACATTCATCATGTCAAATACCTTTATTCAAGACCATGGGTAAGGAAATTTCTAACAACCCCAACCTATAGGCCACTTTTTGGTGCCCCTAGCAAGTGCATCACATGTCCTCAGGCATACCTCACCATACGCCAGAGGCTGCTGACTAGCAGTGTAGGTCTATGAAGAAACGTTGGGGAGACTATACCCAAATTTTAGAGTAATTCCACAATATAAATAATACAAAAATATATAATAACCAGTAAGAATAAAATAATGGACAACATGAGAAAATTCCAAAAATTAACCAAGTTGTACATGCTATAAAAATATGACGAATACACTAAATTTCAAGAATTTATACAAACATAAACCAAAACAAATATTACCACAAGACATAAAATATGGATGTGAGTCCTAACTCGATCATGGCCTTCCATGCTCTAACCTAATATCCCATGCACTAACAAACACCATTTCCCTATCCTAATCCTTTATCATGAAACAAATAGCATCTTCTTGGGTACCCAAGTTCAATGGTGGCCAGATCAGGGTGTAAGTATAACTCAATAAACCCCCAAAAATAGTGTCTAATATAATATCTAGTTTGTACAACAGTGTATGAAAGGAAACTAGTAAAATAAATAAACAAGGTAATAAGGAAAATATTTAAGTAATTATCTAATATCCATTTTATCGACTATGTTTTATAGAGCCATCCAATCAACAAAAAGAACTTAGGTTACACTATAAGTTTAAGCCAAGGAACAAAATGGTGACACACAATTTTAACCACAGTGGTTGTTCACTAATAAGAACTATCACATACCCATTAGTTAAAAATATTCACATGATCATTATCATCATTTTTCCCATGGGTTAGGAATTTAATCATTTACACTATATCCTAAGCCAAAAAATTACCATGTATAAAGGAAAAGTTAATGTTTCATATCTCCCTATGATTAAACATTTCACAAAAAAAATGCATCACACTTACCTTAGAGCCTCAGTCGAGGAATTCTCATCAAATGAAACTTTTAGGGGAATAGATCTTCACTCCGCATACCTAACCTATTAATTATAGTGTTTGGGTTTAGAGCCACAATCTAACCCTACATGTGGGTGTAGATCCTTAATTCTAATACCCCATAACTAGTAAGTCAAATGAACATGATTATTTATCAATTTACCACATATACTATAACACAAACGAGTCTAAAACAATAAAAATAATGTTCAAAATTAATATTTCATCCATCACATAAATCACATTCATTCCTTAACCCATTAACACATTTACCATTTACATTTCATAACCCAATAACTCACTAGACTTATACACCCCCCCCCCCCAAATTACATGTTTTCAATTTTACACAATTGACATTACTCTCAAATATAAACATTTTCACATTTACTAACATAAACCATAACTATTAACCACATATATAATTATTCATAACTCCCTATTATTCTATTTCATCAAGAATGCACATTCATCATTTAGTTCATTTCATAACAATTTTTTCAGGACAACATAATCATCATGAGTCCTATCTCACTAAACCATTGATAAATTCAATGAAAATGGTCCCAAAAGACCTTTACAACCACATCATGTAATAAAAAAAAATTCAAAATACTTATTTTAAATCATCTTCAATACATACTTTAAAAAATGGTTCTTACTCTTTGAAGACTACAACATTCCCCAAGGCTTTAGTTTCTATTTCAACCATCCAAAACAACCATTATAAAATTTCCAGAAAAATAAAACCTTAAATTAATTTCAAAAATCATTTTAATACATTAAAGAAAATCAATTTTTAACTCACTTTTAGGTAAAAATAACCTTTCAAACCATTACTCACTTTAAAATATCAGTTTGCCTTCAATAAATCTAAAATTAGGTCAAATCCTCAAAACACACCATTAAATCCATTACAAAACATCCTCGGTATTTACACATTCCACCTTATAATTATTTCAATAGCCCATTAATCCTTCCCAAATAACCAATTACACATTTAATACCCATAAAACCTCATAATTATACTATATTAATGTTTAAAAAGTTTATCCACCAATTACAATGGTCTCGCATACCCCATTGGTAGCCCTAGGTTTGGTCTCACTCACCAGCGGACCCAACAGGGTTCATGAAGGGGTTGACACATCAATATATAGACCAAAATAGATTCCATAATAAGAGAAAAATAAACTAAATAAGTAAACACATTGGAACAACTGCATACACATATAAAACATCAAGATTATGGGGAAAATCTAAAATTCTACCCACCTCATGTTCAAAGATGATTACTAGCCCCAAACGCATCCCTTGATTCAAACTCAAACACCCTTTCAATCCATAACATTTAATTTTCCTGAAAACTATGTTTTTTAGGGATACATAAGAGAGGATATTATACAATACCTAATCTATAAATTAGAGAAAATAGGAGAGTTAGACTCACCTGGATTGTCGATTTTCACTCAAACACACTCCAAACACCCAATAATCGAAGGAGGGTCATCTCTTGGAAGTCTTTGAGAGTTTAGATAATCATACATGATGTAGGGGGTATAATGGGGTAAAAATTTGTGGATGACATAAATAATATTAGGATGGGAAAATAGTAAAAACTTAGATTTTAAAGGTTGCACGGATATCCAAACTATGCACCAACTGTGAGTCACCCTCTGTCTAAGAGGGGATATACCGCATGGTTTCTCAGGAGCACCCACATGGTTTGGAAAACTATCTGGTAATTGTATACTACCCTAAATACTAAAGGGGTCCCCAAGATGCATGGTTTCTTGGGCCAAGATCATAGTTTGTTCTAAATATGCACCAACCATGCGATGCACATTTTCGGGCTTCCTTTCTCCTCATTTCAATTCCCAAATCCCCAAGACACCCACCCAAAACTTCCCAAACACCAAAGAACCATTTCATTAGTCAAAAAAAATATGTTTAATAAAAATTTAAGCATGGGCATACATATAAGAAAGCTCAAGATCTAACAACCTCCCCACATTATAACGTCTCATCCTTGAGTCATACTACCAAACCTTACTGAGCCTCCAAGACAAAAGTTCCAACCACAGGGCCTAGATATCAACATTCATTTCCTAACAATTCTTCTAGACATAGACACTCCATCAAAACACATGGACCTATGAAATTATCCTATCAGAAGAGACCTTCTCCACTATAAACCAAAAACATAAACTTAAGGCTCCTCAAGGATGGATCAACCTCGACCTCATCACTACCAACATCAACACAATGGGTCCAGGTACCATCTATAGTCCTCCATAAAAAGGATAACAAGAAGGCCTCACCACATTTCAAAACACCATAAGTACACCCAAGAATAAGCTCAATCCTAAGTAACTCGACCAATCAAAATCAAGACAATTCCCATCACCAACACTGGTTTACCAGGATGGATCTTACCCAAAACTATCTAACTCATACTACCAATCAAATCATCATTCGACCATCATTCTGTTTGGGTTCTTTTCACTATATAATTTAAATCTTCACCACCACCACCTAGAATTGGGAACCCCCACCATCAGCAATGAGACCAATAGAACCTCAAACAGACTTTTGAAACAAACTTGATACCTTTTCCAGCTCACTGCTCCCAAATATCTATGGAAACTCTACCAAACTGTGGCACTCATCCCTAAGGTCGACACCACTTGGATTAATCACACCTCTATCGTACCTATCTCAAACAATGAAAACATGTTTCTTCTTTAAAATACATTCTCATACAGGAGCATACTTAACAAATCAACATTAACCAAAGGTGTCTTATAGCCCACCACATTCATTTCCTTTTTCCCAACTGAGTCATTCCATCCCAACAGACTCACTCTGTTAGCACCCAACTTCAATTGTTTCCATATCATCCTCTACTTGGACATGATTCCTTATAACCTAATGCATATCCCATTATATACACAAACCTATCGTAGTTCATTCTTGATCGCCAGTGAAACTTTGCCATTGTAGCATCTACTTCTTTGTTAACTGTTATCAGCTCTACAACACCCACCAACACGGCTAGTTGAAAAAACTCAGATCACCTCTAAAACTAGCATGACTTCGAATTTTTCCCTCAACTAGATCTACCACTAAATCCATGGACCACATGGGATTCCCCAAGTAATGCAGAAATTAACTTATATAATTCCCATTAGAATCTCTATGCCACCACATCCACCCTATGGTCTGCTACATTAATCCATTACAGACCTAAAACTCCCCACATTGGGAGTATTGTTCTCACCACTTAGAAAAATCCACTTTAACCACTATTTATCACGATTCAATCAAAATATGACCCTCAAACTTGGATGTGGATATCTATATTTTTTGGGAAAAACAGAACCATTATCAACCTCTAACCATTCCTGGCTTCCAAGAACATAACCCTTTTTTTTTTGTCGGCATCCATATCATCTTTAGGATAACTCTTGTTACAGGTCTATGGTGTTATCCCCACCACATGAATGAACATATTCTACCTCATGATTGTAACCCCTAAGGATTCCCATACCCAACCATGACACACTCATGTCACTATGAATAAATCTACATCCTTCTCAGCATACCGGGAAAATGTCATGATATTGGACATGATCATCACTAGCTAGAAGTATGCTAAGATGTTGTCAATAAACACCAACACAACTATTCATCACCAATTTCACCTCCCACTATTAGGACAAATTAACCTTCCACAAGTATTGGTCGTCCCTATATTCAAACATTTCATCCACACTCAAAACCAACAAGTTGAATGATATTTTCAACCGAGACTCACCACCACTACACGACCCAATGATAAGTGGCCATGAAAAAATATTCCCATTCGCAATGATAAAATTTTCCCACTCAATTAATTCCAGCATGAGCTTAGTGATATACATGAAAACACATCGACCACCAAAAAAATCCACAAAACAACTATTTTTCACATAAATCCTGATCTCCACTATGAACATATATAAATACAACATGAGTTTATCCTATGGAAATGGTACATCCATCCCAATGGGAACATGTATTGCCAAAATGAGAACATATATAGACCTCCTCAAAGTCTTAAAGTTCCTAAAAATTTCAGAAACTACACACTGAACCAGACTCTAGAACACACAAATCATATGTCACCAAATCTAGGTACATCACCCGTTAACTCATCTGACCATGCCTCTTGATCAATTAGCCACATTGGACAAGATACTGCCACAACATTCTCACCCAATGAACCAACCATTAATATAAGAAATCCAAACCTCATGAAAACCACCACCCCAGGTGTCACTTACATAATAGAAGTGTCCATCCATAATTTGGTCACTCTTGGATCATTTTCTCCAGAACAACAATAGTTCATGCATCGACCACCATCAAGGTCGCCTGATAAGGCTCCTAATTACTTTCCCTCTAACCAAAAATTACCTTACAACCAACCAAAAGAAATAAGATACCTTATAAGAAATAAACTAAGGAACAACCATAAATATTTTACAAACTATATGAAATCATCCATGTATTGATTCCACCTATAAAGCTACCACTCGTGCTTCACATCTTAAGGTGCCTTCAACATTGGGCCTACCTTCCAAGAGGCTACCCTTGATTTCCCAAAACTATTAACTCAAAACCACCACTGTATTTACATTCCAAAAACCATTTACATTCCCCCTTATCCATATTGGATAAACCCATTCTAGGGAACACTCAATGAATTCTACATCCAAGGTCCAAAATCTATACTTGCGTCATATGCATCAAAAATCACTAACTACCCAACCAACCTCTCTCGTGGGTAAAAATCAAAGACCGAACAGTACTAAATCCCAAAATTGGATTCACATCAAGAAAATTTCAATAACTATCTCTCTCTCTCTAATATATACACATCAAATATCAGCTGACTCACTACTCATAATAGCACTCTTCCACCCACTCCAACGCATACTACATCTAACACACATCGGCAGACAATTACTCTAGGACTCAAACCAAGAACACCCACACACATATGTTAGCACCACAAGAAAAACACCCCACTAGGGTCAAAAACACAACTATCATGATCACAAAACTTAAGAGTTACCACATCCACGTTATCGAAAAACAACTCATAGCGCATGTTTGTAGCCTTATTAATGATGCACCAAGCACATATCTCTTAGAGTACAATGAAACCCAATAAATATTATGGATGTGGAACTAAGGTCTATAACTAGGTCATTATCACAACCCAAACAACCCATACAGTGGGACTGATCACAACATTAGGGACATCCATTCCAAATTTCCCTACTAGTTCCATCATGTTTCATCAACCTTCTTAATTAAATTTTACAAATTACAACCAAATGTTTCACATTTCAAAACATTCTATTTTCAAAACCCTAAGGATTTAAACTTTCATAAACATTATTAGTAACCAAAAATTTCAATAATATAACTTTATTAAAATTATCATTTATATACATTTTATCCATCAAACATTCCATGGGAAAAAACAAAAAACATAATTTACTAGAAGAAAATTACACAACCCACATATGAATCCCAAAGTACTATCAATCATAGGAAACATACAGAATACCTACCAATACTAAGTTCCTAACATGATTAATGAACATGTGCAGAATCATTTTCTATACCGTTCCAAGAGATAAAACCTCATTAATCAATAACATCAGTTCCAAGTGCGCCACTCATGGTGGAAATAATAATCAACCTTAAATTCAAAAAACCAAAAACCAATTACCTCCCCTAGAAACATTTTTCCCCCACGTATTTGTGGCTATAAGAATCTAGGAATGATATCACTTATAGAACCCCATAGGATCATAGTATTTTTTCTACCATTACACAAATAGTAAGAAAAAATACATGCTATAATGCCACTTTATAACATCCCCAACAATGTTTCCACTTTCGAGTACTCCGATATGGGTCATCACATGACCTCAGGTGCACCTCCTTATATGCCAGAGGCCACCGACTAGTAGTGAGGGTATTTAAAGAAATTTTGGTGAGACTATAATCACTTTTTTGATTAATTCCACAGTATAAATACAATCAATAGATATAATAAATAGTATGAACAAATAAATGGAAAACATGTGACAATTCCAACAATTAACCAAGAAGCACATTCGATATCAATAGGATGAATACACTACATGTCATGTAGTCATAAAAACATAAACAAAAACAAAAACTACCATAAGAACGAGAACATGGACCCAAGTCCCAACCCGGTCCTAACCTCCCATGCTACAACCTGATATCCCATGAAAAAAAACACCAGTTCCCCATCCCAAATATTTATCAAAAAAACATGTATCATCTTATCAGGTACACTATTTCCATGAAGGCTTGAGTAGGGTGTGAGTAAAGCTCAATAGGAAACCACCAATTATGTCTAATGTAATAACCAATCTATAAAATAGTGTATGAAAGTAAAAAGGTGAAATAAATAAACAAGTTAAAAAGTAAAACATTTATGTAATGCTCTAATATTCATTTTATCCATTAAGTTCCCTAAAGTCAATCAATCAATAAAACTAACCCAAGTTACAATGGAAGTCTAAGCCAAGGCCAAAGGGGTTAGACACACTTTTTATAATAGGGGTGTTAACTAATAAAAAACTATCACATACCCATTAGTTAACAATATTCACATGATCATTCTCATCATTTTTTCCATGGGTTAGGCATTTACATCAATTTCACTATGGACAAAGATGGATAATTACATTTCATAAGGGAATAGTTCAAGTTCCCTATCACACTAGGAATAAACATTTCACAAAAAAAATACATCACACATAACTTAGATCCTCTGTCTAGGAAGTCTCATCAAATGAAATAGTTAGGGACATAGAGCCTTAGTGAACATCCCTAACCCATGAATTATAGGGTTGGGGTTTAGAGCCTCATTCTAACTTGACCAATTAGCATAGATCCTCAAGTATAATACCCCACAAAAACCAAGCCATGTGAACATGATTCATTATCAATCTACCATATATACAATATCACAAACCATTCTAAAATAATACACATGACATTAAAAACTCATATTTCATTCAACATGTAAATCATATTCATGCATTAACCCATTAAAACATTTACCACTTACATTTCATATCCCATTAACCCAATTTCCTTATACCACCCCCCCCCCCCTTATTCCATGTTTTGAATTGTGCTCAATTTACATTAATCTCCTCATACCAATGTTCAGTAATTTTATTTTCCAATTACAAGGGTACGACTTACCCCATTGGTAGAACTAGGTTCAGTATCACTCACCAAAAGACCCAATGGGGTTCATAAAGGGTTTCAACCCTTAATTTATGGAACAAAACACATTCCATATTCAGATGAAAGGAAACGAAATAGAAAACCCATTGAAAAAATTGTACATACATATAAAACATTAATACTATAAGCAAAAACCTAGAGACTACCGCTCTCATGCACGAATAAGATTACCTGACCCAAACACATCCCTTGATTAGAACTCAAACAACCTTTAAATCCTTAACTTCGAATACAATAGAAAGTGAGGATTTTAGGTCTTTGGATGGAGATAAGATATTTTGTAAACCCCAATCCAAAAAATAGATCAAAGACGAGAGTTAAACTCACTCAGATCTTCGATTCGAACCAAATCACACTTCAAATGCCAAAGAATCGAAGTATAATAATATTATATTAGTCTTTGAGGGTTTGGTTCATCATAAAATGTATAATTGTTGAATGGGGTCAAAATCATGGAAGAATGAAATAGGATAGGGAGGGGAAAATGGTAAAAATCCACTATTTAGAGGCCACACGGTTTGGCTTCAGTGTTCTCCTAAACGTGTGCCAACCATGTGGCTCCTTATATCCAAGAGGGGCCAACACAAATGAATTCTCAGACTCACCCTCAGGGATTTTAAAATAGTGTACTAACCATGTTCTAGCCTCAGTCCACAAGGGGTCCCCTAGCCACATGGTTCCTTAATCCAGGTTCTTGGTTTGTTTTAACCGTGTACCAACCATGTGTTCCACACTGTTTGGCCTCTATTATCGTCCTTTTAGGTCCCACACCCCTGGGATACCCATATACCTTCCTATAAACACAATAACCACTTCATTACTTAAAATAAAGGATGTTTTACCATAACATAAACAAGATCGTAGATATAAGAAAGGTCAAGATCCTGTATAATGATTTTCTATTTTCCACAACCTAGTATTCTAAGGGGTGTATTTTGAAATTACAAAACCAATCCTCTCATATTTTTAATAAATTCCCACACATTCAACCCATTTCATTCAATACCAAGTTGTTAATAACTCTTTTCCTCTCATTTTCCCTCTTTATAAAATTTTCATGAAGTTTATAAGGTTCCTTGGAACACTCCTCATGTTTTAAAAAGTTATCCCATAATTTTAGGGATTCTCTTCCTCTTATTTTCATGTGAATACATTATTTTCAATTATTCTTCTAAAATAATTTTTATTATGTACCCATGCTCATATGATCATTACATTACAACAAAAATTTTATTCAATCATTAGGTTACTTTTCTTTTCTCTCATTAATCCCATTAAAAAACACTTTTTATACCTCTTATACAGAAAAAATCATTACTTGAACTCTCATGTCTCCATTTTATATAATTAATTTTGAATACTATTTTATTTCAAGTGTATAAAAATTTATGTAATTATAATTAATTGATTGGGGATTACCACATATGAACCTAAAATTCCACTATCATGGTGTAACATGGATATTTCTATGAACTATTTTTTGTGAATAAATTATTATTTTTTATGGATTTAATTTCATTCTTCACCATGTTAACCTTTTTTTAAGGAAACACCAAGTTAAATGTGTACTGCATGCAATATTGATCTTATATTGAGCTAAAGGAAGAACCAAGATTATAATGCATTTCAAACAACACTGAGCTTAGATTTCATTAATGAAACACTATGTTTGGCTTTTAGTGCACACAATACCATGTTCCTTTGATAACTTATGTAACACACAAGACTTAGTTTTACCGAAATATAATATAATTTTAATAATATTATTAAAATATTATTATAGTTATCACATTGCTATTGGAATGGAATATATGAATGATATTAACTAAATTATGAAACTATGGTTTACACATGTTTATAAAATGACTTATTTGGTTATCAATTAATTAGAAAAATAAATAAATAATAATTGAATATAAAGGATATTTTTTATGAAATTTTTTATATTCCCACAGAGACATTTTAAATTAACATATAAAATTAATCACTGTTAGTGAGATATATTAATGAAATTTATGTATTATATATTAAGACAGTTTTTTTTAAAATCATCCAATAGGTTTGGTAGGCATAAAATTAAAATAAATCCTATTTTAGGAATAAAAGTCTATATTTCTCTAAAAGGATGTGTTTCTTCTTTTTAATGCAAGACGTGTTTTAAAACTAATTTTTTACCAAATTAAAATTTTATTTGAAAAAAATAATTTTTTTTTTAAATTGGAATGTCAAAATTTACTTTGGGTGAGTTATTTTATTTTTTTGAGAAGTTTTATTTTTTTATGAATATTGAAAAAACATAATTTTAATTTAAAACTACATTTCCATATAATTTATTGATGTAGATAAATGATTTTTTAAAATATTATTGAGAGTTTATTTAGATAAATTATAAACATATTAATACAACTTTGGTCATTATAATCAATTTTACATTGAATTTTATATAAAAACTTTACAAACTTTTGAACATTTTCACGTTAAAAACACATTATTTCATCCCATTACATGATTATTTTAAATTAATTTATACCACTTATATGATTATAATATGGACAAATTATTAAATATTTTATATCATAATCATTTATAATTAATATTAAGGTAAAAATAATTCTTTACCAAACATATTTTTGAAATCAATTTAAATTAATTCAACGATTAAGGTAAAAAAAATCAACTTTGTGATTAAACTTTACTCTTGAGGGAACAAATTATAGATAAAATTTTCAAAAATCTATTTTATAGAAATATTTATACCATATACTCACTTTTATTTAATTTTTATCATTATTGGAGGTTCATGGTTTATGGGATACCTCCCAATAATTTTTTACATTTTTAAATTTACATGCATGCTACTTCTCATCCACTATAAAAAGCCACTCATGCCCTCACTCATTAAAACCTTTCAAGTTATTTAGATCATTCAATACATTACAAAATAATATCAAAAAATCCATACACTATTTATAAAATCCTAAATTTGGGAATAAATACATCTAAGGAATCCCTTTTGTGAAAACCAAAATAGTTACCCAAAGAAGATGTAACGTTCTTCAATAAGAAATTTTGTTTTATTTAATTTTCCACCCCTTAAATTATTATTATATAATGATTATATAATAACATAATTATACTAAATGTACTTATATATTTTAAATTTAATTTTTTTACCTACACCTACACGCACTTCTATCAAATGGGATATGCAATCAACGTTCGTATGTACAACGTACAACAATATCATGAACTGATGTCATTCATTCTTCCATTACCACCTATCATGGTTGGTAATAGTGATGTAATTACTATTTATATATGAAATATATTATATTTTAGATTCAATTATTATTTTACAATTATTATATAACACAAAAAACTCACTCCTTCTATTTTGTGGGAATATTATAACTTCGTTTGTGGACTTCTAGACTCCCTCCACCTCAAAGCAATGTGATTTATTCATGATTTACATGGAATATATTAAGGATGGGTTTAATAAAAATATTTGATATATATGAAATAATTTTGATAATATAATTATAATATATATATATATATTACCTTTAAAAATACATCAAGAAAATGGAAACAACATTCACGCATACATATGGCCTACCGTCTCCACAAACAGTGCATTTCATTTAACATTTATATCTTTTATAGATTAATGTAAAAACTTATTTAATAAATAAATATGACATTTATATAATTTATCACATTTTATAAATCATAAAATCATGATCTAAATTAATGTATCAAGAATAAAAAGTCAAAACATATATGAAAAACAGAGACAATTTTACTCAAAAAATAAAATTAACATGAAATTTGTGATAAACAATAATATAAAGTAAAAATAAAACAGTATATGGTATGATATATAATAATATGGTTATTTGGTAGATCTATAATAATATTATATTTTTAAAACAAGTAGTTTGAAAGGGTATAAATATATTGAATACTTAAGGGAAGGGAATTTCATCTCATTTTTTAATATCTGTGAGATGAAATCAATATTCACCGCTCATTTATCTTATGTGATTTATATACTTCCCTATAAAATATTATATCATGGTATAACTTTATTTAATTATATAAAAATATAAATTTATATTATTGTTTCATGGGGATCATGATTCAAAAGTTACTCAAGTAGTAAGTAGATTTCTATTATCGGTGTGATTTATGCGAGACTTATTCCATGTTCACCACTCAATTTTTGTGTGTGTTGTATATACGTACATATGATATTTTATTGAGGAATTTAATTTTTTTATTGATATTTTATGTTTTAATTGATGTTATTATTTCACTTATATCATAATTCAAAAGTTACTCAAGTAGTAAGGAATTTTTTTCTCACTTTTATTTTTCTCTAGACACAAGACATGTTCACCACCTATTACATGTATAAGGTGTGTATACTACCGAAGAATATATTTTATGACTATTATAATGACTATTATTGGTATTTAAAAATAATTTTTTTTAATCTCCCTATCATTGGTTTTACGGTTAAAATCTAACCAAATTGGTAAGGGGATTTTCTCCCAATTTTCCCTATTGGAGACACATGTTATATTATGCACCAATATTATTCTATGAGGTGAATAAAATCTATCTTTTACATGTTATATAATTAATATACTTATATTAATGATATTTATAGCTTAATATAATGTTATTATTTCATGTGTATTAGGACTCAATGCTACCAATGTGGTATGAGTTAAATGCTATAATCAAATCGTTTATGGAGATTATTTATGATTATGACTCCATTAATGAAATATAATGATATATATCTCAAGAATTATCAAGAATTTTATTTTCTTATTATCATTCATGATATCTTCATTTAATTTTACCATTTATATATTCATTGGTACTTAAGATAGTTAAATCCTTTTAATATAATCTGACATTATTTCTCTTTACGGTCAAAAATATGCTTTATTCAAAACCCATGTTTTCAAAAAATACCATAAAAAAATGTTTTAAAATGATGGATTAAGATAATATTAATGGATGAGTATTTTAATAATGTTTTATGTTTTAAAAATTATTTTAAATGATTTTCAAAGATTCTAATAAATGTCTTGAAGGTTTTCTTAGTAGAAAAAAAATTTCACAATGTTTTATGTTTTAAAAAAAAAATTTCAAAGTGAAAAGGATATTTTCATCAAGAAATGTTTTAAATGAAATTTAAAAATTATCTTCAACATGATATTGCATCCAATTATGTTATCTATTACTTACTAGGATTATGGTCCAAGTTTACCATTCATATTATTTCTCTAAATGGTTTATTTTTAAGATGAAAAGTTTTTTATGAAACATGTTTCTCTTCTACCGAACATAACTTATTAAAATTATTATGAAATATTATTATTTTCACGGGTTATTATATGATAAAATGATTATGAATCTTTTCAATTTTCCATAGGTTATAATATGATGAAATTTTTATGCTACCCATTTCATTTCATTGTTTATGATATGATGTATATGAAACCCATCTTTTTTATGAGTTTTCATATGATGAATGTTATATTATCATGTGGCACATGAATGTATGATTTTATTAGGAGATGGGTGGGACTTGAATCTCTCTCAAATGAAATTGGTCATGATAAATGGTATATGATATTATATGGTACATTAATTGCATCCAAAGATCAAAAATAAGAGGGAATACATGTAATTGACCAATCCCAAAAAACAATAGGGCACAAGAGTTAAAGTTGAATATTGAAAACAATAGGTTATATGGGTTATATAGAAAGAATAAAAATAATAGGTTACAGAGATTGTATTACAAGATAAAAAATAGTAGTGTACACTCGTTTTATCCTGAGCCTAACAACAATAGCATAAATGGGTTGTTATTCCAAGACTAAAGCTGGTACATTAGTGATTATCCCGAGACAAATGTTTTATGATGGTCTTGGTGGGTAGCCTTCACATAATATTTTATATGAATATTTTCCTTCCATAATTCTATGATTTATTTATATTTTATTCATTCATGGATTATATTCTTTATTTCCTTATGATCCATCTCTTATGAAATACCAATCATTATTCCATGAATCTTGATTATGATCATTCATGTGCAGGGTATGATCATCTAATGTTATGATCATGTTCTCATACCCTTATGATCATGATTATACTTACATATATATATTTTTTACCCTGACTATGAATCTAACTTAACATTTTTTTTGTTTCCATTCCCCATGTTATGAAAAAAGGTTTTGATTAGGAGTAATAAAAGGGGGATATCTTTATGGGATATATTGGAGATATATCAACAAATTAGAAGATTTTGTCCCTTATTTCCAAATACACTTAACTATTATGGTCATCGAGCATGTACTTTTGTAATGTGATGAATATTTATCTAAAATTATGTAATATCCATGTATTTTATGCTTGGTTTGTTACAATGTTTATCAATGTAAAGTTTTAGTCAACCTTTTGAAACTAGAATAAGAAAAATTTATTGAGTTCCCTAGGGATATTTGTTAGTAAATTTATTTGGATGCCTCTAAGTATAAGTATATGGATGAATTAGAGTTCCAAAAAATCTCCTAGATTTGTTTTAAAGGATTGAGAGAGTGTTCTCAAAGGAATTACATTGATATATATATAATAAAAGTATAACTATCAGAGGAAAAGTAAAAAAATTACTCTAGAAAATAAGGGGAAAATATAAGTAACCACAAATGGAAAATTAAAGAAGTTCAGTTATATAATGGATGGGAATATTGTTCTCCCTATGATATTATCAATAGTTGAATGTTTTATGTTTGGAAAGTATGGACATTATTTGGACCAACATATTTGGTTGGAATCTCATGAAGAAAATAAGAGTGGTTGTAAGAATAATGGTATTGCTTATGATGATGATGAAACAACGAATGACCCAGGAAAGGTATGTTCTGCTCTAATAGTATTGTTTATAAGCATGATTAAATTGTGTAGAAATGATTCATATTTTATAATTTAGGAAATCAGTATTAAGGAATAAGATAATGGAGTATAGTTAAAATCTTATGAAATACATGGAATTCTTGATGTATTAATGTAATTGAATTCATTGATTATGTCATATGAACAATGAAGATTATAAGGATTTCTTGTAAAAAAATATTTAAGGATTCTCAAGAATAATTTTTTTGATTCTAATGACCTCTATATTTTATTTAATGTAAAGGTTAAATTGTGTTAAGGTTACCCTTAACATGTTATTTGGGATTAGAAAATGATATTTAGTATAGTTAAATTGGTTATAATGTGGATAAAGTAAATTAAAAACTATTTATGGCCTTAGAAATGATAAAATATATATGGAGAAAGTATTTTATGCTATCATTGATGAAATTTATATAATATTTCAATTTATGTAATATATGAAATAATATTTTGAATAAGTAATTATGCTTGTTTTAAATGTTGATTAGTGGTAATTCATGTTATTACCATGTTTCAAGAGAATATATGATGACGGTATTCACTTGTTTGGTATGTTACAACCAAAAGCTACTTCTTGATATGTGAGGATCAATGTTAATATGAATTTGAGAAATTTAGTGTCCACTATGAAGTTTTAGTTTTTATATTTCAAAAGGGTTACAAGGGTCACCATTTACTTAATAGTTTATGTCAAACTTGGAATGAGGTTTTTGGGAATAAATTATTATGACTCTATATATGAATTTATGAATATTTGATAACATGTACTAACCATTTTTTTTGTGATGTTAAATAAATATGAATGGAATGACTAATCTTTATATTTATGTATCTCATGATCTATTAGTTCTTTAAGAATGAAAAAATTACGTCCATTACCTAGAGTAAAAGATGAAGTTGGAATTGATCAAGTCACAACCAAAGGGTAATATTTTGTAATTAAATGGAGTGAAATAAAGTGTGTATATTTTATTTTGAAAAATTCAAAAACTATTATAAAAGGATATTGAAACAAAAAATGGTTTATTCTAGTACCTTCTTTTTTAATGAATAAAATTGTCCCTTAGATCATTGTGGTTTTATGGTTTTTTAATCATTAAATTTCTTAATATCTCTCACTTCTACTAACCAATGTTCTCAATCACTCTCCATCATTATTTGAGTGCTAGTTTTATTTTATATTCCCATGTTTTCACTTTCCAGATATGTTATTCTATATTTAAACATTGTTAGGAGTTACTTTCTGTAATTAGTAAGTTTCTAATGTTCCTTTTTTAAAGGAAGATTTATTATTAATATTTTTTATGTTGGTTCCCTAAAAAGGATCTTTCAAGTATTAAAACATTGATGACCTAGTCGAATTTCAAGGTATATATTCATCTTATGGGGTGGTTGAATATAACACCCTGAGATTTTAGGAAAAGATATTTTTTTAATAAATTAAAATCCATTTATTTCTTTCAATGCACACTGCACTAAGATAATATTTCTTTAAATAGAACACAAAGTTAAGCGTGAGCTACATGCAACACCGATTTTAGATTGCACTACACACAACACTGAGCCTATATTACATTACCCACAACACCAAGCTTAGTTTTAATTACATGAAACACTATGTTTGGAATATTTTACACACAATACCATGTTACATTGACATATTGCATAATATAAAATAATGAGTTTTATCAAACTACAACATACAATTAATAATATTATTAAAATATTTTTATAGCTACCACATAGCCACTAGAATGGAAAATATGAATAATATTAACTAAATTATGAAAATATAGATAACACATGATTATAAAATTAATTCAAATATTATCAATTAATTAAAAAATAAATATAAAAACAAATTGAATATAAAGGATGTGTTTTTATAAAAAACTATTTTTATGACCACAAAATCATTTTACCATAATAAATTAAATTAATCTATATTAGTGAGAGATATTAATGAAATTTATATAATATATATTCATAAAAATGTTTTTACATTTATACAATAATTTATATAGGCATAAAATGAGAATAAATCCAATTTTAGGCATGTAAAGCTATATTTTTTTAAAAGGCATTTTTGTTACCTTTTAATGGAAGAATTGATTTAAAAATTTATTTAAAAATTTATAATTTTTAATTTAATAAATAAAATTATTTTTTGAATGTGTAATATTAAAATATACTTTGGGTGAATTTTTGGTATTTTTCTGAGAAGTTTCATTCCATGATGAATAGTGAAAACATAGAATTTTAACTGAAAACTTCATTTTCATATTATTTTTTTATATAGTTAAATTATATTTTTATTTTCTATTAAATTATATTTATATCAATTATAGATTTATTGAAATATTTTAGGTAATTGGATGCAATTTCATAATGAAATTGGATATAATAACATTTCAAACTTTTGAACATTTTCATTTTAAAAACTCATTATTTCGTCATGTCTATGTGATTATTTTAAATTAATTTTTGCCGCATCTATGACTGGAATTTGAAAAAAAATATTCCATATTTTGAATTATGATAATTTAAAATTTCTATTAAGGTCAACTTAGTTTTTTACCAATATATTAGTGAAATAAATTAAAATTAATTATAGTGATTAAGCTAAAAACTAGTATACTTAGTTGTTAGAATTTAATCTTAAGGTTCAAAATGACATATAAACATTCATGAAATCCATTTTTTGGAAATATTTTTACCATATATTCAATTTTATAGAATTTTTTATTTAATTCACATTATGTATGTTTTACCACCCAATAGTGTTTACCTTTTTTGTATTTACAAGAATGCTACTCCTCCTCCTCTATAAAAAGACACTGACACTCCTCACATCTTTAATTCTATAAAGCCTTTTTTATTATCCAAAAAATTCCCAAATAATCTCCCTATATTCTTCCTCTCATTCTAGAATCATCCATTTTTGGAAAAATCCATCCATAGAATCCCTTTGATGTAACCCAAGATTACTTACCTAAAGAAGATGTAACATTTATAAATGAACACTTTTGTTTTATTTATTTCAACACACCTAAAATTATTACTATATCAAAATTATATAATATAATTTATATTTATATTTTGTTATGTTAAGTTTTATACCCACATCTACAATAAATTCCATCAAATGGGATATGAAATCATTGTTCCAACGTATATAGGTCTATCACCTTGTGAATCGATATCTTTTGTTCTTCCATTACCACCATTCAAGGTTGGAAATAATTATGGACATACAATTTTTATATGAAATATATTATATTTATAATGCCTCTAGATTATTTAAATATTATATTACATATTCCATCATGATTTTTATTTTGTGGGAATACGATAAAATCATTTGTGGATGTGTGGACTACCGCATCCTCAAAGTGATGTGACTCATTCATATATTACATGCAATGTATTAATGATGGGTTAGTAAAAAAATGTTATGTATATGAAATATGAATTATAATGTAAATATAATATATATATATATTATTTATATTTAATTCATTAAAAATATGACAATAAAATTGAAACAACATTATGTGTGCATACGGCCTACCACCTCCATGAACAATGTATTTAATTTCATGTTTATATATTTTATATACTATTAAAAACACTTATATACCGAATATATATGACATGTATATCATGTTTTACATTATTTTAATAAGTAAACCATGATCTATTTAAGATGATTAAGAATAAAAATTCAAAACATAAAAAAGGGAGTGGTTATTAAAAAAATGTAACTTTAACATGAAATTTTTGATACATGGGTAACATAAAGTCATAGTAAAATAATATATGGTAGATATATAAAAATATTTTTCTATTTAATATTTATAATAATCTTATATTTATTATATAGGACTTTTGAATGTGTACAATGAAATTCAAGACTTAAGGTAAGGGAATTTCATCTCATTTTTAATATTGGGTGATACATGCCATATTCACCAATAGTTAATTTTATGAGATTTACATAATGGACTAAAACATGTTATATCATGAGTTTAATTTACATATTTATACTAAAAGTTTCATTTTATGTTGTTATTTTATGGGTATCATGATTCAAATGTTACTCAAGTAGTAAGAATAATTCTAGTCTCGCTTTTATTTCTATAAGACTGATGTCATATTCACCACTCATTTATTTTGTGTGGTTTATATAGTTACCTATGACATGTTATATCATGAATTTAATTTATTTTATGATATTAAAAGTTAAAATTATTTTATTCATTCAATAATCTCATAATTCAAAAAGTCGATCAAGTAGTAATGAATTCTGGTCTCACTTTTACTTTCCACGAGATAAAAGACACAGTCACCACTTATTTCATGTATGTATCATATATACTAGAAATGAATTTAATTTATAAATCTTATACTAATAATTATTGGGATTTAAATACACTTATTTGGATCTCTATTTCATTGGGTTTACAGTTAAAATTTTACAAAAGCTATTAGAAAATTTTCTATCAATTTTCCTTCTTTTAGAGACATGTTATGTTATACACCTATAATCATAAATGTGGTTAATATAATCTCTAATTAAATATAATTTGAATATCCTTATATTAATTATAGTTTAATATTAATTTAAATTTAATATTTCATGGGTATTATGATTCAAATTTATCAATGTGATAAAATTTAAATGTTACAAAATCATCGTTTATCGATATTGTTTATGATTATGATTCCTTTAATGACATATAATGATACATATCTCATGAATTGTCATGAATTATATTATACACTGGTTATTCATGATATCTTCATGTAATGGAACTATTTATCCACTATTTTTTACATAATATAATTAATAAAATGTTTTTAATAAATCCGACTTTATTTATCTTTGTGGTTAAAAATATACTTTATTAAAAAATGTTATTTTCTAAAAATGTCTTCAAAAAACTTTTTAAAGTAACATTTAAGATAATAATAACGGATAATTATTTTAAAAAAATATATGTATTAAAAATGGTTTAAAATATTTTTCAATACTTCCTTAATAATTTTTCAATGTTATTTTAAAATAAAATGTTTTCAAAATGTGTTATGTTTTAACAATCATTTTTCAAACAGGAAAGGATATTTTCCTCATGAAAAATTTTAAATGGTCATTAAAAATTCTTTTCCATCTAAGATGACCCTCGTTGATGTTACTTATGTCTTACTAGTGTTATGATACAAGGGTTTCATTCATATTCTTTTTTTTAATGGTTTATGTCTAAGATAACATGTTGTTTTTGAAACCCATTTCTCTTCCATAGACTATACCTTGTCAAAATGATTATGAAACATACTTATTTTCATGGGTATTTATATTAAAAAATGGTTATGAAACCAGTCTCTTTTCCATAGGTTATAATATGATTAATTTTTATAATACCCATATCATTTCATGGATTATAGTATGATGTTTATGAAACCCATCTATTTTTATGTGTCATGATATGATGAATGTTTTATTATTTAGTAGCACACATATGTATAACTTTATTTTCTCATGGGTGGGACCTATATCTCCCTTTAATTATTTGAGCAATGATAAATGGTCTATGAGCTCAGAGAGTACATGGGTTGTATCCCATTCAAGAAAAAAAGAGGGTATACTGGTTGTAGCCTAAGCCCAAAAACAAGAGTGTACACGGGTTGTAGCCCAATACTGAAAACAAGAGGGTATAGGGGTTATACCACAAACCTAAAAATAATAGGGTGAATATGTTATATCCCTAGCCTAAAAATAATTGGGTAGACGAGTTTTATTCTAAACTTGAAAACAAGAGGTTATATGAGTTGTTATCCCAATCCCGAAGTAGTTAAATGGGTGATTTTCCCAAGCCTAATATATTATTAAGGTATTGGTAGGTAGAATTGACATAAGATTTTGAATGCTTATGTTTTGGTCATAATTCTATGTTTTCTTTCCTAGTATATGATTTTATGGATTCTTCTCATGATTCGTTTATGATTATTGTCTGATGACTACCAATCTTTATGTCATGACTCCTTATTATGATCCTTGATATGCAAGGTATGATCTTATTCTCATAACATTATGCTCATGATTACGCTTCCATATCGCCCTTGTTTACCCTTACTAGGCATCTGATCTCACCCATTAATATGTTTCCTTTCCACAGGTCATGAAGAAACATTTTAAGTAGGAGTACTAAAAGGGGGTGATATTTATGGGATATGTTGAAGATATTTCATTGAATTTGAAGAATGTGTTACATGTTCCCAAAGACACTAAACAATTATAATCCTCAGGAATGTAATTTTTTAAAGTTTTGAATATTCATCTAAAATGATTTAATATACATGTATCTTAATCCAGTGTCATTATACATTGGTCTGAAATGATTAAAATATTAAACACATAAGAACTCAATTATTTTATATAAAATTAATTATTTATCCTCCATAGTTTATTGATAATATTCATTATTATGATCTATGTGTGACACATGAACCAATAAATATGAAGGTTTCTTCCTAATATGTTTATAATGAATTGGGAAATGTATTAATCTCTCTATATAAAATGTTTCATGAATCCTTGGTGAATAACATTGATAATTTTATTTATGTAACATTAATATATGTTCTTTTGAATTTCAAATAATTTTACCCATATTTCCAAGTTATAATACATATACTTACTATTTTAACTCATGTTATGCCTCATGTTTTAAACATGATAATCACTCATGCTTCATTTAATTTTTCTAAATTACTAGGATTTATGATCACCATTTTATTGATGTATGCCCACATGAAATCACATACATAGAGGTGAACTTTCCTAGAATAATAATGGATTCATTAAATATGAATAAATTATTTTTATGTTTACGTTTTATTTATGTAATTAATGTATTATGTATATTGTTTCTAGTACACTAAAACATAAATTTATTTTGATATTGTTAATGTAATATTTTTTATGGAATTATGTTAAAAATATTTTAATTGGAATATGGGACTCCATATTAAAAATGTGCATGCATTATTTATTAATATCACATGTCCATGATATTCAATGTAGATGAATTTCTTAAATAGATGAAAATTAATGGAGAAATAATTGTTTCATCAATAATGGGAACTAGTGGTATAGGGAAATAGTAGAATTCAAAAAATTATAATTTTTATAGCACCATAATCAATAGAGACACCATGTTCTATTATTGATATTCAAGCATAAATATATGTTTTTGAATTTTTATTATTAATTTTTATTGAAAGGAAAGTTTTGGTGGAATATTAAAATGAAAATGATGTAATTGTTGACAATAAGGTAGAGCTTATGGAATTAATTAGTGATTTAGATATATAATAAACTATGAATGATAAAAATTAAAGATTTTTGAAATATTCTATAGAGTATATTGAAAAATGTGAGGCTAAATTATCATGGTTTGAACAATTAGATCATTATTAGGCTATTATTTATAAATAAAAACCATTTTTTTTTAATTGAAATATATAATAACAAGCTAGGGATATCAAAAGTATTTGATCATTTTTTTAAGAAAGAAATGGGATAATTGAGACTCATTATTAAAAAATTACTATATTCAAAAATAGGACTTCTAAGAAACCCTTAGAGAATGATTTAAAAGAAATTAATGTTTTTATATTTATTTAAGATGATGAGTTACATATGTATAATGATAATGAAAATAATGATTTACCAACCCATCCATTGTAAATTATATTTTTTTCTTGAATAAATGTTTATTATATTATGTTACACTATATCATACACATACTACACATAGATAAGTCAACAATGGTTTATTTCATAAATAAATATCATTACATTAATCAATAACTAAACCAAATAAAATAAAAAATATTAAAATGTTTCAAATATATTGAAATCACGAAAAATTGAATGTGAAAATATGGATTATTACAATCTAGTATATCATTGTCGACTTCACTCTTGTAGTATATCCCACCTCATGTTCACAGATGACTCCATTATTTTTCCAAATGTTGGTAAATCTTCAATCTGATGTGTTTCAAAATTACTTGATGACTATATTAAATAGAGTAGGAAAATTATAAACCTTGTCAAGATAAGATTCTTCATATCTTATAGTTGCTCAGTCAGGCATGTATCCTCCCTCAGAAATATCCTAAACATGCAACATGTATCCTTACCCATAAAGTACCCGGTATCCCCATATATTCTTGGAAAATCCATATTCACCACAACTATCACCACACGGGTAAAATCCCATATAGGGTTTGAACTGGAAAAATCATTTTTTAGCCTTCAAGGGTAGAATAGAACAAGTCAACAGCGTCCTCACTTCAATCCTAATTCATTCCCTCTTGGCAGTTTGAGTTCCTAAGAATGTTCTAGCCAATGTCAATAGGATCCTTGTCTCCTTCATCTCGGATGACAACCCCAAAGGTAAACACCACTGGGCCTTATGGGTACACCTAGATAAGCCTATGAGTGAAGGAGGAATCAACATTAGAAGCCTCAAGGACACACTACTCTTCTTTCATGCCAAGTTATCTTGGGAAATATTATAGGAGTGGACCCTTTGAGGGAGGTTCATGAGAGATAAATGAAAAAGGGGAGTTTATTTGTCCAAGAGTCACCCATCCTCATTCTATTTTGAGATGGCCCCTCATATTCAATCTCTTTATAACCACTCCATTTGGATTTTCAGGAGGGGTAACATCTCATTCTAGTTTTATAACTGGGATGTCCCCACTCTCAGATATCCTAGGTGTCCTACCCCTTATCTCTCCTCCAAGGGTTCATGCAAGTTTCTAAACATAATCAATATAATACTGGATCAAAGCTATCATGATACCTTCGACCAGATCAATATCAACTCAGATCCGGGAAAATGCATCTTTGTGGGGTCTACTTTAGGGGCCTTCTCGGCTAGAGATTATCGATGGGTATTTCTTCCCACTGGAATCATTGATGAATTGGGGAGACTCTTTGTAATAGAGATTTTCCCAAAAAATACAACTTTCTTTTGTGGTAGATCAAGAATTGCATGCTTTATACAGATGATAACATTCAGTGACTGGGTATCAGCCTCATCTCTAGATGTTCATGTTGTAAAGTTGGAAAGACTAGAATAGTGGAGCACCTCTTCTTTGATAGATACTATGCCTTCTCTATTTAGAACTCCTTTGGTGACTTCACAGTCTTCTCTTCACTAAATAAGTAAGGTATCTCCTTAATTAATAGATAGTTTCATGGATCTAGTGAAAATGGGTCGAAGAAGAGGGATATAACCTCAGTTCTACTCGCAGGATGTTGGTTCATTTGGTAGGTGTAAAACTCTACGAACTTCGAGGGGACTATCACCCAAGGGTCTTCTTTGGTTTTATAAACTAAATCTCTTATTCTCTACCTGATCATGATTTATAAGGATGGGGATGTCTTCCTCACTCTCAGGGCTATGTCCTCAATAAGCTCGCTCAGTCTCTTTGCCTCTAGACCCCCTGTGGGACATTGGGTGTGATGGTATCTACCCCACTCAGGACTCAAAATAAATATTGAAGGATCATGCAGCCCAAGGTTTATGGGAGGTTTAGGGGTGGTTTGTGACTTGTTAGGATCAATCATCTTATATTTCAATGCATTTTTTGGCCCCATACACTCCCTTCAAGCAGAAGTCATGGCCTTTCTCTATGACCCCCTTCTCTATGTTCAAAGTAATATCATTCTCGAGGCTATGAATATGGACTATCACATTCTCTATGAATACCTATGGGGAACAAGATCCCCCCCCTAGTCAGTTGTTTATATCTATCTCAAGTGCTGAAACATTATCAACCCCTAGTCATAGGTCCTCCTCACTTGGCGAGAGGGTAACCAGGTTGATGACTTCCTTTCTTCATTGGTAGCCCTAGGAGCCGGCATCACTTGTTTCTATTTCTTATCCTCCTTGGACACTAAATTTGTGAACCTTTTCAGGAGTGATTCCATAGGTTTACATTATTTTCCCCCCCTTAGCTGGTATGGCTATTATTTTCATCATGTTTATAGTTCTCCTTTCATTTAATAAAAATGTTTAATCGAGTAGAATACACACACATATGCATATATTAACATTATTTGTATATTTATTTGTATATCTATATTCATATTGTTTAAATGAAAATACATTTATATACTATATTTAATAAAAATGATATATTTATATAAAAATTCATTTATATATTATTTATACACACAATATTATTGACACACATGTACATGTTTATATTTCAAAAATTCACACACTTATATTTAAATATATTTGTATTTATGGTCACACCGGTGGATGTTTGAGGAGGCTGGCTTGGAGATTTGGTCTGCTTGTCTGATTTTTGTGCCTTGGTTCATGGTTTCTTGGCCTTGTTTTTGTTGTTTGAATGTGATGAAGTGATGAAAGGTGAAGTGGTGTCGTGGTGTTATTAACAATTCTTTATATTTTTATTTATTTAAATATATAAGAGTATACACATAAATATAAATTTTTTTATTAACACACACATTTTTATATATAAATATTACTTGAATGCATATAAATATAAATATTAATGCACTTTTATAAGGTAAATAAAATCAATAATTAGTTTTTTTAATGAAATGAAGAAAAAATATTTATTTCTGTATTGTTTATATGTTTAAAAATAAATTTATATGTAAATATGTATTTACAAAAGTGATTTATTAAAATTAAATATAAGAAAATATACATATATTTAATTTTAAATAAAACTAAATTTAAAAAAATGATAAATATTTAAAACCATAATATCAATATTAATGTAGTCCCTAGAAATAAATATAGTATCCTATGAAAAAATTTAATAAAACCCCCTTAAATGATGATGAAATTCCATTGAATGTTGAAAAATTGGGATACCCCAACAACAAAATCAGTTTTAGAGACCTCGTAGACTTTTTTGGCCTCAAAAAATGTTACCATGGATTTCCTCAATCACTAGGGTGTAGACCTCATCATATGCTTCGTTTTGATATGTGGTAAACCTCAAATGGACACTCTGATCAAAATTTATGTTCATTTGAAGTTCATGTTTGATTTCTTACTTTTCTTGAAACTATAATAAATTTCATTCACTTAAATGTTACAAAATATTTAAATATAATTTCTTTTTACTTCGTTTAATAAGCTTCTATTTGACTAGTTGTGGAACTAAAATGGACACTCGGATCAAAATTTATGGTCAATTTATGTCGAAGTCTAATTTTCATCTTATTGTAGATTTTTTTTATGTTTAAAATTATTAATGACTAATAATTACAAATATTTATTAATTAAAACATTATAATTGATTTAAATTATCAATAATAAAAAATATATGATAGTAAATAATAAATAATAAATCAAAATTAAATGTTATTTTTTAAAAAAATCTTTAATTTAGTTGAATTTTTTTAAAAACCCGATACTAGAAATAATTTTTTTAAAACAAAATTAAAAATACAAAAAATGTTTTTCAAAAAATTATAAGCATATTTCAAAACTATAATCAAAAAATTTCCACTAAATCAGATTTTTTTATGTAGTGTATTCATATCATATATGGTATTCTCTATGTTTAGAGTAATACAAAAAAATAAGATTTTATTATTTAAAATATGGCACTAAGTTGTGGTGGGACCACATCCCTCAAGCTTTAAAATAATTTGAAAAAAAATATCCTTATCATCATTCAATTATGGTATATGATTTGATTAATCATAAACCATGAGTACCAAAACCACCATCTCATATTATCATAACAACTATTTTTTTTAAAACAAATTCTATTATCATATAAGAGAAAGGAGATAACTATACACATATTTTAATTAGATCCATCCATGCTTAAAATAATCCTTTATATACAAACCATGATTTATCAACCCTTTGTTTTTTATTTCAATGAAAACTACAGGCTTTGTCAATTATTATCATGATTTTAAACTCTTGTATTTGTAAAACATTTGTAAAATATACAATTGGAATCATATTCCCTTTAAAATCAAAGAATTTATTTTTATAACACTAATACTTGTAATAAACTTTACATGGAATTTCCTAAACTCATTTAGGCATTCTAGAAAATCCCATCACATATAGAACATTTCCTTCCCATCTTGATAACTCCCTTTAGGTTTTAATAACCTTGATTGGCTATTTAAAGAATTATTTTTATAATTTACTACTAAATTTTATTCTTTAAATTTGAGCTTTTACCCACGTGTATTATCTATATAATACTCGAACCTAGACATCTCATATCTAGTTTATCTATCCTAGGTATTTTAGGAAAATATAGTAAATTTTTATAGAACTCATTCACATTATCGTAACATTTTCAATGATGATCAAATAATTAGTTCCTTAGATAGATGATGTCTTCAAGGAAATATTCTTCCTCACATTGAATATATAATTAAAAACTAAAGTTTCTATAGTTATCACATGTGCAATGCCTTTGAAAATTTAAGTGAATTTATCCATGCTTCTTATAAAAATCCATTTGATCCACCTATCAAACTACTTCAATATGTGGTTACTTGGGAATCCATTACTGATGGTTTATGGAATAGTGTAAGCGTATGGATGTGGGAGATATATTAAACTTTATTTTAATAACTGTTTCCTAAAACCAAGAGTGAGGATCTTACACAAAAAAAATTATAATTAATTTATTTAATATTTGAAGTAATAAATACCCAGTCTTAATAACTTTCTTCATTGGTTAATTTTGACCGTCTGAAAAGACTATTTCATATTACCTCCATTGCATTATGAGTATCCATGGATAGAATCCCTCTAGCGATGATCCACACATGCTCTTATGAACTCTGAGAAACACCAATCAATCTATGTATTCTAGTATGATGAGTCAAATATCTTCTGTTGTTTGTTCTCGATCACTAATTCTTTGATCTTGAAGAAATATATATTTCACTTCTTCTTCTTGATATGTACAAAGAAGGAGGAATTGATAGAGAATTCATTGTGCCCAAAATTCTCTATTCTTAATTTTTTGATTCTCTATACAATAGACATAGCCATCTATTTATAGAGTTAGGGTTTAAGTTAAATTATTATTTAATTTCATATTATCTATTAAATAACTTTTATTACCTTTAATAAACCTCATGACACATAATAATAATTATTTTATTATTATTATGTGGTGTGTTCCAACTTGCGCAATAACAAATATTATGTAATAGTCTTGAAAATTAATATTTCTCACCAAACTATATCTTGGTCCCTTCGAACTCCTCTACAATTTATTGAAAAAATTAATAAATATTTCATTCACAAATAAATATTTTATTTATAATCTAGTGAATAAATATTTATTAAAATATTCAATAAATAAAATAAATATTTTATTCACAAGTTGATGAACAAATATTTATTTAATTTATGCGATCAAGATAACTTGAATGAAATTATTCCTTGGACTTGAGAATAATATTTATTAAATTAATTAAACATAACTAAAATTTAATCATGATCAGGGGAAAAACTTATTGTGTGGACCTCTAGTATTATTTCTCATTGGCACTAGGGGAGATTTCCTAAAGTCTAAAATTAATATCTTGTAATAGATCAAGGAACCTAAGAGAAAGAACTTAATGTCGCCACATCGACAACTACATATGAATTCTCACTCTCCAATATAATCCCTTTATAATAATATCTCATCAATAAGGTTGTACATTAGTGTCACCAAGATATATGATCGATATTTATTTCTTTGACTATTGAAATAAACACATTGCTACACCATGCCTATGTAATTTAATGTGACGTTTCTATTCTAATCAAAGGGCCGAGATATCATATTCTATAAAGATGTAAGGAAAAATTAGTCATTGACTTACACATCACTTGTGACATACCCAACGTATACAACTTCTCCATGAACCATTATCATCATGGTTTATGAAATAAATATAAGTAAACAAGTCATAAAAATCATTAATTACAATATTAAAGTCTAAGGACCATCACACATGCTCATAGATAGGAATATCTGATGACACCAAGACATAAGGAATTCCTACTCGTGGGTATTTCTCATAATCTTTCGTATTGGAGATTACAAAGTGAAAATATCATGAGAAGAAGCTTCATCTACTTACGATTACTCGCACCTGATAGTCTACATAATATGTGTCCCATCATAGTAAGTTATCTAACAGCAGAAAATTATCTCAGAATATTTTCATAGAACATCAAGGTTCTTGTCATAGCAGGGAACTGCTATGACCTTATCAATGCGACTTATACTCTAGGTTATCATTACATTGGATTCATGTAGAAAAACATACAATATATAACATTAAGTTTTATTAATATTCAATATATGGAATATACATATAATCAAAGTGAAAATAGTTGGTCCTAAGACACCAACACCAACAAACTCCCATTTGGACCACATCTAACTACCTACGACCTTCAGTCCTATAGACATCACATGATAGTCATGTTTTGGCTGAGTTAAGGATTTAGTCAAGGGTTACACCACATTGTCTTCCATGGAACTACTACTCACTACAACTTCACCTCTCTAAGAAAAATACCTCAAGAGATGATACTTCCATAGTATGTGCTTCGTCCGCTGATGTGACCTTGTATCTTTTTCAAGAGACACCACTGTAGTATTATCAGAATAGATTGTGATAGGATCTTTACTACTAGATATCGCATCAATATCTTGGATGAATTTGTGCATCCATACTACTTATTTAGCTACCTCATAAGCTGCAATATACTCAGACTCTACTATAGAATATGCAATCATAACCTGCTTTGAGATCTTCCCACTCACATCACCTTCATTCAAAGTGAATATTTATCCCATTTCTGATATCATGTCATCTTTATCAGGTTAGAAACTATAATTTTTATATCCTATGGTTACTAATTTTTCATCTCCTCTATAAACCAAGAATATATCCTTAGTACGCCTCAAATACTTAAGGATAGTGTTGACTGTCATCCAATGGTAGTTAACTGAATCAGCTTGATATCTTCCTAATGCACTTAATACATAGGTGACATATAGCCTAGTACATAGCATAGCATACATGACTAACCCAATCGCTGATACGTATGGAATACTTTTCATTCTATTTTGTTCCTCATGTTTCTGAGGACACATTCCCCTAGAAAGATGAATGTCATGTGATGCTGGCAACAATCCCCTCTTGGATTGTTCCATACTGAATATCTTTAGTATCTTGTCAATGTATGTACTTTAACTTAGGTCAAGAAACCTCTTGGATTTATCATGATAGATCTTGATCCCAATAATATAATTTCTATGCCCTAAGTATTTTATAGAAAATCATTTATTCAACCACTCCTTAACAGACTGTAAGACTGGTATTTTGTTTCCAATGAGCAATATGTCATCAACATATACTATTAATAAAATGAATGAAATCATACTAAACCTTTTATAGACACATGGATTTTATTCATTCTTTATGAAACCAAATTTCATTATTTCCTTGTCAAAACGAATGATCTATAACCTATATGCTTTCTTTAATTCATAAATGGATCTTTGAAGATTGTGTACCTTGTTCGCATCATTTAGAGTCACAAACCCTTTAGGTTAAGTCATATAGACATATTCCAGAAGGTTCCCATTAAGGAAGTATATTTTAACATCCATTTTCCAAACCTCATAATCATGGAAATCTGTAATGGAAATTATAACTTTGATGGATTTCATCATTGAAATTGGTAAAAACGTTTAATCGTAGTCAATTCATTGATACTTTTTAAACCCTTTTGAAACCAAACGCACTTTTATAAGTACTGAATTGTCCATAAATATCTATTTTATTCTTAAATACCAATTTTTAACCAATAGAACATACATATACTAGAGGTTATACTAAAATCCAAACTAGGTTTTGTTACATGGAATCTGTTTCATAATTCATGTCTTCTAGCCACTAAGAAACATCAGTGCCACTTAATGTTTCCTTATAGGTTATAAGATCATTATTATCAACTAATAATGAGTCTCCATCCTCATTGAATATAAAATCTTACTAGTATGGTTCTCTAACCTCTCTAATACTCTTACAAATTAATTGTGTCTCTCTAACAATTTTTTCTTCAATAGGGGTTTGTGGGATTTTTTAATAAATCAACTCTTGTTTATCTTAAGCCTGGACTTCATAAAAGTCTATATCACTCTCACTATCTCTTTTAGAGATAAGATCCTCTTCAAGAAATGTGTTAGGTCTATTTTTTATAAAGTATTTTATAGGAAGTATCCCTTTTTTCTTTAGGATATCCTAAAAAGATACACTTTGTACCTCGAGGTGCAAGATTGTTACATGAAGAGGCCTTAACAAATGATACACAATCCCATACATGTAAGTAATAAAATAGAGGTTTCCTTCCATTCCATAATTGGTATGGTATACCATATTTTTATTTAGTTTTCACTAGGTTTAGTATGTATGATGTTTTTTGTAATGTGTTTCCCCAAAAGGATAATGGAAGACTTGCATGACTCATAATTGATCTCAACATGTTCAACAAGGTGTGTTTCCTCCTTTCGCTTACACAATTCCACTAAGGTGTATAAGGAAGAGTGAGTTGAGATGAAATACTAAACTCCAATAAATAATCAATTAAGTATTGATTAAGATATTATCCACCATGGCCTGAGCGAAGTTTCTTAATCTTCTTATCAAGATGGTTCTCAACTTCAATATTGTATTCCTTGAATTTATCAAAATAATCTAACTTATGCCTCATTAATTAGACATATCCATATCTGTTTAAATAATCATTAAAAGTTATGAAGTATTCATACCCACCCCATTCTTCAATAGGAAATGGTCCACACACATTGGTATAAACTAATTCAAGAAGTTGTTTAGCCTTTTAACCTTTCCCACTAAATACGAATTTAGTCATTTTTTGTTGTAAACATGTGTGACAAACACCAAGTGGTTTTAGTTTAGAATAATATAAATATCTATCTTGATGTAATTTAGTCAATATTTTTTCAATTACATAACCTAAACACTGATTCCAAAGTTGGGTATGGTATGATTCATGTGAAGTAGCTTTGTTAACAATTTCCATTATTTAGTTCATGGAATCCAACAAATAAAGATCATTATTTAAATGTTTCTTCCCATAAAAAATTCCATATTTATTAAAGAATGAAAATTTATTACCAAATTTGAAAATAAATCCATCTCTGTCAAGTATGGATACAAAAATAATGTTTTTGGAAATTGAACGTGCATAATTACAACCCTTTAAAACTAATATCATTTTGTTTGGAAAAGTGAGGTGGTAGTCCCCAATAGATAAAGTAGAAAGTTTATCTCTATTGGTTACTCGAAGATCTATCTCTCCTCATCCAATATTTCTGAATCTACTTGGTTCTTATGTTTCAATAAATATTTGATAACTACAAGCTATATCTAATACCCATTTTATAGAAATAGATAAATTTCACTTGATAAAAAACACACTGGAATATTCCCCTTGCTTCTTTAGCTAGGTTCGTTTTTTGTCCCTTCTTTCCACATGAAAAACTAATAGTAACATGTTCTCTTAATTTCCCCATGATCTTAAACTTCTTGTAAGGGCATGAAGAAACTTTGTCATTAATTATATTTGTTTTCCCTTTCCATTTTTTCACCAAAAGGAAGGATAGTTTTTCATACTTTGTATCCTTATCCACTTGGTGAAGAAGTCTAAGATGATCTGGAAGATACTTATCAATGTTGTTCATATTAAAATTTACAAAAAATGTGGAGAATCACTAAGGGAGTGATTTTATAATGATTTCAATGCCCAGTTCTTTGTGGAGTTTAAACCCTAAAACCTTTAAGTGCTCAATATAGCCAATGAGCTTGACTACATGAGGACCATCTGGAGAACCCTCTCAATGTTTTCTCAGAAAGAGTGCCTTGAAAATATCATATAATTCCTGACTATATCCCTCCTATTAAAGACCACATAACTGATCAAGAATTTTATACACATCTATGTTTTCATGAGACTTCATTAGCTCACTAAACATCGATGAAAGCACCAAACATTGAACATTGATCGCGTTGTTCACATATTTTTCATATATGGTGAAATTTTCATCACTCACTTACTTAGAAATCATATAATGCATTCAGGATTCTAGAACATAAGATTTCTGTTAATGGAACAGCACAACTAAAATACATCTAAACCAATTTTTGAAGTTACTATCTGTTAGGAGGTTATCTTTTTATAATATTGATAATTGGGATAGTGTGCACAATAAACTTTTAATTTTATTATAAAAATAAAAATATAATATTATTAGTACATTTATTTATTAAAAATAAGTGATATATAATAAATTAAATTTTTATTTATTTATTTATTAAATATCCCACTATTTTATTAAGCCTTAATGGCCCTCTTCATTAAACTCATAATTTCTAGTTTCTTTAACATTATAGTGTAAAGGATCCCCGTTACTTTTCTTAATGATCTAGACATTAGCTATGAAAACCATAATAAAGTAACTAGGTAGGCGGTCTTGATAACTATGGACTTACAGTTCCTTGATTTATTGAGTTTATTCTCATATCCTGAAATCCTTACTTTGAATTCCTCAACACTTTCCTCCAAATTTGTATTGAAAAGACTTAGGCCATTAAACTCAATAAAATTTTGGTCAATTATACCAAAATCTCTCATGAGAAATCCCTGGTGAAATTATTTTTCCATAATTTCTCCATGTACTACACATAGTTCTATGGTTTCATTATCAATCATGTAATGGAAGGCTTAGTTTGAATTAATATTTAATTGATGGATTTTAATTTATTATTGATAAATTTTATCTTGTTTTATCCTTTACACATATTGTTAATATTTAATGGATGTTACTAAATTAATTAACCCTATTAGATAAAACATTCTACATCATTTGTTTATTTAATTTATTTCTTTTAGAATTAATTCATTTATTTAGGTGATCGCAACCTTGTATCCATAAAATATATAATTGTAAAGAAAAAAATAATTAATTAATTAAATGAACCATTCATGAGCATTATATAATGGTTGATTTAATGAGAGGAAATTAAATCAACCTTTAACCTAGGGTAAATAAGTCATATTTCTGGTCTTCGTATGAGTTACAGCATTCCAAATTTTTACTTATGTATCTCTTGGGTTGGTATCATTATGGTTACATCTTGAACTACCTACAAACACATTAGGATGCTCTATTAATTAAAAATATTTATTACTCACACGTAGGTGAGGGGAACCAAATGATTGTTTAAAGGGGGTTAAATAAATATCCTTAGACACATAGGCCCCACATAATAATGAAGGTAGGTATGACTCACAGGTCATCATTTAATTTAACATTAAATAGTTTCAAACTAATGAAATAAAGTAAATTAAAAAATCCAACACATACACATGTCTTGGTCAAGCTCTTGAATGGTCATAAATGAAATAAATATGCAAAATTAAATGTCTATCATTCATTTATTTATTTGTTATTTTATTATTTAAGATAAAAAAGATTGAATTATTTAATTAATTATTTGATTAATTAATTCCATTTCATTTTAATGATCATATGAACTTATTTGGAGATACCCATAATAATGGAATTTATGAAAAATAAATGTTATAATCAATAATGACATGTTAATTACAATAAATTAGTTAAGAATTTATCATACAAAATACATATTTTTTATATTTTAAAAAAAAACTTTTACATGTTAAGTGTAAACCATCACAACATAAACCAGGTCATATTAAACAATAAAAAATCCACCAAAAGATTTAAAATGAAAAATATATCATCACCTGACCTAAGCTATCCACATGATGAAGATTCAAAATTTATAAATGAAACCACTACACGCATCGAGCCCAGTGCCACCTCTTTGGGAAGTGAGCTCAATCTATGGCCATAGACACCAATCACCCAATCAACATCTCCACCTCGCTTGTGTGATCACTGACTATGAAGCTAGAGAAACCATCTTCATCCATTAAAACCATCTTCATTTATTTGGTATAGGTGCATTCCTCCATTGGTTTATCCCTCCATCGGGGAGCCACATAACCTAAAAAAAGACACTGCAACCTATTAGGGATAATGTAACCTCACAGATTACCCTCAAACTGAGAACCACCTCGATCCTTATATCCTGACGTGAAGATATCCAACATCCACCTCCACACCCATTGCACCAGAAAATATCCACCAGAACCAATCATCATCGTGGACAGGCTATCCAACACCGCAGCTTACTGACCATCGGGGATTACCACTAGTAGTATAATGACTAGGACTTGCATGAACACCATCAGCAAGGCCACATCTCCTGGAACACTAAAACCCCCAGAACCACATCCTAAAACCACCATGAGATCCACTGCCCCAGACCAACCTAGAAGTGGTAGTGATAGACAATGAAGCAAGAGCATATTGAAATGGGAAGTTCACCCAATGATCTATGACCTTCAAAATCAAAACAAGATCACTAAAAATAATACAAATAACACCATACACGCCTCCTGTAAACCTTCATAGCTCACTAAACACATCTCAAACCCTCCTAGAGAACCATCACACCAGACCACATTGTGGTGGAGCAATGGACCCTGAAGCCAGAGTAGATATAGAAGTGGACCGGGCTTGGATAGGGACAGATGAACAACCCCGACTAACATCCTATACCATTAGAATTAGGAACCAATGACTACAATGATAAACAATTGATCCAAAAACTTTAAACAATCATGAACTTCAGAACTGAACCAAGTGAATCAAAAATCCTCTATAAAAAAAACCTGAGTAATAGAACCCTACAATAAACAAGGTATGATAGGAAGGGGTCACCAAACTGAAGGGGAATAAGAAAGATATAGGGAGTGGCTTACAAAGAGTAAGAACACTATCCTCACCCCTCCAAATCATTGTGGAAGACGAACCCTCTATGAGAACTCGAGGAGGAAGATATTACTCAGAGGCCAAAATTGAGCATTTATAATTATTTAAAATCATTATTAAATTTTCAAACACTCAATGGTATTCCAATCAATAAAATAAGTTTTTAATTCTAAAATTTTCAAATTTAATGTAATTTCAATTTTTTCCATTAATGAGAGACAACACAACATGTTCATCTAACTACAAAAAATATAACTTGTTTATCGTATATCCAATTCATATGCTTGGGGATTCTGTGTGTTCACTTGGACGGACTACATAGAAAGTACATGCTAGCTACACACCATGTATTTTCTTTCCATGTTCCGGGTTGGTATGGTCAGCATGTCGTGTGCAATAAAAGTACCACATGTAATTAATTTCTCATCACATATAGATACAATTCACATGGGTATATAGTGTATTCTCTGGCCGCACACTGTGTGACCCAATTTCACCGACCAAAGATATGGCACTTCCTGATGGAATCTCTGGTCATTCCTCATTTTTTCTTAAACCATTAAGAAAATAAAGCACTGAATGAACATTATTAATATTTCAATAACATTTTAATTCAAATTGTATTAAATAATGAATAACATGAAATGAAAATCAAACCAAAATTTTTCATAGATCAACAATCAAATAAATAGTCACTCTAATACCACGTGATGGTTTCAGGCATAGTGTAAACGTACAAAGGTGGAAGATATATTAAAATTTATCTTAATAATCACTTCCCAAAACCAAGATTGAGGATCTTGAATGGGAAATTTATAATTAATTTTTTTAATAGTTTGAGAAATAAATACATGGTCTTAGTAAATTTCTTCATTGGTGAATGTTGATCGTCTGAAAAGACCTTTTCATATTACCTTCATTGTACTGTGAGGATGCAACTATAGAATCCCTATAGTAGTGATCTACAAATTCAACTATGATCATCAAGAAACACCACTCGATCTCTGGGTGCTAGCGTAGTGAGTATAATGTCATGTGTTTTTCATTCATGATCACTCATTCTTATTCTTGAAGAAATATCTCTTTCACTTCTTAGTATTGGTAGGGAGAGAGAAGGATTAATTGAGATAAAATTCATTGTTCACAACAATTCTCTATTATCAATTTTTGTATGCTCTATACAATAGACATATTCATATATTTATTGAGTTAGTATTTAAGTTAAAATATTATTTAATTGCATATCTAACATTAAATAACATTTATTAACTCTAAAAAACCCCACACAACATAATAATAATTATATGATTATTATTTTTTGGTGTGGGGAAACTTTTTAAATAAAAAATATTATGTAACAGTCTTGTTAATAATTTTTTCACCAGAATAAGTCTTGGTCCCTTAGAAATCCTCTATAATTTATTGAACAATCGAATAAATATTTCATTCATAAATAAATATTTTATTCAAAATATAGAAAATAAATATTTTATTCACCAGCCAGTGAATAAATATTTATTTAATTTATGCGAACAATATAAAAAGAATAAAATTATTTCTTAGATTTGAGAATAATATTTATTCTATTAAATAAAATCAAATATAATTTAATTGAGATCAATAGAAACACTAAATGTGTGGACCTCTGAGATAATTTCTCATTGGAATTAGGTGGGCTTTCCTAAATTTCAAGATTACTATCTAGAAATGGGTCAAGGCTCCCAAGAGAAAGAACTTAATGTCACAATTTCAAAAACCACATATAAATTCTCACTATGTAATATAATACCTTTTTCATAATATTTCATCAAGATGGTTGTACATCCATGTCACCAAGTTATATGCTCGATATGTCTTTCTTTGACTATCTGAAATAAACATGTCATTACACCATAGCCATGTAATTCAATGTAATTGATCAATTCTAATCAAAGGGATGATATATTATCTTCCATAAAGATAAAAGTTAAAAATACTTCCTCGACTAATTCATTAATGATATTTCACTCATGACACACCCAAAGTATCCAACTTCACTGTGAAATTTTATCATCATGGTTTAAAAAATACATCTACATCACACTGGTTTTTAAAGTTGGGGTTTTGATTTGGTTTATTTGGGAATACTACTCTTTTTCTTAGGCTTCAGGTGTGAAGGGGGTTGAGTTTTTTAGTATTTTATTTGTCTAATATTTCCCTCATGGTTATTCCCTATCTTGTTTAGGGGTTTTGGAGAAAATAAAAAAATATTGGCATAAAAAGGTCATGTGCACGGTGGGCACATGGTCGTGTGGTACCTTAGGGGAAACCATGTGGTAGATATAAAACCTACTTTATAGCTTGAGAATAGGTGCACAGCCACTTAGGGGTGAGCATGTGGTCGACCCTATGGTAGCCACATGGTTTGGTGCATGGTTTAATAAACTGTGCAGCCTAACCATGTGGCCCTGCCCATAATGATAAATTTTTTACTTTAAAACTTTTCCCCCTTGTGATTTTTAGACCTAATCCAACCAAAAAACCATCCCCCTAGTGCATCCAGACCTAAGGAGTTCTCCCATGCAGTTCCAACCCATTCTTCCACCCCATTTGGTGTAGTTTTAAGGGAAGGTGAAGGGTTAACTAGTTTCCTTAAGGTATTTTTTTCTCTTTTCTCCTCCCTCTTGCTTCCTCTCTCAATTTTTATTTGTTCCCCATTCTCTCCTAGACATGATAAACCTAGGTATTTTTATTGGTATGATTTTTTATGGTATTTTTATTCATCTAGGGATATTCTTCATAGATTTAGGGTCTATAAACCCTCGGTGGGTGATATCGGGTGTGCTTTTTCCATTCCACCCTAGTTTTGAGGTTGTTTCTCCAAAAAACATTCCTTTATAATTTAAGTTTCATATTTTTGTTTATATTTTCACCTTATATATATGCTAGGTAATATTTTTCACCCTTTGGATTAATTATTTAGTGTGCAAGAAGGGTAGTTTATGCCTTGTTTTGTAAAAATTGTGTTGATTTGGCTAAAATGATCACATTGAGTGTTTGTTTAAATGTTTTGTGAGCTTTTTCACCTGGTTTGTGATTTTTAGAACTTGGTTTAGAAATTTAAACAAATTTTTGGCATGAAAATTTGGGTTTATACCTTTTTAGTGTTAAATAGTAATTTGTTTGTTAAATATTTCATGCCCTGTTTCGAGTAAATTTATTGGTTGGATTTTATGTGCCAAATATGACTCAAAATGATTTTATTGGATTAATAAACGTATTATATGCATGAAAAAATTTATTTTGGGGGTTCCTTATCTGGTTTAAAAGCTGTTTTTGGTTTTCATAAAGAATACGTATTGGTTTTTTAGGTGTTTGGCATGTGTTACCGACAAATGGTCCATTTGGTATTTTTATAAAAATGGTTTTGTTTTGAATGTTTAACAAAAAAATTTTAATGAGTTTATTTAAATTTTTATATACTTAAAATGGTGTGTTTACACCTATTTATTAATAGTGAATTTGGTGTTTTTGATAAATGTTGGTTTTTTTGAAAAGTGCTTAAAGGCCCGTTCGGCAGTTTTGTGAAAATGGTGAAAGTGTTTATTACGAAAACATCCTCTAGATATTTCTCAAGACATAAATATATGTATATAATTAATGGGATGTACTTGTTTGGAAATCCTTGTGATCTATTATGAGAGTGTCTCATGTTGGACTCTTAGTGTTCTGTTTGATTTATGAAATGAGATCAGTCCTTGGAGTGGCTCGAAGTGATGCATGTTGTGAATTATTATTATATATATGTTGTGATTGGATGCTCATATGGAATCAATTGGATCACCCCTATTATAAACATGATACATAAGAACCTGACATATTGATAGAATTTTCTTAGAATTATTTATCCACTGGTAGTGGATGGACTGACTAGTAGCCCGTAGTAGGTGGATATATTTGGGTTTATTACTATGGGATTTCCCCTCAACCTATCCTAAGTTAGGGTGGCCAAGTGTATTGAGAGTTTTTTTATTTCATCATGTGTGGAATGCTAATGGGGATGGGGTCTCATGTATTGGTGTCCTTTGGATTATTATTGATCTCCTGGGTTCAACCTATGTCTACCTGTTCTTAGTTGATTACAGTGTTGGATGTGATACTTTTATATATACTTTTAATTGCCCTTATTTTTTAACTACTGTATTGATTTCATGTGTAGTTTTTTACATGGAAAGTGATGTGTGGTTTTATTGTGACTTGTAAAAAATGTTTTCAAATAAAAGTGTTTTATACTTTTTGTACAAATTGAATATTTAAACATCACTTTCCCATTTTTAATGTTAATGTCTCACTAATAGAGTGAATTTTGTTTTTTAAATGACTAAGGGAAATGATTTGTGCTTTATTTTTGAGTGAACATGTAGAAAACCTTAATTTTATACATTGTAGTTCAAAATTGAAAATGGATGTTTCTTTTATTTTAAAGTAAGTGCATTGGGAATAGATTATTGGGCTAGCCTACTAAGTTTTAATACTCACACCTATAATTCTTTTCTATTTTTAGCCCTTGTATTGGTTTTATCTTGAGATTTATCACCTTGGGTGATTTGTGATCATTGTATTGGAGAGTGACTAGTGGGGACACATGGAGTTAGTTAGTTTTCAGGTTTAGTTGGTTTAGTTTTTAGGTTTGGTTGTATTTTCAGTTTCTTGATTAATGATATTCAGTTATATTTTCATATAAATTTTTATTGAGATTTCTTTTTCTTTCCGCTATTTGTTTACTTTTTTCTATTTGGGAATAATTGTTCCCTTTTATTCTCTGATGACACTCGGTACTAGTTGTCAGCCTGTGGGGATTGGGAATTCCCTTCAGACCATGCCACATACTAGCTCGGGTGATCGGTTCAGGGTTGGTCATGGCTGCTTCGTGACAAAATGGTATCAGAGGCATGTTGGATCTTAGAGGACCTTGATTTTAAAATCACCCATATTATTTGGGTATATCGAGTTATATGGAGTAGGATTTTCGGGACATGAGGGGTAGGTACGGAAAGAGCATCGCGAACTCTTTCTCATTACAATTCTTGGGTTTCCATGGGAATTCTAGTTTTATTAGTTTATTTGGTCCTTATGGATTGTTTGGTGATTGGGATACATCAAGGGGAGTTGTAATAATGGTCTTAATGAGATTTTAGGGCCTAGAAAGACATGGGGAGCTGGAGCATGGTTCTCTAAGGCTCTCTATGTTGGTGGTGTGTTTGGAATATATCCACAAACCATATGGTCAAATCACGCACCAACACTAGTTCCCTTTTGTGAGTTGTTTTGAGTCTTCTTTGAATTCTAAAAATTTTGGGAAAAACCTTATGTTGGATTTATGAAAATAGGTTTTTATTAGAAGTGGAAATATTATGGTAAGTGGGATAAAATTATTTTTAGAATTATTGTGGAATACTTGGGGAAATTAAGTTTTTATAAAGTTACCTATTTGGGGTAAAATTGAAATAGTTTAACGAAATTGAGATTCATTAATCAAACCTTGGGGTTTATGGGAAGTGGATGTTTGTTTTGGGATGTTTTTTTGAATAAAAATGAGTGAGTTTCAATTAAATGGTTTTAATGAAATGAGGGTTGTTGAGATTCTGGAAAATGTTTTGGTGATAGTGAAAAGGATTTTTGATGAAAATCTAAAAATGATATTTGACTTGGTGGTAAGTTTTCCTTTGGAAGGTGCTTTAGTTTTTAATTGATTTTAGTGGTTGGTTTTGGAAAAAATGAGGATGTTTTATTTCAACCTTGGTGTTCTTATGGGTGCTCACATGCATGGTTTTATATGGATATGTGAATGGATGCCTGGTATGGCATAGTGGATGGGTGCTCAAGGTGTCACAAAAACAAGCATGTGAGTGGGACTCTAAGGAATACCAATGGAAAGTGTTTAAACCACCAAGTTTTTTTAGATTAAAAATATTTAAAAGTAAATTTTTTATCTTATAATATCTTATTTTCTTATGTTAAAATTTTACCACCCATGTGGTGTTTGTTTTTGAGAATCTTGTTGTCTAGTTGGCCTTGATCTCGTTCTTGGATTTTCTTTGTCCAGCGACTGTCCCCAAGGAGCTTTTATGGGTGATAGTAGTATGGATATGTGTGATTCCCCATTATCAAGATTTCTGGTTAATCAAAATATGGAATTCATTCTTGAGTTTCAGAAGCTAAACCCACCTCTCTTTTATGGACAATCATATCCACTCGAGGTAGAGGAGTGGATGTGAAAAATCAAAATGAGATTTAGACTCATTGTGTTTCATGGGTTTTTGAAGGTTAAGTTTTCAATATTCATGCTTGAAGGTTCTCCATGGAAGTGGTGGAATTTGGTGTCTCAAAACAAGCCCTATGAATATCTTACTTGGGACTTCTTCAAGGCTTCGTTCATCCATTAGTATTTTTCTGAGAGGAAAAGTGTGAGAAAGGGGATAGATATGGGTTGCTTTCAATAGGGTGATATATCGGTAGCAGAATATTTCATCTCTGTGTAGATCTAGTCCTTTTTGATTCAGGATATTTTTCTAATGATTCCATAAAGGCTCAACATTTCGAGGTTGGGCTTCGTCCTGAATTACAGTTGAAGGTGTAAGATCTCAATCTAACTTCTTTTTCCAGTGTGGTGACGCAATATTTTCATGTTGATACTGTAATGTTACCAGTGATTGAGGTAGTTCTCCCTTATTAAATACCAAGGAGAAATGGTTAACATTCTGGTAATGAGGTGAGAGAGTATTTGGAAGTCAATGGAATGGGTTGTGGAATCAAAAGGCCTTGAAATCATTCATTAACCTCTTATGGGCATGTGATCTTTGTGTGCTATCAGTGTGGTAGGCCAGGTCAAAAGAAACTGTCATGTTTGAATGCCCATTATCCCTCCCATGCTTGTGTATTCTTGGGTAACTTGCAACAATTCTTCTAGGACATTGCTAGGAAGCATTGTGGAGGAAATCCTTACAAGTGATATGTTTTTGGAAACTTGTTTAATGTTCTTTTTTATATGTTTTCTTCTAGTTTAAGGGATCCTTTATTGTGGATCTTTTGATATACTTCACTTATTAGTGCCAGTATGGTTTTCATTTCAAAATATCCTTTATTTTTTCTAATCAAGTGGTGTATGTTTCTTGTTTAGATTATCAAAACCTGACTGTGAGGTAAGAGATGCTTCATCCATCAGAGCTCCAACCATAGGTCTTGGAGTGAAGCTGATGCATTTTTAGGAGTCCCAAGATTGTGGGAAGTATTTCTGGCCTCATGCCTCTACTATTGTGGTGAGTTAGTTCCATTGTTTCTTTTGTGGTTGTAGAGTTCCAATTATTTGGGGTCCCTTCCCTCCCCGCCCTAAGTGGTGGGGGGTTTTGATTTTTGCAGAAAGTGTTTTCTTAGGTCTTATTCCCTCCATTCAGGAGTAAGTAATTTAAATGTTCTTGTTGTGTTCTTTTGTTCCTAGGAAGATAGGTCATTGTAAAAGAGTTTTTGGTTTCCCTATATGTAAAAGGTCTGATGTTTCCTTGTATTAAATTCTTGTTGGTCATTTCAAGTTGGTTTTTAATGGTGGGGAGACGCACTGCGAGCCTTGTAGAGATTTCTTTTAAGGATTTATCGAGTTATGGTTGTTTTCTAATGGTGGGGATCCATTATGGACTCCCTTAAAATGTGTATGCTCTTTGGTTTGGGTTATCACTGGTTTAATTGGGAAAAGGACCAACAATCTTGTCTTTGGTTGTGAATGGGGTGTCTTGATCCTTCTGTTGATTCTTAGGATGTAGTTGTGGATCATTGTCTTGTTTAGGTAAAGAGGATTAAGTTCCATTAATTTTGTATGATATTCCCTTATCTTAAGAGGTTATATCATGTTGATAAGGAATACTTAGGTGTTGATCATTCATTTGGAAGGTGTTATGGATTTTTAGGCGCGGAAAGCTTTAATAGTGGGGAGAATTGTCACACTTAGTCTTTCATATTTGGATTTTGATCCAGTTTATTTGGGAATCCAAGTATTTTTTCCAGGTTTCAGGTGTGATGGAAGTTGAGTTTTGAAGTTTTTTCATTATCTAATCTCTCCCTCATGGTTTGTCCCAGTCTTGTCTTGGAGTCTTGGAGAAAATATAAAAAATTTAGCATGACAATCCAGTGCACACGGTTGGTGCATAGCCATGAGATTCCTTAGGGGAAATCATGTGGTGGGTATAAAACATACCACACAACTTGAGCACAGGAATGCAACCACTTAAGGGTCACCGTGTAGTTGACCTCATGAATTCTGCACAGTTTGTTGCACTATTTAATAAACCATGTGGCCCTACCCAGAATAAAACAAATTTATTTTACAACCTTTCCCACTCAGGATTTTTAGACCTAATTCACCCAAAAACTCTTCCCCCTATTGCTTTCAGACCTAAGGAGGTCTCCAATGGGGTTCCAACCCATTTTTTATCCCCATTTGGTGTAGATCTAAGGGAAGGTGAAGGGTTGACTAGTTTCTTCAAGGTATTTCCTTCTCATTTATCATCCCTCTTCCTTCCTCTCTAAATTTTTCTTAGTTTACCCTTTCCTTGTAGTTATGCTCGTCCTAGGGTTTTTTATCATGACTTTTCATGGAGGTTTTGTTTTCCTAGGGATGGTCTTCATATATTTAAGGTTTATAAACCCTTGAAAGGTGATATTGGGTTTCCTTTTCTATTCCACTATGGTTTTGAGGTAGGTTCTCCCAAAAACTTACCTCTATAATTTAATTTTCATCTTTTTATTGTAGTTTTACCCTTATATATATGCTAGGTATTATTTTTCACCCTTTAGTTTAAATATTTATTGTGCAAGAAGGTTAGTTTATCCCATGTTTTGTACAAAAATTGTTTCTTTGGCTAAAATGTGCACACTAAGTGTTTTCATTACCTTTCACACTTGGTTTGTGATTTTTAGAACCTTTTATAGAAATTTAAATAAATTTTTGGCATGAAAATATGGGTTTATACCCTATTTAGTATTAAATAGTAGTTTGTTTGTTAAATATTTCATGCCTTGTTTCCAGTAAATTGCTCAGTTGGCATTTATGTGACAAATGTGATTCAAAATGATTTTATTAGATTTATAAATGTATTGGAAGCATAAAAATGGTATTTTGGGGGTTCCATATCATTTTTACAAGTTTTTTTTGGTTTTCATAAAGAAGGTGTATTGGTTTTTTAGGTGTTTGGCATGTGTTACCGACAAATGGCTCATTGGGAATTTTTACAAAAATGGTTGTCTTTTGATTGTTTAACATGAATGTTTTAAGGAGTTTATTTAAATTTTTTCTGCTTAAAATGGTGTGTTTACACCTATTTATGAATGGTGAATTTTGGGTTTTCGATAAATGTTGGTTTTTTTGAAAAGTGTTTAAAGGCCTGTTTGGCAGTTTTGTAAAAATGGTGAAAGTTTTTATTACGAAAACCTCCTCCGAATGTTTCTCATGACATGTAAATATGTATATAATGGATGGTATTTGCACTCTAGGAAATCCTTGGATCCATTATGATAGTTCCTCGGGTTGTACTCTTAGTGTTATTTTTGATTTATGGAATGATATTGGTCCTTGGAGTGGCTCGAGGTGATACTGGTTGTGAATTATTATTATATATATGTTGTGATTGGATACTCAGATGGAATTGCTTGGCTCACCCCTATTATAATTATGAGACATAGGAACCTAGAATATTGATAGAATTTTCTAAGAATGGTTTCTACACTGGAATTGGATGGACTGACCAGTGGCCCATAGTAGGTGGATATATTTGGGTTTATTACTATAGTATTTTCCCTCAACCTGTCCTGAGTTTGGGTAGCTAAGCATATTGAGCATTTTTATTTCATTATTTTTTGAATACCAAAAGGGATCGGGTCTTGTGTATTAGTTTCTTCTAGATTATTCTTGATCTTTTGGGTTCACCTACATCTACTCATTCTTAGTTTCTTACAGTGTTGTATGTGATACTTATGTGTATACATTTCATTTCCCTTATTTTGTAACTATTGTAGTGCTTTCATGTGTAGTGTTTTATTTGGAAATTGATGTGTGGTTTTAAGGTGACTTGTCGAAACCATTTTCAAGGATAAGTGTTTTACCTTTTTTGTACAAAATGAAGATGTAAACATCACATTCTTCTTTTTGATACTAATGTATCACTAATAGAATTACTTTGGTTTTCAAAATGAATAAGGGAAATGAGTTATACTTTTTTTAGTGAACATGTAGAAAACCTTACTTTTATACATTGTAGTTCAAATATGAAAATGGATGTTTCATTTATTTTAAAGGAAGTGTGTTAGGAATATATTATCTGGCTGTACTATAGAGTTTTAATACTCACGCCTATAGTTCTTTTCTATTTTTAGACCTTGTTCAGGATTTAGCTTGAGCCTGATCTCCTTGGCCGACGTAGGGATCGTTGTGTTGGAGAGTGACATGTGGGGTCACATGGAGTTAGTTGGTTATCAAGTTCAGTTGGTTGAGTTGTTTGGTTCAGTTGTATTTTTAGTTTCTTGTATAAATGATGTTTAGATGTGTTTTTATATAAATTTATATCGTGTTTTCCATTTCTTTATGATATTTTTTTATATGTTTATATTTGTTTTAAATTGGTCCTTTTCTACTTTGATGATGCCCGACACTAGTTTCCAGCCTATTGGGATTGGGAATGCCCTTCGTTCCATGACATAGACCTGTTCAGGGGACTGGTTCAGGGTTGACCCAGGCTGGTTCATGACAATATAAGTACGCGATTTGTAACTTGCATTGATAATAATCTCAAAGTCTAAGGACCATCATACATGCTCGTAAATAGAAATATCTAATGGTACCAAAACATGCAGAATTCCTACTGGAAATTCTGTTCTCATAATCTTCCATCTTATACATTACTAAGTGAAAACTTCATGAGAAGAAGTCTCATCTATTTATGAGTGCTCACACCTGAAATTCTATGTACAATGTGTCCCATCATAGTATGTTATCCAATTGTAAAACATTATTTGAGAATATCATCATAGAACATCAAGGTTCACATCATAGTGGGGAACTGTTATAACCTTATCAATGTGACATAAACTCTAGTAAATTATTACATTAGATTCTTCTAGAACAACAAACAATATATAATAATAATTTTTATTAATATTCAATACATCGATATACATGTAATAAAAGTATAAATAGTTGGTCTTATGACACCAACTCTAATATTTACCTTAACATATAGAATTTATTTCTATCTTAATAATGATTCTGAAGTTTATATACTAGTCCAAGAAGTTTCATTCATTAATATTATCCTTTTTATAGGATTGATCTCAAAGTAATCATGATGATGATGATTCTATTTATCTAAAACAAAATATTTAATCAGATGAGTATCATGTTTTATATTCATTTAATAAATACTTTGATTAAATGTGATCCCATTAAAATAAGGACCCTTTTAAACTAATCATATCCATTAGTGTGTTGAGATCTATATTTGACTATTTAGTGACCTTTATTTATCATGAACCTCATCACCATAACTATTTAGTTATACAATCATGCCAGCCATATTGGATATGTATCTTGGATGGTTAAGTATAAAACTATTTAACCAATCCATCATATAGATAAACTTAACTCAATCCCCTATTATCCAAACTCAAGGTGTTTCCTATCTAATTATGGCCCATAGAAAATTATAATAATGAGTCCCCTGACACTTATGGTCACCTCATTACCTTTTTTATTTACACAAGATAATCCAAGGGAATCCTATTTTTGGAATAAACTTGGTCATTTGGAAGAACTAGGTATAATAAAGTGTCTATTAATGGAAGAATTATGACCCTTAGTATTTTTAAATGGGATTTAATCTCACCATTATATCCCATCCCTCTTACATGTATTCCTGATTTTATTGATTTATTTTGGAATTTTTTCCTTCTATCAAATCAACACGTTCAAATCGTATTCATGTTTAACACTTTTCACAACTCATAGATTATGTTATTAACCAAAATAAAGACAATTATATTTATACATATCCAAATTAATCTTATGCATAATATACATTAACCACTTTCATGTGAAGTCCAATAATCATGTGAAATTAATAATCCCCACAAGAGTAATCTCTGAGTAAGAGATATCCAAAACCTAATTTTCTAGATAAGGTATATCCCTCCCTGACTATGAGATATATAACCAAAATCCCTCCTACCCAATGATAATTTACTCAAGAGAGGCCTAATATATATAAACTATTGTAAAATTCTTAATTTAATCTCATAACCTAGTAAAATATAGAGTTAAGATAAAATAAAACTGGATCAATTATCATACCTAAAATGAAACTCTTTATATGCATGTAAGACAATATATAGAATAATTTTAAAAATTTAAACTAAAGAATGAATTTTTATACTATATAAAAATTATATTCATGAATAAAGTAAGGAATGAATAAAATAAATGAATAATTCATATATTTAAACATGAGATAAACAGTTTATGAGCAATTCATAAATAAATAAATTATGAACACATTATAATCACACATTATGAACATTCCATAATAATAATATAAAAATAGGAAATTTATACTTATTCCCAATATAAACTCCTTCATGTTATCCTTTTATATGAAATTTTGTTTTAAATATATGATATAATGAAATATAAAAATTTTGTATATGAACAATTCATAAAAATTATGTAAACATACAAAATATCTCATGTTCATTATCTAAACCTTCATAATATCAATTATTCAGCACTTTTTGATATGGTTTAGATAATTTCTCAAATAGTAAATTTTTTAATTTGAAAAATTCAAATTAAATATTATGAAAAATTTAAAATTTTAAATATAAAATTCTTTATGTTTGATATTATTTTGTAATTAATAAACACTTTATAAATTAAACTTATAATTTCTATATAAACATTTTATAACTAAATTATAAGGCATTCCATATAAATTCAAAAGGTATTTAATATTAAAAACTAATATTATAGATATTTATTAAATAAATGTTTCATAAAAATGATTAATTATTAATAAATGATTTATTATTAATTAAATTATAAACACATTTACAAATTAAATAAATATCCTGAAATATTTTTTTCTAAAATTATAATAATTTATAAATTATGAAATTCAATACATAACTAAAAATTGAGAAAGAAAATTTTTCCTTTGTGTCATATTCTATGATATATTCCATATCATAAGAAATGATTCAATTGTAAACTGATAATACACCTTAATATGGTATTGTCACAACTAATGATAGAGAATCTAAACTGTTGGTCGGATTGGATACTCAAGAGGGGGTGAATTGAGTACCCACTTAAAATTCCTGTTAAAAACTTTATTAATAATATCCCTCAAGTTTTGAAAACAGCCCAGTTAATTAAGGAAGAAGAGATATAGATGTCTAATTGGTCAACAGGTTTCTCAAAGGGTGATTAGTCCTTATTTGAATTAGTGAGAAACACTTCTCCAAATTTTGAAACAAGTTTACTTAATCAAACAAATACACACAGTAACCAAAACTAACTATCAAAGTGAAAGAAAATATTATTATGTTTTAGCTAATGTAAGCAGCGGAAAAGAGATAAAATAGAGTATAATAAAAATGTAGTGCACAGTGAAGTAAAACAAGAGGATCAGTCTTAAGCTGAGACTTATTCCTCTCCACTTGGTGATCACCTGCCACCAAGTAGTTTATATGAGTAATAAACTAGATACACAGCCGGTATCGGGCTTTACAACATGTCTAACAAACTGTCTAGGGTTCACACCCTCTACAACTGTTCTTCATGGGAATTAAAAAATATACAGACCACACATGGTCTCTTCCACATTTATATATGTGAAAGTAATGTAGATGATGTTTGATGTGAAGATATTCAGTATCCTCCAGTTAAAGCACAGGAGATAGTGTGTGAGACAGACACACACACACACTTCTCATAAATGTAAAAATTAAAGAAACAATAGATAAATTAGGATGAGATCGAGTTTAGAAGGCTCTATTTGTTTTCAGTTCATCTCTTGACTCCTTGAAGTTGGGAATTTGAAGTTCGAGTCTATCTCTGGAAGTTGTCTCCAAAACAGAGTGTCGCAAATTCTTGGTACTAGCATCCAGGAAATGTTCAACTTCTTGGTATAAGGGATTTGATGAAGCAAAATTGGACGGCCTTGATTATGTTCTTCAAAAATATCTTTGTGAAGCTTTTGGATTTTCAGTATATGCACTGGAGTGTTCTTCTTCATGTTCTTTAGTAGTTTATTCCTTATGCATTCGACTTGGGAACATCACCCTCTCTTTTTGTTTTTCTCTGTGCTTCTATATATATCTTCTTTTCCTTTGGTATTTTTCTTTCGTATTTGAGTTCTGACAATAAAAGAAAGTACATCACGTGCAATCTTTCTCGTGCCTCATACTGTTGAGATATGGTCTCCTAATATGTCTAAAATAAGCATTAATTAAGTCAGAATCATTAAAGTTAGAAAAATATAACCTTTAAAATAATCATAATAATTTGAAAAAGTAAGGAGTAGAAAAGTATGGTAGACAGGTAATAGTAGCATTCACATCGGTAGGCTTCAATTAGCAGGTGTACATCAACAACCAACTATAACCTTTCATCAGTAACATTCAGCGGTAACCTTCAGCAGTAGGCTTGTATCGGTGACCTTGTATCAGAAACCTTGTAACGGTGAACTTGTAGCGGTGACCTTGTAACAGTGACCTTGTAGCGCTGACCTTGTAACGGTGACCTTGTAGCGGTGACCTTGTAACTATGAACTTATAATGGTGACCTTGTAGTGGTGACCTTGTAGTGGTGACCTTGTAACATTGACCTTGTAATGGTGACCTTGTAGCGGTGACCTTGTAACAATGACCTTTGTACTTAGATAAATTTTGCACTGTAAGCTTAACCAATAAAGCAGTGATATTGAGAGTATATGAATATTACTCTATATAAATAGGAAACATTAATGAAATATAATTATCATATAATGAAAACAAGGTTCTCACTTAAATGAAAACAAGATTTGGGATTATAAAAACATGATTTGGGATCATCAAAACATGATTTGGGATTACCAAAACATGATTTGGGATTATCAAAACATGATCTGGGATTATAAAAAGAGGATTTGAGATAATCAAAATAGGATTTGGGATTATCAAAATAGGATTTGGGATTATCAAAACAGGATTTGGGATTATCAAAATAGGATTTGGGATTATCAAAATAGGTGAGTCCAACAATCTACCCCTTTTTGATAATCACAAATTATGTCATTGAATCTTTAGGTTTAAGAGTTTTGAATCAAGTTTAAACACATCTGCTAATGTCATCAGTGATGTGAGCATACACAAATTTTATGGAGAACACTACATTTAGGATAGAAAATATATAATAAATATAAACACATATAAACACTTCTCCCCCACTTCTTCCCTTTTAGGATTCTTTGAATATCCCCCCCCCCTTTGTGATTACCAAAAAGCATAGATAACAAAAATAGTGAGAAGAGAGTTTGAATTAATACCACAGTAGTACAATATACAAAAAATAAATACACCAATTCCTATCAGATAAGACATTACACACTCAATCCACATCAGAGATGTCCATTGAATCTTTTCCGTTGGAAGCTGAGGATGCAGGTTTTGAAGGTGGAGGGATAGGCTGAGGGATGGCTATTAGAAGGGTAGGAGGAGCTGTAATAGAAGAATCAGTAGACCTGTAGTGATTAGATCTCTGAGGAATGGTATGGGTCAAGATTTTGATGGCTTGAGCAAGAGATATCATAGGAGCAGCACTGGAAGATCCTGAGCCACTAGAGGGAGAGAGAAAGGCTGGAGGGACAATGATTGGAGTGTATTCCACATGGAGGAAAGGCTAGAGAAGATTCCAGAAGTCCATAATGATACTACCTCCTCTTTCCATAGCTAAAATTAAATCATCCTTATTCTCTATAAATTTCTCCAAATCAGGAGTCAGTTCTCAAAGCTTTCTCACTTGATCCTTAAATGCCTGAGTGACAGGTGTAATTCTCAAGTTCTCCAATAGAAACTAGATGTTTTCATCCATTTGGTTCTTAGTGTAAACCCGTTTGTAATAGAAGTAAACTTTACCCTTGATGGCCTTCTGATCTTGAGCAGATTCCCTTAAATAATTTCCTACAAGATTATGAATTTCCCTGGTAATGGAAATGACCTAAGAGTATGAGGTACTAGTACCAGATATCTTTTCCACTTATTCTCTAACAATGGTCCTAAAAGTTTCAATGTCAACTAGAGGAGAGGTGGAAGAAGATGCAGATGCACCCACAGGTGCCAGAGTGAAAGCCACAGTCTCCTTAAATGATTTGTTTAGCCCAGTGATCAGCCTTTTTAAATCATCATCTTGGCCATTAACATGTGTTTCCATAGACTTCTTAAAGTCCTCAAACATTGTGACCATTTTCTAAACCACACTTTTAACATATCTAAGGTCTCAATCCACCTGAGCTCTCGAAGCCATATATGCATCTAAGCGGTAAAAAGACAGTTTCATTGATTCCATAGACTCTATCAATGTTCTTACCTAATTATGACATTCCTTTACCTCATGTGACAAATATGAGTGAGCGGTAGAGACTATCCTTTCCAGTGAAGATGTCATGAGTTCTTGACTGAGATTTATTATTCTTGTTATCTCATTGGTTTGCTCATCAATATATCGCTTCAGTTATGATATCAAAGAACCCAATTCATCCTTCTTTACATAGTCTCAAGGAAACAGAACCACTGGCTACACAATGGTATATTCTAATATATTAGGAACTGGAGGGCTTCTGATAGGCTGGTCATCTTCAGAGTCTCCATAATCTAGGTCTAAAATCACAATGCCAGGAGCTTCTATCCAGTCCTCTATTTCATGAGCAACAACAACTAATCCTGTAGCAATAGGTTCCACCCCCTCACTTGGATAATTCTCCAGAATAACCACATCTATCTCTATCTGACCTCCTTGATCGGCTTCATCAATAGGAAGGTCTACTGCCACTTTCTCCACATAATCTTCAACAACTTCCAGAATAAGTCCATCTTCGACTGAATCATAAACTTCTTCATCTCTAATTTATACCCTTTTTGTATGTCCTATTAAAGGACTAAGACTTAAACATTCCTCTTAATTTTCAGTAGAATATGTCTCAAAGTTAGCATGACTTTATTCAGAGTCCTCATCCTCATCTGAGGTATCTCTAACTTCTCTTAATACAATTTCAGTCCCTTCTTCTTCACTATTTTCCTTATCACTGTCCCTTAGGATAGTCTCTTTTCTAGGAAATCTATTTGGTGGGATGGGATCACCAAAGGATACAGTATTAATATGGGTATTTTAGGGAAGGTTAGGATCACTCCTGTCATCTATAGGAGAATCCTCTCTTTCTTGCACAACAACAACTTCTTCTCCTTCTTCATCTGAATAGGTAGGCTCAACTTCATCAGGCTTAAGACCAGGGTCTCTCTTATTATTAGTCCTATTAGTATGAGTCATAGGATTAAACTCATCATATACCTTAGCCTCATCATTCACCCATCTCCTCAGTCATGGATTACAGTTGATCTTCATCAACTTACAGATTACTTTGGTGATGCAGTGGTTATCTTGCACAACAACAGTTTCATCCTTATCTCCAGCAAATACTTTCACTTTCAACATAAGGGATATCAACTTAGAATGGAATAGGGCATTGGATTTGGAACTAGGCTTGGTCATATCTTCTAGTTGAATCATCAACATCCTACATAAGTAAATATTATGTTCATGCTTTAACAGATACAAGAGAAATACATCCTGATACTTTAAAGTTAAAAAGTCCCCTCTCCTGGGACTCAACACATGCTGGACAAACTTAAATAGAAGCTTGTATTCTCTTTCCATATCAGCAGCAATGAATTTTCTAGGAATTCCATTCCTTGTCAGTTCAGCTAATACTTCTTCATAGCAGAAGAACTCACTAGTGGGAGGCACCCCTTTTGAGTAAAAATCAAAAATACCTTCATGTGGAACCCTCAAGCATTCAGCCCATTTAGCAAATGAGAAGACCACACTTACTACATTTACTCGCAAAATCATCCGATGATCATCCTCAGACTGCTCGAATTTGAGGTACTCATAAAATTCCTTCACTAACTTCGGGTAATAGGGTTCATTATTTTTTGCAAAACATTCAACATAGCCCTAAGCTTCCAGTTCCTTAAGTACTAACGACCGTCTCGACAGCAGCCACTCTGAACTTAACTCCTTCTCAACTACTATTTCCCTCTTGGATAAATGTGGGTTCAGCACATTTTCCACTTTCTGGCTTCCACTACTCGATTCGGCTCTAGGTATCTTAGGATCAGGCGCATCGCCTTCATCAGCAACCGACGGCCTTTTGACTCTTTCCATCGATCTAGAGAAGTTCAAGGTTTCAGTAGAGGTTTACGTTCTGAGATTGGGGAGAAAAAGGTTCGGGAAAGGGTTTGATGTGGATTGAGAAGTGATTTGTGTTTTAATTTTATCATTTAGGGATTGTAAAAATAAAACAGATAAAATGAATAAGTAATATGCAGAAAACATTTCATATTCTGGCTGATAGCACAAAAACTTAAAGTCCCAGATTCAAGTCTTCTATCAATAAGGAGGTATCGGTAAGGTCTAATGGTAAGGTTCTATCGGTAAGATTATAATGGTAAGGTTCTATCGGTAAGGTCTAACGGTAAGTTTTTATCGGTAAGTTCTAATGATAAGGTTCTATCGGTAAGATCTAATGGTAAGGTTCTATCTGTAAGGTATAACGGCAAGGTTCTATCGATAAGGTCTAATGGTAAGGTTCTATCGGTAAGGTCTAACGGTAAGGTTCAATACTCAACAGTTTATTATACCTAACTCATGTTTGATGTAATTTATCCTCTCAGAATTCAAAGGCTTTGTGAATATATCCGCTAATTGTTCCTTGAGTTCATTAAAGGTATCCTCAAGCATTCCACAGTATTCAAATAGTTCACCCTTATTCATATTTTCATCATTATGTGATTCACTTTCATTCTCAGAATAATAGACATTATGTATAGGAGAATTGGGTATTACCTCTGATGTTTTTGTCATGAAACATAAGTTAGCATGATTTCTCTGTTCACTATCAGAAGCATCAGATCCACTGGAGCTATCTTCTGAAGCACTCCAGGTGGATTTCAAAGCCTTTTTATATCCTTTCCCATTGTCTTCATAATTCTTCTTAAATTTCAGCTTGCGGCAGACTTCCTTCACATGACATTTTCGTTTTCACTCATAGCAGATTATTTTATTTGAGTTGTCATTCCATTTTCTGTCTTTCTTCCATTTTCATTTACTATCATACTTTCCCTTGTAGTTTGAATTTCTAAAGAATTTCTTATTTTGGTAGAACTTTTTTAATCTCCTTTCAAGATGAGCCATCTCATCATCACTCTCTGAATCTGACTCTTCACTAGCAGAATTGTCTACAAGGGCCTGAACCTTTTATTTGTCTTTGATATTTGATGTAGTAGTCTTGAATGCTACTGAATTCTTCCTCAGTTCCTCATATACTTATTGATTCACCTTAAGATCTTCTTTTTACATCATAAGATTTATAATTAGTTCCTTCACTGTAAGTTTTCCTATGTCACAAGATTCTCAGATAGAAACAGAGGTTCCTCTCCATCTGTCAGGTAGGCATCAAAGTAGTCTCATGATTTGGTCCTTCCTGTCCACTAGTCTTCCAAGAAGACTCATGATTTTCACTATTTCATTGAACCTGAGATACATTTCAGAGATAGGTTCATCAGGATTCATTTTAAAATTATCATATTTATTAGTATATGTATTTAATCTAATTTCTTTAACATTGGTTGTTCCTTCATGAGAAACAGCTAAAGTATCCCAAATTTCATATGTAGTTTTACAAGAAGATATTCTATTGAATTCATCATCACCTAGAGAACAGTACAAGGAATTCATTGATTTACAGTTATTATTGTATGTAGCTTTATTCAACTGATACCATGTGTCTGTAGCAGTTGTAGGCAATACATGTTGTTCTTCAATTGTGTCCCAAATTTCTGGTCCCATGATCTCTAGATACATTTTCATTTTTAATTTCCACTGAGCATAGTTATTACCATTAAATAAAGGTTCTCTGTTAGTAATATCACCCTCAACTCTAGTTTCCATAGTTACTTAGGATTTAAAGAACTAAAAATTTAGATATGACAGAAATTTTAAGATCATTAAGATACAACTAAAATCACAGTTGAAAATAATTTGAAAAATTGAAAATAAAAATCCCTCTGATACCAAATGTTGTTCGGAGTGGATACTCAAGAGGGTGGGTGAATTTAGTACCTACTTAAAATTTATGTTAAAAACTTTATTAAAAATATCCCCCAAGTTTTGAAAACAGCCCAGTTAATTAAGGCAGTAGAGATATAGATGTCTAATTGGTCAATAGGTTCCTCAAAGGGTGATTAGTCCTCAGTTGAATTAGTGGGAAACACTTCTCCAACTTTTGACACAATTTTACGTAATCAAACAAATACACACACTAACCAAAACTAACTATCAAAGTGAAAGCAAAACAGTTTTATCTTTTAGCTAATGTAAGCATCGAAAAAGAGATAAAATAGAGTATAATAAAAATGTAGTGCACAGTGAAGTAAAACAATAGGTTCAATATCAAGCTAAGAATTAGTCCTATACACTTGGTGATCACCTGCCACCAAGTAGTTTATATTAGAAAAAAACTTGATACACAGCATGTATCATACTTTACAACAGTTCTCACAAACTGTCCAGGGTTCACACCCTCTGACACTGTTCTTCATGGGAATTACAAAAGATACATACCACACATGGTCTCTTGTATAGTTATATGTGGGAAAAAATTTAGATGAAGTTTGATATGAGGATATTTAGTATCCTCCAGTTAAAGCACAGGAGACAACGTGTGAGACAGAAAAACATACACACGTCTCAGAAATGTAAAAATGAAAGAAACAATAGAGAAATTAGGATGAGATAGAGTTCATAAGGCTCTATGTGTATGAAGTTCATCTTTTCACTCCTTGAAGTGAGGAATTTGAATTCTGGGTCTATCTTTGGAAGTTGTCTCCAAAACAGAGTGTCGCAACTTCTAGGTACTAGCTTCCAGGAGATGTTCAACTTCTTGGTATAAAGGAGTTGATGAAGCACAGCAGGACAGCCTTGAGTATGTTCTTCAAAAATATCTTCGTGAAGCTTTTGTATTTTTAGTATATGCACTAGAGTGTTCTTCTTCTTGTTCTTCAGTAGTTTCTTCCTTATGCATTCTACTTGTGAAATTCACCCTCTATTTTTGTTTTTCTATGTGCCTCTATATATATCTTCTTTTTCTTTGGTCTTTTTCTTTTGTATTTGAGGTCCAACAATAAGAGAAATTACATCACATGAAATATTTCTCATACCTCATACTGTCAAGATATGGTCTCCTGATATGTCTACAATAAGAATTATTTAAGTCAGAAGCATTAAAGTTATAAAAATATAAGCGTTAAAATAATCAAAAGAATTTGACAAATTATGGAGTAGAAAAGTACGGTAGACTGGTAACGGTATCCTTCGCATCGGTATGCTTCAATCACTAGGTGTACATCAGCAACCAACTGTAACCTTTCATTGGTAACCTTCAGCGGTAACCTTCAATAGTAGCTTGTATCGGTGACCTTGTATTGGTAACCTTGTAACGGTGACCTTATAGCGGTGACCTTGTAATAGTGACCTTGTAGCGGTGACCTTGTAGTGGTGACCTTGTAGCGGTGACCTTGTAACGATGACCTTATAATGGTGACCTTGTAGCGGTGACCTTGTAGTTGTGACCTTGTAACAGTAACCTTGTAATGGTGACCTTGTAGCGGTGACCTTGTAACGGTGACCTTTGTACTTAGATAAATTTTGCACTGAAAGCTTAACCAATCAAGAAGTGAGATTGGGAGTATATGAGTATTACTCTATAGAAACAGGAAACATTAATGTAACATAATTATCACAGAATAAAAATAAGGTTCTCACTTAAATGAAAACAAGATTTGGAATTATCAAAACATGATTTGGGATTATCAAAACAGGATTTGGGATTATCAAAACTGGATTTGGGATTATCAAAACAGGATTTGGGATTATCAAAATAGGATTTGGGATTATCAAAACAGGAATTGGGATTATCAAAATAGGATTTGGGATTATCAAAACAGGATTTGGGATTATCAAAATAGGTGATTCCAACATAAACTATCTATTATATTCTATAATATTTGTATATCATAGGATGAAATAAAGAGAAAAAATATATCACATAATATTATGGATATGTGTTACTTTAACCATTTATCTACATAATATTAACCTCTAGTGTTCAATGACTTATATCTTAGTACCTCTTCGGTACCTGGTAGTCATTTTTTACGATATCTATTATATTATAAAGGTGATGTGATGCTTTTTTATAGTTTCATGAATATTTAAAAAATAGTACTATCTTATTCTAAAAATACATATATCGTACATTACAATATGTTAAAACCCAAGGGATTATACTAGAACATATATTAAAATATCACATATTACATTATATAAACCTATCATAGTTTACAATATCAGATTGTAACATAAGGCATGATACAAGTTATAAATCATATATAATGGTATCCAATATAATGTTAATATAATATCCAATATTCTTCATTTTCAAACATGACTTCATGAATTAAGAAACATGGTGAATCTCTAATACCACTGATAAGTTTCTAAGGATTAAACATCAATTTTTCAACATAGTGGAAGACATTATAAACCAATAATTCCCGAGATCACCAATTTATGAAAATTAAAATCATTTATATGCATTAAATAAAAAACTATAATTAACCAAGGATAGTAGTTTCTCCCATTATTCAATCACACATGCTTAAGGTACATCACCCAAAAACCGCCAATGGACTCTTCCCTCAGGAGTATATCTACAGATCGACTGATCCAACTAATGATTGGGTGGGATCATCCTATCATATAATATATGCTAGTATGTATCAATAGTTAAGAAACGTGGTAGTATATATCTTTATGAATAATCATAAGTTGACTTAGATTACATAGACAACCATCTTGATGGAATCAGCCTTCTTATATAGGCCCTCAAGACAATCCTGGGTATTTTTAGCATTAACTCAAATGTTATGAATTTTTTTAGTAATTTCATTGGTTTCAAAACATTTTTTACCCTCATCCAATCCAATTAATCCAATAATTTCATTATATGATATATTGTTTAATGATAATGGTTGGGTAGAAGGCATTAATTATTAATGTTCTGATAGAAATTCTCAGTCATAGGGTATTATATGGATTGTATATTATAATTATATGTCATATGACTTTCCCTTATGTACACTATAACTAGTATATATAGTATTAGGATATAATATATCATTCCTTGAGATACACTCATATCATATCATACAATATATCTAAATACACATTAAATGTGTATGGATTTCAGGCATATCTCTATCACATATAAATCTATCTCATGATGTTTTGACTAAAATTTATATGATACCAACTGTAATAACCCCAACTCTAAAATCACAGAGAAATTCATTATTTATTAAAAAGTTACATGATTCATAAATCACTATACTTAAAATCTAAAGCTAGTGGTCTCAAGAGACTAGATACATACATCATTAGTTAATTACATGGGAAACTGATGAGTCTAAATTATAAATACTATTTTACATAATTTTTTTATCTTTCTTGATCAAATACCTCCTTAATTATGTGTTTTTCAATGATTTGTGTCCAATTTCTAGATTGAATAGAATTTTTGGGTCTTTTATATTTATGAAGGAAAATTAAAACAAGTTACACTATAACCCATTAACAATAACATAATTCAAGATAAGAGGCATTAAAATAGATTATATTAAGAATAAACCAATGGTAAAACCCATGGAACCATACTATAGTATCCTATTGTGAGAGTAAGTTGGGAATATTGATAAATATGTTGTTCTACAATGAGTCCCCCTATTCCATAACCAAGGATGTTTACTAAATTCAATCGGATATACAAGATAATCTACTTTTATAATTGAAGTAAATTTTGGAACTTTATTCCTTTTGATGTGTAATATCTTTAGTGGATATGTGAGTTTTTGGCCTTTTCCATTTTGAGAATAGATACATATCACAACATAATGGAAAGGTTCATTCCATTTTGATATATTAAAATTATTTTGGATAAAGATTAATATGTAAGAGTATGTTTGAGATAGAATTATGAATCTAGAAAAGTATCATATAAGTATATCTTGCATAAAATTACATTTTACACATATTTATAATTCAATTACATATAGGGGATATTTCAGAGTAACTGGTTCAAACACCATGTAAATTTGGAGGTATTTACTTTTTTGTTAGAGGAGAAGACCTATCATGCCACGAACTTTTTCTTTAAATTGTCAGAGTTTTCAAAGTAGGGAATTTAGCAATGTTAGGATATAGTGGTGACACATAAAAGTACCTATTAAAATAATAGGGAAACATGAAATTAATACCCTTTCCATTTTAAAAAAAAGAATATATGCCACGTATAAGTTGGTACACCATGGCATGAAGAGTTATAAAATTGAAGAACCATGAAATTTAGGCTACATGAACACCACACTAAATCACTTCTATACATCACAATTTTCTCTAACATTTTTATTTCTCACACTGTAATAATATTGGATACACCATGGTGGTAACTGGTTTTTTTATTCCATAGATTTCTAAAATTATAGAGAATTAGAACTTTGGAATTTATTGATAGAGGAGGGAAACCATAGGACAATATCATATGAGAGTATACTTCCAAGGGGTGCTGTAAATAATTATTTTGAGACTTTGATGTTTTGATTCATACTTATGGATTGAGAATAAAGATTTTATGGTACTAAAGTTTCATTACTTTCCTTTTTTTTCTTCGATCAAGTAGTGTCTTCTATGCATCGAGTTAAATATTTCATTTGTGATAGATGACTAACCAATTCTGAGTGAGCAGTCACTTAACGGATGGTGGATCGAGAGTAGGAGGATGGTCCTTTAACATAAATTATTAATTTAGTTTTTGAATCAAAATAATTAGATTAATATCACAGTGATACTAATTCAATCATATCCCTTTGTTGTCTAATGTAGGTGATGGATATTAGGGGACAAACCCCAATGTGATATATGAGGATGGGAGAGAAAGACCTAACCTTAATTACCCTTTTGATTTTAAGATATAATTGAATGAATTTAGGTATTATTATTTTTCCTTAAAATGTGGAATCAAAAGGACCTAGGTAGTTTTAATTATCACTAACTAAGTGTAATTAGTTATTTAAATAAGTCTCATAATTAATAAACCTTTCTAATTCACAAGAGGGGCATATCATAATTTTTAGGAAAATGTTTTCTGAAATTGGTCCATAATATCAACTAAACATATCAATTTTTAATAAATCCAAGATTGATATTTTTGACATTATTATTATTAATATAGAATTTCACCTCAATATTTTTTTTATCCAGTTCTTATCCATGTTTTTGTCTGAATCAACAATCAATAATTATTCACGAATTTAATATTCATCATGTACCTAGTGGTTTGACCTCAAGGCTCGAAGTTACTTTACTACACTTTTGTAGTTTCAGATATTAGGTTTTTGTGTTATAAATTATAAACTCTGAAAAATTCCCTTGAGAGTTGATAGCACTCATATATGCTTCCTAAAAAACATTACAATATATGAATTATTATTAATCCTTCTTTTTTTATTCATGGATCATTTGTAGTAATCATCATGATTTTCTATGAAAATAGAGAAAAAATAAAAATGGATGAGATTAGTTTCCCAATAAGGGGTATCGTATAGTGTGAGTTATCGTAACATAAAAAATAAATTCATATATAACATAAACAAATAATCAAAAAATGTCATATAACTAATAACATGATCATAATATATCTATGGATAATATAACAATGGAAATAAATAATCACATCAATAGAAATAAATAAACTTATATTGATGGAATGAATAATTCTGAATATCATAACCAAATTGTTTAACCTAAATCCAAGACATACTACATAAATGGGAATAAATAGACAAAATACTCAATCTAGTGTGTCGCATGAGTCTTGTCATTGCATTCAGGGGTTATATTATTCTAAGCTACACTCATAACTTACTAAGTCCAATACATTCATCACATGAAATGAATAAATAGATAAATAATAAGATAAATAATTTTACATAAGTAACCTCTTATATGGGTATATAATCAATAATTACCCATATTGATATATTGGTAATATAGTTTTTAAAAACTTTCATATTAAAATGATTGGAGTAACTTTTTATATAGACACACTTCAAACTGAATTATGAAATATTGGGTGTTCAATCCATATAAAGTAAAAGTTAAATGGAAAATACAACATAAAAGGATAAGAATATATAAAATACATCCATAAGATAAACAATATGGACATGGAAGATAAATATGAAGTCAAGAGAGAGAGATATAGAGTAATAAAGAGCATAATCACAAGGAAAACTAAGTGAGAGATACCCCTTAAATTGATTAGATATGTATTAACATAATAAGAAATTAAAAATATAGGAAAATTAATAAGTGATTATTTTAATACATTGGTGATTTTACATAGAGGATAAGATAGATAACATATAAATAATACATGGACGGAATAAAAATTTGGAAGAGAAACTCTTATGTTAACATGGTAATAGCTTAACAAATGGATTCAATGAGAGGTAATGGGTAATATATCATAAATAAAAGATTAAAAGTATGATAATACCTTGTGATTATAATAAATTCAATAATTTAAAGAAGGATTTATATATATTTTAAAAAAATATTTTCAAAATAAAGTTGTAGGATTAAGAACCCTTACCTCGAGTCTTGACTTAGTTGGGCACTCCTCTGACCTCAAAATTAGTTGAATTGGGTATGTTAGTTGTGTAATTAATTAACTTATTACTTTTTATTTAATATATTATAATTAATTTATTTTCATATGTCATTCATTTATTCGATTAGTTTTCTTGCATCAGTCATTTGGAATTATCTAGTATTATAGTGGCTCAAGTTTTTTTCTGGTTAATACTTAATATAATTCAAGATTTTAGAGTCACAGGACCTCTCTAGGTGTAAAACAGTAAATTAATACTATAATATGAACTTTAAAAAAATATATGACAGTGTTAATTCAGGGGTATGGTGTTTACCTTTGGGATGTATTCTGGTGAATTTATGAGCATGTTGTGAAATATGGGATATTTGGTATTAATTTCTTAAATAAATATTTATATCAAATCTCGGCCAACAATGTTGTGAACCCAGTTTTTATTGTTTGAGACCATATTAAATTTTAAATAGTATTTCATGGATGGTTAACTAATATAATGTGCAAATATGAGTGCTACACAGCCTCAATAATAATATAATAAAAATATTATCTTATTTTTTGGCCGCAAGTGCGTATTTTCAAAGAAATGAAGGTATATCTTAAATGGAGTGTCATATGGAATAATAGATTTTGTGTTTTTGTTAATAATGGGTTTTTTAACCTATGAATGATTTAATATCAATTCTCACCTGATATTTTTTTATATGTTGTCATAGGTTCTAATTATATAATTGATTTTTTATTCTTATGATTTTTTTTATATGTGAACCCAAGAATGGCTCTATAAAACCCCTATTATGGGTTCTCCCTAGGTTTATCCACTTCTATTTGATATAAACCCTATATTTAAAGAGATTTAGATACCCTATGTTATAATTGGATCAACAGATAATCGAGATGTGATTCACAGTATCAGCAAGTCGAATCTTGGTGGTAGTGATAGATTTGAGGATCGGGATCAAATCTGTAGTGACATCAACGATCAAATCATGCAACGATGACAACATAATTGAAGAAAAAACAATTCACCATTGAGGTAGGATTATTTCCTTGGATATCTTCCTCATTTTTCATCCTTGTATAATATCAAGAATATTTCATTAAGAAATGTCCTTATCATTCTATCAATTGATTTTGGATTCTTTCCCAATTATTATCATTTTCAAGCAAAGATTTAAAATATAATTTGAAACCTTGGTTCTCCATTAAATTTTTTTTAACCTAAAAATATGATAATTTATTTTTTCCTTATAAATATGCTAATTTCTTTTTCCCCTGAATTTTATTCTTTAAAATTATTTCTTTATCTATCTTTGGTTTACTATGATTGTGATTGGTGTTCAGGTTCGCAACAACCACCGATGATCTCAATTTTTTTTGGTATTTTCCCCGCATTTTTTGTGTGTTTTTAATTTTCCCATGGTATTTTGATTATTCGACTAATAGTATGGTTCAAAATTTTATCAAACCTCATACCTATGTTGGTTGGTTCAACCAATGAAGAAAGAGACCATTTATGGGACATTGATGGTTCATCACAAACATGAATAGTGATGAGAAATGGTAGCAATAGTGGATTCCAAATGACAGGGTGTGAATGGTAAGAAGAACCAAACTACATGGCATGTAGTTCAAAAGAATACATTGCGTATATTTATATTTATACAGCGACTAGGGTTTCATACCAATAAAATATCACACTCTATGTGGTTCACCACTAAACGTCGTGTGATGACTAACTGACTATTTTGGTGTATAAAGGGAGTACTTTCCCAGGATTATATTTATCCTAACATGCTATGTGGACTCAACCACACACTATTTGTCTTCAGATATCCAGCTTGGTGTGTATGGGGAGTACATTCCTGGTAACCCAACTAGTAGTATGCACTATGACTATCAAGGCCACATGTCGTGTACCCCTTGGTGGAACACAACTCGAGTAGACTGGTACACACTGAGTACATATGTTAACCATTCATTTCATGTATACTATCATACATTTCATATAAGTAGTTATTATATAGATGATTTAGAGAGATAGTGCATGGCCAGGCAGATGCTTGCTGCTACATGTCATATACCCCATAAGATCACATTGTGTACTTTATCCATAATGATCTCACCAACGTATCTCTTCCCGTGGGCATGGATCAGACCTAAAAAGTATTTCAACCTAGGTAGAACAGTATATGTAACATGATTATAATATTTTATGAAGATATATATGATAATCAAGGAGAATCGATCATGATCGACCGCATCAGCATTTCAGATAGCATACTTGGATTTTAGACACTCTTAGTGGATGGAAACCACCCTCATTGATAAGAGAGTTGTGTTAGGTTAAAGTCTCATCTTAATAACCTTATGTAGAGTTACAAATCCTCCTTATGATAGTTGTGTTTGGGAACCTATACCTATGGATAAAGATAGGTTTGGTATCCCCCTACTATTATTGGGTGCAAGATTATCTATCTCTGGGGATGGTATCCCCATGTCCAAAGATATCAAGAGATATCTAGGATCCTCCAATATAGGTACAGAGAGGCTTCAAAGGTTTATTATCATTAGTAGATCATATGTCTAAATAGTGGTATGTCATTGATATACCGGATGACATATGTTACCTTGACCGGAGGGAATAGTTTAGTAATGTATAGATTCCTCATTTCAGTTTCAATCAGTAGTGAGATTATTGGAAAGGTCAATCATTATAATCTCATTCAACACTTTTGACCCCTAGAGTATCACATGGGTTTCTCTTGATATGTGTCATGTAACTCAGCTATCAACTTTAGAATTCGTGGACTATTTAGTATACCAAGTGCCTCTAGTTTCTCACGTGTTTTGACTTTAGAGAGATTGAGAAAAGATGGTTTATACTCCTAGTATTCCTATAACCTTTGATTTTAAATCATATATAGATTCATATTACTATTTTTTGTTACACTTTCTCATACTATGTGCTTTGGAATCACTCATTTTATTGTCTCTCTTTTGATTTTTCATGGCATCCTAATGAGTATGTTCATACTCACCCCTACATGAGATTTGTGTCCACACATGTTGTGTTTGTAAATTCATCACGTAGGTTAGATAACGAATTAATGGATATAGGGATGTCATGGCTTGTTCGAATATAATTCCTATGGATTCTTAGTGGTGCATGGAATATAATGACGATCCTTGATGGTGTAAATGACTTTTGTGCCAGTAAGTTGATCTAATAGTTCACACAGTGAGGTGGAGATTCTAATGAATTGTGTCTACCAAGTAAAGAGGCTATAAAATTGTATATTTTTTCCATAGTATTCCTCTATTTGGAGTTATATCTATGTTGGTTATCTCATGCAATCATTGTGTTCAGTTCAGTTGATTATATTTATATATCCTGCTTGTGTTTTTGGCTACCTTTATGCATTAGAGATATGTATTTATTACATTTTTTATAGACTAAGGTCTCTTATATTGTGTGTTATGTCTAATTGATGGTATTCACCAACCCCTATACTATTAGATTATAATGGTTTGTTCCCTGATGGTTCGTTACTTTATGGTTTTTGGAAGTTATAAATGTTCCGAGGGAGTTCGGAGAGGTTTGAGTGCTAAAGTATAGAAGTGGGAGGATTACACGTCATGTAATTAGGTTACACGATGTGAATATAGGGTTCACAAATTGTCTATAAGGTTTCACAGTGTGATAATATTCATGGTCTAAAAAAAATCGAGAGGCGACGGTTTTTTCGGCAGAAGTGGACCTTGAGGGGTTTCACGACGTGAAAGGGGATTACAAATCATGTAGTCCCCCAAACCAGTTTTATATTTAAAGTTTCTTTTCAGTCAAACCTTATTTCATTTAGCCATTTTCTTTTTTACCTTTTGTTCTAGATGAACCATAGGTGCCCTAATAAGACCTTTGAGCCCCACTCCTCCCTCCTTGGTCAATTGAATCTAGTGGTTGTTCTTAGGTGATCCGTTATCGACCCATGGTATGTTTTTTCCTTATTTTCATTTATTTTCTCTTATTCTCCCCCCCCCTCATAATTCACTATTACAATTCAGGTATTCTTGGGGTGAGAATTTGGGAATATTTTTTATGATCCTTTTTTATGGAATAGGTTGATAAAAATTTCTAGTGGTGTGGTTGTCACTTGAGGGATTTCTTCTTCACCCTATGGTGCTCGAATGAATTGAAAAGATTCTTCGATGTAAGGTTTCTCTTTTGTTTCTCTTTTATTTTGTATCAATTGGGACTGATATACTTTTGTTTCATGTGGATCATAGTTGTTCCACCCTAATCAAAGATAAATAATTGGATAATTTAATTGAAAAGGGAAGTGGGGTGTGTATGTATGTTTTTTTTATAGTCTTGATCTTGTTTGTGATGTTGTGATTGTACAGGATAAATACCCCATTTTAAATCATTGTTTTTGGTGGTCCTTTATTGTTTTATAAACAAGTTTCATGTTTTTTAGTTCTTGTGAAACACTTGAAAAAGAAAATTGGTTAATTACATACACTTTGCTGACAAATGGATGCCCTAGGATCATACAACTTTATTCATAATCCTCTAAATTAATGAGAAAAATTAATTATGGGATTATTTTTTTAATATGGTATTGTTTTATGATTTGGTATGTGGGGTGAGGTGTTTTTTGGGATAGTTGTGGTTTTTTGTGTGAGATATATGGGTCATGAAGTGGTTGTATTGTGTCATGTGGGTTGGTTCAGACGATGGAATTGATGAACTTGTAGAAGATACATCAACCTAACCATACAATGTAATATCAAGTTGAGAGTTTGATTTATTGTGGAATGGATGAGCAATTTTGTCTAGTGGGACAGAAACCTGGTTGTTTTTTGTTTGTGTTGCTGGGTGTGGTGTTTTTGTACAGCTTTTCTAATGATGGTTGTAATAAGGGTAATTTATGAGAGTGGATTTGAGTTGGAGGTTATTTTATTTTGTTTGAGATGGTGGATTTGGTGGAATGACTTTGAATAATGATGATTATAGTGGTTGTCATGGGCATAAGGTGGAGAAGAAATGTTTAGTAGGTTGTTTTTAACTTTGTTCTTCTTTCTCCATTTGGTTTATGTGGTGTGACATGTGATGTTCTTTTCCGGGTAAATTCCCAAGTAGGGATAGAATGAATAAATAGATTTCTTAATAAAGAAAGATAATTGGTTAAATGAGTTGGATAGGGTTATGGATCAAATTGTGTCTTTTTCTGTAGTTGTGCATTTAGAGGTAGTAGAAAAGGTGGTTTTATGGGTTGGTTGTTTGTTTTTAAAAACCCATAGGTTCGATTGAGTGTTTGATACCTATATAAATATATATATATAGTTTTAATTACTTTTTATTTCTCTACGCACACACCCTAGTTGAGCACTATGTGTCAAACACCCCCATTATCATGGGGCAGGGTGTATTTTCCCAATATCTCGATAGGAAGATGGATGGATGGTTATTGGATCTTCCCTACTCTCTCTTATAGGCATTGGTATCCCAAGACACTTCAGATAGGTTGTGGTGTGGTTGTGAGGCCCAGGTCTCTACAAGTGAGGTGTTCTTTCCCAAGTGTCTACGAGATGAGATGTGGTGTGATTTCTCAGGTGTCTTTGAGATGAGGTATGGTTGTGGCCCAGGTGTCTGCGGGCAGGATGTGGTACTATTGTGTCCCAAGTGACTGCAGTTGGGATTGGGTGAGCTTCATTTTCCCAGGTTTTGGGACTAGATCTGAGTCCTAGGTGTGTGTGGGAGGGTTGTAGTGTGTGGCTTGTGGAAGAGTGTGGAAGTCCCATGATGTTTTTCATTAGGGTATAAGCAGTTAACCAGTGGGAAGTGGTGTTGGGTACCCAAACATTGATGTGCTAATTATATTATTTTACCTGACTTGTATTATTTGGTGAACGTGCCTTCGGGAGGTTAGGATGGATAGTATTACTTGTTTGGTTCTATTGGTTTTTTTTTGTTTTCTCATAGGTTCATTAGTATGCTTCTCCCACTTATGCATGAGAGACCTTGGTTTTTCCTATTGAGTATACTCATATTCTCACCCTACGTATATAAAAACTATTTTTAGGTTTCTAGAAGGATTTTGTGGACCATGCTAGACTTTACTAGCTCACACGTGGGGATAGTTATTGTGTCACAACTTATCCTTGTTCTTTTGGTACTTACTTTGGAGTTTTTTTCTATTTGTAGCCATTATATTTTAAACATGCATGTGGGATGGATTTTGGATTTCTTTTATATATATCTTAGAGATTTTTTATGGTTGATACATCTTATCTCTAGATCTTGGTTACTAAAGAAAGGTTAATGCCTCCCATTTTGTTAGATTTGTATACCCTTGGTATTGGTCGCCACCCTAGGGCCTACTAGAGGTGGGACTCAGGGTTCATTATCTCTCTTTCTCCATTGTCAGCTCAGGAGAGACAACTTTGGAGGGAGGGGTCATGACAGAATGGTATCAGGGGTGATGGTTTAGAGATACGATTGATTTTGGAGGTATATATAGTGATGATTTCATGGGATGGTAGGGAAATAGTGCCAGGTGACCTTGGTGAGTGACATAGTCCAGGGAATACCGGCTAGAAAATGGGATTGTAGGGCCCCTCGTGATAAGATGCAAGGAATATAAGCCTACAGAATGACCAATTGATGCTACACCATTCATAGGGTAGAGACCATAGGAAAGGTACATGCATCATAATGACTTGTGTTCCTATTTGAATTTTCTATTTTTTTGAATTTTAAATAAATAATGAGTTAAAATGAATCTTAAATAAAATTACATACTACTCATCCTTATGAGTTCCATGTTTACCCTTTTTTAACTATGGTGCCCAGTTATTGTCTTCATGTAGTATAGGAAGTGGAGGCTCAGTAGGATGACCTAGTGGATATATGGAGGGTTGATCGAGTAGAAAAGTGTGATCAGTAGTAGGGGACGCTGTATTATTTCCTATAGTAGACTCTGGGAAAGTACAAGGGAAGCATTTCGGACATGGAGACGGAGAGCAGGCTCGAGGAGCTAGTGAGAACCTTCAGCTTGATCCAGGATCTAAAGGAGTACTGGGTTCCTTTGGTAGTGATCTAGATGTGGGGAGATGTGTGTCAGTGGTGGAATTGGTACCTGGAGGAGAGGAAGGAGAAATATGTTTTGTGGTTCGATTTCGAGAAGGAGTTCCGAGCATAATTTCTTTATTTGACCATGAAGGCAGAGAAGAGGAAATACTTAATCTCCCTATAAAATAGTACTATGACTGTACGGGAGCTAAGGATCATGTTTAAGGATGTCCTTTGTTTTTTCCTAGATCTATTTCTGGATAGGGAGTCTTGTGTGATACGTCCAGAGGAGGCACTTCATCCTTATCTCTAGAACGAGGTTACTCACTTTACCTTACCAACATACTTATAAGTCCAGAAGAAAGAAGAGTTAGTTGAGAGGATTCACTATCAAGGAGGTATATCATGGGAGGGGATCTAGTAGGGTTCTTATAAGGTAAAGGCTATTGATAGTAGGTTTTAGGTATGAGGGCCTTTGAGGTTTCGACCAGTAGGGAACCGACCTCAGTAGTTTCTGTTTCAGTCTTCAGGTCCTCTTGATTTTCCTGTGAACTTGGGACCTAGGTGTTTTGATTGAGGATCCCATATCCATCTTCAGAGTCAATTTAAAACATCTGTTTGAGCTCAGTATGGTAATGGTGGGTAGGTTCAATGCCTCCCTCAGCAGCTGTTGTCAGCCAGGTTGTTTCAACAGTAGGGAAAGTAGGCTCCTGCTCCATTGAGGGGAGATGGAGTGGGTAGAGTCTGACCTCAGGGTGTTTCTCAGGTACCTCAACCCTGGTTTGGTTGGGTATGAGGTCATCAAAAGAGGGGAAGAGGAGATGGTCATGGTCATTTTCATGCTGAAGAGGTAGAAGGGCTAGAGATCGTTCGACGTATGATTAGTTTGTTCAGTACTCTTGTTTGTGATTTGTTTTATTCAAAAGCTTCACGGTCCTTTGTTGCACCCAATCTAGCCCATGCTCTGGGACCATACATGGAGAGGTTCCCCATGCCCATGGTGTTTAGTATTCTAGTTGGAGTTCAAACTAGATTTTTTGATGTCTGTTGGGGATATAAAATGATGATGGTGTCACATCAGTCATGTGGGGATCTATTCTTGATACAAATGCAGCCATATGATGTTATTATTAGCATCTAACAGTTGTATTTTATGAATTCCATTATTTACTGCTTCTAGAGGAGAGTCATTTTTTCTGATGTGGATATCCAGCGTGTGACTTTCATTGGAAAATGGAGTTGTCAGATGGGCAATTGGTATATAGATCCCCTTATTTCCTTGTTGGCCAAGCTATCAGTGGAATTAGTGTATGTTGAGATGGAGGATGTTCCCAGCATTATTGGGGAGTTCATGTATGTCTTACCAGAGTATGTTGTGACTCTACCCCCTTGACGTGATATTGAGTTTGGGATAGAATCACATCCCTATGCTTGTCTAATTTCAATGGATCCTTATCGGATGGATCCTTTTTGGTTATGGGAGTTAAGGATCTAGATAGATGATCTAATTAATAAGGTCTTAATTTGGCCTAGTGTGTCACCATGGGGTGCTCTAGTGTTTTATGCAAAGAAAGAGGGTGGTGGTATGAGGTTGTGAATAGACTACCGGAGGTTGAATCAGGTAATGCTTAAGAACCATTACCCTCTCCTGAGGATAGACAATCTTTTTGACCAGCTGATGGGAGAAAGTTGGTTTTATAAGATCGATCTAAAGTCTATATATCACTAGTTGAGGTTGAAGGAGGGAGATATTTTGATTACTTACTTTAGATGTAAGTATGGTAACTTCAAGTATGTAGTCATGTAATTCGGTGTTACGAACACACCAGCCATGTTTATAGGGCTTATTTACTCTATCTTTTGTGAGTTTCTAGATGTTTTTTTGTCATATTCATTAATGACATATTGATCTAATCAAAGTCATAGGAGGATCGTACCGAGCATCTCAGGACTATCCTATAAGTCCTTCAATGCCACTAGCTCTATAGAAAGTTGTCCAAGTGAAAGTTCTGGAAATGAGAGGTTCATTTCCTTGGACATGTGGTGTCACAGAAGGGTGTAGCAGTGGACCTGTCAAAGTTCGAGGTATTTTTTTCCTGGGAATCACCCAAGAATATTGCGGAGGTTTGTAGTTTTCTTAGTATGGTGGGAAATTACTGGAGATTTTATGCAATTTCTCTTGAGTTATATCTCTTTTGATATCTCGAACCAGAAAGAAAAAATCTTTTGTGTGGAGCAAGTAGTGTCAGGCAGAGTTTGGATACCTAAAGGGAAATTTATTCAGTGCTCCAGTGCTTTGGTTTCCAGAGGAAGTGGTGATGTTCGAAGTGTTTTGTGATGCTCCCTATCTAGGCTTGGTATGTGTGTTGATGAAGTAGTGGGGAGTGATCTCTTATGGGTATAGGTAGTTATATCCCCATGAACGTAACTATGCCACCCATGATTTGGAGTTAGAAAAATTAATGTTTGCATTGAAGTTGTGGAGGAATTACCTCATTGGGGAGAACTTTGTAGTCTTCACATATCACAAGAGTTTGAGGTATATCTTTTCCTAGTGAGATTTGAACTTGTGATAGCGGAGGTGGGTGAAGTTTCTCTAAGAATATGATTTCATGATCACTTACATCTTAGGAAATGCGAATGTCATGGATGATTCCTTGACAAAGAAGTCACATAAGGAGGTAGTTTGGTAATTTGTAGATGCTTAGAGGGTGGTGGAGGATCCAGCATCTCTATGCTTATATGTAGGAATAGATAGTGGTAGAGGTTGTTTATTTTAGATTACAGTGTAGTCTTCTCTAATGAAGTTGGTGGAGAAGTCTCAGTGGGGAGACTCGGAGGCAGATGTGATACGTGATTGCTTTAACTAGGGTGATGCTTCATAGGAATGGTTGGAGGATGGTCAGAATCGGAGGTTGTTCCTTGGGAGACTATTTTTTCTAGTGACGGTGCACAAGGGGGTCCTCTGTGAGTTTTATATATCACCATTAATGGTTCATATAGGAGTTTCCAATATGTATTGTGGATTGAGGGAGTAGTTATGATAGCCTAGGTTGAAGCAGACAGTGGTAGAGTTTGTGGAAAAGTGCATAGTATGCCAACATGTGGAGGCTGAGAACCATATCCCTGATGGTTAGTTGCATCCCTGATATGTCACTGAGTGAAAGTGAAATGACATCTCAATGGATTTCTTCATTAGGTTACCTAGGGATTAGGGAGGCTATGATGTTATATGGGTAGTAGTGGATCGGCTGATGAAATCGACTCACTTATAACCTATTAAGGAGTCAAGTGCAGTGGATGTCTTATCCAAGAGGTATGTGGATGAGGTGGTGAGGTTCCATGGAGTTATAAAATCCATTTTTTGGGATATGGATACAAATTTTACCTCACGATTCTATAGGGGATTGCAGCATTTTTTTGGCAACCAGTTACACCTCAGCACTACTTTCCACCCTCAGACGATTGGGTAGACAGAACAGACTATCTAGATGTTGGAGGACATGTTGTGAGCATGCATCGTAGACTTTTGAAAATCTTGGGAATGACACCTACCCTTGTTAGAGTTAGCTTACAATATTATCTATCACTCTTCCTTTATCATGACTCTATTTGAATCCTTGTATGGAAGACCATGTTGTCCACCTTTGTGTTGGATAGAGTTTGGGGAGATAGTTGTTCTTGGCCCTGAGGTTGTGAAGAGAACAACAGAGAAGGTTCATCTCATTCATGAGAGGATGAAAGCAGCACAAGACCGGAAGAAGTCATATGTCGATCATAGGAGGAGTCCCTTGGATTTCTAGGTTGGGGACCACATGTTCTTGAAGGTTTCCCTTTGGTGTGGGTAAAAGAGGTTTGGAAAATAGAGTAAGTTGTCTCTTAGGTTCATCGGACCCTTCGAGGTATTGGGATGAGTTGGAGAAGTTGCATACCAGTTGTTATTTCCACCATAGTTATAGAGGATCAAATATGTCTTTCACATCAATCATATTCTCTGGTGTCTTCATGATGACTCACATATCATCAACTAGGGAGAGTTAGATATCGAAGATGATGCAATGTGCGTGGAGCGGCCGATATAGATCTAGGATCTTTGGGAGAAGGTTCTGTGTGGGTGGACCATTCCTTTGGTTCATGTGTTGTGGAGGCATGGTGCCCCAGAAGATATTTCATGGGAGCGAGAATTGTAGATGTGTGCCCAGTACACAGAGTTGTTCTGAGTATTGTCTTATTCTTATTTTCCTTATGATGAAATATTTGAACATTGTTTTTTATAAGATAAGTTGTTCCCTTATTCTATGTTGTGTGATAAATTCCTGATACATGAATAGTGGAGGACCGAATTCCTAATAGATATTCATTAATTGTGATGAAATTAAACCTGTGCGGGCAAGTCAATTCCACATAGAGCGGATAGTATCTTGACATAGAGAATGGAATTCCCTAATTTGTGTGTTAATATAGTGTGGTTTTTGTGCTTGTGTGTTGTGTATTTTGTTCATTTGGGTTAGAAAATTTTAGAGGATTTATTTTTGTATGAGGAGGTTTTCTACTACATCTTTCGAGCAACACAGGGTGGTTATCATTGAACTTTTATGTGTTTTATCGGTAGAAGTGTTTCCAGCATGGTGGGATCCCTGAGAGGTATCTCACGGGGTGGTTGTTCAGACCCATATTTCTTCTAGTCTTGGTTTTGGATTCTCAAGGATGATAATCAATTGATAGGTATCTGACATAATGGTATGTTCCCTCATGGTCTGTTACTTTGCGGGTTTTGGAGGTTATAAATTCTTGGAGGAGTTTGGAGAGGTTCGGGTGCTAAAGGTTGGAAGTTAGAGGATTACACGTCATGTAATTAGTTTACACGATGTGAATATCAGGTTCAAATATTGTCTAGAAGGTTTCACGATGTAAGTAGATTCATAGTCTAAAAAATAAAATAATTCAAGATGCAGCGGGTTTTTCATCGTAAGTATACCTCGAGGGGTTTCACAACATGAAGGGAGATTACGCATCATGTAGTCCCCCAACCCAGTTTTATTTTTAAAGTTTTTGTTCATCCAACCCTTATTTCATTCATCCATTCTCTCTTTTTCCTCTCATTATAGATGAACCCTATGTTCCCTAAGGATACCTTCAATCCCCACTCCTACCTCCTTGGTCAATTGAATCTTGTGTTTGTTTGTAGGAAATCTGTTATCAACCTATGTTAAGATTTTCCCTCTTTTCATCTGTTTTCTCTTGTTCTCCCCCCCCCCCCACCAAATTCACTACTACAATTTGGGTTGGATTGGGATGACCATTTTGGTAGCGTTTGGATGATCCTTTGGTATGAAATAGGTTGGTCCACATTTCTAGTGGTGCGGTTATCACTTGTAGGCTTTCTTATTCACCCTATAGTGCCCGAAAAAATTGAAAATCTTCTTTGAGGAAGGGTTTCTCCTTCTCTTATCTTTGATTGTTCATAAAGTGGTAGGGATATACTTTTTTCCAACAGATCATAGTAATTCCACCCTAATAGAAGATAAATAATTGGATAATTTAATTGAAAAGGGAAGTGGGGTGTGTTCACGTGTTTTTTAACAACCTTGATCTTGTTTGTAATGTTCTGATTGTACGAGATAAACACCCCACTAAAAATTGTGGTCATTAGTGGTTATTTCTTGCATTATAAACAAATTTCAGGTTGGTTAGTTCTTATAAAACACTAGAAAATGGAAATTGATTAATTAAGTACACTTGGCTAATGAACGGATTCCCCCAGATCATACATTTTTTTGATAATCCATGGAATTAATCATTAGAATTAATTATGGTATACTTTGTTTAATATGAAATTGTGTTATACTTCGGTATCTAGGGTGAGGTATTATCTAGGATAAATATGGTTGTGTGTGAGAGATAGATAGTCCATGAAGTGGTTGTGTTGTGGCATGTGGGTTGGTTTGGATGGTGGAATGGATGAAATTGTAGATGATACATCAACCTAGCCATGTAATGGAATCTCAAGTTGAGGGTTTGATTGATTGTGGAATGGATGGATGGTGTTGTGTATTTGGACTGCAATTGGGATGTGTTTTGTTTGTGTTACTAGTTGTGGTGTGTTTGTACAGTGGGGTTATTAATGGTTGTGATAAGGAGACTTGATGGGAGTGGCTATGAGTTGGTAGTTTTTTTAGTGGTTGAGATGGTGGATTAGGTGTAATGACTTTGAATAATGATGATGGCAGTGGTTTTCATGGGCATAAAGTGTAGAGGAAATGTGGAGTGGGATATTTTTAACATTTTTATTCTTCCTATGTGTGTTTTATCTGGTGTGACGTGTGATGTGTTGTGCTTAGTAGCTTCCTGGGTAGTGATGGAATGAATAAATGTATTTCTTAATAAATATAGATAATTGGTTAAATGAGTTTGTTTGGGTTATGAATTGAATTACGGGTTGTTATGTAGTTTTTCATTTATAGGTAGTATCAAAGGCAGTTTTGTGGGTGGTTGTTTGTTTGGAAAAATCCATAGGTTGGACTGAGTGTTTGGTACCTATATATATATAGTTATACTTACGTGTGAATTCTATATGCACCCCACCCGAGTTAAGCACTATATTCTAAACACCCCCATTATCATGGGGAGGGTGTTTTTTCCCAACATCTCGATGGGAGGATAGATGGATGGTTATTGGATCTTCCCTACTCCATATTCTAGGCATTGGTATACCAAGACACTTCGGGCAGGTTGTGGTGTGGTTGTGAGGCCCTGGTGTCTTCTAGTGAGGTGTGATTTCCCAAGTGTCTATAGGATGAGATATGGTGTGCTTTCCTAGGTGTCTTTGGGGTGAGTTATGGTTGTATATCAGGTGTTTGCAGGAGGGATGTGGTTAGGTTGTGGCCCAAGTGTCTGCAGATAGGATGTGGTATAGTTGTGGCCTAGGTGTCTGTGGGCGGGATATAGTGAGCTTCATTTTTCCAAGTTGTGGGACTATCTCTGAGGCCCAGGTGTGTGCGAGTGGGTTGTGATGTGGGGCTTGTGGAATAGTGTGGAAGCACCAAGACATTTACTATTATGGTAAGAGCAGTTAACCAGTGGGAAGTGGTGAGGGATACCCAAACATTGATGTTCTTATTATATTACTTTACTTGACTTTTGTTATTTGGTGAGCATGCCTTGATGAGGTTGGGATGTCTAGTATTCCTTGTTAAGTACAGTTGGTTTTTACAGTTTTCTTATATGGGAATTAGTATGCTTCTCCCACTTGTTCATGAGAGACTATGGTTTTTCCTAATGAGTATACTCGTATGCTCAGCCTACATATATAAAAAACTTTTTTTAGGCTTCCTGGAGGATTACGTGGACCATTCTAGACTTTACTAGCTTGGATGTGGTGACAATTGTTGTGTCACTACATAGACTTGTTCTTTTTGTACTTTGGAGTTTTTTTATTTGTAGTGGTTATATTTTAAACATGCATGTGGTATGGATTTTGGATTTATTTTATATTAGTCTTGGAGTTATTTTTTGTTTGATACATCTTATCTCCTGATCTTGGTCACAAAAAAAGGGTAATGCCTCCCATTTTGTGATATTAATATACCCTTGGTTCTAGTCACTACCCTGGGGCCTAATGGAGGTGAGACTCAAGGTCATTATATCTCTTTCTACATTTTCAGCTCAGGAGGGGAATATTTGGAGGGATGTTGTCATGACATAGAGGTGGGATTAGAATAGTAAACTTGTCTTAATACCAGCCTAGAAAGGGACCCAGTGGATCGGTTCATGACATAAAGGTATCAAAGAATTATGTCCTAAGGATGGTGTTTTAAGCTACCATTCTTGTGAGTACTAGTTTGGGAAATTATAGAATTGAAGTTAAGGGGGTCTTGATGTTGGTTATCAGATCAAGAATACTAGAATAGTTTTGGCAATCGATGTATCCTTTCACTGAGTCTCTAATAACCCAATTGTTAAACTTGATCCCTAAGACAGTGATTGTGAGGTACAACTAAGGTTGGTGCATGCATCATATATAAATGATTTTGGATTATCCATGTGCTTATTGAGTTTCCCATCAATATATTCTCAACTTCTTGTGGATTTAACCTGATAAATAAGGTTGTTACTTTCTAATATATATCTTTATCTTAAATAAAGGTTCATAATAGATCATTATTATAGTTGGGCATTTCTACCACTAGTTTTTGGGTGATAAGGAATTATTTCCCAAGATTTTGATGATTGATTTCCTTTCCCTATTATATAAGATATATTTTATCCCCTTTATTCTATATGTAGACTTCTTTATAGTGAATACAGTAGTTTCTGGTGAGTGGGTCAGAACTATAAATGGTTATATATGTTAGGTATATCCCACTAATCGAGGAGAGCTTAATACTAAGGTGATTGGGGATCAGTAGAAGTCTAGGACTCATGTTTTAAATCCAGTTTGGACTTGCACCGACTAAATGTAAAACTACCTCTATGATTCCTATATGGAACCATTATCCATTGATGTATGATGTCACCTTTCTAAAATATACAATGATCCTAGTCTATTGTGGATGGAGTTTGTTCCCTTTTCCCATATAGAGTTTTATCCAGTATATTGACCTCTCTTAGCTAGGAAATATAACTATGTTTGAGTATGTGTCAAGGAATATAGATCTGTAATGGATTTTCTTGAGAATGAATTACAATGGAAACATTTAGGATTTTTTATTTAGGTAGAGACTCTAGGGGAAGATTTTGTGAGTTATAGTTATTCTTTCCTACAATGCCACTAGTGTTAGAATCACACGAGTGAACATATAAGGATTGGGAAATAGGTGTTGAGAGAGTTTTTGGAGTTTGACGACAAATTGATCCTCTCTCATGATCACCACCTATATTTAGTTTTCATTCAACATGGAGTGTTGGAAGTTAGAGATATGGGATAATTCACATTGAGGATGCTAATTTTTGGGTGAAAGCTTTTGTAAATTAGAGTGTGAAACATGTTCTTTCATCAGAGTCCCCCATATCGGTTGATGTAGGCATGGATTTATCATCCTATATTTTGTTCCCTAGAGTTAAAAAATTTTAATAGAACCTCGAGCTAGGATATGTTCATCTAGAGGACTTCCACTGATGGTGGTAGTCTTTCACTTAACCCTCTTAGTGAAATGAGATTAATATTTATGAAGAAATAAGTATTATCATATATTTCCCTCTATAGAAGAGATGGTATCCAATGATAACCACCTTGGAATGAATTAGTCACTCACTGTGGGTATCATAAAGCATTGGTGACTAAATTATGAGGTGGGTTCTATTATATGTAGTGAGCGGGATCCCTCTTGTGTGGCAAGTAGATCCAACCCTGTATATGTTAAGGTTGGATACCCATTAGTTGGTGAGTGTGGTTTCATGCACTATTTTAAAGGAGAATTAATTACGTTCCAATTAATGTTGAGGGGTGTGTGCATGATATTAAAGGGTGACCCATAGTCTACCCTTACTAAGAGGTGGATGAATGCATCAGCTGTAATTCTAGGGATGATGACCACCATTATAGATTTATGTTCTGTGGAACTGAATCTCTTCTTAATATGATCCATGGTAGATCCTACTAGGAATTTAATAATTTCTCTTCTCTTACCATGAGGGTGGTGATGAAATCTCATGGGGTTAGACCTGGATTCATGTAGATATGTTGTGCTTCATAAATTTAAATCCACAATGGATGATGATATCAGATTGGAATAGTAGTGTCATAGTGGTAGTGTTTCCTTACAGGAACCATGTTACTAGATGTTCTCAGGTAATGAACCTAAAGGTTTTTTTGAAGGTGGGGAGCATATAATCCATTTTCTCTTGGTGTATGGTGGTTCCCTTCTAATAGTCATATTAAATTTTAGGTTTTCACTATTAGTAGATACTGCTTCAGTAAAACATGGTCCTTGGTGTGGAATTCTCGTTTTATCCTTTGGGATGTACTCTTCATGTGACAAACCTTATTGTGCAATGGTGGAGGATGTTTGCTTGAAGTTTTTTGGATATTTTTTACTCGGTCATGAGATTTCATGGGCTATAGAGCTTATAGAGTATCATTTATTAAATGGTTGGGACTGTCCACTTTGAACAATATCATTGTGGCCCACCATATGGGTAATAGTGTGATGTTGAGCACTTAATGAAGATTGGAGTAGTGTCTAAAATAGTCATTGGTAGCTTTCAAAAATGATAGATGACTACATGAAAATGATATCTTTAACTAAGGATACAAATCTATTGGATATTGAGTTGGAAATGGGGGATTATCATGAATTTTTTGTAAAGGATTTTGGGGAAGGATCATGTTGCTCTGATGCCTCAAGATAGTGATAAAGGAGTTGGTTCCTTGTTAGTAGGAGTTAGTAGAGGGACTGTTGTGGATTAAAAAGAGCATGAAATGTTTCAAATTCAGGTATCAACATTGAATCTTGTAAGAAATTATTGTTTCAATGTCGCATAAATGTATTTATCCCATGTAGAAACCAACAATAATTTTCCTTAAAGATGGGTAGTGATGCACTCCCTCTAGAGTTAACCTTGTTTAATGTTTTTTAAATTAATATCATCCCCTATGGTTGGGTGAATCTTAGGTAGAGACGAATTCTAAATCAAATGTCTTGGAAATCCTTGTCTATGGAGGATTCATGTCCCCACCTGATTCTTTATGAATTAGACCAATCACCTTCATGAATGATGAAGAGTTATTCCTTCCTAGGTAGAGGGTACCAAATTCGCTTTTAGCTTGGACCCCTATGGTCTAGAGGCATAAGGGATTATAAGGAATCATAATTAAACATTACATAATCTAGTTTATTTATACTAGAATTCACTTTACTACATTTTGAGGATCTTTACGGTTTAGAGTTTTAGATAATTAGGATATAACTCTTACATTAAAAACCATAACAAAACCATACATGGATGCATCCACTTATTGCCCATTTTTTCCACAATATAAAACTTTTTAAAATGAAACATGTATTAATTTCAGGAAAAATCTTCATGAATTTCAATTTGAGTTATTATTTATTCTTAATAATTTTTAAAACCTATGAAAAACATTAAAAATGTGTTGAGAAAAAAAGATCAGTAAAGGACATAAAATTAAGAAATCTATTAGTCCAGTGTAAAACATGAAAACACAAATATGTTTACCTATATCACAATATTCTTTGAGTGTATGAAATAAATCATGTACACATAAAAAAACAAAAAAATATCAATAAAACATTTAAAACCAAAAAAAATATAAAATAAACCCTTTTAGGAAACTTAGCGAATTATATTCATTACTCATGTCAGAAATAACTAGATCCTAGTAAAATCCATAAGCGAAACCACCCTGGTTAACTCCCTCCTTCTTACCGTTGAAGATAAGGAACATTACCCAATGCATTGGAGAGCTACATAAATCACACATATCATATAGGTTGTATCATGATCACCTATTTGTATAAGAAATATTAGTCTCACCTATCATATAATTTGTATCAAAATCACCCATCATATAAGGTGTATTGAACTCCCCTGTCGCATAAGTTGTATCGGGATCACTTGTCCTATAAGTTGTATCGGGCTCACCTATTATAATCTATAATTATAAAGAACCATATCATGAATAAAAAATTTTTATTTATCCCCTCTTCATCACAAAACCCTTTAAAAACTATTTTGAAGCCATAATGAAAACACTTTCCATTTTCACATAAAAATAGGGATAAATATCCATTTCTTTTCAAAACTCTTAAAAATGTAAAATTACAAAAAGATTGTTGAAATTATTTTATTTTAAAATAAAAAAATATAAATTATAAAATAATACTAAAATCAATAAAAATTCATGATGGTGGGAAATTCTTTTCATGTCGTATATATTAAATAAAAACATTCTTTTAAGCTTTAGTAAAAAGAGTCGAAATTAACTCGAATAGAAAATGTTAAAATGAATCCTTTTTAAAACATTATAAAGAATGTAAAATATTGTCGAAAATGAGATTTATCAAACATTGGATCATAAATAATAATTTTATTGAAATTTTTAAAATTTCATGGACATAGAACAAAAAGAGTTGGAATAAAAAACTTTAAAAGAGTATTTATAAAAGAAAGTATCTTACCTCGATCCTAACTCATCACGTGTCTTCTTACCTCCAATGGCCCAAAGGCCTAAATTTTTTATTGATTTTTGATAATCCACCTTTAAAGGGGTGAGTTGGAACCCTTACAAGGCCCGTAGGTGTAAGTATTACATGGATCATAGGCCTTATAGGAATTCATTTCCCGTAGGCTTCAAACATTACATACAACTCAGACTAACTACTTTGGAACTTCTCCTCCCTAGCATCGTCATCGTGAAATCAGATCTCCACCTTCGCATGGTTGTTCGGCTAGGCATTCTCGTACATTAACAGGCTTTTCCCGATGGCAGGTTCCATACCCTCTCATTCTTGCAATCCGTTTAGCTTCTGCCGTGGTGAAAGCTCATTACTCATCCTCCTTGTAGAGCTTGTTCGTTATAGGTTTTCTGGTTTGCATCTGCACTTAAAGGTGTCCCAAACGCCTTGAGGTGGCCCTAAGGCCTTAATAACCCGAAGTCCTAGGTGGCCCAAAGGACTTAAAGGACTCAGGGACCAAATCGGTGGCCCGAAGGCCCAAACAGGGGCATATTCCCAGCTACTACAGTGCCAAACAGTGAATGCTACATGTCCTGATACAGTACTGTATAGTTCCCGCTATAGTACCTGCTATAGTACATGCTACATTACTACTACAGTACACAGAAATTCTGCCTCCACTTGGATTTGATCTCTGGTCTCCTGGATGCACTTGCGGAGTCCTTACCAACCGGGCTAAGGCTCATGTGCTCACGTCTGTTCTTTATCATCCTAAATAATAAAAATATATTAATTATTTACTTTGTTGATGAAAATTTTCATGTTCCATTATCATTATCCATTTATATCATTTATGACCATGTTTTATTTATTTTCTTCATCTTTCAAGTTTATGTTGGACATTTTGTGGATGTCTGGTTCATAATCCCAAAACAACTTTCGTAGAATGAACATGGTCAAAGAGGAAATTATTCAATAATATTCATAATAATAATCATGAAATAATTATAATTTTTATACATTAATTATACTTTAAAAAAACATTAAATGTGGTTATGAAAAATGAATTATGTTACAATCATGGATACAATAGGTCGTACATACCCATGAGTAACATTCCCATTTTTCAACAAACATGAGATAAAGAAGGTAAGTATTATTTTATACTTAAAAAATTATTATTATATCATAAATATAATATTATATCTTAAAATACACTTATATATACCATCCATTTGTTGTGGTGATGAAAAAATAAACACATTAATTCATTGAGATGGTAATCCACATGTACAGATGAATGATGTTATCATTTTTTCAATGGATGTAAAGGTAAGAAAATAGATAAAATATTATCTTTAAAGAATTATAATAATTTCATTAATAAAATATATACATATATACACACACTAAAACCATCATTATAACCATCCATGATAGGTAGTGATGAAAATGAAACACATCGCTTCATTGAGGTAGTAATCCACACATACGAACGACCAATGTTTTCACTTCACAAAGGATGGAAGAGGAGATAAAAAGGATTGAAACATAGTAAAAAATAATTAATTATATTTAAGATAATTATGTTATTAATTCATCATACTTAAAGAATATTTTAAGGATGTGTAATAAAGAAATAAAGTTGAAATAGGTCGCTTAGGACTTATACATTCTCCTTGGAAAACTTCTTTGGATTGTACCTTAAGCCTCCTAGGTTTAGTATTTTGCAAACACTAAGACCACTAATATGTGTGGAGTGAAGTTGGAGAGATTATCTATCATGTATTGGCTAAAATATAGTGATTTATAGGCCTGATTAAGAGAGTATATAATGTTCCCTATTAATATTGAGGGGAGGGGAACTCTTGGAAATAGTTTAAGTATTAAATAAATATAAATTAATTTTCAAGGAAATATGGAACAAAATTGATATATTTATAATATAGAATGGTTATGAGTCAAAATAATCTCAAATAATAAAATTTGGATAAGTTTAGGTGATTATTTTATCCTTATTTATTCGTTTTAACCCTCATTAACCTTTTTTCCGATTATCGCAACATCAAACATTTTTCCACTATTGAAGATAAAAATGTTACTATAAAAATAAAATTGGAAAATAAATATAATTTTTTTGATATTATAAACCATATAAAATTAAATTGTCCAAAGAAAATATTTTTATTAATTTTAAATAATTTAATAAATATTGTTTATTTCATAATACCATTCATATCGTTTTTGGAACTATTTGTTTAATTCAACTTTAATGACATCAATATAGTAATATAACTTGAATATAAATAATTAAAAATAACTAATATGTTATATTAATATGTAAAATTCATGGAGAAATATAAATCACCCATAAAATATTAATTTTAAAGTTTTTAAAATCATTTAATTGATTTTTCTACTACTTTGAAGAGCACTACATCGATGTTGTTTAAGAATTTAAGGTATTTATTTCATCACTAAAATATAAAAATAAATTACCATGATAAAATAAAATCATTATTATTTAAAATAAAAATTTATAATTTAACATAACATCTTCTTATTCCTATTTCAAAAATTTAGAGATATTAAAATAAAGGGAGTGGCATTTTGTTTTTATTATTTATCTAAATTATATTAAGGTCATTATCAAAGGAAATCAAAAATAAATTGCCATATTTTCAAACCATTAACATTCATGGTTAATAAAAACTAGTCCCATAAAATAAACAAAAGTTTTTTGAGATTTTTCAGCATTATCACATTATTTTTAACCTTAATTACCCAATTTACTCTTATCAAGATGACAAATACTTACTACGATTACTATTCATAATGACCAAAAATAAAATGGAACTCTTTAAAAACATTGGACATCATGATTCCAAATATGGAATATATTTTTTGAGATTCAATTTTTATAATTTGTAGAAATTAATTTAAGAGAAAGCACAAAACGCAGCATAAAAAGGTTTTTAGAAAAAAAAAATTTAAGTTCAAAAATGAACTTATACCAAAATCAGGTATAATGATAATTACTAAGTAGTTAATTGTATTATTTAAAATTAAAGGAAACGTATACTACATTACGATAAAATTTTAATTTTAAATTACTTTATTTAATGAAGATAAATGATATTTTTATAAAAACCATTATTTTTCACTATTCGCTAAAAAATCAATCTTTCCATAAAGAAACCAAAATTTCACCATAATATAATTTTGATAGGATTATTTAAAGAATGAAGGTCATTTTTTAAAATTATAAAAATAAAATTTAGAAATTAATCTTTTAAATATAACCTTGCAATACATGAAAATGAATTTAATAAGAATAAAACTATTTCTTTTTTGAGTGAAAAAATAATTAATATTCTTATAATGAATATAACTATATAAAATATAATTAATGGATATTAATAAGTCGTGAAATTGATTTACTATTAACATTTCTTGTGTCTTTACATTATTCCCCCTTTTAGAAATTATGTCCTCATAATTTTATTCCTTACTTAAATAAGTGGTGATATTTTTCATTCATAGCATTTTCTAATTACAATTTTTCTTCTTCAACCATATGATTTTCTTAAGAAATAATAACATAATGAATTAAATTATTAAACAACACTTTCCCTTTACAATCAAGAATCTGTATTGTTTGTTCCTTATAATAAATTTTTTCTTCCAACTAAAATACTACTAATCTTAAAATATGAGATACATCTGGCATATATTTACTTAACAAAAAACCTAAAATACATCATATTCCTAAGATAAACTTAGAGAAAAGGCCACTCTATATCCAAATTTATCTAGTGTTTCATACAGTTATATGAACCATGGACTCATATTTCCTTTTTTACTAAAACACATAACAGTTTTCCATGGAGATAATTTAAGAAAAATGTAGTCACCTACCTCAAATGAAATATATTTCCTCCAAATATCTACATAACTTTTCTACTTGATCTAAGAAGTAATCATATGTTTCTGAATCATATTCACCTTATCAACCATTTCATTTATGAACATTAGTCCCAAAAACGAATTTTCACCTATTTTATCCCAAAAACTAGATTTGGATACTTCTTTATATATAATACCTCAAAAGCTTCCATTTTTATATAGGAATGAAAATTGTTTCTATAAGAAAATTCAAAAAATGAAACATGTTGATTCGTACTTCCCTGGTAATATTTTTCACAAGAATGATACATATATTCCAAGTTGTGAATTAACTATCAACATGCTCCTATATGGTAAATCTATTTTCTCTCTAACATATATTCCAACACCATTTATAGCATGGTTTAACTGATCCATCATTGTAACAAACTGATCAATTCCAATTACAACCATTCATGACTGCTGATATAGAAGAACATTGTCTCGTTCATACCTTCTTACTTAATCTTCTCTATTTCCTCTATGTAAAACCATTTTGAACATACATAGATGAAGAAACAAGGTAATATTTAAATATTATCTCATTTCAACTTAATGATAAATTATAATATTTCAAGGGTATTCTATTAACATTATCCTAAACTCAAAAGTTTTTTAAACATTCCCTATTATACCAACTATAAATAATCATCCTTAAACATTACAGAATCAAGATTCTTTATAATCAAAATAACTTTATTTCATTTTGAGTATCTTTATGGTTTAGAGTTTTATATAATTAGTTCATAACTCTTACATAAAAAACTATACATTAAAAATTGGACACATCTACTTGGTATCCATTTTTCCTACAATATAAAATATTTCAATGTGAAACAAGTTTTATTTTCATGAAAAAATTTAATAACAGTCAACATGAATTATTATCTATTCTTACTCATACTTAAAACATGTGAGAAATATTTAAAAATATCATATGAGCACAAACATCTCACTAAGGGGTATAAAATTAAGAAATCACTTAGTTTGGTGAAAAAATTAAAAACCCATAAAATTTTTACCTTTATTACAATATTCTTTGAGAATATAAAATAAATCATATCAATAAAAAACACACACATTTTACTCAAATAAAAAAAATTATCCCATATAATGATAATAGAAATATTTTTAGGAAACATAGATCATTATATTCATAAACTGTGTTAGAAATAATTGGATGCCAGTTAAATCCATAGGAGAAACCTCTAAGGTTAACTCTATATTTATTTCCTTTGAAGACAAGGAATGTTACTCAATGAATTATAGATCTATATTTTCCTCACCCATTATATAATTTGTATTAGTATCACCCATTTTTATAAGCTATATTGGGCTCACCAGTCCTACCAAAAACTGACCCATGTCAACCCCAAATTAGTCACCCGAGCTGACCCGTGACAAGGTCTGAAAGGCATTATCGATCCTCCCAAGATAGAAACTAGTTCCTAGCATCAAAAATACTCAGTTGGGAATAATTATCCCATGTAGAACAGATAATTAAATAAATAAAAATAGAAAAAATAAGACTGGACTGGAAGTGGAAAAGAAATAAAACCATAAATACCTCCACATGACCTCACAGTTCACCATCAACCACCAAACCAATGTCACTCCACAATGACCAAGTACAAGCTGGAAAAAACACCAGAAGCTAAAAATATATATATCTATAGGAATGAGTATTAAAATTTAGTAGGTGTTCTTGAACAAATTATTCCCTGTAAAATTCCTTTAAAAAGAAATCCAATTCATTCTAGTATGAAAATAAGATATATATAAAGAAAGGTTTTAAATTAATTCTAATGTACAATCAAGATTCCATTTTTTAGTAAACTATTTTACATTACCTTTTTAAAATATTTCCCAAAACATGCTAAAACTAGGGTGTCGGTTTGGATGCACAAAAGTAGAGCAAATAGACATGCAGTTTATTATTTAAGACATGGAAAGGAACTAAGCAAAAGATTATTTTAAAATAGTACCATGAAAACTAGAATAAAATATTTCAATTACCATGGTAAATTATTGAGTAGCTAGGGTTAGAGGGGTCATAGGATCCTTATACTCTTAGTGATCAAATCCAGGACACGAAGGTCTGTCTCTTTCTTGAGCAAACCAATCCCCACCATAAAAGTTGAGTTAGTGTTGCAATGTATACCTACTAAGAAAACCATTCCTAGACCCTTATGACTCACCTACTATAATATACCTAGTCTTTTCACCAAGATACCCAACATTCTCGTGTTTCATGCCCAAATAGAGGTTATTTTTATACAACTACCATATATATAAATATATCAATATTTTCACAAAACCCTTTCACCTTCTCACCTAATATATCCCTCCTTAATTACATCCCCTTTACAAGTCACCCATAAAAACCACTAGCCCATCATCAGGCACATTTTCCACACACAAAATTTACATTTTTATTCCAAGGGGCGTGCCTTAATGGGTTTTTTCCATTTCCAAAAAACAATTTAAAGTTTCAACCAGGACTTACAACTTTTAAAGAATCTTCATTCAGGAAACCAATTAAATATTGATAATAATTTAAATTTTACAAAATAAGGTTGAAAGCATATTTTAACACAAAAAGACCATGATATAAGATTAGGTAAATTATGTAAAATAGATGAAATTACCATTTCACATAGACACAACCATTTTTCATAGAATATATATACTACTTAATATTAAATAATACTTTTAAAACATTCAAGAAATTATGGAATTAAAATTAAAGGATCGTACATAGGGAACCTACTTCAAAACACACTACTTTTGACGATGGAAATCTGAATCCACTCTTTTACACTTGTATTCACATTCATTTATATATGCATGCATACATATATATATATATATATACCTAGATACAATGTAGATATTCCCCTATTTATGAGGGAATATCAACAAAGAGTGCATGTATATATATACACCTTATGCATGCACATGTATGCTGGTCACCCTCACGAATGGTGGTCCAAAATGCACTAGTCAAAAAAATCAAAAACTCAAAAAACCCAAAAATCCAAAATTAAAATTGTGAAAAATTGAATATTTGAACAAAAACTACCTAAATCCCATGTCAAACCAACTAACTTTTATGGTGGTGGATATAAAATACCTCAATGGGACCAAATATCCCTAAACATCAAGATAAAATAAAATAAATGACCAAAAAATGGTTAGGGTTTGGTATAATGCACTCACACCATCCGAGAGATAAGGAAACCAAGAAATAGAGGAAGTGGGAGGAAGAGGATATGAGAAAGAACTAAATAGAGATGATCGCACCTAAAATGGGATATGAATCGGTCAAAATGTGGGAAGAGAGGGGGCTTTTTATTGTGTGTTATGGGGAACTCACACGGCTAGGAGACAGCAGGGGGCCGATGCATGTGAGAGTGGGGGTGAGGGAGAGAAAAATACCCCCTTGGGGTTTAGTAATAATAATAATATTATTATTATTATTACTAATAATAATCATCATCATCATAATAATAATAACATTATTGTTATTATTATTACTATTATTTAAAAAATCTTTTTATTTTTTTTATTTTTTATTTCTTTTTTCTTTATTTTTTTTAAAGGTTGGACATTACGCGTGGTTTGGCCACATGGTTGAACAATTCATGCACTAACCATGTGAGCTTCACTGGGGCCCTAGAGAACCTCTCATGGGAAGGCCACGTGGTTTGAAAAGCTATGTGATTTGAATCTATCAAAAACTATAGATAGGCTTTTATGGGTTGTTCACAGTTTCTACTAACCGTGCGCCTATGCTAAAAACCCAAAATTTTATTATTTAAACATGTTCCAACCTAAAACTCAAAAGTGATGATAAAAAAATTTAATAATTAAAAATTATTAATATGTTAGTGTTAGGGTGTGAAAATTCTCCACACCATAACACTTTCTAACCCCAAAAAGTCTCAAAGATTTGGATGATCATAACATGACATGAAAGTAAGCCGCTACATGAGACATGGTTCCTAAAACTCGAAGACCAAAAGCTAATACTCACCTTTCTTGTAAAAATTATATCCCCAAAAGAGACTAAAGATGTCATCTTCAAAGAAAAAAACTTACACCAGAAGATAAAATGTGCAAGACTAAAGAACTTGAACTATCAAACAAAGGACCTAGTGGAAGAGACTCAAACCTCAAAACTCAATCTCAAAATATGGAACAACCTGACCCTAACATAGAAATCACCATGAAAAAAACCACCATGGTATATTTGGGATCTTCATGAGCATCCATCACATGAACACTTATCCAAGCCATTTAGACTACTATAGTTAAGGTCAAGCACAGTATGATAAAAGAGTCACATGGGAAACTAGAGTTCAAAATTCCCAATAATAAAGGAAAAGGGATAGAGATCTAGGATCCATGTGAGATCACTGAGGGAGGTCTCCCCACCATTATGGAACAGACTAGATATGAGGTTTAACTAAGAGGAACACTCAACAAACTACCATCTAATATAGAAAGGACCTAACCTAGGAAACCCAAATTGGGCACCAAACCATATTGTAATTTATATTTTCCAAATATAGAGATTCTCTAAATAATAACCACTTGAAACTAAAACCACACAAAAATAAGGATAACCATTAAAAATTTATCATCCACAAGGCATAGCTGAAATGATCTCAAAATAAATGAGGCCACCAACATATCCCAATAAGAATTTTCAAAAAAAGATATCCACAGAAAGGGGATACTTTAACAGTTACTAATCTAACATTAGAGATAATAGGTTTGGCCAATATCCACTACACCTAGAAATTCCATGACTATATGAGCTTCACTATGAGGTTGATGGCTAAATCCATGATTTATTGAATCATATTTTTCACCACATCAAAATATTATTAATCCCTGACCAAAAATAAATTTTTTATTAATGAAACTTACCAAAATTATTCTGGTATCACAACCCACCACACAGACAAAAATCATTCAGAGTATTATGGAAAGATATCTTAGAGTTCCCAAAGTAATCAAATTGAAATAAAAAAAATGGGTAGTATAAGGGATGAAAGTATGGAATTGAAAAGGAGAATTTTTTGAAATAGGTTCCTCTAATTCACACTCCTAACTAGATAGGGAACCTCTATGGGCACCAAAATAAACCAGACTATTAATAACCATGAGCTACCCACTAAAACATTCCTAAATGAAAGGACATGATATTTAATCCCTAGAAAGATACCCCACACAAAAATATGAGCTTAAAAATAACCATTCAACACTATCTCTAGAGAAAAGAAAACTAGTTCATTGAAATTGTCAACATACCATTTCACCAACTATTTACCTTTTCGAACATCTATGAGCCCTACCAATTTCATATCTATCACCTCCTCAAGAATAACCCATTGGATAAAAGTGGTCTTGATGATTTCCCAAGACATCCCAACTCACAAAGAGGATGTAATGATTGCCTTCCACTAGTCCAGTCACAATTCTTCAATCATAACCAAGAAAACTCACACCCCCATGAAATCTTGAGTTCCCAAAAACCAGAAGATATTCTCAACTTCCTCAAGCCACTCTAAAACCTCTAAAGGATTTCAATTACTATAGAAAATAGGGAATTATTGAGAATATATTGGATCCACCACTCCACTAGGATTCTAGGTATGGTTATAGATTGGAAGAGACTCCTTTGAAACCTTCTGGGTCTTTCTAGTTTACATGCTCTAAATCACAGAAAGCATAAAACTAAATCAACAACTAGAGCTCAAATAATTAAAATTTTGAACCAAACACCAAAATCATAAACCAACACATCAAAAAACTAAATAAAATTTCATCCCAAATAAAACCACAACATCATAAAAAAATCCAATAACCCTCTTTTAAAAATTACCATTTTGAAATTCACCCATTTTGAAATTCAATTTCTCCTTTCTAAATTAAAATAATTTTCCACTTCTAAAACCATCCTAGACACAAAATCCAATTTTAAAATCAATTTTCCCATTTCATGTTCTCTTGGATAAAATCAATTATAAAATTTCCACTTCTAAAACCAAATAATCACTTCCAATTCCCCTTTGAAACCAAAAATACCATTATAAAAGAATCGGTTTCCCCTTTAAAACCCATTTTCCACTCCAAAACCCATTTTTAAAAATAATTTTCCTTCAAAAATCCACTTTCACCAACAAAAATCAGAACAAAGAATCACCCACAATGAAAATAACTAAAATATGGAACAAGTGGTCATGCATAACCAATCCATATGGTTTATCATACCATGTACTGAGCATTAACTAACCACTGGAAGCATATTGAACCATGCACTTGGGCTCTGCATGGTTCATGATGCCATGTAAGCTCACCGTGTTACACCTTCTCACTTCCACCATCATCCCCTGACATACACAAGATCATCGAACTTAAAAAATGATAATAACATAAACCCAAAACCAAAACTAAATACTCTAAACCCAACTACCCTTGGTGACACAGGTCTCATCATGAGTGTCGTGATGAGGTACCAACCCATGACCTACCTCTTAAGCCCCAAAAATCCTATCTATGATCTACCTTAAATCCTAAATAACAAAGGGATCCTCCGATACCTTTTCATGAACCAACCCAATTCATCCCTGAACTTGTCACCTGAGCCATCCCACGATAAGACTGGATAGGCATTACCGATCCTCCCAGGCTAGAAACTAGTTTCGGGCATCAAAAATACTCATTTAGGAATGATTTATCCCATGAAAAACAAATAAATAAATTAATAAATCAGATAAAATAAGACAATAATGTAATTGGAAAATAAATAAAACTAAACATATCTACATCTGACTTGTAGATCACCATCTACCACTGAACTAACAATCGCTCCACAGCAACTGAGACCGAGCTGGAAGCAGCACCAAAAGCTAAAAATACAGAAAAATATATAGGCGTGAGTATTAAAAATCAGTAGGCATGCCCAAATAAATTATTCCCTATGCATTTCCATTAAAAAAATCCATGTCATTCTAGTTTGAAAATAAGATATATAGAATTAAGGTTTTCTATTCTTTCCAAAATAAGTATCAATATTCCATTTCTAAGTAAACCATTTTCCATTACCTTTTTAAAACAGTTCCTAAAACATAATAAAACTTGTGTATAAGTTTTTATGCACAACAGTAGATAAAATAGACATGCATTTTATTATTTTAAACAAGCAAAGGAACTAAGAAAAGGTGAATTTTAAAATAGTACCATGAAAACTAGAATAAAATTTTTCAATCACCATGGTAAATCCCTAAGTAACTAGGGTGAATAGGGTCTTAGGATCCTTGCACTCATAATGATAAAATCCTAGAAACATAGGTCCATATACTACTCGATCCAACCAATATCCAACATAAAATTTTATTTATTGTTGTGATGAAAACCTACTAGGGAAACCTGGTCTCATCCCTACCAACTCTCCTAGTGTACCAGACCTAGTCCACCCACCAAGATACCTAGGATTCCCATGTTCCATGACCAAATAGAGGTGATTTTTATCCAACTACCATATTCATACATATCACATTCTTTTCAAAAAAAACTTCCACCTTCTCAACCCTAATCTCTATCCTTAAGTGAATCCCATTTAAAAGTCACCCCTAAATAAAGAATTAGCTAATCATTAAGAAAATTTTACACACCACACATTTGAAACAAAATTGTCATATTTTTATTCTAAGGGGCATTCCTTAAGGGAATTTTCTATTTCCACAAAACAATTGAAAGTGCCAACCAGGCCTTGCCACTTTTAATGAATCTTTGTTTAAGAAACCAATTGAATATTTAAAATACTTTCTATTTTCCAAAATTAGGTTGAAATCATATTTTAACATGAGAAACTCATAGTAGAAGCTATGTTAAATTGTGTAAAATAGATAAAACTACCATTTATCTAGTCAAAACCATTTTTCATAGCATATACATAATAATTAATATTAAATCATAATTTTAAAAAATTCAAGAAATTAAGGAATTCAAATTAAAGGATCGGACATAGGGAACCTACCTCAAAACATGATACTTTAATGATGTCAATCAGAATCCAATATATTGCACTTACATGTACATGAATTTTTACATATATATATACACACACACTTCTAGTTTTAGTGTAGATATTCCCCTAACCATTAGGAAATATCTCCAAATAGGGTATATGTATATAAAATCCTTACCCATGCACATGCGTGTAGGATTCCTCCATTAATGGAGGTCCAAAACGCAATAGATAAAAATTACAAAAACAAAAAAATTAAAAAAAACCCTAAATTTAAATTGTGAAAAATTAAATAATAGAACAAAATATAACTAAAACCCATGGAAACCCCACTGCCTTTGATGGTGGTGGCTAGAACCGGTCTCAATGGGACGCAGGAGCCCTAAACATCAAGAGACAACAAAATAAATACCCAAAAATGGTTAGGGTTTGGGATAAGATGAACACACCACCCAGGAGGGAATAAAAACAAAAAATATAAGAAGAATGAGGAAGAGTATAACGGAATGAACTTACTAGAGATGATCTCGCCCAAAACTAGGAGATGAAGCAGCTAAAAAATCAGGGGAACATGATGGGGCTTTATGTTCTATGGGATGGAGTGCTCATGTAGCTAGGAAGGGGTGGGGGATGGTACACATGAGAGTGGGGTGAGGGAGAGAATAATACCCCTTTTGGGTCTTCATTTAAAAAATACTATTAATATTAATAATAATAATCAAAATAATCTTAATAATCTTAATAATATTATTATTATTATTATTATTATTATTAAAAAATCATTTCATTTTTTTGTATTTTTTATTTCCTTTTTTATAAGGTTAGATACTACTCATTAGAAAACCATGTACCCCTCACTGCACCTCTAGATCACCTCGTATGGGAAAGCCACACAGTTTGACAAGCTGTGCATCAACTTTGTGATTCAACTCTGTGAAAAACTACATATGGGATCACACGGGTAGCTCGTGGTTTCTACTAACCATGCACCTATGCTAAAAACACAAAATTTTCAAATTTAAACCCAGTCTAACCCAAAACTCAAAAATGAGGATAAAAATAATTAAATAATTAAATAATTAAAAAAAATTAATAATCAAGGGTCGGGGTGTGATAATTTTTCCCACCATGAAACTTTATGCCCCTAGAAAGTCCCAATTATTTGGTTGATCATGAAATGAGATGAAAGAAAACTACTACACGATATGATGTTCCTAAAACCCAAAAACCAAGAGCTAATAATCACCCTTCTTTTGAAACTTAGATCCCCAAAAGAGACTAAAGAGATTATCTTCAAATAAAAAATTGACACAGGGAGAGAAAATGTAAAATACGGAAGAACTTGAACCATTCAACAAAGGACCCAATGTAAGAGACTCAAACCTCCAAATATAATATCAAAATGTGGAACAAACCAACCCCTAAGGTAGAAAGAACAATGAAAAAAACAATCGTGGTATTTTTGGGATCTATATGAGCATCCATCATGTGACCCATTATCCAAGACAACCGAACTACTTTAGTCCGAGTTGGTTAGAGCTGAATCAAATAGTCACATGGGAAACTGAAGTTTGAAATTCCCAAGAATAAAATAATAAGGACTGGAGAGATAGCCTCACTACGATCTCATTGAGGGTGGTCTCTCCACCATTATGGAACTAACTATCAAGGAAGATTCACTAAGAGAAACTCTCAATAGACAATTATCCAATAAAAAAAGGACCCAACCTAGGAAACCCATACTAGGAGCTAAACAAGATCATGATTCATATTTTACCAAGATAGATAATCTCCAAATATACACCAATTAAAACCAAAACTACTCTAAATAAAGGTTAACCATTCAAAAGTTCCCATCCACAAGGCACAACCATAAATCTCTCAAAATAAAAAAGTCCACCAAGACCCCCCAATAAGAAGTCTCAAAAATTAAAAGCCACTGAAAGGGGATACTTAAATAGTTTCTACTATAACATTAAATACAACATGTTAGGTAAACATCTATCACACCTAACAACTCCCTAATCGTATGAGATTCACTATAAGGCCTATGGTAGGATCCTTAATGTCTTGAAGCATCTATTGTACCATATTCAGAATCTGTTAACCCCTGAATGAAACTCTTTCTTTCAAAAATAGAACTTATCAAACTTCTTTAGGTATCATAAGCAGCCACACTAATGAAAATATTTCATAGGATAACGGAAATGTGGCTTAGAGTGGCAAACCAAGAACCCTGGAAGAAAAAAAATCAAGTGTTCTAATGAATGAAAGATAGAAACTAATAAGGAGACTCATCTAGAATAGGTTCCTCTGATTCACACTCCTTAATAGATGGGAAACCTCTATAGGAACTAAAAGAAACCAGAATATCAATAGCCCAGGTATTCCCTCTAAGAATTTCCCAAACAAAATAACACGGTCCTTGATCTCTAGATAGATAACCCACATGAATATAGTATCTTCCAACTAACCTCTCAACGTTATCTATGGAGAAAAGTAAAATGGTTCATTGAAATGGTCAATATACCCCTTCAATTTCTGTTAACCATATCAAACATCTACAAGATATAACACTTTCTTCTCCTTCACTTCCTCAAGAATAAACCATTTTATGAAAGTGGTCTTGAACATTTCCTAAGGTATCCCAACTCCCAAAGAGGATGTAACAATCACCTATCAATTTTTCATTCCAATTCCTTCAAACATACCCAATACAACTCACACCCACGTAGTATTTGGAGTTCCTGAAAACTTTTAGACAGTCTCAACTACCTTGATCCACTCCACAACCTCTAATGGACCTTTATTACTAACAAAAATATCAAATTATTGAGAAGATATCAGATCCACCACTCCACTATGAGTCTATCTAGGGAAAAAAACTATAAGAGACTCCTTATAAAACTTATGAGTGTTTTTGGGAGGCATGATCTAAAAAATGTAAGCATAAAACCAAATCAACAACCAAAACTCAACCAATTAACATTTTAAACCAAACACTAATCTCATAAAACAACACATCAAAAACCCAAATCAAAACCAAATCAACTCTCATTTTCCACTTCCAGAACCATCCTAGACACTAAATGTCATTTTCTAGTCCATTTTTTAATTTCATGTTTGCTTGGATAAAATCACTTCCAATATATCCACTTATAAAACCAAAACACCACTTTCACTTCCCCATTAAAACCAAAAATATCATTAGAAAAGAAGCCTTTTCCCATTTTGAAACCCATTTTTCCAATCTAAAACCCATTTTCAAAAATCATATTCCTTTCTAAATTCCCCCAAACTAATTAAAATAAGACCAAAGCATCACCCACACCCAAATTAACTTAAATTGTGAACTAGTGGTCATGAATAACCCTACCACATGGTTTAGTAGACCATGCATTGATCATGCACAAACCGCTAGAATCATATTGAACTATGCACTCGGGATCCACATGGTTTTATGTGCCCCGTAAGATCACCATGTAACACCCCCTCACTTCCACTATCATCCCCCAATATATTCAATATCATCTAACTAAACAAATTCTAATATCATTAACCCAAAAAAATACTCAGAACCCAACCACCCCTAGTTATTCAAGTGTCATCGTGAGTAGTAGTGATCAGGAACTGACCCATGACCTACATCCTGATCCTTCAAAATCCTATATCCAGTATAACTGAAATCCTAAATAACAAATAGCTTCTCTGATACCATTTTTTCATAAACCAACTTGGGTTAAATTGGAACCGATCACCCAAGTCAGCCCACAACAAGGCCAGAGAGGCGTTCCTGATCATCCTGGTCTTGCAACTAGTGTTGAGCATAAAACATAATATGTTGGGAATGATTTATACCATGAATAATAGATAAATAAATAAATATAAAAAAATATAGGATTGGTAGAAGATAATAAATAAAACCAGAAAAATCACCATGTGACCCCACAGGTTACCATCAACTACTAAACCAATATCACTCCATGGTGATCGAGTATGATCTCGAAGTGTCACTTGAAGCTAAAAATAAAGATAGAGCTATAGGAAGGAGAATTAAAACACTTTATTCCTTCCTGAATAAATTATTTCCTATGACTTACCTTTAAAAATAAATCAAATTCATGCTAGTTTGAAAATAAGAAATATAGAAAGTAAGATTTTCCATTCATTTAAAAACAAGTGTCAAACTTACATTTTTAAGTAAACTATTTTACATTGCCCTTTTAAAATAGTTCCTATAACATGCTAAAATAGGTGTGTCAGTTTGGATGCTCAATAGTAGAGCAAATAGACATGCATTTTATTATTTTATATAAGGAAATCAACTAAGAAAACTAGAATTTTAAAATAGTTCCATGAAAACTAGAATAAAATAGTGTAAGAACCATGGTCAATCCCTATGTAACTAGGTTTAGTGGGGATATAGGATCCTACTACTCTCATTTATCAAATCCAGAACACAAATGTTTGTCTCCTTCTTGTGACAACCTATACCCAGCACAAAATTTTAGTTTGTTTTGCAAAGTAAACTTGCTAGGGAGATTGGGCCTCAACCCTTACTACTCACCTAGAGTACTAAACCTAGTATGCTCACCTAAATACCTAGTATGCTCACCTAGATACCTAGTATTCCTATGTTCCATACCCAAAAAGAGGTGACTTTTATCCAACTACTATATACATACATACCACATTAATTCACAAAACACTACCACCTTCTCAACTATGATATATCTACTTAAGTGTACCCCCATTACAATTCACCCATAAACAAAGCACTATTCCATAATCAGACACATTTTCCAAACCACACATTTGATATATAAATGTCACATTTTTATTCCAAGGGTAATTCCTTAAGGGGTTTTCTATTTCCATAAAATAATTGAAACTACCAACTAGTCCTTACCACTTTCAAAGAAAATTAGATTAAGAAACCAATTGAATATTGTAAATACTTTACATTTTCCAAAGTGAGGTTAAAAGAATATTTTAACAAGAAAAATCCATGATGTAAGATTAGGTAAATTATGTAAAATAAATGAAAATACCATTTCTTATAGCCACAACAATTTTTCATAGAATATACATACTACTTAATATTAAAGAATGATTTTAAAACATTCAAGAAATTAAGGAATTTAAATTAGAGGCTCATATATAGGGAACCTACCTCAAAACACACTCATTTTGATGATAGAAATCTGAATAAACTCTTTTATGAATAAAGTAACATGCATTTATACATACATATATATATATACACACCCTTATCTATAATGTAGAAATTCCCCTCTCTATGATAGAATATCTATAAAGAGGGTTTATATATATATATATATATGCCTTACCCATGAACATTTTTGTAGGTCACCCTCATGAACATTAGTCCAAAATTTACTAGAGAAATATACCATAAACTCAAAAATCAAAAAAATCCTAAATTAAAATTGTGAAAAACTAAAGAATGTAACAAAATCTACCTGAAACCCAGGGAGAACCCACAACCTTTAATGGTGGTGGATAGAACCAGCCTCAATGGGACCCTAGATCTTTAAAAATAAAGTAAAAAATACCCCCAAAAATGTTAGGTTTGGGGATACTATGTGCACACCACCCGGGATAAAAGGAAACCAAGAAATAGAGAAAAAAGTAGGAATAAGAGAAGAGAAATAACTTATGAGAGATGATCTCACCCATAACTGGGAGATAAAGTGGATGAAAAATCAGGGGAAGAGGAGGGGAATTTTTGTACCATGGTAGGGGTGATCATGCAGCTGAGAGGGGGGAGGGGGCTAGTGCGCGTGAGAGTGGGATGAGGGAGATAAAAATACCCCGTTGGGGTATACTAAAAAATAAAATAAAAATTATTATTATTATTATTATTATTATTATTATTATTTAAACAATTTATTTTTCTCTCCTTATTTTTATTTTTTTCCTTTTTTTAAAGGCTAGACACTATGCATAGCTTGTTCGTACGGTTGGCCAAATCATGCACCAACCGTGCACCTCTCACTGGGACCCTAAAGAACCACTCACAGGAAGGCTACATGATTTGAAAAACAATGTGATAGCCATTTTATTTGACTCTATAAAAAACTAAAGACAGGATCACATGAGTTTTTCATGGTTTCTATTAACTATGTGCCAACCTTGAACCTATGATAAAACCCAAACTTTTAAAATTTAAAGTTGGACTGACCTAAAACTCCAAATCGAGGCTAAAGATAATTAATATTCCATGGTCAAGATGTGAAAATTCTCTCCACCATAACACTTTCTACCCCCATAAATTCCCAAAAATTTAGTTCATCAGGACATGAGATGAAATAAAGCCACTACAGGATATGAATTTTTTGAAACCCAAAGACAAAGAGCTAATAATCACTCATCTTGTGAAACATTTATCCCCAGAAGAGACTAAAGAGGTCATCTTCAAAGAAATTCACTTACACCAGGAGAGTAAACTTGAAATAATAAAGAACTTGAACCATCCAATAAAGGACCCAACAGAAGAGACTTGTACCTTTAAACATAATCTCAAAACATGGAACACTTTGACACCTAACATATAAATCACCAAGAAAAAAACAACCATGGTCTATTCAGGATCTCCACAAATCATTTTTCACATGACCCATTATCCAAGCTTTCCAAACTACTATAGTCGGGTTGGGTAGAGCAGAATCAAAGAGTCACAAGAGAAACTGGAGTTCAAAATTCCTAATAAGAAAAAAATAAGGACTAAAGATTTAGGATCACCATGAGCTCCCTAAGGTAGGTCTCCCCATAATTATGGAACTTACTAGTAAGTAAGTTTCACTAAGAGGAATGATTAATAAATTATCATCCAAGATTGAAAGGACCCAACCTAGTAAACCCAAACTGGGAACCAAACCAGATCATGATTCATATTTTCCCAAGATAGAGAATCTATAAATAGGTGCCACATGAAACCAAAACCACTCCAAAAAAAGTATAACCATTCAAAACTATCCATACACAAGGGACATCTTCAAATATATCAAAAGAAACAGGTTCATCAAGATCTCCCAAAAAGAAGTATCAAAAATGGAAATCCAAAACAAGGGTATACTTAAACAATTTCCACTTTGATCTTGGAGACAACAGGTTAGTTCTATATCCACCACACCCGACAATTCCCTAACTGTACAAGCTTTACTTTGAGGCATGTGGATGGAATACCAATGTCTTGAATCATCTGTTATTCCATGTTCATAATTTATTAATCCTTGACCAAAACACTTTTTTTCAGCAATGTAACTTACCAAATTTATTCAAGTATCAAAAGGGGCCACACCAATGACATTCATTCAAAGGATTATGGAAAGTTGTCTTAGATTTCCCAAAGAAAGAACACAGTAAAAAAACAAGTGAGTGGTCCAACAATTGAAAGTAATTAACTAATAAGGATACTTTTCCATAATAGATTCCTTGATTTCACACTTCTCACCATAAAGGGGACCTTAATGGGCACCAAAAGAAACCGGACTATCAACATCCATGTGTTTCCCTCTAAGACTTTCCTAGAAAAAATAACACAAGCATCGATCTCTATATGAAGATCCCACATGAAAAGAGGTGATTCCAAATGAACAATCAATACTATATCTAGAGAAAAGGAAACCAGCTCATGGAAATGGTCAATATACCCCTTCATAATCTGTTAAACTTTTCAAAAATCTATGAGTTATGCCACTTTATTACCCTTCACTTCCTCAAGAATAAACCATTGAATGAAAGTGATCGTGAATATTTCCCAATACATCCCAACTCGCAATGAGGATGGAATGATCACCCTTCACTGGTCCAATCCAGATCCTTGAAACATACCCAAGACAACTTGCACCCTCTTGGAATATAGAATTCCCAAAAACCTGAAGACACACTCAAAATCCTCAAACCACTCCACATCCTCTAACAAACCTCTATTATTATATACAACATTCAATGATTAAGAATATATCATATCAAACACTCCACTATGTGTCTAGGTATGTCCAACTACTATAAGAGACTTCTTATAAACATGCTTGGTATTTCTAGGGGCATTATTTAATGATATAAAGAAAAAAACCAAATCAAAAACTACAACTCAATCAATTAACATTTTAAACCAAAAACCATGATCATAAAAAAACATATCCCAAAACAAAATCAATTATTAATGGAAAAACCCCCAAAAATCATAAAAACAAGTAAGGGACCCTCTTTTAAAAATCCCCATTTTGAAATTTTCCTATTTTTACATTAAATTCCCCTTTTTGAAATTCAAATCATTTTCTACTTCCAAAACATTCCTAGAAACTGAATCCCATTTTATAATACATTTTCTATTTCAAGTTCTCTTAGATAAAATCACTTCCAATATATCCACTTCTAAAACCAAATTAGTCCTTTCACTTTCCCATTGAAACCAAAAATCCCATTAAAAAATAATCCTTTCCCCCTTTTAAAACACATTTTTTCCACTCTGAAACCCATTTTAAAAAATATTTTCCCTTTCAAAATCCACTCACACCAACCAAAATAAGACCAAAGCATCACCCACACTCAAAATAACTGAAATAAGGAACTAGTGGTCATGCATAACCCAGCCGCATGGTTTAACAAACTGTCCACTGAGAATACACTAACCACTAAAATCATATTGAACCATGCACTTAGGATCCACATCATTCGTTATTCCATGTAAGCTCATCGGGTAAAATCGAATCACTTCAACTATCATCCCCCAACATAAGAAAGCTCGTCAAACTAAACAAACACTATTATAATAAACCTAAAAACAAAAGTAAATACTCAAAACCTAACTACCCCTGGTGACTTAGGTCTCATCTTGGGTGGTCTTGATCAAGAACCAACCCATGACCTACCACTTGAGCCCCAACAATCCTATATATTATCAACCAGACATACCAAATAAAAAAGGGCTCTTATGATACCATATTTTTATGAACCAACCCGGTTCAACCATGAATCAGTCACCTAATTCATCCCATAACAAAGAATAAGAGGTGTTATCAATGCTTCTGGGCTAGAAACTAGTGTCAGGAATCAAAAATACTCACTTGGGAATGATTTATACCATGAAAAATAGATAAATAAATAAATAAAAACATAAAAAAATAATTTTTTACTGGTAGTGGAAAATAAATAAAACTAGACATGCCTCTATGTGACCCCTCAGGTCACCATTAACGACTGAACCAACATTGTTCCATGGTGACTGAGTCGAATCAAGAAATAGAACTAGAATCTAAAAACAAATATAATGTTATAGGTTTGACTATTAAAACTCAATAGGAATTTCTGAATAAACTATTCCATATGACTTCCATTTAAAAATAAATCCAAGTTATGCTAGTTTGAAAATACAATATATAGAAAGTAAGGCTTTAAATCATTTCCAAAACAAGTATCAAGCTTCCATTTTTAAGTGAATCATTTTCCATTACCTTTTTAAAATAGTTACCAAAACATGCTAAAATAGGTGGGTCAATTTGGATACACAATAGTAGATTAAATAGACATTCATTTTATTATTTCAGATAAGAAAATCAATAAAGTAAAATATAATTTTAAAATATTACCATGAAAAATAGAATAAAAGATTCCAATCACCATGGAAAATCCCTAAGTAACTAGGGTTAGTGGGGTCTTAGGATCCTCTTACTCTTGGTGATCAAATCCTAGACATGAAGGTCTATCTCCTACTCGATTAAACTAATCCCCACCATAAACTTTTAGTTAGTGTGGTGATGTAAACCTGCAAGGGAGATCGGACCCCAACCCTACCGACTCACCTAACATACTAGACCTAGTTTTCCCACCTAGATACTTAGGATTCACATATACCATGCCCAGATAGAGGTGAGTTTTATTCAACTACCATATACATACATATCACACTCTTTTCAAAAAACCCTTCCACCTTATAAACTATGATATCCCTTATTAAGTGCATCCCCTTTACAAACCACCCATAAACAAATCATTAACTGATCATCAGGCACATTTTTCACACCACACATTTGAAACACAAATGTTACATTTTTATTACAAGGAGAATGCCTTAAAGGGGTTTTCCATTTCCAAAAAATAATTGAAAATGCCAACTGGGCCTTACCATTTTTAAAGAATCGTCCTTTTGTAAACCAATTGAATATTAAAAATACTTTACATTTTCCAAAATGAGGTTGAAATTATATTTTAACATAAGAAATCTATACTATAAACTTAGGTAAATTATGTAAAATAGATGAAAATAAAATTTCTCAAATCCACAACCATTTTGAATAGCGTATACATAATAATTAATATTAAATCATACTTTTAAAACATTCAAAAAATTAAGGAATTAAAATTAAAATCTTAGAAATAGGAAATATACATCAAAACAGGTTTCTTTTGATGATAGAAATTTGAATCCACTCTTTTATGCTTACACACATATAAATTTATACATATATATATATATACCCCTAGATACAATATAGATATTCCCCTCACAGTGAGAGGATATCTAAAAAGAGGGTGTATATATATACATTACCCATACACATGTTTATAGGTCACAGGCACTAATGTTGGTCCAAAATGCACTGGAGAAAAATACATAAAAATCAAAAATCATAAAAACCCTAAATTAAAATTGAGAAAAATTGAATTAAAAAACAAAGGCTACCTAAAAATCATAGAGAACCTACTGCCTTCAATAGTGGAGACTAGAACTGGCCTCAATGGGACCTAAGATCCCTAAACATCAAGAGACAAAAAAAATACCCAAAAAATGTGTTAGGGTTTGGGATAAGATGTGTGCACCACCCATGAGAGAAGGGAACCAAGAAATAGATGAATAAAGAGGAATGAGAGAAGAAAAGAAACTAACTAAAGAAAATCTCACACAAAACCGGGAGATTAAGCGGCTATAATAATCAAGAGAATATAAGGGGGATTCATGCACCATGGGAGGGGTGCTTGCTTGGCTAGGAGAGGGGTGGGGCTGGTGTGCGTGAAAGTGGGGGTGAGGGAGATAATAATACCACTTTTGGGGTTTAGTAAAATTAATAATAATAAAACTAATGAGTTTAATAATAATCATAATCATAATAATAATAATAATATCATTATTATTATTATTATATAAAAAAATCTTTCTTTCTTTTTTCTTTTTTCTTTCCTTTTTTAAAAGGTTGGATACTGCGCATGATTTGGCCACATAGTGGGTAAAACCGTCTGCCATCCATATTCCCCTCACCGGGCCCTTAGATCACCTCACACATGCAGGATACACAGTTTAATAAACCATGTTCTGGATAAGTGATTTTACTCTATCAAAAACTATAGAAGGGATCACATGGGCTGCACATGGTTTCTACTAATCATGTTTCAATCATCCACCTATTCTAAAAACACAAAATTTTAAAATTTAAACACATTATGAACCAAAACTCAAAATAGAGGATAAAAATAATTAATATTATTGGGACGAGTGTGACAATTCTCCCCACCATGACACTTTATGCACCCATAAAGTCCTAAATATTTGGTTAATCTCCACATTAAATTAAGTAAAACCACTACATGAGATGAGTTTCCTAAAACCTGAAGACCAAGAGCTAACACTCACCCTTATGGTGAAACTTAGCACCCCAAAAGTGACTAAAGATGTCATATTCAAGGAAATTAACTTACACTAGAAGAGAAAATATGAAAGACTAAATAACTTGAACCATCAAATAAAGGACCCAACTAAAGAGACTCAAACCTCCAAACACAATCCCAAAACATGGAACACCCTATCCCCTAACATGGAAATCACCAATAAAAAACTACCATGGAATATTCAGGATCTCTACAAGCATAAATCACATGAACCATTATCCAATCCAACCTAACTACCATGTTTGGGGTCAGGTTGAGTGGATTCAAAGAGTCACATGAGAAACTGGAGTTCAAAATTCTCTAGAATAAAAGAACAAGGACTAGAGAGCTACGCTCACTGAAAACTTCCCAAGGGTGATCTCCTCAAAATTATGGAACTTACTATCAAGGAGGATTTTCTAATAAGAATGCTCAATGGACTACTGTACAAAATAAAAAGGACCTAAACTAGGAAACCAAAACTCAGCACCAAGCCAGATAATGAATCATATTTTCCCAAGATAGATAATCTCCAAACTAGGACCACCCATAACCAAAACCACTCTAAAGGAAGGATAACCATTAAAAAATTACCATACAAAAGGTACATCCATAAATATATCAAAATAAATATGGACACCATAATATATCAATAAGAAGTTTCAAATATAGAAATCCATAGTAAGGGAATACTTAAACATTTTCTACTCTGACGTTGGAGACAATAAGTTGGGTCAAAATCCACCACACCCAGAAATTCCCTAACTATGTTAGCTTCACTCTTATTCTTATGGATAAATCCCTAATGTCTTGAATCATATTTTTTACCAAATTCATAAGCTATTAATCCCTAGTTTAAACTGTTTATTTCAGCAACACCCCTTACTAAACTTCTTTAGGTATCGCAAGAGGCAACACTAATGATAAGACTTTAGAGGATTAAGGTAATATGAATTAGAGTTCCCAAACCAACCACTCTAAAAGAAAATAAGTGAGTGTTCCAAATAATGAAAGGAAGGAACTAATAAGGAGACTTGTCTAGAAAAGGTTCCTACAGTTCACACTTCTCACCAGATGGGGATCCTCCATGGACACCAATAGAAACTGGACTATCAACAGCCACAGGCTTCCCTATGAGGCTTTCCTAGATGAAAGAATGTGATCCTTGATCCCAATATGGATACCCCAAATTAAAATAGGATCATTAAACTAGTATTTAGACACTATCTCTAGAGAATATGAAATGATTTCATTGAAAAGGTAAACATACCACTTCATTATCTTATGACCTTATCAACCGTCTACGAGCTCTGTCACTTTATTCTCCTTTACCTCCTCAAGAATAAATTATTGGATGAAAGTGTTCTTAAATATTCACCAATACATACCAACTCTAAATGATGATGAAATAATAACATTCCACCATCCTAGTCTCAATCCTTCAAACATACCCAAGATAGCTCATAACCTCCTGGAATCTATAGTTCCCAAAAACCTGAAGACACTCTCAACTTCCTAAAGCCACTCCACAGCATCTAATGGACCTCAATTACTATATAAAATAGTCAACTATTGAGAAGATCTATGCTCCACCACTCCACTATGAGTATGGGTAGGGCTGGTGACTGGAAGAGACTCCTTATAAACCTTTTTGGTTTTCTAGGTGTCATACTCTAAATGACATAAAGCACAAAGCCAAATCAACAACCAAACCTCACTAATTAACATTTTAAACCAAAAACTAAGCTCATAAACCAAAACATCAAAAAACTAAAAAAACCAAAAAAATATGAGACAAAACAAAACCATAACATCACAAAACAATCTAAGAACCATCTTTTAAAAATCACCATTTAAAAATTCACCCATTTTCAAATTAAATTACCACTTTAGAAATTAAATTCATTTTCCACTTCCAAATATATCCAAGAAACAAAATCCCATTTTACAATACATTTTCCCATTACAATTATCTTTGATAAAATCACTTCCAATATATCAACTTCTAAAACCAAAGCACCAGTTATACTTCCCATTTGAAACCAAAAATCTCATTAGAAAATAAGCCTTTCCCCCTTTTTAAACCCATTTTTTCCCACTTCTAAACCCATTTTCAAAAATAATTTTCCTTTAAAAATCCAATCACACCAACAAAAATCATACCAAATAATCACCCACACCCAAAATAACTGAAATAGGGAACTGGTGGTCATACATAGCCCGACCACATGGTTTAGTAGACCATACACAGAGCATGCACTAACCATTAGAATAATATTAAACTATGCACTTGGTATTCACATGGTTCTCTAGGCCATGTAAGATCACTTTGTAACACCCACTCACTTCCATTATCATCCCCCAACATAAAAAATATCATCGAACTAAAAAATGATAATAATATAAACCCAAAACCAAAAATAAAAACTCGAATCCCAACTACCCCTGGTGAATCATGTCTCGTCATGAGGGGTGGTGATCAAGAACTGACCCATGACCTACCTCACGAGACCAAACAATCCAACCTTTAATATACCAAAAATCCAAAATAATAAAGGGCTCCTATGAAACTATTTTTTCATGAACTGGCCCTGACCAACCCTGAATCAATCACCCAAACTAGTCTGAAACAAGTCCTAAAAGGCATTCTAAAACCTCCCAGTCTGGTAAATAGTGTTGGGAATCAAAAATAATAAGTTGGGAATGATTTATACCATGAAGAACATATAAAATAATAAATAAAAATATAGAAAATAAGACTATAATGGTAGTGGAAAAAAATAAAACCAAACATAACTCGATGTGACTTTATAGATCACCATCAACCACCAAACCAACATCGATCCATGATGACTGAGACTGAGTTGAAAGTAACAGAAAAATATAAAAAACAAATATAGAGTTATATGCATGAGTATTAAACCTCAGTAAGCATTTCTGAATAAATTATTCCCTATAAATTACCATTAAAAATAAATCCAAGTCATGCTAGTTTGAAAATAAGATATATATGAAGTAAAGTTTTCCATTCCTTCAAAAACAAGTATCAAGATTCCATTTTTAAGTAAACCATTTTCCATTACATTTTAAAAATAGTTCCTAAAACATGATAAAATATGTGTGTTAGTTTAGATGCACAAAATTAGAGAAAATAGATATGTATTTTATTATTTTAGACAATGAAATGATATAAGAAAAATTGAATTTTAAAATAGTGCCATGAAAACTAGACTAAAAGAGTGAAATCACTATTGGAAATCCCTAAGTAACTAGGGTTAGTGGGGTCCATGAATCCTCATACACTCAATGATAAAATCCTAGACAAAAAGGTATATCTCCTTCTTGAGCCAACCAATCCCCACTATAAATGCTTAATTAGTGTTGAAAAGTAAAAGTGCTAGGGAGACCGAGCCTCGGCCCTGTCGACTCGCCTTGCATACTAGACCTCGTATGCCCACCTAGATACCTAGGATTCCTATGTTCTATGATCAAATAGAGGTGAGTGTTATTAGACTACCATATACATACATATCACATTATTTTCATAAAAAACCCTTCCCATTCTCACCTTTGATCTCCCTATTTAAGTGCAATACCTTTACAATTCACCCACAAACAAAGCATTAGCCCGTCATCAAGAACATTTTTCACCCCTCACATTTGACACAAAAATGTCACATTTTTATTCCAAGGGGGATACCTTAAGGGGGCTTTACATATCCGTAAAACAATCCAAAGTTCCAATCAGGACTTACCACTTTTAAAGAAGCTTCGTTTAGGAAACCAATTAAATATTGGGAATAATTTACATTTTCCAAAACGTGGTCAAAATTATATTTTAACATTAAAACCCCATGTTATAATCTTAGTTAAATTATGTAAAACATATTAAAATACCATTTCTCATAGCCAAAACTATTTTTCATAGCATATACATACTACTTAATATTAAATAATAATTTTAAAACATTCAATCAATTAAGGAATTAAAATTAAATTCTCATACATAGGGAACCTACCTCAAAACATGTTTCTTTTAATGATGTCAATATTAATCCACTTTTTACATTTATGTGCACATGAATTTATATATATATATATATACCCCTAGTTTCAATGCATATATTCCCCTTTCCATGAGGAAATATCTACAAATAGGGAGTATATATAGATATATTCCATACCTATGCACATGTGTGTAGGTCACTCTCATGAACCGTGGTCCAAAATGTACTAGAGAAAAATACCAAAAACTCAAAAATTACAAAACCCCTAAATTAAAATTATGAAAAATTGAATAATAGAAAAAAACCTACATGAAACCCATAGTAAACCCCAATAATTTGAAAGTGGTGGATATAACTATCCTCAATGAGACCCAAGATCCCTAAGAATAAAGATACAACAAAAGAAATACCCAAAATAAATGGTTAGGATTCAGGCCAATACATGTGCACCACTTGAGAGAGAAAAAAATCAAGAAATATAGGAAGGGAGAGGAAGATAATAATAAAAGAAACTAACTGGAGATGATCACACTGAAAACTAGTAGATTAAGTGGCCAAAAAAATTAGGTGAAGAGGATGGGGCTTCATACTCCATGGGAGGGGGTTCTAATGTGGCTTATATAGTGGAGGGAGCTGGTGTACATGAGAGGGGGTGATGGAGAAAAAAATACCCCTTCTGGGGTTAAATAAAAATATTCAAAATAATAATAATAATAATAATGGTAAAATTAATAATAATAATAATAATAATATTATTATTATTATTATTATTATTTATAAAAAAAAATTCTTTTTTATTTATATCTTTGTTTGAAAGGATAGACATTGCACATGGTTTAGCCTCATGGTTGGAAAAACTATGTGCCAACCATGAACCCCTCAATGGGATCCTAGATCACCTCTCATGGGTAGGCTATATGTTTTTACAAACTTTGTACCAGTCATGTAATTTTATTCTATCAAAAACAATAGACGGGGCTCGCACGGGTTACGCACAGTTTCTACTAATTATGCGCCAACTGTGTTTCTATGCTAAAAACTCAAAATTTTAAAATTTAAACATGGTTTGACCCAAAAATAAAAAATGTGGATAAAAATAATTAATATTTTAGGTTGAAGGTGTGACATTTCTTATGTTTTGTATTGGGCTCACATGTCGTATAAGTTGTATCAGTCCCACCTTTCATATAAGTTGTATTGGGATCACCCATAATATAAGATGTATCAGGCTCACTCGTTATCACATATAGTTCTAAAGTACCATATTATGAATTAAACATTTTAATATTTCACATTTTCATCATAATAACTTTGAAAAAAATATTTTTAATACATAATCAAAACACTTTTCATTTTCACATTAACATAGGGATAAAATCCCTTTTTCTAAAAACCATTTAAAATGAAAAAATTCCAAAGTATTTTGGAAAATATTTCATTTTAAAATAATCATGTTAACTCATAAAGTAATCTTTAAAATAATAAAATTTCTTGGTGGAGATAAATTCCATTCATATCATATATGTTAAATAAAAAAATTTCTTTTATGCTTTTGTAAAAATTGTCAAAATTAACCCATACGGAAAATGTTAAAAATATTACTTGTTAATACATTATAAATAAAGTCAAATATAGTTTAAAATTAAATTTATAAACTATTGTATCATAAATACTAATTTTCTTGAAACATTTAAAATATATATATATGGACGAAAAAGAGTTTTAAGAAAAACTTTAAAAGAGGATTTTTAAAATGAAGTCTCTTACCACGAGTATGACTCATCATGTATGTTTTATATCTTTATAAATAATAAACATATGTTAATTATTTAATTTATTAATAAATTTTTTCATATTCAATTATCATTATCCCTTTTATATCATTTATGACCATATTTTATTCAGTTACTTCATCTGTTAATTTTACATTGGAAATTTTTAGGACTTTCGATTCATAAGCCCAAACAAACCTTGGTAGAATTAACATGGTCAAAAAGTTAATTATTCCATAAAATCTATAATAATTATCATGAAATAATTATCATTTTATACATTAATTATAATTTTAAAACCAACCATTAAATATGGAAATGAAAATTTTATTACGTTACAATCATAGAGATAGTGGGTCGTAAATATGCATGTGTAACGTTTTCATGGTTCAAATAACATGATAAAAAGAAGGTAAGTATAATTTTATCTTTATAGAATTATTATTATATCATTAATATCATATTAACTCTTTAAATACACTTATATATACCATCCATGTGATGTGGTGATGAAAAAAGACACACATCACTTCATGAAGGTCGTAATTCAAATGCACACACAAACAAAATTATCATTTTTAATGGATGGAAAGATAAGAAAATATGTGATATATTATATTTCCATAATGATAATTATTTCATTAATATATTATATATCTACATTAAATTCATAATTATAACCAGCCATGACAGGAGTTGATGGAAAATGAAACACATCAATTTATGTAGGTGGTCATCCACACGTATGCACAAGCGATGTTTTAATTTATCATAGGTTTGAAAAGGTGATGAAAATTTTAATATTATACATTTGGATGAATTGAAATTTCTAAATAGTTTTAATTTTCATTGTTGGATGGGTCGAATCTTGATCCAAGACTCATATTGGAGTTTTGAGAGTCAGGATGTATCAAAGGGGTGTTTTTGATATGGGGAATAATGCTAGGGAGGTTGATCAGGTGTTTATATGAGTTTTAGAGGCTTCAAATTAAGTTTTGGAGGTTTTGTAAGTTTCCTAGAAAGGGTGTGTGGTTTGATGTGCATATTTTAGGATAAACTATGCGACACCTTGTTGATCAGGTGGTTTTCAGTTCATTTTGAACTTGTCTGGGTTGGGTTGAACGGTTTCTATATAGTTAAGGGTAAATCGTGCATAGTCCAAGGGGGAAAACATGTGAGAATGAGGAGGCATTGAGACCTGGCATAAGGGTTGTGCACGGTTTTAGACAAACCATGCACCTTATTACAGGTGGGATACAGTGCTGACAGTATAGTTGACACACGATTTGTAAAACCATGCGGCCTAACCATGTAGGTCATGGAGGTTGTATAGTTATGGTGCACATAGTTGGCACATGGATTAGATAGTTATGTGGACAAACCATGTGAATACCTATATTTTTCATTAAAATGATATTTTTACCATCTTTCCCCTTTGGTATTTTAATTTACCCCTCTCTGTTCTTCTCCCCTCACACATACGAACCAGAGGACGCTCCTACTCCCTTCTTCTCCTCATCAAGAAACACTAATGAGGTGTTTTGGTGGTTCTTCTTTGACGTTTAAGGTGAGTTTTATTCTCCTCCTCTTTCCCTTCCTCCCTTTCTTTGGTTCCTTATAATTTCTATATGTGCGATTTAGGTTTTTGATTTTTATTCGACCAGAGTATGGTGAAATCATCCAGGGATGATGGGGATTTTGGTTGGCTTGGGTAGAGGAGATCCTGAGATGGATTCCTCATTTTGTTATGTGGTGTTTCACTAAGTTATGTGACCATGGTGAATTTTCTTAGGTTTTTAAAATGTTTTGATTTAATTAAGTGTTTTTTTTTGTATCACTTTTTTATTCTATAACCCAAAATGTGGTCGAGCTTATGCCGTAAGTCTTCAATGATTGGTTGGTTTTGATTTTGGTGTGGCACGATGCCCCGTTAATCTTTATGACCTTATTATAAGTTTGTTTTGGGCTAATTAGTTAATTATAATTGTTATAATTAATTAATTGGTGTCTTTTGGTGTGACATTATACCTTGGGTCATCATGGTGATCTTGGTTGGGTGATAAGTGGTTTGGATGATGCTTGGGCAGGCCTTAGCAAGGGCTTCGTGCATGGGAAAATTTTTAGAAATATTTTTTTATGAGGTAAGAGGTATAAGAGCTTCACCTATAGTCTTGAAATTTGTTTTATATGTTCATTGTATTATATTCCTTAGATCCCATGTCTGTGTGCTTTCTCCCTTATTTTAAGAAAAATTACATTACATTAGGTTAACTCCATGGACCTTCCACGGATCCTATTAGATCCATGGTGATGTCAAACTGGACTTAGGTCCTCTAGTGGGGTGTGTTAACCTTAGAAGTGGTATTTTTGTGTGTTAAATTTTTATGACACTCGTTATGAGGTTCCTAAAATGGTTTAAATGTGTGCATAGTGATTTGACATTGATTTAAAATCCAAATGGGTAATGCTATGTTTAAAAAAGATCCTAGTTTTTAAATGAGGTATCAACCTCCAAGTGGCCTATAAAAACAGAATTTTATAGGATTTCAAATGTTGATTTTAAATGGATAGGTGTGACATATTTTATAAAAATTATTTAATGGATATTTTAATGGTTTTAATGGAAATATAGGCCATGGTCCTTGTTTGGTTTTCAAATGGAAAGATGTATGTATTAAGAAAGGTGGTTTTGAAATGTTTAATGAGGATTTTGGTTTAGATTGTTTGTCATGTGAAAAAGGGTTAGGCCTTATCGAGGCATGTTTTGGTTTTGGAGGACTATGGGGCCTGAGTAGGTGCTAATAGTTTAAAAAGGATTGTTGTGTTTTTCTTGAATGTTTCATATGGTCATGAATTGAGAATATAAAATTAAGGAATGATGGAAATGATATGTGATTTGAATGTTGGATTGATGCTCTAGGAAATATGGTTTTTATGTATGTTTTGGGTGCTGGACTAAGGATTCTGGCACAGGGAGTATTCTATTGAGAGGGTATCATAATGAGGCTCCAAACACTGATAGTATACTTCATGGATAGTGCCCTGGACTAAGGATCTGGGAAATAATGGAATTCTATTTGGGAAAAAGATACTGTATTGATGCTCATTCTCCTTAGGTTGGGCCAGATAAATTCTCTAGGAATCACCATTGTTATATATAGATAGAGGCTGGATTAAGTCTCTAGACATAACTATTATGTTTTTGTGATGGGTTTGATAGACTCGTTGTTGGTATCAGTATCTATAGTTTGGTATATGGTCAGGTATATGAATGATTTTCCAACTATGTTACATTTTTATATTGATATTTGATTTAGATATTGAACTTAATTTTTAGGCACTGATGGTCTAGGTACATTGGTTAAGTCTTGTGGGTGTAGGTTTGTGTTCTCCTGAGTTGAACAAGGATCTAATACCCTTTTTTGACATTTGTATTATGTATCTCCTACATTTCCCCTTATATGAATGGATTATATAATTATATGTTTTTTGGCTTGAGTGTCACCTTGGAGACCTTGGTATTGTGGGTACTAAATGAGATTTTGTTTCCCTATCTTGTATTATTTTTTTTTTTGTACTATCTATTTTATTGAACTATTTATATACAGACACTTTTGTAATAACTAGTATTTTCTATAAACACTATTGTTGGTGTCCAACTAAGTTTTACTCACACCTTGCTCGGGCAATCATTGCACTTGGGTACCCAAGTAGCTCTCACATGTTCATTATAGGCATAGGTTATGGGATGACGCCTGTATTGGGAATGGCTTGGCCGAGCAATATTTCTCAAGTGGTATCAGGTGATTGGATGGGTTTAGATCAGTGAGTGGGTGGTCGGTTGTATGTATGACATGTTTGTTCTTTCCTTTATTACATTTCATCTTATTAAAGTATGTTTGAGCTCCAATTTATTTATTCTTTCATATTACTCTCTTGTGTATGATATTTGGTTATTTTTTCTAGATGTGCACTCTAATATTGGGGTATAGTCTCCTCACAGTTTAATTTGATACCCCTACTGCTAGTCATTAGCCTTTGGAATATAGCAAGGCATGCTTGAGGTCCTACGGTGCACCGGATCGAGGCACTGGTTTAGTGGCACCTAGGAAGGGATGTTACAAAGTTTTATCAGAGTAGTTTCTTCCTATTATTTTACTATTTGGGGTTGGTAGATAGTATATATAGGAATATGTCAGAGCTTGAGATGGATACCAGGCTGGTTCATCGCGAACACCTATTCTGGTATGAATTCTAGGTTACCATTGGTTGGGATTATTGTTCTGGTTTGTGACATTATGGTTGTACATGATTTTCTCTTCAATCAATGCACATGTTGTGTGGATTTGATGGTATATGGTGGATTTATGTATCTTGTCCCATTGGAAAGAGGCATGTGATTTTTTTATGGCTCTTAGCATGTAAAGGTGATAGGTGCCTCATGTATCATGATAGGCATGTAGCATCCACATGTTATAAGACTATTAGTGTTTGATTTTATGCATTTCCATTTTGATGGAAGGTTATGTGGATCTACGGTGTGGCACTCACTGGTGAGTACCCCAGTGAGGTCCTCATGTATGGTTGGTGTAGTGAACTTGTTGGGTCAATACTGTGTGATTATAGGATCCTTGGACTCCTTGTGGGTGGTTTCTATTGAGGTTGGTGGAATTTATGGGTCCTCTAGGGAGTGATCTAATGCATAGATGCGTAGTTAGGATGGGCTCCCTAGTTGTGGGAAGTTTTTTGGTGCATTTCACCTTTATGTTGGGAGATCCTAGAGGAGTGTGTTTTGATCATTTGGGGTTTTGTGATGGTGAGACAGGTGCATATTGATTCCTATGAGTAGTGACCTTCTTGATGTGACTCTATTTCTGGGGGTTTGTATCATGTAGCTCTTGAGGGTGACCCATGAAGTAACTGACTGAGTTGGGTGTGATTTGGGTATGAAAGGCACATATGGATGTTTTGGACTTTTGATATTGGTGAATGAAGGGTTCATCCCAGTATGGGGTTATGACACGTGGGATGCCTTCGTTTTTGAGAAGTAGATATTGAGTGCTAATGGTTTAGCTTATGGTTGGTTATAAGGATGGTAGTTTCGTTTAGGTATCTACATCGGGTGATGTTTGTGAATATTAGTTATTCCATATAGTAATGAGTTATATTATGATCATAAGAGGTGCTCGAGGAAATTTGGGCTCATATTGATGAGTTCATCTCGGGTGGTGATCATGCGTGCGAGTTTGTTCTTGTTATGAGGAACCTGTAGGTGTCCAGTTTACTTAAGATGGAAAATACTTGGATTTATGGTGCGGTGATGGTATGTGTGGTTTTTAAAGGAAGGACCAATTAGGTTTCTGGTCTTGTTAAATCTAAATTCATCTTCAATAACATGGTTAGATCATGAATGATCTTATTTGGACCTTGAACGATGCTCAAGATTCAGGGGATCGAGCAAGTGGTTTTGGTTCGGTGAGTTTTTTTTTGGGTTTTAGAAATCACCAAGGGTTCTCTAAAATGGGTTATATATGATTGAAGTGTAATCATGGCTAATGGATTTGGTTGGTGAGATGAGGTTTCATAAGTATTAACTCATTCGAATCAGAATGAGGCTATGGGGTAGGGTCACACAAGAGTTTGTGTAACAGTTATGTGTTACTGGGAACTTTGAGGCATGAGAATATGGTGAAATGTGGTTTCATTTGGTTGTGGATTAGATATTATAGATTATACATTATAGTTAGTAGGGTTTTGTGGATAGATGTGAGTAGTATGAGAATCAATGTGGATGTGGTGATATGTATGTTGTAAGGGAGGTTCACAATATTAATGGCTTGGCAAGTTCCTATAGATAAAGGTGTCATTGGAAATGGATGTGTGGTGGTGGTGTTCATCAATATAATCATGGAATAATATTGGTAGTTATGATCATGACTGGTATCTTTAAATTTTATTAGGTATATTGATAGGGTAATGACTATATTTCTAGATACCCTAATGTTTTCGGTTGGTTATGGGCTTCTTGGAATTTACGCTCATGGAGCGGTGTATGTGGAATCATGTGGTGGAAACTAAACCATTGCTTATTTGTGGTTGGAGACCTTAGTATAGACTTAATGTTCACCAATACCTTGGATTACATTATCGGATGTCAGGGATGGGTGGTAGTTTATGTTTTTTTGGGTTGCTCAGGTGAGGGAGAGATGGCCACATTCGATCCTTGGGTTAGTAGTGGTTGGAGCATGGGATGAAGTAGTTGAGGTCATTGAGTGAGTTACTGATTATGAAACTCCTATTTTGTAGAGTGATTTATTAGTTGTGGAGGTGTGACCTTTATTCTGGAATGGTTGAAGGTGTGTGGAACTGACCATGGTTCGGTCATGGTGGCATTTTGATTCTAGTGAAGAACTATGAGGTACATGCTTAGCTTCCATAGAGAATAGTAATGGGAGGTCAGTGGTGATGAATGATCAATCCGAGAAATATATTTGGGCTTGATGTGGTTTTGGAAATTAGTATTGGCATGGAATCTAGTTGTTATGTTCAGGGGTGGTTGAGAAATTCCCTTGAGTATAAAGGTAGAGTGATCGAATGTGTTGGCGACAGATCGACAGTTGGAGTCGGGCACTTTGGGAGGAGGAGGCCAAGGGTGTCCCAATAAGGTTTTGGCACACAATGTGTCATGAAAGGTTATAATCTACTTTTGGTGCATTATTTGGGAATGATGGATGAATATCGTGTTGGTTTGAGCTTTCGAGGAAAATCTAGGTTGTTCTCCATTTGGGCATGGATGGCAGGGATGCATTTGTTTCATTTGGTTTTGGTGGTGAGGAAGAGTTCCAATTATGATTTTCATTTTGGTGGTTGTTAGATAATGGTAGGTTGATAAACATGTTGGTATCTTGGTGGGAGAATTATTTTAGGTTTTGTGAGCCTTCCTAAAGGAAAGGGTGTTAAGTATCAGAAGTTGGTGATTATAAGTTTAAGATTATGGTGGGAAGCACCATGGCCCGATGAGTGATCAGGTGATGATGCAATAAATTTCCCAGTTGGATAGGATTGGTTAAGATCTATAGTGGTGTTTTGTTTTTGTAAATGGGTGTTAGCTCAAGTTTTTGGCCGGTTTAGGACCTTGAATTGGAGGTTTCACCTTAGTAGTGTCTCAAGATATTAGAAGTTGTATGAGAATATTGGTTGGAATTTGGTGTCCTATGTAGGTTAGGTGGCCCTGAAGGATTACCACCAAGACTTATTGATAATGATGAGTATTATAGTGGGGTTCTTATAAGATCCTTCATCCAAATCTATCTAAATTATGAAGGAAATTGAATTTTCTTTATTGGATGGGTCAAATATTAATCCAAGACCCAGAATTGGGTTTTGAGAGTTGGGATGTATCAAATGGATTTTTTTGAGATGGGGTATGATTCTTGGGGGGTTTCTCAGGTGTTTGGATTAGTTTCTAAGGATTTGGATTAAGTTTTGGGATTTTTGGAACTTTCTTGGAAAGCATGCATGGTTTGGTGTGCATGGTTTAGAAGAAATTGTGCAATAAGTTGATGCTTGGGAGGTTTTCGATTCGTTTTGAGCATTAAATGGTTGGGTTTTATGGTTTCATCATAGTTAAGGGTAAATCACTCACGGTCCATGTGGGGAAATCATGTGAGGGTAAGAAAGATCTGAGGCATGGCACACAAGTTGTGCACTGTTTTAGAAAAACTATGCACCATGTTGTAGGTCAGAGGTAGTTCTGATAGCATAGTTGGAACAAGTTTTTTCAACCCATGTGGCTTAACCTTGTGAGGCATGGAGGTTGGATAGTAAGGGTACAGATAGTTGGTGCATAGTTTGTCTAACCATGTGGAAAAATCGTGATACAGCCCAGATTTTTCATTAAAATGGTATTTTTACCATTTTTCTCCTCCGGGATTTTAAGCCAACCCTCCCCTTTCTTCTTCCCATACATTCATGAACCAAAGTAATCTCCTCCTCCCTTCCTCCCCTTTTCAAGCCACACCAAGGAGGTGTTTTGGTGGTTCTTCTTTGATGTTTAAGGTGAGTTTTCTTCTCCTCCTCCTTCCCTTCCTCCATTTCCTTGGTTCCTTCAAATTTATGGATGTGCGGGTTAGGGTTTTGATTCCAATTTCTCTGGAGTTTGGTGGAATCATACATGGATTAAGGATATTTTGTTCATCTTGGGTAGAAGAGATTCTGATATGGATTCCTCACTTTTTTGTGTGTCATTTCATTGAGTTATGTGACCACATTGAATTTTCTTAGTTTTTTCAAATGGTTGGATTTAATTAAGTGTGGTTTTGGTATCTTCTCTTAAGTCTCTAACTCATAATGTGGTCAAGGTTACGTTGTAAGTCTTTGGTGAGTAGTTGGTTTCAATTTTGGTGTATGACGATGCCCCGGTAAGCTTCCTGGACTTATTCCAAGTTTGGTTTTGGTTAATTAATTAATTACAGCTGTTATAATTAACTAATTGTTGTTGTTTGGTGTGAGACTAGACCTTGGGTCATTGAGTGAGTTTTGTTGGGTGCCAAGGGGTTTGTATGATGCTTGGATGGGCCTTGGAAAGTCCACTATGCATAGGAAAATTTTTTGAAATATTATTTAATGAGGTAGGTGGTCAAAGAGCTTTACCCATAGTCTTGATATTTGTTTTATATGTTCATTGAAGTATATTCCTTAGATCCCATATGTGTATGCTTTCTACATTATTTTATGAAAATTGACGTGACCTTAGGTTAACACCATAGACCTTCCACAGATCTCGTTGGATCCATGGTGATGTGAAACTAGACTTAGGGCCTCCCATGGGGTGGGCCAACCTTGGAAGTGGTTTGTTTTGTGTGTTAAATTTTTATGAAATTGGTTATGATGTTCTTGAAATGGTTTAAATGTGTTCATAGGGATTTGACTTGAATTTTAAATCCAGAGGGGAAAAGTTTTGTTTTGAAAATATCCTGGTTTTGAAATGAGGTATTTACCTCCATGTGTCTTATAAAAAGGGGTTTTATTTAGATTCTAAATTTTGATTTAAAATGGATATATTTGACATATTTTATAAAAATTATTTAATGGATCTTGTAATGGTTATAATGTAAATGTAGGCCCTGGGAATTTTTTGGTTTTTAAAGGGAAATACCCATGTATTATGACAGGTGGTTTTGAAATGTTTAAAAAGGGTGTTTGGTTTAGATTGTTTACCATATTAAAGAGGGCTAGTCCTTATTGAGGAATATTTTGGTTTTTAAGGCCCATGGGGGCCTAAGTAGGTGTTCATGGTTTAAAAAGGATTGTTTTATTTTTCTTGAATGTTTTTTATGGTCGTGAATTGATAATAGGTAATTAATGAATGAAAAAATAATAATTTTGGTTTGAATTTAAGATTGATTCTCCAGGAAAGGTGGTTTTGATGTACGGTTTGGGTGCTGGACTAAGGATCCGAGCATAGGAAGTATGCTACTAAGAGGGTGTCAAATTGAGGCTCTAGAAACTGATAGTATACTTTATGGATAGTGCGCCATACTAAGGCTCTGAAAATTATGGAATTCCAGGTCGGATAAGGATGTTGGCCTGATGCTCCTTCTCCTTGGGTTGGTCTAGAATGATGTTGTAGGCACTGCCATTGTTATGTATAGATGGAGGCTTGACTGAGGCTCTAGGAACTACTATTATGATTTTGTGATGGGTTTTATGGGCTTGGTGTTGGTATCGGTACTAATAGTTTGGTATATGGTTAGGTGAAAGATAGAGTTTCCATCCATTTTATGTTTTGATATTGATATTTGAGTTAGATTTTGGACTGACTTTCTAGGCACTGATGGATCAGGTACTTTGGTTAGGTCATGGGGGTGTAGGTTTATACTCCCCTAAGTTGAATAAGGAGTGAATACCATACATTAACATTTTAAGTATGTATCTTCTACGTTTCCCCTTATATGACTAGCTTATATTGTTATATGTTTGTTTGGATTGATTTTCACCTTAGAGACCATGGGATAGTGGGTATAAGATGAACTCTGTTTTCCATATATTGTATTATTTTTGTTGTACTATTTATTTTATTCCACTATTTATCTAAATAAATTGTTGTATTGAATGGTATTTTATCTAGACACCATTTATGGTGGCCTACTAAGTTTTACTCACACCCTTCTTGGTCTTTCATTTCACTTGGGTACCTGAACAGCTCTGACATGTTTATTACAAGCACAAGTTATAGGCTGAGGACCGTGTTGGGTATGGTTTGGCAGAGCAAGATTACTCAAGTGGTATCAAGTGATTGTATGGGTTTGGATCAGTGATTATGTGGAGACTCTTGTATTTTCTTTTATTATAGTATGTTTTGTAACCATCCCAGTTGGTAGTTGGTTGTATGTACGACATGTTCATTCAAGCCTTTGTTTCTTTTCGTCTTGTTAGAGTATGTTTCAGCATCAATTTATTTGATCTTTCATATTACTATGATTTGTATGATATTTGGTTATTTTATTATGGATGTGAAATAAGATATGGGGGTATAGTATCCTCATAGTTTCATTCTAGACCCCCGCTTCTAGTCATAATCCTCTGGCGTATGAGGAGGTGCGCTTGAGGTCATCTGACACACCGGCTCGGGGCTCCGATTTAGTGCCACCTAGGCTAGGATGTTATAAAAAGGGTTAATAAGTAATCATAATAACATTTCATTATATTTAATATATTTATATTGTTATTTTATCATGGTTAAATAATATTTTAAAGTGGTGTAAGGAGAAATAAACTTGAAATAGGTCAGTTATGAATTATACATTTTCCTTAGATAACCTCTTTAGCTTACACATTAAGCAACATGGCCTTGGTTTTTTGGTGATACCAGGACCTCTATGATATGGGTAGTAAATTTTGGGAGATATTTTTCTAGTTATTTTCAAAACTAGATTACTCAAAATGTGTGAGTAAGTGAGGATAGGAGGTTCCCTTTTATAAGTGAGCGGAGGGGCACTCTTGGGATTATTTAATGTATTAAATTAATATAAATAAATATTCATGTAAACATGGAACCAAATTGATATATTTTGAATATAGGATGTGTGTGAGTCTTAATAATCTCATCCAAAAAAAATTAAAACTTTAGGTAATGTTTTCACCCATATCTCTTTGTTTTAACCCTCGTTAACCCTTTTAATGATTACCGCAACGTCTATGTTTTTCAAACTATAAGAGTCAATAAATTTACTATAAAAAGATAAGTGTCATATAAATATATCATTGTTGATATTATAAATAACATAACATTCAATTGAATGAATACAATATTTTAATTAATTTTAAATCATTTAATAAAATACTATTTATTATAAAATATCATTAAAATCGTTTTTGGAACTACTCATTTAATTTGAATTTAATGATGTAATTATGGTAATGAAATTAAAATATAGACCATTAATATATCCATAATATATTATATTAACCTATATAGTTCATGGGACACTGTAACTTACCCAAAAAATATTACTTTTAGAGTTTTGAAAATCATTTACTTGATTTTTCAACTTCTTGCACAAGCATTGTGTCGGCGTTGTGTAGTAATTTAAGGTTATTTTTTCACTTCAAATTAAAATTAAATAAACATGATAAAAAAATATTATTCATGTTTTAAATGAACATTTATAACAAAAAATCATCTCTTTTTATCCCTATGAAAAAAAAATTAGAGATATTAAAACAAAGAAAGTGGCATTTTGTTTTTATTCTTTATCTAAACTTATATTAAGGTCATTATCAATAGAAACTGGAAATAAATTGACACATTTTCAAACCATTGATGATAAAGTTCAAAAACTTCTTATATAATAAAATAAATACAAGTTTTAGGGATATTTATAGGCCTTACCTTATTATTTTTAACCTTAATTACCTAATTTTCCCTTGCTAAGATAAAAAATAATTAATATGCTTACTATTCATAATGACCAGAAATAAAAGGGACCTATTAAGAAATTTTGTACCTAATGATTCAAAATATGGGATATATTTTTTCAGGATTCAATTTATACAAGTGTAATTAATTAATTTAATATAAAATTAAAAACATAATGAAAAATAGATTTTAGAGAAATGCATTTTTAATTCAAAAAATGAACTTATAAAATAATTAGGTTTAATGAGGATTACTATGTAATTAATTATATTATTTATAATTAAAATATACTTATATTAATTTAATATCAAATGGTACTTTTAAATTACATTATTTAATGAAAACAAATGACAGTTTTACAAAAACTCGGTATTTTTACTATTCACTAAAAAATTGATATTTTTAGAAAATTACTAAAATTTCCCCCTAAGATAATTTTGATGTGATTATTTCAAAAATTAAGTTCATTTTATAAAATATAAAATTTATAATTTATAAATTAATCATTTAAATAAAACATTATAATACATGAAAACAAAATTAATGAGATTAAAACTATTTCCTTTTTTATTGAAAAATTAATTAAAATTATTATAAATAAAATAACTAGAAAAATATAATTAGTGAATATTAATAATTCATCAAATTTATTTACTATTAAAATTATATTGGTTTTTATAGTGATGGTGTGTTGATTTCTCTATGAGGTTGTTCATGTGTTTCATTATTTGGGAAACTCTGATGGTTTCCTTTTCATGGATGAAAAGGATTAAGGTGGTGAGGATGTAGTAACCTAAATTTTGTCCTAGATAAAACTTAATTAAATTTTTTGATTTCAAATTATTGGGACCTCTTCAATTATAAAATGATAAATGTAACTTAGCAACGAAACTCGGAAAACATTTCAAATGACACTATTGATTCCATGGTGCGGTGTTTACCCTCATGTAAAATTATGGTTAATTTCTGATTATGTTGAGATTTATAAGATATTTTTTATTTATTACTTAAATAAATATTTATCTCAAATATCGATAGTTAGTGTTGAAACCATGGTTTTTTTTAGACCATGGAATATTTTAAATAATATTTCTAGGATGGGTTGCTGAAAAAAAGTGAAAATATGAGCACTATAGAGGCTCAATAATAATACACTAAAAATAATATATCATTTTTAGGTTGTGCATGTATATTTTAAAATAAATGTTTATATCTCATAAATAGAGTGTCATATGGATGAACTGATGTCATGGTTTCATCTAAAATTATGTTTTTCCCTTAGGAATTATATAAGATTAATTCTCACTAGATATTTCTGATATATGAAATCACTGGTTCCATTTATTTAATTAATTAAATATATGATTTACTTGATGTTTAAACCCTAAAATGTATCTATAAAACCACTATTATGAGTTCTCCCTGGTTTTGTCCACTTCTCCTTGCCAAAAACCCTAGATTGAGAGAGATCGAGAGATCCTTCAATGGAAAAAGTGGATCAGTAGTGATTCAGGATCTAATTTTCAAAATCATTGAGTTAGATATTGGTGGTGGTGATATATTTTAGGATTAATATTATATAAATAGAGATATTTATGATAAAATAATGCAATGATGAAAATGTAAATGAAGCAGTGATGATTCTTCATTGAGTTAGGGCTTCCTTACTTAGATTTTTGCCTCATTTTTCATCCTTGGGTAATTGTAGGAAGATTTCATTGTGAAACCTGATTATAATTCTATAAATTGATTTTGTATTTATTCCTTACTATTATATTATTTGATGTATGGATTAAAAATCCGATTTAAATCTCTAGTTATTCATTCCTTTTTGCATGGTCCTACAAATATGTTAATTTCTTTTAGCCTGAGAGTTTATTTATTATATTGATTTCTTCATATACATTTGGTTTTATATGATTAATATTATTGGTTAGGTTCACAATGGCCAATAACGATCTCACTTCATTGATTATGACTTTCTCCCCTTGATCTTCATGTGTTCATCGTTCACTTGTAGTAGGACCGCGATTCAACTGTCCATCTGGTTCAAAATGTGATTAAAACCCAGAACTATATTGGCTGGTGTGATTGATGATGAAAAATGATTTTTGGGATAAATACTGGATGATGGAATATCATGGATGGGGGTGAGAGGGATGAACCCTCAGTGGAATCATGAGGCATTATGGGCTTCATGCGGGTCAACTATGATCCCAATTTAGAAATGTAGAGGCTGAAAATTGATGACCAAGTATGTTTTCTTTGATATTGGGGCCAAGGAATATGTTTTAATCATGAATTATAATGAGAAATAACAACATCCACATATTCATGACAAACAGGTGCATCTAGTTTTAAGATCTCGACTACAAGACATGTAGTTCAAAGGAACATGCATTGTGTATTTTGGTTGATGTGGTGGAAAAGGTTTCAAACTGAGAAGTATATCACACATAATGTGGTTTACCCCTATATATCATTTGATGACTTGTTGACCATCTTAGTGTGTATAGGGAGTACATTCCTAGGATTCCATTTAGCCTTACACATCATGTGTCCTCAACAACACATCATGTGTCATTATATAGTCAACTTGATTTGTATAGGGAGTATATACATATGATCATGAGTCATAGTACATGTCATGTACATCAAGTCCACACACCATATACCCCTTCATGGAACACAACTCTAGCATAATGGTATAATCTAAGTTCCTTTTCATACCCAACATGCCATGTATACTATTATACACCCCATATAAGTGGGTTTTATACCCACTATGTTTAGAAATAGTGCATTTCTAAGTGTAGGTTTTGGTCCACACACCATGTACCCTAGAATAGAACATGGTATACTTTATCTATAATTATCTACCTACTATATATCTTCCCTTAGTCTTGAAATGGTACCGGTAAGTATTCTATCCATAGTATAGATTCATATCGAATGTGATGGTGGAATTTTTAAAAGATAGGTATGACAATCAAGGAAAAAATAGAAATATTGATCCCATTAACATTTTAGAGGTTAGGCTTGGCTTTCAGACACTCTTAGTGAGTGGTAACCCTCCCTGATAATAGATTTGAATCAGGGTGAATTTTCCTCTTACCTCCTTGGGTAGAGTCAGAAATCCCCTCTATGGGAGTGGGGAATTAGATACTTTTCCTATGGACCAGATAGGGTCGGTATTAGGGGTGGTAATGGATTGTTTTGGTTAGGTTTTTACTAAAAAACAAACCACACCACAATTTTTTGTTTGGTTTTTATATATAAAAACTAAACCATTTAATTGTGGTTTTTTTGGGTATGAAATATTTTAAACCATGAATTTTTGGTTTGGTTAGATTCATATTGTAGATTTAAATTTTTTTTAAGTACGAACATGATTGACTAAAGCCAAAAAAAACCAAAGGAGAACATGATTCAAGAAAAAATAACCCGTAAAAACATATGATTCTGAATAAAGGACCATCAAAACACATGTATGCCTTATGGTTTAAAAATAATGTTTTTAGAACAATTTTTCAAGATTAAAGAGCTAAAATATATTTAATCATATCATTTTAGGTTTATCATATCATTATTTATGATTGTGAATAAAGGATTTAGGTTTCATGTGTAAATTTTAACGATTTAGAGTTTAAGAAAGTTGATGTTTAAAATTTATGGTTCAATTTTTTAGATATTATATTTATTATTTAAGGTTTTGATGACTAAATTTATGATTTAGGGTTTTGAAATTTTAATCTAGTTTTTTTACATAATATGGTGACTAAAATATAAAATAAAATTCTAAAAGAATATTTTTAATGTTTTCAATTTTTTGAAAATTAATGTAATTAGGTAAAAAAAATTGAAAACAATATCAAATAGTACCTAATATATCATATTATTTCAAAATAATGAAAGAATCTAATAATAATATATATTTATGGAAATAATCATCTTCTCCAAATTTATCCTTTCAGATACTTTCTTTTTTTATAGTAATTATTAAGCCCCAAAAAGGTAACTTGTGGATAGAATGATATGAATTTTGTTAGATGGTTCCATGGGAAAAAACAAAAAAAAATTAAGTTTATAAAGTTCTCAGGTCTAGTTTGTCTAACAAAGACTAAATTTATTGAAAAGAAAAGATAGTAATGAAAATAAATGAGAAGAAAAAAGATGATGTTTGATTTATGATGTATAAACAAAATTATAGCAACAAAAATTATTATAATCAATTAAAAAAAACTAATTTCCCTTACTTTCTCCCATGGAAATGAGGAAACCAAAAAGTTCCTTGGATCAAATGCACAACCTTTTACATAGAAAATATGTAATTACATACCAAGATAACAATAATTAACTCCACATAGGTATTGAAAAAACCCATAGAAAAACCTAGTAGTAATAAAAATATTACAATCATTCACTCTATAATGTTCCTTATATACCTACTTTTAATCAATCCATGTAATATCCCAAAATTTTAAAAGAATTTTATGTTTGATAGCATATACAACACGCAACACCAAACTTAAACAAACCATGAAATAATATTATTTAAATATGAATACTATATCTAGGTCATCGAATTAGAAAATATAAATTGGAGTAACAAAATTATGAAATATATATATATTTATTAATCAATACAAATGTATTTATTAATTCTTGTGAAATAAACACTCAATTTTTATTAAAATAATTTTATTTTAAAAAAATATATTTTCATCAAAAATGGTTCGTAAGGATTTTTGTGAGTAAATATTATAATTAATTTATAGGAAACTTATAAATTTTATTCAATAAAAATTATATCATTTTTGAAATCAGTATATCAAAATTTTCTTAGGGTGAAATTTTGGGATTTCTTAGAAAAGATTGATGCTTCAGAGAATAGTGAAAAATAAATATTTTTGTAAAACTATCATTTATTTTAATTTAAAGGTATCATTATGATTCAAAATTTATCTTAAAGTAAAGTAAGTCTTATTTAGTTATATATAATATAATTAATTTCATTTGAATCATCATTATTACTTATTTTATTATAAGTTTATTTTTGGGATTAAAAATCATTTTTTCTAAAAAATGTTTTTCATTGTGTTTTATACATTTATATTAAACTTGATTTCTTTAACTTATTGGAATTGAATCTTCAAAAATGGATCCTGTATTTTTAATCATGAATTTAAAATTTTGTAAAAAGGTCCCTTTTATTTTTTTCATTATGGATAGTAACTATGGTAAATAGTTATAATTATAATAATGGGTAAATTAGCTAATTAAGGTTAAAAATAAAATGATAAAGACAAAAAATAACCTTAAAACTTGTATTTAATAAATTTTATGATTTTTTTCATCTATAATAATCCATGATAAAAAATTTATGGAAATATTTCCCATTTTTATTTGAAAACTTCTTAAATATTATTAAGTAAAGAAAAATAAAAAATGTCACTCTCTTGCTTTTAGATTTCTCTTATGTGTTCACATAATGATAAAAATAAGTTGTTAATGAATATTATAGTTTATTTTTATAATAATTAAATTATTTTTATGATGGTAATTTTTTTCTTATTTTTAGTGATGAAATGACTACCTTAAGTGCTTAGCAACTCCAACATATTACTTGTGCAAGCAGTTGAAAAATTAAGTAAATGATTTTAAAAACTTTAAAAGTGTTTTTTATAAGTTATTATATCCCATTATTTCATAGATATATATTAAATATTTGGTATTTATTAATAATCTATACTCTAATTACATTATTATCTTGATGAATTTAAGATCAAATTAAATGAATGGTTCCAAAAATAAAAAAAGTTATATTTTATAATAAATAATATTTTATTAAATAATTTAAAATTCATAAAAAAAACCAATATTCATCCAAGTTAATTTTATATGGTTTAAGATATCAACTATGGTACATTTATGGTTTAATATTCTTTTTATAGTAACTTTCTTAACCCCTAAAGAGTAAAAAACTTTGATATAGAGGTAATCTTTAAAAGGGTTAATGGGGGGTTAAAATAAAGTGATAAGGGTGAAAATATCACCAAAACTTGTAAAATAAATATTTTATAATATTATTTAAACTCATATACATCCTATAATATAAATATATCAATTTTTTTACTTTTCTGTGAAAATTAATTTATATTAATTTAATAATTTAAGTAATTCCGAGAGTGCCCCTCCCCTCATTTATAATTGGAAACTTACTCTCCACTCTTCCCCACACCTTTTGAGCACTCCAGTTCATCCAATACCTAACCAAATACCTTTCCAAAATCCATCCTCATATTATAGAGGTATTATTTTGGTCATAATATCAACCTTATATGGATTATGGTGTGAAGTAAAGGAGGTTGTCTCGAGAAGAGGTATAGCTTTTAACCGAATGTTTTAGTTTTATTTCTTATTCTACCTCATTAAAAACTATTCTAAAAATTATGATATAATAACAAAAGTATACAAAATATAATATTATTTTATAATGTTAATTTATTAATCTATATAAATATCATATTCCATCAAATGGGAAATGAAATCATCATTCGTGTGTAAAACGGACTACCACTTCATGAACTGATGTAATTCATTTTCCAGCAAAACCTCTCATGGTTAGTTATAATAATGGATTTAATGTATATATATGATATTCATGAAATAATTTTCATTTTTTATATAAAATTTATCATCTATTTTCTTACCTTTTCATCCATTGAAAAATGACAACATCGTTTGTGCATATATGTGCATTACCACCTCCACAAAACAAAGTGATATGTTTTTCCTGACCACATCACATGTCTGTTATATATAATATTATATTTATGATATAATCATAATTATATAAATTTAAAATAGTACTTACCTTATTTCCATCATTTTTATTTGAAAAATGGAAATGTTGCTCATGCATATGTACGGTCTACCATCTCCTTGATTATAACATGGTTAATTTTTTATAACCATCTTTCATAGTTGATTTTAAAAGTATAATTAATTTATGAAAATTATATTTATTTCATTATTATTATTATATAGACGATTTAATAATTAACTCTTTGACCATAGTCAAATTACCAAAGTTATTTTGGACATTTGATCAGAATATCATCAAAACATCCGATGTGAACTTAATTGATTAAGTAATTGTATATAACATGATAATAAATAAAAAAAGGTAATAATAAACTTTAAAAGGGTTATTAATAAATTAAATAATTAAAATAATTTTATTTTTCAAGAATATAAAGAACTTATGTGATGATTTAGACTCGAGGTAAAGGACTTTATTTTAAAAATCATATTTTAATATTTCTCTTTCAACTCTTTATCTTCCATGTCCATGTTATTTTAAATGTTTCAAGAAAATTCTTATTTATTATTAAATGGTTTATAAAGGTAATTATTTACTAGATATTACTTTCTTTACAATTTTTAAAAAGTAATATTTTTATCATTTTTCATATGGGGCACTTTTGACTCTTTTTACCAAAGTGAAAAAGAATATTTTTCTCTAACATATACAACATGAATGGAATTTACTACCATCATGACTTTTAATTGCATTAATTATTACTTTAATACTTCCCATGGATATTTTAAAATGAAATAATTTTCACGATATTTAGGGAATTTTTCATTTTAAATAGTTTTCAAGAGAAAGGTACATTTCTCCATATTTTTCTATAAAATAGAAAGTGGTTTGATTAAGGGTTTAAAATATTTTTTCGAGGGATTTATGATGAAAAGGTTAAAGACTAAAAAAATTGTTTATGATGTTATACTTGATCATTATATATGATTATGGGTGAGCCTAATACATCTTATATTATAGGTAATCTTGATATAAATTATACGATGGGTAAGCCTGATATAGCTCTCCATTATATTGGGTAATGTTCCTTATCTTCAAATTCCAGGAGGGACTTATTTAGGGTGGTTTATCCTATGGATTTTACTAGGATATAGTTATTTTGGAAATGGGTTAGGAATATATTTCTCTAAGTTTACTATAAGGATTTATATTTTCTTATTATGTTTTTTAATGGTTTTATTGAGAAAAAGTGTATTTTTCATGTGTATTTGCTTTAATTAATACCCTTAAAGAATATTGTGATAAAGGCTAACATTATATTGATTTTCATGATTTTCCCTATACTAATGAATTTATTACTTTTATATCCCTTACTGATCTTTTTTTGTTCATATCACATTTTTAAATTTTTTTATAGGGTTTAAAGATGAGTAAGAATAAAGAATAATTTAAGTTTAAATTAATAGAGATTTACCGCGAAAAGAAAATTTGTTTCATTTTAAAAGTTTTATATTATGAGAAAAATGGATATTGTGTGGAAATTTCTACTCTGAAAGTGATTATCCTAATTCTCTAAATCTCTAAACCTAAATGGTCCTTAAGTATATAAGTGATCCAATATTTCAGTTTTATGTTATATGTTTTGAAGAATTGAGTTTGGGTCATTTTTACCAATATTAAAGCTAGAAATTTAAAGATTATGATTTATCACTGGATCTGAATGTGTGAGTTTGGGGTTGTTTTAGTTAGTATCAGAGCATGGTATAGATAAATACGGATATTATGTTATTTTCATGTGATATTAACTTAATAGTTATGGATACCATTGTGGGTATATAGGTTTATGGTTTATCATAAGTTAAAAGGAATATAAAAACATTTTTTGGTTTTAAGTGATGGGATTTTAAATTGATTAATTATATTTTGGTAGTGGTTTTATTAGGTTGAAGTACAAGAAACACTTAGTTGTATCATCTGGTTTAATGTGAAGGGTTATTTCATAATAATTCTATTATATTTTAGGGGATGTAAGCTAAAAGGTATGAGATAAACTTTGAGATAAAAATACTATTTCATGTTATGGAAATTATGGTAATTTGGGATATTGTTTTATATATTTATGGAATGATCAATGTTAAACCTTTGGGGTTATTGTTGAATTTTAGAAATTAATGTATTATTTATTCATATGAAGGTTTATACATTATGGATATTATATTATATTTTTATAACCATTATTTTATTGTTTAATATCTAAAGACAAGAGGAATATATTATTATTTTTTTGGATTATCTGATCCATTAAAAGTGAATTTTAGTTCTTCAGGCATGAAAAGTTCATCTTAAATACTCATAGTTTGGAGAAAAAGATGAATATTTTGGGGGGAATTGATTAAAGGATTAAGTTATACTTGTAAAATAAGTGTATTTTCTTATGTTTCTAGTCTATATGGCAAAGGAATTCCTAAAATCTAGTATAAGGATTTTGAAACAAAAATGTTGTCTTATTAACTTCATTTTGGATGAATTGATAATCTTCTCAATCCCCTATTGATTTTTGGTTTTGTAGTCATTAACTTTATCATGACAAATTTCTATATCACTTTCCATAATTTGTGTATTAATTTTCTCCTCCATTACCATATTTTCACTTACCACTAATTTTATCCTATATAAAAAACTAGTTATGTGTCATTAAATATAATCTTTGTATTTCCCTTTCCCATTTTTCAAGAGTAATTTTTATTAACCCTTTTTATAATTTAGGATTATAAAATGGATTTTCAAATGATAACCCCCTATTTATCGAGATAAATTTAAAATTATGAGGAAAAATTTTATTAAATTTGAGATTGTAATATCTCAAGATTTTAAAATAAGTCTATATTTGATAATATATACAACATGCAACATCAAGCTTAAATGAACCATGAGATAATATTATTTAAATATAACTGATATAAACTAGCCATGGAATTGTGAATATGAATAAGAGTAACTAAATTATGAAATATATATATATATATATATATATAAAGTTTCAAGTCAATACAAATTTATTTATTGATTCTTATGAAATGAGCACTCAGTTTTTAGTAAATTTATTTTATTCTTTAAAAAAATCTTAAAAAATGGTTTTTATTTATTTTTATGACTAAATATTATAATTAATTTATATAAAATTAATAATTTTTATTTTATAAAAATTATATCATTTTTTAAAACATTGTATAAAAATTATATTAGGCTGAAATTTTGGGGGGTTAAAGATTGACTTTTTAGTGAATAGCGAAAAATATCGATTTCAGTAAAACTTTCATTTTTTCAATTACAAGTATAGTTATGATTTTAATTATATATTAATTTAATATATGTATTATTTATTTGTATATATTCTAATTAATTAAATTTTAATAATTATTATACCTTATTTTTTCATAAGTTAATTTTTGGGCTTAAAAACGCATTTTTTCTAAAAATTATTTTTCATGATGTTTTAAGAATTTATATTTAAATTGATTTATAAAAATTATAGTAATTGAATAATAAAAAATTAATCCAATATTTTAAATTATGAGGCTTGGATTTTATAAATATTACCCTTTTATTTTTTTTATTATGAATAGTAACTATGATAAATAGTTATAACCAAAGTATAGGGTAAATCAGGTAATTGAGGTTAAAAATAATATGATAAGGAATAAAAATAACAAAAACACTTACCTTTAATCTAATTTATGAGTGGTTATTTTTCATACTCATCCAATATTTGATGTTATGGAAAAAATTCATCTTTCTTTGAAAATGACATATATTAGTTTAAGTAAAGAAAATACAAAATGTAACTCTCTTTCTTTTAAATTTCTCTTATATGTTCACATAGGGATAAACATAATTTGTGAATAATTATTATGTTTTATTTTGAACATAATGAAATTATTTTTATTATGAAAATTTATTTTTAATTTTTAGTGATGAAATTACTACCTTAAATTCTTATGCAACACCATCATAGTGTTTGTTCATGCAGTAGAAAAATCAAGTAAATGATTTTCAAACTCTAAAATTAATTTTTTTTGGTGTTTTATAGTTTCCTGTGAATTTTATATATATATATAATATATTATGTATTTTATTAAAATTCAATATTCTAATTCCATTTTTATCTTGATGGCTTTAAATTCAAATTAAATAAATAGTTCCAAAAATGACATTAATGATATTTTATAATAAAAAATGTTTTATTAAATAATTTAAAATTAATAAAACTTCTATATTTATCCAAGTTAATTTTATATTATTTAAAATATAAACCATGGTCTATTTATGGGCAACTTTTTCTTTTATAGTAACTTAATTGACCCCTAAAGAGTATAAATCTTTGATATCGTGGTAATCATCAAAAGGGTTAACAGGGTTTAAAACAATGATGTAAGGGTAAAAACATAACCTAAAATTATCCAAATTTTATTTTATGATATTATTTTGACTAATAATATTTATATATTTTAAATATATCAATTTTTTTCACTTTTCTATGAAAATTATTTTAAATTAATTTAATACTTTAAGTCATTCCAATAGTACCCCTCCCCTCACTTATAAAAGGGTACCGCATCTCCTATATTCATCATGTATTTTAAGCACTCTATTTAGATCAATACCTACCCAAATACCTTCTCAAAATACCTACCTACATTATAGAGGTCTTATTTTGGGTATAATATCAAACATATAAGGCTTAATGTGTAATGGAAATGAGGTTGTCCAAAAAAGTGGTACAGATTTTAACCTACTATTTTAGATTTATTTATTATTCTAACTAATTAAAAATATTATAAGAATTTTTATATAACAAAATCAGTATATAACACATAATAATACCTTTTTATATTAATTTAACAATCTATATCCTTCTCATATTCCATCAAATGGCAAATGAAACCAATGTTCAGGTGTACAACGGACTACCACCTCGCGAATCAATGCAATTTTTTTCCATCAACGCCTCTCACTAATGGTTATAATGATGGATTTAATATATATATGTATATATATGTGTGTGTGTGTGTGTGTGTGATATTCATGACATAATTATAATTATATAAATATAAGTTATCATATATTTTCTTAACTTTCTATCCATTAAAAAATGATAATGTCATTTGTGCGTACGTGTGCATTACCACCTCCATGAAGCAAACTGGTTGGTTTTTCATGACCACATCACATGGATGATATATATAATTGTATTTAAAGAATTAATATTATATTTATGGTATAATAATAATTATATAAAGACAAAATAATACTTACCTTTTTCTATCATGTTCATTGAAAAATAGAAACATTACTTATGTATATATATGACCTACCATCTCCGTGATTGAAACTTATTTCATTTTTCATAACCATATTTACTAGTGATACCAATACAACTTATAAAATAGGTGATACAAATATATATTATATGATGGTTTATCCTAATGAATTGGGTAATGTTCCTTGTCTTCAAAGTTAAGAAGGAGGGAGTTAAACAGGGATGTTCCTCATATGGATTTAACTAGGAACTATTTAAGTTATGAATATAATGATCTAAGTTACCTAAAAGGGTTTATATTTTATTTTTACAGGTTTTAAATTTTTTCTTAATCAATAGTTTTTTTCATGTGAATATTATTTTTTTTATAACCTCAAATAATGTTGTGATAAAGGTAAGCATTTTATGGGTTTTTAAATATTTTAATAGACAAATAGATTACTTAATTTTATGTACCTTACTAAGATTTTTGTTATCATCCCACATTTTTAAATGTTTTTCATAGGGTTTAATGATGATTTAGAATAAATAATAAGTCAATTTAAATTCATGTTTATTTTTCATGAAAACAAAATCTGTTTCATTTTAAAAGTTTTATATTGTGGAAAAAATTGATATTGTATAGAAATGTACACATTGAAATATTTTTCACTAATTATCTAAAAATATAAACATAAAATGTCCTTAGGTGTGTAAATGATACAATATTTCAGTTTGATGTTATATTTTTTAAAGGATTAAATTTGGGTCACGTTTATCAATATCAAATCCAAAAATGGAAATATTATATTTTTGCACTATACCCAGGTGTGTGGGTTTGGGATTCTTATACTACAAGAATGATGTTATCTCACACCAAAATTCCATAATAAATACCAATATAATTAATATAAATATAAATGAACATGAAACCCAAAAAACGACAACCAAAGAAGTAAAAATAAACTAGGACACATACTGAGCAACAAAAGTAATATACACATCCAAATATGATAGGAAATATAGAAACTGGTTTAATTTTAGTTTATAAAAATTATCCCCAAGATCCTATATAAATAAATTAAAAATAAATTGATATAAAATTTATATATTTGGTTCCCTAATCACTATTTCAACATTTATACTAATGTAATGATATGGTGTTCCACAACTAGAATAATCATTTGGGGGTATTTTAATTGGTGTGTAGGTGTCTCTGGTATAGGGTTGGAGTAGAGGGATTACTCAATTGTAGATTTGGTGCCTTTTTTTACGAAACTATAAAATATAGATATTACCCTATATAATCATGATCTTTCAATGTATATCAAGACTCCATACTTTTCACAATTTTTTTCCAGTATTGGAAAATTAAGAATCTAGTATAAAAGTTATTATATCAACCATTATATGCCATTGTAAACCTAAATCCCCCTCAATATACTCTTTAAAATTAAGGTGTTTATATTTATAGAAAATCTTTGAATCCTTCTACAGCTTCTTTTCAAAAACATGTGAAACTGACTTAAAAACCCTAAAAGCATAAACAGCTTTGAGACAAATCATAATAAGAACCATAAAATTTCAACTTATAATATAACATTTTGGGTCTTCTGGATCATTAATTTGTGTGTCTTTGGATTATAGATATGTTGGTGGAGGCTTGATTAAGTAACAAGTTGTTTAGAGATAAAAAAATTCTAGGAGAGTGGTTCATAGTGTGAGAATTTCATTAACTATGTGAATGAGTTTTGTATATATCTGGAGGTTTGGTTCAAGTCTTAATGATCGTTCATAGTGAGAAAATTTTGGGGTTTGATTCTGGGAAGTTTCTTGTGTTTAGTTAACAGTGTGAACACTTGATTTGTGGTGTGAATTCTTCAATATGGGTTTTGGGTGGTTCGGTCTAAGGTTAGTTCACAATGTGAAAGACCTTATCATAAAGGGAATACCTCTCAAGTTTATAGGATTTGGAGACATGTTTTTTATAGTGGTTTGAATTTAACAGTTCATGATGTGAATCTTATTCTCACATTTTGAATTGGTGGTTCCCTTTCTTTTTCATGGTGTGAAGTAATATGTCACACTATGAATGGTTTTCTCCCATCCCTTGCTATAAATTTCACTTCCCCTTTAATTTTACCTGTCTTTACTTTATCCCTATCAAACCTTTAGTGATTTTGGTGAGTTTATACATCCCCTTATTCATTTAATTGATCCATTGTATCAAGAGATTTAATATTGTAGATCTAAGGTGATTTATCCCTTACCCTATTGGATCGCATCCTTTTCTACTCTTCAGATTCTCAATGACTATGTCATATGATTTTGGGAGGTGTTGGGATGTGATTTTTATGGGGGGTCACTATGATTCAGGTTAGTCAAGGTATTCTTAGCATTGTTAGGCTTGGTGATCATCTTACTTTTTCTTAGGTCTTGTACGTAAAATTAGAAAGTTTTGTTTGAGGTTGTGGATATAATCACTCTCTTTATTTTGTGCACCAATGAGACTATAATTATTTTAATTTCCTTTGGTTGGATGGTACGGATTGACTTAACAATATAAAGAACCATATTAAATTGAAATTTATGGGGGGATAGGGTGTATTCACATGAGTTTATGTATTTTTTAATATTTCTAGGGAGATTATTCCAACTTACAACTATTATTGAAAAACTATTGATATTGTTTAAGCCTTTCATGTGTTGTACCCACTATGAATTGAGAACCCTTTTTGGTATTTATTTCTAGAAATTACATCTCATAAAAGTTTAAGAACTTATATATGTCTAATGAACCAATTTTGTGTGAATATGGAAGTTGTGTGAAAATATTCATGTTGGATTTTGTGAAATGTTATGTAATCCCTCTTTAAAGATGAAATTTAATTGTGATGTTTTTTGTGAGCTATAAATTTTATATTATTCTCTATTGGTGTGTATGTTATTATTCTAGTTCTTCTGTAGATTTTGTAGGGATCTTATAGTGATGGTGGCAACCGGTTTGAATGTGGTATATATTATAGAAGCAGGTATATGAATGGTTTTGTCTTGGTATATGTTGGTTATTGTTATGGGGCAGTTTGGTTATTGTGTGGTAGTGTTGTAAATATAGCCCAATAGCTATATAATGAAGTTTTTTATGGTGAAATTGAAATGGAATGGGACAGATATTAAATAATTGAACGAATAAATTCATTTATGGTGACTTATTGATGAATTAAACATTCATAAATGAATGGGAGTAAATGTGGACAATGGCTAGAGGATTTGTCATTAAATATGGGTTGAATGTATTAATAAATAAATGGGTATTGGTAAACTAGTGAATCTAAAAAATAGATAACTTATAATTGAGAAAGACGAATTAGGGGCTCGTGTGTGTGGTTAACTTGTATGGTGAGGTCTATTTAGTGGTGGAAGTGGTTGTTGGTTGATATCATAAGATGTTTTGATAGTGTTTTGGGTGATTTTAATGCTGGTGTTAGGAATCCTTAGGTTAGGTATTGTGTGTTATATATCTATCTTTGTATTTTTTGTGTTATTTACATATACACCCCATACGCATTGAGTACTATATACCAACACCCAAATGTTTTAGGGTTGTTTTCCCCGACATCTTGAATGGTGAGGGAATATATGGATGATTTCCCCCTCTTCCCCTCTCTCCCTTTAACATTAGTAAATGGAAATAATACCCAATTGGTGGTGAGTACTGACTAAAAATGAAACAATTTCTGGAGATTCTAGATGATGAGAGTATGTGATATGTGGTGGGGTTCATGAGTGGTAGGAGGAAGAAATGAGGTTTATGTCCTTCATGTTAATATACCCTATTTCACTAGTTATGAGGTTGAAGTTGGATATGTAGTGGTATAGGTGATGATGTGGAAGCAGTAGGTGATATGTAGATATTAACTAATGCTGATATTGGATTCTGGGCCCTGTAGAAGGCTAGGGTTGGTAGGGTTTCGACTTGACCCACATAATTTATAGATTCATGAATGATGACTAATATATATTAAAGCGATTAGAACATATGATGTTTGATATTGGGGTATGAGATTCAGAACTCAATGGGTAAGTAGATGTATGGAACCTTTATTTATCTTCCCTTGATATTATTTTACTACCTTAGATGCATTATTTGGTGAGTGATATAAGGCAATGATGGGGTGGTTATTTGAATGGTTGAAGTGTGTGTTGGTTCTGTTATTTATTCACTGGTGCATTAGTATACACTTTTCACATTTTCACAAGATACCTTGGGTATGATCCTACGGAGTATACATGTTATGGTCACCGTATGTATATATAGACTATTTTTTAGGTTTTTGGGAGGGTTTCAAAGACTGATTTGGATATTACTATCTTGGTGGTTGGAGCTATTTTTGAGTTATTGCTTTAGAATTTCCTTTTTTATTTAATTTTGGTGAATTTTATTTTTATCACTTGACATAAGTTATGGGATAGTTTAATATATTTCATATTATATGATGGATTTTTTTTTTGATTTGTATCTTATCTCTTGATCCCTTTATTACATTAGGGGTAATTCCACTCATTTGATCATTTTATACCCTCGATGCTAGTAATAAACCTAGGGTTTACTAGAGGTGGTATTCGAGGGGTAACTTCTTGTCACCGTGAGCTTGAGAGGGGTACCATTAAAGGCGGGTTGTGATATATTTGTATTAAAGTGAGGTTAACAGATATGACAGTGGTAAGGTTTAGGAACATATGAGGCTTTCATGGGTTGGTAGGGAAAAATGGTCATATGATCTTAGCTCATAATGTAAAAAGGGAGAACATCAAGGACACATGATATTAGGGGGGCATATCATTCAATGTAAGGACCTTGATCATACTGAATGTACTAAGGGAAGTGACACTTCATGTGGATTAAATACCTAGGAATCATACATACACCATGTTTGTTTTCAATTTTTATTTAATGGGGTGATTTTGATAATTTAAATTGAACTTAAATAAATGAATCTAAATAAATTATATGCTACTAGGCTTAGGGTTTCTCTTGTGATTTATTTCAGAGATGGATCATGGTCATCATATTCATAAATTTTGGGGAGGAGAAATTCATCAGGATAATCTAGTTTATCTTTGAATGATTTATCCAACCAATAAGGAATATTTTTCATAGAATATGTTTCGTGATTTCCAGTTCCATGGTTTTGAGAAGTGTTAGGGGAGAATTTCCAATTTAGAGATTAATCACTGGATAGAGGAGCTTTATATTTTCTTTAGTATGATTCGATCTAGATCTAAGTATTAGATTCCATTATTAATTAGTAAATTATGATGGGAAGAAAATTTGTGGTATATATTGTGTCTTAGAGATCAGAATGAGGTGGATTTTTCTTAGGCTGACTTCCAGAAGGATTTAAATTCAAAGGTTTTATCAATAAAGGTAAAAATGAGGTAGGATTTGTTCTCCCTTTAGAAAGGAATGCTGATTTTGTGGTATATCGGGATTATATTCAAGGAACTCCTATGCTTTCCCCACATATCTTTCCAGATAATGAGTCTAGATCACTGCACCTTGAGGAGGCTTTGCATCTGATGCATAGATATGTAATCAATTCATTTACAATTCCAATTTAATTGTATGTACAGAAGAAATCATAAGATATTAAATGGATTAATTATCAGGTAGGAGTGCATTAAGATGGTGGTTAGTGGAATTCATCAGGGATTAAAGCTTCAGGAGGTGCATAATGGGTGTTAGTTTAGTCTAGGTTCCAATCAAAAAGTAGTCAGTTACAGTAGTTCTCTTCACGCTTTTCTAGGGCCAACAGTTCCTGAGTATCTACTAGGAGAATTATAATGGAATTATTTTCTTATGGAGGTCATGGAAATCATTATTCTTGGTTCCCAACCATTTATGGAGGTTACTTTAGTATGGGTAGTTAGGCCCATTTTTTATCATCGTAATAGAATATGCCCCCAAGGTCGTGTTAGCAGCAAGGGCTTCCAGTGTTTATTTAGTAGTTGGGTCAGCATGATTTTTCCTCACCAAGGGGAGATGGATTTTATAAAGGTCATCCTATTGATGTTCCTTATCCTCAAGGACCTAGACTAGAGTAAGGTCATATTGTTAATTATAATTGAAACAAAGGATATGGGCATGAGTAGATTCATTCTATAGAGGCACTGGCACTAGAGGGGATAAAGGTTTTTCATGCTATGATCAATTTTTTTTCTACCTTAGTTTCTTCCCCGTTTGATTTTAGAGATTCACACTACTTAGTTTCACCCACTTTAGTCCATTCATTGGAACTGAAGGTTAAGATACTTACAATTCCCCTCGTGTTAGCCATGCCAATTAGAGGTCAATTTATTTCATTTTATGTGTATTAAATATATATATTTATGATAGCTTAGCATGAGTAAATTGTTGATTTCTTCTTATCGTAGATATCATCATAATATATCATCCTATTCATGGATTGGTTGTATTTGGTATGTGAAGTTTTTAACTATATATGAAGGACAACCACATTTTCTGATGTGGAAGGTCAGCGAGTGGTGTTTATTGGATAATAGAGTTATTGGATAGGAGGAAGGAATTTTAAGCCTCTATTATCTCTATTGTAAAAGTCATTAGTAGAAAATAAAATGGTTATGGCTCCCAGATTCATTAAGGAGAATATAAATGTCTTTCTAGATGTGGTTGTAACGCTACCCCCTCAACGCGATATTGACTTTAGGATAAATTTATAGTTTCATGCATATCCAATATCGATGGAACCTTATCGTATATCAACCATGGAGTTTTGTGAGATAAGAATTCAAATAAATAACTTACAATAGAGGGCCTTCATCTGAAATAGCATATCTCCTCATAGTTCCTCAATGTTATTTTCCAAAATGATAGAGGATAGTCTAAGATTATGTGTGGACCCCCAAAGGTTCAAACCAATGGCAGTTAAGAACCATTTCCCTCTTCTAAGAATAGATAGTCTATTCGACTAGTTAAAAGGGTCTAGTCGGTTTTCAAAGGTCAATTTTTGTTCCATGTATCATCATATGAGGGTGAATAAGGAGGATATCCCAAATACTACCTTCTAATGTAGGTATGGGAACTTTGAGTTTCCAGTCATACCATTCAGTTTCATGAACCCTATAGATGTGTTTATGGGAGTCATTAAAATCATGTTATATGAGTTCCTAGACTAGTTTTTAGTTGTTTTCATGGATGACATCCTTATATACTTGAATTTGGAGGGGGGTCATGTCGAGCATCTCAGTGTTTTCTTGTGGGTTATTATACACCTTCAACTCTATGGGAAGATATCTAAGTGAAATTTTTGGATACAATAGGTGCGCTTACTTGAAAATGTAGTGTCTCATAAGGGATTTTTTGTGGACCCATTGAATATTGAGGTAGTTATTTCATAGACATCTCCCAAGAACATGGAAAAGGTTCATAGTTTCCTTGGTCTTGTGAGTTATTATCTAATGTTTGTGTTCATATTTTCTTTAATTCCATCCCTATTAGTGGATCTGGATGGGAATGAATAGTAATAAATATGGACTAATCAATGTCAAGTAGTGTTTGACTACTTGAAGGAGAGGACTATTAGTTCCTTAGTGATTTATTTTCTGAAAGAAGGGGTGATATTTGAAGTCTTTTGTGATGCTTCTGGTCTAAGTTTGGGATAAATCTTTATGTAGTAGAGGAAAAATATCTCTTATGGGTCTAGAAAGTTATGTCCCCAAAAGTTTAACTAAACCACCCATGACCTAGATTTAGTGGTAGTAATATTTATTTTAAAGTTTTAGTAACATTACCTCCTCAAAGGGTGATTTTTGGTTTTCACAGACCATAAGAGTTTGAGGTATGTTTTTACTCAGTGGGATCTGAATTTATATTAGTGGTGGTAGATGAATCCTCTTCAGGATTGTGATTTTAAGATCTCATATACCTCAGGGAATGAGAATGTTGTGGCTAACGTGCTGAATAGGAAGTCATAGAGAGATTTCATTCGAGATTCTAAGGATACCTAGAGGGTGATGAAGGAGTTAACAGCTCTCTATCTTAGTGTAAAGGAAGTCGATGGCAAAGGGTGTTTGTTCCATATGATGGTGGAACCTTTCTTATTGTTCTAGGTGGAGGAGTATCGATAGGGAGACTTATAGGTAGAGGTTATGTGGGAGTGTATTACCCATGGTGATGATTCATAGGGGTAGTTAGAGGATAGTTATAATTTGATTCTATTTCATGGGAGGTTATTTTTTACAATAGCCATGTGTGAGGGGGGTTCTTTTTTATTCTCAAATATCACTATTTTGTGAATCCATGTGTTTCTAATATGTATTGTGGCTTGAATAGGTGGTTTTGGTGACTTGGGATGAAGTAGCCAGTGGCAGAGTTCGTAGCACGGTGTTTATTCTACCGATAGGTGAAAGTCGAGTACCAAGTTCCCAGAGGTTTTTTGCAGCCCTTGGATGTCCTTGAGTAAAAGTGGGAGTACATATTGATGGATTTAATCATTAGGTTACCCCAATCCCAATGGTGATATGATGTTTTTTAGGTTATTTTGGATCGACCTATGAATTCATCCCATATTCTAGCAATTGAGAAGTTGAGTACCATAAATGTTTTAACAAGTCGGTACATGGATGATGTAGTGAGGATCCATGGACTATATAGGACCATCATCTTTGATTGGGATCATCAATTACCCTTGTGAGTTTTGGGAGGATTTCAACATGCTTTTGGCTCCTAGATGAAACTTAGCAGTGTTTTTTATCCCCAAATGGATGGGTAGATAGAGTAGACCATCCAGAAACTGGAGGATATGTTGTGGGATAGTGTTCTAGACTTTGGTGAATCATGGGTGAAGAACTTACCCTTAGTTCCATTTTTTTACAATAATATATATCACTCATCCATTGGTATGGATCCATTCAAGACATTATATAAACATATATGTTGATCCCCATTTTTTAGGTCCAAGGTTAAGGAGTCAGTATTTATCGGTCCATATGTGGTGAAAAGTACAATGGAGAAGATGAAAGTGATTGGGGAGTGGATAAATTTAGTGAAAGACCACAAAAAATCTTACACTAGTCATAAGTGAAGATCCCTAGAGTTTAAGGTTGAAAACCATGTGTTTTTTAAGGTTTCCCCTCACCAAGATAGTCGAGGATTGGCTGGGGGGAGTAATATTTCTCCCCAGTTGTTGAGAATTTTTAGGTGTTAGAGAGTGTTGGTGGGGTGTTGTTTTGATTGGTACTTCCATCATATCTAGACACGATAAAAAATTTCTTCCACATGTCCCAACTTTGATGATATTTTCATAATGACTCTCATGTCGTTGACTAAGGAAAATTAGATACTAAGGATGATGTTGTTACATCCACATGTAAATAAAGTGCTTAATTTGATATTTTTTATCTTATCATGGGTCATTTAAGGTTCTAATAGTTTTCAAGTTGGAATTTTTTGTCTTTGGAGGTTATCTGGGTAGTGCAGAGTTATCCTTCATGCTTAGGAGTAACTGTGTGGTTCTTATGCGAAGGGAGATATCATGGTGATAGAGCTATTTTCACAACTTGTTTATGGTTTGTAAAAAAAATTTGAGCTACCGAGAAACTATATGGGAGTCCTTGTCTTTATTCATGGTTGGCACATGGTTGGTGGATAGTTTAGAAAACCATGTGTCTTTTATAGATGTTAAAATTTTGGAAATTTCCCAAACTTCCCTTATTGTATTAAACGATTTTTTACCCCTCTACTCCCATGTTTACCTTAGATAGCCCATGGGAGCTGAAGGAGGTGCTCCAACCTCCTTCCCTATTCATTATTGGTCTTCCTTTGGTGTTTTTCAATAAATTCCATGGTATTTCCTTCTCTCTTTCTCTGCTACTCTTCCTTCTTCCCTCTTTCTTAGGGTTGTCCTTCCTCCTAGAACCCTAGTTCATTTTGTAATCTAGGGATTAGGAATGTAACGGTTTTATCCTATGGATTTGGTCTCTTATTTATTATTGAGGAGGTATTTTTTCTTTCTTGTGTAGTCATTGTTGAAGGTGATACCTTTCATATTAGTTTTCACTTCTTCTAAGTATGTGTTTCTTTATAATTGTTTCATTTTGGAATTCAAAGTGTACTTGTGATTTCTAAATTCATTTTTTATGAAACTATAAATATATTTCATATCCTTGTGATAATTTAAAATCATTTAATTGTGATTTTAGCTTAGTATAAATGGTTTCTCTTATAAATTCCATGTTTTTATTTTTAAAATGGGATGTTTTCATGTGTTAAGCTTTTATTAAATTCCTATAAGGCTTGTTGAAATTGATTTAATGGTATGTGTTAATTTTTTATTTGGATTTGGTTTTCAATTACTAAAAACATGTTTTAAAGAGAGTTCCATTTTAAATTATGGTGTTGTCTTCCAAATTATTTATAAAGGTATTCTTTTATGAATTTCAAATGATTATTTGTGAGAAATTACTTAATGGAACATTAAAAATGTTTTTGATGGAAATGGTAGGCCCTTAGAATTTTTTTGGGTTTCAAATAAGAAGTCCCATGTTTTTAAGGGTATATTTTAAATGGTTAAATGTTTTGAGTGATTTAATTGAAACTTTAAAAAAAATTAAAGTGGGGTTTGATTAAATGTGGAGAAGGGATCAACATTTATAGCCATGTTTTGGTGTTAAAGTCTTATTTGGTACCTTGGTTTAAAATTATTAACGTGAAAGACACCCCTTGATTTTCCCTTTGATTTGTTTACCCCTTGTGATGGTTTTTGATATTTATGATATTCTTGTTTCTCGCCTTGTGTAGAAATGTGCTTGTTTATTCCATAGGATAATGAGATGTATGGGGTTATTCATTGTGCAAGTGTTGGGGGTGAGGGATATTCATTTCTTGTGACTTTCATATTAAGCTTGGCTTGTATATTATTTCACATCACTTATTTATTGGTCATGGGAACCTGAGTACTAAGTGGTAGATCTATATCTATATTACACTAGTTGGTTCACACACCACTAGCGGTAATCCATTCATGATATTCACTAGGGACTAGAGGGGTTGTCATCATAATGATGCTTATGTGGGATATTTTGATGACTTGTGGTTTGGATTTCAGAATAGGCTAATATATAGTCTATGAGTGATAAAACTATTAAAATATTAGATGTGTCTCATGTCATGGATCTAGGGTAGAGACCATGACACATTCCATTTCTTGATCGATCACTGGTGTAGGGGATTTTGATCTAGTTCTTGATTGTATCAATTCCACTTGATTATATTGTTGTGGAAATCATATCTTTCTTATGTTTGTTATACATTGTGATATATGTTACCTGAATTGTTATGTTTAACCCATGTTTGTTGGGTATTTTTCTTTGTAAAATGATTTTTCAAAGATGTTTGAAAAATAATTTTTGAATTTAAAGACTCTTGTGTGGGTTTTTTAAAGTGTATTTCAAAATGGGAGTTTTTTATTTAAAGAAGGATTCATCTAGTTGAATGTTTACCAAGTTATTATTTCAATTTCAATAAAATAACTCATTTGTTTTGAGAAATGTTAAAGTGTGTGTGGATTTGAAATGGCTTAGGTTTGTGGAGATGTTTTCAAGGTGAGTGTTTTTATTTTACGAAAACAATGTGTAACATTTTGAAAGATTATTATGGACTTGTTTAGTTTTTCATAAGTTATATTTAAAAAGATTAATTTATAATTTATTTTCAAACTAGTATTTATTAATTTCCTTATGAAACAAATTTCATAGTCTCAGTAAGTTTTAGTGACCCACTAGGCCCTTTAACTCATTCCTATATCTTTAAGGTTCTAGGTTTTCATCAAGATTCATTTTTTATTCCTTAAGGTCGATGTAGGGTGAGTTGGGAGGTGGTGAGAAACCAGAGGTTTCATGGAGTTAGTTTCAAAATCAACTTGATTTGGGTTGTAGTTGTTTTATTTTTGGTTAGTGTTATATTTATTATTCTATGATGTATATTTTTTATATATAGATGATGCTTATATTTATGAAAATGGGTCAGATCAATGTGGTTGTTTATGACCTATTTAGAATGTATATTTATTTTATTTTCTTATATGTTAATGTTCCTCTGTCTTTTTATCTCTGATTCAGATGAAAATTTTCATAAACTAATTCCTTTGATACCCAGATACTAGTTTCCAGCCCTTGGGGATTGATAATTCCCTTTAGGACTTCTGGTAAACTGATTTGGGTGTCAAGTAGATGGAATCCTATATTGGTTCACTACAAAATTCTATTATAGAATTAGGTTTTATTTGGTAATATCCTAATATTCTTGAGTATCCCTTATTATTTGGATATGTACTAGTAGAAAGCATATTAAGGTTGTAAAATCTTTTGAAGTAAGTGTGGATAGAGTGTAGCTAGATCTTTCTCATCCTAAGGCACAAGCTTCGAGGGTAATTTGGGTTTTGAATTGTGAATTTAAGTTTTTTTAGTTTTTTCTAATTGATTTTAATGTGGATTTATGTTTTTTTATCTTCTTTGAGTATAAAAGTGATATTGGGGGGTCATTACTTGGTTTTGGGGTAAAAAATGGAGGAGAACTTAAGTTTCATGCAGTTGAGTCTACCTCATTTACATAGTGTATTTCATGGTTGGTGCCCGGCTTCCCAACCCATGCAGCCAAACCATGCATAATATTGTTTGTTCCCTATTTGATTTATTTTGACTCATATTTATTTTAGATTTCTCCTAAAGTGATTTTCACTTTTTGGAGGTGTATTAGGGGGTGTCTTGAGGTTGTTTGGATATCATTCTTGTGGACCTTGTTTGAAATCTTGTGTAGTGCTTTGGTTGCTCTTGTTTTTAAAACTTTATTTTAGAAAATGAATGGATTTTGTGGAAAGTTTATTTTTAAAATATAGTTTTATAAATTAAAGGGAAGGGAATATTCCCTTAGTTTTAATGAATTTTTTTTTAAAAAAGTTTATTCCCTAATTGTTTTTGGAAAAAAAATTGCTTCAAATTTTCTTTCATGGGTATTTAGGAAAGCAATTTATTTCAAAAAGGAGTTTTGAAATAATTATGAGATCAAAAGGGAGACTTTGTTTTGAAATAAATTTGGAATGTGTTTTGAAAATGGGAGTGGGTTTTGAAGATAATTATTTAGAATATTTGTTTTTTAAAATTTAGTGGAATTTTGAAATCAATTTTAATGAAATGCTTTATTTAGGTGATGTGTATTCCATCGAAGATGTTTTGTTTTAAATGAGTGGGTTAGATTGGATTTCAATAATACACATTTATGGTGGGTGATTTTAAAATTCCTTGGTGATTTAAAAAGATAATTTTGTTTTTTTGGTGTGAATGTTGTGTGTCTTACTTGATGACTTATTGTTTTGGATTAATTCTTGGCCTATAGAGGAATCATTTGGTTTATGTTTTGAGGAATGAATTGATGATATTCATGTATTTTGTTGTTTTTAGTATACCTCAAAGAATGGTTTAAAGGGTTTATTTAGTTCCAAAATATACCCAGACTCTGAATGGAGTGTTAGACATGCAACCTTCCTTGAGTTCAAATGTAGTAACCCATGCTTTTGATAAATAGATATTATATCTTTTTATATTAATATTCGATACATTACACAAACACACGTATGAGGGCCATAATAGTTTAGTGTATTTGGATACTAGGTACACAATATTATAATTTAGTGAAATATCTTCAACATATCCAATAAATATCTTCCCATTTAGTACTCTTTACAAACATACCCTACTTAAAACCTTTATTCATAACCTGAGGAAAGGAAACATAAAAAAGGGTGACCACAAATGCTTATTAAGGGTAAAAAAGAAAGATAAGTAATAATAACACGAACATAAGTGTATGTAAACTTGATAATAACATTTTAAAATCGTAACCTACATATCAAAGATAATAATCTTGAGTCATGGAATAAATATTGGTAGTTTATAAGACATGAATTATAAGGAAAATAATGAACATAAGCCATAAGATAATAAGATTGGAATAAAACATAGAATTTTAGCATACACATTAGTATATAAAACCATTTTCATAGTATTCAAGGACCACTTCCAAGACTATCATAGTGGAATGGGTTCACTCCCCAAACCATCATAGTAGTCAAGGTTCATTTCCAAGACCATAATAGTAGACAAAGTCCCTTACAGAACTGGGTTCACTCCTCATTCCAGTCCTATCAATCTCATGAGATATAAATATTTACCCAATGTATTGGAGGGATATATAGTTCCCAATAGTCGTATAATGAATAGCATACATATGTGTTCCATGTGATTAGAAAACATTCATCATATCATAACCCATGAAGTGAAATGGGTTTCATAAACATTTAATCATATCATAACCTATAGAAAATAGATATATTTCATAATCATTTAATTGTAGCATAACCCATGGAAAAATAAGTGGGTTTCATAATAATATTTTAATGGTATAACTTGTATATGATAAATAGGTTTCATAAACATCATGTCATCATAAATATAAACCATTTAGAGAAATAATAAAAATTATATCCTTGGTTCATATCCCTAGAAAATTATCAGTTACATTAAAGTATGTCATCTTAGATGAAGAATTATTTTTAAAAATAAATAACTTGGAACATTTATTGAGGAAGATAAATTTTATTTAAAAATAAATTTTAAAAAATATACATTCATAAAATATTTTGGAAGTCATTTTCTTTGAAAATAAACTTTAAAATATATAAATTAAGCTTTAAAAATCATTGAAAAATATTTCTTAAGGAAAATAACGTTTCCACTTTGAAAAATAATTTTTTAAAAACATAAAAAAAAATTAAAATCCTTTTATTGTAAAATAAACTTGAAAAAATATAAAGTAACCATAAAATAAAATAATGTTCATGATGTCTGAACATTATGTTCATGCTATACAAATTAAAACAAATATTCCTTTCACAATTTCGGTAAAATCCAAACAGGGATTGTTTAGAAAACAACATAAAGGTTACTTTCAAAACATTATGTAAAAATTAAAATAATGGTAAATTTTTTTAATAAATAATTTTAATAATGTTACAAAAATGAAAACATTTTTATAAAACATGGTTTTTGGAAGAAAATGGGTTTTCTAATGAAGAGAGAAATAAAGATGATTCTCAATTATTTTAATAACCAAAGAGTGGAGAAATGGTAATATTACTTTAAAATATCATGAATAAGTATAATAGAAGAAAATTCATGATAATACTTGAGAGTTAGATCATAATATTTCATCATTTTAAGTATAATCATAAACAATCCCTATAAACAATGAGTTTGTAACATAAACCTCTTCTAACTTTGGTAACATTGAGTCGTAATCCATTTGGAAGAATAAAATTAAATGAAACTTATAATATCATTAAAATAAGTATATTCATGATATGAAATGTCAAATGGTGGTATATATACCTCATAGAAGAATATAGGTTCATAACATAACTTATGTTCCAAAGAAGTAAAATTGAGACAAAAATCCATTACTGGTTTATTAACTTTTGAACCATAAACCCCATGAAAGAGAGGTACTAAAATGGATATGTATATCCCAAAAAAATTAATAATAAGAATAAAAAAATACATTAATTGGTATTATATATACCACACAAAATAAAAAAGTGGTGAATTTTCATATGTATCCCAAAAATAAAAGAGAAACTAGAAATCCCTTACCGCTAATCTTGACTTCCTTTGTACTCATTCGAACCTCCTGTATAATAAATATAAGTTTATTGTGAATATATTATAGAAATAAAATTACATATATCATACCATATATGATTTACTTATGTACTTTTATTACCCATTTATTAATAATTCCATGTTAAAGTCATGTTTTGGGTAATAACCTCTTTATTTTATGTTTATGTTTTGATTTGTTATGTTTGGTTCTCTTACTTTGATCATGGTTTCATATTATCCATAATAATAATAATTACATAATTATCATATTTATAAATCAATTATTATTTTAATATCAATCATTAAATATGGTTTTGAGAAATGAAATATGTTACGATCCTGGAGATGGTGGGTCCTACGTATGCATGAGTAACGTTTCCATTTTTCAATGATTATTATAGAAAGGAGGTAAATAATATATTATATTTATAAAATTATAATAATATCATAAATACCATATTATTTATTTAAATATACTTATAAATGTCATCCATGTGGTGTGGTGAGTAAAATCGACTTGCATCGCTTTGTGAAAGTGGTAGTCCACGCGTACATGAATGACACTATCATCTTTTAGTTAGTGAAATGGTAATAATGAAAATGTTATATTATAATTTTAGAATTATTAATATGTCGTGAATATCATAATTATTGTATCTATATCACATATATTTATCCTTATTATCTTCCATGTAAAGATTTAGTGAAAAATGAATCTAATCGCTTTTCGAGGCGGTAGTCCACCGTACACACAAGCGACATTATCATATCCCCTATAGAATGGAAAATAATAAGGTATATATGATATAATGAATAAAAATGTATAATTATACTATAAATATCATATATATATATATATATATATATAATTTTTATCCATCATCATACCCAACCTTGAGAGGTGGTAACTAGAAAACGAATGACATCAATTCGTGAGGCGGTAGTCCACCGTACACCCAAATGATGATTTAATAACCCATTTGATGGAAATAGATATGGTTTTAGGTCATAAAAATAACATAAAAACATATAATTATATGTAATATAATTATTTTATTATATAATTATGGTTTGATAATAATTTTAGTAGGTGTATGAAGAAATAAAATAAAAACGCTCGTTGAAGAATTTTACCTCCTCTTCAGGTAACCTCATTAATTTTGCGCCAAATTTCTTCCAAATTTGGTTTTAGAAAAAACATAAGGATTATAAGATTATAGGATTGAATTTGTGAAGTTATTTTGGTATTTATTGTTTGAAAAAAAATGGTTTTAATATGTGAAGAAGTGAGGATATGAAGTGGAATTTTAAAAGTGATCTGAGTCGAAAACATGTAATATTTTAAAAGAAAAAGGTTTACCCACGTTTTTCTCATTCCAAAAGGATCCAAAATGGATTATTATAATTAATTAAAAATTATAGTATAGAAATATTTCCATAAATTATATTTTATATAAGTTTTCAGTTCATTTTAACACTTATGTTATTAGTTTAACCCTTGATAAACTCATTTTTAACTTAATCGTAGTAATTAATTTTTACTGTTTTCATTATTCATTTTTGTCAAAAATTAATTTAAAATTATTATATAATATAAATTATTTTTATTCAAAATATGGAATCAATTTTTAAAAATTAAATTCATATAATTTGAAAATTTTAATTTAAAATTAATTCAATAGACACGGTGAGAAAGCGAGTTTTCAAAGAGAAAATGTTCAAAAGTTTACAAAGTTTTTATATCCAATTTCAATATAAAATTGATTAAAATAACATAAATTGGATTAATATATATACATTTTAACTAATTTTACTTTAAAAATAATTTTATATATAATTTAACTTTATAAATAATTTAAACAAAAATATAGTTTTCAATTGAAATTCAGTATTTTTTACTATTCATCAAAAAAATTAAACTTTTCAAAAAATTATAAAAACTTAACCCATGATAATTTTCATATTATGATTTCAAAAATAAATTTTCTAAATTTCTTAAAAATTAGTGTTAAAATAATTGTGCAAGAGGTGACAAAATGGATTTTTAGAAAAATAATGTTCTATGTGTAAAATTATATTTATTTTTATATATTGTCTAGAAAATACATAATATTAGTGTAAAAAAATTATTGAGTATAATATATATATATTATAAAAATTATTCACCAAAATTGGTTTTTTTACTTTATTGAGGTTGAACATGTTTGTTTACATAAAAAATTATTTTTTAGAAAAAGATTTCCTTTATTTTCAAATAGTTTCTATTTTCATTAATAATTAATTGGTCACCAAAGAATTGATTTTATATACATATGTCAACTATATATTTTCATAATTTAGCTAATCCTATTTATACATGTCATTCTAACTGCTATGTGATATCTATCATATTAAATAATAATATTTTAATAGTATGTCACATTTCGTTTAAACTTGATATTCCGTGTAACAAAAGCTAGACTCAATGTAATGTGTAACACAAACTAAAATCGGTGTTGCATATAATGTAATCCAAAATTAGTGTTTCATGTAACATAAAATATCAAAAATGTTAAATTTATTTGAAAAATATATATTTCAAAAAATCTCGAGGGTGTTACAATCCACCCCCTTTAAATATATTTTTCCCTCGAAATTTATCCCTTTGGTACCAATAATTGAAAATAATTCTACCTCATTGAATCCTAAGGTTACCACATAGCATCCTTAAGCTAGTTTTTCCACAAAAAAACAATAACCAGTTAAGTGGTCTTGTTTCATATAACTTTATCTATTTGATCCAATTGTTCCTTATAAGAAAGATCATGCTATAACTATACGACCTTAGAGTTTAGTACATGTGAAGGATCAGGTATGTACTTCCTTAGGATAGACACATGGAACACATATTGAACCTAAGAGAGGTTATATGGAAGCACCAAATGATAGGATACCATCCTAATATGATCAAGAATTTAAAAGGGAAAAATATGTCTAATGACAAGTTTTCCTTTATATCATAAGCATAATTTCATCCTTTGGTTTTGCTTCGATAAATTTTCAATTAATCCATTACTCCAAAAAATGAAGTTGAATTTTTTATGCCTAAATCACTAATTGATCACAAGATCCATAATATAATGATAATTCATTCCTTCTATCTCTAGTAATAAAAAGGTTTAGCACTGGTTATCCCATATGGATTAATCTTCATATGGTGAAGTAATATGTTAATATCTAAAACCTCATCCAAAGTTAAAATTAAGCCATTCCATAAACGGTTGACCTTATAACCCTTCAAAATTTCAAAATTTATAAAGAAGGTCACTAAATTTCTCAAAATAAGCTTAACATTTATTCCATATATATCATAATGTAGCTCTTGATTGTCATATACCAAACATGTGAATACCTTCATCGTGTATTCTCTTGAAACTTGGTAATAAGTGTAATTACCATAAAACCTTATTAAAAACATATATGCTTCCTCATTACTTACATAAAACACAAATTATTAGATATATTCCTTAAATCTAAAAATGTTGTAAACTCCATCAATGATATCATAAACCACTTTCTCTATAAATCTTTAATCAGTTCCAAGGTAATCAATATGATCCAATTTTCTTTATCTATATCAATAATCTATTTATCCCAAAATCCTTATCACAGCACTAGGAACGTATTAAGCATTACCTTTCCCTTAATCATATGTCTTCTATGAAATATAACATTTCCATTAAATCAATTTTCTAGGTCATTAGCACCATTCAACATATCCTTGAAAATACTTAATGAAAAACTTATATTGAACAATACTTATATATTTCATGATTCATATAACATAATACATGAATTATAACACATTAATACTTCAATCATCTAACTTTCTTCTTAAACCATTAAATAGGATTCATCATATTATTCCTTAATACCTCCTTCCTTTCGTATATCATTCATAGTATCTTCATCATCAATAGAAAAACCATTACTCATACAACCTTTTTGATTATATTCATGAGATTTCTCCATTGGGAATTGATTTTCATAATTCCCATAATTTCCACATTTAAAACATTCAACAGTCAATGATACCTTAGGGAGACCATTATTTTTATCCATTGCGTTAACTGAACTTTTTATTTTTTCTTTGTAGTTACTTGCTTTGTTTTCTTCTTTTCCACACTCAAAAATTCTTCTCATTCCTTTTATACATTCCCTATAGGGCTTCTTCTCGCATTATCAACATATAGTAAAATTAATCTTCTTTCCTCTATGGTATCTTCCACCCAAACTCTCACCTAACTATGTCCCTCTCTTCTTTGGTGGGTCTGAGAGTTGGTTAAGGTGCATGTTATTAATCATATATTGTGATAATAGATTAGTCATAATAAAAACATTCTTTACTCAAATCATCACACCATTTGACTGCTTATTAAAAAAAATTCCCATCACATTTAATGTACACCCAATTACTTCTAGTTCCCGCCACTGACTAAAACTAAAAATCCTAGTTTGAGAAACATTTATCATCATGGAAAACCACATAATCATGAAAAAATAACTTATTTTATGTCTAAATTGGGACACCTTATTTTTAATATTTGACACCTTAGGTTTGTCCTAGGCAAAACATATTCATTATTTATTTAAATCCTTTATGATGGTTCATAAAGAGTTTGTGAATTTCCAAATCATATACCCTGGGAGTGTCAAACCAAGTGTGCAACAAGGCCTACTTTTGTGCACTCGGTGATGATCGATTCCATATCAATGTTCCATTTTCAGAGTTATTACCCCTAGGTACCTCTGTGCCAGATCCACGTCCATTTTTAGTATCCAGACAAGATGTAATTTTTTGGAAACCACTTACTCTATCCTTTACCAAAATTCCCAGATATTTTCCTATACTTTAACTCATCCTTAGACTTATCCTTAGATATATCCCTAGAAATGTCCTTATAAATATCCCTAGGTATCTAAATAAAGTTTTCTCATCCTATTTTTCATTGGTTAAATAAACCTTTCTTATAATACCAACTGTATAAACCTAGTTTATATATATATATATATTACATCTTTTTAGAATAATATTCAATAAATTACAAAAACACAAGCCTAAGGACCATAATAGTTTAGTGTATTTGGATACTGGGTACACAATCTTCAAATTTGATAAAAGATCTTAAACATATCCCATAAATATATTCCCCTTTAGTACTCTTCACAAACATACACTACTTAAAAAAATTCATAACTTGGGAAAATGAAACATAAAAAAGGGTGATCTTGGATGATTAGTAAGGGTAAGCAAGGGATATTCATAAGCATAACATGAACATAAGGGTATGATAAGGTGACCATAAAATTTTAAAATCATACTATATATATCAAAGATAATAATCTTGACTCATGGCATAAATATTGAAAGTTCATAAGACCTAAAATATAAGGAAATCAAATAACATGATCCATGAGAGCATAACATGGGCATAATACATAGAATTTGGGCATAAAAATAAGCATAGAAAATCATTTACATGGTAGTCAAGTATCACTGCCAAGGATATAATAGTGTAATGGGTTAAATCCCTAAACCATATTAGCAGTCAAGGTTTACTCCCAAGACCATCATAGTGGAAAAATTCTCTTACTGGACTGGGTTCACTCCCTCTTCCAATTGTGTCTATCTCATGAGAAATACATTTTTACCCAATGCATTGGAGGGCGATATCGGTCTCACCCATAACATATTTAAAATCATATATATGGGTTACAAAATATTATAAAATATTCATCATATCATAACCCATGAAATGAAATAGGTTTCATAAACATTTCATCGTATCATAATTTCTGGAAAAGATATGGGTTTTATAATAATTTCATAATTTCATCATATCATAACCCATGGAAAAAAGAAGTAGGTTTCATAATAATTTTTTCATGGTATAACCTGTGGAAGATAAATGGATTTCATAAACTTCATGACATCATAAACATAAACCATTTAGAGAAATAATATGAATGGTATCCTTGGTTCATATCCCTAGTAAAGCATAAGTTACAACAAAGGATATCATATTAAATGGAAAATGTTTGTGAAAGATAAATCACTTGGAATTTTTTTTGAGGAAGATAAATTTTCTTTGAAAATCAATTTTTAAAACTAAAAATTCATAAAATATTTTTTCAATACTTTTCTTTTAAAATAACTTCAGAACATATAGAGGAAGCTTTAAAAATCATTTAAAACATTTCTTGAGGAAAATTATTTCTCCACTTTTAGTGACATTTTTTTAAACATAAAAAATATTGAAAATCCTTTTATTTTAAAATAACCTTTAAAACATATTCAAAGAAAATAATTTTCATGATATCATAAAATTATGTTCATTTCATACATGTTAAAAAAATATTCCTTTCACGTTTTCGGTAAAATATAAACATACATTATTTGGAAAATGAATTGAAGATTACTTTAAAAAAATTAAAAAGTAAAACAAGGTTAAAAACTTTTTTAATAAATAATTTTAATAATGTTAAAAACATTTTTTATTTTTTATTTTTTTTTATTTTTGAAAATATGGTTTTGGAAGAAAAATGGTTTTCGACTGAAGAGAGAAATAAAGATGATTTTTCTTAAAAACATTTTATCAATTATTTTAAGTAAAAAAGAGTGGTAAAATGGTACTATTACTTGATAATATCATGAATAACTAGAGGATAATAAAAATCATGATAATTTTTGAGAGTTACATCATAATATTTCATCATTATAAGCATAATCATAAATAATCCTGATAAAAGATGAGATTGTAATGTAAAACTCTTCCCACTTTGGAAAATTTAAATCATAATCCCCATGAAATAATAAAATTAAATGAAACTTATAATATAATTAAAATAATTATATTCATGATATAAAATTTCGAAGGGCAGCATATACACTTCATAGAAGAAGATAGGTTCATAACATAACTTATGTCCTGATGAAAAAAAAATTAGACAAAAATCCCTTAATGATTTGTTAACTTTTGAAACATAAACCACATGAAAGAGAGATCATAAAATAGATATTCAAGTCCCAAAAAATTTATTGTTAAGTATCGTAAAATTCATTCATGGGTGGTATATACACCACATAAAATAAATAAGTGGTGATTTTGCAAATGTCTCCCAGAAATGAAAGAGAGACTAAAAATTTGTTACCACTAGTCTCAATATCCTTCGTACTCATTAAAACCACATGGGTAATAAATATGAGTTTATTATACATATATTACATAACCAAAATTACATATATCATACCATATATTACTTACTTATGTCCTTTAATTACCCGTTTATTAACAATTCCATGTTAAAGTCACATTTTGGGTAATAACTACTTTGTTTTCGTATATGTTTTGATTTGTTATTTTGTTACTAGTACTTTGATCATGGTTATTTAGTCTCTATAATAATAATAATGAAATAATTATCATATTTATACATAAATTATACTATTAATACCAATCGTGAGATATGGTTTTGAGAAGTTAAGTACATTACAATCATAGAGATGGTAGGTCGTACGTACACATGAGTAACGTTTCCATTTTTCAATGACTATTATAGAAATGAGATAAGTAACATATTATCTTTAGATAATCATAATAATATCATAAATACCATATTATTTCTTTAAATATAATTATACATATCATTCATGTGGTGTGGTGATGAAAAGAGAGTCGAGTTGATTTGTGAAGGTAGTATTCCACACGTACACGAACAGTGCTATCATATTTCAGTGAGTGAAAAGGAAATAAATAAAATTATATATTAACTTTTTATAATTATAAATATGTAATTTATGTCATAATTTTTTCATGTATATCACATATATTTATCCTTATTATCTTCTATATAAGGCCTCATCCTTAAACATTACTTAATCTTGAGATAAGTCAATAATTTGACTTTAATTCACATCGAGGATCTTTTCAGGATTATAGATTTAGATAATTAGGTCATAACTTATACATAAAAACTTGAATATTACAAGTATACACTTCTACTCACTATCCATTTTTTCATAAAACAAAAACTCTTTAAAAAGAAACATGTTTCGTTTCATGTTTTAAAGAGCATGAATTTTCCTTGATCCCATATTTGACTCTATTCTTCTTTAAGTCATGTGAAAAACATTTAAAAACCTGTTATGAGAATAAAAATATCATTAAGGGATATAAAAATAATGAAAACTGTTAGTCTTGGGATAACATAAAAACCATGAATACTTTATCATAAATTAATATTTTTCACCTTTAAGAAGTAATAAATATACTTCACTAAATATAAGCTCATTTCTTACCCTTTTGTAACCAAATTATTACCATAAATCCCATAGAAAGAAAAATATAACATATAAAGGTAACTTTATACCTAAACATACTTAAATGGAATAATCATATGGTCAACTTCCACACAAATCACTAAATGGAATAGCCATATGGCCAACTTTCATACCCAATGCATTGATGGTTATAACGTAAACACTCGTCCTTGGTTTCTCACATAACCACCCATCATTTGGTTTATTACATAACCACCTATCATTGGTTTATCACGTAAACACCCGTCAAATGTCCAAGTACCGTTATATAATCATAACACATAAAATATTGAAAATATCAACATTTCACTAATAACATTTCATTTCCAATCACGAGAAATCATTTCAAGATATTGAAATATTATTTTATTTCAAAAAACATTTTCAATACCAAAACATCCAAAAAGGGAATAATGGATATATTTTCCTATTAAAAAACATTAAGGCTTATAGAGGAATCCAAATATCAAATAACGGTTATAGCGGAGGAGAGGTCGTTGTCGTCGCATACGTTAAAAACATCCCTTTTTTCATTTAGTAAAATGCTTTATATAAAAAATATTCCATATGAATGAAATTAAAATTAAAAGGGGTTTATTATACACCGTATAAAATAAAGAGGTGTATATTATCAAAATATGCCTTAATGGAAGGCGATTGAGACGAAGTCCCTTACCTTGAGTCTGAATCATCACATACAATCATTATGTTATTGAATAATAAACATATGTTAATTTATAAATTCTTGAGAATATTTTTCAATTTTATTATTCCTTTTATATCACTTATTACCATGTTATAAAAAATACAGAATTAATTAAGTTAATATCGATCGTTTTATTGATATTCGGTACTTGAGTCGAAAATGAACTTGTTTTGATAAAAAATGTCCATGTGGTCAAAATTACATCATATCCAGAATGATATTCATGATTTAAATATAATATTTATATAGTATATATTTATTTATAATATTCCATAACATTTAGAGATAATAAATGAAATTCACCATTTATGGAGACGGTAGGCCATATGTACGCATGAACGCTACTTTCATTTCTTTGTCATATTAAAACAATAATAATAAAATGATATAAATGTATATTATAATAAAATTATTATATTTATGTCATGTATGTACCATATGTTTAATAAAACCATCCTTTATATGTTCCATGTATATCATGAATGAGTCATATCACTTTGAGGGGGCGGTAGTCCACACTTCCTCAAATGAAATTATCGAATTTACACATCATGGAAGGAATAAAGATATTTTGTAAATAAAAATTACATAAGAATATAGAAAATATAAATATCATATATATCATATATAAATACAGTTCGATAATAATGGCCACCATGAGAGGTGGTAGCAGAAAATTAAACAATCATTATTTTGTGAGGCAGTAGTTCACCGTACACAGAAACAGTATGTTCGTATCTATTAGATGGAGGTGTGTGTAAATATAGTTAGAATAATTATATTAAAAAATCATAGTATATTTAGGATACTAGTTTTTTTATCTAATAAAATAATAATAAGAGCATAGGGACTGGATAAGGAAAATAATGGAAAGGAACCTGAGAGAAGACGTTACCTCTAAATCGGGTAACTTATTTTTATTTGAGATAAAATGATTTCTTGAATTGACTTATGCCCAAGTAAAGGATTTTAGGATGAATGGGGGATGTTTGTATCTTATTTGAGCAGATTTTGGATGATACAAGGGGATTTAGAGGTGTGAGTAAGTGGGTATAGGGGGTGGCCTTTTATAAGAGGGAGATGGGGAACTTTAGAAAGGTCTTGAAATATTTTTTTATTATATATTAAATTTCGATTAAAAAAGGTAAAAAAATAATTTGATTCGAATATAATATGATTTTTGTTTGAATACCCATCATCCAATAATTTTTAGACAAGTTTTGAATATTTTTTTATCTTTATCTTTTTTATTTAATCCTTATTTTACTCTTTTTAATCTTATAGTGATATCATGTTATTTACACATTGTGGGTTAATATAATTATCATATCATGTCAAACGACCCCAAAAAAGTCATTTATAAAATATTTGGACTTATCTTAACCATTTGGATTAATATTATATTTTTATGAATTTAATATCATTTAATAAACTATTTTATATTTTACGTTATGAATTATGTCAATTTTGGACACAATTCATACTTGACTTTTTTACAAATCCATAACAACTTGATTCCTTCAGAATCAAGGAATTAAATTAAATATAATATGTCATAATAATTAAAAAAAATCATTTATGTCATCAAAATGTTCAAATTATATTTATTTTAATATTTATAATATCATTTATTTGAATCCTTTATTAATGAAGCAATCACTACATCATCATTGTGTCATAAATAAATTTATTTATTTATAGTCTAAAAATTATAAATAAAATACCATTATATAGGAAATATTTTTATATTTATAATGAATATTTATAGTCTATGAGATAAATTATATAACCCCACCTTAAAATTATTTCAGTAAAAAGACACATGTGTATGTTATATTTCTCTTTACTTTAAATTAATTCTTATAACATGTCATTATCACACCTAAGTGGCTCCATGGGGTCCCAAAATCGACCCAAGGATGATCATGGTTGGAATTGTATCATAAAATAGGATTAGTACACATGTTAGGGTAGTTTTATATTATTATAATATTATTTCTTACCCTTATTTACCTGATTTAACCTTTAACCATGGTAAATAAAAATAATTAATGAAGTTACTATTCATAATGTACAAAACTAAAAGGTAACTTTTTAAACAATTTTGACCTTATGATTCAAAATATGAAAGCCATTTTTTTAATTCAAAACACATAATTGGTATAAATTAATTTAATATTAATTCCCGTTGTCAAAACCAAAAAGTGGGTATTTAAGAAGTAAAAACTCTGAAAATATTGACATGTGTTTATGTCCAATTTCATTGTAAAATCACTTCCAATGAACAAAATTGGATTAAATGATAAAAACATAATCCAATTACACTTTAAAACCAATTAAAATTACAATCTAACTATATAAATAAATTATATGAAAAGACAATTTTGAATTAAAATGCAGTATTTTTCACTATTCATTAAAATATGAATTTTATCAGAATAATACCAAAATTTAAACCAAAGTAAATTTTTATGTTCCAATTATAAATAAGTTTATTTTTTCAAATATAAAATATAAAAGTGAAAAAATTTATATTTAAAAAGGGTTCTTCATCAAAAGGTGGTAAAACGGCCTTTTAAAAATATTAGAGTATTTTAGGCATAAAATTGGATTCATTCTCATTTTAAGCCTCTAAAATTTATTGGATAAATGAAAAAACATTTAAAAACATGTATAATCATATTGTATTTAGTTATGTTAATTCCATCCAATACAATATATAGGAGTTAAATACCATTTAAAATAATAATAATAATAATAATATTGTATTATTTTTCGATATAACTCAATGTTGTGTGCAACGTAAAATTTTGGAGAAACCCGTTGACGCGTGTCGGGTATGCTATCGGAAAAAGTATCCTATTTAATGTAAAATTAATATCTTATTCATAAATATTAATATATATGAAAAATTATTATTCTATAAATACTTGGGATGCTACATTCTATGTAAAGCGTTAGTGAAAAACGAATGACATCGCTTTGCGAGGCAGTAGTTCACCGTACACACAAGCGACGTTATTGTATCCCCTATGGAATGAAAATTAATAAGTTATATATAATATAATTTCTAAAATTATATAATTATGTTATAAATATCATATATATACTTTATATCCATCATTATACCAACCATGAGAGGTGTTAATGGAAAAATGAATGACATCAGTTCGTGAGGTGGTAGTCCGCCGTACAAATGAATGATGATTTCGTAACCCATTTGATGGAAGTGGATATGTTTTTAGGTAATTACATTAAAAAAACATATAATTTTATTGAATATTATTATTTTATTATATCATCATGGTTTATTAATAATTTAAGGATGTGGAGGAAGAAATCAAATAAAAACACTCATTAAAGAATGTTGCCTCTTCTTCGAGGAAACTTCTTAAGTTTGCACCAAAAGAATTCCTAGATTGTTTTTTTGAAAACAATAAGGATTATAGGATGATAATATGTAATTTGGGAAGTTATTTTATAAGTTATTGGATGAATAAAAATGGTTTTAAGTTGTGAATAATATAGGAGAGGTGGTGGCATTTTATAGGCGAGGTGAGTGGCGCACTTGTAATTTTTGAAAAGAAAAAGGTGTACCCATGTATTTCTCATGAAAAAAGGATCCAAATGGAGTATTATACATATTTATACTTGTTATGGTATAAATATTTCCATAAAATATATTTTATAAAAGTTTTTATGTCATTTTAACCCCTATCTTTTTAGTTTAACCCCTCGATAAGCCCATTTTTACATTAACTACAGTAATTATTTTTTATAATTTTCACCATTAATTTTGGTGAAAAATTAATTTGAAATTATTATATAATATAAATTACTATTATTTTAAATATTTAATCAATTTTTATAAATTAAATTCATATAATTATAAAATTTAAATTTAAATTAATCCTACATACGCGATGAGAAAGAGGGTTTTCAAAGACAAAATGTTCAAAAATTTACAAAATTTATATATCCAATTTCAATATGAAATTGATTATAATGAAAAAAATTAGATTAATATATATATAATTTTACTAATTTTACCTAAAAAACAATTTAAAATATAACATAACTTTATAAATAATTTAAACAAAAAGTAAATTTTCGATTAAAAATTAGTATTTTTCACTATTTATCAAAAAAATTAATATTTTCAGAAAATTATCAAAAATTCACCCTTAGATAATTTTTATATCATAATTTTAAAAATTAATTTTATTTTTTAAAATAAATTTTCTAAATGTTTCAAAAATTATTTTTAAAATAAGTGTGTAAAAGGCAATAAAACAACTTTTTATAAAAATATAGTTTTATGCATGAAATTGGATTTGTTCTTATCTATTATATAAAAAATACATAATATGAATGTTAAATAATTTATTAAATCTAAAATATATATATTTCATTAAATTTATTCACCAAAAGTGGTTTGTTTACTTTATTGAGATAGAACACATTTGTTTGCATAAAAAATACTTTTTTAGAAAAATATTTCCATTATTTTCAAGAAATTTTTATTTTCATAATTTAGTTAATATTATTCATACCCACCATTCCAACATCTAGGTGATAAATATCATATTAAATAATGATATTTTAATAGTATGTCACATTTGTTTTTAAACTTGGTGTCATGTGTAACGCAAGCTAAAGTTAGTGTTGCGTGTAATGCAAACGAAAATCAGTGTTGGGTGTAATGAAAGCTAAACTCAGTGTTTCATGAAATGAAAAATATCAAAAAGATTAAATTTATTTGAAAAAATTATATTTCAAAAAATATCAGGGTGTTATATCAGAACCTATCTCAGACTTCTTGAATTAGTTTATGCCTTCTTTTAGCGGTGATCGAGGTTCAGTAGAAGTGGTTAGGTGGTTGGAAAATATTAATGTGATTCTTGATTCTCTTGGGATACCACAATCTTCACAGGTAAGAGCTATCAAGTGATTTATTGTCATTTCTTTCAAGTTTTATAGGATTCTATCTGGCCTTCTTAGTTTTATGAAGGTGTGTCTTGGGATGTTTTTAATGTGGGGTTTATCCAGTGGTTCTTTCTAGAGGTTTTGAAATTAGAGAGAGTGTTTGAGCTTGTGAGCCTTCATCGGAGTCGTCAATCAGTGAGGGAATATGCTGAACACTTTTCATAGTTTTTTATCTTTTATCTGGGGATGGCCATCAAAAATACTAATAAATATCATTTCTTTGGAGTATTCTTCACTCAAATATTTTTCCAGTTATAATTTCTTTTGGAAAAAAAAAATTTAAACGAGGTGTTCAGTAAGGGTATTCAAGTGGATGTTGGTCAATTTAGGAATACAGTGGTGGGTGATTCCTTGTTCCCATATAATTGGAATGAGGGTAACCCAATGTGTGAGGAGTGGAAGTAGGATAAGCCAAAGCTAAAATAAATGGGTCATTATCATGGTAATAGAAGATACCTTGTGTGTTTCTAGTATAGAGCTCCATGGAATTCTAAGCCCTCCTATCTTAAGACTCTTAGATATTTCCTCAATTGTGGTCATATGGGTCATATTAACAAGTACTGTAAGATAGGTTTTCAAAATATATCTCAGGTTTAATAATTTTTTAGATACAATGTTTTGGGACTTTTCCTTTGATGGTTGTAATCGGATTTTAGATTTTGGAGCTTTAGATGTTGTTATTGGAATCTTATGGATGGTTCCTTTTTTAGATGTTTATTGTGGATGGATTTTTATGTCATTTTATGGAACTCCTTTCTCTTTTTTAAAATATCCCTTGTGGATGTATTTTTAGTTTTTTGATCTAGTTATACTTACTAATTTTTGGTTGGTTGTGATTATTTTTTTGTTGTGTCTAATTTTTTGGGTGAACCTTTCTTGAGAGTAGTGGGTAGTTCCCATTCTTATATTGAGATTTTGAGATAATTATTATTTACACATGAGAAAGGTCATGTGTGAAGGATTTGGTAACTAGGGTGGGTGATCTACCAATTTATTTTGGTATATGAGATTTTTTTTATCATAGGCTATTGGGATCCATTGTGCAAGGGTGATCTGGCTTTTTACCCTAGGTTATCCATGTGTCTTGTGACCTAATGTGGGAGCTTATGTCGTTCTTATGAGGCTGATCATGGTTCACTAGTGGAAAAAATGTTTAACATGTCGGCATTTTTCATGTCAGTTCTATATAACCAACGTGCAAAGCTATAAAAATTGATTTATCACGTCGGTTATACAGTAACCGATGTGATAAATCAATGAGAATCAATTTTTTACATCGGTTATAAAATAACCAAGGTAAAAAATATTGAGATTTTCTTTATCATGTTGGTTATTTTATAACTGATGTGAAATATTGAATCTTTGTGCTTTATCACGTCAGTTATTTTATAATTAACGTGATAAAGAAAATCTCAGTAATTTATCACGTCGGTAATAAAATAACCGGCGTGATAAAGCGCCATTTATAATGTTGGTAATAAAATCACTAACATGATAAATAATTTTCTATGTAGTTTATTAAATAACTGATGTTATAAACATAAAAAATAGTTTATCATGTCAGTTATTAAATAACCAATGTGATAAAGCTTTTAAATGATTTATAACGCCCCGTATTCAGTCATTTTGTTTTCTTCGATCAGGCAACCTACAACTTGTCCAAGGGGGTGGGGGTGGTGTCCAGGGGGTAAGGGGGGTGTCCAATGGAATAGGGGTGTCCAGGGGTGGGGGTGGTGTCTAGGGGGTGAGTGGGTTATCTAAGGGGGTATGCAGTATCCAGGGGGTGGGGGTGTCCTGAGGGGTGAGGGTTGTTTAGGAGGTGGGGGCTATCCAAGAGGGTAGGGGTGTCTAGGGGGTGGGGTGGTGTACAGGGGGTGAGTGGGTTGTCCAAGGGGGTAGGGGTGTCCATGGGGGTGGGGGTGTCCAAGGGGCTGAGGGTTGTCCAGAGGGGTGGGGGCTGTCCAGGGGGTGGGGGGCTACCCAAGGGGGTTGTGGTGTCTAGGGGGTGTTCAAGGTGATGGGGTGGTATCCAGGGGTGAGGGGGCTTTCCAAGGGGGTAGGGGTGTCCAAGGGGTGGGGGTGGTGTCCAAGGGGGTGGGGGTTTTCCAGGGGGTGGGGGTGTCCAAGGTGGTGTCCAAGGGGGTAGGGGGTGGGGGTGGTGTCCAGGGGTTGGGGGTGTCCAGTGGGTGGGGGTGGGGTGGTGTCTAGGGGGGTGAGTGGGTTGTCCAAGGGGGTAGGGGGTGTCCAGGGGTGGGGGTGTCCAGGGGGTGCGGGGCTGTCCAGGGGGTGTGGGCTTTCCAAGGGGGTGGTGGTGTCTAGGGGGTGTCCAAGGGGGTGGGGGTGGTGTCCAGGGGGTGAGGGGGATTTCTAATGGGGCGGGGGTGTCCAGGGGGTGGGGGTGGTGTCTAGGGGGGTGAGGGGTTGTCCAGGGGGTGGGGGTGTCCAGGGAGTGTGGGGGTGTCCAGGGGGTAGGGGTGGGGGTGGTGTCCAAGGAGTGGGGGTGGTGTGCAGGGGGGTGAGTGGGCTATCCAAGGGGGTAGGGGTGTCTAGGGGTGGGGTGTCCACGGGGTGGGGGTGTCCAGAGGGGTGGGGGATGTTTAGGGGGTGGGGGATGTCTAAGGGGGTAGGGGTGTCCAGGGGTGGGGGTGTCTAGGTGGTGAGTGGGCTATCTAAGGGGGTGGGGTTTCTAGGGGGTGGGGGCTGTCCAGAGGAGTGGGGGGTTGTCCAGGGGTGGGGGCTGTCTAGAGGGGTGGGGGTTGTCCGGGGGGTGGGGAGCCTATCCAGAGGGTGGGGGGATGTCCAAGGGGTGGGGGTTGTCCAAGGGGGGTGGTGGTGTCTAAGGGGTGTCCAAGGGGGTGGGGTGGTGTTCAGGGGGGTGAGGGGGCTTTCCAAGGGGGTGGGGGGTGGTGTCCAGGGGTGAGGGGCCTGTCCAAGGGGTGGGGGTGTCCTAGGGTGGGGGTGTCTAGGGGTGTCTAAGGGGATAGGGGGTGGGGGTGGTGTCCCGGGGGTGGGGTGTCCAGGGGGTGGGGGTGGTGTCCAGGGGGTGAGTGGGCTATCCAAGGGGGTAGGGGGTATCCAGGGTTTCCAAGGGTGGGGGTGTCCAGAGGGGTGGGGGTGCTGTTTAAGGGGTGGGGGCTATCCAGGGGTGGTGGTGTCCAGGGGGTGTCCAAGGGGGTGGGGGTGGTGTCCAATGGGGTAGGGGGATGGACAGCCCCCTCATCCCCTGGACACCACTCCCCCACCCCCCTGGGACACCCCCACTCCCATGGACACCCCCCACCCCCTGGACACCCCCACCCCCATGGACACCACCCCCCCACCCCCTGGACAGCCCCCACCCCCCTGGACACCCCCCTACCCCCTTGAACACCGTGGACAATCCCCTACCTTCTTGGATATCCCCTACCCCCTTGTAAATCCCCCCACCACCCCCCTAGACATCCACCTACCCCCTTGGAAACCCCCCCCCCCACCCTTGGTATATATATATCCCAACGGTTTTATTGAAATAATTGGAATATATTAACTTCAGGCAGTCTATACCAACGGTTCCTGTAGAACTATTGGTATAGGGCTATTTTAACAACCATAATGCCCATGGTGTGGGAAACCATTAGGATATTCTTTCCCAAAAGTTTCAGGGGATATCCCAATGGTTTCAAATCGTTGGGATAGGTGTAATTTTCAGTAGTGAATGTATACATATTTTAATATTTATACTTCATATTTCTTATTTACAGAAGGGTGAATTTGGTATCCAGTTGCACCAGGATGTTTTATTTGTGTACCTTAAGAATAAAGGATCCAAGATGAATTTAAAACTATTATATCTAAATATATTTTCTTTTTAAAATCATTTTCATGCATATATTTTTCAAATACGCATAGATTTGTTTATATTTCAAAAAAATTTAACTTTAAAATTATCATATTTTTCATATAAATATAAAATTGTATTATCTTAACAAGATGTATAATTTTGATATTTGTTATAGGTAATAATGATTCGAAGTTAGATTATGGAACATCGAATGAGTAATGAATATGAGGAAGGTGTTGATGCCTTTTTGTAATTTTCTAAACGAAATGTTCCAAGCAGTGACATGTTTTTCTGTCAATGTCTGAAATGTTTGAATATGAATAAGTTGAAAAGTAGAGACATCAAAGATCATATGATTTGTCATGGATTTAATCCGAGTTATAGCCCTTGGATTTTACATAGTGAAACTCGACACAATGTCAAATTTATTGATGATGATGATTTGCAAGATGATAACTCTGATGGAATTGAAGAAATGATTTGGGATATTGCAACAGAATAAATTGAGATATAACCAACACTTGCGCATCTATATGGTGATGCTGAAAACCCATTATATCCTGGTTGTATAGATTTTACAGTTTTTTCAGTGATGTTAAGATCGATTAATCTGAAGGAGAAACATGGATGGAGTGACAAAATTTTTATAGAGCTACTTCAGTTGTTGAAAGAAATTATTCCAAAATACAACGATCTTCCAGATTCAAATTATAAGGCCAAGAAAATATTATTCCTGATTGTATTGGGATACAAGAAAATACATGCCTGTCTGAATGACTATATGATATATAGGAAGGAATATGAATCTTTGTCAGAGTGTCTTAAATGTGGTACATTGTGGTATAAGTTGAAAGAAAAATCGCATGTTGGTGTAGAGATTACAAAGATCCATGGCAAGGTATTTTGGTATCTTCCTATAATTCATCATTTGAAACTTTTATTTTCTAATTCACATGATGCAAAAAGGTTAATATGGTATGCTGATGAGTGAATATGTGACAGAAAAATGCGACATCCAGCTGATTGTCCACAATGGAAGAAAATTGATGAGAAGTATCCTACATTTGGAAATGAAATTAGAAATCTCAGACTTGGGTTGTGCACAGATGCAATGAATCCATACCGAACCCTCTGTAGCACACATAGTTTAGGGCCTATTTTATTGGTAATTTACAACCTCTCTTCTAAAGTTTGTATGAAGCGCAAATATGTCATGTTTATTATAATGATCTCTGGTCTGAAGTAACCCGGAAATGATATTGATGTTTTCTTGTCACCATTGATTGATGATTTGAAACTTTTATGGGAGGATGGTATTAGGGTGTATTATTCTTATAAAATGGAATATTTTCAACTACATGCAGTGCTTATGTTCACTATAAATAACTTCCCAGTGTATAGAAATTTGTCTGGATATAGTGTTAAGGGGAATAAATAATATCCAATTTGTGAACAACAGACTTCATATTTTCAATTACATCATGGGATCAAAATAATATACATGGGTCATTGAAAGTTTTTTCTTATGGATCACTCTTATAGAAGACTAAAAAAGGCATTCAATGGATTACAAGAATTTTATATTGCTCCAAAACCTTTATCCTCTGATGTGTATTTTGAGAGGGTGAAAAACCTTTATGTGTCATTGGGAAAGACACATAAATCTGGTAATTATAGACATATTTGGAAGAAAAGGTCAATATTTTTTGAGCTACCATATTGGAGATATCATGAAGTGAAACATAATATTGATGTCATGCATGTGTAGAAGAATATATGTGATAGTTTGATTGGAAAATTGTTAGATATTAAAGGAAAGACTAAAGATGTGTTGAATGCAAGATTATACTTACTATCAATGGGAATACGTTTGGAATTAGCTCCCACTCCTAATAGAAGGCAAACATTTCTTCCCCAGGCTTTTCATACATTATTCAAGAGGGAGAAAATTAGCTTTTGTCAGTGTCTTCATGATATCAAAGTGATTCAAGGTTATTATTCAAATTTTAAAAAAATTGTCTCTTTGAAGGATTTGAAGTTGATAGATATGAAATCTCATGATTGTCACATCATGATGAAACAACTTCTATCAGTTTCATTGCATGGAAGATTTCCCATCCATGTCAGAAAGACTATAATGAATTTGTTTTATTTTTTAAATTCAATTTGTAATAAGGTGATTGATGTGAATGCTTTGAAAATTTTGGAAAAGGATGCAATTTATATACATTTTTCAATTGGAAATGTATTTTCTTCCATATTTTTCTGATATAATGGTGCATTTAATGGTTCATCTGGTTCAAGAAATAATTCTTTGTGGACCAGTTTATCTTTGTTGGATGTATCCTTTTGAAAAGTATATGAAAATATTGAAGGGGTATGTTAAGAATCTATATCGACCTGAATCCTATATTATTGAGAAGTATATTTACGATGAGGTTGTAGAGTTTTGTACAAGATACTTGGTTGTGGCGGAGCACATAGGTTTGCCTCCATATCTCCATGAACAAGTTAATAATGAGGGTAGAGGGATTTGTGGCTTGAAAGTCAAATCATTGTCAACTGAACAGATGAAGAAGGTATCATTATACATCTTGAATAACATAGCTAATGATCAACTGTATATCACATTACATATTAATGATTTGAAACAATTCCATCCAAAGAAGAAAGAAATGTGGATTTTTAATGAGCATAACAAAACATTTTTTCCATGGTTTAAAAAGACCTTGCTTGGTAGATCAGATGTATCAGAGACATTATGATGGTTAGTGGGTGGTCCAAATTTAAATGTGATAACATAGTTTGGGTATGACATTAATGGATATACATTTTATAGGAAATCTTAGGACAATATAGGTGCAGTTCAGAATAATGGTGTATTGGTGTTTTCAGAAGAAATGCATTTTTTGAGTTCTAAAGACAAAAACCCAATTTCTACATCAAGTGCATATTATGGAGTCATTGAAGAAATATGGTAGGTTGATTACTTTAAAATTAAAGTTCCCATTTTTAACTGCAAATCTTTTTTCAATAATAACAGTGTCAGAAATGATGAATTTGGAATGACAGTTGTTAATATGAATAGATTGGAAGACACACCATATTCTTTTATAATGGAAGCACATGAAAAAAAGATTTTCTATGTAGTTGATCAATCAGATATTCAGTGGTATATTGTATTACAAGGGAAAAAACAATATGTTGGTGAGGATCAACTTGATGAAGATTCTGATTTATGTGAGATCCCTAATTCTATGGAAATATTAGCATAAAATAATGATGAGCATATTGAAGACATGGTTTGTTCCATAAGGAATGATCATAATAAAGGAATTTAGGAAAACAATCCATTTGTACATTCCTAATTTTATAGGTAACATATGTTTATTTCTTGTTTACACTTATTATTTTCATAAAATGTTAGATATTATAATTTTTTCTTTATTAAAATGCGTATTAAAACAAATAAGTAGAAATTTTTGTTTATTTTAATTTTTTTTAGTTTAGTTTATCATGTTTACCATTACGTAACTTATATATCTATTGATTTTGTTAAATGACAATTACTTTACCATGTTTACCAGATTTACCATGTTTACCATAGTTTAACATAGTTTAAATTTATGTAACTTATATATTTATTGATTTTTTTGAATGACAATTACACTACCATGTTTACTATGCTTACCATCTTTACCATTGTTTAACATTCTTACCAAATTTACCATGTTTTACTATTATGTAACTTAGTTCATTTTTCTATTTTTTGTTTACATTAGTATTTTAATATTTGAATTTGTATATTTGGTGAACTAATGTTTTCTTTTTGATTTGAAGGATAATGATAGATCAAATCAGTTGATCAACCACATGATTCTGGAGATGATCATCATGATCATACCACTAGGTAGGAACATTCACATGCTCCTCTTGATGTTCCCAATCTTCCTCATGTGCTCCCATAATGACAAAGAAGAGTTCAAGAGTTTGGTAAACGTGGCTACACATGTTTACCAAAATTATCACTTGCCCATAGCCAGGACCAGAGGATACCGTTGAGTTTGATGAGAATGATATTTTTAGAGGTCCAAATGCAAAATATTTTAGGAGTTTTGTATCAACTCAGGGTAAAATCAAAGTAAGCATTTTGTATGATGATTGGAGAAGTGTGTACAAAGTGATAATATCTCAGTTGTGGGAGACAATTTTGATAAGATATTTTTCTATTGTTTGACTAATATTTAAATGTTTCTAGTATAATATTTTTTACCACTACTTTATCAGATGACATTTGATATTTCTAAAACTAGAGGAGTTAAGAAGAAATGTTTATCAATGGCTGCTAGGAGATGGAGGGATTTCAAATCAACCCTCACATCTAATTTCATTTTTGGTTATAAGAATCATGACAATCCATGTCATATATATCCTTTAATAGATGAAGACACATGGAGGAAATTAATTTAAAGTAGAAGAAAAGATTCATTTTTTGTAAGGGAAATGTAAACTGTTATAAGATTTCTTATATAAATAATCTTATTAATGTTTTGTTAATGATTTTTTATTCTTAATTTACAGTAAAAAAGGACATCTCATAAGGATATCAATATAAAAATGTATACCCTCATAGTTTATCTTAAGGAGGGTATACATTATTGGAAGAACAAATGATGGTGGAAAATTTACAAAAACTGAGAGCGGGGTCTTCAAGCTCTAGAGAGGTTACCCCTCCATCTAGACATGAAAAATGAAAGAGATCTCAGATGAGACAAAAGGGATAATATCTTTCAAAATAATTGAGAATTGTAACTGAGAGGATTGTAAGATATTTATTTTATTTATTTAGTTAATTATATTCTTTATATAATTTGAATCATTACAGAAATGATCAATTAATTAATACAGGATTCTCTTGAGGAGAAGAGCTCACAAGGGGTATTTACAGCTACTGGGAGGCAAGATATTTTATTTTCAGTATTGGGAAAGCCTGAACACCCTAATTGTGTACAAGGATATCTGATGGGTGTATCGGTAAGAAAAGTGTTGCCATGTTCTTTAACTTCTTCCATTGAGGGGGTTTATAAAAAAAATAGAATCCTCAGAGGCTGAAGTTCATAATATTAATGCGACGATTAAGGAAAAGATTATAGTGTCAGTACAATCTATGTTTGTAGACATGCAAAGACAATTTTATACTGCAGTTTTCACTCCTCCACCCTACCCCCTATAGACCCCATTATTTATCCTCCCTCCTCCGCCAGTAGCTCCCAACTCCCCCACCTTAGTCAGCGGACCCCCATTTTTTATTCTACTCCTCCACCACAGCTTCCTACTTATTGTGAGTTGTATGTTGATGATCCTCACTATCATATAGTTTCATATGGGCTCGTATATTGTATAGGAGATACATTTCATCATCAATAGTTAGAGGTAGAGGATCATAGGGTTGTTGTACAGGATATTATAGATAGATCGGCTCAACTACCATTACCTACAGATGAGGTGAAGACAGTTGGACATAGTTTCATCCACTTTTTAGTTTGTCCATCCAGACTTCTGCGACTCATTACCATAGAGGTATGTATGTTATATATTTTATTTTATTTTTTATTAAAATTTTAACATTTGAAAACTAATATATTTTTCTATTTATTTTTACAGGAGTTCTTCAAAGGTAAAGAAATATTGTATAGACAATAACAAAGACAAATGGCCATGACATCAGATACAGATTCTACTAGTCTTGATAGATTGTCAAGATATTCAAATTTATTGGTAGATAATTATGAGTTTACAATGGAAACTCATATTTTTGGACGTGCAATCAATGTAGGGATTGTGAAAAATTATAACATGGAGATTGTTACTAGAGATAAGTTGGGCATCAACATGGTGCATATTTTTTCCATGTAAGTCTTAACACCTTTCCCTGTGTTATATTTATTAAAAATGTATAATTATGTCTATTTTGTATTAGGTATATTTATAACATGTGTTAGAAGAATTAGTGGACAGATTTATATGGATTCATGGACCCATAATTGATTTCCCCTGAAGGACATGCATTAGATGAGGAACAAAGAACACTTTATATTACTGAAATATTTGAACATAATATAATCACATAGTGTTGGATGATATCTTTTTTTGAGGGGTACAAAACATATATCTGGAAATGTGTTCATTATCTTTTAACATAAAAAATCACTAACCTTAAATTTTCTTTTATATCAGTGATCATTGGATGTTAGGTGTTTTTTTCAAGGGAGAAAACACTTTATTGGATATGATTTGTCCATGGCGATGTGTGGGGAAGTTTTCATAATATGTTGGAAAAGTAAGTTTCAATTTTTTAATAGTTGTTTATATTATAATGAATTTTAAATTTATCCCATTCATATTATTTTCTAATAGGGGGTGGTTATACTTTCAAAAAAAACAAAGAAAAAGAGTACCAAGATCAAATATGTAAAAGTAAAGGTAAATATCCATTTATAATTTGTACTTTTAGATGTATTACAAAAAAAATGATATTTTGAATTGAAACTCATTTAAAAATAATTTTCATGAACAACAAGGCATCATCGAATTAGGATATTATATGTTAAGATTTATATATGAAATAATTACAACTGGAACACTTGTGAATTATGACCGGGTAATATTTCCTTAAAAACTTTTCCATAATATTTCATTTGATTTATTCATTATACATTTTAACTAGTATAATTTTAATTTGTATCTATTTAAGGACCCTCAACCCTATAGTGCTCAAGAGTTCAAACACTTACAAGTGGAATGGTCAAATTATTTTACAAGTTTGATTGGATTTTAGTTTGTTTGTAGTGTAAAATGTAATTTTGAATATTGTAATTATAATTGTGTATTTGGTAGTTGTTTTGGTTGGATTTAGGTTTTTATTAGTTGAAATTGTAAGTTTTTAATGTTATATATGTGAATGTTTAATTTTTCTCTGGTTCTTCTTGTTTTGGTCTAGTTATGATGTTTTTTTTGTTTAGATTCCGGTCTGGTTTTGGTCTGCTTTTGGTCTGGTTTATGCTTGTTTCATACTTTGGCAGAGCATAGTAATGGTTTCATGGGGGTGGGGTTGTCTGGGGGTTTTTACAAGGGGTAGGGGGTGTCCAGGGGTGGGGGTGTCCAAGGGGGTAGGGGCTATCCATAGGGGTGAGAGGTTCAATGGGGGTGGGGGTTGTCCAGGGGGTGGGGGTGTCCAGGGGGTGGGGGTTTGTCCAAGGGGGTGGGGGTGTCCAGGAGGTGGGGGTTGTTCAGTTGGTGGGAGGGTGTCCAGGGGGTGGGGGTTTTTAGGGGTGGGGTGTCCAGGGGGATGGAAGGGGTTTTCCAGGGGGTGGGGTGTCTAGAGGGTGGGGGCTATCCAAGGGAGTCAGGGTTGTCCAGGGGGTGGGGGGCTATCCAGTGGGTGGGAGGGTGTTTCGAGGGGGTGGGGGTTTCCAGGGGTGGGGGTGTCCAGGGAGTGTGGGTTTCTAGGGGTGGGGGTGTCTAGGGGGTGGGAGGGGTTGTCCAAGGGGGTGGGGGTTTCCAGGGGTGGGGGTGTCCAGGGGGTGGGGGTTGTTCAAGGGGGTGGGGGTGTCCAGGGGGTGGGGGTGTTCAGGGGGTGGGGGGCTCTCCAAGGGGGTCGGGGGTGTCCAGGGGGGCTATCCAGTGGGGTGGGGTGGTGTCCAATGGGTGGGGGTTGTCCAGGGGGTGGGGGTTGTCCAGGGGGTGGGGGTTGTCCAGGGGGTTGGCAGGTGTCCAGGGGGTGGGGGCTATCCAGTGGGGTGGGGTGGTGTCCAGTGGGTGGGAGGGTGTCCAGGGGGTGGGGGTGTCCAGGGGGTTGGGGTTGTCCAACGAGGTAGGGGGTGTCCAGGGGGTGGGGGTTGTCCAGTGGGTGGTAGGGTGTCTAGGATGGTGAAGGTTTCCAGGGGGTGGGCTGTTCAGGGGGGAGGGGCTATTCAAGGGGTGGGGGTGTCCAGTGGGGTGGGCGGGTGTCCAGGGGTGTGGGGGTGGGTTGTCCAAGGGGGTAGGGGTGTCCAGGGGGTGGGGGCTGTCCAGGGGGTGGGGGTTTCCAGGGGGTGGGAGGGTGTCTAGTGGTTTGGGGGTTTCTAGGGGGTGGGGGCAGTCTAAGGGGGTAGGTGGTGTCCAGGGGGTGGGGGGTTGTCCAGTGGTTTTAGTATGGTTTTGGTCTGTTTTCTGCTTGTTTTAGGTCTTCTTTGGCAACGCATTGTAATGGTTAAACTGTATTATTAAAAAAATTGGTTTTTATGTCGGTTATTTTATAACTAAAGTAATAAATGCATGGGGATGGTTTTTTACATCAGTTATTTAATAAACGACATAGTATATATGTTTTCACGTCGGTTAATTTTTAACCGATGTGAAAAACCGATTTGCGGATTGGTTTATCACTTCGGTTATGAAAATAAATGATGTGATAACCTTGTTTTTCATGTCAGTTTTCTAATAACCGATGTGAAAAATGATTCATAGGGGTTGTTTATTATGTCATTTATTTAATAACCGATTAAATAAACAACATATTACAACGGTTATTTAAAAACCGATGTAATAAATCATGACTACGAACTATTTTCCACGTTGGTTTTTCTGGAACCGATGTGAGAATGGATTCATATTTCTATTTTTTACATAGGTTTTAAAATAAATGATATAAAATCAATATTTATAACATCCCCTAAAATAACGTCAGCCAAAAATTGACGTAAAAAATGAAAAATAACCGACGTAAAAAACATTTTTTGCACTAGTGGTTGTTCTTCATTTCTTGGGTTTGGAAGTGATTTTAGTGTGAGAGTGAGTTTCTCTCTTGGATTATTGGTTGTTTAAAGGTTTCATCTTGTAACACCCCAATATTTTATAGTATGTCTTTTTTTTAAAATAAATTTAATCTCTTCAACAGCTTGCATTTTATATAACACCTAACTTAAACAAACTCTAAAATATTATTATTTTAACACAACCATTATAACCTTGCCATTAAATTAGAGAGAATGAATATTATTAACCACAATATGAAATATATAATTTTCTAACTCATTGTTAATGTATTAATTAATTATTTTTTAATATGCACATAATTTTTAGTAAATTTATTTTTTCTACAAATATATGTTTGCTTCAAAAATCAATTTTTATTGCTTTATATGAGAAAATAAATATAATTAAATTTTGAAATTTTTAGAAAATTTATTTGATAAAATAAATATAATTTTTTTATTTATAAATTTAAAATTATCTTAGGATGAATTTTTGATAATTTTATGAAAAGTTTAATTTTTCAGGAAATAGTAAAAAATTATTGATTTTTATAAAACTCTCATTTTATTTATATTTAAAAGTAATTTTATGATTTTAAATTGATCATAAAGTAACTTAAGTACTTATTAGTTATATATAATCTAATTAATTATATTTAAACAATATTTATGCCTTATTTTTTTATAAGTACTTTTTTGGGCTTAAAAACACATTTCTATAAAAACTATTTTTCATTTCATTTTGATGGTTTAATTTTATATGTAATTTTTTAACTTATGTAATTTTAGTTTTTAAAAATGGATTAAATATTTATAATCAAGAGGTCTAAATTATGTTATAAGGTCATTTTTATTTTTTAGTCATAAAAAATTTACCATGGTAAAAAAATATTTACCACAGTATTGGTAAAATAATGTAGCGGGTTAAAGTTAAAGGGTAAAAGATTAAAATACCTAAAAACTAAAAAATTAAATGTTAGTTTTAGGTTATTATATACCTTAACCATCCTTAAAAAATTAATTATCAACCTAATTATTTGGAATTAATTCCACCCAAATGTGGTTGGATCTAAATATAAAATAATCATTATTTAATTATTTAAAACCACCCCTCCTCAAGTATAAATACCACTCATTGCCACCCTATTTCTCCTCAAAATCATTGAATATTCTCAAATATCTATCAAACCCTATCATCCACACTCTACCCACGTCCAAGTACTATCATTTTCACCCAAATACCAATTCTAAGTTACTTAAGGGGTCCTTCTAGGAGGTGATATTCAAGAGGCAGCTTTCTCAAACAACCTCTCTTAATTTATTTTCTTTTTCTACCTTATCTTCACCTACTTCATCCATAAAATTATAATAAATATAGTTTAATGTATATAATTTAACTTTATGATTATAATTTAATATATAATATCTATCTATTTTCTTATCTCCTATTATTTAAAGAAATGAAACCATTGTCCAAATTATGGCAGTTAATTGTCTTCATGGATAATGATTTTTTTATTTTCCATTACCACATTTAAGGATGGTCATAAAAGTATTATTATGGTTAAATAATATTTTAATTGGTATATTATAACCTATTTTATGTTTTGGAACTAATATATATATATATATATAATATTAAGGAAAATGAAACTAGTTCGTGATGGTCGGAAAAACTACCAAAATAAACAAAAAATTTATCATTAAAATTTTATCAAATGAAACATCTTTGTACTAGAAATAAAAATTATATATGGGACCATGAATACCATTTCATTTCACTTCTATATTTTTATTTCAATTTGATAAGAAAATGCATAATTATACACAAATGAACCGACTATGAAAACATGAAACAAACGCTCCTGAAATAATGAAAATAATGAAATATTATTAATGAATGAATAGTAATATGTTATAAAAGTATCATATAAGGTATTATAAATATAAAAATGGTTATATAATTAATTAATAAAATTATTTTAACCTTTGTACATAATGTTTAAGTATGAAAAACTAAATTGAAGTGTGAGGTAAGGGTTTCTCATCTCACTTTTACTTTTGTGAGATATATGCCTTATTCACCAAAAATTTATTTTGTGTGATGTATATACTGAAATTCGATATATAGTATAATGAATATAATTATATTTATGGTATTAAATTTTTAATTTTATAATTATTTTTTCTATGGGGCATATTATTTGACTGATTATCAAGTGGTAAGGGATTTATTAACTCAATTTCTATTCATTGGGTTAAACTTCTACTTCGTTGATTATGTCATGATAAGATTGGGTGTGAAATGAATTTTGATTATCTTATGTTTTATTTACCCTTTTTTATGTGAATTTATATCAAATAAAAATAATCAATTCATTTGATTAATTCTCACTTCAATGATATGATATTTATAAGGGACTTTCTTTTAAAAATTATCTTTTGAAAGTTTCCCATAAAAATCACTTTTTCTTTCATGTCTATGTTTTTTATAATTTTTCTCCAAAAAAAAATATTCTCCTATGATTATTTAAATTAATTTTTACTCATGTTTTACTTTTAAAAAAAATGGTTTGAAAGGTATATTTTTTTTCTAAACAAGTTTCTTTGAGACTTTTCCAACAAAAATATGGAAGGGATGTTTTTTTAACTTATATATAATGAGATGATTTTCCCTCTATCATGGTGATTTAATTATTTTATGTATCCTTTAAATGATTAAAATGTTATTTACAAAGAAATTTTTTCCCTTTGTAATTTAATATCTCTTTAAAATAAATTATTTGAAAATGGAAATGTTGTTTTTTTTTCAAGAATTATTTCAAGTGATATTTAAAAATTATTTTCCATATAAGATAACATTATTTAATGTTACTTGTGATTTAATAGGGATATTGTTCAATGATACTATACTTATTCTCTTTATTTTTTCTTTATGTTTATTATTTCATAATATTTATGAAACTTGTTTATTTTCTATGGGTTATGCTATGATGAAATGTTTATGAAATGCAATTTATTTTCATGGGTTTTGATATGATTTATGTTATTTTGGCACACATATGTATGGTTTTAATTATGTGATGGGTTGTATCTATATAATCCTCGAATTCATTTGGTAAATATTTATATATCATAACATGACAATGGTAAATAAGTCGATGGGCTTGATCCACTAAGGGAAACAAGTGTGTCCTAATACACTATGGGAAAAAGGTGTGTCAAAATCCACTATATTGATAGAATTGGTATTTAACCTTAACATGTGATGTGGTTTTCTATATTTTTAATGATTACAAAATTTTATGACATGATATTATGGATTATGATTTATTTCTGATGATTTATCACTCTTGCGATTCTTGTTTTCTAAAATGATAATGTTTATGTCATGAATCATGTTTATGGTCTAAGACAGGTTGGGTATGAACTTCATAAGTTATGATCATCATCACATAACCCTATTCTTATCTTATACTTTAATATGATCATGGATTCATATTTCTTATATTTATCCCTACTGAGCATCTGATCTCACCCTTTTTATGTTTATTTTCCCCAGGATATAAAGAAAGATATTAAGTATGATCTGTAAAAAAGGGTTCTAGTTATGGAGGAATAAGCGGGAGACGATATCAACATTTTATGAACCAGTTGTTTATGTTTCCAAGTTTCCAAATACACTAAACCCATATGGTTATGGTGTGGTATTTTTATGTTATATTCTAAATATTCATCTACTTAGATGTAAAATATATGGATGAAAAAATGGTTAGTTATATATATCTCGATAGTTTTATTTGGTTCCACCATTTTTGAGAAATTCAAAATAGTGGGGAGACCATGTTAGGTCTCCCTTGATTTTTAGAACTTCTTGGTTGATGTTATTGTTTTATTTTTTCTTGGGGACATTTTTAAATCTTATGGTTGATATGTTTGATCAGTTTCTAGGATCTTGGTTGTTGGATTCAAGGTTGAATCATGTTGAGTGGTTCTTATGGTTGTGTTCTCTTTGGATATTTTATTTTATCTTACCTTTTATTTTCATCTATGGGATTTATAGGGGAAAGGTGGCATAGTGGGGAGAATTGTGACACCCACATGTTATTTTAGAGATTAATTTGGTCTATTTTATCTTATCATGGATCGTTCCTGGTTTTGTTAGTTTTTTAGATGGAATTTTGAGTTTTTATAGGTATTTTGGGAGAATCATGATTAACCATGTAATGAACGTATAGAGGGGGATACCATGGTGATAAATCCATTTTTCATGGATTCCACAAGGTTTGGAAAACTATTTGGGTGACCTTGGTAGGGGTCATTGAATGGTTGGCACATGGTTTAGTAAACTGTATATCCAAATCGTGTGGATTTCCCATGTGTTAAAATTTGGGAAATTTCCCATAATTTCCTAATCATATTAAAAGGATTTTCACCCCTCTTCTCACCCATTTTCATCAACCAACACTTGGGATCTAAAATATGAGATCCAATCAACTTCTATCATGATTATTGTCCTTCCTTTGGTGTTTTTCAAGTTCTTACAAGGTATTTATTCCAATATTTTTTCTATACTCATCCTTCATCCTTGTTTCCTAGGTTTCCCTTCCTCACAGAACCCTAGTTTACTATGCAATCATGGGATTGTATTGAGGGTGGTTATAACCAATGTATTTGGTCTCTTATATATTTTATAGGAGGTCTTCTTGCTTTCTTGGGTGGTTTTTTTTGAAGGCGACATGTTTATGCTTGGTTTCTGCTTCTTCCAAGTAAGTGTTTCTATCAAATTGTTTAATTTTAGAATTCAAAGTATAATTATGATTTCTGAATTCATTTTTTATGAAATTATGAATATATGTGATATCCTTGTGATTATTTAAAATAGTTTCATTATGTTCTGAGCATTCTATAAAGGGTTTCTCTTATAAATTCCATGTTTTCATTTTTGAAATAGAATGATTTCATGTGCAAAGATTTTGTGAAATGTCTATGAGTCTTGTTGAAGTGTTTTTAATAGTGTGTGTTGTTTTTTTATCTATTTTTGGTTTTAAATGAGTGTAAACTATGTTTTAAATAGAGTTAAATTTTAATGTGATGTGTTGGCCTCCAAATTATTTATAAAGGGGGTTTTTTTGAATTTCAAATGGTGATTTTAATTAAGTGTTTGGTTTCACCCTGGTGATAAATTCCTTAATGGATCTTTAAAAATGTGTTTAATGGAAATGGTAGGCCTTGGTCCTTGTTTTTATTTTCAAATAAGATTAACCATGTTTTAAGTGTATATTGGAAATGTTTAAATGGTGTTAGTGATTTCATTAAACCTTTAAAAATGTTTAATGTGTTGTTTGATGAAATTTGGAAAACATCTCGACATTATGAGTCATGTTTTAGTGTTAAAGTTTCATTTAGAACCTTGTTTTCAAATGGTTGGAGTGAAAGACCCCCTTGATTTATCCTTTTATTTTTTACCCCTTGTGAATTCTATTAATCTTTATTATATTATTATTTCCCCCATTGCGTGGTAATGTTCTCATTTATGTCATAGTTGTATGAGATATATAGGTTTATTTATTGTGTATATTATTGGGGTGAGTGGTAGTCATTGGTTATGCCTTGCGTGTTAATATTGGATTGCATATTATTTTACCTCACTTCTTTATTGGCCATGGTAACCCAGGTACAAATTGTTATATCTATATCTATATTGAACTAGTCAGTTAACATGCCACTAGTGTCCCTCCAGTCATGCTAGACACTAGGTTTGGGAGGGTTTTCATCATAATGATACTGGTGTGGGCTAGTTAGATGAATTTTGGTTTGTATTTCAGCATAGGTCAGTAATTGTTCCGTGAGTGAGAAAACTCTTAAAATTTAAAAAAAAACATCTCCTATTATGTATCTATGGTTGATCCCATGAAACATTCGATTGTTTGACCGATTTATTCTATAGGGGATTTTGATCTATTTCTTGATTGTATCACTTCCCCTTCCTTATATTGTTGTGGTAAATATATCTTTCTTATATATGTTATTCCTTGTTATATATGGTGCCTGAATTGTAATGTTTGACCTGTGTTGGTTAGGTTTTTTCCTTTGGAAAATAAGTTTTGAAAGATGTTTGAAAAACTTTTTTTGAATTAAAAGTCTCTTGTGTGGGATTTTTAAAGTAGATTTAAAAATGGTTGTTTTGATTTAAAGAATGTTTTGACATGTTAAATGTTTACCAAGTGATATTTTTTATTTATAAAAAACAACTGAGTTGTTTTGAGAAATGTTAATGGGTGTGTCCTTTTGAAATGGCTTAGGTTGATGGAAATTTTTTCAAGGAATGTGTTTTCAGTTTAAGAAAACAATGTGGAATGTTTTGAAAAGTTATTATGTACTTGTTTATTTTTTCATAAGTAATATTTGAAAAACCTACTTTTTGGTTTATTTTCAAACTAGAATTTATAAATTTCCTTATAAAATTAATTTCATAGTCTTGGCAGGTTGTGGAAACCTACATGGATTTTTATATTATTCCTATATCTTTTAGGTTCCAGGTTTTCATTTGGATTCAGTTTTCATTCCTTGAGGAAAACATGTGGTGAGTTGGGTGGTGGTAAGAAATCATAGGTTACATGAAGTTAGTTGTGGAGTCATGTTTTGTTGGTTAGTAGTTGTTTTATTTTGTTTTAGTGTTGTATTTTTTATTCTATGATGTATATTTCTATTTATGGATGATACTTATATTTATACAAATGGGTTGGATCGGTGTGGTTGGTTATAACCTATTTGGAATGCCTATTTATTTTAGTTTATTATACATTTATGTTCTACTGTCTTTTTATCTCTGATTTGGGTAAAATTGTTTCTAATGGGATCCTTGTGATGCACAGGTGCTAGTTGGTAGCCCGTGGGATCAGGAATTCCTTTCAGGTCTTTTGGAAAACGGATTTGTGTGCAAAGTAAATGGAATCCTGGATTGGTTTTCTAAAGATGTGACATTTGTTGAGTGACTATTTTAGATATAGGATCATAAAGATAAATTGTTTCATGGATGATTTATCCCCTTGGTTTATGTGCTTTGGAGACATGGTGGTATGAAGGAGAGTACTTGGGAGCACAAAATACAGATGCAATCCCTGTATGTAACAGACCAAACTTTTATAAAATAAATTCCTTTTTTGAATAAATAAATTTTTTATTAATTAATGTAGTTATAGAAACCAAATGCACTACTTTGATTATTTTGGACCGTTATAAAATATAGTTGGTCAGATTTAAAAGACCATTAAGTATCCTATGAATCCCGATTATTAGAAATTCCTAGGGAGATGGAATCACTGGGATTTTACCTTGACCAAGACAAATATTAAATTAAACAACTAAAACACAAATGAACCCATTTATAGGAGAAGTTGAAGATTATCTAGATCATGGACCAAACTATGTTCTCTGAACCACCCTAAGGAAGTACCACTATCACACACCTTACCCATAGGGTGTACACTGGTGTAATAAGGGGTTATGTATATAAACCCTAGTAGTATGAATTTTTACATTTTATTTGTAATGAAATAATTATTATGTTTATCCCTTTGTAGTATTAATTTATATGTACAATTACATTTGATTTGATGAAAATTATATTTTTATATGAAGAAAACTAAATTGTGTTTTTGGAAAATATATGGTTTTAATACTCTTTTTGATAAATTAAATAATTTTGAAATAAATATTACTTTCATATAATATTTTTGTCAAATAATATTTATTTTTATAGAAATGATAATATAATTTAATGAAGTTAAATGTAATATTTATAAGGGTCAGAAAATTTTTATTTTTGTAAAATTAAGTACTTTCCAGTAAATAAGGATTTTTATTTAAAAGTGTAAATTTTCATGTTTATATATTTATTTTAATAAATTAAATATTATGTTTTAAATTAGTGTGTTGAAGTTATTCAATGGTTTATTTTTCATAATTTTAGAATATAGTATAATTTTTTTGGTAAAAATTAAATATGGTATAAATATATGGTCTATATCATGACATAATAAAGGCCCAAACATGATATAATAAATTCTAAAAAAGGAATACATGATCAAATATATACATTACCTTCAAAATAAAGTTTTTTGAGTTATTTGATTAATTTTATAAACCTTTATTGGATCCTTTAAACTAATATTATATTTTAAGGTTTAAAATTAATTATTTATGAACATGACTCACTTTCACATCAAAAATGGAAATATTATAATATGTTTAGTTATTAGCCTTATAAAATATTGAAAACCACTCCTTTTGGTAGAAACTATATTAAAAACCATGGGAAGGTTTGGGGTTTTGATTATTTTATTATATAGAGTCTAAAACGTTATTTTATAGATTAATAAATAATTCCACTCTCTTTTACAATAAATACCTACCCAACCTCCTACTCCTCTTCACTCAAAACTCATTAAGCATGAAATTATCTCATACTTTTCCATGCCAAAATTTTATTTTATGAATACCCATACCCATTTCCACTCAAGGTTATTCATCTAGATATAACTATACTTCAGTGATTGGGAACTTCCATGTATATACCCCACACTCCTTAATCATGGGATTAAAATAGATGAAATTCATTCTTATTTTGTATGATCTATGTGGCACACAAATTTGTGTACATGATATTGTGTGACAGGTGGACTCAGAATTATATATCCCTCCAATTTATTGGGTAATGTTTTTATCTCATTAGATACCATGTAAGGTGTATGGGAGGTTATTATAACCACAATATGTTATGATGTATCACCAGTTAGACTTGAATTATGTTTATGATTTCATGTTTTATATTGTTACCACATTATTATGTTTCCTTGATGTTATCAACTTATGTCATGCTTCTATGTTCATATTTATGATTATCACCCCTTTTATGTCACCTTGATATGACTCTTGACTAACATGTATTACATTCATCATGTTATGATTTTATTATTCTATTATTGGGATTTATATCTCACCCATTTCTTATCTACATCCCTAGGTTATCCAATATAGTTTTATAAGATCAAAGGAATTTAAGGGAATGTTATGGAATGTTTAAATAATTTTGTTTTATCCCTATTTCAAGTTATGGTGTTATGTATTTAATTACCCAAATACACTAGGCCAATATTTTGGGATTGCATTATCTGTGTATTTATGTAATAAATCATGAGTTAGTGTTTATAAAAGATATGGGTTGTTATAGTTGGTATTATATAAAGTTCAAGTTATTTTTTGGGATTGGGATTAGAAAACATTAATGATATCATTAGCGATAAGACTAAACATAGGAAAACATCACTAAATTTTGGTAGAGTGTATAGTAAGTGGTTTCCAAGAAACGAAATCCCTGTATAGATATTACAATTGGATGTGGATCTAGTATAATTGTACCTAGGAGTAATAACCCAAAAAAGGGTGCATTTTGTATTAACTCAATCATCACCTGGTGTGTGATAAAGAGGCCTTACTGCAAACCTGGTTTGAAACTCCTAGGGGATAGTCTTTAATAAAGTCAAAAGCTATTTAAAAACCATAATGTAGGGAACAAAATTCCCATAAAACTTTATGTTAGGAAATGGACCATGGATAACATATATTGAAAACTATAAATTCATAGGTTGAGGAATTTATTCCATATATGATTTATCCATTTAGTATTCATAATTTCTATTTTAAGTGCTTAATAGCTTGAAAATTATTATCCATAAGTCTATTATGGATTAAGTAAATAATTAGAACCAGAGGCACACTTACAATTTATTCATGGGCCTCAAATTTCCTATATGATTATGGTTTTATTCATTTTCCCATATCATGAAATATTAGTAGAACTATTCAAACACTTCCTTAAAACATAGAAATAGAGATATCCGTCAAAATAGAAAATTTGGAAATTATTTTATCTCAAGTATATAACTCCTCCTCTATCTATATTTTCAGGATTAACATCTCAGAAAACCTCATGATACTTACTTTAGAGTAATTTGATAAAATTTTGGGTATCGATTGACTTTCCTTATATAGAGAAAACATAAATTATCGAGAGAAGTAAATAATCATCTGTATTAGAAATCTTCATATGATTTTATAAAAGTTCAATAAAAAGTATTAATCTCATTTGGAATCATTATCTTATGTATGGATATTATTTCCTTGTGAAAAATAATATCTTTCTCAAATGATTGAGACTAAGGAAAACATAATCCTTGATTACATTTCCATTATAAGGGAATATGCCGATGTGTTTCCTGAATAATTTCCTAGTCTTCCTCCAAACCGAGAGGTTAAGTTCTCAATAAAACTCATGCCTGATGCTCTAAAAATATCCAAGACTCCATACATAATATCTATTATTAAACTTAAGGAGTTGAATAAATAACTAAAATGGAATATGGATAGAGGGTTTATATGCCCAAGTGCTTCACTATGGGGTGAATCGTTCCTTTTTGTTAAGAAGAGGGATAGTTTGATGTGCCTCTGTATTGATTATCATGATCTTAACAAGATCACCATAAAGAAATAGTATCCTCTATTATACATTGGTGACTTGTTTAATAATATACATAGAACCTAGTTCTTATCTAAGGTATATCTTTGGTCAGGATATTATCAAATAAATGTGGAGAAGGATGATATCCCCAAGACTACTTTTCATACAAGGTATGTGATTTAAGAGTTCCTAGTGATTCCATTTTGACTCACTAGTGCTCCAACTCTCTTCATGGACTTAATGAATAGAGTATTTAGGTATTACCTTTAAAAATTTGTAGTAGTATTTCTAGATGATATTCTTATATACTCTAAGAGAAAAGAGGAACATGGGGAGTATTTGGATGTTGTGTTGAAAACCTTTTGAAAGGAAAATTTATGAGAAGTGTAGTAAATGGGAATTCTAAATGGATAAAGTAAACTTATAAGGAAATGTTATCACTATAAAATGTAAATCTATGAATAATTTGAAAACAAATAAAATTAAAGGATGGAGCAGACCGACATTTTTTATAAAGATCTATAGTTTCCTTGGATCAGTAGGGTATAATCATTGATTTGTGAGAATCTTATTATGATTTTTAATCCCACTAAATAAGAAAACTCAAAAGGGAGTAAATTTTGTTTGGACTGATAAATATGAGTAAAGATTTAAAGTGTTAAAAATGAGGCTAATCACTGCACTAGTGTTCACATTACCCACCAGTGGAGAAGGATTTGTGAACTATAGTGATGTGACAAAAAAATCCAATTCAAACTAATAATGTAATTTCACGACCCCACCCCCACTAGGGATTGAGCTAAAAATACCCCAAAACTACCTCTATAGGATAGGGGTGGAAAAAATAACTGAAAGTAATATTCTAAATGGGATTCCATTGCTTAATTTACCTATACGCACACACCCAACCATATCAATGTAGAAGTGTAGAGGAATAAAAGAAAATGATGCAATGGATAGAATATAATCTAAGAATGAAAAACCTCTAGGGTGTATAGTATAATAATGAAAACTAAAAAGTAAAATGGAAAAACTACAAACCCAACTAGAAATATGTCATAACCTATAAAAACTAGAAATTTAAAGTGCTGAGAGAGACCATCTTCTAATATCCATGATTTGACCACCGTATGTGGTCCAATACCTGTATGCACACACCTGGCCATATCAATACAGAAGTTAAGATAAATAATAATAAAAAGAAGAAACATCTAGAAATTAAACCAAGCATGAAAGACCTCTAGGGTGTACAATAGTATGATAGTGAAAATTGAAAAGTGAAGGGAAAAAATATACACCCAACAGAAATATGGCCCAACCTGAAAAAAAAACTAGAAAGTAAACTACTAAGAGAGTTCATCTCCTAATATCCAAGATAGGACCACCATACGTGGTCCACAGCACCTAATATCACTTAGATCCTCTTAATTTAACACCGACATGTCCGTCGTCTTCTTGAGACATGACATGTGTGGGAAAAACCCATACAGGGGTGAGTATACACATACCCAGTAGGATGCCCCGAAAGTTGAAGGGGGATTTGTAAGAGACATAATAGGAATATATAGAAAAGATATCAATCCAAAGCAATAAAGTAACCTCATATAACCATAGGGATCTCAACACGTTATATAGGTGGGATACACATTATGTCTCTATCACCCATAGAAATAGAGTAAAAAAATCCAACAACATGGATACAAATATGTGTGTGTGTGTGTGTGTGTGTGTGTGTGTGTGCTTAGTAAAAGAATCCCAAATGAGAGATAAAGGGTATCTCTATATCACATCCCAACCTAGGAAAATAGTTCCAATAGTTCTAAAAGTCCATCAATTATGCCCAGCATCTCACGTGTCTTCTCAATAGAAAACATCTAAGTCAAGACACACCTCACCAATGTGCCACACAATTGAGGGGAAATAATCTTGAAGTAGAAGATTCATGCCCCAGTGCATAAAAGGGGTTACACTCAATAAGTATCCATAGATAACCCATGACCTGATGCTTCATGGGGTTCCACTCTAAAGCTAGAGGACCTGTACCCTGGTTTTTTAAGAGGGATCCACTCTGAAGTTATAGGATCTGCACCCTGGTGCATTGGGTGGGTTCCACTCTGGTGTCATGAGGACCTATTCCCTATCTGATAGAGGGTTCCACTCAGGTATCATGAGGACCTATGACCTATATGATAGGGGTTCTAATCTCATATTACAAGGACCCACACCTTATCTGATAGGGGGTTCCACTAGGGTATCACAAGGATTTGTACCCTATCTGATAGGGGGTTCCACTCTGTATATAGAGTACTTGCACCCCGATCCATCAAGGGGTTTCACTCTCATGTCTTAAGGACCCATGCCATATCTGTTAGGGGATTCCAATTAGTAGGTAGAGGACTTACACCCTGATTCATTAGGGGGGTTCCACTCTAGTGTCTTTGGTGATCCTTTTCCTGATCATTATCATCATTGGGTGCCTCTTAAATAAGATTCATGCCCAAAACATCTCACATCACATATCCAAAAACATATGGAGGCCACCATCGCATTCTATGTGGAAAAACACTCAGGATAGGCTACTCATGGGATAAAATATAAGTCTAAATGAATGATATACCATATGTTGAAGTTTCCTAATAAGGAAAGAAGGGTAACAACATGTGAGGGTACCCACACAGCGTGTGGTCCCACTCTATTGCCTGGACATGTCCCTAGTGGTACATGAATCGCTACCCATATAGGGATACACGGTGTGTATTGGGTATACATAGTGTGTCCAAGCCTCTCAAGGTCTTTCCCATGCTCCCTAGTCATGTCTGTGTATTCATCTCATGTTCATGTACTTTGGTACATAGCGTGTCCCTCCACACGAGGTTCTACCCATGTCTCTGGTTGTTTTTGTGTTCTTAGGCATATGGAATGTGCCTAGGCATGATTGTGCCCATGTACTCCCATAATACATTTCAGACCACCAGTATAAGGTCACACAACATGTGGGTCACCCACCCAATGCGTGATACTTATAATTATGTTAAACCCTAGTCGTCGTATCCAGGTCCCTACACATTGTGTGTTCTTAAAACTATATGATATGTATCACAATTTTAAAAGAAAATTATATCTAAAATTCCAACTCTAGATCTGGTAATTCTGCCTTTGAATCTGGACTCTCACTACTAGAAAATAAGGCTATAGCCACGGTTTTAAACTATGGCCATAGGCCCGAAAATTGTGGCTATAGGTTATAGCCATGGTTTACTCAACTGTTGCTGGTATTGGTGTGGATATAGGGTAAATCCTATATCCATGATTCAAAACTATGGTATAGGATAAAATCAATCATTATCTATAGCTTTGGTTTAAACCATGGCAACAGGTCTTCACGTCTCCAAACAAAACCAGCACCGTTCAGCCAGTGTTGGCACCTTGCACCCCCCCCCCCCCTCTGCACACCCCCCGGTCCCCTTGAACACCCCTTGAACCACCCCTGCTGGACACCCCCCCACCCCCCCACTCTTGGACACCCCCTGGACAGACCCCCCCCCCTCCCCTCCCCCTAGATAGACACCCCCCTGGACAGCATCACCCTCCTGGACAACCCCCCCCCTCCTAGACAGACCCCCACTCCCCCCCTCTGGACAGACACCCCCTAGAAAGTAGCCCCCCCCCCACCCCCTGCATATCCCCCCTTTCACCCCCCCCCCCCATACATCCCTTGCACCCCCCCCCCCCTGCACACCCCCCGGTCCCCCTGCACACCCCACTACAAACCCCTTTCCCCCCTTACTGGACACCCCCCGGATAGCACCCCCATGCCCCTAGACAGCAGCCCCCCCCCACCCCCACCCCATGGACAGACACCCACCCTCCTACACAGCCCCCCTTGCACCCCCCCCCCCCCCACACGCATCCCTTGCACCCCCATGCACAACCCCCGTTCCCCTTTCACACCCATTTCCCCCCTGTTGGACCCCCCTTGCACCACCCCTACTGGACACCCCCCCCCCCGGACAACACCCCCATGCCCCTGGACAGCAGCCCCCCCCCACCCCCACCCCTTGGACAGACCCCCCTGCACAGCCCCCCTTGCACCCCCCCCCCCCCCCCCCCGTCCCCTTGCACAAACACCCCTGTCGTCCCCTTGCACAAACACCCCTGCACCCCTGATGGACACCCCTTGCACCCCCTACTAGACCCCCCCCCCCCCACCCCCAGCACCATCCATGTTGGACACCCCCCCTTGCACACCCCCCCCCCTGCACACCTACACACCCCTGCTGGACACCCCCCCTTGCACCACACCTGCTGGACACCCCCCTACACCACCCCTTCTAGACCCCCCTTGCACCACCCCTGGAGGACCCCCCCCCCCCCTGCACCACCCCTGCTAGACACCCCCCCTGCTGGACCCCCTTGCACCACCTCTACTAGACACCCCCCCTACTGGACACCCCCCCTACTGGACACCCCCCTGCACAGCCCCCCTTAAACATCCCTCGCACCCCCCTCCCTGTCCCCTTGCACACACACCCCTGCACCCCCTGCTAGACACCCCCACTGCATACCCGTGTCCCCTTGCACACCCCCTTGCACCACCCCTACTGGACCCCCTCGCACCACCCCTATTGGACCCCCTTGCACCAACCCTACTGGACACCCCCACTGCACACCCCCCCCCCCCCTCCTGGACAGCACCCCCATGCCCCTAGACAGAAGCCCCCCCCCCCCCACCCACCCCCCTGAACAGCCCCCCTTGCACCCCCCCCCCCCTCCACGCACACACACACATCCCTTACACCCCCCTGCACACTCCCTGGTCCCCTTGCACACCCCTTACCCCCTGCTGGACCCCCCTTGCACCACCCCTACTGGACCCCCCCCCCCCAGACAGCACCCCCATGCCCCTGGACAGCAGCCCCCCCACCCCCACCCCCTGGATAGACACCCCTCGGACAGACCCCCCCCCCCCCCCACCCCCCTGAATAGCCCCCCTTGCACCCCCCCCCCCCACCCCCCCCCCCACCCCGCACACCCACGGTCCCCTTTCACACCCCTTTCCCCCTGCTGGACCCCCTGTGAACCACCCCTGCTGGACCCCCCCCCCCGGACAGCACCCCCATGCCCCAGGACAGCCCCCCCCCCCCCCACCCCCACCCCCTGGACAAACACCCCCCCCAGACAGAAGCCCCCCTGAACAGACACCCCCCTACACAGCCCCCCTTTCAACCACCATGTCCCCTTACACACACACCCCTGCACACCCCTAATGGACACCCCTTGCACCACCACCACCCCTGTTGGACCGCCCTGCACCAGCCCTGCTGGACACCCCCTTGCACACACACCCCTACACACCTGCACACCCCTGCTGGACACCCCCCTTGCACCACCCCTACTGGACACCCCCTTACACCACCCCTGCTGGACCCCCCTTGTACTACCCCTACTGGACACCCCTTTCACCACCCCTGCTGAACCCCCCCCCCCCCCTGAACAGCCCCCCTTTTACCCCCTTGTCCCCTTGCACACACACCCCTGCACACCTACACACCCCTGCTAGACCACCTTGCACCACCCCTACTGGACACCCCTTTCACCACCCCTACCGAACACCCCCCCCCCCTGCACATCCCCCCTTAAACATCCCTTGCACCCCCCCCCCCCACCCCACCCCCCTCCCTGTCCCCTTACACACACACCCCTGCACCCCCCTGCTAGACACCCCCACTGCACACCCTTGTCCCCTTGCACACCCCCTTGCACCACCCCTGCTAGACCCCCCTTGCACCAACCCTGCTGGACACCCCCACTGCACCCCCCCCCCCCCCTCCTAGACAGACCACCCCCCTCCCCCTAGACAGACCCCCTCCCCCCCAGTAGATTTAGGCTCTCATCCATATAGTGTTGGAGGAGAACAGACCACCCCCTCCCCCTGGACAGACCCCCTCCCCCCCAGTAGATTTAGGCTCTCATCCATATAGTGTTGGAGGAGAATTAACAGTGACATAATGGCCACAATAGTTGGTGTAGTTATCTACTCACACAATAGATGAAATCAACAATCCATTCAAAAATGGTGTCTGGTGTGTGGTTACACTTGATTGGAAGAACAGAGGAAAATTTCTCAAACTAAAAAACACAGGAAATGATGAATTTATTTATGGAATAATTAATTATGCATGGAATTCCTTGGGTTTGTTATTTCTTTTTTGAACTGAAAAAGAATGGTCCTACCTGGATTCACTTCATAGTAGTGTCGATTAAGAGATTTAGAGGTGTGGTGGTATAGTAGTAACTAATCTGAGAATCTAGATATAAATTTGTTTGATTGTAGTGGTGATTTAAATAATAAATACAATAAAGTGAATATCCTTTTTAAACATAAGGTTGTTAAGGGAAGTGATTCAGAATAGGCCATTCTAGTTTTTTAGCTTTGGGAAACCACTGTTCAAAACCACATAGCTAGCAAGAAATCTAGGAAATTACAAATAGAATATGCCTCATTAGGAATTATATTTTGAAAAATAACATGGTTCATACATATTGGAAATCTCTAATAATTTTGGAATAGCCTTTTCACACTTCCCTGTCACCCCCTGTCCACCCTATGCACCCCTGCACACACCCCCTACACACCCCCAGCACAACCCCCTGCCCCCAGCACACCCCCAGCATCCCCCCCCTGCCCCCTGAACACCCCCCCCCCACCCCCTGCACACCCCCCTGCCCACCTCCCCTTCCCACCCCACAACCCCTTACCCACCCCATGAAAATTTCACGTCAACCACTTAATGCAAGGCAAAGCATAGCAAAACACTCAGAAACATGTCACTTAATACAAGCATAAATATTCATTTTATTGTAACAATCTCCTCTCAATTTAAACACTCAAGGAAAGGATTTCCTCCATGATAAGTCATTCCATCCAAATCATGCTATTCACTTAGTGGTGAATTGGTCATTACAGCACTTGCCTACTTGGGCAATTCCATATTAAAATTCTAACAACACTAAAAAGCTGTTTTGGTTTAAACAACTATTTTAATAAAAATAGGGCACCCTCCCCCTGCCCTTGCAAAATAACCCATCACACCAGTGAATGACTTAGAACCTAAGTGGAAGGTTCTCTGCAAGTTTCTCAAACTAGGATATCCAAAAGAGTATGAGAGATAGATAAAGTCCTTTTTTAAGATATGTATGTGTTATATATTTTTATTAATAATATAAAGTTCAACCTGCCAAGGTAAATGATTTGTTTCATGGATCACTACTGAAAAGGGAAAGCTAATATTAATTACTATCCTTATGGTAGGCTGATCTCACTAGTTTTAATAAAGATGGAAGTTGATTTGAATGAGGGAGAGGTAGTGATATTCCATAAGAGTAATACCCTATCTTCAATTCTTTTTAAGACCATTGGGTACTTCTAAGATACCAACTCAAATTCCTTGAAGATAGTTAGTTGGGAAGGAGTGGCTCAAAATTGAATTATGTATCCTTATAGATTCAGTCCCTATAGTGTGATATGTTCACACCATTCCTTATGCAAGATTTCAAGAGGAATATTATGGGTGAGTTCCATGATACCAGAGAAGATATAAGAAATCTTGGTATTGGAACTAATAGATCATTAAATTAAGTAGTGGTCTTTTATGATGAATTTAATGGGAAGTTGAATGGGACCATGAATGTCTCTAAGGATGATAAATTTATGGTTTTTAGATCTCTTGTACTAGTATCTAGAAACTACTAGCATTTGTTAACCTCTTTGAATGAGTTCTATAACTAAGTTCAAGGGCTATATTCATATTCTTCCTTGAAAAAATATAGTGGTTATTAGAAAACCGTTTTTAAAACAATGAATCAATTATGGAAACAAGTTTTTAAAACAATCAGGCAATTATAGAATTCAAATTAAAGGTTTAGGTAGAGGGAACCTACCTCAACCTCAAGAGGCATTTCTTTTGACGACGACAACTCGAATCTTCTTTTTTTCCACTTGCATGCATATGCAACTTCACATATATATAAGGACACCTAGCCCCTATGTACATATTTTCATGTCCAAATATGCACAAGGGGGTCCTTAGATATATGTTTATACTTGCATATACCCCTTTACACTTACACATGTGTGTATTTTTCATATATATATATAAGCACACCTAGCCCCAATACATATATTCATACTGCCATGAGTGAATATATATACAGGGGGAACTTATATATGTATATGCATACCTATGCATACACATATAAGCCTTCATCAATGGCGACTTGAATCCACCTCAACGAAATCCAAAACACACTACAAAAATATAAGGAACCCAAAAATAAAAAAAAAAGCCCTAATTAAAATTGGGCCAAAGAATAAAAACAGAATAAACCTTACCCAAATCTGATGTTGAACTCACTATCTTCAATAGTGTTGGATAGAACCGGACTCATCATAAGAAACCACCTATAAGAAAATAGTGGAAAAAGAAATGAGATAAAATTACTTCTTATATATATGTGATCAGTGTGTCAACTGTACATGATAAATGATACATGAATCCATAACCAACAATGAACAAATAATATTTAGATTGATATGTATGTCCCAATACTAAATAACATGATCATTAATAAAGCTCTTTATTTTTCAAACATCACCTTAAATTGCCTATTCAAAAATCAAAAATCACCAAAATATGGGAATAAAGTAAACTTCCATTGGCACTTAAAAGAGAGAAATGGGGATTAGATGTTGTTATTAACCTATAAAATCCATTCCTTTAATGTATAAAATACCTAAAACTCTTCATGACTATATCCTTCTTAAATTTCTAGATTGAAACCTCATTTTTTAGCATGTTCTTCTTCAGGAATTCACCTTTATTATTAGTTTATATAGGTTTATTGATTTTATAAAGTAGAGAATTTTTCTTCTTTTATTCTTACTCAATCCTCTTGGATTTTTCAAACCAGTTTTCTAAAATGATTAGACAATGTTTTGGTGCATGATCTTCCTTCTTCTTGATTGTATATTCCTTATTTGTAGAAACTATTTTTGAACATGCAATAATTGGTTCTTTCCTTTTATTTTTCAACAATTATTATTGGTATGAAATCTATGTCATAAATTCTTAACAATTTGGACTACTTGGTTTCCCTTCCACACACATTTTCAACCACCTTTAGAGTACCCTTTTTAGGCTTCCTTTCAAACTCCACACTAGAATTGTCAAGACCACTACAATATCAAATATTGATACTTAATCCAACACATTTATTTGAATGACATCTTAGAAATACAGAAGCTCTAAATAGCCTATTTACTAATATAAACTCCTCTTAATTAACTAAACACACTGACTATACCAACCACTATAGGTAAATAATTAATTTTGGTGCGGTATTAGAACCAAATATGGGTCATCCAACATCCATCTCTAGGCACTAAATTCATCCATTTACTGTCTAAGTTCATACATTTCACAACCTTGATAATGATAACCATCCCTTGATATGGATTTCACTCAAAAAAGACGATTATGAATCTCCCCACTATAATATAATTGATACCATCACCAATTCTATATACACATGTCTAGTGCCTCATATCACATTATGATCACTATAGAAGATCCTATCCCAATAATATCAACAAAATTTCTTCATTTAAAAACTATGATCTTTCAAACACACATTATATCCAACAAAAATAATATATTAAAAGATATTAGATGGATAAATCCAAATTACAGAAAAAAATTAACTTTAGGAATACCTCAAAAAGTATGGTACTAAAAGCCCCTTCACCTAGGATGGCTTATCCCAATAGAATAATCTCTATAGAAACCCACATCTTGACACATACATGAAACCTATTCTTCCCATCTCAATACTAATAGAATGCACACACATTCTTGATACATGAGAAATAGACCAGGGTTCATTTATTTTTCTAATATTGAGCTGAGATATTACTCCTTCAATTTACTCTCTCACCCCCATAGTGAGGCTCACCAACCAACATTCATTCCCACCTGGTTTCCATCCTTCTCTATGCACCTTCCTATGCAATGGATGTATCTACATAGATAGCTCAATATTTCTTGAATATCTCCAAGTAGGTGTCCAGATAAAAGGAAGCTACTCATACCCATAATGAGTACATAATAACATTTAAAAAATAGAATTACTTTATGAATAAATTGCATTTTAAGGATGGAATGAAATGAATAAACCTTTAAAATTTAGTGGCATACTCTATTACTAATTTCCATAATGATATAGATCTATGAATTCCTAAAACATGCTCTTATTCTATAAATCAAACATAGCCTCTCATAGAAGAGGGAATGAAACCTGGTCCATAAAACCTCCTCATTTCTTCTTTTATAATCAAATGTATTTATACATTTTGATTCATCTCATTTGAATTTAGAAACTTCTAGTTTCACCCATATATCCTATAGTGTTCCTTTCAAATAGTAACTAAACTTTCTTCAACATATTCTAAACATCCTATGATCCCATGTCACTGCTGGAAATTAGATTCTGCTACTCCTGGAACTCATGGATAACTTAGAAACCCATTGTTTTTTCTTTTTGAAGGCCTTGGTCAGTGGATCAAATTAGTTGTAACATAATATGAGGGAAACAACCACTTGAGCATATTTACCATTAGAACACAATTCCATCCTAATTAGATGCTTTGTTGATGAATTTTGACTCAACATCATCCGTTAATAACAAAATTACTAATTAGAAACCCATCGCGCCACAATCCTAAGAATGCATTAGTACCACAAAATCATGAAACTACCTTTAATACATACTTCATAACAAAATATCATTTCCAAAACACCAAAACCTAAGGTTTATCATAATAATATAATGGTTACTCTCCTACACACCAAGCATAACAACCAAACCCCACACATTCACCCTTGATAATAAGAAACCAACCACCCCTTAACTGATCTAACAAGAAACTTCCTAATAAAAATACACAATAAAATCACCTAGAAATCACCAAAATTACCTATATCAATAGTTTTACATCAAGAAATCAAGAAAAACCCCAACAAGATCCACCAACTTGAGAGATTACCACCAACCCAAACCCCCAAAGACAAATCCAAACCATACCCAATACATATCCATCATAATCCAAACTACTAGGAATCTAATATCCTAAAAAACCAACTAAAGGTTTTAATCTACCATATAAACAAGATTAAGATATCATAAATCAAAAAAAACACATAAAAACCACTATTTTAGATTCTATTAATTAATACACCATCAATAGGTTATTATAGAAAACACCAATTTATATATTATTGATGTTTTAATTAATCAAAACCACTTTCAAATTAATTTTCCAAAAACATGACCACAAATATTACTTTCTCAAACCCACTTTATAAATTTACTTTCCTTTTTTAAAACTATTTTTCATAGACAAGTATTCATGAAAATGTAGAAAAATCACTATATTTCAAGTACAATTCATGAACTCATTTTCTATTTCCACCCCATGCCAAGAGTCAAGCAAAAAATAACAATCTCAACCCAAAAAAAAATACTTGAATAAATATCTCAATGATAACAGTGTAAATCTATAATGGAAAATAACACCCTTGGTGACTTGGGTTTCCACCGTACAGGTGTTCTTGATGCATACAACTGGTGTACATCTTAATATCCAACCATTGGAGAAAATACACGAGTGAAATTTGAGGGGTTAAAACCCTAAATACCTTCGGTGGGTAATTAGGTGGTTTGACTGGTCTAGGAGGAGGATGGTCCGTGGAGGTGGGGTAGCCACATTGGAGGCATGCCGGAGGAGGAGGTGGGGAGGCTATTTCGGGGCAGCGTTTGCGGGGTGGCAGAGTTGGCTGGCAGAGTTGGGGGAGGAATCTGTGGTGAGGATTTTCCATGAACAGCATGAGAGGTCGATGGTTTAGAGAGGAGGTTCACAGTGAGAGAGTTCGACGATAGCATAGAGGGAGTTGATAGGAAGCATCGGGAGGAGGGCGCCACGGTGAGAGATGTAGACAGATAGGAGAGGAGGGTCACAGCGGATCGGTAAAGGAGGAGAGGAGAGCCCGACATGGATCGCAAAAAAAATAAGAAGAGGAGAGGAGAGCCCAATGTGGATCGCAAAAAAAAATAAGAACCGAGATGTTTATCCATGGATGGGTAATTAAATCGTGGCTATAAACAACCTATAGCCACAGACCTATAAAACCATGGCTATAGGTCTATGGCTATAGCTTAAATTTCTAGTAGTGTATCCTCCTAAAAATGGATTATTTATCTTCAGCTAATGATTTCCAGTAATCTGGTGGCTGAAAATTGATATATGGGTCTTCCACACATATCCTACGCACCTCGTACATATACGGTTCATCCTCCCTTTATGATTTGGATTATGATCATCAAAAAGATCACCTTCAACTTTCAATCCAACCAAATCCATCCCTTATCTTTTGATCCATACCTTGTACATGAATCCATCATGAATCTGGAGGTCTGGTCGGGCTCAGTTCCACCTGGCATTGTCAAACTGATACCCTGCTGGCCGATCAACGAATAAAACCAAGAATTTGTGGGACGAAGATACTATAAAAAATTTTTAACAATCATTTTACAAGAGTTTTTGTCCAATGAATAAAATTGTGAGATTCAGTATTTGAAAACAATTAAATAATCAATTTAATTTCAATACACAGGCGCATGTAATTTTCCACAATTGGCAAAGGTTAAAGAAAGGGACTGATCATGCTCAACAATTAAATAAAATGAGGAAGAATCCACAAATTATGATTCCTAACTAAATATTGGATCATTTTTCATCAAAGAACATGATCTCTAGCTACTTAGAGGGCTCATTGAATTCATTGTATCTCGATCTACCTTGATCTAGAGTTTAATCATTGTCAGATATTGATTCTACAATAGAGGAGAGGTATGACGTCTCTTAATCCTCCCAGGTTTTATGTGGTTAACCCTAGAGGAATCGCCATAATTATGGATTTGTAGTAATTAGATTATATTAATTTAATTTAAATAAATAAATTTAATTATTTATTCTAACTAAATGCATCCACTAATGGTCGTTATTTATGAATGCCCCACAATGACCCATTTTAGGTCACACATAAGGTAAACATCATGTTCTGATCTCAATTGTGGTATTGTATTTCTAATTCTAGATTCGGTTTAATTATACCATTTTCTTTAAGAAACTTCACACATGTAATAAAAATATATTTAATATTTTTATAAAATTAATTTCAAGCACACTGAGCCTCAGAATCGCACATCATCTCAGCGTATGGCTTTGAAAATATATGTAAAAATATTTCAATGACTTGTAAGGATAAAACTAGGTCTCTATATCATTCTATCCTTCCATATTTTCATCTTTAAAAAGAAAAACTAGGAAAAATTCTTGGGATATTGAACCCACATCTTGCTCTCTCACTCCCAGGAACTCCCTTGTATGTTCTCATGCTACCACAACTCACTGACCAAAGGGATAATCCATCCACATAGGGTTATCTCTTACTAATCCTTTATCACCACTGGGTTCTCCATAAAAGTGGATCCATCCTCTATGTCCATCTCTCCCCAGTAAATAATGTGCATATGGTCATGCATGTATCTATTCATTTGTGACACATGGAAGACATCATGCACCCGCTCTAATTGTGGGGGTAGGGTGGGGTGGTAAACAACCGCATCGACCCTCTACACAATCTTGAAAGACCTAATGTATCTTAGGGATAGCTTTCCTCCCTATCCAGATCTCGGAAATCCTCATCATGGGGAGAATCTCATGAATATATGGACTCCTTGCTCGAACTTCAAGGGACTAAGATGTCAATATTAATAAGACTTTTTCCTGCTCTAATCTATCCTCATCTTCTCATGGATAACTTGGACCTTCTCTGATGTCACCTACACTAACTTTAGACCCAAAATATATGCCTTTCCAATCTATGCCCATCACAAGGGTGACCTACAGGGTCTCCCGTACAGGGCCTCGAAAGGTGTCATTATAATGGTAGAGTTGTGTCTATTGTTTTATGAAAACCAAGGGTAGGTGATACTCATAGCTCCATCCAAAGTCTAACATGAAATCCCTCAGCATATCCTCCAACATCTAGATAGTGTGCTTAGTCTTCCCATATTTATAGGGGTGAAAGGAGGTACTCATCCTCATATGGGTATTTAATGAATCCTATAGGACTCTCTACAACTATTACATGAACCACACATCATGGTTGGAGACAATAGTCGAGGGAACCCCATGAAGGCCAACAGTATCTCATACATACATCTTCCCCAAAATCTCCAACGATCTTTGATCCCTAATAGCAAGTAAGTGTGTCGACTTCATGATTCATTCAACTATCACCCAGATGGTGTCATGGACCTTCACTATCTGTGGAATCCCTATCACAAATTCCATGGATATGTCATTCCAATTCCACTTTGGGATCTCAAGGGGCTACAACAAACCTATCAGAACTGGGTTCTCAACCTTCACCTGTTGATAGGTGAGGTACCGTGAGATGAACATAGCCATGCTCTATCTCATGTTGACCCACCAAAACTACTGATAAAGGTCTATGTACATCTTCCCTACATCAGTATGTATATCCAGGGAAGAAGCATGGAACTCTCACATCACCTCCTCTTGCATCATTAATGGGAAAATCGTCTATCCCTAGAAAAGGATGACATGATTCCCTCCTTCAGAATATCCATCTGGGGAATATCCTATAGATATTTGGTCACACAAGACCTCATAGTTAATGTCTCATGACTGGGAATCTCTTACATACTGAAGTAGAAAAGGATTAAACACCATCAAATAAAGAAAATATTCACCCTTCTTCTCCACTAGGGTTAGCTATAAGGAAGCCAATTTCTCAGAAGCCTCTTGAACCAAATTCTCCTAAGACTTCTTTCTAAGGGAGTCTTCTACCACATTTCCCTTCCATAGAGTATAGAATATCTCTAAGTCATAGTCCTGTAGAAACTCCAACTAGCATTGTTGTCTCAGGTTCAACTCTCTCTGTATGAGTACATATCTGAGACTTGATGGTTTGAGTAAACCACAAAGAACTCCCCCAGAAAATAGTTCCTCCACATCCTCAGGGCGAATAATACCACTACTAGCTCTATTTCATGAGTCACGTAGTTCTGCTCATGTAGTCTTAACTGCCTCAACCCATATCCGATAACTACCTGTTGTTACATCAACGCTAAATTGATCCCATCTCCTAAGGAATAACAATACACTATATACTCCACATCCTCCTCTAGTAGTCTTAACACAAGATCACTCATCATCCTCAGTCTCAATTACTCAAAGTCCCTCTGGCACTTCACAGTCCAGGTAAAAGGCTACCCTTTCCATGTTAGGGCGGTCAAAGGGCATGCAATATTGGATATTTTTTTCAAAAACATCTGGTATTACCCCACCAATCTAAGAAAACTTTTCATTTCTAACAATCTCTAAGGTGGATCCCAAGAAAGTGCTGCATTGATATTCATTGGGTCCACAGTTAAACCATGTTTAGAAATTAAATGCCCATGAAGGTGAACCTCATGAATCTAGAACTGGGAATTCGATATATTACCATAAAATTGGGGCTCTCGAAGCAATTCTAGTACCATCCTTAAGTTCTCTTCATGCTCCTCCTTTGATGAAAAGTATATGAGTATGTCGTTGATGTATAAAACAAAAAAATGTCCAAGTACGACTAGAATATATAGTTCATTAAATACATAAACATGGTAGGTTCATTCCTCACACCAAAGGGCATCACTAGGAACTCATAGTGTCCATAGAAACATTGGAATTACAAATTTGGAATATCATCCTCGTGAACCCTCAACAAGTGGTAGCCAGACTTAAGGTTGATCTTTGAGAACAATATTTTTCCTCACAGCTGATCAAAGAGGTCATCAATACTATAAAATGGGTACTTATTCTTTATTGTGTCATGGTTTAGGCAATGATAATCTATATAGAGCTATAAGATCTCATCTTCCTTTTTCACAAACAACACTGGAGATGCCTAGGGGCACACTAGGCCTGATAAAGCCCTTATCTTGAAGTTCTTCAAACAAAAACCGCAACTCCTAGAGCTTATTAGAGGCTATAAGATATTCCATAGAATATATTGGAGCGATCATAGGATACAAGTCAATATGAGACTCCATCTCTCACCATAGATGTAGTCTCAAAACATCCTCAAGAAAGACATCTATATAATCTTCCATGACTGAAGGAATCTAGATTCTTGGAGATCCAACTGCACCAAGGGATGTACTCACAAAATGATGAGTGATGTCCTAAATCCTCCTGATCACAAAACCCACACATCTTGCAATGAGATCTCTCTTTCCTATAAATTTGAATCTCATCCCATCAGGGTGAAGGCATCTGACTCATCTATTGGGATAGTCAATATGAACTCAAATCATGAAAAAGTAATCCATACCCAAGATGAAATCATAGGGTTTTATCTTGATGACCAAAATTTCCCACATGAACCTATCTCCACCAAATGATATCTCACACTACTGGTAGATAAAAGATATAGAATAAGAGTTCCCTGTAGAAACCAAAAGATATAGATATTGGGATAGCACCTCAACAGGGAGCTCTAACTCTAACACTAGGATTAAAGATATAAAGTAATTAATAACACTAGTGTCTATTAATACTAAATAAATACTATAATAAACACAAATTGTACCTCTAATCATATTGTGTGTCACTGGGTCATAAGCCTCCAAAGCTTGTAGTTGTATTCATCCATGACTGCCAACTCCCTGTGCCTCATGTGGGACGCCTGGTGGTGGTAGTGATGGAAGGATATCATAGCATCATCCACCACTCATATATCCTCCTCCTGGAGCTTCACATATTCCTCTACTAGATCATCTGCCCTGGGGGCCTCCCTACCCTCTCTTGGGAGATCCCTGATCATGGTGATATCTTTATCATGGAGGTCTTTCAGCTATCTGTCTTCCCTCATTGGCATATTGGATTGAGAAACCACGCTCCATGTGACCTCTCCCATCACAAAAATAGCACTACCCCTCGGTAGGGACTTACATATGTGTATTCCATACTCCTTGATTGTTGAATAAATTATGATGATGAATGAATCCATGTTATATGATCTATGTGGAACACTTAAGCATGAGTATGAAATAAATATGATGGGTGCACCCAGATAGCATTCTAATGGATTGGGTAATGTTTAGTATCATGATACATCATTTTGGGATAGGGATTAAACCTGATTCCTTTATGGGACTTTTTCCACCGTAATGTCTCGGTAGGTTTAGCCTTGGCATATGTTTATGATGTAGTGTTTTAAGTTGTTGCCACATTTCCTATATTATGATTATCATGTTATATCATGTATCTTTGTTTATGTTTATTATTCCTACTCTTTTTATGCCTCATTTATATGCCTATTTTTTGATATGTATTATCCTATTTACGTTATTTCTCTTTCTTATGTTTGTCCCTATGTTATCCCATTCAGTTTTAAATACGAAGGAATATTATGAAGGTGTTAAGGAGGTTTTTAATAAATACATTGTATTTCATGTTTTAAGTTGTTACATAATGTACCTAATTCCAAAATACACTATAATTATCGATCTTTTGGGTCATATTAAGTGTAATCTTATGAAATAAATCAATTGTTAATGTGAAATAAAGAGTGGGGTTGTTATAGTTGGTATCAGATGGAGGTTTGGTTTTTTTGGGATTAGGATTAGAGAACTCTAGCGAAAGCCTTAGGGATAAGACTAAGTATAAGAAAAAATCCCTAAATTTTTTTAAGTATATATTAAATGGTTCATCAAGAAAATATATCTCTTTCTAAATACTACAAGTGGATGTGGTTCTAGAACACATGTATCTAGGAGTAACAACTCTGACAAGGTGTTCCAGGCCTGACTCGGGGTAACCTGATACACGAAAATAGGACTTATTGCGCAATTAGTTTTACAATATTGGGGTATATTCTTTGTTAAATTAATAATATCATTATGAACCTTTATTAAGGTAACAAAAAAAATTCCCATAAGAATACATGCTAGGAAATAGATCGTGGATAACATAGATTGAATCCTAGAAATGCATAAGCTACAGAAATAAATGTAATTTATAATTTATCCCTTTAATACTATTGTATTACCTTTTATGAGTTTAATAGTTTAAAAATAATCACCCCTAGTTTTCCTTTTATTCTAGCCAATGGCTGGAAATATGAGGAATCGGGTAAACAATCAATGTTACGGGTAATGTGATGACTACCCCAATGAGATACCAAACCCAATAAGAGCAAGAATCGCGAACTCCATGATGATACTCTCTCAACTAACTCAGGTTCTAAATAAAAACTTGGATTAGGAGAAGTCTCCAAAACCCCCTAATAGAGAATAATCCACAATCGATATCTTCATGCAACAAAGTCCTCCTACTTTTAAGGGGTCATTTGATCCCTTAATCATGTAATAATGGATCAACTTCATTGAGAATATCTTCGCTATCCTTCAAAGTTCTGAACAAGAGAAGGTTATTATGGATGTTTATCATATATATATATAAGATGATAAATTTTGTACATTAACCAAGAATACAATGCCCAAATAAGATATTGAAGCAATGGAGTGAAAGGAATTCTGAAAAATGTTTTTCAATAAATATTTTCCTTGCACTCTCCATCTTAAAATGGAAAAGGATTTCTTACACTCAAGCAAATTTACGAGGAATCTATTGGGGAATATGAGTCAAAATTCACAATAATTTCATGATACACCTCCAGTTTTTTTGTTACCCCTGAAATCAAGGTTGACCGCTTCTTTGGTGGGATAAAACCTAGTCTATGAAAATCTTTGGTGATCCATGACTTTGATAGTTATGAGGAAATATTCTGATGTGCCCTCAAAGTTGAGATGGAGATCAGAGAATCTCAAGGGTGTCATGGGGATAAGAAGTGTAAAGTGGAGTTTAATTTTGGTGGTTCGATGGAGAAATATAAGGGTGCCAAGAAATTACAACATACCACTTATCAAAGGTGTGGAAATAAGCACCCTTGAAATTGCCTAAAGGGTATGAAGAAATGATTTAGGTGTGGGAAGTAAGGACACCTGGCTAACATTTACCGATAGGAGAAACTTGGAAATGAGATGGAGGAATGGACTTCTCCAGTCAACCCTCGTCACATTATTCGTTGCTTCATATTCAAGGAACCATGGTACTTTTAAAATCAATTCCCAAAACCAAGGGTTTTTAGAGACAACCAACAACCTCTAAGGTAGCAAGGGGGAGCTTTTTCCATCATAACTGTTAAGGTGGATCCCAAAAACTAAGTTGTGATAAGTACATTATTTATTCATTAAATAATAGTGCATGTACTTTTTGATTATGGTTCTAGACATTTCTTTATATCATAAAAGTTTAGTATAACTATTCAAACACCACCACAAATCTTGGAAGTAGAGCTATCAATGAAAATGGGAAATGGGAAAATTATTTCATCCCAAGTATATAACTCCTCCCCTATCATAATTTATGGGATGAACATCTTAGAAAACCTTTTCATACTACCTTGGGTATAATTTGATGCAATTATGGGAATATAATGGATTTCCCTATAAAGATCCAACATAAATTTCCGCAAGAAAGAAATCACTTTCTGTATGGAAAATCGGCCCTCGACTCTGTAAAATTGTAAGGATGAGGATGAATATTCTTAAACAACATCATCTCAAACATGGATATTATTTCCCTATGAGAAAGTGTATCTAGCTAAAATGATTGAGTATAAGGAAAAAACATCCTTGAAGGCATGCCTTTTGTGAGGGAATATGCTGATGTGATTCCCGAGGAATTTTCTGGTCTTCCTCCTAGCCGAGAGGTTGAATTTTCAATCGAGCATATACCTGGATAATTTCCAATATCTAAGGCCTTGTATAGGATAGTTGTTTTGAAACTTGAGGAGCTAAATAAACAACTACATGATAATTTTTATAAAGGTTTTATATGCTCAAGTTCTTCACCATTGGGTGAACCAGTCCTATTCATCAAGAAGAAGGATGGGTCAATGCACCTTTTCATTGATTATCGTGTGATCAATAAGATCATAATAAATAAAAAGTATCATTTGACATGGATTTATGACTTGTTCAATCATATACATGGAGCATAATACTTCCTCAAGATGGATCTACAGTTGGGGTATTACCAAGTTAGGGTGAATAAGGAGGATATACCCAATACTTCTTATCGTACAAGGTACAGGAACTATGAGTTCATAGTAATGCCATTTGGATTCACTAATGCTCCAAAAATATTTACAAACTTGATGAATAGAGTCTTTATAAATTACCTCGACAAATTTTTTGTGTTATTTATAGATGATATTATAATATAATCAAAAACCAATGAGGGGCATGAGGAGCATCTAAGCACTGTGCTAAAGACATTGCAAAAGGAGAAGCTTTATGCAAAGTATAGAATGTGTGAGTTCTGGTTTAAGGAAGTCTATGGATCCTTCAAAGAAAAAAGAAATTTAAGGATGGATGATGACAACATCTTTGATATATATATATAGTTTAATTAGGTTAGTTGGATCATAAAATTCTCAAATATATATCCACACATAAAGATATGAATATACACCAATGAAGATGGTTAGAGCTGATCAAGGAGTATGAATGCTCAATTCACTATCATTTTGGTAAATAAAATAAAGTGGCATGTGATCTAAGTAGAAAGGATCCAATAATTTTATCATTGATGAGAATTGAGAAGGATCCAATCTTCTTATAATTGAAGAGGATAGACATGGGAATCATAGAGGAAAGAACATCATCAATCCTTTCACAAATTATTTCTCAACCATATCTTCTTGAAAGGTTAAAGGATGCACAAAAAGATGATGTGGTAATTCAGAAGAAAGTGGAAACTATAAGAAAAGGGAAATCCTTAGAGTTAAATGCTAATGAATAAGTAATTGTGATATTTGGTTCAAGACTATGTGTTCCATCAAATCCTGAGTTAAAGAATGAATTACTGGATGATACAAATAGTTTGAATTTTCCATTAACCTAAGAAACAAAAAGATGTATCAAGAGATTTGAGATCACTATTGGTGGAACAACATGAATAATGATATAATTGAATATACATCAAAGTTCCTGGTATGTCAGCAAGTGAAGGCTGAAAGGCATAAATCTAAGGAGATGATGCAACCATTACCCATACCAACATAGAAATGGGAAAAATCATCATGGAATTTGTCACTGGAATTTTGAAGAAATACAAATGAAACAATGTTATATAGGTTGTTGTGGACTGTATTACAAATACTAAACACCTCATTGCAATTTGAGAGGATTTCTCACTGGATCAACTTGCATGAATATACATCAAAGAAGTGGTGAGGCTGCATGTATTACCACTATCCATTGTGTCTGGTCAGGATCTAAGATTCACCTCTAAGTTTTGGAAAAGACTCCAGCTTATCACCACTGAGTTGAACTTCAGTACAACTTATCACCATCAAAATGATGGACAATCTGATCGGACTATCCAAACACTTGAGGACATGTTGAGATCATGCTCAATTAACTTCAAATGAGGATGGGACCAATATCTTCCTCTGGTCGAGTTCTCTTACAAAAATAGTTTTCACTCGAGCATCCAAATGGATCCCTATGAATCTCTTCATGGGAGGAGGTGTAGAACACATGCATGTTGGGATGAATTTGGGGGATACAAATTTCTAAGTCCTAAAATGGTTGAAGAAATGTTGTAAATGGTTAAGACTATTCAGCAGCACATCAAGGCTGCTCAAAGTTGACAAAATAGTTTTCTTCCAATCATCGACGAGACCTAGAGTTTGATATTTGAGACATGGTATTCCTCTGTATATATCTATGTAAGAAATTGATGAGATTTGGAAATAATGGAAATCTCATTCCAAGGTACATCGGCCCTTTTGGGTGTAACTTCCCGGTTCCGGAAGCCACCCAGAGGCACCCCGTACCCAGTTGGTCACATGGCCTCAAGCGCATTTCTCCAAATTCCAGAGGCTGCCGACTAGCAGTGAGGGCCTTGGGTGTGATAGTGGGGAAACTATGCCCTCATTGGCAGAGTACATAGAAGAAGTAAACAAATACATACAAGAGCAGAAGCAGTAATAATTACATACATCAGAAACCTGAAGGTATAAACTGGAGAACATATATAAAATGATGCATGATACATATGTCTATGAAAATAGCCAAACAAGTCACAATGATGAAATATAATAGTGCTAAAGAAAAGTGAAAAAGAAAGTAGATAAACTCCTCAGCATCGCAAGCCATAGCTTGGTCCCATGCTCTCCAGCTCCACAGCAAGTTAAGTACCTGAAGTAGAAGGGTGATTTCCCTTATCTATACCTGCAACAATATAATCTGTTTGGGCCCAAAATCATGGCCCAAACAGGGTGTGAGACTAAATCCCAGTAGGCAACCACCATGAGATCTATGCCTAATAGTCAGTTAATATATGGAAGGTAAATTACGGAAGTAGTAAACAGAAAATTACTCAGTAGTAAACAATCCACAGTTTCAATCATTCAAATCACCTCATAGTATTCAATAACTAATCAAAGCAGATAAAAACAACAGGTAACCCTCTGGGAAGTACCCACAGCCTATCCCCTCTAGTCCTACCTAGCAACACAAGAAAGTAGATAAACATAAGGTAACCCTCTGGGAAGTACTCACAACCTATCCCCTCTGGTCCTACCTAACAAGTACAAGCAACCCTCTGGGCAGTACACTCAGTCTAACCCCTCTGGTTCAGCTTAAGCATAGACTCTCTGAGGAAGCACTCACCTTCAATTCCCCTTATAGTCTCGTATCAGTACTAAAGGCGCTCTGGGAACCACTCAACATCACATTCCTCCTGTGGACCGCATTGAGGAACTACAGACACTCTGGAGAAGCACTCAACGTCAATTCCCCATGTGGTCTTGCATCGTAAATTATAAAGACACTCTGGAGAAGTCCTTACGTCCATCCTTCCTATGGTCTATACACCAGGTTCTCACGAACCTGTGTAAGTCAAGAAAGTGTAGCAGTGCATAATGGCCAAGGTAAACCTCATGAACTACTTGGATAGAATTATACAGCACAACGAGATAACAGAACAACAGTCACATCATCCTACAATACTAGGCATGGGAAAGTAAATAGCATCCTAACAAGAAAGCAATACCCAAAGGTCAAAACAAAAAAAACATGCATAGAAATACATCCAAAGCATAGAAAAACACCCTATTCACAATCAATTATCATCTACTCAGGCAGATCATCATATCAGAGAAACAAAATAGGTCCAAAACGGTAAATGCGCAATACCCCGTTCATGGGTATTGGGAAAATTTGCACATAAAACTCAAAAACTCTCAACATAAAGACACAAACCACCTACCTCGGGGTTAGGAGATCACTATATGTGAACCTTAAATCTTGAATCTTTTTATAATTCCATAGATATAAGAAAACGTCTAAAAAGTTCAACCCACTATATCTCACGAGAAAGGAGAAATCAGAAGATGATGCTCTAGGAGAATAGAGAACTCACCGATGTGATTCCAATGCAATAAACGGTGTTCAAATTAGAGGATGGATGGAGTATTGGGGGTTCGTCAAAGATATGCGGTCGTACAGGTTCTCTCGGTCGAATGGGACCTAAAATAAGAGTGTTATGGCGATTAGACGCAATCCTGATGCGTTTAATGAAAAAAAAAGTACATGGAATGTACTCTCCTTTTCCGTACTCCACTTTAAGTGGCCTCCAAGTAACTCCCACACGGCCATGTGTGTGGCTATTACACGGCCATCACATGGCCTACTGCAGCAAGTAATTACACGACGTGTACTCATAAAGTACATGGCATGTACTTAGAAAATTTCCAGAATTTCCTTTTTCCTCAAAAACAACTAGAAAAAGAAAAACATACCTGAAAATAAGATCTGCATTCTTACAAACTTCCCCCCTTAAAGAAATTCATCCCCGAATTTCCCTAGCATGGCGTAGAAGAAGAAACCTCAAACAGTTCCAGTCACTATGCTCGTACATCGGCCTCCCTCTCCCAAGTCTCATCCTGCACCCACCCATGCTGCCATAGCACTTGTACCAGAGGAATAGACCAGCCACAGAGAACCTTTGTACTATGATCCAAAATCCAGATAGGATGCTCCTTAAACAATGCATCCACTTCAAGCTCAACCTACTTGGGTTGAAAGACGTGAGACGGGTCTGAAAAGTAACGTCGAAGCTGAGAAATGTGGAATATGTCGTGCATAACCCGGTACCTCTAGGGTAACTGCAACCGATAGGCAATCATCCCAACTCTCTCTACCACCTCAAACGGCCCGACATACCTCGGTGAAAGCTTACCCTATCTCCTAATCCTCTTGTGTCCCAACCTCAGTGTGACATGCGGGAAAACCTGATCCCCAACCTCGAACTCCAGAGGTCGTCTCCGCTGATCAGCATAAGACTTCTTTCGAGACTGTGCAGTAGTCATCCTCTTCTGAATCAACTCTATCTACTCTGTGGTCTTCTGAAAAAGACGAGGTCCCAATAAGATACCTCTCCTGCCTCCAGCCAACATAAGGGTGATCAGCATGGCCTACCATACAATTCCTCATAAGGTGTCATCTAAATAGTTGCTTGAAAACTATTGTTGTAGGAAAACTCCACAAGAGGTATATGATTATCCCAAGAACCTCCAAAATCCAGAATGCATGCTCAGAGCATGTCCTCAAGCACCAGAATTGTACGCTCGGACTGGCCATCTGTCTGGGGGTGGTAAGTTGTTCTCAAAAGTACCTATGTACCAAAAGCCTTATGAAGCCCCTGCCAGACCTAAGAAGTAAAATGGGCATCTCTGTCTGAAACGATGGATTTTGGAACTCCATGTAGATGTACAATCTCTCGGATGTATAGTTGTCCCAGCTCATCAATATTGAAGGTCTCCTTGATCAGTAAGAAGTGGTAAACCTTCGTGAGTTTGTCAATGAAAACCCAAATAGTGTTATTACCTCGAGGCGACCTCGGCAAACCAGTCACGAAGTCCATCGCGACATCATTCTACTTCCACTTGGGAATGGGTAACTGCTATAAAAGCCATACTGGTCGCTGATGTTATGCCTTCACCTGCTAAGAAGTGGAACACCTCATGAAGAAACCAGTAACATCCCTCTTCATACCTGGCTACCAATACTGACAGTGTAGATCAGGATACATCTTGGTGACGCCGGGATGAACTGCCCAAACTGAGGAATGAAAATATCGCATCATCTCCTTGCGTATGTCTGTTGGCACCCATACACACCCTTGGAAATGAAATATCTCATCCTCACCTATGGTCTATCCAGAAAAAGGGTCCTCTCTTAACACACTCTCCCTTAGGACTAGGCCTTCATAATCTAATAGCTGCCTCATTCGAACTCGATCAAGAAGAGTAGAGGTAACAGATACAAAAGATAGAAAAGTCTACCCCTGACTGTCATGCACCTCCAAATGCATCTCAGATAATAGATCCATAAGTTTCCACTCACTGATAGCCTTCTTAACTACCTGTATCTGAGTCCTTCTCAACGCATCATCCACTGTGTTTCCCTTCCCAGCCGTGTAGGAAAGCTCAAAGTCAAAGGACTGTAGGTACTCAACCCACCTGCGCTGTCTCAAATTCAGATCATGCTAAGTGAAGATGTACTTGAGACTCTTGTGGTCAGTGAAAACCACAAAGTGATATCCCAGAAGATAATGTATCCAACAGCATAGGGCATGAACAACAGCTGCCAACTCCAGATCGTGTGTCGGGTAATTCCTCTCATGTGGCCTCAACTGCCGAGACCCGTATGCAACGAATCCATCTCCCTGCATAAGCACGGCTCCCAGATCGATACCTGATGCATCGCATTAAACATTATAGATCTTTCCTATCTCTAGAAAGACTAGGATCAGTGTTGAAGTCAACCTTCCTTTCAGCTCCTAAAAGGCTGACTCACAAGAATATGACCATAAGAACTTTGTACCCTTCTTAGTCAGACCTGTCAGCGGTTCTGCTAAGCGTAAAAAGTCCTGTATGAAACGTCTGTAATATCCAGACATCCCTAGAAAACTCTGCACCTCAAAGACGTTCTTCGGCTTCTCCTAGGAAACTATAGCTCTCACTTTCTCTAGGTCTACTGATACTCCTGCCTCTGAGATAACATGACCCAAGAAGTAAATCTGATCTATCCAAAAATGGCACTTTGAGAGATTAGTATATAACTGATGCTCCCTTAGTGTACCCAAAATGGTCTCAATATGGGTAGCATGGTCGTGTCGAGTGTGAGAGTACACCAAGATATCACCCACGAAGACCACCACGAAAGAATCCAAGTATGGATGGAACACTCGATTCATCAGTGCCATGAAAACTTTAGGCGTGTTTGTAAGGCTGAATAGCATAACCATGTATTCGTATAGACCATACCTGCTCTGGAAGGCTATAAGAGGTATGTCATATGGTCTAACATGCAACTGATGATAACCGGACCACAAGTCAATCTTCGAGAACACCCGGGATCCTCGAAGCTGATCAAAGAGATCATCAATCCTAGGAAATGGATATCAGTTCTTGATCATAAACTGGTTCAGCTTCTGATAATCCACACAAAGCCTAAGGGTATTGTCTGCCTTCTTCACAAACAGGACAGGCGAACCCCAAGGAGAAGTACTGGGTTGGATGAAACCCTTTGCCTGCAACTCCTCCAACTGCTTCTTGAGCTCCCCCAACTCAGGTGTGGCCATCCTATAAGGAGGAATGGACACCGGTGCCACTCCTGGCACAAGTTCAATAGAAAAGTTTACCTCACGCTCTGGAGGAAAACCTGAAAATTCTTCTAAAAAGACGTCTCTGAAACAATCCACCACTGGAGGAAAGTCTAACTGTGAAGTTCCCTGGTCATACAAATATATATTAGCAATCTGGGTTGTAACTTCTCCCAACCCATGATACTCTGGACCCGCTCTGCTTGCCTAGACATCCCATTCACCCCTATGAAGAAAGGATCCACCCTCTAGTGATATGAAACTCACCCTATGGTGATAACAGTCGACGACTGCCTGGAAGAGAACTAGCCAGTCCATTCTAAAAAAGAAATCATATCCTGTCATCTCTAGGACATAGAGGTCCCATAAAAAGTGATATCCATCAACCTCTAGTGGTCACTCCTTTCACTGACGTACACTAGTCATTCTAGTTCCCAACGATGTGCCTAGCATCAAGATGTCAGAAGAAGAAAAGATATAGAGCCCAAGGCTCTCCACAACAACAATAGAGATAAATCTATGGGAAGGCCCTATATCAAAAAGAATGGAAGCTAAAACTGAGGCTACTAAGATCGTAACTCGAACTGTAGAAGTTATGGGATCCTGCTCCTGATGGGTCTGCTCCACTGCAAAATTTTGGCCCATACCACGGCCCTGTGACCCTGTTTGACCACTTTGAGTTGATCCTCCCTGATGTCGCTGAAAGCCGGGTGATTGGCTACCACGGCCAAAACCTCTACCTCGGCCGGAACGGCCAGAAGAACTTCAGTTCCCATACTGGTGAGAAACTGGTGGTGCTGCTCCTGAACGAGGAGTCATAAAAGAACCCGTGTCACCAACTACTGGAGAGAAGATCTGACAGAAGCACTAAAGATGACCCATCTTGCTGAAATATTGGCACTCCACTAGGTCTCTCAGGCAGTGTGGCCTCGTATGCCCGCTCTTTACGCACCAGTAGCACACTACCTGGATACTAGAAGAAGTGTCTCACCTCCTCAGATCACCACGTGAAGACTCCCTACGGTGCTTCTTGCTGTCAGTTGAAGGAATACTAACCCCATATATAGAGTCGCCCTAGCTCACAACTCCAGAATCCCTCAGATTGCGCTCTGTGGTCAGCGCCTGGTTGACTATAGAAGTGATCAAAGTCAACCGAAAGATGTTCACCTGCGATCGGATGTCGTGCCTCAGACCATCCTCAAACTTCCTTGCCATGAACAACTGATCACCTTCTGGGATAGGTGTGAAGCGCTGAAGATCGGTAAAGTGGGAGGAATACTCCATAACGAAAAGAGTACCCTGCTCCAGACTCATAAACTCCTGGGCTCGATCGGCCCTCAAGGTCTCTGGATAGAATTAATCATAGAAGATGCATTGAAACTCATCCCACACCATAACCTACTGGTGTCCCGCCTATGAGATCACATCCCACCACCTCTTGAAGGAGTCCCGAAGTATATAGGTAGCGATATTGACCCTCCTCTCTGGAGCCGTCTCCAGATGCTCAAAGATCGCCAACATGGCTTCTGGACATGACTCTGTAGCCTGAGGTCCTCCCTCCCCAGAGAAAGTGGGAGGATGCTGCTGCTGGAAGACCTGCATCAAATTCGCCATCGACGGGGCAGGAGGAGGTGCTCCCTAAAAGGTATGAATCATCCTCAAGAAAACCTCCCTGAACTGTGCATCAGCACCTATGCTGGGTACAACGGCTGGTGCCAAGGCTGGCACAACTGGAGGATCTGCAGGTAGTCCCTGATCATCCATGTCTGGTGTCTGATCACCGCCTGGAAACTGGCGTACAACTGGAGGACGTCTCGGTGGCATGACTCTACAAGGTTAAGCACACACCTTATATCAAGATATAAAGGACTGAAAACAAGGAGTGTAAGAAGGGAACAGGAGAAAAAAATCACTCAATTTTTACAAAACATGAATACATGGTGTGTACATTTCCTACACGGTGTGTTCCCTTAATTCATTTACATGGGCGTGTACCCCTGCCTAAACTGGTCGTGTAACACCCCAAACACATGGTGTGTTGTCTTAACACACGGTGTGTACTTGAATCCTCTTCCCCTGCCCGAGTTCTTCTACGTGGTTAAGCCACATGGCTCTCCTAAGGAAAGACTACAAGGCATGTACAATTCCTACACGGCGTGTACTAGACAAGCTTCACTTTGCCCGTGTTGTTAGTGACACGGCCTGACACACGGTTCACACTACACGGCGTGTTCCAAACGAACACGGCATGTATGTGAAAAGATAACACTGACCCGTGTTGTTTGTGACGCGGTCGGGTACCTAGGTCAGACTACATGGCATGTTCAGCAAGGACACAGCATGTATAGCTTAAGGTTTATCTGTTCGTGTTGTTAGTTACACGGGTGGACACAGGGTCGACACTACACAGTGTGTTCGAATGGTACACGGAGTGTTTTCACCAGACTTTCCTCATCCCGTGTCTCTGCCCACTCGGCCTATGACACGTTTAGAGACTACACGGTGTCTATATAAAGTACACGGAGTGTACTTAAGAAAAACAGTTTCTTCTCGAACAAAAGAACACACGGTGTGTACTTAACATTACATGGTGTGTATTCTGCGTTTTTTCAGATAGTAAGCCTTAGAAACTACTCTGAAACCCAGAAAAACACTAAAATGAACATTAAAAGTGCCAAATTACGATCCGTGAGGACCCATACTCCCCACGAATCAAAGTTTGGCATCTTGTACACATTATAACATGGCAAACAAGGCAATGATCCACCAAATTCTGGTCCACGAGGTCCCATAACACCTCAAGAACCAAAGTTTGGTGGTCATAAAAGAAAATCTCTACACAAAACAATACCCTATCAAACATTAAATATTATTATCAGGGCAACTATCACAACAGCATGCATATTTTACACATCATCTATCACAACAACATGCAATCACTAATGCATCCTAGATGACATAGCAAAATGCATTACATGTGATTTCTAGAAAGTGCATATATGATGCATAAGATGGAATACCCTCATCTCATCGGGTTGAAACAGAAATAGAACCTCAATAACATCAAAAATAACAGCACAAATCATGTGAATCACTCAAGGTGAAATAAAACCAACTATAATAATCGCAAAACCAGAAAAATTGAAATTTAATGAGGTAGATTGGCTTTTCCCTTTACATGGGTTAGCTACTCCCGGGCACAGCTTATTACCAAGTACCCATTCTATCTTATCCCTGGATAAAGGCTCCAAACAGTAAGTCAAGAAGAAAAGAATTCCTCTGATACCACTTTGTAACATCCCAGTTTCGGAATCCACCCAGAGGCACCCTGTACCCAGTTGGTCACATGGCCTCAAGCACATTTCCCCAAATGCCAGAGGCTGCCGACTAGCAGTGAGGGCCTTGGGTGTGATAGTGGGAAAACTATGCCCTCATTGGAAGAGTACATAGTGGAAGTAAAAAAATACATACAAGAGTGGAAGCAGTAATAATGACATATAGTAGAAAACTGAAGGTATAAACTAGAGAACATATATAAAATGATTCATGATACATATGTCTAGGAAAATGGCCAAACAAGTCACAATGCTAGAATACAAAAGTGATAAACCAAAGTGAAAAAGAAATCAGATAAACTCCTCAGCATCGCAAGCCATAGCTTGGTCCCTTGCTCTCCAGCTCCATAGCAAGTCAAGTACCTGATGTAGAAGGGAACTTTCCCTTATCTATACCTGCAACAATATAATCTGTCTGGGCCCAAAAGCATGGCCCAAAAATGGTGTGAGACTAAATCCCAGTAGGCAAACACCACGAGATTTGTGCCTAACAGTCAGTGAATATATGGTAGGTAAAGTACGAAAGCAGTAAACAGGAAAGTACTCAGCAGTAAACAATCCATAGTTTCAAGCATTCAAATCACCTCACAGCATGCAACAGCTAATCAAAGCAGATAAACACAACAGGTAACCCTCTAGGAAGTACCCACAACCTATCCCCTCTGGTCCTACCTAGAAACACATGAAATCAGATAAACACAAGGTAACCCTCTAGGAATTACTCACAGCCTATCCCCTCTAGTCCTACTTAACAAGTACAAGCAACCCTCTGGGCAGTACACTCAGTCTAACCCCTCTGGTTCAGCTTAAGCATAGACTCTCTAAGTAAGCACTCACCATAAATTCCCCCTATAGTCTCGTATTGGTACTAAAGGCACTCTGGGGAAGCACTCAACATCACATTCCACCTGTGGCCCGCGTCGAGGAACTACAGACACTCTAGGGAAGCACTAAACGTCAATTCCCCCTATGGACTCGCATCGTAAATTATAAAGACACTCTGGAGAAGCCCTTACGTCCATCCTCCCTATGGTCTATACACTAGGTTCTCACGGCCCTGTGTAAGTCAAGCAAGTGTAGCAGCGCATAACAGCCAAGGTAAACCTCATGAACTACTTGGATAGAATTCTACAACACAACAGAATAACAGAACAACAGTCACACCATCCTAAAATACTAGGCATGGGAAATTAAATAGCATCCTAATAGGAAAGCGAGACTCGTAGGTCGAAACAGGAAAAACATGCATGGCAATACATCCAAAGCATAGAAAAACACCATATTCACAATCAATTATCATCTACTCAGTCATATCAGCATAGAAAAGAAACAAAATAGGGCCAAAAATGTAAACACACAATACCTCGTTCATGGGTATTGGGAAAATTTGCACATAAAACTCAAAGACTCTCAACAGAAAGGCACAAAACCACCTACCTTAGGGTTAGGAGATCGCTATTTGTGAACCTCTAATCTTGAATCTCCTTAGAACGTCGTAGATCTAAGAAAAGGTCTAAAACATTCAACCCATGATATCTCATGAGAAAGGAGAAATCAGAAGATGATGCTCTAGGAGAAGAGAGAACTCGCCGATGCAATTCCAACGCAATCAACGATGTTCTAATCAGAGGACGAATGGAGGCTTGGGGGTTTGTCGAAGATCTGCGGTCGTACAGGTTCTCTCGGTCGAACGAGACCTAAAAGAAGAGTGTTATGGCGATTAGACATGACCCCGGTATGTTTAATAAAAAAAAGTACACAACGTGTACTTTTGAAGTACACAGCATGTACTCTCCTTTTTTGTACTCTTCTTTAAGCAGCCTCCAAGTCACTCCCACACGACCGTGTGTGTGGCTATTACACGGCCAGCACACAGCCTGTTGCGGCAAGGAATTACACGGCGTGTACTTAGAAAATTTCCAGAATTTCCTTTTTCCTCAAAAACAACCAGAAAAAGAAAAACATACATGAAAAGAAGATCTGGGTTCTTACATTGGGATCCTTGATTGCGTCGGAACGGTAGCCTATCGACTAGCACTCCCACCAAACCTATCTCAAGTACATGATGTATTCCATATATTCCTCTTGTGGAAGTACATAACAGACCAATAACATGTACTCAATCTATAGGTGGTACCATTGGAGAATGACCTTTCCTATGAAGAGCATCTAGTGAAAATCTTAGATCTTAGAGAAAAAGTTCTATGAAATAATACAATGCACGTTTTCAAAGTGTTGTGGAGAAACAAAAAGTTTGAAGAAGCGATGTGGGAACCAGAGGAGGTGATGAAGAAGAGTTAACCTCATTTGTTTTAGTGTGGGAAATATAAATTTTGAGGGTGAAATTTCTAAAGGGGGGGAGATTGTAACGACTCTAACTGTTATAAATAAAATTCCCCTTCTGATTTCATTAAACGTATTACTAAGTAAATATGATTATAGAAAACACATGCACTTATTTTGTTTTATTATATACAATTGAATTTAAATGAATATTATGTATCTTTACCATTGATAATATAGTCATTTAATAGTGATCACATGGTTAGTATAAATATAGGGTTTAACAGATCCAATTGACATATACAAAAGAAGTGGTGGCCTCAACTAGTAGAATCATGCCCTATAAAGCCCATTTATCAGAGCTTTCGAGGGAGATAGTAATTCTAGGATTTTCTCTTGACCAATCCCAAGCTGAGATAAAATAATTTAAGCATGAGAAAATTTTTTTATGGTATAATTTCAATCTCATCAAGATCACAGCCCAAACCATGTTCGTCAAACCACCCCATGAAAATTCAACCATCACACACCTTACTCTTAGAGAGTTTGTTGGTGTATTAATGGGATATATATCAAAACCATATCATTATGAGTATGTACATTATTTTTTATAGGATAATGAATATATTTTCACCCTATTATTTTTACTTTATAAATGGTTTTTATTTTGATACAATAAAGCACAAATAGTATTTTTAGGTTATATTCAAATTTAATTAAGGATTTTATTTTGATGAATTAATGGATTTTGAATTAAATAATATTTTAATAAAATATTATTATTAATTAATTTTTAATAAATATAAATTATCATATAATTTTTATGAATTCAAACATAATTTTTATGGGGGTTTGAAAACTGTTATTTTCAAAAAAAACCATCATTTTCAATAAATGTTGGTTATTATTTTAAAAGTTAAAATTCACATATTTAGAAAATTATTTAGATAAAATAAATATTATTTTTGGAATCATAATGTTGAAATTATCCAATGGTTAATTTTTCATAATTTTCTAAGATAGTTGAATTTTCAGGTAAAAATTAAATATCGTATAAATATACTTTGTGTTTTATAACATCATAATGACCCAAAAGTTATGTAATGATTACTATAAATAGGATCAAAAACAAAATATATGTTTTTCCTTAAAATAATGAGATTTTAAGTTTATTTTATTTATTTTGTAAAGCCATTATGAATCCTCCAAAACTTATAATATATTTTAAGGTTTTAAAATCCTTTCTTTAAGAGTGTGACTCACCTCCACATAAGCAAGGGAATTAATTTATTAATTTAGGCCCTTGGAATTATAAAATAATGAAAACCACTACCATTTTTCAGAAACCATGGGCAAAAACCATGGGATGGTTTGTGGTTTTGGATATTTTATTTTGAAGAGTTCAAACCTGAATAATAAAGAAATCCCCTTCTTTTCCTATACAAACCCACCCAAACTCCCATTTATCTTCACTAAAACTCATTTGATCACGACCATATGCTTCCCTAAACTCCCTATAGTCCTCCCAAGGTTCCCCCAATCTCTCAAGAAGCTCCTCCCAATAATTTGGAGTTACACACTCAAGTAAGGGATCCTCCACTCTCCTCTTTTATCAAGCACTCCTTTTATGTTATGTCTTTTAATTTCAATTTTCATATGTTGGGATGTATTCTTAAATATCCCCCTTACTACCCATTTGATGTATAAATTATTATATCTCCTTTCAATCTCACTTTTTTTCTCTTATGAACCCTTATGTACACCTATTACCATGCCAAAATTTTTTAAGGGTTCTTTTCCTTTCTCTTCTTTATTAAAGATTCTTCAATATCATATGACTTCTATTTCCAATTCCTCATGTTGTGACATGAATTTCCATGTCCATATTACTTTAAACTTCATGTCTAAATTATTAGATACCCATTTCTCTCTCGTCAACCCATTTTATGAATTTTTATGTGATGTCGTTATTTTGCCGAAATGCCACCACAATTTTCCATGACAAAACAATTATGTAGTGAATATCATACTCATTTCCTATCAAGGGTATTCATATTTATGCACATATATTTTTTTATTGGGGACTTACATATGTTTATTCCATACTCCTTGATCGTGGAATAAATTGTGATGATGAATGAATCCATGTTGTGTGATCTATGTGGCACACTTAAGCATGAGTATTAAATGAATATGATGGGTACGCCCAAATAGCGCTCCAATGAATTGTGTAATGTTTAGTATCATGATATGTCATGTTGGGACAGAGAGTGAACCTGATTCCTTTATGGTACTTTGTACACCATGATGTCTTGGCGGTTTTAGTCGTGGAATATATTTATAATGAAATGTTTTAAGTTGTTTCTGCATTTCCCATGTTATGATTATCATGTTATATCATGACTCTTTATTCATGTTTATGATTCCTACTCTTTTTATGTCTCATTGATATGCCTATTGTTTAACATGTATTATACTCTTCATGTTATTCTATATTTATTCCCTTACTAGGATTTATAGCTCACCCCTTTCTGATGTGTGTCCCTAGGTTATCCCATGAAGTTTTAAGTACGAAGGAATATTATGAACATGTTAAGGAGGTTTTCAATAAATATGGTGTATTTCATGTTTTAAGTTGTTATGTAATATACCTAATTCCCAAATACGCTAGACTTCTTGATATTTTGGGCTATATTAATTATAATCTTATGAAATAAATCAAGTTTTAATGCGAAATAAAGAGCAAGGTTGTTATAGAAATTCATGGAACTCTCTTGCCTGAAAGAGACTTTGTAACCAGTCAAAGGTAGAACACGCAATGATGATGTGTCATGCAGTATCTGATCAATGGCACTTTGGAAATGCTAACCAAAATGCACTCCATTTTTCATCCTCTAATAGGTTTGTTGGGGTCGTTCAACAAAATACTTCACACATATATAAAATTTATCATGTGTTAACCTTGTTATCGGTAGTTTTCTCACACCCTTGAAAACCCCATTTATGCACTCCACTATATTAGCGGTCATATGGCCATATCTCATATCACCATCATATGTTAACGACCATTTTTACTTTGAAATATGCATCATATAATCATACACATATTGATTATCCCTTTCAATTTCTTAAAGTCGTAGATAAAACCTTTCTTGTTGGGGCTTGTATGCTAAAACCATAAGAGAATAATGTATTTAAAAGGATATTAAAAAAATACAAAAAAAATAAGTTCAAATAAACATACCCAACTTGATGATCGCCTTCTTTATTATCTCATCTCTAAAATGCTTATGCATGTTACTGGCAATATATATAATGCAATATTGATGATAAGCATTTAGTTCTCTCCATGAAACTCCATCACTATTAACGGCCTCTATAATCACTCAATGGTGATCAGATATCAGACACACTCCCTAGTTTTGTGTGACATGAATGTGTATACTTTCCAAAAAACCAACTCTAGGATTCAAAATTATCCTTTTCAAAAATGGAAAATGTAAGTGGTTGAGGATAACGATTACTATCTTGTGTGGAAGAAATATGTATAATATCTATATTCTTTTCATAAATAAAGGTTTCATCAACTTAAATGAATTGTTTACAATACGGGAAAGCAGCGATACATGGCCTAAATTTCCAAAGATGCCTATAGAACTTCACCTTTGTTTGATCTGGGGAGAGATACTCAATAGTATCTAAATGATAAATTGTAACGACCCGAACTTTTCAATTATACTTGTTTCCTAATTTTGTGTGTTATTTTATTTTATACTCAACAAAACTATATCCTTTAATTAATGAAGTGTGTATAATTAAAATGTGACCATTGGGTTTCGACTGTTATATGACCGTTGGTCAATATGATCGTTGGAAACTATAATCTTAACTTTGTGTTTTTATAAATACCATTATCTTGGTTAATTAATACAGAAAGATGATTGAATAGCCTCATCCAGTAGACTTGAGCCATATGAAGCTCATCTATCAGAGCTTGGGAAGGAGGTAGCATCATTGGGTTGTGCTCTGGACCAAGCCCAAGATGAACTTCAACGTATAAAGCTTGAACGGAATCGCCTAAGGGAGAAGTTCAAGCTGATAGAAATCACCACTCGGGCAATGTTGTCTGATCCACCCCAAGATTATATCACCATAGCACACCTAACACTTAGGTCCTATGCTGGTGTAATGAGGGGCTATGTAATAAGACCTTAGCTGCTTTGTGTAATCCTTTTATATAAATAAAATTGTTATTTCTTCTTATGGAAAAGTTTGTGAATTTCAAATATCATGATAAATATAGGATGTGTATTATTAATGAATTTAGGAAAAACGGGGTATTTTAAAATATTTTTGTATTCATTAAATAATTAATAATATGAAATGATTTTCAAAAAATGGTCTTCTACAGTTGTGATCAGTGAGAAATTTAGAGTCTAATAAGATCAAATTGGTTTTTAGTGAATAGTAAAGTCAGAATAGTAACATACCCTTATAAATAGTAATGAATAGTAATGAATAGTAATTTGACAAAAAAATAGAAACTTCACCCATGAATGTATAAATACATTTTAGACATCTTAAAAGTGAAAAAAACGATCATAGTTTAAGTTTTGATATTTTTGTATGCCATAAATATTTTATTTACAATTTTATAATTAATTTAATAATTTAAAATGGAAATTTATTTTCATAAAATTTAATCATAAATTGTTACTTTATTGTATTATGGTTATATGATAATTTTATGGGACCTTGATTACTTTTTTTAGGTGTTACAAAATGAGTTATAGTTTTAAAGTTGTATTTTTGGAATAAATACTAATTTTATTTAAAAATTAAATTAAAAATATTTAGAAAATTATTTTCATGAAATGGACTTCATTTTTGATTTAAGAGCATCAATATTAGATTAGGGTGAATTTTTGGGTTTTTTCTGAAATAGTTGAATTTTCAGTGAATAGTAAAAATGCAGTTTTGAGTTTCGGGTGTTTAATGACATCATTAATGATGTAATAATGATGTAAGATTTCTTGTCGACTTATTAATAGTGGGATATTCTATGAGGTGTCCCAATTGGACAATACCATGGGCAAGCCCATGGTTTTGCAAATACCACTGACGAGGTGTCCCTTGAAATTAATAATTTATTTACTCACTTTTCCTATAAATACCAAGCCATTTACCTCATTCATTTCATTCCAAAATCATACTCAACTAATTTCTGGTCTCCTTACCTCCCAAGGAGTCCTCCCAAGGTTCCCTCAAGCCTCTCAAGGTCCCGACTTTCAAGCTTTCGAAGTTACTCTTCAAGGTAAGGGATCATTTCACCCTCCTCTTTTCTAAGTCATGACTTCCTTTATGATGTGTCTTATATTTTCCATCTCTTTATGTTGAGGGTATGTTCTTATATGTTCGTATTACTGTCCATTTTATTTCCAAATGATGAGAGACCCTTTCTTCTCTCATCAATTTATTTTCTGAATTTTTAAGTGACGCCGTTAGGCTGCCGAATTTCTCATAAAAGAAATCACATCTTCCATTTTCTTTCATATTTCCTTTTCATATGGTATTTCCTTCAAATATCCATAACATGAACTTATTTATTTTTATTAAATATCCATAATATATTATGAGTTATTTATGAGTGGGTGACTCTTGTCCCCTCTCTTTTCAATGTATCTAAAACCATGTTATACAGCCGTTATGCTGTAGAATTTGTGTCACAAAATCTCTCCCTTTTTCTCCAGAAGTTATCTTGTATTATTTATGTGAATACCCAATTCTATTTTCATATCCAGGGGTATTCATCAATACATAAAATTGATCTATTTGATTCTATAATTGACATACATATAACCCTCACTCCCTTTCCATGGGTTATAAATGACTTAATGATCAAGTTTTTAAGAACTTTTAAAACGTCACGATTTTGAAATGAAACCCATTTATTTTATTCTCTATGGGTTATTAATGAAATGTTTGATTATGATCTATGTGGATCACATGAAAATAAAGACATATTAAGGGTGCGCCCTGATAGCGCTCCAATGTATTGGGTAAAGAATTAATCTCTAGAGATGACAAGTTTCACGATACCTTGGTGAATAACCTTGGTAATTTTTATGACACCTCGGGGATAAACCTTGGTGATATGTTCATGAATGTCTAAATGAAATGTTGTAGACACATATTCAAGTTATGATTCAAGTTATTTTCATTATGATATTCCTATACTTCTATTTCTCATGTCTTTATGTTTTTATTCAAGTTCTTATTGATGTCACAAGTAAACTGATTCTCTTGTTTACCCTTATTGGGCCTTCTGCTCACCCTTTCCTTTGATGTATGTCTCCAGGATATGAGATGCAGTAATTGTACTTAGGATGAACATATGATGAAGCCTTACAAGTGGATTAGAAGAATGTTTTATGTTGTTTTTCATGTTGTATGTTCCTGATTTCCAAGACACTAGACTTTAAAGATCCTCTATTTGTAAAATGTAATGAAAAGTTACGTAATAAAAAGGCGGGATGTCATATAAATAATCTGGTTGTTGAGATACAAAAATCCCATAAGCTGCAGTAACATTGCATATGATTTATCCCAATCACCATAAATTTCATAAGTGCCTTTTGTTTTGCATTCCAAGCTTTGTCGTGTGATATCTTATATTTAAACAATTGTTGTATTTGTTCTAGAACAAGGAACATAGGAACGCCCTCACAAATTTGTATCATCTCTACAATAATAGTTGATATAAAATCTATATCAAGTAAAGAGTGGTCTTGTGACAAGATTGGATGTACACAAGTGTGTGGGCCTTCTAATTTTATTATCTTCCAACATGCAAAAAAATTATCATATATTTCCCTCATTCGAAATATACATTCTGGCCCGTATTTGTCACAACAAATGAGATATTTTCTTTTCTTCGACTCATCAACCACAAATGAAAAATTTTGATCTATGTGATATTGTTTTATCACATTTTTCAAGGCAGTTTTACTTTCAAACTCCTGCCCAACATAAATGGTGTTATTAGTCGATGCGGATCTATCCCTATAACGTCAGGCAATTCAGTAGCTTGTGTAATGACATCCCAATCAAAATGTTGTGGACGTGACATTCCTTTGACTAAGGAAGTCAATAATGTAGGATGATTACCACTAATTGGTGGATGCCTATCTATCAAAGGAAACTCAGAAGGTCCATTCCTCACATCACCATCATCCACATCACTCTTGATGCCTCACTTGATACTTCCTCGTTAGATAAAGTATAATTCAGTCAATCAGGAGTACACACAGGGATGTCCCTTACAATTCCTTCCAAATCCTGATCATCTTCTTCATAATTTTTTCTATTACAAGATTCATATGAGCAGACAATGAATGAGTGTTGTAAAGGATCGACTTCTACAGAGCTCGCATAACATGATTCTTTAGTAGTAGGTTTCACCTCATCAATATCATAAATCACCACATATAATTCCATTAGACCGTTGCTACATTGTTGTCTGGACAACAATGATGCATCCATCCAATCCTCACCATCAACCTAAGGACACTCAGTATGCCATAGATGTTCAGGATATTGAAGATATTGATATGTAATTGAAGTAATTGATTGATCGTCACTCAGTTTTAACCGACTATGAAGCTTCTTGCGAACTTCATCCAATGTCACGCAATCGTGAAGATTTTTCACTTTTTCAGGTGGAAAACTATAACTAAAACCTTACTCAGTATAAATTACTTCACTGTTGCAATATATTTGCGCAGACATGATTGCCTAGAAAAAAATAATTAATAAAATGGTATATACTACATCATGAAATGTTTAAAAAAATTAAATTGGTTATGATTAAATAATTGTGAATTGATCTTGATACTTTTTCTATGGATTGGTTTATCATTATTTGATAAACCAACCAAAACTCAGGGGTCTCCTAGCGCCTCTATTATCTCAAATTTCAGCAACCATCGGTTTCTTATCAGGTATGGAGTAAAAATCTAGCTTCAAATAACAACACTTCTTTTCGAACGCTCTTTTATTAAAATGTTTCTCACATGCAAATGAGGGGGTCTAGGGGTTTGAGATAAATAGAGTTTCTTGTGTGGACAGACAAGTCCTTTCATACTTAGAGAGAGAGATGACACACAGGTCATCAACGAGGAAAAGAAAATGCAATTATTACAAATTATGTAACAAAAAAAACACAACATTCAATTTAAATCATACATTGGTCGATTATCTCAAGATCATTTAATTATTACAAATTAAATAATTGGATACAAAAAAAATACAACATGCAATTTCAATGATACATTAGACGGTCATTTCAAGATCAGGCATCATACTAGATTGCTAACATGTTTGTTTGATATAGTTATTATGTTCTACATCTTTTAGCTTTACCGATAATTATATTTAATAAATAATTTATATATATATAAACATCTATTTATATTCATACTTTCACGAATATTTGTCACTCTTGCATGTACCAAACTATAACTAAAACCATGATCGATATAAATATCATCACTATTAAATATATTTACGGTGATGTGATTACCAGAGAAAATTTAATAAAACGTCATATATATTTATACTACATCATCAAATGTTTAACATATTTTAATTAGTTATAAATAAATAACTATAACTTGATCTTTAGATTTTTTTTATGGATTAGTTTATCATCATTTGATAAACCAACCAAAACCTAGGGGTGAACTCCTGGAGCTTCTATTATCACGGATTTCAGCAACCATCAGTTTCCTTTCAAATAACAACGCCTCTTGTCGAATGTCTCTTGTCGAACTCCTCTTGTCAAACGTCTTTTTATTATAATGTTACTCACATGCAAATGAGGGATCTAGAGGTTTGAGATACTTAACATTTTTTAGGCGAATATGAAAGTTCTTACATACATAGAGAGGGGGATGACTTGCACGTTATCAATGAGGGGGAAAAATGCAATTATTACAAATTATATAACCACACGCACAAAAACGACATGCAGTTTTAGTTATTTATTGGTTGATCATCTCAAAATCAGTCATCACACAATACTCTTAACATGTTTTTTGGGATACTAATTATGTTCTACATATTATATAACTTTAACTATAACTATATCTAATATATAATAAATATCTACATCTGGTTTCCAAAATCCAAACTTTTCAATGTGTGTGTGCATATACATAGGTAGATTCACTTTATTTACATATGTGTATCAAATATTATAATTTAAATTTATTTTACTTTAGATATAAATTTTTTGTAATATTTCTAGTTTCCAAAATTTAAGTAATTATATTTTATACATTATTACTTGAAATAATAATTATTTATACTTAATATAATTTAAAATTATTATTTATAGTAAACTTTTTTTATACTATTAACAAAAATAATAATATATATATATTTAAATAAATTTAAATATGATACTTAATATAACTAGTATTTTTTAATAATATATTTTTTATAAAATATTTAGCTAGATTCACTTTACTTACCTATGTGTATTGAATATTATAATTTAAATTTGTGTTACTTTAAATATGATATATATTACATACATGTAAATCTATTCAAATATAATCACATGCCATTTAAATTAAAATATATACATTTTTTTAAATAATAATATTTCCCTAAATATGAATTATTTTTTATACATAAAATTTAAATTATATTAACACCATTTTTAAATTTCCTAAATCATTCAATTTAAATTAAATCTTACAAAAAACAATAACTCATTCAGATATTAAATCATACAAAGGACAATAATTTATACATTCATACATCCATACATTCAGACATCAATACATATTAAATAAATAAATCATACAAACAAAATAAATAAAAACAATTAGACAATTAAAATTTTAAATAGAAATTTTACCTTTTAAAAAACTGAAAATGTATGTTGAGGAAAAAAAATCCAACATAGGTTCTCACCAAATTATAGAGTATAACAATTGAAAATAGGTTCACGGTTATCAATACTTTTTTTTTCATTACTCAAAACCCCATCACATAAAAAATATTTATAAATCAGTTAGCAAAAAAAAAAACTCTATTTCGTGCGTTTAACAAAAGAAAACTAAAGTGCGTGCGGCATACGATTCCGATGGAGATACGTATTGTATTTTGATGATGGCGACAAGAAAGGGAAACCAGAGGCGTATCCCAGAAGCCTCTCTCTGGTCTCTATTCGTTTCCTCACTGCTGCATCGCTGATTTTGATGCAGATGAGAGAGAAAGAGAGCGGGCAAGCGTCTGAGGGAAGCCAGGGGATCCGTTCTTAAGGCGACGCTGTGCTGCATTTCTCTCCTTCCATTTTCGCAGCGTCTCTATCTTCATCCACGACTGTCACTGTAGATTCAATCGTGTTTCAGGGTTTTCTGGTTCGTCTCTTCCAAGCTCTCTGATCTGCGAACCCTCTGTTTTTCATCTTGTTTTATCGGTTGTTTGCTTTTGGAAAAGTCATGAATCGCCTGTCAGTTTTTCTTCATTCATGGTTTACCCAATCTGACGAATTTCCTAGAAAAGATTTCGTCTAGGGGATGGGCTCTCCGTATTAAATTAGTCTCAGATTTCAATAAATGTATTTTAATGGCGACTCTGTTCATGGTTTTAACTATCTCTTCGATCCTTCCTTTCCATGCGATTGCAGTGAGGAATCTACAGCTTCCGGGAGGGACGAAACGAGCCGAGGGATTCAGAAAATGTGTTATGATAGGGGTAGACGAAACCAAGAACAAGATCCCCAGCAGCTGAACGATCGGACGGTGGACCTCTGTTCTCTGTCTTCCTATATCCAGTCATCTTCTTCCCAGAAGCTCAGGACCAGCAGCTCCTTCCTGAGCTTCATAGGGTTCAGCAGCAAGTTCCCTTCGAGCTTCGTGAATCCCTTCGGTTTCTGGTCCCCGAGATCGTCTCCCCCCAAATGGGATTGCAGTGGATTAGGCCTCGGAATCATGAGCTCCATCGTCGACGAACCAGAGCCGTTTCTGAAAGCTTCCGGGAGCAATAAGAATGTCGTGATACGGCCTCCGTACAGGGTCTGCATCCCGAAAACCACAGGCTCTTTCCGTGAACGAGAGATCCCAAAATCACGTTCGCTCCCTGTTTCTCCGGAGCCGAGCAGCTCCAGGACCGATAAAATCCGTGGTCCGCACTCGTCTTCCTTCTCCGTGCGTCGTCTTGCCCAGAACGCCGGCCCGAGTTTCACCAGTTCCTCCTCCGACGACCGAGCTGCGAAGTCAGCCTCGCCTGGCCTCGCCGGCGGGAACTTCCGTCTGGGCGGGTCGGAATCGAATTGGGATTCCGAGGCTCGGCTCGGCTCCGGCGGTGGGTGTGCCGGCGATCTGTCGCAGAGGGAGATGGAGCTTTCGGAGGATTATACCCGCATCATCTCCCACGGCCCTAATCCCCGGACGGTTCACGTCTTCGGCGACTCTGTCTTGTGCCACGAGCCCTGTAAGTTCAGCAACCGCGGGGCAGAGGAAGAAAAGGAGGCGGAGATCGGATTTCTACCGCCGGCGTCTTGTAATCGCTCCGATGGGTTTCTGAGCTTCTGCGACTCGTGCCGCCGGAAACTGGAGGCGGGCGAAGACATTTACATGTACAGGTTGGTTCCAGTCGTCATCTTCCTCCTCCCCACTTGTTAGATTGACGGTCCTGGTGTTTTGCAGAGGGGAGAAGGCGTTTTGCAGCACCGAGTGCCGCTCCAGGGAGATTTTTATGGAGGAGGAGACGGGGAAGAAGACCGGGAATCGCTCCCCCAGAAGCTTTGAAGACCGTATCTTCGATCTATAATCTAACGGAGTTGAAAACAAGACTGGTTTTTGTGCAATTTCTATGAAAACGGTGGACTTTTTATTTCCGATTTTTTTTACCATTTGAAATTACAGGGAGAAAATAAAACAAATCAAAACAAAATATCATATGGGTGAAATTTTGATATTCCATTGGCCGATTTGATTTGTAGATATTAATCTTGATCGTTAGATCAATTCATATGCTCTATATCATTAATATGTCAATGGAATTGTGTAATTTTGATGATCATATGCTTGTGTTCTTTCTCTTTTTCTTCTTGTCATTGACTCGCGTCATCGTCATCTTGAACATTCGAATGTTCATCTTTGCTTCAATTTCTAATGATGTTTTCATAATTCATAACGCTTCCAATCGATTAGTTTCACAAAACGTTATACCACGACTGTTCTACCGAGTAAAAAAGGTTGCTCAAATTGGTAGATAAATTTTGTATAATGAATATTACAAAGCATCGTTTTCTACAATTTTGGAAATAATTATTTGTCATGGACTCTGGATGCGGAGATGCATCTCAATGCAAACAACATTGAGGAAATGATAAGATGATAATCACACATCTGCTCAAGACCGTGCACGAGTCCTAATATTCATCTATCGTCACCTCCACGGGAATTTGAAGGAGTATCTCACGGTGAAGAATCCTCTGATGCTATGACAAAATCCCAATGAGCGCTATGATCACCTTCAATCGGTAATACTAACAAAAGCAAAATTTGTGTGGAGACATTTACGATTCCAAAACTAAAAATCAATAAGTGAATACAATTCCGTCATGTTTAAAATAACATCACAACTAAAATTATGTTGTGACATTATATCAGACACTGATATGCTGGAAAAAAATCTTATTATACATTTCATGGCTTGAATACCATCTACAATAAAAATATCGCGAGAAAGGCTTTAAAAAATACTTTGAATTACTTTCTTGCTTTTTTGTTGATGAACAAAATAATGATCTCCTGATGATGAATCATCAATCTTGACCTACCGATGCAACACTGTTTCTTGAAGCGAATGCAGTTGCTTATAATCAAGGCCATGCTATAATCGAATTAATCAAGACCAATGAAAGTCATCTACTCTAGATGGTCATACACCAAGTGAGAAGAGGAAATAACATCACTAGAAGTGGTTCAACAATGAACAACCACAACCGAAGAAAACAAAAAACAGTGGAAGTGAATGTTTTCGATGTGACATGAAGGGGCACTGGTCGCATACCTGGCGTACGCCGAAGGATTTTGGTGATCTTTATCAACAATATATCAAATGGAAGGAAAAAACGCTAAAGTGAATTTTACTGACCAGACCTTGAAATATGATGATGATATTTTGAACTTTGATATTTCTGATAATTTTGTGCACGTGTAGACCAGTCAGGGTGGCACACGACTTTTCCGGAGTACACGTCGTGTAGTTTAACTACACGCTGTGTAATCCACGTATTTTCAAGACGGAAAACACAAAGTCAAATTGTGTCGTGTAATTGATGCACCACATTTATTTAATACATGATGTGTACAAACTGGGAACCATGTAACTATAAGTACACAATGTGTATCCTCTATACATGCCATGTACTTCATAAATGTTTGCAAGTACACGTCAAGTCCCTATGCATGTACTGCGGGTATTCGGTGAAGATAAGTACACGTTGTGTAACTGGCTTGTACACACCATGCACTTTACCTGTTTATACAGAAATATTAAAATTAATTAATTACACCTTAAACTGCATCAACTCGAGTTTCATGGGTCATTAGGTTGATAGTACACGTCAGCCATTAGGTTTTATATTATATTAAATGTTTAACTAATTTCACGTAATATTTGAGATTATGAATCATGTATAATTATTGTATATTAAAGCCTCAACACATTAAATTATACATGCTACATAATTTTCATGTGTTTTGTGGGTCATTAAGTTGATAGTACATGGCGTGAAATTATGACACATATTGTGCACACAATATGTTGTATGAGTACATTATTTACAATTAAACCATACTGAGTTGTTTATCCAGGTAATCACTGGGTTGCTTCCAAGTACAAAGTTGTGTACTATTTTATTGAGTTTCAAATAAAATAAAATATTTTATTTTATTTAAATTCATAGCGGATGATAAAATTTTGGACGATTGGATGAAGTGAGATAAAATGAATTAATTGATTAATAAGATAATTAATCGGACTAATTCATGCACACTTTATCTTATTAAAGAATGAATTGAAATGAATAACAACTAATTATTTTAAATGCGTAATCATTGCATATTTATGACCAATCATGAGCTTGATCAAGACTAGTGTATGAATTGAAATTATTTAATTTAATTTATTGCAAGGTTTTGCAATTTTAATTATTAAATTAAATTTGATGGCTTGCGTGTCATCCCTCCCTCTATTAAATTTGAGAAGAGCATTAGAAAAGGAGAGACAGAAGTTTCAGACCTTGAAAGATAGTTCAATTTCAAAAATGGAAGTGAAAGTTTTTAAGAAGGAAATGTTAGCTGAAGTTGGCAAACTGAAATCCGAAATGGTAATGAAGTCAAATTTGGCAGATTTTAGAATTTTCATGGAGCAACAATTTGCAACTATCAGGGACAGTCAAGTAGGTACCTTAGGTACTTTACCTGATCTGATAAGGAGATTTCAGGCCATTACAGTAGCAATGAGCAATATGAATGACAGATTGCAGGACTTACAGTATAACAGTGCTCCATTATCTGTTCTCCTGGAAATCAAAAGTATCTTGTTGACCATCTTACCTCAGGTGAACCAAAGATCAGATTTCTGTTGAACAGATTCACAAAGAAACTCAATCAGTTTATAGAGAAGGAAGAGCAGTTACATGAGTTTTTCAGAGTCAATTTGATTGAAGACATCCATCTGACTCAGGAAGGAAGGGATCTCATAGTCCATTTAGGCGACGGACTGATGAAAAGGTTGAGACTGTAAAGACCCGCAAATTTCAAGGAAATTTTTTTCTTAATTTTCTTTGGAATTTTACAAGAGCGCAGCTTCAGACGGCACCTGATTCCGAGGCCCGGTGTGCCCGGAATCAATTTCCGAAGTTTGGCTCGGGTACGTTCAGTGAACGGACGAGCGGGTTTTTCTATCTTTTGAACCGGTGCCCGGAATCGAATTCTGAGGGCACCGATGAAATCGCAGCGCCGGTATTTGCTTAGAAACGCCTCTTCCGGAGTTGCGTTTGCTCAGACGTGGTTTTTAAATTTCGGGGCTTTAAGTCAGAAATAAAATAAATTTGTGCGACAACTTTATTTTATTTCACTTAAGCTGCTTGGAAGCCACTTGAAGCCACTTAAAGGCGGCTTGATCTGAGTTGAACTGGATAGGATGCTATCCAGAAATATCCTACCCCCTTGGTAGGATATTTGTGAGGTGGGGCCCGCACGAGCCCCGCCGTTTCTTTCGCTAAGTAACGCACCCGCGAAAACCCGTCAAAGTAACTGAAAAGTCAACCGACGCGTTTTCTTAAATTCTTAACAGACCATTTAATTGAACGGTTTATTTCGTGAATTAAATGAGCTGTTTCGCTCGTTGAATTAATTCAACGAACTGATGGGTCGTTACTTACGCTTTTGCGTTTGTTGGCATGATTATAAAATAAGACCAACCTAAAAATCCTTTGAAAGGATTTGAGAGGATCTTTATTTCTTCATCTCCCCTCCTCGCGAAGAACGCGAAGAACGCGAAGAACGCGAAGAACGCCGGCGACCGGAATTCGACGACGCACACCGTGATCTGTGACGTCGACGAGCTCTACCCACGACGTTCTTCGGCGACGCCTCTTCTTCCGCGGCCGATCCTCGTTCGGCAACTAAGGTGAGAATCGGATCGTTAATTCTTTTTTTTTTTTAATTTCAATAACAACGGATTTAATTAATTAAATCCGTTTGTTCTAGATCCGGAGATCGTCGGCGCGACGTTTTTCCCGCGGTGCGACGAACGTCCCTTCCGCGACGAGCGATTCCGCGACGACCTCACGTCCGACGACGACAAGGTAGGGGTTTATTTTCTTGATAATTCTTTCCCGTGTTTATTCTTTTGAAATAAAGAACCCGATCACGGAACAATTTTAATTTATTTAAAATTGTTGATTGGTTTTTCTTTTTCCCCCGTTGAGTTTATGACTAACGCGGAGGGTGCGGATCTAACGAACAAGACCCGACAACCCTCCGCCGATCTTTTGTTGTGCAGATTTGGCGGACGACGACGAACCGTGCGGCAAGGGCGATCCGTTGATCCCGCAGTGAAGATCGGCCCCCGGGAGGAGCAACGGCGCAGACGGGAGGCAAAACGGGCCACCGGAGGCGGCGGCGCCCGGCGCGCCGCCGTGGAGGAGTTCAGCCGCGGCGGCGGCGGCCGGTTCCGCGGCCGCGCGGAACCGGGGAGGGACGCGGCGGCCCGGCCGCGTCCGCGTGACAGGCGGCCCCCCGCGGGGCCGCGTTTTCCTCCAAGCCGCGGGTCAAACCCGCGGCGGTTGCTTCGGCCGCTCGGCCGAAGCCGAGCCGGCCGGTCCGGTCGGCCGGGCCGCGCCCAGGCCGGACCGACCCGGTTCGGGCCGACCCGGTTCGGCCGACCCAGGGGGGGTTCGGGCCGGGTCGCCCCGGGCCCAGAACCCCCGTTTTTGGGCCTTCTACGGTCTTTCGCCCATATCTTGGGCCTGGGACCTCCGATTGACGAACCGTCAGCGGCTACGCGATCCTTGGATCGATACGGTCGTTTCGGTATATTATACTCAAGGTTTCAGAAGACTTTGGGTTCGGCCGGGTTGGTTCGTACACGAAACCAACCGGGCCCTCGGAGCGGAAACGCTCATAACTTGAGCTGCGGACGTCCGATCGACGTACCGTCAGCTGTGGTAGTTTCCTCTAAGTGAGACGGAACTTTTGGCATACTCCGCCCGAGGATCGGACACAGGCGGAGTACGGTCGTGTTGGTTTTGCCCTAAAAACCAACCGGGCCCCTGGGACGAAAATGCCAATAACTCTCAGACCGGGCGTCCGATTGACGCGCCGTCTGTTGCGTTGAGATCCTGTTGTCGATACGGAACTTTTGGATACATCAACTTCGGACTACGTGTCAGTTGATGTATCAGCCTCTCGGCTCGTGGAGCGGACCCTCCTAAACGAGCTCGCTGCGTGCGGGAACCCTAGCGCTGGCTGTGACTTCGACGACAGAGCAGAGATCCTCCGTGGACTGCGACGACGGCAGAGCAGAGATCCTCAGTGGACTGCGACGACGGCAGAGCAGAGATCCTTCGTGGACTGCGGCAACGACTGTGCAGAGATCCTCAGTGGACTGCGTCGACTACTGCACTCAGCGATCCTACGTGGATCAGTGCTACAGGTTCTGTGTGAGCCCGATCCTATGTGGGTCCTTACTACCGGTTCTGTGTGAGCCACTGCCTACAGGTTCTGTGTGAGCTCGATCCTATGTGGGTCTTTTGCGGGGGTTAGTACCTATCGATCCTTCGTGGGTCCGACGACTTAGATGGATCAGTGATCATCTTTGACGTCATCTGAAAAAGTATACCTGGTTGAGCTGAATCTTATGTTACTCTCCTTTGTGGATTGTGTTGAACTATCCTTTGTGGATTTACTGTTTACTCTCCTTGTGGATTTGAGTCTTGCCTTCCTGCGTGGATTGAGTTGTTCTTGGGCTCGTGAGTAGAGCTAGAATTGGGGACTTAGGTATATGTATGGGCATATACCTAAGTCGAGTCAGATGTTACTTCGTGATTGCATCTTTCTTTTGTGCTATATCCTTTGTGGATTTCGGGAGACCTTCGGGGGTCTCGGGGTCCTTACTGAGTAGTTATACTCACCCCTGCACGGGCTATGCCCGCACCTTGTTGTGTTGGATGCAGACGACGGACAGCGCTGATCACGGTTGGGGCGTGGAGCAGGACGGTACCTGGAGGTGGACCACTGGACGGGACGTGCTCGGAGCGGACGTGGGACCCGAGGAGCCTGGAGGCTATCTGTACCCACCCTTCAGGTGGGATTGCCAGTGGACGACACGAGGCCGCCGTCTTTTCTTCAGTTGCTGTTCTTTACTTTTCAGTTGTACTTTACAGTTGGGCTTGTATTTCCGGCCCCCTTTACTTTTCTGCACTTTGTAGTTGCTTTCCGCTTGCTGACTCTGTGGTGGTTGTTACTCATAAAGGCAATGCCTTCCCTGTTTACCGGGATTTTACGCCTTGGTGCTAGTCGCCAGCCCCTGGCCTACGGAAGGCGGGCTTGGGGTAGTCACGGCACGGGCCCCGAGGTCGGGTCGTGACAGAGACTACAGATGTCAGAGCTCAAGGAACTCATTCAGCGACACTGAAACCTGTTTCCCAAACCTTTTTAGCCCAACCATAATTCCCATTGTCATTACTATACATGTAATTATATTTTCAATAAAATATACTTGCATCCCATGTTTATGTTTTACTGTACTCTCTATGTTAGAATGCCAGTAATCCAGATTCCGATATTGATAAATAATTTATCATAGCATTTACTTAAGTTCAATGCTACATTAAAATGTGTTCTATTCCTTCTTCTATCATTCTTTTTGGTATCAAAAAAAGGGGTATAAGTATGGATAAACACAACATATTTTTTTGGAGAAATATGGATAAACACAACATATTTTTTTTGGAGAAATATGGATAAACACAACACACAAAATTCTTTATTTATAAAGGAGGAAATATTATTTTACTTTATAAAGGGGGAGAAAATGTAAAAATAATTTTGTTAAAATAAAATATTATTTTTATCTTTGCAAAATTCTAAATTATATGCAATTAATTTTGTGAGATAATTTTCATTGCATTTCTTTCATGGGTTTTGTGATCATCAAAAAGGGGGAGATTGTTGAGCAATTGTTGTTTTCAACAACACTCTATTTTATTAAGGGGAGATCGTTGAGAACAATACTCCATCTCTTTATGATGATTTTGATGTTTACAAATACTCTCATTTATTATTCTAATTATTTTACTTTGAGTATATTTCAAGAAATTAATATTATTTATTTCTCTATTTTGGAATAATATTTAAGTGTTCTAATCCGCGTGGAATATTTGACAAAGTGTTTGGAAATCACTTTAGCGTGTTTTGGAAACATTGTTCATGCTCTACGTATTCGAAAATCACTTTAGTGTGTTCTGGAAACACTGTTCATATCCTACATTGAGGAGCAAAGCGTAAGTATGGAATTCGTTGTTTACTTTTCTTCATATCAGAAAAGTATGGTTAAGCAACTATACGTTTGGAAAGAACCTTACGTTTGGGATATCATAAAAGTATAGAAGAAGAACCCTATGTTAGTATGGAACGTTATGTTTGTTTCTCAAAAGTATGGTTCATCAACCTTATTTTTATAAACAACCTTACGTTTTATCAAAAATTATGGATCTTATGCCTTACGTTTAGAAGCTATTAAAAGAATGGTTCATCAACCTTACTTTTATAAACAACCTTACGTTGTACCAAAAAGTATGGATCGTGTATCTTATGAAAAAATGGCAGTATGAATAATATACCGTACGTTTGAGAGTTAAAGAGAAAAATATGGATGATCAGACTTACTTTTGAAATATAGTTAATCAACCTTACGTTGTGAACCTTATGTTCAGAGAAAGAATGCTATGCAGTTCAACCCTACGTTTGGCATCAGAGATTTAAATTACGACTTTATTGAGCAACAGTCTTTATACGGATTATTAAGCTGATTTCAAGCCAGATTAAAAGCTTGATTTTAAAGCACATCTTTGACTGATTCAAAGCCATTTATTTGTGATTCAAAGGATCGATTTAAGAGGATTTTTTCATGTCGAATATTAAGGGGAGTTACGACTGCTTTGTTATTCAAGCTTTTGAATATCGCGATTTTAAAGGCGACTTTTGTGGATCTAAATTTATAAAGGAAAACACTTGTCTGTATTATATATATCTGTGAATTACAAAGTGTGTAAAAAAATATTGTGAAAAAATTAGAAGAACAATTCCTTGAGTTTTTCACTACAGTTTTACAGAGATATACGAGTCACACAAATCTGCTGCTACCATGATCTATCGAAATCTGTTTTCTGAAGAAGAAGAAGCACATTGAAGATTCATTATTTCTACATTGAAGATCTATTGTGAATCCATTTTTGTTAGAGTTTCTGAATTTATTTCTGTATCTATTGCAACCGGATCGGCTCAGAACTACTTCTACCTGAAGATCATTCTTTCTGAATACGACGATCCATCAACTGTCAGTTGTGTGTTGTTACAACTATGAAGATCAACTGGAAAGTATTTTCTAACAAATACTCTTTTTATTTTGAGTAACCGACTTCTCGTACTAAGTTGTGTATTCGGTTCTGTGTATGAACCAGAAGGCTCTGTTTTTAGCCTTAACTTGTAAAGGTATCAACTGTCTGCACTCAGTTGTTGACGGTCTGTTGATAAGAGGACCAGATAGTGAAAATCACCAAGCTCGTTGAGTAGAGCATTGGTGGAGTGGACTAGGGGCCTTCTGTTCCCCGAACCACTATACATCCTTGCGTCCTTTAACTGTTTATTTTCCGCTGTATTAACAATCTGATAAAGATAAAATGACAGACTCGATCATCATCACGATTCGTGAAGAATTTGTAAAAGACACAATTCACCCCCCTCTTGTGCGTATTTGGTATAACCCGATCCAACAATGGTTTGTGGTTTTGGATATTTTATTTTGAAGAGTTCAAACCTGAATAATGAAGAAATACCCTTGTTTTCCTATATAAACCCACCCACACTCTCATTTCTCTTCACTAAAACTATTTTTAGCATGACCACATACTTCCCTCCACTCCCTAGAGTCTCCCAAGGTACCACCAATCTCTCAATAAGCTCCTCCCAAGACTTTGGAGTTACACACTCAAGTAAGGGATCCTCCAATCTCCTCTTTTATCAAGCACTCCTTTTATGTTATGTCTTTTAATTTCAATTTTCATATGTTGGGATGTGTTCTTACATATCCCCCTTACTACCCATTTGATGTATAAATTATTTTAGCTCCTTTCACTCTCATTTTTTCCTCTTATGAACCCTTATGTACACCTATTATCATGCCAAAAAATTTTAAGGGTTCTTTCCTTTCTCTTCTTTATTAAAGTTTCTTCAATACCATATGACTTCTATTTCCAATTCCTCATGTTGTGACATGCATTTCCATGTCCATATTACTTTCAATTTCATGTTTAAATGATTAGATACCCCTTTCTCTCTCATCATCCCATTTTATGAATTTTATGTGACGCCGTTATGTTGCCAAAATGTCACCATAATTTTTCATGAAAAAACAATTATGTAGTGAATATCATACTCATTTCCTATCAAGGATATTCACATTTATGCACGTATATTTTTTTATTGGGGACTTACATATGTGTATTACATACTCATTGATCGTGAAATAAATTATGATGATGAATGAATCCATGTTGTATGATCTATGTGTCACACTTAAGCATGAGTATGAAATGAATATGATGGGTACGCCCAAATAGCGCTCCAATGAATTAAGTAATGTTTAGTATCATGATATGTCATGTTGGAACATAGAGTGAACCTGATTCCTTTATGGTACTTTTTCCACCATGATGTCTTGGTGGGTTTAGCCTTGGAATATGTTTATGATGCGGTGTTTTAAGTTGTTGTCACATTTCCCATGTTATGATTATCATGCTATATCATGACTCTTTATTCATGTTTATGATTCCTACTCTTATTATGTCTCATTGATATGCCTATTATTTAACATGTATTATACTCTTCATCTTATTCCATATTTATTCCCTTACTAGGCTTTATAGCTCACCCCTTTCTTATGTGTGTCCCTAGGTTATCCCATGCAGTTTTAAGTACGAAGGAATATTATGAACATGTTAAGGAGGTTTTCAATAAAGATGTTGTATTTCATGTTTTAAGTTGTTATGTAATGTACCTAATTCCCAAAGATGCTATACTTCTTGATATTTTGGGTTGTATTAAGTGTAATCTTATGAAATAAATCAAGTTTTAATGCGAAATAAAGAGAAAGGTTGTTATAGAAAGTCATGGAACTCTCTTACATGAAAGAGGATTTGTAACCAGTCAAAGGTTAGAACACACAATGATGATGTGTCATGCAGTATCTGATCAATGGAACTTTGGAAATGCTAACCAAAACACACTCCATTTTGCATCCTCTAATAGGTTTGTTGGTATCGTTCAACAAAATACTTCACACATCTATAAAATTTCTCCTGTGTTAATGATAAAACACTATTTTGTTGAATATTTTATTGATAATAAATGAAATAATTTCCTCACATTGTGTTAAATATGTTTATTTATAAAATATTTGGGATTTGATCATTCATTTGAAAATTTGGTGAAAATTCCAGTTTTACCCTTAATAGTGCACTGTAGTATTTCAAAGATAAATATTTTTATATTTATTATTAGAATTTGAAATTTTGTAACAGTGTTCCTAACTTAATGTTATAAAACTTTAATTCAGGACACTAGAGCTAAAGAGTGCATTTAGATGGAGTAAATGGGCCATTAATCCAATGGTGGGCTGGACTCGGCAGAATGGACATGTGTTCTGTATTTGGGCCATATATTCTTCATCAGGGCTTTTATTGAGCCCAAATTTTTAGGAAAGCTCAGGTACATGATTTTTCACAAATCATCCTTCTGTAAGGCCGGTCAATTCATGCGTTTTGGAGGTCAAATGAGCGGTGCAAGTTGGAATAAAATATTTGGCCGAATTTCCACATTCACACTTGAAACCACTTGTAACCTCTCCTCCCCTCCCCTCTATAAATTGGAGTTTTTCTAATTTGGAGGGGTTGGGGGATGTGCATTAGGATATTGGAGGTAGAGGAGAATTTGTTTCACCCAAATTCTCCAACCATTGTAAGAGGGGTAGCTCTTGAAGCAAGGATCCCCTCATCGAAGCCTTCTTCTTCTCCTTCACGTTGTAATGATTTTGTTTGTGTAATAAACTTCTTTGTTATTCTTTTATTTCTTATCTTTTCTTCTGTTTTGTTTAAATTTCTTATTCTATTAATCTTCATCTTTGGGCTAGAATTCTTGAGTAGAAGCGTTATTGGGTTATACCCATTATAAACCTTTGCACATGCAAAACGCTTCTACGATGATTACGCCACCTATGGAAGAGTAGTTCTTTTTAGTAATCGATCGACCTCTATCCCTCTTCATTCATTTATTTTGAATCAATGAGCTACTGTAATTCACATAATATGATCTATTAATTGATTTTTTAATTTAAATGAAACTAAGCAAGCAATTGAATAGTTAACACAAAACACGCGAGGTCGGGAATTGTGTGAACTGTGAGAGCGCAACCTTAACCAGTAATTCAAAACCACACGGGATCAATTTGTAGAGTTCAAATACAATCCCTAAACTCAATTAATCCTCATTTCTAGAGTGGTTATGTGCCTTAATTTACCACTGACCATAATCTAATCTTAGAACATCAATCAAAGCAGGGTGTTGCGATTGCATGTTCCGAAGTTAGCCTAAGGTTAAATTCACTTCATCTTCATGGTAAAGTTAATTCTCATAGGGTTTGGGATTTAACAAATTAAGGGATAATAATTAAGTGAATATTAATTTAAATGATAATGATTAATAAATTATTGAATAGGTAGAGTTAGATCGATTATGCCTTTTAAATATTGTCTAAAAAAATATCTTTTTGTTGTGTCATTTTAATCGAACTTCATTTCAAAACTAAAAACAAAAAAAATAAAATCTTCTTCCAGCAAACTTCTTCTAGATTCATAAACTATAACCAACCCCCATCCTTTCAAGTAGTGTTTTTATTCTCTTTTATTTTATTTTTAGAATACCTTTAAAAAGTTGTTTTAAATCTACTTCCTTCTTTGAGAGACGACCTTGGTCAGCCACTCTGCTGCACCTAAGTACCCCAAAATCGCATTAATCATTTGAGGGCGCCCACGACAGCGCTTTATCAAATTGGCGTCATTTCCGGGGAGGCAAGTAATTATTTCAACCAATTAGAGGTATTTATTTTATTTTATATTTTAATTATCTTCCTCTCTTCTTTCTTCCTTCTTTACCCAATCTGATTTTTTTCCTTCTTCTTTTATTTCCTTCTACTTCTTTTTGGACCATCAACTCGGACTTCTAATTTTTATTTTACTATGGTCCATTTTCTTTCTTTTCATTTTTATTTGATTTATGACACGAACTAATCTCGAAGATCTCTTAGATCTTGACCCTAAGATTGAACGCAGCCTTAGGGCACGAATCAGACACTCTCAGTCTACAGGAAGTTTCAATATTCAACCAGTTGGTGAATTCCTCTCTTCTGGAAACATTGGAATTGGAAGTTATTCAAATTCAAACATAAAAGAAGAACCAATGGCTGAAAATAATAGAAATGAACTTAATAGAACCATTCGAGAATTGGATGCACCTGATATTAACTATCAACCAAATTGTATTGCATACCCAAATCTCGAATCAGACTTTGAATTGAAATCTGGGTTAATTCACTTACTTCCAAAGTTTCATGGCCTCTCTAGTGAGGATCCCAATAAACATTTGAAAGAATTTAATGTGGTTTGCTCAACCTTGAAACCAAGAAATGTATCTGAAGACCAAATCAAATTAAGAGCATTCTCATTCTCACTTGATGGAGCTGCGAAAGATTGGATGTATTATTTACAACCCGAAGATGTAACTTGTTGGAACGATTTGAAACGTCTTTTCTTGCAGAGATTTTTTCCAGCATCAAGGACCACTTCCATTCGTAAGGAGATCTCGGGGATCAAGCAAGCACAAGGGGAGTCAATGTATGAGTATTGGGAGAGATTCAAGAAGTTGTGCGCAAGCTGTCCGCATCACCAAATCTATGAGAAACTCCTCATCCAATACTTCTACGAAGGACTCACACCCATGGAGAGGAGCATAGTGGATGTTGTAGCTGGAGGAGCATTGGTGGACAAGACACCAGCAGCCGCACGTGCATTGATCGAAAAGATGGCCCAAAACTCCCAACAATTTGGTGATCGAGGTACACCACATATCTGGGGAGTACATCAGGTAAGTCCTTCTTCTCTTGAGAGTCATTTGATTGATACCAAGTTAGAAGAATTGAAAGCTATGGTGAGGCAAATTTCTTTGGCACAAAAGACATATCTACCCCCTCCTTCAAGGCCTTGTGGCATTTGCACTGAGATAAGCCACCCAACTGACTGTTTCCCACAACTACAAGAGACAGAGGATTGCGCAGCAGTATTCCCAGGGAGACCATTTCAGCAGCAACAACAACCATATCCCCAAAAGAAGTTTGATTCATTTGCTCCAACATACAACCAAGGGTGGAAAGATCAACCAGACATGAGGTATGGCTCTGGACAATAACAAAGTCCCTCTTTTCAACCAAACTTCCAGCATCCTCCACCTTACCAACAGGGTTTCCAACAACCCCAAAGAAGATTTGAAGCTCAAACATCAACAAGTCAGCAACAACGGAATCCTCCACCAAAGGTAAATTCTAATACTGATGATCTTTTGAAGCAAATTGTTCTTAATCAACAGAATGAGCTGAAGAGTCAAAGTTCGGAGCTGAGGGAGTTGAAGACTCAAATGAGCCAGATTGCCACCGCCCTCCATGAACTTGTGAGTAAGAATTCTGGAAATCTACCTTCCCAACCCACTCCAAATCCAAAGGGGAATGTCAGTGCCATAACATTGAGAAGTGGGAAGTAAATGAACAATAAATATGTACCTACCATTCCACCGGGATTCACCTCAACTCCGGAGAAGCCGCATTCCAAACCAACTGATGATAAATCCAAGGAGAAAGATAAAGGTAAGAAAAAGATTGATGATGTTCCTTATAAACCCCTTCCTTTTCCCAAAAGGGTTGTTCAAACCAAGAAGATGGCTGAAGAAGCAATGCAAAAGGAGGTTTTGGATACATTCAAGCGTGTGGAGATCAAAATTCCTCTACTTAAAGCCATTAAGAAAATTCCAAGGTATGCAAAATTCTTAAAAGAACTTTGTACCAATCGAAGAGGGATCAAGGGAAATGAGAGGATCAACCTTGGAAGGAATGTCTCAGCACTCATTACACCAACTCTAACAATGCCAACAAAGTGCAAGGATCCCGGGACATTCACCATCCCATGTACCATAGGGGAGTTGCACTTCTCTGATGCTCTTTGTGATTCAGGAGCTTCAATAAATGTGATGCCTCACTCTGTATTCTCTTCTTTATAGGTTGGTGAGTTGAATCCAACAAGAGTAGTGGTGCAGTTGGCAAATAGAGCTACAACATATCCAGCGGGAGTTCTTGAGGATGTACTTGTCCGGGTAAGAGACATGATCTTTCCAGAAGATTTATACATGCTTAACATGGAGGATGATCAGTTAAGTTCTCATGCCCCCATTATCTTAGGTAGACCCTTCCTCAAAACTGCAAAAACTATCATAAATGTCAATGAGGGTACACTTTCCATGGAGTTTGGAGATGAAGTTGTGGTATTTAATGTCATGGAATCCATGAAGTACCCCTCAGAGGACCATTCTGCTTTTGTTATCTCCCATTTTGAACCACCAAGTAAAAACACCATGGAATTGGATTGTCCTATGCTTAGGGAGATTATGAGTATTGGTTCTAGTTTGATGTCTAAGAGTACTTCCACACCCGTTTCTAAGGAACAAGACTCTCTAAGATTTGATTTTGAAATGGAATCATATTCTGATTTTGATCATGTGAACTCTAATTATGACATGGCTGTTGAGTACGCTGATGGATTTGATGCATTATTTTCTAATTGTGATGATTTTTATTCTGATACTGATGTTCATTGTGCAGATATGTCTGTTTCATCAATTTCTCCATCTATACATCACCCCCCTACATTGGAACTCAAGCCATTGCCCCCAAATCTTAAATATGCATACCTGCTGAGTGGTGATAGATTACCCGTTATCATTGCTAACAATCTCTCTTTTGAACATGAAGAAAAACTTTTGAATCTTTTGAGAGATAACATTAGGGCAATTGGTTGGACATTGGCAGAAATATCAGGTATTAGCCCATCCATTTGCATGCATAGGATTCTCTTGGAGGATGGGGCTAAACCGGTGAGGAAACCACAAAGGAGACTCAATCCAACCCTTCTGGAGGTTGTTAAAAAAGAGGTTGAAAAATTGCTCGAGGCAGGTATAATTTACCCTATTTCTGACTCACAATGGGTTAGCCCTGTCCAGGTTGTACCTAAGAAAATGGGTGTTACTGTTGTTAAAAATGAGAAAGATGAATTAGTTCCAATGAGGGTACAAAACAGTTGGCGTGTGTGTATTGATTATAGGAAAATAAATCATTCCACTCGCAAAGACCATTTCCCCCTCCCATTTATTGATCAGATGCTTGAGAGACTAGCTAGGAAGACACACTATTGTTTCTTGGATGGATTTTATGGCTATTTTCAGGTTCCCATTGTAGTAGAGGACCAGGAGAAGACAACATTCACCTGCCCATTCGGTACCTTTTCTTACCGAAGGATGCCATTTGGACTTTGCAATGCCCCAGGTACCTTCCAGAGATGCATGGTGAGTATTTTCTCAGATTTCATTGAGACCTGCATGGAGGTATTTATGGATGATTTTACAGTTTATGGGTCCTCATTTGATGAATGTATCTCTAGTTTGGGTGATGTGTTGCATCGTTGTATTGAGAAGAATCTGGTCTTAAATTTTGAAAAATGTCATTTCATGGTCGAAAAGGGAATTTTCTTAGGTCATATAGTCTCACAACATAGCATTGAAGTTGATAAATCTAAGGTAGACATTATTTCATCCCTCCCATATCCTACATGTGTGCGTGATGTTCAATCATTCCTTGGACATGCTGGATTTTATCGACGCTTCATCAGAGATTTTAGTAAGATCGCTCTACCCTTATCTCGATTGCTTCAAAAAGATATTGACTTCAATTTTGATGATTCATGCAGGGTATCATTTGATGAGCTGAAGAAGTGTCTGACCACTCCACCAATCATACAGCCCCCGCGGTGGGACCTTCCATTTGAGCTTATGTGTGACGCCTCCAACTTCGCGGTTGGAGCTGTCTTATCTCAGAGGGTGGAAGGACGTTCACATGTGATCGCCTATGCATCAAGGACACTGGATTCAGCCCAATCAAACTACAAAACCACGGAAAAGGAGTTTCTGGTTGTCATATTTGCTTTAGATAAATTTCGTTCATATTTATTGGGCTCTAAAGTAGTTGTTTTTTCTGACCATGCAGCTTTGAGGTACCTCCTGAAGAAGCCAGATGCAAAGCCATGACTTATCCGTTGGATGCTCCTTCTTCAAGAGTTTGATCTTGAGATAAAGGACAAGAAGGGGTCAGAGAATTTGGTGGCGGACCACATGAGTAGGCTTACTCACACACTAGAGGATGACACCTTGGACCAGGTACCACTTTGGGACACTTTTCCCGATGAGCATCTTTATTCCATCTCAGGTACGCATCCTTGGTATGCTGATTTAGTGAACTACATTGTTACCTCTGAAATCCCTGCAAATTTAAAGAAACATAAAGTCCAAAAATTAAAAAGTGAGTCTAGGTTTTATGTGTGGGATGATCCTTACCTCTGGCGCATGTGTAGTGACCAAGTCATTAGGAGGTGTGTTCCCGATCATGAGTTTGAGTCTGTTTTGCATTTCTGTCATACACTTGCTTGTGGTGGACACTTTGGACCCCAACGGATACCTAGGAAGTTTTTGGACTCTGGATTATATTGGCCTAGATTATTCCATGATGCCCATGTGTTTTGTAAGTCATTCTCTCGTTGCCAACACACTGGGAACATTTCTAAGAGACATGAGATTCCCCAACAACCCATATTATTCTGTGAGATTTTTGATGTATGGGGAATTGATTTTATGGGTCCTTTTCCTAGTTCATTTGGATTTTTTTATATTTTGGTTGCTGTTGATTATGTGAGTAAATGGGTGGAGGCCAAGGCCACCAGGATTGACGATTCTCATGTTGTAGTGGATTTTGTCAAGGCTCAAATTTTCTGCAGGTTTGGAGTACCAAAGGCTATCATCAGTGACCAAGGGACACACTTTTGCAATATGAATTTTTCTTCCCTCCTTCAAAAGTATGGGGTGACACACAAAACATCAACACCATACCACCCCCAAAAAAATGGTCAGGCTGAGGTTTCAAATCGTGAGTTGAAACAAATCTTGGAGAAAACCGTGCAGCCAAATAGGAAAGATTGGAGCAAGCACTTGGATGACGCATTGTGGGCTTATAGGACATCATACAAGACCCTCATTGGTATGTCCCCATTTCGGATTGTTTTTGGGAAAGCATGTCATCTCCCAGTGGAAGTTGAGCATCGGGCATATTGGGCTATAAAGAAATGCAACATGGATTTGGCTCAAGCTGGAATCCAAAGGAAGTTGCAAATTCAAGAGCTTGAGGAGATTCGACTATCATCATATGAGAACTCAAGGCTCTACAAGGAAAGATCAAAAACATCTCATGACAAAATGATCCAACAAAGGGAGTTTCATGTTGGAGAGAAAGTCCTTCTCTATAGTTCACGGATAAAGCTGATGCCTAGTAAGTTGCGTTCCAGATGGTTAGGTCCTTATGTTGTGACTAATGTTTTTCCTTATGGTGCAGTGGAGATCACACAAGAGGACACTGGAAGGAGCTTTAAATTCAATGGGAAACGTTTGAAGAGGTACATTGAGGGACTTTCTACTGATGTAGTGGATTTTATCACACTGCATGACCCCATCATCACTTGAGCACATCAGGCTGTTCCTAACCCTTTCACTTTTATATTATTTGTCCTATTTAAAAATTCTGCATTTCATGTGCATATATCATCTCATGGGTTCACATTGAGGACAATGTAATATTTTAAGTGTGGGGGAGGGAACCTTTTAGTTTAGTAATTTCAATTGCTTTCCTGTTAAAAAAAAACAAAAAAAATTGTGTGTTTTTCAAATTTTGTGTGTTTATTTTACAATTTTCTGTGTGTTTTTGAAACTTTTGAGCTGAAATGATTCTCATCACCATTTTTAAATCCATATCAATAAGTGAAACAATTTACCCCTTGAAACTAAGCTTAAATGAATGATGAAATGACTTTGTTCCAAGTTAAAATATTTAGTAATTTCATGAAAAGTTAACTGAATTTTGAATCTCATGCCACATCTCACTGTCTTTATATTTGAAATCACTTTCCTGTGAGGCTTCTGAACCATTATTTTCATATTCTTTACATTCACCTCACTTATTGATAGAACCAAATCATGCTTGATTTAACCAGAATTTGATCTATTCCTGTCAAAACTTAAGGGTTTGAGGTACTTATGTTTAAATGATTGAGGAATTTGTTTGGTATTAAAGCCCCTATTTTAAAGAATCCTTTTTTATAATGGCCTACCTTGGATATTTAATCCTTGTAGCCCTTAGAATCCATACACAGCCTGTTAGGTTAGCCACATTCAAGCCAATTTTCCCTATCCAACCAACTCTTGAAGTGAAATTGCATAATCTAGTTGAGCTAAAGTGTGGGGGAATCTATCTTGTGTTGTGCCACCACATTCTGTGATACTTTGGGTGGAAAATTAAATTCTGAAGAGATGTGTTTGCTGCTGAAGAAATTAATTATATTGAAAGTTGTGCCTTTTCTGGAGCTTTCATGACAAGTGAAGCTGTGCCTTTTCTGGAGCTTCTAATTGAGGTGGAAAGTTGTGCCCATCTGGAGCTTTCCAGAAAATCATGTTTGAGAAGATTGAAATTTTTGATACTGAAATGATGAATGGTGTAAACCTTTAATGAATTTTCATGATGATGGAGCTGAATTGATACTATGGGGATTGAGGAGAAGACCATATTTAAGTGAAAATTAGATTAATGCAATTTTGCTTCAAAAAGAGTCAAGCTCTCCTCATTCAGCCTCAGAATTTTTCACATCTAAATCCTACCAACCGAAAGCCACAGAACAACCCTGAAAAGCCCTCATGATAAACATACGTCCTTGACTCACATCGGGTGGCGATGCATAAATTTATCAAGCCTATGGTGACCCTTGTATGAGTTTGGATGAGAAAGACATTGCAAAAAAAATGACATTTGTGTGATAAGAGAAAATTAAAGTGAAGTAAGTGTTTTGTGCATGGGAGGATAAATAAAGTGGAAATATATTGAATGATATAAATGAAGAAATTAAAATAATGTTTTTTTATGAGGCGTGATATCTTTTTTTTCTTGGTGTGTAATTGTTTGATCTCAAAGATATGTGTTTTAAAATTGGTTTTGATTTGATATTGATGTTTACTTGATATGAGATTTTGCTCAGGAGTGCAAAAGGGTAAGTGCAGGGGAGTTGATAAAACACTATTTTGTTGAATATTTTATTGATAATAAATGAAATAATTTCCTCACATTGTGTTAAATATTTTTATTTATAAAATATTTGGGATTTGATCATTCATTTGAAAATTTGGTGAAAATTCCAGTTTTACCCTTAATAGTGCACTGTAGTATTTCGAAGATAAATATTTTTATATTTATTATTTGAATTTTATATTTTGTAACAGTGTTACTAACTTAATGTTCTACAACTTTCATTCAGGATACTAGAGCTAAAGAGTGCATTTGGATGGAGTAAATGGGTCATTAATCCAATGGTGGGCTGGACTCGGCAGAATGGACATGGGTTCTGTATTTGGGCCATATATTCTTCATCAGGGCTTGGATTGAGCCCAAATTTTGCGGAAAGCTCGGGAACATGATTTGGCACAAATCATCCTTCTGTAAGGCCAGTCAATTCACGCGTTTCGGAAGTCAAATGGGCGGTGCAAGTTGGAATAAAATATTTGGCTGAATTTCCACATTCACACTTGAAACCACTCGTAACCTCTCCTCCCCTCCCCTCTATAAATTGGAGTTTTTCTCATTTGGAGGGATTGGGGGACGTGCATTAGGATATTGGAGGTAGAGGATAATTTGTTTCACCCAAATTCTCCAACCATTGTAAGAGGGGTAACTCTTGAAGCAATGATCCCCTCATCGAAGCCTTCTTCTTCTCCTTCACGTTGTAATGATTTTGTTTGTGTAATAAACTTATTTGTTCTTCTTTTATTTCTTCTCTTTTCTTATGTTTTGTTTAAATTTATTCTTCTATTAATATTCCTCTTTGGTCTGGAATTATTGAGTAGAAGCGTTATTGGGTTATACCCATTATAAACCTTTGCACATGCAAAACGCTTCTACGATGATTACGCCACCCATGGAAGAATAGTTCTTTTTAGTAATCGATCAACCTCTATCCTTCTTCATTCATTTATTTTGAATTAATGAGATACTTTAATTCACATATTATGATCTATTAATTGAGTTTTTAATTTAAATGAAACTAAGCAAGCAATTAAATAGTTAACACAAAACACGCGAGGTCGGGAATTGTGTGAACTGTGAGAGCGCAACCTTAACCGGTAATTCAAAACCACACGAGATCAATTTGTAGAGTTCAAATACAATCCCTAAACTCAATTAATCCTCATTTCCAGAGTGGTTATGTGCCTTAATTTACCACTGACCATAAGCTAATCTTAGAACATCAATCAAAGCAGCGTGTTGCGATTGCATGTTCCGAAGTTAGCCTAAGGTTAAATTCACTTCATCTTCGTGGTAGAGTTAATTCTCATAGGGTTTGGGATTTAAAAAATTAAGGGATAATAATTAAGTGAATATTAATTTAAATGATAGTGATTAATAAATGATTGAAGAGGTAGAGTTAGATCGATTACTCCTTTTAAATATTGTCTAAAAAACATCTTTTTGTTGTGTCATTTTAATCGAACTTCATTTCAAAACAAAAAACAAAAAAAAAAATACAATCTTCTTCCAGCAAACTTCTTCTAGATTCATAAACTATAACCAACCCTCATCATTTCAATTAGTGTTTTTATTCTCTTTTATTTTATTTTTAGAATACCTTTAAACAGTTGTTTTAAATCTACTTCCTCCTTTGAGAGACGACCTTGGTCAGCCACTCTGCTGCACCTAAGTACCCCAAAATCGCATTAATCATTTGAGGGCGCCCACGACAGCGCTTTATCAATTAACCTTGTTATCGGCAGTTTTCTCACACCCTTAAAGACCCCATTTATACACTCCACTATATTAGTGGTCATATGATCATATCTTCCATCACCATCATATGTTAATGACCATTTTTACATTGAAATATGCATCATATAATCATACACATCTTGATTAGCCCTTTCCATTTCTTAAAGTCGTTGATAAAACCTTTCTTATTGGGGCTCGTGTGCTAAAACTATAAGAGAATAATGTATTTAAAAGGATGTTAAAAAAATCTAAAAAAATAAGTTCAAATAAACATACCCAACTTGATGATCGTCTTCTTTATTGTCTCATATCTAAAATGCTTATGCATATTACTATCAATATGTCTAATAAAATATTGATGATAAGCATTCAGTTCTCTCCATGAAACTCCATCACTATTAACGACCTCTATAATCACTCAATGGCGATCAGATATCAGACACACTCCCTAGTTTTGTGTGACATGAATGTGTATACTTTCCAAAAACTAACTCTATGAATCAAAATTATCCTTTTCAAAAATGGAAAATGTAAGTGGTTGAGGATAACAATTACTATCTTGTGTGGCGACAATAAGTATAATACCTATATGGTTGTCATAAATAAAGGTTTCATCAACTTGAATGAATTGTTTACAATACGGGAAAGCATCGATACATGGCCTAAATTTCCAAAGATGCCTATAGAACTTCACCTTTGTTTGATATGGGGAGAGATACTCAATAGTATCCAAATGATAAATAATCTGATTGTTGAGATACAAAAATCCCATAAGTTGCAATAACATTGCATATGATTTATCCCAATCACCATAAATTTCATAAGTGCCTTTCGTTTTGCATTTCAAGTTTTGTCGTGTGATATCTTATATTTAAACAACTGTTGTATTTGTTCTAGAACAAGGAACATAGGAACGTCCTGACACATTTGTATCATCTCCACAATAATAGTTGATATAAAATCTATATCAAGTAAAGAGTGATCTTGTGACAAGCTTGGATGTACACAAGTGTGTGGGCCTTCTAATTTGGTTATCTTCCAACATGCAAAGAAAATTATCATATATTTCCCTCATTCAGAATTTACATTTTGGCTCGTATTTGTCACATAAAATGAGATATTTTTCTTTCTTCAACTCATCAACCACAAATGAAAAATTTTGTTCTATGTGATATTGTTTTATCACATTTTTCAAGGCAGTTTTACTTTCAAACTCCTACCCAACATAAATGGTGTTATTAGTCGATGCAGATCTATTCCCTATAACATCAGGGAATTTAGTATCTAGTGTAATGGCATCCCAATCAAAATGTTGTGGACGTGACATTCCTTTGACTAAGGAAGTCAATAATGTAGGATGATTACCACTAACCGGTGGATGCCTATCTATCAAGGGAAACTCATAAGGTTCATTCCTCACATCACCACCATCCACATCACTCCTGATGCCTCATTTGATACTTATCAGATAAACTGTCATTCAGTAAATCAGGAGTACACACAGGGATGTCCCTTACAGTTCTTTCCAAATCCTAATCATCTTCTTCATAATCTATTACAGGATTCATATGAGCAAGCAATGACTGAGAGTATTGTGAAGGACTGACTTCTACAGAGCTCGCATAACATGATTCTTTAGTAGTAGGTTGCACCTCATCAATATCATAAATCACCACATATAATTCCATTAGACCGTTGATACATTGTTGTCTGGACAATAATGATGCATCCATCCAATCCTCACCATCAACCTAAGGACACTCAGTGTGCCATAGATGTTCAGGATATTGAAGATATTGATATGTAATTGAAGTAATTGATTGATCGTCACCCAGTTTTAATCGACTATAAAGCTTCTTGTGAACTTCATCCAATGTCACGCAATCGTGAAGATTTTCCACTTTTTTAGGTGGAAAACTATAACTAAAACCCTACTCAGTATAAATTACCTCACTATTGCAATATATTTGTGTAGACATGATTACCTAGAAAAAATAATTAATAAAATGGTATATACTACATCGTGAAATGTTTAAATTTTTTAAATTATTTATAATTAAATAATTGTGACTTGATCTTGAGACTTTTTCTTTGGATTGGTTTATCATTATTTGATAAACCAACCAAAACCCAGGGGGACTCCTAGCGCCTCTATTATCCCAAATTTCAGCAACCATCAGTTTCTTATCAGGCATGGTGTAAAAATCTAGCTTCAAAGAACAACACTTATTTTCGAACGCTCTTTTATTAAAATGTTACTCACATGCAAATGAATGGGTCTAGGGATTTGAGATACATAGTATTTCTTATGTGGACAGGCAAGTCCTTTCATACTTAGAGAGAGAGATGACACACAGGTCATCAACGAGGAAAAGAAAATGCAATTATTACAAATTATGTAACAAAAAAACACAACATTCAATTTAAATCATACATTGGTCGGTTATCTCAAGATCATTTAATTATTACAAATTATATAATTGGATACAAAAAAATACAACATGCAATTTCAATCATACATTAGATGGTCATTTCAAGATCAGTCATCATACTAGATTGCTAACATGTTCGTTTGATATAGCTATTATGTTCTACATCTTTTAGCTTTACCGATAACTATATTTAATAAATAATTTATATATATATAAACATCTATTTATATTCACACTTTCACGAATATTTGTCACTCTTGTATGTGACAAACTATAACTAAAACCTTGATCGATATAAATATCCTCACTGTTGAAATATATTTACGGTGATATGATTACCAAAGAAATTTTAATAAAACATTATATATATTTATATCACATCATCAAATGTTTAACATATTTTAATTAGTTATAAATAAATAACTATAACTTGATCTTGGAACTTTTTCTATGGATTAGTTTATCATTATTTGATAAACCAACCAAAACCTAGGGGTAAACTCCTGGAGATTCTATTATCACGGATTTCAACAACCATCGGTTTCCTTTCAAATAACAACACCTCTTGTCGAATGTCTATTGTCGAACTCCTCTTGTCAAACGTCTTTTTATTATAAAGTTACTCACATGCAAATGAGGGATCTAGAGGTTTGATATAATTAACATTTTTTAGGCGAATATGAAAGTTCTTACATACATAGAGATAGGGATGACTTGCACATTATCAATGAGGGAAAAATGCAATTGCTACAAATTATATAACCACACACACAAAAACGACATGCAGTTTCAGTTATTTATTGGTTGTTCATCTCAAAATCAGTCATCACACAATGCTCTTAACATGTTTTTTGAGATACTTATTATGTTCTACATATTATATAACTTTAACTATAACTATATCTAATATATAATAAATATCTACACCTGGTTTCCAAAATCCAAACTTTTCATTTGTGTGTGTGTGTGTAGGTAGATTCACTTTATTTACCTATGTGTATCAAATATTATAATTTAAATTTATTTTACTTTAGATATAATATACAATAATATATACATATAAATATATTTAAATAGTATAATATAAATATATACAAATTTAGATATATTCAACTTTATTTATTAATATTTTGAAATATAATTACATATAATTTTATAAACAACTATAGTTTTCTAAATATAAGTATTATTAATTCATACATAAATACTGAGAATATTATTAACAATAAATTCTATTAAATTTGATTAATAAAAGTAATATAATTTACACTTACATAATAACCATTAAAATATTGTCAACTTATTTTATTTTCAATTTTATAAAATTACATATGTATATATAATTTTTTTGTAATATTTCTAGTTTTGAAAATTTAAGTAATTATATTTTATACATTATTAATTGAAATAATAATTATTTATACTTAACATAATTTAAATTATTATTTATAGTGAACTTTTTTTATACCGTTAACAAAAATAATATTATATATATTTAAATAAATTTAAATATGATACTTAATATAACTAGCATTTTTTTAATAATATATTTTTTATAAAATATTTAGCTAGATTCACTTTACTTACCTATGTGTATTGAATATTATAATTTAAATTTGTGTTACTTTAAATATAATATATATTACATGCATATAAATATATTCAAATATAATTACATGCCATTTAAATTAAAATATATACATTTTTTAAAATAATAATATTTCCCTAAATATGAATTATTTTTTATACATAAAATTTAAATTATATTAACACCATTTTTAAATATTCGAAATCATTCAATTTAAATTAAATCTTACAAAAAAACAATAACTCATTGAGACATTAAATCATACAAAGGACAATAATTTATACATCCATAGATCCATACTTTCATATATCAATACATATTAAATAAATAAATAAATCACATAAATAAATCAAAGTGATAACTTTTTAAAAAATACTCAAAACCTAATCACATAAAAAAAATATTTAAAATCAGTTGAAAAAAAAAACTCGATTTCGTGTGTTTAACAACAAAAAACTAAGTACGTGCGGCATACGATTCCCATGGAGATACGTATTGTATTTTGATGATGGCGACAAGAAAAGAAAACCTGAGGAGTATCACAGAAACCTCTCTCTCTTTCTATTCGTTTCGTCACTGCTGCATCGCTGATTTTGCAGATGAGAGAGAAAGAGAGCGGGCGAGCGTCTCAGGGAAGCCAGGCGATCCATTCTTAAGGCGACGGTGTGCTGCATTTCTCCGTCCGTTCTCCTCTTTCCATTTTTGCAGTGTCTCTATCTTCATCCACGACTGTCACTGTAGATTCATTCGTATTTGTGGGGGCCACTCCCATTTTGGGAGTCTCCTTTGACGGTAACACCTACTCAGGCGGCTGCGGATTCTCTCCTTTGGTGGGCGTCAAGGTTGACAGCAGGCGACAGGAGGATGTTCAAGGGTAGATGAGCTACCCTCCAACAACCAGGAAAAAGTTGTCTTTGTTCCTCTATTTTAACGGGATTTTCATTCCCATGTTTGTGAGATCTATGTGTTGTGATCCTCCGACGAGAACCGGAGAGAAATGAAATAGTGAACCAGCCTCCTTCTCCCGTGGATGTAGGTCATACGACCGAACCACGTAAAATTCGTGTGTTGCTCCGTTCTTGTTCCTGGTTTTGTGTGTTTGAGGTACCACGCACCTCCGCTGCGCCCCAACAAGTGGTATCAGAGGTGAGCCGGAGCGAACGGAGGTGAACCAGCGAGGCGACGACAAATTTTCCAGTGACCGGAAAATTGAAAGTGGTCGGAAAATTTTTCCGAGGGTAGATTCGGGAAGAGGGCGGCGAGACGATTCCAACGGCGCAAACGGCGAGAAAAACGGAATTGAAACGAAGGAGATATGGCCGGTCAAAGTTCGGTCAAACCCGCGAGTGAACAGTAAACCCGTGCCGGAGAAGACGGTACTGTTCACGCCGCCGGCAACATTCCGGCAATATTCCGGCAGGAATTCTGGCGTGCCACGTCAGCGAAACGTCAGCGCCACGTCAGCGCCACGACAATGGGTGATCTGGACCGTTGAACGTGTTTTGACATAATCTCGGTCAATTGGTGTCCGATTTCGGCGATCCAGGAGTCGATTCTGACTATTTCGACCGTTCCGGACGCATCCATACGGTTAGTTTTTGAAAATTCACACTCTTTCAGGTAGTGATTAAAGGGTGTGACATCGACGGTGGTGATCACGTTTTGCGACAACGACGATGACGGGTGGCGGAGCACTTCCAAGATTTGACATCGAGAAGTTCGATGGTCGAAACAATTTCGGCTTGTGGAAAAGCACAGTGAAGGATCTTTTGGTGCAGCAGGGCCTGATCAGACCGTTGATCGGAGAAAAGCCCGAGACAACCAGTGCCAATGATTGGGAAGAGCTCGAGATGCGGGTCGTCAGCACAATTCGGCTATGTCTGGCGAATGAGGTAAAGTATTCGGTGTTGGATGAGACATCACCGAAAGAGATCTGGAAGAAGTTGGAGCAGCGATATATGGCGAAGTCGTTCACCAACAAGTTGTTCCTGAAGAAGAAACTGTACCAATTGTGCATGGACGAGGGAGCGAATTTGTTGGATCATACCAATGAATTCAACAAGATCCTGACGCATTTATTGGGGCTCGGTGTGAAGGTTGAAGAGGAAGACAAAACACTTTTGCTTTTGTCATCACTACCAAGCTCATTTGAAGGGCTTGTGACTGCATTGCTCGTGGGGAAGGAGACATTGAAGCTGGACGATGTGATGGCGTCGCTTCAAGATTCAGAAGCATTTCGAAGACCCACGACGCATTCAGGTGATCAAATCATGGCGATGCGAGATGATCAGCGTGGGAGGAGCCGACATCGACAGTCAGGAGGTAAAGAATGGCGGCCAAAATCCAGGGGACGTGATCCGAGCGAAATCACATGTTTCTGGTACGAGAAGAAGGGTCACTATAAAAGTGATTGTGGAGAGCGCAAACGGTACGTTGCTGGGAAGAAGAAAGTTGAAGAGGAGGATGTGAACATCACAGGTTTATCAGCAGATGATGAAATTTGCGTGACAACGAGAAGCTCATACTCAGATGGGAGAGTTGAACGGGAAGAAGTGAAGTGTCATTACTGCAAAAGATATGGGCACATGAAGCGGGAATGTCGTTTTCTGAGAAGGAAGAACGAGCGGGCTCAAAATCCAAAGGAAGACAGATGGGTTCTGGATTCGGGGAGCTCAGCACACATATGTACGACGAGAGGTACATTTGATACTTTTCAGCAGGTGCGAGACTCGGTGAGACTTGGTGATGGATCAACATGCGAGGTTCGAGGAGTCGGGACAGTGAAATTGAAGACACCCGATGGAGAAATTCGTAAACTGGCTGATGTGAAATTCGTTCCGAGGATGAGGCGGAACTTGATATCATTGAGTAGGCTCGATGCGAGAGGGTTCAAGATTTCCATAGCAGGTGGAGCGTTGGAAGTCTCACGTGGGGATGCAACGATGTTTACTGAGAAGGAGTCCCAAGGGTTGTATCATTTGATGGAGACTGCAGTCAGCCCGAGATTGACTGAAGATGATGGAAGTGTCATGTCATCTGGCGTGAAGAAGCGTGTTCGTTTTGCTGATAAAGTTTTTGACACCTGCAAGGAGACTGTAGGTCAAGCTTCTACCCCAAATTGGTCGTGAGGGGGAGATTTGTGGGGGCCACTCCCATTTTGGGAGTCTCCTTTGACGGCAACACCTACTCAGGCGGCTGCGGATTCTCTCCTTTGGTGGGCGTCAAGGTTGACAGCAGGCGACGAGAGGATGTTCAAGGGTAGATGAGCTACCCTCCAACAACCAGGAGAAAGTTGTCTTTGTTCCTCTATTTTAACGGGATTTTCATTCCCATGTTTGTGAGATCTGTGTGTTGTGATCCTCCGACGAGAACCGAAGAGAAATGAAATAGTGAACCAGCCTCCTTCTCCCGTGGATGTAGGTCATACGACCGAACCACGTAAAATTCGTGTGTTGCTCCGTTTTTGTTTCTGGTTTTGTGTGTTTGAGGTACCACGCACCTCCGCTGCGCCCCACAGTATTTTAGGGTTTTCTGATTCGTCTCTTCCAAGCTGAATCCGCGTCTTTGATCTGCGAACCCTCTGTTTTTCTTCTTGTTTTATTGGTTGTTTGCTTGTGGAAAATTCATGAATCGCCTGTCAGTTTTTCTTCATTCATGGTTTACCCAATCTGACGAATTTCCTAGAAAAGCTTTCTTCCAGGGAGATGGGCTCTCCGTATTAAATTAGTCTCAGATTTCAATAAATGGATTTTAATGGCGCCTCTGTTCATGGTTTTAACTATCATCCCTTTGATCCTTCGTTTCCATGCGATTGCAGTGAGGAATCTGGAGCTTCCGGGAGCGACGAAACGAGCCGAGGGATTCAGAAAATGTGTTACGATAGGGGTCGACGAAAACAAGAACAAGATCGCCAGCAGCTGAATGAGCGGACAGTGGACCTCTGTTCTCTGTCTTCCTATATCCAGTCATCTTCTTCCCAGAAGCTCAGAACCAGCAGCTCATTCCTGAACTTCATAGGGTTCAGCGGCAACTTCCCTTCGAGCTTCGCGAATCCCTTCGGTTTCTGGTCCCCGAGATCGTCTCCCCCAAAATGGGATTGCTGTGGATTAGGCCTGGGAATCATGAGCTCCATCGTCGACGAACCAGAGCCGTTTCTGAAAGCTTCCCGGAGCAAGAAGAATGTCGTGGTACGGCCTCAGTACAGGATCTGCATCCCGAAAACCACAGCCTCTTTCCATGAACGTGAGATCCCAAAATCACGTTCTCTCCCTGTTTCTCCGGAGCCGAGCAGCTCCAGGACCGATAAAATCCATAGTCCGCACTCGTCTTCCTTCTCCGTGCGCCGTCTTGCCCAGAACGCCGGGCCGAGTTTCACCAGCTCCTCCGACGACGACCGAGCTGCGCAGTCAGCCTCGCCTGGCCTCACCGGCGGTGGGTGTGCCGGCGATCTGTCGCAGAGGGAGATGGAGCTTTCGGAGGATTATACCCGCATCATCTCCCACGGCCCTAATCCCCGGACGGTTCGTGTCTTCGGCGACTCTTTTTGGCGCCATGAGCCCTGTAAGTTCAGCAACCGCGGGGCAGAGGAAGAAAAGGAGGTGCAGATCGGATTTCCGCCGCCGGCGTCTTATGATCGCTCCGCTGGGTTTCTGAGCTTCTGCGACTCGTGCCGCCGGAAACTCGAGGCGGGCGACGACATTTACATGTACAGGTTGGTTCCAGTCGTCATCTTCCTCCTCCACTTGTTAGATTCACGTTCCTGGTGTTTTGCAGAGGGGAGAAGGCGTTTTGCAGCACCGAGTGCCGCTCCAGGGAGATTTTTGTGGAGGAGGAGACGGGGAAGAAGACCGGGAATCGCTCCCCCAAAAGCTTTGAAGACCGTATATTCGATCTATAATCTGATGGAGTTGAAATCAAGACTGGTGTTTGGGGTTCCCATCTTCACTTCCGCCATAACCGATCTCCCTTGCAGGGCTTGAGGAGGTGCTGTTATTCCTTTTTTTTATTTTTATAAAAGCTTCCGGTAATTTGGATTCACTCAGATTTCATGTTTAAACTTGTTTTTGAAATTAAAAAAAAAAGGTGAATTTTTTTTTGAACGGAATAGATAAATTACTGATCAAGTAAATCAAGATTACAAACCCAATCAAGAAACGAGTTCACCCAAGAATGATCACCCCAACATTTCTCAAAGTGAGCCAAACGATGAGCTCTCGAATTACCCTCTCTTCTGATAAACGAAAATTTGTATGCATCAAAATCATCGGTCAGGGACCAAATCTTCCTCAAGATGATGCCAAAAGGTTGGGAGTCCTCATCTTTTGTTGAGATAGCGTTCACCACTTCGAGACAATCGGACTCTACCAGGATCTTGGGCCAACATTTTGAACGAGAAAAAAGAAGCTCCTGGAGGATGGCCGAGGCCTCAGCCACCACAGGGCGCCATGAGTTAGGCACCGCCCTACATTGAGCTTCCACAATCTGGCCAAGGTTGTTATGAGCAATGAGCCCAATGCCGACTCTTGAGTTATCAGAGACAGCAGCATCTGTATTAATCTTGACGAAACCCTCAGGGGGGAGACCAAAGGGGAGCCGCCTGTCGGGTGTGGCCTGAAGAATGCACCGCTTCACTTTTCTTCCAGCAATTCATCCACTCCATATCTCTAGCCACCCATAGATGATCAGGGCTCACATTCCTTTGGAAAATGCATTCATTCCGACGAGTCCAAACCAACCAAGCAATTGTGCATATCATCCCGACCATGCTCGGGGTCCAGAGAAGACACCCATTTAGTAAGGTTTGGGACCAACCCAATTGAAGTATCAAAGAAAATACCAAAATCTGGTCTCCAAACCTTCCACACCCCTTCCACCCCCTTACAGGAAAGAATTGCATGCAAAGGAGACTCCACTTCATGGAAGCACAAATGACAAGTGTCATCCTCCACCATATGTCGTTGCACCAAAAAGTCACGGGTTGGAAGAACCCCAGCACAGACCTGCTACCAAAAAAAATTCACCTTAGGGGGAGTGGTGAGGGACCAGAGACACTTCCATCGATTATCGGTAAAACCCTGGACAAAACCTTGAACCCTCATTTTGTAACCCGAACGAACAGAATATCGCCCATGAGGTTCCCCCGTCCAGCAAATCTGGTCATTACCCATTCCTGGTGTGAGAGGGATACTCAGGATGAGCTGACGATCCACCTCGTTAAACCAGCACCAAAACTTCTCCTGATCCCACTCCTCAAGCGAGTCATCGAGCAGATCACGTACCCTTGCATCTTCGAATCCAGGGACAACCGATGAGGAAACCTTATGATTGATGCCCTCTACCACCCATGGATCCTTCCCAATTTTAACATTATGCCCATCACCAATTCTCCACACGCAACCCAAGTCAATGAGAGATTTTGCTCCCCAAATGCTCCTCCACATAAAACTCAGTCGTGGCCTCAGCTTGGTGTGCAAGAAATCAGAATGATGGAAATACTTAGCTCACATCACCTTTGAAAACATGGTATTTGGGTGGGAAATAAGACGACATCCTTGTTTCGCCAAAAGAGTCTCGCTAAACCATTTGAGATTTCGGAAACCTAGGCCGCCACAGAATTTTGAAACACATAGCTTCTCCCAGGACATTCAATGGGCGTTATGTCTGCCCTCATGGGAGCCCCATCAAAAATTGGCCAACCGGGAGTAGATTTGATCAATGAGATTTTCAGGGAATTTGAATAGCAACATGGCATAAGAAGGGATTGCTTGGGCCACTAAATTCACGAGAACTTCCTTTCCCACCTTGGAAATCCTTCTACTAGACCAAAGACAAATCAGATTATCCACCTTATCCACAATCGCGCTGAAAACTTGTTTTTTCGACCTACCCACCAGGGTCGGGAGACCAAGGTACTTCAGATGCTTATCAACCAACGGAAACCCGCACATTTGCTACAACTCCTCCCTCTCAGTTTGTGGGACGCCTTTACTGAAAGATAACTCTGATTTTGAAGCATTAAGACGTTGTCCCGAGGCCTTTTCGTGAAGATTAATGATATTCAGGACCGCACTGCATTCTTGCGGGGTAGCACGCACGAACATGAGACTATCATCTGCAAAAAAGAGATGAGAGATAGGGGGCCATTTTTACAAACCGTAGCACCATGTATAACTCCTTGATCCCCCGCCTTCAGGATGAGATGAGAAAAGACATCTGCCACCAGAATGAAGAGGTAAGGTGACATGGGGTCCCCTTGTCTCAAGCCTCTTGATGGTTTAAAGCTCGCTGAAGGGACCCCATTAATGTTGATTCTGTAGGTGACAGACATAACACAATTCATGACATTAGAGATCCATTTCGTCTCAAAGCTCAATCTGGACAGAACAAGTTCGAGAAAAAGCCATTCAACTCTATCATAAGCTTTCATCATGTCTAGTTTCATTGCCATGGTTCCACGTTTGGATGAAGAGCGAGTTTTCATAGAGTGGAATAATTCAAAGGCAATGGCAGCATTGTCGGTAATAGATCTCTTTGGGACGAACGCACTTTGGTTATCTGAGACAAGTAGCGGGAGAAAATCCTTAAGTCTGGCCACCAAGATTTTGGAAAAAATTTTGTATATCACATTACACAGGCTAATTGGACTAAACTTCGAAATTTTCTGGGGGCATTGGGATTTGGGGATAAGAGTAATAATAGTTTCATTCAGGGATTCAAGAGGGGCTCTGCCAGCCCACACCTCCTTCATTAGGGCCACCACCTCGGGCCCCACAATATGCCAAAAATGTTTAAAGAACAAAGCGTGAAAGCTATCAGGTCCCGGTGCCTTGGTAGAGTGGATACGATGCAGGGCCCCAAACACTTCCTCATCAGAAAAATCTCTTTCCAGGTACCTATTCATGTCATCTATAACCAACTTTGGGATGCATCCAATCAGGCATGAGGGAGTGCTAATACTTTCTGTTGAATAGAGGTTGTTGAAGAAGTTTAGGATGATGGAGTGAATGTCATTTATGTCATGCACAATTCTTCCAGTGGGGTCCTCCAGATGAGGAATATGATTCTTCCTTCTCCTCGCAGACGCTCATTGGTGAAAAAATTTGGTGTTCTAATCACCATCTCTGATATGGGACTCCCGTGCCCGGAGGAACCAAAAACTCTTTTTTTCCCTCAAAGCAGCGTTAAGATTCTTTTCTGCCTCAGAGATGTTTCTGAGGACCGAGTCAGAACAAGGATATGAGTGGAGTCGCTTTAATTGATTCTCCGCCTCCTTAATACGTCGGTCAGAGTTTCCAAACCTAGCAGAGCTCCACTTCTGAAGGCAAGTCGCAACAGTTCGAAAGTTGGCCATGGTGCTCCGATTCGATCCCTCCCAAGCCGCTTGAACCACCTTTTCACAGTCACTGTCTTGGAGCCACATACTTTCAAAGCGAATGGTTCTCTCAGGTCCCCTCTGTTGCCCTTGTGAGACTGTGGACAACATAATTGGGCAGTGGTCAGAGGAGACGGGGGGGTAAGTGGACGATAGAGAAGGCATGGAAAAGAGAGGTCCACTCATCATTCCCAAAAAATCTGCCCAATCTTTCCGCCATATGGTTATCCATTGACCTACCCCGATGCCAGGTAAACGGCACGCCAGAAAACCCAAGGTCATGAAGAGAGTTCAACACAAGAGACATCCTAAAATCGTGCATTGTAGCGGCACTTCTTACCTATCCCCCTTCTTTTTCATGGGGATACATGACCTCGTTAAAATCCCCCCCTATCAGGAGAGGGCCAGGGAGGGAGTCCCGCAACCGCTTCAACAGGGCCCATGATCTGTGTTTATCCTGCCCTCCCGGCCACCCGTAGAATCCAACAAACGACCAAGGTGGAGCTCCTAGGCCAGCAACCTTCACAGCAATGTGATTACTTGAGCAATTAGAGATCTTGACCCCAAGATCCTCCTTCCACAAGAGGCACAATCCCCATGAGTGTCCCTGTCTTCCAATGGGAAAGACATTTTGGAACCCAATCTTATGACCCATGAGGCCCGCATCTTTGCTATCCAACATAGTTTCGGATACAAAAACTATGTCAGGGCGAAATTTGGAACTCCAGTGATGGATAACACGAACCGTACAGGGATTGCCAAGCCCCCGACAGTTCCAACATAAGATTTTCATTTCCCTAGGCGGGGCTGGGACACACCCGCCGCCGCCTCTGACATTTTGTCTCCTCGACCATCGTCTGCCCCTTTCCACCTCTTTGGCGAGCTCTCAGTCATCTGAGGTGCCATCGAGCGTCGTTTATGGTCCTTGTCCTGTGAATTGGGGGGGTCCACACCCCTATCCCCGCTAATTATTCTTTTCCACGTCCGATGTTTTAAAGTACCTGGCATCATAATCCCCATCATGTCATCAACTGTCTGAGGGGTAGCACCGGGAGTAAAATCCTCCGAACTGGAAACCAGATCTAGTGGGTCGTTACATAGCTGTTGTACCCCTAAGCCTGAGTCTGGTGGTTCCTTGCTGATTGGCTGCAGCCTAGTAGATGGGGGGGGGGGAATGACCATCAAAATAGAAATGGTCTGGCTTGGAGGGGCAGTCGGCCCCTGCCATTGGCTCATGTGTTGTTCCCTCGGCTCGACCGAGGTCCGCGACCAGCCCAGATTCCTTCCTCCCGCCCTTTGATTCATGTGACTATCAGCATCAATGTTTGGTGGCCCAAGCATGATTATATTAGTATGAGCTGGTTCAGACCGCGTATTAAGAGCCTTTGCAAGTTTGTCGCGGTCCTGTTGTTTTTCAGCTTCGGAGGTGAAGTTCATCCCAGTGGTTTTTGCACGGAGCCAGGGCTCGTATTGCAGAATAACATTACCCTGTCTGTCCTCCTTTTTCACCTCACATGCCTTTTATAAGTGTCCGAGGCACCCACAAAAGAAACAAAAGATAGGGAGCTTTTCAAACTCAAAAGAAATCCAAACATCCGAGTCCTCAACTGTCAGGAACATGCCCCTCATAAGCGGTTGTGCAACATCCATCGAAACACTGATTCGCACAAAGGTTCCCCAGGGAATTGGATCAGACCGGTCCCATTCCATAAATGAACCAATGTGTCCTCCAATCTCACGCATAACACGTTCAGTTCTACCATGAAAGGGGATTCCTCAAATTCGAATCTAGAACGGAGAGCAGGACAGATTAACTGAGTGAAAATTTTCTTCTCCTTGAAGGTCATCTATGAGAATAATTTGGTTGTCAAAGGACCATGGTCGACCTTTGAGGACTTTTAATTTGTCTCTTTCATTAAAGAATTTGAAAACTAAGAGTCCCACTTCCACTTCTCTTATAGCAACGCCGTCCTCCAATCGCCAAATATTTTGTAGAGTATTTTTCAGCGCTCCCTGATTGAAGGATCTTTTTGCTAGAAATTTTCCAATAATAAGCAAGGACAGTCGCTGCGAAAGAAACCCATCTTCACTCTTCCTTGTAGCAATTACTGATTTTTCTTTGTCAGTTAAGGAGAGGTTCCTCCATCGATTCATTAGGTCCGGCTCCATAAAACTGATGATGAGAGCTTCCCTCGTCACCACAAACCCCTTCGTCCCCGAGCTGCGTAGGCACACTTCTCCCCAGACACTCCTCCCGAGCCGTCGCGCTTTGAGCTACCATACCCCTATACCTTCACAGACCAGCACCTTCGCGGACCCGCTTCAAAATGCGAATCACCTTCAGATTGCAACCCACCCCTTCGTCCCACCAACACCAAGTCGCGAACCAACTTGACCCACCCCGTACTCCTGCACGAAACTCCTTAAAAGCCTTCAACCCCCACTCTCACCATGGAACAAACCCGCCGCAATCAAGGGAAAAAGGACGCCAAAGTAGACAGTGGATCTTCCTTCACGATCGCACCCTGTGTGTCCCTTCTTTCACGCTCACACCCTGCGCGATGTCATGCTTCGCGGACGCACCCCACACCCAAAAAACCCTCTTTGCATAAGAGAGTCCCCTCCACGACCCAAAATCGTCCTTCACGGACTATTAACGTTCTTCACGGACCAATAACTTCCTTCGCGAACCAAAGCGTCCTTCGCTACCAAATCCTTCGCGAAACAGGTCTATGTGACCTCTCCTCTGCAGATCATCAGAATCACGAACCAGCACCTTCTCGAACCGGCTCCTTCTCGAACCATCTCCTTCGCGAAGCCGAAGCTGACCACCGCGAACCACACCCAACAACCGAACAACGGAAAGCGCCCTCCCCTTCGCGGATCCGCAGAATCGAGAATCAACTTCTTCGCGGACCACCCCCTTCACGATGCCGAAGATGAACACCGCGATCCACACCCAAAACCTAACAGCGTCAAGCGCATACCCCAACTCCTAGAAATCATCGAATCAGCAAGAAAGAGCGCATAAACCAGATCGAAGTCGAGGCCCACAGGGTCAAAATCATCAAAACCGAAGAGCGCATAAGCCGGATCAAAGCCGAGCACCGCAGATTCGAGCACCGCAAATTCGATTTTTTTTACCATTTAAAATTATTGGGAGAAAATAAAACAAATCAAAACAAAAAATCACATGGGTGAACATTTGATATTCACTGCCCTAGATGATGAACCAGTTGCTCTTCTTTTCCTACCTTTCATTTTGTATTCTTCTGACTTCGAGGTGGTGCAAATATTTTGCTACCTCCAATCGATCAGTTTCACAAAACATTATAGCATGACTGAGTAAAAAAGCTTAGTCGAATTGGTAGATAAATTTTCTACAATTAATATTACAAATCATGGTTTTCTACAATTTTGAGAATAATTATTTGTCATGGACTCTAGATGCAAACGACATTAATGATGCTCAATACTGTACACGAAACCTAATATTTCTCCATCCTCACCTCCATGAGGATTTGAAGAATGTGTATCTCACAGTGAATGATCCTCTAATGCTATGACAGAATCTCAAGGAACGTTATGATCACCTTCAATCGATAATACTACCAAAAACAAGATTTGTGCGGAGTTATTTACGATTCCAAAACTATAAATCAATAAGAGAATACAACACCATCATGTTTAAAATAACATCACAACTAAAATTATGTAGTGACATTATCACTGACACCGATATGTTGAAAAAAATCTTATTATATTTTTCATGGATTGAATGCCACTCTACAACAAAAATATCGCAAGAAAGGTTTTAAAAAATAATTTGAATTACTTTCTTGCTTTTTTGTTGATGAACAAAATAATGAACTCTTGATGATGAATCATGAATCTCGACCTACCGATGCAACACCATTCCTTGAAGCGAATGCGGTTGCTTGTAATCAAGGTCGTGCAAAGAATCAAATTAATCAAGACTAAGAAAAGTCATCCACTCAAGGTGGTCATACACCAAGTGAGAAGAGGAAAGAGCATCACTAGAAGTGATCCAATAATGAACAATCACAACTGAAGAAAACAAAGAACAATGGAAGTGAATGTTTTCGATGCGGCGCGAAGGGGCACTGGTCGCATACCTGTCGTACCCTGAAACATTTCAATGATCTCTATCAATAATATATCAAAGGGAAGGAAAAATGTTGAAGCGAATTTTACTGACCATAACTTGAAATACGATGATGATATTTTGAACTTTGATATTTATGATTATTTTGTGCACCCTGAAGGTGTTGAGCATAGAAATCATGCATGAATGCTCGTGGTGGAAATGGATTTCTGTTTTTGTAATGTTTTTAAAATGAACATCGCATGTTTCACCTTGTTTAATTTATTTTATTTCTTATATGTGTGTTTTGTTTTCTTCAATAGAAATGAATGGTATAAATTGGTCCATTGAGAATAAATAACCTCACTATTGAAATATATTTAGATTCATACTTTCACGAATATTTGTCACTCTTGCATGTGACAAACTATATCTAAAACCTTGATCGATATATATAACCTCACTATTGAAATATATTGATGGTGATATGAATACCAAAGAAAATTTAACAAAACGTTATATATATATATATATATTTATACCACATCATCAAATGTTTAACATATTTTAATTAGTTATAAATAAATAACTATAACTTGATCTTGAAACTTTTCTATGGGTTAGTTTATCATTATTTGATAAACCAACCAAAACCTAGGGGTGAACTCCTGAAGCCTCTATTATCGCAGATTTCAGCAACCATCAGTCTCCTTTCAAACACCAACGCCTCTTGTCAAACTCCCCTTGTCAAACACATATTATTATAAAGTTACTCACATGCAAATGAGGTGGTCTAGGGGTTTGAGATACATAACATTTTTTAGGCAAACAGCAAGTCCTTACATACTTAAAGAGAGGAATGACTTGCAGATTATCAATGAGGGAAAAAAATGAAATTATTACAAATTATATAATCACATACCCAAAAATTGACATGCAATTTCAATTATGTATTGGTCGGTCATCTCAAGATCAGTCATAACACAATACTCTTAACATGTTTTTTGGGACACTTATTTTTTTTTGACAAAGGAATTGAGATACTTATTATGTTCTACATATTATATAAATTTAACTATAACTATATCTAATATCTACACCTGGTTTCCAAAATTCAAACTTTTCAATGTGTGTGTGTATATATATATTTAGGTAGATTCACTTTATTTACCTATGTGTATCAAATATTATAATTTAAATTTATTTTACTTTAAATATAATATAACTAGTAGAAAAATGATTTTTAACGTTGCCATTTGACATCGGTTTCTTATAAACCGACGTAAATAATTTTTGTGGAGATTTTTTGGCGTCGTTTTTTTTAAAAACCGACGCCAAAAAGAAAAAAAACTGTTTTGGCGCCGGTTCTTAAAAAATCGACGCAAAAAACAAAAAAAAAATATATTTTGGTGTCGGTTTTTATGAAAACCGACGTCATAAAATTTTAAAAAAAATTACAATGTTTTAGATAATTCACTAATCTTCGATTTGACTGGTCGTGGAGAAAAAACAGAGTTACAGATTAAAAGTTATGGATGTCGGAAGTTGATCGTCTCTAAAAGAAGTCTTAAAGAAGTTGAACTTTCAAAGGCCATAACGTTTAATCCGTAACTCCGTTTTAGCTCCACGACCAGTCAAATCAAAGATTAAGGAATTATCTAAAACATTGTAATTTTTTTTAATTTTTCGGCGTCTTTTTTCATAAAAACCGACGCCAAAAATATTTTTTAGTATTTTACGTCGGTTTTTTTTAAAATCGATGCCAAAAAAAATTATTTTCTGTTTTTGGCGTCGGTTTTAAAAAAAACCGACGCAAAAAGTTTTTTTTTGAAATTTTTCACACTGGTTTGTTAAAAAACCGACGCCAAAAATATTATTTTTTAACTTTTTGGCATCGGTTTTTAAAAAAACCGACGCGAAAAATGTAATTTTTTTTACCTTTTCACGTCGGTTTATTTTAAAAACCGACGCCAAAAAGGATATCGATTGGCATTTTTGGCGTCAATTTTCTAAAAAACTGACGCCAAAAGACCAATGTAAATCCTCTTTTGCGTCGGTTTCAAACAAAACCAACGCCAAAGAGTAACGTGGGATCAAAATTTCAATTTTTTTCACAACGCGTGTTTAACTTTTTAAAATCCCGCCTACATTTTCATACAATGCAATTGAAAATTTTTCATTTACTATATATATATCCAGTTTCTCCTTCATTCATCATTTTCAACATCGTCGATTAAATCATGTTTTCAATGCGACTTCAATCCTTAATTTGAACACGGTACATATTCTATTCATTTGTTTTGTTTATTATTATTATCCTTCATTTCTAAAAAACTCGATTAGCTTTCTTATAATGACGATTAATTCTCATTTCTAAATATAAGTTATATGATGATAAACAACGTATCATTTCTATGGAATCCCGTAAAACCATTGAAATATGTTTGAAGTATTATGCTTATTTTATTTCAGTTTGTGTATATGATTTTAATTTATTTTTATCATGTTTTCTTTGAAACTGGTTGTATCAATCAAAACATTGATAGATTCAACTTTTGACGGTGATAACTTTTGATCCGTAACTCCGTTTTAGGTCCACAACCAGTCAAATCAAAGCTTAGGAAATTATCTAAAACATAGAAAAAAAATTACTTTTTGGCGTCGGTTTTTGTAAAAACCGACGCCAAAAATCGTTTTTTTTTCATTTATGGCGTCGGTTTTTTTAAATAACCGACACCAAAACTATTATTTTTTTATTCTTGGCATCGGTTTTTATGAAAACCGACACAAAAAATGATACAAATTAGTTATTTGGCATCAGTTTTTTACAAAACCGATGCTAAAAAACAAATGTAATTTATTTTTGGCGTCGGTTTACAAAAACCGACATAAAAAGTCATATTTTTTACATCGGCGACTTCGACATCGGTTAAAAACCGACGTTAAAGATCATTTTTCTACTAGTGTATACAATAATATATACATATAAATATATTTAAATAATATAATATAAATATATACAAATTTAAATATATTCAACTTTACTTATTAATATTTTGAAATATAATTACAGATACTTTTATAAACAACTATAGTTTTCTAAATATATGTATTGTTAATTCATACATAAATACTGAAAATATTATTAATAATAAATTCTATTAAGTTTAATTAATAAAATTAATTTAATTTACACTTACATAATAACCACTAAAATATTGTCAACTTATGTTATTTCCAATTTTATAAAATTACATATGTATATATAAACTAGTACTCAACCCATGCATTTTTATGACATAATAATTTTAATTACAAATTCACATACACATGCTCATAATTTGGAGTTACTAAAATCTGTAGACAAATGAAATATAGAAATAGAAAGAAAGTGATAATGGTCACGTATGTGGCAGATATATGAGGAGACATGTGTCCTTGAAGTCATGCTCTATAGTATAGATAATGGATTTCCTGCAAGTGAAAAAAGAAAGATATATATATATATATATTGCGTATGCTGGGATTAGTGCATGTGTGTGTGGATTAGTCATAGGCATCATTTTCATGTAGTGTATAAGTAAAAACATGACAAGAACCCAAAGATAGAGGAAAAAAATCCGTATAAAAAATACAAAGTAATATGAGTTGAATGCAGCATAACATTGAGGTGGAAACAACATAAATTATGTTTGAAATATTTTCTATCTTTATCGAATTAAATACACCAATCAAATGATATTGAAAAAAGGAAATAGTAGAATAATTTTGTAGGAGACTATTTTTTGAGTTAATGGTGAATGCAATAAATTTAAACTAAAAATTGTACGGGACATAAAAGAAAATGATGAATTTTCTATACATCTCATTAAATAAATTACAATGAATACAATATAATGGTAAATAAATTGCATTAAACACACTATATTCCTATACATTTCAATGAGATACAAAACTCTGGGATAAAAATGTATAAAGTAATATATTCCAATACATTTCAAAGAGATACAATGCATGCAGTGAGATACATGTATGCAAAGCTACTAACTATTTTAAAATATGTGATGAAAAACTATACAAATCAATGAAAACTATACAAATAAAATATATCAATAGTATAGTCAAATTATTCTTCCCTAACCATGGTGCATCCTCCAATCATTCACCCCCAGTCTCATTTCAGTGGGTCATCCTGGATCCCTGGTTGCCTCTATATTTCACTCGGGTTTGCCATTGTCCCAGCTTCTATCATATTCTTGGACTTGTACAATTGGATAACCGACTACCAATAGGATGTTCCTCTCACTTCTTCCTTCACAAGTGCGCAAACACCATAGTTTTGGAAAGATAATAGGATGTATTTCATGATAAACTTTGGTATACACAAGTGGAATGAGTAGCTTAACACACTCAAACTAACACATGAAGCAACATGGCATGTATGGTTTTAAAATGATGGTCCTATTATCATGTGAGAGTAACACCCCAATTATGAATGTCATCATACATGAACTCCACTCAAAGTTTCCTTGTTCTTCATCCATGATCTCCCCATATATAATGGGGAAGGGGTTCGATCCTAGAAACTATGACAAGATATAACGATTTAGCAAATAAAAACAACTAATCAATGGTATTTTTTCTATTAATCTTAAAATAGTTGTAATTAAAATTTTAATTAAAATAAAGGAGTAGAAAACCAATATATCAATAAGAAGTATCAAAATAATTGTAGAGAAAAAATTTATGTACACATGAAATGGATCGAGCCAAGAAAGATCACCGGACTGAGTTTTGTCTCTCCCAACAATTATTATTTTTTTCATAAATAATGTCAGGATTCAAACCATAGGTAGGTTACTTATTGGAATTGACTATCCCTCAACCGAGCTAAATTTTCAGTCATAAAATGTTGTCATTTTCATAGCATGCAAAGCCAGATAATAATGAGAAAATGAAGTGCAGATAATTGCAGTGTTGTCCAAAAAATGTCACTATTCTTTTACCTTGTATCTTGAGGTCTCAATATCATCCTTCCCTTATGGAGATTTCTATTTGAGAAATGCTTAATGAAGGAAGTTTACTAACCTGTGGACAAAGAAGGGCCAGAAATCAAAATTCATCTGGGATGGGAATCTGTTCAAATTACATGAACTGTTTGTCTCATTTATAAATTACCTCATTGGAGGTGCCAAGATAATAATTGTATTCCATGTTTAATTACACCTTTGATGTGTTTCTAGAACTTATCTGAATTAACAATCCCTTTAGATTCCTTCAAAATACTTATGTTTTAAATTTATTATTAGTTTGTTCCTTGTCATACATCATCATGTTTTTTGAAAATGAAAATTGATTCAAGAAGCTATTGCAGTAACCAATGGTGATCACATGTACACCTGATGAGAATTCAACTAATATAAATTAAGATGTTAGAATCTTACCAATAGATTTTAAGAAGACTATGTTGATGGTAAAAATCAATTGTAGCCTATATCATTAGTTCTTCTACCTTCTTTAGTTCTGCCTCACTAAATGAAAATCCATACATCAACCCCATGAGGATGCCTTTAACCTTGGATAATTGATTTTCTGAAGTGATATTAACCTTTACATGTTTTAATACATCCAAATAATTTGGATTTTGGATCAATTCATAGATAATTTTCCTTTGATTTGTCTCTAAAACATTACTTCTTGGCTCTTTCTTCAGTTCTCCTTCACTATTTGTCTAGGATTTCATTGATTGCATCCAACTGTGAACCCCCTATACATATTTATCAAACATTAGAGATGCGAGACTTAAAAAAGTGAATTAATTCTTTTCCAATTATTCCACATTAATAATTTTCCATTAAATTGGATAGATCATGAAAATTGGGAAGTGGGAATTTCATTGTTTGCTCCTCTATTCCGTGTAATCGCTGATTAATCTACTTTTATACTCAAAGAAATGAAATCATCCATTTGTTTAATTAAATATTTAGCTTTCTTCATCACTTACTCCACTTTATAATCATAAAACATAACTTTGTTAAACTTGTTTTCAATATTCTTAAAGAAAGCAATCTCTTTATTTCTTGATTCATCTAGAGGTGTAAGTACGACTGCCTCATGGTACCCTTCCAAGCATTCACTGACCTGACTCAAAATACAACGATTATCATGATCACTCATGTATGAACACATGTTGGAAATGAAAACTTATTTTGGTGAGGTGAAGATTAAGAAAAATAACTTATCGGAGTAAAAACATTTGCGGATAACAACACGAAGGGAAATCTTAGACATGCATGGAACCTCTCATCGATTCCCTTTTCAAGCTAGCCGCATTAATGTTCTACATTCAGGACTTGGAAAGGAAGTGTCCAAGAGGGAAAATTATGTGAAACACGTACCTACAGAAAAGCAGAAATCTTCATTGAATCCAGTAACTCCGCACATACTCATCAAAGTGAGAAATATGATACTAATCATAAACATAATCCGTGTTCCTGTATGGAATAAAATATGGACCTGTTTGAAAAAAATATGAACAAATTAGAAAAAATATAAACCTGTAAAAAAACATGAACCTCTAAAAAAACCAAACTCATTATTCCAACATCACTGAAACACCAGAACAACATAAAGGGAAATCTTAGACATACATGGAGCCTCTCATCAATTCCCTTTTCCATCCAGCCGCATTAATGATCTACATTCAAGGCTTGGAAAGTAAGTGTAAAAGCGGAAAAATAAACACGTTCCTACAGAAAAGAAGAATTCTTCATTGACTCCAGTAACTCCGTACATACTCATCAAAGAAAAAAATAGAAAAGTAATCAAGAATAGAATCCATGTACCTGTATAGAATAAAATATGGACATGTTTGAAAAAAAAATAACAAATAAGAAAAAAGTGTTAAAAAAATATGAACCACTAAAAATAAACAAAATCATCATTCCAACAACACTAAAACACCATAACAACATGAAGGTAAATCTTAGATATACATGGTTCCTCTCATCAATTCCCTTTTACATCCAGCCGCATTAATGTTCTTCATTCAGGGCTTGGAAAGGAAGTTTCAAAGAGGGAAAATGATGCGAAAAATGTACCTACATAAAAGAAGAAATATTCATTGACTCCAGTAACTCCATACATACTCATCAAAGTAGGAAATATGATGGTAATCACAAACAGAATCCATGTACCTGTATGGAATAAAATATGGACCTTCTTGAAAAAAATATGAACAAATTAGGAAAAAAATGAACCTTTTAAAAAAATATTAACCTCTAAAAAACCAAACACACCATTTCAATAGAACTAAAATACCTCCACCATGGGATTCACCATAGGCATTTTGAATCCCAAAGAGATAATAATTCATTATACAACTGTGCTCCCCCAAGAAATATAAAAAAACCCAATAACTTCCTAAAACAAATCCAAGCCATCTTATAATAAAAAAATACGTAATAAAATAGTGAAATACCTTAAACCAGGGGTGTTACATCCTCACTCACCTTTTGATGATATGTTTAATACCAAATCCTTAGATTTAGATTTTAACTTTAATTATGAATTATCTATTGTGTTAAAACAGTATAAAACACACTTGAATGTAAATGTAATATGAATTCATATCATTGAATAAGAAAACTCATATCATATATGAATATAAATTACTTTATAAGTTTTAATTTAGCAAAAAAACATGAATTAGAAATTTGTAAACATACCTAAATATTCAGCTTCTTGATGAATGAACTTAAGTAAAATTTAACTTGTAAAGTTTTTTTTCCTTTGCATGTGTTTCTATGCATGTGAAAATCAATGAAAACTCATGTAACAAAGCATCATATATATACACTAATATGCTTATTTTTACAAAAATGATACCCATGGTTTGATTACCTAAAAAGAATAATTGAGGAAACTAAATATATTTGAATACTGTATAGTTAACCTGTCAGAATGAGAAATTACATATAACTAATACAAGGGAGAAATTACATAATCTAAAACATACAATTATTAATTTTAAAAAATAGATACGGTGAATATACATGTAAAAGAAAAATATAAAAAATGTGTTGAAATCCACACCAATTAGAAGAATGGAATTAATCCATCCAGCAAGACGGAAAATAAAAACCTTACCTTAATACCTTTCATTCTACACCAATTACATCGATGGAATTATAATTAAGTAGGATATACTTATCATGGAGAGTAAATAATAGTTTTTCAAAAAGAATCTCATGGAAACATTTAAGTCCATAAAAAAGAATAATACATATGAATATACTTAAATGTAAGTTAGAATTTTGAATTGAAAGGAAGGAATTATTTGGTTTTCATAGTCAAAATCCACAAAGGAAAATCGATGCATGAAGAGAAAACATCCTTATTGGAGAAACCACTGTATATGAACTATGATCCTATATAGTAAGAATCAAAGTTGTATTCATCTATCCATAGAATGTGCAGTATAACAACCTTGGATAGGCCTCATACATCTCTAAATAAATGTACAAATCATATATTATAGATCTTAAAATTTTCCAAATGGGTAAGCATATCAGACACTATTAAACAACCAGGTCAAGAAAAAATGAACTAATCCAAAATAGCATTGACATTTACTATACCTCGATCAGTAGAGTGGTGATAACATGGTGATACATCATCGCATAAACGAAAAAAATTTTAGATAAAAAAATTATGATCATATAAAAGAAAACCCCTCACTACTGAAAATTGAGGTTTTCCCAATGGATATATACCAACGGTTTCTTCAAAACATTGGTATACTATAAAAAAGGAAACATTTGCCAACAATTTGTTCAAACTGTTGGTAATGTGTTAATATAGTTAAGATTTCTCAACGGTTTGACAAAACTGTTGGTAAATCTTTAGTGTATCTAAGATATACCAACATTTTTAATAAACCGTTGGTAAAGAGAGGCTTTCCCAATGGTTTTTAAAAAATGTTGGGAAAGTTTTCCCCCAAATACACAGTACCCCAGCCCCCACTCCGCCTGATTGCAGACCCTAATCCAAAGCTCCTCCCGAAGTTTTCTCGGCCGTGAAACTCCTTCCAGCCATAGATCCATCTTCAATCAATAAATTTTTTATTTCTACACTTCAAGTTAGTAAGTGTTACCTTATTTTTAATGTCATCCCTATATTTTTTTCTACTTTCTGTTTTGATTTGGGCTAAATTAGAGTTCCAGCGGTCTGTGGAATACCGAACCCTTTGATTTGTTTTATATTTTTTGTTCTACACTTCAAACATGGTAAAGGGTTTGTTTAGTGGGGTGATATGGTAGTTTCTATGGACTTTAGTTTGGTTGAAAATTGGATTTAGATTTTGTATTTATAGTTTTTGTTCAAGGAATAATGGGAAGGGTATTGATATTGAGGATGAATTGGCTATTGGTTGGGTGATGGATTGGAATTGTGATGTTGGTTGGATTGGGTATAGGTATTTTTTAAGGTATTATATGGGTATTTCCACCCCTGAACACCCCCACCCCACCCCCTGGACACTTCCCACCCCCTGGACATTCCCCCCACCCCCTAGACACCCCCATTGGACAACCCCCACCCCCTACACCCCCACCCCCTTGGACACCCCCACCCTTTGGACAACCCCCTCCCCCCACCCCCTGGACACCCCCCCCCCCTTGGACACCCCCACCCTTTGGACAGCCCCCTCCCCCCACCCCCTGGACACCCCCACCCCCACCCTCCTTGGACACCCCTCACACCCCATGGACAACCCCCCCCCCTCCCACCCCCTGGACACCCCCACCCCCTTGGATAGCCCCCCCCCCCCGGACCCCCTTAGACAACCCACCTGGACACCACCACACCTCCTAGACACCACCGCACCACCTAAGTGCTTGGCCCAATTTTTAAATTGGAATTAACAATGTAGTTGATTTCCCCTTTCCCTAATGACATTTCCTAAGTGACCCATAGAGCATTATAAATTGAATTTGTCATGTTTTGATAAATTGAATTTGTCGTGTTTTGATAAATTGAATTTTTCATGTTTTGATAAATTGAATTTGTGATGTTTTGATAAATTGAATGGGTTTTTTGGAATGAAATGGCTAATGCATGATGGTTTTTCTTTCATAATGAATAAAATGATTTTAAATAAAATTACCCTAAGGGGGGCTGTCCAGGTGTGGAGGGCTGTCCAGGTGGGGGTGGGTTGTCCAGGGGGGATGCAGAGGGTGGGGGGGCTACAGGGGTGTGGGGGAGGGGGGTATGGGCTACCCAAGGAGGGGTGTGGGCTGTCCAGGGGGGTCAGGGTGGGGTGTCCAGGTGGGGGAGGGGGTGTGGATTGTCCTAGGGGGATGTCTAGGGGGATGTCCAGGTGGGTGGGGGGGTCTGTCCAGGTGGGGGGTGGGGGTGTCCAGGTGGGGGGTGGGGGGATGTCCAGGGGGTTGTCCAGGGGGTGGGGGGATGCAGGGGAGGGGGTGGGATGTCCAGGGGGGGCTATCCAGGTGGGGGGGGGTGGTATGAGCTATCCAAGGAGGGGGTGTTCAGTGGGGGGTGGGGGTGTGGGTTGTCCAGGTGGGGGTAGGGGGTGGGCTATCCAGGGGGGCTGTAGGGGAGGGGGTAGGGGGTAGGGGTTGTAGGGGAGGGGGTGTGGGCTGTCCAGGTGGGGGAGGGGGGTGTAGGCTGTCAAGGGGGGTGGGGGGGGGGAGGTTGTCCACGGGGGGTGGGGGTGGGTTGTCCAGGTGGGGGAGGGGGAGTGGGTTGTCTAGGGAGGAGGGTGTGGGTTGTCCAGGTGTGGGGGGGGAGGGTCTAGGTGGGGGGGGGGGGGCTGCAGGGGTGTGTGTGTGTGTGGGGGGGGGGGGTTCTAGGGAGGGGGTGGGTTTTCCACTTCGATACTCTACAAAAAAATAAGAATCACATATAACCAATGTATAGTTTCTTTCACACGTTAAGAATTTTCTTGAAGTTCCATACCAACACTCACTCTTACCCTTCCAAGAAGAAGTGATCACTATAAAGAAATCTCACTCAGGTTCTT